>CM061190.1:11789083-14511583 GCA_030763345.1 Mythimna separata
ACAAGACACGATACCACGCCGGGCGCGTCACGCGCTCCGAGCGCATGTTCAACTGTCTGCGCTTCAACATCCCGCAGGCGCACTACGCCTCGCTCATAGCCATGGACGGCACTGTGCTTAGTAAGTGTCCTTCTTATACTAGCGATTGCGTGACAACAAGGACACGATACCACGCCGGGCGCGTCACGCGCTCCGAGCGCATGTTCAACTGTCTGCGCTTCAACATCCCGCAGGCGCACTACGCCTCGCTCATAGCCATGGACGGCACTGTGCTTAGTAAGTGTCCTTCTTATACTAGCGATGCGTGACAACAAGGACACGATACCACGCCGGGCGCGTCACGCGCTCCGAGCGCATGTTCAACTGTCTGCGCTTCAACATCCCGCAGGCGCACTACGCCTCGCTCATAGCCATGGACGGCACTGTGCTTAGTAAGTGTCCTTCTTATACTAGCGATGCGTGACAACAAGGACACGATACCACGCCGGGCGCGTCACGCGCTCCGAGCGCATGTTCAACTGTCTGCGCTTCAACATCCCGCAGGCGCACTACGCCTCGCTCATAGCCATGGACGGCACTGTGCTTAGTAAGTGTCCTTCTTATACTAGCGATGCGTGACAACAAGGACACGATACCACGCCGGGCGCGTCACGCGCTCCGAGCGCATGTTCAACTGTCTGCGCTTCAACATCCCGCAGGCGCACTCTACCGCCTCGCTCATAGCCATGGACGGCACTGTGCTTAGTAAGTGTCCTTCTTATACTAGCGATGCGTGACAACAAGGACACGATACCACGCCGGGCGCGTCAACGCGCTCCGAGCGCATGTTCAACTGTCTGCGCTTCACATCCCGCAGGCGCACTACGCCTCGCTCATAGCCATGGACGGCACTGTGCTTAGTAAGTGTCCTTCTTATACTAGCGATGCGTGACAACAAGGACACGATACCACGCCGGGCGCGTCACGCGCTCCGAGCGCATGTTCAACTGTCTGCGCTTCAACATCCCGCAGGCGCACTACGCCTCGCTCATAGCCATGGACGGCACTGTGCTTAGTAAGTGTCCTTCTTATACTAGCGATGCGTGACAACAAGGACACGATACCACGCCGGGCGCGTCACGCGCTCCGAGCGCATGTTCAACTGTCTGCGCTTCAACATCCCGCAGGCGCACTACGCCTCGCTCATAGCCATGGACGGCACTGTGCTTAGTAAGTGTCCTTCTTATACTAGCGATGCGTGACAACAAGGACACGATACCACGCCGGGCGCGTCACGCGCTCCGAGCGCATGTTCAACTGTCTGCGCTTCAACATCCCGCAGGCGCACTACGCCTCGCTCATAGCCATGGACGGCACTGTGCTTAGTAAGTGTCCTTCTTATACTAGCGATGCGTGACAACAAGGACACGATACCACGCCGGGCGCGTCACGCGCTCCGAGCGCATGTTCAACTGTCTGCGCTTCAACATCCCGCAGGCGCACTACGCCTCGCTCATAGCCATGGACGGCACTGTGCTTAGTAAGTGTCCTTCTTATACTAGCGATGCGTGACAACAAGGACACGATACCACGCCGGGCGCGTCACGCGCTCCGAGCGCATGTTCAACTGTCTGCGCTTCAACATCCCGCAGGCGCACTACGCCTCGCTCATAGCCATGGACGGCACTGTGCTTAGTAAGTGTCCTTCTTATACTAGCGATGCGTGACAACAAGGACACGATACCACGCCGGGCGCGTCACGCGCTCCGAGCGCATGTTCAACTGTCTGCGCTTCAACATCCCGCAGGCGCACTACGCCTCGCTCATAGCCATGGACGGCACTGTGCTTAGTAAGTGTCCTTCTTATACTAGCGATGCGTGACAACAAGGACACGATACCACGCCGGGCGCGTCACGCGCTCCGAGCGCATGTTCAACTGTCTGCGCTTCAACATCCCGCAGGCGCACTACGCCTCGCTCATAGCCATGGACGGCACTGTGCTTAGTAAGTGTCCTTCTTATACTAGCGATGCGTGACAACAAGGACACGATACCACGCCGGGCGCGTCACGCGCTCCGAGCGCATGTTCAACTGTCTGCGCTTCAACATCCCGCAGGCGCACTACGCCTCGCTCATAGCCATGGACGGCACTGTGCTTAGTAAGTGTCCTTCTTATACTAGCGATGCGTGACAACAAGGACACGATACCACGCCGGGCGCGTCACGCGCTCCGAGCGCATGTTCAACTGTCTGCGCTTCAACATCCCGCAGGCGCACTACGCCTCGCTCATAGCCATGGACGGCACTGTGCTTAGTAAGTGTCCTTCTTATACTAGCGATGCGTGACAACAAGGACACGATACCACGCCGGGCGCGTCACGCGCTCCGAGCGCATGTTCAACTGTCTGCGCTTCAACATCCCGCAGGCGCACTACGCCTCGCTCATAGCCATGGACGGCACTGTGCTTAGTAAGTGTCCTTCTTATACTAGCGATGCGTGACAACAAGGACACGATACCACGCCGGGCGCGTCACGCGCTCCGAGCGCATGTTCAACTGTCTGCGCTTCAACATCCCGCAGGCGCACTACGCCTCGCTCATAGCCATGGACGGCACTGTGCTTAGTAAGTGTCCTTCTTATACTAGCGATGCGTGACAACAAGGACACGATACCACGCCGGGCGCGTCACGCGCTCCGAGCGCATGTTCAACTGTCTGCGCTTCAACATCCCGCAGGCGCACTACGCCTCGCTCATAGCCATGGACGGCACTGTGCTTAGTAAGTGTCCTTCTTATACTAGCGATGCGTGACAACAAGGACACGATACCACGCCGGGCGCGTCACGCGCTCCGAGCGCATGTTCAACTGTCTGCGCTTCAACATCCCGCAGGCGCACTACGCCTCGCTCATAGCCATGGACGGCACTGTGCTTAGTAAGTGTCCTTCTTATACTAGCGATGCGTGACAACAAGGACACGATACCACGCCGGGCGCGTCACGCGCTCCGAGCGCATGTTCAACTGTCTGCGCTTCAACATCCCGCAGGCGCACTACGCCTCGCTCATAGCCATGGACGGCACTGTGCTTAGTAAGTGTCCTTCTTATACTAGCGATGCGTGACAACAAGGACACGATACCACGCCGGGCGCGTCACGCGCTCCGAGCGCATGTTCAACTGTCTGCGCTTCAACATCCCGCAGGCGCACTACGCCTCGCTCATAGCCATGGACGGCACTGTGCTTAGTAAGTGTCCTTCTTATACTAGCGATGCGTGACAACAAGGACACGATACCACGCCGGGCGCGTCACGCGCTCCGAGCGCATGTTCAACTGTCTGCGCTTCAACATCCCGCAGGCGCACTACGCCTCGCTCATAGCCATGGACGGCACTGTGCTTAGTAAGTGTCCTTCTTATACTAGCGATGCGTGACAACAAGGACACGATACCACGCCGGGCGCGTCACGCGCTCCGAGCGCATGTTCAACTGTCTGCGCTTCAACATCCCGCAGGCGCACTACGCCTCGCTCATAGCCATGGACGGCACTGTGCTTAGTAAGTGTCCTTCTTATACTAGCGATGCGTGACAACAAGGACACGATACCACGCCGGGCGCGTCACGCGCTCCGAGCGCATGTTCAACTGTCTGCGCTTCAACATCCCGCAGGCGCACTACGCCTCGCTCATAGCCATGGACGGCACTGTGCTTAGTAAGTGTCCTTCTTATACTAGCGATGCGTGACAACAAGGACACGATACCACGCCGGGCGCGTCACGCGCTCCGAGCGCATGTTCAACTGTCTGCGCTTCAACATCCCGCAGGCGCACTACGCCTCGCTCATAGCCATGGACGGCACTGTGCTTAGTAAGTGTCCTTCTTATACTAGCGATGCGTGACAACAAGGACACGATACCACGCCGGGCGCGTCACGCGCTCCGAGCGCATGTTCAACTGTCTGCGCTTCAACATCCCGCAGGCGCACTACGCCTCGCTCATAGCCATGGACGGCACTGTGCTTAGTAAGTGTCCTTCTTATACTAGCGATGCGTGACAACAAGGACACGATACCACGCCGGGCGCGTCACGCGCTCCGAGCGCATGTTCAACTGTCTGCGCTTCAACATCCCGCAGGCGCACTACGCCTCGCTCATAGCCATGGACGGCACTGTGCTTAGTAAGTGTCCTTCTTATACTAGCGATGCGTGACAACAAGGACACGATACCACGCCGGGCGCGTCACGCGCTCCGAGCGCATGTTCAACTGTCTGCGCTTCAACATCCCGCAGGCGCACTACGCCTCGCTCATAGCCATGGACGGCACTGTGCTTAGTAAGTGTCCTTCTTATACTAGCGATGCGTGACAACAAGGACACGATACCACGCCGGGCGCGTCACGCGCTCCGAGCGCATGTTCAACTGTCTGCGCTTCAACATCCCGCAGGCGCACTACGCCTCGCTCATAGCCATGGACGGCACTGTGCTTAGTAAGTGTCCTTCTTATACTAGCGATGCGTGACAACAAGGACACGATACCACGCCGGGCGCGTCACGCGCTCCGAGCGCATGTTCAACTGTCTGCGCTTCAACATCCCGCAGGCGCACTACGCCTCGCTCATAGCCATGGACGGCACTGTGCTTAGTAAGTGTCCTTCTTATACTAGCGATGCGTGACAACAAGGACACGATACCACGCCGGGCGCGTCACGCGCTCCGAGCGCATGTTCAACTGTCTGCGCTTCAACATCCCGCAGGCGCACTACGCCTCGCTCATAGCCATGGACGGCACTGTGCTTAGTAAGTGTCCTTCTTATACTAGCGATGCGTGACAACAAGGACACGATACCACGCCGGGCGCGTCACGCGCTCCGAGCGCATGTTCAACTGTCTGCGCTTCAACATCCCGCAGGCGCACTACGCCTCGCTCATAGCCATGGACGGCACTGTGCTTAGTAAGTGTCCTTCTTATACTAGCGATGCGTGACAACAAGGACACGATACCACGCCGGGCGCGTCACGCGCTCCGAGCGCATGTTCAACTGTCTGCGCTTCAACATCCCGCAGGCGCACTACGCCTCGCTCATAGCCATGGACGGCACTGTGCTTAGTAAGTGTCCTTCTTATACTAGCGATGCGTGACAACAAGGACACGATACCACGCCGGGCGCGTCACGCGCTCCGAGCGCATGTTCAACTGTCTGCGCTTCAACATCCCGCAGGCGCACTACGCCTCGCTCATAGCCATGGACGGCACTGTGCTTAGTAAGTGTCCTTCTTATACTAGCGATGCGTGACAACAAGGACACGATACCACGCCGGGCGCGTCACGCGCTCCGAGCGCATGTTCAACTGTCTGCGCTTCAACATCCCGCAGGCGCACTACGCCTCGCTCATAGCCATGGACGGCACTGTGCTTAGTAAGTGTCCTTCTTATACTAGCGATGCGTGACAACAAGGACACGATACCACGCCGGGCGCGTCACGCGCTCCGAGCGCATGTTCAACTGTCTGCGCTTCAACATCCCGCAGGCGCACTACGCCTCGCTCATAGCCATGGACGGCACTGTGCTTAGTAAGTGTCCTTCTTATACTAGCGATGCGTGACAACAAGGACACGATACCACGCCGGGCGCGTCACGCGCTCCGAGCGCATGTTCAACTGTCTGCGCTTCAACATCCCGCAGGCGCACTACGCCTCGCTCATAGCCATGGACGGCACTGTGCTTAGTAAGTGTCCTTCTTATACTAGCGATGCGTGACAACAAGGACACGATACCACGCCGGGCGCGTCACGCGCTCCGAGCGCATGTTCAACTGTCTGCGCTTCAACATCCCGCAGGCGCACTACGCCTCGCTCATAGCCATGGACGGCACTGTGCTTAGTAAGTGTCCTTCTTATACTAGCGATGCGTGACAACAAGGACACGATACCACGCCGGGCGCGTCACGCGCTCCGAGCGCATGTTCAACTGTCTGCGCTTCAACATCCCGCAGGCGCACTACGCCTCGCTCATAGCCATGGACGGCACTGTGCTTAGTAAGTGTCCTTCTTATACTAGCGATGCGTGACAACAAGGACACGATACCACGCCGGGCGCGTCACGCGCTCCGAGCGCATGTTCAACTGTCTGCGCTTCAACATCCCGCAGGCGCACTACGCCTCGCTCATAGCCATGGACGGCACTGTGCTTAGTAAGTGTCCTTCTTATACTAGCGATGCGTGACAACAAGGACACGATACCACGCCGGGCGCGTCACGCGCTCCGAGCGCATGTTCAACTGTCTGCGCTTCAACATCCCGCAGGCGCACTACGCCTCGCTCATAGCCATGGACGGCACTGTGCTTAGTAAGTGTCCTTCTTATACTAGCGATGCGTGACAACAAGGACACGATACCACGCCGGGCGCGTCACGCGCTCCGAGCGCATGTTCAACTGTCTGCGCTTCAACATCCCGCAGGCGCACTACGCCTCGCTCATAGCCATGGACGGCACTGTGCTTAGTAAGTGTCCTTCTTATACTAGCGATGCGTGACAACAAGGACACGATACCACGCCGGGCGCGTCACGCGCTCCGAGCGCATGTTCAACTGTCTGCGCTTCAACATCCCGCAGGCGCACTACGCCTCGCTCATAGCCATGGACGGCACTGTGCTTAGTAAGTGTCCTTCTTATACTAGCGATGCGTGACAACAAGGACACGATACCACGCCGGGCGCGTCACGCGCTCCGAGCGCATGTTCAACTGTCTGCGCTTCAACATCCCGCAGGCGCACTACGCCTCGCTCATAGCCATGGACGGCACTGTGCTTAGTAAGTGTCCTTCTTATACTAGCGATGCGTGACAACAAGGACACGATACCACGCCGGGCGCGTCACGCGCTCCGAGCGCATGTTCAACTGTCTGCGCTTCAACATCCCGCAGGCGCACTACGCCTCGCTCATAGCCATGGACGGCACTGTGCTTAGTAAGTGTCCTTCTTATACTAGCGATGCGTGACAACAAGGACACGATACCACGCCGGGCGCGTCACGCGCTCCGAGCGCATGTTCAACTGTCTGCGCTTCAACATCCCGCAGGCGCACTACGCCTCGCTCATAGCCATGGACGGCACTGTGCTTAGTAAGTGTCCTTCTTATACTAGCGATGCGTGACAACAAGGACACGATACCACGCCGGGCGCGTCACGCGCTCCGAGCGCATGTTCAACTGTCTGCGCTTCAACATCCCGCAGGCGCACTACGCCTCGCTCATAGCCATGGACGGCACTGTGCTTAGTAAGTGTCCTTCTTATACTAGCGATGCGTGACAACAAGGACACGATACCACGCCGGGCGCGTCACGCGCTCCGAGCGCATGTTCAACTGTCTGCGCTTCAACATCCCGCAGGCGCACTACGCCTCGCTCATAGCCATGGACGGCACTGTGCTTAGTAAGTGTCCTTCTTATACTAGCGATGCGTGACAACAAGGACACGATACCACGCCGGGCGCGTCACGCGCTCCGAGCGCATGTTCAACTGTCTGCGCTTCAACATCCCGCAGGCGCACTACGCCTCGCTCATAGCCATGGACGGCACTGTGCTTAGTAAGTGTCCTTCTTATACTAGCGATGCGTGACAACAAGGACACGATACCACGCCGGGCGCGTCACGCGCTCCGAGCGCATGTTCAACTGTCTGCGCTTCAACATCCCGCAGGCGCACTACGCCTCGCTCATAGCCATGGACGGCACTGTGCTTAGTAAGTGTCCTTCTTATACTAGCGATGCGTGACAACAAGGACACGATACCACGCCGGGCGCGTCACGCGCTCCGAGCGCATGTTCAACTGTCTGCGCTTCAACATCCCGCAGGCGCACTACGCCTCGCTCATAGCCATGGACGGCACTGTGCTTAGTAAGTGTCCTTCTTATACTAGCGATGCGTGACAACAAGGACACGATACCACGCCGGGCGCGTCACGCGCTCCGAGCGCATGTTCAACTGTCTGCGCTTCAACATCCCGCAGGCGCACTACGCCTCGCTCATAGCCATGGACGGCACTGTGCTTAGTAAGTGTCCTTCTTATACTAGCGATGCGTGACAACAAGGACACGATACCACGCCGGGCGCGTCACGCGCTCCGAGCGCATGTTCAACTGTCTGCGCTTCAACATCCCGCAGGCGCACTACGCCTCGCTCATAGCCATGGACGGCACTGTGCTTAGTAAGTGTCCTTCTTATACTAGCGATGCGTGACAACAAGGACACGATACCACGCCGGGCGCGTCACGCGCTCCGAGCGCATGTTCAACTGTCTGCGCTTCAACATCCCGCAGGCGCACTACGCCTCGCTCATAGCCATGGACGGCACTGTGCTTAGTAAGTGTCCTTCTTATACTAGCGATGCGTGACAACAAGGACACGATACCACGCCGGGCGCGTCACGCGCTCCGAGCGCATGTTCAACTGTCTGCGCTTCAACATCCCGCAGGCGCACTACGCCTCGCTCATAGCCATGGACGGCACTGTGCTTAGTAAGTGTCCTTCTTATACTAGCGATGCGTGACAACAAGGACACGATACCACGCCGGGCGCGTCACGCGCTCCGAGCGCATGTTCAACTGTCTGCGCTTCAACATCCCGCAGGCGCACTACGCCTCGCTCATAGCCATGGACGGCACTGTGCTTAGTAAGTGTCCTTCTTATACTAGCGATGCGTGACAACAAGGACACGATACCACGCCGGGCGCGTCACGCGCTCCGAGCGCATGTTCAACTGTCTGCGCTTCAACATCCCGCAGGCGCACTACGCCTCGCTCATAGCCATGGACGGCACTGTGCTTAGTAAGTGTCCTTCTTATACTAGCGATGCGTGACAACAAGGACACGATACCACGCCGGGCGCGTCACGCGCTCCGAGCGCATGTTCAACTGTCTGCGCTTCAACATCCCGCAGGCGCACTACGCCTCGCTCATAGCCATGGACGGCACTGTGCTTAGTAAGTGTCCTTCTTATACTAGCGATGCGTGACAACAAGGACACGATACCACGCCGGGCGCGTCACGCGCTCCGAGCGCATGTTCAACTGTCTGCGCTTCAACATCCCGCAGGCGCACTACGCCTCGCTCATAGCCATGGACGGCACTGTGCTTAGTAAGTGTCCTTCTTATACTAGCGATGCGTGACAACAAGGACACGATACCACGCCGGGCGCGTCACGCGCTCCGAGCGCATGTTCAACTGTCTGCGCTTCAACATCCCGCAGGCGCACTACGCCTCGCTCATAGCCATGGACGGCACTGTGCTTAGTAAGTGTCCTTCTTATACTAGCGATGCGTGACAACAAGGACACGATACCACGCCGGGCGCGTCACGCGCTCCGAGCGCATGTTCAACTGTCTGCGCTTCAACATCCCGCAGGCGCACTACGCCTCGCTCATAGCCATGGACGGCACTGTGCTTAGTAAGTGTCCTTCTTATACTAGCGATGCGTGACAACAAGGACACGATACCACGCCGGGCGCGTCACGCGCTCCGAGCGCATGTTCAACTGTCTGCGCTTCAACATCCCGCAGGCGCACTACGCCTCGCTCATAGCCATGGACGGCACTGTGCTTAGTAAGTGTCCTTCTTATACTAGCGATGCGTGACAACAAGGACACGATACCACGCCGGGCGCGTCACGCGCTCCGAGCGCATGTTCAACTGTCTGCGCTTCAACATCCCGCAGGCGCACTACGCCTCGCTCATAGCCATGGACGGCACTGTGCTTAGTAAGTGTCCTTCTTATACTAGCGATGCGTGACAACAAGGACACGATACCACGCCGGGCGCGTCACGCGCTCCGAGCGCATGTTCAACTGTCTGCGCTTCAACATCCCGCAGGCGCACTACGCCTCGCTCATAGCCATGGACGGCACTGTGCTTAGTAAGTGTCCTTCTTATACTAGCGATGCGTGACAACAAGGACACGATACCACGCCGGGCGCGTCACGCGCTCCGAGCGCATGTTCAACTGTCTGCGCTTCAACATCCCGCAGGCGCACTACGCCTCGCTCATAGCCATGGACGGCACTGTGCTTAGTAAGTGTCCTTCTTATACTAGCGATGCGTGACAACAAGGACACGATACCACGCCGGGCGCGTCACGCGCTCCGAGCGCATGTTCAACTGTCTGCGCTTCAACATCCCGCAGGCGCACTACGCCTCGCTCATAGCCATGGACGGCACTGTGCTTAGTAAGTGTCCTTCTTATACTAGCGATGCGTGACAACAAGGACACGATACCACGCCGGGCGCGTCACGCGCTCCGAGCGCATGTTCAACTGTCTGCGCTTCAACATCCCGCAGGCGCACTACGCCTCGCTCATAGCCATGGACGGCACTGTGCTTAGTAAGTGTCCTTCTTATACTAGCGATGCGTGACAACAAGGACACGATACCACGCCGGGCGCGTCACGCGCTCCGAGCGCATGTTCAACTGTCTGCGCTTCAACATCCCGCAGGCGCACTACGCCTCGCTCATAGCCATGGACGGCACTGTGCTTAGTAAGTGTCCTTCTTATACTAGCGATGCGTGACAACAAGGACACGATACCACGCCGGGCGCGTCACGCGCTCCGAGCGCATGTTCAACTGTCTGCGCTTCAACATCCCGCAGGCGCACTACGCCTCGCTCATAGCCATGGACGGCACTGTGCTTAGTAAGTGTCCTTCTTATACTAGCGATGCGTGACAACAAGGACACGATACCACGCCGGGCGCGTCACGCGCTCCGAGCGCATGTTCAACTGTCTGCGCTTCAACATCCCGCAGGCGCACTACGCCTCGCTCATAGCCATGGACGGCACTGTGCTTAGTAAGTGTCCTTCTTATACTAGCGATGCGTGACAACAAGGACACGATACCACGCCGGGCGCGTCACGCGCTCCGAGCGCATGTTCAACTGTCTGCGCTTCAACATCCCGCAGGCGCACTACGCCTCGCTCATAGCCATGGACGGCACTGTGCTTAGTAAGTGTCCTTCTTATACTAGCGATGCGTGACAACAAGGACACGATACCACGCCGGGCGCGTCACGCGCTCCGAGCGCATGTTCAACTGTCTGCGCTTCAACATCCCGCAGGCGCACTACGCCTCGCTCATAGCCATGGACGGCACTGTGCTTAGTAAGTGTCCTTCTTATACTAGCGATGCGTGACAACAAGGACACGATACCACGCCGGGCGCGTCACGCGCTCCGAGCGCATGTTCAACTGTCTGCGCTTCAACATCCCGCAGGCGCACTACGCCTCGCTCATAGCCATGGACGGCACTGTGCTTAGTAAGTGTCCTTCTTATACTAGCGATGCGTGACAACAAGGACACGATACCACGCCGGGCGCGTCACGCGCTCCGAGCGCATGTTCAACTGTCTGCGCTTCAACATCCCGCAGGCGCACTACGCCTCGCTCATAGCCATGGACGGCACTGTGCTTAGTAAGTGTCCTTCTTATACTAGCGATGCGTGACAACAAGGACACGATACCACGCCGGGCGCGTCACGCGCTCCGAGCGCATGTTCAACTGTCTGCGCTTCAACATCCCGCAGGCGCACTACGCCTCGCTCATAGCCATGGACGGCACTGTGCTTAGTAAGTGTCCTTCTTATACTAGCGATGCGTGACAACAAGGACACGATACCACGCCGGGCGCGTCACGCGCTCCGAGCGCATGTTCAACTGTCTGCGCTTCAACATCCCGCAGGCGCACTACGCCTCGCTCATAGCCATGGACGGCACTGTGCTTAGTAAGTGTCCTTCTTATACTAGCGATGCGTGACAACAAGGACACGATACCACGCCGGGCGCGTCACGCGCTCCGAGCGCATGTTCAACTGTCTGCGCTTCAACATCCCGCAGGCGCACTACGCCTCGCTCATAGCCATGGACGGCACTGTGCTTAGTAAGTGTCCTTCTTATACTAGCGATGCGTGACAACAAGGACACGATACCACGCCGGGCGCGTCACGCGCTCCGAGCGCATGTTCAACTGTCTGCGCTTCAACATCCCGCAGGCGCACTACGCCTCGCTCATAGCCATGGACGGCACTGTGCTTAGTAAGTGTCCTTCTTATACTAGCGATGCGTGACAACAAGGACACGATACCACGCCGGGCGCGTCACGCGCTCCGAGCGCATGTTCAACTGTCTGCGCTTCAACATCCCGCAGGCGCACTACGCCTCGCTCATAGCCATGGACGGCACTGTGCTTAGTAAGTGTCCTTCTTATACTAGCGATGCGTGACAACAAGGACACGATACCACGCCGGGCGCGTCACGCGCTCCGAGCGCATGTTCAACTGTCTGCGCTTCAACATCCCGCAGGCGCACTACGCCTCGCTCATAGCCATGGACGGCACTGTGCTTAGTAAGTGTCCTTCTTATACTAGCGATGCGTGACAACAAGGACACGATACCACGCCGGGCGCGTCACGCGCTCCGAGCGCATGTTCAACTGTCTGCGCTTCAACATCCCGCAGGCGCACTACGCCTCGCTCATAGCCATGGACGGCACTGTGCTTAGTAAGTGTCCTTCTTATACTAGCGATGCGTGACAACAAGGACACGATACCACGCCGGGCGCGTCACGCGCTCCGAGCGCATGTTCAACTGTCTGCGCTTCAACATCCCGCAGGCGCACTACGCCTCGCTCATAGCCATGGACGGCACTGTGCTTAGTAAGTGTCCTTCTTATACTAGCGATGCGTGACAACAAGGACACGATACCACGCCGGGCGCGTCACGCGCTCCGAGCGCATGTTCAACTGTCTGCGCTTCAACATCCCGCAGGCGCACTACGCCTCGCTCATAGCCATGGACGGCACTGTGCTTAGTAAGTGTCCTTCTTATACTAGCGATGCGTGACAACAAGGACACGATACCACGCCGGGCGCGTCACGCGCTCCGAGCGCATGTTCAACTGTCTGCGCTTCAACATCCCGCAGGCGCACTACGCCTCGCTCATAGCCATGGACGGCACTGTGCTTAGTAAGTGTCCTTCTTATACTAGCGATGCGTGACAACAAGGACACGATACCACGCCGGGCGCGTCACGCGCTCCGAGCGCATGTTCAACTGTCTGCGCTTCAACATCCCGCAGGCGCACTACGCCTCGCTCATAGCCATGGACGGCACTGTGCTTAGTAAGTGTCCTTCTTATACTAGCGATGCGTGACAACAAGGACACGATACCACGCCGGGCGCGTCACGCGCTCCGAGCGCATGTTCAACTGTCTGCGCTTCAACATCCCGCAGGCGCACTACGCCTCGCTCATAGCCATGGACGGCACTGTGCTTAGTAAGTGTCCTTCTTATACTAGCGATGCGTGACAACAAGGACACGATACCACGCCGGGCGCGTCACGCGCTCCGAGCGCATGTTCAACTGTCTGCGCTTCAACATCCCGCAGGCGCACTACGCCTCGCTCATAGCCATGGACGGCACTGTGCTTAGTAAGTGTCCTTCTTATACTAGCGATGCGTGACAACAAGGACACGATACCACGCCGGGCGCGTCACGCGCTCCGAGCGCATGTTCAACTGTCTGCGCTTCAACATCCCGCAGGCGCACTACGCCTCGCTCATAGCCATGGACGGCACTGTGCTTAGTAAGTGTCCTTCTTATACTAGCGATGCGTGACAACAAGGACACGATACCACGCCGGGCGCGTCACGCGCTCCGAGCGCATGTTCAACTGTCTGCGCTTCAACATCCCGCAGGCGCACTACGCCTCGCTCATAGCCATGGACGGCACTGTGCTTAGTAAGTGTCCTTCTTATACTAGCGATGCGTGACAACAAGGACACGATACCACGCCGGGCGCGTCACGCGCTCCGAGCGCATGTTCAACTGTCTGCGCTTCAACATCCCGCAGGCGCACTACGCCTCGCTCATAGCCATGGACGGCACTGTGCTTAGTAAGTGTCCTTCTTATACTAGCGATGCGTGACAACAAGGACACGATACCACGCCGGGCGCGTCACGCGCTCCGAGCGCATGTTCAACTGTCTGCGCTTCAACATCCCGCAGGCGCACTACGCCTCGCTCATAGCCATGGACGGCACTGTGCTTAGTAAGTGTCCTTCTTATACTAGCGATGCGTGACAACAAGGACACGATACCACGCCGGGCGCGTCACGCGCTCCGAGCGCATGTTCAACTGTCTGCGCTTCAACATCCCGCAGGCGCACTACGCCTCGCTCATAGCCATGGACGGCACTGTGCTTAGTAAGTGTCCTTCTTATACTAGCGATGCGTGACAACAAGGACACGATACCACGCCGGGCGCGTCACGCGCTCCGAGCGCATGTTCAACTGTCTGCGCTTCAACATCCCGCAGGCGCACTACGCCTCGCTCATAGCCATGGACGGCACTGTGCTTAGTAAGTGTCCTTCTTATACTAGCGATGCGTGACAACAAGGACACGATACCACGCCGGGCGCGTCACGCGCTCCGAGCGCATGTTCAACTGTCTGCGCTTCAACATCCCGCAGGCGCACTACGCCTCGCTCATAGCCATGGACGGCACTGTGCTTAGTAAGTGTCCTTCTTATACTAGCGATGCGTGACAACAAGGACACGATACCACGCCGGGCGCGTCACGCGCTCCGAGCGCATGTTCAACTGTCTGCGCTTCAACATCCCGCAGGCGCACTACGCCTCGCTCATAGCCATGGACGGCACTGTGCTTAGTAAGTGTCCTTCTTATACTAGCGATGCGTGACAACAAGGACACGATACCACGCCGGGCGCGTCACGCGCTCCGAGCGCATGTTCAACTGTCTGCGCTTCAACATCCCGCAGGCGCACTACGCCTCGCTCATAGCCATGGACGGCACTGTGCTTAGTAAGTGTCCTTCTTATACTAGCGATGCGTGACAACAAGGACACGATACCACGCCGGGCGCGTCACGCGCTCCGAGCGCATGTTCAACTGTCTGCGCTTCAACATCCCGCAGGCGCACTACGCCTCGCTCATAGCCATGGACGGCACTGTGCTTAGTAAGTGTCCTTCTTATACTAGCGATGCGTGACAACAAGGACACGATACCACGCCGGGCGCGTCACGCGCTCCGAGCGCATGTTCAACTGTCTGCGCTTCAACATCCCGCAGGCGCACTACGCCTCGCTCATAGCCATGGACGGCACTGTGCTTAGTAAGTGTCCTTCTTATACTAGCGATGCGTGACAACAAGGACACGATACCACGCCGGGCGCGTCACGCGCTCCGAGCGCATGTTCAACTGTCTGCGCTTCAACATCCCGCAGGCGCACTACGCCTCGCTCATAGCCATGGACGGCACTGTGCTTAGTAAGTGTCCTTCTTATACTAGCGATGCGTGACAACAAGGACACGATACCACGCCGGGCGCGTCACGCGCTCCGAGCGCATGTTCAACTGTCTGCGCTTCAACATCCCGCAGGCGCACTACGCCTCGCTCATAGCCATGGACGGCACTGTGCTTAGTAAGTGTCCTTCTTATACTAGCGATGCGTGACAACAAGGACACGATACCACGCCGGGCGCGTCACGCGCTCCGAGCGCATGTTCAACTGTCTGCGCTTCAACATCCCGCAGGCGCACTACGCCTCGCTCATAGCCATGGACGGCACTGTGCTTAGTAAGTGTCCTTCTTATACTAGCGATGCGTGACAACAAGGACACGATACCACGCCGGGCGCGTCACGCGCTCCGAGCGCATGTTCAACTGTCTGCGCTTCAACATCCCGCAGGCGCACTACGCCTCGCTCATAGCCATGGACGGCACTGTGCTTAGTAAGTGTCCTTCTTATACTAGCGATGCGTGACAACAAGGACACGATACCACGCCGGGCGCGTCACGCGCTCCGAGCGCATGTTCAACTGTCTGCGCTTCAACATCCCGCAGGCGCACTACGCCTCGCTCATAGCCATGGACGGCACTGTGCTTAGTAAGTGTCCTTCTTATACTAGCGATGCGTGACAACAAGGACACGATACCACGCCGGGCGCGTCACGCGCTCCGAGCGCATGTTCAACTGTCTGCGCTTCAACATCCCGCAGGCGCACTACGCCTCGCTCATAGCCATGGACGGCACTGTGCTTAGTAAGTGTCCTTCTTATACTAGCGATGCGTGACAACAAGGACACGATACCACGCCGGGCGCGTCACGCGCTCCGAGCGCATGTTCAACTGTCTGCGCTTCAACATCCCGCAGGCGCACTACGCCTCGCTCATAGCCATGGACGGCACTGTGCTTAGTAAGTGTCCTTCTTATACTAGCGATGCGTGACAACAAGGACACGATACCACGCCGGGCGCGTCACGCGCTCCGAGCGCATGTTCAACTGTCTGCGCTTCAACATCCCGCAGGCGCACTACGCCTCGCTCATAGCCATGGACGGCACTGTGCTTAGTAAGTGTCCTTCTTATACTAGCGATGCGTGACAACAAGGACACGATACCACGCCGGGCGCGTCACGCGCTCCGAGCGCATGTTCAACTGTCTGCGCTTCAACATCCCGCAGGCGCACTACGCCTCGCTCATAGCCATGGACGGCACTGTGCTTAGTAAGTGTCCTTCTTATACTAGCGATGCGTGACAACAAGGACACGATACCACGCCGGGCGCGTCACGCGCTCCGAGCGCATGTTCAACTGTCTGCGCTTCAACATCCCGCAGGCGCACTACGCCTCGCTCATAGCCATGGACGGCACTGTGCTTAGTAAGTGTCCTTCTTATACTAGCGATGCGTGACAACAAGGACACGATACCACGCCGGGCGCGTCACGCGCTCCGAGCGCATGTTCAACTGTCTGCGCTTCAACATCCCGCAGGCGCACTACGCCTCGCTCATAGCCATGGACGGCACTGTGCTTAGTAAGTGTCCTTCTTATACTAGCGATGCGTGACAACAAGGACACGATACCACGCCGGGCGCGTCACGCGCTCCGAGCGCATGTTCAACTGTCTGCGCTTCAACATCCCGCAGGCGCACTACGCCTCGCTCATAGCCATGGACGGCACTGTGCTTAGTAAGTGTCCTTCTTATACTAGCGATGCGTGACAACAAGGACACGATACCACGCCGGGCGCGTCACGCGCTCCGAGCGCATGTTCAACTGTCTGCGCTTCAACATCCCGCAGGCGCACTACGCCTCGCTCATAGCCATGGACGGCACTGTGCTTAGTAAGTGTCCTTCTTATACTAGCGATGCGTGACAACAAGGACACGATACCACGCCGGGCGCGTCACGCGCTCCGAGCGCATGTTCAACTGTCTGCGCTTCAACATCCCGCAGGCGCACTACGCCTCGCTCATAGCCATGGACGGCACTGTGCTTAGTAAGTGTCCTTCTTATACTAGCGATGCGTGACAACAAGGACACGATACCACGCCGGGCGCGTCACGCGCTCCGAGCGCATGTTCAACTGTCTGCGCTTCAACATCCCGCAGGCGCACTACGCCTCGCTCATAGCCATGGACGGCACTGTGCTTAGTAAGTGTCCTTCTTATACTAGCGATGCGTGACAACAAGGACACGATACCACGCCGGGCGCGTCACGCGCTCCGAGCGCATGTTCAACTGTCTGCGCTTCAACATCCCGCAGGCGCACTACGCCTCGCTCATAGCCATGGACGGCACTGTGCTTAGTAAGTGTCCTTCTTATACTAGCGATGCGTGACAACAAGGACACGATACCACGCCGGGCGCGTCACGCGCTCCGAGCGCATGTTCAACTGTCTGCGCTTCAACATCCCGCAGGCGCACTACGCCTCGCTCATAGCCATGGACGGCACTGTGCTTAGTAAGTGTCCTTCTTATACTAGCGATGCGTGACAACAAGGACACGATACCACGCCGGGCGCGTCACGCGCTCCGAGCGCATGTTCAACTGTCTGCGCTTCAACATCCCGCAGGCGCACTACGCCTCGCTCATAGCCATGGACGGCACTGTGCTTAGTAAGTGTCCTTCTTATACTAGCGATGCGTGACAACAAGGACACGATACCACGCCGGGCGCGTCACGCGCTCCGAGCGCATGTTCAACTGTCTGCGCTTCAACATCCCGCAGGCGCACTACGCCTCGCTCATAGCCATGGACGGCACTGTGCTTAGTAAGTGTCCTTCTTATACTAGCGATGCGTGACAACAAGGACACGATACCACGCCGGGCGCGTCACGCGCTCCGAGCGCATGTTCAACTGTCTGCGCTTCAACATCCCGCAGGCGCACTACGCCTCGCTCATAGCCATGGACGGCACTGTGCTTAGTAAGTGTCCTTCTTATACTAGCGATGCGTGACAACAAGGACACGATACCACGCCGGGCGCGTCACGCGCTCCGAGCGCATGTTCAACTGTCTGCGCTTCAACATCCCGCAGGCGCACTACGCCTCGCTCATAGCCATGGACGGCACTGTGCTTAGTAAGTGTCCTTCTTATACTAGCGATGCGTGACAACAAGGACACGATACCACGCCGGGCGCGTCACGCGCTCCGAGCGCATGTTCAACTGTCTGCGCTTCAACATCCCGCAGGCGCACTACGCCTCGCTCATAGCCATGGACGGCACTGTGCTTAGTAAGTGTCCTTCTTATACTAGCGATGCGTGACAACAAGGACACGATACCACGCCGGGCGCGTCACGCGCTCCGAGCGCATGTTCAACTGTCTGCGCTTCAACATCCCGCAGGCGCACTACGCCTCGCTCATAGCCATGGACGGCACTGTGCTTAGTAAGTGTCCTTCTTATACTAGCGATGCGTGACAACAAGGACACGATACCACGCCGGGCGCGTCACGCGCTCCGAGCGCATGTTCAACTGTCTGCGCTTCAACATCCCGCAGGCGCACTACGCCTCGCTCATAGCCATGGACGGCACTGTGCTTAGTAAGTGTCCTTCTTATACTAGCGATGCGTGACAACAAGGACACGATACCACGCCGGGCGCGTCACGCGCTCCGAGCGCATGTTCAACTGTCTGCGCTTCAACATCCCGCAGGCGCACTACGCCTCGCTCATAGCCATGGACGGCACTGTGCTTAGTAAGTGTCCTTCTTATACTAGCGATGCGTGACAACAAGGACACGATACCACGCCGGGCGCGTCACGCGCTCCGAGCGCATGTTCAACTGTCTGCGCTTCAACATCCCGCAGGCGCACTACGCCTCGCTCATAGCCATGGACGGCACTGTGCTTAGTAAGTGTCCTTCTTATACTAGCGATGCGTGACAACAAGGACACGATACCACGCCGGGCGCGTCACGCGCTCCGAGCGCATGTTCAACTGTCTGCGCTTCAACATCCCGCAGGCGCACTACGCCTCGCTCATAGCCATGGACGGCACTGTGCTTAGTAAGTGTCCTTCTTATACTAGCGATGCGTGACAACAAGGACACGATACCACGCCGGGCGCGTCACGCGCTCCGAGCGCATGTTCAACTGTCTGCGCTTCAACATCCCGCAGGCGCACTACGCCTCGCTCATAGCCATGGACGGCACTGTACTTAGTAAGTATATTTTACCATTATAAATTAGGTGTCTTCGGCGTGCCCCGCTTGGGCTGAGTACCGCCGTGTCCTCGTGGAGACTATCGGCGGTGGCGACCTCTCGCGCCGGGCTTTGGTACAGGCCATGGTGCGGAGCGAGGAGGGGTGGCAGGCGGTCGCCTCCTTCTGCGAAGCAGTAATGCTAGCGAAGGAGGCTGCCGACGGCGAGCGCGTGAGGTAACGGCCCTCACGCCGCCGCCGCAGAGATCCCGATTTCCGTCAACCTGGAGCGCGGGCTCGCGGACGGCGAATACTGGGTAGCTCGCCATCCGGCAGTCCGGTAAAAAGGACACGGATATTCCGAAAGGTAAGCCCGTGTCTCCAAATCGATGGCAGCGAAGGAACAGGGTGGGTATTAATCAGTAAGAGTCTGACTCGCCCTCCCGATACACCCAAGAGCGGGGGAAGTCATGCTGATGATTCCCCTTACTAAAAAATGGAGTCACTCTAGCGTTGAATGTTAGAGTGTCTTCAAGGCTAGTGTGAATAGGCTCTTGATAAACAAGTGCGTCTCTACGAGTAGGTGTGTCAAATAAAACATTTTTCTTTCTTTCTAAAAACTAACAAAACAATCCCGTTTTCCCAGACGGCGCCAAACTGATAATCCGTTCATCAGACCAGCCGCAGTACAAAGTGTCTCAAGCGGCGCTGGCGGGCCGCCCGGCCGCCGACCAGGCTGAAGACGAAATGGACGTAGAAGGAGAGGATTGGACCGATATGATGTAGAACTGAGTTTAGACCTTGTATGACTCTCATTTGTAAACATGTACATTTTAAGTAGTGTCCGACCGAAAGTGCAATTCTGGCCGAAGCCCAAGCCGAAGCCGATTAATCGGTATTCACGAAAACCTTCGGCCGAAGCCGAAGCCGAAGGTGATGATAAAAAAACTAAATAAGATTCGCGCTCTCAAACTTGTTTCGACTTGTTTTGTTTACTAACTGGGCCGGTGCGGTGGTGGGGTGAAACGCTGCTCTGCTCTGCGCAATCTCCGCCTCGCTCTAGCATCGTTCAGTTAATTTCAAATTTTGACAACTTGCAAACCTTCGGCTTCGACCAAAGCTTTAGCTAATAAAGCTAATTTTTAGCCGAAGCCGAAGGTTTGGCCGAAGGTGGCCGAAGCCGAAGCATCGGTCGGATACTAATTTTAAGTAACCTTTTTCCACGGGCTCATTTCAGACTACGACTATAATTATAATCTCACAATGGGCCTCATCAGAAGGCTTAAAGTCACCCAAAGGGCTCGGAGTTTCCTTGCGTGACCACATCAGAAATGAAGATATTCGCAAGAGAATCAAGGTTACCGACATAGCCCGAAGAATCGCCAAACTTAAGTGGCAATGGACAGGGCTCGTAGAACGGAAGGTCGACGGGGACGGAAGGTTCTGGAGTGGTGGCCATGTACCGGAAGACGCAGCGTTCAACGCACAGGACTGGTTTGATGGAGGCCTATGTCCAGCAGTGGATGTCTTTCGGCTGAGATGATGATGATTATGATAGCGCAATCTGAAATGAGCTTTTTTAGCCTATCCCTCATAAACTATGTCTTATCTGGGATAAAAGTAGCATTTTGTCCGAGTGAAGGAAATTTTGTAATTAGATTTATACTTACAGTCAGGTTCGCGCAATGGTTGAGCGATTGACTGTTGCGCTGCGTGTCGCAGGTTCGATTCCCGCACAGAACTAATATTTGTATGGACTACAACTCTACAGATAGCTGTTTCGGTTTTGATTGTCTAGTGTATGTGAACGTATCAACGATACTGGAGTTATTTCTAGTGTAGGGCAGTGTTTTTTTTTGTTTAAGAAAATCAATTTTACTTTACAAAGGGAGTATATTGCCAATTTCTCAGAATCTTCCATTTTTTATGTGTTTTCCGATTAGTTGAAGACACCTGAACCAATTTAGGATTTTGTTTTGTTTGTGGGTGAACTTCCCAGGTGATTCCATGGTGATAATTAGGTCAGGATCTGGTACTAAAATCCTTTATAATTTTCATTGGCACAATTGTAATTGTTATAATTTATTCTATAAATATTATACTATAGAAATAGTATACTATTTAGGTTTAGTTGAAAACACTATCACAATTAAAATGTGTAGAATAAAAATCGGTGTTGAAAGAAACATAGAAATGAAATCAGAAACACTGACTTTTGAAAGTGTTTTTGTGTTGAAGTTGGTTTATTTTTTGTAAACCTAATATGCGCCCTACTTTAGACTACTGCTAACTATAAGTGAACTTAAGTTAGTTTTTGTGTTGTATGGTCTAGTTGTATGGTGTAATGACGATGTGAGATCTATGAATTACAAGAATAAAATAAGTACAAAAAATATCGTTTTTTATTTTATAATATTTCAGTTTATTCATTTTTAGGGTTCCCTACCTCAAACGTAATTTTTTCCTTCTTCTTCCAAGGAATTCTTTTAGGATCACTTTGTTGTCCGACTATCTGTCAAGTCCTTTATACTAACTCCGTGGTCAAGACCCTTTATCACGGGAACGCGTGGATGGAGGTATATAGTTAAAATTAAAACGTAATACTGAGGTCTGCGGTCCCTTCTATATTCTATCTTCCCTTTTATATTTGTGCGAAAATCAACCTTGTTAGGCAACGGAAAAAAGATACGGCCGTCTATGTTGTAAAAAACAGACATTTTGACACTCTCAAAGGAATCAACATTCATAGGGTACTTTCCGTTGACCTAGAATCCTAAAATTTGGCATAAAGCAAGAAAAGTCAGAAAACTGATTTGTAGTTAGGTACGTCACAAGAAAAAAATACTGTTTCAGAAAAATCTTAAGACTCGATTCGTGAAATTAACTATTTTCATATGTAAGTTGATACGGAACTCTCAGTGCATGGATCCGACTCGCACTTGCCCGACTTTTTTTACTATTCATGCCGTGCATATTCTGTTAGAATTCGATTGTGTTTGGGTGGTGTAGGTACTTACTGGGTAGGTGGTGAATAAATAATAGTCCTTCTTCGTATCTCCACATATATTTCTCCACACACAACACAACAACACTATGAAGTGTGTGCGTTACCCCAACAGGAAAGTATCTCCTAGAGATATATGAGTAGAACGTATAGTTGGTGCCTTATCTGGTGTAAATGTGCCCCCACATAAAAAATGTGTGCCCCCTGTCGTTTTGGATAAAAAACGGAAAAGCGATTCCTGCTGGGGTAACGTTTTTCTAGCAGGAAAATTCTAAACGAGTGATCGGAGAGAGAAAAATTGTGCATGGCCAGAGAGCTTATATGTGTGCCACTATGTGCCCCCAAAAATAAAATCTGTGCCCCTTCAGATTTTCGAGATATTGCGTTTCCTGCTGCAGTAACGTTTTGATGAATCGTATATCTCTAAAACCATTGCATGTGCCCCTGTAGAATAAACATACACGAGTAGCTCTTAATGTGTGCCCCAATTAGATTTAAGAAAATATTTATAGTTTCCAAGTTATCGCGGTTTTATGAAAACCCGAAAAAACATCGCAGCGCTTAAATGAGACAAGGCATAAGTTCGCTGAAAACTGTATTCGGTCCTTCTTGACGCTAATATATTAATTTTCAGGATTCTGTTCTACCAGCCGTTAGACTTAGATGAAAAACTGATCTGTGATTTAAATAATAATGACTGCACAACGTGCAAATTATTTCTAATATTTATACGTAGGAAATTTGATCTGTGATTTGATAATTATTACTACAATTATTGCTAATTACTTTAAGAATTAAAATTAAGGGAAGAAAAATAATAATTTCCACATCAACAAGCTGTTTCATTAATATAGTCAACAGTTCACAAGGTGCATTTAATATATTTTTTAATTAGCCCCCAAAACTGTTGAACGCAACTGTACGGACAACAGCTTAGGTATAATACGTCCAATAAAGAAGGTCATCGATATGTATGAATCCGTCGCTTTTTAGTAGTCACTCAAATTTGGTCGGATAACCAGCCGTTATTTACTTAATTTGGTTTTTTGTTTATATTTACTTAATGCGAAACATTCCAACATTTTCACCGTATATTTTTGACTAAAGGCACATGATTTTGGTTTACACCGACACATCTGAAATTTAGCCAGTTCCTTGTATTTTGCCGTCAAAGTTATGACACTATCGTCTTGACTTTTAGCAAGATTATTCAAAAACGCATGCATGAAGCGTTTTGAAACTTTGTATGGTTATTATTAGCGTCAAGAAGGACCGAATACAGTTTTCAGCAAACTTATGCCTTGTCTCATTTAGGCGCTGCGATGTTTTTTCGGGTTTTCATAAAACCGCGATAACTTGAAAACTATAAATATTTTCTTGAATCTAATTGGGGCACACATTAGGAGCTACTCGTGTATGTTTATTCTACAGGGGCACATGCAATGGTTTTAGAGATATACGATTCATCAAAACGTTACCCCAGCAGGAATCGCTTTTCCGTTTTTTTTTCAAAACGACAGGGGCCACTCATTTTTTATGTGGGGGCACATTTACACCAGATAAGGCACCAACTATACGTTCTACTCATATATCTCTAGGAGATACTTTCCTGTTGGGGTAACGCACACCTATGAAGTACACACTATTTAATTATTTTTTTTAATTAGAAAAAGCCACTGATAAATTCCACCACTGGGGGTCCAGAATAGTAAAACAATAACAGCGCGGTCTCATAGGACCGGTCGGGGATTCATGAATTAGAAGACATCTGCTTATAGCATATACTAGCTTTTACCCGCGGCTTCGCTTCCGTCAAATGACTACCCTACATATCCTACGCTACCCTACCCTACCTTCCCTACACTACACTACGCTACACTACCTTACTTTACCTAACTTTTTTTTTTAGATTTAAACTATCCTATCTCTCAAGTTGGATCGAACTGCACATGGAGTGCGAATTTTATTATAATCGGTTAAGTGGTTTAGGAGTCCATTGAGGACAAACATTGTGACACGAGATTTATATATATTATACTAGCAGCCCGTCCCGGCTTCGCACGGGGTAAACAATTATTTATTTTTGGAATTTTTCCCGTCAAATGACTACCCTACATATCCTACGCTACCCTACCCTACCTTCCCTACACTACACTACATTACACTACCCTACTTTACCCAACTTTTTTTTTTTTTAGATTTAACGTTTGAATCCCCAACCGGTCCTATGAGACCGCGCTGTTATTGTTTTACTATTGTGTCTCGTTTCGCGGGTATCTGAGTAACTACACTATCCTATCTCTCAAGTTGGATCGAACTGCACATGGTGTGCGAATTTTATTATAATCGGTTTAGTGGTTTAGGAGTCCATTGAGGACAAACATTGGGACACGAGATTTATAAATATTAAGAAGATAAGAAAGATAGCTATGCTATAAGCAGATTTCTTGAAATATTGGTAAAGGTAGAGTGTGCCCCCTAACGAGAGATGTCTAGACACGAAGCAGCAGAATTGTTTTTCTTCTAGACGTTTTCTGTTTTTGTCATTAGACCTGTGAATCTGCAGTAGTAGAGTGTTACGAGGGTATAATTTCAGAAGTAAAATTAAACAACATATTATATGAATAAATGTTTTTATTTCAGATCTTTTAAATAACAAAAAAAAAATATGTCAAAATAAATAAAAATGTATTGTGATAATAAAAATGCATTGTCAATGCAACGTAGTGCAATAAATTGTAATACAACATATATATTAATATTTCCACGTAAAAAAGCTGTAGATAGCAAATCGCACAGAACTAAACACGGACGTATTGACCATAGATGAACCACAGACAAAACGCTCTAGCACATTGGAATGGAATATCGGTGGATAAAGAAAATACTGTTTAAATTAAATTAAAAACTATTTTGCAACACATGAATTGACTATTCATAACATTAGCACAAAACAGTGAGCGAAATACAAAAATATGTTTTTATTTTTAGTTATTTTAGTCAATTACACAGATTTTATACCCGTATAGAATGAAAATTAAGTCATCATAAGTTAATTCTTAATTAATAAAATATATTTTGTGACTTAGACGTATGAATCTCACATACACTTACTTGCAGAAAATTGTATTCACAATAAATTTTAGAGAACATCTTATGTTTTTATGCAGGAAAGTGTAACAATTCTTATATAAAATGACGGCAACATTAAGAAGGATTTTTCCATGTACATTTTGCGTAAATAGGCCTTAGCTACATAACAATAAGGCATGTTTAGGCTTGACGTTTATGAGTAGACTGTGCGATTCAGCCATTCTTCGAGGGAGAACGTGGCGTATTCACCGCCCGACGACCTCCCCTTGAACGTATCTGTAAAACAAATTGTTTGCATTAGATATATTTCTTAGTTTTGGCGCGAAAGTTAACAGTTAGTTAAGCGTTTTAGTGCGGGAGACATTTTACAAGATACATTTTTGGAAAATTGAATTTTTTATATGGATCTGAAAACGTTAAAATATTATATATACTTGTAAAATGTCTAGAAGAAGTGGAGGGTTACTGTCTGCGAATAGTTTTAGGTTTAATTAAATATTCAAAGATTCGTTTTTGCTTTAGACACAATCGTTTACATTTTTTTAAAGTACTACCGCAAACAATAATAACATGGTTGAAGGCTGTTGAGGAAATGTTTTCTTTATCATAAATCTAATATTGAAAAAGGTCTTGCTTTTGGTCAAAAATTAAATCGAAAATTCAAGGTCGGAATTGTTGCATTTTTTCATTTAAAACTTTCTTAAATGCTGAAGGAACTAAAGTTCTGTTACAAAAAAAAGCTATACCATAGTCCAAAACCATTGAGTATTAGAACACTGTTAGAGACAGATTGAAGGGCAGCGTAAAACGTATGATTGATGATTTATGGAATTATAATAATTAAAGAATAACTTAGGCCGTTATTTTAGAAAAAGACCAAATAGCATGGTAATGTTTTACGAGACTGATGCGGAAAGTTCAGTATTAGCACCAGCGAATATTTAAAAGATTTCCTATATTTAACTAAAATCACGACAAAAATTTAGCAACTTTTTATATGTTTTTGAATTTTTTGACCAATTAACACCTTGATTTTTTGATCTAGCAACACCTTGTTTTTTGACCAAGCAACACCTTGTTATTTTGAGCTAGCAACATTTCCCCGGCAGCGCATGGCAGTGAGTGTTGGCGACAGTGACGTAACATCCTGTGCATCATTACGTGTCGTGCGCCGCGGCGCCGCTCACTTGTTCCATTGCAGCTCGCGCTCCAGGTTCTCAAGGGGCTCGTTGTTCGCTGTCATGTAACTTTTGTTATAGTTCGCACATTATTATACTCTATATCTTGGGTAAGTGGTTACCTAGTAGACTTTAAACCTTTACCTGACCTTTTTTTTGACCTTTAGAGTTTAAACCTTTTCGTGCCATAATATACGATTATATTCATAGATCTAGTTGAGCTTAAAACCTTACTAAAAACGGGTTTTTAATGGACCAAGGGGTAAACTGACCCACCCTATTACTAAGACTTCACTGTCAGCCCGTCTGTCTGTCTGCCTGCCTGCCTGTCCATAAGGCTGTATGTCATGAACCGTGACAAACAGTGGAAATTTTCACACATGATGTATTTCTGTTGCCAATCTAACAAATACTAAAAAAATCTTAACTTTTGTTTCGGCATAGACCAAGTGATTCGTATTCTACTATGCCAGGTACGATTTAACTCGTAGCTGATCGAATATATGACGAACAATAGGAAAAAAGAAAAAGAAAACATAATCCGGCAAGTGAAACGATTGAACTAAACTATCTAGCAAAATTTAAAAACATGAATTCAGTAGACAACTTACTTCCGATGTTGAGTGTACAATATAGTATTTTAATACCTGCCAGACTTAATGAAGAAATACCATCAAATTTGCGACACAGTACCGTACTTACATCCGTATGTTTACAGAGAAAATTGTAAGAGGTATTAGAAAAACACACACACCCTAATAACTAATTTGCAAATGACTTAGGAATTCTATTTATTATGGCTAGCTAATATTACATTCCTTAGGAATTGGTAAGAAATTGTCGAGAGCTAGGAGCAATGGAAGGTATGGTGGGAGATATTTGCCCAGTAGTGGGACTATACAGGCTGGATATATAATAAAACCGCAAAATAGATAAATTGAATCTAAAAAGTAGAAATATAACGGAATTGGTTATTTCAGACGGGAGTTTTGAAGTAGTTTTGTTGGAATTGAAACATAAATCAGAGTAAGCAGTTGTGGCAAAAGTGTTAAATTAAACACTACTAAAAGTAGTAAAGAAACCAGGACAAGTAGAAATGACGAGCGACTTCACAACATTCCAAATAGGAAACAAAACAAGAAATAAAAGAGTAATCAAAGGCACGGCGGAAGCGAGGGTCACCGCGCGATAAGTATAAACTTATTTGTGGCTTTGATTTATAAGTTCCGATTAATTTTTTTTGGAACCGAAATCGAAGATGCAAAATCAACCGAAACTTCTCTGATACAGAAATTCTAATATCATAAAATAGTACATTCATCGGATAATATATCATGCAGGTAATCATGAAGCTACAATTATTTCAAAATATTGGCATAATGCTATCGACTAAACTTTGTGTTAAAGAGCTACTTTGGAAATACTCTATCAACCGTCTAAGTTTATGAATGCAAGGTATTTTACAATTTGTGGCTAAAATAAATCTGAATTCTCTCTAGTTAACTAGCTAAATAGGACATTCTTCTTTGCTATAGACAATTGAAAAATAATGTAAATGTCGTTATGCTTGTAATGTTTTAATTTTCTCTCTATATAGTTTATAGGCCTTTATTAACAATAAATAACAACATATTTATATGAATCTTAAATATTAATACATACATAAGAAACTTAAATATGTATTAACTAATTCTTATATAAACATTATTGGCCTTTTGATGTTCTCACTGTGGGGACTCAGGCCTCCTCTCTAGGAGAAGCAATTTTTGATTGCGCGTTACATAGTGTACGAATTATGTCTCCGTCACACTTTTTTGTAAAGATCAATTATTCATAGAAAATAAAAACATCCCAAACAAAATACCAATTTGTGTATTCTCTGATTCATGTCCACATTATCTAGCTACACCTACTATTACCCTTACAGACTAGCTACAAGACATACACTAACTAAGTAATATTTATTTAAATGTTAAGTAGTGTTTACTCACCGATCATGGTCTTGAGTCGCACCGAACACATAATGAAATCATCGAACTGAATGTAGCCGTCTGAGGAGCCGTATCTGTTGACAAAATATACAATTATTGAGTTAAAATCTGGTATCGTAAAACCTTTATAGCATATATAAGTTGAGATACAGAAGGGGTCGTCCTTGTCATCATTTCAGCCGAAAAACGTCCACTGCTGGACATAGGCCTCCCCCAAGCGTCGTCATAACGATCAGTCCTGAGCTGTTCGCATCCAATGGATTTCCGGGACCCTCGCCAGGTCATCGGTCCACCTTATGGGAGGCTTTCCAACGCCGTCTTCCAGTAAGTAGTCACTCCAGAACCTTTCGGCCCCATCGATCATCTGTTTTGCGAACAATGCGTTCTACACTGCCACTTAAGTTAAATGATATTATTTTTTTTTGCAAATAGGTTTTCACAAAGTTAAGCGATTCCTCGGGCTATGTTGGCAACTTTGGTTCTATCTGCGGATATCTTCATTCCTGATGTGATCATCATCATCTTAGCCGAGCGACGTCCACTGCTGGATATAGGCATCTCCCAAGCGTGGCCACAACGACCGTTCTTGTGCATCTCTCAAATAAAAAATATAAAAATAAAATGACGGTGTCGTCAGCCGCTGATAGTATCAACAGTAAATATAGTTTACCTGTGAGCGAGCACGTTGAGCACGTGCGCGTTGACCGTGTAGCCGGCCGAGTGCAGTGCGTCGCGCAGGTTGTGCGCGGGGATGGCGCCGCGCCCTTCCGTGTCGTACAGCCGGAACACAGCCTGCGAAGGGAATATTATTTATCATTAATTGTGCCAGAGGTAACCGCAGTGGTCGACGCGGGTCTGCGGTACCCGTCGACATATGGCAACACTTGTAGTTAGATAAACAGTCAGTCCATGTAAAATACTGGTATACAGCTACATCCAGCTAGCATGGAAGACGACCTCGACTATGTTGGGGTCAACAAAAGGAGGCCAGTCGAGACTCGGCTTTGTTTCTGAGGCGTGGAAAATAATTCTCTCTCTATTTCAATTTTTCTTTTTCTGTGCTTTTATTAACTAAAACCCACTAGTGTTCAGGTGCCCTTTCCGTTACATAGTCAGGACCAACGATTTCAAACCTAAGGTTGAGTTTAGTTTGTCCATTAAGTATTGTTGACCTGAAGCAGCCAGTCAGTTGATATGGTAGACACATCCCCACTGTGTACAGTACACAGTGGGGATGTGTTGACGATACACCATATCTTTGCGTTCCAAATCCACGGTAACTCTTTCGAACAATCCCACAGACTCCAGACCTAAGAGGCTACATTGCAATTTTGGAGTACAATAACGTGAAACTGACTGACATCAACATCACCGCACAGCCGAAACTACAGAGCCTAGGAGCGTGAAATTGCCCCCCTTTTAGTCCCTAAGGAGACTAATAGACTAAATGCAGATTAAATGGGGGAGGACCAAAGTTTCTATGAAGAAACCTACTTTCACGCGAGCGAACCCGCCAGCAGCAACTAGTTAAATAATATTTATATTATATTCTACCAATCATTTGACTAACCCGCCAGTTTCTCAGATCGATCCACAGAGTCTTGAACTCGTCGAAGCCGAGTCCGCCAGAGCCGTCCTTGTCGAGCATAGCCACCATGCTCCTGCACACCTCCTTCGAGAACCCTTGTCCTCTCAGTTCTGCAATGTTTAGTACAGGTCAGATGGAGAATAGAGTGGAAGAAACGCTGTGAGACGTGCTACTGAGGTTAAGAGTTATGGAAAGTTTAAAAAAAAAGTATGTTTTGTCTTCATAAAGTTGCTTAGTGTAAGGTCTAAGTGAGTCTGAAATAGGTTTCTATAAGAGCCTGAACCTGTTAAGTCGAGAATAGTTCTTTATTTACATAGAAAGTAAATAGGTTGTCAAGTTTTATGATTTATACTCCATATTGTCTATTTCAACTAAGGCGAGCCTTGGGAAGGAGGTGTAAAATTCAATTTTGGAATGTTGTTCAACTCTGGAATGTTCCCAAATGAGACTTTAAGTGTGTAAGAGGATATGTCTTTGCTTTAAGAAGAAAGTTGTTAAATGGAATTGTTTTTGAAAAATAATGGGCAAAGTATATGCGTGTTTAGGAGTAGCGTAAATGGATTGAACAATAATATTTTTTCTGAACCCGAACGTTTCAGCACTTGGTTTATGATGGACCATTGATTGTAAGTGGAACATTTATTTATTTAAACTTTATGTATAGTGGTGGTACATAGGCGGACTTAATGTAGCAATGAATTCTCTCCTGGTCAATCTTTTGGATTAAAAAATACTACACTGTAGGAGGATCAAAATTTCTAAAAACTCTTATTTGATTGACAGGTTTGAACAAATGGGTCGTTTTGTTTTTTTATGTAGGTAACTGGGATGATAATTCTGTTTAGTCTTTGTGAAAATAAACTTTAACGTTACACAAGATGAGTTTGTCTCATATTATTATTATAAACTGTAGTAAGCGACGTCTGTGACTTTCAAATACGTCAGGACGGTAACAATATTTGTATAAAATTTAATAACAATAAAGAAATACTGTTCGATAACATATAAGTTCAATAGCACGTCTTTAAATAAAAACTTAACAGTAATTTTATGGAAATGGAGGTGACTTAACTACCTAAAATGACATTAAATTAAATAAAACGATAAATTAAATTTAAAATGCCCATTCTCGTTGACTTCCAATGTAATAACATGCGTTCAAGCGAAAAAACGTACAAATTTCCAAAAACGTACATTTTTGAAAATTCCTACATTTTTAGTGTTAGTGGCGTTAAGCGGACATAATGCAAAATATTGCTTTTGGATCCATAGACAAGACAATATTCTGCATTATTTGACATAAGACATTTGACAGTACAAAACCAAATAAAAATAAAATAGTGTCCGTGGTAACCTGAAAAATATAAATCATAAAAAAATAAAAGGGGGAAAAATTATATTTACATGAAAATAATAACAAAAACAGACATTTTAAATTGTGCCCTCCATTTCGATAAAACGTGATATTATTAAAAAGTAAAGCGGAGCATGCATCGTTGTCGCTGGCCACCTGAAAAAAATCTTACAAGCATTAGTCAATATTCCTTAAATCGTAAAAAATTAAACCACATGAATATTGAATTCCCGCTTAAACACAATTAAGGCTTATTTAATATTATTCTACCCTCAAAATAGTAAAGGAAAACATTGTGAGGAAACTACATATGTGAAAAGCCTGCCTACTATTAATTGCCTTTAATTTTGTTGACGTCGTTTGAAAACGTTCAAAGGCTTCCCCCAACACTTTTGTCAAATTCCTACTTGCCACACACAACAAATACATTGTACCCTTCGATAATAAGACAAGGACACAATTGCAAATGTACAGAAGAACCATTTTAAGATGGTTTGTATTCAGTATGATATTGCTCTAAAGTTATTCTTTTTTCCACAACTTTCACACAACGCCATCTAGTCCCAAGCTAAGCAGAGCTTGTGTTATGGGTACTAGATAACTGATAAACATACTTATATACTTCTAAATACTATATAATAGATAAATTACACCCAGACACAGAACAAATGATCGTGCTCATCACACAAACATTTGTCCTGGGTGGGAATCGAACCCACGACCTCCGGCATAGCAGTCAGGGTCACTAACCAACAGGACAGACAGTCTATCCACGACAGTTATTTTAGGGATGTTGTTTTAAGTAAGAATTAAAAACGTCTATTATTTTTTGTTAAAGTAATTTAGTTTTTAAGCCATTTTTTCTAGTTATTTCACAAAAAATCATTTATATTACTTTCGTTACTTCAGTGCCTAAAAGCTTCTATCTCACTACAGAGATTGATTTTTAAATCACCAAATCTTTTAAGTGCGGAACAAACATAGGTTTGTCAGCTGCTGTATAGAAACGATATCAAACGTCCATATATGTTCTTAAAAAAAATTATCTGACTATTGAAATATCAGATCTACCCCCACACCAGACAAAATGTCTGTCTGGTCGGGAAGATCTTCCTTTTTCAATGGAGGTTTGCGAGTCTTTTACTCTCTGTTCCGCATACCTCCAAAAAGAGATACTCGATCAATTAATATTTGCAAATTTATTTCTAGAGCCCTAATGATTGTCGATTGCCCATATCTATTAAATCCCCATCTAGTTAATTAATTTGCAACCTTATTTTCAGCGCCCCAATGGTGTTATTTGATTGTCAGCACCCCCAAATCTATTAGGTCCCCGTGCATTTTCCTATACCTATCTGCGAGACTTTACTCTCTGTTCCATAAACCTCCAAAGAGATATTCAGTCAAGTTTAACAATTTGCAACCTTATTTTCAGCGCCCCAATGATGATATTTGATTGTCAACACCCCCATTTGTATGAGCTCCCCATGCATCTCCCCCTACCTGTCTGCGGCTGCGGCTGCGTCAGATGCACTGACTCCTGGGTGTTCTGCTGGCCCTGCACCTGCTGCAGGTCGATGCCGACCTCCTTGCAGATGGGCGTGCAGAGCGCGCACAGCAGCTGCTCCAGACAGCTGGGCTCGCTGCCCGGCGCGGCCCCTACCCCGCCGCCCGGGGGCACCGGGTGCACCCCGCCGCCGTCGTACGCGCCGCCGTGCCTCATGGCTAGCTCTGTTGGTGAGTCACCACATGTTTCCTACTGTTTTATGCTTGGAATGGAATATTTATACGAGGTTTTGAGGTTATCCATCGTTTTTGTTATAAAAATATTTGCTAGTGATATGGCTTTTGTTATTACGGTATTCTATGCAATGTCTATTGAAATAGTTAATTAATGTGATATTATATACGGACCTATTTTAATAGGTGGTACCTATCTGGCTATCGATAGAACTATGTCAATTTCATATAAACCTAGTAACCGTTCCACGGATTGTTTGTTTATATTTATAGTTGTCAGTTGATCATAAACAGTTCTCAGAATAACACAATAAAATTCATTGTATACGTTATCCTGGTTTCCCTGCTTACACTCTGCTTAAATATTGTGCCCCTACAGTGGTTATGGGCCCAGAACGCATAAATCAGGAGAGATTTAAACGTGATAAAGGAAGAAATTGGAGTGAAAATGAGTTCTGTCAAAATTGATCAACTCCATCAGAGCAACTACGAGACCTGGAAAATCCAAGTGGAAGCCGTTTTAGTTAAGAACGATGCCTGGGGATACGTGAACGGAAGTATCGCACGCCCAGCAGAACCAGCCGAAGCAGTAAAGTGGGACATTGGAGACTCGAAAGCTAAGTCTGATCTCATTTTATCGATAAGTCCGAGCGAATTACGACATCTACGAGGATGTAAGACTTCGCGAGACGTATGGTTAAAGTTACAGAACATTCATGCGTCGAAGGGACCTGCAAAAAAGGCGACATTACTAAAACAGCTGTTGCTCCATAAATTGGAAGAAGGTGGTGATGTAAGAGAACATGTTATGAGATTTTTCGATGTGAAAAGCCAGTTAGCTGACATGGATATCGAAATGCATAATGATCTGACCTCGATAATGCTCCTGTACAGTCTGCCGTCCAGCTTTGACAACTTTAGATGTGCCATAGAATCTCGAGATTCATTGCCGGATCCAGATACGCTCAAGATTAAGATTTTAGAAGAAGATCATTCCAGAAATCGAAAAGAAAGTGTAGATAGAGCATTTCTTGTAAAGGGAAAGAAGTCTTCTAAACCAAAGAGTGGTACTGAGCTGACAAGTTCGAAATTCAGATACAAATGTTTTAAATGTCATCTGTATGGTCATAAAGCCTCTGATTGTACGAAGAAGAACAAAGAACAGTGTAGTGATACCGTAAAGTATGTGTCGAATGATTATGAAGTACCTGATATCGATTCCAATTTTGTAACATTTAATTGTGTTTCAGATGTTAATGCTGTTTGCAACGGGAGTGGAAATTGGATCATCGATAGTGGCTGTACATCACATTTGTGCAATGATGCAAGTAAATTCGACAAAACACTTGTGCCTTTGTTCGGTAAGCTAAACTTAGCAACGAATTCAAGCACAAACGTACAAGGTAAGGGGACAGTCAGATTACTTACATGTGATAATGGTTCTAAAACAATTGTTCAATTGCCCAATACTCTATTTGTTCCGGATTTACGATGTAGCCTAATTTCAGTAAGCAAAATTACTGATCAGGGGTTTAGCGTTACGTTTAAGGATAACATAGCTAGTGTTCAAGATAGTTATGGTAACACTAAACTTGTTGCGAATCGTAGAGGTAATTTATATTACGTTGAGGAACATTTAGATAGTGTGTCAGCCATTTCTGAGCAAAAGGTTGACGTATGGATGTGGCATGAACGTTTAGGACACTTAAATGCAAAGGATCTCGTCCGAATTTTAAATAAATCTGGCATGAATGTTAAGATGACAGATGTGAGTGACTTGTACAATTGTGATATTTGTGCGAAAGGTAAAATGTGTATGTTACCGTTTACTAGTTCAAATGGGCCATGCGATGAAAAGTTAAGAATTATACATTCTGACGTTTGTGGACCCATGCAACATACGTCAATAAATGGCGCGAAATATTTCGTCACTTTTATTGACGATCATACTAGGTGGTGTGAAGTATACTTTCTCAGCAAGAAAAGTGAAGTGTTCACGACATTCAAAGTATACAAAAGTCATGTCGAGAATTTGTTAGGACATAAAATAAAATATCTTCATACAGATAACGGCGGTGAATTCTGTAATCGAGATTTCGACGATTTTTTGAAGAAAGAAGGAATAGCAAGAATGTTGACAGTTCCTGGCGTCCCGCAACAGAATGCTGTTGCTGAGAGGAAGAACAGGACGTTGGTGGAAATGGCGAGGTGTATGCTCATCTCGTCAGGATTATCTCCGGGTTTCTGGGCTGATGCTGTAGCGACAGCATGTCACGTAAGAAATCGTTGTCCAACAAGAAGTCTTGAAGGTGAAATACCGTTTGAGAAATGGTTTGAACGACCTGTCAGATTAGACTACTTACAAAAGTTTGGGTCTAAGGTACACGTGTTGGACAAGACACCCGTTAAAGATAAGTTTGCTCCACGAAGTTTCGAAGGAATCTTCGTAGGTTATCCTAGAGATCGAAAGGGTTATAGAGTATGGATACCAGCGCAACGACAAGTTATCATGTCAAGAGATGTGAAGTTTCAAGAATTGAAGAGTGAAGAAAAAGAAAATTTAAATTTACGATTTGATCCCTTCAAGATTGACCAAGAAGGGCCTGCAAATATTTCGGACCAACCAGCAACGGTGGAAATAGAATTCAATCCTAACCAATCCAGCAGAATCCAAGATAACAAAATTCCAGAGGTGGAAGGTGAAGGCATTTCTGTACCTGTGGAAGGATATGAAGGTCAAGAAACATCCTTTGATGCACCACAACTGACGGACGTTCCAGATATTGCTGTAGGACCATTTCAGCACGATCATCATCGGGATGATGTTCATACTGATGGGGGGAGGGCAATGAAGAGAGGTCCAGGGCGACCACGACTGGAACGAGGTCACGTCGGACGTCCACGGAAAATATACAATATGGTTAACGTAGAGCCAGATATTCCCGTGGAGGAACGCGTCGAATCAACGGAAGAGTTTGTTGATTGTCAGGATTTTGCCGGAGTCGTTGAAATTACTTTAAAGGAAGCTTTATCCAGTAATGAAAGAAAAGGATGGAAAGATGCAATACTTTCAGAAGTGAAGAGTTTAATCAAGAATGACACCTTCGATATAGTCAACAAACCTATGGGACGGAACGTCGTAGGTTGCCGTTATATTTTAACGACAAAGTTAAATGTGGATAAAACTGAGAAGAAGAAGGCCAGGCTGGTGGCAAGAGGTTTTAGTCAACTTTATGGAATAGACTATAAGGATACCTTTGCGCCTGTAGCTAGACTTGACACAGTAAGATTGCTAGTTGCACTTGCAGTTGAACTTGACCTTGAGATTCATCAATTGGACATAAACACGGCCTACCTAAACGGTTTGTTGGATGAGGAAATATATATGAAGGTGCCAGACCTCCTAGAAGAATGCCTGCAAGACCTCATGCGGATAGAACAGCCAGGTTCAGTTATACATGAACGTGCCAGCAAGTTGTTATGCAACCTGAAGTCTGGGGGCGAGGTGTGCCTGCTGAAAAGATCTTTGTACGGTTTACGCCAGTCAGGTCGTCAATGGAACATCAGGCTGGACGAGGAGCTGAAGTCCATGGGGCTACAAGTCTCTTTAAACGAGCCATGCCTTTATTTTAAGGCCGTAGATTCAGAAACGAAACTCTTTGTACTAGTTTACGTAGATGACATTTTAGTCGCATCGCAAAGAGGTGAGTGTATACAAACTTTCAAAAGGGAACTGGCCATGAAGTTTGAATTGAAAGATTATGGCATTGCGAAGTATATGTTAGGCATAGAGTTTGACAGATGTGACAAGAGCATTAAATTGTCACAACGAAAATATATTGACGATTTGTTAAATAAATTTGAATTAAGTGGATGTAATCCGATTTCTACACCCATGGATCCGAAAACTAAGATTACGAAACCTACGGAACAATGTGATACGGGGCAGTATCCGTATCGAGAGTTAGTCGGTTGTTTAATGTATTTATCTACGGGCACAAGATTGGATATTACGAATACTGTGGCAGTATTGAGCCAATTCTTGGATTGTCCTAATCAACAGTGCTGGAATGCAGCAAAACGTGTACTGCGCTACCTAAAACATACGAGAAATCACGGACTTATGTTTACGAAAACAGGTAAAACATTGCATGGTTATTCAGATGCCGACTGGGGTGGATGTTTGATAGATAGACGTTCTTATTCCGGTTATGTTTTTATGTTAGGAGGTGGATGCGTGTCTTGGAAGTCACAAAAGCAGAAATGTGTATCGACTTCGAGCTGCGAAGCCGAGTATATAAGTTTGGCGTCATCTATGAAGGAGGCAATTTACCTGAACAGCTTGCTTACTGAGATTGGGCTATGTAAGTTTGCACCATTATCTTTACATGTAGATAATCAGGGGGCGATTTGCCTTGCCGGTGATCCAATGTTTCATTCTCGGAGTAAGCACATTCACATCAGGTACCACTTTATTAGAAGTGTATTGAAGAACAATACGAGTATTGAGCTAAAGTATTTATCGACAGACTCAATGCTCGCGGACATATTAACGAAAGCTTTGCCCAGAGTAAAGCACTATTCGTGCATGCGTGGTTTAGGCATTGCTTGTTAATTGTTTATTTTGTTATGATTGTTCTTTGATATTACTTTCTTTTGTATGTGTTTTTTCTTGTATTGCTGTTTGTATTTAATATGCGCATTAAGGGGGCGTATTGAAATAGTTAATTAATGTGATATTATATACGGACCTATTTTAATAGGTGGTACCTATCTGGCTATCGATAGAACTATGTCAATTTCATATAAACCTAGTAACCGTTCCACGGATTGTTTGTTTATATTTATAGTTGTCAGTTGATCATAAACAGTTCTCAGAATAACACAATAAAATTCATTGTATACGTTATCCTGGTTTCCCTGCTTACACTCTGCTTAAATATTGTGCCCCTACAATGTCATTGGCAAATCAGCCTGCTAAATGACAGTGAAACAGTGAGTTACACGGTAGAAATTGGAAAAATAAGGATCAACGCAAAATGCTAAAAAAGGCTCAAGCATTTTTTTCCGCCTATAATGCCTTCAAGTTAAAAGTCATTTATGAAATTCACGACTATATGGATAAACTCAAAATATGAAATGGACTATAATAATTGTTTTTGAAGTCCTAATAAAATTATACAAGTAATATTTCATATCTTGTTGCCCTATGATAATCAAATAATTATGTACATAAATTACAATATGCAAATAAAAAATAATAAAAAAAAACAATTTTAGCGCTCAAATTAAAAAAGTTAATAAACTACTTTTAAATAAATTTTATACAAAACAAATAATAAGTATAATACAAAAACTAAATAAAAAAATTACAAAAATATTTACACCAATTATAGCAACTCTAATAAATAAAAATTATCAATTTATTTATAAATATTAACATAATTTAGGATATAAAAATCAGCAAAAAAAAAAAAAGATAAAATCTATAAATCTTACAAAAATAACAACAATCTAGAAAAAAAAAATACTACAGGAACATATTATAGTTACAATACTCACATATACTATACCTTGCCACGGTAAGCGTAACGAAACGAAAGCTGCGTTTAACTCGACACAAAGCGTTATCACATTGAGAAGCTCAAAAATGGGCATTTTAGATCAGTATATGATAAAATTATAGATAAAACAATATTCGGGCTGTTTCTTTACGAAGTCAATTCATATTTCATCACGATGTTATTCAGAAAAATTTAGGCCACCAGTTAGCACCACTTAATCTTCAGGTCCTTTCTTTTGAAAACGTTTACATGACGTTGACGTCTAAATGTCATTAACATAAGCGTTTTGACAGGTGCCTGGACTTGACGCTTCAGTGATGCCATCTGGTGAACGTCATTTTAGAACACCCTCATTAAAAGTAAGAGATTACTTTCAAAGATTTACTAGATTCGTTCATTTAACATTTGCTATGTTCAAATAAAATTTGATGATTTACGAATTGACTATAAATTAATGATATTGTCACTACAATCAAGGAATATACCAAAAACTGTAATATATATGATGAAATATTAAGATAAAATATTATTTTCCTTGATTATAAAACAACACATTTTAAATAAAAAAAAAAGAAATTATAATAAAGGCATTTCTTAATAAATCAGGTTCACTCTAAGCGTATTCAGATGGTATGTATTATTTGGATTAATACAATAATTTGTATTTATTTAGTATATTGATGAATGCTGTGTTAATCAAAACAACAGATAAATATCTATAATAATCATAATTTCTATTCGAATTGGTTCCGCTCTAGGGTGGAACGAGGCGTGTCAGACTTTTACTGACTAAAATCACATCTTCTGCTCCTTCAATTACCCTTTGCGTTCTAGGACTATGGGTATCATTTTCATAATCTTTCCCCATGGCCCTAGTAGGAGGTACGTTTCTAGTTTGTATAAAATCATTAACTTTGGAAGAGACATATTTTTATGACAGACTATCTCTTCACCTCCTTGACATTACTCCCAACCTTTCAATAAATTTTAAACTGTTTTTCCCTAACAAATTTTCTTTTAAACTACCCCTACATTAAAGCGAAAAAAAAAAGAAGTAAAAATAATCGAAAACGGTGAAGCCATTTTGAGTATTAACAGAGATTATTCCTTAGCAATTGATTTTATATATGTATGTAAAAAAGGAGATTTATTTTTCTTGCAGATAAAAAAAAATAAAGTAAAGCAAGACTAATGAACATTAATTAATTTTAGATCCGCGATTTTAGTAAAATCGCGAGCTACATTCGATAATTTTCCTAACTAAACAAAGATCTATATTACTTGGCTTACCAAAAACCTACAGCCTCAATCGATAATGCGCCTAATCATGTAGGTAATAAGGCAGAATATGACGTACCTTATTACGTAGTTTTCTAGAAACAGTCAATACCGCGAGCTACATTCGATAATACTCCTAACTACCTAACAAATAAAGATCAATATTACTTGGCTTCCTAAAAACGACATTATCATACGATAATGCGCCTAACCGCGTAGGTAATAAGGTATAATATGACGTACCCTCTCGCATGGCGTAGTCGAGGATCTCCTTGAGCTCCTGCCAGTCCACCTCGCCGTCGGCGCCAGCCAGCCGGTTGAAGAACTCGCGCACTGGGTCTGCGGGTTCTGGGTCCGGGGCTATTTCCTTTACCTGTGGACAAAATTGAAGAGTTAGATGGGAGATAATAATAATAACTCAGGGATACTAGAGTGCATCTAATGAAAGCGCGACCTGGAGTTTTTTTTTTATTTAATTGGCAACATTATTCAGCCGCAATTGTAGGAAATAAAAAAAAAATTGTGAAGTGTCAAGACATGATTCTCCTACTAGTTAGTAATACCACGTACAAAATGAAACTTGTAAGGTAACGAAAATAAAAAGATGACTGTTTATGTGACAAAAAACATACATTTCGACACTCTGAAGGGAATTAAAATTCATAGAGCACTTCTCGTTGACCTAGAGTCTTGAAAGGCATAAAGCACGGTCTCATGGCACAAATACAGGAAAATGAGATTTTTTTGTGATTCGGAATAATCTTCAAGACTTTGACAATTCAGAAATTTAACTGTTTTCGTGGCTAAAAGTAGGTACAGAAACCTCAGTGCACGAGTCCGACTCGCACTAACCCGGTTTTTAACTTTTATAATATTTCCGAGAACACGATCACAAGATGATAAATTCTTAACACGAAAAATAAGTGTTAACTCATTATTATTACGCTTTTCTATGACTCACCCTCTCATCAACATCTCCCATGCCGATATCTTCGTCGTTCTCTCTGAAAAACAAATATTTCCATTCAAAATATTTTATTATAACGTGTCAGTAAAGAAAACATCGTTATGAAACCGCTATGTCTTAAAACAAACAAAAATCGAAGACGTGACAACCAAAAAGCTCACAAAATTATCTCTTTTATAAAATTCTAACATTACCTGTACATGGTGCTGTCCTAAAATTTACTGTTAAATTTAAGATGTAACAATTACGGACACATAAATCTATAATAAAACTACACACATAAAACTAATTGATAACTATATACGAAGAAATGAAATTGATATCGCTTAAGAATCGGAAATCATAATATCGATTTCTTTGATCCTATCCATTTTTTTAACTCTCAGAACTGTCAAAAGGTACTTCTTAAATTTGACGGGCTATAATAAAAAAAATGTTAAGTCTATTTTTTAATCTCAGAGACTAAAATGACATTATGTGGTTTGTCACAACACAAAAGAACTGGCATCATTATTATTATAAGTTTGACATTTGCCTGTGTCAATTTAGTCTCGGGGATTAAAAAACAGACTTTATATGCCTCCTCTCACCCCAATATAGTTGGGAAAAGGCTAGGCAGATGATGATATGCCTCCTCTCTTCACCACCCTAGGTTGACTGGTAGAGAATGCCTATGGCAATTAGGTCCGCCTGTGTACCTTAATTCATGAATCCCCGACCGGTCCTATGAGACCGCGCTGTTATTGTTTTACTATTGTGTCTCGTTTTGCGGGTATGTGATAGGTTAAATGTTGCATGAAGTTCAAATAAATAAATATATGTCTGGTTTCCCTGTAAAAAGCGTAAGATGCTCACGTCATATTGTTGCTCTTCTCGGAGAAGACTCTGAGCAGGAACTCGCCCTCCTCATCGGGGTCGAACGTGGACGGCACGATCACGTAGCTGCCAGGGTCCAGCTTGAACCTGCACGGGAAAACAGTCGCTTACTTACATGGATTTGTTTAGGGGAACATTATGGTATAATATATCGTGATAGGTAGTGTTGGGCAAAATTTAGGTTAGTTGACGACTAAAAATTATATCTGACTTTAGTTTTATCTAAAGATCGAATGATAAATTAGTTCTAATATGATAAATTCTTAGAAAGAGAGAGGAGCTCGTGGCTAGATAATAACAGCCGCACAGGTCGATCTTCAAGGTTAAGCAACGCTTGCCTAGGTTGGTCTGTGGATGGGTGACCATCTTAACATAACGAGTTTCCTCCGTGTCTCGGAAAGCACGTTAAGCCGTAGGTCCCGGCTGTCATTTGGAGATCTTTGGCAGTCGTTACGGATAGTCAGAAGCCAGTAAATCTGACTCCAGTCTTGCCATGAAGTACCGTGTTACCCCAGTTAATGGGTTGTGGAGGTCTGGTAGGCAGCCGCTCCTCGTAAAATACTGGTATTCAGCTAAATCCGGCTTGACTGGAAGCCGACCCCAATTTAGTTGGGAAAAGGCTAGGTAGATGATGATGATAAATTCTTAGAAAAGACAATTGTCAGTAACTATAGCTTATCTACACAAGAGCTCAAACTACTGAACTGATTGCACTGAAAGTCGGCACGCACATAGAACTAAGTTTGTTTATGTGTTTGTAACACCAAATACAAAAAGAATCGGCAACAGAAACACATCATGTGAAAATTTTAACTGTCTAGCTATCACAGGTCATCTATATAAATAAAAATGAATTGATGTTCGTTAGTCTGATTAAAACTCGAGAACGGCTGAACGGATTTATCTTATATTGAATGTTCGTGGAGGTCTAGGGAAGGTTTAAAAGGTGAGAAGAATTCGAAAAAAAAAAATAATCAAAACTTTTGGTCTTTTATTTATGGATTAGTGTAGGGTAGGTAGGGTAGTGTAGGGTCGTGTAGGGTAGTGTAGTAAAGCTAGTAAGATATAAATACAGCCTGGTGAAAGATAGACGGACGAACAGGCGGTGTCTTAGTAATGGGGTTCCGTTTTACACCTAGGGTACGGAACCCTAAAAAGGGGTCACGTATTGTAAAAGACAGAAAAAACACTGGTTTATTTAAACATGTGAATATAGATCACCAAAGCCGTTACCTAGCGCTGACTTCTCTCAAGTTAATGAAGGCCTGCGAGCGTCCGACGGAGGCGTTGTACTTGAAGAAGTTGACGTCGAGCGGCTTGGGCACGTGGCCGTAGTCGGGCAGGCGGTACACGGCGAAGCCGATGGTGAGGCACTCCAGCCCCTGGTGCCGCTGCGAGCGACGGTTCTTCTGCATCAGCGCTACTATAATATAGATAGAGCAATACCCTTACCTAGCGCTGACTTCTCTCAAGTTAATGAAGGCCTGCGAGCGTCCGACGGAGGCGTTGTACTTGAAGAAGTTGACGTCGAGCGGCTTGGGCACGTGGCCGTAGTCGGGCAGGCGGTACACGGCGAAGCCGATGGTGAGGCACTCCAGCCCCTGGTGCCGCTGCGAGCGACGGTTCTTCTGCATCAGCGCTACTATAATATAGATAGAGCAATACCCTTACCTAGCGCTGACTTCTCTCAAGTTAATGAAGGCCTGCGAGCGTCCGACGGAGGCGTTGTACTTGAAGAAGTTGACGTCGAGCGGCTTGGGCACGTGGCCGTAGTCGGGCAGGCGGTACACGGCGAAGCCGATGGTGAGGCACTCCAGCCCCTGGTGCCGCTGCGAGCGACGGTTCTTCTGCATCAGCGCTACTATAATATAGATAGAGCAATACCCTTACCTAGCGCTGACTTCTCTCAAGTTAATGAAGGCCTGCGAGCGTCCGACGGAGGCGTTGTACTTGAAGAAGTTGACGTCGAGCGGCTTGGGCACGTGGCCGTAGTCGGGCAGGCGGTACACGGCGAAGCCGATGGTGAGGCACTCCAGCCCCTGGTGCCGCTGCGAGCGACGGTTCTTCTGCATCAGCGCTACTATGATCTGTGGGGACGAAACAATAGCAATAGTTTATAATTTGTTAATATTTTATTTTAAATGTCAGCATCATCATCCAGCCGAAAGACGTCCACTGCTGGCATAGGCCTCTCCCAAGCGTCACCACAATGACCGGTCCTGTGCGTCACGGCGTCACGCATCCATCGGATTCCCGCGACCCTCGCCACGTCGGTCCAACTTGTGAGAGGCCGCGGCAACGCTGCGTCTTCCGTTATGTGGCCTAGAACCACTCTAGGACCTTCCGTCTCCATCGACCATACGTTCTACGAGCAATGTGCCCTGCCCACTGCCACTTAAGTTTGGCGGGCTATGTCGGTGACCTTGGTTCTCTTGCGGATATCTTGATGACGTAAGGAAACTTCGAGCATAGCCCTTTCCCTATACCGCTTTGATCAAATATGCCCAGCAGTTTTTGACGGGATATTTTCACGATCAAGCATGGCAAACCGCTTTTAACGGGATAATTTTACGGTCAAGCTTTTACTATATATTTTGGTGGCTTTTTTTTTTTCGAGTGAAATTCAGTAGCTGTTTAAATGATTCTCAAATTGATTTCTAGTGCATATTGTGATATGAAATTGTAGTAGTTTTGTATTTCAATAGTTGACGCAGCTGAACTATATGCAATATTTATTTCTACATGCAATATTTAAACAGGCACAATTACAGTATAAATAGAACTGAGAATGTTATAGAGTACGTCTAATGAAAGCGCGACCTGGAGTTTTTTTTTTAGTTTAATTGGCAACATTATTGAGCCAGAATTTGTGGTGAATTAAAAAAAAATGCGAAGTGTCAAGACATGATTCTCCTACTAGTTAGTAATACCACATACAACATTTTTGGATTTAACCTCTTTTTCTCAGGTCGCGCTTTCATTAGACGGACTATATAGTAGTTATTTGAAAAAAAAAGGACTATAATCCAAATATTTTCTAAATCTTTGTAATTCGCGGATGTTAATTCAAGTATCTTTGTAATTCGCGGAAGTAAATCTTTGTAATTGGCGTAGGATTACAAACATTCAATCAGTACTCACGGTACATTTGTTCTCCTCATCTCCCTCGTCGACGTCCTTCAAGGTGACGGTGTACTGCGGGTTCTTCCAGAACGTCTCCAGGTAGTTCCTGCAGCCACCAGCCGTTACGCCTGCCGAAAACAATAAGCCTCTGTATAGTCGTATAGTTCCCAGAAAACATTAGTATACAACAGGGAATATGCATGAAAAAATATTTGTTATCTAACCAGTTTAGAGTGCGTCTAATGAAAGCGACCTGAGAAAAAGAGGTTAAATCCAAAAAAAAAATATGTGGTATTACTAACTAGTAGGAGAATCATGTCTTGACAGTTCACATATTTTTTATATTTCCTACAATTGCGGCTGAATAAGGTTGCCAATAAAAATAAAAAATAACTGCAGTTCTCGCTTTCATTAGACGCACTCTATTCTGTGATATTTGTTTCCTAAAACTAAAAATGATTTAATTTAGCAGCAGCTACATTTTGAGGCAATAGTAATATGCCTAATTTCAGTCAAATGGAATGTTTTTCAGGAAATACTACTTACTTCCTTCCTGACTTAATGGTCAAATTAAAAACAAAATCAACTAAAAATGTTAACTTCAGCGTCATCTAGCTAGAAAATTGGTAAGGCTACAAAGATATAATAAGTGTACAGTACCCGGCGATAAATTTTGCACATCGACCTTATAGAAAAATTGCTGTATTTTATACAAAGAATTAAAAGAATAATCGAAAGAAGCAAATCATAATTGTTTTAGCAGCTCCCTAATAGATACCGGACTATTTGTGTTTCGTGCGACAGAGATAACGCTCTACGAAGCCGAAATTTGCCGATTGTCTCTTTCGTCGATGTGCATTTGTAAGAATATTATTACCTCTGACCCACTCGCCCTCGAAGACCGACATCTCCCATTTCTTTGTGCAGCCTTCCGGACATTCCTCAGGGTCCAACGAATCGGGGTTCAAGTTACAGATCTCCACTCTGAAACCAATATTAACCTTTTAAGCTAAACATAACTTCAAATGCGCATTTTATGGATACGCAAACGTTTTATCACGATTAAAAAAAAAACAATGAAAAATCTACTAGAGTTCGTCTAATCGCGACCTGGAGTTTTTTTTTAAAATTTAATTGGCTACATTATTCAGCCGCAATTGTAGGGAATAAAAAAAATTATGAAGTGTCAAGACATGATTCACCTATTAGTTAGTAATACCACATACAATATTTTTGGATTTAACCTCTTTTTCTCAGGTCGCGATTCATTAGACGGACTATACTTCATCATGTCAGTACAGGTCTCCCAAAATGATAATGCGCATAGAAATCTTCGTCACTGTTCGGTAACGGTCGTATTCCCCGAGCGTCGGAAGACGATATGTATATAGAGTGGTTAAATGCATTTTCTTCAGGCATAATTTAGTGAGTCGACACCGCGCCGTCACCGGCCCACGCTGAAAACCAGCGCTGTGGACTAGTCGCACTATATGTGTGCCTACAGCATTATGCTGAGCGTTCAGCCGTTTTGCACGGACGTGGCGCATATTTCTAGCTGTTTTTTTTTTATGAATGTTTGTAAATTTGCCACTGTTCCTTGCAAATAAAGAGATTTTCTTTCTTTTTAGAATTATGTGTTTTGTGCTTTGTTTTTCCGGGAATACGACAATTAGCGAAGATCTGCGGCGCATTATTAATTTGGGAATACTGTATAGATTTCTTTTTAATCAAAATAAATTCGCAGCTTCACAAGGCTGTAAAAATTAATAAAATAAAATTCAACTGTATATACGTTCCAATAAGTAACGTGACCTACCTCGAGAAGTGGTTAACAAAGTCCTTGAAAGACATCCAGAATTCCCCGTCATCGTCGAATGTGAGACCCATTTCCTCCTTCTCAGATTGAGGAATGAATCGCCACTCAGGAGACCTGTGGACAAATACATTAAAGATTAATACAACGTTTTTGCTGCTCTTTAACTATTGATAGAGTTATCGATTAACGCCCGTTTTCAATAAGCTACCTATCTAAAGTTGCAGCTACTAAAGATAAACAAATCTATCCTTTTGCCCTTACTTGCTTTCCTATAACCTACCGACGGATAGCATTTCCTACCAAAAGTTGTTGGATAGATAGAATCTTACTGCTTATCGGGGATAGCTATCTATCTGTGAACTGCGGTAGGTTATTGAAAACGGGCGATAGTATATCGATTGAGTTGGTTAGTTTAGGGTTATTTTTTTTTCGTTATCATTATTGTCACAATTGGTGTATGCGATTGGTATAGTAAAAATATGTTTTTTTTAATTACTTTTTATATGTTTGCTACTTCTATTTTTTTATATAAAAATCGATTAGAAAAGACGATTTACTAAATAATCGATTCACTTCTCACATACCTACCCTCAATAACGTAGTATTTTTTAGCTAAAAGGTCGCCCGATTTATTTATTTATTTATCTATCTGCAATCAGTATTACTACTCCCTTTAGCAGGTGTGTCGGAGTTTTGTTTGAATTCGTGGCAGGATGAAAGCCCACAAATTGCTAAATTTGACTGTTCTGTCTTTCCTTTTTAGTTTTTTGTTTTTTTTTTTTGTTTTTTGTTTTTGATTCTAGGGCATGCCAGCGGTTTCCATGGGATACCATTTTCCTTCACTTTTTTTGCAGATTTGATACGTGGGTGTGTAATACATACTTATCGCTCCAGGGTCCGTTCCACTCGGCCTCGTTGCCCCAAGGATTACGCAGTCGCAGCAGCGGGATCTTGCCGGCACGACCGGGCGTCTCGATGTCCACGTACTTCACCTTGGTCACGGAGTACGCGTGGCCTCGGATCAGACCGGCTGGGGTCTCCGCTTCTAGGATGTTTGGGTCCGGCTGGAAAACAAATGGGTAAGATTAAAATGTGTTTAGTGACGAAACAGTACTAAAAGTTTTTCCTAGTATTAACTTTAGTCATTAATTTAATTTTTTCTTGTTCGAATCTTTTCTTTCAAAGGTTTGCTGGTAGAAATTTACTGACTAAAAATACTGACAAGAAATTTACTGGTAGATTTTTACTGACTAAACCCCACTCCATTCCTTTTTTGCCTTCGATCTAGGGTCATCGAGCTTCCCTCCCTTTCGGAAACCGATCCGTGGCGCCAGATCCGATCCGTGGCCCCCGAAGTCCTCCATGAATGTAAAGTACCGGTACTTTACTGCCTCCGGCGAGACTGAAAGCTGTAACATTGTCTCACCTCAATACTGCACCCGCTGAGCGAGTTCCTTTCGTACGCCTTCAGCAGGATGGTGTAGAAGTTGGGAGGTAGTTCGGCCATGTCGTACATCTCCGTCACGCCGCCCGTGAAATCCTCCATGGCTTCGCATGTTGAACCGCCTTTTAGAGCTTCGTATGAGCCGTGGAGTCTGAAAGTTCATAGTCTTTATTAGAACAGCGTTTCATTATAATGTTAGGTTATTTTTTGGGTGGGAAGTCATCTAATGACTTCTCCCTTTCTAGGCGAATCCATTTCATCCAGCAGGAGGGCGTGTCAGACTGTTACTGATTAAAACCCATTACTTCCTTCTTTGTCTTCTTCATTTCAAGGTCCCGGGGCTCTTTTTCGTTCAACTCATGGTCCCAGTAGGCTTCGACCCCACCTGATTTGTACGTATTCGACGCGTCCCGTGGCGTGGATCTAATGTAGCTCTACAAGTCTAGTTGCCATATAAAATGTATGGAGGCCGACGCGCTCAGTACGGCGTACGTGGCCCACGTGTGGCCAATATAGTTTTACCTTTATACGAACGCATTTTTGTACGTAGGTTTTCCATAGAAATATACATATATGATAGAGTGCGTCTAATGAAAGCGCGACCTGAAGTTTTTTTTAAATTTAATTGGCAACATTATTCAGCCGCAATTGTAGGAAATAAAAAAAACATGTGAAGTGTCAAGACATGATTCTCCTACTGGATAAAAATACCACATACAATTTTTTTTGGATTTAACCTCTTTTTCTCAGGTCGCGCTTTCATTAGACGGACTATATTCGGTCATAACTTACTTGGCATACGCCTTCTCCAACAGTGCACTCCAGAACTCATTGTTCTCGGACGAGTGGAGGAACACCAGCTTTCCTCTGTAGGTGGGCAGGCGGTCGTCTATCACCACGTCCACCCAGCGCCCGTATTGCCAGAAACTGAAAGAAAAATATTGGTAAATTTAACATGCATGGAAATCTTTTAAGATATTTGTGAACGTGTAAAATAAAAATCCATATAAATATTTATTAAAAAATTTAAATATTCTATTAAAATTTATCATTATTTATAATCGACTTTAAAAAGAAAAGTTTCTCAATGCTTCGAAATTTTTATTTTTAAGTAATAACGAAGAAACAACACTAGAAATCCGTCTATTTTTATTTTATATTGAAGTCGTTTGTAATCCTAGCAATTTCATCATTTGGTTTATGTCAGAGATGTTTGTAGCTCCTATCACCCTTGCTTGAGATGTAATTTCACGCAACAATCTAAGCAGTCCATAAAATCTAAAAGTAATCTTCATTTTAATCAACTAGGCCGCTCTTTTAATCGTGACCTAATTTATATCTGAAGAATAATAATTATAATTACGGCCATATTTCTTCTTTATATATGAGTTATCAGACTATTGAAAAACAACCCTTAATTTTATATACATAAAGTACAATATTGTCTTACCGGAAGTGGAAGACACCTGCATACTCCTCATCGAAGCTCTGGTCATCTGGCACTACTTGGAAGAACAATCTGAAATACAAAACAAGTTTAAGCGATTTTGACCACTATTCTGTACGTTATACGATACATAATAAAACAAATCAAGTCAGCGGTGATCTAAACCAGTATAAGCGATTTTGACCACTATTCTGTACGACATAGGTACGATACACAATATCATAAATGAAGTTAGCGGTGATCTTTATGGCCTAAGCACGCCAAGTTTTTTTAAACGCGCCGTTGACGCGCGTTTTATAAAAGTGCGTCGACGGCGCGCTTTTGTCCTATAGAAGGTCTACAAGAGGCGTCTGACTCGCGAGTGTGTCGCGTCTGTATCGCTACAAACGCGCGACAACCGCGCGTTTAAATAACATGGTGTGCACAGGCCCTTTCAGTGTTGGTTTCTTGATAAAGTATTAAAAGAGGACTATGTTGATACTAGCTTTTGCTCGCGTGAAACTTAGAAAATGATACCAATGGAACATACATCTGTCGTCAAGTATCCTAAGTGCTAAACTAGGACATGGTCTACTCGTGTGTCATATTTCATCTAAATTTGTTCAACCGTTTGAGCGTGAAAGAGTAACAAACAGACATACAACTTTCGCCTCTATAAAATTACTGTGTTTACTGGGAATCCAGCCTTTTTTATCACATAATTCCTGATAAGCTTTCAAGGATAGCCTATCTAGGAAAATGACAGTACCTATCAGTATTAAACTGCATGCCTCATTGTCCTGTTATATATTGAGTAGGTGTAACTATTTACTACTCATGTAAAATCAACAAAAGAGATAAGTAACCAGGATTGTTAGATATAGTTGAAGTTCCCATGGAAACCGTAGGATGGATATGACTGAATCTAATATATAAAAATAATTTGCTGTTTGTTATTCTCGCTAAAACTCGAGAACTGCTGAACAGATTTATCTTATCTTGATCTTGAAATGTTCATGGAGGTCTAGGGAAGGTTTAAAAGGTGAGAAAAAATCGAAGAAAAAAATCTGCTCAACGAAGTCTGCCGGGTCAGCTAGTCATCATCTGCCTAGCCTTTTTCCCAACTATATTGGGGTCGGCTTCCAGTCAAGCCGGATTCAGCTGAATACCAGTATTTTACGAGGAGCGGCTGCCTACCAGACAACCCATTAACTGGAGTAATACGGTACTTCATGGCAAGACTGGTGTCAGATTTACTGGCTTCTGGCTATCCGTAACGACTGCCAAAGATCTACAAATGACAGCCGGGACCAACGGCTTAACGTGCTTTCCGAGGCACGGAGGAAACTCGTTATGTTAAGATGGTCACCCATCCACAGACCAACCTAGGCAAGCGTTGCTTAACCTTGAAGATCGACCTGTGCGGCTGTTATTATCTAGCCACGAGCTACTTCCCACGAGCTACTTCTGCCGGGTCAGCTAGTCTTAAATAAATTACTGAGTTTTTTATTTACTATGAATTTAATTATTCATGAATCACTCATCTGTTTCCCTGAAAGTTTGACTATATTTGTCTACCCTGGTTAGTTCTCTTTTTTGTTGACTGTACAATATAGTATACAGTTACTATTCACTGACGTATGTTCAGCTGAAGGGTTTTAGATAGCCCATCTAGCTTATTATGATACAAAGTTTTATATTATTGTGAAGTTATGTGTATGTTTCTGTAATGTTGGTGCTGGCCAATTGCCTGTTTATATAATATATGATATTTCATATTAAACCACATTTAACAATAATAATAAATCGTTTCCTGACAGCAACATATTTATTAGTTACTACATGAAACAGCAATTAGCGTTTCACAATATTAATAACAATAATATTCCACGACTAAATGATAAATGATATTTATTTTGCAAATAGGTTTTCACGAACACTTTTACTCATAATTTTTTTTTTGGACTTTTTTTTTACTAGATGAGGCCGGTGTTTCCTAACTGACTACCCTGAGAAGAAACACCGAAACAAACTCAGGGGTCACAGTCTCTTTTAAAGTTCATACACAATGTATTGGTAAAATAAATAGACTTTCACACAACGCCATCTAGTTCCAAAATAGGCAGAGCTTGTGCTATGGGTACTAACCCAGTGGACAACTGATAAATATACTATATATTACACCCAGATACAGAACAAATGATCGTGCTCATCACACAAACATTTGTCCTGGGTGGGAATCGAACCCACGACCTCCGGCATAGCAGGGCTACTGACCACTAGATCAGACATAGTAAGTATTAGAAAGAGTGGGAGCGTGGTGGAAATATATAATATATCTCTTTTGTACTAAATCGTAAAAAGTATGGCCAACATTGTTAACCAACATATAGGGCAAGGAACTCACTTTCTGTGCAGCGTAAGATTGGCGACGGCGGCCAACAGCCAACAGTCGCCCAACTCGCCCTGTTGGACGTCGAAGCGACTGTAGCCCTCCACGAATAGTTGGGGGTCGTCGCATATTTCCTGAAAAGAAGGGAAATTTTTGTTTTAGATTTTCTCAGCCATAAAGTATTAAGTTAAGTGACGGCTGACAGAACAGAATGGAAGAAAAAACGTGTTGCACCGGTTCCAAGTAATCTATATTATTATGATAAAGCTGAAGAGTTTGTTTGAACGCGCTAATCTCAGGAACTACTGGTCCGTTTTAAAAAAATATTTCAGTGTTAGATAGCCCTTTTATCGAGTAAGGCTATATATCATCACATTCATCACGCTAAGACAAACTCTAAATTTAAACAAACTCTACACGTGGGCGAAGCCGCTGGCAGAAGCTAGTAAATAATAGAGTAGGAAAAAAAAGAAGGAGATCAGCCATAAAGATTTAACCACGTGCATGTAATCGAGCGTCCACAATGGTCACCTAGCTTGTTTCAACTCGTGTAGACGGTAGATGTAATCCAAACAGTCTATCAACATAATGGTTGGCTTGGTTTACAATCTACAAGTTCCCATCAGGGTGACTTCTGTTGGGACGCTAGATTACACCTGTGCCAGCGGAAAAATTGAATGTTTCTAATCTTTGAAAGTACCTTCTGATTTATTTATTTAAACAAACATCACGTACATAGGCGGACTTACGTAACCCCAAACAACCCCATTTCTAGGCAATTACAGTCCATTCCAGGTTACCAGGAAGAGATCGCGGTATAGCGATAAGGTCGCCCATTGTTTGTAAGTTTTTTAGTTACAGTTTCCTTTTTATGTGTACTTAATGGTGATACAATAAAGTGTATAATAAATAAACCATTGGCACAACAATAAAAAGCACTATAATATTGAAAGAAACACTCACCCCAGGCCTCAGCCAAGTGATAGGTCTATCAAGCCTCTCCTTGTAGTAGAGACTGCGGTCTACCGCAGGGAACTCAGGGTCCTCGAACAGCCTGCCCTCGGCGACGCAGCGAGCCCTGATGTCTTTGAAGTCCTGGTACGTGGCCGGACCGAACGAAGACGGACGAGTCTCGCCAAGCTGGAAATTAAAAAGAAAATATTAAAATAAGCTGATACAAAATTACGTCGTGAAGAGGACCGAAGACAAAGGACATTGAAATCTGCTAAAAAGAAGAGTGATAAAATAATGCAATGCTTGTTTATAAACCTAACCGGCTTTAGCCTAGCAATGGATGTCTTTTTACTGTACAATATAGATAAAATAACTGGATTGATGAGGATCCTAATCAACTAACATGAAACTGACACACGAGCGTGTAGTCTAGTCGATGTCTGGTTGAATTCGATTTTATTTATCGTCTGATGTTTAAAATTAATCGCCGGTTATGATATGAAGCCGGATGAGCTTTGAAAAGTAGAGGAATTGCACTCCTGACACGCCTTCTCGTTCTGCCACTCTGGCTAGAGCGAGTGTTAGGAGTCAGTACGTCTGACACGCCCTCTCGCTTAGTCAGTACTAAGACCCAACCGTGTTCTTTCAGGTACTCGTTGCATTCCAGGCCTCAGTAACTCTTTAGAACAAACCGTAGCTCTTGCAGGTAGGGCCTATGGGCCCCACCTGGCTCCGATAATTTTGCTAACATCTCTATAAGGTGCGCGTGAAACAACGACAGGGACTGATTACAGACTACTAAGAACCTACCGGCCGGACACCAAGCCACCTATTATATTACTCGCCGATCTACGGGGGCCAGGAATCGCCCTGCGACTCCCGATGCCGAAGTAACACGTTACTTCAGCCTCGCAGGGCGATTCTCGAATAAGCGAAGTCGGAGACGAGAAAGAAATTAATAAGTTCCTATAATATAAACCCACAGGTTTGTATTATACTTATTGTCAACCCCTACACACGACTAATCTAAATAATATGTTTTTAATAGTAGTGGGTTCACGGCAAGTCGGCAACAGTGCAACGTGTGGGCATCGACCTGCTAGTCGCAAGTTCACCGCCCACGATCCGTATCTAACGTATATTAAATCATGCATGTTGAATGTGTATTGAAGCAGTATAGGAGTCATCCACTGACTATTATAAAACGGAGAAGTTAATGAAGATACGAGATTAATTTATCAGAAACTGGGTATTAAATTTCTGATATTAAATAAGACAGTATATTTTCCCATAAAACCGCAAATAAAATTTGTAACTTTTATGTAAAACAATGAAAAAGGCCTTCTTAGTGGACGTAAAGTAGGTACGGAAATATCTTAAGGTACAAATAAAATACGAGTAAATATCTTAAAAGCTAACTTCTGCGTCGTTAACACATACTAAACATTGTTTATTTTATGCATTTACACTAGTACTCTAGCAGAAACTCTAAAATTTTATATGATAAAAAATCATGCATAGCACAGATATTCATGATGCGAAGCCATATTATAATGGCAGTCATGCTACTCTTAGTTGCTAAGTAAGGAATCAAAATCATTTGATCGATGCACTCCTCCTCACAACTCCTTGAGAATTGAGTGCATATTGATTTTAGTAAGAGCCACTTCAAAAATGTATGTTTTATTTAGTTTCAACGATGTATTATCTTATAAGTATCGACAAGCGATTTACGCGACTTACGCGTGTATGACGCTACAAACTATTGCACTCAAGTATATAGTTATACACTACTCGTATACTTCTGGTAGGTACGTGTATTCGTCACCTAGCTCTACACGGCTTGACAGATTTGGTACATCCAAATTTTGTGGGTGATTTAAAAATACAATTGGACCCACTATACTCAATTTGTTATAGGATGATTTCGGTGACAGCTGTCAGATTCATACAATGTAGGTATCTATCCTTTTCTCTCATCTTAAAGATGCATATTTTCGTCTTGCGGTCACCCAACCCATGCTATGTAAAAAAGACTATAGCTGGTGCTGCAGTGGGGTTCAATTCTTTTTTCTAACTAAATGCCAGCTTCCCGACAGCTACGTTCTGTTAGATCCGCTAGTATTTATATAAATAAAAATAAATAACTTATCAGCGCAAAACCAGAAAATTTCTAGACTACTTTGGATTAACTATTGTTTTTTTTTTAATTTGTCGAAGTCTCAAGAATTCTTATGAAGGGAAAATAGTATTAAAAATAAAAAATAAACTTTATTATTGTGCTAGTAATATTGCCTAGCTGTCAATATTACTAGAACTATTGTAATTTATCCGTAATTTTAACACTTTTCCTCTTTACGATATAAATATTTTAACAGGACGACGCCGTTGCCGTCGCCTGTTAGATCAGCTAGTGATTAATAGGAACGAGTATTTCGGAGTTTAGGCTATTAGGAGAAAAGGATAATACGCAAATTGAGAAAACGATACCATCAACTATGTAAATAACCCTATAAAATAAGATACATTGCACTATAACATATACCAAAGACTCAAACAACCATTTGTTATAGCTTTTTGGCAACATTAGAAAAGATTTCATGTTGGCGACACTAAGTCCAAACCTAAGTTTGACCTATTTGGCAAGATCCCAGTTGCTGAAGGTTTTGGTGAGAAAAATAACTGCACATAAATCTAAGTATGTACTATTATAACATAAAAGTTACAAGAACAAGATTGAATAAGCTCAATAAACTAGTGCACCTCGACATCAACGATCGCATCACTTCTTATCATCAGGTGGGATCGCAGTCAAGCACTAGTTTTTATTATTAAAATAAAAGAACATCTTCCGAATCTGACTTAGAATATCAAACGATACAAAGGGATCAGAAACCACAAAATAAAACGGATATATTTAAAATTCATATGTGGACAGAAAAATTATAAAAAGATATCACGAACCCAAAACAATTGTTCACCAGTTGGCATGAACATTTTGCTTCCTTTATAACTGGGAGGCATCTTCAGCCTGTACTCTGCATGATGGTCTACAGACGAGAGCCTCTTTGATGGCGTGTTTTCCCTACTAGCTTTCACACGACTCAAGGTCACTTTAGGAGAACCAATAACTTCCTTAGCAAAAATCATACTCCTGTTAGAAGTAGCATTACTGTGCTCAACCAAGTCAACTTTTTTCAAAGTTATTTCTGGTTCTTCTATGTTAGCTTTCGGTTCCACTACTTTGGTTGCCCAAAACGGTTTGTAACTACTGTTTCTCCGAACGTTAGACCGTTGATAGGCGTAATCGGAAACTTTGGCTTTCTTGAAATCTTCGAACAGTCTTTTGAAGAAGTTACTTTCTTTGGTTCGTTCTCCATTTTGCTCAGATTTTTTCTCCGAGCTCTTCTTATTCCCGAAAATCCTTCCTGATTTAGGAGATTTAATGGAAACTGACTTCTTTTTCCAAACTTCGGCTGCGTTGGAAGCAGCAGTGGTTGCATAAAAGGTCTTAAGATATCCAACCTCTTCTTTGCTTAATTTCACAAAGGTATCCTCTGTAACTTCATTGGCCATTTTCGTGTTTGTGTGCTCATGCGTCGAATTTTCGGAAGTAACTGATTTGTACGCCGATTTATTTAAATTGTTGTTATTTCGTTAACTAGGTTTCCCTATGTTTCTGGTGCAAGGTCGCCTGATTGATGTAAAAGGATAATTAGAAGTAATGCTTTGTTGTTCGCTTTTTAACTAAGCTAATGTGGTTTATGTGAATTTTCCTGCAACTATTGTTCCGTATAAGAACTAATGCTATAGGTACCTAGTTCTATTTTAATTATTGAAAACAACAACATAGATGAGGCAAGCGTTATTTTAAATCATTTTCCCTTTCCTTTTATGAGGAATATAACGCTAATATAATAATATTTTTGCATTCCTACTGGAAAGCAAAAATACGTTAAGTGAGCAGAAAACACTATACGAAAAATTATCGTAACGAAACTAAGTTAAAGACCAAGTTTTTAATGAAACTTAAATCAGTTTAGAACTTTAAAGGTAACGCGTCCTTGATAAGAATAACTATCGATTCTAGCGACGACTGTAAATTATACATGACCGATTATTCACGGAGATAGGTCTAATATATTTTACGATTTAAAAACCATTGCTTTTTCAGCGATCTATGCTAGAGAATAACAAAGCAAACCCTTTAATACGGACTTTATCCTTAGTTACATCAACTTTTCCACGAAAGTTTTTCACTTCAACCGAAAAATTATATTTTAACAGAAGATAAAATAAACACTTAGGCGCACAAAACAAAAAAACATTCACAACACTATTAAAATAAAGGCAATTTAAACTAAATATGCCGTGACCACTTCATGACAGTAATAACTGAAAATATTGACTGCCGGCTACGGACTGATAACAGTGTACATGGTAAATGTGGTGGTATAAGGACAACTCGTATGTGTGTGTGACGGAAACCCATAGAGAATAATTGTGTTATGGTGGGAGCTTCGAACTTGTCGCGTATTGGAAGCGAAGCTATCGGAAAATGTTTTGTGGAACTTTCTGTTTGATAAACTCTTTTTTCAAATTTGACTAGAAGTGGAAGGTCGATCTTAAAGGCCTCGGAAAGCACGTTAAGCCGTGGGTCCCGGCGGTAATTTGTAGAGCTTTGGCAGTCGTTACGGACAGTCAGAAGTTAGTAAAATCTGACTCCAGTCTTGCTATGAAGTACCCTGTTACCCCAGTTAATGGGATGTGGAGGTCTGGTAGGCAGCCGCTCCTCGTAAAATACTGGTATTCAGCTAAATCTGGCTTGACTGGAAGCCGACCCCAATATAGTTGGGAAAAGGCTAGGCAGTAGATGACTAGAAGTGGAAGGTGGAAGTCCGTGGAAGTGTGTATTAACGAAAGGTGGAATGACTGGATGGGGATATTTGTTCAGGAGAGGGACAGAATAGGTTAAACTGTATTCTTTATAAAAGTTCTCGTTTTTAAAGTAGTGCGATGCTATGAGAACAGAAGACGTTGCTGTCTAAGGACTGCTCGTAGAAAATGCTGGTGTAGAAATTTAAGAGGTGTTTACGGGATTTGGCCGTAAAAGGCAATATAGTGGAAAGCTACGGGAATACTTTTGTCCAGCACTGAGATGAAATACGTTGAATTGAAATTGTTTGCGTCTATTGTCGGTAATTCGGTATAAAGCACTTGTGTTGTATGTGTGTGTATGGAATAAACTTTTTTGGATACAATTAAACATTTCCTAACTGTCGTTTTTGTGGCTACCAAAATATATTAGTGTTATTTAAATCAAATCAATAATAATACTTCTGCTCTATCACTTTGCTGTTTTATAAAATAATTATTTGAAAATTAACACAATACAAACATACGATACGATGAATAATGCATTTTGTTTACTTATCTACTTGTAGAATTAAGTATCTACAACTAACATAGATATCTTATCAGCACTCAACATGGTCAAACTACAATAATTAGGATGATTCACTCTAAAAGCTAAACAATGCTATTTACAGCATTTCTAATTAGAACAGTTAAGAACCTAACATAGCTCCCTGAGGGACACGACGTCATAATATAGGTGTGGTGTATGACCGACCTTTTTTTATCAACCCATCGAATCTACAGTGACATAAAAATATAATTACCATTTTGTTTTGTAGTTCGGACAAAGCCTTTTAACCTAATAAGCCTTAACAGGTATGGTGTACAGTATCGATGGCTTGACTTAGGTCACTAGTCTAGTTATCTGACTGCTGTTGGACGCTGTAGTGTTTGCAAAATACCTGAGCACTCAATTCAAACGATTTGCGAAAACGGATCAGGTTAGTAAATTTTTTGTGTATTCTTGTAACTGATAGGATAATTTTATATCGGAAATTATGTGGTATGTTGACATTGTGATAAATTGACGGACACATGTATTATCGATAAGATATTAAGTATGTATTTTGTGCAAAGTCAAGGCCACAGTTTAAGCATCAAATTGTGTAATCGTTCATATATATTAAGTAGCTATATCGAGCGTCGATTGCAAATTATACATAAGGCGACTGTTCGTACAACTGAGAAGCAGATAATGATCTACTTACTTTTCTAGTACACTTGAGAACGAACAATGGAAACTGATCATTTGAAGCAATCAACCTGACAAACCAATTTTTAACGCAACGAGTTACTGAAAACAATTTCAATCTCAGTAGTAAATCTTGGCGTAAAACACGTGTGTGATATTAAAACGATCTTAACGTTTCGTAATGAGTTATTATGACCTTTCGTAATGAAAATTATGTGGTGCTTGAGAAGGTGACATAGCCCGAAAAATAGCCAAATTTATGAGGTAGTGTGTAGAGCATATTTCTGGCGGATGAGACGGTCGATGGGCCCGAAAGATTCTGGAGTGGTGAACGCGTATGATTTGGTGAAGGTCGAGGGAATCCCATAGATGCGAGACATACAGAACCGGTCGTTATGACGCGACGCTTAGGGGAGGCTATCTCCGATACCATACTAGGATAATGATGTCAATGAGAAGGTGACAAAGAATTATTATGAGAAGTAGCGCGACTACATTCCACATTATTCATAGTACACTCAAATAATTTCTAACCTACCCAATACCTTCTATACCTAGCAATCTTGGAACAGGACCTAGGATCTAACACGCTAGCGACCACTGCAATAAAAACGTGACTAAGGTTTTATGTTTATTATACCAACTAATAAGGGTTTGATTAAAAGCAATATTATAAATGTATAATAATAACAAATGGCTATTATTATTTCCTTTTAGCTATTATTAGAAATTATGCACTTGTTTTATCATATTACTATGTATATGTCTATATTTACATTTTCAATTTAATATCTTTGTTACTATCACCATTTAAAATAAACTAATCCATACTAATTAAATAATCCCGGAATATTTATGGATTTTCCTTATTATTTTGTTAATATTCATAATTTTATCCCTCAATTCTATCTAACTTAGTGCGGAAACCGCCAAATACGCGTCATCTATTTTGAATTTAGGTATAATGTGAAACTTACAATGTCAATAATTAGATATGTTATAGGATATAAGAGATAGTATCTACTTCAAACACGTTTTTTAAAGAATTGTATTTCATATTTCTATCCTAATATGATTTGATAATTCAGCTTGGCATGCAAAATGTCTTTGATTCCATTGAGTGGTCATGAGTAGTCTTAAAATCTGCCGTGCTTTTTATTGAACGAATGAATGATCTATTTGGTAGAATACAGGTATATTTTGGGTGTAACAATTTCAGAAGGTTTCAATGCATTCGACTTCAAAGCCGTACATGCATGATCGATACAGTTTTTTACGCGTTCATTAATCATAGAATATTTAGTATACACGCTAAAAAACTTGAAGCTATAAATTCATATTACAAATTCTATCTACAATAATTATACCAATTACATGACATCACCCTCACGATATTCAAAACAGAACATTAAATAATTTAGTGTGATCAATACGGGGGCGAAAAAGGTCGAATGTCTAGACTAGGGTGCTCCCCTATGTCTGCAAACTGTCTGCTGTCTACTGTCTCGCGAGATTTTGGATGCTTACCACTGCATTACTCATCTCGAGTGTCGTAAGTTAGTGTGTACGTTAGTGTGTTTATATTTTGAAATATAGAAACTGAATCTAATAGATTTTACTTAAGACTTGAAGATACAAATCAAATTAGAATCATTCCTTTCTTAAAATCTGATTAGAGTATTGTGAAACTCAACTCAAGAAGGAAAATATGGTCGGTATATTTTTAACAGTACAGATAAAATGAAATTGAGAATTGTCAGTGGTAGTGTGACGGTTGACAGGATATAATGGAAAAACAAACCGGGTCGCAATGACCCTATGTAACAAAGGGACGAAGATATAAAGATGATGATAATAACAAAAGTCGTAAAAATCGCGTTTTGTTAATTAAATAATAAAGCTCCAAGTTAGATGTTCAATATATTATTTACAGTTGAAAAAGCCTTTCAATGTCTTGTAACCTTAACAAGTTGGAATAAATAGAACAAGCATTTTCCATTAGTCTTCTATTGGCTTCATTCAATTTAGGTAGCGTTAGGTATGTATACCATTTCAAATTGATGTAAATGTAGATGACCGTTGATTGAATTGATTTGAGGACCCAATTTTAGTATTTGATGATACGGGTAGATAAATAATGATCATAAATGATACAATTTAACGGAAACACTCATATAGATGTAGAAATATGATCTCTTCGGAGTAAAGTATAATTATTTTGTGTCATTTGAGAAGATGGACACAATGGTACAAGAAAAATTAAACTAGTAACAGGATAGTAATTATTATTTATAAGCCAGAAATGGTTAGCCCGGAACACCATAGATGGACTGTGTAAAAAACGATGGGTCTAATAAGAGAGTAGATGCTGACTAATCACACTAATATGGCGAGAGTTTGCACTTACTATGTTCTTTTGGGATATTTCTTCACATACGAGCGAAGCCGTTGGCCAGAAGCTAATAGAGAAATATGTAAGTGTATGTTGCGCCCATAAATCATAGACAAGATTATAAGACAATGATTTGCAAAGGTCTACGTTAAAAATAGCTCAACAACTATTTCCCAGATTAACCCAAGAATGCTTGCGCGGTGAGAAAATTGCCACCGCACGCAACTTGGGGTTAGAACTTTTTCCTATCGCGGTAATCTGCAGACTCATTATACTCAAACTTACAATAGATGTAAGTCAAGGACGAGGGACCAGCTATTAAGGTAAGAGTGGCATAGTTTTGAAAATGATAATGTTTGGCTTCTGTAGGCGACAAAATGAACAAAGCTCTTGCTGTTGCTCTTGAGTTTATCATACAAAAGAAGACCATGAGCAGTTTCACAGTATCATACTAGCAATTAAATGATGTTTATATTTTACGTCTACGGTGAATCTAGCGTCCAATGTGTGTTTTGGTAGCTTGCCAAAGAACAACCGGACTTACTAGTAATCGTGCATGAAAATCGTAATCAGAATTCTGAGGAGCCGCTGAAATATGATGAAAATGATGTTTTTTACACAGTGTTGTTTGTAAACGCGGGTATCTGTTAATATTTGTATGAGTAATTTTATTTAATTCATACTTCGTTTTTCTACTTGCTACTTTTCTTTTTAGCGGAATCTTGTGATTACTCATTTCTTTATCTTGTATTTGATCTTTGTGTGCACTCTTTTTGAGTCATCTCATTTTGATTTAGAAAATAAAATATGACGTCATTGTTATATTCCCTAACAAAAGTGTACTCGGTCTCATTCATAGAGGTCATCTTTTCTTATAGTTTCCTGCGATTTTACGTAGGCTTAGTTTTAGTAGTTTTATCGAACATATTCATACATAAGGAAAATATCACAAGTCAGACACTTTTACCATCATGTGAGATTAATCTAATAACAAAACATTCACTTCACAAATCATTTTTCAAATTTCCTTTCCCACAGAAAGAAATAAAAAGTGCCACATGGTAGATCGTAAAAATCTGTGTTAATTTTGGCACATGTAATTACCGTACGTTGTACCCGGCGCCGCCACCGTACACATGACTGGTACAGTCAATCGTATGACAACGTTACAGTTTCATCTAGAAAACGTGTTCAATTTATAGCAGCTTGGGCGATTTTCGGAGGTCAGATGTTAGGACTGGCATGTGGTCGATAGTACTTGTGATTGGTATATATTTGGAGAGACACATTTCGTGTTATGTTACTAGTGATTGATGGATGTTGCTGTGGACACTACAAGTGGTAGTGAGTGACGCACAATGGTTGATATGCCTTAGATATGTACACAGGAATAATGATGTTGATTTTGGATAGGTGACAGAAGTTTAGGCACGTAAAGCAACCCAATTATAGGGTCGGCTTTCTGTCTAACCGAATGCAAATAAATAGAAATCACACAATAGTATAAATTCACCAAAATTAATACTTATCAAAGTAAATAAAGAAATGACATTGATTTCTAATGATATGATGCTGTGGGGAGTGATATGAAACAAAAGGGAGTTAGTGACAGTACGATGGGCAACAGGACAGAATGGTAGAAAAAACTAGTTGTCGCAACCCCAAGTAACATGGGACAAGGGCAGGAAGAAGAAGAATAGTAAGAAGAAGACACTGGTTTCTCCTATTACAGTTGTATGGATCAATCGATTTAATATGCAGAAAATCGCCATCGATTCAACAGTCACAAAAGTAGCGTTAAGATCGATCGATAGTTCCAAGAAATTATCGTTTATTGGTTTGTAGTCCATTTGTAGGGTATTGATATTTCCAAGAAACTACCGTATAACTATTTATTGTAGTAGTAGTATTTGCATAGCTATACGACATACAATGTAAGCACTGAACCGTTTCCGATTTGTAATGTTACAGCAATTTATCTATGAATGACCGTGTTCAAGCGTGTATACATTTTTATTCATTGAAGATAAGAGTATTAACATTGATGGTTTCAATTGATAGAACTGTAGGTATTCATTTCAAGGTCAGACTTGTATTTATTTTCTTAACTGATCTCAATTTAGAGCATAATAGTGGAATTTATAGATCGTTCTATTTTTAGATGTATATGTATTGCTCTTACTGTTCACAAAATTTTACTCAACTAACGACACTTTCATAAAGTTTTGGTTCCACGTGACATGCATCTTTTCTTTCAAACGTATTTGTTTTTTGGTGGGACATCTGCAAATGTCTTATCCTGCTCTGGGTGGAGTAAGTGGGAGTCAGTTTCTTTTTGCGTTCTAGGGATGTGGTGACTCTTTCAAATAATCCCGCAGCCTTCCTTTTACGGGTCACACTTGCATTTACTCCCTTTTCATTCCTGTCAATCTTCGAACATTCCATCTATACTTCTAAATTTATTATTTCTCCTTCGTCATTCATCACATCATTACTATTTTAGTCACCTGCCACCTGTTTCTTCTTTGTACATGTGTTTATAATGCTAATATATTTGCAATTATGCAATACCTTTACCTAATTCCAGGATCACCAATGTGATCAAGATTTGTGACATCTCTATTCAAAATATTGACTTACTTTACCTACTAATTTAATTTCTTGAAAGATTATATCATAATCGTGAGTGAAAGTCAATATACTTCGATACAAGGGCGTGGCGATAAGGCCTTATCTTTCATCAAGTTCAACGTCCCTTATCTGGCTTGTAAACAATAACAATAATTGTTTCGTATACATTAAAGGTATTAAGTTACCTTTCCTTTTTCTTAGAATTTTTACTACTGATTTTGGCTCCTTATCATTTGGGTTTCTAAGGGACCTCGATCAGCTACGTCATTAACTAAGTCAATGCGTTTGGATGACTCATACCCTGCCCCAGTTTGATTTATAATATTTCGCGATCTTCAATTACTGTTTCGATGAATTTATTTTACGATATGTCCATGTCAATAGCGAAAACCACTTGACTAAATTATTAATTTTGACCTACCTAAAATTACATCATTCTATCGATCGGCAAACAGTACATTCAATACACAATTCCGATCAATGCGGGCTTGTGAACGACTAATAAAACTATAAAGAACAAGAGAGATTAGTAATTTATGATGTACGTAGATTTCTTCATCAAAGTTTGGCATCCAGTCAATATTTATTTATTTTTGAGCAATGAGTACTGTGAATGTTGTGAAATAATGGGTCAACAGCCTATAATTTGTCTGCGCCTGCTTTGAAATCCATTACAGTCTTGTGAATAGACGAAACGTTTCTTGAATATGTTATATCTAACGTTTTAAAGACTCTTCGATCATTTGCATATTTTGTAGCGTCAACTACTTCAAAGTAATTTTCTTCTTTCCAATTTGAAGTTTTCGTTTGTTTGTCAACGCGCTTTTCATCTTTGAAATCAATGGCAAGTGAATCTATTTTGCATATTCACACATCATTTGACCGTGACTTTAATCTAGCAGAATCCGGAATTGTTTGATTGGCTATGACTAATTTAGCATGTACATGTTGTGTACTCGTCGGTTTAATCACCATTCGATAATTCACTGTAGGAGACTTTAATACAGCTATTGATTTTGGTTAAAGATATTGGAAATTGCACACATTTATTTGGCCAAACAGTTTTTGAGTGTTGCATCTGTCTTGTTGTATCCATAACTTGTATCTTCATCATTGTTTTTTCTTCTTAGTCACTACTCTTCTAGTTTACATCGTCTGTCTAGACTTTCCATAAATATGTTAGCGTCTGCTTCTAGTCTAACCGGATGAACTTAAACAGTATTATACATGGAAATACAACGCAGTAACTTTCCTGAATTCTATGGACTATTTTATTACCACATCCTTAACATTACTGTAACTGAAACCTGACACAACTAAGCCAAGATGCACTAGATAAAGAACTAGATAGCTATGTGTAACGGATCAAATGATAAGGCGGGGCTCTAAATTGGACAATTGCAAGACAGAAAGGTCATGTGAGCATTAACTAGTTGACTTATACAGCTGATGTTATAGACAAGATTAGACATGGACTGGACAGATGAGGCAAAAAATAAGTGTATTGAAAAACCCGAGATATTGAAGTAGGTACTCAATAAATTAGGATAAAGTGAAAAAATCTTTTTTTTTGTCATTTAATATAAACAGACAAAAAAAAATTGACGTGTAAAAGAGTTTTGTGAAACCTGAAGTTACTTGCAAAAATAAATATCAGTTATTAAAACAATTGTCAATGATGCAGAATTGCATCGTTTACTATAAGGATTGAACACACATACTCACGTAATAAATTACCGTAAAATTTTAAAATGAAGAACTAGGTAATCGAATACATACTTTAATTGAAATGCAAGAGAGGAGAGAGAACAATAAGAAACATACAGCAATTTCGCAGCATTGGTTCTAGTATTAGTATGAAATTACCGTTCCTTTGTGGTTTATGGGTGCCACATCCTGTCAGCGTTAATATAAATTTAGCGGCCTATTTTCGGCATCGGCGCCCCCCACTTGAGTCACAGTCAACGATCGTAGCGCACCCACTGTTAATCACCAACAGTACGACACGATCAAGTTAGCTCTCTATTGTAGAGTTCCTTCTTCCGTTAAATTCTTGGCAATGGAAATTGTTTAGCTTCTTGATTCTTTTTTCTTGTTGTGTTTGTCCAATGTCTGTCTTTTATTATTATTTTATATTCGCTCTGAATGGAGCGAGTGGGAGTTGAAAGTCAGCAAAAGTCTGACACTTTTGCTGACTTTCAACCCGTATTCCTCCAGTTGCCGTTGCGTTCCAGGGCCACAGAAAGTCTTTTGAACAATCGCGCAGCGGTTTTGAATTTGATTTTTCTTCTGTATTGTAACATTTCCATCATTTGTTGTCGTGTTTGCCAAAGATGCTTGCTATATTTTACTTAACTTTTAGAAGTTTCTGACGAATTTCTAAGTCTTTCTCTCTCTCTATTTTTTACTATCTCATTTTGCATTGGTTGCCATGGATTGCCAAACGGATAAAGGATGTTAATTACCAGAATTTGGTCTTCATGTTTTCAGACAACCAACAGATTTGTTATGAGAATAACAATACAACCATTGAGAGAATTCATAGTCACACAATTGAAGTTTAAAAGAATGTAAGAAACGAGCCTAAAATCACCGGTATCAGCACTGTAGTGGTAATTGACTCTAAAGAGGCCGAAATTGGTACTCTGTGTATAGTCGAAGACTCTAAGGCCGGGACTCCACCAAAGCAGAGATGTGTGCGGTGTGATGTGTGCTGTGCGAGAAGAGATGTTTTTCAGCTCGAGTGACTCCACTAAAGCGGAGATGTGTGCAATACTGCTATATCTATTGCCTCCACTGCGCGTCGTCCGCGCACAGCTCACATCTCCGCTTTCATCGCGCCATACAAATATTACACATCTCCGCACAGTGATCTCCACTGAAGCTGAGCGGAGAGGAGATGTGTCAATAACACAATTCTATTGGTTGTTTAAAAAACATCTCCTCTTCACTCGTCTCGTCTCCGCTTTGGTGGAGTCCCGGCCTAACTACAAGCCAGCGGTTTTTGACCTAATATTAGAGCTTCCAGTTCGATGAATAATATCCGTAATTATTGCTTTGCAATACAATGGTGTAGGCTAATATTAAATTAGTGATGGATGTATTGAGTCAGCATCTAAATAAATCTAGACTTCAGAACTACTGCAAACAAAGGCTCTTAAATTTATTTAATGAGAATGAGGCAATTTGTTAAATTAAGAAAATATTCGTCATTAATTCATCAAACTCAGAATTCACTGAATTCTAGTATAATAAAATGAGAGGAGACCTGAGTCTTAGGCCTCCTCTCTGGGATAGGGAATGGGCCATAATCTACCACGCGGGTCCAGTTCGGATTAGTGGATGTCACATGTCTTCGAATTTCTGGATCTAAGTCATGAATCCTATTTGAAATACCTAAAAGTCACGCTTTTTCTCAACAGGTTCAATGCCGAAAACTATCTAGGTAGGTAGCCTTTTGCTAACAAAGACTGTTTCTCCAACTTTATCCAGATTCAGTCCATACCTAACCGGTCAAATGAGTTGTGAAAAATATTTGTTATCAATAATGACCACAGTTTATGACGTCATCAACGTTGCAGGTTTGTTCGGAAGAGTCACCGCAACCCAGGAACTCTAAGGTCAACTGAAAGAACACAGCCGGAAAAAAGTCAGATATTCCCTCTCGATCTAACCAGAGCTCAGGAAGTAGGTATGCAGTATTAGCGATATAAAGAATGAGTCGTCTAGTGAAAGTAAAATATCTTTGGCATGCACTATACAAACACTAATTGCGAGTTAGTTGGCACCGAAGTATTTCGGGTGACGTGACTAACAAAACAATTACTGCTATCAGTGATTTACATACTAATCTTAAGAATCCTTTAAAAATAACTGTCGCTAGTCTAAAACGCTCCGTGCTTTACTGGTGATTTTCATGGCAATTCTGAGATCTATTGCACTAATTTTTTTAAAACCTTTATACGAGTACGAGTTTTCAAACGCTAAAATTCGCAGAGCCTAACTTCAGACTCGCCAACTTATAACGGCCGAAGGTAATGTATCAATGCTGTCTTTGACAGATAGACATAACTAATCAATAACATCAATATTATGACTGGTGTTTCCAAATGGGAAATTCTGCGAAAGGGACCATTTGCGAATAGGACATTCTGCGAATGGGACCTTCTGCGAATAGGACGTTTCGCGAATAGGACTTTTTTTTTCAGTGTGACCTTTTGCGAATGGGCCGTTCTGCGTCAGATCCGAAATAACTATTGGGACTTGGAATGATGGAATATTGTACAAGACATCCTTTTATGTATAACGTAGGCGAGCATAAAGGGTTTTTTGGAGACTCAAAGGCATTTCTATGCAATACCTCATTCCGTGTGCGGCAAAGTGCTATGGTCTATCGGTTTAGGTAGTTAACTGAAGGTAAACAATCTTGGCATGTCTTTTTATCTAAAAGGTCTATAAATTGTATGTAAAAATCTTTGCAACTAGGTATTTACCTAAATCGATGTTAGCTAATAAACTAAATTTAAATAATCTTTGTGCATATTATATACGACCTCTTTTTAATATAAAAAGACCAAGATTGTTTACCTTTAGTTAACTACCTAAACCGATAGACCATAGTAGTCACATAAATCTGGGTATGGACAGGATGATAATTATGGGCAGGTGCCATTGCATGTAAAGAATGTAAACAGACACGTTTTTCAAAAATTTCCACACCATTCTAACCATTGTAATCAAGAATATTTTATACTAATCAATTTAAATATAGCCATTTAAGGTCTTCTGGGACACATAGTTAGCATAGTTCCACTCGAGCGCTATTTACTTGGTAACTCGATCATCAATAATGGTTATATTGTGACATGTCTATGTGCACTTATATAATGCACGTTTGTATTTATTTAAGTACCTTCGTACACGCAATAATGGATAAGTTATATCTTGATCGTCGTAGTTCTCGGGATGGTGAAGATATCTGTTTACTAGCTTCTGCCAGCGGCTTCACCCGCGTGTAGAGTTAGTTCAGTCTTAGCGTGATGCTATATAGCCTTCCTCGATAAATGGGCTATCTAACATGGAAAGAATTTTTCAAATCGGACCAGTAGTTTCTGAGATTAGCGCGTTCAAACAATCAAACTCTTCAGCTTTATAATATTAGTATAGATAATATAGATTGATGTTGTAGCGACATCTATGTCGTCACACATGAACTACGAATCCTGCATCGTGCAATTTATGTTCTCAGCGCGATTTGAACAGCCTGAAATTATCTATAGGGCAGTTTTCCACCAAACAACACCCGTCTGGGCGGAAGATCCTCCCTTTTCAACGGAGGTATGTGGGACTTTTCTCTCTTTTCCACATAGTTACCTCTAAAATGTAGCGGGATGCTGGAAGTAGATATTTAACTCAATATCTGAACCAGTAACGTAGTATAGGTCTTCAGGATGTTTTAAAACATTTCACTTGTGTCTCTTCGATTGTCTTTTGCGTTCCAGGGCTACAGTAGGTACTTAACTCTAATTTCAGGGCCCCTAGCGGGCATCAGTCCTACTGGGATTGTTCTAGGTCCTTAGTAAAACAACTGGCCGAACCGGTATTAAACGGTTTCGATCGGAAGGCAAGTAGACACGCACAAATTCGTTTTAACTTGTACTATTGTCCACTATCGTAGCATCTTAAAAAGTTTTGTCTCTGGTTACTCAGTGGCCTTACCTCGTAGTCTACAATACATCGTTTAAAGTTCCCTTATCTAACAGAAAGAGGTTTTAAACGATTAACAATGACGATAAACACATGACTACTACTCTACTATCGTCATATACAACCTATACAATGTCATTGATGCGAATTAGCGCCGGAAACAAAACGAGTTACCTCACTAGCTTGGAATACGTGATTCAAACAACCGGTTTAATTCTGCACCTAATAAAAATATACTTGTCTGTCAGTTGAATAAATCTCAGTAAATGACGTCGGCACACTCGCCTAGATGGTAATAAGAATGTAGAAGCTATGCTAAGAGGGTAAATAAAGATGGCAACACATGGTCTAGTGGAATTTTGAACCAAGTTTATGCCAAACAAAATGTTGGCCCAAAATGTATGTTAATTTAAATTATTGGCTTAGTAGATACAAGAAGGTTTGTTTTAGGCCTTGATAATATGTTTTTATGCCAAACCAAATGTTGGCCCAAAATGTATGTTGGATTAAATTACTGGCCCAGTACAATGAAGGTTTGATTTAGGCCTTGATAATACGTATCTTGTTCCCATAACATACCCACGATGAAATATTATTATAACAAGATTATTTTTAGTAGATACTATTGTCCAAAGACTGTACCTACAGCTTAAGCATCAATGAAAAGAATGAAAAAATAAATGAGAGACAGAATTAGCTATATTAGACCGTATTTAACTTACCAAAATTACTACATATATGATAGAATAGCCTTCAAGGGTCTTGATAATTTGGCTGTTGCCTAATTTGGAACTTGGTACCTTCTTACACAAGAAATACTTCACCTCACAGTCAATAAACTGTGTAGGAGGATGACAAAACTTTTTGTTAAAATAATATGAGTAAAAACAATTTTGTGAGTACATGCACCTTGTGACTAATGAATTCAGATTAAAAGATAGCTTTGTTGAGATAAAACTTTTTAAAGCTGGAAAGAAAATTGCCTGTCAAATCAATTCTGTGTATTCAATTATTCATTTAAAAATTTTGTTTTCTGGCAATACAAACGGCCATAGATAAACTTTACTTTAAGGAAAGTAAAGTTTATCTATGGCCCAATAAACTTTTTCGAAATATAAATGAATTAATGGCAAATTCATACACCTACCACTTTATAATTCTTAATGCTCGGCAAAAACCTCTTCTCTTCAACTTGCTTCTTCTGGAACACCTCATTGATGATATTGCCTAAGGTCTGGGCACCATACTGCATGAGTGCCTGGCCTCCTTGGTTGAGTAGCTGTTTTCCCGCGCCTGACAGCATGGCGCCAAAGTCCATGCCGCCATTTTGACCCGCCATGATGGCGTGGTCTCACTCACTCACTAACTACTCTCTTGTTTATTTATTTTTTGTTGCTGCTAAGACATTTTGAGGGTTGCTGTTAGGGAAATTGGTGGATTATTTTACTGTGCTGTGTGTTTAGTGTATTCAGGATATTTTCTTTCTACTCGACTTGGGATTGAGTTTTAGCCTCGTAAGGCCCAACCTAACTTTAGGTTGATATACATACAATACAACCCAAAGTATTAAAAACAGGTGCAACTAGTTGCGGCCCAGAACTTTAGTGCAGTATATTAATGTTTTTTTTTGTTGAGATTGTTTGAACCAAAAATTACTTTTAAATATAATGTCATAATTTAGGGTCGCTTGGCTGTAATTTTATGATTTTAAATATTCTATGTCTAAATATTTTTGTCAAACTTGGGCCAGATTGTCATTGGGCCTTACAAGGTTAAAAATATCTCATAAAAAAATATAGATTCCACTTAATTAAATAAGTGGACATGCAAGTAATTTATAACTGTAATATTATTAAGAAAATTGTATTCTAAAGGAAACATAATATTTAATAATGAGTGGTTCCTCATTGTTGCTAAAGAAGAAAACAATAGAATTAAGTCATAACATTGACACAGAGGCCCATATCCTTAATTAAAAATATTAATTACACCCTGCTGTGTAATTAAAATTTATGTAATGAACTGTGCAAAGTTGCATAATAAATTAATTTTGTATATAGGTAAACTAATTGAAAATACTAGATAATGAAAATAACATGAAAAACAATAAAAGCACTGTTTTCCTCTTTAAAAAATACAAGTTATGATTTACAAAAACAAATTAATAAAAAATTAAAACAAATACACTAACATAAACAAACTTTCATAACACAACCATAACCATTCAACTATTTTTTTAAATCAAAGGCACTGAACACAGTCATTCAACCTAGCATGAACACAATAAGAAGGAAACTGCATGGAGGCCACCCATAGACATGATTGCTATGTTTTATAGTGATGTCATCTGTACAGGCGTGCTAATTACACTACCTCATAGTTTTTTTATTCTCGTGAATAAAAAAGATACAGAACTGAGAATAGAGGGGAACTTACATGAGGAATATTGTAAATAAATTATTTTATTTACCTATTGTATAAGTACCAAAATTTTGCAAATATTATAGTCCTATTATATGTGTCACACTTTTGTAAAGAGGCCCACAAAATTAGGTCAGAGGGAATATTTATCATAATAATTTTAAGGGTTAAAAATTATAAAACTCTAAACTGGATGTTGTGATTATTTTATAATAACAAACTTTGTGAAATTGATTATAAAATTATTAAAATATTTTATTCAATGGAATAAAATAAACATTTTAAGTTGGTATGTATAAATGGGCTAAAAATATATGCTAATTTGCACAGATTAGTCTGCTATTCTGCAAACTGGTTATAGCAAGATCAACTAGATTTGATTAATAATAATACCCTAATTATATTATGTAAAAGCGTATTTTCTAGACTAGATACACAAGCATCCTGTTTTCTGCTCAGAATGGTCACATTTTCCTCTAAAACTCAGTAATTTCTTAAGAATAATACAACCTCTATGCAGTTTCCACATTGTGAACGTGTAAAGATCACATTCGCAGACAAACCGGCCGCAAAAATACTACGGTATCTGGACCAGAAGCAATTTAATGTAGGTCAATAGTGCACTTTCGAAGTTATGATAAAATCTATGAACACTGCTATTTCTCATCGTTATACTGAAATTTTCGGCTCTTTTAGACCAAGAAGTATATACGTATTGTACATCAAACTAGGTGAGGTCATCAAAAAGCCGAAGTTCACTGAAAAATCGTAAGAATCTACGAAGGAATGTTCCACACATAAGATCCTAGCAAATATCACACAAACAAGTGCTCTAGTATACACTTAAACACCAAACAAATAAACACACAGCACAGTAAAATATTTTGTTACATTTTGCACATGGATTCGACTTCATTTTCTACAAGAATATTAATAAAAATTAAGTTTTAAAACCAAAGAACAACCGTACCCAAAACTATCTCACGGAAACTGACAGAATTACAACCGACTAAATAAAAGAGCTTCTAAATACGCGCGAGATGTAATACAGTCGTGACCTTTTGAACTTGGTCGTATAACCAGCGAGATTATTGCCAGCGCAGAGACTGACGTCACCCGCTAAAATGAGGGGCATTGATTTTCTGCTTAGGTATTCTGTTTACATGTTTGGGTTTCCATTTATTGTAAACAAATCTTTAAAAACTTAAATTATAGGAAACTTCTGAAAAATACCGTACTAAAATGCGCAAGATAGACAAATATTTGGTCTTGTAACCCTGCTTACAACGACCTTGACATTGAAAGTGGTTTCCATCCGACTAAAAAGTTATTAAATATTCTTATTTGAATTTAATTTTATTAATTAGATTCAAATAAGAATATTTTTGAAACATTATTTGTTGAATTTACATGAGACTATACGTAAAAAAGTTGTTAATAAGTATAGGTAGGTACTTACCTAAACAATTTGCAACTTTTTTTCTTAGGTATGCCAGGGCCGGATTAAGGAACAGGTAATACAATGGTGCAATACCACTTGGCGTCATTTTGAACAGTCATAATTAAACATTAGTCATTCATTTGGTGCAAATGAACTTACAAACGCACCGTCATGTTTTACAACTCCCGCCAATTTCTAAGGAGTCAGCAATGTTTAGAATAAAGATGACATTTCTGTTCGTATACTTTGTAGGAAGTCTTGTCACGCAGTAGGTACATTCATGATCGTAATCCAATAAAATCATTGTCGTGTTGCGCAGAATTCTAATAGCACTCAAATCTCCCCCCAGGGTTGCAGACTACACTTCCTTAAGTGGTGTTTTGTTTTCTGTCTAACATGAGGTATACTTTTGTACCTATGTCCATTATGTTGTACAATGTACCTAGCCTATTGAACTAAAACAGCTAAGTACATAGAGTAACGATACCCGTCTAGGTACCTACATTATTCTTGGTCTATCTACTGGTGAAAATCGCAAAAATCGATTCAGTAATTTTTGGTAACTTTGGTAATTATAATATTTATAAGAAAAGAAAAGTAGGGCGCTTCGACGTTTATCTCATATATCACTTATTTGGAGCGAACGACATTTATAATTTCTAGCAAGTGATACCAATTCCTTGTATAATATTATCATTATGTATGGTACAGTGAGGGGAGCATGCATAATACATTACTGTTTGAATCAGTATGAACCTAGTAGATTATTATCTGGGTCAAATGGCGCAAAACGGTGTTATTTATCACTGTGACTTTCATATCAGATCAACCTTCAATTGTTTCATATTCATACCGGTTTTGAGACAGCAGAATTTGGCGGGCTTATAGCTACATACTCGTATACACAATTATAGAAGTTGAATGCTTATTTGTTGGTAGTCTTCTTTTTTGGTAGTCCTATGTAGTATGCAATGATCTAACTAGTAGCATCGTGGCCGCCAATTATACCCATAGATTTGAAGTTTTGTAAAATTGTTCCTATTATAGTGTAGTTTTTTTACTATGTACCTACATTATTCTACACCTCATAACAATGACTAGACTAGCTATCGCCTGCGGTTTCATCCTCTTCTTTCTCTTTGGTTGCCACTCCACTTCCCTGGGTAATTTGATGTTATGCGGCCTATAACCATCTTCGAGAAATGGGCTATCCAACACTAAAATGTTTTTTCAATACGAATCCGCACTTCCTTAGCTCATTCTAACAAACTAATAAACAAACTCTTTATAGAGCTACAGTTACCCTACTCCTCTGTTTGTCTACTGTGCATACGAGCGTGAAGGTTATCTCATGAGAACAAAAATCTTGATTACAAGTAATTTACCTGTTACGTTGTAAAGTCTCTTTTGTAGACCAAAATGGAAATACCTACTGCCATTTTGCCTTGACTCACCAGTCAAGTGCCGATTATGGCAAAAATTGACGAAAATGTCCAAAACTCGTTGCGATTTTAAATTGCGAATAATTTAAAGTTTTTATTAATAACTTGAAATTTAAAAAATAAATTTAATATTTTTTTAAACATGCTTTTCCATTCCAAGCCTTCTAATAAGTAGGTATAATAATAATGTTGTTTTCTAGAATAAAGCCATTTCAGCTTTTCCCATAAATTGTCGTATTCAGACTGGTTTCTCGAAGCCTTCTCAGTTTCCCATAAACAGTGGCGGATTAGCCATGTAGCTAGAGGACCAAATGCTACGCTATGGGCTGGGACTCCGGTCGTTCGAAGGCCCCACTCATTTAGGGGCCCCGCGCCCGGATCCCGCACTCGAAGGCAAAAATTGTTTTTTGTGTATTTGAGTGTTACCTACAGTAAATGATTTGCTTTTAATCATTTTGTACAATATAATTCATTTTATCTATCATAGTAAAATAAGGTCTACAATGCTACACAGCGGCCGCAATGTCAAATTTGTTCGCGTTGGCATAATTCGCAACTTAAACAGAACATTTGGCACAAAACCAGCATTATTCCATAGGATTCCTATAACGGGTACAAGGCCGGGCCGCCATAGCCAGTTTTCTGACCATTAAACAATTGCCGTCGTGTTCGTCCATTAACGAGACAATCAATAGAGTCTGCTACGGGATGCTGTAACCACAAAACTGACCGAAAATTGTCAGCAGCCTTGAACTGCGATGACGGTATTGAAGTAGGTAAACGGATAATTAATTATGATGTCTTGGACAAGTGGTTCTCAAAGTGTAGGTCGGTCGTCGCGACCCACAGGTGGGTGGTATTGTAATTTAACTATGGGTTGGTATTTAACCGACTTAGAGAAATAGGAGGCTATTGTTTTTTAAATGTTTTTTGACTCAGAACCGATTTGCAAATTTATTTTCAGTACACTTACTCGAAAACGTGCTCCAATCCATCCCTACCGATTTTAGGCCCGCAATTTACTGTTTTTTTTTTGCACTAATGTGGAGAAGTGCGCGTGCACACCTCTACCGCGATTTATTGTATTTATCGGGGTGCCAAGCAGTTCCCATGAGTAGCCGGTCAACCCCGTTTATTTATTGATTCGTAAGTGTATTGAAATACGTCGTTTGATACAAGTGTAAATTGGTCACTGCAGTTTCACGACAATGTATTTGTACCAAAATGTAATATTTCTTTGAAAACTTTATTTTCTTGCTTGAACAGTTCTTCTTACATAGTAGGTACATACAGTTCGGCCCCTTTTTTTTCGTGAAAACCAAAAAGTGAATTCGGAATTGGGTATTTTTTGTTAGACGAGTCGGGGTCCACTCAAGTTTAGGAACCACTGTCTTAGAGCGTTAGATTCCGGTTTTGGAGATGTGGTGCCTAGTGTGGGAGGCTGTGGCTAATCATGTTTTGAGTATATTAACTTCTGTTACGACATGGCGTTGACAGGTAAAAAGAAATACAAGGTATTTAGGACTGTGTGTTGAGGAAAATGATACATAATAGGTAAGTTTATTTTTAGGCACTGCTTTAGCCTGGCAAGTCGTTAAACTTCAGCACTAATGAAGGCACGTTATTTGACAAGTTATAAACTATTTTTTTTTTCAGTTCAGCAACCAGGTTTACTTGTAGGTACACTTGGGCTTTGCTGGTAAAAAAGTTAAATCTAAAGTAGCCTAGATACCCCCAAAGCTGCGGGATTGTTAGAAAGAGGTACCGTGGACTTGGGCAACTGAAGCAACACACGTAATTCTGACACTCTTGATTATCTTGTACATTCTTCTCCGTAGAGATCTACGGTTTGTAATGTGCAATTAGCATCACTTTTCTGACATTTCAAAAATGCTTTGAATATTTGACTTCTTCTCGCATCTCAGAGCAAAATAGTTTATTGGATTTCCACCTCAACAAAAAAAAACATGTGCACCCAGCCAACTACAATATTAATTACTCAGATACCCGCGAAACGAGACACAATAGTAAAACAATAACAGCGCGGTCTCATAGGACCGGTTGGGGATTCAAACGTTAAGCGTCCGAACGCAATAACCGAAGACATAAACATTTACAAAGAAGACCTCACTACATATGTAGAGTTTATAGTCTTGTAAGCTTTAGAAAACAAAGAGAAATTCTCAATTTCCCAGTAAATCCGTATCGTCTGATAAATCAAAATAAACAATGCTAAAAGCATTTCAACAAATGCTTGACTATCTTGGAATCCGTCAGAGAATCGAGATACATCATGCGTGTGAGAACAGTTTTAATGTTCTTCTGTTGATAAAATAAACTTAGTATTAGTGCAAATTATATAGGTACATTAACCTCGTTTATCGCTCTTTATATTTGTGAAAACCGCATCTGAATCCGTTGCCTGGTTTAGGAGTCAACGATTAAATAGACAGATGCGGAAAGCGACTTTGTTTTACACTACTACTATTGACGAATATCAGATTATTTAGTTATGAATATGTATTTGTATTAAGATATATTGTATTCATTCATATCTTTTGCGATTCATTTGATTTTTAATAAAAACATTCTCTCTCTCTTTTATTGCACCTCCCACTAATCTTCTCTGTATCACCCAAAGGTTAACTAGTAGAAAAATGCATATTCTGTACCTTTATCATGAGCATTAAGTATAAAATAAATAAATAAACTCTGCCATGAACAGACTCAAACTCAAAACTAATTCAATTAAACCGTCGACGTCGGTCAGTCACAAAAAAAGAAAAAAAAAACTAGTTTGAAAACTCAGTGAGCTGTTCGGATTTCCCGCGATCACACCTCTGCGGTACGCTGTATGTTTTTTTAAATGTATGTTCACCGATTTTTCGGTCAATTATGGATCGATTTTGTTTTTTTTTTTTGACTGAAAGATTTGACTCCCGAATTTTTTCTGTAGAAATTTTGTTATGATCTGATGATGAACTTGGCAGTTATGGAACGGAACTCCTCATATGATCATAGCAGAAATGTCGTAACAAGTAAAATGGCTTTGTTTATATGTGTAGTCGATCACCATTTACAGACACTTTTGAATACTTACGGACGAAATCAATAACCTATCTATCTCCAGATTTGGCATACTGGAGATAGCAAAACAAATGAAACAATACAAAAATTATACATGTTTTCTGTTGTTTCATTTGTTTTTCTATTTCCGGTATGGCATACCGGAACCGGACATTGTGATAGATAGGTTATTGGGTTCGGCTGTTAGTGGAGGTCTGTCTGTCACAAAAAAAAGAAATAAGTACCTACCTAAGTAAAAAACACTAGTTTGAAAACTCTAATCTGTTTTACCACGGATTTCCCACGATTACACCTCAGCGTTACCACACGAGGCACGAGAATAGACATGCGTGAGTTATAAATAAATTCCCTTTTTATTTGGCTAGTCGCATTCTTAGCGAGTGATGTCAACAGCCCTACGTACGGGGGAAGAAAGATTGTGCGTAGCGACTAGATTTCTATTAAAAAGCTATTCGTTACGCACCATGTGTGCGATTAAATATGTCTACAGAAATGGTCATATACCCCCCTTAATCTTTAACCGCCTAGGTCGGATATATCCAACAAACACTAGCGTTTATTCCGGCAGGATCACGCATCCACGACCAAATACTACATCTCATCAGCTCTTATTTATTTAAACTTCATGTACAGTAGTGATATATAGGCGGTATTAGTGCAACAAGGCATTCTCTACCAGTTAACCCTCTCTTACTCATGCTCTTCTGTCACTTATGGGAATTCAAGAGCTAAATGAGATAGAACCCAGGTCGGAAACAGATGACCTTGGCATATAGAGCGCGAAAACACTCGTCGGACCAAGCTGACGCAAGCGGCTGAAGGGTTATGTGGGCACACCGCAATCGCAGCGATAAGTCTCCTCTTGGCGCTTACGCAGGTCCTTACTGGATAGGTATGTTTGTTTCAGGAGGTTCCTGTTTCTTACCGGTTCTCTTCCTTAGGAAACGGCCAATCCAAACCGTGCGCTAGCTACTGACGTATTTATTATAAGTAGGTGCCCTGACGCCTTTTGTTCCCACTGTTGGGATTCATTTGAATTTTTGTTCTTGGCCATGCCGGTTTTGAGAGCAGCGGTGATGAAATAAATTACACAAAGTAATGCGCCTGGCTGGGTTTGAACCCGCGACCTACAACTTGCAAGTCTGGGCATTACCATACTGTTCCTGATAGGCCTGTGTAAATTTTAATATTTTGGATTAAATATCACCTGACACCAAATTCACAGAGGGTGACGTCATTTTAAACATTTTGATTATTGTAATTACTTGTGCTATGTGCTTGTGCTATTTACGAAAATATGTAGTTGTCCGACTGTATATTATTATGTCATTCGTCCCTGACATAAATAGCGCGTGATAAGTTAAATACGAAGTGCTATAAAGAACTTTAAGTTTAGGTAAGCATATTACTTTAATTTAATATGAAACTTGTTTGGTCACGTTGCACCTTACATACGGACTCGATTCGCCAGATAAGTATTACTACATTTATCTGTATGCACTGTCTGCACCAGAATGTACTATTACTTTTTTTATGTTACATAAGCCAGTGCTTGACTGCAATCCCACCTGATGGTAAGGAGTGATGCAGTCGTTGATGGTGAGGCGCAATAATTTATTAAGAGCCTATTCTCTGACCAGAGCTACTTTTAGTACTCCACTAGCTTCTGCCAGCGGCTTTGCCCGCGTGAAAGTAGAATATATATAGCTAATGTCATTGAGTGATAAAGCAGCATTCTACTGGTAAAACAATTTTGCTAAAATGCGAGATTCTACCTTATTCAACTTAGTCAAATTAATGCATTAAAATCACCAATATCTGACTGTTCATATCTCTAACTGTAGTGCTTTTGTATAGCGCTAATACTCAAGCTGCACTACATGTTCTTGGTTATTTATTTTTATGTCTAACTACAGAAGTGTTGGTAAACCACTTAAGATTTTACGCTTCAAAAATACATGTGCAGGACTGAGTGTATTGTTTTATAACAACAAATTATGAAGCTTTGATCATAAGAAACATATTACATATATCTAATACTCGTATTTTAAAGTTATGAAATGCATGTTACAAAAAGAGTTCTGAATTTACATGTGGATGGATGAAGAGGGAGAGGGAGGCCAAAGAAAAGATGGATGGATTGTGTAAGGACTGATATGAAAGAAAAGGGAGTGACAAAACAGAATGGAAGAAGAAAACGTGTTGCGCCGACCCCAAGTATTATGGGATAAGGACAGGAAGAAAAAGAAGACTCGTAATTTTAAAGCTGAAATGTTTGTTTGAAACTTCTGGTTTGAATTGAAATAATATTTTAGTGTTGGATAGCCCATTTATCGAGGAACACAACCCATGGAAATGAATAGGGTATAGCGCTATATTTAACACTATAGTTAATATAGCTATATTATGTGTAGAACTGTACATGTTCTTGGTCACAGTATAAATATGGTCTTGATTCTTTATTTTTATACGAGTACCTAACTCCACAAGTGTTGGTAAACCTTTAATCATATTATTAAATTAATTGTAACAGTAGTTACATAATTATTAAGCATTGATCACGAGAAACAGATATTAAGGAAATGTCCATAAATATGTATAATAAACAAAATGTATTACTTATTAAGTTACATTATACCTTATTGAAGCAGTTTGTTGACTGTTGACCTCGTTCGAAAGTGATTGACTGACCTTCAGAGTCGTTAGAAGATACAGAGTGTGAGAAAACATGAATATTAAGAACAGCAAAATATATTGTATTAATGTTTTATAATATCAACAATGTGAGGTCATGCTTACAAACGACCTAGACCTCTAGATAGCGTCGAATGAGAAACCACGATGTTTATACATAGATATATTATGGTATTAAAATACGCCAAAACGTAGCTTCTAGCAAAATATCATCATCTACCTAGCCTTTTCCCAACTATATTGGGGTCGGCTTCCAGTCAAGCCGGATTCAGCTGAATACCAGTATTTTACGAGGAGCGGCTGCCTACCTGACCTCCAGAACCCATTAACTGGGGTAACACCGTACTTCATGGCTAGCTTACTAGCTTCTAACAAAATACATACTCGTAAATCAGAATAAAATAGCACTACCAAAACTAACACTAACACTTAAATATTATTACCCAACGCACATTATGGATCATTAAGAGTTCGTAATGTCATCATCATCATCTGCTAGACATAGGCCTCCCCCAAGCGTCACCACAACGACCGGTCCTATGCGTCTCGCATCCATCGGATTCCCGCGACCCTCGCCAGGTCGTCGGTCGTCGTAATGTACCTATATATTATTTTAACGAGTACCTATGCTATGTATGCAAATTATAAACCAAAGTCTTCAACTGCGACTATTAGCAATAAAGTCAAAACTTCTTCTTCTGCCTGGCGTTAATCCCCGCCGTTGCCAGGGTCCGCCTTCCTACTAAGCTTACTCCACTTTGCCCGATCTTCAATATCCTTCCCAGTAAGGCCATTGGCTCTCATGTCGGACTTGACAACGTCCAGCCAGCGCATATGAGGGCGACCACGGGACCTAGCCCGAAGAACAGCCATATCCATGCATATCCGCCTTACCCCCTAGGGCGGCAATAAAGTGAAAACGACTGAATGGATTTTAATGCGTTTTTCGTCAATAGACAAGGTGAGTCATGAGGAAGTTTTAAGTGAATAATAGTTGAGAAAAACCGTGAATTTCAAAGATTTTTAACACCCAAGGTAGTTGGGGCAGGTCGCTAGTTTGTAAGTGTGTAAAGTCAAAGTCAATAACATTTTATTTGCATTAAATATATGTGGTACATGAGATGGTGATAGAGTGCGTCTAACGAAAGCGCGACCTGGAGTTTTTTTTTTAATTTCTTTGGCAACATTATTCAGCCGCAGTTGTAGGAAATAAAAGTGTCAAGACATGATTCTTCTACTAGTTTAGTTAGTAATACCACATACATTTTTTTTTGGATTTAACCTCTTTTTCTCAGGTCGCGCTTTCATTAGACGGACTATATTAGATTTATCACATTAGTGAATGACAATGTCATAAAATATGCGAATCTTCGCGAATGTACCTAAATGCGAATATTCGTTACATCACTAGTGAATACCTATTAGTATTACTTAATGAATAAATAATAACAAGTAGCTTCTTCGCGTGGGTTATTTAATACTAAGGAAAACTTTTCTAAAAACTCACTACTAAAGTGGAATTTCCAACACGAAATTACGCAAAATTACCCAAAAAAAAACTGTAACAGATCACCAAAAAATTTGAACTTAAGAAGGTGACTAAACTGGCGTGGGAGGTTATCACTGGCGCTAAATAATAATTATCTACGTCACTAAATGACTCAGCTTTAAGCTCATTTCACAATACGTTATAATGTACAATGTTGCCTACTTGATTTATATGTCCATTCTCAAATTTATCGTATCTGACATTAATATTATTATATAATGTAATAAATTTTTTGTTATACAACTGCAAACATGTCTTCGGAATCATAATTGTAAGTTAACGCAACTCGGGCCCCCAAGATACAGGCACTGCCTAGTTTGGGGACCACTGTTCAAATGGCTAATTTTTATCTTATCTGTTACCATAAATATATTATAAGTTAAATAATAAGGGATAATTTGTAACAATGGACCAATAAACATTATTATTATTATTATTATGTGCAGTTTTTAAGCTGCAAAACATTTCATATAGGTAGTTCATAGCACAAAAATATCGCTTGCTAAACATTTAAAATATTACCTACAAATACCTATAGTATAACAATGTGTGAACATGTTTTTAATTCATGAATCCCCGACCGGTCTCATTGGACCGCGCTGTTATTGTTTTACTATTGCGTCTCGTTTCGCGGGTATTGATAGGTTAATAAATGAATGGCGAGCGATATTGCTGTGCTATGAAATATATACTATTATATTATAGCGTACTGTGAAATGAGCTCAAATTGATTCATTTTGTGACGTAGATAATTATTACTTAGCGTCAGTTTTGACTCCTTTAGTGATAAGCTCCCACAGGCCTGTTAGTCATCGTACATTTTTTTGGTGTTACAGGAGTCAAAACTGGCGCTAAATTATAATTATCTACGTCACATAATGAATCAGCTTTAATGTCCAGCAAACCCGTGTTAGTCAGAGTATCTGAGTGATCTTTAATAGCCGTTTACACATGATAACGCAACGATCGCAAGACGAACGATAATGAGTAATTAGACTCATTATTTGTTCCTGTTAGCAATCAAGAAACAATCTATGATTTGTAACGTTTGGCAGAAATTGTGTTACGTACACTAACGCCCGTTTTCAATAAGCTATCTATCTAAAGTTGCATCTACTAAAGATAAACAAATCTATCCTTTTGCCCTTACTTGCTTTCCTATAACCTACCGACGGTTAGCATTTCCTACCAAAAGTTGTGGATTGATAGATAGAATCTTACTGTTAATCGGGGATAGCTATTTATCAATGAACTGCGGTAGGTTATTGAAAACAGGCGTTAATCATAGTTACTGGCTATCTGACTTTCATAGTGATTTTTTTCGTAGTAGCAAATTTATGGTAAAGCTGCGAGATTGTCAGAAAAAGTTACCACGGCTCTGAAACGCAAAGAACAAATGCGCAGTTGGGTTTTACTCAGTAAAAGTCTGACACTCCCTTTCGCTCTACTCCGACCAGGACGGGTTATAGAATAATAGAAGCCTCTCAATATAGCTAGGCTCGCATAGCAAGCATCAAGCATCGCAAATCCGCAAGCGATGATGTGGTCGAGAATGGAGCACGTTACCTATGTATAAGTAACCTTAAATAAACAGGTCTTGATTTAAAAATCATAAGGATTATCTGAAGATTTCCCTTGAAAATAAAATCAGAATATGTGCGGTTTACTATGCTAAGATTATACTTACATTAGTAACTTCCACTGTATGCTTGGAAATAGAAAAAAAAAACATGGTTCATCAAATCATTTTCGATAAAATTTTGTTGCCGACAACAACCCGAACAAGTGGTACATAAAAGAAACTGCATTATTAATACCTACAGGCAGGTTCGCGAAGCCGGTTTCCTTGCAATGACCCCGTAAAGGACGACTACCGAAATAGCCAGATATTTCGATACCGTTTAAGGACCACTATAAAATTTCCAGCCAAGTCTTTCTTTCTTTAAAAGATTTGAATTTAAAAATGGAACAGAATTTACAATTTTATTATCTATGTCCATAAATAAAATTGTAAATTCTGTTCCATTTTTAAATTCAAATCTTTTAAAGAAAGAAAGACTTGGCTACTGTACTTATCATTCCAGCAAAAATTCTCAAATCATCTGAATTTAAAAATGGAACTAAATTAACAATTTCATAAATGGAACTATGACTCATTTATAAAACATTTAATTCAAGTCATTTGAGACACTTTTAAAAAGATCTACTTATGAAAAAATGGCGGCTTTAGTATAGTCAAAAATATTAATTCTTAAACTTATTAAAGTAAAAATCTACTAAAATTTTAATCAAATCATTGAAATAAGAAAGCTACAGTAATTTTACTATTTGACAGATCCTGAGCATCGGTCAAGGTTTCAATGAAGGTCTCATTGTACGCGTCCTGCTTTCGCTAGTCCAAGGCAATATCTTGAACTCTGGGTGACTTTCAACGAGAACAAAGCGATGGAGAATTAGCATAACTAGAAACTAATGTGATGTTGCATTGCGTGCATGTTTATTTGAAGACGTTCTATACTTTTGAAGAACAGAGGAAGACAGATCTCGACATCAAACGAGAGATCATGAGAGGTAGGTCATCCTACAACGTCGCATTTATTTATAATCATAGAGTTTTAACCTGTCCGCATTATTCTTTCACATTTATAGGAAATATAGGTTGTAGGTAATAGCCATATTATTAAAGTTCATGATCGCAACCCTTAGGGCGCTTTCAATTTATGCGTTTGTAAACGGCCTGCTACGGTGCCGAAGCGGTGCGTTAGTCGTACTGCGTACGGACGACCGCTATTTTCCATACAAAGTGCACCGTCCTGTTGTCGAGCGTTCGCAATAACGGCGCCGTACTGTTGCCGCACCGAGCGTTTTGTATGAAAAAAGAGGATCGGCCGTGCGCAGTACGTCTAACGCACCGCTCCGGCACCGCAGCGGTCCGACACGAAACGCATAAATTGAAAGCGCCCTTAGTCGTTCAGAAATCAATTTCAAAAGCTAATATAATAGCTGAAATCGACATATAATTTACGAGACCAATATTTAAAATAAACATACTCTATGGTTATTTAAAATATCTCGTAAATATCTAGAAATAAACTTCTTGACTTGCAAGACAGTCGGACATACAGACTCACATCAATTAGTCTAAGAATCCTTATTTTAATTCCTTTGTAACATTTCTTTCTGAGAGATTAATTAATTAATGACATAATTATGACGAATGACTAATAAATAGCCATGGCTAATGACCGAAGAAAAGCTTCATAATATAGTCGATAGAGTGCGTCTAATGAAAGCGCGACCTAAAGAATTTTTAAAATTTAATTGGCAACATTATTCAGCCGCAATTGTAGGAAATAAAAAAAATTGTGAAGTGTCAAGACATGATTCTCCTACTAGTTAGTAATACCACATACAAACTTTTTGGATTTAACCTCTTTTTTTCAGGTCGCGCTTTCATTAGACGGAGTATAATGGCCATGGCTAATGACCGAAGAAATAATTCATAGTATAGTCGATAACAACACATGTGATATTAAAACAAAAACGACGCTACATGTTGAAAGAGTTACAAGAAAACTTAAAGCTCTTGCCAAGAGGACAACTATAAACATTTGAGAGAGATCTTGTGTACAACAACGCTTCGTCACTTCCTTATGTACCTATAGATAGAACTCTACACTTATATCGGACGTAATAATATAGAAAGCTATCTAAAACACATGGTCTTTACAGCATCGTAAAGATTATATAGACGCCGAGAACGATAAAATCTATGAAGGTACTTACCACAGCATTCACGTTGACCGCTGCACAAACTTCTTCTATCACTTCTTCTACGGCACCACTTTCGTACTCCTCAGCTGGTAAAGCAGGATACAGCCGCATATTGGTACTGAACATGGTATCCTCTTCAGTTGGCAGCTTCGGGTAGAGGTTGCCTCCATTTTCGAGTAAGGGTTCCGTTCCTTCGCCTCTTTCTCCTCTTAAGAAGCCTTTAACAGCAGTAGTGGCAGTCGCAGTACGATGCCATCCCCAGCCGTTGGCTTTAAAGTTCTTCGGGTAGTAGTTCATCATGTTGAAAACACTTCACTGCACTACACAGTCTCTTAAACTTTCGCACTGATTTTTCAGCTCCGGAGATATCCGCGTCTGTACCTCTCAGCGGGTAAACGGCGAATGAAGTGGTTTCGTATTTTTGTTTATGTTATAAATCTGTAACAAAGCAAGTTGTTCCGTTAATATTTTTAGTGAATCATGATTTTCCTTGTTTTTGGGGTGGGTTCTTGATGTAGGGAAACACGAATTGTAATTCTTTTGGTGGGATTGGGAAAACCGTAATGTTAGTGCCAATTTATCTGTTAAGAAATTTTAAATGATTTCGTTCCTAGGGTTATCAACATAATGGTAATCTCTACTTTATACATTGTATTTTTAAGCTTTGTTTGAATGCGGTAATCTCAGGTTGGTTTGGATTGCAAAAATATTATACAGTGTTGGATAGCCCATTAATTGATGAGACCTATAAGCTATATAACATCACGCTACAACCCACGCGGGTTGAGCTGTAACGCGGAAAAACCACGAGGGACAGCTAAAGAAAAATTCTCCCAAAAGTATTATAATTTATTTTCCTCTATTTTTTGCTCGTGTGGTCTACTGTCTCACTCCTGGGCAAATGTTTTCCTGTAATCTTTGGCTTCCTTCTTTCAGTTCTGGCTAAATCTACCCAGGTTTTCCCGCCATTTTCATCGTTTGCCGTGTTTATCTCTTCCCCGACCGGTCTCATAGGACCGCGCTGTTATTGTTTTACTATTGTGTCTCGTTTCGCGGGTATTGATAGGTTATACCAGTTTTTCTGGCTCTATATTTTAGATGTCTAGCAGTAAATTTCTCAAAAAACCTTCATTAAACCTAGACATAGAAAAACATGCATTGTTTAGTCATTTGGCCGAAATCGCGATTTTGAGGCGATCAACCTTGCGATGTTTTATCATTCGTGACCGTTTGATTGACGTCAGAGTAATTGAAGCTATTTAAATGTTCTGGAGGATTGGACTGTATAAATCTGTCTTACAGATGTTCAGTTTGATCTTGACTAACCTTAGGATTATGAGATGTTTATAGCTGGGTATTTGTTATTTTTGTGCCTTAAAGATGCTGTTTTAGTATTTTTTATCTTTACTATACTGACACTTTCAATTTTTAGGGTTCCGTACCTCAAAAGGAAAAAACGGAACCCTTATAGGATCACTTTGTTGTCCGTCTATCTGTCAAAACCTTTTATCTCGGGAACACGTGAAGGTATCAAGTTGAAATTAAAACTGTATACTCAAGTCCGCTGTCCCTTGAAACCAACGACCATACAGCCACTAGACGCCTAATACTCGATCTATCGCACGAAACCAATTCTGTAAACTCGCTGAGGTGCGGGGAACCGGGGTACTGCGTTCTGATTGGCCCTTTCAAGGTCATTGCATTTCTCTAGGGATGGACAGGTTTAACATCAAACATGAAACTATCGATATTTTTTAAATTGTATATAATAAAATACGTATTTACATACATAACTTGCACTTAAGTACCTTCTTTATTCTGAATATGATTGAATCATGTAGGATAATTCAAAAATAAATAATAAGTAATTATTCTAAGCTATGTTTGAAGTCTTTGGTGAGGACTATATAAATTGAATGCAGCGCGCGATGTGAACATATTACACTATACGTAGATGGAATCCAGTTCTCTCGCTTGGTTGCTACTTAAATGAATAGTTATAGGTTTTTTTTGCTTTCTCGATAACAGAGATGGTCATATGATTTGGAACATCACTAATTATGTTTATTAAAAATTGAGGAAAAGAGATGGCGAAAAAAATACTTTCAAAAGAAAGAGAGGCAATCATAAAAGACATCAACGCGCGCTCCTCGAAAGTGCTCTGCGTACAAGTATGACCAGTATAAGATGAACTCCGAAAAATATTGTCAGAAAATTAATCTTATTTAGATTATGGGACAATTAACTTATCAATGGAATGTGATACCGTCTTTCAAGAAACTTGGAGTCCGGCTTTCTTTAGCACACCAACGTACTGTACACGGGGCTATATTATGTTTATTTTCTCGAGTATTTCAAAGGTATAGTGCGGAAGTGTTTACAGGTCACAGGAGTGGTCGAAACTAATTCGAACTTTGCGAGTGACGACACGTATAAGATCTATAGCCCTAATGTGTTGACAGACATCGGTCGCCTGTTATTAGGTGTCTAGTGGCTGTATGGTCGTTGCTTGAAACTGTGCAAAAATCAATCTTGTAAGTTAACGGGAAAAAAAGATACGCCCGTTTATGTTGCAAAAAACGTACATTTCGCTACTGTCAAAGAAATCTTAATTCACAGGGCAGTCCACGACAGATAAGAATCCATGATCACCCCCAAGTTTTTGGCTCTCTTCGCGTAGTCAATTTGTATTCCATTCAACCAAAGTGGAGACAGCGATGCAACATCAAGTTTGTTCCGAATAATATATAGAATAGAAAAGAAAAACATTTTTTTTAAATTTATTATTATTATTTTTTATATCTACCACCAATGATCATGTAAACGTTTTACCTAAAATAAAACGGTTTGGGCATTAGGTGGGTTTAAACTTAAAGTCTGATAAGCTCTCTCACTCTACCCTAGAGCGGAAAGAAAAAAAACCGGGCAAGTGCGAGTCGGACTCGCGCACTGAGGGTTTCGTACCAACCTACCTATAAAAACAGTTTAATTCTCGAATCGAGTCTTGAAGACTTTTCAATTTTTTTTTCTTGTGACGTAACTAAAAATTTTCAGTTTTCAGACTTTGCCCGATATCAGTGCTATAATACCTTGCTTCGTGCCAATCGTGCCAAATTTCAAGATTCTAGGTCAACGGGAAGCACCCTATGAGTTTTGATTCCTTTGACAGTGTCGAAATGTACGTTTTTTGCAACATAAACGGGCGTATCTTTTTTTCCCGTCAACTTACAAGTTTGATTTTTGCACAACTTCAAGGGACCGCGGATTTCAATATATGGTTTTAATTTCAACTTGATACCTTCACGCGTTCCTGAGAAAAAGGGTCTTGACAGACGGACGGACAGACGGACAACAAAGTGATCCTATAAGGGTTCCGTTTTTTCCTTTTGAGGTACGGAACCCTAAAAACCAGAACAATGGCGGTCTTATAGCAGTTTTTGGATTTGGTTGCTTCCCATACCGGTAGACTATGGGATATAGGATACTTTTCATCCCGGGATATTGTTTTCTCTCGCGGTCGAAGCCTGGAATAATCTATTATTATTAATTCGCATGACTTGACAATTTAAAAGTGCCTTTAAATGGTCTATCTATTGTATATGTATATAAAAATAAATTGCTGTTAGTTTCGCTAAAACTCGAGAACGCCTAATAGGATTTATCTTATCTTGGTCTTGAAACGTTCATGGTGGTCTAGGGAAGGTTTAAAAGGTGAGAAAAACAATAAATTGCAATAAGTATATTTCTAAACTATCCTCCTTGCAAGTAGTAATAAATTGGCTATGTAGAATCAACATGCAATACCTACTATTAACGTATTTGTAGGGGACATTGTATCGCTAACCTTGACTGCAATTGAAACGTGATTACATTTCCTCTCTGAACCTAGGGAACTAAACGGTATGCACTATGTGATGTCGTCCCCCTTTTTATGAGGGTTTTTTTATACAACATAAACTAGTGCTTGACTGCAATACCACCTGATGGTAAGCAGTGATGCAATCGTTGATGGTGAGGCGCATTTGTTTATTAAGAGCCTATTCACTTTATTCCTGAAGATATCCAAATTATAATTGGACGGGAAGACCGCAGCAGGTTCTTACTCCAAATAAAATATAGGTAGGTATTACTGGCTAAAATCCATCTGTGACCCTCTGTTGCTTTTACGTTCTATGGCCGCAGTTACTCTTTCGAACAATCCCGCAGTCCTAGCAGAGCAAGAGGGACTGGTTAATTACCCATGTTCGAAGGAGATACCTTGACCTTGGAACCCAAAGGGCAACTGAGACCTTAGTGCGAATTATTTACCCTGTTCGGTACTTTAATCGGCCCGAACTTCATAAAAGTGTCTACCGCGTTAACGTAAAATAAACTAGCAGTAGGAAACTCTAAAGGAACACAGGTGTATTTTAGTCAGTAAAAGCATCCCTAAGGCCCTACCCAGAATGGGAGAAGATAAGTATTTGATGATTGCCTACCGAAAAAGGGGCCGAAACAGGAACATAATGTGCCGAATGTAAAATCGAAGAAGCAGATTTGGCAATTTCGCCAGTCTCTTTGGCACAATTTCCGGGGTCATATTTTAGTTTGTTCTATAGTTAAGTGTTTTATAATGTAAATATTTAGTAATACGATGTAACGGCATTATTTAATTTAAAATATTGTTCAAATGAACTGTTAGACAAACTTAAACAGAGTTATTAGTCCGTACGAACTGCTGGCATAAACAATTTATTTCTGGAAGAGGTGTTGCGCAATCTGATCATCTGTTCACCTACAGTTTTAAGAAAGTTTACCGTAGTAAACTAACATTAATTAATGTGGTTTTGTGTTGCGGAATTTTTCGGAAGGCAAAGGGTAAATAAACAACACGTGTGGGTGTAAGTCAGTTAAAGTCTGACACTACCTCTCGCTGCACAAGGAGCAGGAAAAAACGGCGAAGAGGAGGATAGGATCCTCAAAAAAATGGTATTGGTGATCTCTTTTGTTGTATTATATCACGAAGCAAACAATTAACCAGTATTAAATCTATGGAAAGTGTTGTGATAGCGGCCGTTCCATATTTAACTTGAGAAAATATGACCATGTGTAGAGCTTCAGATCTGAACTCAAATGGTTAATAGTTTGGCTGTTTAAAATAGGCTGACATTTAGGCAACTAGCTTCTGCCAGCGGCTTCTCGAGTTAACTACTGGTAATGTAACACTAGTACATTTTGATACAAGTGGAGAAAGTTAATCATTGCAACCGAGGCGGAATTCGCTCAAGCCTACATAAGCAGTGTGCTGTGTATAAATCCGGTTCACCAAAGAGTGTTTTCGCCAAACTATAAACTTAAATATAACATCTAAGAAGAAAAGCAAGTTCTGCAAACGTAGCTTTCCTAGAGCTGAAAACATTGCATTGCATTATTCTCAGGAGGTGTAGAAGTCTAGACTTATTGCAATGCTGTATCTAGTTGTGGCGTTTATCTACGGCCAACTGTTGCAGTTCGTTTTTTTAGACTGAAGAAATTCTTAAATAAATAATATTAGTATTTATAAAAGAATGTAGATATGAACTTCTTATACTGTACTCTAAAGTCTGTTTTTTAATCTCTGAGACTAAATTGACATTACTTGGGTCACAACACAAAAGAACTGGTATCATTACTATTATCAACCAACTCAAAGAAATGCACTATAGGATTGCCGAAATGACTACGTCCTTAGGTTTTCATTGCAAAACCAGAGTGCATTTTACTTCCAGGTTGAAGTTTCTATGCAAATCAAACCTCGAGAAAACAGCTAATTTATGATGTTATTAGTAAGTTTGACATTTGCCTGTGTCAATTTATTCACAATTCATTCAGTCCACTAACGTTTTTTTTTAAAAGTGACTGTCTATTGCTTCGGCCAATCACAATTTTGATGTTAGATACAAGGACTAACTTTACTAAGAACTTTTTATGTTTCTTTGCGACAGGGTTTTCAAACTACGTAATACCTACTTATGTCTTCAAACGGTTGAACAAAGACGAAAGTTTCACTGGTAGCTTTAGTAATGAGTAACTAAAGCTACGTTTTATATTCCCGCGGGAACAGAGAGACATCTCCGAAATTGATAACCAAATTTTCACAGGCCTTTACTAATAGAAAGTATCTACATAATGTTCAGCCTGATTGGTTATGAACTGGGTTAGAATATGAAATACTTTTGTGGGCATACCTACGAGGAGGTCTGGTAGGCAGCCGCTCCTCGTAAAATACTGGTACTTATTCAGCTAAATCTGGCTTGACTGGAAGCCAACCCCAATATAGTTGGGAAAAGGCTAGGCAGATGATGATGCATCTTACCTACGAACCAGCACGAAGAGGTAATTAAAATAAATATATTTTTTTGTCGCAGACACTGAGATTTAAATGCGTGTGACCTATTAATTAATACAAATGTAATTTAAATAATACAACAATTAATTTCAGGTGCCGTGCACAAGAACAGAAAAAGGCGTGTCTACAAATTACAAAGTGACCGAAATTAGGCCGCACCCGGTGCGCAAACATGGCGTCACGACACCCAACCTCCTTGCTCCATTCCCTAGGGAGCGTAAGAGCGTTCGCTTTAATTGAAGTGGAGCGGTAATCATTGCACAGTTCTTAATCATCATCTGCCTAGCCTTTTTCCAACTGTATTGGGGTCGGCTTCCAGTCAAGCCGGATTTAGCTGAACACCAGTATTTTACGAGGAGCGGCTGCCTACCAGACCTCCACAACCCATTAACTGGGGTAACACGGTACTTCATGGCAAGACAGGAGTCAGATTTACTGGCTTCTGACTATCCGTAACGATTGAAAAAGATCTACAAATGACAGCCGGGACCTACGGCTTAACGTGCTTTCCGAGGCACGGAGGAAACTCGTTATGTTAAGATGGTCACCCATCCACCGACCAACCTTGGCAAGCGTTGCTTAACCTTGAAGATCGACCTGTGCGGCTGTTATTATCTAGCCACGAGCTCCTCTCATTGCACAGTTCTTAATTTCCGAAAGTAGCTTACAAAGCTGTTGAAGAAAGACTGTGTGATTCCTTATTACGATCTGATAGTAATTGGCCTATCTATATGGAAGGACTGGAACAGTAGGTTGACTTACAGTTTTCATTTCGTCAGTCCATGTAAAACTTTGAGCATAGGACCTGATGATACTAAGGCAAGCGTTCACATCATCTTTGAGCGTATCGAACTCAGGTATTATATAGGGTACTAGCTTTTATCCGCGGCTTCGCTCCCGTCAAATGACTACCTTACCTGTCCTACGCGCTACCCTACCCTACCCTACCTACCCCCTACACTACCCTACTTTAACTAACTTTTGAACTTTTTTTAGTATATTTCTCGCCGTAAAAACCGTCTTTGAACTTCAACGAACATTTAAAAAATAAAATTGGGCAAATTGGTTCAGGCGTTGTTGAGTTATGCGCTTACCAACACATTTTGCGATTCATATTTATATTATTTATAGATTATTGTATTTAAAGTGTTGTTTATACACACAGTTGAGGTCGGAGGATTTACGTGATAAGTACCTTTTTCCTGTACTTTTACAAATGACAAAGTGCCGAAATTAGGCCGCACCCGATGCGCAAACATGGCGTCACGACACCCAACCTTCTTGCTCCATTCCCTAGGGAGCGTTCGCTTTAATTACGAGTATTAAAACTATAGAGCAGGGGCGGCCAACTTGATTTGACCCACGATGTACCGTTCTCGGTCTACCGTTTACTAATTAGACCCAGTGAAATCTATCAATCACTACATAGTATAAAACAAAGTCGCGTTCTCTGTCCCTATAATATCCCTATGTATGCTTAAATCTTTGTTTGATGCGGTTTTTTTTAATAGATAGAGTGATTCAAGAGAAAGGTTTATATGTATAATGCATGCAAAATATAGTAGAGTAACACTCACAAATTTGCACCCGTGCGAAGCCGGAGCGGGTCGCTACTTCGCTAGTTGCAAAATAAAATCAACTTGACAATAAGAATACGAGTGAGCGAGCTCAAAAAGTTGAGGCCTCAAATAAGTTCTGATTTTATTTCGACGAACAAGAAGTCACGGCTAGGTCCGAGGAAATACGCTCGCCCAGATAGACTGGACTAACGGCCAAGACCGGTCAATCGCGATCGACTGGTTGGCCACCCCTGCTATAGAGTATAGGTACTCGTACATACCTATAGTCCGTAGTTTACGACTGTTTAGGGAACGCCATTGCGTTTGTCAGCTAATAGACTTTGTTCGATTAAATGACTGCTCTTATGAACGCTCATAATAATGGCTATTTCAGCCTATCAGCTGTCTTTTAATTAGTATTGGTTGCACTCGTACTGATGAGACTAATGAGTTTATATGGAATGCTTTAATTATGGAGTATACGAGGCGCGCGTGGAACATGTAGTATGTGTATTTCAAAGACATGTGACATCCACCAATCCAAAAGGGGCCTGCGCGGTGGATTATGGCCCATTCCCTCTCCAAGAGAGGAGGCCTGAGTCCCAGCTGTGGGAACATTATAAGGCCGATAATGCTAATGCATGGAACACTACGTAGCGTCAGCGACTCGGATTCGGTCCTGACGGTCACCGGAAGGCCGGAAGACGAGTTTCACATTGCTCGTCTTCTACAAACCCGTGCCCATCGGAGCCGGTAGTCAAGGATACATGACTACCACAGTGATCCATGACAAAGCAAAATTTGTTCTGCTACCAGTTTAGCCAGACTACGACGGAGTAACAGACGGTTAAATCTATAAGAAATTATGGTTTTTATTATTTTTGTGTTGTTACAGGATGAAAGTCACCGAGGTGCCTGTTGCCACCCAGAGATCGTGTCAAGTTGTCAACGGTCATTCATCCTTTAACAACAAAAATAAGAACAAGCAATATTTTCTTATAGTTAATATTTATTAGATTTTCACGTATTCGTGACCATGGCCTGCTGGGCACATTTTGCTTTGTCTTTACAGATTTGCACTACGAAAGAATCAAAATTTTATTTGCTATTTTCGTAGAATTAAGTACCTTATTGGCTGAACAGATAAATTCAGTATCGACTTAATTTCTGAAATGATCTGTCAGCGTCATTAAATTACTCAATAACACTTTATGAATAAGTTATTTTAAGATATCTCAAGTTTTTCCTTATTAGCTTTATTTAGCCGAACCAGTTCTTGGATGCATTAAATTGCACTCTGGATGAATACCAATTGGGTATTTGAGAATTTATTCATTACAAATAAAACTTCCTTCTTTTTCCTCTTATTTAAGTAATGAATTCCATTTGTGATTTTTGATGTTATCCGAAGAAAGACACGACCAGAAGTAATGACTCGTTTTTATACAGAAACCTAAACCCAATAATATAGAATACTAGGTCGATGTACTAACATAAAATTTCAATTAAATAAAGGCCACAAACCTTGACTCCCAAACCAGGGGAGCCTGTGACATACGGGTCAGTGTTCTACTGTCACTATGACACCAAAAAATCTTTTAAGTACTTACCGGTATCTAAAAATACACTAGTACATTATATTGAAATTTAATTGATTCACACTAAACCGTTTAAAAAGACCGTCTGAAGGAAAACATCGTGAAGAAACCGGCATGTCCTAGAACCATAAATTCGAAGACATGTGACATCCACCAATCCGCACTGGGCCCGCGCGGTGGATTATGACCCATTCCCTCTCCTAGAGAGGAGGCCTGAGTCCCAGCAGTGGGAACATTATAAGGCCGATAATGCTAATGTAATGCTAAACCGTTTAAAGGGTTATCAGTATGAAACACAGCCTGTTGCATTCAGCAGATGCCTCGCTCATGACCTCGCAGATGTTATGCCTTCTAATCGTATTATTTGTGCACAGGGGCGTAGCTATTATCATGTTAATTATATGGGGCCTTAGGCTTTGAGGGACCCCCACGAGAGCAAAAATTCGTAACATGTTATCCACAACCTTATTTATTTTTTATTTATAAGTTATCTAGTGACCCGCCATGGTTTAGCACGGGTGCAAAATTATCAGTGTTTCCCTACTAGGTATATTATACATATAAACAAACTCTTCATCTTTTTAATAATAATAAATAATATAGATTATTAAGATTTTATGATCACAATAAAAACTTATCTTAGCGTAGTTGATATGCTTCAATAATCAAGCTCATTTAGAATCAATACTTAGTATTTGTTATCCCAGTCAGAGTAGTTCCATTTTAAATGTATTATTAACATTTTGTTACGGTTTGCTGGTAGGCTAGGCTTATTAAATCTAGATTATAATTTAGTAATAAGGAACCTCGTCATCGTTTTGGATTAGTCTGTAAGGAAATTGCCGGTAAATAAATAAATAAAAAAAAAATCAAGCCCGGTCTTACATGATGACAAAACAAGTTCTTCCATTTTTCGACAAAGATTTTGATACAAGCCCTTAGGTTCTAGCTACGCCACTAGTCATTTAACAGCATTTAAGTATTATAATCCCAACTTCACAGATGCTTCCGACATTATAATGTATGAACGTCATCTTTCTGATTCATAAATGACGTACCTATCGCAGAATCTGAGCTATCAGTCAGACAGTCATGAGATATCTCGATTATCAATGCTCATTGGCATACAGTGACCCGTGTCTGCAGCATTGACCGGTTCTTTTGTATGCAATTGTGGTATTGAAGATGCCAGTGAGTCATAAATGGACGTTTGGCTGCGTTTAATATTGTCGGTCATTGTGTGTCAGACATTTTATGCTAGTAGAGAGATAGTTTTGCCAGGAGAAGCCACTACAAATTATAATAGATTCACAAACATAGATGAAATTTCGTTTCTCTTAGTAATCTGAAATTAACGCTAAGAAGTCATATCGACTTTCACCTAATTAAAACTGATCTTTTTATACTTTACTTAATTTATGAACTGACTAACTTCTACCAGCGTCTTTGCCCGCGTAGAAATTGGTTTCCCACAGACTTCGGACCCCATCACCCCTTAGGGGGTGAATTTTGGAAAAACCTTTCTTATCGTTCGCCTACATTTTAAAATGAAACCTTGTGTAAGGTTCTCCTTGGCCCAGTAGTTTCAACTGTCCGTTAATCAGTTCCTTCTTTTAAATTATGACCTATATTTCAGTGACCTCATGTTCTGATACAAAAATGTATTTCTAACGCGTACTTCCTTATTAGTTTTTTTTACCTCAACAGAAATAATTCTGTATGATCAAGCAGACTTCCATTTTTCCAGCACAGTATTTCTTCTTCCTCGTGCCTTCTCAATATAAGAAAACTGGCTTCTGCTCGCTGCTTGGGCTGCGTAAAAGCAGGTTTCTCCAAACAAATTCCCATTCAAACAAACAATCTCTCTGTCAAGACCATTTTTTCTTTTTCGGAACATTACGAATTAGAGTAGGTTTAGAGATTCGAAACGTCGAAACATTTTTGTTCATTCATTTCGTAAACGAATGGAACCGTGGTAGGAAACACGTGAAATTTCGGTCAAAACTTCGGAGAAAGAGAGTAGACGTCCAGTAATGGTTGCCTTATACATGTCATCATCTACCTAGCCTTTTCCCAACTATATAATTGGGGTCGGCTTCCAGTCAAGCCGGATTTAGCTGAATACCAGTATTTTACGAGGAGCGGCTGCCTACCAGACCTCCACAACCTATTGGGGTAACACGGTGACATGACTGGAGTCAGATTTACTGGCTTCTGACTATCCGTAACGACTGCCAAAGATCTACAAATGACAGCCGGGACCTACGGCTTAACGTGCTTTCCGAGGCACGGAGGAAACTCGTTATGTTAAGATGGTCAGCCATCCACAGACCAACCTCGGCAAGCGTTGCTTAACCTTGAAGATCGACCTGTGCGGCTGTTATTATTTAGCCACGAGCTCCTTGGTTGCCTTATACATATATCTTATGTATAAATATGCAGATCTTGTGCCCTGAAGTGGGTCGATTATAGTCTGGTATTTCCCTTCCTGTATGGAATTCACTACCTAACTACGTTATTCTCTACAAACCAACTTGGAAAGGAAATCTACCGAGTTCATTTGTTTATTCAAATGTGTGCAGTTGAAACCGTATGTAGGTACTGTAGATGCATACAAATATTAGGTATTTATAGTATAGTATATAACTAATATATTCACGTGTGCAAACATGATCTTTGTGGTCTATTCTTCTATACCTAGTTAGTAACTGTTCTGAAATTAGTCTCTTTGATGGTGTTTATTTTAGTTTATGGACTTCTGGCTGAAGATTTAGAGTTAGAGCTAGGTTATCTTTGCGAGCACGTCACAGTCACGGTTTGTTAATGCTGTGGTTACTCCCGTCTTTGAGGAGTGGCTAGAGGTTTGCGTTTCAAAGAGAAGTCAGTAAAATAATGCCCACTAGGGTCAATGCCTGCTAAGGTTTTTTTTTTGCTAGGGCTGCGAGATTGAGGAAAGTTATCGTAGCCTTGGAACTCGAGGGCAATTAAAGGAATCCAGGTGCATTTTAATCAGTAGGTAGGTAAAAGTCAGACACATCCTCTCGCTACAGTCAGAATGCCCCCATTCTGACTGTAGCGAGATAATTCATCAAGTAAGTTTTCTAACTTACTTGATGAATTCCTACCTTTAAAAAAAATTGGTTACGGTCAACGCTACATTGACATCGGTTTTTCGGTAAGAAAACCGCAGTTAAGCGACGAAAAATATCTTAAAGTTGGTAGTAGTCCTGGGTTCGATTTCTGAACTGCGGGATCTTCGAAAGAGTTCCCAAGGCCTTGAGACGTAAAGGGCAATTTAAGGAACACGGATGAGTTTAAGTCTGTAAAAGTCTGACACTCCCTCTCGCTTTACCTAGAACAGGAGGAGCCAAAAAAATTATTGGATTTCTTAGTACTTAATTACTCAGATACCCGCGAAACGAGACACAATAGTAAAACAATAACAGCGCGGTCTCATAGGACCGGTTGGGGATTCAAACGTTAAGGCAGAAAAGTATAGATAATAGAAAGTAAGCTTTCCCTACGAAGTATGTGACCTATTTTCGTTTGGTTATCTTCCAAGTTCACTAGGTTAACGTAACTAAGTCAATTGACGCGCCTATAATTTGAAAAGGGAAGGGGGTCGCTGTGCCTCCCCCGGGGGAAGCGAAGCTATGTATACCCATTAGGTAAATTAGACGGTATTTTTTTTCAAGTAGGGAATCATCAGAAGGACTTCTCCCGCTCTTGGGCGGAGCGGGATGGCGTGTCAGACTTTTACTGACTAAACCCCAACAAATTCCTTCGAATGTGGTGGGATTTGGTTTGTGAAAGAAGGCAACGAAGGTTACCTTCGTTCTGGGGTCACGTGCTTCCCTTTCGGAATCCAAGCCATGGCCCCAGAGGCTTCGAAACTTAGTAAAGATCGAAAATAAGTGAGGCGATTTCAAATATTATAAAGCTTCTCGAATATTATAAACTCTTTGATAAACCAACCTACTTTAAAAAAAAATCGGCCGACTCTTTTGTTAGGTACCTAACTATTTTGGTAGGTAATGTTGGAGTCGGCTTCCAGTCAAACCGGATGCAGCTGACTACCAGTACATATTTTACATCCCGGAGCACAGCGACTGACATTTCCTTCTCTACACAAATGCATTATAAAATTATTAATTCTGCGAATTTATAAGGTGGAGCGGTGACGATGACGAACGGATAGTAAATTGGTACCCAATTTAATGCATAATATGCGATAAGAACTTATTGTGCTAGATAAGTCAGTTTAAACAAGATAAAAATACAGGTTGGTCAATCTTGCAATGCCAAACAAGTTTTTGCGAATCAAAAAAGAACTTTATTTATTGGTCTTGTTTAACTTTTCATTTATCAAACGAACCGTATAGTTTGAGTCATCTTTTGTTTACTTCTTTATTATAATAATTCTGAGAAATTAACATACGAACCTCTTATTAAAAATTAAGAAACAATAAGCTAGCGGATCTGTAAATAATTTTGTTTGTTGTCGTCACGTGCACTATGCTAAGCCGTTCACTTGTTAATTTCAGGGGCACATAATATGCACTTATAAAACAACAAAAACAGATGTGAGAAATATCTGACAGACACTGCGCTTAATCTTAACCTATTACAACTCTTTTTCCTCAAAGTTATTGTCTTTAAAGTAATATTTAACACATCACAAAAAGTTGGCGAAATTATGAGTAAGTGTAGGAAATTCGCAAAATACACTTACCTCCTCTCTCTCCGGACAATTGTGAACGATTTCCTTGAATGAATCAGATTTTGGAACGAGTGATCTGTGAACTGTGAACTTCAAGGTTCATTCATGACTGCGAACATTGAGTCGTTTGGAAATATTCATTTCACTTTCAATAAAAGTGAAAGTTAAGATACTTCAGGTAGCAAAAAAACAAGAAAATAAACGATATTTATTATATAATTTGACAGTAAGAGGGCTTCATTTTCTTAATTTAAAATCATTTTCACAAAAACTGAATTTCTTTACATGAATTAGTTTCTGAACGATTCAAACATTGTCAACGTAAAAGCAGACTGTCAAACTCACGTCAAACTGAAGTATCGAGAGGTGGACGCACGTGTTTTTATTATTGTTAAGAAATAGTATAAAATCAAAATGAAAGTGCTATCAGAGGAACGGACAAGAATTTTGTTCGAAAAATTAACTAAATAGTGAGTACTTTCGTTAATCTTTAGTTACCTTATTCATAAAATAACATCTTTCGCACAGTCATAAACTACGTGTGCCGATTGCAGTTAGTGTTTGATAAACACGATTATAACCTCCAAATCCCTTAATTGTCACCTAAAACTGCTTTTACCAACAATTTATTACAAATATATACAAATGCTACCACAAACAGTTCAAAAATTAAATACTTTACAAGCTCCAACCTCTAAATAACATTAAACATTATCTTTTCAGTATTGGAGTGAACGTCAAACTACTAATAGACAGGCCAGACGGTACATACTGCTTCAGAGAGAAGAAAGACAGAGTATACTACATTTCAGAACGCCTCCTACACTTAGCACAAACTGTGAAACCTGACAACTTAATAGCAGCGGGAACATGCTTCGGAAAGTTCACAAAGACAAATAAATTTAGGCTGCATATTACTGCGTTGACTTATATAGCTCCTTATGCACCATACAAGATTTGGGTGAAACCATCAGCGGAGCAACAGTTCTTATATGGACATCATATTATTAAGAGTGGTAAGAATTGTTTGTTTGCTTATTATCAGTTAGTTTCCTCTTTCTTACAAATTCTAAAGACCGTTAATGATTGCTAACTTATTTGTGTTTTCAAAATAAATGTTTAACACAGCACAGTGAAATATTGTGAAATTCGGTGTGTAAGAAATCAAAATGATTTCTAACATACTGAATTTACAATAGTCTTTTTGTGAGATTGTAATGGAAGGGGAAATTTGAATTGCTAGTTTTCTGTATGAGCACAAACCAACAATACCTATGTAATAATTCAGGAAGCAGGTTATACTAAAAGTGTTAAAAAATTATGGTATTAATTGATAGGGTAATTACATCTTTCTCCTTCCACCATATTTGATTTTGCCATGAGATGTTTCATCAATATCTCCTTCTGTTTAAGTGGGGAAGGCAGAGTTTTAGATTTTTATTGACACACACAACCACCTTTATTCCTTCTATATGTCTCTTTTTGAATCTAGAACCATGGTAACTGATTTAACACCTGCAGCTCAGGCAGTAGTAGTTGGGTCAAGATTTGTACCCTATTGAATGTAATTGGTTAACCTATAAATATATGAAGGGATTTAAACATAACATCAACTCATAATGCCCACTTTCCATTTCCAGGTCTCGGCCGCATAACAGAAAACACACCGAAACACCACGGAGTCGTGGTGCACACAATGTCGGACATCCCCATAGGATTCGGAGTAGCTGCACGGACAACTGCGGAGTGCAGGCACGCTGACCCTCTAGCCACTATTGTGTTCCACCAGGCTGACGTCGGAGAGTACATACGGTCGGAAGATACGTTGACATAGTGGTTAATAAATAGGTTTTATGCATATTTGTGTTTTACCTTTTTTTTTTACATGACAAATTAGTGTGATCCCACCTGATGGTAAGCAGTCATGCATTTGTTGATAATGAGGCGCACTAGTTTATGAACAGCCTATTTACTAGCCTCGAAGGCACCTAAATTATAATCAGACAGGAAGACTGCAGCAGGCAAATTGTTCTACTCCTTCTATGTACGCAGTATAAACGACGAGGCGAAACTACTATGTTTTGTTCTAAGATAAAACACCCATTATTGTGTGAATAAAGTCCTGAAATGGTGACTCAGCATCCAGCATGGTCTTTTCCATACTTATCTAATACAAATTGTCATAGAAATAACTCACTTTTGTAGAAGTAAAAAAAATATATAAATATCCTACTAATATTATTAACGCGAAAGTTTGTATGCATGGAAGTTTGTTACTCTTTCATGCAAAAACTACTGAATGGATGACACTTGGTATGCGGATAGAACATGTCATGGAATAATAGCACATAGATACATTTTATCTTGGGAGTATGTTCTGTTGAAATAGTTTTCTACTAACGTGCGGGCGAAGCTGGCAGCAGCTAGTATTTCAATATTATATGCGTTAATATTTAAAATCAGAATTTGAAGACATGGGACAATCACTTAAAAATAACATTCAAAAATGTCGCGCTTCACGGCTCTGGCAATCTAACATTCATGAAATCGCGCCTCAAAATTTGAGTAGGAATGCTATTTATTTTTTTTCAAAATGTTTTCCTTCATCCTCTTCTCAGAGATTAGACCTCCAAATTTTTTTATGGGGTGGTTGAAAGTACCGTAAAATGGGGTGAATAGGGACAAAATCGAACTTGTCACTGAAATTAATCGATGTTGTAGGACGAATGCAATATTGATAACTCTTTCCAAGGGTTTCCGGCAGTTAATACTTTTCGTAAATGTTAAAAATATCCCCAGAATTAGTCAAAATTTAGATATTTTAACAAAAATATAGGCTGTCCCTATTCATACTTGAAGTGGGGTGACCTGGGACGAGACAGGGGTAAATTGGGATAAACTAGTAGGGTTGTCTCACGATAATTACGGAGTAATAGCGCCACATACAAACCAAACAAAAAACTTTTTTAAATCATACAAGTTCGTACCTATGTATCTCTTATTAGTTCGCCTAGTGCGCATGCTTGTATATAAGTTTAAAATAAATAAAATGAAAAGCCTTATTTTAATAAAAAGTGAAATCCTGCAAAACAATGCGATAAAATGTTCAATTCATGTTGTAGCAGCCCTGACCCTATTCAAACTTTACCGTTCCTAATCAACTTTCATTCGTCCCTATTTACCAAGTATAGGCGACTCTATTTGTACTTTAGCCGTCCCTTGTCACCCCGTTACCGTATTTATTCACCTCGAAAAAAATAAACAATTCCAGAGGTTCTAAAGAAAACGATTTAAACAAAAACTATGTAAAATCTAGACTTACCTCTTTTTGTGTAGCTTCGTAGAGATATTATATCGTCGTTGGCTAACTCCACACGTTGTCAAAAAAACTAGAATTTCCAAAAACTGTCAACTTAAGGGACAATACCGCAACCTCACATCTACAGTCTTATTTGAAAGAAGATTTTTGACACCTTTTACTAACTTTACAACGCTTCGGTGCTGTCAGTTAGAAGATAATATAATCTACTTTTAGAAGAAAAAGAAGGTAGCAATTGGAAGTTCTTGTTTTTTTATTTTGTGGCTTCGAAACTAGATTCCTCGATTTGACCCTTTTCACCCCTGAGTCCTTATTCACCCCGTTTTACGGTACCTAAATTTCTATTAATTCATCAACCATTGCTGAATTGCGCCATCTATCAAAAGTAACAGTAAACAAATCAGACCACTCTGGCGTTTCACTTTGCATAGTTTCAAACTGCGGTACTAGATGGCGCTGTGTTCAATATTTATTTCAGGAAATTAATCAGTTTCCCGGCAGTTTTATTTTATTGATGTGTCTATTTACGGCGAGGCTTTGATTAATGGTAAACAATTAGAGCAAGTTTCATGAGAAGGGATATATAAGGAATCATGGCCCGGGCTTATGATGAAGAAATAAAATGAATGGTTCTTTTTATGGATCATGGACTTGTGGATTGTGTTCCTTATGTGAAGATAGGTTCCTAACTAAATAGTTATTTACACTTGAGTATGAGTAAAGTATTAAGTATTTCACTTATTTATTTATTTTTCAGTATTCACATACCTAGCTAGGTTACCTGCTGTCCTGGGGCAAAAAATCTAGGGCCTTTTTTTTACGTGAGTAAATTGTAATAACTTCTCTGGTCACTGAGTTGGTTTTGTTTCTTTAAAATCTTCGAGTCATTTAGTTTAAGAAAACCTTTACCCCACATTAAAAATAACTTCCATGGTCATGGTGGGGCGACAACCATGTAAACTCACAAACCATCAAAATTTTCATTTACCAATTTTTTAATGAGCGACTTGACCCAGGAATCGAACTCCAAACGTAACACTCAGAAATAGTTACGTAGTAACGTAGTAACTATTACTAAGTAGTTACGTAGTAACTATTTAGTAATCTGTGGAAATAGGTATCGCTTGCGACTACTTCATAGTGTGTCATTGAGTGCGTCCCTGGGATGGTTTGAAAACACATGATAGGTGACGCTGCAGAAAAAAAGTGAGAAACCGATTGATTTTCATTTATTTTTCAAACACAATACCAGCTTTCGGACAGGACAACGTTTGTCGGGAACCACTAGTATTAATATAATAGTCTCATATCACACTGTTCGTAATTGAACGCCTCCGAAACGTCTTGATCGATTTATTATATGATTATTTTTTTGAGTTTCGTATGTGTACGTATCGTAGGCTTTTTTACCCTTGCACTCCCGACGCGCATTTTTTTCTTTGATAATTTATATAGCAGAACAAGGTTTGCCGAGCCAGCTAATAGTAAGATAAATTACATTACATACTAAAACTACATAATATGTTGTAGTTGTATAACAGTAAATTTAAGTCAAAATAAAATTAGGTACAGTTATTAGGTTAAAATTGATTTGGTTTCTTATAGCTATATGCTTCGCCACATGTTACTGTATACCGGAAGCTGCCTACCAGACTGGACCGAAGCAAAAGAGTAGATTATCTTATAGAGACCTAACCTTTATGGTAAGTATATAGGTAGTCTAAATAGTTATTCTCAGTAATGTAATGCTTTTTTTGTGTCTGAGGATTTTTATTCTAGTGGGAAATCATCAGAATGACTTCTCCCTCTCTTGGGTGGAGTAGGAGGGCGTGTCAGACTCTTACTGACTAAACCCCACCCAGTTCCTTCGTTGCGTTCTATCTGGGGCCACCGAGCTGTCTTTCCGGAAATCTGACCCATGGCTCCAGAGGCTTCGGCCCTGTTGGGCCCCTACAGTTTGCTGACATCTCCTTGAGGCGCACGTGGAACAGTTCGCGCCGTTGACTACTTGGACTCAGTCCGGGTTATTACCGGACTACCGGACGGCAAGCTACCCAGTGCTCACCGTCTGCAAGCCCGCGCCTACGGTGGTCGGAAATCGGGATAGGGAATAACCCTAGCGGCGGTGGGGGCGTAAGGGCCGTTCCCTATAGGCTGGGGAATCAATTATTTACTAAAACTTCATGCAATACTGTAAAAATCCCCATCAAATTTTTGTCTCTATTCATCCCTTTGTTCCTATTCACCTCATTTCCATACACCATACCTACAACATAATTTTTTCTGTATGTAAACTAAACTTTCCAGTATGTAAACTAAAGGATAATAAACAGTTGTGTTATTGAAATCCTTAAAACCGGTGTTTCCTTTGCTGTCCACCTATTTACCCTAAAAGACGTCAGACCTCAGTCTCTGTAGCGCACCTACTCTTTGTCGTAAAACCGTAGGCTAGTTACAGTGAGTAGGCTGTAGGATTAGCTTACTGTGTTGTCAAGCACTCAAGCATAGCATGGAGTATTGAGCACTGGGCCCACGCCGCCCAACTGATTTTATACGTGTGCCATCGTTTCGAATCTAAGTCAGCTGGTGACCTATTTTTACACATCATCATGTAGATGATGTGCATAGTCCTTCTAACGAAAGCGCGACCTGAGAAAAAGAGGTTAAATCCAAAAAAATTGTATGTGGTATTACTAATTAGTAGGAGAATCATGTTTTGACACTTCACAATTTTTTTATTTCCTACAATTGGAGCTGAATAATGTTGCCAATTAAATTTAAAAAAAAACCTCCAAGTCGCGTTTTTATTAGACGCACTCTAGTAAAGATGATGGCGATAAACATCAGTTTCTGTAGCGTACCTATTCTGTATCGTAAAACCGTTGGCTAGTTACAGTCAGCAGGCTGTAGGATTAGCTTACTGTGCCGTCAAGCACTCAAGCATAGCATGGAGTATTGAGCACTGGGCCCACGCCGCCCAACTTATGTTAAACGTGGGCCATCGTGCCGAATCTAAGTCAGCTGGCGACCCATTTCTACACATCGTCATGTAGATTGTAGATGATGTGTAGTGTAGATGAATGACGATAAACATCAGTCTCTGTAGCGCACCTACTCTGTGTCGTAACACCGTTGGCTAGCTACAGTCAGCAGGCTGTAGGATTAGCTTACTGCGCCGTCAAGCACTCAAGCATAGCATGGAGTATTGAGCACTGGGCCCACGCCGCCCAACTTATTTTAAACGTGGGCCATCGTTTCGAATCCAAGTTAGCTAACGACTCATCTAGCGATTAAAAAAATACCACTCAGTTTCATGGTAATATTAAGATAAGCCTACTTAGGTACTCAACACTTTGGTATTTCTCTTTCTGACCAATATTGTATTTAATGATCTGAGTCCTTTGGCATCACTTCACTGAAATCCCTACTTCACTTCACTGAAATCCCTAGTAGCTATGTTTATGTTTACTGTATTCTTTTAGCCTTGCTTAGGAGCACATGTCTCACGTAATATTACTGAAACACACTTTCCAGTATATTAATATTTCAGTTTATTACTAAAGGATAATAAACAGTTGTGTTATTGAAATCCTTAAAACCGGTGTTTCCTTTGCTGTCCACCTATTAACCCTAAAAGACGTCAGACCTCATGCAGTCTCTGTAGCGCACCTACTCTGTGTCGTAAAACCGTCGACTAGTTACAGTGAGCAGGCTGTAGGATTAGCTTACTGCGCCGTCAAGCACTCAAGCATAGCATGGAGTATTGAGCACTAGGCCCATGCCGCCCAACTTAGGTTAAACGTGGGCCATTGCTTGAAATCTTACTCTAGCTGGTGACCCATCTAGTAAATTCCCGGAAACGAATAAGTCTAAGACTGCTTACTGACAATTTGGCTGTTTTATTTATAAACCCAAATATCTGGTACAAGTGATTCTAGTGAACTGCACATTTTTATTCCAAGTTAAATTAAGAGGATTACAGGAGCTAAACACGATTTTTGTAATGCGCAAAAGTATGGGATCCACTGCAGAAAACGGACTCAGAAAAATATGTATTTATTCTTCAGGATAAATGCGATATAGATATATAAGTATGTTAAAAAAATATTGCATCACTGCTTATCATCATGTGGGATTGCGGTTAAGCAAGCTTATGTCAATTAAAAAAATACATCTATTTTAGTACGATAGAAAAAAAATCACGAAGATTCTAAATCATAGCGAGATTATCATTACGAAATATGGTAGAAAATAAATTAAATACAGGCAAGTACCTACCTAATGCACGTCGACGCCCGCGGGCCTGCAGTTTGAAGGCCTAGTCCACACAGGCCTTCGGTCGCTTCAGCCGGTAAGACATTCAGCTCACTGGCTGGTAATGCCAGTAACCACAGTCGCCATTATGAAGTGGGACTGACGCTGTTGAATTAATTAGTAGGTTCCTCGTTACTGCCTACATTGCAATGGCGTCGTATGGGACGGCTGTGTTTTGATCTGGCGTGTAGAACATAATAAACTCTGATTGTACCTACTCTAGAAATCGGTGAATATACTTACATAAAAAAACATGATCGAACATATTACCGCCTTCTTTTTTAAGTTGATTAAAAATTCTGTAATAAATGAAACGAGAAGTAACAATATGCCAAATAAGAATCAAAACAAGAGAAAGAAAGAAAGAGAGAGAGAGAGGTCTCCGTGCCTTCTGGTGATTACTCTTTAGGTTAGGTTCCCCACGCGATAAGATTGTGTTGTTCGAAAATTGGGGACCAGAGGTCCTATCACGAGTTCTTAACGCGATCCATTTTACGACCGAAATTGAACTATTAAACATATGGAGTTATATAAGAGCTAATATAACCACTTCACACATTATATAGAAAAGTGCCTATTAAACTGTCTCTTAAATTCTATTTAGTTATTCAACCATTTAACCGTCCAGTCTCATGCCTTTTAATATCTAAAATCTCATTTAAAGCCTTTTAAAAGGTCCTTTTGTAATAAATAGGTGGTATACAGGGTGAACTTTTCAAGTTTGCATGGTTTGATAAAAACTTTTTCTTTTAAATTTTGAAAACTGTTTTTCTGCCCGGGAACCGCACCCGTTGTTTTCCTAAAATTGAATGCACACTGTAATATTACTATGCAATGGTCTCAGTGTCAAATAATAATAAAATTGTATTATTAATTGTATTAAGTCTTGATTTACGACAAACGAAAGAAAATGGTTGAATTTTAATGAATGTAGTAATGATCAATTTCTTATATTATTATTATTTGATTTAGATCAGAAGATGTTCAAAACAAGTAATATTATCCTCTCAGTCTCAATTTCATGTCAGAAACTTATCAAAATTGAATCTGCAGATTTACAGCGACTGTGATGCGAATGTTCCAAAATTTTAAGTTAACGCGTAAAACAAACTAAGTACCTTCTTTTTTAAGGTGTCATTAATTTCCTGAATTTTATCCTAATTGGCGACACTAACGAATGGCACAAAAATAAATCATGTCAGAAATATAGATTTTTTCAAAAATCTAAAAATGTAGTTTTAATTTGTGATACAAAGTCTAGCTCGCGATTCCATTTAGTGTTATTCATTCCATTTAGTTACAGATTTAGCCATCAACGATCACTTGAAAAATTCATCCTGTACATTTATATATTAAATAGGCCTATAATTGTGCGGGGTAGGTAAAAGGTGGGTCTTTTTGTTCCCAGGGACCCTCGTCCCTTGTAACGTTATTAAGGAGTGAGATAGGATGTCGAGTAATTGAGTAGCTCTCTATTGTTCGGTACATTTTATCGACGTTACATTTTCGTTGCTGAAATCTGTGTATTCCGGTGATGTGTTCTGTGAGATGATTTTAGAGTAATTGGTACTAAGCTATAATTTTTATTACTTTTAAGAGTTCCGTACCTCAAAGGGAAAAAATGGAACCCTTATAGGATCATTTTGTTGTCCTTCTGTCTGGTTTTTCTTCGAGAAGAAGAAAAAGCAAGAAGAAAGGTTAGAATTTCCTTCTAAAGAAGATCGATTTTGAATCAAAGCCTGAAGAATCCATTTAGTTATAAATCTAATTAAAAAAGATCGATTTCATAAAAGCGATCCGTTGGTTATCCTCCCATGGTCCCGAGTTCTCAAAAATGCGGTGCAGACAGATGATCCTACAATACATATGTGTTTCATTTCATGACTGATGTGACCACAGGATGTGACCATCATATTAAGTTTAATAATTTCATAAGAAAAATGAATGTGGATACTTAGCGCTATTTAAATAATAATATGGGTACGTTGGATTCGATTTTAAGACTGTACTGGATAATTGAATCAGACTTTAATTATTCAATTCCTTTCACGTCTGCATGACTGTATGAGTGGTCATCGTCGATGTTATCACCATGATCATCACTACTACTTACAAATGAAAATAGTCATTGTTACCTGAATTTACGATAAAATTCACTTAGATTTAACTAAGACTCGGTTAAAAAAAAAAAAAAAATTATGGATACGCAAATAACTAAAAAAATCGTACTATTCAATCAACGTTTGACAGTTAAATTCTATTCTTATTTGAATCGCACTGTACATGTTTGTAAACGAGCCCACAATACGGGAATAATTCCTAATATTGACAACATTATTATTTTTTTAAAGAAAAATGTCTACCACCATTAATCGAATTCGAATTGCAAACACGTGCTCAAAGAGTTCTTAATATAGAAAAATATATTTCCGACGATATCTTAAGGGCGTGCTGGAGGCACGTTTCAAAAAAAGTCGAGACGATTGTAACATCGATTTGGCAACCGATTATTGGAATCGAGTGAGTGTTCCCGATAGTCGCATTAAGTTTTCTTGTGAGCCCGGAACGTGTTACGACTGCCAAGTGTTTGGAGGTCAACTTAGATTGCTGAGGTATGTTTGTTCTTTTAGTTGATTTTAGAAATAAGTTTTTAATGAAAAAAGTTACATAATAATAATAATCATTTGACTCTTGGACACGGCGCGTATTGTCCGGAGGTTCCTCTCTCGGGAGCCCTGACCGCCGGTAACTTGGACCCTGTTCCCGATGCCGGTGGGCTACTATTTTTTATATTTTTAAATGTTTTTTTTACTGTTTTTTAGAGAAATATTTTAAAATGTTAAAAATATGTATAAAGCTGAATAAATGGAATAATCATTGTAGTTACTCAGATACCCGCGAAACGAGACACAATAGTAAAACAATAACAGCGCGGTCTCATAGGACCGGTTGGGGATTCAAACGTTATTAAAAATTCATTGCTGAGCTCGCCTTTGCACATGAATAGTCAAATCACTTTGTGTGATAATAAGTTTTGTGTACAATAAAGAATTAAGACTAATAAAATAAATGCGATAGTTTGTGAGTGCGTGTGTATATTTGTATGTTTGTTATTCCTTTACGCGGCATCAGCAGAATAGATTTCGATAAGACTTGGCAAACGGGTGGACCATGTCCTGAACTAGCATATAGTAGGTACATATTGTCCAAAGAGTATGCTTCCTTGGAATAAATCCACTGGCGAAGCTGTTTTTTTTTTAAATATGGAAGCTCTGCCCCAAATCAGAAGTAACTCCTGTATCATGGATGCATTCATAAACATGTAAACTCATATAGTATACAAGGTACTCAGACCTGGAACTATCAGGCTTTTTGTCCCGTGCCGGAATCGAACAGGTGACACGCAGCGTAGCAGCCAATCATTATAATGCCCATGTAGTCGGTATAAAGCATATCGTGTTTAACTTACACTCCATTTAAATAAATGAGTTCCATCAGACTTGATCTGTCCTATGTGGTGATTGATTATAAGCATTGCCATCAAACTTACATGTTACGCCTACGGACTACGCCGTAGTAGGTCAGCTGCTACGCATGCTACGAGTAATTTGTATGCGTACTGAAGTTGTAGTATTTCGTGAAATGTTCCTGAACAGAGGTATATATCGTTAATTGTTGGTTGTTATTAAATTCATTAAAATTTTCAATCTGTTTCTGTATATAAAAAGGAATTGACTGACTGATCAATATATCAAAAAATAAACTATTGCGACTAGGAGCGTGAAATTTTTCACAAGATTTTCTTTTATGACGTAGGCAAGCACTAAAAGAAGATTTTCCAGAATTCACCATTTAAGAGGATGAAACGGGAGTCTAGTTTGTGAGGCGAAACCTACATTCAGGTGGGCGAAGTCGCTGGCAGAAGCTAGTACTCTATAATAATCATAGTCTGCAACGATAGTGTGCTTGACTTACACTTCATTTAAATAAATGAGTTCCATCAGACTTGGTCTGTCCTATGTGGTCATTACAAGCTTTGTCATCAAAGTGTGTGCATTCGCGCAGCGGAATTTTGTTGAATTTAAAGATTTTAAGTATGCAGATATTTAGTGTATGACGTCGTGTAATTGTGTATGGTAAAAAAAAATTTGTGCACGCAGCCATTGTGGAGAAATTAACCAAAAACTGATTCCGCTGGGCGAACGTTGTCCTGGCGGAACTTTTTTTAATCCATGGACTTTAGAAGAAAAGAGATGTGTCCAAAAATTAGTGTGTATTTGTGTGTAATTGTGTATGTATGAATAAAAGTAGTGCATGCATAAACTTCGGAGAAATTCAAGTTTCCGCTACGCGAACGTTTGGCCATTAGCTAGTTTTCATATAAAGCGCTTACACAGAGAGCTGTAGATTTTTACATACATTGTTTTGAATTTGTTTATATTTGTTTAAAAAACAGATTTAGAAAAAATCGTAGGGCTTAAAAAATAAAAATATAAACGTAAAATACGCTTATTAGGTCTTAGTTCTTAAAGTATGCACTTTGGGGTCTAGATTTTCACGTTTATACAAACCTTGTAAGTGTCTGTAACATGTTGCCAAGTATCAATGATGTTCCGTTAGTAATTAAAGAGTTATAGGACAATTTACCATGAATAGATCACTGTTTACAAAGCAGTCAAATATCACGACGTTCTAAAGGAATTGCATGGTAAAATGTATGTCAATAATTAGTGTATTCATTCAACTATTCGTATGCAAAATTTCATGTCATTAAATTCAGTAATTAAAGAAAAACAATTATAATACTGACGAAGCATCGAAAACCTACATAACCCGACCAAGTTTGGATAGCTACAAAAAAGCGGCCGTGCAATATATTTAGGTAACATTCCAAAATTTACACTATAATACCGGTATTGAATTGGTATAGGTGATAACACAATTGTTGTTTCGATATAATTTATAGGTCACTTATTTTCGCACACCTACTTTTTTAAATGTATTTGACTATGACAGAAAGTAGGTACTATTTACGTAGGTACTTTATTTAAGTACCTATGCACTTGAGACTTGAGATATAATCTAGATATATTATTTAAGACAAATAAAATTTATACAGCTAATTTCTATTGAAGATTTCACGGATCAGGATTCTAACTATAGACCCCTTAGGGAAATTAAATAATTACCACATATAAGTACTTACTACTGTTTAGGTAAATATTTATCATATTGTAGCTTAGTACACTATTTAACCAATAGACTAGGCATGCACGAGCGTTCCCCTTTGCAACTTTAGTGTAATATAGAAGTACTTGTTAATTGAGGATTTATTTTATCGTAGATAGTGGCGTTATTATTAAAAAAATATTTTTCATTCAAGAAATGCAATTGTTTTATTTTTTCCTAACGCTTGTGTACGCAACTTTACCATATTAATAAATATTATATTGGAAGGTTAAGAACGTTTCTTAGATATATGGCACGGCCGCTTTTTTGTAGCCATCCGAACTTGGTCGGGTTATGTAGGATTTCGATGCGTCGTCAGTATTATAATTGTTTTTCTTTAATTACTGAATTTAATGACATGAAATTTTGCATACGAATAGTTGAATTAATACACTAATTATTGACATACATTTTACCATGCAATTCCTTTAGAACGTCGTGATATTTGACTGCTTTGTAAACAGTGATCTATTCATGGTAAATTGTCCTATAACTCTTTAATTACTAACGGAACATCATTGATACTTGGCAACATGTTACAGACACTTACAAGGTTTGTATAAACGTGAAAATCTAGACCCCAAAGTGCATACTTTAAGAACTAAGACCTAATAAGCGTATTTTACGTTTATATTTTTATTTTTTAAGCCCTACGATTTTTTCTATATCTGTTTTTTAAACAAATATAAACAAATTCAAAACAATGTATGTAAAAATCTACAGCTCTCTATGTAAGCGCTTTATATGAAAACTAGCTAATGGCCAAACGTTCGCGTAGCGGAAACTTGAATTTCTCCGAAGTTTATGCATGCACTACTTTTATTCATACATACACAATTACACACAAATACACACTAATTTTTGGACACATCTCTTTTCTTCTAAAGTCCATGGATTAAAAAAAGTTCCGCCAGGACAACGTTCGCTCAGCGGAATCAGTTTTTGGTTAATTTCTCCACAATGGCTGCGTGCACAATTTTTTTTTTACCATACACAATTACACGACGTCATACACTAAATATCTGCATACTTAAAATCTTTAAATTCAACAAAATTCCGCTGCGCGAATGCACACCATCAAAGTTGGATGCTACGCCGCCGGACTACGACGTAGCCGGACTGCAGCTACGCTTGCTACGCGATTTGCTACGAGTAATTTGTATGCGTACTGAAGTTGTAGTGTATCGTGAATTGTTCCTGGACTGTGGTATATATTGTTGAGTAGTTATAAGGCAGCTGCTCCTCGTAAAATACTGGTATTCAGCTAAATCCAGCTTGACTGGAAGCCGACCTCAATATGCCACTCAATAGGCCAGCTGCTACGCTTGCTACGAGATTTGCTACGAGTAATTTGTATGCGTACTGAAGTTGTAGTATTTCGTGAAATGTTCCTGAACAGAGGTATATATCGTTAATTGTTGGTTATTATTATATTCATTAAAATTTTCAATCTGTCTCTGTATATAAAAAGGAATTGACTGACTGATCTGCAATATATCAAAAACGAAACTATTGGGACTAGGAGCGTGAAACTTTGCACAAGATTTTCTTTTATGACGTAGGCGAGCACTAAGAGAAGATTTTCCAGAATTCACCATTTAACAGGATGAAACGGGAGTCTAGTTTGTGTGGCGAAACTTACTTTCAGGTAGGCGAAGCCGCTGGCAGAAGCTAGTGCTCTATAGTAATCATAATCTGCATAAGGATATTGTGCTTGACTTACACTTCATTTAAATAATTGAGTTCCATCAGACTTAGTCTGTCCTATGTGGTCATTACAAGCATTGTCATCAAAGTTGGATGCTACGCCGCCGGACTACGCCGTAGTCGCCAGCTGCTACGCTTGCTACGAGATTTGCTACGAGTAATTTGTATGCGTACTGAAGTTGTAGTATTTCGTGAAATGTTCCTGAACAGGGGTATATGTATATTTTTGAGTGGTTATTATTATCTTGATTATAATTTTTAATCTAGGTATATAATATGAAAAGAGAAACTGACTCACTGACATATTAACGCACTACCGAAACTAATACGACTAGAAACGTGGAATTTGCGTGAAGTGTTTTTTTTAAGACACAAACAAGGATCTTCCCAAATTTATCAACCCCCGTTTCATACATTTAGGATGAAACGGGGTCCAAAATTTGAATGGTAAAACCTACTTTCAGGCTTGCAAAACCGCTGGCTGAAGCTAGTACTCTTTAATAATCACATACACTACATTTAAATAAATAAGTTCCATCAGACTTGGTTTGTCCATTCATTACAAGCATTGTCATTAAAGTTGGAAGCTACGCCGCCGGACTACGCCGTAGCAGCCAGCTGTTACGCTTGCTACGAGATTTGCTACGAGTAATTTGTATGCGTACTGAAGTTGTACAGGGTGTAAAAAGACCGATCACAAAGCCGATAACTACTTGACCAAAAATTATTGCTGGGAAAAAACTTTTTTTTTTCCTCTTTAAAAAATAATTAATTAATAATAATTTTGATCAGCTGAGCGTTTGGCCGCTCGCGCTTCGTCGTTGAACCGACCGCACTCTTGTGTGTGTGAGGCGCTCGTTGTGTTTAGTTTTCATTGCATTTTTCTAACTTCAAATGCGTAAATTGTTATGAAAAATTGATAATTTTGATAATGTTTGTTCAGAAGAAAGTTTAGTAATGATACTTGGAATACGATTTTGAAAAAAAAAGGAAAAAAAATGTTGACTTTGACCTTCAATATCTCCAGAACCAGTGAATTCCCAGGTATGTCCTAGAAGAAAAAAAGTATCCCAGTGACGTGTAGAATATGGGGTTTTCGTTTTCGTTAAGGGTCTTTTTACAGCCTTTATAGTGTTTCGTGAATTGTTCCTGAATAGTGGTATATATTGTCGAGAGCAGTGGTGGCCCAGTGGTATCGGCTCCAACTTACGAGTTGTCGGGATAAAACCCAGCCAGGCGCATTACTTTGTTTCATCACCACTGCTCTCAAAACAATGAAGGAAAACATCGTGAGGAAACCGGCATGTCCTAGAACCAAAAATTTGAAGACATGTCAGGGCCCGCGTGGTGGATTACAGCCCATTCCCTCTCCTAGAGAGGAGGCCTGAGTCCCAACAGTGGGAACATTACAAGGCAGATAATGCTAAATTGTCGAATGGTACGTACGAGTATAGTTACGTAAGGAGGAATTGACTCACTGATATATCAAACGCACAGCCAAGACTACTAGGACTAAGAACGTGAAATTTTGCTCAAGTTTTCTTTTTGTACCGTAGACAAGCACTAAGACGGGGTTTAATTTTTATATCTTGGACTCATATACCCAGAACTTAGCATAAATTGTAACCCAAATAAATAAAAATATTTTCTTTCTTTATTCTTTATTGTACACAGATATTTACATACATTAAAAGTAGGACAGGCGATGTACATAGGCGAGCTTAACCCACAATTGGGTTTTCTTACAGCAAACCTTATTAAAATACGTTAAAAGAAAATTTTGTTGATGAGGATAACACATAACAGTGCACAACAAACTTAAGCAGCCATTATTATGCTTAAAACTAAAAATAAACTACACAAAATACATAATAATACTATATACAATATACAAAACATATACATACATATATACATGGGTCATGATGACAGGAAATGTTCCTTAATTCTCCCTTTGAAGACATCCAGCGAGGGGCTAGCCCGTATAGTGTGTGGAAGAGAATTCCATAGGCGCACAGCTCGGACAGTGAAAGATCCAGTGTAACGACTGGAGGAGTGGGAAGGAAAACGAAGGAGAAGGGAGGATGATGAGCGACAAGGTTTTCCTCTCGGAACAAGATACTCAAAGCGTTCCTTAAGATACAAGGGGAAGTTGGGATTATGAAGAACAGAGAAAAGAAAAGAAAGAGTGTGACAATCCCGACGTTGCCGAATAGGTAGCCACTTCAGTTGTCGTTGAAATTCCGACACATGGTCGTACTTTCGAAGGCCAAAAACGAAGCGGATACACAAATTCTGCAGACGCTCCAGCTTGTCAAGAAGTTCCTCAGACGCATCAAGGAAGCAGACATCAGCGTAGTCTAGAAGAGGTAGAAGTAGAGACTGAGCAAGAGTAACTTTAGTTGAGAAAGGCAGGAACTTCTGGAGACGTTTGAGAGACTGAAATGAGCAAAACACCCTCCTGCTTACTTCCGCAATGTGGACATTCCAAGAAAGGTTACAATCTAGGAAAACACCCAAGTTTTTCACTTTTTTAGAGAAGGCTATAGGAACAGCGTCGTACAAAACAGGTGGGAGAGACTGGTTATTCAGCAAATTTATGAAGTATCTGCCACCAATAATGAGATTTTCATTATTCGTTTGAGTTAATTAGCTATGTTTTTTTTTTATATTTGCCATGTTCTTATCATCATCATCTGCCTAGCCTTTTCCCACCTATATTGGGGTCGGCTTCCAGTCCAGCCGAATTTAGCTGAATACCAGTATTTTACGAGGAACGACTGCCTACCAGACCTCCAAAACCCATTAACTGGGGTAACACAGTACAGGGTACTTCATGGCAAGACTGGAGTCAGATTTAGTGGCTTCTGACTATCCGTAACGACTGCCACAGATCTACAAATGACAGCCGGGTGTAGGTGTGTTCTATGTAGGTGAAAGTACGAAATACACATGAATGAATGGTTACGGGAAAATTGCTAGTCTTGCAATGCATTGTGACTTTTTCTCAAACATTTAATTTTGATTTCTTTGTCAGCGTTTTTCTTCCTGATATTCCATCGCTTGACGGTGAAATTGTTTCGTGTTCCAACAGTAATTATGTCAATATACTTATATTCTCTCCTCAAGACATCATAGGAATAAACAATCTCAGCAACGCGCCTCACCTTCAACGACTGCATCGCTGCTTACCATCAGGTGGGATCACAGTGAAGCACTAGTTTATGTTTGAAAAAAACGAAATTCCACATCCCACACACACTTCTCACAGATTCCACACACACACACATTCCACAAACCACACACACACACACCTTACACACCCACATTCCACACACCACACACACTTTTCAAACCCACATTCCACCACTCACGAACACACACATTCTTTATAACACATTAATTTGTCCATGTCATCGCATCAATTAGCCCTCAAATCCGTCGTGTTTGTCCCTCAGTGCCAAAACGCGTAATGGTCGTTATTTTAAGTGTCATGATGCGGCTTTTGAGAGATCCACAAGGCGCTGCGAGCAATTTTTTGGCTCATTAAACATTTTTGGTGTTTGGCTGTAATATCGTGTGATTTATAAAGGTTGTAATTTTATAATGGGTAACAGTTTTTGAAGCTATCATCTGTCTAGCCTTTTCCCAACTATATTGGGGTCGGCTTCCAGTCAAGCCGGATTTAGCTGAATACCAGTATTTTACGAGGAGCGGCTGCCTACCAGCCCTCCACAACCCATTAACTGGGGTAACACGGTACTTCATGACAAGACTGGAGTCAGATTTATTGGCCTCTGACTACCCGTAACGACTGATCTACAAATGACAACCGCGACCTACGGCTTAACGTGCTTTTCGAGGCACGGAACGAACACAACGGCTTTTTTAAAGTAGTGTAAATTAGTGCTTGACTAAGATCTCACCTAATGGTAAGCAGTGCTGCAATCGTTAATAGTGAGGCGCACTAGTTAAATTAAGAGGCTGTTCTAGCCTTGAAGACACCCAAATTATAATTGGACGGGAAGACGGCTAATGCCATAATAAACAAAGCTAATGTTCTCCCCAGGACTGCCTAAGGTAAGGATAGAAAATGAACTGTAGTACCGGTACTGTGTGTAGTTTATTATTACCTGCGAGAAATACCTCTCTTCTTAATACCGTTTAGACCCCTCCGGCTTTTTCACTTATCTTGGTAAATAGAAGAAACCACCTTCGAGAGTGTTACATCTACAAGAGCGAAAGGTTCTGTCTGTATATTTATTACTGTGACACTTGTGTGTGAGGGCCTCTTTTCTATATCGTATATATTACGAGGGGTATGCATTAGAATTGCACGATTCAATTCCGTCCGTGCCATCACCAAACTGTTAGATGTCCGGCGTTGTAGCATCAGTAAACGGTGAGCATCCCACCCATATGGCGTCCAGTAATGATCAGACCGAGACCAAGTCTTTGACGGTGCATAGTGTTCCACGCGCGTCTCAATGAGATGTCAACAAAACCGTAGCGGCCCAGCATGATCGAAGCCTCCTGGGGTATGGGTTGTGCGAAAGAGAACCCGGGGGCTCTATAAGAAAGGCAAAGAATGAACAGGGGTAGGTTTTAGTCAGTAAAAGGCTGATACGCTTTCCTGCTGTACCCAAGAACGGGAGAAGTCTTACTAGTGAATAGGTGAATATGCTCTGTGACCAAAAATATTAGAAAGAAAGAAAGAAAATGTGTTTATTTTGCCCAAATGGACGCACAGTAAAATACAAAAACTGTCAGGCTATGTGAACCCGGCATTACTTCATAGCACCATAGACACTAGAGAGAACACAGTTGTCCAGCTGTCAAGTTATTAATACATAGATAATCTATGGCAAGTTATGTTGAGAACACAAATGTTAACAGAAAAAAGTATATCAATGGAGGACACGAAAACGCCAAAGGTTTCTTGTTTTAGTCTACGGAACTCTAAACCTAAGTGGTGCAATAACGCCGCATTCATTTCCCAGAATAATTTGTTTCAGTTATAATACCTGCCGGGTGAATAAAGTGCTTTTAGTTAGGGGTAGTCAAGAGGTAGTGGACTAGTTTTTGTAGCAGTCTGCGTGAAATTGGTTCCTTTATGAATCCTCTGCAGTTGACTCACCTTGCAAATTAGGTACGTAATGAAATGTTGTTATATTTTTTCTAGTTTCGTTTCTTGGTTTATATTATTTTAATACTAGCTTTAGAAAGTGGCTCCGCTTGCATATTAGTAGAAAATAAATAGACTATGTGAAGATGTATCTTTCTAATGGTGAAAGTATTTTTGATATCGGTTTGGTAATTTTTAAGTTAAATCGTAACAAACAAACAACAAAACAAATCTTTCCTCTTTATAACATTATTAGTATTTTTTTCGAAAATCGTCTAAATGACTTCTCCCACTCTAGGGCGGAGCGGAGGTGTCTGACTTTTACCGACTACACCCACTCCTATGTTTCTTCTTTGACGACCGGATGGTGTGCTAACTATTACCCAAATCTATTTGATGCAATTTTCACTAATAGAAAGATTCCTAACGAGAAAAGTTTACGTATATAATTTAAATCCGCGCAAAACCAGGACAGATCTCAGTCACTTTATAAACCTGATTTCCGTGTACTTATCGAATATCAAAACAAACAAATTGCCACCCACACACCAATCATTTCCAACAACCCGCATTATTTTTAAAAATTCCTTTACCTACTACCAAGATATACTCCTAATAAATGTCCTTGTACCTCTAAATGGGACATATCTTCACTACAAAACACACAGACAATCAATTCGACCTCTCTCGTATGTCCCCCGGGTATTATTTGAGCGAAAACGCCTTTTTATTCTACCTTTTTTTCACTTCAGTTGGCGTAGAAATATTTGAAGTATTGTCGATTCTGATCGAGATAAATTTAAGGTTAAATCACTGATGATATATTCAATCAAACTGTCTGGGTTTTTTTCAACTATGTTTTTTTTTGTGGTTTGGAAATCATCCGATAACTTCTCCTGGTCTAGGGCGGAGCGGGAGAGTGTGTCAGACTTTTTTCTGATTAAAACTACAGCTATGTTCCTTCTTTTAGAAAGTAAAAGTCTGACGCCCTCTCGCTCCAATAAGAGGCGGAGAAGTCATTGGATGATTTCCCACCTAACCTAGGAAACTATTATATTAAAACATTGACGGATGATGGTTGCATCATCGTTCAGGTGAGATGATGGTCAAGTAAGAGCCTATCAACATTAAAAAATTGGAAGGAACGTTGTTTTAGTCAGTAAAATTCTGACAAACCCTTCTACTCTGGTCCCCTCGTAAAAAAAGGGGCCTACAGCTCGATCCAGAACTTCAGTCTTCACAGTACACTAACCATTGTGCGAATAAAATATCCTGGGAATATCCTGCTCCAAACTGGTTTAAAACATGTCGTACAGTTTCGGGGAACATGATACTTTTAAACGAGAGAACATTGTATCTCGCTGGTACAAACCTAGCTAAGGATTGTATCAGATACGAGTACGTACTATGTTCTCTAGTTGGACGTTTTGTACGCGTACAAAATAACGCTTTTAGCTGCAGTGTAGGGCCGGTCGGATTCAGGTTGTTCGAAGTTTTATTTTTATGTAGCATGGATTAGTGCTTGACCGCAACCCTACCTGATGGTAAGCAGTAATGCAGTCGTTGATGGTGAGGCGCACTATTTTATTAAGGGCCTATTCACTCTAGCCTTGGAGACACCCAAATTATTATTAGACGGGAAGACCGCAGCAGGCAAATTGTTCCAGTCCTTTGAGGTACGCGGTATAAACGACGAGGTGAAACGCTTAGTCTGGACCATGGAGGTTTCAACAACGCAAGAGCGTTTTCACGTTATCCGATCCGATATCGGTGTCGGACGCCGATAAATATGTACCTATCTTTCATATTGTCCGACGCGATATCGGATATCGGAGCACGGCATTTCATACATTTTACTTACCCCGATATCGTATCGGCGTCCGACACCGATATCGGATAGGATAATGTGAAAACGCTCTAAGGGTGGATACTCACAGTGCGATGGGTAGTCCAATGGTAGAAAGGATATGGCAGAATCAATTCATGCAATTCGCGCGCTTTTGTTTATGTATTTTGCTAAACAACAATTTACTAGAAATATTCAAAGATATGAGTTATTAATTTATAGACTACCGTAGCAATTCCCTACAGGTAAGCACTACAAGCGTAAGTTATTAACCGACCAGTATTACTGCTTTCAATGTAGTACAGGTATGTTAAATTACAGCACAAAGGTATGTTGACTGTATGTCGATAACTTAGACCTTGATATCAACAAACAGGCAGTTGCCGGACCCAGACACAAGATGTGTTTGGTCGGAGGATCCTTACTTTTCAATGGAGGTTTGCTAGACTTTAAACCCTGTACCACATACCTGCAATTATTTAAGTTTATAGAATAAACTGCGCTTTAAAATAAATAACACAGTCTTATTTATAAACTAAAGCTTCGCCAACACACGCGGATCTAAGCTACCTTCTAACTAGAACCCAAGAATTCTAGAAATAAATTAAAACATAACTTCCATCTTAGCTACTTATGCTAATATTATTCCATTCTATTCTAGTAACGTAAGACCGTTAAATTAAAACATACCGCATGTTTTAAATGCAATCTTGTTTGTGGTATTTCATGAAATATATGAGTGTTTCATGAAACATAAGGGAATGTTCGTGGCTGGTGTTTTGCCAACTAGGCGTATTAATTTGTCACAGACGTTTGTGTCTTGTGCTTTTCATTTGCGTGCTCACTTTTAACCGACTTTAATTACTCAGATACCCGCGAAACGAGACACAATAGCAAAACAATAACAGCGCGGTCTCATAGGACCGGTTGGGGATTCAAACGTTAAAAAAGAGGAGGTTCTATGTTCGGCTGTATGTAATCAAGTGATCAAAACTCAATATTTTAACACACTTACACGACGTCCTCATCATCATCTGATGATGATGATGAGGACGTCGTCAAAACGGGACAAGGGCAGGAAGATGATGATTTATCTTCCTGCCCTTATCCCGTTTTATTTGGGGTCGGCGCAACAGTCTTTTTCTTCCATTCTGTCCTGTCACTCGTCACGCTATCACTCACTCCCTTTTCTTCCATATCACTTCTCACACAATCAATCCATCTTTTCTTTGGCCTCGTCTCAACTATTTTCACTCACTTGTGTGTTATGTGTACATACAAACAACACACAGTGTGGTCATCATTCTTAATCTTTTTTGAGAAGCATAGAACTTTATTTATAACCACAACTAAGTAAGGTAAGGCTAACAATTAAAGATAAAGAAACATGTATTTTAACATTTCTTAAAATTCCTTCCCTGAAGGGTTGAAACGAATTTCATAGTAAGTACTTACACTCAACAAAGTTGAGAGGAAACCGATGGACGGATATGAATGAATTAAAACTATTAATAAGTTGTTTGTTTACTATTCATTTACTTATGTTTCATACACATCCCATCCATCGGTTTCCACGAAAAAAGATATATAGTATAGATACATATATAGTGTTGTCTTTTTAACCCTAAGGTTGACTGGTAGAGAATGCCTTGATGCATTAAGTCCGCCTATGTACCGCCACTGTACATGAAGTTTAAATAAATAAATAAATAGAAAGTAAATCCTTTGTTGACAATACTTTTTTTTATTGTAATAAACTAGTGCTTGACTGCGATTCCATTGAGCCCAATCATTTCACAAACCCAGCTCGGTATCTATTCAAACACAACCAATCAGCAAAAAGTTTTACATATATCTTACCTAAAAACCGCAGAGAATTTCGCCTCCCACCATGTACCAACTAAAACTACTCCTAACCAAAGAAACAGTGACAAATGCCCTTTGATGTGCTAATGTGGCCTGTACCAATATTTATGGTGTACGCTGTAAGATCACCCTCGTTTTGTGCCGTAACGCAGCACAAAAGACTTACCCATATGGAATAATATCATTCGACGTAAACGGAAATTGTTCGATAATAAAAATTCTACAGAAAAAGTATTTGTGGGGATTCTGATTTTTTGGTCCTGAACACGGAGTTAATATAAAGGTCCTGAAATACTCTAATATTCTCGTAATAAAAGCGAAAGTTTGTACGTATGTGTGTATGTTTGCTGCTCCTTTATGTTCAAACGGATGGACGGATTTAGATGAAACTTGGCACACGGGTAGACTGCCTCCTTTCTTACGTCCGATTCCCCCGTCGATCGTCGTTGATCGGTCGGGTCGATTGACCCGTCCGGATTGAGCCGGAGTCAGCGACGGCGCGTAGTGTTCCACGCGCGCCTCTAAGAGATGTCAGGAAAACCGTAGGGGCCCAGCAGGGCCGGGTCATGTGTTGTCTACCGAAAGGAAAACCCCTGGTCCTGGAACGCAAAGGCAAAGAAGGAACACAGGTGTAGTTTTAGTCAATAAAAGTATGACATGCCATCTCACTCTATTCTACAGCAGAATGAGTCATTAGGTGATTTCTCAACTTAACGTTTGAATCCCCAACCGGTCCAATGAGACCGCGCTGTTATTGTTTTACTATTGTGCCTCGTTTCGCGGGTATCTGAGTAACTACGGGGGATGCTTCAGGTCAGCCCGCGAAATTCAAATTTTCTTACGTTTTTTGCATTTTGCAAGCCAGTGGTAGGTTGTATGAAGTTAAAAATACTTACGCGACTGTAAAACGTAACTAGTTATATAATTATAACCATAAAAATCGTCAATACAAGCCTCCAAGCTCACTTAGTTGCAGGAACGTTTTTGACCTCGAAAAAATCGTTCCAACACTTAGGTGAGCTTGGAGACTAGTATTGATGATTTTTATGGTTATAATTATATAACTAGTTACGTTTTACAGTCGCGTAAGTATTTTAATGCACCTACCATGCTTTCTCTTCACCACCCTTGGTTGACTGGTAGAGAATGCCCAAGGCATTAAGTCCGCCTTTGTAAAATTATGTGCAAGAAGTTTAAATAAATAAATAAATAAATATAACCTACCACTGGCTTGCAAAATGCAAAAAACGTAAGAAAATTTGAATTTCGCGGGCTGACCTGAAGCATTCACCTTAAAAAATAGCTCCGGAGTTAGACCACATGGTCTAATTTTAAGATATCCTGGAATAGCACATTGAATACCCCAGAGTCGTGGCCCTAGGACATCGACCTTGCTGGACCTCAGTAGTTTGCTGAGATTTCTTTCTCTTTTTCGTGGACTTTGCTTTGGTCCATTTGATTACCGGACGCCCGGACGGCAAGCTTCCTATTGTTCGTTGTTCGCAAGCCCTCATACCCTACGACGGCTGGGGCGTGAGGTTGTACGTTACCTAACGTCTGTGGCCATTCTCTTCGCTTACTTATTATTTCAGGTCGGTGTGTGGATGGATTCAAACTGAACCCTTTATAGTTTGGAAAAGGTGTTGCGAACCACGTTTTAAATTTAATGAATGTACTAAAACGTTTCATTCCATGGAGTACGTGTTTTCAAGCAGCCTTTTTTAATTGCTGCGTGTTTTAAATGCGGAACAGCGCACTTCTAAATGAAGGCTTTCATTTGTTTTTCGGGAGAACACGTCATAGTTATCTAGGATACACGTACCTCATTTTCATTTTGAGGACCTCATTTCATACAATGTCGAAAAGGCAGATGGGCTTTGCTTAAAAGGGGTCATTGTGCTCGTCAAAATGAACAAGTTTTATTATGTAATCAACCCTGAAATCACGAAAAAAAACCATTGTTTCATACATTTATATTTATAAAATTCGAAATACTGTATGGAGTAGATTTTTTCCCAGCCGGCAGCCCATCGGTTGTCCAGACAACGTTTTTTTGGGAATGAATTTGAGCTTTTGGAGAAAGTCAGGAGATAATGGTATTGTGGTGTCAAGACGTGGAAATATCCATTGTTAGTTATTTTTTGTATTTTTCAGACTTTTACAGCACTAATCCCGCCGACAATCTATTGCACAGTGTTCCACGTTACCAAGACCACTCCGGAACCCACGTTGTACAATGCCTACTTAGGCATATAACTTAGCGGGCTGTTGTTCTTGATGTGTTGAATGATATAGTTATATTATTGCCTAAAAATCCACCTGATTCTACAAATAGTCCTAAACTAACACCCTACTCCAATTAGGTTGAGACAAGGTACGAAAAAACAAAACTAACTAAATATTTTTTAATAATAACTAGTTTATCGGCACTATTTAAACCTTGGTTTACAATTACAATATATTTTATTAGTACATAATTACTATAGTTTTTTATAATATTCGAAAGACGATGTTCAGATCATAAGAGACCCTGTCTCCTAAACTAGAAATGGCTGTGTCTTAGGAGTCAGTGTTCTACTTCAACTTCATGTATAGAACAAACCTTTATTATTGTATGTTTTTTTTTTTTTTTTTTTTTTTTCCGGTAGGGGAATCATCAGAATGACTTCTCCCACTCTTGGGCGGAGCGGGAGGGCGTGTCAGACTCTTACTGACTAAACCCCTACCCCGTTCCTTCGTTACCATCGATCTGGGGGACACGGTGACAACCTTTCGGATACCGTGTTCCCTAGAGGCTTCGGCCCTACCGGGCCCCTACAGTTTGCTGACATCTCCTTGAGGCGCGCGTGGAACAGAACGCGCCGTCGACGACTAGGCTCGGTCCAGATTATTACCAGACTGCCGGACGGCGAGCTACCCAGCGCTCGCTATCCGCGAGCCCGCGCCTACGGTGGTCGGAAATCGGGATCGGGATCTCGGCGGCGGCGGCGTGAGTTCCGTTGCCTCACGCGGTCGGCAGCCTCCTTCGCTAACATTACTGCTTCGCAGAAGGAGGCGACTGCCTGCCACCCCTCCTCGCTCCGGACCATGGCCTCTACCAGGGCCCGGCGCGAGAGGTCACCGCCGCCGATAGCCTCCACAAGGACACGGCGGTGCTCCGCCCAAGCGGGGCACACCTCTACCGTGTGCTCCACCGTGTCCTCCGGGCGGATTATTATTGTATGTTAATAAACCTATACAATAGTGACCCATTTTAGCTATGTGTATGAATGTGTGTTTTATATAATAATGTTTGTTACTATTACTGCTATTTTAATATAATCTAGACAAAAAAATAATATTAATCCTTTCCTTTTTACAATAAGAACAAGAAAACTGAACCTCCATTCAACCGTCAGACCGTTTTCACATTATCCGATCCGATATCGGTATCGGACGCCGATACGATATCGGGGTAAGACCGTTTTCACATATTCCGATCCGATATCGGTATCGGACGCCGATACGATATCGGGGTAAGGTAAATGTATTAGATATGTACCTGTCTTTCATATTGTCCGACCCGATATCGGATATCGGAGCACAGCATTTCATACATTTTACTTACCCCGATATCGTATCGGCGTCCGATACCGATATCGGATCGGATAATGTGAAAACGGTCTAAGTAAAATGTATGAAATGCTGTGCTCCGATATCCGATATCGGGTCGGACAATATGAAAGACAGGTACATATCTTATACATTTACCTCACCCCGATATCGTATCGGCGTCCGATACCGATATCGGATCGGAAAATGTGAAAACGGTCTCACAATGCCTTTTCACACGACCGGACTGTTAATAATCCCTCACAGTTCGCGACTTGGCACCGACAACACATTGAGCCAACATGTGCCAAACCGTGCCGTGTGTTACAGCCCTTACACGGGCCTTGCATAATCAAGCCGTTAACGACAGCTTTAGGACTAATACCTCGAAAAAAGGTGCGGACGGTCAGGCGTAGAAATTCAAATATTATTTTTAGCTAGGACCTATTAATTATAGTGTTAGGTTTTCTAGTTTTTTTTTGACGTGGGCAATCATCAAATCGTAATTTTGTAAATTATATAAATAAAAAAAAATGTGGGTCTGAAAGTCATTAAATTGTGTTACTGTAAACTGGTGCTTTTACGTTTTATTTTATGTGTATACGGTAGTTCAGTCAGCGATATGCCCTAGGTACAGCTATTTATTTATTTAAACTTCATTCAACATAATGGTACACAGGCGGACTTAATGCTTTAGGCATTCATGTCGCTACCAATCAACCACCCTTGGTTGACTGGTAGAGAATGCCTAAAGCATGGTGAAGAGAAAGCATGGCAAGTGCATAAAAGATAGTATAAATAATACATATGTATAATTGTATATGTAAAGTAAAAGACAGGGGTTTTTGAGACGACAACGACGACGCTATGCCGTGTTTTCATTGCTGCCCTGCTCATCATCATCTGCCTAGCCTTTTCCCAACTATATTGGGGTCGGCTTCCAGTCAAGCCAGATTTAGCTGAATACCAGTATTTTACGAGGAGCGGCTGCCTACCAGACCTCCACAACCCATTAACTGGGGTAACACGGTACTTCATGGCAAGAATGGAGTCAGATTTACTGGCTTCTGACTATCCGTAACGACTGCCAAAGATCTACAAATGACAGCCGGGACCAACGGCTTAACGTGCTTTCCGAGGCACGGAGGAAACTCGTTATGTTAAGATGGTCACCCATCCACAGACCAACCTAGGCAAGCGTTGCTTAACCTTGAAGATCGACCTGTGCGGCTGTTATTATTTAGCCACGAGCTCCTCACCGTTGACGTAAGCGAGCACTAAGAGAGGATTTTCCAAAATTCACCCAGGTCCAAATTTCGTTTGGAGAAACCTTGTTTACGCGGGCAAATCCACTAGAAGCTAGTTGATCAAATAAATAAGTAAGTATAAAAGGATATAAACTAATTTACGTTTTAAAACAGACAGCAAAATCTTCCTGAGGCGAACACCGCAACATGGTTTGTAACGACACGAATTTGTTCGAAATCCTAGGTTTGTAGAAGAAATATCGATGTTTCAATATATCGTCATTTTTGGCGATATAAAATATCGATAGCAAAGTAACGATCGGAAAAGTTTGAAATGAGATTTTTCGATACCTGTAAAAACTAATTGATCATCACCAGTGCCCACAAAACGGTGAAGAAAAACATCAGACTAATACGAAAACTTTTAATATTCCCATTATACGAGTATAGCCCATTTCCTCGCCTAGAGAGTAGGCTGGAGTCTCAGTAGTGCGAACATTCTTAGGCTGATTATGCTATTGTACGAGTATGCTACATTAACAGGCTGAAGTTTGAATCCGAGAAAAAACATTGATGCGGGAATTCAATGGATGCGAGATGCACAAGATTAGTCTTTGTGGCGAGGCTTGGGGGAGGTCTATGTCCAACATTCTTTCGACTAAAATGATGATGGTTATCAAGTCACTGTATTTAATAATAAGTTTTGATTACGATAAAGAATTATAAAACTATCGATACTTTTCGACATTACCCACATCACTAAAGCACCGTATTTTGTAAATGTAACGTAACAGAGACATGTAACGATCGTACCACTGTATACGATTGATATTTATTGCTACATTATTGTACAGGATTTACACAGTCCGTTTTACGTAAGCATGTACAATAACGTTCCGTTCAATTTTATTTATACTCTTTGATTTGACTTTTAAATCGGTTTTTGAACGTTCAAAGAGAGAAGCTTTATTTATATTTATTTATTTAACTCTTCATGCTGTACAAAGGCACAAAGGCGGAATTAATGCCTTATGCATTCTTTAGCAGTCAAAGTAATGGAGAGACAACCTGGTAGGTGCACAAAAGGAATGAAAAATATTAATTATTTTGTGTCTTATATTTGTAAGTAAGCGATTTAAAAGGGAGTAGCTTTTATGTTCGGTTGTATGCATTTTTTATGTGTATTGATTTTAAGTTTTTTAGGGTTCCGTACCTCAAAAGGAAAAAACGGAACCCTTATAGGATCACTTTGTTGTCCGTCTGTCCGTCCGTCCGTCTGTCAAGACCCTTTTTCTCAGGAACGCGTGAAGGTATCAAGTTGAAATTAAAACCATATATTGAAATCCGCGGTCCCTTGAAGTTGTGCAAAAATCAAACTTGTAAGTTGACGGGAAAAAAAGATACGCCCGTTTATGTTGCAAAAAACGTACATTTCGACACTGTCAAAGGAATCAAAACTCATAGGGTGCTTCCCGTTGACCTAGAATCTTGAAATTTGGCACGAAGCAAGGTATTATAGCACTAATATCGGCAAAAGTCTGAAAACTGAAAATTTTTAGTTACGTCGCAAGAAAAAAAAAATTGAAAAGTCTTCAAGACTCGATTCGAGAATTAAACTGTTTTTATAGGTAGGTTGGTACGAAACCCTCAGTGCGCGAGTCCGACTCGCACTTGCCCGGTTTTTTTTAGAATTGTCATGATATGCACTTTGGCTATAATGTACAATCGACCTTATCTGATGATAGAGCTAGAAAGTGGAAGGTAGGCAGGGGGAATTCGGTAATAAGAATATATTTAATTCATGAATCCCCGACCGGTCCTATGAGACCGCGCTGTTATTGTTTTACTATTGTGTCTCGTTTAGCGGATATGTGATAGGTTAAGGTCAACCAGTGAATCCTCTTCCCATCATCTCGTGTATTCTAAATATATAATAATACATGTGAACTTAATAAAGTTACAAACACCTCTTAAGAAAATTAAATTATCTGTTCTAAAAGCGAGTAGTCCAAAAGGACTTTCCCCATCGCAACAATTCCCATTTCTGGTTTGTCCAAAGGAATGTAATAATTTGAAACGTGCTAACAATTAACCGAAATTCTTGACAGTTCAAAAGTCACCGTAAATGTCAAACCAATAAACGGTTATTGTGACGATTTTGATGAAATTGTTTGTGAATTCCAGAGTAAATATCTGTACAGTTTTAGCATTAGCATTATCGGTCTTATATTGTTGTCACTGCTGGGACTTGGGCCTCTTCTCTAGGAGAGGGAATGGGCCGTAATCTACCATGCGGTGTGCGGATTGGTATGATGTCTCATGTCTTTGAATGTTTGGTTCTAGGATATGCCGGTTTCCTCACGATGTTTTCCTTCACCGTTCAGTCTCGTTCAAAACCTAGAAAATTAAGTGCTTAGCGCGTTAGAAATTTTCACTTCTATAACTGCTAGAGAACGCATCGTGGTATCAAGTTTGTATAACTACCTTCCCACTTTGTATCTAGAGTTTAAACTGCGGTGCTATTCTCTATAAGTCATTTTCATGGTGATATGAAGAACTATCATTGTCAACTCACAGTTGTAATTGACAATGACAGTTCTTCATACATTTGCGTCCGCTGTTTGACGGCTGTCTCGACGTCGAGCTCGTCGCCATGAAAATGACTTTTAGAGAATAGCATAGCTTCTCTCAAAAAGAGCAGTCGTGATGAAACAAATTACACAAAGTACCTAATGTAAACGACCTAAAACTTGTAAGTCGGGGTAGTTAACCACTCGGCCATCACTGCTCCGTATCATCTGCTCTCTATCTTTCTGCTCCGTATCTGTACAGTCGTTCGTGGCTAGATAATGACAGCCGCACGGGTCGATCTTCAAGGTTAAGCAACGCTTGCCAAGGTTGGTCTGCGGATGGGTGACCATCTTAACATACTGAGTTTTCTCCATGCCTCGGAAAGCACGTTAAGCCGCTGTCATTTGTAGATCTTTGGCAGTCGTTACGGATAGTCAGAAGCCAGTAAATCTGACTCCAGTCTTGCCATTAAGTACCGTGTTACCCCAGGCCAGTTAATGGGTTGTGGAGGTCTGGTAGGCAGCCACTCTTCGTAAAATACTGGTATTCAGCTAAATCCGGCTTGACTGGAAGCCAACCCCAATATAGCTGGGAAAAGGCTAGGTAGATGATGATGATCAGTAGGTATTTATTAATTTCATGGCCAAAAGACAGTAAAAGGTTGGTCAGAGGTGACCTTTGATGACCGCTGGCTTTCGCTAGGTCTTCCTTCAAATAAATTGCCCCGATAAGGTAGGTATTGAGGAATCTATTCCTCTTGGAGGGGAGCGTGGGAGGGCGGTGGCTTGGCCATAACGGTAGCGTTTAGCGGTGAGCAGGAAATTTTGATATTCAAGGTGTATTATAATTACATTTTTTTATAAACATGGGCACTAGCGAATATAGTGGTATAGGTGCTACTAATCTAAAAAATCTAACACATTATGTTAATTGATGAAAAAAATGCTCCCAAGATAACAAATAAAATTATTTTATATTGTTAACATAGATATTTTCATCGTGACACATAAGTTACACTTTCAGGACGCATGAGGAAAGATGGGCAGAGGATTAGAAGCCCAGAAAGAGAGCTGAAAAGAAACGGGGGAAACCTTTGTCTAGTGGCAAAAAGTCAGCTAAGTAAAAGTAAAAAAGATAGTTCTATGATGCCGCCATGTAGCGAAACGTGACCAGAAGACGATTTTGAAACATTTCTCCGACATTCGTTTCGCCGTTGATCGGTTCACCGACAGAACGATTCACTTTTCATTTTTTCTCCGACAGAACTTTTCAATGACGAACGATTCGCCGACAGAACGATTCACTTTTCATTTTTTCTCCGACAGAACTTTTCACCGGCGAGCGATTCGCCGACACAACTGTTCATCTGTTCCTGGGTTATAAAACATAGGTATTCGACATGTAGACCTGTTTCTGTTTATTGTTTTAAAGAAACACACAAATACACTCAAAATACAATCAATAATACAATAAAAATGATTTTCATTTGCAAATATATTTCAGTTAACCTTACAAAACGTATGTATAACCATAACATGTATGATACATGTATTGACGTTCAAGCAAATACGTTTTTGTCACTTTTTTGGTTAGTTTTGTTCAAGTTTTGCATAAAACTTTAAGTTTCGTCTTCACAACTTGATTCAGGTGTAAACAACAAACGGAAACAGGTCTACATGTCGAATACCTATGTTTTATAACCCAACTTTCTGTCGATGTAATTTTCAAAAGTGAATCGTTCTGTCGGCGAATTGTTCGTCATTGAAAAATTCTGTCGGAGAAAAAATGAAAAGTGAATCCTTCTGTCGGCGAATCGTTCGTCATTGAACAGTTCTGTCGGAGAAAAAATGAAAAGTGAATCGTTCTGTCGGTGAACCGATCAACGGCGAAAAGAATCTCGGAGAAATGTTTTAGAATCCCAGAAGACTGGTAGCAATTCCTCGTTAAATGGTATTTATTTATTTAAACTACATGTACACTACAGTGGTGGTACATAGGTGGACTTAATGCATCAAGGCATTCTCTACCAGTCAACCTAAATCCCCCTCCATCCGACATCGATTCCTGGTATTTTATTCGACACCAAAATTGTAGACGCTAGGATGTTGTTAAGGTTACGCTGCCCGCCCTCGACCGATAATCGGTGACCGACTTTTTGTAGGTGAAAAATGGAACAAACTGATAGCAATAGTGCAACGCACACGGCCTACAAAAAGTCGGTCAGAATATACAACAGGATTAATTTTTGACGATTATCGCTCCTATGAAAAGTCTGTTATGGGCGGGCAGCGTTGCCATGTTTCTGTAGTACATCTAGCATGAGCGTTGATAGCTTTCATGAAGTCATGCTGCCTTGCACTGCATTATCTCTAAGGAAAGAATGACTTGTTTTAAGTGAAGGTTATATGACACATAATAGAGCATTATCGAGCAGGTAGTGTAAAAATAAAATTTATCATTATTTTTTGTTTTCTGCGTCTACAATTAAATCGCGTTTCTCCCAGCCCCAGTTCTAGTTGAACTTATAACGAACTGTAGCAAAGTTAGTTGATGAAGGCTGGGCGAGTTGCGGTCCCTGCTCCATGATAGACTGCGCGATAAACGCCGCGATACTGTCACAACGCCGCAAATACCATCTTGGGAAGATGGCGGCTTTATTCTTTTATTGGCGGGAAGTAGTGAAAGAACCATCAGACAATGCAATTATTTTGTGAAAAAACGAATGAATGGTATGTGCTAAAGACAGAAATGAATCTTCACCAAGAACAGATTAATATTAGTAGTTAGCCTAAAAAGGGCTGCCTCTCCCTTTTCACTTCTGTCCTTAGCCATTATGGTCTCCAGTCTCTCCGACAACTCAATCCGTAATGACAACTGTATACAATACAACGACAAAATGAATAGCGGTGCTATTATCTAAAAGTCATTTTCATGGCGACGAGCTCGTCGTAGAGACAGCCGTCGAACAGCGAATGCAAATGTATGAAGAACTATAATGACAGTTCTGCAACTTCGTGTGTGTCAATTGCAATTGACAATGACAATTCTCTGTTTGACGGCTGTCTCGACATCGAGCTCGTCGCCATGAAAATGACTTTTAGAGAATAGCATAATAGTAATGAACTTGACCACTGTCAAGCTCATCTCTCCACCTTCGTCTTGGTCTATCGCGATGTGACCTTGCGTTTTATTAAACGGGTCCCATTGGACCCAATAAGTTGCTCTTTTAAACCCACAGCTCTTCTGAAATGCGGCAGACATGTCCGGCCCAATTCTAGGGTCTTTAGAATAGCAGTTTTTCGAGTAAAATCTTTGATCTCAGTTTTTGAGCCAGAACTAAGATAAAGATTTGTGACCGCGTAAGGAATTACACGGTCGGAAATCCGAACCCCACGGAAACCGCGCTCCATGGCTCGCTGACAAAGTTTGTGCCTAGAAAGAAGCCTTCAGCAAAGGTTAATATTACAAAATCTTAAATTCGTTTGGTTAAAGTCCTCTCGAATTGAACGGGCGTAATGCCAGCCACACACGATTCCAGTTTACCGTCAAGTTTGTAGTCGACAAACGTCATGCATACTTGACAGGTCATACATACTATATACTTGTCATGCATACTGATAGCCACACACCGTCAAGTTTACCGGACGCTGCTTCAAGCGCACTATTTCGTGTGTGGCTAGCATTATACAGCTGAGCTTGACAGTTCAGTCTTATTCAAAACTTGGAAAATAAAGTGCTGAGCGCGCCAGAAAATTTAACTTCCATAACTGCTAGAGAACGCATTGTGGTATTAAATTCGTGTAAGTACCTACCAGTTTATGTTTTTAAAGTTTAAGTCTTTCTTTTTTAGTCCTTTTTTTCTTTCGTTTTTACTTTGTCTCTTGGAAAGTGAAAGGTGACTAAAAGGATACAATATTTAAATATAGAGAATATATTTTTAGCAAAACAACTGCAAATTACAATACAATAATTTGACACATGGGGAATCTCTAGTTTAGCCTATTCCTACGTTTATATTTTACCAGCTTCTACTCGCTACTTCGTCTGCGAGGAGAAAAAAGAATCAGTATATAAGGTAGCCTATGTTCTTTTCCAATTTTATACAAATCCGTTCAGCCGTTTATGCGTGATTAAGTAACAAACATCCACACTTTCACATTTATAATATTAGTTAGGATTACATGAAAAGTTTATAACCCATTCTAATTCAACATTTGGCAGCAAATGTATCGAGTCGGCATTCTCAGCAAGCTCCGCTGATGTATTCAATACTACAATCTTTTCAGTTCCAATTTCAAGTTCCAATAATATATTCTGTCCAGTTAAGTTAGGACTTGTGATAAAAACTACACCAATTTAATTCATGAATCCCCGACCGGTCTCATTGGACCGCGCTGTCATTGTTTTACTATTGTGTCTCGTTTCGTGGGTATTGATAGGATATATCACAATATGCACTAGGCATTAATCTGCAAATAATTAAAACAAGCCACTGGACATCACTCGAGAAAATCCCGCCAAAACTCGGTTGTCACCCCAAAAGTCTAGCCATCTTGCGCCCACAGACAATCGTGGAGTTCTATTTAATGTTTATGAATTGCCCCGTCAGACTCGAGTCGGAGATATAGGTCAGTTGTAGGGATGTTACGGAAATGACAGTTCGGATACGGATACAGATTTGGAGATATGCGGAACAGAGTACAAAGTTGGAAAGGGAGGATCCTCCGACTAGATAGGTGTAATGTCTGGTGGGCAACTGCCCGATAGATTTTTTCAGGCTGTTCTACGTATTCTGGAGAACTTTAATTGTGCGATGGATTAGTCTTTATGTGACGTCATAGATGTTGCTACACAGATCTTCATCATCATCATTTTAGCCGAAAGACATCCATTGTTGGACATAGGCCTTCCCAAAGTGTCGCCATAACGTCCGGTCCTTTGCGATTCGCATCCATCAGATTTCCGCGACCCTGACCAGGTCATCGGTCCACCTTGTGGGAGGCCTTCTGCGTCATCCCGTACGTGGTCTTTTTTAGTTTTTTGCTAGAATGGTAATTTTTTGGTTAGTTCTAATACATATAAACCGGTTTCGGATACGGTTATGAATATGAAATTATTTCGGATTATAGTAAAATATAATAGTAAAATAGCAAGAAAACTTTTATTTTTACTCGAATTTTTTACATCGGTTTCGGTTTCAATAACGGATTTAAAAAAAAAGTCGGATACGGTTATGAAGCTCTATGACATCCCTGGTCCGTTTCATGGCACAGTACATAATTAATGCAGTCTCGTCCGTGTGCAGCCGAGCTGGGGGCTATCATGTTCCTTAGTTCCCTCACTTTGTTGTAGTTTAGCCTACTTTTATAGATTTTAGGTTACGGATATTTTTTTATTTCGGGTATCCGATAGTTTAGGTTACGGTTATAGAACTCCACAACAACCTTAATTTAGACTCTGCCATTATCCAAAAAATTACATCGGTTTCTGTTTCGGATATTTTTTAATTCGGATATCCGCTAGTTCCTGCTCCGGTTATGAAGCTCCACAACTTCTCTGGTCCGTTTCATGGCACAGTGCATAATTAATGCAGTCTCGTCCGCATGCAGCCGAGCTGGGGGCTATCATGTTCCTCAGTTGCCTCACTTTGTTGCAGTTTAGCCTATTTTTACACTTTTTGTTGGAGTTTAAATTAATGTCAGTGTTTTTGGACAGTTTGGTAGTTATTATATTATTATAGCTAGCCTGTATTGTCACTGGGTCAAGGTTTCCCTTCATTCCTTCCTATTATCACTATTCCTCGATCTTTTTTCCAGTTCTCAAAGAAGACATCCAGGTCATCTTGCCTTTCGCTTCGGTCGCTGTATCAGGGCATCAATACTGTGTTTTACGGGCACATAGTTCGTTAGACATACGGCAATGTCTGCCGCATGTCCTGCACAGTCCCATTTTACCCACCGGATTTTTTTTGAGTTGCGGTTACCGAGCTCCATAACAACCCTACTTTAGACTCTGCTTTTATCCAAAACTATCCGAATTATCTATCAGTGTCGGTTACGGATAGTTTTTTATTTCGGATATCCGTTACTTTCAGCTCACGAAGCTCTACAACTTCCCTGGTCCGTTTCATGGCACAGTGCATAATTAATGCAGTCTCGTCCGTGTGCAGCCGAGCTGGGGGCTATCATGTTCCTCAGTTTCCTCACTTTGTTGCAGTTTAGCCTGTTTTTAGACTTTTTGTTTAGGTTTAAATAAATGTCAATGTTAGGGTTTGTGGTCAGTTTTGTAGTTATTTTATTATTATAGATAGAGTGTATTTTCTCACTACTGGGTTAAGGCCTCCCTCTATTCCGACCAACAATCACGATTCCTTGCTTTATCTTTCCAATTCTCAAGAAAAATTTCCTCAGACGGCGAGCAACGGGTAACTCGCAGTCCGGCCGTTCGAAACCAAGTCGCCGACGACGAGTATTATTCCACGCGCGCCTAATGGGCCTACCACACGCACAAGCTTCACCACAGTTTTGCCTGCGCAGGCCCATTTCGTGTACAAAATAGTCAAAGTAGTTACCTATATTGAAAGGTAGGAAATCATCTTATGACTTTTTCCGCCCGTTCGTTCCACCCTAGAGCGGAAAAAGTTTACTACTTTGGACTATTTTGTACAATAACTGTGGTGAAGCTTGAGCGTGTGGTAGGCCCATAAAGGAGATGTCAGCAAAACTCTAGGGGACCAGCAGGGTCAACGACTATTGGGGACATGGGTTGGCTTCTGAAAGAAAAACCCGGGGCTCTTGGAACGCAAGGCAAAGAAGGAAAATAGGAGTGGGTATTAGTCAGTAAAAGTCTGTCATTAGATGATTATTACCCATCTAAAAAAGGAAGATATAGGGAAGATATCGAGGTCGTCGTATGTTTTTTTTTAATAAAGAAAGAAGAAAAAGAAAGAAAAACTATTTGTAAGGAACAGTGGCAAATTAACAAACATTAAAATGTTATTTTTGCTGTTTTTTTTACGCTACGTCTGCGCAAAACGGCGGAACGCTCAGCATAATGCTGTAGACACACATATAGTGCGACTAGTCCACAGCGCTGGTTTTCAGCGTGGGCCGTGGTGGGAAAAATACCATCTAAATGTAAAAAGAGCAAAGTTCAAAGTTATTTTACTATAAATAACTACCACAAGCCATGGAGTATAGATACAACAACTCAATTAACGGCTCAGAGGCACAACTTGAACTGATTAAAAGTATGGAATGAAGTTGGCAGCACTGCCTGATATAAATTAGTTTTGTTTAGTTGGCACGCCTGTTGCTTGACACGGGTCGTTATTACGTAGGGACTGGATAGATAAAAATATAGTTATATTTTTTGATCTTATAATAGTGTTAATTACTCAGATACCCGCGAAACGAGACACAATAGTAAAACAATAACAGCGCGGTCTCATAGGACCGGTCGGGGATTCAAACGTTAAACTGTTCGGATGGATCACGGATTTGGACGTCTAAAGAATCCATTTAGTAATAAATCGAGTTTTTAAAGAACGATTATCTACTTAAAGATCGAGTTCAATCTGAAACTGGGGCCCTACGACGAGGGCTTAATGCGATCCATTTGACGACCTAAATTGAACTGAAATATAACTTACCTCCTTTCAACATTCACACACCACAACCTCTCTTTTTCTCCTTCCTCCCTTTAACAGTTCCACCATCGACGATTGCATCACTGCTTACCATCAGGTGGGATCGCAGTTAAGCGCTAGTTTATAATAATTTAAAAAATAAGTTCAATTTTGGTAGTCGATTTGATGTGTATATTTGACTACATTTGTCGCGACAGCGCGAATTCATCGAATTACGGAAACGTAGCTACAGCATTTGAGATATACAGACCAATGATAATATCGGTCTTCCCATCCGATTATAATTTAGTTGTCTTCAAGGCTATAGTGAATAGACTCGTAGCAAACTAGTGCGCCTCACTAACAACGATTTTATCAGGGCCTCAAGTGTGCTACTATAAGAATAGTATCAGAATTGTCCATCATTGGCTTCATAATTATTGATTTTGACAGTTTAGTACTACCAAACTTGTCAAAAATGAAAGCCCTGGTGGGATCGCAATCAAGCACTAGTTTATCATCATTATCACCATTTTCCTGTCCTATAGTCCGTCTAAGGAAAGCGCGACCTGAGACAAAGAAGTTAAATCCAAAAATTTTGTATGTGGTATTACTAACTAGTAGGAGAATCATGTCTTGACACTTCACAATTTTTTTTATTTCCTACAATTGCGACTGAATAATGTTGCCAATTATTTTATTTTTTTTAAATCAAACCTACCAAACTAATTCAAACTCCAGGTCGCGCTTTCATTAGACGCACTCTAGTCCCGTTTTATTTGGGGTCGACGCAACACGTTTTTTCTTCCATTCTGTCCTGTCACTCGTCACGCTATCACTAATCAAGCACTAGTTCTTATCTATCGTTGTCGAAACCTCTACGGTCCGGACTAAGCGTTTTGCTTCGTCGTTTATACCGCGTACATCGGGAACAATTTGCCTGCTGCGGTTTTCCTGTTCGACTACAATTTAGGTGTCTAGAGTGAATAGGCTCTTAATAAGCTAGTGCGCCTCACCATCAACGATTGCATCACTGCTTTGTTTGTCTATAAAAAAAACTCATTATATTGAAGTTCAAATTTGGCATGACACCAATTCCCTCTCAAGTGGTATAATTACTCCAAAAAGGAACGACGAAGGTCGAGTGAGATTTGGGTTTAAACCCGAGAAAGGTTTGCTTCGCTGCTAAAAAGGATAAGTGGAAGGCTAATAAAAGGATATTTTTGGGCTAAATTGAAGGTCAGCGAAAGATACAGTCCGTCTAATGAAAGCGTGACCTGAGAAAAAGAGGTTAAAACCAAAAAAATTGTATGTGGTATTACTAACTAGTAGGAGAATCATGTTTTGACACTAATTTTTTTTTTTATATAATTGCGGCTGAATAATGTTGCCAATTCAATTTAAAAAAAAAACTTCAGGTCGCGCTTTCATTAGACGCACTATATACACATTATTTCGGTAATGTCCCTCAAAAAGGTTAAAAGAAGGATTGGGTGTCGAGTGTGCTCTTTGGAGTTGTTGGCCCGAATGTTTAAGTACCCTCATCTCGAAGAATTTATTTCAATTAACAGACACTTTTAACCTATCAGATACCCGTAAAACGAGACACAATAGTAAGACAATAACAGCGCGGTCGCAAGTAACCGCTCGAGGATTCATGAAATTGTGATTATCTATAAATTTATTTTTACTAATTTGGAGGTGTGCGGTACAGAGAGTAAAGGCCTATACACCTCCGTTGATAATGGAGGATTCTTCGACCAGACGCGTGTTGTGTCTGGTTGGCAACTGCCTGCTAGATTATTTCGGGCTGCCTACCGTTTGAATCCCCAACCGGTCCTATGAGACCGCGCTGTTATTGTTTTACTATTGTGTCTCGTTTCGCGGGTATCTGAGTAATTAATCTATTTAAATCGCGCGGAGAACTGTGATTGCGACTATGACGGCACATAAGAACTACGAATCCTGCATCTCGCAATCACAGTTCTCCATCAGATCTGATGCAGAACTCGTAGGCCGGGTCCACACTACAAGCCTAACGCGGTTGCGATGACGGGTGCGAAATATCAAACATATGAAACGCCCCTTTGCGTCCATAGTGCAGTGACTAAGGCGGGAGCCTAGCGCGACGGTCGAGCGAGTTAGCGCGCGTAGTTTTCCAACGTTCCTATCCGCGCGTTATGGCCGCACTACGGGCCTAGTCAACAAGCGACCTAATGCGCGGGTAGCGGTGATATCAAAACAGTTCGGTCGATCAGTTCGGTGATATACGTCGAACAGCTACAAGAGCTCGCGCGTCACTGTGGCCACCGCACGCCCCCGCTCACCGCGCCCGCCTAGGCTCCAGTCACCGCGCATTCGGTGTGGACGCACCCGTAGACGCAGGATTCGTAGTTCTTATGTGCCGTCATAGATGTCGCTACACTATTTTACTCTAATTTAAGAGCATACAATACCGTTCAGACGTCTTTGTCTCGATGTCGTGGCCAAATCTTACAATTGATCACTTCATGATTTATATCCGACCATTTCATGAAATGGTCGGCAATAAAATTCATTTATTTTTAATTTCATGATATAGAACCTTGCCCACTGGCCTCATCATGATACGGACACGTCGAATGAACACTAAACCGTCGCGTCAACGACTCGATCTCGTTCCTTACCGGAAGGTCAGATGGCGAGCTACCCATTACTCGTCATCCGCAAGCCCACCACGCCTACGGTGGCCGTAGAGTAGTGTCCTCATAGAAATAACCAGTACATAAAAAAGAAACAATGGTAATATTTATCTTCCACCGCGGTCAATTTACGAAACACTAAAAAACAATAATCGTAATTACCAAATTAGTCGTATAAATCTATAAATCTCTTGCCGACACTCATACAACAATGTGACACATGAACTAATAAACCTAATACACTTTTATACTACCTAGTAACTAATCCATTCTAATAGGTATTTAAAATACTGAAGTTTGTATGTCTGTATGCTTGTTACAATAAAGGACATGCCGTCCGTTCTTTTACTATCGTTGCATGCATTATTAACATTATCGGCCTTATAATGTTCCCACTGCTGGGACTCAGGCCTCCTCTCTAGGAGAGGGAATGAGCCATAATCCACCGCGGGGGCCCATTGCGGATTGGTGGATGACACATGTCTTCGAATTGTTGGTTTTAGGACATGCCAGTTTCCTCACGATGTTTTCCTTCACCGTTTTGAGAGCAGTGGTGATGAAAATAAATTACACAAAGTAATGCGCCTGACCGTGTTTGAGCCCGCGACCTAAAGATAAAGATAAAGGAGATTGCCACGGGGCAGGTCCCTTTTGTGCTGTCGTGTAACTGTTTGGCATAATAACCTAAAAATATTATTTATTTTTTGTGTGAAAATTATTTTTTACATAATTTTTCATAAACTAATGGAATTAAAGTAATAGAGACATAATTCCATGCTCATGGTGATGATTAATCTGTCATTTTGTAATTATAACCTACATTTTTTAAACAGAAAAATAATGATATCTCCTGAACCTGGGTGGCACAATGAAAAAAGGTTTCCGATTATGAAAATGCTATATTTTTACTATTAGGTAAAATAAAAATCTTCAGGGCACAAGCATTTTCCACTGGGACCCAACTTCCCTTACAAAGCGGGCATTCTCCTTTATTTGTCAAAACATGGGTATTCAATTCATGCAACCTACAACTTGCAAGTCGGTTATCACTGGTCCACCGCTACTCTTCATCTCCATGATATGCATGACTGTGGTGATCGGATCCCATGGCCTAAGAATTTTAGTCCCAAACCGTTAAAAAATATAATTAATTACTCAGATACCCGCGAAACGAGACACAATAGTAAAACAATAACAGCGCGGTCTCATAGGACCGGTCGAGGATTCAAACGTTAAGACTTAGAGAGGACTTTTTCTTTTCTTTCTGCCCATACTACATTACTTAGGGTCGGTGCAATCTGGTTTTTCTTCCATTGTGTCCTGTCACGCATCTTACTATCACCTCCGCGTTTTCTTTCATGTTTATTCTTCCTCACACAAACCATTAATCTTTTCTTTGGCCTCCCTTTTCATCTCCTTCCGTCTAGATAACTCTTTTAGTTACATGTGTTTAATCTCTCTTCTTCACTTAATAACAAGACAAACGATTCCCTTTCAAACATTATCCATTCTCGTCATAACGTATACAGGGTGTAAAAAGACCGATCACAAAGCCGATAACTACACATTCTGTACATGTAATTAAGTAACTTAGACCAAAAAATATTGCTGGGAAAAAACTTTTTTTTTTCATCCTTAAAAAATAATTAATTAATAATAATTCCGATCAGCTGCGCGTTCGGCCGCTCGCGCTTGGTCGTTGAACCGACCGCACGCTTGTGTGTGTGAGGCGCTCGTTGTGTTTAGTTTTCGTTGCATTTTTCTAACTTCAAATGCGTAATTTGTTATGAAAAATTGATAATTTTGATAATGTTTGTTCGGAAGAAAGTTTACTAATAATACGTGGAATACGATTTTGAAAAAAGAAACGAAAAAAAATGTTGACTTTGACCTTCAATATCTCCAGAACCAGTGAATTCCCAGGTATGGTTTAGAAGAAAAAAACTATCCCAGTGATGAGTAGAATATGGAATTTTCGTTTTCGTTAAGGGTCTTTTTACACCCTTTATATGCATCTCAACATTCTCATCTTTATTCCATGCAATCTTTGAAGTCTTAAGCATGCATAATTAAGCCTTAGATTAAGATATCCTATCACTCCAGCAGAAAGTTTTCCTGACTCGGCCACAACCGCGGGACGAAGCTAGTCCCCTCATAAAATTGTATACACACGGTGTGTCTATAAAGGAGACTGGCCAATGACTGTAATTCCCCATCGGTTTATGGTGGTACCTACTGGTGACGTCATCAGACCAAGCCCTGTTGTTTTCTGTGTGGTTGGATTAAGTAATTAGACGTGAGGATGTGTTAGTGGCAGGAGTATGATGAGAATGGAAGGCTAAGTTTGTGTGGATGTTATTAGCAGGATCATATTACCTGTTAAATATTGGGTGTTCATATCTTAGGTATAAAGGACTAGAGTGCGTCTAATGAAAGCGCGACCTGAAGCTTTTTTTTAAATTTAATTGGCAACATTATTCAGCCGCAATTGTAGGAAATAAAAAAAATAAAAGTGTGACGCACCCGGGCTCCATTCTTAACTGTGAAAAGTCAGATGACGAATTCCCACGCAAAACAAGAATATTAGCCAGCTGTTTTACTTGCTATCTTCCGAACGACGTTGTTTAAAATATGCTCTCCTTACATTTAGCCAAGTCGGAATTTGCCCTGAAACCATACCAGGGGCTTTACCAAGATGTGTTAAAATGATAGACATACAAGCGTGAAAGAGGGATCAAAGTATACGCCCTATATAACTTTATCCCTTTAAAATTCAGTTTAGGTCGTAAAATGGATCGCGTTAAGAGCTATTGCCATTTTAAATGGTCTATTTTAAAGAAATGGTTATGACTTTGACTGACTTCGTGGTGGGTTTCTGAGCACTCCATTTCTCCATTCTCCGTGTTTTATCGATTAAATCGATGAGACATTCCGATAAGCGCATCGCGGTCTACGTGAGATATTTGTTGGGCTCGTTAGTTGTAATTAGAAACTATTACTAAATGGGTAGGTTTGCTAATGAAAGCCTCCATATTAAACGGTAATAGGAGCCTATTATTCTAGTTTAAGTACTTAGCTGTTTACCGAAAGTAATGGTCCGTGGAAAGAACTTAGTAGCTATCTATATTATAAACGTACCTAATCAGATATGTCCAGAAACTGTTGAGTTCGTTACATACTAGCAATGGCTATTTTTTAACACAGTAGCAATGGCTACGTTAGTTAAAAAAACTGGGCAGGTACCGCTATATCACAAGCTGTACAAAAATCGAGATAAAGACTTGACAGACAGACAGACGGACAACAAAGTGATCCTATAAGGGTTTCGTTTTTCCTTTTGAGGTACGGACCCCTAAAAACAAAAAAAAAACAGCAAGGGTTCGTAGTTTTGTTCCTTCAGTTGCCCTTCGCGTTCCAGGGCCATGATCTTTCGAGCAATTATAGATACCTATAATAATAATCTATAACTTTAGGTATATGTTTGCAATAATTAGTCAAAGACACATCTTCAAATGAATCTTCATTACTTTTTTCTCAATAAAGAAATCTTTTCCATTCCAATAAAACAATATTTCATTTGAATTCAAGTAAGTAAGATAGAAGAAATATGAATATGTGTAAAGGAAAGGAATATCTGATTAAATATTTTCTCCAAGCCTTTGAGAAAACTGGCAACGGTGCATAATCCCAGCTTAACTAACTATATGGTTTTAAATCTCAGTGTGCATGCAATGTAAAATGTGGCAGAATATGAACTAGAATTTATAGAACACTAGCTGCTGCTGTAGAAAATAAATAGCCTATGTTACTCAGTAAAGATAATCATCATCATCATCAGCTCAGTCGAAAGACGTCCTCTGCTGGACATAGACCTCCGTCAAGCGTCGCCACAACGACCGTTCCTATGCGTCTCGCATGCATCTGATTCTTGCGACCATCGCCAGGTCTTTGGTCCAACTTGAGGGAAGCCTTCCAACGCTGCGTCTTACGGTACGTGGCCGCCACTCTAGAACCCTCCGTCCCGATGGATCGTCTGATCTACGACCAACAAGCAAGCTTTCTAATGGTGAAAGAATTTTCAAAATCGGTTAAGTAGTTTTTGAGTTAAATCGTAACATACAAACAAATAAAAAATCAAATCTTTCTTCTTTATAACATTAGAATAGACTAGCACTTCGTTGGCGAAAATGTTTTCATATAAAAGTTTCAAGATTTTAACCCAAGGGATAAGATACTCTCAAACAATCTTTAACACCCCATAAACGAATAATGAAAACATTTTTATTTACTGGGTTTATTATTTATGCTGTGTTTTAAGTATGGGTTCAAGATATAAAAATTTTCATACAAAAGAGTTTTCCTCTTTTCACGACTTAACGTTTGAATCCCCAACCGGTCCTATGAGACCGCGCTGTTATTGTTTTACTATTGTGTCTCGTTTCGCGGGTATCTGAGTAACTACAAGTAGATTTTTCAAAAATCCCTTTTGAATTCCTGCAACCCTCGCCAGGTCATCGGTCCCCCTCGTGGGAAGCTTTGCAATGCTGAATCTTCCGGTACGTGGTTGTTACTCCAGAACCGGCCCCATCGACTGTTCTACCGAGAAATACCCTGTACTTTTACGTTCTACCAAATCATCATTATCATCATCACTTCAGCCGAAAGACGTCCACTGCGGACATAGGTCTCCCCCAAGCGTCGCCACAATGACCGGTCCTGTGCGTCTCCAATACATCGGATTCCCACGACTCTCGCCAGGTTGTCGATCCACCTCATGGATCCACCTTCTACCAACTAGGTGCACTGAAATCGTGGAACAGAACCGCGGCAGACCACGAGGGTGATGTTGGAACGATTGGGTCTTCCTTAGGGCTTGGCGAAAAGTGACTCAGAGCCGGAAATAATATGAGTGGAGGAAGGTCTTTGCCCAACAGTGAGACAGATCTAATAATAATATTTTTTTGTAAAGCCTAATTTGTGTCTCACAGCTGGGCAAAGGCCTCCCCTTTCTCCTTCCGAACTTCTCTGCCTAGGGCGATCTTTGGCCAAGTTTACCCCGTGAACATGATCAGATCGTCACAACAGATTCGCCGCGGTTTTAATAAAATACTTTAGCATTAGCATTATCGGCCTTATAATGTTCCCACTGCTGGGACTCAGGCCTCCTCTCTAATAGAGGGAATGGGCTGTAATCCACCACGCGGGCCCAGTGCGGATTGGTGGATGTCTTATGTCTTCATAAAATACTTTGTTTGAATCCAAATCTTAACCGTATAATTTGATAGCCACAATCACTTTATTCAACTGTATAAGAATATGAGGTTTATAAATATTAATCACAAGCAACGGAGCCTGTAAGTCGAGACAGACAGATAAATAAATAATCTATGTATTTATTAGCAACTAGTGATCTGCCCTGATTGTGCCCGGTTATAGAATGTGGAGATGATACTACAACAATAAGTAAATTCCGAACAATACAATAATTAATTCATTATGAACTACTTTTACTGTGTGATCACACCAGCAAGGGTTGCGAGAGTTTTCGAAAAAGTTAACTTCTATGCTAGACCTCAAAGATCGCAAAGAGCACGAATCTGATAAGCCCTTTTGCCCCATCTAGAGCATCGTCACCACCGTTTCAGCCGAAAAACGTCCACTGTGTGAAATACGACTCCTCTTGGCGTCACCACAACGACCGGTCCTGTGTGTCTCGCAATACATCGGATTCATCAGTCCACCTTGTGGGAGGCCTTCCAACGCTTGCGGTAAGTGGTCGCCACTCCAGGATTTCTCGTCCCCATCGACCATCTGTTTTGTGTGCAATATCTAGAACGGCAGATGCTGTTTATTGATTTCTCTCTTCAAAAATCAGGCAACTTACTCTGGGTATAAAAGAAACCTCTGTGCTATGCATGTCCTGGAGACATGGTTTATCCGTGTCCTAAATTTCATCCAAATCCATTCAGATGGTTGAACGTGAAGGAGTAACAAGCAAATGTACATACAATCTTACTTCTTTATAATATTAGTATGAAGTGATAGATGCTGTTAGTAGCGACAGAGCTAGTAATAATGTATTTATAAGTAACATCATTCCCCTATTAAGACTTCGGTAATGGTGTTTCAGATGGGTTGTCACGTGTCAATGTGATTGTCACGGTATTTCAGCGGAGGAACCAGTTTATGCTATTAGGCATGCTCTAAATTGTTAAGTCATTTGTAAAGTTAAGAGGCTACAGATTCGCGATAGTGTGCTCAATGGTGTCTTGGGAGGTACACCTATTTCTGATTCAGTGGGAAGAAACGCCCAGGTGTTATTATTGTGCAGATCGGTCGCAGGATACGGTGAAGTATACAGTGGTAGTTTGCCATGATCTGGAGGAAGAGGCAATTGGCAGTGGTCACCACTTTCTGCAAAGCACTAATGCGGCCAAAGGCTTGGCCATCTGGACGAAATCATGAAGGAAGGGCCTCAGGTCTTAACCGCCACCGCAAGAAACGCTCCGAGCATCCTGTAACTTCCGGTTATCGTAGGTGCAGACTTTTGGGGGTTCCGGGATGGTCTTTTAAGGGGATACGGGGCCCTCTCTTATGTGCAGATGGTGATCACCAGGGTGGTTTTAGTGAGGTAAGAATCCCTGGTCTTTTTCCCCAAAAGTCCAGGCCCCTTTTAAAGATTTTCACCCCGAAAACAAAAAAAAAGGTGCAGGCTTTTGCTCCTCAAACAATGAGTCGATAGCAATCTAGTCATTCGGTAAGGACAAAGCCCGACTCAGCGGAGTGCCTAGTTCTCAAGAAGAAGTTAGCAAATAGACGAAGCCCAGTACGACTTAAGCCTGCTAGGGCTGCGGGAATGTTCGAAAGAGTTACCGCAGCCCTCGAACACAAAGTGCAACTAAAGACAAACAAGTGGCTTTTTGTCATAAATCTAGTCTGACACTACCTCTCCCTCCACCCAGAGCAGGACGAGTTATTTAGCATTATCGGCCTTATAATGTTCCCCCACTGCTGGGACTCAGTCCTCCTCTCTAGGAGATGGAATGGGCCATAATCCACCGCGCGGGCCCAGTGCGGATTAAAAGCAGTGGTGATGAAATAAATTACACAAAGTAATGCCCCTGACTGGGTTTGAACCCGTGACCCACAATTTGCAAGTCGGGGCGATTACCACTGGGCCACTACTACTCCTAAGTCGAGTTATTATTTAATATTTTCCTACCAAAAAAAGATACTTAGGGCCTATTTCACCACCTATGATTAAGTTTCGAGTATCTTACTTGACAGATCATTTCATACAAATTCTGTCAAATTTTTGAATTTATTCAGTGAGTAGTGCCTACTCGGACATTGTGAAACAGGCCCTTAATGACACAACAGTAGCACATTATCTGACCAACTCAAGGCCATCCCATTCCCCAAGAGAAAGTCCACCCAACAATTTTATTATCAAGAGCACAATTTTATGAGTCCCATATTGAGTTATAGCCTGACCTAGAAGATCTAGATGTTACCGTACACCCCTCCCCTAAGGGACAATAACATGGTGTATTGAATTAGAAGCAATCATGGCCGCACCTTTTTTCATCAGTGTACTCGTAAATACGAGGTTTATTGGTACTCAATAACTGTGTAATAAACTATGTGTGGGTAAAGGTTATGGGGTAGTGGTATAGGGTTGTCATCAGTAGGAGTTCATATATACATTTTTGTTTTGCCCAGTTTAGGGTTAAAACTTTGACGAATGGAGAGGAAGAAGGAGACCAAAGAAAGGATGGTTGGATTATGTGAGAACTGATACGAAAGAAAATCGAGTTAGTGATATTACGATGGGTGACAGGACAGAATGGAAGACAAAAACGTGTTGCGCCGACCCCAAATAATATGGGATAACGGCAGGAAGAAGATGAAGAAGGGTTGAAACATTCGGGTCGTGGGGTCCGTCTGCTCAGATTAAACAGTGTCTTTTAATCGCGGGCTACATGCTGAATTCCGAACGAAACGAAGGTTGCTATGTTTTTATCCCGAATGCCACTGAGGGGTTTATATAATTAACTTTCGAGCATTGCAAGAGGGTTGATATAGAAACCTCAGTCTGAGCTGATTACTGTTGGATTTTATCTTGGTGAGAGGATAAGATTACCATACAACGTGGCAATGCTGCCTGTCTTTTGGACACATTACCAGTCGAAAGTGATGCGATTTTTCGACGCTAGTTAGTGTTTGCGATCGCTTACAATAAGCTGCATCAAAAGGCAAGTCACCCAAAGATGGAAAGGGTTATCTTCGTAGATTTCTTACGTGATCGAATCAGAAATAAAGATATCAACCGGTGAACCAAGGTTACCGACATACCTCGAATAATTGCCAAACTTAAGTAGCAGTAGGCAAGACACATTTGTTGCTGAATAGATTATCGATGGGCCTGAAAGGTACTGAAATTACGACTACGTACCGCTTTCCAACGCTGCGTCTTTGCAGCGTTGAAGGCTCCCCTTACCAGGTCTTCACTCACCGACTCCAGTTAGACTGGTCTGATAATCTGGTGAGGGTCGCGGGAATCTGATGGACGCCAGACGCACAGGACCAGTCGATATGGCGAATTCTTCCAGCTATGCCATTAACCTGGTTTCTCCTGCGGTAAATACGTTACACACTCCTTGTTTATTCTAAAGACGTGACACATTTTATTGTGCCAATAAATTACAAGGATTTATGTCCGTGTCATTATCGTATTATCTCCATCAAATGTAGCAGTCGTCGGAAGGAAACGGAAGTGGCGTTCGTGACTGATAAGCTGGCGAGTGAAGTCGTAACTTCAACTTTATTATATTCCAGACTTTCTTTTCTTTGAAAAAATTGTAGAGAAATAGATTTTTTTTAGAAAAAACAATATGAAACATAAGATTGAGAAAGGACCAGTTGCCAGACAACTACGTGATAGACAGTGGCCTGACGCTGGATTTTAACTGAACCTTTCTGAGAGTGTACGCCAGTAAAAGGTAGGTAGTGAGAGAATAGTGGTGGCTCAGTGCTAACTGGCTTGATTTGTGATTTTGGGTAGCGGGGTTAAACCCAGCTAGGCACCTAACTTAGGGTAATTTATTTCATCATCATCTCAGCCGAAAGACGTCCACTGCTGGACTTAGGACTGAGACCAAGCGGATTTATTTCATCTGCACTGCCCTTAACCTATCACATACCCGCCAAACGAGACACAATAGTAAGACAATAACAGCGCGGTCTCATAGGACCGGTCGGGGATTAATGAATTAAAACGGTGAAGAAATACTTCGCGAGGAAACCGGCGCCGGCGTGCCCTAGAACCAAAAAATCGAAGACATGTAACCAAATCACACTTGGCACGCGTCGTGGATAACGATTCACTCCCTCCTCTGGAGGGGAAGTTTGAGTCCCAGCAGTGGGAACATTATAACGCTTATTATGCATAAGCTTATGTAAGTACAGTCAGCAACAAAAGTCGATGAACAGAATCAACATAACAAAACATTTTATTGTGAACAGATGAAGCACATTTTATTGCGATCAAGTGTTTTGTTATGTTGATTCTGTTCATCGACCTTTGTTGCTGACTGTACATACATACATTTTCAATCTTACTACCGCATACTTAAACCGACAATTTACTGCTTATTCACCACTAGTAACCTGCTCTACCTTCACTCGGTTGCAAATTATACTCTAAAAGTATGTAGAATAGGGTGCAAAGTCCCGTAAACTTCCATAATATGTTGTATCTGGTCTAAGCAACGTTCCGATAATTGATTTTAGATGGTTGTATGCGTTCTAATCACGCGGGGAACTGTAATACTGTGATGCAGGATAGTTCCTATGTGGTTAAATAGATGTCGCTAAAATACACACAAACGTCAAATACGAATCCTACTATATATATATAACTAGCTGCTGCCCGTGACGTCGTCTGCGTGAAGGCTCTACAGCACCAAAAATACTTATGATGTCGCTATAGCATTATAAGTAAACAACTTTTAAAATAGCATTAAAATACATGTTTTTTTTGCAAGCGAAGCAAGTTTAGAGAATTATATGGGAATTCTGCTGAGTTCAGTCATAAGTTGTGACTGAAGGAAATAGAGAAAATGATGTATGTGTGGAATATCAGTCTTGCCATGAAGTACCGTGTTATCCCTTTGTGGAGGTCTGGTAGGCAGCCGCTCCTCGTAAAATACTGGTATTCAGCTAAATCCGGCTTGACTGGAAGCCGACCCCAATATAGTTGAGAAAAGGCTAGGCAGATGATGATGGTGATGTATGTGTGGAATGTATTCCATTCCAGGACACAAAAGTGTAAACATACGTACAAAGATATCGTACCTTACAACACTTACCTATAAATTACGTTGCCAGGTGCCAAAATGTAAAGAAAATCAGGACTGGTGACGCGGGAGCAAGCACCGTACAGTTGCCTTTGTGAGAAGCAACTCGCCCTGAGAGCTGTACGCGCTTAAACTGGAACGGGAAGTTGTAAGATAGGGAGGAAATGCGTGGTATAAATGCTGCCTCGCCGATGCCACAACCATAAGAATTTCTGCTCCAATGGTGTGTCTGTGGAGTGAGACGACTTTAAGGCGAGTCTCGTTACACAGCTCTGGAGGAGATAGGTTCCGAAGAAGCACAATTGGGACAGTGACCTTCAGCTGGATGATATGTGTGCGTTACCCCAGCAGGAAAGTATCTCCTAGAGATATATGAGTAGAACGTATAGTTTGTGCCTTATCTGGTGTAAATGTGCCCCCACTTAAAAAATGTGTGCCCCCTGTCGTTTTGAAAAAAAAACGGAAAAACGATTCCTGCTGGGGTAACGTTTTTCTAGCAGGAAAATTCTAAACGAGTGATCGGAGAGAGAAAAATTGTGCATGGCCAGAGAGCTTATATGTGTGCCACTATGTGCCCCCAAAAATAAAATCTGTGCCCCTTCAGATTTTCGAGATATTGCGTTTCCTGCTGCAGTAACGTTTTGATGAATCGTATATCTCTAAAACCATTGCATGTGCCCCTGTGGAATAAACATACACGAGTAGCTCCTAATGTGTGCCCCTGTGTGCCCCAATTAGATTTAAGAAAATATTTATAGTTTTCAAGTTATCGCGGTTTTATGAAAACCCGAAAAAACATCGCAGCGCCTAAATGAGACAAGGCATAAGTTCGCTGAAAACTGTATTCGGTCCTTCTTGACGCTAATAATAACCATACAAAGTTTCAAAACGCTTCATGCATGCGTTTTTGAATAATCTTGCTAAAAGTCAAGACGATAGTGTCATAACTTTGACGGCAAAATACAAGGAAATGGCTAAATTTCAGATGTGTAGGTGTAAACCAAAATCATGTGCCTTTAGTCAAAAATATACGGTGAAAATATTGAGCTTGGAATGTTTCGCATTAAGTAAATATAAACAAAAAACCAAATTAAGTAAACAACGGCTGGTTATCCGACCAAATTTGAGTGACTACTAAAAAGCGACGGATTCATACATATCGATGACCTTCTTTATTGGACGTATTATACCTAAGCTGTTGTCCGTACAGTTGCGTTCAACAGTTTTGGGGGCTAATTAAAAAATATGTTAAATGCACCTTGTGAACTGTTGACTATATTAATGAAACAGCTTGTTGATGTGGAAATTATTATTTTTCTTCCCTTAATTTTAATTCTTAAAGTAATTAGCAATAATTGTAGTAATAATTATCAAATCGCAGATCACCTACGTATAAATATTAGAAATAATTTGCACGTTGTGCAGTCATTATTATTTAAATCACAGATCAGTTTTTCATCTAAGTCTAACTTATAATTAATAAATTCGCATCACAAAAATCACAGATCAGTATTAAGAATAAGTTTAGTATTGTGTAAAAAAAATATTAAATTTGAAATCACAACTAAATAATCTCTTACGAGTAATTTGCTTATACAAATTATTGCTTTTTAAAATATATTTTTATACAAAAAGCGCCAACTCTTTTTAGTAGTAGTAGGTATTCATCATACATTTCATGTATGATGAATACTATATGTTTTTTAAACATCGGGACCAATCAAATTTTTGGTCAAAGACCTAGCAAATGGCAAATATCTGGATGTAATTCTTTCGTTCACACATATATTACTGGATGTAATTTAATGAAATTTAGAATGGAGAAGATAGCTTACCTTAGAATAGCACTTAGTCTATTATTTATAATGTACTTAATCATGTGTAAGGTCATAGAAACGGCTAGTAGAACATAATCCAATAACAACTTTATTTTATTATTTATTACTTTTCTACTTCAGTGTACTCAGGCACAACACGTGTCAACCGGTTAGTGAGTAAAATAAAGAAGGTCATCGATATGTATGAATCCGTCGCTTTTTAGTAGTCACTCAAATTTGGTCGGATAACCAGCCGTTGTTTACTTAATTTGGTTTTTTGTTTATATTTACTTAATGCGAAACATTCCAAGCTCAATATTTTCACCGTATATTTTTGACTAAAGGCACATGATTTTGGTTTACACCTACACATCTGAAATTTAGCCATTTCCTTGTATTTTGCCGTCAAAGTTATGACACTATCGTCTTGACTTTTAGCAAGATTATTCAAAAACGCATGCATGAAGCGTTTTGAAACTTTGTATGGTTATTATTAGCGTCAAGAAGGACCGAATACAGTTTTCAGCGAACTTATGCCTTGTCTCATTTAGGCGCTGCGATGTTTTTTCGGGTTTTCATAAAACCGCGATAACTTGAAAACTATAAATATTTTCTTAAATCTAATTGGGGCACACAGGGGCACACATTAGGAGCTACTCGTGTATGTTTATTCCACAGGGGCACATGCAATGGTTTTAGAGATATACGATTCATCAAAACGTTACTGCAGCAGGAAACGCAATATCTCGAAAATCTGAAGGGGCACAGATTTTATTTTTGGGGGCACATAGTGGCACACATATAAGCTCTCTGGCCATGCACAATTTTTCTCTCTCCGATCACTCGTTTAGAATTTTCCTGCTAGAAAAACGTTACCCCAGCAGGAATCGTTTTTCCGTTTTTTTTTCAAAACGACAGGGGGCACACATTTTTTAAGTGGGGGCACATTTACACCAGATAAGGCACAAACTATACGTTCTACTCATATATCTCTAGGAGATACTTTCCTGCTGGGGTAACGCACACGGATGATATGCACTGAAAGTCCACTTGCTGACAGGGTGTTCAGAAATTCCACGGGATAGTAGCGTTATCTTGCTCGACAACAGTGTTTATTGAGGTGTAGACCACATCATTCCCCTCAATTTCCCAGAGAATGCATTCGTTAATTGCTGCAGCCTGATCATTTATGGGCATCTAAATTGCTTACTCACACACCCAAGAATTCTGCTGGTGCAGTATACGACTGACATCCCCATACACACAGCGAATGAGTTCTTCTAAGCTGGATACTATTTTTTTGTATCACCCAAAGGTTAACTGGTAGAAAATGCCTAAGGCATTAAGTCCGCTTCTGTACTTCTACCAAGAGAGTGTACCACTCTACCGAGAGACTCTAGCAGCGCCACCTGTCCACTTCTCTCTTCTTGTGTGCGTTTGCCATGACTTAGAAGGACATCGTAAAATTCCTGAACACGTGCATTGTCTCCAAGCTAAACATTAAAAATTAGCATTTCTAATTGAACTTAACTTCAGGTGGAATACGCGAGAGATCAAGTCGTGCCTGTCGAACGAAGCCTATCCTGCAAGGAGTTGAGCTGTTATTTCAGGCTACTTTGGGTTGGTAGTGATGATAGTGAAGAGGTCCGGGCGACCAAACTTTCGTAACAAAATGCATCTTGGGTCCTCTCGTGCATGTACCACGGACCTTTTGTGAAGGTGGAGGGGAGAATGACCATGAATGAGCATTTGTATTATTCTGCATAGAGATAGACGTAGTTCTCAGCTTTGAGCTTTCTTTGGTTGGACCTTATAAATACCAAACGCTCTGTCTCAATTTTTGCGTACATGTCCTATGAAACTTAGTAAAGAGCGTACGATAATGGCGGAGATAAGAACCATTGTTTACCCTCAGCTGGATCAAGAAGCTGTAGAAATGCATGGTGGATGGTTTTTATTATGATTTCGGGGTGCCTGTCTGGGGGTCTACATTATAGTGGGCAAAATGGTAGCCAACCTCTCCGCGACAGAACTGAAATGAGAGGACATTGAAGAGAATCGTACGCACGGTGAGTCTCGCTGATCCTTCGAAGCCGGTCATCATGCGTGCGTAAAACGATGTCTCTTTTATCACACTCCTGATCGACTAACACAACAGCTACCTCATTTGTCGTTGGAGCATTATACCACCCTGGATGGGCTGTGATCGGCCTTCTATCTGCTCTGATGACAAACTTAACGTGGTTGCGCTCGTTCTCAGGCACCGACGCGAGGGCTGCTTTGAAGTTGCTAATTTGCGGATTAACGTTATGCAACATACTTTGCAATCCTTTGAACAGACCAGACCAAATTGAGGATGTGTCACTGACACTTGCTTGTTGTTCACCAAACGAAGTCATCTGGAAGGCGCTGTTAGAAGCTCGAATGTATTTCAAAAAATGGCTGGACTTCGAATACTCGCCATTTAGTCCCCTTTTCCATTTGCGGACTTGGCAGTGGGTACAAACTTCTTCTAAGGCAACCATATCTCCATGGGCGGCGTAGTTAATCACGATATTGTAGATAAATCCACTCCCTTCTTTATTTAGCCGTTTGCTCTTCGATATCGTAAACCGTGGATTCATCATCAGATGTCGAAAGTTGATTTATGTCACGACACAGGCGATCTTATTCTATTTGTGCCGCACGCTGTTCTCTTGGATTCTGTCACATTCTTGCGATAAATGAGCTTCAATGTCACTTTATCATCAATGAACATCACTTTTTTGTAATACTTAACACCGCATTTTTTTAAATTGTCTTTCTCAACTCTGCTCAAGATTTTGAGGGTTTTGTTGGAACTTTTATAATTGTCAAACGAACTATACGATACAACTGTTATGAAGAAAATGCAAAATGCCATCTATGAATTTTAAGAAAAACTAACTACTAACCTCGCCAACATGATAAAATTTTAATTATAATTTCCAAAAAGTGTTAATATGTAACTTGATTTGATTTTTATAAAATGTCATAGATGGCGCTGCTTTAAAATTTCCTTTATACTACTAACATTCATTAAATTATGTTTTTCTGCCCAAGTTCCTTAAATGGCGTAGTTTTTATATTGTAAAGCTAAATAATAGCATGGCTTAGGTACTCCAAAACAACATTTATATATGCGTCGTTAGATTACACGCTGCCACATAATGCGTAAGAAAAATAAAGATTCACAGCTCCTCCCCCGTAGGTGATAGCGTGATAATATGTAGCCTATTTGTTTTCCCGACCTCTCAGTAATATTCATGCAAAATTTGAAGTAAATCCATGCAGTACTTTTTGAGTTTAGCCCGGACATACAGATAAACAGACAAACAGACAAACAGACAAACAGACAAACAGACATGAATTCTAAAAACTATATTTTTGGCTTCGGTATCGATTGCAGATCACGCCCCAAGTATTCTTTTAAAAAAATATTCAATGTACAGTTTTGACTTTCCTACGTTTTTATTATATGTAGTATGTATAGACTAGCTGTCCCCTGCGGTTTCACCCGCATTTTTCGTTACTGCTCCGCTCCCGTGGGTCGTAGCATGATGGTATATAGCCTATAGCATTCCTCGATAAATGGGCTATCTAACACTGAAAGAATTTTTCAAATCGGATCAGTAGTTCCAGAGATTACCCCCTACATACAAACTTACAAACATACAAACTTACAAATTTTACCTCTTTATAATATTAGTATATAGTAGATATTATAAATGCGAAAGTTTGTGAGGATGGATGTATGTTTGTTACTCTTTCACGAAAAAACGGCTGGACCGATCTGGTTGAAATTTGGTATTTAGATAGTTTATACCTTGGATTGACATATTAGGCTACTTTTACTCATACTTTTTTATTTTTTTTTCGATTTTGTTATTTTTGCTATAGGCTTCTTTTTATCAACACACCACGCGGGCGAAGCCGCGGGCGGAAACTAGTTATCTATAATAATATTAAAGAGGAAAGATTTCATGAGCTCGTGGCTAGATAATAACAGCCGCACGGGACGATCTTCAAAGTTAAGCAACGCTTGCCAAGGTTGGTCTGTGGATGGGTGACCATCTTAACATACCGAGTTTCCTCCGTGCCTCGGAAAGCACGTTAAGCCGTTGGTACCGGCTATCATTTCTTAGATCTTAGATCTTTGGCATTCGTTACGGATAGTCTGAAGCCAGTAAATCTGACTCCAGTCTTGCCATGAAGTACCGTGTTACCCCAGTTAATGGGTTGTAGAGGTCTGGTAGGCAGCCGCTCCTCGTAAATACCAGTAGGTATTCAGCTAAATCCGGCTTGACTGGAAGCCGACCCCAATATAGTTGGGAAAAGGCTAGGCAGATGAAAGAGGAAAGATTGTAACCCTCAGTGGTAGAAAAAGCAAGAACTCTCACCTGGACTTTGAAGCAGGAGTTGACAGGATACACTGACGACGAGAAACACAAACAAACAAACTGGCCTGTTGGTTAGTGACCCTGACTACTATGCCAGAGGTCGTGGGTTCGATTCCCACTCAGGACAAATGTTTGTGTGATGAGCACGATCATTTGTTTCAAAACTGCACATTGTATGGCTAATCCGCTACTGGGAATAATACCGCACTATCACAGGGGGTAGGCACATACGTTACGTCACCAGGAGTTAGGGTCAACGCGTGCCCCTTAGTCAAAGGCGCGAATGCAACTGTCAACTGTCACTGCCAAAAATAAAACTACAAAGTGCAATATTTTTTTTTTTTTTAAATGTAGTCATACACTTGTTTTCTATTTTTATGGTAACCAGTTCTTATTGGCGTGCGCGATGGAAACTGAAACGGTTTACCAACAGTCGATTGGTCCATGAACCGTTGATCAACATTATCTTCAACCCATTAACTTTTCGTCCAAAGCACTTTTCATCCACGAACGTTTCGCCAACATAACTCTACGTCAGTGAATGCTTAACCAATAGAATGCTTTGGCCAATAACTTTTCACCCAAAGAACAATTGGCCAATGGACTGTTCCCCAAGTCTAAAACCATGGCAATTAAAAGATTTGGAACATTTTATATTCCAAAGATCTTGTAAGGGCTGTTCTATTTGAAGACTCAGTAATATCATCAGGGGAAAAACGCCACTGAGCTTGGGAGCCGAGATCCTAATTTTGTATATTTCAACCGAACCAACAGTCTTACCAACAGTCTTATCAACAGGTTTACCAACAGTCGATTGGTCCATGAACCGTTGATCAACATTATCTTCACATAAGAACTTGTTCTCAAATTTTTAAGAAAAAGATTCAGTAGATCTGAATGTCTGCAACAGCCAGCATAACTTGAATAATGTTTGAAAGAATCATTTATCTAATGCACGAATTGCGCCCATCTTGCGAGATACTTACGATTTTAATGTCTTCTGATTCGAATTATGTCTAGACCGATTAACTCTAACTTTTACGAGTAATTTACCGTAAACTTTATAGAAATAAATCGACTTTATTAAGTACTAGCTATCTCACTCGGTTTCACCTGCGTTTTTTTAAATGTTGAGAGACTCGCGCTTGAACCTCTATCTCACCTGATGGTCAGCGATGATGAGGCCGAAGATGGAACACGCTTGTTAAGAAGTAACGTATTCAGCCTTGACTTAAAGACCCCTAACTTGTAGCTATCATAAAACACAAATTTCGGCAGAGAATTCCACTCCTTAGCATAATGAATGTGTTCCCAAAACGCTTTATGGGATGTCCACCATGTACCGATGTTTATACAGAGGTTTTTTTCTAGGGACAGGACGATTCAATTTTGTCCGTTTTGCCAGCAGAACCTTTCACTTGGGCATTTCGCCGACAGGAGCTTTTATCTACGACACTTTCGACGACAGGCGTTTTCAGTTACGGAATGGTTGTCCAGCTCGAAGATGAACCTATTAAGTCTTTTAAGTAAGACTTTTTCAACAACGGAAAATTCACCGTCAATCTTAAGACAAGCGATATTACAAAAAAACTTTTTGTGAATTCTGTACTGTTTCAAGGGTCAATTTCATACGTCCGCGCGGTCTTGACAGACAGATAGACAGACGGACTTACTAAGACGGGTTTACTAAGTGTACATTTTTTATAAAATGGTTAGAAAACCTTTTTTTTAATGGTTAGTAACCAAAACAAAAGCAGTTCGGAAACGGGCGTACTCGACTCCGTTCATTTACACTTATAGTGTGGCCATTAGTGCTGTGCACTCCCTGAGGTATGTGCGCGGCGAGACGGGGGGGGAGAATTGACTGCTGCGCTCTGTCAGTGCGCCGTCAACGCTCGTGGCGGCAGGTAGTGTTATCTGTATCGGACTGTCTATGTCAGACGCACATGGGATAAATATTCAAAGATGGGTCGTGCGTTATCTCGTGATATAAAGACTGCCATTTTTAAGGTGGCTGAATATTTTATGAAAAGAAAAGCAGACAAAGAAAGCTTTGAATTTAAAAATGATGTGAATATTGCCAAAATCGTTGCGGAGGCTACGGGGTACAGCAAAAGAACCGTGCATAATGTGATTTCTGCGGGTTATTTATCAATTGAAAATTCAAGCCAATTAAAATTTCAATTTCCAAAAAAACCAAAAGTTCTAAAGAAAAAACACGTTGTGGATGATTTTGACCTTGGAGTTATCAGAAGAAAAATTCATCAGTTTTACGAAGTTGACAAAAAAATACCAAGTGTCCGTAAGTTACTATCAAGTTTGAGAAAGGATGGCATATTGACTTGTGGACGGGAATATTTAAGACAGCTTTTACACAAAATGGGCTACCGTTTCAAAAAATGCAAATCAAAGAGACTTCTTCTTATAGAGCAGCCTAATATTACAGTGTGGCGGAAAAAATATCTAACACAAATCAGAAATTACAGAACGCAAAACCGCAACATATATTTTCTTGATGAAACATACATCAACGCCGGTCACCATGCCAGCAAATGTTGGCAATCATCGTCAGAACCCGGAATTCATGCTGATATTGGGAAAGGACGGCGATTGGTAATTCTTCACGCTGGTTGTCGAAATGGCTTATTGGATGATGCATTGACTATATTCAAATCAGATGCTAGAACCGGTGACTATCATGGAGATATGAGCGGACCTACTTTTTATAAGTGGGTAGATGAAAAGTTAAAAGATAAGTTGCTGCCGAATTCTGTAGTTGTAATGGACAACACGTCTTACCACAGCGTTCAGGTTGAGAAGAAACCAACTATATCAAGCCTCAAAAGTGAAATGCAGAACTGGTTGCTACGCCATAATGTAGAATTTTCAGGAACCATGACAAAGGCTCAACTGCTACTTCTTATCAAAAATACACAAAAAGAACCCGTGTATAGAATAGACGAACTCCTGAAAGCCAGTGGACACACTGTTCTGCGTTTACCTCCGTACCATCCGGATTTAAATCCAATTGAGTTGGTCTGGGCTGATATTAAAAACAACATAGCCCAAAACTATATTAATTCTTCTCTAGACGAAAAAATAATCTTATTGGATAAATTGTTTTCGGAATTCACGGCGGAAAAATGGCAGAGATGCGACGATCATGTCCAGAAAAATGAAAACGATTACTGGAGTCGCGATAGTAGGTTCGATAATGTTATCGATTCATTCATAATAAATTTGCAAGACTCTGATTCAAGTTCCGGTGGCGAAGTGGAAGATGAAGATGATGACGAAATCGAAGATGAAGTTGAAACGGAATCTATGTCAGAATAACTTTCGTTAGAATATATAATTGTTTGTTAATATAAAAAAGTCCTGCTTTGAATTATAAGTTTAGTTCTTATTTGTCACCTGCACATTTTTAATAAAATAGGAGTATATTTGGGTTATATTTTAAACAACTAAGTAAGTATAATATATTACAGATAGCCTCCGACCGTCGTCCCGCCCCAAGTCTTGCTTTAGAAATGCACACTGAAATCGTAAGATCTGTCCGACATGTATCGATCTCATGTGAACTCATGCACTTTTTTCTTCGCCTCCCACCTCGCCGCGCATACCTCAGGCAGTGCACAGCACTAATGGCCACACTATAGTCGTTTGTACGAATTCCATAGGCAATCGAATACGACCTAACTAACAACCAAGAGTAATTAAACCTTTGTTAATAAACCTCACAAGCATTTTCTAACAAGCACAAACTACTCTGAATTAAAACCGCGACCACACGGAACTCGCACCTAGTAATTTGGGCAAGCGTACTTCAATTGTTTTAGCGCCTAAATTACAGAGAGCTTCGCACAACGACAGCGCTGCAGCGCTTTGTGTGCGAAGTGCAAAGCGTTTGCTGTGTCGCTGTATTGTCAAGAGCATGATTAGTTGGTTTTACTTGAATATGAGCTGTCTGCTTTAGACCTGCGTGAGTTGCTGTAATGTGCTGGCTGTGATAATTTTATTTATTTACTAGCTGACCCGGTAGACTTCGTACTGCCGATTTTTTTTTCGAATTTTTCTCACCTTTTAAACCTTCCCTAAACCTCCAAAAACATTTCAAGACCACGATAAGATAAATCCGTTCAGCCGTTCTCGAGTTTTAGCGAGACTAACGAACAGCAATAGATTTTTATATAATTATAATATATATAGAATATAGAGTTATAGAACACTAATAACAACTTATTCACTAGTTTTCCCTCTAAGGCCGACCTGGAAGTCGTGCCAGACTGTACCTAGGCTTCGGCCCTGCTGGGCTGGGCTCCTATGGTTCTCCTGATATCTCTTTATAGCGTGCATGGAACACTACGCGCTGTTGACGACTCGGACTCGATCCGGACGGTTACCGGACGACCGGACGGATTCATATGATTATAATTCCAATCACCATAAAAATAACCTTCTAAAATATTTATACTATACTAGTTTCCGCCCGCGGCTTCGCCCGCGTGGTGTGTTGATAAAAAGCAGCCTATAGCAAAAATAACAAAATCGAAAAAAATAAATAAAAAAAAGTATGAGTAAAAGTAGCCTATATGTTAATCTAAGGTATAAACTATCTAAATACCAAATTTCAACCAGAGCGGTCCAGCCGTTTTTTCGTGAAAGAGTAACAAACATACATCCATCCTCACAAACTTTCGCGTTTATAATATTAGTAGGATAGGATAATGTTTCCTAGTAAAATGATATCAAAAGGGATAAAATTAAACGTTCTTTAACCCTTTTAAAACTACAAACTAAAACTCCATTACATTTAAATTTAATAAACTTGTAGTTAAATGTCCAAGGGTTATTCTCGTTACCCGTTAATCTACTGTTAAGCCTAGTTAAACTACTAACCTTTTCACTTATTAGTTCGTCCGGTTTGGATTAAGTTAAATATAAATTTGAAAGGTCGCAGACAGGCCTTTATTAAACGAAATAGGCATGAAGGGCCGCGACGGTCCTATAAATAGACATGGTTTTTGATTGGCAGTTTTATTTTTGTGTACTTGGGCTATTTCAGTTTATTTTTAGCTTAACTTTTGTCAGCGGCTTCGCCTCAACTTGCTTTCGAAATAAAAAGTATTTTCATCGGAGGTATCCACATAACTCCATTGAAAAGAAAGTATCCACTCCCACGACTTTATTCTCTGTTCCAACTACCTCCAAATGTATAATTATACCTACTAGTACAGTAAACTCTGTTTTTTAAACCTAAACTGACACAAGCAAATGTCAAACTTACAATAATAATGATGCTAGTTCTTTTGTGTTGTTGACAAGTTTGTCAACCTATATCATGTCATTTTGGTCTCAGATACTAAAAAAGGGACTAGGATATGGTTCAACCTTTCACCTTTGTCCGATTTCGTTCAGCTATTTTAGCGTGAAATAGTCACCAATACTTGTAATAGGTACTTGTATCTTTCGTGAAATACTTACGCACACTTAATAACTAGCTGCTGCTAACTGCGTGATGAAGTATTCTTCTTTTGAAACCAAGTTTTTCAGCACCAAAGGTTTCGGCACCTAAGCTATTCTCGTTTCGGCACCAATAGGTATTTTGGATTGAGATTTTGTACAGGTACACAATCAAAAATACCTATTGGTGTCGTAAACATATCTGCGAGATTTTAAGACATGTTTGTTTCAAGATTAGGTAAATGAAACAATGGAAATTATACAATTTATTTATTTAGTTTAATATAATACGCACCTAACACAATGTTCAATTCGCCATGGTCCGAATCTCTTTACAAAAAACATTACATTTCAAATTAGAGCCTATGACTGTCGCTGTGAAGTTAAGATTAGGACGTTTCTAATAAAAACATAGTATGACGACTGTGGCGCAACTATGGCGCTACTGTGGTGCCACTGTAGCGCAACTTTTTAATGTTTTCGCTTAATTTCATGTCCTTATGTTAAAATCTATTTTGTCCTAATCTCAAATATTTCTACCATTAAATAAGAAAGCGTTACAAACACTGATAACATAGTCACAACATAAACATTTAGTACCATTTGACTTTATATAAACTTACACATTTTTACACATTTATCTACTTTTTATTATTTAATACACAATTTTTTTATATAAATTTACAAATACCTCATGAATCGTTTTATGTTTTATCCTAAAATTATACAGTAATAAAAGCACATTGAGAACTAAATATTTTTATGAACTGTTTGTATAATATTTACAAAATATTGATACTTTCTCGAAATGGGGGCTCACCATTTAAAGGCCATGTGATCAGCTAATCAACATACAAAATATATTTAAATATACCAAAATTAATTTATTCTTATTTTCTTGATCAGGTAACCTCATAGCCGCGAAAAAGTACCCAGAAATTATACATTTATACAATAAGCAAAATATAAATGCAAATTATACATCGCTACACTACATTTTATAACATATTTTTATTTTTGTATAAACCCTAGAGTTTGTCGGTTTTATACAAATGTTTTACATTTCGTAGAAAATCGACGTTTTTTTTATTAATTTTTATACACTTATTGTTACGTTTAAACTCTTGTGCTGTTCATCTAAAGTTTTGTATAAACTAAATGAGAAAACATAACTTGAATATACAATATTTTTTAAAGGTAAATCGTTCGAAATTTTTAAGAGTCAGAAAAAAAAACAAATTCTCATAATTGATATGTCCCTAACAGTACATATATAGACAAAAAAATAAACTTCAAAACCTTAAACTACTCATAAGAATATTTACAAAAACCTCGATTTAAAGCACAGTTTCATTCGTGCAGGTCCTAGGCCCGTTCACTAGAGAGTATCTACTGGAACCGCCATTTTTCCTACTAGTCACCGCTCCCCTGATGAAAAGCTCTTTGAAGGTCTCCCTAAACTGTCTCGACATGCCACAGTAAATAGCAAAATTGATGGGATAGGAGACTAAGATGAAGAAATTGGTTATAAGGATCAAAATGTTGGCTATATAGTAGTCTAGAATCTCGACTATGGTGCTAGAAATAATGTGTAAAATGGTGACTACTGCCACGGGAATTTCGACTAAAAGGAAGACGGTTACAACGACAATAAGCATCAGAGTTGTGCAGTTCGAATCTCGAAGTTTTCTGCATTCGGATTTCCTGTTTTCCTTGAAGAGTCTCTGCCTGTTGATCTGAGCGGTCCTCATGGCTCTGAAGAGGAGTACGTTGAGGACCACCAGAGAGGTGCAGGGGATCAGGTGGACGAACAGAACTCTAAAACCGTAGTACGTGATGAAATACGCGTCCAGAGATATTGCTTGAACCCACGGAGCCATTTCGATCTGAAAAAGGAAAAAAATATAAGTTAGTATTTGTTTAGAGTTGTGTTAATAAATTTTGTGGCGGAGCAGTGGTGGCACAGTGGTAACGGCCCCGACTTACGAGTTGTAGGTCGCGGATTTAAACCCAGGCTGGCATATTACTCTTTATTACTCTGTACTTTGTGTAATTTATTTCATCGCCACTGCTCTTAAAAATGGTGAAGGAAAACATCGTGAGGAAACTGGAATGTCCTAGAACCAAAATTTCAAAGACATGTGAAATAGAGAGATACAGAGAAGGCCTGAGACCAAGCAGTGGGAACGTTATAAGGCTAATGCTATGATAAGCGAAAATTACAACACAATGAAGTGTGACAAATTATGAAACGTGCGTAACTAAACATGACCTAGGTTTTTCAGAATAAATCGCAACTCGACAATATTTATTTTACCAGTTATAGCAATTTCAAGAATTTTGACACCTGGACACCCAATTATTATCTCTTGACTTTGCCTGGGCTGTTAAAGAGATACCGCGGCGTTGGAACGCAAAGGAGAAGTAAAGGAATACAGCTGGGATTTAATCAGTAAAAGTCTTCTCTCTCGTTCCGCACAGAGCAAGAAGTTATTTGATAATTTCCCAACTAAGGAAAAACTCTAAAAGAGGCCTTTGTCCTAGTTGCGGGAACCAACGGTCATCATTTGACTTGTGTCCATAGAATGTGTGTGTCGACAAATACTCCGAGACACTATGTCTAGTTTAGCGGTGACAATTACGGACCGTTGAGTCTGAATACACATGGTTTGGGAAATGTAATTTGAGTATTTATTTTTAGGGTTAGGTTTAGGTTTAAAAGAATTTTGTCGTTTACTTAAGAACAATAATTAATTATACTCAAATACTAATTTACGAGTACATCCAGTAACATACATTACAAACTAATTAAAATACTTGATGCAATAATACATTCATTTTTTTTGCGATCCTTTCAAATCGCGCGGAGAATTGAGCGATGCAGGATTTCATAGTTCTTACGTGACGCCATACTATACAATACGATACGTCGCTACACAATCATATAAAGACTTTGCTGAGTTTAGAATGCACTGAATGAAAGAAGGCTTCTTATGCGGGAACCCATTTGATTACATACCAGTATGCCACTCCTGGGTTTCGGTAAAACTAAATAATCTTTTAAGAATATCTGAGCACTCTACGCTCGGAGCTTAATTGTGTGTGTGTATTTATTTATTAAATTACTCAGATACCCGCGAAACGAGACACAATAGTAAAACAATAACAGCGCGGTCTCATAGGACCGGTTGGGGATTCAAACGTTAAGCTTCATGTTCAGTGGTTCTCTACCAGTCAACCTTTGGGTTTAAAAAAAACAACATGTGGTAGGTTTGCATAATAAATAAGTAACAACCAGAATAAATAAGTTGCATATAATAATAAAATACATATATACGCTAAAATTATAAACTAATAAATACTATAATAATAATATCCATAACTGAAATTATCCAAAACCGGTATAATAGTACATCGGTATACGGAACACAGTACCGGAAATTACAATAACATCCCTTCGTCAAATGTAATCAAGAAATTATACCATTTAGAAACCGGCCAAGAGCGTGTCGGGCCACGCTCAGTGTAGGGTTCCGTAGTTTCCCATCCGTCACAATAAGTGTCCCCAACTTTTCAAAAACTGTTCGTCCCATCAAGTTCAAAATATTTTTTCTAGAAAGTCTTTATAAAGCTCTACTTTCCAGATTTTTTTCATATTTTCTAAACTTATGGTTCAAAAGTTAGAGGGTTGTTTTTTACTTTTGGAACGATTATTTCCGAAATTATTGATATTATCAAAAAAATATTTTAGTAAACCCCTATTCAATTTTGAATACCTATCCAACAATATATCACACGTTAGGGTTGAAAAAAAAACACTTTCCACTCTACGTGTAGGAGGGCTACCCTGATATTTTTTTTTTCAATTTTTTTTCTACTTTGTCGGCGTGATTGATTTACATATTGGTACCAAATTTCAGCTTTCTAGTGCTAACGGTCACAGAGACTAGCGAGGACGGACGGACAGACTTGGCGAAACTATAAGGGTTCCGTTTTTGCCATTTGGCTACGGAAACCTTAAAAGGCTTCAACTAAAGATTTTCACGGCATAACTACCAACAAAAGCCATTGAAACGTTAAAAACCAATCAAAAGATGAATGCGTCTCTGTCTTGACATTTTGATTTACAATGACTTCTTTGTGCGTTGACATTAGCATTAATCAGAATGAGAAGCATTTGATTTGGCGTGTGGATTCGATTATCTAAATTGAATTCAGTCACTGTATAAATCAGTCAGGCGATGTATAATAAATGCTAATTTTGAGAGCATTGATTTATTTGGCCTGTAGTGTAAATTTCTAGCTCGTGGCTCGTGCCTAGATAATAACAGCCGCACGGGTCGATCTTTAAGGTTTGCAACGCTTGCCAAGGTTGGTCTGTGGATGGGTGACCACCTTAATATAGCGAGTTTCCTCCGTGCCTCGGAAAGCACGTTAAGTCATTTGTAGATCTTTGGCAGTCGTTACGGATAGTCAGAAGCCAGTCAATCTGACTCCAATCTTTGCCATGAAGTACCGTGTTACCCCAGTTAATGGGTTGTGGAGGTCTGGTAGGCAGCCGCTCCTCGTAAAATACTGGTATTCAGCTAAATCCGGCTTGACTGGAAGTCGACCCCAATATAGTTGGGAAAAGGCCAGGTAGGTGATGATGACACTGTTCAAAAACAGTGTCCCTTTGTGAATTGATCATCATCATTTCAGCAGAAATACGTCCATTGTTGGACTTAGGCTAACAGCTAAGGAGTTGAATTCCCTGACAGGGTCTGAGTTTTTGGACATCAATGGCGTTTTCAGATGCCTACAACCTACTACTTCTAGGTAGCGCACTCCATCGTCGACTGCGTCGTCGTTATTCCTACCAAAATAAAAAAAAAGGCCTCCGCAAATATCGCCATAATAAACTGACTGCGTACCAGAAGACGCAGCGTTGCAGGGCCTCCTACAAGGTGGACCGATGACCTGGTAAGGGTTGCGGAAATTCGATGGATGTGAGTCGCACAGGGCTGTTCATTGGGAATTTACAGCGTAACATAATCAGCCTTACAATATTCCTCTTGCAGGTTCTCAGGCCTCCTTTCTAGGAATGGACCGTAATTCATCACGCGGGCTCAGTGTGGATTGGTCTATGTCACAGTTTTCCAATTTTTTGTTCTAGAACATGCCGGTTTCCTCATGATGTTTTCGTCACAGTTTTGAAAGAGCAGTGGTGATGAAATAAATTACGCAAAGTAATGCGCTTTGCTGCGTTTGAACTAATGACTAGACAACCACTCTTTGACTTACCACTCATAAGTTGGGATTGTTAACGTCAGGCCACAACTGTTTTCTGCTATTATGAATCTGCGATGTTTTGGGTTATTTATTTATTATTATAAACGGTGCGTACTATAATATTTGTACATTATACCAACTATTTTTCCATCCACTATTTTTATATTTATTTCAAAATTTAACTTACACACATTAACATAATTTCATGCTTTTTATATATTATTCATTACTTTTTGGCTTCTATAAATTATATATTTTTAGTTTATACGATCGTGAGAGGCACGAGTAAACATGTTTTATATCTTTTGTAATCAAATGAGTTCACTTTAGAGTTTTGTGTGTTCAAATGAAAATAAAATGGTATTTAGAAACAAAAACTCTAGAACAAAAAAAAAAGGGTTATTTTCCCTAACATTAGGCACAACAGATCACAATCTAGGTGCTCCTAATAAAAAGGGGAGACAGTTGATGGACGGATCTGCGTCGTAACCTCAATCACTGGGCCGCGACGTGTTGGGAATATATTCTGTGCCCACGATACGGAGGTCTCTGACCGGTTCAAGTTGGATTTAAGTTATTGAAATGGAGAAAGAAAATATGTTGGAAAAACAGTACTTTTGTTTAAGTTTTTATGTTTTGACGAAATATGCGAACATAAATGTAGGGAACAGCTGATTATTTTTTCTCGATTTCAGGTTTTGTCCCATAGTAAAAGTTGTTCATAATGATGAGTACAATGATCCCCCATGATGATGTGCGTTAATTATGTTACATGTTGTATACATCAGTTGTATAGGCGGATCTAATGCAACATGGCATTCTCTAAAGTAGGAGCTAGATAAAATTGCAGTAGCGGTCATTCAACCTCTTAGGCATTTTGAATTTCAGAAATGGAAATAAAGACAAAGCTGTCTTGAATCGAAATGTACCGTAATCCTTTACCTACATTTTCTGGAAATAAATAAACAGCTCATTGATTGTTTTTCGGCTAATTGGAAAAGGTCAATGTACGTTATTGTTTTACTTGGCGCTTACCATAATTATCAGGGTGCAGTACAACGAGTCTATAAAACATAGATATTGATCCGATATTATTAAGACTTAATCGGTTTATAAAGGTTCAGGAAACCTCATTAAGAAAAAACATCCAAGCTTACAAAAATCTTTTGTATTGTTTATGTTGAATTATATTTTAACTAGCTACTGCCAGCGGCTTCACTTTTTTTAAATTACTTACTCAAACATTTGCGATTTTGTAGAGAGTTTTGTGATGTTAACAATATTTTGTTGTAGTAACACTAACTACCAAGTTCACGTCTACGTTTGTCTTGTTATGGCAACATCCACGTTTGTCTTGGTATGGTCATGTAAAGAGGAGGGATGAAACACATGTTACCAAAGCAGTTATGAATTTACATGTGGACGGATGGAGAGGAAGAGGGAGACCAAAGAAAAGATGGATGGATTGTGTGTGGACTGATATGAAAGAAAAGGGAGTTGATGATAGCATGACGGGTGACAGGACAGAATGGAAGAAAAAAACATGTTGCGCCGACCCCAAATAAAATGGGATAAGGGCAGGAAGAAGAAGAACACTAACTACCAAGATAGCCAAAATGTTTGCTGCGTTTAAACGTTATTTTCATTTATATCCATAGTTGGACGTCTTGATGTCGTCTTTCGTCATGTTTTCCGTAACACATTACGCTAAAAGGCTCTTAACCGACCCCAATATAGTTGGGAAAAGGCTAGGCAGATGATGAATAAAGAATATACTGCTGTACTTACACTGCAGACTTCCTCGAAGTGTCCCCGCCAGACGGTGATCTGCGGCACGTACCGGCGGTCGAAGAACCGCGGCAGCTGATGCAGGAAGGCGGCCACTCCGATGTAGATCAGGCACTTCATCACGTTGGGCATCGTACACCTGGAGGCGGAGACGAGAATGGTTAGGATGTTATTAATTGACTTTCAACTGTTCAAATATTGTTATAAATGGTATCTCGGTTTTTATATTTGGTTTTAAAAGATCCTTCCTATTCAACGAAGGTATGTGGGACTTGACATGTTGTTACCTATCATAGCAAGCGCTGGCTGGACGTTGTCAAGTCCGACATGAGAGCCAATGGCCTTACTCGATAGGATTTTAAATATCAGGCAAAGTGGAGAAAGCTCAGTCGGAAGGCGGACCCTGACAATAGCCGGGATTAACGCCAGGTAGAGGAAGACCTATCATACTTCTAAAACATCACGCTGTGGCTATTCGGAGAGGAGTAGTAACCAAACATGATACATGGTGGGCATCCCACCTATATGCACAAAACTTTTGGGAATACATTCATTGTGCGTACAGTTAAAGAGTGGAATTCCCTGCCGGAGTCTGTGTTTCTTGATAGCTATAATCTGGGGATCTTTAGGTCAAAACTGAATAGGCTAGTTCAAGGTAAGCATGCTCCATCATCGACCACATCGGATTTCCATGAGGTAAGATAGTGGTCAAGAGCGAGCCTATCTATATTAATATTATAAAGCTAAAGAGTTTGTTTGTTTGAACGCGCTAATCTAAGGAACTCCTGGTTCGATTTGAAAATTCTTTCAGTGTTAGATAGCCCATTTAGGCTATATATCATCACGCTAAGACTAAATTAACACTACACGTGGGCGAAGCTGCTGGCAGAAGCCAGTCAATAATAAAAAAAGATGCGCGTGAAACCAAGTGCTAAACTAGCGCAGAACAAAATTTAAAAGTCGGAGTTATTGAAAATCGGTTCAATTCTATAAGTTAACGGTAAATTACTCGTAAAAGTTAGAGATAATCGGTCTAGACGTAATTCAAATCAGTTGGACATTAAAATCGTAAGTATCTCGCAAGATGGGCGTGCTACTTGCGTTAAATAAATGATTCTTTCAAACATTACTCTAGTTATGTTATCTGTTATAGACACCTAGATCTGCTGAAGAAAATCGTTTTTAAACAATTTGAGAACGAATTATAAGATAAAATCCCAGTCGCTTTTAGTTTTTCTGAAACCATATAAATTGCTGTAACATGGACAGCTTTAAGTTCGAAACTTGGCGGTATTTTATGGTCAGAGTGCACCTCATGGCAATTCTAATAATTCCAAATACGTTTAGGATATTTATTTATTAAATCTTAATGCAACATTTAAGGTACAGAGAGAGAGGAGAGGAGAAAAGAGATGTATTTAGTAGAGAGTTCCGGTGCCTACCTACTGGCATCATCAACAAATCTGTCTGATGTATCTCCTCTCCCTCTTCATACATACTTAAAAAAAAATTAAAAAAAAAATACACATACAGCCGCACCACAGAAATCTAAATCTAATCAATTAATCTAATTATTAATATTTAGATTTCTGTGAGCCGAACATATTAACTTCACTTTTTTGAAGTCGGTTTATAACTTCTCAGAAGATAAGAAGACGATAATTAACTGAATTAAGGCGTACTATATAATTATCTCCTACTTACATTTTCGTGGAATACCAGCTCGAAAATATGTAGCTAGTTTTAATTAGAGACTATTCCTAGAAAATACATTAGCCCGATTCACGTAACCAAAACCGTAACGATATCGTAGCGACTTACAGCCGAACCCGATAACCTATCTATCACATACCAGAGAGAGGCCGAGTGGTAACTGCCCCGACTTACAAGTTGTAGGTCGCGGGTTCAAACCCAGCCAGGCGCATTACTTTGTGTAATTTATTTCATCACCACTGCTCTCAAAACGGTGAAGGAAAACATTGTGAGGAAACCGGCATGTATCCTAGAACCAAAATTTCGGAAGACATGTGACATCCACCAAGCCGCACTGGGCCCGCGCGGTGGATTACGGCCCATCCCCTCTCCTAGAGAGGAGGCCTGAGTCCCAGCAGTGGGAACATTATAAGGCCGCTAATGTTAATGTCACATACCAGAGATAGAAAAACAAATGAAACAACAGAAAACATGTATAATTTTTGTACTGTTTCATTTGTTTTACTATCTCCAGTATGCCAAAACTGGAGATAGATTGGTTCACGGGTTCGGCCGTTAGTCGATTTGACCATTATCGTATTCACATCCATCAATCGAGCTTGAACGACACCGATTTTAAAGTCGTTCGATCGAAGTGTCGTTCGTTAACGCGTATTCAGCTATATTAATAATTATCCTGGTAGAATACATAATAATATTATTGGCAAAAAACCGTTGATAGATCGTTTCTGAGTCGCATATGTGTCTGTTAATTTTGTAATAATTATGGAAATATTGTAAACCTACATTTTTTTTAAAAAGAGTAACCGTGGAGTTTCTAACCGGTTCTTCTCCATAGGATACGACCAATTGGAACCGTGCACTAACTTCCGACGTTGAAAAACATTTTTGATTTTGATTTTGTTCAGTTTCAAGCCAATTCTGTCGAATCCCGTTCAAGGAACACGTGAGTACCGATTTTGGGTAGGACTTCGATTCATCATCATCTACCTAGCCTTTTTCCCTACTGTATTGGGGTCGGCTTCCAGTCATGCTGGATTTAGCTGAATACCAGTTACTTTACGAGGAGCGGCTGCGTATCAGACCTCCTCAACCTATTAACTGGGGTAACACGGTACTTCATGGCAAGATTGGAGTCAGATTTACTGGCATCTGACAATCCGTAACGACTGCTAAAGATCTACAAATGACAGCCGGGATCTACGGCTTAACGTGCTATCCGAGGCACGGAGGAAACTCGTTATGTTAAGATGCTCACCCATCCACAGACCAACCTTGGCAAGCGCTGCGTTGGGAAGGGCTTCGATGGAACGATTATAAAACTTCAACGATATTTAGTAACTTGTTAAATTTAACATGAATCAGGCTATTGGTTACTCCTTACCCCCGTGGGAGTCGTTGCAGGCGGCAAACATTAAAGCAGTAAGGAAGCAATTAAGTTGCGCCTTGCAGTTGCTTGCAGATGAGGAAGTAATAATAACAATTTTATGGTGTCAACTATATGTTCGTGGTGCTGTTTTATTTAATTTAATAATAATAATGTATATACATAAAAGGAGAAGAGCAGTGGTGGCCCAGTGGTAACTGCCCCGACTTGCAAGTTGTAGGTAGCGGGTTCAAACCCGGTCAGGCGCATTACTTTGTGTAATTTATTTCATCACCACTGCTCTCAAAACGGCGAAGGAAAACATCGTGAAGAAATCGACATGTACTAAAACCAAAAATTCGAAGACATGTGACATCCACCAATCCGCACTGGGCCCGTGCGGTGGATTATGGCCCTTTCCGTCTCCTAGATAGGAGGCCTGAGTCCCAGCAGTGGGAACATTATAAGGCCGATAATGCTATATATATAAAATGAGCAACTTACTGATTGACATACCAACACACAATTGAAACTACTGGGAATAGAAGCTTCAAAGTTAGCTCTAGGTTTCCTTTTATGTCGTAGGCAAGCCTAAGACCGTTTTCACATTATCCGATCCGATATCGGTATCGGACGCCGATACGATATCGGGGTACCTAAGTAAAATGTATGAAATATGTACCTGTCTTTCATATTGTCCGGCCCGATATCGGATATCGGAGCACGGCATTTCATACATTTTACTTACCCCAATATCGTATCGGCGTCCGACACCGATATCGGATCGGATAATGTGGAAACGCTCTTAGGGGAGAATTTTCCTTTCTTTCTGAGATTTCTTTTTAGGTATTCATAACGATGAGTATTATCAGTGTTTTCATTTACTATTGTACTGTTGTCCTCACATAGTATATAGTACTCGCATTTCCACAAGTTTCCCCTCACCACACAACAGTAGGAGACAGTGCGACCGCACTACATGAGGTGTCCATTTTGTCTGAGAACTCGAGACTGGCTTGCGGTTTACTGTGACTGTGCTACAATTATTGACTGTGGCTACAGGTTGATATATTTCCTTTTCGTATTTCCTGCATGTATCTTAGAACCAAAATTTCGAAGATATGTGACATCTACTAAGGGTCAGCTCACACCGAGACACGACGCGACGCGACGCTGTGCGCACATTTTAATAGAGTGACTCAAAATAGTACTTTATTTACTATACGAAAACATACACATTTTATTGTGAGAATTTAGAAAACGTTGCTTCGTGCAGCGCTGCGCCTCGTGACGCCGCGCGGCGTCTCGCTGCGCAGCGGAAAGTTTTAAATTCAAGACGTCGTGTTGCCAACGATTTTACTATGCGCCTCGCAACGTTGCGGGTAGTGCGGCGCGCAGCGTTCAATCACTGGCCTCTTCCTGCATCGTCGCGTCGCGTCGTGTCTCGGTGTGAACTGACCCTCGCACTGGGCCCTCGTGGTGGATTACGGCCCATTCCCTCTCCTAGAGAGGAGGCCTGAGTCCCAACAGTAGGAACATTATGAGGCTGATGCTATGCTATGTATCTTCCTACCTGCATCTTCACGATTTAAACAAGGCCAATGACAGAGCTATCCAGTTGGCTATAGATTGGTTGGGCAAAATCTGAGAAAGATTGAAAAACAAGCATTTCCTTTTCTGGAAATTCCATTTTTTGTGATGATTAGGTGCAAGTATAGATGAATAAAATCAAAATATTTAAACGCCTGGTGTGATATCATTTAATGACTTCGCCCGCTCTAGGGCTGAGCGGGAGGCGTGTCAGACTTTTACGCTTTAGTTTAGACAACAATGACGGAATGTATCCCTGGAGTTCACTGACCGACTTTAGCTTTTGGGAGTTGAAGTTTCTTCAGACCTCAACTTTTGACGGTTCATTGAGTCCAAAGCCAAAGTAGCTGCAAAAAAACTCGGTGTTCTTGCAAGGATCCGGCAGTACTTCACACCGGGACAGTTTCTTATGCTATACAAAGCACAGGTCCGATCGTGTGTGGAGTACTGCAGCCATATATGCGTGGAACACTTCGCGCTGTCGACGAGTTGGGCTAGGTCCGAACTGTTACCAGACTTTCAGATCTGAGCTATCCATTGCTCATCGTCCGAAAGCCCACGCCTACGGTGGCTGGAAATCAGGGTCGGAACCCACCCACACATTTACCAGTTTGAAAATGTTTTTGGCTGAGTGGGAGTATACAAACCAGCCCACTTTTCAACCACCTACTCATGGGTTGTGAAGACGAAGGGTAGGTGGTATTCCTTAAAGGTCTCATTAAAATTCTCAATATTTTCATTCATCGATTTCAGTGACTTTTGGAGTTGTAAATAATTGAGAAATTGTGAGTTTTGTAGTACAGCTGAATGTACACTCGAGTCGCTTATTTCTTCGCGTTTATTTTTATTTTATTCATGTTTTATTGACTTTTGTTTATAGCTACAGAGAGTCAAATTGGCATTGAAGAAAAAGCTGTTAGAATGCGTCTAATGAAAGCGCGACCTAGAGATTTTTTTTAAATTTATCGTTTGAATCCCCAACCGGTCCTATGAGACCGCGCTGTTATTGTTTTACTATTGTGTCTCGTTTCGCGGGTATCTGAGTAATTAATTGGAAACATTATTCCGCCGCAACTGTAGGAAATAAAAAAAATTGAGAAGTGTCAAGACATGATTCTCCTACAAGTTAATAATACCACATTCAAATTTTTTGAATATAACCTCTTTTTTTCAGGTCGCGCTTTCATTAGACGGACTATATTGATAAAAAATTTGCTTCGGGCTTTCCAGCCATGGTAGATATATTTATTTTTTATTTATTTATTTATACTTTTGCACAAAAAAGGTACAAGGCGGACTTAATGCCTTAGGCATTTTCTTAGGCATTTGGGTTTGCAGACGGTGAGAAATAGGTAGCTTGCCGTTTAGCCATCCGATAACCGCCCGGACTAAGTCTGAGTCGCCGACGGAGTGTAGTGTTCCACGAGCGCCACAACAAGATGTCAGCAAACCGTAGCTTAGCAGGGATGAAGTCTACTGAGACCCTGGGTTCACTTCAAAAAGGAAAACCTAAGGGTCCTGGAACGCAAGGCGAAGTAGGCACACAGTAATGGATTTTAGTCAGTAAAAGTTTGACACATTGTCCAGGTCCTTACTAGAGCTCAGATTTCATTGGATGATTTCCAATCTAAAAACATTATCGCTCTTATATTGTTCCCGCTGCTGGGACTCAGGCTTTCTCTCTAGGAGAGGGGATGGGCCGTAATCCACCACGCGGGCCCAGTGCGGATTGGTGGATGTCTATAAATAAATACTGAAATAAAAATCTTTTTCTTCACAATATTGCCCTAGAAATGTAAGAAGACGAAGTTATTTCCACCCTGACTGTACTTCCCACACAACTGTAAGATGATCCTTATGTAAGAGGCTGTTTCCATCAATAATAATCTCGGAGTTTTAATGTCAAAGATGCTGTAAGTACTGTGAGCAATGATCTCTGAGGAGGCGGGTTTCAAGATGAGAAAAATAGTACAGCGTGGGAGTTTGAACAGACGGTTATAAAAACGCCTACAACAGGACTTACGGGCTGTGTATTGTTCGAAACAAATGATATTTATTTTGCAAATAAAAAAGTACAGATACATACACAACATGTAACATAATTAACGAACATCCTCTTAGGGGGTCATTGTACTCATCATTATGAAAAACCAAAAAATTATCAGCTGTTCCCTACATTTTGACGAAATATGCGAACATTTAATTCTAATACATTTCATTTACATTTATAAGGAACGGCTGATTATTTTTTCTCCATTTCAGGGTTGGTCCCATAGTAAAAGTTGTTCATAATGACCCCAAGAGGATGTGCGTTAATTATGTTACATGTTGTATAACTAAAATGTCAAGCGTCAATGAATAACCCGTCCCTGATCGTTCCCGGTGCAGAGGTGTTGTTCGAAATAGTTATCTTTTTTTTTATTGATGTGAAACTATCTAATAACTCCGCCCGCTCTAAAACGGAGCGGGTGGGTGTGTCAGATTTTTGCTGAGTAAAACCTACTACTAGGTACGTTCTTTCTTTGCCTTGTATTTCAGGACCTCGGGTTTTCCTTTCGGAAGCTTACCCATGGTCTCAATAGACTTCGGTTCTGCTAGGCCTCTTTGGTGTTGATGACATCTGTTTCGTCAACGACTGAGGCCTCGTTCGGACGATTATCGGAAGGCCGGACGGAAAGATATTGATTGTTTGTCGTTTACAAGCCCATACTTATGGTAACTAGTTATCGTAGCCCTGGCATACCCATCCAGTAAAGACTGAGCTCGGGTAGTCGACGGCGTGTAATGTTCTAAAAGAGATCTCAGCACATTGCACCATCGTAAGGGTCCAGCAAGGCCAATGCCCGCTAGGAACGAGAGGAATTTCTGAAACACAAGTGGGTTTTAAATCAGAAAAAGTTTGACACTCCTCGCTCCATCGAGACCGGGAAAAGTTATTTGATGAATTCCCACCTCATAAACCAAAGTTTATCCCCTAGTAACATTTCTGCTCCAATTTTCTAGCAATACTCATAAAGTGGTAAGTAGGATGGACCGTCGCTCTAGCGTGATATTTTATTTGACCGTATTTTTATAAGCCATAAACTGTTGCGACCGTCAGCCGAACGACGCTCGGATTTACGACAATTTTTATTGCAATCTTAATGAGTTTATTAGGGATTATATTGGCTATTTCGTTTCTTCAATAATTTTGGGATTAGGCGGAATTTTACTTCCGATTTGTCACCTAGATTTCTGTTTACGAAGTTTCCCTTAGAGGTCTAGTTGAACAAGGTTTTTGGTATTCTCCACTTTTCATTCTACTATTGCTCGATATTCTAAATATTTCAATCATCAAATAACTTTTTCCGTGGAGTGACAGGGAATGTCAGACTTTTATCGACACACAGATCTGAGTGGACCTGTCGAGTCAGTGCCAGCATTTGTTTGTATCCGTGAGTCACTGCGGGGTGCCAACTGAAAACCAGCGCTGGGTGTCTGACGCCCAGCAAATGCTGAGGGAGTCATCCTTTCGGTGCGGGCCACGCCCGACGCATTCTGTACTTTTTTTTTCCTAATTTATTGTGTGTTTGTAATTGTTGTGCTGTGTCTGTCCCGAATAAATGTTTTTCTATTCTTCTATTCTATTCAACTCAGTTCATTCTTAAGATGTTCAACAACTTGACAAACAATACCGGTAGTTGTGGTGACACTTGGGGGAGGCCTATGTCCAGCATTGGACGTCTTTCGGTTGAAATGATGACGAGCTAATAAGCTAGATGCTTTCCGATTGCAGTCAAGCACTAGTTAGTTTATATAACTTACATGAAAAAAACCACTACTCTCACAGTACAACAACAACAAACAAAAATACAATACAGTAACACAATTATAAACACAATTATACGTTAACACAATTATAAGTTCTAGATTATTAAAACTCGTTATTTAAAACCACTCCTCGACGGCCCAGCCTAACACTCCGTAAGACCTCACAAAAGCGGTGTACTTTGGCCCTACCTGTCACGAACATAAGGGCTACTTTTAAGGTGAATGCTTCAGGTAGCCCGCGAAATTCAAATTTTCGTAAGTTTTTTGCAATTTGCAAGCCAGTGGTAGGTTTTATGAAGTTAAAAATACTTAAGCGACTGTAAGACGTAAATAGTTACATAACTATAACCATAAAAATCATCAATACAAGCCTCCAAGCTCATTTAGTTGCAGGAACGTTTTTGACCTCGAAAAAATCGTTCCTGCACTTAGGTGAGCTTGGAGGCTTGTATTGATGATTTTTATGTTTATAATTATGTAACTAGTTGCGTTTCACAGCCGCTTAAGTATTTTTAACTTCATACAACTTACCATTGGCTTTCAAATTGCAAAAAACGTAAGAAAATTTGAATTTCGCGGGGCAACCTGGAACATCCCCCTTAAACACTTTTCCTACATCACGAAGTCTTTGACACCTCGACCCTTATCAAATGAATAAGTGATGTATTTTCCTCCCCAATGAGAATATATTTCAGGATTTTATTCGATAAGTATTGGGTTACTTAGAAAGTAAGGAGAATTTGTTTTGTGTGTGGGGAAAAGTGAGTTCTTTTATATAGTTCTGTATTATACATATTTGGAGGTCGTGGTTAAGTGATATCAGCCGCACGTGTAAATCTTCAAGGGTAAGCAATGCATACCGAGGTCGATCTGTAGATGGGTTGGCCAAAACACAAATCACTAACATTAAAAAAAACCGGGCAAGTGCTCGTCGGATTCGCGCACTGAGGGTTCCGTACCCACTTACCTATGATAACAGTTTAGCCTATCACAAACCTGCGAAACGAGACACAATAGTAAGACAATAACAGCGCGGTTCCATGCGACCGGTCGGGGATTCATGAAATTCTCGATTCGAAAATATTTGGTATAGTGGGAATTTGTAAAATTGGGGCAATTATTGTGATGCACGGGAAACTACGGAACCCTACACTGAGCGTGGCCCGACACGCTCTTGGCCGGTTTTTTTCTGGTATTATAGTACCCCGCAGCGCTTGAGTGGTTAAAAGCAATTTTAATGGAGTTTGGCGATACTGAATCTAGTAACTCGGTGTTGCCATAGTTTAGAGTACTTTTTTTTAATAGTTTTTTTTTATATTTTAAATATTGTTTTTGTTACGTGAGTATCTTTTATGTGGTAGGCTATGTTAACTATTTATGAGTTCTCATAAGTTTTCCGTCATTAAATCGCGGTTATTTTTATAATCTAAGTACCTATTTCAATTATTATAAAAGTAAATAAAAATCAACCATCAATATTAACTCAAAATAATCATTTAACTCCAGAACGTCATTAAGTTACTAATTACTCGAAGAAAATAGCCTATAATATTATTTCTTTATAATAAGGATTTGGCTCATTTATACTCGTAAATACAAAATTCATAAATAATCTTACAACATATGAAACTATGATAGGAGCAGTGGTGACCCAGTGGTAACGGCCCCGACCTACGAGTTATAGGTCGTGGGTTCTAATTTATTTCATCACCACTGCTTTCAAAACGGTGAAGGAAAACATCGTGAGGAAACCGGCATGTCCTAGAACCAATAATTCGAAAACATGTGACATCCATCAATCCGCACTGGGCCCGAGTGGTGGATTACAGCCTCTCCTGAGAGGAGGCCTGAGTCCCAACAGTGGGAACATTACAAGACCGATAATGCTAATATCAAATTATGCTAATAATATGTAACTAATATGTATTAAAATAAAATTCAATTATCATGTGACAGTTGTAAACTGCGTCTAGCCCAATTTCATTTTTTACAAATATTACAAGTGCGGTGATTCTGTGCTCTATAAAAAAATATTATACCTATCTACTTCTAAAAGCCATCCCACATACCGACCACTAAAGACCCGGGACCCTGGAATTAAGGTAAAGAAGAAACAGGAGTGGGTTTTACACAGTAGAAGTCTGACATGCCCTTCCGCTCCGCCCAGAGTGGGAGAAGTCATATTGATGATTTCCCACCTTAAAAAAACACACAATCTCACACTTACACACTAGCTTATACCATCAACATCATACATATCATCTGTATAACCTCAGAAATATTAATAAAGACGAGAAATCGCGAGCGGGCGAATTCATGTCCGCAAACCATGCGCCCGTGGGGCAATGTGCTAGGCAACAGCCGTCACATAATAACTTGATCCTTCTAATACATTGCTCCTTAACCACTACGTAATTTTGGCGCTCAGCAACTGAACAAGCAATGTAAAAATAACATCACGATACTTTATCAATGCGGTGTATTTCATAATAGGTACGGCCGCTGTTAGTTGCGGCGAGTTAGCCCGGGATACATATGTGAACGTGCTAATACATTTCTCCTTAACCATCACGTAATTTTGACGCTCAGCAAAAGGAAAAGCAATGTAAAAATAATATAACGATACTTTATCAATGCGGTGTACTTCATAATACGGCCGCTGTGGAGACACATGTTCCGATACATTTTTAACAACATAACATATCTCCTCCTTTCTGATACCTATGCGTATAACTCATGTATCAACCCGAAACCCTCTCAACAAATATTTGTATTTCCAATTGCGCCAAATATTTCTCTTTGATAACACCTCTATATTGTTTTCCTTGAATAAATAATCTTGTATAAAATAAAACATGGCGTCTCAAAGAAGGAATATGGTGGCGGAATGCTAAAATGGCGGTAAAAGACGTTAATTCATGAATCCCCGACCGGTCTCATAGGACCGCGCTGTTATTGTCTTACAATTGTGTCTCGTTTCGCGGGTATTGATAGGTTAACATGAGGGTAACGTGAACACACTCATCATCATCTAGCCTTTTCTCAACTATATTGGGGTCGGCTTCCAGTCAAGCCGGATTTAGCTGAATACCAGTATTTTACGAGGAGCGACTGCCTACCAGACCTTCACAACCCATTAACTGGGGTAACACGGTACTTCATGGCAAGACTGAAGATTTGCTGGCTTCTGACTATCCGTAACGACTGCCAAAGATCTACAAATGACAACCGGGACCTATGGCTTAACGTGTTTTCCGAGGCATTAAGGAAACTCGGTATGTTAAGATAGTCACCCATTCACAGACCAACCTTGGCCACCTTGAAGATTGAACACAGTCAATTAACTTACAATTGCTAATATTCGTTGTTGTGTAATGTGGCAGGAAATTAATAAGAATTTCTTGCTGTTGCTTTTACTGGAAAAATTATTTAGGTAAGTATTAATAATGAAGAAATGAATTAATTACACTGTATTGTAGACTAAAATATTAACTTAAAACAAAGTGTACGGGAAAAAATATTTTGTCTTATTAATATTATTTTTGATTTTTAGGGTTCCTTATCTCAATTGGAAAAAACGGAACCCTTATAGGATCACTTTGTTGTTCGTCTGTCTGTCTGTCTGTCTGTTATGACCTTTTATCTCGGAAACACATGCAGGTATCGAGTTGAAATTAAAACCATCATCGTCTACTTAGCTTTTTCCCAACTATATTGAAATTAAAACGATATAATAAAAAATAACACCTTGTGCGTCTCAAAGGAGAAACATGGTGGCAAGCGACGTCAAAATGGCGGTAAAAGACGTCAACATGGGGTTCACGTGAACACACTCAATTACCTTTCAATTGCTAATATTCGTTGTTGTGTAATGTGCCAGGAAATTAATAACAGTTTCTTGTTGTTGGAATTGTTTTTTTTATTGGAAATATGTTATAAATTAAATGAATAAACTTTATTGTAGACTAAAATATGTTAATATTTACAATAAAGTTTAATCAAAGTCTATGGGAATATTATTATAGTGTCTAATTGATGATTTTTTTAGAGAGGAGACCTATAAAGTTGGAGGTTTTATAATGTTCCCGGCTGTGGGAAAATTATAAAGCTTAGGTGATATTATGCTATGCTAACCCAAATCATTTGGGATGGAAGTCGAACAAATGGCCTTTCCTTTCGTTTAATCCATCCCAGTTGTCTGTATGATTTCCCTTCGCGATAAAACCGCCTATTGTACACTAAGTTTATGCAAATGTTCATCCTATCTAAAGTACGAGGTGTACTGAACATTCCCAGGATAAAAACTTAAAGACATGGTCTACCCGCGTACCAAATTTCATCCCAATCCATTTACCTATCTGTATAAGTACGAATGAGTAACAAACATACACGCACATAATTTATTATTTTCTCACGGGCGAAGTCGCTGACAGAAGCTAGTCTATACTAATATTATAAAGAGGAAAGATTTGTACCTATTTTTGTATGTTTGTAATGAATAGGCTCAAAAAGTACAGGGCCGATTTAAAAAATTATTTCACCAATAGAATGCTACGTTCTTCCAATTTGACATAGGCTACATTTCATTTTGAAAAAATTAGGGATACTTGGTAAAATTAGAACAATGTAACCGAAGGTGTAGAAAACTAACACTAAAAAAAGTGTTTTATATCCAAATTTCCAAAAATAAATAATTGTCTACCCCGTGCGAAGCCGAGACTGGCTGCTAGTCCTAAATAATTTGAACTGAACCTTACAGTTCGTCCACGAACATAAATAAAACCTTTTCATTATTTCCAATATCCGTTTTTACTTATTTGTCCCGAAATAACTTTTTACAAAATATATCTATTATTATTTGGACGAAAATCCGCCTTTTACAAATAATAATAAGTCCTCGAAAATATCATCTCAATTTTTTTCCTGAGACTTATTGATGATAGGTGAAATAAAGGTCTAATCGGAGATGTTCAAGTTTTATATTGTGATTTGTTATTATAGTTCGTCTAATGAAAGCGCGACCTGAGAAAAAGAGGTTAAATCCAAAAATTTTGTATGTGGTATTACTAACTAGTAGAAGAATCATGTCTTGACACTTCACAATTTTTTTTATTTCCTACAATTGCGGCTGAATAATGTTGCCAATTAAGTTTTAAAAAAAACTCCAGGTCGCGCTTTCATTAGACGCATTCTATTTTTCCCGAGAGACGTAAGTAGTCTTGTGCCAAAAGATGGCTATACTTACGTCAAAATAAAATGTAATAGCCCGATTGCAACACCACCTTTATATCGGGTCAAATTTGTATTTTTAAACCATTCAGGGACCGTCTCAAATATATACACAAAGTTTCATCCAAATCGGTCAAATCGTTAAAGAGGAGATAGGTAACAAACTCACGTACAGGAGATTCCTACTAATATTATAAATGCGAAAGTATGGATGTGTGGATGTTTGTTACACTTTCACGATTTCGATGAAACTTCATGTATACGGATACATATCCTAGATATCCTGGAATAGCATGTAGTATACTATTTATCCTGGAAGTATATCCCTTAGGATAATTTTTCCCCATCAAGCGAGAACAAAAAAAAAACAGATGATTATTTTTTCTTGATTTCAGGTTCGGTCCCATAGTAAAAGTTGTTCATAATTATGAATATAATGAAGAGGATGTGCGTTAATTATGTTACATGTTGTATATAAACATTGACGACATTCTGAAACAGGCACGATACTAACTACAGTAGTACCTACTACAAAGCAACGTTAGCAACTCGATACGTTACCTACCAGATACACATACTGCCAAAACTTTGGGATATATTCCATCCACATTCTAGGAATAAACAAAATGACTGAACTGTATTTTATATAAAAAAATCTTCATTTTATTTTATTACTTTTTTAGCTAGACACTGGCTGTATGCACAAAGTGCGAAAAGTAAAAAAAAAGAAAAGAGAATAAAGTGGCAAGTTGTTTAGAAATTCTAACAAAACGGTAAAAGGAAACCGGTAATTACTCCGGAATAGAGCGAAAAGCTCGTAGCTTTTATATTTGAAATTTTGTTTAAAGGAAACGACTGTTGAAATAACAAAAAACTACAATATAAAACAGAGATCAGTTAATCTATCACATACCCGCGAAACGAGACACAATAGTAAAACAATAACAGCGCGGTCTCATAGGACCGGTCGGGGATTCAAACATTAAAGCTATATCAAAAATGTAACAATATCAATATCAAGAATTGACTACGTATATGTATCTTACATACAAGTAAAAGGGGTCGATCTTTAATGTTAAGCAACGTTTGCCTAGGTTGGTCTGTGGATGGGTGACCATCTTAACATACCGAGTTTCCTGCGTGCCTCGGAAAGCACGTTAAGCCGTAGGTCCCGGCTGTCATTTGTGGATCTTTGGCAGTCGTTCCGGATAGTCAGACCAGCAGATAGTTTAGCCAGTAAATCTGACTCCAGTCTTGCCATGAAGTACCGTGTTACCCCCGTTGATGGGTTGTGGAGGTCTGGTAGGTAGCCGCTGCTCGTAAAATACTAGTATTCAGCTAAATCCGGCTTGACTGGTAGCCGACCCCAATATAGTTGGGAAAAGGCTAAGCAGATGATGATGGTCCTTTTATATACATATAAAGTGTTCAAACCTAATAAAGTAAGATATTAACTCACTCGCCAATCTAAAATACCTTTAATAACATACCAAGACTTGGTTAAACCAGCAGGCTTCGTTTTCTACAATAAATTCAGTTTTAAAACAACAGCTTTCCAACAAATCCCTAGGGAGAAAAACGTCGAGAACGAACAGATGCATATTTGAGGCACTACTACTTTTTAAATTCGTTAGGAAAACTGAAAAGTTTAATCTGTGCACCTCTGGAGGATTGTCGTTGATTTTATTATTTGCTGAAGCGGCTGTTTATTTTTCTGACTGAATTTCAGTTTCATTTATTTAAAGGTTTGTTCATGAGAACGTTTATTGTTCTTGCAACACTTGGGGGAAGTCTAAGTTCAAGGATCGTCTTTCGGCTGAAATGAATGATGAAAGTTTGTTGAGTTTTTGGCTAAGTTACAAAAGCTTCACCGGTCGACTCTGTATTTTTCTGTAATTTGTTGTTATAACGGCAACAGAATTAGGTAAATCACCTGTGAAAATTTCAACTGTCTAGCTATCACGGTTCTTGATATACAGCCTGGTGAAAGATACACAGCGAGGTCTTTGCAATAGGGTCCCGTCTTTTTAAAGACTTTCATCCGGATTTTGTTTGAGGGAACCACACCTGTGTACTTCAGTTGCCCCTCGTATTCTAGGACTACGGGTTTCCTTTTCAGAAATTTTCCACAATCCTCGCTCACTCGGCTGAAGACACCGGAAAAGCTAGTTTTTCATAATAATAAAGACCCTTCTTGACTTCATAATTTATTTTTGTTCTAGGAAGTGAAAATAGCAGTCGATACTGTGCCGCCCCGGGCCAAGCGATCACTTTACTGATGGTTTGGATATTCAATCCGAGGATCTGGCTTAATTATATTTTCCTGGAATTATTTGTTATGAACGGTCTTCAAAATAAATAAACAAAATATTACTTATTCAATTTTACTAGCGACCAGCCCCGGCTTCGCACGGGAGCAAAATAATTAGTGTTTCTCTTCTATATGATGCATGTATTATACCAATAAACCTTCCCCTTGAATCGCTCTATCTATTAAAAAAAAACCGAGTTTTAAAGATTGAAGCCTTGGAGGGACAGAGAAAACGACTTTGTTTTATACTATGTAGTGATTATGTCGTTAAACAGATATCTCAGTTACGTAAACAACTGTGGCGACATGTATCGCCATATTGTCATCATCATCATCATCTCAACTGAAAGACGTCCACTGCTGGACATAGGCCTCCCCCAAGCGTCGTCACAACGACCAGTCCTGTGCGTCTCGCATCCATCGGATCATCGGATCCATCGGGTCGACATCATCATCATCATCTATCTAGCCTTTTCCCAACTACATAGGGGTTGGCTTCCAGTCAAGCCGAATTTAGCTGAATACCAGTATTTTACGAGGAGCGGCTGCCTACCAGCCGACACCGACCCCGGCCCAGCCTATCGGATCGACATTTATAGAAATGATTTGCATCGCAGAATCAGAGTGTAGCGACATCTATGACGCTTTTAGCGTAGCATAGCATAGCATCAGCCTTATAATGTTACTCCTGGGCCACCATTGCGCCTATATATGAACTGAATTACGAAATCCTGTAATCGCAAAATCGCTCCATGCAACTAGAGTTTGCGCAATATGAACATATAATACAGCCCGAATTCAATTCCATGTGGACGGATGGAGAGGAAGAGGGAGACCAAAGAAAAGATGGATGGATTGTGTGAGGACTGATATGAAAGAAAAGGGAGTTGATGATAGCATGACGGGTGACAGGACAGAATGGAAGAAAAAAACATGTTGCGCCGACCCCAAATAAAATGGGATAAGGGCAGGAAGAAGAAGAATACAGCCCGAATTCATCTGTCGGGCAGTTTCAATAAACTATTACTTTATGACTCTCAGTACTACAAAACAAAGTGCCCACTGTATCTGTTTGTCTGAGTGTATCGCACACTCAAAAACTGTGTTTTCACCAGTAGACAGAGTGATTCATGAGGAAGGTTTAAAGGTACTTATTTTTCGACACACTTGCTCATAAAGTGGCTGTTATTGCACTGCACTTTGGTATATAAAGGGGCTCGTTACCAAACTGTGACATTTTGATTACTATTATGCACATGTGCGGTAATGTAGTTAGAACCTTTTTGTTTAACCTCTTTTTTGTCAAAAAGAGTTTTAAGACAAAAAAGAATAAAATTTGTTATTGCGTTCAATAGCATGAATTAGTGTTTTACTTACTTATTTCATGCAATTTCGTGTTTAAATAAACTGTTTAAAATTTTACATATTTAATTAATTAAATCTTTCATCAAATTTGTATTTTCTGTTTATATGCAACCTCATTCTTATTTTTTCTAAACCAAGAGCTAGAGTAGCTAGTCTATGGCCGCCAATTTTTCGCGCATGCGCGCATTTAAGAAAAGTAAATTATTTTGCCGCCATATTTAAAAATAAAATACAGATTTTACAAAAATGACTACAACAACTATTTATGAGGAAAATGATTTAAGCTGTACGACTTCAAATGGGACCACTATACAGTCAAAAATAGTTAATTATAACTTTACTGACTGCACATTTACGAACTGTTTCTTTAAACAGACTTTTCATATACCTACTAAATAAAGTTGATTTTTAATTAATTTTCTTCACAAGTGTGTCGAAAAACGTCGTATGATACACGTGAGTAATTGGTCATTATCGTTCTTGGTTCTCTTAAGACCCTCGCCATGGCTCGGGTCTTAATACCACCGCGACGATAATGACCCACATTACACACTTGTATCATAATGTACTATAATATACATGCATATAATAGTAAAAGTATTATATGTAGGTATTTTATTTACACTGATAATTTACATTTAAAAATACCCTAAACTAACTAAAAACAAAATAAAATAAGGTGTTAAAACTCTTCCAAAACGCATTTTTAGTAAAAAACCGAGAATTTCAAGTTTTTAATTCCCTTTAAAAATCGTAGAAAACGAAGTTTTAAATTGCTTTTACTAAGTAACTACGTAGTAAGGGGTAGCAGTTTTACTTTTTCGTAAGAAAACATTTGCCCCGGCTAGCAACCGCATGCATACTATATGAAACTGCCAAGGCTCCGACGTTTCACTCCAGGTAGTTTTATTTTACATAAATTGTACACCGAGTTTAAAATTGTTGAGAAGCATAAAATAGTGCCGGAATGAAAATCTTGTGGAAAAATTTAAAAGTTTTGTACGGGTCAGCATAGCCAACTGCATTGGTACATTTTAGATAAGAAACTTGTCTTTATAAATACGAAATACATATGTTGTTGATGTTAAATTCTTTGGGCATCAAATAAATTAACCATGGAGGGGATCTGTACGCAAAATGCGTGATTTTAGTCGTGGAGTTGCGCCTAACCATACCAGTCCGCTATACAATACTATACTAGGAAAGAGAAAGTCAGGGTCGTTACCATTGGGGCTACCCGGGCCACCACAACTCAATACTATGTACTATCTATACTAATATTATAAAGAGGTAAAAGGAGACTGAAACGATTACATACAATTTTGGGCCTTGGTGTAAGAAGATGAAAGTGGTGTCAATTAATAGCTTATATATTATCAACCTTTCACTGACAATTCAACGGATTTTGTCAATCTGAGAACAGAGATATAAGAGATTAAGTAAGAGTGAAGTTATGTGACAATCTAATTGACAGCTGATTCCTGAAGTGCAAAATATGTTGTTTTGCACTAATATTATATTTACTAGAAAATGTTTGAAAAATCATAATAAATATAAATGAACGTCAACGACTTCAAGCGTTAGGTAGGAAACATGTAACGAAATAGGGAAAGGATGTCTAAAATAAAAAAAAAAAAACAAATCATTTAATATAGTGTTTTATTCGTCTTCAATTATAATTAAAATGTCATCTAGAAATTATGCAGGTAGTACTATATGATACGGAACATTTTTATCAATCTTCAGCTACATAAACACTACCTAATTAACTATTGTGTATGAGGGTATTATAACATTGTTTGATAAATAAATAATTATTTGCCATAACTGTAAACAATCTCTATAGGTCTTCTAACTACATGCATTTTAAACCTGCCAGGATCTGGTTAGATGCAGTTATATTTACTTACAGACTGAGGTGCAAGCCATTGCCGAATCAATGACAGAATTGTTTCATCGTGTAAGGGTCGTCGGCCCAGTTTATTGCAGTGACCAGTGGATATCCCACAATTCACACAGCGATCCATAGTTTCAATAATATCCAATCCACAAGCCGGCGGTAAAATCCAAAATAACATTTCCAAGTCAAACGTGTGAACAATCTTCGGTATCCAAGGTGAAAGCAAGGGTCGTACAAGGTAGGCAGGGTCAGAAACCGTAAAATACAAAGCAGTGGTCGTGAAAAATTATGAATAATTGGGAAAGCACTCAAAACGCATCGGAAAATACGAATGAGTGAGCAAACAAGAACAGTCGGCAACTGTCAGTGACATAGACTAAAAATAAGAAGAAAAATAAGAGAGATTTGAATCGATAATCATTAATATTGGTTTTTCAGTAATTAATTGATATTTGATTTATTAATATGTACATAGTTGATCGAAGACTATATTGCATATAAGTATATACATACATTTAATCACTTTGAGTAGTGCAAAAGTTTTATTTTTGTAACTGTGTAATCGATTACTGAATCGATAATCTCACGAAAACGATCTTTCTCATATTTCTTTGCTTCTAGAATGTGAATTCAAGTGATTTTTCATATTCTTAGGTAAAAAAATATGACTAATTTTTTGGATCATATCTCAAATTCCTACTTTTGGGCCTACCGTTTTCCGTCTCCTTTGTAAGTTTGTAGGTTTGTAAGTTTGTATGTATTGGGTAATCTCTGGAACTACTGGTCCAATTTGAAAAATTCTTTCAGTGTTAGATAGCCCATTTATCGAGGAATGCTATAGGCTATATACCATCGCGCTACGACCCACGGGAGCGGAGCAGTAACGAAAAATGCGGGTGAAACCGCAGGGGACAGCTAGTACTAAATAAGTGTCAACCGAGGCAAAAATAAATATCGAAATATCAACCTTTACCTATCTTCAAATGTCAAAACTTAGAAACAACAATATATTTTCGAATTTGACCTAAATCTGTAGCAGCTACAAGATATTGAAGTGCTATTCGTTCGTACCTATGAATTTATCGGCACACAAACGAGCAACTAGAGATGAGCGATCAATCCGGTTAAAACCAGATTACTGGGTTTAACTGCCCGTCCCATCCGCCTTAGGCCATCTCTGCTGAGGGCTATAAACCGGGTTTAACTCTGATTATTGGGTTAAAGCCGTTTTGTAGCCAATCTTGGCAACTAAACGAACGTGAGCAACATAAGGCAACGTTTTATGAAAACGGCAACATTCATTTATTATATTGACAAGACTAGCTGCTGCCAGCGGCTTCGTCCGCGTGATAGTAGAAAGTAAGCTTAGCATTAAAAAGAATCAAACTAGAGCGGGAGAAGGCACTAGTAAATGATATCCACTCCGTAAGCACACTACACCCGTAGGCGTCGTAGTTAACTTACATACAATCAGTCGAGTAGTGCGCCGCTGCGGTATTCGATCGTGTCGCTACAATTCGTCCGTTATAAGTTGGCGAGAGAGAGAACAAAAATAAAGGTTTAAAAAAAATAAATGCTAATAACTGTTTTTAACAGCAATAACAACTGCAAATTGCATTTATTTTTTTTAAACCTTTATTTTTGTACGATATTTCAAGCGCCAAAATTCGCAGAGCCTAACTTCACACTCACCAACTTATAACGGACGAACTGTACATGTTTTCACCTTTTTGAAGCCTTATTTTCATGCTGACATTTCATATATTTTTTACCATGAATTGTGACTCTACGCCCATGGGCAATGTATGAAAATAAGTAGATAGTACTGTTTGCCAACGAGTTAACAGTCAGCACGGTAAACGGCAAAGCAAAGGTTTCATCCAGAGCGCAAAATCACACTTCGCCTACGTAAAAATAGAAAACTGACCAAAGAAAACATACTCCCGCGATAAAAAGTATCCAATGTGCTATTCCAGGACATATTCTAACCGTTTACAGAATTTCAACTAAATCCTTTCAGATCCGTTCAGTTCAGAAATGACAAATAGGTACGTATTATACACACACTCTCCCATACACTCATACACTTTTGCCTGTATAAAATTGGTCTGATATTCTTAGTCACAATATCGGAAAGAGACTTATAGTACTTACATTAATAACATCACATTCAATTACCTATAAATACTCTGCTCCACTTCAGCAACAATAAATCGCCCGTATACTCTCTCGAAATTGAGACAGAATATTTAAATTTATATTTCGTAAAGAACAATTCATTTTTAAATGGACAGAACAAGACAGGTTTCAGGCAAAGTGCGAATAAATGTAATTATTTTCAAGTGACCCAGTTCGCATTTCAGGACAGAACAGGTACTTCAAACATCTCTCGGTTTTAAAACTGTTACTACAGAATGTTGGACGGTGTACGTGCGTTTGTTTTTGACATATAAAATGAACAAAGCTAGCTTCTGCTAGTGGTTTTCTTTAGTAGAAATTATATGTGTAGGTCTGGTATGCAGCCGCTCCTCGTAAAATACTGGTATTCAGCTAAATCCGGCTTGTAACACACTTGCCCAAAGTAGTTGGGAAAAGGTTAAGCAGATGATGATGATTATGACATTCAGTGATAAAGTAGTAGGTATGGAGGTATTCGGAACAGAATTCGAAATCCGTTGAAAAGGAAGGATGGAGAGGAGCGACCAGCCAGCAGTTTTGTCTGGTTCGGGCAACTGACCAAGAGATGATTTCAGGCTATTGTATATGTTTAAATCGCGAGGAAAACTCTGATTGCGCTAAGCAGGATTTCGTAGTCTAGTTCATAATTATGACAGGTAGTTATAAGAGTAACACTGGGTATATCAAAGCGCAGCATCTTCAACCAAGAGTGTCCTCAAGTTTCAACCCTTGACTTCAAGAAAACCATCTTTAAGGAAGCTCAGACTCGTTCTCATTAACTAGCGAGAAGCGTCATTGCCCGCATTCAATATGAATATGACTTAGTTGCTGCTGAGGCTAAGCACTACAGTGATTGTTACACTTAAAATACGACTTTCCTGCGGTTTGAAGTCACGATATCTCGAAAGCGATGCTTTGTAGAAGAAAAGTGTTAGATTTTTTTTGTAGGCAATTTTACGATCTACAAACTTTGCCTGAACCATTTTTCCATAGCTCTCGTTGTTTCAAAGATATACGCAAAAAACTCTAATTTGTGACCTTTGACCTCGAATAAAAAACAATGCACAAGCGGGATCGATGGGGACTTTTGACATGTCATTTATAATGATGCATCCAAGGCCTGCACAAAAATCCAGCTTGTTGGGAATGAATGCAAACTTGAATCATAATTTAGTCTATTTTGACTGGACTATTATAATATGATGTATTTCCGTCAACATAATTATAGGGTATCGCAATAAAAGAGCCCAAGGATTTCGAAAGTATTACTCACTAAAGTTTAAGAAAATATAAAAGTTTTAACAGTGTGATAAACCCAACCTTTTTCTGTTAGTCCGTTTAATGTAATAGTATCCGGAAAATCGAATTCGATTTCATTGTACACATTCGGAAACTTTTTATTTATTTATGCCCATACTAGATTCTGCCTGCGGCTTCACTCGCATGAAAGTAGGTACCCCGTTTCAACCCGTCCCTTAACGGGATGAAAAGCGGTTCCAAAGTTAGTGAATTTTGAAAAATCCTCCTTTTGTGCTCGCTGCGTCATAAAAGGAGATCTTGTGCAAAATATCGCGCTCTTAGGGGCCTCGCCCACGGCGACTTTTTGATTGATTGGTCAGTCAGTCAATTTCTGTCTCTCTTTTATATATAATATAGACTAGCTTCAAAAGTACGTATCGTAACAAAATGTAACAATAACGATTTTATACAAAATAAATTTAAAAAAAAAACAGTTTAAGGAAAATAGGAAAAGTTGACGAAAACTTCCATTACTGATGGGTCCAGAATTATGTATCTACTAAATCCATGGTATTCGTTTGTGCCTCAATGACTGACACACAGTGATGTGATAGTGAACCCCGGGGCCCTAGAACGACGGTTGAGAAGGAACTGATGTGGGTTTTAGTCAATAAAAGTCCCTCCCGCTCCACTTCATCATCATCATCATCATCATCTCAGCCGAAAGACGTCCACTGCTGGACATAGGCCTCCCCCAAGCGTCGCCACAGCGACCGGTCCTGCGCGTCTCGCATCCATCGGATTCCCGCGACCCTCGCCAGGTCGTCGGTCCACCTTGTGGGAGGCCTTCCGACGCTGCGTCTTCCGGTACGTGGTCGCCACTCTAGAACCTTCCGTCCCCATCGACCATCTGTTCTAGGAGCAATGTGCCCTGCCCACTGCCACTTAAGTTTAGCGATTCTTCGGGCTATGTCGGTAACCTACTCCACTTAAGAGCGGAAAACGTCATTGGAAGAATTCCTAACTAAAAAAAGGTGTTTATAGATGATTCACCCAAAACCAGATTTCCAAATATGTAAAAGTAGAAACATAACATAAACACTATTCGAAGGGTACGAAGAAGTCGTAAAACATTCGTTTAGTTTGCTTTGGCGGGAAAAATGCCGTAAAAACTTACATAAAACTATTTATAGCTCATTTACTGTGCGTGTTTACTTTCGTAGGTACCTACTGGGCAGGTAGATCGGTTTCGCTTTCTATAAGAAATTAGGAAATATTCCTGTTTCGGCACCCAAATTTTCGGCATCAAAATTTTCAGCACCCAAACTATTTCCGATTCGGCACCAATAGGTATTTTGGATTGGGATTTTGTATTGGTAACTACCATCCAAAATATCTATTCGTGCCGTAACGGGAATATTTCGAAATTGCATTGCTGTTTAGAAGAAGTATTTAAAAATGTATATAATAGGTAGGTACTCGTATATAGAATAAATAAAGGGAATAATATTTATTATTATTTATTCAACTTTTATCTGTTTGGAATACAGATAAAAGTTCACAAAGGTACTGCTTATTTCAAATGAAATTTCTTCCAACAGGCCTGCAACAGGAGAGTTGAATGAGAGATGTAGTATACAAATAACCACAGAACAGTTGAAAGAGGTACTCTTTCAACTGTTCTGTGCAAATAAGTACCTATAAGTTTATTTGTCGTATCCGGCAGTTGCTTTGTTGACATCAAAACAAGGCACGCCATCTAGTGACAACTAGAAGAACTAGAGTTAGGTTTTTAGTATGGGACCAACCCAGAAATAGCGAAAAAAAATTCAGCTGTTCCATATATTTACGTTTGCATAAGTCGACAAAATGTAGGTACGGAACAGCTTAATTTTTTTTGCGATTTCTGGGTTAGTGTCTTACTAAAAATTATTCATAATGATGAGTATTGCCAGTGTTTTCATTTATTTGTGTATTGTCATATCCACATTGTATGATTAAAGCTCACTTTTCATTGCTTTTTTGGTTCGCATTGTCGAGTTTTTGATGTTTCTCAACCAGCATAACCAGACCTGACAGCATCCGAATTTACCAAAAACGCGAGATCATCTAAAATTTGTCGTGTACATGTTGTTAAGTCGTCGTGTGTACCTTACATTACGTACTGGGGCGTCATAATACGTTCTCAGCGACTGGGCCTAAACAAAGGAAGGTCGAGTGTCACACGAGGGTCTTGCCAGGCGCCATTGTTCTGTGATAGCGAAGAGGACGATATGAGGAAAGGAAGTAAAACGAACGGGTGCTTTTGAGGGCTTTTTTTGCAGTATTGGAATGGTTTGATGTTATTTAGCGCTCTTTGAGAGACAAAATCGTCATCTTAACAAATGCTGAAATGTACTTACGTCATTTTCAATATGCATAGGCTCCCGTTTGACCACTATCTCCATTAATCTATATACATACATAAAAGGAGAAGACTGACTAAGTGAGATATCAATGCACAGCTAAAACTACTGGCCCTTTGATCGTGAAAATTTGCACAAGGTTTTCTTTTTTGACGTAAGCGAAAGAAGAAAAGGATTTCCAAAATTCACCCAGAATTTTGGAAACTCCTCTCTTTGTACTCGCCTACGCCAAAAAAGAAAACCTCATAGAAGTTACCGTAGTCCTTACAGAAAAGGCAACTGAAGGAACACTGTAGATTTTAGTTTGTAAAAGTCTGTCAGTTATCAGTAATTTGATGATGTCTAAAAAATATATATAAAATAATATATAAAATAATATATAAAAAATATATAAAAAAATATATATAAAAATATAAAACATAAAAAAAGCTGGAGCTCACATTACCCTGTGCCTTGTGTTTGATTCCCAAGGCGATCAAACTGTTACTCGAAATTCCCGGCCAGAATTTCATAGCAGCAGTCCGGAAGAAAATGTCTCTCAAGGTTGATCTGGTGATGACAATGGTTCACAGACCAACCTTGGCACACGTTGCTTAACCTTGAAGATCGATCCATGCGGCTGTTATTATCTAGCAACGAGCTCCTCAACGTAAATTGCTAATATAGGCTAATATTCATTGTTGTGTGTGCTACATACCGGACCTCCACAACCCATTAACAGGGGTAACACGGTACTTCATGGCAGACTAACTTAAGCTCCAAGTCCAACTTACACAATTGCCGACCCTCCCAGCAAATACAAGCGTGGTTTTCTATCAGAATATCTACCACGGCAAACCTACCGGCAAACATTCCTAGCGTTCCGTTAGATACTAATTACTAAGTAGACACAAATATGTTTGACATACAACGTCGTAGAGTCGCGAAGGAATGCGGGTTGGAACGACGATCCAATAGACCTGTACTTGGTAGGCTGAATTTTGGATAAATCAAAAGTGAAGGGAGGATTATGCTACTAATATTATAAATAAGAAAGACTGTATGTGGATATTTGGTTACCCATTAAAGAAAACCTATAAACAGAGGAAGTCAGATTTTCAAGTTTCAAACTTTAACATTGATACATGTTTAATTGTTTTTATGAAGAAATTAAAACCGCCGAAAATCTCAATGTCGCATAAAGATTTGAAGGGTAACAATTTTTTTTTAGGTGGTAAATCATCTAATAATTTCTACCGTGAAAGGGGAGGGTGAGTCATACTTTTACAGACTAAAATCACTCCTTTGTTCTTTCTATGCCTTCGTTCCAGTGCCCCGGTATTCTCTTTCGCTCAACCCCCAGGCCCCAGTAGGCTTCGACCCTACGGTATGGCTGGCCTCTTGTGTCGACGACTGTGTGTGTGTGAAACACCAACGATTACCAAGAATTGGTCTATATTATAGGTTAGTAGCCAGTTCCCAGAATATACATGAAAGGAAGTACCCTAATCCGCCTCGCATTCGCGTAAGTACATAGTATTAATAAGATCCATAAAACTCGTTAAAAGGATTTCAAGAGCGCGTTGAAGTGTTAATACCTGAGCCGAAACGCTTAAACGTGCCGAATATACAACACAAAGCCGAATATTATCTCATCCCTAGCTGAACAGATTTCACAAATCGATGGCTTTGAGTGAAAACCTCGTATCTGCAATTTTAGGTAATTTTATTTTATAACGTTTTGGAGGAGCTCGTTGCTAGATGATAACAGCCGGACGGATCGATCTTCAAGGTTAAGCAACGCTTGCCAAGGTTGGTCTGTGGATGGGTGACCATCTCAACATAACGAGTTTCCTCCGTGCCTCGGAAAGCACGTTAAGCCGTAGGTCGCAGCTGTCATTTGTAGATCTTTGGCAGTCGTTACGGATAGTCAGAAGCTAGTAAATCTGACTGCAGTCTTGCCATGAAGTACCGTGTTACCCCCGTTAATGGGTTGTGGAGGCCTGGTAGGCAGCCGCTCCTCGTAAAATACTGGTATTCAGCTAAATCCGGCTTGACTGGAAGCCGACCCCAATATAGTTGAGAAAAAGGCTAGGTTGATGATGAGCGTTTTGGAAAAGAAAAGCTCGAAATACATCATCTTGTATCACCTATATAAACGAAGTCGCGGGCAAAGTTAGCGTTTAGATTTAAGATTTAATTTGGTGTTTTGGGCCTCCTGAAAAGTTACGTATTTCGCAGTTACGAGGTTTTCACTGTAAGCCATCGAAATATACCGCTCGTTATATTTCAGTAATTGCTTTGACGCGTTCAAAGAGAACCTTATGAGTTATTTATTAGCTTATGTGTTATGTTGGCGAATGATTTACGGGTATCTAACATCTAAGATTACTTGAATATATTATGGTACTTTAATAAATAGTGGTTTTGGATAGGTGGTAGGAATATTTCTACCACCTAATCAACATATGAGAGCAGTGGTTGCCGAGTTACAAGTTGTAGGTCGCGGGCTAAAACCCAGCCAGACACATTACTTTGTGTAATTTACTATTTCACCACCACTGCTCTCAAAACTGTGAACGAAAACATCGTGAGGAAACCGGCATGTCCTAGTTAGAACCAAAAGTTCGAAGACATCCACCAATCCGCACCGGGCCCGCGCCGTTGTATTACGGCCCATTTTCTCTCCTAGAGAGCAGGCCTGAGTCCCAACAGTGGGAATATTACAAGGCCGACAATGCTAATCAACATAATATATGTTAATAGTTTATGTCAGGAAAAGACGCGTCACTCATGGCTTCAATCTGCTGCTGCTTAGCCTTTTCCCAACTATATTGGGGTCGGCTTCCAGTCAAGCCGGATTTAGCTGAATACCAGTATTTTACGAGGAGCGGGCGTCTACCAGACCTCCACAACCCATTAACTGGGGTAACACGGTACTTCATGGCAAGACTGGAGTAAGATTTACTGGCTTCTGACTATCCGTAACGACTGCCAAAGATCTACAAACTCATGGCTTCAATCAAAACTTGTAAATGGGTTCGCCGTATTTTCTTAAAGCCGGAACACGAGTTTCAGCTTTACGGAAAAACGTTGGCGTCCGTCAGGCCGAATATTTGGCGTACTGGTGTGAAATAGTAGAAGAATAAAAAATAACGGCATAGTTCTCGCAGTGATTGAACGATTGTCAGCAGCGCAGCTGACAATCTGTGATGCGGGCTCGCCGTAGAGTTTATAGCCAATTTTGTTGAAGTGAAATAGTTAAATAAATAAACATTACTAGTTTTAAGTATGATCCCTTGCTATTCTGTCAAAGAATACGACGTCCTGCCGTAGAAGACGCCCTAGACATCACAAATCACAGGGCTATTTGCGGCCACTGCAGGCGCTGACTTGCGGCCTGCGAGCTATCCATTGCTCACCGGTAGGACTAACTCACGGTGTGTTGTGTATCACGCGCATCTGAAAAAGTTGTCAGCAAAACAGCTGCCATCTTTTTCAGATGCGAACTGCCAGTGCTGCGGGATTGTTCAATACAGTTATCGTAGGCTTAGAACGCACAGGTGGGTCTAGTCAGTAGATTCTGACACTGGGAGTCTGCCGTTTTGCCGAAAAGAATTTGCCAAATTTTCATCACCCAAAGCAATTTTCGAAACCTTTTATTTTACCAATGCAATATTTGGAAAAACTTTAGTTCGAAAATTTTCATTTGGTCAAATTTTTACTTCGGCAGAATATTACCTAGAATAATTTCATTAAGGCATTTGGTCTTAAATCAAATGATTTATTACGGCAAAAAATCTTTAGAAAATGAACAGTTTATCAAATTAATTGCTATGAAAAAAAAATAAAGACGGTTACAAACGACGAATGAAAAACGAACTGCTACCAGAACTATAGGTTAGGTTAGGTTAGAGTAGTGACCAAACCACGCACGAGCTGAGCGAGCGAAGCGAGCGGTGCCGCGGCAGCGGCCGGCGAGTGCCAGAAGCATATTTTTATATGTAAAACCAGAAACAGTAAACTGAAGATACCAAAATTTGGCTAATTTTATTTTGGGTAAAATATGTTATACCAACTGAAATGTTTGGAATCCGATGGATGCGAGACGCGCAGGACCGGTCGCTGTGGCGACGCTTGGGGGAGGCCTATGTCCAGCAGTGGACGTCTTTCGGCTGAGATGATGATGATGATGATGATGAACTGAAATGTTTGACTACATAAAAATTGCTAAAAGAACTAGTTGGTAAGCAAATTATTGCTGAAACGTTAACTTGCCAAACATTAGGTTTGCGTAACATTTATTTGTGAAGAGTTTATTTGCTAAGTAATAATTTGGCAAATGAAATTATGCGAAAAATTGTTTGGGAAGTGATAATTTGGCAATTTCTTTTTGGTAAAACAAGGGAGACCCTCTGACACTCCTAACTCCAGCCAGAGCGGGAGGAGGTATTTGAAAACTTCTCATCACAAAAACAAAGACGTTGTGCTATCTCTTGCAACCTTGGTATCTGATTGAATTTCAGTACGATCTATCACTAATTTCAAGGCATGACACGACGCGACGGCACGACGTTGCAGTATGGCGACGGAGTTTCATAGTTTTGCATGCAAGCTTCACGCAGCCGTAAACTAAGCGCATAATGAAGAATATGCGTCTACTAAACTACGCCTCCTACCTACTCCTACGTATTCCTTGGACAGTACGCCTTAAGATACCACTTCATTCCGTAGAACCGTATTCTTGAGAAACATCTATAGGTAGCGTGTATGTCAACGTCGAAGCTATGCGAATAATGTCCTTGTTTGCAAACGGCTCGACTGTTCGCTCCGCTAAGTTTGGAAGCACCCTTAGGCTCAACTGTCCGCTCCGGTAAGTTCGGAAGCACCCTTAGGCTATGTTCTGCCAGGATTGTCGTGTGAAACGCTTTTAGTGACGGGTTATGGGAAAAGTTTAATGGCAATGAAACTTTGAGAAGTTTTATAATGAAAAGTATTTTTCTGAAGGCTTTCAATGGAACAAAACTATGTTGTAAAAAGTGTGAATATCAGAATAAAAACTAAGAGATCTTTGTTTTAAGGTAAAGTTTTCCATCAACCTAAAAATGATAACCAAATGAAGCTCTTAGTCCATTGCTTCATATGATAAACTAAGTAGGGGAATTCTCAGTATGACTTCTCTAGAGTAGGAGGGCGTTTCAGACTTTTACTGACTAAACCCCACCCCGTTCCTTCGTTGCCTTCGATCTTGGGACACCGAGCTTACCTTTCGGAATACCAATCCATCATCTGTGTTTATTGCATCATCGATAACATTTATTAGTCCTCTAAATACACAATCCATTCCACTTATGTATGGGCACTTGGGAAACCTCAACGTGAGTGTTATGTTCTAAACATGGGCAGTAAAGTTGCTGCAGTGCTGCTGGGTATTCGACGGGTTTACAATACCTTACTTCACCAAGTTGGTGGCAGAGGTCCGGCAGTAGACAAAGATGATGATAAAACCTTATATTTAACACTTACCAGGTCCTGGCTACCGGCGCATGGCAGACGTAGATGTACCGCTGCACAGCCAGCGCCAGAGTCAGCCAGATGCTCGCCGTGTGGAACATCGCTGGTATCACCTGTGGACAAGGAATACAGGAGGTTAATGTTTGTGCTTCTGGAATTATTTAGGGAAAAATAATTTTATGCCAATCCTCAAGTTCTTCGGGCATATCACCCGTAACGAGGACTCGATGGAACGATTGCTGGTGCAAGGGAAAGTTGAAGGCAAAAGATCACGTGGACGCTCTCCAACACGGTGGATTGACCTCATCAAGTCGGTTACGCACTACAGCATATATCACAACTCTCAAGCCGCCAAACACAGAGCTGCATGGCGTCGTATCGCGAGAGAGGCGGTGGCCCAGGACTCGACCGAAACATGACCATGACCACTCTGTCAAGAGTGCACGACTAAGAAGAAGAAGAGAATTTTAAGGCAGTCGTAAAAACTGTGTAATGGTGGCCAATCTAAACAAAGAATAGCCAAGTACGCGGATGATGTTATAGTAGGTACAGATGATGATGATGAGATGATATTGTAGTAAGTAGTGCAGGTGATGTAGTAGTATTTTTTCACTCTTATAACCCAATGGGACACCAATCGGAGGCTATCAAAAAGAGATTAGGCAAATGCAATAAACACTCGCAATCTAGGACGAAGTCTCAGACTTTTACTGATTAAAAGTCACTTCTATGTTCCTTCTCTCCCTTACGTCACAGGACCCCGGAATTTCTTTTCGCACTTTTTTCCATGGCCCTGGAACACAGGTCAGCGCTCTCGCTCCACCCAGAGCGGGAAAAGTTATTTGATGATTTTAAACTTCAATAAAAATTGAATGAATTTTATTCGTTAGACAGTAAATAGACCGTTTACTAACTTCCGCAAAAGTGTAAAACAAGAATGAAACTAAATTAAAACCGCTACAAACTATGTTGTATGAACGAGCCCAAACTTTCAGATGATACCTGTATTTATTTCACCTAAACGGCAGGTAAACTGTTCCTTTTGTTGGTTAGCTCTGAAAATTATTCTGTCTCTTTAGTTTTGTAAGTTACCCATTTATTTAATCACTTCGCAATTGAGAACTGAGAGAGCTTGAAACGTGACTTTGACTAGCTTGATCACTTTAAAGTCTGGTATTTAATCCCGAGAACTATGAACTATGACTATGAATTGACACAAGCAAACAATTTTAATGATGCCAGTTCTTTTGTGTTGTGACAAGTGTCATTTAACCCATGTATTGTAATTTAAGTCTCAGAGATTAAAGAACAGACTTTACAAACGTGAACACACGAGAATTTCAATCGTAAATAGACAAGAATTTCAATCGTGACCAGATGAGAGTTTTGAATAGAAAATGTTGATACGTGATCTTGTTTGACTCGATCACTTTACAATCGTGAAATGAGTAGAGTTTCCATCGTGATCTTGGCTGACTTAATCACTACAATCGTGAACAAATTAGAGTTTCAATCGTAAACAGGCGAGGGTTTCAATTATGGTCTTGAATGACTTGATGACCTTATAATTGTGAACTAACGAGAGTGTCAATTATGATCTTGACTAATTTGTTCACTTCACAATTGTGAACAGACGATAGTTTCAATCATAATCTTGATTGACTTCATTACTTCTCGATCATGAACAGACGACAATTTCAATTGTTATCTTGTCTGACTAGATCACTTTACAATCGTGAACTGAACGACACTTTCAATAATGATCTTAAATTTGATTCCGTTAGACAAAAACTAAACTCAAAACGTTTACTAACTCCTACAAACGTTCAAACGGAATGAAAGCAAATTAGAACTCCGTCAAACTATGTAACTATGTTGAATGAACAAGCCCAAACTTTCAGATGTTACCTGAATTTATGTCACATAAACGCCACGTAAACTATTCCTTTTGTTTGTCAGTTTTGAATGTTGTTTTGTCTGTCTGGTTTTGCGTGTATAATCAGCCTTGTTTCTATTGAGAAGGGGGAGGCCAACGAAAAGACGGCTCTTTAAGTCAAGAGTGAATAGGTTACTTTTAGGTAAGCGTGCTCCAATGTTGATTATATCATCGCTCTTATCAGGTGAGATAGTGGTCAAGAGCGAGTCTAACAATAGTAAATACAATGGTTTGAGTGATATAGAAGAAAAGGGAGTTGCTGGTAGCGTGGACAGATGGATGAAAAAAAAGTGTTGCACAGACCTCAAATAACATGGGTCCATTAAGGCAGAAAGATGATGATGAATGTTAACAATACAAAATATTCAAATTCATCGAAGATTACGTATAAAACTGTCAAATACTTTGGTCTGAATCAATCAATCATTCGGTCAATACATTCATTGACTGTTAGCCGGTACGGAAATTGCTGGGTCTGCCAATTATTCATAGTAGGTACTTTTGACTTAGACCCTGGAATTAGAGCAAAGAAGGGACAGGAGTGGCTATCAGTCAGTAAAAGTCTGACAGGCCCTCCCGCTCCGGCAGAGAAGTCATTTTGATGATCTCCCCGATCGGTTTCATGAGACCGCGCTGTTATTATTTTACTATTGTGTCTCGTTTCGCGGGTACGTGATAGGTTAAAAGCAAAAAGGTACTTTTGACTTTTTAAGCCTGCAGATATGTCTATGACGTCACAGGTAGTCGGCACTTATTTCCGCATGTCGCGACGGAGTTCCCGAAGGAAATTGTGCACTTGACGCGAGCATCTTTACTTTGGCAAGCTTTCTGGGAAGAAGCTTATTGAATTTTGGTGACACTTTACTTACATTGCATTTTATTGCCGTGGTTCTGATGTTCGAATGAGATCATTTATGGACGGCAAGGAATTTGAAAAATGATATTATTTAATGTATTTTTTTAACCTATCACATACCCACAAAACGAGACACAATAGTAAAACAATAACAGCGCGGTCTCATAGGACCGGTTGGGGATTCATGAATTAAGTTGCTTTAATTGAACCTATTTTAAATTGTATTTAAAATTTTGTAGTTTGTAGCCTTCTACATGGTTAATCGTTTTTCGAGGAGCGTGTTTCGAAGTCCGTGCCTTCTTCGAACCACTAGACGTACGGGGCGTTGCGTCTCCGGTCAAAGGTATAAAGGACATAGCGTTTTGGAAACACATTCATTATGCATAGGTACAGCGAAGGAGTGGAATTCTGGGCCAAAACCTATGTCGTCTGACAGCTATATTATGTGAATTATATCCATCCATTCTTCAAAAGAATTCAACTGAGGACTAAGGAATCTTTAAGACAAGAATTAATAGGTTACTTCTAGGCAAGCGTGCTTCATCGTCGGCAACGTCATCGCTAACCAACAAGTGAGATAGTGGACAAACGCGAGCATAATACAAAGCGAAAAGATTTATTTGATAACTTGTCACAGAAAAAAGAGGTGAAACTACAGCAAGAAGCTAGCTCCTTTAATCTCGTATCGCTTCAAACTACAAATTATAAACCAAGACACTTCAAATAATCGGAATCCCTCTACCCAACTATTTGAGACACATATTGCATAATTAATATTCAAATATGGGATTTCTGTCTTCAGCTTCAAGGCAGATTAAGCCTTATCTCAAAGGTATTCAGGCGGGCTAAACTTGGGTACAAAGACGAGGCCTATACAGCTCATAATACCCTGTCAGCCTATATCGGAATTCTCAGTGGCTCAGATGATAATATATTGTGTGAGGGATTTAATACGTTATCGTATGATGCTCAGGGAAATTGAAATGAGTCCTGAGATGGGAGGAGAAAGTGTTGTGAATGTTATATGGATGCCCTAGATGCTGTCAGTGGCCTTGACTGCTTTATAATAGAAAATTATCCCAAGGGAACATCAACACAAGGGAGCTCCTGGGAGTCCTGGGATAAAAAGTATGCTTTGTGCTATTCCAGAATATTATTTACCCGTGAACCATGATTCATCAAAAATCATTCAGCAGTTTGTGCGTGAAGAAATAACAAACGCACACACGTATGCTCACACACTTTTGCGTTTATCTATAATTTGTAAAGATTTTCCCCTTTGAACTATGTTAATTACAACTAGGTGAAGACAATGGCTTCTGTAACAACAAATTAACTACACTAACCTAACCTAACCTAACCTAGCTCTGGAGCCAGGGCTTCGAAAAGCAAATAGTTTGTTACATTTTTTGTGTCAATAAACAAAATTATAGAAATTCCCGCTCATTCCCTCTCCTTGAGAGGAGTCCTGAGTCCCAGCAGTGGGAACATTATAAGGCTGATGCTATGCTATGCTATATTACAGAAATTAAAATAAGCCACTGTCAGTTAAGAGATGACCGGTCTCAACTAGACAGCATCCATTCAGGTACCTCTTTACTCGAGTGACCTTTAGTAACCAAAGCTTTGTAAAATCAAACTGCAGTTTAGTTATGTCCAAGTTCCGTTTTAGACAAAGGGGTGAAGGTATTTCGGTTAAATACCGGTCTACAAAGAGCAATATGTCAACTAGCACTTAGTCAGCAACTCAGTCAGTAACATCGCGAGAGCGTTTTCATAAAAACTTTAACACTCTCTAAACCGTAACTAGAACGGTAAAAAATATCGCCATTTTTTTATTAAATTTCATACACCGATATTAAAGAAAATAGGAAACTTAAAGAAACCAATAAATAATTATTATCAAAAATAGAATAATTAATACAAAGTTTGTTTAAACTTACAATTCCAAGTCAATCCAAAGATCATATTTCAAAGTGCCCCGTTTCAGAAAACAGGAATTTCTTAGGTAAAGACCTATACCTACTCAGTTATGTAAACATAGTGCAAAGCAAGGATGTGTTGTTAGCTTTATTAGGCTTTTGTTACGAAAATCTCAAAAAACATGAAGAACAAAAATTAAAAATTAACTAACAGAAATACCTACAACTTCACCACTTAAAAACTTACAGTTCTAAAAACAAAACGAATTCAGCAAATCCACTTAAGTGCAAAGAAAAAAAAAGAATCCTATAACTTTGCCACAAACTGTAGCGTTGAGTCTTGACTTCAAACAATTTCAGATTTCCTTCTCTCCGAAGCAATTTTTGAATTCACAAACACTAGCCGACCGATTATACAGAAGTTACAAACTTAGTTTTGCAGCCAACAGAGAAAAATCTCCGAACAATTTTGTTCCAGAACTGCCTTTTCAAACCGCACGGTAAGTTTGTTTCCGTTGAGTCCGCAAGTTGCTTGGGGTTCTGTGTGAGAAAATATCGGATTTTCTAGTGCTTTCGATCGTTGAAACGGTATTGGAACTGAGCTGTGGGTAGATTTTATTCGCATTGTATCAATTTGGGTGACATTTTAGCTGAATGTAGTCGTTTTGTAGGTTATGTGAGCATTTAGAATGGCCGTTGTGAAGGAAGCGAATGGCTGTTTTTACATTAGAAGATTACTTTTTTTTATTATTGATAAACTCGCGTTTGACCACTATCTCCACCTGATGGTAACAAGACGATATTAGCGGACTGGTAACCGAATGAAATTGTTAGTATATAGTAGTTAGTAGTTATAAGTTCTATGTGTTATAGCTAGCGAGTAGTCTCGAATATATTCCGTCGTACCAGCAAATTACATATATCGTTTATATTTGAAACTATCAGTCCGTCAATATCGTGACAATCGTTATCGTCTTACATGAAAACGGCCAATCTTGTCAAGTAAGTACATGCAAAGTGAAGTTTGTCTTAAACAGTTGCCACAGCGTCAACCCAAAGACATTTTGTAAGCGGTGTTCATTGACAAAATGTTATCCCCTGACCTCCCGCTCTTGGCCTGAACGTGTGAGATTTTACCGACTTAAACCACACCTATGTTCCTTCAGCTGCCCTTCGCTTATCCTTCGTTAGCATTACTGGCAGAAGGAGGCCTCTGCCCTTTATTTGAGAGTTACAAATAAACTTTTTTCAAATTCAAACTAAAAACTAATTAGTATAGTTATAGTCTAAACCATCTCTTGAGAATATAACCAAATTTCCTCCTCAATACTTGCACTTTACCGAAGGAGTAGTATACACATTCAAGTACTATACTTAATTATGTATAGTTAACTTATAAATGAACGTCTGAACAAAAGAATTCGAGTGTGAAACAATCCGAAACATTCCGTACCGTCTTTTGTGAAGTATCAGTCAGCATTCCTAACAGTTTTTTAGGGTTCCGTATCTACCAAAATAGTAACAGATTAAACCTTTTAGTGGAACGATTTTATTTGCAGATTATATTTTACATACACAGGCCTTTATTTGGGGTTCAATCATTAAAAGCTTTATAATAATAATAGATATATGTATAATTTAAATAAATATTTAATGTATAAATTCAATATATTACCAGTAAATTATATGTATGTATTCTAGTTATAAGCTTACCCACCTACACAAAGTGAAAGAGTAAGTAGTTTTTAAAATTGTAAACAAAAATTAATTTTAGCCCTCCTCTCATTTTTGTTATTTTTGTTATGCCCGACGGGGCCCACAATGCTCCAAAACTGTTAACATTCGTATAATCGTATGTACTGTAACGAGACTTATTCGCCTCGTTACATGGAAAGGATTTTTGGTTGATTTTAGTCGATTTTGTCTATGTTTTTTTTTGTTTGTGGTACGGTCTTTGAGTGTCGGCCGTCAAAATCTGGACGTCACTCTACGACTGGGCCAGCGTTTGCAATGGTCACATATTTTTCAATTTATATTATTTCCTTGTAATCGGCTATAATCGCCGTAATTTAAGCCATTTAGTGGCATCTATATTGCATAAAGACTTCATGGACGTAGTATAATGCCAGAGATTCCATTGGTGAGAGATTTGTCGTATTTTTTGTCAAACATTGTTTTAGGGCGTTGTCCGAGTCTTATCTTACTGGTTTTTCATCTTTTCAGATTTTACAGTGATTTATCGCACGCAGCTGTTTTAATACGCTGTGTCAGCGCACTATAAACTATTTTTGAGAAGAGACGGTAAGTTTCCATTCCTAAAAAGGTTTTACGCAGCCCACGTGTTTGAATTCGAACGTACAATCTAACTTGTTTTTATGTGATTGTTACAGCCTTGACAGAGGCGTTTCTTTCTTACTTCTGGTCTTTCTTTTGGCCTCTTTCTTCATTTTTTTCTGCGTTACCTCGAGCTTACTTTGGGAAACTTGAAGCCTCGCATCCTACGCGTCATGAAGGATTTTGGAACAAATAACCTTTAAGTAACATGTTAGGGATAATTCCGGTAGGAGAATTCTTGTAATATATTCTCTTTTGTTTCCATAATGATGCAATAATATCTATAATACCTATCTATAATAACATTAATTTCCATAATTCCCAACAACACTAATTAATTTTTAATTATTAGTATAGAATACAAAGTCATGTTTTGAAGCTTACGGGCAGAGACATTAAAAGAATAGACAGAAGTTTTTTTATCGTTTTATTCATTTTGATGTAGCCTCCCACCGGCAGATTAATTGTCCAAACTCTTCCAACTTTGCTATTCCGGTCTGTGTGACTTCCTGGCGCCCGAATTTTATATTTGTTTCTTATTCAACCTTTTTTTTATTATTTGGGAGATCACACACAAACATACCAACACATCTAGCTACCATCCAGATATACAACCCAATATAAATTCGTTCAAAATTTTATTTTTTTAATTTTTTATTATTACATTTGGCGCCCGAACAGGGACTTGAAGTTTGCTTCATGACTTTGTTTTTGGGATAGGTATTGTTGCATCTTGTGGTATATCTATTGTTTACAGATATTGTTTATTCTGTATTAATTTAACAACTATTGCTAATTTCTGTAAACAACTTTAATAATTATTCTTATGATATATTGTGAAAAACATACTTCTATTTAACAATATTGTACACTTGCTAGTACAATATTAATTATTTTTGTGTTTTGTTAACTTGTATTGTTACAGACATACCTGTATTCTCACATAAGCAACATAATTGTATGGTGAGACAGTTTTTGTTATATTCAAGTGTTCAACGGTGTAAACTTAGTGCGGTGAAACTTTTATATTTTACTTTTGGTGAACTTAACTTCAGTTTTACTTGTAAACTTAACTTTAAGAGATTGAAAACTCAATTGTAAGTTATTATTGCATCTTTTCACTCCTAAATACTTTAATATTTTCATAAAAAAGACATAAATTTTATTGAAAACCGGAAAATCACATTTCAACTTAACCTCAAATATTTTTTTAACTTTGAAGTTTTGCCTTTTGCTTTTATTTGGTTCATTGATCATTTTGCCTTTTCATCATGGATAAGGAAGCTCAATTTTCTCCGCCTCTTGCTGGAAAGAATAACTTGGAGTCTGAAGGTGCTTGCACGGTTCCTGAAGCTAATGCACATGTGCCTGACATGATTAATTTGACAGATGTTCAACATCCTTTTGATCATAATGACAGGGTTGCACATTCTTCTTCAGCTCTTGCTACGCATGCCTTGCCTTCTTTTAATTCAATTAATGCCTTGGTTAATAAACACATAAAGAAAAACTTGCCTTCTGCACATAAATTGCCAGATTTAAAGAAGAGTAAAATTAATTTCAGTGGAAAAACCTGTGTCAGGGAATTTATTACTGAGGTTGAAGAATACTTTTTATATAAGAATTTCGATGAAATTGTATTAGTTGGTTCATTTACAGACTTGCTTAGTGATATTGCTCTTAAATGGTTTCGCACGGTTCGTATTCGTATTTCTTCATGGCATGAGCTTAAGCTTGCTTTACTTAAACGTTTTGACAGGCCGGACTTTGACTACTTTTTGGAACATGACCTCCGTACCAGGAAACAGAAAAGTTCTGAATCACTTCCGGACTTCATTACCGATATTATGGATATGGCTAGTCGTCTTTCTTTTCCATTGTTTGATGCGGTTTTGGTTAGTGTAATTAAACACAACATGTTGCCTATTTACACACCTTTTATTTTTGGTAAACACATTGACTCTGTTGAACAATTTCTTGATCTTGCAAAGGAACTTGAAGTTTTTGTCAACAGAAAGGCTTTGAAAGACAGTAAAACTGATAAATCCACAGCTAAGTTTAATGCAGTTTCAACAGATAATATAACCTGTTTAAAATGTAAAAAATCTGGTCATCATTTTAAAAAGTGTCCATCCATTCCTGGTGTTATTTGTTTTAAATGCCAAAAGGCTGGAGTCACATCTAAGAATTGTGACGTTTGTAATGTAGATAAGAAAAACTCTGATGAGTCAAAAAACTAATTAGGTCACATCGAGCCCCTGTTATTGATATAACTGCGAGTGTCTCGATGAACAAAAATTTAGTTAAATGTCACAAACCTGATGATGCTACTCGTAACAAAGACTTTGCGGATTGGTTAGATTACTTAAAAACATTCTTCAAAATTTATAAATCAGCTCCCGTTTTATTTGTTAAACATAATGATACTAGACCATATTTACAATTTTCTGTAGGTAAACATACTTTTTCTGGTTTATTGGACAGTGGTTCCAATAGCTGCGTTTTAGGCGCAAATTGTCATGAACGATTTTCACGTTTAGGTTATAAAATAAATTCCGTTTGTAGTTCTGCTTATACAGCTGATGGTTCTTCACAGAGAATTATTGGTACTATTAAATTACCTGTTACTTGTGATAAAATAACTAAAAATATTGATTTTCTTATTATACCTTCTTTTCAACCTGACATCATTTTAGGTTTCGATTTTTGGTTAAAATTCGATTTGGCTAAAGATTTATGGAAAAATATAACTTATGTTCAGAGTAATAGAGTCCAAGTTTGTACAGTCACATCTGCTAGTGAATTGTCTCCTTCTGAGAAACAGAAACTAAATGATACAATTAAACTTTTTGAAGATATTTCTTATGAAAAGAAAGGCTTAGGTCTTACTCATCTCGTTCAACACAAAATTAATGTTACTAGCGAACCTTTTAAACAAAGATATTGGCCTTTAAGTCCTGCAAAGCAGAAGGAATTATTTGATGAAGTCGAAGTTTTATTGAGGGAAGGTATCATTCAACCTTCTAAATCACCTTGGTGTTCACCTGTCTTAGCTGTAGAAAAGAAAGATGGTAGTACCAGATTATGTTTAGATTCGAGACGTTTAAATTCAGTCACTAATAAAGATTCTTATCCTCTTCCTTATACCTCTAGAATATTAGATAACCTTGGCGGAGCTAAATATATTAGTACAATTGACCTTTCTAAAGCATTTTTACAGATTGCTCTCGAAGAATCTTCTCGAGAAAAGACTGCTTTCGTTGTTCCGGGAAAAGGATTTTTTGAATTTGTTCGCATGCCTTTCGGTCTCACTAATGCACCTGCTGAGTTGCAGAGACTCGTAGATAAACTTTTTGGTCCTGAATTTGATAATACTGTGTTTTGTTATTTAGACGATTTAATTTGCGTAAATTCGGATTTTAATTTACATATAGAGTATTTGCATAAAATTTATAATATTTTGAAAGAAGCTGGACTCACAGTTAATTTAAAAAAGTGTAACTTTTGTAAAGATACACTCCGTTATCTTGGTTATATAGTAGATAGTAATGGTTTGCATACTGATCCTTCTAAATTAGATACAATAAAAAGTTTTCCACGTCCTGAAACCGTTAAACAACTTCGTAGTTTTCTCGGTCTGTGTTCATATTATCGTAGATTCATTTGTAAATTCGCTGATATTGCTTCTCCTTTAACTAAATTAACTGCTGGTAGTAAAAACTCTAAAAAACCACTTTGTTGGAATGATGAAGCTGAGATTGCATTTGATAATTTGAAAGAAACTTTGATTACTGCTCCTGTTTTGCAATGTCCTAACTTTGAAAAACCTTTCTTTTTACATTGTGATGCCAGTTCTGTTGGCCTTGGTAGCGTTTTGAGCCAAGAGGATGATAATGGGGATCAACATCCTATTGCGTTCTATTCTAGATCACTCAATAAATGTGAACGCAATTATAGCACCACAGAACGTGAATTACTTGCCATCTTAACTTCCATAGAACATTTTAGACCTTACATTGAAGGAATGAAGTTTACCGTTATTACTGATCATGCTAGTTTGAAGTGGCTTTTAGGTCTTAGTAATCCCAGTGGACGCTTAGCACGTTGGGCAGCTAGAATTTCTCAATTCACATTTGATATTGTTCATAAGAAAGGATCTTTACATTTAGTCCCAGATGCTTTATCGCGTATTGAAGTCGCCGCTATTGATATTTCTCAGAATAATTTGGTTTTACCTGACGATGATATTCATGATCCTTGGTATAAAAATGTATTTATTAATTGTCAAAAATCACCTTGCAGATATAGAAATTTTAGAGTAGAAAATAACACTTTATATAAATTTTGTAAAAGTAAATTTGATCCTAATAGTCGTCTTAATTGGAAAATAGTTATCCCTAAAGAACATATTTTAGACACAATTCGTTCTAATCATGATGATATTAATTCTGGTCATCTTGGCATTCATAAAACGGTAAATAAATTGCGACAACACTATTTTTGGAGGGGAATGTTCAAGGATGTTCAAAAATATATTCTAGCCTGCGATATTTGTAAAGCTTATAAACATACCACTCATTCTCCCTTTGGTATTATGATCAATCCTAAAAGAGTCGATAAACCCATGTTAATGCTATCAGTTGATATAATAGGTATATTACCTAAAGCCTATTCTGGTCATAAATATATTCTTTCGGTTGTTGATGTTTTCACTAAATTTTGCTGGATTTTTCCTATGATAAATGCTACTACTCGAGTAATAAATAAACTTCTTGAAAAAGAAATATTTCTTAAATTTGGTTGCCCCAAAATAATTGTTTGTGACAATGGCACACAATTTACTTCTAAACATTTCGTAGAATTCATGAAAGGTTTTAATATTACTAAAATATTTTATAATACTTTATACACCCCTCAAAATAATCCTGTTGAGAGATATAATAAAACTGTTGAAACTTGCATCGCTTGCTTTGTAAAAGATGATCATAGAACTTGGTCTAAATGTTTACCTCATGTTCAATTAGCTGTAAATAATAGTGTTAATCTTGCTACAGATTTCACACCTAATTTTTTGATGTTTGGTAGGGAGCTTGTTTTTGACGCTTCCTTACATCGTATTAGTGATTCTGTTGAAAACTTAAGTGAATTAGAAGTTTCCAATAGAACTCACTATGCTGATTCTCTTAATTCGCTTAGTGATATTTTTGCTAAAGTTCAAACTCATTTATTAAAAGCTTATCAGCGTAATGCTCGCTATTATAATAAGGGTCGTAGAGTCATTTCTTTTGATGTGGGTGATGTTGTGTGGAGAAGAAGTTTTGTTCAATCTCATGCACCTGCTTATTTTTCGGCGAAACTTGCTCCTAAGTTTATAAAATGTGAGATTACTGAAAATATTTCGGATAACGTCTACGTTCTAAAAGACCTTAAAAAAGGCTCAACTGGGCGTTATCACGTTAAAGATATAATTAAATTTTAATTTGGTTCCCAAGTGTTGACTTGTTTTGGATATTTTTGTTTGGAGGAGCTTTAATAGATGATGAATGAAGGGATGTATGATAGGTTACCGCTCTTTAAAAGTGACTTTGTCAGGCAGGCTTCATACAAATTTATTAAATTCAAATAAACATTCTAAAATATAACTTAGGACATTTTAATGACTTTTTCACACCCACACATGCATTTTTCATATCAAAGGATCTTATTTTTTTGTTTTTTGTATACACTATATTTTTATACAGTTTATACAATTTTTTTTTACATTCTCGTATACAATTTTAAATAGCTACCTACTTATTTACACTTGGGTGCATATTGTTATACTTGAATGTATGGGACTTGCTTCTAACATCCTGTTAGAATGTAAAATCTTATCTTTTTGATCTGTGGATCATTCTGTTTCCCTTTTGTGGAAATGGTAATGATTTCTGCATTTCTCCTTTTTTGCAGTTTTGCTAGCTCTTTTTGAGTTGGTATCTTCTGTACATCTTTTTAGGGATTTCTTTACGAGTGGCAATTGTTCTTGCTTGTAGGGATTTCTCCTAATTTTTGCTGATCTTGGTGAATTTTTTTTTTCCCTTGATTTCGCATTTTTTTTTTTTGCTATTGTGCTCGGGAGTTCGGTGGTGTTATGCCGATCACAATATGCATTTTTCAAAGATGTTTGTGTTCGGAAAATCGGTGGAGTTGTACCGGTCACAATATTCTTTTTTACTCTCTTGCCTCCTTGGTTTAAGAGATTTGATACTTTGTCTCACGGTTATATTTTGTTCCTGCTAGTCAGTGGCGAGGGTGCCTAACTGTACTCATATGGACATTTCTTTGGTTTTTTAAGACAGCGGCAATTGCGCCTAACTGTATCCAAATTAACATCTTTTATAGTTTATTTTACTTGCTAGTCGGTGGCGAGGGTGCCCAACCGTACTCAAGTTAGTCTTCTTATAGACATTTCTTTGATTTTTTTTATCCTAAGACAGCGGCAATTGCGCCTAACTGTATTCAAATATAACATCTTTTATACTTTCTTTTACTTGCTAGTCGGTGGCGAGGGTGCCTAACCGTACTCAAGGTAGTCTTTATAGACATTTCTTTAATATTTTCCTAAAACAGCGGCAATTGCGCCTAACTGTATTCATATTAACATTTTTGTTAGTTTATTTTACTTGCTAGTCGGTGGCGATGGTGCCCAACCGTACTCAACTTTGTTTTTGCTTATAACATTATGCATATTGGTCAGCGATGATTACGCTTGGCTGTACTTATGATATTTGCTTGGATGTTGCTTGTTAGTCAGTGGCGAAGGTGCCTAACTGCACTCATGCTAGTTCTTGTGATATTGTAGGTCGGTTATGTTTGTGGTCTAACTGTACTTATTTTAACAGCATGTTGTTCTCTTCTAGGACGTTTTTTTTAACTCTTTTTTGGGGTTTATTGTTTTTGGAATTTGTATTTCCATTCTGTTTTTTGAAGCTTTTGCTTTTGTCTTTTGTTTTTTTCTTAGCATAAAAGAAATTGCTTTCTTTTATTTTTTCGGGGAGGGATGTAATGTAACGAGACTTATTCGCCTCGTTACATGGAAAGGATTTTTGGTTGATTTTAGTCGATTTTGTCTATGTTTTTTTTTGTTTGTGGTACGGTCTTTGAGTGTCGGCTGTCAAAATCTGGACGTCACTCTACGACTGGGCCAGCGTTTGCAATGGTCACATATTTTTCAATTTATATTATTTCCTTGTAATCGGCTATAATCGCCGTAATTTAAGCCATTTAGTGGCATCTATATTGCATAAAGACTTCATGGACGTAGTATAATGCCAGAGATTCCATTGGTGAGAGATTTGTCGTATTTTTTGTCAAACATTGTTTTAGGGCGTTGTCCGAGTCTTATCTTACTGGTTTTTCATCTTTTCAGATTTTACAGTGATTTATCGCACGCAGCTGTTTTAATACGCTGTGTCAGCGCACTATAAACTATTTTTGAGAAGAGACGGTAAGTTTCCATTCCTAAAAAGGTTTTACGCAGCCCACGTGTTTGAATTCGAACGTACAATCTAACTTGTTTTTATGTGATTGTTACAGCCTTGACAGAGGCGTTTCTTTCTTACTTCTGGTCTTTCTTTTGGCCTCTTTCTTCATTTTTTTCTGCGTTACCTCGAGCTTACTTTGGGAAACTTGAAGCCTCGCATCCTACGCGTCATGAAGGATTTTGGAACAAATAACCTTTAAGTAACATGTTAGGGATAATTCCGGTAGGAGAATTCTTGTAATATATTCTCTTTTGTTTCCATAATGATGCAATAATATCTATAATACCTATCTATAATAACATTAATTTCCATAATTCCCAACAACACTAATTAATTTTTAATTATTAGTATAGAATACAAAGTCATGTTTTGAAGCTTACGGGCAGAGACATTAAAAGAATAGACAGAAGTTTTTTTATCGTTTTATTCATTTTGATGTAGCCTCCCACCGGCAGATTAATTGTCCAAACTCTTCCAACTTTGCTATTCCGGTCTGTGTGACTTCCTGGCGCCCGAATTTTATATTTGTTTCTTATTCAACCTTTTTTTTATTATTTGGGAGATCACACACAAACATACCAACACATCTAGCTACCATCCAGATATACAACCCAATATAAATTCGTTCAAAATTTTATTTTTTTAATTTTTTATTATTACAGTACCTACCACCTAAGTTCACATTGTGGAATGCAAATAAACGTATTGAGTATTGAGTAAAAAACTTCTTTAGCTCTAGTTGGAGCGAGAGGGCGTGTCAGACTAAACAAAACTTAAAGACTAGAGGCTGTGAGTAAGTACCATTAACGGTATGCGTATATATGACCAGTGATCATCATCACTATTTCCGACAAATAGTAACTTTGAAAATGGTAAAACATTATTTCTATCGACGATTGCATCACCGCTTACCATCAGGTGGGATCGCAGTCAAGCACAAGTTTATAAAAATTTTAAAAAATACTACGGAATCGTTGGTAAGCGAGTCCGATTCGTTCATTTCAAGGATTCTTTTAGCATTCTCTACTTTTTACAGAACAGTGTTTTGAGAAGCTGAAGCATTTAGTTTTACCAGTCTATGTACACGGATTTACTTTGTAGCTCTTTAGTTTTTGGCGGGATTTTTTCCAGTGAAGTTCAGTGGCTGTTTTAGTTAGTAATAAATTGTTTTTACTTAAAATTGTCACACTTTTAGGCTAAGAACTCACGGAGCGATTTTCTCCCGCGACCGCCGCGGTCGTGGAACTGCGGTTTTATTTCAAAATTCACGAGAACGGTTATTTGAGTGGTTACGCAGCCGCCGCGGTTGCGATCATCGCCCGCAGACGTGGCGGGCGGTGACCGCAAGACGGGCGGTTGCAAAATAGTGTTGGATTTCTGTACCTCCCGGCCCCCGCCGGCTCCCGCGGTCGCCCGCCAACCGACCGCAGAGCGCGCGGGCGCCACCCGCCGAGGCTGCGGGTAAACGTGGCCCGCGCGATTCTACTAGTTGCCCGCCGGTACAGCGGGAGCCGCATACAACCGCGTACACCGCGGGCGTAAAACGCGTCGTGAGTTGTGCTTTAATTTTTTACATATGTATCTGCATTCTACAGAAGCTGCGGGCCCGCAACCGCGGCGGCCACGGGCGAAAATCGCTCCATGAGTTCTTAGCCTTACATGTCAATTTTTTTCCGTCAGTTTAAACTAGATGAGACCGGTAGTTCCTGAAGTCTGTATTTTTGAGACAAAATTGATACAGGCAAATGTCAAACTTACAATAAAAATGATGCCAGTTCTTATGTGTTGTGACAAGTATGCAACAACCCACGTAATATAGCTGACTACCCTGAGAAGAAACATCGAAAGAAACTCAGGGGTCACAGTCTCTTCTAAAGGCCATACTTAAGTTACTGAATAAGAATAACTACTATTTGTGCTATGTTTGAAGTAAAATCTCACTCCATGTACCTAACACGGAATGAGATTTTGCATACAAGAAGAATTCCCTCTTCCGACCCTCTTAAAGGTTGAATTTTTAAACACCCCGTCTTAGTGCTCGCCTACGTCATAAAAGGAAACCTTGTGCAGAATTTCATGTTTCTAGTACCATTAGTTTTAGCTGTGTGTTGATATGTTAGTTTCTCTTTTACGAGTATATACATTAAGGGCCTGTTTCACAATGTCCGAGTAAGCACTACTCACTGAATAAATTCAAAAATTTGACAAAATTTGTAAGAAATTATCTGTTAAGTAAGATACTCGAAACTTAATCATAGGTGGTGAAATATTAGCCTCAGTCTATTATTCAACTGTTCATAATAATATGTAAACTCACACATAAAACCTCCTTTCTGATATCTATGCATACAGCAAAAGATGAGAAGGAAACAGAAACAATAGGTATTAATTTGATGTTTATTTCTAAAGAAATCTATTCCTGCCGAAATGAAAGTTGGAAAAAAAACAGAGATGTAGACACCATGTACAAAAGTAAAAAGAACACAATAAGTACACAAAAAGTAGTTAACAATGAAATAATATAACATGCAAGGTAAATGCAAATGCATAAGGGCCTGTTTCACAATGTCCGAGTAGGCACTACTCACTGAATAAATTCAAAAATGTGACAGAATTTGTATGAAATTATCTGTCAAGTAAGATACTCGAAACTTAATCATAGGTGGTGAAAGAGGCCCTAAATCTTAGGGGTCTTTAAGCCAACAGTGAATAGGTTACTTCAAGGCAAGCGCGCTACATCATCGTTAGTCACATCATCCCTTACCATCAGGGGAGACTTTTTTAAATTGTTATAAACTAGTGCTTGACTGCGATCCCACCTGATGGTAAGCAGTGATGCAATCGTTGATGGTGAGGCGCACTAGCTTATTAAAAGCCTATTCACTCTAGCTACACAGATAGATAGTGGTCAAATGCAATGCATAGTAAAAAAAAGGATATAATATGTGGTTAGATACGGTGAAATAAAAACAGTAGCTCCGATATTTAATCACGTCACACTTTTACATACTGTAATAACTTTATTCACTTTTACTACATATGTATTATTCCTGAAACCATTCATTTCAATTCAAAAATAAAAGCCAGTAAGTAAGAGTTTGTTGTTTCATAGCTTCATTCTGAACTAATTTACTGGTTGCTTTTAACATTTTGTTACAATTTTCAAACAACGGGCAAATATTTATTTTTATTTTGCATTGGTTTGTGCACTTAACCAGTGTCACAAAGTATTTACTACATGATACAGTTACTTCGTTTTCCATTTAAAAATGTACCACATTTAAATGTTGGTTCAGTATTTGTCAGCAATATCTATTTTCTCGGCAAGATTCGCTGAGGTAGTCAATTGTACTCGTACGATAAAATTCTCAGGTCCATTTTATCGAGATCGTGCCTGTTTCAATGATTGCACATATTGTCTAGTTGTATAGACATTTGAGATACAGCAAATGTACACCAATTTGACATCACTATTTCCACCCAATTTCTTCCTGTTCTTGTCACGTGCTACACTGGTGTCGGTGCAACACTTGTGCAACACGTTTTTTTCTTCCTTTCTGTCCTGTCAGCTGTCAAGCTTAGTCTGTTTTCTTTCATAACACTCCTCACACAATCCGTTCATTTTTTTAGCCTTCCTCTCCTTCACCATCCATTCACATTTATACTCATATTTTTTTTAGTAAAATGCGTTTCATCCCTGTTCTTCACATGACAATACCAGAACAAACGATTCGCTTTCAACTTTTCAATCACTGGCACCACATTCAAACTTCTTCTAATGTACTCATTTCTTTATAGATGCTCTTCGCTCCCCATATTATCAATCTCAACATTAAATACAATTTTTGTTATGTATTGAAATCTAAACTAAAAATTTTAAATCTTCGCCAAAACCGAATCTCCTGTCAAAAGTCTCTTTATGGATTTTGTGTTACAGATATCCTTCAAAAGAATTTCTATTTTTTAAAGTTCATCTAATGTAGGTACCTACTCATTTCATTTCCACACATTCACTTTCATTACAACATTCTCATTTCCGCTAGTCCGCTACATCATCATCATCATCATCTGCCTAGCCTTTTCCCAACTATATTGGGGTCGGCTTCCAATCAAGCCGGATTCAGCTGAATACCAGTATTTTACGAGGAGCGGCTGCCTACCAGTCCTCCATAACCCATTAACAAGGGTAACACGGTACTTCATGGCAAGACTGGAGTCAGATTTACTGGCTTCTGACTATCCGTAACGACTGCCAAAGATCTACAATGACAGCCGGGACCAACAGCTTAACGTGCTTTCCGAGGCACGGAGGAAACTCGTTATTTTAAGATGGTCACCCATCCACAGACCAACCTTGGCAAGCGTTGCTTAACCTTTAAGATCAACCCGTGCGGCTGTTATTATCTAGCCACGAGCTCCTCTAGATCCGACATTACAATATCCAAAAGGAATCAAATCCCAAATATAAAACAGCCATTCGACTTCATACTTTAAAAATCTCGCAAAACTCTCGGAACACAGATTTGTTAAAAGAATTTGTGGTAGAAATGTGTCAGGACTTTAAGTCAGTCAGTCAGTCAGTCGCGCCCGCGCACCCCCCCCCGGGCGGTTGTATTTCTTTAAACGCGCTTCGCGTATCGTAAATCAATATGACGAACGTAGTAAAGTGTGTTTCTTGTAATATCGTGATCGATGAGATGCTGGCGTATATACAGAACAAAGTGTCAGTTATAGACGAAGATACGTTAGTTCGAATCTGTACGTCCTCTTTCTCCAAAGAAGAAATTGAAAAATCTAAATTGTTATTGTTCGAGTCTGTGCCTGGGATTAAAATCAAACGAAAAAATAAGGGCAAAGAAGAACGTGATCTAGCTGATATAGTGCAGGTCTTCAAATCGAAGGAACCGGATTTGTTTCCAATTTATGTCGCGAGGGAATTGGAACGCCTACCTCCAGTGCTGTTTGACCACCTCGACTGCACGAAACTACTGAAGGATTTACTTCTGGTTCAAGAAGAAGTGAAGAATATAAAGTCTACATATGTTTCGCAAAGTCAGTTCGATCAACTAAGATCAGAATTATCCCAAATCAAAAATGATTCTTTGCCACCTAAACCAGATAACGTAAACAGACTACGAGGCGCCTGGGTGCTAGATAGTGGGCCTATAGGCCTTTCCCACGTTGATTATTTACCAATGGAGAAAAGTAGTACTTTCTATAAGGAAAAGGGAATTGAAAAAACTCCAGTTCAATTTAGAGAAATTTTGGGGGTAGCAGAAAATAGTCAGCGCAATAAATCAGCTGTTTCTCAACGGTCGACTGTGGTTAAACCGGTAGCCGATAACGGTACTCAATTCAAAAAGCCGTCTTTGTCTGCTTCGAGTAATGAGTCAGTGGCCATGACGTCATCGCCGCCCTCTGACACAAACCAGAATAAGGAGACGAATGAAGCCGCGTCAAGTGATACCGCACTTAATGTGAACTTGAACATGAAACGAAACGATTACGATTATGATGATAACAATCAGAACCACTGGCAGGTAGTAAATAAACGTAGAAAATCTATGAAATATCGTTATTCTGGCTCGGCAGGATTATGTCGCGACAATGAGGGAAAATTTAAAGCGGCGGATAGAAAGATACCTATCTTCATTACGCGAATACATAAAGATACCACAGACAAAGATATAACAGAATACATATACAACAAAACTAAGGAAATGATTATATTAGAGAAAATATCTTTTAAGTACGAAAGGGAATACAAGGCCTATAAGTTCTTTGTGTCGGAAAGCAAGTCGTCACTATTCCTCGATAGTAGTTTATGGCCCGAAGGAATCATATTCAGGCGATTTATAAATTTCAAACGAAAAATAACGAACGTCGAGGCGTCGCCATCGCCGCGTCGTGCCCGGACTGAGAACATAGTAAATGGATGAAGACAACCTATACGCATTAGTTAGCTTCAATTGTAAAAGCGTCAAGCGATCGGTAGACCATGTCAGGCAATTATGTCATACCTCTGATATAATAGCCTTGCAAGAGACGTGGCTACTGCCGAGTGATTTACCTTTTTTGAGCGACATTGATTCTGATTATGGCTATGTTGGGACGTCAGCTGTGGATACGACGGCGGGAATGCTCGTAGGCCGGCCGTATGGTGGAGTGGCGATATTGTGGAAGAAGAGCGTCTTTCAGAATGTGACTGTAGTGCAGTGTGACAACGCACGCGTCTGTGCCATTAAAGTGGAGTTAGGGCAAAGGTCGTTCTTAGTGTTTTGCATCTATATGCCTACTGATTGTGTCGCGAACCTAACGGAATTTACGGATTGTCTGAGCTTGGTAAGTGCTATTATTAGTAATGAACATATTGAGACTGTTTATTTACTCGGAGACTTTAATGCTCATCCAGGCCAGTTATTTTTTAATGAGTTGAAAGACTTTTGTGCGGAATCTCAGTGGATATGTGCTGACGTTGAATTACTCGGACTTTCAGCTGATACGTATAGCTTTATAAGTGACGCGAATGGGTCTAGACGTTGGTTAGACCACTGTCTAGCTACCGAGTCGGCTATGCAAACTGTAGTCAAAGTAGAAATTCAGTATGACGTTATGTGGTCGGATCACTTTCCTTTGCTTATATACTGTAATTTAAATTGTATTAAACCTAAAACTACATGCAATAATATTGAACAGTGTAATAAAATACGTTGGGGTGAGAGAAAATCTGAACAAATTGCACTTTATAGTAAATTATGTAATGAACAATTAAAATTAATCGATTTTCCGAGTGAACTAAGTGATTGTTGTGATTTCTCTTGTGCTGATGTGGAACATACGCATTTTATCGACAAAATGTATGACGAAATTGTGGATATCTTGGGCCGAGCAGCTAGTGACAGTTACTCTTCTAGTAATAGGTTACGTAGGAAGAAACCTGTAGTAGGCTGGAACAGACATGTCAGTGGTGCTCACCGGGAGGCCAGGTCTAAGTTTCAGTTATGGATGTGGTATGGTAGACCGAAGTCGGGTCGTATTTGGAGTGAGATGCAAGAAAGCCGTAAAATTTTCAAAAGCCGGCTAAAGTGGTGTCAAAATAATAGTGACCAACTTAGAATGGACATTCTGGCAACGCATCATTCCAAACATGACTTTCGTAGTTTTTGGAAGTCTACTAATAAAGTAACCAGTAGGCCTGGCTTGCCTGTGAGCGTTGGTGGCATTACTGACCCAAAAAACATAGCTGATATGTTTAAAAGCCATTTCATGGTAAGCTCACCTTTAGGGCCATCACGGTCGGGACTTGAAGGTGTGACTCGGGGGCAGGAGCTTAGTGTGAGGTTTACGGCCAAAGATGTAAGAAGGGTCATCACGACCATGACTCGAGGCAAGTCTCCTGGCCACGATGACCTGAGTGTCGAACATCTTAAATATGCTGGCGTCCATCTACCAAGGGTATTGGCTATGTTTTACTCCCTATGCCTAGGACACTCATATCTACCTCCAGCAATGATGCGAACCGTGGTGGTACCAATCGTGAAAAGTAGAACTGGTGATATAAGCGATGCCAACAACTATAGACCCATCTCTCTGGCTACAGTACTGTCTAAGGTTCTTGACAGGCTGCTTAACTCGCTGCTGAATGGCTGTCTGGAAATACATGACAACCAATTTGGATTTAAATCGGGACTCTCCACTGAGACAGCTATTCTGTGTTTGAAGCAGACTGTCAAGTACTATACTGATCGCAAAACACCAGTCTACGCGTGCTTCCTCGACCTTTCGAAAGCTTTTGACCTGGTTTCCTATGATATCCTCTGGGATAAGTTAAGCAACACATCTCTGCCAATCGAATGCATTCGAATTCTCAAATATTGGTACGGGAACCAGGTCAACGTGGTTCGTTGGTCGGGGACGCTGTCTGAACCATACAGGTTGGAGTGCGGGGTAAGGCAAGGGGGGTTGACCTCGCCAACGCTCTTCAACCTTTATGTAAACGCACTCATCGAGAGGCTGAGTAGCACGCATGTCGGATGTCATGTTGGTGGAGTTTGTCTAAACAACATAAGTTATGCAGACGATATGGTGCTATTGAGCGCCTCGGTTTGTGGCCTGTCCAAGCTGCTCGGCATTTGTGAGGAATATGCTCTCAGTCATGGTCTGCTCTATAACACCAGGAAGAGTGAGTGTATGGTATTTCAAGCCCGAGGTAGGTGTCCGGATAGTATCCCTAGCATTAAATTAAATAGTGTACCGCTAAAAAGGGTTGACACCTTCAAATACCTTGGACATCTGGTGACCTCTGACTTGAAAGACGATACTGACATGGAGCGGGAACGTAGGGCGTTGTCTGTTAGAGCGAACATGATAGCTCGCAGGTTTGCAAGATGCTCGAAGGAAGTGAAGAAGACTCTTTTTAGAGCATATTGCACTTGCTTCTATTCGAGCGCCCTGTGGGCTAACTATACTCAAAAACGGTACAACGCCCTACGAATCCAATACAACAATGCCTTCAGGGTGTTGTTGGGGCTGCCTCGGTACTGCAGTGCGTCGGGGATGTTCGCCGAGTCACGCATTGACTGCTTCTATGCGACGATGCGGAAACGGTGCTCATCGTTGGTGCGCAGGGTCCGCACCAGCTCCAACAACATTCTGAGGATGTTGGCTGAGAGGTTCGACTGTCATTACATTAACCATTGCTGCATGGTTAATGTAGTGACTATATAAGTTTCAATTTTTATTTTTATAATTTAATTTTCCTATAATTTAATTTAATTTTTGACTTTTATGTAATTTTGCTTTAATTTGAATTTAATATGTTTTGACTTTTAATTTTCTTCTATTTATTTTAATTCTTGACATTTGAATTTTTGATTGAATTGAATTAAATAATTCAGTAATTTTTATAATTTTAATTGGTCTGAAATTGAATTAAATTATATTGTAATGATTTCTTAATAATTTTAATTTTCTTTCAATGTAACGATTGTAATGTATAATGTATTTTTTAATATGGGAATAATTTCCTGACAATAAATTATTATTATTATTATTATTATTTGTTATTTTTATGTTTTCTTCCCATTTAAGGGAGACAAACCTTACATACGGGTCGGGACCAAGTATATAAGGTGGAGTTTAAATTGAAAAGGTAGATGTTAGTGTTGAAGAAGTTAGGAATTTTCTAGTGATGCGACAGGTGTTGAGGATGGTGGCTTTTTGAAGCATGTAGTGTATTTGAGCTGGTATCTGTAGAGTGTTGAGGCTTTGTGTTAATGATTTTGGTATTATGCCAGTAGAAGAAAGAACAATCGGTACAATATGGACAGTTCGAGCTTTCCATTGGGTTTTAATTTCTATGGCGAGATCTTGATACTTACTAAGCTTTTCGGATATTGTGGTTTGCATATTGTGTGAGTTAGGTATTGCTATGTCAATCAAATAAACTGTTTTATTGGTTTTGTCATGAACGGTAATATCGGGTCTGTTATAATGTATCGTTTTGTCTGTTATGATTGTCCGGTCCCAATAAATTTTGACATCCTGATTTTCTAATATAGTTTCTGGGGTATATTTATAATATGGTATCATATCAGTTACCAGTTTATGTTTATATGCTAAATTTTGGTGTATAATTGCAGCGACTTGGTCATGCCGGTGTTTATAATCTGTTTGGACTAGCGATTTACATGCGCCTGTTATATGTTGGATGGTTTCAGAGGCACTATTGCAGTGCCTGCATAGATCGGTCGGTTGATTCTGATCTTTCATGATGTATTTTCTGTAATTACGAGTGGCTACTATTTGATCTTGAATGGCTAACATAAAACCCTCAGTCTCGGGAAACAATTCGCCTCGTTTGAGCCATTCGTTCGACATTATTTTATCGACGTGTGGCTGGCTCAGAGAGGCTCGATGTCTACCATGGAGGGCTTTGTCAGACCATTCTGCAATTTTTTGTTGCGGGCTTACGATGTGTTCATTTATTTGCGTGTTCCTATTTTGGAGATTTAATGGTGTTAATTTTTTATCTGTTTCTGATACGTGTTTGTGTAATAATGAGTTTTCTGATTTGCAATGGAAGTATGCTCTAAGTGAATGTATTTGTTTATTGTGTAAGTTGTGTATATCTATCATACCTCTTCCTCCTTCCTGGCGTGGCAGTGTAAGTCGTTGTATGCATGACTTTGGATGATGTTTTCTATGTTTGGTAAGGAGTGTATGGACAGTGCGCTGTATTTTTTTGATGTCAGTCTTTGACCAGTGTAAAATTCCAAAGGAGTAAGTGAGAATAGGTACTGCAAATGTGTTGATGGCTTTAAAAGTGTTTCTAGAGTTTAAATGACTTTTTAAGATAAGGTTGAGGCGATGTGAGAATTTTTTAAGCAGTTCTTGTTTTGAAAGCTTTTGCTGTATCTGTCTGGACTGTTTAAAACCTAAATATTTATAAGTACTGTGTTCATCCATTGGTTCAATCGATTGACCAGATTGAAGTAAGTAGCTATTATTTTGGACTCTACCTTTTACAACTGACAAGATTTTGCACTTATCCACTCCAAATGACATACAAATATCATTAGAAAATATCTGTGTTGTATCTGCTAGTTGGAAAAGTGCTTCCCTGTCAGATGCATATAGCTTTATGTCGTCCATGTACATCAGGTGTGTTAATCTGTATTGTGTATTATTGTTTGCCAGTGTGAATCCTACGTCTGATTTATTTAGCAAATGTGATAGCGGATTGAGTGCCATGCAAAACCACAGAGGACTCAAAGCGTCTCCTTGAAAAATTCCTCGTTTGATATGAATCGGCTCAGTAGCTACTGTCGCTAAGGATGTATTAATTTTTAGAACAGTTTGCCAGTTTTGCATAGACGATTTTAAGAACTGTTTGAGTGTTGGGTGAATTTTATATAAGTCTAAGATGTGTAATAACCAACTGTGGGGAACGGAATCGAAAGCCTTTTGGTAGTCAATAAACATAGTATGGATATCCCTCTTACTTTTAACGGCGTTATTCATAGTAATCGCGTCAATGGTCAGTTGTTCTTTACATCCTTGGCTATGCTTACGACATCCTTTCTGCTGTTCTGCTAGGATGTTATTTTTTGTTAAATGTTCATATATTATTTCACTTACGCAGGCTGTTAGTATTTTGTATAAGGTTTGTAGGCAAGTAATTGGTCGGTACTTCGCGGGATTTATGGCGTCATTTTTATCTTTAGGTATCATATAAGTTACTCCGTGTGTGATGTATATTGGAAGTAAATGTGGTGATTTTATGAATGTATTCAAATGATTATGTAAGAAAGGATGTATGCTCGAGAATTTCTTATACCAATAGTTGTGGATGTTGTCAGTGCCTGGCGATTTCCAGTTGTGTGTGCGCTTGATGACTTCTATGAATGTGTCTATGGGTATAAATTCAAATTCCATATCTGGGATGTCTGAAGTTGTATCGTTAATCCAGTCTGCGTGTATTATTTAACTTCGTAATTTCTGTGTATGGTTGTAATATTTTCGTGTTTTGATTGTAAATTAGAGACCGAGTAAGCTGACTGTTCAAAAGAGTCACTGAGTTTCTAGATAGGAAAAGGTCAGTTAAACGATAGATTGTAAGGTTTTTTTATGTTACTAAGATGTATTGTATATGGCATAATTTCAGCCGAAAGATGTTGGACATAGGTCTCCACCAAGCGTCACTACAATGAACAGTTCTGTGCGTCTCGCGTCCATCGCATTTCCGCAATCCTCATACGTTATCGGTCCACCTTTTGGGAGGTCTTCCAATGCTGTGACTTCCAGTGCGCGATCGTCACTCCAAAACCTTTTTGTCGCATCGACCATCTGTTCTACAAGCAATGTGCCCTGCCGACGCACGCCGACGTCAGTAAAAGTCTAGCACTCTGTCTCTCTTCATCCAGACTGGCAAAAGTTATTTTATGATCTTCTAACTCAATCAAAATTATTTTATTAATCTTTAAAAAGAAACATTTCCTATATATTGTTTTTTCTACCTTTATTTTACTAATAGGCGCCCCTTTGTGTTTTTCGGATTAGTAGCGTTCTTTTGTAGTGTTGTGCTTTTGTTTCGATCCGATGATGGAACAATGGCAGTCGGTAGATAACAAGCGTTGATTGTTAGTTCTTATCAATAGGAAACCCTTATTTTTACGGAGATACCTCCTCGTAATTAACTACATTGTTTCTTTGTTCTTCTACTGTATTTAAAGGTTAATACGTTTATAATTATATTGATTAAATCGACTGCTTTTTGTTTGATTTACTCTGTGAGATAATTTAGGTTAAACTATATTAGGTAAAAACTATATTGGCCTCGCGGGCGCAAACCAATGCGTTGATCCAACCAGATCCGCGCCGCTCTTAATTCCATGATGTACGATGCCTTTCACAACGCCAAAGACAGAAACAGATGGAGGAACATCATAGGTGATGAAGCAGGAAGATCACGACCCTCAGCATTGAGGAATACGACGCAAGGAGGGGGGGGGGGGGGGGATATTGGGTCCACGTGGACCACATACGCCGATCTGGGCGCGTCGGTCTCGATACATTTTATATGGCACCTAGACTGGTAGAGCTACATTAGGCCCACACCAAGCGATGCCGTTCTACAGTATACAGAAAGAAAGAAAGTACAATATTTGTAATGCAAGGAATCTGAATGTGAAACTGAAACTGTAACTTAATTTTCAAACCTCAATTTTCCTTACTGCGTTTTAAATCAGTTCGGCATTTTATTGTAATGATCTTTTTTTTTCAAAATCAATATCACAATGTTTTAACTGCATACCTATTATAAAGTTACATTCATCATATTTTCTTTTAAAATTTAATTTACACTAAAAAAAACGGAGTGAAAACTCCCAAGCACTGAACTAAATGTAATCCATCAAAATATAGTTTTGATAACTAACTTAACACATTTTTAAGTGTGATAAATGAGCGGGTAATGTCACTGACTAGCTCAGCACACCGAGACAAACCCTCCTGGGACCCTTCAGTTGCCCTTTGCACTCCGGGGTCACAGTAACTCTTTCGAACTGCCCTGCAGATAAGGACTTGGTTGAATTCTGACGGATAGAATATCAGTCCTGTGACTAGATGGGTGTTGTGTCTGGTCCGGGCAACTGCCCGATAGTTGATTTCTGACTATTGTTGATGTTCTAATCACGCGAAAAACTCTGGATTTTGTAATTTTGCTTTATTGTGACCACTTCACCGTAGGCATAGGCTACGGTGAGCAACCTGTAGCTCACCTTCTGGCCGTCCAGAAACTGTCCGGACTGAGCCTAAGTCGTCGTCAGTCGTGTAGTGTTCCACGTCACGTGCGCCTAAAGGAGATTTCAGCAAAATCTAAACGCTACTGGAGCCGTGGGTTTTTTTTTTTTAGGTTGGGAATCATCAAAATGACTTCTCCTGCTCTGGGCGGAGCGGGAGGGCGTGTCAGACTTTTACTGACTAAAACCCACTCCTGTTCCTTCTTTGCCTTAATTCCGGGGCACCGGGGCTCTCTTTAGTCAACCCAGGCCCCAGAAGGCTTCAGCCCTACCGGGCCCCTACTGTTTGCTGACATCTCCTTGAGGCGCGCGTGGAACAACACGCGCCGTCGACGACATGGGCTTGGTCCGGATTGTTACCAGACGTCCGGACGGCGAGCTACCCATTAATAATAATAATAATTTATTTATTTATTCAGGTAAGTTACACCCATATCATGCCATATTACAATTAATTAATTAAAATAAATAAAATAAAATTGCCTCAAAATGTCATTAATTATTACAATTGCAATGGTATAGTAGATAAATATGTCATTATTATAACACTAATTTAAAAAGTCAGCCAGTCTAATCAAATAATAATATGTCAGAATAGTCAAAATAACAAATTAATAATCACAATTTAAAAAAACAAAAATAATAATCAAAATTCAACAATTAAAAATTTTAAAATCAAAAATAGTCAGTAGTGTCTACACGTTTCTTGCACTGCTAAATGTCGGCCACTACAATGCCTAATTGCCCATTGCTCGCCGTCCGCAAGCATGCGCCTACGGTGCCTGGAAATCGGGATCAGAATCTCGGCGGCGGGGGCGTGAGGGCCATGCCCTCTCGCGTGCGGCCGCCTCCTTGGCTAGCATTACTGCTTCGCAGAAGGATGCGACCGCCTGCCACTCCTCCTCGTTTCGGACCATGGCCTGTACCAGGCAGGGCCCGGCGCGAGAGGTCATTGCCACCAATCGCCACCTCGAGGACACGGCGATGCTCGGCCCAAGCGGGGTATACCTTCACCGTATGCTTCACCGTGTCCTCCGGGCGGTCATCACAATGGTGACACCCGGGTGGAGCCGTGGGTTTGCTTCTGAAAGGAAAATCCTCCTAGGGTTCCTGAGACACAAGGCAAAGAATGAACATATGAGTAGGTTTTAATCAGTAAAAATCTGACACGAAGGAGTCAGATTTTTACTCATTGAACATCGAAGAAGACATTGAAGAAGTCATTGGATTGGATTGGCCCACAGAAATCTTATTCTGATATCTATGGATTGGCCGTTTAAAAATCTGTGTTTATTCAGTTGCCCTTTGCACTCCGGGGTCACAGTAACCCTTCAGAACCGCCCCACAGATAAGACCTTCACTAAATACTGGCGGATCAAAGTATCCTCGCTTCAAACTATTGTACTGAACAGTTCAAAAGTTCAAGTAAGTATTATGATTAACAAACTTTCGGCGAAGGTTAATATTGTAGTTAGTTTTATATATGCTTGTTAGATATGAGAAGTGTCGTGTTGGCTCAGTGTTAAAGGCAGCCGCTTCTCATGCATGAGGTTGCGGGTTCGGAAAGGGGCAAGTTAACTAGGAACCCTTATAGTTTCGCCAAGTATGTCTGTCCGTCTGTCTTTCCGTCCGCGGATAATCTCATTTTTATAAAATCTATGTACTTTTTGTTGCCCTTTGCTCTCTAGGGTCACAGTAACCGCCTCACAGATAAGACCTTGTCTAAATACTGACGGATCAAAGTATCCTCGCTTCAAACTATTGTAGTGAACAGTTCAAAAGTTCAAGTAAGTATTATGATGAACAAACTTTCGGCGAAGTTCACTTGTATAGTCGAGAGGCTAATAATAAGTTACGCTTTGTTCCGCCATCTTGTTAAATGGTTGACAGAAATTGATGTGGAGGAACCGGCTTTGTTATTTTACATATATACGCTGGTTAGATAAGAGAAGTGTTGTGTTGGCTCAGTGGTTAAATCACCCGCTAGTAATGCATGAAGTTGCTTCGGAAAGGGGATAGATCCAATGTGTATTTTTAGGGTTCCTTAGTTAACTATTAGCCTTTATAGTTTCGCCAAGTCTATCTGTCTGCCTGTTTGTCCGTCTGTCTGTCTGTCTATCCGTCTGTCTTTTCGTCCGCAGATAATCTCAGAGACCGTTAGCAGCTAAAAAACATATTTTTTTTTATAAAATCTGTGTACTTTTTATTGCCCTTTGCTCTTCGGGGTCACAGTAATCCTTTCGATCCTACCCACAGATAAGACCTTCACTAAATACTGACGGATCAAAGTATCCTCGCTTCAAACTATTGTACTGAACAGTTCAAAAGTTCAAGTAAGTATTATGATGAACAAACTTTCGGCGAAGTTCACTTGTATAGTCGAGAGGTTAATAACCGAAGTTACGCTTTGTTCCGCCATCTTGGTAAATGGTTGACAGAAATTGATGTAGATATGAGAATAAAATACGCTTGTTAGATATGAGAAGTGTTGTGTTGGCTCAGTGGTTAAATTACCCGCTGGTAATGCATGACGTTACTTCGGAAAGGAGAAAGTTCCAATGTGTATTTTTAGGTTTCTAAGGGCCTGTTTCACCACCTATATTTAAGTTTCGAGTATCTTACTTGACAGATAATTTCATACAAATTCTGTTCCATTTGAATTTATTCAGTGAGTAGTGCCTACTCGGACATTGTGAAACAGACTCTCAACCTATCAATACCCGCGAAACGAGACACAATAGTAAGACAATAACAGCGCGATCGCATGAGACCAGTCGGGAATTCATGAATTAGTTAACTATTAACCCTTATAGTTTCGCCAAGTCTGTCTGTCCGTCTGTCTTTCCGTTCGCGGATAATCTCAGAGACCGTTAGCAGCTGAAAAACATACATTTTTAAAAAAAATCTGTGTACTTTTTGTTGCCCTTTGCTCTCCGGGGTCACAATAATCCTTTCGAACCGCCTCACAGATAAGACCTTGTCTAAATACTGACGGATCAAAGTATCCTCGCTTCAAACTATTGTAGTGAACAGTTCAAAAGTTCAAGTAAGTATTATGATGAACAAACTTTCGGCGAAGTTCACTTGTATAGTCGAGAGGTTAATAACCGAAGTTACGCTTTGTTCCGCCATCTTGTTAAATGGTTGACAGAAATTGATGTGGAGGAACCGGCTTTGTTATTTTACATATATACGCTGGTTAGATAAGAGAAGTGTTGTGTTGGCTCAGTGGTTAAATCACCCGCTAGTAATGCATGAAGTTGCTTCGGAAAGGGGATAGATCCAATGTGTATTTTTAGGGTTCCTTAGTTAACTATTAGCCTTTATAGTTTCGCCAAGTCTATCTGTCTGCCTGTTTGTCCGTCTGTCTGTCTGTCTGTCCGTCTGTCTTTTCGTCCGCAGATAATCTCAGAGACCGTTAGCAGCTAAAAAACATATTTTTTTTTATAAAATCTGTGTTCTTTTTATTGCCCTTTGCTCTCCGGGGTCACAATAATCCTTTCGAACCGCCCCACAGATAAGACCTTCACTAAATACTGACGGATCAAAGTATCCTCGCTTCAAACTATTGTAGTGAACAGTTCAAAAGTTCAAGTAAGTATTATGATGAACAAACTTTCGGCGAAGTTCACTTGTATAGTCGAGAGGTTAATAACCGAAGTTACGCTTTGTTCCGCCATCTTGTTAAATGGTTGACAGAAATTGATGTGGAGGAACTGGCTTTGTTATTAATACTCTTGTTAGATATGAGAAGCGAAATCTATTCTATTACTCGTACTCGTATACTCGTATATTCCATAACTTTCACACAACGCCATCTAGTCCCAAGCTAAGCAGAGCAGTGTTATGGGTACTAGACAACTGATAAACACACTTATATATTTCTAAATACATACTTATTATAGATAAATAACACCCAGATACAGAACAAATGATCGTGCTCATCACACCAACATTCTTACTGGGTGGAATCGAATCTACGACCTCCGGCATAGCAGTCAGGGTTACTTACCATTAGACCAACATGCCAGTTATTATTATCTATCTATAGTATTCGTTGGAAGGCCTCCCACAAGGTGGACCGACGACCTGGCGATGGTTGCGGGAATCCGATGGATGCGAGACGCACAGGACCGGTCGTTTTGGTGACGCTTGGGGGAGGCTTTCACCTTAAAAGGAAAAAAAAACGGAACCCTTATGGGAACGATATAATGATAACGAGTTATAAATATCTCGGGAACGTGTGAGGTATCGAGTTGAAAATAATACAGTGCGTGAGTCCGACTCGTACTTGCACACTTTTTTTCTTCAACATAGGTAATACTCATTATCCTTGACCGATATAAGTTAAATATTTCCAACTTTCACACGGGCGAACCCGCTGCTAGAAGCTAGTTGTAAATACGCATATAAATTGCCTAAAACCGAATAAGAACCAACCACATTAGTACAACACAAAGCTATCATTGTAACTCAAACACAATACGATCGGAAAAATATTGATACCCGGACTGATTGAAACCCGGGTACCCGGGAATAACCGGGTAACCGGGTAAGTTATTTTAGAACTTATTATGAAAGAGATCGGGTTTAATGATTATGTTCGGATCGGTGAATTTTAATTAAACAGGGTTTTGGTTTTGATAATAATAGGAGTTTGAAAATAATTGTTAGGAGAGGCTGATAAAATCTGAGAGGAAAACGATTGATTACATTATTATAATGAGCATTAATTAATACAGTATTCAACATCTACCTAGCCTTTTCCCAACTATATTGGGGTCGGCTTCCAGTCAATCCGGATTTAGCTAAATACCAGTATTTTACGAGGACCGGCCGCCTACCAGACCTCCACAACCCATTAACTGGGGTAACACGATATTTCATGGCAAGACTGGAGTCAGATTTACTGGTTTCTGACTATCCGTAACGATTGCCAAAGATCTACAAATTACCACCGGGACCTACGGCTTAACGTGCTTTCAGAGGCACGAAGGAAACTCGGTATGTTAAGATGGTCACCCATCCACAGACCAACCTTGGCAAGTGTTGCTTAACCTTGAAGATCGACCCGTGCGGCTGTTATTATCTAGCCACGAGCTCCTTTACATACAGAATTACGGTATTTAAATAAAATTAAAATAGCTAAAGGAACTGGATGCTTCCGATTTATTTCAAGAACTTTATTTTTTTAAACTAGGAACGAGAAAACTAAAGAATCGCTTTCGCGAAAGAACTAGATCAAAGCGTAGATTTTTTTAGAAAAAAGAAAACGTATAAGAAACTCCATGGACGTTCTTTTAAATAAAAAATATAAAAAAAAACTAGCTTCAGCCAGAGGCTTTGCTTGCGCGATAGCAAGAATAAAGTTGAATTCTATCAGTGAAATAATTTTATAAGAATAGGTTCATTGGTTTTTGAGTTTATCCGTTAAAAATATCGATTGTCTCGTGCTATTTGCGTTTAGGGCAATACGTTGTTTCTTCCATTCTATCCATCGACCGTTACGCTATCACTAACCCCTTTTCTTCCATATCACTCCTCACACAATCCATCCATATTTATGATCATTATCATCTTTTTCAATCGGCGTGGAATGAATAAGACCTACTAAGTAGAGTGATTTTGTTCTTCACATTTGATTTTATTTTTTAATTGTGAAGTAAATACGAGTACTTAGTACTGTACATCGCTGGTTTAATTTGGCTTATTCCATTTTAAAATTAATTTGGTTGTTGTCTGTAACCGCCCACGGTTGAGACAGATTTGTGAGACAGGGTTGTGTGGAATGTGTGGATCAATCAAGACATTTGAGAAGCAAGCTCAAAATTCTTAATCATCGACATCCAATTGCTAAACAGTTGATTTCCTATCGGTTGTATTTACGAGTACATACAACCCTTAAATCTATCACATACCCGCGAAACGAGACACAATAGTAAAACAATAACAGCGCGGTCTCATAGAACCGGTTGAGGATTCAAACATTAAGTAAAGAATGAATAGGTTACTTCTAGGCTCCTCTGTGAGCCACATCATCACTTACTATCAGGTGAGATATTTGGTCAGGCGTGAGACTAACAATAATAATAAATAAAACGAAATACCGTGGTTTATTCCATTCTCAGTCATAAAACCAATAGTTGGCATAACCGTAGTTAAAAAAAGTCATTGCAAAGTCCATTTCGCAGTGACAATATTGACTTTGGTTTAATTCACGCGGAAAGCGGCTAAAGGAAGGGATCGCAAACATTTTTTAGAAATACCTATCGACACGAATCAACAGTTCATAGTGTTGTGACATGCTTGCGTGGGAATTGTGTCGATACTTTTTAGGTACGTTGTTTTTAAAACGAATATTAATAGATATTCATAAAAATAAAGGAATATGTAATTTAAATTGTAGATATAGAAAGTAGCACTTATTAGTAAAGTTTTTTTTTAGTTGGGTTTCCTAATGACTTCCCCGTTGTAAGGCGGAGTGGGAGTGAAAGCTATTGAACAAAATGGACGGCAAGACAAAAAAAGAACATAGGAGTAGGTTTTAGTCAGTAAAAATCTGACACAATCTCTAACTTCACATGTTAGCTTTAGCACAATGGAAGTTTTTCTGAAAAGTTTTATGAGTATAGGTGGGATGTCCACCATTTACCGGTGGCGTAACACCTTACATACAACGATGATCCAATGAAGAAATGGGCTAGAAATTAATTTGCGCAAAATTCCGATAGAACAATGTTTAACTAGATTTTTTATATCTGTTTTTTTATCTTGTACAGTCTAAAATAAACATTATTTTTATTCATCATCATCATCATCTACCGAGCCTTTTCCCAACTATATTGGGGTCGACTTCCAGTTAAGCCGGATTTAGCTGAATACACGGTACTTCATGGCAAGACTGGAGTCAGATTCTAATGGTTTCTGGCAATCCGTAACGACTGCCAAAGATATACAAATGACAGCCGGGACCTACGGCTTAATGTGTGGAGGAAACTCGGTATGTTAAGATGGTCACCCATCTACAGACCAACTTTGGCAAGCGTTGCTTAACCTTGAAAATCGACCCATTATTTTTATTATTACAAAAAAAATACTACCGATATAAATCATCGATACCCGCCCAACCCTAGCAGGTATAATCTACAGAGGCCATCGTTTGTACTGCATATTGGATATCAACCCCTCACTATTTGCTGACACTCCACAGTAGGTATTACTGATGGAATTTGTAGTAATACCTCATCTAACTGAACCCTTTACGATTTGTTGATATTTGTAGATTTGTATACATGGATGATGTTATTCAAAATTGATATATGGGCTGCGGGGTTGTCAGAAATAGTTACCGTGGCCTTGGAATACAGGTGGGTCTTAGTCAGTAAAATCTGATATTCGGATCTCGCTCCAGCGTGAAAGCTATTTGATGATTTATGGCCTCAAAAAAGGGGTACATCTGTCTACAATCTTCTATTAATATACCTAATCTATATACATAAAACAAAGTCGTGTTAGTTACACCATATAAAACTCAAGAATGGCTCGATTTTAATGATCATTGCTTTGTTGGCTACGTAGCCGCCCCGAATAGCAAAATAAATTGAGGTAAAAAAACGAAATACCCAATTTCATCGAAAATGCAACTGTCAAATAATTAGATTGGTCTCAATCATACCATCATTCAGCCAATATTTTAAATTGACTGTTCGCTGGGTCAGCTAGTAATATAATGAAGCGGAATATTTTTTTGTTTTTGTTAGTTAGTATAGTGTATAATTATTATGGTAAACCAGGCATGTAGATGCCCCAGTCGGTAACGTGCTCCGCTGAATAAACAGACACACATTTTTGGTGCTCATTTGAGCCAATCTGGTTAGATTATAAGTTGATAGGTATATACAACTCGAATGAAATGAATATTTTTAGTTTCTTTAATAATATCAACATTTATCTTGCGCTAAGTAGTTTCTCATAAAGTACCTACTATTTTACGCTGCTTTAAATGTGACTATGCAAACTACGAGTATTTTCGGGTATTCAATGTAGCAATTGTTTTCGAACCAGGTGCCATGTTAACGCGGTTTGTAAGTTTTAGACCGTTTTCACATTTTCCGATCCGATATCGGTATCGGACGCCGATACGATATCGGGGTAAGGTAAATGTATGAGATATGTACCTGTCTTTCATATTGTCCGACCCGATATCGGATATCGGAGCACAGCATTTCATACATTTTACTTACCCCGATATCGTATCGGCGTCCGATACCGATATCGGATCGGATAATGTGAAAACGGTCTTACGGCGATGTAAGCTGTACAACCCATGTTTAACCTATCAATACCCGCGAAACGAGACACAATAGTAAAACAATAACAGCGCGGTCCTATGAGACCGGTCGGATATTCATGAATTAACTTGTGTTCTATAGTTTGTATAATTTTGAATGCGTGACTTAGTTTTGCAATTAGGACACGTTACCGACTGGGGCACATATGCCTGGTTTAACTTCGTACCTTCCCATGATAGTGCTCGTTGTAGCCAGGGGCGTACGTATCATAGATACGAGCGATGATTACTAATGACTAGGCGTCTGATCACTAGTTATTGTGAAGCCTCGGCTTCTCTTCTCTTGCTTCACAAAGCGATGGCCACAGCGCGATGGATTAATCGATAGCGTCGAATGCTTCGCTTGTCGCCACATGGATTAACAGCGATTGTGGCTCCAGTAAAGATAGCTCTAACGACTTTAATGTTTGTGTAAAATCAAACACAGTTTTGACATTGAAGTCCAAAAAATAAACAAATGTTGTTGAATGTGTTGTCCTTAAACAAATGTTTAAGAATTTCTCCACTTTATTAAGGTCAAAAGGTTACTCTTCAGTTCAATTCCAATTGGTCGACATTGGTATTGGATTCTGACATTTCGTACTAAACGGTTTAGCGCACGCCAGGCCCAATCCTAATGTTTAGCGCACTCCAAGTCTAATCCCAATTTCACTATGGTCACGCAGTTTTAAATTAATTTGGCGCTAGCATCGCCTCCCACAAGGCAATGACCTAGTGATGGCCGTGGGAATCCGATTAATGACAAACGCACAAGATCGGTCGTCATAGCGATACATGGGGGAGGCCTATGTCCAATAGTGGACGTTTTTCGGCTGATATGATAATAATGATAATGACCACGTAAAATACCTACAGATTTTCAGCTGTATCCAGAAAACTTGGAACCCATTCTTAATTAGTCAGAAAAAGTCTGGGCAGCTGATAATGCATTATCAATCACTTAGCTACAAATATAATGCGCCATTGTCACTTTATTACTCCAAATACCGTGTGATCAGGCGTGACGCTATCACGTTGTTGAGGGGCCTATCACGCCACAGTGCACGCTGCAATATCGGCCGTGACCATAGAGTAAAGAGATATTTTGGTGGCCACTGTGAGAGAACGCACTATTACGACAATTTTAATTTTAATTTATTTTTCCACCAAATTACAACAACCTTAATATAGTTTACAGACAATTGCATACTTATTTTCTATTACAAACATACCTTCAATAAAATCGTACACCATCAAAACTGTGGTTGTTGCGAAACCGATTCACCCTGACCCCCGTGCTAGTTTGCAGTGTACTACGATAGGACAGCAATTCTCGTTTTCGGTACGCAATTTATGTGACACTTTTACACAAGCCGATTTAAACTAAACAATAAAATAAACATTCACTTAATCAAGTACAACTGGCAACACCTATTGTTTTTTTTTTGTAGTGTGATTTTATTAAATGATTTTTCTCGCTCTAGGGTGGTATAAGGGCATGGCAGACTTTTACTGACTAAAGTCCACCTGCGTTCTTCATTCGGTTGCCCTTTGCGTTCTAAGGTCGACACATAGGTTGAGTGAATCCTAGCATATTAGTAAGTGTCACTGTTTTTATTCAGTTAGGGAGGAGAGATGCATGCATACACAGACAGGTACGCAGCGACGATGCATGCATGCATTGCATGCATATTTCTGAATTGTTGACTGACTTGTATTCTACACTATCTCACCTGATGGTAAGCGATGATGTGGCCGTTGATGAAGCACGCTTGTCTAGAAGTAACCTATTCACTCTTGACTTAACGACAACTGCGCTGCAATATGTTACAATGCAATCGTGCAATGACTTACTGCAGTTCCTAGCCGCAGTGTGGTTATTCCGTGGTCTGTATGCCGGGGATTATTGCGCGAACTCAACTCAGCCGTGATGTGTGCGAATATTACACTGAGTGCGAAAGTGAAAATCACGAGCTTTTGAAGTGCGACAGTGCGTGTTACACTACAGTAGCGTAATGATATGATTTGGTTTCTGGTAATAATTGTTTCTGATACCGGTGGGATACTATTTTTTTTTCTTTGTTGTTTTTTGTTAAAGAAATATTTAAAAATATATTCGTCAGATATGATGTGCAAATAATTGTGTGTTTTTAAAGGATGATGGGCAGATTTGTATGGAGTTTGTCCCAACCGTTGTAGCAATATATGATATGTAGTCAAATGTTGTACGTGCTCCCCTTATTACATATATTCACTCCTTTTTACTCTAAGTGATGTCCAAGTAAGGAAAAAATATTTTTGAAAACAAGCTAAAAAAAACCATCTGCTTTTAGTGACACAAAGCTCCTGAGTGTGTCTGCTTAATGCTGGTCAACAATCGCCACCGTATAGGCGGACAGGCCGTATGATGCATTTATAAATATCTGCGTATCATATATCTTTGAGCTTCGGAGGCATTTTGCGGTCACGTAGAACGTGACCGCACCTCGCGCCATTTTGCCCAAGCCGCGCCTATACGTGCTTGGACATTGTCATCCACGTTGCCAGACTTGTGCAGCACGGATCCAAGGTACCGTAACGTATCGAACTTTGTGATCAAATCTGAACCTATTCGGATAATGTTTGCATCCGTGCCTACACAGGACATGTACTCGTTTTTCGCCACATTTAGTCCCTGACCGCCGTTTTCCAGCGTGTCTTTCCAAATGTTGACTTTGCGCTCAGGATGGGCTTTGTTCTGATTAACGAGGGCGATGTCATCGGCATGCATCATTAGCTATGGAGGCTGATCTTGGATGTTATTCGTAACTACAGCGAGCACAACGTTAAACAAGAAAGGGCTAAGAACTGAACCTTGGTGAGCGCCAACAGATATTGGGAAAACATTGGATTCACCAACAGCGATCTGGATAGAGGACACGGGATCGCGGTACATATATCTGATATTGTCAATATAGGCCTCGGGAACGCCCTTCAAGCAGAGTGCCCACCAGATGGACTGCCAAGGTATACAGTAGGAGGCCTTCTGCAGGTCTAAAAAGGCCATATGCAGAGCTCTTCTTCTATATTTCTTATGAAATACCATAAATAACGCTAACTTTTAATTTTTTTTAAAGAAACGTTAAACACCTGTAAGTTTTTTCAGACGCGGAATCCAGCTTCGCGGTCATACAATAATTTGTTCCTCTAAACGATATCTACAAATTGATATATCACACAAAGTGCTACAACACTTGGGACAATTTGCCCATTATCCTTTAAGGCTGTTTGTTTGTTATCCTGATTTTTACGTCATTAAAGTATAATGTTTAATGAATTAATAAAATGTTTAAATTACTAACTTTGTTCAGACAGGAGCAATGGTCTTAACATAGTTCCTGTTTTAAGTGGAACAAAAACATGTTTGTTTTCCCTAAGCCGCAATAGTTTCGCACTGAGTGTTGTCTTTGGGTGCACTAGCCTAGCGCGTACAGGAATAATCGCCGGGTGGTAGGCCACGTTCCCCGAAAAGTGTCTAAGAAACTTCTGCGAGTTGGCTTCGGCCCCTTGTATGCCTTTCAAAGCTCCAGGACCCAACAGTCCTGATATACAAAAACATAAGTAATAAAAAATTTATTACAAGAATAATTGAACAGAAAATCTTCTTAAATGTCTTCATATGAGTAATTGAGCACTTAAGGTATCTTTGAAGAGGAAGAAGTGCTTTGGTATTCGTAATACGATTATATTGTCTTGCGAATGCCGAATAATATGTCGTTGAAGTTAAGTGATGCTGGCATATCATATCATTTCCGGAACTGGAACAGAATCGAAACCGGAACTGAAATTATAACTGGAACCAGAACAAAAACCAAAGGCAGAGGCGAATGCAAAATCGTCAAATAAACTAGGTACGTCTGTTTTTTATACTCTGAGACTAAAATGACATTACAACACAAAAGAACTGGCATTATTCCTATGGTAGGTTTGACATTACCTGTGTCAATTTAGTCTCATAAAAACAGATGATACTACTTCTGCGAAAAAAAAAAACAACAAGTGAAAGAGTAATCGACAAAAGGCCAGTGGCGAGGAAGGTTCCCGCGTGCCAATTTTAAACTCGTTTGTACCTCCGATCTAAGTTCCGATTAAAATTGATCGGAACGGAAATCAATCTGAAGTTCCGCACTTTGGAATTGGTATTGAACCTCTGTAATTTCTCTGATGCGAAGACGGGGTAGAAGCCTTAAGTGGCCTGCGTACACCGCGCGCTATTTCGAGTTGAGACGAAATAAAATACGTTTTTGAGGTTGATGGAATCAATCCAGATAGTATATACCATTCTTGGACACACTGACTGGAGTTAAGTCATCATCCACACACTGAAAGTTGCTTGCTGTGATAGCAATACAAACTATTGGAAATTTGGGAGATGTTCCGTAATACCAAAAATGATGAATGAAAAGTTAATGTATTTCCAATATTGTTTCGAGTATTTATAACTTGATAGTAATATCTGTGTTCCTACGGAGAGATATTTTGAAATATTGTTGTTTATAATATAGAAAAAACAAAATAAAAACATGACATTTTCGCTGTAAAAAAGTGCAAATTTAAATTCGCTTAAATTTCGTTTAGGGTAAGTTTTTCAACAAAAAGACGACGTAGAAACCTAGATAATTATTGTCTGAATCCGAATAACATCATATTATGGTGTAAATATGCTTAAACTGCAAATGATTTTGGTATTACGTTTGTATGGATAATTCTAACGTCGCGCCCGCCTTAACATGACGTGTTAAAATGTTAGTCAGGCGAACCAGAATAAGAGCGTTTTCACATTATCCGATCCGATATCGGTGTCGGACGCCGATACGATATCGGGGTAAGTAAAATGTATGAAATTCCGTGCTCCGATATCCGATATCGGACCGGACAATATGAAAGACAGGTACATATTTCATACTTTTTACTTACCCCGATATCGTATCGGCGTCCGATACCGATATCGGATCGGATAATGCGGAAACGCTCTAAGTCGTCAATGTCAAATAGATATCGTTAAGAGATCGTGGTAGGCTCTCAGGCCACTTGTCCGAGAAACTATTGAGAAAAAACATTAGCTTGTTGTATTTGCATGTAGCAGGAAAAGATAAACAGTATTATTTACTTTTTTGGCACAATCTTTCTATAATAAATACTAATTGTCCTTAAGAGATAAAGGATTGAAATAACAATAAAGAAAAAATAACATAGCAAATAAAGGGAAATATAAACGACAAAATATTCCTATCCAAACATTGCCAAATAAGACGCTCGGCAAAATAAACATAAAACAAAATAATATCTTCGCAAATAAACTAAATTATCTCAGAAGGTACTCGTATATTTAACTGATCCTAAAATGACCCAAAATATATCTGGAAATGTCCCAAATGGTCCTGAAATGTCCCATTTGCGTTCTATATTAATTAGTCTGGATTTAATTCATTTAGGAACCTTTCAGTGAAAGGGACTGCTGTGAGTTAATTATTTTAAAGGATATGAAAGATTTTGATAATGGTGGTATTCCTAAATGAGGTTACTCGTCAAGGGGAAGGTAGAAATTGCAAACGGGTGTCAAGGTTTTAGAGGAACCATAAGTTTCATGACGTCATATTTCAAAATAACGACCAGCTTAAAATATATTATGATGTTCTTCTTCTTCTCCTTCTTCCTGCCCTTTCCTATATTACTTGGGGTCGGCGCAACAATGTCTTTTTCTTCCATTCTGTCCTGTCACCCGTCATAACATTACTTTTCTCTCACTTGTCTTCACACAGTCCATCCATCGTTTCTTAGGCCTCCCTTTTGCTCTCCATCCGTCCACATGTAAAGTCATAACTCTTCTAGAAATATGCGTTCATCCCTCCTCTTCACATGAATGTTCATGTTTTGTCTCGGTATGGACCAAGACAAACGATTTCCTTTCAACTTTTCAATCACTGGTGCCACTTTCAAACTTCTTTTAATAGAGTGATTTCAAAAGTGTTCATGGAGTTTCTCACACCTTTCTCCCTATAGATCTACGCTTTAAAACACGCACTTTAGCTTTACTTTTTTAACTGACTGACTGACAATTCTAAAGTGCCTGTATATTATTTATTTGAAATAAATGTTTCTAATTTCTGATTTCTTTCCAACAATCTCGCAGCAACCCTGAACAAACCTTGACGTACCTATTTGCGATCAATCCATACACGCTCGCAATTGTGGTCTCGTGCCCATTACACTCGATCAAAGTTTACCCCAACACTTTAAAAAATACTTTACGAGTAGCATGCTACACGCTACTTCAAACTAGGTCTTATCGAAGCTAAACTTAGAACCTATAATTAGACTTTAATGAGTGCAATTTATGACCGTCGGCGTCGTGTGTAGGTGTCGCTTTTTCTTTGAAGTGTTTTGCGGCATGACTTTAGTATGTAGGGTGATTATTAATTCATTGGTGACATTTCAAAGGGTGAAATTATAAGGGAATATTAAATAGCTTTATACGTGGGCTGGGTATGTCGCATGAATATATACGGACAGATGGGCGAGGATTGTCGCTCACTGGACGTCAGAGAGTGGTTGACTGCGGCAAACGAGGCGTGATGGTCTGATCATGTTCGCGGGGTAAATTCGGTCAGAGGTCGTCCAAGACAGAGAGGTTTGAAAGGAGAAGTGGGGAGGCCCTAGCTCAGCAGTGGGCCACCCCTAATGTGTTCCACCGTGGAACACAATATAGGCGAATAAAAAACTACATGCGTGTTTTAGTTTCAATACATTTTAGTGTTCACATAATCATTATTAGCTTTCGACAGACCAATGGTGGCCATCGGTCTTGCCAGCCCCACATCATTTGTCTTGTGTATTTCCATGATTTTTTAAATTTTAATTTAAGTTTCAGTTTTTTTTTTCACTTTGTCTCTTAAGGGAGATTGCTGATAACCAAACTAGCTTTTGACCCAGAACGTACACGGACGAAACATATACCATCCTAAAGCACAGATCATCTCTGTAAAGACCTAAGATAAAAGTAGAATCATAATAGCCGGAAAGAAAAGTTACAACTCTGTTAAGATTTCATAGTACTAACCTCGTTCATATAATTCCAGGCCTGGCATGCTCTAACAGGGCTGAGCGGCTTGTAGTGGTTTCCAAACGTGTACATATAGAACAGCCAGGGCGCCGGGAACAGCATCGTGAACATGTCGCAGAGAGCCATGGCCATCAGCACCACATTCGTGGGGGTTCGCATGTGACGTCTTGAGAGGACCACGACGATAATTGACAAACAAATTTGCCCATTAAAGGAGATTGGTAATAATCATACCAGTCTTTGGCCCAGAACGTACAAAGACGAAACAGATACCATTTTAAAGCACAAATCTTATGTGTAAAAACCTAGAAAAACGCAATTATCTGTGCAGCCGAAAACAAAAGTTACAACTATTTTAGTACTAACCTCATTCATATAATTCCAGGCCTGGCATGCTCTAACAGGGCTCAGCGGCTTGTAGTGGTTTCCAAACGTATACATATAGAACAGCCAGGGCGCCGGGAACAGCATGGTGAACATGTCGCAGAGAGCCATGGCCATCAGCACCACATTCGTGGGGGTTCGCATGTGACGTCTTGAGAGGACCACGACGATGAGGGTGTTGGCTACCGTTGTTGTTGCGAGGAGGAAGGGCGCGATGTAGCTGTGGAAGAAATGGGGTTATGTTTAATATATGATGATATAAATCATTTTGCTGTCATTCACATTGGGCGGGTACATGAAGAAAAAACGTTTTTTCCGTCTGTTTATACTAGATGAGGCTGGTGTTTCGTTCGTAGCTGACTTCTCTGAGAAGAAATACCGAAACAACAGGGGTCACAGTCTCTTTCACATTGGGCGTGGTTCTGAATACAATATTTTGAGTTAGTAAATTGCCAAACCTATTTTAAGTGGCCTGTTGGTAGAGTGGTTAGTCCCCCTGACTGTTATGCCGGAGATTGGGATTTTGATTCCCACCCAAGACAAATGTTTGTGTGATAAGCACGATCTTTATTCTGTGTCCGGGTGTAATTAATCTTTATTATGTATGTATTTAGTTTGTAAGTATGTTTATTAGTAGTCTAGCACTCATACCACCAGCGTTGCTTAGTTTGGGACTAGATGGCATTGAGTGAAACTTGTGGAATATTATTATTATTTATCTTGATTGCGAATCAAACCCACAACCTTAAGCATAGCAGTCAGGGCCACTAATCACTAAACCAACATGCCAGTCAGATGGCTCATACGGTTCATCAGTCTGTTTTTAACGTTTGAATCCCCAACCGGTCCTATGAGACCGCGCTGTTATTGTTTTACTATTGTGTCTCGTTTCGCGGGTATCTGAGTAATTAATCTCTGAAACTAAAATGACATTACGTGGGTCGTCACACTTGTCACAACACAAAAGAACTGGGATCATTATTATTGTAAGTTTGACATTTGCCTGTGTCAATTAAGTCTCAGGGATTAGAAAACAGACTTTAATTTAGAATTTGACAAGCTCTCAACTACAAATACTTAGTTTAGAAACCGGTGATGAATCATGTCATTTACTTGACTCAACCTCTATCCATGAAGTTATTAGTTACATGCTTATTGTTTAGTAACTTACAGTAACTAAGTAATAAGCTACGTACGTCCTCGACTCGAGAGTTTCCTTTGGCGTCTGAGTCGAATGGAGTAGGGAAGTTATCTTCAAAAGAACTTAATCTGTCGTATACTACTTACTACTGTCGTATAATACTTTTGTTACTTTATTTATGTTGATTGAATGGTCTACAATTCCTGCATATACATATATTAATATTGCAACTTTAGGGCTGCGGTTCCAACAGAGATGTGCGATGGAAATGTGTCGTGCGAGGATGTCTAGTTGTGCTGTGAAAATGTGTGGGGGTTCCCACCAAAGCTGTGCGATTAAAATGTGCCTATGAGGATGTGTAGCGGAGCTGTGAAAATGCGCAATAATGTGTGGTGCAAGAATGCGTTGCGAAGCTGTGAAATGTGTCGACGGGGGTACGGTTAAAGGAGCGGAATAACGCGAATGCCTGCCAACACATCCCTCGCACACATCCCTCGCAAACACCCCTCGCTTATTTTCTATGTGCAAAAATCTAGCTCCACGTAAATGAAGCGATTCTATTGGTTATTTACAAACACATCCTTTGCTACGCATCCTCGCATATCTCTGGTGGAAATGCAGCCTAAAGAGTGACCATGCAGGTTCTTGTAGGTTCTTCTCCATACCAAACAACTAATTGGAACCTTGCACTAGCTTTTGACGTTTTATAAGTGCCCATGTTGGCCTATGTGAAATGAAAACATATTGAATTTTTACTTTTTCTCGATAACGACATCAGATAAAATAAGAATGGATCGTTTAGGAACATAATTTCTATATTTGTAATCATTGACACCATTTTTAACTGACATTCTTATGTATTTTACCAGGGCATATAATTTTCAAAAACAAATTATCAGGAAACGATCTGATATGTCTTTAAAAAAATCGAAACCTTCCATTACTCAACAAAAGCAATAAAAGTACACTTTACATTTAAAACGTCTTTTAAATAAATAAAAAACTAGTTCGTTAATATAGAAGGATTTTGAAGCAACCTTCCTATTTATCTAATTGCGCTGAAAACGTATCTGTCCTCATTTCATGAAAGCTTTTCAGTAACATTAGGCTACGATCAGTGAGGAGATGGCGCGGGCAATACAGTGGGCGGGATTTCTTCTTATAAATATTAAATGAGAAACTGGTTAACTGACATAATGCACCAACTACAGGGCCAAGGAGCTTAAAATTTTACGTAAGGCTCCCTTTTATGACGTAGGCGAGCGCTAAGAGAGGATTTTTTAAAGTACACCCACTAAAGCGATGAAATGGAGGCAAGTTTGGAGATGCCCATTTTTACGCGGGTGAAGTCGCTGGGAAGAGCTAGTATAATAATAAAATGAGGCACTGACTGACTGACATATTAATGAACAGCCGAAGACACAAGGTAAGTTTTTTTTTTAATTCGTTTGTATGCAAAATTAAGTCTTTGGGCCCATAGTTGTATTTGAAACTAGTTGCATAGATATTTACCGAAGTTAATAAAAAAGGTTTCTTTATTCGTTATTCAAAACTACCTCTTTATAATGATTCAGGGATTGCTAAAGGTTTTAAGGCAGAATTTTAGGGTTAATAAACTTGAAACTTGGTAAAAATTGTAATCTAAATGAAACTCACAGAGCAACCAAATTATACACCAGAGGGAACAGATATTCTCAGTATTTTACAGTCCTCCATTATATAGTATAGTCCTCCATTACCCTCGTCCGTGGGTCACTGCGGGGTGCCAACTGAAAACCAGCGCTGGGTGTGGTCACCTTTTGGTAGGGGCACGCTCGACGAATTCTGTCCTTTTCTTTCTAATTTACTTTGTTTGTAATTGTTGTGTGGTATCTGTCCCGAATAAATGAAAAAAAAAACCCAAAAGCCCGCGCCCGCTCCCGCTCTAGCCACACTATGTACAAGCCCTTAGAGTTTCAGAAAATCTCTTGAAGAAATGTAATATTTTAGATGCATTTTAAAACTGGTGCTCTAGTTTCGTGATGTAAGTGTTATTGTGGGATCAAGTTACGTTTCATGTGGATTTATTTCGAGTGCTCTGTTATTCACTATATTTCGTTGCGACTGTAGAAGTAAGTATTATGTAAGCTTTTTTTGTGGTGGGAAATCATTAAATAACTGCTCTCAATCTGTGAAGCGAGAAGGAGTGTCAAAGTATAACTAACTAAAATCTTTTTATAATCCCGCAGCTTTAGATGATGTACGGTTGAGTATAAGTATTGTCTGCGCCATTCGCATTATATTATCTGTACCTAATTATACTTGCAACATTATATTACACTTCACTCAATAACTCATTCGAGAAGGATTTCCTATCCAAAATCCATTCATTCCTTTTTCTCCCATTCCCTCTCTCTGTCCTGTGCGTTCTTACTGGTGACACGTATCTGCGTGGGCGCCCGCGCTAAAACTCTAAAAGTGAAAAATATCGGTGCTGTGTGGTGAACCTCAAACTCCTTCGTCTCTCGTGAAGCTTGGAGGAAATATCGCCTGAACCGGCGCACTGTGAAGGCAGCTATCGAAGAACTACGCATTTTCCTGTAAGTCCTTTTCCTTCCAAGTTTTCTGGTCCTTCTCACCCAATAAAAAACGCAATTTCTACTACGCATCTACGCTACACTCATCACACACATCATATTCATCATTTATTCGCATAAAAACGCAAAAAACGCACAATTACGCATCCGCCATTACTCGTCTACGTGATACACGAGGCGCGCCCAATAGGGCACATTTCCCGCTCAATCTCATCAACGCTTAGTTGTTTTTACAAAAACGCATCGTATTTCAATATAAAGACGCATTATCTAAAGTATTATAATTATATTTTAGTCATCTCACGCATATTTTCGCATATTTCTCAAAATATAACGCACACGGGCAAGTCCATTTTTGCTCACGCACGCTCGCGTACATTCACTCACTCATCTATTTTATTACACGGTTAAAAACTCGAGTAGGTACTTCCTAACGCTAAAAATGACTTCTACGCGTAGTAAGGGTAGGGAATCTGATAAAGAATCCTATGAAGATCCCAAAGTTCTTCTATTAGAGTCTAAAAAAGAAAATTTATTTCATATGGTGCAATCCATTTACGATCTCGGCCTACAAGTTTCCGTGAATGGTTCATTAAAATCGCAATTTCTAGCTCGAATTGGCTCCCTTGAGCAAATTAGAACAAACTTTATGGAAACTCTTGATGCTTATAATTTAGCATTATTAGAAAGTGGTTCGACGACAAAACCGAATTACTCCTCACTATCCGCATTTGATGAAATCTATTGTGAAATAAAAGCAATAGAATCTAACATTCAGAAGTCACAAAATACGAGTAATGATAGCACTAGTAATAAATTCGAGTTTTTAAATCGTAAACTACCGCCTTTAAAACTTGCTTCATTTGATGGCACGCCCAGCAAATGGACAACTTTTCATGAAAACTTCAAAAGTCTTATTCATGATAATTCGCATCTTACTGACGCCGAAAAGGTTCAGTATTTAATAAGTTGTTTATCGGGCAAAGCATTAACTGTTTGCTCAGGTATCATACCTACCGCTAATAATTACCTACTCATTTGGAATGATTTAATAGAAAAATATCACGATACGCGCGTACAAGCTTCCATGTATTTACATCAAATGATTCAATTTAAACCTTATCAACCTATCGATTCGTTTCTCGAGCAATTTCATTCGGCACAAGCCGCTTTACGTCGCTTAGACATAAAAGATTTGTCAGATTTCATAATAACTGATATTGCACTCAGTAAGCTAGATAAAGAGGTCGTTAACCTTTTCGAACAATCGCATAGGCATATTACAATACCTACTTTCGATCATCTTTCGCTATTTCTAAAAGAACAAAGTAAAATAATAACGCTTCGTAGTCACTCTAATCCCTCTAAAGTTCGTAATAATAACGAAAATAATAAATCCTCATTTAAACCTAGAAACAGTCGAGCCTTCGCGAGCACCTATCAGAACACCCCAGTGCGTTCCTGCAAGGTATGTGGATCCCCTGATTCACATCCACTTTATAGATGTTCTCATTTTATGAATCAAAACGTAAAAGATAGATCAGATCTTGTAAACAAACATAAGTTTTGTCGTAACTGTTTAGGATTTCATAATATTAAAATGTGCAAGTCATCAAATACGTGTTCGATTTGCCACCGTAAACATCATTCGCTATTACATCTAGACAACTTTAACTTTTCCAACAATCGGGTAGTTCAACAAGAACATAGCTTCGCACCGCCGTCGGTTGAGGACGGCGCCGGCACGCCCCGCGTGCCCGCCTCCGCGCCTTCGCCGACTGCCACTCCCGCGACACTCGACTCGCCACGCGTATCGACAGGTGATAACAATGCGCGCGAAAATTCAAACGCTCCTTATTTATCACTGACTTCGGCTACCTCGAGCGTTGAAAATAATACAACTGTTTTGTTGCCTACCGCTTCCGTATACGCTTATAATAATAATAAACCTTATACTCTCCGCGTTTTTCTTGATACAGGCTCAATGAGTCATTTTATTACTAAGGCTTGCTGTAAACGTTTAAACTTAGAAATTACTCCTGACAAATCTTCTATTTTCGGTATAAGTCACGCAAAAATACCCACGTATGGTACTACAACATTTAAAATATTTTCTCGCTTTGATCACCGCTGTTGTTATACAATTCACGCTCGGGTTTTAGATCGTATTACTGACGACTTGCCCAACATATTAGTAGATATCACAAATCTCTCTCCATTACGTAATTTACCTATGGCTGATGACGCGTTCCATGTTCCCGGTGAGATTGATTGCCTCCTCGGCAATGAACTTTTCCCGCGTTTGTTGGGAAGTGGAAAGGTAACTTTACCTGGCTCCGCGGTCGTCGCTGTAGAAACCACTCTTGGTTACATAGCCATGGGTCGGGCTGATTGTCAACCTCGCATAACTTCGCGCTCTCGCCCCGCTCAAATAAATAAAAATAAAAGCGAGCAAACTTTTCTGTGCGCTACTAGCACGCTCAGCTTAGACACGCTAACGCAACGCTTTTGGGAGCTGGAAAGCGTCCCTAATAAGGTTCACATGAGTCCTGATGATCAGGCGTGTGAACAAATATTTAATTCAACTTACTCTCGCGATGAAACAGGTAGATACACAGTGCAGCTACCATTTAAGGCTCCGTGTACCGACTTAGGAAATTCGTACTCAACGGCGATGCGTCGCCTCATTAATTTAGAAAAAAAGTTAGATTCTGATCCCGAGATCAGAACTAATTACAACGCTACGCTTCAAGATTATCTTGACAAAGGTTATTTAGCCAAGGTCAAAGATCCCTCTCTCAATATCCCGCATTATTATATTCCGCACCGTGCTGTTTACCGCCCGGATAAACAGTCCAGTAAAACTCGCATCGTGCTTGACGCTAGCTGTAAAACTAGCTCAGGTAAATCGCTAAATGATCTCCTTTACGTAGGTCCGAATCTACAAAGTAACATTTTTGATTTATTAATTAATCTTCGCATGTTTTCCGTTGCTGTAGTTGCAGACATCGAAAAAATGTATTTTCAACTTAATCTTCATTCAGATCATCACGCATTTCAACGCATTTTATACAGATTCGATAAAGATTCTGAGATTTCAACTTTTGAATTTAACCGCGTTTCTTTCGGTGTCTCAAGCTCACCTTATTTAGCTATGAGGATAGTTCGCCAACTCGCATCTGATAGTCGAGATAAACACCCGCTCGCGGCTTACGAGGCTGAAAACCATATGTATATGGATGACTACATATGTTCGCTAGATGGCGTTGAAATAGCTGAGCTTATATATCAAGAAATGGTCGCCATGTTCAGGTCAGGCGGTTTCAACCTTGTAAAGTGGATCTCTAATAGTTCCGAACTCTTAAATAAAATTCCTTCAACTCATTTAAGTTCGCAAAATATTGAATTTGACGCGGACGCTAATAATAATACTAAAATTGTAGGTATGCAGTGGAATCCTGTAGAGGACTCTTTTCAATTTAAAATAAATTATAATTCTCTTAAATGTACGAAACGTACCGTTTTATCCGCAACCGCACGGCTGTTTGACCCCTTAGGTCTTATAGGTCCAGTTACCGCGTTCATGAAAGTTTTAGTTCAGGAATGCTGGAAGCATGACCTTGATTGGGACGACGCTGTACCAGCTTACATTGAAAATAAATTTAATCAATTTCACAAAGAACTTTCCTATCTCGAACAAATAAAATTCCCGCGACATGTAGGTATCACCTCGGTTTCTCATGTCACTCTCCTCGGATTCGCAGACGCCAGTGAGCGCTGTTATGGTGCCGCTGTTTACATAAGGGTTAGTTCTAATGACGAAGATAACGGATCAGTCCTCTTACTTACTTCTAAATCACGCGTCGCTCCGCTTAAAAATACGCCCTTAGCTCGCCTCGAGTTATGTGCTGCTCTTCTCTTAGCAAATTTAATTAACTCAGTTGTAGAAGTTTTAAGTAAACGCTGCAAAATTAATAATATTTTTGCTTTTTCTGATTCAACAGTCACGCTCACCTGGATCCACTCGCCCTCGCATAGATTTCATACATTTGTTGCAAATCGCATTGTTGAAATTAATTCAAAATTACCTGCTAAACATTGGTTTCACATCGATGGAACTGAAAATCCCGCTGATATAGTTTCTCGTCCCGTAACGCCTAAACAATTATTAGATTTAAGGATCCTGCGTAGATCGCTCGCTACTTCGAGTTGAGATGAAAATAAAGTACGTTCGCGGTATATTGCTATCTCTGTTTGGCAAAAACAAATGCGAAATTGCATATGTGTGTGTACGTGTGAGTTGGACAATCTTCACAGCATAATATGGAACAGTTTTGAACTTGACAAAATAATTCCATCAAAAACACAGCTTGTAAAAAACTCAAGTCTCGCAACACTACTCTTCTACCGTAAAAATATGTGAGATCCATGTTATACCAAGTCAAAATATCTTGTATGTTTTAAATAAATGAATTTAGCTTTGTAATCGCATGAAAACACAATGTATCTCAAAAGTAATTAAGTAAATCGTTTAGTGCGATTACCAAGTCAAATCTTAAAAATGTAACTTTGTAATCCTATACATTTATATGGGATTACTAAGTTATATATGCAGTTGGTGTATCTAGAAAACTAGGTCGAAATTGCAAAATATTTTAGTTTTCCCTTGGTTTGTACAGTAAACACTAATTGTAATCAAAATTTGAAACTTCTGTCTCTATGTCTGCTAAAAGTACCTTAGACTTTTTATGTTCGTTCAGTCAGTGAATGACAAAATTTAGAAACTTTGATAAGAAAATTTAATGAGATTTGAAATATATCGTCTTTTTAAGAAGCCTGCTTGATCTAGTTTCGTCCACAACAAATTTGTAAGAGGTTGAAAATGGCTCGAAATGTTTCGAGAAAAGGATGCCACATTTTTGCGTGACTTGGTGGGTGGGACACTACCGTGCCCCCAGATTACCTATGCTCCATTGAAGAAATAGGGTCGTCACTTTTAATGTTATCCTAAAAATAAATTTAATGCAAAAAAAGTGTTCTGTAGTGATCAATCTATCGAATGGAAATCAATAATATTTTTATTTTACGTGGGCCTACATGGACACTTATGAAACGTCAGAATCTAGTGCGTAGTTCCAATTCGTCGTTTCCTATTGAGAAGAACTGGCAAGAAACTTCATGGTTACTCTTTTCAAAAAAATATTGGGTTTACAATATTTCCATACTAGCTGTGTCCGCGACTTCGTTCGCGTGGATGACAAAACTTATAAGTTTTTAGTGTAGTACCTTCACTTCTATGTATATCAATAAATAAGCAAAATGCCTAAAAAATAATATCTACATAATTATACGAATGACTAATCTTACCTAAGAATACTAAAATACCCTACGTTACTTACACACTATCAAATATACTACCTACACTTGAAATTAAAATCTATACGGTCTGCGCCCTATAAAAGTAAACCTAAGTACCTACCTAATTAAAAAAAAATGAGTTCGGTGTCGGTCTCGTAACACCCCCTGCCATTATGTTTTTTGACATTTGCAATGTACAGAATTTATACTTCTACAAATTTATTATAAGTATAGATTACAATACTACCAGACAGATTAAGATTGATAACCAAAAGTACAATAAAAATAATATTTATCAAAAAGCTGTCGAAATAGTAGTAATCAAATCGTAGTCTAGTGTTCCCACATTCACACCATAAGAGAGAATATAAATATAAGAAAAAAGAACAAACCTATTAACATGAGATGTAACTAACAAAAATAAATCACGACTTAATGAATCTATGGTGATTAAAATCTAAATAATATAAGGAACAAACGCTCGCAAACCGCTTGTGCGATATGACCCCTACGCTAGTGTGAATGCCTATAGGAGGGGAACCGATTTTCTAGAGGCGTAACTACAAATTTTCAGTTTTCAGACTTTTCCCTATATTTGCTATAAGACCTTTTTTATGCCAAATTTCATGATTCTAGGTCATCGGGAAGTACCCTATAAATTTTGATTACTTAGAGAGTATCAAAACGTACGTTTTTTGCGATATAAACGGTTGTAACTTTTTTTTTCGATAACTTATATGTTTGATTTGTGCACAGCTTCAAGAGATCGCGGGCCTATTCTCGAACTCGACAACTCCACGTGTTCCCGAGATAGAGGGTCTTGACAAACAAAGGTTTCGTTTTTGCCCGTTGAGGTACGGAACCCTTAAAACGAAACGATAATTGTTTAAAATTTTTATAGGAAATGAATTTCGATCAAATATTTTTCGAACCTATGATAAGTAGGTAACCCTGTAGGAGCGACACACACGCAAGGACTTTGTGTACCCTGGAATGATTACGAAGTAATATCACACAATCTGAAGTGTACTTCATTTTCATTGCCATTAAGTTCATATTTTTGATTGACAAGCAAAAATGGAAAAAACATACCCAGCAAGACGGAGCATAGAAAGAGGTAGCGTGTCCCTTTCTTACTCGTCTATGGACACCATGGTAGAAAGAGATAAGATACCCTTTTGTGAGTACGATTTTGAGGTTGACGTAATCAATCCAGATAGTATAAATAATTCTGAGACACACTGACTGAGGTAATGTCATACCCACACACTGACATTTGCCTGCTGCGATAGCAATAAAAACTATTGAAAATTTGGGAGAAATTTGGATGTGTACCGTAATACCAAAAATGATGAATGAAAAATTAATTATTTTCCAATTTCTTTTCTTTTCTTTATAACTTGATAATAATATCTGTGTTCCTACGGAGAGATATCTTGAAGTATTGTTGTTTATAATATAGAAAAAAACAAATAAAAACATGACATTTTCGGTGTAAAAATGTGCAAAATTAAATTCGCTTAAATTTCGTTTGGGGTAAGTTTTTCAACAGAAAGACGACGTAGGAACCTAGATAATTATTGTCTGAATCCGAATAACATCATATTATGGTGTAAATATGCTTAAACTGCAAATGATTTTGGTATTACGTTTGTATGGAAAATTGACACTTCGCGCCAGCCTTAACTCTTTGGTTTAACGCTCCGCATTGGTTTTCGTTCCCCTTAAATCAGTGGCCAATCAAGCCATTTAAGGTCAATTTAAATAAAAATACTTCGGAAGTAATGGAAACTAAAAATATCGCTCTCGCAGTTAAAGTTACGCAAGAAATTTCTCAACCTATTCAATCTTTAATTGACCGCATTTCTAAATATTCTATTTTACTACGTAGCCTGGTTTTAATATTACGTTTCTGCAAGATATTAACTTCGCATGGTTCCATCACCGTTTCCGATTTAGAAGCCGCGGAAATACACCTTATACGTTACGTACAAGGTAGATATTTCTCTGAAGAAATGAACGCTTTAAAATCAAATAAAAAAATAAATAAAAGTCTCGCTAAACTCAACCCCTTTCTGGATTCGAATAATATTCTCAGAGTAGGTGGAAGGTTAACTCATTCTCAACTTGATTATGGTCAAAAGCACCCCATTCTAATTCCAACTAAATCACGTTTTACCCAACTCGTAATTGACTTTTATCATGTAACTAATTTACATACCGGTCCCGCTCTTTTATTATCTATCATTAGACAAAAATTTTGGATTTTATCCGCTCGTAATATTGTAAGACAACGCGTACATAGTTGCAACAAATGTTTTAGACTTAAACCTCAAAATACTTACCCTCCTATGGGTGATCTACCCGACTTTCGCGTTTCACAAGCGAAAGCGTTTGTTAATACCGCTGTGGACTATTGTGGCCCCTTTTACATTACTCATATCCGAAAACGCGGAATTAAGAGCCACAAAGCTTACATTTGTGTGTTCGTGTGTCTAACAACTAAGGCAGTACACTTAGAGTTAGTCACTGACCTTAGTTCAGATTTGTTTCTCGCCGCTTTTAAGCGTTTCATTTCTCGTAGAGGTCCTGTTGCTATGATTTATAGTGATGGAGGCACAAACTTCATTGGCGCAAAGCGCAAATTGAATGAAATTTACGCCCTAATTCAATCCAAATCCCATATAAATTACATAGGTGATCAACTAGCTGAAAATCGCATACAATTTAAACATAGCCCGCCATACGGTCCTCATTTTAATGGACTCAGCGAAGTTACTGTTCGTTGTGTCAAAACTCATCTTTTTAAAGTAATTGGTTCTCAGATATTAACTTACGAGGAGTTTAGTACCGTGCTTGTTCAAATTGAATGTCTTTTAAACAATCGACCTCTAAGCATTTTAAGCTCCGACCCGTCTGATATTAGTGCTTTAACGCCTAATCATTTTCTAAACGTAACTCCGCTTAAGTATTTACCTGCTGAAGACGTCACAGACATTTCAGACAATCGCTTATCGCGTTATCAACTTCTTAATAAAATAACTCATTCCTTCTGGAATCGTTGGAGCCAGGAGTACCTCACTTCCTTGCAACAGCGTGAAAAGTGGAACACACCGTCAAAGCCTATTGAAGTAGGTACGATTGTTGTTATCAAAGACAACAACGCTCACCCGCTTTGCTGGCCTTTAGGTGTCATAGATGCGACTTATCCTGGAAAGGATAATATAGTTAGGACTGTGAAAGTTAGAACTGCTTCCGGTTCCTACATACGCCCGGTAGTGCGGCTTTGTCGTCTACCTACTCAATAATTACTTTACAATTGCGCTTAACTCTATTTTTAATTAAATTCGTTTTTTTTAATTTAAATTCTCATAAAATTGTAATTTAGAGGATAACCTCTAGGCCGGGGGAGTTGTCTGCGCCATTCGCATTATATTATCTGTACCTAATTATACTTGCAACATTATATTACACTTCACTCAATAACTCATTCGAGAAGGATTTCCTATCCAAAATCCATTCATTCCTTTTTCTCCCATTCCCTCTCTCTGTCCTGTGCGTTCTTACTGGTGACACGTATCTGCGTGGGCGCCCGCGCTAAAACTCTAAAAGTGAAAAATATCGGTGCTGTGTGGTGAACCTCAAACTCCTTCGTCTCTCGTGAAGCTTGGAGGAAATATCGCCTGAACCGGCGCACTGTGAAGGCAGCTATCGAAGAACTACGCATTTTCCTGTAAGTCCTTTTCCTTCCAAGTATAAAGGTTAGAACTATCGTAATTTATAGGAACATAAACAATTTTTTTTAAAGAGACTAAAGGATTTTTAAGGCTGGCGTAATACGGGTGAAATGCAGTATAACAAGCAATAAAATATGTTCTCTTTACTACGCTGCATTGCGTTACGCTTCGCTATGTTGAGCTGCGCTTCGCTAAGGATGAGTGGATATCGGCTTCTGGTTAATCCAGTTTACAAGCCCTTTATTAGCTTATAGAAACCTACATGGGTAAACCATCAACTATTTTAAAGAGACTTATGGATTCTTAAGTCAGATTGAAGGTCAGGTAAAGTACAACAAAACTAGCAATGAAAACTGTTCTCTTTACTACGCTGAACTACGCTATGATACGCTATGTTGAGCTGCGCTTCGCTAAGCATGGATGTAAGGCGGCCTCTGGTTAAGCAAGTGTATAAGCCTTTTATTAGCTTATAGAAACATACACGGGTAAAATCGACTTATTTTTAAGAGACCTATAGATTCTGGCAGACTGCAAACCAGGCACAGTGCAGCATAGCTTGCAGCGAAAAATGTTCTCTTTGCTACATTGAACTGCAATGCATTACGCTTCGCTATGTTATGCTGCGCTTCGCTATGCATGAGAAAAAAATAATTAAATAAGTAGTTATTCAAAGTACTCACCCATACATAGGCTCAGCATAATTGATCGGGAACTCACAGGTAACATTCAAATAATAATGCGAATGATTCGATTGGCAGAAGTCGTCAGAGGTAAAATTCGAATATCCAGGATACCCAGTCTGATTGTCATAGTAATTATTATTTATTTTCGGGATGTCAAAGTCTGTGCTATCGCCATCTGCGATTGGTTTCGAAGAGTTGAAGTATCCGAAGTAGTCGACCCAGTCTTTGTCCGCCATCTTGGATTGTTTTGGCGTGTTATTTTGGTGAATTTGACATGTTGGTTGTTACGTCATTTTGTGCGTATCTGTGGACAAAGGAAAACGAAATATTAGTTATGTTGTCTTGACATATTTGCTGCCAATTACTGAAAAAGAATATGTACATTTATACATATACTAGCTTTTACCCGCGGCTTCGCTCCCGTCAAATGCCTACCCTACATATCCTACGCTACCCTACCCTACCTTCCCTACACTACCCTACCTACCCTACACTACACTACACTACACTACCCTACACTACACTACACTACACTACACTACCCTACACTACCCTACACTACCCCACACTACCCCACACTACCTTACACTACCCTACACTACCCTACACTACCCTACACTACCATACACTACCCTACACTACCCTACACTACCCTACACTACCCTACACTACCCTACACTACCCTACACTACCCTACACTACCCTACACTACCCTACACTACCCTACACTACCCTACACTACCCTACACTACCCTACACTACCCTACACTACCCTACACTACCCTACACTACCCTACACTACCCTACACTACCCTACACTACCCTACACTACCCTACACTACCCTACACTACCCTACACTACCCTACACTACCCTACACTAACCTACACTACCCTACACTACCCTACACTACCCTACACTACCCTACACTACCCTACACTACCCTACACTACCCTACACTACCCTACACTACCCTACACTACCCTACACTACCCTACACTACCCTACACTACCCTACACTACCCTACACTACCCTACACTACCCTACACTACCCTACACTACCCTACACTACCCTACACTACCCAACCTACCCTACTTTACCTAACTGTTTTTTTTTAGAATTTTTCTCTCCGTAAGAACCATCATTGAACTTCAAGGAACATTTAAAAAAAAAAACAGCCAAATCGGTCAAGCCGTTTTCATGTTATGTCGTGACAACGGAAAACGGGTTTCATTTTTATATATATAGATAGACTAGTGGTAAACAAACGAACTATTCGTATATGAATACGAAGACATGACTTAACCTATCAATATCCACGAAACGAGACACAATAGTAAGACAATAACAGCGCGGTCCTATGAGACCGGTCGGGGATTCATGAATTAAAGGACTTAGTATGCAAGCCAAAACCATAAAAAAACATATAAGTAGCTTTTTTGGTGGGATTTTGTCAAGTTCAGTGGCTGATATAATTATACTCAAATTGATTTCTAGTTAATACAGCATGCACAGCTGAACAATACATGGAGAATCATTAAAAGAGGCGCGATTTCAGTAAAATGTTGCTGATAATTTTATTGTAGTGTTGTTGCGACGTTTGCCGTGAAGGCTTTTTGATGTCAAGTACTGCAACAGCATTACAATGTGACCAATAAATCGACAAACTCTCTGGAGTTGTAAAATGTCTATTTGTAAGTGGCGGTAAGGATCGCTGGCGGTACTTTTCAAGTGAAGTTCAGTGGCAGTTTTAAGTAATTGAAAATCTATTCCAAGTGGATATTGCAATGTGAAATTGGAGTACTTTTGTATCATCTGCACAATGTACGTGTCTACACAACTGGACAATATGTGGAATTATTGTGAAACAGGCACGATCTCGGTAAAATGAAGCTGTCAATTTTATTGTAGTGTATACCTCAGCGAAGCTTGCCGAGAAAGCTAGTCAGCTTTATATGTATTTGCGATCAAATGCTGTACAAACATTAAAATATATTGTCTGCATTCTAATGGTAAAAAGTGAATTAAAAATTAATACTTTCTAAACTTGACACTGGCGTGGGAAAACCGTGCGTAGCGAGAAGAAGAATCAACCAACTTATGGAAAGGGCCACGTGGAATATTTTTAAAACTCTTTATCTATTCCTAGAACACAAATGAAAACTTAAGAACATAGTGAAAGGGAAGTGATTTTATTCAGTAACAGTTTGATGCACCCTCTCACTCCATACTAGAGCGGGAGAAGTCAAAAGATAATTTCCTTTTTCATAAAAAAGCTAAATTACGTTCAGTAGAACTTTCGGCTATATTGGTTGTGTTTCTGAATCTTAAAATTTTATTCAATGCAAAATTATGTCGACAATTCCGCAAAAACATAAAATTAAGGTGTTTTTAAGCAAGCTTATGGTGTACTTAATTATTTTATAATAACTAAGTCTAGGCTTACAAAACAGCTTAAATATCGAAACTTCGAAACAACATTCATTTTGAAATGTTACAAATTATTTTATTAATTCATTGGTCGCAAAATTATGTTCTTAGTAATTATTTTCAGACATGGTAATAATTGATATGGTCCAATAATTGATAATTGTAATTAGCTTGAACACGCAGCGGCGACCAGTTATTTGTCAATTAATTAAGTAAAATTCTGTTATTACATTCGATAATAACTTTCAAGTTTATAGATTTATTTGTTATTGCAATTTATATTAAATGGAACGATTTTATTAATATTTTGATTTAAATGAAAATATGAGAAGCTCGTGGCTAGATAATAACAGCCGCACGGGTCGATCTTCAAGGTTAAGCAACGCTTGCCAAGGTTGGTCTGTGGATGGGTGACCATCTCAACATACCAAGTTTCCTTCGTACCTCAGAAAGCACGTTAAGCCGTAGGTCCCGGTTGTCATTTGTAGATTTTTGGTAGTCGTTACGTTTAGTCAGAAGCCAGTAAATCTGACTCCAGTCTTGCCATGAAGTACCGCGTTACGCCAGTTAATGGGTTGTGGAGGTCTATTAGGCAGCCGCTCCTCGTAAAATACTGGTATTCAGCTAAATCTGGCTTGACTGGAAGCTTACCCCAATATAGTTGGGAAAAAGGCTAGGCAGATGATGACATTTAATATTAACTTTCAAGTTTATAGATTTATTTGTTACTAGCTTTTACCAGCGGCTTCGCTCCCGTCAAATGACTACCCTACATATCCTACGCTACCCTACCCTACCTTCTCTACCTACCCTACACTTCCCTACCTACCCTACACTACACTACCCTACACTACCCTACACTACACTACACTACCCTACACTACCCTTCACTACCCTACACAACACTACACTAGCCTACACAACCCCACACTACCCTACCTACCCTACACTACCCTACACTACCCTACACTACCCTGCACTACCCTACACTACCCAACACTACCCTACACTGCCCTACCTACCTTACACTACCCTACCTACCCTACACTACCCTACCCACCGTACACTAATCGAGAAATAGAAGACCAAAAGTTTTGTATAATTTTATTTTTTATTTTTCGGGATAAAAAGTATCCTATGTCCTTCTCCTGGCTCTAAACTACCTCCTATATATATATAAATAAAGGTCAGTAATTAAAGTTTATTGTAAGTGGGTAAAAGGTATTTACAGTATAATTAAAACTAACTTAAAACAAACTAAAATATGGCGTCAAAAAACTCCTCCACATCGCTGTCGACTGGTAAAGTGCCCAAAAGACTGGCAGCATTGCCACGCTGAATGGCAATGCTTATTTTCTGTCCAAAGTAAAAGCCAGCCTTTGGGTCACGCGAAGTGTCAACTGGGCGCTTCGAAAGATCTTTATACAATTTGTGAGCACTCGGACCCCACGAACCAAGAGTTTCAACCCCAAACGGTTCGAAAATATAACTTCCCACAAGGTTATTATATTTCCGCCGCTTGAGGTTCTCCGCAGCCGCAGCGGCGGAACCAGCACAACACGACGAGCTTGGAAGATGGGATGGCGCAAGAGTATCGACACAAGTAGCATCCCATACTAAAGGCCTACCCATCTTCCAAGGGAATAACGACATACCGTCCGGTCTCTTGCCATCGTCGCGTGCCAGGCCATGAGGTTCTAATACAGCTGGAACGCCGACGGTGACAAGAGCGCGTCTGATTATGTCGTTGATATTCGCGTGCCGTGCTATGCGACCCGCACTTCGGCTGCATGATAGACCGTGGTGTCCGAGGCTGTTGACAACTTCGCCACAGTGGCAGCGATGAGGAGAACAACAAGGAGCCCCTAGACGTAGGGAAGCAGCGAGACGGAAAGTGGTAAAGTATCTTCTTCTTTATAATATACATATATAAAATATATATATATATAAAGAAGAAGATAGATAGATTGTAATTTATATTATGGAAAATATTGTTAATAAATTTTAAATGAAAATATGTTAAATGTTTTCTGTGAAAGCTTATCTGCAAATTGGATGAGGTATTTCGTGGTAATTATTATCTGTTTATTTATAGTGAATTTACATTTGTAGTGATAAGCGAAGATAAACAATATTATATACACCGCACGTTTGTACTTTTGTAATACATTTTCAAGTGTAAAGTATATTTAATTTTTTTTAGATCACTTATAGGTGTGCAATCATCCAATAACTTTCCAGACTAAAACCAATGTGCATTCCAGGATCCCTGGTTTCACTTTCAGATGTCAATTAAAAATTTTAGTGCTTGAATTATAATAGTAACGTAATTTTCTAATTGGGATGTACGTTATTCCACTCACATGTTTCAGGTATATCCTAAATATCCCTACACGAGTTCTAAACTTCCCGACATCCTTTTTTCCCAAAGGCGGTGGGACGAGCCGCTCTGCTAAGTAGTGCAGGATAACCTGCTTACAACATCTCCTACTGCTGCGGAGCGTGCGCGCCTGCTTGCCGTGGGGGAGTGGGAGTCGGGTCTCTGGCTTCACGCACTACCGTCGTCGAACATAGGCACCTTGCTCGACGATACTACTTTCCGCCTCACTGTTTCCCTTCGTCTTGGCGCTCCCTGTTGTTCTCCTCATCGCTGCCGCTGTGGCGAAGTTGTCAACAGCCTCGGACACCACGGTCTTTAATGCAGCCGTAGTGCGGGTCGCATAGCGCGGCATGCGAATATCAATGACATCTTCCGACGCGCTCTTGTCACCGTCGGCGTTCCAGCTGTATTAGAACCTCATGGCCTGGCACGCGACGATGGCAAGAGACCAGACGGTATGTCTTTATTTCCTTGGAAGATGGGTAGGCCTTTAGTGTGGGACGCTACTTGCGTCGATACTCTTGCGCCATCTCATGTTCCTAGCTCGTCGTGCTGTGCTGGTGCTGCCGCTGCGTCTGCGGAGAACCTCAAACGGCGAAAATATAATAACTTAGTAGGTAGTTATATATTCGAGCCGTTTGGGGTTGAAACTCTTGGATCGTGGGGTCCGAGTGCCCACCAATTGTTTAAAGACCTATGCAAACGCCTTGTTGACACTTCGCGTGACCCAAGGGCTGGCTTTTATCTTGGTCAGAGAATAAGCATTGCCATACAGCGTGGCAATGCTGCCAGCCTTTTGGGTACTTTACCAGTCGACAGCGATGGGGAGGAGTTTTTCAACGCCATTCTTTAGGTTAATTTTTAATTTTTAGTTAGTTCGTTAGGGTTTTTTTTTTAATTTTATTTAGTATAATTTGTAAATAATTTTTAATAGTTCACATCTCCTAAATATCCTAGTTATATCTCCCACAGAGTGGACCGATGATTCGGTGAGGGTCATGGGAATCCGACGGACGCGAGACGCACAGGACTGGTCGTTGTGGTGACGCTTGGGGAAGGCCTATGTCCAGCAGTAGACGTCTTTCGGCTGTTGTGATGATGATGATGATCTATTTATTTATTTTACGATTTATGTACACACAGATATACAGATAAGGAAACAATAAAATATAGAAATATGTACAAAGGTACTGCTTATTTCAAAAAAGAAATTTCTACCAGCAGACCTGCGAAAGAGAGATTTTTTTTTCTTTCATTTTGATTAATCGATGTGGAGTCGAGTTTGTAAAACATAACTTGGAATAAAAGTACCAGATCTAGTTGTAACTGTGAGAAATATTGCCTTAAGCGATATTGTACTTTCTTAAAGGTATTAAAAAGGGTGTACGTCAAGTAAATCCGAGCCCTTACTTTATGGATAGGTTCTAATACCTTTATCACAAAGCTACAGTTAAAGTTAAAACCACAGTAAATCTTGCATTAACCCTACGGGATGAAGAATGCTATATTTTACGGTTTAAAGTACTTCTTAAGTTTGATGTAGTTTTTTAATAAAATAAGATTAAAGTTGGAAGCGAATTATAAAAACTATAGCTAGTTATAAATATAGGTAAAATAAAAATATACCTACCCTAGGTATATTTTTATTTTATTTATTTATTTAAAGTTAAATCATTTATAATAAAATGCCTGCCTTTTGGGTACATTACCAGTTGACAGCGATGCGGAGGAGTTTTTCGACGGCATTCTTTAGTTTATTTTTAGTTAGTTCTTTAGGGTTTTATTTAATTTTTTTAAATAAAACCTTAATTTAATTTAGTGTATATTCATTTATTTGCCACTTTTATTTCAAAACGCTAACCTAGCGTGGCAATGCCGCCAGTCTCTTGGGAACATTACTAGTCGACAGCGATGTGGACGAGTTTTTCGACCCTATACTTTAATTAGTTTTTCAAGTAGGTATATGCTTTGTGGGGAGGATGAAGAGAAATAATAGATAAGAAATCAAAAACATTCTACAAAGTGAGTTTCTTGTGAGACACCCAGTATTCGCTTAGTTTTATAACAAAAATGTAAAATTTTTAGGGCTACGGAGCCCTAAAAATTCAATTTTTTTTTCTCAAAAGGAAAAAAAACGGAACCCTTATAAGATCACTTTCGTATCCGTCTGTCTGTCAACTGTCTGCGGCCGCTTGGTTGTAAAAAAAATATACACACAGACAGACACACTTCTGAGTTAACGAAAAAAATATACGGCCATTTACAAAAACGTATTCTTCGACATTAAGGGAATCAAAATTCATCAAATTCTTAGGGTACTCCCCGTTGACCTAGAATCTTGAAAGGCGTGAAGCAAGTCTATTCTTATAGCATAAGCAAGCATAGGTTTATAGCAAGCAAAAGTATGGGAATTAATCTAAAAAATATAAATATTTAGTTACGTCACAAAAAAAAAAAAGATTTTTCGATTCGGAAAAATCTTCGAGACTGGATTCGGGAATTGAACTATTTACATAAGTTAATTTGTACGAATTCAGTGTACGATCAGTGTCCGACTCGCACTTGCCCACTTTTTTCATTTTCACAACGGATTACAAAACCATGTAACTTGTAAATAACGGCCACACAAAATAATTCCCTTCCATCAATTTAACGAGTAATGTCCTCTATAAATGGTCTGCAACCCTTTCAGGTAAAATTAATTTATGAACCCTATCGCACCCTGTTTCAGGTACAAAACGACCCTAGTAAGTAATGGATTATATTTTGATTTTGAAAGGGTGTTTTTGTGTATTTAAGTTAATTTAAGGTACTTCTGAGTTCTGAGTCCCAACGAAATATACTCCCGGGATAAAAAATATCTATCTATCATATGGACGTTTTTTTTAAGGTGAAAGTTTATGAAAATGACCTCTCCAGCTCTGGGGGGAGCTGGAGGGCGTGTCAGACTTCTGCTGAATAAAACCCACTCCTGTTCCTTTTGTTCTTTTGCCCTAATTCTAGGGTCCTGGGGTTCTCTTTCGTCAACCCAGTTAGTATGGACATAGTGTTGTCATGTGTTTCGATTTGTTTGGTGAGTTTCAATTTTCAGAGGACTGGTGACATGTCCCGATTAACCCTAGGTCTGGACACCAAAGATTACCATTTTTCATTAGCCCCACTAGTATGTTACATCACTAATTTTCCGAGTAAAACGCCATCATTGTCATATAATGAGATATTATTTTTGCTTTCATGTTTTGCGTTTTTGTCTATCAAAGTTGCATGCTTACAAATTCTATTCTCCTATTTCTACATGAATTTTGAAAAGAAATCTTTTATCTTAGCCACAGGTGAAGCGCAAAATTTTTAAATCGTGAGGTGCAGTAAATAAATAAGCTTTAGATAAGTAAGCAGGAGCTTACATATTATGTTATGTCACTCATGATCATCTCATCATCTGCCTAGCCTTTTCCCAACTATATTGGGGTCGGCTTCCAGTCAAGCCGGATTTAGCTGAATACCAGTATTTTACGAGGAGCGGCTGCCTACCAGACCTCCACAACCCATTAACTGGGGTAACACGGTACTTCATGGTAAGACTGGAGTCAGATTTACTGGCTTCTGATTATTCGTAACGACTGCCAAAGATCTACAAATTACAGCCGGGACCTACGGCACTCATGTGACTTGCATATCTAACTTTGGCTGAAAATCTCCGAGCACAGAGCGGACATGTCAGAACGCCATTATTTACTTCACCACAAAATACTCTTATAACCAATTTACTACCCAACTATTACAATCTCCGTTCCTCAATTTAATATCACAAATGGTTCAAAACTAACTTTATAACAATGATATTTCTTCAAACTAATTATTCAGTAGAGGTATTTTCTAATTAAGCTCGAGTTGACAAGAGTAATGAGTGCTTTTGGTAAGCAATAACTTACGGTATGTGAAGTTGTGAAGTTGCTTCATTTTAGTTGAAAGTTATTACAGAGGGGCACGTGTTTCTGAAATGTTTCGGGAATCAAGACCAATATTATGTATATAAATTTAGCTATGAAGCTTGTGGCTAAATTTTGTACACGTGGGTCCAATTTTAGCAGCCATGTGGGTCCAATTTTAGTAGCCACATGGGTCCAACTTTAAAGTTTAAGCATCTTTTGCAGAGGTCTTTGCGAGGATGGGTGACCGTACTTAATCTACACTAATATAATAAAGAGGTACAGTTGGTTTTATTGTTTGTAGGAGGTAATCTGTGGAAGTACTGGTCCGATTGCTAAAAATTTTTCTCCAATAGAAAGCGGCTGTATTCCTGAGTGACATAGGCTATATTTTATGTACGCGGGCGAAGCTGCGGGCTAAAGCTAGTTTATTATAACAAGTCGTATAATGTTCTGTTACGGGGTGGGTCAAGATAGGCTTTTTAAAAAAAATACTTTTATTAGCACTAGAAAAAGTTTTTAATTAATAAAAATGTTTATAAAGAAAGCCTATTGTCCGCGACGACGTTCAATACCACACTGACAAATAAAATGATATTTCCAAGTTATTGCAATATGCTGAGTCGATGGAAAAACGTGGGATACACGTGTTGCAGCGTCAGCTGTTTATTATTATATTCTTATTAATGTTATTTAATATATAACAGCCCCCCGGATAAAATGGAGCATCTGGGATGAAAGATGCGAAATTAAATTGACATTAAAATTTAAGAGATTACTTGAACGTCGTTTCAGACTTACAAACAATAGTAATTATAGCGATAGCACATGGTTACGAATTAAAATAGTAATACATATAATCTTAAGACAAATTAATTACCCCAAATAACATTAAGTATGTTTTTAATAATTGAAAGAGAAATTAAGAACAATAAGCTTAAATTCTAATTTATCTTAGATACTAAAAGATTACGCTTAATTGGCGTTGGCCTTGACATTGATGAGTAAATCTCATCGGCCACGCAGTTTTCATTCAAGACAGATAATTCAACAGTAGGTTGATGGGCTTCAGTAACTCTCTTAGTATTACATTGGTTAAATATCTGTATGCAACAATGATCTTTCGATTTTAAACAAAAATATCTTCTGATTCTATACAGTAAATATACAAAGAATATAATAAAAAGTACATAAGAAAAAGACATGTAATGAATGCCATATTTTTGAAAGTGATTAGGATTTTCAAGGCTATCTAAATCCTTTTCGAATGAATCTAAATGTAAACTAGCTTGTAATAAAGAATCCAGATTATGTGCATCGTTTAATTTTAAATAAGGTAATCTGGTAAGTGTTTTGTTGACTCTACTTTTGTCACAACAATCATCGTCTACAAGATTAAAGTTAGAAATGATCTGTGAACTAACATTGAGAACAGTATTTGATTGTGGCACGAATTGTAGAGTTTTATAGAAGGCTTTACAGGTTTTAGGTATAGACAGTATGCCCGTGCCGAACAAAGTTTCATCAAAATTATTTCCATCATTCTCACAAGAAATATGACATTTACCTGGCTCAGACAGAACAAAAATCCAATTATTATTATTTATTTTATGAAATACTTGCACTGAGCCTTTTAGTAGCTTAATTTCACAAGAACTAGGTAACTTATTTATTACTTCTGTAATTAATATAGTCTCACAAATTGGGTTAACGACACTTGAGAAAACACTTTCTAACTCACACACATGGAATTTATCCGGAATCACTTTGCACTGATTTACACTACGCAACAATGAATAGAACATATGATCGACTGTTATTGCTAGGTAAGGATGAGCGGGAGCGATAAGAGCAAACGTATCAGGTTGCGATACGTCATAAGGGACAGGCATTGGAATCACATGGTACAGGGTATATGTCTGCGGAAGGACAAGCGGGATTTTCATGACGATAATTATTTTGTTATTATGAAAATAAGAGATTATTCTAGAAATATCGATTAGTTCATGAATGTTTTGTAACGACAGGGATACCGGGAGTTCGTAATACCTTGGCATATTATTCCTATTTTGTTCAAGTTCGTTATATCTTATCATTGGAGTTGGAAATGAGTTGAAGTCCTCTATCAATGACCTCAAGGTTTTTATTTAGACGTTTCTCATTTTCGTTTAACCTAGAGATAGAATTATTGAATGTAGTGATAGTTGACTTAATGACATGGATATTATCTCTCATTAGATGGGCTAATTATTGTTTTTCATCTGTTTGTACTTGGTCGATCGCATCGGAAAATTTGAGAGCATCCTCTGCATCCAAAGTGCCGAAAAAAGTTTTTAACAAAGATCCGCCAGCGTCTATGAGGCCGCGTTTGTATCTTTTATTACTATTAACCAAGTACGAGACAGAGGAATACTTTTTAACGTTATTATCATGTTGATTTTGTAATGCTGACAATGCATTTAAACAATCCTGTTGGATTTTAGAAGAACTATAATCTTTGCAATAAGTATTGACTCTAGAAAATAACGATTCTACAATAGTAAAGTGAGAATGTATTCTGCTAATATCTAGGTAAGTTATGACGTTCCAGTTATCATTAGTGAATTTAAGATTGTTAACTTTATCAAAATATAGGCCTGAACTCGTAGTTATAGGTGTAACGATCTGATGACACGAAGTTGATGAACCAAAGTGCCTGCAAAGATAAGATCAAGTTATAACATCATCTGACGCCAGCTTTATTTCGTCATAATGATGACGTACGTGTCTACGGTTTATTAATAAGGTGACGGTGTGATTACCGTTTATTTTGACTATTTTAAAAGGGCCTTTCCATACAGGGGATAAGGCTTTATTTTGTTTGTGGTGACATTTGAGATAGACTGAGTCACCAATGTTATACGTAACAGGCTTAGCATGAGAATCGTAAAGGCGTTTAGACCTTTCTTTAGATAATTGAATATTTTGTAGTGCTTTTTGCCTACTATAATATAGCCTGTGATTTAGTAATCTGACGTAATCTGTATAAGTGTTATTCTCTAATGTATCTACAGATTTAGGAATATGTGGCTTGAAGCCGAATAACAATTCAAATGGCGAATAATTAGTAGTCGAATGAACATTTGAATTGTAAGAAAACATGGCTGTATTGAGATATAAGTCCCAAGTATGGGCATTTTCGTTCACAAATGGTCTTAAATATTCCTTAAGTGTGGCATGACTCCTCTCTAGAGCACCACAAGTTTGAGGGTGATAAGGCGAGGCTAGAATGTGTTTTATTCCAAATAATTTTGTAAGTTGTTTAATGACCTCGGAAGTAAAATTAGTGCCTTGGTCAGTGATGATCATTTTAGGGATTCCGAGATGAGATATAAAGTGAACTAATCTTTTAGCGGTCTCTTCGGCTGAGCAGGTTAACAAGGGATAGGCCTGTGAATATTTCGTAAGATCATCTTGGATGGTGAGAATAAATTTGTATTTAAATTCGTAGGTCTCTGGAAGAGGACCGACAATGTCAAGGAATATTTTTTCGAGCGGTTTTGTTGCGGTGGAAGTAATAATCATAGGCGCACGATGAATTTGACGTAGGGGTTTATTAATCTGGCAGGATTTGCAGTTTTTGATGTAATTTTCGATGTCCTGCCGCATATTTTTCCACCAATACATGGACTTTATCCTTTCGAACATACGTGATACGCCAGGGTGACCAGCCGACGGTAGATCGTGATTGTCACGAAGTATCTTTTCGACTTCCACCGGTGTAGGAAATAGAATGGAGTTTCTATAAATATTTACCTTAATGCCAGTGTTATGGAATACGTAGCCTATAATATTGTAGATTTTTGTATAAGAAAGTTTGGTGAATGGGTCGGAGAAGTCTGAAATTGCAACTTCCTTCTCCTCTAAATACCAATATTTAACCATATCTCTATATTCGACTAATAGTCTAAAAATATCTTTATATGACATTTCATCGTAGTGATGAACGCGCAAGAATAAATGAGTGAACAAGTGCTTATCATTAGAAGTGCTGTATAAGGTATAAAGTTCACGTTCAATGTCACGAACGCTAGGTTGACTTGTAGATAAGTCTATAATGTCTTTACAATAAGGGACAGAGTCGTCCAAATCGATTGAAGTAGGATATGCTATTAACTTGCACTTGGCCTTTAACAATGATTCGTTATATTCTTGAATGGTAGTATCAAAACAAAAGTTAGGCTGTCTAGATTGTTTTAAATATTTTTCGTAAGTATCTGACGAGCATGGCGAAGGATTATCAAAGGGTGAGCTTGGGGAATGAGAGTCCGGTGGATTCGGAATATTTGAGTTCGGTGACTCATCCTCGACAGCACATACCGGACGATTTGAATTATTATCGGGATCTAGTAACGGGAAACGCGACAGAGCGTCTGCGTTGCAATTTAATTTGCCTTGTTTATGAACTATTTCGTAGTTATATTCCTCCAATTTTAGGCGCCAACGTATTAGTCTAGAACCAGGGTCTTTGACATTGAAAAGCCAAACTAATGGCTTGTGATCAGTGACGATTTTAAACCTATAGCCGAACAGATAAGGACGAAACGTTTTAACACCGAAAAGGATGGCTAAGAGCTCTTTCTCCGTTGTGGAGTAGTTGCCCTCAGCTTTGTTTAATGTTCGCGATGCGTATGCGATAGGCTTGTCCTTGCCTATTTCGCCTTGAGATAGTATAGCGCCTACGGCGTAGTTAGAAGCATCGGTAGTCAGTAGAAACGGCTGAGAAAAATCTGGATATTGTAATAGGGGCGCCGTTGTTAATTTATGTTTCAATATATTGAAAGCATTTTCTTGCTCTGCTGACCATATAAAAGAAACGTCCTTTTTTAAAAGGGAAGTTAAGGGTTTTGTAATTTTGGAAAAGTTTTCAATGAATCGCCTATAATAGCCGACTAGGCCTAAGAAAGATTTTATATCTTTCGGGTTTTTAGGAGTTGGAAATTGAGTGACGGCCTTAATTTTATCTGGATTGGGACAAACACCTTTATCAGTAATTATATGGCCTAAATAGGCTACTTCGCGTCGTAAGAACTCGCATTTTGCGGGCTGTAATTTGAGATTGTATTCACGAAATCTATCAAAGATTAGTTTGAGCTTATCGATATGGGATTGTAGGTTTTGACTATAGATAATGCAGTCATCTAAATAGATATAACAGTGAAGGCCTTGAAGGCCAGAGAGGACAGTATTCATAAGTTTTTGGAAAGTAGCTGGACCATTTTTTAATCCGAAAGGCATTCTCGTGAATTCATAATGTCCAGATATTTCATTACCTATTACGGTGAAGCCGGTTTTGGATGCATCCTTGGAATTTAATTTAATTTGATGGAAACCACTTACGAGGTCCAAAGTGCTAAAATATTTTGAGTGGCCCAGTTGGTCTAGAATATCTGTGATCAAAGGTATAGGATAAACTTCGGTGACTGTCACGTCATTTAATTTCCTATAGTCAATGACTAACCTCCATTTCTGTTTACCCGTTGAGTCTACTTTCTTGGGCACTACCCAAATTGGTGCGCTCCAGGGTGATTTGGAAGGACGGATGATATTTTGGTCTAGCATACTTTTGATTTGGGATTCGACTTCGCCTTTGTGGCATTCGGGGAAACGATAGGATTTTACATGAATTGGAGCAGCGTTACCGGTGTTTATCGAATGCTCAATAGCGTTAGTATGTGTCAAAGGCTCGCCCTCGAGATAGAAAATATCGGTATAATCTGAACAACACTCTAAGAGCATTTTTGTCTCTTCGGGATTGAGGTGTTCAGTACGAATGAGGTCTAGAACTTGTTGCGATCTATCATTTGAGATGTTGAACAGATTATTTATGTTTTGGTAATCGTTATTATTAAGAGACTTGGATGAAATAACTTCGGTCTCATAGGGAAGTAAATGAACGTAGTAATCTTTAAATACGATTTCCGATTCAGTAGTATTGAGCACTGAAATATTGATACAGTGGTTAGATTTAACTGTAACGATACAGTTTGCTAAGTAAACTCCCTCTGAGTATGTATGATCAAGGACTAGAGCATCATTCATGTGCCTAAGCTCCTCTAAGGGATTTGAAACGGGACATTCGACGATTGCCTCAGAGCGAGGTGGAATAATGTAGACAATTCGTCTAAAATTAAGCGGTATGAGATGACCTCTAATGAACAGCGCGTTTTGAGAATACTTAACGTCACACCCGAGTTTTTGTAAGAAATCATTACCTAAAATACCATCATAATCGAACCGTACTTTATCACTGACGGCGTGGAAAGTATGACTAAAACAAAGTTTAGAATTTGTAGGGCTAGTATATTTGAATTCTATGGTGAACGACCCTAAAGTTTCGTAACAGGAGTCATCTTCACTCAATCCCTTGAGCTTGATTTTATCGCTAGATAAAGATGGAGTGGAACTAAAATTTTTAAGTTTGACAATACTAACACTAGCTCCCGTGTCGATAAGGAAGCATAGAGGTTTATCTGAATAAGCAGTATTGAGAAACACGTGAGGTAAACAGACTTTGCGAAATGTAATTTCGTGAATTGGAATGACGGACTCCTGGTTTTGAGGGTCAATGGCACTCAACGATGCAGAGATTCCCGACGGAATATGTTGAGTTTTATTTGAAATGTGTATGTCTTCGGTTTGGGGCTGGTTACCCTGTTGCATGACAACACGAGGTTTCGAGTGGCCTTCAGTTTGGGGCTGGTTACCCTGTTGCATGACCGGTGAAACTTGAAATGACCGACCTTCAGTTTGGGGCTGGTTACCCTGTTGCATGACCGGTGGAAATTGAAATGACCGACCTTCGGTTTGGGGCTGGTTACCCTGTTGCATGATCGGATGTAAATTCGATTTTGCAGATTTAGTAAAAGATTTAGTAGATTTAGTAAACGATTTTGTAGGTTTGGTAAAAGAATTTGTAGATTTAGTAATTAATGATTTTGTATTACGAAATTGTAATGTGTCTTTCTCACGGTCGGGCGTAGTGCGACACGAAAACGACACCCGACTTCTTAGTTTAAATCAGCGTTTTCCGCGTCGTCCCACGATTCAACGGAATCGGGTAACATCGCAACGTTATGTTGAGTTGCAGAGTTATTGAAATTGGATTGTTTCTTTAAATTGTTATGTTTTCGTTTGTAACATTGTGAAATATCATGCCCCGGGTTTTTGCAATATCTGCATATTATAACGCCCGGTGGCTTACCAACTTGGTGGGGTTTATTTTTAGGAGATTGAGATTGAGGCTGCGAAACGCGTTTTTTATTCAGACATTCACTTTCTAAGTGGCCTAATTTTTTGCAAAATTTGCAATGTTTAGTCGTCTTCGCAGAAACGTTAAGAGTAAAGTTTCGTATCTTTTCTTCCTCAATGGCAATATTTATGGCCTCGTTAAGATTTTTAGGATCACGACACCTCACCATGTTGCTAAGCCCCGGATTTAGACCAAAGTTGAAAGTGTAGAGGGCAAGATCCTCTGTCATAGCAATCCTTCCTGGTAAATCTTTCTTAGTAGTAACAGAGTTATGTATTTCTGTTTGCATGTCTGTTAAGCATGTTTCTAAACGTAACGCGAATTGCGACACTGATTCGTTGGGCTGCTGTTTACATGACTGCAGCTCAAAGAATAGGTGACTGTAATGTTTCCTTTCTCCAAAATTCTGACGCAGGAATGATTGCAATGATTCAAAATCATCAAAGATTTTATTTGAACAAGCTACTTGAGCCTTATCTCGTAATTTAGACAAAATGTATTTTAAGATTAACCTTTTTTGGCTCTCTGAAGCAAGATTTAGCGCATTTTGGCAGTTTGTTAAGAATGCCGGTAAAGTTTCACGATCTCCTCGGTATATATCGATAAAATCACATAAAATTTGAAGAGGATATTGTTCACTGAGAGATACTTCGGTCTTGGACATTTTAAAAGATAGTTAGACTTAGGTTTAAATAGAAATTAATTCACAATAGAGGTTGTAAGATATCGAAATCTCACAGAATAAGATTTGGTAGGTTTGTTTTACAGATTTGAATTAAAATAAAGATTTTGAAATCGTAGGAATTATCTGAAATAGGAATAGGATTAGCAATAACAAGCGATAAGATATTCTACTCACAGGAGCACGGCGAGTAGGAGTGTGGCGTACATCGCAGACTTCGTCGAGATGACCAGGTAAGTTGAACACACCAGGCACCGGACCAGTGACGGCAGCAACACCAGATGGCGATGGAGGTCGTGTGGTAAGTAGCTCCGAGACAGGACACGCAGCAGCACGTCGGTGAGAGCAGGAGAGGCGTCGGCGACGCGGTAAGTCAGCAATGATGAGCTGGCGAGACTCAACTTCCAGGTCGGGTAAGTTCAAGACACCAGAGAGTGAAAGAGTCACGACACTGTTCGAGTCAGAGTTCAGAGGCTTTCACGTGAGATCACGGCACAGTGATCAGGGACAACCAGAGTCCAGGGACTTCGTGATGTCAATATAATCACTTCACACAAGAGGTGGTAGACACAGAGTTTGTAGACACAGAGTTTGTAGACACAGAGTTTGTAGACACAGAGTTTGTAGACACAGAGTTTGTAGACACAGAATTTGTAGACACAGAGTTTGTAACTTAGACACAGAGTTCAAAATATCACTCGCGTAACACGCAATGGAATACCAGCACGATCGATACTGATATCCCACTTCTGACACCACTGTTACGGGGTGGGTCAAGATAGGCTTTTTAAAAAAAATACTTTTATTAGCACTAGAAAAAGTTTTTAATTAATAAAAATGTTTATAAAGAAAGCCTATTGTCCGCGACGACGTTCAATACCACACTGACAAATAAAATGATATTTCCAAGTTATTGCAATATGCTGAGTCGATGGAAAAACGTGGGATACACGTGTTGCAGCGTCAGCTGTTTATTATTATATTCTTATTAATGTTATTTAATATATAACAGTTCCCACTGCTGAGATTCAGGCATCCTCTCTAGGTGAAGGAATAGGCCGTAGTACACCATGCGGGCCTAGGGCGGATTAGTGGATGTCACACGTCAACGAATTTTCGGTTCTAAGGCATGCCAGTTTCCTGACGAACTTCTTAAAATAACGTTGATAGAATCTAGTATACAACAAAATTACAGTTCATTTGTAACAGCAAGTCCAATTTCCCAAAAAAGAAACTGGTACAACAGAGAGAAACGGAAATAATTAAAGCGCAACTGAAAAATGCAATATTTCGTGGGAGCCTTAAACGCAATAAAAGTTGCCAGTTGGTTTGCTCGGCTCTCCAGCCGTTGTTTAGAGAGAACCTCGTCGTTTTACATTTTTAATATTGTACTAGTTTAGCTAGCTGAGTTTATCTACATCCTTAATAGACTAAAGTCAGTTTTTTATACCGTTATATTAAATTGACACAGATCTCGGATAGCACGTTAATTACTCAGATACCCGCGAAACGAGACACAATAGTAAAACAATAACAGCGCGGTCTCATAGGACCGGTTGGGGATTCAAACGTTAAGCCATAGGTCCAGGCTGTCATTTGTAGATCTTTGGCAGTCGTTACGGTTAGTCAGAAGCCAGTAAATCTGACTCCAGTCTTGCCATGAACTACCGTGTTACCCCAGTTAATGGGTTGTGCTTGTAGAGGTCTGGTAGGCAGCCGCTCCTCGTAAAATACTGGTGGAAGTGGCTGAGTGGAAGCCGACCCCAATATAGTTGGGAAAAGGCTAGGCAGATGATGATGACTAAATTGACACAGGCAAATATCAAACTTACAATGATAATGATGCCAGTTCTTTTGTATTTTACATGTAATGTCATTTTAGTCTCAGAGATTAAAAAACAGACTTTAGTATCGCTTGGAAGATTCGAAAATGGCTTTCTTTTTCTTTTTTCACATTATCGTGGCGAGGTGGTATTTATTAGTCGTGGCCAGATCCTAAAGTTGATCACTTTATGTGACCGGTCATTTCATGAAATGGTGCTATTTCAGATAAACGCATAATTATTTCATGATATAGTTAAACATGGATGATCTATTGTAAATTAGGTCCACAGTTCCTCAATGTACTTAGGTATTCCTAATTTCTGCTACAAAACATGTTTTCGTTCTATCAAAAATGATTGTGCACTAAAATTTGCTCTTCTAACCTAAAATTTATAGGTCACACTTCTAACCTAACTTGCCCAAATTAGTAAGTAAGTCTTAATAAACGTAATAAGTCCTAACATTTAGTATACAATAGGTAGGTAATTATTTTTAGTAAAAACTAAGATGTTTCACACAAATCCCACAATCCTATCCATGTTTGACCATATCATAGTGATATCAGATCGTTTGAGGAGCTCGTGGCTAGATAGCAACAGCCGCACGGGACGATCTTCAAGGTTAAGCAACGCTTGCCAAGGTTGGTCTGTGGATGGGTGACCATCTTAACATAACGAGTTTCTTCCGTGCCTCGGAAAGCATGTTAAGCCGTAGGTCTCGGCTGTCATTTGTAGATCTTTGGCACTCGTTACGGATAGTCCGAAGCCAGTAAATCTGACTCCAGTCTTGCCATGAAGTACCGTGCTACCACAGTTAATGGGTTGTGGAGGTCTGGCAGGCAGCCGCTCCTCGTAAAATACTGGTATTCAGCTAAATCCGACTTGAACTCCGAACATCCATCTTGACTGGAAGCCGAACCCAATGTAGTTGGGAAAAGGCTTGACAGATGATGATGATGATCAGATCTTTTGAACGTTAATGTGATTGATGATATTTCATTCATGTTTTACCATATCGTGATTGATGAGTTTTAGTTGGCCATAATTTATGAAGTGATAAATTCTAAGATGTGGCCACGAGTCACGACACATACGTATAGTATATGGTAGATTCAAGGTTGCCTGAAAGAAATCGCCAAGTGCGATAAGGGCGCTAATTTTGTATTTTTTACTATAAGGTTTCATATTATTACTATTATTGTAATCTTCAGAAAATAAATAAATACCTACGTACAAACTTGTACCTTTATAATATTAGTGTAATTAATAAAAGAAGAATTTAGATAAGAAAGCAACCGTACCTTAAACTTTAGCAGCAGACTTATGAAGGTGAATATTCTAAGAATTCATTAATTATGTCTTGAAGCCCTGAATATTTTAGTAAACAGTGCTGTGGTCTTTTATTAAGAATATTTTATAAGCTAAAATATAACAAAGAAAAAGTTATAGAGAATATTTATATTAGAAATCATTATTAGAATTAGAATTCATTAATTATTAGCGACTCAAAGTTCATATTTCATTATAATATTGTATTTCTATAATATGTGGTAAACCACTTACGGCTTACGTGCCCCAGTTGTTATTTTTTTCCACTTGCAAAACTAACACGCACTCAAAGGCAGTTAATGATTCATTAGCATCCCTTAATGTCTATTAAAGTTAAGGATAGCTAAACCTTCACTTCACTTCTAAATGGTCCATTAAGAAATTGTCACATGTGTGTACAACTGTCAATGTTTGACATTTGTTCTCTGTCTGGGTATGTATGTTTATCAGTTGTCTAGTACCCATAACACAAGCTCTGCTTAGCTTGGGACTAGATGGCATTGTGTGGAAAAGTTGTGGAACATATATTATCATCATCATCTCATCATCTACGTAGCCTTTTCCTAACTATATTGGAGTCGGCTTCACAGTGCAAAGTAATATATTATATATTATATTATATCATCATCATCATCATCTGCCGAGCCTTTTCCCAACTATTTTTTTTTTTTTTTCTGGTAGGGGAATCATCAGAATGACTTCCCCCGCTCTTGGGCGGAGCGGGAGGGCGTGTCAGACTCTTACTGACTATACCCCTACCCCGTTCCTTCGTTGCCTTCGTTCTGGGGGGGACTCGGTGTCAACCTTTAGGAATACCACATGTTCCCCCCAGAGGCTTCGGCCCTGCCGGGCCCCTACAGTTTGCTGACATCTCCTTGAGGCGCGCGTGGAACAGAACGCGCCGTTGACGACTGGGCTCAGTCCAGATTATTTCCAGACTGCCGGACAGCGAGCTACCCAGTGCTCGCCGTCCGCGAACCCGCGCCTACGGTGGTCGGAAATCGGGATCGGGATCTCGACGGCGGCGGCGTGAGGACCGTTCCCTCACGCGCTCGCGGTCAGCAGCCTCCTTCACGAGCATTACTGCTTCGCAGAAGGAGGCGACCGCATGCCAACCCTCCTCGCTCCGGACCATGGCCTGAACCAGGGCCCGGCGCGAGAGGTCGCCGCTCCCGATAGCCTCCACAAGGACACGGCGGTGCTCCGCCCAAGCGGGGCACACTTCTACCGTCCCAACTATATTGGGGTCGGCTTCCAGTCAAGCCGGATTTAGCTGAATACCAGTATTTTACGAGGAGCGGCTGCCTACCAGACCTCCACAACCCATTAATTGGGGTAACACGGTACTTCATGGCAAGACTGGAGTCAGATTTACTTGCTTCTGACTATCCGTAACGACTGCCAAAGATCTCCAAATGACAGCTGGGACCAACTGCTTAACGTGCTTTCCGAGGCACGGAGGAAACTCGTTATGTTAAGATGGTCACCCATCCACAGACCAACCTAGGCAAGCGTTGCTTAACCTTGAAGATCGACCTGTGCGGCTGTTATTATCTAGCCACGAGCTCCTCCTTATTATATTATATATTACTGTTTTATCTATACTTAAGCCACACTTACTTACTATACTTAAGGACAGCTAGTTATATGTATGAGCAGTGGTGGCCCCTGTGGTAACTGCCCCGACTTGCAAGTTGTAGGTCGCGGGTTTAAACCCAGTCAGGCGCATTACTTTGTGTAATTTATTTGATCACCAATGCTCTCAAAACGATGAAGGAAAACATCGTGAGGAAACCGGCATGTCCTAGAACCAAAAATTCGAAGACATGTGACATCCACCAATCCGCACTGGGTCCGCGCGGTGGATTATGGCCCATTTCCTCTTCAAGAGAGGAGGCCTGAGTCCCAGCAGTGGGAACACTATAAGGCCGATAATGCTAATGCTATATGTATAGATATTACTTTGCACTGTGACGGCTTAGGCTCGGTTTGAACAGTGACGAGACGGCCGGACGGCGAGCTACCCATTGCTCGTCGTCCGCAAGCTCGCGCCTACCGTGGCTTGTATCTTCACGTATGTGGAAGTCTCCTTCGATAGTGTTACTGCTTCACAGAAAAAGACGATCGCCTGCCATTGACGTTCGCTCCGGATCATGGCCTGAATCAAGGTCCGGTAGATAAGAGGTTGCCGAACAAGGCGGTGCTCCGCCCAAGCGGTGTACCTTATTACTCCGATAACGGCGAGTTCTGTTCTACGCGCGCCTCAAGGAGATGTCAGCAAACTGTAGGGGCCCGGCAGGGCCGAAGCCTCTGGGGAACACGGCATCGAGCACGAATCGCAGTCAAGCACTAGTTTATAACAATTAAAAAAAAACCGGGCAAGTGCGAGTCGGACTCGCGCACTGAGGGTTCCGTAGTAACTTACCTATAAAAACAGTTCAATCGAACAATTCGACAGTCTCGAAATGTACGTTTTTTGCAGTATAAACGGACGAATCTTTTTTTCCCGTCACTTTACCAATTGAATTGAAAATTGATTTTTGCACAGCTTCAAGGGACCACGGACCCAATTATGTGGTGTTAATTTCAACTCAATACCTCTAACTTACCTATGAATAAAGTTCTATTCTCGAATCGAGCGTTGAAGATTTTTCAAAAAAATAATTCTTGTGACGTAACAACAAATTTTCAGTTTTCAGACTTTTCCCTATATGAGTGCTATAAAACGTTGCTTCATGCCAAATTTCAAGATTCTAGGTCGACTGGAAGTACCCTTTAGGTTTTGATTCCCTTGCGAGTACTTGCGAGTTTCAAAATATGCAGCTTAAATTGCTGTTTCTTTTGATTGCGTTGACATAGAAGTTTGATTTTGTTACAGCTTAAAAGTATTATAGACTTGAGTATTTGGTATGAATTTCAATTTAATACCTCTACGCGTTTATGAGGAAATGGGTAGTAAGTTTAAAATTATTAAAAAAATATATATTATGTGATGTAACTAAAAATTTATGGTTTTCGTAATTTTTCCTTTATCTATGCTATAAGACGTTGCTTCGTACTAAATTTCAAGATTCTGAGTTCACGGGAAGCACCCTGTAGGTTTTGATTCCCTTGCAAGTGTCGAAAATTTGCGGCATAAACGGCTGTATCTTTTGATTGCGTTGGCTTAGAAGTTTGATTTTTTCACAGCTTCAAGGGACAGTAGATTTGAGTAATTGATATAATTTTCAGCTTCATACCTCCACGCGTTCCTGAGAAAAAGGGTCTTGACAGACGGACGGACAGACGGACAACAAAGTGATCCTATAAGGGTTCCGTTTTTTCCTTTTGAGGTACGGAACCCCAAAAAACACGGAAAATCCGAAAGGTTGTCACCGTGTCCCTCAGATCGAAGGCAACGAAGGAACGGGGTGGGGTTTAGTCAGTAGGAGTGTGACACGACCTCGCGCTCCGCCCAAGAGCGGGAGAAGTCATTCTGATGATACCCCTTTCAAAAAAAAACCTTATTACTTTCATTATACGAGTATAATATGGCTGTATTTTTTCCTTTACAATGAGCATAAATAGCAGATTTGTATAATTTAGCACCAACCAACCCAATTAAGTAAACAGTAATATAATAGGTGTAAAAAAAAACAAAGGGAGCAAAAATAACATTGCCAGAAGTACAATAAGCGGCTTACGTACTCACGTTGACGCAGACGTAAGAGGATTTTAACACACGGGCAATTAAAATCTTGAATAATCCCTATTTTTAACCTATGTTTTTACTTTAGTCTCCTGGGCATCTAGCACAGATTCATCATCATCTGCCTAGCCTTATCCCAACTACATATATTGGGGTCGGCTTCCAGTCAAGCCAGATCTAACTGAATACCAGTATTTTACGAGGAGCGGCTGCCTACCAGACCTCCACAACCCATTAACTGGGGTAACACGGTACTTCATGGCAAGACCGGAGTCAGATTTACTGGCTTCTGACTATCCGTAACGACTGCCAAAGATCTACAAATGACAGCCGGAGATAAAATAAATAAGAGATATAAAATACATAATAAATAAGCTAAATAAATAAAAAATATATCGTACTTATAATTTACAACTTAAAAATACGTAACTAACTATAATTTCAGTAAACTAAAAATACCCTAAGCTAATTACACAACTACCAAAACATCTGTTTGATTGTGAAAGAGTAACAAACAAACATACATAAAAACACAGCCTTACATACACTCACAAACTTTTCCCTTTATAATATTAATGTAATGTTTTGTGATAAGTTAAGTCTAGACTTCAATGTAGAACAAAAACTAATTTGATTCAAGCACGAACCTAGACTTAAATTAATCCTTCGTCATGAATCATTCTAACTGTTGCGGACAGCGCATGAAAATCTGTTTTGTAGTTTTTTAGTTTATTACTAACAGACAGACAGCTGTGGGGTATGGGGGCTTCTTTTGTAGTATGAAAACCGACATTTTATTAGCATTATCGGTCTTATAATGTTCCCACTGTTGGGAATGAAGCCTCCTTTCTAGGAAAGGGAATGGGCAGTAATCCACCACACGGGCCCAGTGCGGATTGGTGATTGTCACATGTCTTCGGATTTTTGATTCTAGGAGATGCCGGTTTCCTCACGATATATCCCTTCACCATCTTGAGAGCAGTGGTGATGAAATAAATTACACAAAGTAATGCGCCTGGCTAGGTTTGAACCCGCGACCTACCACTAGCAAGTCGGAGCAGATACCACTTGGCCACCACTAAACCAACATAGCCTGAAAAATCACCAATTTAAGTGGCAGTAGGCAGAGCTTGCTCATGTAGAACTTCGAATGAAAATGGTCGATGCGGCCGAAATGTTCTAAAGTAGCGTCCACAGATGGCGTTAGAAGGTCATCCACAAGCCAGATCGATCAACTGATGAACCATGGGAATGCAATGGATACGAGACGAACATGACCAGTCCTTGTGGCAACACTTGGAGGAAGCCTATGTCCAACAGTGGACGTCCTTCGACTGAGATGATGATTTTGATGACCTAAGGATAAGAATAGGAAGAAATGTGACTTACCCCTATTTTTACTAGTTTCTCCTTCAAAAGTCACCTGTAGAACACAGGTGAGTTATAGTCAGTAACAGTTTAAAATACCCTCTCTCTCTACCCACTAGCGGGAGAAGTCATTCGACGATTTTCCACTTAAAAAAAAACAGAACAGACAAAAACAGTGTACGGTATGGTTAGTAAGTACATTTATTTGTATAGACTTCAAAAGAAACTGTGACCCCTGAGTTTGTTTTGGTGTTTCTTCTCAGGATAGTCTGCTAGGAAACACCGGCCTCATCTAGTATAAAATGACGGATAAAAAATTTACGTGTAAAAGTGTTTGTGAAAACCAAGTTACGTAAAGTAATGAGACCTAGTGAACATAACCCTAATTTTACTTCTGGAAAACTTTAAATTCAAATATCTTTTGTTAGACTGAACCGATTGCAATGAAACAAATACTAAATGTTACAAAATAAATATAATTTATCATATAAAGATACGAACGTGTTCAAATAACACATTCCCTTATTTGGATGACTCAGGTGCCTCTCTTTTCATCATTTCTGTCCCTTTTATTCCATTCATAGCAATTCTCAGTATCTACCAAATATAACAAGATAGTACTTTCTTGGAAGCTTGTAATAACATTACCACAAAACTAACAATTCCATCTACCTCGGTTCTTCGAAGACCCACAGACCTGAGACCATTTCTCAAGATATTCCTAGGGAATCTTGCTACGTTATAGCAATTATTAGAAATGGTAAGGCAATTATTACTCGTAGTACTCGCCCTTGACCACAGTATAGGGAATAAACAGTGGTACAACCGCGAACAAATCCATGAATTACATACACGGACATACCTTATTACACACACGCCACATCGCATTTAGAGTGTCTTTCGGACAAAAGGGGATGAGCGTCGATGCTGAGCTCCTTAGTAGTCCGAGTTGAGTTTTGCAAATATCCACAAACGCTTGCGCTGACTGGACATGTCCACTCAAATCTGCGTGGTTCTTTCCTCAAAAGACATAGCGTAGTGTTTTGGGAATACTTTTATAATGAGAACAGCTAAGGAGTGGAATTTTCGGCCCGTGTTTGTATTTCTTGATAGCTACAACTTAGGGGTTTTTAACTCAAGAGGCAAGGAACTGTTATAGGCTCTATGATCGCTTACTATCAGGTGAGATATACCGATCAGGTCCCGAACCATGACGTTTAAAGTAAGATTGTTTTATTTTTATCCACGAGTAGGTAAGAGATGGTGCTAGACAACCTGTATAGCTCTCTCTTACCCACACTGAAATTACAATAAAACCATCTTACTTTAACATGAATCCCCAACCGGTCGCATGAGACCGCGCTGTTATTGTCTTACTATTGTGTCTCATTTCGCGGGTATGTGATAGGTTAAACCTCAGGTTTCGGGCACAGGTGAGTATACTGCCTCACATTTCCACTGTACCCTAATGGCAACATTTCATCTTCCAGGATTGGGTCATTATAATTTAGCTCAGTACATTAGGTAATTGAAGCTCGTTTGGAACGGAGCGGTAAGAAGTACTACTTGCTTTACTGTTACTGTTAATTAAGTACAATGTTCTACACATGTTTTAATTAGCAAGACCGAGTGTGTTTTCAGTAGATATGAGTATAATGAGCGTTCTGAGTAATGGTAATAGAGGTTTAGGTTTGTAATTTCTGAATCTTTTATTTTTGGTTTTGTGAGGTACCTAAGTACTATTATTAATTCCACATCTTTCATATAACGCCATCTAGTCCCCAACTAAGTAGCGCTTGTAACTATGCGAAGCAAGCGATAGTACAATAGTGGGGGGAGCGAGGGGCTAGAACCACAGGCGAGAACAGTGCGCGAGAGGCGTAGGGTAGGTATAGCAAAATACAGAGTTGAAATTTGTTAGATAGAACAACAAAATCTTGAAGGATTTTTGGTAAATGTATTACCTATGTTTTGTAAAAAGTCAAGGAACAATAGTTGTTGTTTATGATGTCAGTAATACAGTCCTGCAAGTTGTTAATGTTTTACAAATAACCCTGTTTAGTTTATAAATCCAACTGGTACTGTGAATTTCCCTGTAAACCCTTATTTTCCTGTCACATTTTCCCGTCTGTCCGGCAGGGCATTACCTCTAGAAAATAAGCTTTTCTTCCAACACTGCAGACTGGTTGATCCTTTTACAACGACATGATAAATTGTCCCAAACCTCCCGCTGACATAAATCAGGAATGAAGGATAACAAGACGTTTACACAAACAGATGACAAAATAGATAAAAAGGAAGACCCGGTACATACTCGTATGTGTACATTGTATACCAGGGAATAATCATAAATTTATATATCTGTACTCATAAAATGCTTTGTCCTGAATAACTAACTGACGAATTAACGCACAGCCTAAACCGCTGATTATAAAGACCTGAAACTTGGAGTTAAATAAGGAAGGATTTTTCGAAATTTTACCTCTAAGAGGGTGAAAAAGGGGTGTAAATAGTTTGTGTTGTTTTGTTATTGTTTTACTATTGTGTCTCGTTTTGTGGGTATGTGATAGGTTAAAAGTCCTATTCGAACTTTTTTTTTCTTCTACGGAGAGAAAGGGGCAGGCTTAAGATAGATATATAGATAGTAGACATATAAACAGAGAAACTGACTGACTGACATATCACTGCACAGCTGAAATTGCTGGGACTAGGAGCGTGAAATTTTGTACAAGGCTGCCTCTTGTGATGTAGACGAGCACTAAGTAGGGGTTTTTAAAAATTACAACTGTAAAGGGGATGGAAAGGGGATGCAAAAATTTATCCCTAGGGCATGAAACTTAGCATAAATAATTATTAACAAAAGTTGGTTTTCATTATTCATTTCATAATGTTTGTAAAAATATGTGTAATTTGGAATAACATGTGGAATCTTGGAGGAACGCTGGCTAGAAACTGTGTAAGCGACCGCGAGTTTGATCCACCATTGATGTCTACCACTCAACCGCTCACACGAAGATAGGATGTAACAGATTCTAAACCAATTTCTGCTCCATTGCATTGGTGTAATTGCTGGAAGGCGTTCCGTTGTGAGAATAAACAAATAAATAACAATTTCGCGCTCATTAGGTAAAAAAAAATCATAGTCACGATTCACAACGCAAAAGCGGAACATGATCTACTAAACCAACATCTCTATCTTGTAGAACATGATAATTCTCCAATCTAAACAGGAGCCTGCCGACGAAAACATTGGAACAATGTTAATTAATCATTATTAATTAATTCCGTTGGTGTTCTCCAGTTTTTGTTTACTTTGTTACATTTCTTTTAATAAACTGCTTACACTGACTTTGTTTACGAAGAGTTTTTGATAAGGTAGTTAGTAGTGGTACCTTACTGATATTCAGCTAAATCCGGCTTGACTGGAAGCCGACCCCAATATAGTTGGGAAAAGGCTAGGCAGATGATGATGATGAGTTAGTAGTGGCACCTTCTGTCTACAATAATAACAGGTCACACAAAAAAAAATCTGAGTTGTGGGTTTGTGGTCGGCGAGCAATGGATAGAGAGCAGTGGTGGCCCAATGGTAACGGCCGCGACTTACGAGTTGTAGGTCGCGGGTTCAAACCCAGTCAGGTGCGCCTGACTGGGTTTGAACCCGCGACCTACAACTCGTTACTTTGCGTAATAAATTTCATCACCACTGCTCTCAAAACGGTGAAGGAAAACATCGTGAGGAAACCGGCATGTCCTAGAACCAAAAATTCGAACACATGTGACATCCACCAATTCGCATTGGGCTCGTGTGGTGGATTATCGCCCATTCCCTCTCCTGGAGAGGAGGCCTGAGTCCCAATAGTGGGAACATTACAAGGTCGATGATGATGATGATGACCAATGGATAGCTTCACCGTACAGCCGCCCGGTATTCATACGGACCAAGCCCAAGTCGTCGACAGTGCGTAGTGTTTCACGCGCACCTTAATTCATGAATTCCCGACCGGTCTCATAGGACCGCGCTGTTATTGTCTTACTATTGTGTCTCGTTTCGCGGGTATTGATAGGTTAATGAGATGTTAGCAAAACTTTAGGGTTCCAGCAGGTCGAAGCCTACTGGGACTATGGATTAGTTACTGAAACGAAGACGCAGGGTTTTCTCTTAAGCGAAGGGAACAAAAGTCAAAGAAGGAATGCAGGAGTAGGTTTTATTCAGTACAAGTTTTCAGATTTAATGTTTAATTCATGAATCCCCGACCGGTCTCATAGGACCGCGCTGTTATTGTCTTACTATTGTGTCTCGTTTCGCGGGTATTGATAGGTTAAAACCACACCTTATGCCCCTTCAGTTACCCTTTGCCACGACGACAACAAGTGTCATTTATGTACCCTATGAAGCAAAATCTGGCCTGCGAGCCAAATGTCATCTGTTTTAAAACGTGTGTTTTTGCCGAAATATCTCCAACCAAGGTGACCTCTGTTGGAACTAGGGAATGCAATCCGGACTATCCGTAATCCGAAAAATCCGGATATCCGCACATTTTTACTCGACTTGTAAATCCAGATTTGAAAATGAAATCCGCAGATTTTCTGAATAATAAGAAATTTTAATTCGCGATGATAATCTACTTTTATTATAAGTTTAGCACTAGCTTTTGCCCGTGGCTTCACCCGCGTGGAAGACGGATAACCAAGTAAATTCAGAAAAAAATATCGTAACGTGGGTCCAATATAATTCGTGGTCTACCCATATGACAAGTTGCAATGCAGGCGTGCCCAAAAAAACTGAATGTCTTTTAAAGCGCCAAGCGTCATCATCCTGACAGAAAAAAGTATCATCAGGCCACCGTGATCAAAATTCAATCTGGAGGACTATTATTAATGTAAAAGGCGTTCGCCTGCTTCTGCGAAGCAGTACTGCTAGCAAAGGAGGCGGCTGCACGTGCGAGGGAATGATCCTCACGCTCCAGCTCCCGGATCCAGACCCCGATTTCCAGCTACCGTAGGCACAGGCTTGCGGATGGCGAGCAATGGGTAGCTCAGCGACCCCGCCACGGCGCGTAGTGTGGCTCAAGGTGATACAAATCGTAGTGGCCCAGCTGGGTCGAAGCCTACTATTGCCATGGGTTGGTTAGTCACTAAAAATCTGATATCCCGCTCTGCCCAGAACGGGAGAAGTCATTGGATAATTTCCAACGCAAAAATGGAAAAAATATACATTCTTTGTCTTTATATATTGGGAAAACGGCTTCTTGGAGAGGCCGTAATCCACCAGGCGGGCCCAGTGTGAGTTTGTGGATGCTACATGTCCTAAAAGTTTTGGTTCTAGGACTTGCCGGTTTCCTCAAGGGAAACATCATGTTAATAAACTAATATAAGTAGGTTTGTTTAATTTTCATGAAAAATCCGGATAATCCGGATTGGACCCAAAATCCGTTTTAAAAAATCCGGATTATTAAAACACGACGGATTTGCATTCCCTAGTTGGAACCATAGCAAATCAAAGTAACTTTGGATTTTTTGTTTTAATAACAGGGCGACTTACGAATACAAAACGCGAAACTGACTGACTGACATATCAACGCACAGCTGACACTACTGGGTCAACGTACATGAAATTTTGTAAAAGGCTTCCTTTTATGACGCAGTCGAGCACTAAGGGATGCTTTTTCAAACTTCATCCCCTAAGGAAATAAAACAAGGTTCAACATTTTTATGCCTACGCAAGGGTTTTCACTCAGGTGAAGCCGCTAGCAGTAGCTAGTTTTAGTATACAAGATTCTTGATCAAACGGAAAGAAATATAGCAATTTCGATAAAATGTCGCCTTAAAAACTCAGATATTTTAAAATTTAAATTCAAAACGCAAAGTTTTCAAGTTACTCAGCCTAGAATAAATTGTTTTAACAGAAATCAAATAAGGCTTAGAGCGGGAGTGTTAAGAGGTATATAATTTGGTAAATCAATTTTAGTAAAGTGACTTTAAACTTTCAAATTGAGTTAGAGGGAAGACGAGGAATTTGTATGTTGATAAAGATAATAGATTTTAGTCTTGTAGTGCCATCTATGACGAAACATGAGAACTAATGCTGCATCTGGCAATGTATTCAAGATTGTCTTACTATTGTGTCTCGTTTTGCTGGTATCTGACCTCACAGAGGAACTAATGCTGCATCTGTCAATTAAAGTTCTCTGCGCGATTTGAATAGATACAACAGCCCGAAATCATCTAACGGGGCAGTTGCCCACCAGACATAACACCCGTCTGGTCGGAGGAGCCTCCCTTTTCAACGTGGTTTTCAGGTAAGTGGGACTTTACTCTCTGTTTCGTATACCTCCAAAGCCTAAATGTATGTATTGTATGTTTATACTACTTAGTAGACGGTACTAGCTGCTACCAGTGAAATAAATCTTCAATACTCAATACTTTATTTGAATTTCATAGTACATACAGGTGGTATAAATAATATTGTCAAGATCAATTATGGACCCTTTCGGGCACAGCAAAAGTTAAGAGTTTCTGTGCAATAAATTTTCTTTCTTCCTATGGTACACTTTGGACTTTATTTTCACTTCCTTCACACCTCAACTACTCTAGTTCCTATAGATTGAGGAATGTTTTTTCCTCAATATCCGTTAAATCAAAATATAAGTTCCGATTGACATAGGTAATCTGATTTATGAACGACCCTTACGGGGTAAGTTTCACTGCGGTCGGAATCCGGCTCGCTTCCGATTCTATACCAAGTTGGAATTGGGCCCTGCGAGTATCTTCATAACTACCTAAATTAGACGGCTTGAACACTAGAAAGATATAGCTACTATACTAAATTTGTTATAGGATGGTTTCGGTGACAGCTGTCAGATTTATACAATTTAGCTATCTATCCTTTTCTCTCATCTAAGATGCATATTTTCGTCGTGACATTGTGAGAAAACCGGCATGTTCTTAGAACCAAAAAGTCGAAGACATGTGACATCTACAAATCCACCCTGGGCCTGCGTGGTGGTTTGCGGCCCATCCCTCTCCTAGAGAGGATGCCTGTGACCCAATAGTGGGAACATTACAAGGCTAATAATGTTAAAATAGAGGTTAAGGTTAGGTTAAGTAGGTTAAAGTAATGCTATACGCACGCGGCCAGGTGCGCGCGCTGTATGGCGATTTCATACTAATGTATGTATCTCGATGACCGCCGCGACCTGGCCGCTAGTGCGCTATAACTCTAAAGTTACTGGTAAAGTTATTCGATAGTGTTATAATTAAATTACTTTTTGTATAAATTGCTCAGTACTCAAGCTCTTAAGCTGTAGTCTAGTTACAGGTAATTTACCTATTAGTTTTTTCTGATACAACTTAAGACTTTACTTAGATACTTGAAACTTGGCAGCTAACTTAGGTAAGAATGGAAAATTTTTGAAGAATAAAAATTGTATAGGTACCACTCCTGAGTTACCCATCTCTAATTTTTACAAACTCGTACTTGTAAGCCCTGGTATACAACAAGTATATCTCATCCCTAGTCAGAACCTTTTCAAAGACAGAGGTACAAACGTACCTACAATTTTACAAAAAACCCGTTACTTACAGATATGGACAACCGCGATTAAGAAAAATCGCGTCACACGCCAACGCAATCTAGGTATCGAATATCTATATTCAATACTGCACGCGGTTGATCTTTAAGTTTGATAGATGGCGCTGTTTCAATATTTTACTTTGAAAAGACTATTATAACTTTATTAATAATTTACATTTTTAATTTATGTATAGATTATATGTGCATAATATAGTACAGAAACACTGTCAATTTTGCACCCGTGCGAAGTCGGGGCGAGTCACAAGTTTGATAATGTAATGATCGAGTATCTAGTTCTACAGCCCAAAAATAGATGGCGTCACTGGAGTCGCCACTTCATTTGAACATCAATGTATAAGTAGGTATTTGACAAGTGACGGTGGTGGGAAATTAGTTATACGTACATGATTGGAAAAAACACCAGGTAAAAGATCGTCCTCGTATTTCTGCTTTAGCATTTAAACGGCTTTGTACTGTTCCCGCTGTTAGGACTCAGGCCTCTTCGAGAGGGTATAATATTTTTTCATCTAAATCATTTTATTTTAGTTAGTTGGAAGTTGAGTCGTTTAAATTGTAATATACGTGACCAAATACGTGTACTAATATTATTATATAATCAGTGGTGAATTGAATAAATGTACCTATAGTGAGTGTTGAGTGCTAGTTGCGGAGGAAACGGGGTAAGTGTTTTTGCCCCTTATAGGGAATATGCATGCATTTTTTTTAATGGGTTGTGGAGGTCTGGTAGGCAGTTGCTCCTCGTAAAATACTGGTATTCAGCTAAATCCGGCTTGACTGGAAGCCGACCCCAATTAAGTTGGGAAAAGGCTAGGCAGATGATGATGATGATGATTCGTGCATTTTTTTTATTTGCTAAATAAATTCAAACTCACCTCCATTAAATAAATATGAAAGAATTTTTAAAATATTTTTATCGACAAGGAAGTAATAACGAAGCTACTAATAAGAAAGAGAAATCCGAAATGTAGGTAATTTGACGTTACATTTAGCCCGTTCGGCTGCCATTAGAAAATAGCGTTTTGGCAAGAAGGACAGATATATTGGTTTGAAATGGTTATATCTCGTTTGCTTTTCTACTAAGTTCAATTTCGTTTTCATAGTTATTGCTTTATTTTTGTATATTTATTGATAAATATCAAATATCCGATGGATGCGAGACGCATAGGACCGGTCGCTGTGGCGACGCTTGTGGAGGCCTATGTCCAGCAGTGGACGCCTTTGGGCTGAGATGATCATTATGATGATGATTAATAAAATTGTTAAATAACAGATAAATTTTTCATGCATACCTATTCCCTATTGACTAAAGCTTCTCTCATGGACCGTCACGGTTCCAAAATGCTAACACATTTTAATATTGTCCTAAGTTTGCGGAGACGCCCATATTATACCCGGACAATGATCAAGAATTTCCACTCCACATCAAGTTGCAACAGACTGGATGTTCGACTGTCGAAGTATCCCGACATCATCATCATCATCATCTCAGCCGAAAGACGTCCACAACTGGGCATAAGCTTCCTCCAAGTGTCGCCACAACGACCGGTCCTGTGCGTCTGGCATCCATCGGATTCCCGCGACCCTCACCAGGTCATCGATCGTGACATGTAAGGATATAGGTATTTTTTTTTTGTTTTAATCTATCACATACCCGCGAAACGAGACACAATAGTAAAACAATAACAGCGCGGTCTCATAGGACCGGTCGGGGATTCAAACATATTAAAGGATTTTGTTCAACAATATACTTAAGGTGAAAGTTTCAGGGTAGCCCGCGAAATTCAAATTTTCTTACGTTTTTTTCAATTTGCAAGCCAGTGGTAGGTTGTATGAAGTTAAAAATACTTTAACAACTGTAAAACGTAACTAGTTGCATAATTATAAACACAAAATAATTAATAATCACGGAAGATATCCCGTAAGTGACATTTTAAATTGCATAATTATAACCATAAAAGTCATCAATACAACCCTCTTAGTTCATATAAGTTAAGGACCGAGTTTTTAAAGGTTAAAAACGTTCCTAGACTATTTTTTTTTTTTTTTTTTTTTTTTTCCGGTAGGGGAATCATCAGAATGACTTCTCCCACTCTTGGGCGGAGCGGGAGGGCGTGTCAGACTCTTACTGACTAAACCCCTACCCCGGTCCTTCGTTACCATCGATCTGGGGGACACGGTGACAACCTTTCGGATACCGTGTTCCCTAGAGGCTTCGGCCCTACCGGGCCCCTACAGTTTGCTGACATCTCCTTGAGGCGCGCGTGGAACAGAACGCGCCGTCGACGACTAGGCTCGGTCCAGATTATTACCAGACTGCCGGACGGCGAGCTACCCAGCGCTCGCTGTCCGCGAGCCCGCGCCTACGGTGGTCGGAAATCGGGATCGGGATCTCGGCGGCGGCGGCGTGAGTTCCGTTGCCTCACGCGGTCGGCAGCCTCCTTCGCTAACATTACTGCTTCGCAGAAGGAGGCGACTGCCTGCCACCCCTCCTCGCTCCGGACCATGGCCTCTACCAGGGCCCGGCGCGAGAGGTCACCGCCGCCGATAGCCTCCACAAGGACACGGCGGTGCTCCGCCCAAGCGGGGCACACCTCTACCGTGTGCTCCACCGTGTCCTCCGGGCGGTCCACACAGTGGCGACACCCGGGCGTCCTTTCCTCCTTGATCCGATGCAGGAACCTCCCGAACTTACCGTGTCTTATTTGCTCTAGCCTTGAAGGTAGGTACTTAAGAGGCCTGCGGAGACCGCGCGCTATCTCGAGTTGAGACGAAATAAAATACGTTTTTGAGGTTGATGGAAGCAATCCAGATAGTATAAACAATTCTTGGACACACCGACTGGAGTAAAGTCATCATCCGCACACTGACAGTTGCTTGCTGTGATAGCAATACAAACTATTGGAAATTTGGGAGAGGTTCCGTAATACCAAAAATGATGAATGAAAAATAATGTATTTCCAATATTGTTTCGAGTATTTATAACTTGATAATAATATCTATGTTCCTACGAAAAGATATTTTGAAATATTGTTGTTTATAATATAGAAAAAACAAAATAAAAACATGACATTTTCGCTGTGAAAATGTGCAAATTTAAATTCGCTTAAATTTCGTTTGGGGTAAGTTTTTCAACAAAAAGACGATGTAGGAACCTAGATAATTATTGTCTGAATCCGAATAACATCATATTATGGTGTAAATATGCTTAAATTGCAAATGATTTTGGTATTACGTTTGTATGGATAATTCTAACGTCGCGCCCACCTTAAGTGAGCTTGGAGGCTTGTATAGATGATTTTTAGTGGGTACCTAATAAAAATAAAATAATATTATTGTAGGTAAGTAATTAGTTTAAGCTGTCGGTGTATTTTGTTTCAATAGATTTCTTTTACAATAGATTTCATTGTGTAGTTGTTGTAGTGTAAGTCGGGGGTAGTCTTGTAAAAAGTCTACGAAAATCTTTAATAGGTTACTTATCCTTATTTATCCTAGGTATTATTAAAGCTTTTGTATTTACGTTTAGGCTAAGTCCTCTGCAAAGATAAGTATAGCAAAATCGAAAAAAAAAAACAGTGAAAGTACCTACACTTTACGTTTGAATCCCCAACCGGTCCTATGAGACCGCGCTGTTATTGTTTTACTATTGTGTCTCGTTTCGCGGGTATCTGAGTAATTAACGTTTGAATCCCCAACCGGTCCTATGAGACCGCGCTGTTATTGTTTTACTATTGTGTCTCGTTTCGCGGGTATCTGAGTAATTAAGCACGAGAAGTAGTGTCGCCAAATTCTCACAAATACAAATGAAATAGTACCTACATCACATAAAAATAGTGTTTTTCCTAATAACCTACAAATTACTAATGGAATTTTGATGAATCATGCATGTAGTTTCTTCGTTTTAGAATTCAAATCATCTAGCTTAGGTTAGTTGCAGTTTTAACATAAAATTCCCACGGGGCCTAATTTCGATCGCAGTGATACTTAGAAACCCCATAAGGGTCCGTCATTAATTTAGGGTAGGCACGTTACACGGGCGTCTCTTATATTCGTATATTCTCAGGTTCTTTGGAATAGTTTGAATGGGTTGTTCCCGTTCGTCCACACCCCGTCGTCCACACTGCGGACGACTGGGAATGATGCGTTCTGTTCGTCCACAGTGTAGACTTACTATGTAATTTTAAAGTATTTGCCTTACTAAAGTAATAAAGCTAAGTACATCATATTTTAAAAGTATGTTTATTATGTAAGGAAATACATATAATATCATCATATTTTCTTTTTATTAACTCTTAGACTAGACGTGAGAAGACGGGGTGTGGACGAACAGAACCCAACATTCCCAGTCGTCCGCAGTGTGGACGACGGGGTGTGGACGAACGGGAACAACCCGTTTGAATGAGTTACCGTAGCCCTGAAACGTAAAACGCAACTACGCGCTTTTACAACGCGCTTTTATATTTTTGTTTCATTATTGTTATCATGTATGCGTCTTTCCGCACAAATAAACCGTTTTTCTTTCTTTCTTTTCTTTCTTTCTTTCTGAAGGATCACAGGTGGGTTTTAGAAAGTAAAAGTTTGACACTTTCTTTCACTCCACCCATAGCGGAAGTAGAACAGTTATTTGATGATTTCCTATCTCAGAAAAAGTATCATCATCATCTGCTTAGCCTTTTCCCAACTATATTGGGTCGGCTTCCAGTCAAGCCAGATTTAGCTGAATACCAGTATTTTAAGAGGAGCGGCTGCCTACCAGACCTCCACAACCCATTAACTGGGGAAACACGGTACTTCATGGCTAGACTGGAGTCAGATTTACTGGCTTCTGACTAGCCGTAACGACTGCCAAAGTTCTACAAATGACAGCCGGGACCTACGGCTTAACGTGCTTTCCTAGGCACGGAGGAAACCAATCTCAGAAAAAGTATATTCTGGGGAAATTTATTTTCAATTTCAATACCTATATTGCTAGTCAACACCCCTAACACAATTTGAAAGTTTAAAGTCGTTCAACCAAAATTGATTAATAAAATTATATACCTGTTAACATTTTCACTCTAATTTGATAGTATTGCTTTATTTGACTTTTATTAAAACCATTTATTTTAAATTGTAACAGGAAAAGTTATTATGTTATTTATTTATTGTGCAGACCTACCAAAGTATTGTCTTTTTAACCATAAGGTTGACTGGTAGAGAATGCCACCATTGTACATGAAGTTTAAATAAATAAATAAAAGTATAGTTTGTACCTAAATTGAAATTTAAAACATTAAAATTCTCACTGGGTAATTAAGATTTTTAGTGTTCCGTACGCAAAAGGGTAAAACTGAGGAGCTCGTGGCTAGACAATAACAGCCGCACGGGTCGATCTACAAGGTTAAGCAACGCTTGCCAAGGTTGGTCTGTGGATGGGTGACCATCTGAACATACCAAGATTCCTCCGTGCCTCGGAAAGCACGTTAAGCCGTAGGTCCCGGCTGTCATTTATAGAACTTTGACAGTCGTTACGGATGGTCAGAAGCCAGTAAAATCTGACTCCAGGCTTGCCATGAAATACCGTGTTACCCCAGTTAATGGGTTGTGGAGGTCTGGTAGGCAGCCGCTCGTTGTACAATACTGGTATTTAGCGAAATCTGGCTTGACTGAAAGCCGACCCCAATATAGTTGGGAAAAGGCTAGGTAGATGATGAACAAGAAAAGTATTCTTCGTAAATTGAAAATTAAAACATTAGGATTCTACGGATTATATGTTATTTTTGTTTTGAGGCACTGGGCAATTGAGATATTTTAGTGTTCTGTACCCAAAAGGGTAAAACGGCACCCCATTACTAAGACTCCGTTGTCCGTCTGTCATAGGGTGTGTATCTCATGAACCGTGATACACAGTTGACTCTGCTCCAATACCCGCAAATCAATACCCGCGAAACGAGACACAATAGTAAGACAATAACAGCGCGGTCTCATAGGACCGGTCGGGGATTCATGAATTAAGAAACATTGAATGGACTTTTGGACTTATGTAACAATTTGATTTTTGAATTACGTACTTGAAGAATGTGCCTCATTAAAATAGTGGTTATTGAAAACTTGCAAATATTTGTACTTCTGTAAATCTGGAAAACAATGACAAAATTCCAATCATCATCATCTACGCTTTCATATTTTATTACTCTCCATATATTTTACGTTGCTTTTACTATAGTTTAAATAAATTAATGTTTGCGTTTCTTTGTTCGGACGCGTAAACACATTTCTGTAAAATCTTTGAGTATTTAATATACTCAATTTTATTCAGGATTTAATTTTATATCTTACATTGTCGTTTTTATAATATTGAAATTGCCAAGAGCGTTGTATTTTGCAATATTGTTTGAGTTTGTTTGTATTGATGATTATTTCCTTTTATCTTTATTTTTGTGTTACCTACATAAATATTGTGGAACAGTCATAATTATGAAAGAATGCTATATTTAAGTCGTTATCTGCGTTGGCCTGTGTTCATGTCATTATTTATTTTTACTGTATAGTAACTTCTTCAAAACTTCGAACTATCCACTGTCTAATTGTCAACATATGTTTCTTCTAATTTAAATTTTAAGGTTTTTAGTACATAAATATTTTAACTAGTAGCCTTCTAATAATTTATAGCTTTAAATCTTTCTAGTAGTCGTACATTGTTGTACTCAGTTTTCAATTAAACCTAAAATTAATTTTCATTTTCTACTACCCACATAATTCTATTATCATTTCTTTAATCCCATCTTTCTTTGTGTTTCTCTTGGTAGCTGCTGTTTCTCTTTACGCTGCCCGCCCACGACAGACTTTTTGTAGGTCCGATAATCGTCCCGATAATCGTCACAAATTTTGTGCCGACTTTTTGTAGGTCGTGTGCGTTGCACTATTGCTATCAGTGTGTTCTATTTTTCACCGACAAAAAAATCGTTCACCGATTGTCGGTCGTGGGCGGGCAGCGTAAACCACAAGTTTTCAACTCGCTAAGCATCTCCTCAAACACTCAGCTGTGTCTTGTCTCATTCCAGGAGCAAGATGATTACCCGTGGAGCATCAGTCCGTGAAATGAACGAGCGACCGAACGCCGCACTGAGGGAGCTTGAGGTGACAAGTAAAACCTGCAAGGATCTGCTGCAGGAAAGAGAAGAATGAGGTGGAGGTCAAGGAGATAGGTGACAGGAACACTCAATTCAAGAGGCACCTTGTTGTTTGGAGGTAGGTGGGACAGAGAGTAAAGTCCCACGTACCTCCGTTGAAAAGGGAGGATCCTCCGACCAGACGGGTGTTATGTCCGGTGGGCTACTACCCAATAGATGATTTCGGGCTGTTGTATCTATTCAAATCGCGCGGAGAACTTTGCTTGAGCGATGTAAGATTCTGTGACGTCATATGTAGTAGATGTCGCTACATCAACAACAACTACCAACAACACACACACACAGCATGTGTAGGTACATTCTAGACCAGCATAACCATCTCCGTCAACTAGTGTCTGTATTTCAAGACTGCAGAGGCACCCATGACCAGGCACTGAATCACATCATATATCAGGCCTTGAAGCGGAATTGTCTAAGGCGCACAGCACTATTTCTACCATCAGTTCTCTGAGAGTTAGAGAACAGGTTCCCAATACCAATAACCTCTTCGACAAGCTGGTTGGCAGTGCAACGGAACAGGAATATAAGAAACCCACCGTTACCTACCATAGATTTAACTGGGGACGATTCATTAACTAAATGTTCAATTTTAGGTAGTCACAACAAAATGAAAAAATATCTTAAAATCAACAAAAACATTAAAAAGTATAAGAAACTCTTAAAGACACAGAATGTTTATGAATTTAATATAAATCTTAGAAAACCACGTTGTAACTTACATAAACAAATAAATGGTCACTATATAGCGCCCCTTTGACTTATTTAGGTTTATTTTTTTATCGTATATAGATTTTAATTTTAAAGTATAAGTAGTATATTTGATAGTGTACGTAGTGACCTTCGGTTAGGTATTTTATAATACCTACTGTTAGGTAGGATTAGTAATTCGTATAGATATTAAATTAGTTTTTAGGGATTTTGCTTATTTATTGAGTTTAGATTAGTTATCACCAGAAATAAGTTTATTTAGGTAGGTAGGTATTTTATTTTCTGTTATTGAGTTTTTTAAAATTAGGTAGGTATTTAGGTTTACTTTTATAAGGCGTAGACTGTATAGATTTTAATTTCAAGTATAGTTAGGTAGTATATTTAATAGTGTGTAACGTTTCGTATTATAGATATTAGTTTTTAGGGCTTTTGTTTATTTATTGATATGTACATGGTAAGTGTAGATATTACACTAAAAACTAATCGATAAGTTTCGTCATCCATGCGAACGAAGTCGCGGGCACAGCTAGTTTTGAATATTTTGTTTTAATTCGGTTTTACTGGTAGTAATCGGAAATTCGGCTGGATGGATGGAGAGGGAGAGGGAGGCCAAAGAAAAGATGGATGGATTGAGTGAGAAGTGATGTGGAAGAAAAGGGAGTGAGTGATAGCGTGACGAGTGACAGGACAGAATGGAAGAAAAAGACGTGTTGCGCCGACCCCAAGTAGAACGGGACAAGGGCAGGAAGATGATGATGATGATGATGAATTGGAAATTCGGCTGCTTTTGTAAACGTTAGTTAGAAGTTAAAGTCGGATAGCAAACTATACAAAAACTTTAAATACTTACGAATTTGTTGAGGGTTGCTTTCACTCTAGTTCCTGTAACAAAATACATAAAACATTTAGTATTTGTGTCATCTTTTTAATTCAAGATTTTTGTTCAAATCATTTGAGTCTTGAAAACTGAATCTAAAAAACACATCAGTTAGCCAGCCGCTAAAAATATTCTGCGAATTCACATTTCTTTATATTGTAAGACTAGCTTTAGCCCGCAGCATCGCCCGCGTACATTAAATATATGGAATACGACAGCTTTTTAATTCATGAATCCCCGACCGGTCCTATGAGACCGCGCTGTTATTGTTTTACTATTGTGTCTCGTTTAGTGGGTATGTGATAGGTTAATGGTGAAAAAATTTTAACAATCGGACCAGTACTTCCACAGATTACCTCATACAAACAAAAAGACAAACTACCTCTTTATTATATTAGTGTAGATAACACTCAACAAATTGAATACCAACAACTAAGTATTATTATTTTTCCAGGTACTTTATAATGAAACTTCTAAACCTAGCGTTGAGAAGTAAATTTTAAAATACATGGTCGATTTTTAATTTCTTTATGTAGCTGTGTATCCTAAATAGCGAATAATAACCCCGGTTTTCTTTTAAACGGTTGCAATTGCCTGTTGTTTTAGTCAAATAATTTTGTTACCCAGTTAACGTATATTCATTTTAAGTAAACAAGTATTGCCTTTTAACTTTGAGAACCGCTGGAAAAAAATTGTGCCAGCAAACCCCGACCGATTTAAAATTGTATTCTAGTAGTATAATTACAGAAGCAACAGAAACAGAGCAATAACAGTTTAAATTATTAAAATTATTTATATTAATTTATTAGTATTAATTATATTAAAATATAAAAAATAATGGCGCCCCCCCCGGGGCTCGACAGGTTAATTACAGAAGCAACAGAAACAGAGCAATAACAGTTTATATTATTAATATTAATTATATTAAAATATAAAAAATAATGGCGGTCCCCCCGGGGCTCTACAGGATTACAATTTGTATTTAGTTGTGTAGTATTTTGAGGCTTAGGTTAATTACACATTTCTGAGAAGTTTAAAAATAAATTCTCAAAATCGAAAACACTTCCCGTATTTTCGACTTTGAGAATTTGTTTTTGACTCACACATTAGTTAGCCAGTTCTAAAATTCTTCTGTGAATTTACAGGTTTCTTTACATTGTTAATGTATAACAATCAACAACTTATAAACTGACAGCTAAGCATTATTGTTTTTCCAGGTATCTATTTAGCAGTAAAATAAATTGACCCCTAATTAGGTAATCACAATAAACAAAGCACTAATGACAGCCTCATACCATATTCTGACAATTACTGTCCATTCTAAGTTATCTGAAAGAGACTGAAGAATACGATAAGGCCGGCCATTGTATGTGCTTTAGATTTAAGTTTTTCTTGTTTGTTGTAAGTCTAATAAATACTGGTCGGATTTTTTTTGTTAAAGACATCGACACGATAAGAATAAGAAGAAGAAGACTGAATATAGCACCTGTTTTTTTGTACACGGATTATAAATTTACTTTCATAACTATTTTTTCTAGCTGCGGTCTAATATGGCTGCAGTTCTGGGATTTATTTAAAAATGATCATCGAATTATTGTAATATTACTTCATTTAGTTGCAAAAATTGCTCATTAAATACCTAGCTTATTCGATGACGTTATTTTCAGTTTTAAGTCATAGGTACAAATGTAAATACACAATCTACATCACTTAGGACTATAGCCTAAATACAAATGAAAATGAATTCAAAGTTAAATATACAGTTATATACATCACATAAGACTTAAACTTAAATACAAATTAAAATTAATTCAAAGTTAAATTTACAATTTATATACATCACATAAGATTTAAACTTAAATACAAATTAAAATTTAGTCAAAGTCAAATTTACAATTTATATACATCATATAAGACTTAAACCTAAATACAAATTAAATTAATTAAAACAACACAAGTTTTTCTTCAGTCTTTTTTGTTCAAAACAAATTATTCATCATTTAGGTATCACTTGCCCAGAACTACTAGGACGACACAACCCTATTCTAAATTCACCATTAAATGTCCATGAAGCATTTCTTCCCTTACCTAGCCTTTTCCCAACTATCTTGGGGTCGGCCACAAAGCGTATTTCAAGTAAAAAATGTTGTCCAAATCAACTTTCTTTCCGGGGCGGTGGCACGCAGCCGTCTTCTTCTTCTTTCTGGCGTTAATTCCAGCCATTGCCAGGGTCCGCCTTCCTACTCAACTTTCTCCATTTTGCACGATATTCAACATCCTTCCCAGTAAAGGCATTGGCTCTCATGTCAGACTTGACGACGTCCAGCCAGCGCTTGCGAGGGCGACCACAGGACCTAGCCCCAAGGACAGCCATATCCATGCGTCTCCGAGTTAAATAAGTAATTTAATGATATTTTTTAAACACAACTCCATACGGTTCCCTATGCATAATGTGCTACTAGTATGAGGATATTTACCCTCCTCACATTTGTAACAACCCGCTAGCACTGTCTCATGAATGTGGTTGCATGGAACTGTGTGGTTATTCTGTTTTGAAAACAATATCTCCACATTACTTATATCACCAACTAGCTATCCCCTGCGGTTTCACCCGTATTTTTTTCATTTTTCGTTACTGCTCCGCTCCCGTAGGTCGTAGCGTGATGGTATATAGCCTATAGCATTCCTCGATAAATGGACTATTTAACACTGAAAGATTTTTTCAAATCGGACCAGTAGTTCCAGAGATTACCCCCTAAATACAAACTTACAAATTTTACCTCTTTATAATACACACATCAAAAGTGTCTAGGGATCAACATATATTTTTGCAATAACTTTTCTCCTGATTGATATTAATTAAAATTTTCTTTAAGGATTCATCAAATAAAGTGTTTTCGTTTGTCACAGTAACGATAAACCAAGTCACCTTTGCATTAATAAAGAAATTTGCCATTTTCCTAATAAAGGGATTTTTGACATTTGAACCACTAACATTAAAGTTCGAAAAAAAGACTGAAATAACAGTTTTCTTTAAAATTTTATTGGGTAACTTAAACAATTAATAATCCGTGTTTCTACCGCGAACACTAACAACACAAGAACATCGGTTTGGCATACTCAAAATGAGTTCATCCAAATCACGCTGTGGAATGGCCGCCCATGTTCGTTGCAACAACAAAAAAAGGTCTTCTTGCGACTGGATACCCTCCATATTCGGCAGAGCTCTTCTCTGTAGCATATCCCATGCATGCTCAATCGGGTTCAAGTCTGGCGACTGAGCAGGCCAGGGCAGGACATTGATGTTAGCTGCGGCGAGAGTCTGTCTTACAACTCTTGCGGTGTGCGGTCGTGCATTATCATGCATTAACTGAAATAAGGGACTGATTTGCACTTGTAGAGGAACGATGACGTCTGATACAATCGTCTCAGCATAAATTTGAGCGTTGAGGTTGCCTCTGATCCAAATCAACTCAGTTCTTCCGCCGATCCAAATACCCGCCCATACCATGATGGTTCCACCACTATAAGGATGGACTTCCTGGCAGGATTTTAATCGCTGTTGGCGTCCAGGGGTTCTCCAGTGTCGTATACGTCTTGTATCCGGTCTCATACCAAAACGAGACTCATCAGAAAAGCACACGAAACGCCATTGTTCTTCTGCCCAATTTCTGTGTTCAAGAGCCCATTGATATCGAATCCTACGATTGTGCATTGCTATAGGTGGTACCCGTAGCGGTCTTCGGGAATGAAGGTTCACTTCATGCAAGCGGTTTCTGACTGTTTGGTCGCTAATTAAGTTCCCTGAAGAGTGATGAAGCCTCACGGCTAACATCATGGCGGTTATTGTTGGAGCTCTTCGAGTTAAGATTTGAATGTATCGGTCTTGTCTCCGTGTGGTACAGCGATACCGTCCTCCATGGCGCTCAGCCACGGTACCAGTGCTTCGGTAACGTGTCCAAAGTCGACTGATAACACTCTGACTTGTATTCAGAGCTAAAGCCACAGTACGTTGCCGGGAACCAGCTTCTATCATTCCCACGGCTCTGAGCATTTCTTCCCTGCTTAAATGACGTCGCCGCTCCATAATAACGTTGGTTTTAATCAGTAGTAGGGAAACAGTAGCACTAATAATGTCTTCAATGCGTTGTATGTTTTTATAGGGAAAATATTGACAGCTGATTTTCATCTTTTACTCGAATTTGATTCACAGTTCCTGATTCAAATTATGAAATGCACCAAAAAGGATCCATATAAATTTACAAAATCATAAATTTATTACAAAGCCACATCTCAATCTCAAGAAATCCGCATAAAAATGCTTGATCCCTAGACACTTTTGATGTGTGTATTAGTATAGATATCTTAGTCGCTTTGATTTTCATTCAGAAAATCAACCATAGGTTGAACTCGGTTTTTATCAATAAACTGTGAGAAATCGTAGGGATTCGACCGCACGAAGTTCTGTCCCGTTTTGTCTATTTTTTTTTTAAATTGTCTTGTCTTTTTTTGTTTCTTAAGAAAAATTTTTCTCATTTACTTTCCAGTTGTTTCATGCTTGGGGCTCCACGCACTTGTAACAAACCTCCCTCCAATAATTCAAAGTTAAAACAACATTTAAAGCTAAAAATACATCACATAAGACTTAAATCTAAATACAAATTAAATTTATTGCAATAACACAAGTTAACAAAAAGTCCCTTTTTTGTAAATAAATTATTGATTACTTGCATAGAACTATTGAGACGACAACACCTATTCGAAATTCCCCATTAAATGTCTATAATGCGTATATCAGGTAAAAAATGTTGTCCAAATCAACTTTCTTTCCGGGGATGCGTGCCATAAGTTATATAAAATACATCGTAGTCACTTTGATTTTTACTAAGAAAATCAACCATAGATTGAACTCGTTTTTTATCGATACATTCCTAAAATCGTTGTCTTCTGACCGAACAAATATCCGTCTCATTCTATCTAAATTTTTCGAAATTGTGTTGTGTTTTTTTATTTCTTGTGACAATAGTTTCGCATTTAATATCCAGTTGTTCCAAGTTTTTTGATCACTTGCACAGGACTACTGGGTCGACACAACCGTATTCTAAATTCACCATTAAATGTCCATAAGGCATTCCATCATCTACCTAGCTTTTTCCCAACTATCTTGGGGTGAGCCATAAAGCGTATATCAACACTGTTTTAGGCTATCACGGTTTGTTTCACAATTTAAATTGTCACTTACGGGATATCTTCCGTGATTTTTAATTATTTCGGGAACATAACATTTCGGGAAATATCGGGAACTCGAAATAATTAAAAATCACGGAAGATATCCCGTAAGTGACAATTTAAATAGCGTATATCAAGTAAAAAATGTTATCCAAGTCAACTTTCTTTCCGGGGCGGCGGCACGCAGCCGTCTTCTTCTTCTACCTGGCGTTAATCCCGGCCATTGCCAGGGTCCGCCTTCCTACTCAACTTTCTCCACTTTTCCCGATCTTCAATATCCTTCCCAGTAAGGCTATTGACTCTCAAGTCGGACTTGACGACGTCCAGCCAGCGCTTGCGAGGGCGACCACGGGGTCTAGTCCCAAGGACAGCCATATCTATGCGTCTCCGACCATAGTACTCCCTAGGGCGGCGCATATATTATGTGATGCGATTATGTGCGCCGCATGATGATGTATGCGTCTGACCACATGGCCATACCATTGCAGTCTTGCAGACGACACTCTTGCAGTTTTTCCTTGTTGCTTATGCGATCGGCACGCAGCCGTCAGTTTATAAAATATATCGTAGTCACTTTGATTTTTATTTAGAAAATCAACCATAGATTGAACTCGTTTTTTATCAATTTAATACGTGAAATTGTTGTCATCCGACCGCACGAACATTTGTCTCAATCTGTCTAAATTTTTTAAAATTGTTTTATGCTTTTTTTTTTCTTGAGACCATAGTTTTGCATTTAGTTTCCAATTGTTCCAAGCTTGGGGCTCCCGGTACTTGTGATAAACCTCCCTCCAGTAGTTTTTTTAGGTTTATTAGCTCCCTTATGTACCGAGGAACATACTTTAGTTGAATTCGTTTCAGCGATTCTTTCGATATTTCGCGTGTGAGTGTTTTTCTATAAAAACCCTCGAACTCTTCGTCCGTACACTTCCTCCCGAGAAAACTAATTGTTAGGAATTCCATCACGAGAACTTTTGACACACGTAAAAGAAAGTTCTATAATATATAATATCCTATCTAATTTTTTTCAAAATTGTCTTTTGTTTTTTTATTTCTTGTGTGACAATAGTATCGCATTTAATTTCCAGTTGGTCCAAGCTGGGGGCACCTGGTACTTGTAACAAACCTCCCTCCAATAATTCTTCAGGTTTATAAGCTCCCATGTGTAGTGAGAGACATACTTTAGTTGAATTTGTTTAAGGGATTATTTAGATATTTCCCCTGTGAGTGTTTTTCTATAAAAACCAATGTTGATGCATGAGATTAAAGCCGTAAGGAGAGAAAGAGATAGCGCTATACGTCTTGCATGGTCTCTTTCTCGCTACAGAACAATGACTAATTGACAGTTGATGCATGACATTAAAGCCGTAAGGAGAGAAAGAGATAGCACTATACGTCTCATGGTCCCTTTCTCGCTAAAAAATTATGTCTTATTGACTTTGTAATCCGACCGCACGAACATTCGTCTTATTCTGTCTAAATTTTTCAAAATTGTCTTGTGTTTTTTTATTTCTTGTGACAATAGTTTCGCAGTTAATATTCAGTTGTTCCAAGTTTGGGGCTCCTGGCACTTGTAATAAACCTCCCTCCAATAATTCTTCAGGTTTATAAGCTCCCTTATGTAGTGAGAGATATACTTTAGTTGAATATGTTTGAGGGATTTTTTTAGATATTTCTCATGTGAGTATCTTTATATAAAATCCCTCGAGAGTTTTTCTCGTCGTCCGTAAACTTCCTCCCGAGGAAAATAATAATAATATACGATACGAAAATACGTAAAAGAGAGAAAGAGATAGCGCTATACATCTTTCATGGTCTCTCTCTCGCTACGGGACAGTGATTTGTTGACAGTTGACGCAGCGCCTAGGTAATCTGTACTGGGTACTTTTGCAACAAAATAAGGAGTAAGCTATCTGATAGAATGTTACGAGTAGGTAGATGCACTTTTATACGTTAGAACACATTGTCAAGAACAGCGGTTTCTTGGTAAAAAATGATTTATTTATTTGTTTTTTGATTATTGTTTATTTTAATTAGTGTACGGTACACTGTTGATTTGATCTCGTTTTAATAATAATATACTGTAATATATTACATGAAAATAGTCAAATATGATTATATATACAGTAGCCACATTATTATAGGATTCATAATCCCATTTTGCTACTGTTGCTAGTAGTTTGAGCTCAAGATTCAATATATTGAGACATTAGTAATTTTATTGTGTTTGTGTTTAGTATCATAAGACGATAAATGTTATTTGTACGTTTAAAATTATATTATTTTTTATAAAAGTATTCTTAGGTAACTACTAAAGGTACTACAATCTTACTTGTTGTTGATCTCGAGTCTCTTAGTTAATCTTTATATTATTTTTATAATATTGTCTACTTATGGTAGGCATAAATGGTTGATTAAAAAAAGGTACTTATATGCTAAAATTAGTAAAAATATGTTAAAATTCTAGTATAAAAAAACTGTAAAAATATAGCCAAAACTAGGGCTAAAACCGGTTTCCGGTTTTGAGCCTTCAAAGTTAAAATTTAAAACCGGTTTTGAAGACCTGGTTGTGCACACCCTAATTAGGGGTAAATATATTTTACTGCTAAATAAATACCTGGAAACACAATAATGCTTAGCTGCTGTTTATAAGTTGTTGATTGTTATACATTAACAATGTAAAGAAACCTGTGAATTCGCAGAAGATTGTTAGAGGCTGGCTAACTAATGTGTGGATCAAAAATAAATTCTCAAAGTCGAAAATACGGCAAGTGTTTTCGTCATGAGAATTTATTTTTAAACTTCTCAGAAATGTGTAAGTAACCTAAGCCTCAAAATACTACACAACTTAATAAAAATTGTAATTTAAAATGAATAAACGTTAACTAGGTAACAAAATTATTTGACCAAAACAACAGGTAATTGCAACCGTTTAAGAGAAAACCGGAGTTATTTATCGCTATTCAGGATACGCAGCTACATCATCATCATCTGCTTAGCCTTTTCCCAACTATATTGGGGTCAGCTTTCAGTCAAGTTCGATTTAGCTGATACACAGCTACATAAAGAAATTAAAAATCGATCAAGTGTTTTAAAATTTACTTCACAACGGTAGGTTTAGAAGTTTCATGATAAAGTCCAAAGGGTATTGTTAAAAGGGTTTTGTACTTAGTCTAGAATAAATTATTGTTTTAATTAAAATCAAATAAAGCTTAGAGCGGTAGCATTACATAATTTGGGTAGCCAATTTCTGGTGTTCGTGTTAGGGCCTTAGTGTCAAATCAGTCCAGTACGAGTATTCCCGCTTCGCCAATCCAAGATACCTATTGATGCCGAATCGAGAATAGCTTGGTTGCCGAAACTTTTGGTGCAAAATCTGGGTCCCGAAATGGGAATACTTCAAACCAGAATTAGGCCTCGCGAGTTATTTATTGTTAGCATTACCTATCAACATTGGCCTCGAGTTTGAGTTGTAGCTCGTGAGTTCACATTCTGGCAGGCTTTTTATTTATTGTCGTAACTACTGTTCTTCTTCTTCTTTCCATATTGATGGTAAACTCGTTAGATTATCTGGACTGGAAGTAGGTGGCTATTTTATCTGTACCATCGGCTGTAGTAATTAAAAACTGATCACCACTGCTCTAAAAACGGTGAAAGCAACATTAACACCATAAAAAACGGCATGTCCTAGAACAAAAAACTTGAAACCATATGGCAACCAATTGTCTGTTATGCCAGAGATTCTGAGTTTGATTTCCACTCTGGACAAATATTTGTGGTCACATAGACAGAGAGAATAAGTATCGGAATTGAACTGTCCCCTGAAATACAAGATAACTGCCTAGTTTCAGGAGGCAGGGCATTTATGTAACTGTGACACTTGTTTGCAAATAAATGATTATTATTATTATTTCATTGATAACATTTTTATGTGTACTTATTTTCCAATTACTTGTTGCCCACGGTGATTATTTTAGAAATAAGCATCACTTTTGTACATATTTTTATGTTTCCTCCTTATTTTGAGTTTATAAATAAATAAGATAAGCCTAGTCTTTTCTAAACTATACCGAGTTCGGTTTTAAGTCTAACTGAATGCAACTGATTATCAATATTTAACCTGCATTTTTATGATTAATATTTTACACCCAGGAGGTCGTTTATTCACTTTCACATATACAGATGTATATTTTAATTTAATTTCACATTGTTCCCAATACTATGTAATAATTTCGGTTTAAAGATATTTATTCTCATAAAGAACACAAAATAGTTCACTTAAATATGAGACTATAACTAGATCATGCAGTTATACATAACAAATCGTGACTCCGTGAGTCGATTACATATATAAAAAGAAAAACCAACAATATAAATATATATAGGGTTCTAAAGAGTTTGAGTAGGTAAGTACACAAGTTTTGTTATAAAATTTTAGACACGTAATCTTTTAACATTTTTTTAAATATGTTTGTACTTTTCACATTAGTCATATCATCTGGCAATTTATTATACAAAACCGCTCCCTCGTATAAAATATTTTTCTTCCCGTAATTGGTCCTGGGTGGTCTAAGTTCTAGTTTGTTACGGTTTCGGGTATGGTATCCGTGATTTCTTTTTTTAAAACTAAGTTGAGAGTGTGTTTCTTTTGTAATTATTTTTCTAATTAGAGTACATGTTTTGAATATGTATAGTTGTTCTATATTGTATATCTTAGTGTCGTTGTATATTTGTTTAGTTGATGTTAGGTAGTGGTAGTTGTATAGAGTTTTAATAAGTTTGTTTTGTATTACTTGAATGTCATTTATATAGGTTTTAGCAGCACATCCCCAAATCTCAACTAGATACTCCAAATGAGGTTTTACGAGTGCATTGTATATCATTTTTCTGATTTTATGTGGGATACAACCGGAAAGTCTTCGTAATGCCCCAGTGAGGGAAGATATTTTGTCACGCATATTTTTAATATGATTACACCATGATAGTCTTGGGTCTAGAGTTAAGCCTAAATACTTTTCGTTTGTTGACTTTTGTAGGGATTCATTATCTATGGACAGTTTAATACTGCTAGGAATTTTCTTATTTTTTGCTGCAAAGATCATATATGATGTTTTTTTCGGGTTAATGGTTAACAGGTTGAACTTAAACCATTCATTGAGTGATGATAGGTCAGCTTGTGCTTGTCTGACAATCTCTTGAATATCACTTCCAAAATAAAACAGACAAGTGTCATCAGCATACAGAGTTATGTCGCCAGTAACATTTAGGTTTTTCATATTGTTTATGTAGACAAGGAAAAGTAAAGGTCCCAAAATTGATCCCTGCGGTATTCCACAGACTAATTTAGCTGGTGTGCTTTCGTAATTATTTATTTTAACTATTTGGAACCTGTTTGTCAGGTATGACTCCATAACTCTGAATGCCGATCCCGTTATTCCCACGTTACTGAGTTTTTTGAGTAAAAGAGAATGACAAACTGTATCGAACGCCTTCTTTAAGTCGATGAAGATTCCCAAACCCACAAGTTTCTTATCAATTGATGTTTTAATTTTAGTGATTAAATCTATTGTGGCTGATAGGGTGTTTGATTTAGGCCGAAAACCGTATTGTTGGCTATAAAAGAAATTAATATTATTTAAATGACTCATGAGGCGTTTAAAAATTATTCGTTCAAAAATTTTTGATAGTATAGGTAACACGGATATTGGCCGGTAATTACCGGGATCAGATTTACTTCCAGACTTATATATTGGCGTTAATTTAGCAACTTTTAGGCTGTCTGGGAATCTTCCCGACTCGAGGCATTTATTAATACAACTAGTTAGCTCGTCTAGAATCAGTTTTTTTATGCATTTAATATCTTTTGCACTAATCCCATCTATACCGCAGCTTGTGTTTGTGTTAAGATCATCGATAATTTTATTTACTTCATCTGTTGTACATGGCTCAAATATGCTTAGATTATTATTAGGTTTGTCTGTAGTGTAATTAAGAGTGTTGGTTAAATTATTGTGATAATTCAATGGTATGTTGTTAGCTAGATCAGGACCAATTGTCGAGAAGAAATCGTTAAAACTTTGACAAATTTCGTTTCCATTAGTGATTTCACAAGTGTTTACTATAAGCTTGGGAGGGGTGGAGACAGTTTTAATTCTATTATTAGCTAGGTTATTTATTAGACTCCACATTTTTTTTGGCATTTTATCACATTTCTTGAAATTTTGGTAATAATAGTTATTTCTAGTATTTTTTATGTTTTTCGATACGGCATTTCTTTTAGATTTAAATTGTTTTTCCAGAATAGGGTTATCAGGATCTGCTTTATGTTTTCTCCATAATATATTTCTCTCATCTATGTCATCTAATATTTTCTTATTTATCCAGTCGTCTCTTGGTTTGTTCATAATTTTGTTTTTTGTTGTTTTATTTTGTAGTAACTGTGATATGATTAATCTTTCAAGGATTTCATAGTTGTGTTCCTCGTTTATGAAATGTTGGTCTTCCACGGATTTATACAGCTTCTCGAAGTTTGTCACTGAAAAAGTAGTCTTCTGTTTTGGAACGTGTTTGTGGTGTTTCAGTTCAAAATAGAGTTGGTTATGGTCCGATAAGGGCGAGCTGATGCATGCCATATGAAATTTGCTTGAGTTCAAGTTTGAGGAGATATGATCAATTATAGATTTAGTGTTATTAGTTTCTCGTGTACAGTAATCAGCATCTATTTTGTTTAAAATTTGGTAGCCCGTTTCATTAAGTACATCAACATAGTTCGTAGTTTGGCGTTCGTTACGGAGCAAATTTATGTTAAAATCGCCAAACACTAAAGTGCGTCGTTTATTTTCCAATTGAGAAATGTAGGATTCCAAAAAACTGTTTATATTTGTGTTTGGGGGTCTATATATTAGGCCAACATAAAGTGCGTATTTAATAAGGTGAATCCATATAAATTCATTTTCTTCTTTACTTTTTATTTTTATGACTTCATGTTTAATACTGTTATGAATGTATAAGGACACACCGCCGCCTCGGCGGCCTTTCCTATAGTTATAAATATGTGTATAGCCCGTGATTTGAAGTAGATTAGCCTCTGAGTCTGATTTTATCCAAGTTTCCGTCAGTAATATCAATCCTATTGTCTGTCCAATTGCTTTTAAAATACATAATAATTCCTCCAACTTGCCGAATTTAACCAGACTTCTTATATTTGTATAAAGGAATTTTAAAGATGACTTACTCGTGACTAGGTCCGTATAGCAGTCTAGGTGTTGGTATGTTATGTCGCAGTTCGTTTCTAATTTTTCAACGTTTAGGATGTCGGGGCTCGGTCCAGTTTGCTCGAGTTTTTTGCGTCTGTTTTTATTATTTGTGGTACAGAGTTTTTATATTTGATTGTGATGTTATTTTCACCGTTTTCTTGCCGACGTTGTAATTCCTGGCGGATCTGTTTGTAGTACTTTTGTTGAGTGACAGTCTGGTCCGCAAAGATGTGTACATTTTTATCGATGATACTATTTCTATTACGCAACAAATGTTTTGAAGTTTCTTGAGATTCAAAACACACTTTAAGTGGTCGGTTCTTATTAGGGACGTATTTTCCTAGTCGAATTATGTTGACAGGGACGGGACAATCCGGCCAGATACCTGTAATCATCTTCATAGTAACATTTTTGTCGTAATCAATCCTCGCATTTTTGTTGTTTTCGTTTATTTCTTGCATACCCACTATAATGATATTTTTCTCGCGGCGCTGGCGCTCGCGCAATTCAAGTATTGTGTCTTCGTTGCTAAGCGGGAGCGTGTTTTGTTGCAGAGTTGGGGTTCTTGTTTCGGTTTTCAGAGATGTAAGTTCTTTTTCCAGGTTGACTATTTTATCTTGTAATGATTTGTTTTGCGACTTTATGTTATCCAGATCTTGTTTTATGTTATTTTGTTCTGTTATTAGTGTAGGGGCACAATATTTAAGCAGAGTGTAAGCAGGGAAACCAGGATAACGTATACAATGAATTTTATTGTGTTATTCTGAGAACTGTTTATGATCAACTGACAACTATAAATATAAACAAACAATCCGTGGAACGGTTACTAGGTTTATATGAAATTGACATAGTTCTATCGATAGCCAGATAGGTACCACCTATTAAAATAGGTCCGTATATAATATCACATTAATTAACTATTTCAATACGCCCCCTTAATGCGCATATTAAATACAAACAGCAATACAAGAAAAAACACATACAAAAGAAAGTAATATCAAAGAACAATCATAACAAAATAAACAATTAACAAGCAATGCCTAAACCACGCATGCACGAATAGTGCTTTACTCTGGGCAAAGCTTTCGTTAATATGTCCGCGAGCATTGAGTCTGTCGATAAATACTTTAGCTCAATACTCGTATTGTTCTTCAATACACTTCTAATAAAGTGGTACCTGATGTGAATGTGCTTACTCCGAGAATGAAACATTGGATCACCGGCAAGGCAAATCGCCCCCTGATTATCTACATGTAAAGATAATGGTGCAAACTTACATAGCCCAATCTCAGTAAGCAAGCTGTTCAGGTAAATTGCCTCCTTCATAGATGACGCCAAACTTATATACTCGGCTTCGCAGCTCGAAGTCGATACACATTTCTGCTTTTGTGACTTCCAAGACACGCATCCACCTCCTAACATAAAAACATAACCGGAATAAGAACGTCTATCTATCAAACATCCACCCCAGTCGGCATCTGAATAACCATGCAATGTTTTACCTGTTTTCGTAAACATAAGTCCGTGATTTCTCGTATGTTTTAGGTAGCGCAGTACACGTTTTGCTGCATTCCAGCACTGTTGATTAGGACAATCCAAGAATTGGCTCAATACTGCCACAGTATTCGTAATATCCAATCTTGTGCCCGTAGATAAATACATTAAACAACCGACTAACTCTCGATACGGATACTGCCCCGTATCACATTGTTCCGTAGGTTTCGTAATCTTAGTTTTCGGATCCATGGGTGTAGAAATCGGATTACATCCACTTAATTCAAATTTATTTAACAAATCGTCAATATATTTTCGTTGTGACAATTTAATGCTCTTGTCACATCTGTCAAACTCTATGCCTAACATATACTTCGCAATGCCATAATCTTTCAATTCAAACTTCATGGCCAGTTCCCTTTTGAAAGTTTGTATACACTCACCTCTTTGCGATGCGACTAAAATGTCATCTACGTAAACTAGTACAAAGAGTTTCGTTTCTGAATCTACGGCCTTAAAATAAAGGCATGGCTCGTTTAAAGAGACTTGTAGCCCCATGGACTTCAGCTCCTCGTCCAGCCTGATGTTCCATTGACGACCTGACTGGCGTAAACCGTACAAAGATCTTTTCAGCAGGCACACCTCGCCCCCAGACTTCAGGTTGCATAACAACTTGCTGGCACGTTCATGTATAACTGAACCTGGCTGTTCTATCCGCATGAGGTCTTGCAGGCATTCTTCTAGGAGGTCTGGCACCTTCATATATATTTCCTCATCCAACAAACCGTTTAGGTAGGCCGTGTTTATGTCCAATTGATGAATCTCAAGGTCAAGTTCAACTGCAAGTGCAACTAGCAATCTTACTGTGTCAAGTCTAGCTACAGGCGCAAAGGTATCCTTATAGTCTATTCCATAAAGTTGACTAAAACCTCTTGCCACCAGCCTGGCCTTCTTCTTCTCAGTTTTATCCACATTTAACTTTGTCGTTAAAATATAACGGCAACCTACGACGTTCCGTCCCATAGGTTTGTTGACTATATCGAAGGTGTCATTCTTGATTAAACTCTTCACTTCTGAAAGTATTGCATCTTTCCATCCTTTTCTTTCATTACTGGATAAAGCTTCCTTTAAAGTAATTTCAACGACTCCGGCAAAATCCTGACAATCAACAAACTCTTCCGTTGATTCGACGCGTTCCTCCACGGGAATATCTGGCTCTACGTTAACCATATTGTATATTTTCCGTGGACGTCCGACGTGACCTCGTTCCAGTCGTGGTCGCCCTGGACCTCTCTTCATTGCCCTCCCCCCATCAGTATGAACATCATCCCGATGATGATCGTGCTGAAATGGTCCTACAGCAATATCTGGAACGTCCGTCAGTTGTGGTGCATCAAAGGATGTTTCTTGACCTTCATATCCTTCCACAGGTACAGAAATGCCTTCACCTTCCACCTCTGGAATTTTGTTATCTTGGATTCTGCTGGATTGGTTAGGATTGAATTCTATTTCCACCGTTGCTGGTTGGTCCGAAATATTTGCAGGCCCTTCTTGGTCAATCTTGAAGGGATCAAATCGTAAATTTAAATTTTCTTTTTCTTCACTCTTCAATTCTTGAAACTTCACATCTCTTGACATGATAACTTGTCGTTGCGCTGGTATCCATACTCTATAACCCTTTCGATCTCTAGGATAACCTACGAAGATTCCTTCGAAACTTCGTGGAGCAAACTTATCTTTAACGGGTGTCTTGTCCAACACGTGTACCTTAGACCCAAACTTTTGTAAGTAGTCTAATCTGACAGGTCGTTCAAACCATTTCTCAAACGGTATTTCACCTTCAAGACTTCTTGTTGGACAACGATTTCTTACGTGACATGCTGTCGCTACAGCATCAGCCCAGAAACCCGGAGATAATCCTGACGAGATGAGCATACACCTCGCCATTTCCACCAACGTCCTGTTCTTCCTCTCAGCAACAGCATTCTGTTGCGGGACGCCAGGAACTGTCAACATTCTTGCTATTCCTTCTTTCTTCAAAAAATCGTCGAAATCTCGATTACAGAATTCACCGCCGTTATCTGTATGAAGATATTTTATTTTATGTCCTAACAAATTCTCGACATGACTTTTGTATACTTTGAATGTCGTGAACACTTCACTTTTCTTGCTGAGAAAGTATACTTCACACCACCTAGTATGATCGTCAATAAAAGTGACGAAATATTTCGCGCCATTTATTGACGTATGTTGCATGGGTCCACAAACGTCAGAATGTATAATTCTTAACTTTTCATCGCATGGCCCATTTGAACTAGTAAACGGTAACATACACATTTTACCTTTCGCACAAATATCACAATTGTACAAGTCACTCACATCTGTCATCTTAACATTCATGCCAGATTTATTTAAAATTCGGACGAGATCCTTTGCATTTAAGTGTCCTAAACGTTCATGCCACATCCATACGTCAACCTTTTGCTCAGAAATGGCTGACACACTATCTAAATGTTCCTCAACGTAATATAAATTACCTCTACGATTCGCAACAAGTTTAGTGTTACCATAACTATCTTGAACACTAGCTATGTTATCCTTAAACGTAACGCTAAACCCCTGATCAGTAATTTTGCTTACTGAAATTAGGCTACATCGTAAATCCGGAACAAATAGAGTATTGGGCAATTGAACAATTGTTTTAGAACCATTATCACATGTAAGTAATCTGACTGTCCCCTTACCTTGTACGTTTGTGCTTGAATTCGTTGCTAAGTTTAGCTTACCGAACAAAGGCACAAGTGTTTTGTCGAATTTACTTGCATCATTGCACAAATGTGATGTACAGCCACTATCGATGATCCAATTTCCACTCCCGTTGCAAACAGCATTAACATCTGAAACACAATTAAATGTTACAAAATTGGAATCGATATCAGGTACTTCATAATCATTCGACACATACTTTACGGTATCACTACACTGTTCTTTGTTCTTCTTCGTACAATCAGAGGCTTTATGACCATACAGATGACATTTAAAACATTTGTATCTGAATTTCGAACTTGTCAGCTCAGTACCACTCTTTGGTTTAGAAGACTTCTTTCCCTTTACAAGAAATGCTCTATCTACACTTTCTTTTCGATTTCTGGAATGATCTTCTTCTAAAATCTTAATCTTGAGCGTATCTGGATCCGGCAATGAATCTCGAGATTCTATGGCACATCTAAAGTTGTCAAAGCTGGACGGCAGACTGTACAGGAGCATTATCGAGGTCAGATCATTATGCATTTCGATATCCATGTCAGCTAACTGGCTTTTCACATCGAAAAATCTCATAACATGTTCTCTTACATCACCACCTTCTTCCAATTTATGGAGCAACAGCTGTTTTAGTAATGTCGCCTTTTTTGCAGGTCCCTTCGACGCATGAATGTTCTGTAACTTTAACCATACGTCTCGCGAAGTCTTACATCCTCGTAGATGTCGTAATTCGCTCGGACTTATCGATAAAATGAGATCAGACTTAGCTTTCGAGTCTCCAATGTCCCACTTTACTGCTTCGGCTGGTTCTGCTGGGCGTGCGATACTTCCGTTCACGTATCCCCAGGCATCGTTCTTAACTAAAACGGCTTCCACTTGGATTTTCCAGGTCTCGTAGTTGCTCTGATGGAGTTGATCAATTTTGACAGAACTCATTTTCACTCCAATTTCTTCCTTTATCACGTTTAAATCTCTCCTGATTTATGCGTTCTGGGCCCATAACCACTGTAGGGGCACAATATTTAAGCAGAGTGTAAGCAGGGAAACCAGGATAACGTATACAATGAATTTTATTGTGTTATTCTGAGAACTGTTTATGATCAACTGACAACTATAAATATAAACAAACAATCCGTGGAACGGTTACTAGGTTTATATGAAATTGACATAGTTCTATCGATAGCCAGATAGGTACCACCTATTAAAATAGGTCCGTATATAATATCACATTAATTAACTATTTCAATAATTAGGGAGTCAGACAATGTTTTGACGCCTTTAATTTCGTCTTTTATTTCAGTTATATTCTGATGAATTTGTATGAAATTTTCTTTTTGCGACTTTTTAAAATCTTGGAAAAAAGACATTATTTCATTCTTAAATTCCGCCAACTCCGACTTAACATCGTATTGGTGTTCAAAATACTGTATGTAATTTAATTTAATAACTTAATTTAATCATTTGATTTGATGTCTTTATAATTGTATTATTTGTTTTTATATTTTGTTTCATTTACCTTAATAATTTAATTTTAATTATGGTACTGTATTTGAATTTTGTTTTGTAATTTTATTTCCAATGCATGTAATTGATTTGTTGTTGTCTAAATTGTTAATGTTACCTATATTTAAGAGGTGGCTAAATCTAGGGAAGAGCGCTGATATCTGAAAAAAACAGACATTATTATCTAGTTCAGACACACACAGTTGTTCCTCACTAACATATGAGTCATATAGAATGTCAACAAGGTCTATAATAATAATTTTATGTTTTATATTTTTTGGGAGACAGTAAATTTATTATTATTTACCTGGTTAGGTTTTCTTATAGATTACTAATGATTTTCATAGATGTATAAATAAACACCAAACTGGTAAGAATTACTTATCTTCAAATCAAATCACTTTTATTTGTTAACACTGGTTTGATATAACAAAAGCTCACGATTACAATTTGTTTCTAAATATTTTTTATATATATACAAATGCAAAACTACTGTCACAAGAAATAAAAAAGCATAAAACAATTTAAAAAAATTTAGACAGATTGAGACAAATGTTCGTGCGGTCAGATGATAAAAATCGAGTTCAAGCTATGGTTGATTTTCTGAAGAAGAATCAAAGGGACTACGATGTGTTTTATAAACGGACGACACGCAACCCCCGGAAAGAAAGTAGACTTGGATGACTTTTTTTACCTAATATACGCATTATGGACGTTTGATGGAGAATTTAGAATACGGTTGTGTCGTCCCAGTAGTAAATAATCAATAATTTGTTTGTATTTAATTTGTATTTAGTTTTAAATGTAATGTAGCTATAGTTATAAATTGTATTTTTGTTTATAATTTACATTATTTTAATCTTTAGTATTATGTGATGTCATGTAAATTGTATATTTGTTTGTAATTTGTGTTTAGGTCTTAGTTTTATGTGATGCATATAAATTGTATATTTGTATTTAGGTCTTATGTGATTTATATATTTGTATATTTCTATGTAATTAGTATTAAGATTTTAATCTTATGTGATTTATATAAATTGTATATTTCTTTGTAATTTGTACTAAGATTTTAGTCTTATGTGATGCATATAAATTGTATATTGGTTTGTAATTAGTATTAAAGTTTTAAACTTATGTGATGTTTATAAATTGTAAATTTGGTTTGAAAAAAAGAAATAATTTAACTTCAGCAGTGGGACAATATAGGCTAGATATAATAATACAATAATTTAACTTTGAATTAACTGTATTTTTTATTTAGGTAAATAAGTCTTATGATCTTTTTGTGCTATTGCAACTTTGACGTAGTTACTCAGATACCCGCGAAACGAGACACAATAGTAAAACAATAACAGCGCGGTCTCATAGGACCGGTTGGGGATTCAAACGATAATAGGCATTCGTTTTTAGGTTATAATATTGTTAATAAAAATATTTTCTGAATATTTTCCGTCTTCAAATATTATTATATTACACTTTCCTTGTAAGACTTGAAATGGTCTACCCGTATAACAAATACTGTCCAAATCTGTGCGACTGTTCGTACATAAAGAAACATACATACACATTTACAAACTTTCGTCTTTTAAACATTAGTGAGTTTAGATAATAAAGAAAATAATAATAAGTTCTGATTTCCTCCGTAATTCACTTGAAATACAAGTCATATTAATCTTAACCCATCACATACCCACAAAACGAGACACAATAGTAAAACAATGACAGCGCGGTCTCATAGGACCGGTCGGGGATTCATGAATTAATTAAAAATGTAAGAATATTCAGATTTAGAACAAGAAAGCTCGTCTAAAAGTTTATAAACAAAATGTTTCCTCTCGTAAAAACTTCGCTGCTTTGGTATATTTTTAGGGATCCGTTAACAAAAAGACGAAATGGAAGCATAAGAAATTCACTGAAGTTCGCAAACAGCTGCGATGGTTTTTGGGACAGTTAAAAACAAGGAAAAACCTCATCATCATCATCATCTCCGCCGAAAGACGTCCGCTGCTTGATAGAGGCCTCCCCCAAGCGACGCCACAGCGACCGGTCCTGTGCGTCTCGCATCCATCGCATTCCCGCTACCCTCGCCAGGTCGTCGGTCCACCTTGTGGGAGGCCTTCCAACGCTGCGTCTTCCGGTTCGTGGCCGCCACTCAAGAACTTTCCGTCCCCATCGACCATCTGTTCTACGAGCAATGTAACCTGTCCACTGCCACTTTAGTTTGGCGCTAACCTAAATTATTAAAATAAACTTTTGATAGCTTTGGTAAATAACAATATGAAAGTTTTTTTTTAATTATTTTTTATTTGACTACTTACCTACTTTGTTTAACAATATGAATGACTAAGGTCTGTTTTTTGAAACGAAATAGACACAGGCTAATGTCAAACTTACAATAGTAATGACAACCAACAAGCAATACAACAACAATACATTACAAAAACACAACAACAGTTCATTGTATGTGTCTATGTGTGCCCAATAATAATGATAGTGATGTGTATGTAGAAGTAGTTCTTTTGTATTTTGACAAGTGTGACAACCTACGTAATGTCATTTTAGTCTCAGAGATTAAAAAGCAGACTTTACTGACAAAAGTGCATCGTCTGCTGCAACTTACAGTTACTAGAGTAATAACTTGAAGCAACAATAATGTTTTAACTCTGTTAACTCTCTCTGGTGTAACTCGAAAAGGTAATAACCAAACATTAGAACAGTAATTATTAATAATTACTTAGTCGTTAGAACTTAGAACCGTTGGGTTACTGGATAAATTCATTTAGCGTTAAAACCTTTTTACAAGAAAATACAGTCGAGTTTCATGTGAAAAACAGTAAAAGCGGAAAATAACTTTTATTTTGGAAGTTGGTTCTGTTGGTTTTGTTTGTTCGGTATTTAAAAACAGACAAAAAATAGACGAAAACTTGTATGTTGTTGTGTGGTTATTTGTTACTCTTTCACGTAAAACTATTGAGTGAATTTCGATGAAACTTGTTATATCAGTAGACCATGTTCTGGAATACCATATAGAATACTTTTTATCCTGGAAGCATTATACAGGCTTTTTGTTTGGTGAGAAATCATCAAAATGACTTCACCCACTATGGGCGTAGCGGGTGGTCATGTCAGACTTCTACTGACTAAAACCCATTGCTCATTCTTTGCCTTCTTTGCAGAGTCCCGGGGTTCTCTTTCGTACAACCCAGGGCCTTAAACAATATGATTATGGGCTGTCATTAGTGATTTATCTATTGTGATTACCTAATTAGGGTCAATTTATTTTACTGCTAAATAGATACCTGAAAAAACAATAATGCTTAGCTGTCGGTTTTTAGTTGTGGATTGTTTTACATTAACAATGTAAAGAACCCTGTCAATTCGCAGAAGATTTTAGAGGCTGGCTTGCTAATGTGTGGGTCAAAAACAAATTCTCAAAGTCGAAAATACGGGAAGTGTTTTCGATTTTGAGAATTTATTTTTAAACTTCTCAGAAATGTGTACCTAAGTAATCTAAGCCTCAAAATAATACACAACTAAATAAAAATTGTAATTTTAAATGAATATAAGTTAACTGGGTAAGAAAATTATTTGAACAGAAAAACAGGCAATTGAAACCGTTTAAGGTGAATGCAGGTAATGAATTCAGGTAGCCCGCGAAATTCTAATTTTGTTACGTTTTTAGCAATTTGCAAGCCAGTAGTAGGTTGTATCAAGTTAAAAATACTTTAGCGACTGTAAAACGTAACTAATTACATAATTATAACCATAAAAATCATCAATACAAGCCTCCAAGCTCACTTAGCTGCAGGAACGTTTTTGATCTCGAAAAAATCGTTGATGATTACGGAGCATTCCTTCTCCTCGATAGGAGGCGGGGTCCTAACAGTGAAAACATTATCATACGTATGCTTATTCAACCTATAATAGATAAACTGAATCCTAGGATGTTGAAACTTAAAAAGCAACAGTTTTTAAAAGTAGAGTGTAGTAACATTATCTTTCTATTTCGTCATAGTTGCAAAAATAAAAAGAAAAAAAAGGACAATAGAAAGTCCTCTATGGAAGTAATAGATGAAAGTGCACACCACTTAGTTTTATCTATACTTATATTATAAAGAGGTAAAATTTGTAAGTTTGTAAGTTTGTATGTAGGGGGTAATCTCTGGAACTACTGGTCCGATTTGAAAAATTCTTTCAGTGTTAGATTGCCTATTTATCGAGGAATGCTATAGGCTATATACCATCACGCTACAACTCACGGGAGTGGAGCAGTAACGAAAAATGCGGGTGAAACCGCAGGGGACAGCTAGTAGTTAATATATTAACTAACATAGTTTGTACGTTTTTTTCAGCTTTCAAGAGCTAACGGTCACAGAGATTAAGCGAGGACGGACGGACAGACATGGCGAAACTATAAGGATTCCGAAGGAACCCTAAAAATCACACAATTTATATTGACGCAAAGTCCTTTCGAGGAACACAAAATTTATTGTATATAAAAAAAAAAAAAAAACTGTATATAAGTAATGAAAGGTACATTTTTAAATACCATGCTTATCATTTTAAGTTTTTTTTTGAGTAATATAATGTCGACAAGCCCTTTCATTCCTACCAAAATGAATAAGTTTACTTATTACACTACCAAGAATTTCAGTTCCATTGTTTACTTTATCAGAAACGCTAATTCCATACAATTAACAAACTACGTACCGACTATTATTTTTCTAGGTATTCGTCAATAATATAAATGAACACCACATTATAGAACAATAGATATTTAATTAGTACCCTAAGTTTAATCTCCTTTACTCAGACTACCTGCGCGCTGCGTTAACCGTCAATATGTCATTGTCCTGTAGCGAGAAAGAGGCTTACGGCCCCTTCTCCTCCTTTCTCGGCGTATCGTATAAAAACCCGAGGAGACTTGATATTTTATGCAGTCTTCTGTTAACTTTTAAAGTGTTCACATCGCTTTACAGTGCAGTAAACTTAACTTTCTTTTACGTGTGTCAAAAGTTCTCGTGATGGAATTCCTAACAATTAGTTTTCTGGGGAGGAAGTGCACGGACGAAGAGTTCGAGGGTTTTTATATAAAAACTCTCACACGCGAAATATCGAAAGAATCGCTGAAACGAATTCAACTACAGTATGTTCCTCGGTACATACAGGAGCTAATAAACCTAAAAAAATACTGGAGGGAGGTTTATCACAAGTACCGGGAGCCCCAAGCTTGGATCAATTGGAAACTAAATGCAAAACTATTGTCTCAAGAAAAAAAAAAGCATAAAACAATTTTAAAAAATTTGGACAGATTGAGACAAATGTTCGTGCGGTCGGATGACCACCATTTCACGGAGAATATCGACAAAAAACGAGTGCAAGCTATAGTTGATTATCTGAAGAAAAATCAAAGGGATTACGATGTGTTTTTTAAACTGATGGCACGCACCCCCGGAAAAAAAGTAGACCTGGATGACTTTTTTTACTTAATTTACGCTTTGTGGACATTTGATGGTGAATTTCGAATAAGGTTGTGTCGTCCCAGTAGTGAATAATCAATAATTTGTTTGTATTTAATTTGTATTTAGTTTTAAATGTGATATAGGTATATAAATTGTATATTTGTTTGTAATTTACATTTAAACTTTAGTCTTATGTAATGTCATATAAATTGTATATTTGTTTGTAATTTGCATATAGATAGATATCTTGTGTTATTTATTGTAATTATTTAAATTTGTATTTAGTTTTAAATGTGATATAGGTAAATAAATAGTATATTTGTTTGTAATTTGTATGTAGGTTGTCTTGTGTTATTTATATAAATTGTATATTTCTTTGTAATTTGTATTTAGGTTTTAGTCTTATGTGATTTATATAAATTGTATATTTGTTTGTAAATTGTATTTAGGTTTTAGTCTTATTCAATATCTTATAAAAAATACAGTAAAAGTTAATTATTTCTTTTTTTGAAACAAATTTAACTTTCACTGTATTTTTTATTTAAGTTAATAAGTCTTCTGATCTTTTTGTCTTATTGCAACTTTGACATAATGGGCATTCGTTTTTAGGTTATAATATTGTAAATAAAAAAATATTTTCTGATTATTTTCGTTTTTAATTAATATTATCGTACACTTTCCCTGCAAGACTTGAAATGGTCTATTCATATAACAATTTCTGTCCAAATCCGTGCAACTGTTCGTATATGTATAAAGAAACATACATACACATTTACAAACTTCCGTCTTTAAAACATTAGTGTGATTAGATGACGGTTCTGATTACCTACGTGTAATACACTCGAGAAACAATTCTTTTTTTTTAATTGTTATAAACTAGTGCTTGACTGCAATCCCACCTGATGGTAAGCAGTGATGCAATCGTCTTGGTGAGGCGCACTAGTTTATTAAGAGCCTATTCACTCTAGCCTTGAATACTCCAATATAAAGATACTCACGTTTGTAGCACTTTTATGTGACTATTAAAAAGTTTATACACCACCTGCCAGTTTATCATCTGAACCATCACTGTCACTACTACTGGAAACTTGTGAGTCATTATGTCACAACTGGATGAGATTGTATCAGCACAAAAAACTCTTGAGGACTGCTTTATACGAAAAATGGGGGAGCTCGAATCGCGAATTCTGAGCGCCAGGCCTGCTAAAGATACAGTGGCATGAGTTGCTGATGAGTTCCGCACCTTCAGAGACTTGGTCTTCACCATGCTCAACCTGCTTCGGAGTCAGATTAGCGAGTGTGCTAAGCGGGTTGATGGGTTGGAGACGAGACATCGGAGGAAGGCACTTGTCTTCCAGGGCATTGCAGAAGTCAATGGTGAGAATGCCAGTGCAGCGGTCCTGGATGTCATCAACAAGCGGCTGGTATCTAAGTCATTGAAAGAATCCTATATAAAAACCTGTCACAGGCTTGGAGTCGCCGGCAAAGTTCATCATAGACCCATTCTGGTGAGATGTTCTACTTATGAAGACAAATCTGCTGTCTGGAAAGCTAAGAAGGGCTTGAAGGGCTCTTCCATTTCGGTAAAGGAGTTCTTGATAAAGACCCGGAAGACCATTTTTGGGAAGGCGCGGCTTCACTTCGGCATGCGAGGTTGTTGTACACAGGACGTTATTATTATTAAAACCCGTAAGGGAGTAAGCATAAAGTTACTAGTGTCGACGAGATAAATCCACTGTTGGCGAAGTATCCGAAAGCCCAAGGAACCTATAAAAGATTTTGATAGCTTAGGTAAATAACAATATGAAGGTCATCTTCATCTACCTAGCCTTTTTTTCCCAACTATATTGGGGTCGGCTTCCAGTCAAGCCGGATTTAGCTGAATACCAGTATTTTACGAGGAGCGGCTGCCTAGTAGACCTCTGCAACCCATTAACTGGGGTAACACGGTACTTCATGGTAGACTGGAGTCAGATTTACTAGCTTCTGACTAACAATATGAAAGTATTTTTTTAAATTATTTATTACTTTACTACTTTGTTTAACAATATGAATGACTAAGTTCTGTTTTTTGATCCCTTAGAAGAAATTGACACAGGCAAATGTCAAACTTACAATAGTAATGATGCCAGTTCTTTTGTGTTTTGATAAGTGTGACACCTCAGGTAATGTCATTTTAGTCTCAGAGATTAAAAAACAGACTTTATTGACAAAAGTGCATCGTCTGCTGCAACTTACAGTTACTAGAGTAATAACTTGAAGCCACAATAATGTTTTAACTCAGTTATCTCTCTCTGGTGTAACTCGAAAAGGTAATAACCAAACATTAGAACAGTAATTATTAATAATTACTTAGTCGTTAGAACCGTTGGGTTACTGGATAAATTCATTTAGCGCTAAAACCTTTTTGACAAGAAAATACAGCCGAGTTTCATGTGAAAAACATTAAAAGTGGAAAATAACTTTTATTTTAGAAGTGAGTCTTTGGTTTTGTTTCTTCATTTTTTTATATTTTTTTTTAATGTTGTTAGAAATTATTTCTCCTACTCTGGGCGGAATGGGAGAGCGTGTTACACTTCTAAAGACTAAAACCAACTCATGTTCCTTCTTTACCTTAATTACTCAGATACCCGCGAAACGAGACACAATAGTAAAACAATAACAGCGCGGTCTCATAGGACCGGTTGGGGATTCAAACGTTAATTCTAGGGTCCCGGGGTTCTCTTTATACTGAAATAAAATATAAACATAAATATTTTTCACTGTTTAGTTTGCATTATATCGATGTAAAAGATTACTAGTTTCAGAATAAAAGTAAAGTCTATGTCCATCCTTGGAGATCAAGCTTGCTCGGTACCAAATTTCATCTAAATTCGTTTAAGCGTTTGAGAGTAACATTCATACATACACTCTGACAAACTTTCGCTTGTAAAATAAAATAAATGAATATAAAATATGAACCACGAACTCCACTTTCGTTTCGAACGTTACCAAAATTAATTGGGCTTCCCTCATAATTGTATTACCTCATTATTTTGGAAACCGTTACTCAATTTGTCAAGCATGAATTTATTTTACTTGCGAATCGGGAAATATGGAAACGGGTTGAAAAATTGAGTTTTTAACGTTTGACTCCGCAACCGGTCCTATGAGACCGCGCTGTTATTGTTTTACTATTGTGTCTCGTTTCGTGGGTATCTGAGTAACTACATCAAATGAATTTCCAATGAAATGAATTTGTTTTGGTGCCATTTTGATTGGTTAACCGTGAATTATTGTCCGTTTTAGAGAATTAATATGGAAAATAACTCACGTTTAGCTAATTACGTGTAGAAACAGAGAAAAAATAGAAAAATAAAGACCGTTCGTTATCGCGACTTTTGGGAGAGGCCTATGTCCAACAGTGAATATATTTCAACTGGAATGATGATTACGATACCTGTCTGTAAAAAAAATAGTCCCATAAACAACGAACATTATCCTCTTAACTATTCCGGTCGTCCAGTAATCATCCGGACCGAGCCAGTCATCGACAGCGCGTAGTGTTCCACGCGCACCTCAAGGAGATTTCAGCTAAAATGTAGGGGCTTAGCAAGCTTAAAGCCTCTAGAACCATGTGTTCGCTTCTGAAAGGAAAACCTGGAGCCCCGGAACTAAGGTAAAGAAGGAATAAAGGAGTGGGTTTCAGTTATTAAAAGTCGGACACGCCTAAGAGCGGGAGAAGGCATTTTGATGATTCCCCACCTAAAAAAAAAACCTTTCATTCTGGTGACACTTGAGAGTGGTCTATCTCCAACAGTGGACAGTCTATTAGGTGAAATAATGACGATAATACGTGTCGGCAAAAATAAAATAGTCCAATAAACTAATAACGAACTTCCCTTAACCGTAACCGCCATTTTCTCACATCCCAACCTTTACATGCACCTTTAGAACACCTAAACAAAATAACCTCCAAAGGAAATTGTATCAGTAACTATGTCAAAAAGGCACCAAGAGAGGGTAATAGGGTTAACCGTAGAACCCTCAAAGCGTCCGTAAACATATAACAAGGGTAATTCCGTTACCCTCGCCTCGCTCGGGCGGATATTTATTGAATATTGAAAATTCTTCGGGCTTGCTTTTAAATCGATTATTTTGTGTGTTAAATTATTAATTTTGTGTGTGTTTTGTGAGTGGGGTGAAGTGAGTGTAGGACATGTAAGTAGGATTATTCACACCTACAGTTCAAAGAAAAAAATAATTAAAGTCATAATCTATGTGGCCTAATTAATTTAATAATTCGCTGTTTATATGTTGTTTTACTCATTTTAATTAGTAAGTAATTCAAGTTTGCATCTTCATGTTACTTTTTTTTCCAATGACCAATTGATGATGAATGTGATGATGATGTTTGTTTTTTTATATTTTTTTTCGTTTTTTTGATGATGATAAGTAACCTAATCTTAAGATCTATACTAACCTGAACCTCTGTCAAATTATTCACATTTTTATCTCAGCCGTTTACTGTGCATGCGGTGTTAGCCTCTAAGTAATTTTTATACTCACAAATTAATGTAACTTTTGTAAACTTTCATGTAGTGTATTTTTGGTGTAAACAATTGTTGGCTAGCCTATAAATAAATAAATAAGTTATAAAAAAATATTTATCCTTATTGTGTGCATCCTGTGTTCTTTTAGTTGCCCTTTATATTCCAGGGCTTCGGCAACTCTTTCGAATATCATTACTGAACAACAAGCTACCTATTGCTCGCCATGCGCAAGTTCGCATAGCATAGCTTAATCAGCCTAATAATGTTTCAGCCTAAATCTCACTCCAATCTTGCCATGAAGTACCGTGTTACCCCAGTTAATGGGTTGTGGAGGTCTGGTAGGCAGCCGCACCTCGTAACATACTGGTATTCAGCTAAATCCGACTTGACTGGAAGCCAACCCCAATATAATTGGGAAAAAGGCTAGGTAGATGATGATGATGAATGTTGCCCCATGTGGTTTTGGTTGTAGGACCTGCCGGTTTCCTCACGATCTTTTCCTTCACCGTTTGGTGTAGAAATAAATTACGATACACAAACGAAATTATGTGCTTGGCTGAATTTGAACCCGCGACCTACAAAATGTAGGTAATTTTTTTTTTTTTATTTATTATTCATAGGCTCGCGTTTGACCACTATCTCACCTGATGGTAAGCAATGATGTGGCCGACGATGGAGCACGCTTGCCTAGAAGTAACCTATTCACTCTTGACTTGAAGACTCCTAAGTTGTAGCTATCGGGAAACACAGACTCCGGCAGGGAATTCCACTCCTTAGCTGTACGCATAATAAATGTGTTCCCAAAACGCTTTGTGCGTATGGGTGGGATGTTCACCATATACCGATGGCGCATCGCCGTACGCCTTGTGGTCCGATGATGGAAAGGACTTGACGGAATTAAATTGTGTAATTCCTGTGCACACTCCCCGAAGTGTAAACGATAGAAAACCGACAGGCCAGCAACTCGGCGCCGATGCCCAAGACTTTGGAGTTTCGACTCAACAAGTGCATCATTACCGATGATCTTCTTGGCTCGCCCCTCAATCGACTCAAGTGCATCAAGCTGGTATTTGGCAGACCCATCCCAAAGATGAGAGCAGTACTCCATACACGATCGAACTTGCGCTTTGTAAAGGTTGAGCAGCTGTTCCGGCGTAAAGTACCGTCTCACCTTTGCTAAGATCCCCAATTTTTTTGCAGCCAGCTGGGCTTTTGCCTCGATGTATGAGCCGAAGTTGAGAGTAGACGAGAGTGTTACTCCAAGAAGCTCAAGGCGATCGGTTATCGGAACGGTTACACCCCGGAAAGATGGAGCCGGGTGGAATTGACTCCGTTTAGCGGAAAAAAGACACGCCTGGGTTTTAGCAGCATTGAACTTGACCAGATTGGCATCGCCCCAATCAGAGACCGCCTTCAAGGACGAGTTCAAGCGCTCAACCATAGCCTCTCGGTAAGACTGGATCTGTGACCCACTAGCGCGTGCGTCGGAAACGTATCTCTCAGCAACAGTGCTGTCGTCTGCATACCCAAAGGTACCGGGCTTAAGTAGATCATTTATGTGCAGCAAAAACAATGTTGCCGAGAGCACCGACCCCTGAGGGACCCCGGCATTAATCGACATTCGACCGGAAGTACAACCATCAATAACTACTCGGATGGAGCGATCCCTCAAGAAGTCGGCAATCCAATCACACAGGCCAGTGGGTAGACCGAAGGAAGGAAGCTTAGCAATAAGGCTTTCGTGCCAGACCCTGTCGAAAGCCTTCGAGATATCAAGGGAGACGGCAAGCGCTTCCCCATGCTTCTCGTTGGCTTCGCTCCAGATATGAATGGCATACGCCAGAAGATCCCCAGTAGACCGATTTTGCCGAAAACCGTATTGCCGGTCACTGAGTATATCATTCGCTTCTAGGTATGCCAGGAGCTTCCTGTTGAGCACCCTTTCCATACTCTTACAGAGGATGGACGTGATGGAGACAGGTCGGTAGTTCGCCGGGTCAGCTCGGCTACCCTTTTTGGGCACAGGCTGCACGTTAGCTTGCTTCCAAGCATCCGGCACTTTTCCAGTCTCATATGAGAGGCGAAATAGGCGTGTCAAAATTGGAGACAATTCAGGCGCACAAGTTCTAAGTACGATTGCTGGTATCCCGTCGGGGCCACTAGCTTTGTTCACATCGAGGTTACGCAGGACCCTACGAACGTCTTTCTGATGTATACGAATGTCCGACATACTCGTCTCGCATACATCAGGAGAAACAGGGGGCCGCGCGCCACCAGAGTCCAGACGCGAAGATTCCGCAAAAAGAGACGCAAATAAGTTTGCTTTCTCCTCCGCAGTGTGAGCCAGTGACCCATCGGGCCTCAGCAATGGTGGGAGTGAGGGACGGCAGAAGTTCGATTCAACCGACTTTGCCAGGGACCAAAACGCTTTACTGCCAGCGGGGTATGAAGCAAGTTTGTTCCCAATTCGGCTAATGTGGTCAAACCGAGACCTCCGCAACACCTTTTTGCAGGACTTGGCAGCCCTGTTAAAGGCCTTCTTCTTTTGAGCCATGTCGCTTGCCTTGCATATACGTGCATCGGACCAAGCTCGGTATGCCGCATGTTTAAGCGCATCTGCGCGATCACACTCGGCGCCAAACCATGGACGAGCTTGGTCGGACATTTTTACGTCAGAGAATGGAATGTAGTACTCCATCCCCCGTCGCAACACATCCGCCACGGCATCTGCACACGACGAGGCATCTTCCGAAGAAAAGCAAGTGGGCTGCCAAGGATAGCAAGCGAAGAAAGACCGCAAGCCATCCCAGTCTTCAGAGCCGTTACCACTGCGCCACCACAGCCCGCAAGCTCATACTTCATCATCATCATCATCATGTCAGCCGAAAGACGTCCACTACTAGACATGGCCTCCCCCAAGCGTCGCCACAACGATCGGTCCTGTGCGTCTCGCATCCATCGGGTTCCCGCGACTCTCATCAGGTCTACGGTCCATCTGCTTGCGCTTACGGAGAATTAAATTCGACTCCCGACACCCGCTGAAGGTGGCTTTGGGCATGTCTAACAGCATGAGTTTTGCCTAGCTTGAGTTTTATCTGCCTAGCCTTTTCCCAAATATATTGGGGTCGGCTTCCAGTCAAGCCGGATTTAGCTGAATATCAGTATTTTTTACGAGGAGCGGCTGCCTATCAGACCTCCACACCCCATTAACTGGGGTAACACGGTACATCATGGCAAGACTGGAGTCAGATTTACTGGCTTCTGACTATCCGTAACGACTGCAAAGATCTATAAATGACAGCCGGGACCTACGGCTTTACGTGCTTTCCGAGGCACGGAGGAAACTCGTTATGTTAAGATGGTTACCCATCCACAGACCAACCTTGGCAAGTGTTGCTTAACCTCGAAGTTCGACCCGTGCGGCTGTTATTATCTAGCCACGAGCTCCTCAGGCTTTGAGCATGTCTGACAGCTTGAGTTTTGTGTGGTGTCTACCCGCAATATGCTTATAATTATTTACATTAATTTATAGCAGCGTTTACTTAGAAAATCAGACTCTGTGTTACTACTGAGAATTCATAACAGTAATTATTATTCTGATTCCTTGAAAACCCCTTAACAAAGTGATATTAAACACCGATGGGGTGTAATATTACTTATTGTTGGTACACCAAAATTATAACAATATCCTTAAATAATATTGATGATTAAAATATTATTGTTGGCCGTTGGGACCGATAGGGTCTTTTTTTTAGATAAGGAATCACGTTCTCCCACTCTTGGGCGGAGCGGGAGAGCATGACTTTTAAGTCCTGACTAAGAGTCTCACTACTTTGTTCCTTCTTTGTCTTCGTTCCAGGGTCCCGGGCTTTCCTTTCCAAACCGAACCCATGGCCCCAGAGGCTTCGACCCTGCTCAGCCCTGCACCATTAAGGTTTTGCTGACCTCTCTTTGAGGCGCGTTTGGAACAGTCTGCACCGTCGTCGACTTGGACTCGGTCCGGATGATTACCGGACTGCCGGACGACAAGCTTCTCATTAGGTACTCGCCATCCGCAAACCCTCGCCTATGGTGGTTAGGGTTTGGAGTGGCGACCACGGCGGAAAGCCTCCTACAAGGTAGATCGATAATATGGTAAGGGTCGCAGGAATCTGATGAATGTGCGACGCACAGGACCATTTCTTGTGTTGACACTTGTGGGACGCCTGTGTCCAACAGTGGACGTCTTTCAGCTAAAATGATGATGTTGATTATCCACAGTTAATGGGTTGTGGAGGTCTGGTAGGCAGCCGCTCCTCGTAAAATACTGGAATTCAGCTAAATCTGGCTTAACTGGAAGCTGACCCCAATATAGTTGGGAAAAGGCCAGGTACACGATGATGATGATGATTATGCCTTGTCCACTGCCACTAATCCTTTCTCCTATTAACCGAAAAAAAAAACAGCTGCAACTACCAAAAATAAAATATAACTTCGCCAGCAAAATTTCACAGCCTTTCCCCGAAAAACTCTGTTCACAAAATGTAAGCAAATAACACAAAGCCAGTACAGACAAAACCACAGGAAAGACGGATGTTTTGTTACTTTTCGGTGGTCCCAGCTTTTAATTAACTCTTGTAGCCGTAATATTTTGCGAAAGGCTATTTTTGTAACACTAATGACCTGGTCTTTTTTCTGGGAACACAGTTACAGTATGAACCAGGAAGTAGTAAAGTTTTGTGGAAGTTGGAATAAATATTATTTAAATCTATCTAAAAAATAGGGACCGATGACCTGGTGAGGGTCGCGAGAATTCGATGGATGCGACGCACAGAGCCGGTTGTTATACTGACGCTTGGGGAAGGCCTATGTCTATTGTCTAGTATTGGACATCTTTCATTGATGATGAAGAATAAGAGCCTATAAAATTGCCGGTTGTTAAAAAGGGTTCTTTGAACTGTATTTTGTAGAAACTAGTAAATAAAAGTTGTAGTTTTGTTTAAAAAAAAAATAGTTTAAAAATAAATTAATAAAAATAAAATATCTATGTTTAAAAGTGAAATAATATTTTACATTTTTATTTGTATTCATATCTAAATTACTGCTTAGATATATGTTAATTATAAAACAATAGTACTGTGCTGAAATAATTAGGTACAATTTTTTTAGTCTAAATTACATTAAGAAATATAGTTACCTATTATTATTTTTATACATATGAATCCGACCCCAATATAGTTGGGAAAAGGCTAGGCAGATGATGTTGATGATGACATATGAATCAGTGCTTGACTGCAACCTCAGAGAGGCAATGGTTGATGTTGAGGCGCACGAGATTATTAAGAGCCTATTCACTCTAGCCATGAAGACACCCAAATTATAGTCAGACGCGAACACTAGTACAGTTTATATGATTGAAAACGTCACAATTTTTCAGCATGCAAACTCTACAAAAGAAGCGAAAATAATATTGTACGTACCGGCTAATTAGAGCTCGTTCACAAAGGCACAAAGCTGCAACATTTTTTATGATACACAGCAAGCATCGTCGCTACAAACACCGTGGTCCAAAGTATCACTCTCGGATTCTCAAAACATCAGTCAGAAATCGGGAATAAGATTTTTTTCTATGTAATATAAACTTGACTGACCCGGCTTGACTGGAAACTGACGCCAATATCAATCACTAGTTTAAATCAATTAAAAAAAATTGTTGGGAAAAGGCTAGGCAGATGATAATGTAGATGATGATAAACTAGTGTTTCACTGCGGTCCCACCTGATGGAGTGATGCAATCGTTGATGGTAATGCGCACTAGTTTATTAAGAGCCAATTCACTCTAGCCTTGAAGACACCCAAATTACAATCAGACGGGAAGACCGCCTCGGGCAAATTGTTGCAGTTCTTCGATGTACGCGGTATAAACGACGAGGCGAAACGTTCAAAACGCGGGCTAATAACTGACTGGGGAGTTTTCAGCTTTGCTTTCGCGAGATGTAAACATTACTTGCGAAGCGTATACCTAGTTATATATTTAGCTTATCTAGTGTTTACTCTTTTTTAAAGAGCAATCTAAATGTTTTTGTTTACACTTTGCGTGACCCAGGGTTAGCTTTTACCTCGGTCAGAGATTAAGCATTGTCGGACAACGTCATGCATTACTTTATGTAATTTATTTTATCACCGCTGTTCTCAAAACTGTGATGGAAAACATCATGAGCAACTTATGTGTCCTGGAACTGTTTGTTGGTGCGTATACAAATGTTTATTTTTATTAAAGTGAAAATTTCTGAACGCATGTTTTTTTAAGGTGGCAAATCATTTAATAAAAAAATTTCAAAGGAAAAATTAAAGATTTTTCATGGAACAGGTCTAATTCGTCTGCATATTTCCTCATTTGTTTAATTTAACTTTTTAATGATACAAAATGTAATTTTATCTTTATAAATTTTTCCCATGTTTGTTTAATTTACATAATACCATTAAGGACCGTGTAACCAATGTACATAATTAAAGGTAACGGAAAAAACTGGATATTTGCAGTTAATAAGGAAAAAGTACTCGAGTACTGGTTTTTTCCATATTTATGTTACTTCCGCAATAAATTGAAAATTTTTGAAATTTATGAGTCTTATAATTAAATTTTTACATTCTTTTATTTAAATTATATGCGTCCTCTCTCCTATGACTTTGCTGTGCCCAACAGGGTATATAATTAAACCTTTTATATACTATCTTATAACACCTTTGTAATATTATAGAATGCATACCAAAAACAAAATTTTAAGTATACCAAAAACTGTCGTCTGTTCAACCAGTCTAGACCGTGGAGGTTTAATTAATTAAAGCCTCCAGCCAGGGCTTATAAAAGAAAACTTACAAGTAAGTGACTATGTACCTAACAGGCTAAAATTCAGGGCAGCAAGGAACAGACCGAATCAAATGTTCTGATTTGGGCCAAAACAGTGAAGTTAGTTATTAAGTTACAGATAAAAAAACGAAAACGGGCGTTAGAAAAATCTTCTTGTCACTTCTTTACTAAACTACTTGTGTATCTTTTCTGTTTTTAATGGCCTTTCACAGATCAACTTATTTTGGTCACTTACATAATTTCGTCTATTTAACCAGACTAGACTGTGGCAGCTTTAATAAATGAAAGCCTTCAGATAGGGCTTACGAAAGAAAACTTGAAACTAAGAGACTACACGCTAAGGCTCTGCTTAAGGCAGCAAGGGACGGGCTGAATCAAATATTCTGAATTTGGGACAGAGAAGTTAGTTATTTAGATACAGTTACCCTTAGAAAAATCTTCTTGTCACCTCTTTCCTAACTACTTGTGTATTTTTTCTGTTTTTTTGTGAAATTTATACAAAGAATGTCTGCAGAAAATCGCTTTTAGTGATAGCACTAAATGCTTTGCCTGGTCGTTTATACCGCGTATATCGTGGGACTGAAACAATTTGCCTGCTGCGGCCTCCTCGTCCGATTATAATTTGGGTATTTTCAAAGTCAGAGTGAATATGCTCTTAATAAACTAGTGCGCCTCACCGTCAATGATTGCATCACTGCTTACCATCAGGCGGGATTGCAGTCAAGCACTAGTTTATGTTATACGTATATATACTCGTACAAAGAAAAAACCTATTTATTTTAATAAGTACAGAGACAGACTAAGATTTCATTTTTGTTTTACTTACTTATTTAAAACTTTACAAGTACAAACTCCTACTGTATTTTTTATGATATACAATAAAGTGTCTGTCTCTTCAAAGATAAAATTTTTTTTTTTTTTTTCTCTTTATTTTTTTGGGGTTTTTATCTAATTAGATATGCCAACCCCATCGTACCTTTTGACATTATATAATCTTATTACTATACTAGATAAAATATTTAAGAGCTCTAATTTACAAAGAAAATGACAGATAGCCGGAGTAACTTGTAATCTTAAGAGCGCCCAACCCGAGATATATTTTCATACAAACAATCTTACAACAAGTATAGGTATTAGAAGAAATTTGAAAGTGGCACCAGTGACTGAAAAACTGAAAGGAAATTGTTTGGTATAGTCATGTGAAGAGGAGGGATGAAACGTAAGTTACTAAAACAGTTATGAATTTACATGTGGAGGGATTGAGAGGAAGAGGGAGACTGGAGGTGTGAGGACTGATATGAAAGAAAAGGGAGTTGATGTGTCATGTCATGACACATGGCGGGTGACAGGACAAAATGGAAGAAAATAAACATATTGCGGCGACCCCAAATAATATGGCATAAGAGCAGAAAAAAATAGATCTTAATTTCTAGGACCATGTTTTGTGAAATATTCGATTAAGTGACAGAATTATAATACTATCCTGAACGCCAACAATGCATTCAGGTGTTATCTTTCTTTTTTGTTAATGTCTCTTTATCAAACTTTGCGTTAGATGAAACATATTCACCTTGACGATAGACGGATCGGGAAGAGCCCTCTTAAGTACTTAGCCTACTTTAGTAGATAATATAACAGATACCTGCTTGCTTTTGTCTTTAGTTAAAAGAGAATAATTTAACATTTTTCTGGAATAAAAGAAGGTCAGGGATAACTTAGTTACCTCTTTAGTAGATGTATCTTTCGAATAATAATGTAATATAAATATAATATTATAATATGACCCTTTTACGAGTATGTCAAGCGTAATTTGAAGAAATGTATGTCAAGCGTAATTTGAAGAAATATATGTTAAGTAGTAAAAAGATTACAAAGGGTTTTGGAAGAGAAGACATTTTATTAGAGTGCGTCTAATGAAAGCGCGACCTGGAGTTTAAATTTAATTGGCAACATTATTCAGCCGCAATTGTAGGAAATAAAAAAAATGACATGTCATGACATGATTCTCCTACTAGTTAGCAATACTACATACAAAATTTTTGGGTTCAACCTCTTTTTCTGAGGTCGCGCTTTCATTAGTCGGACTATAGCTAAAGCGATTGTTAAAGGGTATGGCTTAGTTAGCAATTTGGTAGAAGATACCAATTTGAAAGAATCCCGACGACCTGGCGAGGGTCGCGGGAATCCGATGGATGCGAGACGCACAGGATCGGTTGTTGTGGCGATGCTTGGGGGAGGCCTATGTCTAGCTGTGGACGTCGTTTGACTGAGATGATGATGATGATGAAGCTTTAGGAAGAGCATTACCCACCACCATCCGATTCCTTGAAACCCCAACAAGGATGACAAGATCCCAAAAGCGATAATTATCTAAGGCAGTGTCCCACGTAAACGATTCAACGTAATGAAAAACACCTGTAATCACCTATGTTCACAAAATAAATAAATGAATGTGAAAAAAAAAATCTGAGCGTGACGGCGAACGTAAAGCGATGCAGCGTAAATTAAACAAACAATTGACGATATTACAAGAAGCTTACGTGACGCGCACGTAGGTGCGGTGCGGCGAAGACCGAAGCGAAGCGGTTGCGATTTTAGCACGATCAGTTGCAATACTGTGAGTTGTTTCATATAAATGACAGCTAAAGCAGTAACTTCCCACGCACGTAAGACAAAACCACCGCATCGCGTTCAATTCACATAAACCACACCACCTTAAAAATTGTAGGCACAAACCAGCCAACAGATTATCCTCTTAAACACAACCAGTCAACCACTTCCATCTGAAAAAAAGGCAAGCGTCGAATCCAATTCAAGATTTCGTTAGGAAGGTCAGAATCGTAACGAGACAATCCTCTTAGAGTCCTTCACCTTGGGAATATCCAAGTACCCGCATCGGGAATATTTTTTCCCAGTACAAAAATAAAGTATGAAAGGCAAAAAACATTCATGAATCATTTCTGGAGACGAGGTTAGTTTTGATGAGTTTAAAAATTGTTAGAAAGAAAGATGATATATTTTTTTTTAAATTGGAGGGATGTCTTTTGTATTTTTATCTTTTACATTGGATAGGTAGAAACTTGTAAAAAGTATGTTAATAATATGTAGGTTTTTTTTTATTAAGATGGGGAATCATCAAAATGACTTCTCCGCTCTGGATGGAGCGGCAGGGTGTGTCTTGTGTGTGAGACTTTTACTGATTAAAACCCACTCCTGTTCCTTCTTTGCCCTCATTCCGGGGTCCCGGGGATCTCTTTCATCCCGTCATCACGGGCCCCAGAAGGCTTCGGCCCTGTAGGGCCCCTACAGTTTGCTGACCTCTCTTTGAGGTGCGCTTGGAACAATACGCGCCGTCGACGACTTGGGCTTGGTCCGGACTGTTATCGGACGTCCGGACGGCGAGCTACCCATTGCCCGCCGTCCGCAAGCATGCGCCTACGGTGGCTGGAAATCAGGATCAGATTTACTACTTTTATGTTGTACTATTAGTATGACGTACTATTAGTACGACGTACTATTAGTACGATCTAGTCTTATTATATCCCCACTGCTGGGACACAGGCCCCGTAAGTCACCACGCGGGCCAAGTGCATGTTGGGGATGGTCTTTAAATTTTCGGTTCTAGGACAGTTTCCTCATAATGGTTTCCTTCACCGTTTTAGGAGCAGTGGTGATGAAATAAACTACACAAAGATATGTTGGCTGGGTGACCTTCGACCTAGAAGTCACAAATCAGAACGAATAATTTGGCCACCTACTGTAGTTTTAGTTTCCTTTTTATGTGTAAATTGAATAATAAATAAAGTAGCCAAGGAGTCTCACGCCCAACGAAATTACCGCACAGGCATTTTTAATACCGTTTAAAGGTCAATACTTACAAATGCCATGCCTCTCAAATAACTTTAATAGATTGAAGTGAATTTAGCAGAACTATGTCTAAAGTTCGTGAAGCGTCGAAATGATTTCTGAGTTCTAAGAAAGACTAATATTTAACGACTGAATTAGCTTCAGGCGATAATGTAATTAGTCTGAAAATCGACTTTAACAGAAATAGGAAGATCTAGAGTGCGTCTAATGAAAGCGCGACCTGGAGTTTTTTTTTAAATTTAATTGGCAACATTATTTAGCCTCAATTGTAGGAAATAAGAAAATTTGAAGTGTCAAGACATGATTCTCCTACTAGTTAATAATACCACATACAAAATTTTTGGATTCAACCTCTTTTCTCAGGTTACGCTGTCATTAGACGAACTATTATTTAGTAGGTTAATTATTTTTGAAATGGCTTGAAATTTTATTTTGACGAGCTACAGGCGTTTTCAATTGGCCTGCATTTTTCAAAATATAGCTGTTCTACGCGATTTTATAGCATTTTTCATTACTGATCCGCTCCCGTATCGCATCATGATGCTATAATAGCTATAACCTTCCTCAGTAACCGGGCTATCCAACATTAAAAGATTTATTAATTTCAAACCAGAAGTTCCAGAGACGAATGCGTTCAACCAAAAAAGACCCTAAAATTCGAAGACAGACATATTTATTGTTTTATTTAAACTTGACACAAGTAAAATGTACAAAGGCGGACTCAATGCTTTAGGCATTTTATACCAGTCGACCTTAGAGTGGGAGAAGTCATTCTGATGATTACCATAAAAAAAAACAATCGACCTTAGGATAGTACACATTCACCAATCCGCACTAGGCCCGCGTGGTATATTACGGCCCATTCTCTCTACAAGAAAGTAAGCCTTAGTCCCAGTAGTGGGAAAATTATAATGCTGATTATGTTATGTTTCATTAAACCTTAATTTTATCTGCTATATACTCGTATATGTATAATACCTAAAGAGTATACCATGATATATAAAAAGTATAAAATACGACATTATATCGTATATTTTTTCTCACAAAAGATATAATATTTAAAATAAAATCCAAGATAAACGATATAAATAAATTAAGCTTTCAAGACCTAGACTTAGAGGTTAAACCAATTTCAGTTTTATTAATATTCTGGTGTTCAGGTACAGAAAAATTGCTCTTAAGGTGAATAAATTGTGAAATATTAATAAAAAACCGGGCAAGAGCGAGTTGGACTGGCGCACTGAGGGTTCAGTACCAACTTACTTAAGAAAACAGTTCAATTTCCGAATCAAGTCTTAAAGATTTTTTCGAATCGCGTGATATAACGACAAATTTTCAGTTTTCAGAATTTTTCCTAAATTTGACCACGAGACAATGTTTTATGTCAAATTTTATGATTCTAGGTCATGGAACGTATCCTTTGAATTTTGATTTCCTTGAGAGTGTCGAAATGTACGTTTTTTGCGATAATAATAGCCGTATCTTTGTTTTTTCGTTAACTTATAAGTTTGATTTTTGCACAGCTGTAAGAAATCGCAGACCTGAGAAAATGGTTTTATTTTTGAACTCTATACCTCCACGCGTTTTCGAGATAAAGGGTCTTAACAGGCAGACAAACGGACAACAAAGTGATCCTATAAGGGTTCAGTTTTTTTCCTTTTGAGGTACGGAACCCTAAAAAGATAAAAATGTCGTAGCAAAAAGATAGATCACACAGCAGTATTTCTTATAGTGCTGCTATTAAATCTTTATGAACTAAGTTTTTTGAGATAAGCTCCTAGAAGATTGATCACAGTAGTTAGAAGGTTTTCGGTTCATATTTGTGTTGTAATATTAAGAAGTTTTAGCGCGCGAGATGGCATCAATTTTTAGAATTACTAATTTCTTTTTTTTATATTACATAAACCAGTGCTTGACTGCAATCCCACCTGATGGTAAGCAGTGATGCAAACGTTGGTGGTGAGGCGTATTAGTTTATTAAGAGCCTATTCACTCTGGTCTTGAAGACACCCAAACTATAAACACTAATTTCTGTAAGTGGCTTCACCCGCGTGACAGTAACTTTAAACCCACGTTAACTTTCTTAGAAGCTGAATTTTGGAAAATCCTTTCTTAGTGCCTGCCTTCGTTATAAAAGGAAACATTGTGCAAAAAGTCACACTCCTAGTAGGTACTAGTATAGTATAGTAAAACAGGCTGATATCCACGACTTTTTTTGTAGCCCACTGCTGGGCAAAAGCCTCCCCTTTCTCCTTCCAAACCTCTCTGTCTTGGGCGATGACTGGCCAAGTTTTTGCGTATTTTGTGTACGGTAATTAGTTGGTACTAATTACTATTTTAGCGCACCCAATAACAATCCTTAGTTGAAAACTATTCCGTCAAATGGAAAACAAAGATAATTATAATCAGTCATTGGTCTAGACTGGACCGGTCAGATTATTAATAACTATATACAAACTATCGCCCCTCTCTGAACAATTAATAAACGTCGATAAAAAGATAATTTATTACAATTATTGATAGGCTAAGAACCAAATGATTGAGAAATCGTCTAATATAGGTAGACATCTCCTTTACCATGATTAATTGATATGCTTGAGTATACATTATGTAATCATCTAGATATGATTACACATACTGAAGCATACCAGAATCATTTATTAGGTAAACATAGATTATTAATAAAGATCTTATAAGTAATGCTAGTTCTGGCTATGTTTTGTCATACTGACAGTAATTCTAACAAGATCATTTTTAAGTAAGGTCTAACATTTACATAAAAAACCTTTATTTTTTTTTTACTTTCACAAAGACATTAAATAACAATCCGGTTACATTAACTTGATGCATCTCTGAAATGCGAGCTTCCCCCCACTTTCTCTGCATTCCCTTAGTTCGCCCGGCAAGTGTCAGGTATGGTCAGCATCTTTGTTATCGATACGCGCGTCGATAATTTGGCTATGGTCTATCGGTTTAGGTAATTAACTAAATGTAAACAATCTTGGCATGTGTTTTTATCTAAAAGTTGTCTAAAAATTGTATGTAAAAATCTTTGCAACTAGGTATTTACCTAAATCGATGTTAGCTAATAAACTAAATTTAAATAATCTTTGATACGACCTCTTTAATATAAAAAGACATACCAAGATTGTCTACCTTTAGTTAACCATCTAAACCGATAGACCATAGTTTTCTGTTGTTGTTACTTATATTATTTTTGGATATTATTTCATCGACGCCAAGCATCAAGTTAATGTGACGAGTTGTATGTGTAAGTGTACGGTTTTTTATTCTAAAATCGAAGAAACATATGCGTGGTTATGTTTTCTACTACAATTGTACGGCTTTATAGCACATCGAGACTTTTCAAGAAGAATATCGTAACGAAAAAATTAAATTTGAAATTAAAAAAAAAACCCGACTACTCTTCACCTCTCAGGTCCTGATGACCTTGAAGACCTGAACCGATTTCCACCAAACATAGCTAAGAACACTCTCGACTGATATACCTTTCAAACAAAAAAGCCTCATTAAAATCGGATCATCCGTTTGGGAGCTACGATGCCACAGACAGACACATATATTATACATTTACACATACAGACACGTCAAACTTAACCCCGTCGTTTTTGCGTCGGGGGTTATAAAGGGTCGACACGTCCGTTTTAATCCTTCAAGGTCATTAGCATTTGTTGTTGCCTTAATGAATTTATAATAGGGCTCAGCATTATCCCTTCCAGGAATACAGACTTGAAGAGAGAATTAGGGTCAATATTATATCTGGCAATGACGTCCATTGTATCTCAAGGTGGCTAGCTTGAGATATAGGCGTGCAATATTATTATCGCTAGCGATGTTTGATTCTCAGAATTGGTCGGTTTCGGTATCGGTCGGTATCGGTAGGTCCGGTAATTGTTTCTACTAGCTAAGTTGTGGTCATGGACCGTAATTGGGTATAATCCTTTTAGTTTAATTAGTCCTTTGGTTTAGCGTTACTATCTTAAAGCTATACTTAGACTAGATCAATAGATTAGCTTATAGTGTATGTCGGCGCTTGATCGCCATCGAGGTTGACGTCACACAAAATACACAGACACAGTAATATAGAACGACAGGAAAAGTGAGTGATAATAAAGAAATACCTTACATCAGTTCTGGTCTATTCCACGGGCGGCGAAAGAGTGTTTTTATATTTGAATTACATCGGTTTTTATACCCAGCAAATAAGAGAATTTAGGCGGGAAAACACCACACTAAATAAAATTCACTATGAGGGTAGAAAAATACTTAAAATAAATAAATGAGAACGGAAGTTGTCACAGTAGAATTCACTGTGACAATTCTAATAAAGAGAGATTCTAATGGAAAATACTATTTAAATATGAGCAGAATTAATCATTTAAAAGGAAGTTGTTTCATATTAATTTCAACAAGATTTTGCAATATTTAAAAGAATTCGAAAGGAAGTTGTCAAATTAAATCCTCATATTAATTCAAGAGGGTATTTACAACATTTACAAAAGAATTGGAAGGTAGTTATTAAATTCTCATATTAAGTCAAGAAGGTATTGCAATATTTACAAAAGAAATCGAAAGGTATACTAGTCAAAACAAAATAAGGGCCACTTGTTATTTTTTACATCGGGAGCGATAATAAATTTTTTATGCGTTCTCAAGTAGCTGATTGTTAATTGTGGTGTTACTTTAGTTGTTTTCAAACGTTTTATGAGTGTTCTAACAGCATAAGTGTGTAAAGCGGGAAGTTTTTGATAATTTACTGTAACCACTTTATTCTACGCAATTTCAAGACCGATTTTAACTTAGTCGAAGTGACGATTCTGTCAAGAGCAGATGAAGTTTTGTTTTAGTAGTGGCTAAATTAACGTTATTTTAAACTTTTGCCAAGAATTCGACGACATATGGACTTACTGTGCGTAACTAGGGCCGTAACATTGCTTCAAGAAGGCCATTCGCCGCGTTCGGTTGTGTTGCAGCTGGGTTTTTCCCGGCGAGCAATCCAGAATGCTTAGAATCGATTTCAAGAGACAGGGAGACTAACCAGGAGACTAGGATCTAGCAAAGTTCGAGCAACTACCGCACAGGAGGACCGATATGTGCGCTCGTCTGCGCGCAGGGAACTGGGCTTCACAGCCCGCTTCTTACAAAACTGTCTGCGGCAGGCGACGGGTACATGCATTAGTGATCAAACCATTAGAAATCGGTAGCACAAGGGCCAGCAGTTATCCAGGAGATACTTAGTGCGGAAACCATTAACAAGTGCTCCCTGTGTAAATTGATTATCTTTCGCAAGGCAGCATCTGACATGGAATATGAGTGATTGGAGCACAGTATTGTTTACGGATGAGTGCAAAGTTAAATTTTTTAGTGAGGACCGGTGCATTAGGGTCTGGAGGTGTGAAGATGAGTGATTTTTGGATGCTTGTATTCATGAAAGTGTCAGATTTGGGGGCCCCAATGTTATGGTATGGGGAGGAATCTCTATATCAGAGAGAACTGACTTGGTAATTCTCAACGAAGGCACAATTACTGCTCAACGTTATATCGAGAAGGTCATAAGACCCCATGTGGTCCCATATGCACAAAGAATCCGCGCAAGATTCCACCTGATGCACGATAATGCTCGCACTTATACAGCTAGAGCCACCAGAGAAAACCTAGAGGAGGCTGGAATACAGGCTTTGCCCTGGCCTGCAAACAGTCCGGATCTCAATCCCATTGAACACATGTGGGATTTACTGAAAAGCAGTGTTTGAAGCACAAAACAACCCGTGTACCATGAAAAACTGCTAATAAACGCCCTGAAATCAAGCTGGAAAAAAATTCCTTAAGAAACAGTGGTACACCTGGTGGTGAGTGTACCATCCAGGCTTCAAGAGTGCATTAGAAAACGAGGAGGGCACACCGAATATCGAGGAAAGTCACAATTCGACCAATACTGTATTGGTTTTTTTTTTCACTTAATTTTTATTTCTCTTTTTTGTTCGCGCAAAAATGACTGAATTAGGAAAAGTAGTGTAATTTTGGTTTTTCGAATTAACCGTTCATTATTTTATACTGTTTACAATAAAAATCAATTAACTTATCAATTCTAATCATTAAATTACCATTAAACCTCAAGAATTTAGGAAAATACTAGAAAAACGTGGTGGCCCTTATTTTGTTTTGACTAGTATAGTTTGGTTTTGCGCCCACACGGCCATTCTGATTTCAGCGCGCTCTCTGCGCTGTACAGAACTTTACATTAAGCTAGCATCATTCAATATTGGGTTAAGTTTTCATTATAGAGCATCCAAAATTTTACATGAAATCGGCGTCACCCTCGTCGGGTTAGCCCAAAATTACATAACATCAAGCATTTTGTGTGAGTCGCCCTCGTTACAAATATCAATTATCATATCGACGTCACCCATATAGGGTTAGTCTAACATCAAACAGTATCTAATATTATATTGGCATTACCCATATAGGGTTAGCCCAAAATTAAACAGTATCAAATATTACATCGGCGTCACCCATAAAGGGTTAGCCCAACACCAAACAGTATCAAATAATTAATATATCAGCGTCACCCACATAGGGTTAGTCTAATATTAATCAGTATCAAATATTATTTCGGCGTCACCCACATAGGGTTAGCCAAACACCAAACAGTATCAAATAATCAATATATCAGCGTCACCCACATAGGGTTAGCCCAATATTAATCAGTATCAAATATTATATCGGCGTCACCCACATAGGGTTAGCCCGACATCAAACAGTTTCAAATATTATACCGGCATCACCCACATAGGGTTAGCCCAATATCAAACAGTTTAAATAATATATCGGCGTCACCCACATAGGGTTAGCCCAATATTAATCAGTATCAAATATTATATCGGCGTCACCCACATAGGGTTAGCCCGACATCAAACAGTTTCAAATATTATACCGGCGTCACCCATATAGGGTTAGCCCAATAACAAACAGTTTCAAATATTACAATATTTTTAAAAAATCCTTCAGAATAGTCGAACTGTTATTTTCAAGCCATCATTCAACAAGGTTGTATCATCCTTAATAAATTATAAAAGTATTAGTCAACAAGACTTATTCAGATTGCTCGAATATTCTGACCCTACCTGCCTAAACCTAACTGAAAAATTACCTAACGGTGGGAACTCATTTCCAATTTACATGGTTAGGTCTTTCTCTTGCAAGAGAAGGCTTAAGAACAGGACGAACGAATCGCGATAGTCTGACACTCCATAAGTGTCCCAAGTTAAGATTTAATATGCCATCATGCATAAACAAAATAATCGTCGTCATGCTTAAACCTCATCATATCAAAACCACCGAAAAAGATACGATGAAGCCTACTAAGCCAAATAAGTGACGTGAAAAATCACATCCACCCAGAGGGGGTTTACCAAAGAGAACTCAACATCACAAACTTCTACTCCATCGGACGGATATTGCGTCAAACGGAACGAAAGGTTAGGAGGCATGCGTTCTGGTGAACGTAGAAATTTAAAAGTAGAGTTACAGGATAAAAATCTCAAATATTTGTTGTGAAAATCTCAAGCATTTGGTGTGAATTGACTGATTAGCATTTTATTAAGGCATCATCCGTCTTGGATTATAGCCTCCTAACTTGGCATCACCCGCCTAGGATATAGCCATACCAAATGGCGTCACCTGCATAGGCTATTTGCCCCCTACTCTGGCATCACCCGCCTAGGATCTAGCCATACCAAATGGCATCACCCGCATAGGCTATTTGCTCCGGACACAGGGAAAAAGGATACACTTGGTGGCCAGCCAACGTAATAGGTGGGAAAGGGACTAGTTAATATAAGATTCTAAGTTCGCGCTGAAGGCTGAATGGTTTGGATAGGTTCAAACAACAAATCAACATTCTTTTTTTTTCATAAAACGCAATAAATCAATTCACATCCAAAAAAACATCACCCGCACGGGATCTAGCCATATCAGTGGACATCACCCGCATTGGATCTAGCCATACCAAATGGACATCACCCGCATTGGATCTAGCCACTATTCAATGGACAATCACCCGTATTGGATCCGCTCCCTAACTCGCATCACCCGCCTTGGATATAGCCATATCAGTGGACATCACCCGCATTGGATCTAGCCATACCAAATGGACATGACCCGCATTGGATCTAGCCACTATTCCATGGACATCACCCGCATTGGATCAGCTCCCTACCTAGCATCACATCAAAAATCATCACCCGCACGGGATCTAGCCATATCAGTGGACATCACCCGCATTGGATCTAGCCATACCAAATGGACATCACCCGCATTGGATCTAGCCACTATTCAATGGACAATCACCCGTATTGGCTCAGCTAACCTAACCTAACTAGCATCACCCGCCTGGATCTAGCCATATCAGTGGACATCACCCGCATTGGATCTAGCCATACCAAATGGACATCACCCGCATTGGATCTAGCCACTATTCAATGGACAACACCCGCATTGGATCAGCTCTGGACAGGAAAAAGGATACACTGGTGATCAGTCAGCGTAATAGGTGGGAAAGGGACTAGTTAACGTAAAATCTAATTCACAAATTCTCCGCCCACACGGTCGGTTCATTATCATAAGAAACTCAATATTATGAACAGCGATTTTTTCGGAACATCATAAATTGGAGACGTGTAGCCCGTCCAACCGATTTTTAAAGCAGTTCAATGACAACTATATCTTTTGCTTTTATCAAGCTTAACTTGTCTCGAAATCATCGCTCGTCCATCCATATTTTACATGAAAGCTTAACACACAGTGGTGACACGTAAATATCACACAGGCATGGGGAGTTTCAAGTATGTTTTGACTGCAAAATAAGTGAAGTCAATTGCAAATGTCTAACAGTATTGCCACTGTTTATCAAGTTCTACAAATGTCAACCTGACAGTTTGCCCGACCAGAAATATTAAATTAATATTGAAGGTAAATAGGAAATTATAAATTTCTTAATTCCAATTTTATCAAAGCGATTTATATGACGCAAGTATCAGTCATGTCAACAAAGTCGAGTTATTCAGTTTTTAGATTTTGAGCTCAACAGAATCTATCATCGAATTAATCGATATCCAACAATCAAACTAATCGATAACCAACCATCAAACTAATCGATAACCAACCATCAAACTAATCGATAACCAACAATCGAACTAATCGATAACCAACAATCGAACTAATCGATAACCAACAATCGAACTAATCGATAACCAACAATCGAACTAATCGATAACCAACAATCGAACTAATCGATAACCAACAATCGAACTAATCGATAACCAACAATCGAACTAATCGATAACCAACAATCGAACTAATCGATAACCAACAATCGAACTAATCGATAACCAACAATCGAACTAATCGATAACCAACAATCGAACTAATCGATAACCAACAATCGAACTAATCGATAACCAACAATCGAACTAATCGATAACCAACAATCGAACTAATCGATAACCAACAATCGAACTAATCGATAACCAACAATCGAACTAATCGATAACCAACAATCGAACTAATCGATAACCAACAATCGAACTAATCGATAACCAACAATCTAACTAATCGATAACCAACAATCGAACTAATCGATAACCAACATTTGAACTAATCGATAACCAACATTCGAACTAATCGACACAATATTCGAACTAATCGACACAATATTCGAACTAATCGACGCAACATTCGAACTAATCGACACAACATTCGAACTAATCGACATAACATTCGAATTAATCGACACAATATTCGAAATAATCGATCCAACATTCAAACTAATCGACCTAACAATCTAACAAATCGACCTAACAATCGAACAAATCGACCTAACAATCGAACAAATCGACCTAACAATCGAACAAATCGACCTAACAATCGAACAAATAGACCTAACAATCGAACAAATAGACCTAACAATCCAATTAATCGACCTAACAATCGAATTAATCGACCTAACAATCGAATTAATCTACCCAAAAATATAATTAAACAACCCAACAATCGAATTAAACGACCAAGAATCGATCCACTAATTGATTTGATAATCGATCTAACAATCGATTCAATTGTTGATACAATAACCGAACTAATAGATTCAATATTAGATTCAAAATATATTCAATAACCAAACTAATCGGTCTCCGTTTTAAGTCTCGTGATTATTAGGCTAGTGGGGTACCTATTTGAAATATTTTAAAGGAATTCCTAAAATATTTTTAAAGTTGAAAGTGAAAGTCCCTTTGCTTAGTGGGTATTTTTAAAAGAAAAGTATTTTCACTGAGCGATATATCATGGCAACAGATCATAGCATGGCATAGCATTAACCTTATAATGTTCCCACTGCTTGACACTAAAATCTTGACTTTGTTTTGTCTGTCTAATAAAATGAGCAACGCATTTTTTTTTGTTTGAATTCTCTATTAAAACAATTAAAATTTGCATGGAGTCGAACCACTAGTAACTACAACAAATCTAAACCGAATTGAAGTCATTTCAATTTTGACAGATGTTTATTTTTAACTCAAAATATAAATTTTGGACGGTTGATTTCATTCTCACCTTATTTCGTTTAGAGAAAGAAATAATTTCTGACCTACCCTTTTTATAGCAATATTTATTTTTAAATTACTAACTTGCGGTTTTCCGCAGACGTCTTCGGAAAATATTTGTAGGTTTGATTCTACAGTCATGGATAACATAACCAGGTTCCTTACATAGAAAACGAATGGGAGACGGACCCGAGATGTCAGGCGTTCAGGACTGACAAGGAAAATGACAACTACTGACAAAACAACAATGACAGCTATTGACAACGACATGACAGCTACCGTCAAAGACAACGACATGACAGTTACCGTCAAAGACAACGACATGACAGCTACCGTCAAAGACAACGACATGACATCTACCGTCAACTAAGAGTGATTTGAACTATTTGTTTTTACCGTTATTTTTAGGTCGTCAAAGTCACGTTTACAAAAAGTATTCAAAATGGAGACTAGTTTTGGGCAAAGAGTCAGGAAAATTACACAATACACATTTCATAAAATCAGGAAACCAGTGATTACAGAGTAAATTATCTCACCATCCGCTGGTTCTAGCAGCACTGTCTTGAAGAGCGCCCATTCCTTGCTTATGTGGTCAGCGCAGCTACACGCCTGCTCCGATGTGTAGTCACGTCAACGCTGGACGTCGTCAGCATAACGGAACTCTTCACCAAATGTCTGGATCATGTCCTGCTTGATTCGTCTTCGGTCTTCGGTCTTCCTTTCAGTTTGTAATGGCTTCGTCAACATCGGCACACTGGGGTTCTTGATATGAGAGCGCACTTCAGGATCGAATGGCAGTAGGTAGGAATTGCCATGATCCCATGAAGGCGCAGGGTAGCGTAACGTGCTGGAGTCACGGCTTCAGTAAGAGCGGGCTGGATCCCGCCGCTGCTGTCGGCGCTTGATCGCCATCGAGGTTGACGTCACACAAAATACACAGACACAGTAATATAGAACGACAGGAAAAGTGAGTGATAATAAAGAAATACCTTACATCAGTTCTGGTCTATTCCACGGGCGGCGAAAGAGTGTTTTTATATTTGAATTACATCGGTTTTTATACCCAGCAAATAAGAGAATTTAGGCGGGAAAACACCACACTAAATAAAATTCACTATGAGGGTAGAAAAATACTTAAAATAAATAAATGAGAACGGAAGTTGTCACAGTAGAATTCACTGTGACAATTCTAATAAAGAGAGATTCTAATGGAAAATACTATTTAAATATGAGCAGAATTAATCATTTAAAAGGAAGTTGTTTCATATTAATTTCAACAAGATTTTGCAATATTTAAAAGAATTCGAAAGGAAGTTGTCAAATTAAATCCTCATATTAATTCAAGAGGGTATTTACAACATTTACAAAAGAATTGGAAGGTAGTTATTAAATTCTCATATTAAGTCAAGAAGGTATTGCAATATTTACAAAAGAAATCGAAAGGTAGTTTGGTTTTGCGCCCACATGTACCAGCAATATTATAAAAAAATGTGTCGTAAAAACATTTTTTTCTAAAACATTTTCTGCTGATCACAAAGGCATTTTGACCATGTCAACTATGGCATTCCGGTCTACATATTTTTTAATAGATATTTAAACCAACAGTGATGCAATCGTTGATGGTGAGGCACACTAGTTTATTAAGAGCCTATTCACTCTAGCCTTGAAGGCGCCTAAATAATAATAATCGGACAAAAAGACCGCAGCAGGCAAAGTGTTTCAGTCCTTTGATATATGCGGTATAAACGACGAGGCGAAGCGCTTATTCCGGACCGTAGAGGTTTTAACAATGTAAGGGTGGATACTCGACGTACGTCGAGTTGTCCGATGGTAGAAAGGAGGCAGAATTAAGTCATGCAATTCCCGCGCGCTTGCTCCAAAATGCATCTAGTGAAATACCGAAAGGCTAACTACCCTATGCCTTTCTAGGAAAAGACTCCTTTGTCCGTGTATCTGTCTGTCCGTCTGTCACCATGCTGTATCTCATGAACCGTGATAGCTAGAAGAGAGATAGTTGAAATTAGTTTGAAAACCAGATGATGTATTTCTGTTGCCGCATAATCAAGTCATACAATTCTGGTGCACACTCCAAAATTAGCATTAGCATTAGCGGCCTTTTAATGTTCCCTCTGCTGGGACTCTGGCCTCCTCTCTACGAGAGGGAATGGGCCATAATCCACCACGCGGGCCCAGTGCGAATTGGTAGATGTCACATGTTTTTTTTTTAATTTGTTATAAATCAGTGCTTGACTGCGATCCCACCTGATGGTAAGCAGTGATGCCATCGTTGATGGAGAGGCGCACTAGCTTATTAAGAGCCTACTCATGTCTTCGAATTTTTGGTTCACTCCAAAATGCATACTGTAAAATACGAAAACGCTGGCTACCCTATGCCTTTTTATCATAATATTCTTTCCTGCACAGTCTAAGTTTCATAATAAATTCATCTACAGTAGGTAGCAAGCGGTGCTTAAGTATATTTATTCATCCCCGGTTCCTCGTTGATGTATGTAACATAACCGCGGGCTCTGACTGAAGGCTATATTATTATCTACTGTTTTCATGTAATGTTAATACTTTACATGTTAAATATTTCGTGTAATTTCGATTATTTGTAGTTAGTAAAATGTTTACAGAAACTATGAAAATATCTATATATATACAAAAATCAATTGCTGTTCGTTAGTCACGCTAAAACTCGACGGCTGAACGGATTCTTGGTCTTGAAATGTTCGTAGAGGTCTAGGAAAGGTTTAAAAAGTGAGAAATCGAAAAAAAAGTTCGGCAATATGAAGTCTGCTGGATCAGTTAGTATGTGATACATTTCATAACAATTTTAGCGAATAGGAATATTTTATCTAATAAAATAGGAATTTTTCCCATTGAGCATTTTTTGTTTGTAAAAAAATCTTCTTTTTCTAAACTAATATAATATACTACAAAAACTTGTTTGTATTATCTTAAAAAAAAGCTCTGCTCAGAGGCAGTGGGAAGAGCACATTGCTCGCAGAAAACATGATCAATAAAGTCAAAAGGTTTCTGGAGTGGTCAACGGATAACGGAAGACGCTGTGTTGGAAGGCCTCCCACAAGGTAAACCGATGACCTGGTGAGGGTCATGGGCATATGATAGATGCGAGTCCCACTATAAATACACTACACTATACAATACACACATGAAGAATCTCTTTCATACATTTTCTAAGAACATCATCATCTATCATCTACCTAGACTTTTTCCCAACTATATTGGGGTCGGCTTCCAGCCAAGCTGGATTTAGCTTATTAAGCAATTTATTTTACGAGGAGCGGCTGCCTACCAGACCTCCACAACCCATTAACTGGGGTAATACGGTTCATGGCAAGACTGGAGTCAGATTTACTGGCTTCTGACTATCCGTAATGACTGCCAAAGATCTACAAATGAAAGCCGGGACCTACGGCTTAACGTGCTTTCCAAGGCACGGAGGAAACTTGTTATGTTAAGATGGTCAAACATCCACAGACCAACCTTGGCAAGTGTTGTTTAACCTTGAAGATCGACCCGTGCAGCTGTTATTATCTAGTCACGAGCTGTTTCCATACATTTTCTAAGAACAAACTCTCAAAAATCGTAAAAACCTCCAAAGAATATCCAGAATAATTCAAGTAACTGTATCTTAAAAATAATTCGTCTAAAATAGCGGCATCGTACATATATTCGTCATATATAATATAACAATAATAATAACTAGGTCTATGTCCAGCAGTGGACGTCTTTTGGCTGAGATTATGGCGAATAATAATTAAATTGACAACACGTCGATTTGTCAGTATAAACTTAATCTGAAAGATATTAACTTAATCTAAAAATAAACCACATAACTAGGTACACTTCACTACGCACTATAGCTCGAGTACCGTAATTAGAGTCATAATAGAAAGACAATAGGTGGGCGGACGCCGGTGACCGCTCGGGGCTCAAAGCATAGGAACATCTTTTAATCGTTTTGAACAAACTCTCAAAAAATGTAAAAACCCCCAAAAAATTTCCAGAATAATTCAAGTAACTGTATCCTAAAAATAATTCCCCCGTCTAAAATAGCGGCATCGTACATTTATTCATCACAGCACATGTTGATGTGTTTCTCCGTCGGCTCTGAATATATGAATGTAGGTTATATGGAGTATTCTCGTTTCAGCACCTAGATTTTCGGCACCAAAAATTTCGGCACCCAAGCTATTCCCGATTCGGGCACCAATAGGTATTTTAGATGGTCTTCTTCTTCTTTTCGTATCGATGCTCTCAAACTTTTTCTGCCCAGTATTTGGCAACCCGTATTTTAGATGGTAGTAACCCATACATAGAGGATCTCGTGGCTAGATAATAACAGCCGCTCAGTCGATCTTTAAGGTTAAGCAACGCTTGCCATGGTTGGTCTGTGGATGGGTGACCATCTTAACATAACGAGTTTCCTCCGTGCCTCGGAAAGCTCGTTAAGCCGTAGGTTCCGGCTGTCATTTGTAGATCTTTGGCAGTCGTTACGGATAGTCAGAAGCCAGTAAATCTGACTCCAGTTTTGCCATGAAGTACCGTGTTACCCCAGTTAATGGGTTGTGGAGGTCTGGTAGGCAGCCGCTCCTCGTTAAATACTGGTATTCAGCTAAATCTGGCTTGACTGGAAGCCGACCCCAATAAAGTTGGAACAGGCTAGGTAGATGATGAGTAACCCATACAAAATCCCAATCCAAAATACCTATTGGTGCCGAATCGGAAACAGCTTGGGTGCCGAAAATCTGGGTGTGTGAAACGGGAATACTCCGGTTATACGTCTGTCTTCGTATTGTAGCCGTCAGTTTCAGTTAGGTCTTACGTGTTTCGGAAGAAATTATGTTGTTTATTTTATTTTGTTAGCACGTTTTATTGTTAGACGTTTTACGCGTATGGAAAAGTTTCGTGCGGAAATCCGTTAAAATTGTTTTAGAATAGAATAGAATAAACTTTGTTGTACACCAAAAGAACACAACCCCACCAACCTTCGGCTGGTGAAAAACTACTGCGACATATGAAAAGGAAAGTTATGGGGATATGGTTTTGGAAGGCTTAAGTGGACTGGTTATCAAGAATGTCTGAACAATAATAATTATAATATTATATTGTTTAGAAAATTACGGCTTTGTTGTTGGTGAGGGTCACAAGAATACGACCGGATGCAACCAGTGGTTGTAGTGACACTTAAGGGAGGCCTTTGTCCAGTAGTGGACGTCTTTCTTATGATTATGAGGATTTGAAACTGCTTGGCGTTACTTGCTTAATTTTGGTGTAAAGTGTAGCTATAGATATAGATAGATATAGATTTTAATTACCTATACGAATGTTCGTATAGGTAATTAAAATCTTTATTCAGTAGATTTAGCCCGCAACGCGCCCGCGTATATAAAATATAGCCTATGTCACTCAGGAATACAGCAGATTTCTAATGTTGAATAAATTTTAGTAATCGGACCAATACTTCGACAGATTACCTCATACAAACAAAAAAACAAACTTTACCTCTTTATTATATTTTAAATGTTGTAAAAAAAACATTCTGAAACTAAGGGCCTATTTCACCACCTGGAAGGAAAAAGGACTTACGGAGGATGAAAATATGCATTCCTTCGATAGCAGCCTCTAAAGCGCGCCGGTTCAGGCGCTATTTCCTCCAAGATTCGCGAGAGAAGAGAGTTTGAGAATTTCACCACACAGCACCAATATTTTCACTTTTTAGACTTTTGTTTTGGAGGGAGCGCGGGCGCACGAAGATACGTGTCACCAGAAAGAACGAACAGTAAGGAATGGATTTTGGATGGGAAATCCTTCTCGAATGAGTTATTGAATGAAGTGTAATATAATGTTGCAAGTATGTGTTTATGCTTTTATAATGAGGTATAGATAGAACAAATATAGATAAAATAATGCGAATGGCGCAGACACCACCTATGATTAAGTTGCCAATATCTTACTTGGCAGGTAATTTCATACAAATTCTGTTCCATTTTTGAATTTATTCGGGAAGTAGTGGCTACTCGGACATTGTGAAACAGACCCTAACTCTTTTACCAGTTTACTCTTGGCCTACTCATTAACTATAATATTGTCGGTATGAAAATTCCAATTCCAATACGGCCTACAAAGATTCCCATATCAAATTTCCCGATACCTTTACCAACATTTTTTTCCTAGAAAAGCATTAACACAAGCATCTCCACGATATCTAAGTAGTCTCATTTGAACTCATCAATCATACCCACAAGCGGATGTAAACGCGCCACACTCAGGATTATCGGGTGTTCATAAATGTATGGTGATAGTCACCGATTACAGCATCCATACAGATGAGGGAGGTTTATATTTTCATAATTTTACATGATGAGGTTTTGTAGTGTAGGCTGGTGTTAGATGGATGAGATTGGACGATGTGATGTGGACCATGTGATGTGTGTTTGTGTGTGTGTATTTGTGTGTGATTTGGGTTTTTCTCATTTCAATAATTTGAAAGTGTTTGGCAATTAGAGTAACGCTGCCCGCCCACGACAGACTTTTTGTAGGTCAGAAAATCGTTATAAATATGATGGGCAATCAACCCACCTGGGTTTTTTGGTCTTTTTGGTAATAAACACCCAAAATTTTGGGTTTTTTTTATTTCGATCAATTATGTTTTTTTCGACCTGACCAAATACAAGCTGCACACAAACCCATGTTTTGGGGGTTTATTGGGTTTTTAACAAAACCGGACTTAAACCCGGTATTTACTGGTGTTTATTGGGTTTTTATCAAAGTACCGGGTTTTAAACCCGGTACTTTACCCATCTATAAGTGAGATCAATGTTTCTTCTAAAAAATCGCTCGCCGATTGTCGGTCGTGGGCGGGTACCCTAATAAAGTTTGCTGTGAAAAGAAGAAGTTGGTGAAAGAATGACGGGACAGAATGGAAGAAAAAAACAAGTTGTTCTGACCCTAAGTAATATAGGACAAGGGCAGGAAGAAGAAGAACAACGTTTGCTATGTTAGCTAGTCATACATATTACTAACGTAAATAGGTACTAACGTATTATACAGATGATACGAGACAATACATTATACAGATGTATGCCCATTTTACAGTACGCTGTGTATTTTTATACCAGCGCTTTTAAAGCATATTGAAGTACTGTTTCGTAAAAAACTTTGAAATAAAAAATTCAGAATCCAACAAAAATCTGAGAAACTTCAACAAGTCACTTCTGCAAACTTTATTAAAACGTAATACTGCGACCGGACCGAGGCTTCATCCCATCTGTCCCTAATTTCACTCGACCCTTCCTAAATAATTTATGTACTTAGGGCATCTCCCTGAAGATTACTTGCATCTGGTGACCGAATGGTATGGTACTCTATGCGATATGGGACAGAATCTTTTATGAAGGACTGGTTTTATGTATGTTACGATTTATGGGGTATTGGACTATTTTGAAAGATCAGTTTTGAGTTGTGGTGGTTAAACAACGTTTGCCAAGGTTGGTCTGTGGATGGGTGACCATTTTAACATATAGAGTTTCCCTCAGAAAGCACGTTAAGCCGTAGGTCTCGGCTGTCATTTGTAGATTTTTGGCAGTCGTTACGGATAGTCAGAAGCCAATAAATTTGACTCCAGTCTTGCCATGAAGTACCGTGTTACCTCAGTTAATGGGTTGTGGAGGTCTGGTAGGCAGCCGCTCCTCGTAAAATACTGGTATTCGGCTAAATCCGGCTTGACTGGAAGCCGAACCCAATATAGTTGGAAAAAGGCTAGGTAGATTGATGAGTTTTGAGTTGTGGTGGTAGAAGACTTAAAACTATAAATTTGTAAGGCATCATTTTTCGGCGTTTTAATTATTCTACCACCAAAGTATTAGGCAATTTATTTGTTTAACATCACTTGAAAAAGTATTTTCTCACTACTGGAAAAATATCATCATTTCAACCGAAAGATGTCCATTGATGGATATAGGCTTCCTCCAAGTGTCACCACAATGACCGGTCCTGTGTGTCTCGCGTCTGTCGGATGAAAATAAAAATGAGAAATAGGTACAGAATGGGAAAATATAGTTCGTACAAAATAATACAGGCATAAGTTTTCTATTTGAAAAACGTTATCGTGGTAGCTTTCCTATTACTAGTTTCAACCACTCAAGTATCTGTCAAGCCTTGGTAATCTTTTAGTCGTTAATAGTTATGCCACAACTTTGTACTAGACCGACAATATTATTACGAGTAAGTAAGCGTAAACACAGCTTATATCCTAGTTTTCCTATTAAATGAAAACGAAAATAGTTATTTTACGAAGGCCTTTGTTTAAGTAATCTTTATTATGTTTTCCTTAACGACGTAATAGAATTGAAGAAAAGTTTTTTTTATGTATTATAAATTAGTGCTTGCCTGCGATGCCACCTGATGGTAAGCAGTGATGAAATCGTTGACGCTGAAGCGCACTAGCCAAAAGTGACCTCCCCAACTTACGAGTGAATTCAAATCTAAGCAACGTCTTTACTTTGTATAAGTAATATATCGCTCCTACTCTAAAAACAGTGAAGAATAGAAGAATAGAATAGAATAGAAAAACATTTATTCGGGACAGACACAGCACAACGATTACAAACACAAATTAAATTAGAAAAAAAAAACAAAATAAAACCATCAAACCATCGTGAAAAAATAGACACGACCTAGAACCAAAAATATGAAGACACGAACGACACTCACTAAGGTAGTGGGGTGGATTACGCCCCGTCCTCTCTCCTAGAGAGACCTGAGTACCAGCAGTGGGAATATTATAAGACTGTTTGCGCTATATTATGAGATCTCCCAAATCACTTCAAAAAGATTATGTTCTACAGATCTCACAGACAAACCGTTGATAACTACAGTTTTATGAGAAATATTTTATATGTAAAATTTAATTTCAGCTTTGTCTTTAATAATAAATAAAACTGAACGTAAACGAACGATAGAAAACACAAATAAATCTACCCGGAGAGAGCTAAAAATAAAACCGACCTTAAAAAAAATATATCCAAAAAGCTCGCAACAACGCAAAAACATTATTTATCCATTAACTGTATCTAGTTCACTAAACATTACTCGCTAAGGCTTGTCATCCAGCTTGAATAATTAAAGTACCAGGCGTACAGAAAACAAAGGAGGCTCGGAAACCAGCCCTGACTCTGACAACTGAGGAATAATAAAAAAATACCTTTGCTTTAAGAAAACAATATGGCGCGTATGACTGTCAGTCGTGAGCAGAGGTAATGTGGAAAGTATGGAGGTACTAGGATTGTATGAGTTACTGGCTTCTGCTAGTAAGCTTCGTTTGCGTCAAAGTAAAATATATATATGCCTATGTTTCTCTGTGATAAAACTGATAAAGTAGCTTTTTAAAGTTGATAGAATTTTAAAATATGTGCATTGGTTTTTGTATTTATTAATTACAAACAAAAATAGAAATTATAATAAAAGTTCTCTCTAAAAACTTTATTATATTGATATTATGCTTTTATTTATTTTGATTAGTTAGTACAATAAGATTTTTAATATCTACCATACTTGCTACCAAATACCGACACAAAGATACTTGCGTACCAACTATTTTACACTTTTTACTATACAATTCCTTTTGTTATACCTCTTCTTGATTGAAACACAGACCTAATTCAGGCATACATCACTAGAGAAGTAACATGGATTTAAGAAAAACAGTATAATCAACTGTATCAATTTATATTTCTTGCTTCGATTGGATTTTATAATGATCCACTTTCCGAAGTTAAGTCCGAATTTAATCTGCATGGTGTATTACGGCCCAGTCCCACACACGTAAAGGATAACTTTTTTTGTTTGAATTGGGAAATCATCGAATCCCAGCACTGGGAAAAATGTAGTCGTATACTTAAAGTTTGTTAGTATATTTTTACTTCTTCACGCTCGAACGGGCGAAACGGGAAATATAAATTCCAGGAATTATGTTCCATTGGAATAATTTCCTACTTTCATGCGAACGGCACGGCTGTTATAAGGTAGTATTTTCATAATTCAACCATCTGGCCTTGCCAATTTCCCGATAAAGTAATATAAGTGTGCCATTAAAATGGAGGAAAAATCAATGTAACGCGATAGCCTGACCTATATTTAGAGACCTTCCTTCAAAAATTCAATTACAACATCTTTGACCGACGTCCTTTTACTCGGCATCTTACTAGGCTTTATTAGGCCTTTTACTAGGCTAGCTGTCGAGTAGCTTACGAGGAGCTCGTGGCTAGATAATAATAGCCGCACAGGTCGATCTTCAAAGTTAAGCAACGCTTGCCTAGGTTGGTCTGTGGATGGGTGACCATCTTAACATAACGAGTTTCCTCCGTGCCTCGGAAAGCACGTTAAGCCTTTGGTCCCGGCTGTCATTTGGAGATCTTTGGCAGTCGTTACGGATAGTCAGAAGCCAGTAAATCTGACTCCAGTCTTGCCATGAAGTACCGTGTTACCCCAGTTAATGGGTTGTGGAGGTCTGGTAGGCAGCCGCTCTCCGTAAAATACTGGTATTCAGCTAAATCCGGCTTGACTGGAAGCCGACCCCAATATATAGTTGGGAAAAGGCTAGGCAGATGATGATGATGATGACTAGGCTAGCTGTCATTACAATTTGATTTTCCCTTGGGATATTATACTTCCACGTGGAAGAAGCTCTAGTTCTGGTCAGCGCTAGCGTTGGTTTGCGGACGTCGAGCAATGGGTAGATCAACATTCGCTAGGTAAGGCTTAGACCCGAGTCGTCGGCGAGCAGTGTTTCACGCGCGATTCAAGGAGATGTAAGCTAAGATGAAAAGCAAGACCGATGCCTGCTAGGCCTGCGTGAAAATTTGAAAGAATGATCGCACCTAAAGGGCAACTGAAGGACACAAGTGTGTTTCAGTTAGTAAAAGCCTAAGGCCCACTGCACATAAAAGCAATGATACAACGGTACTATATTCTGTTCAATAAACCCGGAGTACTAAATTTGACATAAGTAATGTCAAAATTTCTATAGGAATGACGCCAGTTCTTTGGTGTTGAAATGTCATTTTAGTCTCCGGAATTATTGAACAGAATATAAGTTGCCGCTTTGTCAATAAATTTTCATAGTCTTGTATGCAAGCTTCACGCAAGTAGCAGCGTATAATGATGAATACGCGTCTACGAAGCAACGCGTTCATGGATAGTAAGCCTTACACGCTCTCTTGTTCTATAATAAAGCGGGAGAAGTTGTTGGATGAATTCCCTTTTAAGAAAATAAGGGTGAAGCCCTAGAAGTCGACAGATTCTTAGTAACATGCCCTCAGATAGTCGTCACATCTCATTAAAATTTACAAATGTACGAATATGGGAATGTGCTAGCATTTTCGCAGAATCCCGTTATTTTGTATTGTGTTTTTAAATATTAAAGGTAAGGCAAGCAATGTTGCGAGACGAGGTTTTTATTAAATCTTCGTTTTGATATGTTCTTTATTGTGAGAAAAAGGTTAGTGTATTTTGGGTATGTTACATGTTATACTTTTGTTGAAGTAGCAACATTGTCAGGTATTTTTTTGAGAAAGCCTGCTGCAGCGTTCTTGTCCGATTATAATTTGGGTGTTTTCAAGCGTCTCACAATCAACTTTTGCATCACTGCTTACTATCAGGCGAGATTGCAGTCAAGCATTAGTTTGCCATATAAAAATACATACAATACATACACAGGTTCTTAGTTTATCTTCGTTTCTAGATACAACATGTTACTAAAGAAAATGAAGTCGTAATATTATTTTAATCGTTATATTATGAAAGTAGTTATTTTTTTGTAATTAAAAAATATGAACATCGACGCATGATTGCGTTACTACTGTGTTTATGTTGCGTGTGTAGACCCCGTTTTCGTACTAATACGATAACTAATTTCTTGAATTATAATTACAACTTAATTTATTAACTGAACAATTTATTAGCTACTACTCTAAAGTGGGATTGGGCCGGACATGTCTGCCGCATGTCAGGCGAGCGGTGGGCTAAAAGGACTAGTTACTGGACCCCATTATTATTATTATTTTTTAATTTTTATTTTTGTTTTGTTCGTGTTTTTACTTTTTGAAATTTGTTTGTGCTTTGGTGTGTGTTCTGTGTTGTATCAAATAAACGTTTATTCTATTCTATTCTTCTATTCTATTCATTAAACGCAAGACGACATCGTGGCAGATCGAGGCGAAGGTGGAGAGATGAGTTGAATAACTACCGGAGAGACTGGCCTGCAATGGCTGAAAATAGGCATGTGTGGAAAAAGGAGAGGGAGGCCTTCGCCCAGCAGTGGGACACAACAGGCTAACTAACTAATTTATTAACTAGAGTATAAGGGTGTTCTAGTATCAACTAGTAGTCTGATGTGTGCATCATTAAAGTTCCATGCTGTAGTCCGCTAGAATAACAATCCAATACGACCAGAGAGAATACAAGCGTAAGAATTTCCTTTATAATATTCTTTCAGATCGTTTTCAAATGATACCATTAACATTTACAGGGGCAATGAAGCAAATATGGAAATGTTCCGCCATTTTCGCAGAATATCGTTATGTTTTTATGATGTGAGATGTTACGTATGTAGGTATTTTGTACTGCGATCGTTGTTTTAAATATTTAAGGATGTGAAAATAAATTTGAGAAACGCCATTTTTACACGACAGCACAAAAAACGAAGTGTTATTATTGAATGTTTTCGTAGTGATGTGTTGGTTGTGGAGGTCTGGTAGGCAGCCACTCCTCGCAAAATACTGGTATTCAGCAAAATCCGGCTAGACTGGAAGCCGACCCCAATATAGTTGGGAAAAGGATGATGATGATGTATTGTTTTTTGATGAAGTCCTGAAATGTATCATCATCATTTCAGCCAAAAGACGTTCATAGGTCTGTCGTTAAAACGACCAGCCTTGTGAGTCTCGTCCATAGGATTTCTGTCTCCCTGCTTTCAATGCTACGTCATCCAGTACGAGGTCACCACTCCAGAAACTTTTAATCTTTTCTTTTCTGTTCTACGAGTAGGTATTGTGCCCTCCCTATCATCATCATCATCTGCCTAGCCTTTTCCCAACTATATTGGGGTCGGCTTCCAGTCAAGCCAGATTTAGCTGAATACCAGTATTTTACGAGGATCGGCTGCCTACCAGACCTCCACAACCCATTAACTGGGGTAACACGATACTTCATGGCAAGACTGGAGTCAGATTTACTGGCTTCTGACTATCCGTAACGACTGCCAAAGATCTACAAATGACAGCCGGGACCAACGGCTTAACGTGCTTTCCGAGGCACGGAGGAAACTCGTTATGTTAAGATGGTCACCCATCCACAGACCAACCTAGGCAAGCGTTGCTTAACCTTGAAGATCGACCTGTGCGGCTGTTATTATCTAGCCACGAGCTCCTCATTGTGCCCTCCCTATAGTTATGGCTATTCTTCGGACTATGATAATCGGTTACTGTATCCTTGGTTCTTCCTGAAATGTACTTTGTGTATTTTGTGTCGGGGAACCCTAAAATTCCGAGCTCACTATGAAATAATTGTGAGTAACGTGTTTCTACAAAATCCTATAATATATGAAAGTCGTAAAAACATCGGAAATTGAATAAAAACTTAAGATATAATCGTATTCGTTCGACTTCGTAGAATAATTGGTAAAGTTCGTAAATTAACAATACGTGACAAACTTTCTCGCCTCGCCAAGTTTTCGGTTAACATGGATTTATCATGTTGGCTAAGGTTTCGGTTTTATTTGAAAGGATAGGAGAAAGATGACATCATCTCCCTAGCCTTTTTCCAACTAGCTTGAGGTCGAATTCCAGTATAACCGGATGCTAGTGTGAATAAACTAGCATCTTGTTAACTTCACTTAATAAACTTGTGCACCGCAACATCAATAATTGCTTCACTGCTAATTAAATCAATTTAAAAAATGCGGCTATTTTTTTATCAACCTAAAAAAATATAGGTACCTACACTTTTTTAGGTAACAAATGTATTCACAAAAAAAATAAAAATAGTCTTGACTCTTTATGTTTCAGGGCCACTCTACTCTTCCAAACTTTCTTATAGCCTTTCAGATTGGCACTGACAGTACGGTTGGCGCAGTGATTAAGCGATTGGCTGCTGCGGTGAGCGTCGCGGGTTCGTCTTCCCAATGGAACAAATATTTTTATGACCTATAGATAGTTGTTCGCGGTCTATATTTACATGGTTCATTCCTAGTACCTATCGAGCTACATTTTCTTTAAACAAACAAACTAAGCAAAGTTTTCAAAAGCTATTTGATAAATGATAAATGATATTTATTTTGCAAATAGGTTTTTTCCAAACTCAGTTCAACTTCAGTTTTACACGTCAATTTTTCTTTTTTTGGACTTTTTTTTTTTTGACTGGATGAGGCCGGTGTTTCCTAACTGACTACCCTGAGAAGAAACACCGAAACAAACTCAGGGGTCACAGTCTCTTTTAAAGTCCATACAAAATGTAAATCATATGCGAACCATGCAGATTAGTGTCTGAGATGGCCTTTTGAAGAAAGAACCATGCAAATTTGAGTGGACCTGTCCAGTCAGTGCAAGCATTTGTCATTATTCGCAAAGCTCAACTTAGGACTACTAAGGAGCTCAACGACTTGACGAACAATACCAAAAAGAGGACATATGGTTAGGCCGCAGAAAACACTCAAATTGCCAGACATAAGTTGAAATGACTGAAAAAGATAAAAAAAAACAATCCACATAGTCCTCACATTCACAAAAAACGAAATAAAATACATAATGTAATACTTAACAAAGTAAGCATTTATGTCAAACATAATAATAAAATAATAATTAAAAAATGTCAAACTGTAAAGTAAAATTAATCTACAATGTCAAATTGTAATAAATAAATATCAAATTGTAAAAAGTACAATCGAAAACAAAATAAATTAGAAGATAAGACAACATTTGTAGTGCGCACTGGAGCGGGTCAATCCCAAGCCTTTACGTCTTCAACGTAGTCCTTTACAGTGTAAAAAGCCTTTTGGCAAAGTTTTTGCTTAACAAAAGATTTAAACTTATTAAGGCTTAGTTCTTGCGTATGACTAGGAAGTTTATTATAAAAACGTATACATTGACATCTAAATGAGCCCCCTATTTTTTTGAGCCTGGTTGCAGGAACAACAAAATTGTGTTTGTTCCTAGTATTAAAACTGTGAACATCACTGTATTTTTTAAACATGTTTTTGTTTTTGTGGGCGTACAAGATATTTTCATAAATATACTGCGAAGGCACAGTCATTAAATTAATTTCTTTAAATTTATCTCTGAGGGAGTATCTGGGACTTAATTTATAAATCGAACGAATAGCCCTTTTCTGCAAAACAAAAATTGTCTGGATATCGGCGGCATTTCCCCACAATAAAATACCGTACGACATGACACTATGGAAATAGCTAAAGTAAACTAAACGGGCTGTCTCTACATCAGTTAAATTTCTTATTTGTCTAACAGCGTATGCTGCAGAGCTAAGCTTCTTCGATAGTTTGTCTATATGCGGGCCCCACTGAAGCTTAGCATCTAAAGTTATGCCTAAGAACACTGTTGCATCTTCAGGACTCAATTCTTTGCCTTTTACTAGTACACTAGTTTCAACTTGCCTAACATGTGGCATGGTAAACTTAATACACTTTGTTTTTTTTTCATTAAGGTGGAGGTTATTTACATTAAACCAGTGTATTATTTTCGAAAGAACTATATTTATATCGTCAGTAACCGGCTGTTGACGTTTCATTTTAAACAAAAGTGAAGTGTCGTTTGCAAACAACACTATATTATGGTTATCCTTGATGAGGTAAGGTAAGTCATTTATGTATATAAGAAACAAAAAGGGGCCAAGAATTGAGCCCTGAGGGACACCCATTTTTACTACGGATCCGGGAGATCTTTTCCCGTTTACATCGACTGTCTGAATCCTATCACTCAGATAAGAAGTAAGAAGACTCAGAGAGGAGTTCCGGATCCCGTAATGGCGAAGCTTCCTGATTAACGTTTCATGGAGAACACAATCGAATGCTTTGGATAAGTCACAAAAAATGCCCAGAGCATCGCATTTGTCTTCCCATGCATCATAAATATGACCTAAAAGATCAACCCCGGCATCGGTTGTTGAACGACCCCTTGTAAAACCAAATTGTTTAGTATGTAACAATTTGTGTCTATTGAAAAATCTTTGTAGTTGTTCTAAAATGAGTTTCTCAAATATTTTACTAAAGGTAGGTAGTACTGAAATGGGTCTATAATTCGTGGGGTCAGAAGTACTACCCGTTTTAAACAATAGTATTATTTTACTACATTTCATTAAATCAGGAAACTGTCCACAATCAATACAATTATTAAAAATAAGTGCTAGACTAGGAGCTACAACGTTGATAATGGTTTTAACAACATCCACAGAATTTCCCCATAAATCTGAGGTTTTTTTTACATTCAAAGTGTTAAAGGTTTTAATTATGTCCACAGAAGTTACATGATCGAAATTAAAATCAAAATCGCAAACTTCAACATTTTCTTTAAGTAGGGACTCTGCAGCAGTAGGTGATGAGTTCAGAGACTTTGTTGTTAGTATGGGGATCTCTGAGAAGAAGTTTTCAAAAGCCGCTGCTACCTGAGAGTCCGATTTGATCACAACGTCATCAATTATAGGGTTATAGTCGCTACATGACTTTCTAGACCTTCCAGTTTCACTATTTGATGATATTCACCTAAAAAAACTTCTTTTGTAGCTATATCACCTTTCAAACCATTTTTCCGTCGTTTCTTTGATGTTTCTCAAGCTCCTACTTAAAGTCCGTTTAAAACGTAGTACGCTAATCTATTTATAAAAAAAAACTGGTCAAGCTCGAGTCGAACTCGCGCACCGAGGGCTCTGTACAAACATACCTAAGTATCTAAATAATTTAATTCACAAATCGAAACCTGAATATTTTACCGAATCGAAAAAAAAGTATTGTAACGTAGCTACAAATTCAGTTTTCAAGATCTAGGTAGGTACCTACCTACCTAACCGGTTTTAATTTACGGTTAGTGTCATATTTTTACACTAACCGGAATATAAACGACCTTATCTTTAGATTGCGTTGACTTATTGCACTGCTGCTTAGGGTAGCCAGCCTCAGTGTATTTCAGATTCATACCTCCAGCCGTTCCTAAACAAACCGTCTTGACAGACGGACAACAAAGTGATCCTACAAGGGTTTCGTTTTTACCGACTTTGATAAATGGAACCCTAAAAAACAGAATAGTTATTTAAAAACAGTAACTACACAAACATTTTTACTACACGAGCGTAAAGTTAATGCATGTACCTTCCCTATAAATCTTATCTTACTAATGTAGTACAGGGTATTCTAATTCGGTACCTTAACGATCCAGCCATTTTACGATCTGACTGACAGATGAACGGTAAATATTTTATTTGGAATTATTTTCAGAAACCACATAAATTATGTTTACTGGTACAAAATGTTCGTTTAGAGCGGAATTTTTCTACTTTCTGGTTTTAAGATTGCTATAGGAATTGATTTTCTTGGATTTTTTATTTAGATTTAGATATAAAGTGGTCTATTAGTTTGGTTTTAGTAATAAAACGGTGGAGTTTGTAATTCGTTCGCTGAATGATTTGGAAAATTTGTTTTTAATTCGGTTTTGCTGACAGTAATTGGACGATAGATTGTTTTTATAAACGTCAAATTGGACATTAAAGTCAGATTGAAAATTTAAGAAACTATTGAGTACTTACGAATCAGTTCAGGGTTGCTTTTAGGTACTCCTGTTCCTAGAACAAAACAAAAAATATATTATGTGTCGGTACTCATATAGCAGGTTATAATGAGGAGGGATGAAATGCATATTACTAAAGCAGTTATGAATTTACATGTGGAGGGATGGAGAGGAAGAGGGAGACCAAAGAAAATATGGATGGATTGTGTGAGAACTGATATGAAAGAAAAGGGAGTTGATGATAGCATAACGGGTGACAGGATAGAATGGAAGAAAAAAACATATTGCGCCGACCCCAAGTAATATGGGATAAGGGCTGGAAGAAAAAAAAGATTCATATAACAGGTTATACAATGTGGAAATGACAATACAACAATAAATGAAAACACTGACACTACTCATCATTATGAATAACTTTTACTATCGGACCAACTCTGAAATCGCGAAAAACAAATAAACTGTTTCGTACATTTTGTCAATTTAGAACAATAGTTTTTTTTTGTGATTTCAGGGTTAGTTCGATACTAAACGTTCAACTTTTATGAAAATACTCGCGAACGAAGCTTCGGGCAAAATACCTACGGCGCGCATAATTATGCCTGAAATCATCAATCATTAAAGCATTAATGGCATACAACTGTCTTTCTTATAAAGCCAATATCAAGCCCATTATAATGATTTTCATGTGTTTTATTGCATTTTAAAGTTCTATATCTCGTATAGTTCTATACCCCGTTACTACCTAGTCGATAATAAAATAAAACCACATACGTATGTAGATGAAGCTATGCCAGAATACGAAATCTTTTTTTGCTCGGAAGTCCTTTGTCGTCATTTCTTTGATATATTCTACAAAGGAATGTCTCATACCCCATTGATCCTCCATTTTATTTTATCTGTGTGTTAAATAAATATATTATTCTATAAAACCTTTTCTTTCATTGCTAAAATAAACGTAGACATTCTTTTGTTAAGAATCTATAACTATTCCTATAGTATTTTCCATTGATTGAAGGTTTTAGGGTTCTGTACCTAAATGGTAAAAATAGGACTTTATTGCAGAGATATCTATCCGTTTGTCTGGCATCAGGCTGTATCTCATAAACCTTGGTAGCTAGACTGTTGTAATGTTCACAGATACAGCTCAAAATACTTCAATCATATAATGTACCCGTGTACCTGCCATGGTTTAAACTACTTTTTAGTGGTTGGTGTCAGCATTGTTCCACTGTTAATATTTTGCTCTTTTCCTCCTTAGTGGTCTTTCTTTAATTTATTTTTGTTCGGATTCATTCGCTATTTATCTTGTTCCATTGTTGGTTTATTCATCTTATGTCTATTAAAAACACTTTCACTTACAAACACACTAAACAAACACACCATCCCATCACCGCTATTACACACTTAAACCGCTTTGCGTCCATTGTGTCACAGCCATGGGTTCAGTCGAAAACCAGCGTCAGGCACTAGTTGTCTGGCATTCATGCTGAACTGGACCTATTTTGGTGCAGTCATGAGGCACGCAACTATTTGTCTTTCTTTTTCTGTTTTCTTTTTTGTTTCGTTTCATTAATTTTAAAAATTTGATTTTCTGTGTCTTGTGCTGTACCAAATAAATCATGTTTCTTTCTTTCTTTCTTTCTTTCTTTCTTTCTTTCTTTAGATGATGTATTTCGGTTGCCGCTATCAACAACAAATTATAAAAACCGAATAATTAAATGTGGTCCATACAACAAACGTAATTTATTGTCGTTTTTTTACAGACGGATCGAAATCCTTCATGCACAAAACCAAATGTCATTAGGCCGATTTTTCTATTCTATCTGTAGGTATTACACACATATTTATATATACGAGTATAATTCTACAGAGCCGTTCCTTTCATTGCTAAAATAAACAACGAGATTCTTTTGTTGAAAAACCATAACGATCCCCATATTTCCCATTGACTACGCTTTTTTCCTATTAGATGCGTAGTGTATGGGACAAGGAAAGACTAAGATTTATTTTTATTAGGATATTTTTTTTCACAGATGAGATGTAGGTATCCAAAATTTAGTGATTCCCCAATAAGGTTTAAGACATAAAAAAAATCACATAACAATAATATTATAAAGAACAAAGTTTGTATGTATCTATGTGTAGGTTTGTTACTCTTTTACGTTTAATGTTCTAAATTGATTTGGTTTTAATTTGGCTCCCGGATAGACCATGCCTTGAAAGCAGACTATGCTATTTGTCATCTCAAGATTTTATTTCTATAGGATAATTGTCTACGTTCACGTGGTCAAAACTAGGAACTAGTAAGAAATATATCAATGACACGGTTGGCTGAGTGGTTGAACGATTGGCTGCTTTGCTGCGGGTTGCGGGGTCGATTCCTGCATGGAACAAATATTTATATGGCCTACTGATTGGTGTCACAAGTCTGGGTGTCTCGTGTGTGTTTCTTTCTAAAAAAGCAAATGCTCAAGTGAATTAACACCTACTCTAAACTACTGAATTAATGAAAATAACTGAATCAGCAAGATTACTGAGTAGAAATTAAAATGTCATGGCGATAAAACTTTCCATCCCTTTTCCTAGAAAATGCAAGAATATTTGCTTGCAAATTATATTTTCTTACTTCAGAAATCTTGGTTTATTTTCACAAACAAAGATTTTCTCTTCACAGCTTTAATAAAAGATATCTCTGCTAACATTAATACGGTCTTCAAATTTAACGACATTCGTTGGTATTCCAGATAAGTTTCGAATACTACAGAGTATTCAGATTGCATTTATCAATAATAATAACTGACAGAAAATGGTGAATAATAATGAAGATAGGATATTCTGGTATCTAAATACAATTATTTGAGTCTTGTTAAAGCTTTCACATTGATTAAGTAGTCATGATAGAGTTGGTCCCAAATGCCTGAAATATATTTTTCACCTCAGCACCTCAAACAAGTATGTTTTGCAGTTTAAAGACAGTGAGCAAAATTCGATTTTGCTGCGAGCGTGAGACAAAGTAACTTTTTAATTATTTTTTTTAAATGCCGAGTCAGTGCTGGGTCTACTCACAACATTCGAAAGATTTGAACTTCACTTTGTTCTGTCACTTTCACTTCGATACGAAAAGAGCGAGTGATAGAAACAAGTCGATTCAAAGTTCTATTTTCAAATTTCATATATAATAGGCTCAACTGGTTGCCGATTCGCCAGAGAAGGAATTTGCGCGCTCTGACTACTCTTTTCTCTCTACTCAATTCTCCCACGCCCCCAGCCTCATACAACTCATAACTCATTTTCAGTTCCTATGATCTTCACACGCTAGGAATCTGCGTTCTACTAATAATCTCCTACTGCTCTGTCCTTCTCATACTTCTGATTTTGTCCATTCTTCTTTCTATATCCAGTCCATCCTTCTGTGGAATGCGCTTCCTCTCGATATCAGGATGGCTAAAAGTCGATATGCATTTAAGCGGAAATTGCGGAACTATTTTCTACACTAGTAGCTGAATCGTCTCAAAATTTTCATTTCCTAACTTTATAATAGTATATGTATATATATATGTGTATTTATTATATTAAATATATATGTATGTTTATTTTTACTCTATTATGTATACTCCTTATACTTACTCTGTTTCTATTTACATTTTCTTTTTATGCACCTACCATATTATCTCTTCACCACCCTAGGTTGACTGGTAGAGAATGCCCATGGCATTAAGTCCGCCTTTGTACATTGAGTTGCATGAAGACTAAATAAATAAATAATAAATAAAAGAAACCAACAATAAAACGTTCGGAAACACGTCACCTATAAAATTTCAAATCAAGGTTTAAATGTAATTATTATACTTTTCTCTTAATAATCGAATTATATTTTTTTATGATCAAATAAAGAGATGTTGAATTAAAAAATACGAAGTTTATCATGTATCTACATAATTATTTAAAGTTTTAACAATCTTTATTGTGACAGAATAATTTAGTAATAGTGCAATTTCCGAACGCATCTTTTAAAAATAGCAGGCTTTAATTTTTTATTGTTTTGTTCTTCTGTTCGCTAGCTACAAAGTGCGATACACGTTGGATATTATTATTTTATATCGGTTCCAAATAAAATTGTTACTTTTAATTTGCAAAACTGCAATAATTTTACTTTTAATTTTTACAAATATACATGTGGTTTAAATATTACCAAGTTGTATTTTTTATTACCTTTACATTATTTGTTCTCGCTGCTGAAGTGAAAAGTTGTATGTGCTACACGAGACCAAAGTTATTTGCATCTCGTGTCTTTGAATCCCTCGCTGCACTCAGGATTCTAACCTAGAATCACTCGCTACTCTCGTGATTCAAATATAGAATCCTTCGCTTACTCGGGATTCAAAATCAACACTCGCGGCAAAAACCAACTTTGCTCTCTTGTTGCACAAATAACTATTGAATAATATCTTTGCAGACAACGGAAATTTAGATGAACATTACCATAAAATTGTGATTTCTTTTTATTAAATATTAGTCCACGTATTCAAGGTACATTTAAAAAATACTTTACTAACTATAATTACAGTATAATAAAAAAAAACCGTAAACTAATTACAACTAACTAAAATTTGGCGTCAAAAAACTCTTCCACATCGTTGTCGACTGGTAACGTGGAAGAAAATTAGTATCAATATAATTTAAGTAATATGTATTGATAACTTCAACTCATTAAGAGGCAATGGCACTTAGTTTTAATATAATTCTTCTTCTTCCTGCCCTTATCCCATATTATTTGGGGTCGGCGTAACATGTTTTTTTCTTCCATTCTGTCCTGTCACCCGTCATGCTATCATCAACTCCCTTTTCTTTCATATCAGTCCTCACACAATCCATCCATCTTTTCTTTGGTCTCCCTCTTCCTTTCCGTCCCTCCACATATAGCTTTATTATAATTGTACAAGATAAAATACAATTTTCCATAATAAAAACCATCATACGCTCAACGAATGAACGAAATGAATTGAACGAACTTCGAAAGTTATCAGGCGTCATTCTTTTGCCGGACCATTGAGTATCCAACTTTTTTTTTATAATACGACGCGTAGCTAATGGGAAAGCAGTAAAATTTTATTCCCATTGGCTCCGAGAGTTTGGGAAAGTTAATAATGAGGATTTTTATTCGGTGTTTTTGTTACGTAATGAAACTATGAAGTTTGGATTAATTCAGTGGAGCTGAAAATGAATAGTGGAGCTTTTTGAATAGGTACCTAGTACTGCAAATTTATCTATAGTGGCGAGGTGGACTAATTTTGAATTAAATAAATGGATGGTATTGACGACAATTTTTTCGTGTGAAGTTCATTTACTGTTTTTATTATTATTCGCAAATTGATTCTTATTGACTATTGTGATGTCAAATTGCAGTTTTGTGCCTGAAGTTTCTAATACATAATTATCAAAGTGAACAATTAATGGAAAAATTTATATACACAGTGATCTTGGTAAAATGGTACTGAGAATTTTATTGTAGCATTGGCTACTTCAGCGAAGTTTGCTACAATACATTTGCTGCTAAATACTGTAAAAGTATTAAGGTGGGTACTGACCAACGTTACGAGGTGTAACGTAACATTCGCATCGAGCATGTTACGCATCAAGTACGTTACGCTGTGTTTTAAAATCGGTGTAACATGCTCGTCAAAACTCTGTACTGAACCGCGTAACAGTCAAAGGATTCCCCAAAAAATCGACAGCCGGGTAGAGCACTCAAAGCGAAGAACGAGCGGCTCGTTGCTCGCTGGTTTCCCCGTATCTCGACGTACTACCTACCTACCTGCTCGAATGCTCGCTGTGTAACACGTTACATTACGCCCCGTAAGCCCGGTCAGTAGTTACCCACTTTTAGACTTTGTTACATTAAAATTTGTACTGTCATTCGTGTTCAATATCGACAAGGAACAAATATTTGCAAGACCTGCAGACTGTTCTGGGTCGAGGAGTCTGTCTCGTGTATGTGAGTTCATTACTTTAATATTTGTGAACGAACCCACCACGTTACAGGAGTTGGCTTCTGAAAAGAAAACCCGAGACTCAAGTCCCTGGAACGAAGGCAAAAAAGGAACAAAGGAGTGGGTTTTAGTCAGTAAAAGTCTGATACGCCCTCCTGCTCCATCCAAGAGTGGGAGTAGGCATTCTGATGATTTTCCAATTAAAAAACCCACCCTGTTATTATGTGTGTTATTGTATGTCTTTCCTAGCAAGAGAAAACATTAAAAAAACACAAGCCTATTATAAGCCTGTCAATGGTTTATTAGAAATAATTGATTTAAGTCTGAGTTTTCACCTAAGAAGCAAGACATAAAAAATCTAATATACCATTTGCTGGCACTTTTGTATTGTAAAAGAAGTCAGAAAAATAATGCTAATTGCATATTCCGAAGCATCTCTCTATGCTATAGAATTCTATTGAGAAGAATTTGTAAGCAAATCCATGGACACTCAAATATATATATTATTACAACTATTTCGGTTACAAATACAATTCACTTTTTCTGAGCAAGTTTGGTACAATATAAATAGAAATATATTATTGTAACGTAATAATAGTTTATTACAATACTCGAACAGCAACAGCATAGCAACGAAAATATATTTGTTGTCAGCAATAATAATTCTCATCTCACACACACACACAAACTGACAGATCACTTGGCCGAATTGGGAAAATCCCGGAACGTTACGAAATATAGTTCTGTTGCCTTTTGTCATCAATAATAAATTAGAGACAACGGTAAACGAGGAAGATGGGATGTTGTGATTATTTTATTCATTTTGTGCTGTATACGGACGATGAAGAATACGATCTTTGTAAAAAAATCATTATAAATCATATCTACTAATGTAAATTCTTTAACCGCTTACGTCGTATTAATCCAGCAAATGTTTATGTGTTCATTTTGCCAGGGTTTTGCAGAAGGCAATTTTATAATATAAACTTTTGCATCACTGAAGCCCCACTTGATGGTAAGCAGTGATACAATCGCTGTTGGGAGGCGCACTAGTTTATTAAAAACCTATTCACTCTTGCCTTGAAGACACCTAAGTTATAATCGGATGGGAAGATCACTCAACTGGAATAGCACATATCTTCCTAACTATTTTTATCACAAAAATAATTTATTTCACATTAATATTATTAATTTAGTTAGAAAACTCATCATCTGCCTAGCCTTTTCCCAACTATATTGGGGTCGGCTTCCAGTCAAGCCGGATTCAGCTGAATACCAGTATTTTACGAGGAGCGGCTGCCTGCCAGACCTCCACAACCCATTAACTGGGGTGACACGGTACTTCATGGCAAGACTGGAATCAGATTTACTGGCTTCTGATTATCCGTAACGACTGCCAAAGATCTTCAAATGACAGCCGGGACCAACGGCTTAACGTGCTTTCCGAGGCACGGAGGAAACTCGTTATGTTAAGATGGCCACCCATCCACAGACCAACCTAGGCAAGCGTTGCTTAACCTTGAAGATCGACCCGTGCGGCTGTTATTATCTAGCCACGAGCTCCGATTAATTTAGTTAGAAAACTATACATAACAAATAATGAGAGAATGCCTATAGCATTAAGTCCGTCTTTGTACATTGTGTTGCATGAAGACTAAATAAATAAATAAATAAGTTGCCAAAACAATATGACCCGTATGTCACAAATAACAACGTTCATAACAGTAAGTTTTCTTGAATCTTTTTAATAATACATCAGAAAATATGCTTCTCTCAGAATTGAATATTGAAATCAATATCGGCCGTTTGTTGATATATCAGTCAGCGTTTCCTTATACTATATCACTAGCTTTTGCCAGTGGCTTCACCCGTGTGATAGAAGAAAATTGTCCCAAGGGAACATATTACTCCCGGGATATAAAGTAGGTACCTATCTATACTAATATTATAAAGAGGAAAACTTTGTTTGTTTGGTTGTAATTAATAGGCTTAAAAACTACTGAACCGTTTTTAAAAATTATTTCGCCATTCGAAAGCTACATTTCACATCATACATCCACAAGTAACATAGGCTAAATTTTATTTTGGAAAAAAATAGGGTTCCGTAAGATATTTGGGTTTTTCGGACACAAGGTGTATAAAAAATCATGTTACGAAATAATTTATATGGCATAACAACGTTTGCCGAGTCAGCTAGTCGTGTACATTTTTCCAGGACATGGTCTACTCGTATACCAAATCATCTCCAGAGAACATATCCCCGGGATATTTAATATCGTATGTGTTATTCCATCATCTGCCTAGCCTTTTCCCAACTATATTGGGGTCGGCTTCCAGTCAAGCCGGACTTAGCTGAATACCAGTATTTTACGAGGAGCGACTGCCTACCAGACCTCCACAACCCATTAACTGTTATTCCATGACATGGTTTAATCGTATACCAAATCATTTAAGGGGATATAATATTCACGGGATACAAAGTATGATAATTATATGCTATTCTATGACATGGTCCAATCGCACAGTAAATTATGTCAAGGAACATATTTCCGGGATATACATTAACCTATCTATGTTCTAGAACTTAGAAAAAAAATCTACGTTCACGCAGGTGAATCTGCTGACAGCAACTAGTGTTGAAATAAATTCGAATACCTACTTAGAAACTTGTTAAAGGAGTGGGAGAGACGAATGTTTTCGAAGCTGGTTATAACTTTATAAAGATGGTTACGGTTTTGATTATGTTTCCTTTGAAACCGTCAACTCAACTTGTCGCGTTTGGAATACTAAATATAGCATTTAAGTTTTATTCTAAAAATATAAATTGGTTAGCTTCCCTAAAGGTGGACTAGTGGACCGATAACCTGGTGAGGATCACGGTAATCCGATGGATTCTGTAGAGGTAGATAGATTCTGTATAGGTGGATAGATTCAGTAGTGCACGTTAGCATTATCGGCCTTATAATCTTCCCACTGCTGGGACTCAGGCCTCCTCTCTAGGAGAGGGAATGGGCTATAATCCACCACGCGGGCCCAGTGCGGATTGGCAGATGTCAGATGTCTTCGAATTTTTGGTTCTAGGACATGCTGGTTTCCTCATGATGTTTTCCTTCACCGTTTTGAGAGCAGTGGCGATGAAATAAATTATAGAAAGTAATGCGCCTGACTGGGTTTGAACCCGCGACCTACAACTTGCAAGTCGGGGCAGTTACCACTGGGTCACCAAGTAGTGCACGTTTTTCGGCTGAAATGATGATGATGATGAATTACTCATTACAAAAAGCCACAAAGTGCCTAAGCCGGGACGGAATAGTGACGTATGCATTCGTGACAAATAATGGTATACCTACAATCTACATTACCTACCTACACAACCTAACCCGAGTCGTCGACAGCGTATTAATAGGGTGCGTCCACACTGAATGCGCGGTGACTGGAGCCTAGGCGGGCGCGGTGAGCGGGGGCGTGCGGTGGCCACAGTGACGCGCGAGCTCTTGTAGCTGTTCGACGTATATCACCGAACTGATCGACCGAACTGTTTTGATATCACCGCTACCCGCGCATTAGGTCGCTTGTTGACTAGGCCCGTAGTAGTGCGGCCATAACGCGCGGATAGGAACGTTGGAAAACTACGCGCGCTAACTCGCTCATGACCGTCGCGCTAGGCTCCCGCCTTAGTCACTGCACTATGGACGCAAAGGGGCGTTTCATATGTTTGATATTTCGCACCCGTCATCGCAACCGCGTTAGGCTTGTAGTGTGGACCCAGCCATAGTGTTCCACGCGCGCTACAAAAAGATAGATGGAAGAGACTTAGTAGGTTCGATGATGCCAGCTAGAAGTCTGATACGCCACTCTCGCTCCACTCTAGAGAGGTAGAAGTCATTTGCTGATTTCACACAGATTAGAAAAAAAAAATATCGCACAATCCCATATATCCAAAACAGGCGTTAAACTACAATACCTAAGGGAAAAGGAAGCGTAGATGGCCACGCTTCCTTGGCTGACCTGGCGACGTATCGTGTTGGCAGAAGCGACGGCCATCGGATTGACGTGGAGCGAGGTGAAACGTAAAGCTCAAGAAACGGTCGCGATGGGTGACTACTGTCGATGCCCTCTGCCCCAGCTAGGGGACATAGAATCTTAAGTCAAGTAAGACAAATCCATAATATCCTATCGCCAAATAACTTTAAAACACCTAAGTACTACCTAAACCACGCAAACATTGCCATCAAAACAGCTGTGACACGCGTGACAAACTCGAGACCATTTTCCTGTACACTGTTCTGAATTTCAGATGAGTGTAAACGGTTTAAAGCAGGGTTTCCCAACCTGTGGGTCATGACCCGCTGTTGGGTCGCGTCCGAATATTGAGTGGGTCCTGCCTATCCATGCTTGTTTTACTTTACCCATACCCGTTTTTTTTTAGGTAAGGGTATCATCAGAATGACTTCACCCGCTCTTGGGTGGAGCGGGAGGGCGTGTCAGACTCTAACTGTCTAAACCCCACCCCGTTCATTCATTGCCTTTGATCTGGGGGGACACGGTGACAACCTTTCGGATTACCCATGTTCAGGCTTCGCCCTGCCGCGGCCGGGCCCCTACAGTTTGCTGACATCACCTTGAGGCGCGCGTGGAACAGAACACGCCGTTGACGACTGGGCTCGGTCCAGATTATTACCAGACTTCCGGACGGCGAGCTACCCAGTGCTCGCCGTCCGCGAACCCGCGCCTACGGAGGTCGGAAATCGGGACTTTTGTTCTAGGTGGGTTCGCTTTGGGTGGAGCGGACGGGCGTGTCCGACTTGTACTAACTAAAACCCACTCCTGTTCCTTCTTGGGCTTCGTTCCAAGGCTCTGTGGTTCACTTTCGTAAATCCAGGGCCCACTTTATTACTTATGTTGAACATTAAAACTAAATACTGATATAAATTGGACTTTACAATCTTACTGCGATTAAAAATAACTCGAGTTGAAGTTGATGTTAAAGTTGTAATGGCGAAACGTAGGAAATAATTATTTCATCCTTCCCATTACAAAGAGTAAAACAAAGTATTAAGAGTTGGTTTGTTTTTTTTTTTTAAAGCGGAAACCTTATAGAACTCTTTGTTATCCGTCTGTCTGTCTGTCAAAACCCTTTATCTTGGGGATGCGTAGAGGTATCAAATTGAAATTAAAACTTTATACTGAGTTCTGCAGTCACTTGAAGCTTGTAAGTTAATGAGAAAAAAAAGTGTTAGTCCGACTCGAACTTGCCCGGTTTTTTTTCTTATTGGTAATAGTTAAGATTCCTAAAGGTGGGTCCCTAAGTAAACATATTATATTAGATTGGTCATGGCCCAGGCTACTTTGAGAACCACTGGTTTAACCTATCACATACCCACAAAACGAGACACAATAGTAAAATAATAACAGCGCGGTCTCATAGGACCGGTCGGGGATTCATGAATTAAAGTGTAGGTTCACCTACCCGTGTGAAGGCAGTTTTACTAAATGGTGCAGTTTTTACTTAATATTGGTGAAATATGCTGGCGTAATGTATTGGACACGATCGTGTTTTGTTTTCGTGAGCAAATGGCTCGGAAAAATGTATTTGACTTTTGTTTTTTGTGCTACAAGGCGTTCGATTTTCGAATAAGTTCAAGCAATTCTGTTATGAGTTTTGGCATGTGATGTTTTATTTTAGTGGAAGAGTATATTTCTCTATTTTTTTGAGAGTTCGTGGCTAGATAATAACAGACACACGGGTCGATCTTCAAGGTTAAGCAACGCTTGCCAAGGTTGGTCTGTGGATGAGTGCCTCGGATAATACGTTAAGCCGTAGGTCCCGGCTGTCATTTGTAGATCTTTGGTAGTCGTTACGGATAGTCAGAACCCAGTAAATCTGACTCCAGTCTTGCCATGAAATACCGTGTTTCCCCAGTTAATGGGTTGTGGAGGTCTGGTAGGCAGCCGCTCCTTGTATAATACTGGTATTCAGCTATATCTGGCTTGACTGGAAGCCGACCCCAATATAGTTGGGAAAAGGCTAGGTAGATGATGAGTATATTTCTCTATTTCTAAATTCTATTATTTTCGATTTTGTTTTCTTTATGTGGGTCTGTTGTGAATAGTTATGATCTTAGATATTATTGTTCAATAAAATGAACCTAGGTAAGTGCTTTTTTTTAAATGACTAAATATGCAAAGATTGTGCCCCCGTTTTTTGAGTGGGAAATGTTTCTCCCATTCTGGTTGGAGCGATGTATTGACTAAAACTCTTCCATGTTATTTTTTGCATCACCGTTTGCCATTGACTGAACACAGAACTCTTTCAAAAAATTCTGTAGCCTTGGCAAAAATTGTAACCCCAAATTTCTTTAAAAAAGCGAGACATAATAACATATGTCTGCATAAAGCCGAAAGAGGCTTGCTACTTTTCCTCGCTGCCTTACATATATTTGAAAGACACCGCACACTCATCCGAATTGAACGCGTAGAACGAATCGAAAGAAAATAATTTTACAATTCGAGACGAATCGACGCCGTAGGTCCCGGCTGTCATTTGTAGATCTTTGGCAGTCGTATGGATAGTCAGAAGCCAGTAAATCTGACTCCAGTCTTGCCATGAAGTACCGTGTTACCCCAGTTAATAGGCTGTAAAGGTCTGGTAGGCAGCCGCTCCTCATAAAATACTGGTATTCAGCTAAATCCGGCTTGACTGGAAGCCGATCCCAATATAATTGGAAAAGGCTAGGCAGATGATGATGATGAGACGAATTAACGCGGTTAGATGTGTGTTCAGTGAGGTTCAAGGAAGACCGTTGTAAAGTCACCTCAGGGATGTGTTAACAGGCGTTGCACAGAGGGGATCCCAGAATGGTCTTTTGATAGATAACGAAGCCCTTTCTTTGTGCTGATGGTGATCACCGGGGTGGTTTTAATGAGGTAAAAATCTCTTACTCTCCGGACTCATCCCCAAAGTCCCAACCGTTTTTGAACGTAACGAAAAAAACGTGTGCTGTGGGGTTTCGATTTGATACTTAACAAAGTATTTTAAAATTCGATTCGTTCGGCTCGTATGTGCGTTCACTTTTACGTATCGTTGAAAACACACCCTTAGGAACCTACAAAATAACTTCACATGTGACCCAGATATGGCAGATGAGATGTCGGAAACACTTATTTTATTATTTAGCTATGGGCTTCCTTACCCTGTTATTTATTTATAAGAATCACCATCAACGATTGCATAGCTGCTTACCATCAGGTGGGATCGCAGTTAAGCACTAGTTTATATTAATAAAAAATAAAATAAAAAAATCTTTTCAGAAATGGTGAAAGATGGGATCGCAGATGGCGGTCAAGCACAAACCTATCAAAGATGAAAAAATAATGTATTATAGGCCAAGTACGAGTTGGACTCGCGCACGAAGGGTTCTGCGTAGTCCGTAGCAAAAACACCAAAAAAATCACGTTTGTTGTATGGGAGCCCCACTTAAATATTTATTTTATTCTGTTTTTGTTTCTTGTTATAGCGGCAACAGAAAAAAATCATAGCTGCTAAAATTCCGACTGACTAGCTACCACAGTTCATGAGATACAGCCTGGTGACAGACGGACAGACATAAAGACGGACAGCGGTTTTAGCAATAGGGTTCCCTTTTTTCCCTTCAGGTACGGAACCCTAAAACAGGAAAATGTTCTTCCGTAAATACTTTCAGCTAAAAGGAAAAGAATGGAATTATTCATAACACAACTTTATCTAAGTGCAAATTTAATCACGCATTTTCAACTTTTAGCATGAATTTTTATGTAGGTATATTTTATAAAGGAACCCAGCGATTTCATGCCGAACCATAGGCGAGTAAATATGTATTGTTTGTTTTTTGTTGAGTGTCATTTGATAGTCTTACACACAGTTGTAACTTTTTTCTATATATTTGGACGGTTTTGTGCATACCAGGATCAAGTTTAGAAAATATATATTTTTTTATACAGAATACAGTCAAAATGAGTGTATTCCATCATAATGGGGATGTAACACATTCTAATATTTCATCATCATCACTATTTCAGCCGAAAGACGTCCACTGCTGGACATATGCCTCCCCCAAGCTTCGCCACAGCGACCGGTCCTGTGCGTCTTGCATCCATCGGATTCCCGCGACCATCGCCAGGTCGTCGGTCCACCTTGTGGTAGGCCTTCCGACGCTGCGTCTTCCGGTACGTGGCCGCCACTCTAGAACCTTCCGTCCTTATCGACCATCTGTTCTACGAGCAATAGTGTGTGTGTGTGTGTTCTAATGTTTATAAATGCTGTACTTGGCAGCAAATTTACCGAGTCAGCGTTTTCAGCCAGCTTTGCTATAATAAAATGTAATGTAATCAATGTTATTTAAAATTCTCAGCTCCGTTTTGAACCTTTGCCTATAGTTTAATTTAGAAAGATTTATATAAATCAAACAATACAAACAATTCATTTCACCAAGATCACGCCTGTTTCAATGATTCCACATATATTGTTGCCCAATTGTGTAGAGACTTGAGATGCAAAATTACACTAATTTTACATCACAATAGTAATCAATTTGCAGTTAGGTCAAAAAAAAGAAGGAAGAAGAAATTAACTCAGTCTCACTCTAAATACAAACTCTCATTTGACGTATTATCTCAACCGGGATTTTTGCAAGTGAAGTTTGTTTCAGTCGAAAAAATCCCGCCGAATTTAATTTATTTATAACTAATCCCCGAGTTGAGGAGCTCGTGGCTAGATAATAACAGCCGCACGGGTCGATCTTAAAGGTTAAGCAACGCTTGCCACGGTTGGTCTGTGGATGGGTGACCATCTTAACATACCGAGTTTCTTCCGTGCCTCGGAAAGCACGTTAAGCCGTTGGTCCCGGCTGTCAATTGTAGATCTTTGGCAGTTGTTACGGATAGTCAGAAGCCAGTAAATCTGCCTCTAGTCTTGCCATGAAGTACCGTGTTAGTAAGTTAATGGGTTGTGGAGGTCTGGTAGACAGCCGCTCCTCGTAAACTACTGGTATTCAGCTAAATCCAGCTTGACTGGAAGCCGACCCCAATATAGTTGGGAAAAGGCTAGGCAGATGATAACTAATCCCCGAGTTCTGATTTATGCATTTGAAATTGAATATTTATAAACTCTATCTTAGCCGGAAAGCGTATCAATAGGAGGATGCGCATTATGAGCCTATTTTCTAATAGCTATGCGTTACATCATTGAATAAAATTTAGATTTATTACTTAATTAGCACCATTGTAACTTTTATTCAATTTGAAAATATTTTATCCCATGATGTGCCACATCCACATTTCATAGAAATCTTGGCATCATTCTTTGGCATAAAATTGGAGTTTGAGATGTTCTTTACTCAAAATACTCATTTCAGAAACCCGCCCTAAGTCTTCATTCTCTATGCTCATTTGTCAACGACGAAAAATATCCCTTCCTACATCCTTTTTGTTCCAATTTCAAAAGATAGGTAATTCATCTCTTCGACTACTTTTTCAGACATTCCAGTCACGTTCACCCATTACCTTTTATGTTATGTATGTAGAAGATTGCATTTGAACATAAATATCTGAACTTGCTGACTCGTGGACTATAAAGCGGGGGAGGGTAGTAACCCAGTTTTTTATATTAGTTTCAAACTTAATGTTTGGTGATTTAATGAAAAAATTCTGGGCACTTTCATTTTCTCCTGGGTTTATTTAGGTCACGTCTTATCAAACTCTGTCAGACTTTTCACCCTAGGTTGGCTGGTAGAGGATGCCTAAGGCATAAGTCAACTTTTTTACCTTTGGCTGCATGAAGATACAATTTAATTTTAAAAAAACATCCCTTCGCCGGAATGCTCAAAGTTTTTCCCCTTTATATAATGTACTCTTTTCTCCTTGCACCCTTTTTTTACCTCAAGAGTCGTTTTCAGTTTCTTTTCGACTTTCATTCGAAATGTCTTAGGTCATCAGATAACTTACGACTTAAATCGCTCAACTTTCTTGGATAAATCCTTTGCTGTCCAGGCTGCTTGCCGTCTGTGAAATGCATTGGCAGATCCTATTTAAACTGTATTCAAAAGTTTTGCTCAAGAACACTACCGTCTCTGTGATTATTTATCGATCACAATTTCTTTTTATTGCCTTATTTGTTATATGTATGTATTTACGTATCTATAATAGCATATGTATGTATCTGTGTATCTATTATAATACATTGTATGGTGCTTATTGTCAAACTAATGACAGCCTCTTATGTTCTGATAATTACTGTCATCTTCAGGTGGCCTGGAAGATATCGCGGATTGCGATAAAGCCGCCCATTGTTTGTGTTTTAGATATAAGAAGAAGAAGAAACTATTCAGAATATAGCCAGAAGTAACTTATTCACTCTTGACCTTAAAACCCCTAAGTTTTAGTATCAGGAAATATAAACTCGACCACTTTAGTAACTCGGCGTCGATGCCCAAGACTTTGGAGTTTAGACTCGACAAGTGCATCATTGCTGATACCCTTCTTGGCTCTCTAAGCTGCTATTTTAACACTGACTGACTTGGCGTTATATTTTCTTTTTTCACACGAGCAAAGCTGTTACTAGAAGCTAGTCACCTATAAAATTACCTACTCTGCATTAATTGCGGACCTCCCAAACATTAAAATACTGTAGAAGACAGGTTATAAAACAATACAGGTCCGTAAATCTTATGAATTTAATCAAAGTCTTTAAAGGACCCCGGCGTATAATTCATACTTTAATATCCCTAGGTACTGAAATAAAAACTGGGCAAGTGCGAGCCGAATTCGCGCACTGAGGATTCCTCACACATTTATTTATATTTATTTTAGCCCGTTGTGTCCCACTGCAGGGCAAAGGCCTCCCGTCCATTTTTCTACTCTTTTCTGTCCTGAGCCACCTCCAGCCAATCCTTCAAAAAGGAGTTCAAGTCGTCACGCCGTCTCCTTCTAGGCCTACCGCGTCGCCGACTCCTGCTGTTCGGAAATCGGAATCCAGTCAGTTGTCGCCTTCACCCAATTTCTCTGCGACATGTGGCAGATGTGGCCTGCCCAGTCCCATTTTAGTTTAGCGGCACACATTTACTTATATTAATAAATAATTACTCGTACAATTACTGAATGAAATCTCGAAGATTTTTAAGAATCGCAATTTGTGACGTAGCAACAAAACTGTTTGACAGATTTATTCCTATACCTGTGCTATGAGACCTTGCTATGTGCTTTAAGTTTTGATTATCTGGAGAGTGTCAAATTATACGTTTTTTTGCCATAAAAGGCCGTATCTTTATTTTTCCTCAACAACGTATTAATTTTTTTTTTAAACTTTGATATTTGCACACCTTCACATGAAAATTTGGCATTAATTTCAATTCAATATCTCCTCACATTCCGGAGGTAAAGGGGCGTACAGACAGAAAGACAAATGAACAAATAATTGATCCTATAAGCTTTCCGTTTTTCCTTCTGAAGTACGGAACCCTAAAAAGCCCCGTTAAAACAAGATAGCTCTATCAAAATTCACGGCGTTTGTAACTAATAGAAAGTCAGGCACATCAATTCTCCCAGGCCTGAGAAATGGCTCGAAACTGCCTTAGAATATAAAACAGTTTAATTTGTTGTGTTAAGAAAAATAACCCCTCTTCTGTCGAATAGTTCCCTGTTTGGGTCATGGCTTTAGATCGGGGCCAATCTCTGAATTAAACTGTCCTTATTCTTTAAATTGGTCTGCGGTCGTGATTTAAGAGCACTACCGGGTTTAAGCACGGTCACTCTCAGACTGCATACAAAAGAAAGAGATGCGCAGTAACATCATCATTATCATCATTTAAGCAACGCTTGCCAAGGTTGGTCTGTGAATGGGCTTAACATATCGAGTTTCCTCCGTGCCTCGGAAAGCACATTAAGCCTCTTTGGCAGTCGTTACGGATAGTCAGAAGCCGGTAAATCTGACTCCAGTTTTGCCATGAAGTACCATGTTTCCCTAGTTAATGGGTTGTGGAGGTCTGGTAGGCAGCCGCTCCTCGTAAAATACTGGTATTCAGATAAATTTGGCTTGACTGGAAGCCGGATTTAGGCTATCGTGCGGAAAAGGGCTAGGTAGATGATGATAGATAGCTACGTTTGTTTTACTAAAATCTATATTACTAATATTAACGTTTGAATCCCCAACCGGTCCTATGAGACCGCGCTGTTATTATCGACGCTTTACCGAAATAAATATAACACAAAATTAAACTCTCCTACATTAAATATAAGTCTTCAGATACCACATAACATAAAACTCTTCTACACTTAACACTGAAAACTTTAAAATCCGCCAGCAATATTTAATACAGAACAAAAACTTTCCGCCATTGAAACTACATTCTATAGTCTATGACGCGACGTTCTATTTCACGCGGGGAAATTTGAAGTTGGAAGCTAGATAGTGTAGTGTTGCGATCCTTTATACGTAACTTTGTGGCGTACAGTTTCACACGTAGGTAAATGTTATCTGGCAACACAGTTTCATAGTTTGTAGACTTGACTATGAATATTTTAGGAGAACTTGATGTTTTGAGCGTATTCCATGACAGCTTTTAAAGTTCTGTGTAGGACGGTTTTAAGAATATATTTTGTTGTTTTCATGTGTTTTGCTGGATTGAGTTTTGTATGTGTGTGTGTACGTAAATTATGTTATGTAGAGTTCTTTTTATTGTTTTGTTGATAAAAGGATCTTTAAGAATAATAATGTTCATAAGGCTGTGGCTACATTACCGGGAATTGGTGTATGTTTGCGTTGTCGCGACCAATGTGGCCGAGTAAGTAGTTTGTTAAATTACAAAGCATTCGGGCGAACACGAATGCTTGTGGACACTTATACAACCTCATAGAAATGAGATTTACTGCTAATGTATTTAGAAAAGAACATCGGGTATATACGATTACAATGTTATTATCACGACAACGCGACACTAATATTCTCGCGATAATGTACCCAGTAACATTTCTTTTTCACGTAGAAAATCATCAAATATCTTTTCCTGCTTCGGATGAAGCAAGAGGGAGTACCAGACTTTTACTAACTAAAACCTTTAGATGTAAATAATTAATTGAGCAACTTCGGCACAAAGTTGACCAGTCTAGTCTGTGTATAGAAAAAGATAAAAATATTTAGGTTATCGGCAGCCTCAGAATTTCCTGTGACAGTCTTGATAAATTAGGCTAGAGTGAATAAGCTCTTAATAAACTAGTGCGCCTCACCATCGACGATTGCATCACTGCTTACCATCAGGTGGGATCGCAGCCAAGCGCTAGTTTATAACCATTAAAAAAAAACCTTAAGTCTTTTCTTTTTTTTCTTTTAAATCTACAAACTGGCAGTGCAATCATGCTCGTGTAAGCCTAGCCTGTCTGTGTGTCTTTCTTTTTATTTATTTCCAGAAGGTACAGCTTGAAAAAAGAGCAACTTTAAAAACCACGTTAATTACTCACTTTCTACAATATTATTCTGGGTATGCCAAAAACATGAATAAAAACAACAATGTTGGAAACTGTTCCCGCGGCTACGAAGTTTTAATTTTCCGGCATGGAAAGTATCCAAACATAGAAAAGTTATGGCAATGTTTCATTAAAATCATTTTGGTAGTGTGTTCCCAATTATTTTTAGAAAGAATATTTTCCTGCACACATATAACACACTCAATCTATCTACATCTAAAATCATGCGAAAGACATGGGCATTGAGCATGAGCAATGAATCCATAAAATGCAAAATTGGGGCCTTAAAATTGACCCAGCGCTGCGTTACTTTTTATTTAATACTAGCTTTTACCGGAGGAGCTCGTGGCTAGATAATAACAGCCGCACAGGTCGATCTTCAAGGTTAAGCAACGCTTGCCTAGGTTGGTCTGTGGATGGGTGACCATCTTAACATAACGAGTTTCCTCCGTGCCTCGGAAAGCACGTTAAACCGTTGGTCCCGGCTGTCATTTGGAGATCTTTGGCAGTCGTTACGGATAGTCAGAAGCCAGTAAATCTGACTCCAGTCTTGCCATGAAGTACCGTGTTACCCCAGTTAATGGGTTGTGGAGGTCTGGTAGGCAGCCGCTCCTCGTAAAATACTGGTATTCAGCTAAATCCGGCTTGACTGGAAGCCGACCCCAATATAGTTGGGAAAAGGCTAGGCAGATGACTAGCTTTTACCGGCGACTTCGTCCGCACATGAATATTGGTTACAGCGGATGCAAAATCGAAGAGAGATAAAAAGTAAACCTATGTCCATCCTTGGGGTTCAAGCTAGCTCTGTACAAAATTTAATCAAAATCGATTTAGTAGTTTAATCGTGAAAGCGCAACAGACAGACAGAGTTACATTTATATGAATATAATAATATAGAGATAGTAGCCTTTTTAACTTCACATATATATTTTTCTATTAAATTTTGTTATTACTGTATTTTTTATTTTAAATTATTCGATAAATCACCACCCTAGGTTGACTGGTAGAGAATGCCTATGGCATTAAGTCCGCCTTTGTACAATGCGTTGCATAAAGAATAAATAAATAAATAAATAAATAAATAAATAAATAAATAAATATTAGTGTAGTTACTCAGATACCCGCGAAACGAGACACAATAGTAAAACAAAAACAGCGCGGTCTCATAGGACCGGTTGGGGATTCAAACGTTAATTTTATTTACTTCCGCTCCTTTCATTCTCAACAATTACTTAATTGATAGTACTTACACTCTGTTCAAGTAAGTACTGTACCAGGCAAGAAATTTAACTTAAAAAAAAACCAGTTTACCACCGACGCTAGCAGAAAAAGGTAGATTTTCTAAGGAAATATACAGCCACAGAAACCAGAAAATTCCACCTTAAGAAACTTTAAGCTCGCAATTCCCTCGTTTAAAAGCCGCAAGTATTCACAACACACATTGAAGCCAAGTGTAACATTCTCGAGCGCTTCCCTTTAGAAACTTGCTGCGGCACTTGATAAAACACAGAGTGTGGAAGTTACATAAACTGTGCAGCATTGACAGAGGGAATACTATAGTATAATGTCATTAGAATCAAAGATGGGAATAGTCCCCGTAAATAGAGAGAATATAGTAGATCTGTTAGTTCTGTTAGATCTGTTAGAGGAGCTCGTGGCTAAATAATAACAGCCGCAAAGGTCGATCTTCAAGGTTAAGCAACGTTTGCCTAGGTTGGTCTGTGGATGGGTGACCATCTTAACATAACGAGTTTCCTCCGTGCCTCGGAAAGCACGTTAAGCCGTGGGTCCCGGCTGTCATTTAGAGATCTTTGGCAGTCGTTACGGATAGTCAGAAGCCAGTAAATCTGACTCCAGTCTTGCCATGAAGTACCGTGTTACCCCAGTTAATTAATGGGTTGTGGGGGTCTGGAGCCGCTCCTCGTAAAATACTGGTATTCAGTTAAATCCGGCTTGATTGGAAGCCGACCCCAATATAGTTGGGAAAAGGCTAGGCAGATGATGAGTAGATCTGTTAGTAAACAAGCTAAAAAAATTGCTATGTGTAGAAGGTGTAGTGCTGTTTTTAGATGGGAAATCATCATAATTACTTCTCCTGCTCTGGGCGGAGCGGGAGGGCGTGTCATACTTTTACCGGCTAAAACCCACTGTTCTTTCTTTGCCTTCGTTCAAGGGTCCTGGGTTTTCCTTTCAGAAGCCCAGGCCACACAGACACACACAAAGAACTCAGCATAATTACTCAATACTCAATTCTTTATTGCATTCCATATGTAGTAAAGATGGTATACAAACATAGTTACGATCAATATGGACCCTGTCGGGCACAGCAAAGCTAGGAGAGAGGATGAAGGCTAATAAAATAACGATATTTCAGTTTATTTTTGTCATCATTATTAATAAATTATGTACCTATTTAAATTAAATTGTGTATGCATGCTATTATTTATTACTATGTCTAAGTATTGGTATAGTTTATTTATTTATATTCATTATTATAATGTTTTTATTTTACTAAATGATTATGCTGCTTTTGGCCTCGTAAAAACGCATCTGAGGGAAAATGGCTGGGTTTTAGCCAGGAAAAGTCTGCTCTTCTCTTGCTCCAGCCAGAGCAAGAGAAACTATTAGACTATTACCCCACCTTAAAAAATCTCATTAAACAGTTTTCGTTCTAGGAAAATGTACGGTTCTCACTTGCTAGGTGAAGTGAGTGTAATTGCTACAAAAACCTAAAAACATTGTTCATCCTGGAGCCAAGAGCATCGGAAATGATGTATTGTATTCTCTATCATTAGTAAACTCCTATAGGATCTTAGTTTTGTAGCGGACTTAGCTTTAGAGTATATTTAAAAAAAATATATTTATGGGTCATATTGACAGAAAATGTTACTTATTCTTACCCTGAAAACCATCAACGAGGGACTGACCCGTAATGTGGATGGAAGAGAATTCCAAAGACACTCAGCTCGAATAGTGAAAGATCCACTTCGTTTATTAAAAACTTACAGTAAAAAGAACGGCCCAAATGTTCAGAATCTGTTGTCACTCTCGTTTGCTCTTTGACGCGTTATCAATATTCGTTTTTTAATGAAAACATACACTACAGGTGATACGCAGGACTGGCTCTGATAGAACGTCATGGTCCAATAGACATCGCTAACAAAAATAATATGTGAAGCGTGCATATTGAACAAAAACTGTCCATGTTTTGGGTGACTTGGTTAGTCGATAAAAAGTTAGTTGTGTTTTGTTTTTAACCCATTGAATGCCGAAATTAACTACCTGGCTCAATCGGTTGTCATCGTACATTTATTTATTTACGGATGTAATCGTATATAATATCCTCAGGGTGATCCACACAATGGCGATACCCGGGCATTTCTTCCGCATGAATGTGCAGGAAACTCCCGAATTTACCATGACCGGTGAAGATTTACCATGCGAAAGGTGGGGACACCTTTTCAGCCACTCCTCAACGAAGGGACTTACTAACATAATTATGGCAAGCTCAATACTATTATGATGTCGATATCTTTAAACAATTGACCCTTAGGTTGACTGGTAGATAGGTATTGCCTATGGCATTAAGGTCGCCTTTGTACGAAGCGTTGCATAAAGACTAAATAAGTAAATAAATTCTCATAAAAAAGTGTATGCGCAGATTTTTATTCTCAAAACACATGTCATGTCTTCTATATTGCACATGAAAGCGAATTCAAAAACTTAAGCACCAATCTCAGTATGAAACACGGATATATTCAAGTTAGTCCAACTTGCAAGCCACTTATACCAGGGCTCCAGTGCAATAAGGATCTAAATTACGAAACTTGAGCGCCCAAACTTGGGTATAGCGTCGAAGCTTAACCCACTGGTAACTAGTTACCCGGGCAAAGTGTAAATGGGTTTCCTGGTCAAGAAATGTGATCCGAAGTCGGGTGTTTTAAGTTTAATTCGCGTTTAAAGTTGACCGTTAGTATAGTTTTAAAGATAGGGAACGTCGAAGATGTGTATAATGATGCACAATAGTCTGATGTAGTCAAGTCGGGCTTGAGGAGCTCGTGGCTAGATAATAACAGCCGCACGGGTTGATCTTAAAGGTTGGCAACGCTTGCCAAGGTTGGTCTGTGGATGGGTGACCATCTTAACATAACGAGTTTCCTCCGTGCCTCGGAAAGCACGTTAAGCTGTTGGTCCCGGCTGTCATTTGTAGATCTTTGGCAGTCGTTACGGATAGTCAGAAGCCAGTAAATCTGACTCCAGTCTTGCCATTAAGTACCGTATTACCCCAGTTAATGGGTTGTGGAGGTCTGGTAGGCAGCCGCTCCTCGTAAAATACTGGTATTCAGCTAAATTCGGCTTGACTGGAAGCCGACCCCAATATAGTTGGGAAAAGGCTAGGCAGATGATGAGTCTAGTCGGGCTTAGGCACCAAGGGTTCTATTCAAACTTCTCAATACCTAGTTCAATTCCCAAAATAGAGATTTATACGAGACGTAAAAAAATGTGATGTAGCTACGAATTTTATTTACAGTTTTCTTTTTCCCTTACTTGTGCTATGAGACCTTGTTTCATGCTAAATTTCAGGATTCGAAGTCAACGGGAAGTACTTTATAGGTTTTAATTATTTAGCGAGCGTATAATTATGCGCTAAAATGGAGCGTTGGGGTTTAAGCTCGCCTGTGTACATCACCTGTCCTATTTTTACTTATGTAAAATTTTGTGTACGATAAAAAGAAAGTACCTAAGTAGATTTATTTTTTCACTGCGGCGGAACTTTGATTTTTTCGCTGCAGGTTAGGGTAACAGACCGGAGTATTTATACATAAATTTCAGCATCCAAATTCCACAAGTTTCTTGAGACAAATATTCTTGAAAGGCAGACAAAAAGTGATCCTATAAGAGTTCCCTTTTGCTAACTTAGGTACGGAACTTTTAAAAAGTACATATTAAACTGTGTTCAGATTTTGAGCTTATATCCATTCATTTTGTTGTGTGTCTTTGAAAATACGTTTCTAGCAACTATAAATTTCAGCAATACGTTAACATACCTACTCGTCTATAATGTATATATACACATCTATGCTACATGATACGTATCTATCCTGTTACATGGTAAATGTTGAGATAATTTCGAATATTCCTGACCAAAATGTTATTTCGGTTTTCGCAGCGATTTCTATCGAGATTTCGTGGCATTTATTTTAGGTGAAAATTGCTGGTTGTGTTAAAATCTAAAATTATGAAATATTTCGTGACATAAAAAAAACTTTAACTCATTTGTAACGTACGTGTATTGTGTTTAAGTTTTTTTTTCAGTTTACAGTAATTATAAAATTAAGTTACAATCGTAATTTACACTTAAGTAGTGTGTTTTTTTTCTTCATTCTTTATTCTTATTGCAGGAAAATAAATGGTTATTGACGTACAGTTAAATCTACTGGAACTAAAACCGTGCAATTTTGTACAAAGTTTCCTTTTACGGCGGGCTCTAAGTACTTTCCAGAATTTAGCACCTAAGGGGCTGTGACGGGAGTCTAAAGTTTGTGTGAAGAAACCTAGTTTTACTCAACTCAGTCAATGGCTGAAGCTAGTCTATATACTATGTATGTAATAATATATATATGATAACATACATAAAATTCATAATAATATTATCGATTGTCATCTTTATTGTGCCCGAATGAAGGACGGCACATAGATTTAAGAAGAAATAAAATTTTAAAAAGAGAGGTGCTAAGGTGTTAAAAAGTGAAAAAGGTTGAGACAAAAAATTTGATTTGATTTCTTTTTATTTTAAAAGTCGTTAAAAAAGAATTTCTTTCTGCCTTCCTACGAACTCTTCCATTCTACATGTAAGTATAATTATATTTTAAAATATAGAAGTATATTTATCAGTTGTCTAGTATTCATAAAACAAGCCCTGCTTAGTTTGGTAACATGTTGTATAATTTACAAACGTGGAAAGCCGGGGTTGGTTGTTTTGATGTAAAGCTTAGATATTTACTGAGTAAAATATTTTCATAAATTACTGATTTTAAAATAAGGTAATAATGACTAAACACTCAATTTCAGGAACGATAAATTATTATCGCAAAATTAATTTCGTAAATGCCAAACGCACGTTAGTTGTGAATGGTTGAATGGATTTTCAATAGCAAACTCATGATTTGGGTTAATTTGTGACGAGTCGATAATTTGAGGAAATTGAAAGATGTAAAGAAAATGATTACCTACTTCTACTTATTATTAATTATTCAATAAACATAACATAGTCTTAGACACAAGCTCTTTAAACTCAGAGGCGTAGCTACCGCCGTATCAGACGTATCAATTATATGGGGCCCCCAAGCTTCAGGGGCCCCGGTTAGAAGCATAAATTTACTGCACAAATCACAAATTCTTACTACTGAGAAGCTTTTAGGCTATTACCCTGTCGAATTGCTGAATTGTTAGCAATTATTTGGGTTTATTTCGTAATAATAACAATAAAAAATGGATATTGGTTTTATTACGAAATACCTAAACCCAAATAGCCCAAAGCCCAGTTTGTCGAAAACAAAACCTGTTTCTTTTTTCTTCATCAGATAACAGAGGGGCCCCCATTTTTATTACAATACGGGGCCCCTTTAAGACTCGCTACGCCACTGTTTAAACTACCAATCAGCCAGTAACTAACCAGCCAATATCAGCATAAACCAGTAACTTCGATTGCGAAGAATGTTTTCATAAAAACTTTAACAACGTTTAAACTATATTTTGAGGGTACTTTAAAAAACTTATAAAACGAGTCTTTATTATTCATCGAGATTAATTTAGTACCAAAATCCAAATTTATTCATCAAAAGAATAACTCTCTTACAACTTTTAACAACCACTAATTCGCTTAATAAGGGTGGTTTTGAAAAAAAAAACTATTCTGTTAATGCTAGGTTTTAGCCTAAGATAATTATGTAACTTTGCATATAAACGAATTTTCCTCTTTGCATCCCTTAAAAGTTGAATTTTCAAAAACCTCTTCATAGTGCTTTCCTATATAATAAAAGAAAAACCATGTTTCTGTATCCAGTAGTGTCGGCTATACGCACGCAGTATTTTACATTATGTTAACAAATTTGTAAAACCATAGAGTTCAGTCGAGTCATAATGTTCTAATATCGATGCGGGGCGCGCAAACTGTTTAGTATAATCTGTGGTCATTAGTGGATGCCCCGGCTCAGGGTTGCCAACGGGAAAAAACGAGGCTGAAAGTGTTTTCAATACAGGTTGAATTAAAGATTTCTTTGATTCGAAAGATTTTTAATCTTTTGAATAAGAATGTTATTTAGAAAGAATACAATTATTTTGAACGATTGTGCTTTTAATTTTAGTGTAATAAATAAAATTATCGTACAGAGTAAGTAGACTGTGTATAATTTTAGCTTGACCATGTATTGGTGTTTTGTTTTTTAAGTTGAGAAATCATTAAATGACTTTTCCCGCTCTCTGAATTGCTTTTGCTGAATAACGGCCGAAACCAATAACCTATCGATCTCCAGTTTTGGCATACTGGAGATTGTAAAACAAATGATACCATACAAAAATTATCATGTTTTCTGTTGTTTCATTTGTTTTTCTAAATCCGATATGTGATAGATAGGTTATTGGTTTCGGCTGTAAAACAACATCTACGTTTCTTCTATGCCTAGCGTTTCAGAAACCCAGGGTTCCCTTTCGGAAGTCAACCCGGCATGACTTAGAGGCTTTAGACCTGCTGGGCCCGTACGGTTTTATTGACATCTCTTTGTGGTACGGATGGAGGCGTCGTCGACTACTCAGGTTCGGTCTAAACGACGGGACAGCAAGTTACCAATACAATTATTCGTCGTCCAACCGTGTATCGGTAAAAGTTTCATTCAATTTTTAATAAAAAGCTGTTTAACTTTACTAACAAGGAACTTCTAAAATAACAGACTGTACTACATAATTCTATTAAAACCTTTTTTAAGTCTTGCAAGATAATTAAACGCAGAAACAAACACGTAGCAGCCCTGTGTTTTGGCGCCAAAACGAATGGCAACAGCAATTTCCCGCGCTAACTGTGTAATGCGACGGCGAATTGGCCTGCTCTGGCATTACTGGCAGCTTGTAGCGCAGGGGTGGCCAACCTTTGTAGATGTTGCCACTTAAAAAAAACATGGGGGCAACATGATCCATAGATTTTTATGTATAGGTTTTAATTTCTTAATATATTTTTATTATGTACTCGTATTATATTATGTTCGTCTTTTGAGCTGTACACATATTTGTTTAGTACATATTTTTAATTCAACTCAAATGATTGCAAATCATAATAATATGTCTTTTATGGTATTCTAAAAGTTTTAAGTTCATATGAACCCTTTCAGGCACAGCAATTTTATTTAAATAAAGTTATTAACAACACATTTCAATTTAAATGCAATAAAAATATAAGTGTCGATATTATTATCTACAACCCGTGATAACAGTTGCCACATTGAATGTTCGAATGCCAGCCCTGTGGACTCGTTACACTATGCGTGTGGACTCGTCGCACTATGTGCTTGGCCTCAGCATTTTGCTGCGTTTTAGGCCGTTTTGTTCGCTTTAGTTTTTAGGGGTTTGTTTGCTTATTTATTGGTGCAGGTACTACACTAAAAACTCATTGATAAGTGTCGTCATGCACGCGAACGAAGTCGCGGGCACAGTAGTATATTATATAAGAACTAATATCCAAATAGACTTTAATTCATGAATCCCCGACCGGTCGCATAGGACCGGGCTGTTATTGTCTTACTATTGTGTCTCGTTTCACGGGTGATAGGTTAAACAACGTACTTCACAGGTTCGAAAGACCATCTCAAAACAATGCAAGCAAAGCGTGTAGCTCAACTTTCAACTTTTAGGAGCTCAACAATTCGACGAACAAAACTGTTAGTTCAGCATCCCTGCTCTAAGGCTATCTGACGCAGTGTTGATGCTCTTAGCATAGAAATTAACTACTTTTACAAGCTAAATACAAACTGTACACTGTTTCGTGAAATAGAAGTGGTTTTAGAAAAACCTTTGGTAGCAGACGGTTGGAGTTTCATGTTTTTATTTTTACCCCAGTTTAAAAGGGATGTTACAAATATTTTTTTATTTTGTTTTAGCTGTTATAAACTAGTGCTTGACTGCGATCCATACTGATGGTAAGCAGTGATGCAATCGTTGATGGTCAGGCGCACTAGTTTATTAAGAGCCTTATCACTCTAGCCTTAACGATACCTAAATTATAATTGGACGAGAAGACCGCAGCAGGCAAATTGTTCCAGTCCTTTGAGGATTTTACGATAGCGTAATTATTTTTTAAGTGGTAATTCATCCAATGACTTCTGCTCTAGGATGGAAAGCGAGGGACTGTTAAACTTTTACTGACAAACCCACATCTGTTCTTTTTTTGCTTTCGTTCCAGGACCCCGGGGGTTTTCTTTCGCACAACCCATGACAACATACTCGTATGTTTACATCAAAACCTTCCTCATGAATCACCCTCTCTATTGGTGGAAATCACATGAAAATCTGTTAAGCATTTTTTAAGTTTATCGTTATCAGACAGAAGGACAGGCGCGGTGGGGAATTTGTAATATTATAGAACAATTTCCCCATTTTTCCCCACCGCGCCATACTATTCTTATCTGGCGTAGGGGATACCGTGATCGTGAAGGCGGCTTCCCCAGAGTGAGGCCTTCCCATTGCACTGTGGTTGGATTGACCCCTGCGATTATCCCCAATGTGGATAACTCGGATGAGTAGGTTTTTGGTTTTTAGTTTATCGCAAATAGACAGACGGACAGTCGCAGTGGGGATTTTGTTATGTAATCCATTTAGCATTATCGGCCTTATAATGTTCTCTATGCTGGGACTCTGGCCTCCTCTCTAGGAGAGGGAAAGTAATCCATACTATTAATATTATAAAATATGTGAAAGCAACTCGAAAAAGAAAGTTATCGTATTCTGGAAGAGTGACTCGGACAACAAGTACCGTCGCTGAGGATCGCATCGAAAATAAAGTGACGTTAAAACTATCCACGGAGGTCTTAGGCCCTCCTCTTCATAGCCGCTCATTCGTCATTCTACACTGGCCCTATTTTGGTGCAGCCGTGAGGCACACAATTGTATATTTTGCTTTCTTGCTTTCAAAATATTAAAATAAATAAAAACTTTGCCAAACAATATTACAATATTTATGTAAACTTATGCAGGCCCGCAATTTTCTTTATTTCGTCTTCCTATCTTTCTCTGGGTTCATATGGATGGTTAAATAAAAAAAAATAGAAGTAAAAAATACTATTGGGCTACCGAAGTTGGTTTTTATTTTTATAGAAAGGTAAGGCCTCTATTTACAGGAGTATGTAGTAAAATATCAAGATGGAAAAGAAAAAATATTTCTAGTGTTCATAAAAAAAATACAAAAAAACATGATATAAACAAGATGCGGAACAGAGAAGTGGATTGTAGAACACACTGGTTATAGATAAGAATATCCGTTTTCTATTTAATTACGCATTTTACCCCTTTGAGATAGATAGACGAGTAGAAATGATTTTTAATATACATTAAAACAGCTAAAACGATGAACAAATTCTACAATAAAAGAATCTAAAGCATCTTCTTTCGCTGAAGGTAAGCTTTTTTTACGGGAGAAACCATTTACAAACACACTAAACAAACACACCATTCCATCACCGTTATTACACTCCTAAACCGCTTTGCGTCCGTTGCGTCACAGACCACAGCCATGGGTTCAGTGGAAAACCAGCGTCAGGCACTAGTTGTCTGGCTTTCACGCTGAATTGGACCTGTTTTGGTGAAGCCATGAGGCACACAACTATTTGTTTTTCTTTTTCAATTTTTTTTTCGTTTCATTAATTTTAAAAAGTTAATTTTCTGTGTCCTGTACTGTACCAAATAAGTTGTTTTTCTTTCTTTCATTTTAAAACGACGCTTTATTTTTCAGGCGAAGCCAGTGGGAAAGACAGACTGCTCTCAAAACAATGAATGGAAAAATTCTCATTGTATGGTAGTTTTAATGTATTGTTATTTTATTGTGCGTCCATTTAGGGCGGAATAAACGTGTTTTCTTTCTTTCTTTTTCTTTCATGTGACAATAGCCAATCCGCACTGGGCCTGTGTGTTGGATTATTACAATAGCCCAAAAAAGCGGTTATAGCTGGTCGTACAAAAGATCTCTGCCAATAAATCATCCAAAACTAGCTTACCTACAGAACACAAGCTCACTCCATAACTATTTTCCATCCCTTAACGATCATAACTTGGCAAAGAAACTTCCAAACCAATTTGTCGTCCACCTCTAGCGTAGTGGCAATTATCGATACTCAAACTAGAGTTGTATCCGATCGCATACGCAACTCATTCATCCGAGGTAGTCTTGGTGTCCGTGACGTGAGGGAAAAACTGCAAGAGTGTCGTCTGCGATGGTATGGCCACATCATGCGCCGCCCTAGGGAGTACGTTGGTGGGAGATGCATGAATATGGCTGTCCTTGGGGCTAGGTCCCGTGGTCGTCCTCGCAAGCGCTGGTAGACCTCGCCAAGTCCGACATGAGAGCCAATGGCCTGACTAAAAAGGAGGTTGAAGATCGGACAAACTTTCTCCACTTTCCCCGATCTTCAACATCCTTTACAGTCCAAGCTCAGTAGGAACGGACCCTGGCAATAGCCGAGATTAATGCCAGGTAGAAAAGAAGAAGAATGTGTAATAAATTATTTATTCTTATCCATTTTAATTGTGTCAATTCTTTTTTTAATAGTTGATTATTTGAAAGTAAATTATTCTTATTATTATACGACAAAACGGTCGTACAAAAGATCTTTGCTGACAAATTCATCCAAAAGCAGCTTATCTACAAAACACAAGCACACTTCATCATTATTTTCCATCCCTTAACGATCATAACTTGGCAAAGAAACTTCCAAACCAATTTGTCGTCCACCTCTAGCGTAGTGGCAATTATCGATACTCGAACTAGAGTTGTATCGTACTAATTGCGTCCTACTATAAAAAGGACAAAACGCACTACGTTGATTGGTCCACTAACTGTATCGCCTCAATCAACTCGGTACAATTTGGACGTTGCAAAATGGCTGACTGAATTGAACTTCTGATTAGATTAGCCAGAAAAGTGAGTTGCTCTTTGTGTTTTGGTGCGAGTGATGTTTGCTTTTGTAAGAGATAAAATGTATGGATGATACAAGTGTAAATTGTAGTGACATCTATGATACTTAATAGGAATTAATATTCTAAATCCTAGATCGTCTTATAAGAGTTGTCTGCGTGATTAAAACAAATTATATATAAAATAGTCCGAAATCCGGCTCGAAGGACCAAATTGTGCGCACCGGGATAACAGCTTAGTACGGCCGTAATAACTAAGCTTCTAACAATTGAGCCTGGCACGTGTAAGTTTTCGTGTCCCCCAGACCTTAGGCAACGAAAGAACGTGGTGGGGTTTAGTCAGTAAGAGTCTGACACGCCTTCCCGCTCCACCTAAGAGCGGGAGAATTCATTCTGATGATTACACTTCCTACAAAAAAAGTGTAGGTAAGTTTTGTTCAGGGTTGAACACAGTTATCGGGCAGTTGCCCGAACCAGACACATCACTAGTCAAGTCGGAGGAGCCTCCCTTTTAACGTAGTAACGTAACGTATAATCTGTAATAGGTTATAGGTAGTACAATTTATATGTAAACTTTCGTTACCTTCTGAATTTGCCGCCACGGCCACCCAGACTCCAGCTTACACCCAGGGCTGTAAAACGCTCCGTAGCATACATATTTCCGAGTTATTTTCCTGATCAGAAAACGAACGAACGAGACCACCGCAAGTAAATGAAGTATTTCAATAATTAAACATCAAACATAATTAACCAAATAAACGCACGACACGAGAAATATTAATTATTGGAAATTATATTTCGAAACCACATCGTTAACATTATTCAATTTTACGCCTTAATTGTACAAACGTAAGCTTTAATTTTGATTGCGTTGTCTCCTTTATAGGAAAAACGACATCATTGACTGTATTCAATTTTGCGTCTTAACTGCTTGAAAATAAGATTTAATTTTGGGTGGTTCTTATTTGTGATTGGCTTACAAAGATATGTGAAGCTTGTGATGACCAATGCGATTTCAGATTGTGTGGTCGAAATGGGCAATTCATTATTATTGGGGACGTGACCAATAATATTATTACAGATGGCCGTGAACGTACTGCTGGACGTGGGCCTTGAAATACAGGCTTTTTTACGGGGTTTAATCAAATAGGCTATTGAACAGATGTGATTGATGGGTATTGATACCTAAGTAATATGACGACCACCGAAAAACAAAAGGGAACAATTTATCTTCTGCCACTACTAAACTACAATACTCTGATGATAATAACTGTCCCCAAAAAATATATTAGTCATCTGAATATTCATTAAAACTCAACTCATACTTCTGGACTGGCGGCCACGTAGAAGACGCAGTGTTGGAAGGCTTCCCACAAGGTGGACCGATGACGTAGTGAGAGTCACGGGAATACATATAGGTACCCAACAGTGAAAATTTTTGCGCAGAAATGATGATGATGATTCATGATAACTGTTTTTGAGCATACCTACTTATAAGGATTTATTCAAATATGTATCTTAAATTATAGTTTGATACTTTTTTTCTATAGCCTGAATATAAAATCAGTCTTCAAAAAAGTAAGTCATGGGCAGTAATAATACATTTGTATGTATAAATAATAAATCTAATCACTTAATTATAATCATCAATTTATCTATATACATCCGTAATTAATTAGAATAATTAATCAGTTAGTAGTAGAGCTCAGTATTTTAGGGGCACCCTCACCTCACACGGACAAGTAATTTTTGACCTAAGTCAAAAAGGTGGTTCTAAGTTCAGTTCTATGTATTTTTAAGTCACAGGATATGCATTTATTAGATAAATGATAAAATCATACACAAAACAATGTAGGAAGCTATCTATTATTAGATAAAAATATAAAACGGGTGGATGTAAATGAAAGAATTCCTAAAATATATAACACTAGCTACTGTCTATCGTCTTCGATGACAAAAGCGAGGTTGAGTAATGAATTTACTATTTGTTTTAGCAATAGTACCAATCGCAATATCCTGAGAGTTCGAACTTCTGACCGAGTAAGGAACACAATACTGCGCGCCAAAACTAAGAAACAAGATGTTACCCGAAAAGCTGCTATTCTAAAGTAAGATTGGCCTGAACAATGAACATGTCTGCCGCTTGTCAAATGAGTTGTGGGCTTAAAGTTACTTATTGGGCTCCATTAAACGCAAGGCGACATCATGGCATACCGAGGCGAAAGTGGAGAGATGAGCTGGACAACTACCGAAGGGACTGGCACGCAATGGCTGAGGATAGACATTTGTAGAAAACGGAGAGAGAGGCCTTCGCCCAGCAGTGGGACATAACAAGCTAACTAACTAATAGTTAAATACAATCAACAATCGGAAACCGTCTTCGGAAACCAACACTTAAATAATTTAAGTAGATAATCAAATCTGCCTTCGACCTAAACCGCAGATTACTGTCAGAAACTATTTGGTTAATGACTACAAATGACGTATTATCGATAATTATGAGAACTTCATTAAATGTCCCCGGAATATGTGGGGAAACAGGCTCATTAGTGGTCGGTCTAAAACGTTTTAATTGGATTACAATTTAGGGAGGCTGTTAGCAGATTAGTTTTAATTGACTTTAGTTTATAACAGACAGGCGATATGCGTCATTGCGATTACAATCAGGGATGTTATAAAGCTCCGATATTAAGTGAAACTATTCGATTTCTATTAATTAAAATGCTTTATATAAACTAAAATATAGAGGCACAAGTGAGCCACGCCTGATTTGTATGTAGAACCATGTCGCGTGGCGTGGATGTAATGTTGTTCAACAAGTCTATTTGCTGTATGAATTGTATGAAAACCAACGCGTCCAGATCGGTGTACTCGTACGTCGGCCACGTGTGCTTAATGTAGTTCTACCTTAAAGGTTTTAGGCATTTTGTACCAGTAACGCTGCTCGCCCACGACAGACTTTTTGTAGGTCCTATAATCGTCCCGATAATCGTCACAAATTATAATCCTATAGTATATTCTGACCGACTTTTTGTAGGCCGTGCGCGTTACACTATTGCTATCAGTGTGTTTTATTTTTCAGCTACAAAAAATCATTCACCGATTGTTGGTCGTGGGCGGGCAGCGTTAACTTTTGAGTGATACAGAGAAAAATAGTAAAGGGTGGAATAAAAAAGACCGAATGCAAGAATAGATATACCAATACACAAGACAAGTTAGCGAATAAACAGACAGATGCACTAAAGTGACTTCTTTAGAGAGAATTAATTTACACACAACTGCACCAAGAACTTAACTTTAACATCAAGAACTCTTTCCTAAGTTCAAACAATAAAAACACATTACCAGAAACTCAAACAGAGCAACAGAGGAGCGAACAAATTGTCAATATAAATAATTATTTTGTTGGCAACACAATCATAAGTTTGTGAGCGCTTGTTAATGTTGAGAGAGTATTTACCATGAATATTAAATACTCTGTGACTTTATTAGTTGTCTGACTTGAGTAACTTGACAGAGAATGGTATCAGGAGACAAGATCCGTGGATATGAATAATATAATAATAATAATAATATCCCACAACTTTCACACAACATCATCTAGTCCCAAGCTAAGCGGAGCTTGTGTTATGGGTACTAGACAACTGATAAACATACTTATATATTTCTAAATACATGCATATTATAGATAAATTACACCCAGACACAGAACAAATGATCGTGCTCATCACACAAACATTTGTCCTGGGTGGGAATCGAACCCACGACCTCCGGCATAGCAGTCAGGGTCACTAACCACTAGACCAACAGGCCAGTCATATTAGGTTAGTCCATATTAGGCCAGTGTTAGTCCGGGGGTAGCGGAAGTTACACATGCAGTGGCAATCCCCGACGGAAGTCATCATCATCTGCCTAGCCTTTTCCCAACTATATTGGGGTCGGCTTCCAGTCAAGCCGGATTTAGCTGAATACCAGTATTTTACGAGGAGCGGCTGCCTACCAGACCCCCACAACCCACAATCCCCGATGGAAGTGTGTGATGGAATACTGGTTTGAGCTACTCGAAGGCAAAGGGCGCCATTGAAGGTTTTCTAGATCAAATACTAGATCACGGACTGTGCCTAGTACAGTTAGTCAACTAGCTTCTGCCAGCGGCATTGACCGTGTGAAAGAAAGAAAGAAAAGAAAGAAAAAATGTTTTATTTGGCACAAATAAATATACACACAGTGTAGAAAACATTTAGGTACATAAAAAAAAAAACATAATTAAAACTAACAATTAACAACCTAGACAAGTCACATACCCGCGTAACGAGACACAATAGCAAGACAATAACAGCGCGGTCTCATGCGACCGGTCGGGGATTCATGAATTATTTATCAAACACTGTGTGCCACACGGTTGCGCCAAATAGGTCCAGTTCAGCAATAATGTCAGAAAACCATATGATAGTTGACTGACGCTGATTTTCAACTGAACCTTATATCACCAAACATACTTATGGTATCGAAAGCATCCTAAGTACCTAATTAAGTCACATTCTAGGGTAAAATTTGAATGAAACGGGTAGACCAAAATCCATTCAGCCACTTACGACTCAAAAATGTGAAAATGTAACAAACACAGAAACGTAAAAAAAATCGCCTTTATCTTTTCTTGTATTGCAACTTTGCTCTTAAAAAAATTGCACTTCGCAACGTGATTTTGATACACAGGCGGTGGGTAAAAAGCCTATTCTGGCATAGATCAATATCAAAAACGTATGGAAATAAGAAATATTTTTAATGCGACACGAATTGGAATGTTTCTTTAAACAATATTAATTTAACACAAACACTAACGCTTTATAGATGACTTTGACGTGGTTTAAATTTAGTTTGAGCTTTGATTTAATAAGCGAATCTGTCCGTTTGTTTTAGTAAGTAAACAATGATCAATCAGATTAATTATTACAACTGAATAAGTAACCGGTCGCTACTGTGTTAAGGAACTTAAACTGGCGAAATGTCAGGAGGTTAACCTACAATGTTGACTTTCTTCTCAAAATAAAGGAACCTTGTCGGTTGCTTTCGCGACTTCACACGAATTTAAGAACATTAGTAGTAGTTGTATTAGTATTTTTCTTGTTGAAAGAAAGAAAAATGATTTATTTGCAGTTTTTGTTTATAGTTTTAGGGTTTATGTTTTCAGCGCCATTATGAAGTATCCTAGAGCTGATTATTGAGGAGACGCAACCCGAAATAATGGAAGAAAAAAAAAAGTAAATAAAGGAAGGACAAAGAAGAAGACTCTAGTTTTTGGGGGTAATCGTGAAAAACAAATGTTTCTCTCCCCACCCGGACTTAAGAGGTCTGCGGAGACCGCGCGCTATCTCGAGTTGAGACGAAATAAAACACGTTTTTGAGGTTGATGGAAGCAATCCAGATAGTTTAAACAATTATTGGACACACCGACTGGAGTAAAGTCATCATCCGCACACTGACAGTTGCTTGCTGTGATAGCAATACAAACTATTGGAAATTTGGGAGAGGTTCCGTAATACCAAAAATGATGAATGAAAAATTAATGTATTTCCATTATTGTTTCGAGTATTTATAACTTGATAATAATATCTGTGTTCCTACGAAAAGATATTTTGAAATATTGTTGTTTATAATATAGAAAAAAACAAAATAAAAACATGACATTTTCGCTGTGAAAATGTGCAAATTTAAATTCGCTTAAATTTCGTTTGGGGTAAGTTTTTCAACAAAAAGACGATGTAGGAACCTAGATAATTATTGTCTGAATCCGAATAACATCATATTATGGTGTAAATATGCTTAAATTGCAAATGATTTTGGTATTACGTTTGTATGGATAATTCTAACGTCGCGCCCGCCTTAAGGTGTCCCTCTTTTTGGGAGTTCAGCGGCGTTTCAAAATAAGAAAATAAAAAGAAGCTTCAGTTATTCTTTATGACATTTGTTATATCCCAGTCTTGTACAGTCCACTGTTGGACATAGACCTCCTCTAAGTGTCACTACAGTAACAGGTACTGTGCATTTCACATTCATCAAATTTCCCCTACTCTTTCCAGGTCTTCGGTCCATCTTGTGGGAGGCCTTCCAACGCTGCGTCTTCTGGTACACGGGCATTTCTCCAGAACCTTTCGGCTCTATAGACTATTAGATCCATGTACATAGCTTATCCAAAATTAATTAAAAATAATTCACCAATTTATCCGCAAAATTCGAACAACAACGAAAGTATTAAACAAACTTGCAACCTTTAAAAAAAACTTTACTCTCCTTTCACATTTTAATAAAGGCAACACAGACATCAATTAACAGTATTTTTTCAGGCCATTTTCCGTATTAATTAGGGTCAACTTGTTTGAGCGATCGTGCACGATGCGATGAGCAGAATGGATGAATGCTTCGACACCTGATCGCTTTTGTGCTTTCAATATCACGTTCCGGGAAACGCATTTGTTAAAAGTTTTCATTTCTATAAAGCCTGGAGCATATTCGTAGGGGCTAGCCTTTCGGTATTTTACGGGATGCATTTTTGGAGAATGTACCAAGGAATTATATGACTCCATTCCACCATCAACTTTTTTTCAATCGAACCCGATTGCACGGCGATTGTCTAGCCTTATATCGTACAGCTGTTAATAATATAAGGCATCGTTTATAACGAAACGCTTAGTCCAGATCTTATATACCGCGTACTGTCAAATATTCAAATAATAGCCTTGAGTAATGTCTTAAATCGCTTCCAGTTGCATGAAAGGGTCTTGGACTCTTGGTATGGGCTCCAAAGGTAGACTCTCTCCTATCCATACCCTGGGCCAAGGCTGGGTGTAAGAGGTCGCCGATCACTATTCATTATTACCCATCGAAGACACGTCAGTGCTCCGCTCTAGCAGAGCAGACTTCCATCGTATGCTTCACTGTGTCTTCCAGGCGATCAACGTTATTGAGACCCTCGGGCGTTTATTCCCGCTCCGAAACAGGAACCGCCCGTAATAACTGTATCCATCAAAGACGATCGACCTTATTGCGTAAAATCTTTTACAATTTCATTAAATGTTAACCAAAAACCACGCTAAATAAACTCACAGTTAAATTTTCAAATTACAAATTTAAAATGACTGCGATCCAACCAAGTTTCGTAGTATATATTGTTTAAATTCAAAATTTTAACCATTCAGTTGATTCGAGGAATCACAGTGAGGAAACTTTGTATTTAAGTGTGTAAGTATGTATTTGTTACTCCTTCACGCTAAAACGGCTAACCTTACTTAAAATTTGAGACACGTTAGACCATATCCAGGAATAATACTCTCCACCCGGGTCACCACTAGTTTAGGGTTCGCGGACGGCGAGCACTGGGTAGCTCGCTGTCCGGTAGTCTGGAAATAATCTGGACCGAGCCCAGTCGTCAACGGCGCGTTCTGTTCCACGCGCGCCTCAAGGAGATGTCAGCAAACTGTAGGGGCCCGGCAGGGCCGAAGCCTCTGGGGGGAACACGTGGTATTCCTAAAGGTTGACACCGAGTCCCCCCCAGACTGAAGGCAACGAAGGAACGGGGTAGGGGTTTAGTCAGTAAGAGTCTGACACGCCCTCCCGCTCCGCCCAAGAAAAGAAAAAAAAAAACCACTAGTTTAGGGCCTTGGGCCATGGATCAGTTTCCCTATGGGAAGCTCGGTGACCCCAGACCGAAGACAACGAAGGAATGGTTTTAGTCAGTAAGAGTATGACAGAACCCCACTTCCTCCTGGATTCCTGGATTTCCAGCTGAAAAAAAAAATCAGGAATAATATCATATAGGATACCTACTTATTTCTGTGAGTATGTTCCTTTCGAACAATTTTATTATTTTCTCGGGCAAAGTTGCTATCAGAAACTAGTAGTAGGTACGGTAATATGGCTGATTATTTATTCTGTTTCTAAGAATATGCATGTTCTTTGCAGAAAGCTTCACGTAATTGTATATTATTAGTGGCTACGTATGGTGGTTGCACGCGCGTTGGTGTATTTCTGCTGTGAAAAACACCTTCTGTTGTTTTCTAGATAGTTTATAACCTAGTTTTAGACAACATAATGAATAGATTGACCAAAATTACCGACATAGAAGGAAGAATTGCCAAACTTAAGTGGCAGAGGGCAGGGCACATTGCTGGTAAAGTAGATGTTTGTTGCGCTGGAATTGCTCGCTGAACATAATTATGGTCATTGGGCTTGAAAGGTTCTGGAGTAGCTAGCGCATACCGAAACAGCAAAGTATCAAACCGCAGCGTTGAAAAGCCTTCGACAAGGTGGATCGATTACCTGGGAAGGGTTATGGGAATCCAATGGATGCGAGGCGCATAGGTCTTTTATTATGGCGATACTTGGTGGTGGCCTATGTCAAACAGTAGGCGTACCGGGGGTATATAATAAATATGTTTATGCTTCATTAATTACTCAGATACCCGCGAAACGAGACACAATAGTAAAACAATAACAGCGCGGTCTCATAGGACCGGTTGGGGATTCAAACGTTAAATACCTAATATTTAACTTATAAAATAGCTCTCTCAAAAGCGAATAGCAAAATCAAAAACTAGCTCAATAAATAAAGGATCATTAATAAAATAATCACTACCCTCCGAAAACGATAAATTACGAAAGTATCTGATACAGCAAAGCCTCATTAATTCCAACTCCTTTATGAGAGATAATTAATTAGAAGCAGCTGTCTTATCAATCGGAGAAAACATTAATTTATGATAAACGAGGGTTTTGTCACAGAGCAGATAGGTGCCTGCAGAAGGTCAGTTCAATACGACAAGCGTAAAGGCGCGGGCCCACCGCGGCGCATGCTGTGCACGGGCACGCGGCGCATTTTAGCTGCGTGTATTAATTTGTTTGACAACGTGGGTCTACGTTTCCACTGGAGTATACGAATATGACCCACGACTATGTATAGCGTGGCACGGCGCACGGAGAGGCTACGCTCGTGCCACTGCAAAACTGCGCTGCGATAAGCGAACTGTCACATAGTCGAGGGTCATATTCGTGTACTGCAGTAGAAACGTAGACCCACGTCGACACCGTTGAGCTATGTATTCGCCTATTCAAGCAAGCCACGCATGTATCAATGAATGGGCCCAAAATTTCTTAGTTGACTAACTTCTTAGTGGCATCATCATCATCATTGTCATATTTTCAGCTGAACTACTTTCAATGCTGGACACTGGCCATGAAACTGTCTGTGTTTTGAGTCGTTTCAAAGCCTTTCAGTTGTTTTTTTTTGCGATCAGGCTTTTTTACATTTTCTACTGGGTTTATTGACAATTGTTATATAAATCCTTTGAGAAAGAAAGACCCTTACGTATGCTCGTGCCTGTTTTAAACCCTTTTGTATAAAACTGTCCTTCTGTATTTATATTTCTGTGGTTTCATTTCAAAACACAAATAAAAGAGGTTCATTTTAATTAAGTCAATTATTTTAAAGGGACTACGCGTTTCGATTGTTGCTAGGGAACCCTCGTGTTTTTAAATATCCGGGAAATATGGTAACTTTATTCTCAACGTGATTTGTATTTTTAAATATACCCAGATTCTATGTAAATAATGTTTAATAACGTTTGACCAGTATTATCTTTCTACGAAAATGAATTCTGTGAAAGTGGATATCTACCGTTCTCTTTGTTTTATAATATTACTAGCTTCTGTCAGCGGCTTCGCTCGCGTGTAGAGTTAGCTTAGTCTTAGCGTGCTGATATATAGCCTATAGCCCTTCTCGATAAATGGGCTATCTAACACTGAAAGAATTTTTCAAATCGGACCAGTACTCCAGTAGTTCCTGAAATTAGCGCGTTCAAACAAAAAAACTCTTCAACTTTATAATATTAAATAATAATAATATACTCCTATGTAGATAAAGAGAAAAGTTTTGTACTTGAAGGTCAAAAACCACAGGATCGATTTCAAAAAATCTTTTACAAGTAGACTGGACAAAAAAGTCACCAAGACATTTTTACTATTACGCGGGAGAAGCTACTGGCAAAACACATATTTTTTTTTTTTTAAACCCAAAAGTTGACTGGTAGAGAATGCCTTGTTGCATTCAGTCCGCCTATGTACCACCACTGTACATGAAGTTTAAATAAATAAATAAAAGCTGCTGCTGCTACTTTGTGACAATTTTCGGATAGCAAAGGGTAGTGCGAGTGTTGAGGAGCTCGTGGCTAGACAATAACAGCCGCACAGGTCGATCTTCAAGGTTAAGCAACACTTGCCTAGGTTGGTCTGTGGATGGGTGACCATCTTAACATAACGAGTTTCCTCCGTGCCTCGGAAAGCACGTTAAGCCGTAGGTCCCGGCTGTCATTTGAAGATCTTTGGCAGTCGTTACGGATAGTCAGAAGCCAGTAAATCTGACTCCAGTCTTGCCATGAAGTACCGTGTTACCCCAGTTAATGGGTTGTGGAGGTTTGGTAGGCAGCCGCTCCTCGTAAAATACTAGTATTCAGCTAAATCCGGCTTGACTGGAAGTCGACCCCAATATAGTTGGGAAAAGGCTAGGCAGATGATGAAAGGGTAGTGTGACATTGGGCCGTCCGGTAAGGACAAAGCTCAGGTCAACAGAACGTTGTGTTCCACGCGTTCTTCAAAGAGATGTCGGCAAAATTGATGGGGTCAGTTGGGGCTGACGCCTGTCAGGGTAGCAGAATGTTCGAAGGTGTTACAGTACCTCTCGCACAAAAAGGCAACTGAAGAAACTCTGTAGATGTTAGTCAGTAAAAACCTAACCCTCCTTTCCACTCCAAGTTATTTGATGATATCTCACGTAAAAAATGTAAATAAAAAGTGCCTATGAAATAAATTACACAAAGTAAAACGCCTGCTTGAGTTTGGACTTACAATTCTCAAACAAACGTCTTCATTTCATTCGTAAAAGATTACCTTTCAGTATACTTTGTATTTATTGAGGAGCTACAATGGTCTGCTTCTAGTAAATTGTGGGCCAAAGTTTTAACTTCACAATTGAGAGGGAGTTTTCACTTCTAATCAGCTCCTTTGAACCCTAAAACTTGTTTCTTTGATCTAAACTTTCTACTAACGTGACTGCCATCTTAAACTAAGAAATTTGTAGACGTATAAAGTAAAAATAACGCTAACATAGCCCAAAAATAGGGCCGGAAGGTCCGATGGGGATTGAAGGTTCTAGAGTGGCGGCCACGTACCGGAAGACGCAGCGTCGGAAGTCCTCCCACAAGGTGGACGACATGGCGGGGTCGCGGGAATCGCGATGCGATGGGTGCCAGACGCACAGGACCGGTCGCTGTGGCGACGCTTGAGGGAGGCCTATGTCCAGCAGTGGACGTCTTTCGGCTGAGATGATGATGATGATGGTGAGCCCGAAAAATTACCAATCTAAAGGGGAGTGGGCAGCATATTGCTCGCAAAACAAATAGCCGTTGGGGTTGAAAGGTTCTGGAGTGGCCACCGTGTGCCTGAAGGCGCAACGTTTGAACCAAAGGCCTACCCTGTTTTCGTTGTTATAATATTATACGTCTGTCTGTCGATATTTGGTACAGAGTTCAAGCTTGAACTCTAAGGAAAGACATACTCGTACATAACTTCTAACTAAATTCTTCTCTTCTGGCTAAATCTGTCTTCAAATTTGATTTTGAGTGCGCAATAACTAACGTTCATGCGGACGAAAACGTTGGTAGCAGCTAGTATACAAATTTATACGTAAATAATCTAACGGGATGATAGAGAAGTAATGTTTTTTGACTGGCAATTTGAAGAAAGGTATATTTTTAGTCTCTAAATCATTCTAAAAAGCGTTCTAACCAGATTATGCGCACCTCGAGCAATTTCAGTTACAAACTTATCTTTCTGATCTCGTTGCTAACTCTGTTTCTTGGTAACTAGATTGTGAAGGAATTCGCTCTTGTAATAATTAGTTTAGATGTTATTTTGGGGACTGGTATTTTGCTCTTTTCTATAAAAAGAAAATAATCTTTTAAGATATTTAGAAATATCTTGAAGATTGGCTACAATCTGGGAATCTTTAAGTCAAGAGTGAACCTACTATCCTACGTAAGCGCGTCGATTTCTATCAGGTAAGATTTGCGAGCGCAAACCTATCAATGATAAAAAAAAATATTTTTAAATATTCCTTTTCAAGAAAAACATAGTAAACGACAATTTGCGCTTTTTACAGAAGGAAGTTTTTCTTAAAATACCTACTTTTTTATGATTTTCCGAAAGCTGGCTTTTTGTTTTAATTTTTATAGACAGAGGCAACCACGGGGCAACGTTACGGTTATTGGCCCCTGTACAGTTATTCGCTATATCATTTGACGGCTCAAAATAAACAATAACTTTAACTTTTTCTCTTTTATGCACCTACCATATTATCTCTTCACCACCCTAGGTTGACTGGTAGAGAATGCCTTAGGCATTAAGTCCGCCTATGTATATTGTGCATGAAGAATAAATAAATAAATAACCTATGATGTAATCAGTGAAACAGTTTTGAATGTACTATTCTGATAGATTGCGAGAGATCACCTCTGGCCAGCCTCTACGAGGACACTGCTTCTAAAAAAAGAAACTAATATGTTTCTATTTCACATGGGCCTTCTACCTAGTACATGGGCACTTATAAAACGTCAGAAGCTAGTGCGCTTCACCGAAGCGGGGCCGACAATCTGGCAGGTGATAATATGCGTCAGCGAGCTCATAGCTGTCAATTTGCACATATCATCTACCTAGCCTTTTCCCAACTATGATGGGGTCGGTTCCCAGTCTAGCTGGATTTAGCTGAATACCAATATTTTACGAGGAGTAGTAGTAGGCTGCCTATCAGACTTCCACAACCCCTTAACTGGGGTAACACGGTACTTCATGGCAAGACTGGAGTCAGATTTACTGGCTTCTGACTATCCGGAACGACTGCCAAAGATCTACAAATGAAACCCGGGTTAAACCTACGGGTTACCATGCCTTCCGAGGCACGGAGGAAACTCAGTATATCAAGATGGTCACCCATCCACAGACCAACCTTGGCAAGCGTTGCTTAACCTTGAAGATCGACACGTGCGGCTGTTATTATCTAGCCACGAGCTCCTCTTTTATTGTCGGAGTATATTTTCTTGAAATAATTTTCTTCTTTGACACGGGCGAAGCTAGTTTAGCCTATTGTAAAAATATCTCTCCTTTATATTCTGGCGTTATTATTCCTGTTTTCAACAAATTTACAAATACATCACTGTAATAGAACATCACTCCAACTAAAATAGCTTTATTATTTATTGTTTCCCATTGAATACGCCGTGCACTGCGTATCTACTGCGAAAAATATTTTCTACGCGGCGTACTGAAAAATTGTGGTAAATTTTTCAGTACGACGCGTACAAAATATTTCCCTTTACTTTATATTTTTGACTTGCCTAAATAATATTTATTCAGTAGGATATTTCAAAGTCTTGAAGACTGAAGTCGAATGTCTGTCAGTTTTCTACTGGTTGCATTTAGAGAACGTTGGAATTGGATAACTTAATTCCGTTAAGCCCATTCCGTCATCGGACTATTAGACTTACGGTGATATTCCACCGGTAACAGACAGACCAGACGGAGGAGCTCGTGGCTAGATAATAAAAGCCGCACAGGTCGATCTTCGAGGTTAAGCAACGCTTGCCTAGGTTGGTCTGTGGATGGGTGACCATCTTAACATAACGAGTTTCCTCCGTGCCTCGGAAAGCACGTTAAGCCGTTGGTCCCGGCTGTCATTTGGAGATCTTTGGCAGTCTTTACGGATAGTCAGAAGCCAGTAAATCTGACTCCAGTCTTGCCATGAAGTACCGTGTTTCCCCAGATAATGGGTTGTGGAGGTCTGGTCGGCAGCCGCTCCTCGTAAAATACTGGTATTCAGCTGAATCCGGCTTGACTGGAAGCCGACCCCGATATAGTTGGGAAAAGGCTAGGTAGATGATGATGAACAGACAGGCCAGACGGTTGGCTACCTATTGCTCGCCGTCCGCAATAGTGATGTAACGAAGGTTAGATTTCTGACCGTCGCAAATGGGAATGCAATGTCAAAATATGAACGAATACGATCATTCGTTGCTCACTAATACGCAAGCTCACACCTACGGCAATAATATATGGTTTGGCATTTAAATTGAGCATATCATAATAATATAATTAGGCATGACGCTGCTAAAGTTAAATGCAAAGTTTAAAGTAAATAATGGACATCCAACGCACTTTAAATAACATAGAAGATAAGTATGCATAATATGAAAAGACTTCATTGTTAACCATACAACATTGCAAGAGGAGCTTAAAATGAATATAGTTTAACAATGGCGGATTTTCCCAACTACGGGAATCGCCAATAATAAGCTCATTTCCCACTCAAACGTTTGTAATACTTCATCGGTATTCATACACTATGTGTTTCTGACAATAGCCAGTTAATTCATATTACGAAGTCTGTATTCCACTCAGAAATATTAATGGTATTCCCTTTTATAATTTCCTTTACAATTATTTAACAGTTCATAGTTTCGACCAATTGGCAGCAATATGAATGTCATTGTTTTATTTTATACTGCTTTTATTCGCATTCAATCATTTGTTCCTTTTTTATGTAAAACCACTTTTACAACTTGTCTCATTCAGTGAAAATATCCATTTTATGTTCTCCGATTTGCGGAAACTTCTCTTTTTTATGTATAATTTTATGTCAGCCATTTACATATTTATTACTATTTATTTAACTGTAGGTTTTTCTTTTTTTATGATAATATGACTTTTTTGTTAAACATAACTTTCTGGAATAGCTGTTATTTTGGTAAGCTGAGTTGTAAATCCGTTCTTGCATTTTCAAATTTCTCATTAAAATGTTTTACTTGTGGCTTATTTTTATTGCAGTCTCTATTCAAAATTGTATGTCTTACTGAAAATGTAGAAACTTTCAGTAAAACATCATATCTGTCGTTTCGATTATTATTATTGAAGTAAATAGTTTTTTTATAAAAAGTTTAGCTAGTTTTAATCATGTCTATTAAATAACCACGCCATACTGACTGAATAGATTTAAATGTAACTTTACACAAATAATATTTTCGACTACTTTGTATTTTTAACAGTTTATTCACATTAGGCCAAAACTGCTGGTAAAAGTTAGTGTATAATAATTGCAAAAAAAAACACTGCGTGTCGCAAAATTTGGAACTAGATTCACATTATTTTTTTACATTACTTTCTGCCGAAAAAGAAACAGTTGTTTCTTATTTTTCTGTTCACAAAACAAATGAAACATTCAATTTGTCCAAAGAATTTGATTAGAGACATTGTTTACATTAGAATTGTAAATTACAACGATTTTGTCAACTTTTCCCAGGCCTGGGAAATAAATGGTAATGTTTCTTCCCATTGTTAGAAATGAGCTTGGAATGTTTTAAAAAGAAATATGTTCTCGTGAATAATTTCAGTAATGCTTTGGAGTAATGGTGGGGGATTTATAAACAATATATTTTGCTTTTAGCCAAAATAAAATATGAAAACTTGAGTAAGATAACCTCATATTTTTCTTGAAGCGTGCGTCGTTCCATGAGAGGATGAGAATAATTTCAGGTGTTTATCATAAAATATTTGTTTGGAAAAAACCCTAACTCTACAAGTTGGTAAATGGCTCTAGGTGCAGGTAAAAACCTGCAGCATCATTGAGTTTTTTATCAGCATTAGCACTTAAAACAACGCACCTATCTTGTTCAGATAGCTGGGAAATGGCCGCGGGTTCGCGGACGGCGAGCACTGGGTAGCTCGCTGTCCGGCAGTCTGGAAATAATCTGGACCGAGCCCAGTCGTCACGCGCCTCAAGGAGATGTCGGCAAACTGTAGGGGCCCGGCAGGGCCGAAGCCTCTGGGGGGAACACGTGGTATTCCTAAAGGTTGACACCGAGTCCCCCTCCCGCTCCGCCCAAGAGCGGGGGAAGTCATTCTGATGATTCCCCTACCAGAAAAAAAAAAGCTGGGAAATGGCTTTATCTGTATGAAAATGAGTAAGCTCTAATACACTACGTGGACCTTGTCATTTCTGTCCGTTTATTATTTTAGTCTTTTCCCCCACTTTGCCATCGTTTTTCAAAGATTTCTAAAAGCAATACATCACATTTTAAATCTCAGGTTCAAAGTCCGCATTTTTAAACGATAATACTGTCAAGTAGCTCGTGGCAAATAGTTCAGTCACAAAAGAGAGAGATACAGAAGGCAAACTACACACAAAGCGTGCTCGAGCAACGTACAAATAGCTCACAGACACGATGTCTCGGACCATACGCGCTTGGGCTGTGCTCGGACTGAGCGGCCGGCGCCGACCGGCGACCGTAGCGCGATCGCCAAGCGTAGTTATGACAAGTGAAGTACATACGGTGTTTCGTTATTTAACACCGACATTTCTTCGACTTCAGACAGTTATTTTGTGCTTTTAGTATTTTTTATTTTACACATAATCGGTGAAAATACGTACAGCCGAACATAGTTCCTCCTTCTTTTTATAATCGGTTAGTGACATTGAAATCGAAAAGAGGAGTACATACATGAGATGCCTTCTGTACATATCTATGTTGTGGCTCAGTGGTTGATAGTACCTAGCATGTCTAGACAGGTTTATTGTGGTACTTAAAACTGTCCAATATATAAATTGCTTTGTAAGTTTCTTTGAGAAATTCGAGGAACGTGTGAACGCTATCTGGTTTTTGAGCACTGTGACAATTTTGAGAGCTGTAGATATTGAAAAGAAAAAGAACCTTTACTTTCTAAATTAGATTTTTTATAGAAATACGATGTTTTCTCTTTATCTTTCAGCTGAAACGATGATGATGATAGGCACTACTTTAAAAGTGGCGCCGGTGACTAAAAAGTACGAGAATTCGTTGTCTAGGACATGTGATGTTGAGGTATGAGAAAAATGTCGAGAGAAAAGCATGGATAAGGTTGATTGTTGAGAATGTGTGATATTTTAGAGGTATGCGAAACATTTTCTGCTGTCTGAGACTAGTGGAATTATTTCAAACTGAGTTGAAATACTCGTATAGGCCCCAGATATTCCACAATTCTATTTCAAATGTAACCGAGTCTATTTCCAGTATTACTGCTTCAAAATCAAAAACCACAGATCGAGGAGGGTCCAAGGCTTAGGTAGGATTAGATCAAACACCTATTAAACCTCCCGACCAAACTATACGTCACTACACAGATGGGTATAGAAGGTTAAAGCGGGAACCGCATTAGGCTGTCGCATTCGTGGAGACAGCAAAAGTCTAGCATGAAGAGAGTTGGAGAAGTCATTGGATATTTCCTCTTAAAGAAATTACGATTGCATCACTGCTTACCATCAGGTGGGATCGCAGTCAAGCACTAGTTTCATCATCATCATCTGCCTAGCCTCCCAACTATATTGGGGTCGGCTTCCAGTCAAGTTGGATTTAGCTGAATACTAATATTTTTACGAGGAGCGGCTGCCTACCAGAACTTCATAACCCATTAACTGGGGTAACACGGTACTTCATGGAAAGACTGGAGTCAGATTTACTGGCTTTATCTCCAAAAGACAGCCGGAACCTACAGTTTAACGTGCTTTCCGAGGCACGGAGGAAATTAGGTATGTTAAGATGGTTACCCATCCACAGACCAACCTTGGCAAGCGTTGCCTAACCTTGAAGATCGACCTATGCGGTTGTTATTATCTGACCACGAGCTCCTCGAGTATTAATATTCCCGAGTTATTAATATACAGACATATTAATACCTAGCCTGGTTGTCAACATTGTCTGCACACTTGTTTTCGCCCGTTGCCTGAAGTTGGACTTCTGTACCTATCTACATTGTGTTCAGTCTGCGGTCGATGGGTCCACAGTAGGTACATATACTTTGTTGTGATCCTACTTAATCCCAGCGCCTCTCGATCGGCTGGGATCACGTCGCCTGTAATTAGGTCAGCAGAATTAACGTTTTAAAGTCTTCTGGTGAACGCGGCGACAATTTTTGAACTGTCGGCGGCTTTCTTTTGATAATTTACATCAAAAGAAAGCCGCAAACTCGTTCGTTGGCGTTACTTACATGGTTTTTGCATGAATAGTGGTGTTTTTTTTCACAAGTACATTTCATAGATGTTACTGTTACTTTTAGCCCTTATGTCTAAGGAAGCGTAGCTTCATAGACGCGTATTCGTGGTGTACGCCTGCGTGAAGCTTGCATACAATATGAAGTTCTGTCAACAAAGCGGCAACATCGCATCGAGCCGTGACATGTAGTTGTCGCTTCGTCTATAAAACTACGCGTCCGTGGACAATCAAGGCTAGGTAGTGTATACCTATGTAGTAGTGTAGATAAAATGTTTGATAATTTTCATTTTGGTCAATTAATATAGGTAGTTTGGTATTTGGTTATTGCTTGAAACGAGCCCGAGACATTGACGCGCGCCTTGATGCCTGCTAGGGCCATGGGAAGCCTTCTGTAAAGGTTACTCGAACAACTTAAGTAACATAGGTTTGGTTTTGATCAGTAAACATCAGACATCCTGCTTAGCCCTAGAGCGGGAGAAGGCATTCGATAATTTCTCACCTAAAAAAAGTGATTCTCGGATCCACATAGACAACATACTCGTATTTCGTTAATTAAAAACATGGCCAAATGGATTACAAGGGCCAAATGGCGCTGGGATTAAGTAGGATTACAACCAACTATCTTCACAGACAGAAAAAGACTCCCCGTCAAAGTCTTACTACATCAAAAACAAACTAATTAACCCAACTTTTCACAACAGAACAAAATAATATCAAACAAAATGGGAGCGAAGTACAGTCGGCAACAAAAGTTTCAACCAACAAGTTCGAACGTCAGTTACAGTGGAGTCAAAACTTTTGGGGGCCATTGTACAGCACTTTACTGTGTTACATAAATTATAAGTTGCAATTAGAAATAATGTAATGAAGTACTTTTACATTAAGAGTGTATAAGACCGTTATATCAAATTGAGTCATTGTATCTAAAATACCTATTTATTTTAAAAAACTGTTGCTTATTTAGTATCAATCAATCAATCAATCAATATCTTTATTGTGGATCATAGGTAGGTACATAATACAGGTCTTAAATAATAAATTAAATAGATCAGCTACGTCCCGCCCTTGGGGCATACAATAGTCACATAAAAATATAGGTAAGTTATTTTTTACAAATTATTAATATTTCACATACACAAACGAATTAAGGTAGGCAGACACATAACATTAGGCTTCTGAACACATCATGAATGAGAGGGACTATATTGCAGAAGTGATTTGTCCAATAAAAAGTCTTTTACAGAGTAGTAGCACTTGTCTACTAACAGATCATGGAGACCCTTTTTAAATTTTTTGATTTCCGTAATTATTCTGATAGGTCCCGGGATATTATTAAAAATGCGTGTAGCCATACAAAAGATACTTTCATGCATAATATGGGTCTTGCTAGCTACTGTACGCAATTTGTCTTTACGTCGTATACGCGTGTAGTAATTATACATGTCAATATTGTTTCTTACAAACACTGCGGCCTCAAATATGTAGACACACGGCAGTGTTAGTAGGTTTGTCTTTTTAAAAAATGGTTTACAGGAGTCAGTTTGACATAAACTAAATATGGCTCTAATGCAACGTTTCTGAGCAATGAAAGCGCGCTCTTTATCTGTACTGTTGCCCCAGAATATTACGCCATATCTTAGGATAGAGCTAACGTAACCATGGTAGGCTGTTAGTAATGTAGCCTGATTTGCTATTTTCCTCAATCTGTAAAGTGCGTATGAAAACTGTCCCAACTTTTTGCATACATGGTCAATATGAAGTTTCCAATTAAGTTTGTTGTCAATATTTAACCCTAGAAATTTTGTTACTTCAGTTTCTTCAATGTCATTTTCTAAGTAACTGATTTTTAGATTACCCGTGCGTTGAGTTCGTATTTTAAAATTCATAATTTTAGTTTTATCAATGTTAATCATTAAATTATTCATTTCTAGCCATTCTATTATTAATAATATTGTTCGATTAATGTCAGATTCTAAGTCAATTGTGTTATCATTAACAAATAAAACAGTGCTATCGTCAGCAAATAGTGTTATGTCATGATTTGTGACCGAAGGCATGTCATTTATATATACAAGGAAGAATAAAGGACCCACGATGGTCCCTTGAGGAACGCCAAATTCAGAAGTTCTAGATTCAGAAGTATATATTTCTTCCGTTTTAGTAATGGGATTTAACCTCCTTACTTCCGTGAATTGTTGTCTATTACTAAGGTACGATTCTATGAGTTTGTACACATTACCCCTTACACCATACGCATACATCTTTCTCAAGAGGATTTTGTGGTCGACACGGTCGAAAGCCTTCGACATGTCCATGTATAACGCGACGGCCGGCAGTCCTTTATCCAAGTTAGTCATTACCTTTTGTAAAAAGTTGTATATTGCCATATTTATGGATTTACTTTTTCTGAAGCCATACTGACTAGACGTCAGAATATTATGTGTTTCAAAAAAATTATAAAGACAGTTAAACATCACCTTTTCAAAAATTTTTGCAAAAATAGGTATTAGTGCTATTGGCCTATAGTCGTTTATATTAGTTTTTTCTCTGTTTTTTCTTTCTAGTAGTCTGAAAGCGACGCGCGACGCTCAGGGCGCAAGCTTACGGACGGCGACTAATAGGTAGCTCTACGTCCCGTAAGGATCAGGCTAGGATTGACTCTCGCCTCAAAGAGATGTGGGTAAAAAAACGGAGCTTACTAAGGCCGATGCCTGCCAGCGCTGCGGATTAGTTTAAAAGAGTTACTGTGGCCCTGGAATGCAACTGGGCAATTGCAACAACCAGTAGTTAGATAGAAAAGTTTGACACTTCTCTTCGCTTAGGAGAGTGCATCCAAAGCACACGCACCGCGAAAAGTTATTTGATAATTACATACCAAAAAAAAATTACTGACAATGAATTATGAATACACTATAGGTGTAAATTTATTCACAACTAGCTGTCCCCTGCGGTTTCACCCGCATTTTTCGTTACTGCTCCGCTCCCGTGGGTCGTAGCGTGATGGTATATAGCCTATAGCATTCCTCGATAAATGGGCTATCTAACACTGAAAGAATTTTTCAAATCGGACCAGTAGTTCCAGAGATTACCCCCTACATACAAACTTGCAAACATACAAACTTACAAATTTTACCTCTTTTTTTTTTTTTTTTTTTATAATAATATTCCACAACTTTCACACAACATCATCTAGTCTTTATAATATTAGTATAGATAAACCCCATTAAAATTTGTTAATATGTATTATGCTCGTATCTGTGTATTTTTAAGAACAAAGAGTTTACGATCTCACGCGATTTATTATAAACTGACGGTGTTTGAAATAACGCGGTGACAGTGACTTTGATAAATGGTTATCACTTTTGTATTCTTCGAAAAGAAAAGTGGCTGTTAGATGTAGTACCTACTGAGTAAATCATTTCACCAGTATTCTTAAGTTCTATGTTAACACCATTTTTATTTAATTTAAAAAAATAATCGCAAAAAATCTCTGGCTACCGGAGGAGCCGGCTTGTAGATAACGAGCAATGGGTAGCTTGCAGTTCGGCCGTCCGATAAAGAATGATATCTAGTCGTCGACGGAATTTTGTGCTTTGGCCTTATGAGCCCAGCAGACTAGACATCCGCTTGGGCCACGGGTATATAAGAAAGATATGCTATAGTCATGAAACGCAAACGCCAACTGAAGAGTTTCAGTCAATAAAAGTCTACCAACATGGGATTTTTGCAAATGTTCTGTGGTAGTTTTAATAATAATATTGTGATGTAAAATTAGTGTACCTTTGTACTTCAAGGATCTGCTAAACTAGACAATAATGTTGAATTATTGAAACAGGTGCAATCTCTGTAAAACAGAGCTGAGAATTTTATTGTAGTAGCGACTACTTTAGCGAAGATTGCTGAGAAGCCTAACTCTTTTGCTTGTGTGGTTAATATACCTTGGTGAACGCCTATGTGAAGGTTACATACAAAACTATGAAACTTTGTCGACGAAGCGGCAACAACACGATGGCAGGACTTAGACGCCAGGCCTTAATTTTTTTTATATTGCTCCAAGGAGTAACAAACTCGAGTATTTTATATTATGATTATATAATTATGTTCTTAATCTGTTGAGCCCCGAGCGGACGCCGGCGTCCGCACACCTATTGTTTTTCTATTATGTCTTTAATTACGGCACTCGAAAGATTAATAAACTAGTGCGCCTCACCATCTACGATTGCATCACTGCTTACCATCAGGTGGGCTCGCAGTCAAGCACTAGTTTATAACAATTAAAACGAATATTTTCGGCTAAATATCTCTACAATTGCGTGTCTAAGACAAAGAATAGCACAATGATCCTATAAGGTTTCCATTTTTACTGACTGAGGTATGGTAACCACATATGGAACCCAAAAAAAAACACGCTCTGATACAAATGATAGAGTGCGTTTAATGAAAGCGCGACCTGGAGATTTTTTTTTAATGTAATTTGCAACATTATTCAGCCAAAATTGTAGGAAATAAAAAAAATTGTGAAGTGTCAAGACTTGATTCTCTTACTAGTTAGTAATACCACATACATTTTTTTTTTGGATTTAACGTCTTTTTCTCAGGTCGCGCTTTCATTAGACGGACTATATTAACATCAGCTGGATATCTTGATGCGGTTCTGAGAAAAAAGTCTAGACAGATGCACAACTAAGTGATCATATGTACTTATAAGGATCCCGTTTTTACCGACTGAAGCACGAAACTTTAATAAGTACACGCTACCATATAAACGATTATCTACTAACGTAAAAAATGCTGTGTGAATGAAACATAATAAATCTGAATCAAAACATAATCCTCGCGGTGACAGCGCAGTACCGTCCAAAAACCATAAGTTAAAATTAAAACCTCACTTTAAAATATAATTCTAAAATATACCCGCAAAAAGCGATCTATCAGTCAGGTGTAATACACCCCAGGCAGTTATATCATGTAACATATTAACTTTGTATGCGGCACTCCTGCCAATATTACCAGAGTGTGGCAAAATGGCCGGCATTTTGCCAAATGGCAGCTATTTGGCACAAACGCATGTTTTATAAGTGCCACTAAGCTGTTTAGATGGAGTTACGTGTTTTTGATAGCTTAAAATATTCTTTTTTGCACCACCTGCTCGATAATGTCATATAACCCTCACCTAAAGTAAAACATTCCGTCCCTTGGGATCTAATGTAGAATACACATTCCCTAAGGAATAATGTGATTTGAATTTGGAACATCAGAATTATTTGAAAAATAAAAAGAAACATTTAGGGTGAATTAAAATGCAAGTGTATCGTGAATTAACCTATCAATACCCGCGAAACCAGACACAATAGTAGTAGTAAGACAATAACTGCGCGGTCGCATGAGACCGGTCGGGGATTCATGAATTAAACTGTATTTGCATCAAACAAGTTTATTCAAAAATCAAACTGGCCACTAATAATAAAAAATATGGTTAGGTACTGTTATGCCTTTTGAAAAATAAACTTTTGATATGAATTAAAACGTACGTGCATCAAACGAGTTTAAAAATGAAACTGGCCACTAATAATAAAAAAATATGGTTACTGTTATGCTTTTAAATAAAAATGAAATAGTGGAAGTATTATAGAAAATCAAAACTATACTTCAATTTGAAGTGAATTTTGTTTGTTTCAAAGCTTAATTGGACGTAGTTAAGCAGAAAGGACTCAATCCACAAAAAGTCACTTTTGAGTTATGGGCGTTTGAAGTTTCAGCTGTAATTTCTCTAAAACAAAGACACATTTGTTTTAAATTTTGCTCCCTAATTAAAATAATAGTTTATATTTTATTTATCAATCAAATATAATCATATATTTTGCAATAGATTTCGAGATATTAACTGAAATGTGGGTTGAGTCCTTACAATTAAACTTAAGTTTGTTAAGACAGGTATTTTTTTTTACTTTCTCAGAATGGACTCAAAACTACCCTTCGACTAGAAAATCTACTAATAAAAAAAAATTATAACGAAAACGATTAAAAAGTTATATATTTATTGTCAATAAACATAAAGCTAGCAAAATCACATAAAAATGCCATGATTGACATACAAAAAAAGTAGAAATAGCGCATAGATGGTCACGCATATAAGTCCATCTAATGAAAGCGCGACCAGAGAAAAAGAGTTTATATCCAAAAATTTTGTATGTGTTATTACTAACTAATAGGAGAATCATATTTTGACACCCCACTTTTTTTTATTTCCTACAATAAAATTACGGCTGAATAATGTTGCCAATTAAATTTTAAAATAAACTCCAGGTCACGCTTTCATTAGACGCACTAGTCCGTCTAATAAAAGTGCGACCTGAGAGAAAGAGGTTAAATCCAAAAATTTTGTGTGTGATATTACTAACCAGTAGGACAATCATCTCTTGACACTTCACAATTTTTTTTATTTCCTACAATTGCAGCAAAATAATGTTGCCTATTAAATTGAAAAAAAAACCTCCAGGTCGCGCTCTCATTAGACGCACTCTATTAATTTCTCTCATCCTTGTCGAGTCGAAGTCAAGAGTCCTCGTTGATATTGCAGTCTCTCTTAAGGGTACTGTAAAATGGATGACAGTCTTCAGGTATTAAATTAAACATAGATCTAAGATCTTGGAGCTTAGCTTGAGGGATTTGTTTTCCCTGAGGCCAAAGAACTTCATATTCTTCTTTTGAAGATTGGATTAAAACATTTTTGTTTCTTTTCAACAAATCCAGCTTTTGTATATAACTCTACTCTCTCTATCGTTATTAGGTAAGGATCTTTTTTTTTCAATAAAATTTGTTTAGTTTTAGCCAGTTCACTTTATCTTTATTCATTGTACATGTTTTGCGATTAACTTTTTTTTTTCTATTTTTTTCGTACTTAAAAAATCTTGTTTTCATTTTATTAACGTGAAGAAGAACCTTCCTCCCGAACCGCCTCCAAATCTTGGACTTATTTCCCTTATTTCCCCCGACGAAACCCGCATTGCTCTTCGCCACATGAAGAACCGGAAACGTACGGATAACGTGCCAATTGAAGTGTGGATCCAAACATCATCCGGATAAGTTCACGTACCTTGGATCCGTGTTCTGTGTCTGGCAACGTGGACGACGATGTCCAAGCACGTATAGGCGCTGCTTGGGCGAAGAGGTGTGAGGTAACAGGCGTTGTATGGGACCGCAAAATGCCTCCGAAGCTCAAGGGGCAGATATATAAATCCATCATACGGCCTCTCCTTCTGTATGGCGCAGACACACCCCGGAGCTTCGCGTCACGGAGATGAAAATGCTGAGGTGGATGAGCGGCGTAACGCGATCTGATCGCATAAGCAACTCATTCATCCGAGATAGTCTTGGGTGTCCGTGACGTGGGAGAAAAACTGCAAGAGTGTCGTCTGCGATGATATGGCCACATCATGCGCCGCCCTAGGGAGTACGTTGGAGATGCATGGATATGGCTGTCCTTGAGGTTAGGTCTTGTGTTCACCCTGGCAAGCGCTGGCTGGACGTCGTCAAGTCTGACATGAGAGCCAATGGCGTTACTGGGAAGGATGTTGAAGATCGGGCAAAGTGGAGAAAGTTTAGTAGAAAGACGGATCCTCGCAATGGCCGAAATTAACGCCAGGTAGAAGAAGAAGAACGTGAAGGGGTTTTTTCTTTTTGGAGATTTTCATGATGTTCATGTATTCTTCTGCGGTGTAAATTTGCTCGTGAGGCACGAGCCAACTTCTTGGGCTCCTCTTCCGGCTTCTCCTTCAACCCAGACATAGCATCGTCCTTGATCGTTAGGGCCAACATGAATCCCAGCATTTTAAAGCCGTAACTGACGTTTATAAAAAAACTATGTTAGTAGGTATACGGGGCAAAGGTAGAGATTTTTCGAGATTGTAGGTAACACATTCAAATTTGGGATCTTGGCACGCGCCAAGTCTTGAGAAATTTGATTACGAAGATCTTCCGCTCTCTTTTGATGAATGAACTAATTAAAAACACGCGTTTTACTAGTCAGTGTGCGAAAAAATGGCAGAGTTGCCAGTTTTTTAGAGTTCCACCTATCAACAAAATATTGCCACTGTAAAAATTTCAGGAAAGTAATACTTATAGTTTTATTACATCCATGTCTTTTATTAACAACGCAAACGTAATAACTTTGATTAATTAAATATTACTACTACTTCAACGTATACATAAATATTTTAAGTCGTTTCAATTCAATAATCTTAATGATTATCAGTCTAACATCTATTTCTTACTAACGACTCATTCTGCTTGACTCATTTCTGATAAACCAAAATTGAACCAAAAGGTATATTTTACGACCCAATCGGAACCGACCCAATCTGTTTGAGTCGTTTCAGTTATTTGGTAAAATTATATTTCTAATCAAAACTAATTCCTAGAAAGGATTCAAACTGTTTGAGTTTATTCTGTTTTATCGACCTTAGGAACACATTCATAGCAATCTCATTACTCAAAAACAATTCAAGCGGACTGAGTTAATTCAGCAAATACATTTTGTATGCTCTTCATACATGTGGGTTGAGTCGGAGTAGTGAAAAAACTAGTTTGAATGTACATTTTAAAGCTAGGGTTTTCATTATATGATAGATTCGACCCTCGGGAGTACGATGGCATACTTAACTCAATTTTGGCCAAAGTGTGGATTAAGTCCTTTCTGCTTAACTACGTCCAATTCATGAATCCCCGACCGGTTCTATGAGACCGCTCTTATTGTTTTACTATTGTGTCTCGTTTTGCGGGTATGTGATAGGTTAAAACATGTTGAGTGATAATTAATATTAATTAGTAAATAATCCTTATCCTTCTTTTTCTCTGAGGAGCTCGTGGCTAGATAATAACAGCCGCACGGGTCGATCTTCAAGGTTAAGCAACGCTTGCCAAGGTTGGTCTGTGGGATGGGTGACCATCTTAACATACCGAGTTTCCTCCGTGCCTCGGAAAGGACGTTAAGCGGTTGGTCCTTTGGCAGTCGTTACGGATAGTCAGAAGCCAGCAAATCTGAATCCAGTCTGGCCATGAAGTACCGTGTTACCCCAGTTAATGGGTTGTGGTCGTTGTGGAGGTCTAGCAGGCAGCCGCTCCGCGTAAAATACTGGTATTCAGCTAAATCCGGCTTATTGGGGTCGGCTTCCCAGCCGACCCCAATATAGTTGGGAAAAGCCTAGGCAGATGATGAATCCTTATCTTTCTCTAATTGTATATACATTTTTTTCAATATAATTGTCTCTTAATTATCTCACAGAAGGTTTAAAAAGTAGAGTATCCAACACGGGGATAAAGCTGTCTTTGTCTTGGGTAGCTTGCATTCCTCACATTTTACTTAGGTTTCTATATGAACTCCCTTGCAGTGCTCGGGAGCTAATTACATAGATCCCCCACTTCATTAGGGATTAAACCTAGAAAACTTCGTTACATTCGGAATCTAATATACCGCCCACAACTTTAAGACACTGCTTTATCCCCTAGTCACAAATGTAATTGACTTAAAAAAAAAACCTAGTGGGGGTTCTCAAGTCGACGGATTCATAATTATGATTTTTACAAACCTTCCCTAAATCCTTTTGGTATTTTTTTGTCGAGCCGCCTTGAACCAGGCATTGTGGTAGGTATCTAGGTCGTCTCATTACCTCTTGTCAGGTCTGCATCGTATGTATCTATTCGTATTTTCATCGTAATTTAACATTCCGTATTTTCTACTGGATCTAAATTAGAACTTAAATAAATAAAGCTTTAGATCGCTAATCGAAGCGAAGTAATTTACAAATTAAACTGTTTAATTTTTTATTATCACTGTTGGCAAAAATACGCCTTCTTGTTCCAATCCAATTATTTCCAGTTTAAATCGAAGGAAAAGATTTTGATTAAACCTTTTTTAGATCATGATTTGTAAAAAATATATTTTAAAAACATCTTTTTTTATTTATGGCAATTGAGCAGGTGGTCACTGTTTAGCTGATTCGATTTGACAGCTATGATGTCACAACATGGCGCTAAATCGATCTTATTCTTATTTCAAATGTTCTCTTAATAAGCTAGTGCGCCTCACCATCAACGATTGCATCACTGCTTACCATCAGGTGGGATCGCAGTCAAGCACTAGTTTATAACAATAAAAAAAAAACTACAATGTTTGGGAAAACGGTCTCGATTTATTTTCATTAGACGCTTTTCTTTATTGGCAAAACCTTTTCAGAGACTAAAATATACTCTTATAGGCTTTGCGGAGCTGTAAATGGGGATTCCATTATAAAATATTGTTGTGTTTTTAGGGTTCCGTACCTCAAAAGGGAAATCCTTTTAGGATCATTTTGTTGTTCACCTGTCTGACTGTCAAGAGTCGTATCGTGTTAAATTAATAATTTGTATTGTTTGTTTTGTTCGTGTGTAGATCGGCTGATTCGTGAGCTCAGCAGCACTATGGTGGGTTGTTCAATCAACGGGACACTTGTCAACAACATAAGTTATGCCGACGATATGGTGCTGCTGGCCCCATCGATCAGCGCCCTCAGGACGCTGGTGTCGGTGTGTGAGCGATATGCCGGGGCCCAGGGTCTTAGATATAATGCAAGGAAGAGCGAGTGCCTACTTTTCAAGGCAGGTAGTAAAACCTATGATGTACCACCCGTTACACTTGTGGGGACTGCTTTGGAATGGGTCACGTCTTTAAAATATCTGGGGCACTGGGTCACTGACACACAGACCGATAATAAGGACATGGAGAGGGAACGTAGGGCGCTGTCAGTCAGGAGCAATATGTTGATCCGTTGGTTTGCAAAGTGTTCATATGATGTTAAGGCTACACTTTTCAGGGCATATTGTCAATCTTTTTATACCTGCAGCCTATGGGTCGACTACACGCAAAGGGCTTACAGCGCCTTACGAGTCCAATATAATAACGCATACAGGGCACTGTTGAGGCTGCCGCGACACTGCAGCGCATCAGGGATGTTCGCTGAGGAACGTGTAGATGATTTCTATGCAATCGTACGAAAGCGTGTCGCCTCCCTGATGCGGCGGGTGCGGGGCAGTGCCAACAGTCTCTTGATGACTGTGGCGGATAGGACTGATGGCCTCATATTAAAACACTGGACGAAGACGCAAGTGTTGCCTACAACCCGTGCCCAGAAGTAGTGTGTGTCAATTGTATTGTGAATTTTATAGGATGATATTTATGTACTAATACTAGTTTCTAAGTTGTGTATGTCTTTACTAACCATATGGATTGTATTATCTGATTAAATAAATTTATTATTATTAAAATTAAAACCATATACTCAGGTCTTTTTTTTTCAAGTGGGGAATCATCAGAATGACTTCTCCTGCTCTTGAACGGAGCGGGAGGGCGTCGCAGACTCTGACTGACTAAATCCCAACCCGTTCCTTCATTGCCTTCGGTCTGGGGTGCTTATCTTTCGGAATTTCCGAGTTCCCCAGATATGTATAGTGTATACTCAGGCCTGCGTTCCCTTGACGCTGTGCAGAAATCAAACATGTACGTTAATGAGGCACAAGTATACCAAAAAGTCTGAAAACTGAAAATTTGTAGTTACGTCACTATCATGTTAGAGATTCAAAAAAATCTTCAAGACTCGATTCGGGAATTCACTGTTTCATAGGTAAGTTGGTACGGAACCCTCAGTGTGCGAGTTCTATTCGCACTTAACCGATATTTTTTTTACGTTAATCTCAAATAATCCTGAAAAGGGAGCTTTTATATAGAGCATACTAGCATAAAGCAACAATCTATATTGATTTATGGATTAAAATATTCGTAGTGATTTTTATGAAAAATGGATGTTGTATCTTTTTGGTCGGAATGGGAACTAAAAGAGGATTTATAAATGGGTTTAAGGGTCTATTCCACTACCACAGCCATAATATCACGTCATGTATTTAGCTACTATTTTTTTTTATAAAAATAAATGGCTTCATTCACACTGACCACGTGTTGTTGTAGAACACAATCGTTTTATATGGTACCAGTGTATCGACTATACATGACACAAAATACACAACAATAATGATCAATGTTCTATTATTTTTTTTGTTAGATTGTTAGCTTGCTCGCTTTAGCACATACTGTAAGTATAGTTAGCAATTGATCAATAAAAGAATAAATATCGCAACCACACGCCGTGTGGCTGGAAACACGAAACCACAACGCAACCACTTCGATATTTGTAGGTATGACAATGCAACTGCAAGAAACTGCAGTGATACGAGTACTATTCATACATAACCACTTTTTGTCGCTGCGATGTGGTGTGGTTGTGGCGCGTGTATATAGAGCCTTACTCTCGAATATTCTTGAAAAAGGAATCTTTATTATGGAGCATACAAGCGTAAAGCAAAGAATCTACATATATTGGTCAATGAATAAGATATATGAAGTGAATTCTATGAAAAATGGTTGTTGTATCCATTCGGTCGGTATAGGAACTAAAAGGGGATTGTTTTCTTTTTGTTAAATATGTCTATAAAGCTTTACTTACTTTCAGAATTATTGGCTGGAAACGAAGATGATACCTGTAAAGAAAAGAAAAAGGAATTTTAGACAAATTTATAACAAAAGGATAATTTCTAGAACACAAAGGGTAACTGAAGGAACAAAGTTGTTTATGTTTTATTCAGTAAAAAAACTATTATTTCTACTAGTAGAATAAGTACTTTTCCTGCTATGCTTGGAGCGAGTTGCTCGTGTGAAGCTTTTGCTGGTAACTTATTTTTTTTAATGATAACTTTTTTTTATTGGTCGCACTAGAAATGACTAGTGTATCGTGGGTGCGTTCACAAACATGTAATCTCATCACACACACAAATTGATGGTCCACGAAGGAGCACGCTTGCCTAGAAGTAACTTATTCACATTTCTATACTTGAACTTTGACCGTGTCATGTTAAAGTAAAATAAGTAAATACATCATTTTTCAGCAAATATCTACCTGCTTCCACTTGTAAACACTTCGAACCCACCCATTTACGCAGTGATTAGCCCCCCAGGCGAGACTCGAGGGTACATAATAAAGATCAGATGACAAGCGAGATCTCCGGAGATGACGTCACTAAACAAAACATACTTTGTTGTGACTGATCTGATTCGTGTCCACAGATATTGTGACATCGTTTCCCTAATAAGTTAAGTTACGCCGTGTAGTAATACTCGTATATTATGTAAGTAGTAATAATATTGCGTTATCCGCATTGCAACAAAAATGTTTGGTAATGAGTGCCACTAAATGAGCAATTATTGATTAACTAGCTTCTGACAGCGACTTCGTCCGCGTAAAAAAAGGCTTCTCCATAAAAACCCCTGTCCCCTGGCCCCTCGTTTCATCCCCATACGGGATGAATTTTGGAAGCTACTCTATTAGTGCTCGGTTACATCATAAAAAGAAATATAGTCCAAAATTCCACGTTCCTAGTCCTAGTAGTTGCGGCTTTGCGTTGATGTGTCAGGCAGTCAGTTTCTTCTTTTATCTATAAATATATACTATAGATTAGCTTGTTCCAGCGGCTTCAACCGTGTGAAAGTAGGTTTCTTCATACATACTTTGTTCCCCCCGTTTCATCCCTTTTCACCAGGGAGAGTGGAGACGGCGAGAGATGTCGTGCGGTGTTCCGCAGGGATCGGTACTAGGACCGCCCCTGTGGAACATCGGATACGACTACGTGCTGCGCGGCGACCTCCCCGACGGGGTCAGCGTGGTCTGCTACGCAGACGACACGCTGGTCCTGGCGCGGGGAGAGTCGTACCAGGCGGCGGCCGAAACAGCGACACGCGGGGTTGCGACAGTCGTGGAGAGGATCCAGCAACTGGGACTCAAGGTGGCATTGCACAAGTCCGAGGCTATGTGCTTTCATGGCCTTCGGACCGCGCCACCACCGGGTTCCCAAATAACGGTAGGGGGGGTTCACATCGGCGTCGGGTCGACGATGAAGTACTTGGGACTCGTCCTCGACAGCCGGTGGACTTTCGAGGAGCATTTCCGACGTTTGGCCCCCAAACTGGACAGGACTAGTGCCGCTCTGAAGCGGCTCCTGCCCAACCTAGGGGGTCCAGACGCCCCCTGCCGGAGGCTCTACGCGGGGATCGTTCGGTCCATGGCCCTTTACGGGGCGCCAGTTTGGGCGCCATCGCTAGGTAAGCGACCAGCGGCCAAACTGAACGCTTGCCAGAGGGTCATGGCCATCCGGATGGTGCGGGGATACCGCACGATCTCCCGCGAAGCGGCGAGCCTCCTTGCTGGCCTGCCACCGTGGGATTTGGAGGCAACAGTCCTTGCACGCATGCACGATTTGCGCGTGGAGATGCAACGCCGGGGCGAAACTCCGCTGCCACGACAAGTCGCGGCATGGCGGACAGAGTTCCGGCGGGATCTCAGGGTGGCATGGCGACTGCGACTGTCGCAACCCAGTGCTGGGCATGCCGTCATTGCGGCGGTAAGTCCCCTCTTTGAGGAGTGGTTGGAAAGAAGTCACGGCGTCCTCTCGTTCCGTATGACGCAGGTCCTCACCGGACACGGTAAGTTCGGGAGGTTCCTGCATCGGATCAAGGAGGAAAGGACGCCCGGGTGTCGCCACTGTGTGGACCGCCCGGAGGACACGGTGGAGCACACGGTAGAGGTGTGCCCCGCTTGGGCGGAGCACCGCCGTGTCCTTGTGGAGGCTATCGGCGGCGGTGACCTCTCGCGCCGGGCCCTGGTAGAGGCCATGGTCCGGAGCGAGGAGGGGTGGCAGGCAGTCGCCTCCTTCTGCGAAGCAGTAATGTTAGCGAAGGAGGCTGCCGACCGCGTGAGGCAACGGAACTCACGCCGCCGCCGCCGAGATCCCGATCCCGATTTCCGACCACCGTAGGCGCGGGCTCGCGGATAGCGAGCGCTGGGTAGCTCGCCGTCCGGCAGTCTGGTAATAATCTGGACCGAGCCTAGTCGTCGACGGCGCGTTCTGTTTCACGCGCGCCTCAAGGAGATGTCAGCAAACTGTAGGGGCCCGGTAGGGCCGAAGCCTCTAGGGAACACGGTATCCGAAAGGTTGTCACCGTGTCCCCCAGATCGATGGTAACGAAGGAACGGGGTAGGGGTTTAGTCAGTAAGAGTCTGACACGCCCTCCCGCTCCGCCCAAGAGTGGGAGAAGTCATTCTGATGATTCCCCTACCGGAAAAAAAAAAAAAAAAAAAATCCCTTTAAGCTTTTAAGTTGTTTTTTTAGCATCGGATTATTTTTAATATGACATTTTTTTATCTTTGCCTATATACCCATTTGTGTTTTTACGATTATTATATTATTTGTAACCCTAGAGCTCTGTTGTATACAAAAATAAACTGACTGACTGATCAACATAAACGCACAGTCGAAACTAATAGACATACGAATGTGAAATTTCGCACAAGGCTTCTTTATATGATTTAAGCGAACACTAACAGGAATCCCCAAAATTCACTCTCTAAGAGTATGAAAAGAGGGTCCAAAGTTTATGTAAAGATACCTATTTTCACGCGGGCAAAGCCACTGGCAAAAGCTATTTATTATTCATTTACTTTAATGGTTTCCTACCATAACGACAGGTAAACCGCACCAAACAGTTTCCATCAGACCAGACCAAGTTGATTGATTGAAAAAAAATAAAACCGATAAACCTCATAGAGTGTTCGATTTGCAAATATATTGGATCCTGCGACCAATAGGAGGTCAGGAAGTGACAGGTGACTGACACTTCGATCCAATCATATGCCAGCTCGCGTTTGTACGAGAAAATGTGAAGAATGAAGGGTTTCTTATAATGATAATCTGAGGGTAGACAGGATTTTTCATCTTGTTTTTTAGTGGGCTTGAGAAAGGTTGGATTTTTGTATTACCAACAGTACGGCCGTTATAAGTTAGCGAGTCTGAAGTTAGGCTCTGCGATTTTTGGCGCTTGAAAATTCGTACAAAAATAAAGGTATTAAAAAAATAAATGCCAATAACAATTTTTAACCAAAATAACAACTGCAAATTGCATTTATTTTTTAACTAAACTAAACTAACTTCAGACTCGCCAACTTATAACGGCCGTACTGTACTGACTAGTGATAGTGGCTTCATCTGCGCGAAGTAGGTTTCTTTATACAAACTTTGGATCTCCGTTTCATCCCCTCAAGAGGTGAATTTTTGAAAGTCTTTGGTTGTGGCGACACTCCGGGGACGCCTATGTCCAACAGTGAACATAGGCTTCTTTCGGCCGAAATAGTGATTATGATTGTGCTATATTGTTGTCCTTTCATTGCGTCACGCCCATCTACTGGTAAATAAAAGATTTTCAGCTTTCGTTTCACAAATTAATTTGACTTGACAAATTATAGAATCAAATTCAGCTTTTAGTACAATTTAATGAGGGAATTACCTATTGAACAACCACGTTTCCTACCTAATTATGTCAATAAGATTATACGAATTCAAACGTTCTTCCAATTCTAAAGGATCCTTGTGAAATAGGAGTACGAGGAAATATGGTACAGTCACTAGCATAAATATTTTACACTTAAGCGACATTCAAAGTGTTGTGAATTATTATGGTATGGTTAAAAAGAGCACAGATGACTGACTGACGAACCGACTGAGGTGACTGACCGAAAGAATATACAATGTGTTGTTTCGAAAGTGTATGGTATTTCGGGAGGTATTATGTTAGTGATACTCGACCCGAATCAATAATAAAATGAGTACCTAGGTAATTTATTCATTTATTATTTCATTATAAAAATCGGTATGTGTGAACTAACTACCTTTATCAAAACGCGGCCAGTCTGATACTGGCCCTATAACTGCGCTTTCACACACACAAACACTATTTCACTGATCCAAAGCACACTAGCACTTCCCGCACGTTTGTTTAGAGTTATTCTGAAAACTAACTAAAATTAAAATAAAATAAAATTTACATGTTATTGATTTGACCAAGTATTGTATTTTATATGATTATTTGTGTCATTTTTTATAACCTCCCGAAATGCACATAAAACACTTTCAAAACAACACATTGAATATTCCTTGTGAGGTAAAAACAACAACATATCTATTTGAATGATATTTTGGTCTAGTGGTTTGTGGCCCTGACTGCTATGGCGGAGGTGATGGTTTCGATTCCCACTCAAAACAAATGTCTGTGTAATGAGTAAGATTGTAATGTGTTCTGTGAGAAATTTTAGAAATATAAAACCTGATTTAATTATTTGTTTTAGAAATAAATGTCTGTTTATCAGTTGTCTAGTACTCATAGCACAAGCTCTGAGTTAGTTTTAACCTGTACAAAATGAAATTGGAGATCGCGAATTGGTGATAAATATCACGAAATGTTTGCTAGCAAATTCTGTGCTCTGACGTCAGATTCTTGTTATACCATTTACTATACGAGTAGAGTACATATCATATTTATGTGCTATATCAGAGAGCATCTTAGTTAGTAGATCATTCATTCGTCTTATATAATTAAGTTAATGTAGGCCCCAATTAGGCGGGCTCTGTGTAATTATGTTGATTGACGGCTGATTCCTGAATGCTTGTTTATTAATGATCGCTTGACACGAGTTAAGTAGCAATTGAGCTTGATTTCAGTGATTATTCAACACCGCTAGAGGTATAGAGCACGTTTGAAATATGTAGTTACCATGGTTCTGGAACGTAAATAGCAATTGAAGAATACAGGTGGGTTTCAGTTAGTAAGTATGATATAACCTCTCGCTCCATAAAGAGTGGCAGAAGTCTTTTCACGATTTCTCATGTAAAAACAGGGAGAGGTCGCCGAGAGGGCCCTACCGTCGATGTAGGCAATCAAGGACCGACCCTAGTGGGAGAGGCCTCCATCACATGCTCTACCGTGTCACGTGTCGTGACACCGGCAGTTTCTTCTCGTTCGGTAAGGATTTGCATCAGGTGGAAAATGAACACGCAGTAGCGCCTCTGTAACCACTCCTTAAAGAAGAGTCTTGTGTTGCCACTTGAGGGAAACTTTGGTAGAAATGATAATGATTTATCACACAAAGAGGTTGTAAATTCAACCCGTAAGTTCTTTTTCCATTATTGTTGTCATTATCACTTTGTCAACTCGAAACAAATTGACTAATCAATGTTTTAGATAATTATATTTTGATAAGCCTTGTTTGGGTTGATTTTAACATGAATTTATTTGAATAAATAGTTAACTATTTCTTTCGAAGTGGCGCATTAAATTTTTTCTCCACTCTGTGCCTTTCTTCTAGTATACACGTGCCAAACTTAGTTATGTTGAAGTACATAAGTACTTCAACCACCACGAATATATGAAGAAAAAATACCAATATAAAAAAGAACTTTCACACAGAACAGAATACGTCAATCAAAAACTTCTATAACCCGATAAACTAAACGACTTCAACGACTTAAAGTCTTTAGAGATCCCTAGAAACTCTCAAGTCACCTCAAACCATTCATACGAAAAACTTAGTCCAAGTTATGGAGTATTCTCGTTTCGAGACCCAGATTTTCGGCACCAAAATTTTCAGCATCAGTAGATATTTTGGATGGTAGTCACCTATACAAAATCCCAACCCAAAATACCTATTGGTGCCGAAACGGGAAGTGCTAAAAATTTTGGTGCTGAAAATCTGGGTGCCAAAACGGGAGCATACTTCCAAGTTATCATTCCTTCTTGACTCCACAAACTGTCGCGGCCACCTGACGTCTACACAAATCGATTCTCGCTTTACTCAAATCGATTCTTATTCAGACGTTAAGGAACTTTTGACAGGAGGGGGGAGGTCTGTCAAAAAGTTTGGGAAACGTAGTTTGGGACTTGTGCGTTTAAGGTAGACTACAAAACGTCGAAATTAATAGAGATGGCATTGCTAATAGTATTCTTAGTTTTGTAATGGCGTTGATTCAACGCCGTCACGCCCAATCTCAGAATTAAGTTCTTTCTTCCAAAAGGGAGGGTTCTGAGACGCAAGGCAGAGAAGAAACCTAGGAGTGGGTTTTATTTAGTCAGTAACAGTCTGAAACGACCTCCCGCTCCATTCTAGAGTGGAAGAATCATTGGATTTTTTCCCCGTTGGGTCTTCAGAAGCCAACCCATTGCCTTAGAGGCTTAGACCCTGCTGGGCTACTACGTTTTTGCTGACATCCCACACACATACATGTAGTGTCCCACGCGCGCCTTTAGACACTCCGTCTACGACTTGGGCATGTCACTGGGGTTGACTAATTAACTAACGAAATTTCAAAGTAAAGATTTTTTACATTTTAAACTGAAAAACAGCCATGTGCGTGTCGGACTCGCGCATAAAGGGTTCCCTACCCTCCGTAGCAAGTTTATACACCCCAAAATAAAAAACAGTACGTACTTTTTTTTTATAATTAAGAAAATTCCATGAACAATACCTATGATACTTGTTTGTATTATACGTCGATGTGACACGGTATATTTATAGAGGCCGATGTTACGTCTCACTACTCTATGGGAAGGAAAAAGGGAGCAAGATGAATTGGTATTGCGTGCTTGCGAAGGTAAAATATGGCTGTTAGGTATTATTAACGTTGTTGGAAAGAATGGAATGGGTGACAGTTTGAATAAAGAGTTTTTGGCATTATGGTTTTTAATGGCACTTCAGTAATAGAATAAACTTTATTGTAGACCAAAAATTAGAGAAGCTTCATAATTGATTTGATATTGTTTTAGTTTAATCGCCGTTTGTGTTCTTTTGTGGTAGGAGATCGCCAAATGACTTCTACCACTCTTGTGGATCGAACTAGCGAGTCATACTTTTACTGACTACAAACCACCCGTGTTGCTTCAGTTACTTTTGGCGTTCCGTTGACCATTTCGAAAATTCCGCAGCTTTGGCATGAGAGTACGACTCGAAACCCTTTAGGTATGAAATTAAAAACGCGGTCATCATCATCAGTTAAGCCAAAAAACCTACATAGTTGGACAGAGGCCTCTCTAAAGTGTCACTATGACGACCAGTCCTGCGCGTTTCGCAATCATCAGATTTCCGCGAACCTCACTAGATCATTGTTTGTACTGAAACGTTACTGTGGACCTTTTTTTTATATACCATTAACTAGTGCTTGACTGCAATCCCACCTGATGGTAAGCAGTGATGCAATCGTTGATGGTGAGGCGCACTAGTTTATTAACCTATCACATACCCACAAAACGAGACACAATAGCAAAACAATAACAGCGCGGTCTCATAGGACCGGTCGGGGATTCATGAATTAAGAGCCTATTCACTCTAGTCTTGAAGATACCCAAATTACAATCGGACGGAAAGACCGCAGCAGGCAAATTGTTCCAATCCTTCGATGTACGCGGTATAAAAGACGAGGCAAACCGCTTTGTCCGGACCGTGCAGGTTTCGACAACGTAAGGATGGATACTCGGATATACCTGGAACTCAATACGCAGCTTCAGTCACTAAAAGTTTGACACGCTCTATCACTTAACCCTAAAGAAGTCATCTGATTATTTCTTCTATCAAAAAATGCTATAATTCTAATTAAAATACTCTTTCCAAAAAAATTCTTAACCCGCTAAATGCAGCAAAGAATTCGCTATCCTTCGATTGCTACTGTTCAAAGAACTTCTCGATCTTTGTTGTTTCAAATACCTTTTACCTTTGCAAGGGTTAAACTTTATTTGTTCATTGTTATACCAACTTGGCTATTAGTTGGTAAGTATTCCAATCATTTGAACAAACGTTGGCTTGTCTGTTGTTAATGTTTCTTGATCGTGCTTTCGAAGAAACTTTTGTTTCTCTTGGAGATTAATCAATAGAGCATTGGAGGCGGTAGTCATGAATAATTTAACGTTTTCAAGTACTTTATACTACTAACTCCAGGTGATTCTACTGTGGGCTTGCGGAAGACGAGCAATAGGCAACTCACCGTCCGATAAAGACCAAGCCTGCGTCGATAGCGCGTTGTGTTTAATATGCGTCTTAAAGAGCTGTTAGCATATTTTATTGATGGCTGACAGGGATTGTTCAAAAGAGTTTCCGAAACCCTCGCAGAAGGCAACTGAAGGAATACGGTAGGTATTAGTCAGATAAACTGTGGCAACCTATGTCGCTCTACCTATAATTAGCAATACATTAGCATTATCGGCCTTATAATGTTCCCACTGCTGGGACTCAGGCCTCCTCTCTAGGCCTATAATTACAGTAGGCTGTAGGAGTTGTTCAATAATTTCCCGAAGGCATTTTACTAAACAAATATTAATTGTTCATGTGCTTTAAGTATAATAACTGTACCAAAACTATATTTGTCTTTTTAGTTTAGTTTAGGTCGCCAAATGGATCGAGTTAAGAGCTACTGGTCAGACCTCAGAACTAACGGCTTTACGTGCTTTCCGAGGCACAGCGTGTCAGTAATCTTCTAAATAAACTTAAAAAAGAACATACGAGTTGAAAAATATTCAAATTTTCAGATGAAAAGTAAAAAAATATAATCCTAAAACACTCCTAGCGTTACCTAAGCGGATTAGTTCCAAAAAATTCATGACTCAATGAATTAAATTCTAGTTTATTGAATAAAAATATATTCATATTCATATTGCTTTTTAGAATTGACCTAGACTTCTTTTGAGTGCTTTTTTAAAACGATTTTGAAGTGGTATCGTGATTTGCTACTTTTAAAAGGTTAGCTGAAAAGGTACTTTTACGTATACAAATATTTTTTGGCAGTTTTCTAGATTAATTTATTGAAAAAGGTACTTAGGTACAAGGGTCTTGAAAAGGGTTATTAGATTAGTTTTTATGTTTTCCAATATGGTGTTAGGTACTTTTATTATTTTGTGAGTTCAGCCAAAGATTGAGTACCTTAGTTGCCTTAGTTACCTAATAATAAAGGAATATTATTTACCAATACCAATGAAGAGATCCGCAAGAGAACTAAGGTTACCGACATAGCCCGAAGAATCGCCAAACTTAAGTGGCAGTGGGCAGGGCACATTGCTCGTAGAACAGATGGTCGATGGGGACGGAAGGTTCTAGAGTGGCGGCCACGTACCGGAAGACGCAGCGTCGGAAGGCCTCCCACAAGGTGGACCGACGACCTGGCGAGGGTCGCGGGAATCCGATGGATGCGAGACGCGCAGGACCGGTCGCTGTGGCGACGCTTGGGGGAGGCCTATGTCCAGCAGTGGACGTCTTTCGGCTGAGATGATGATGATGATGATGATTATTTACCAACGATGACCGAAAGGGTCTGGAGTGGCAAACGCGTATCGGAAGACGCAGCGATGGTAAGCCTTCTTAAACTTGAACCAATGTCTTTTTGAGAGTCGCAGAATTACGATGGATGCGAGATGCACACACTTTTGCCGTATTTTTCAATTTAAATAAATTTCCTTTGAAAAGTTCATCGATAGAAGTCAGGACTACAGGTTTTGTTGCCCGCTAGGACTGCGAGAATTTTCTGAAAACGAAATCCGTAGTTCTAGAAGGCAAAGGGCCTAAGGCATTAAGGCGACTCAAGTCAACATTTTTTCCATACAAATTTCGGGGGGGTTTTACTCCACTATTTGATCATGTACATCCAAAGTTAAACATGATATCGTTTTGTCTCATTATTAATTTTGTCTGTACGGAAGCAGAATTGTAAAATAATAAGCCAATAAAAAGTTACGAGCTTCTAAAGTTTCGTTTTTTTGGCTAATTTTAACACAATTTTGAGCGTAAATTAGAAATAAAAGAAGCATCAAATTTCAAAAACGAAGCCTGTACCGACACCACAAATTTATCGAAGAATTTAATACATTTTATTTGAAATTGATTGATGCAGTGGTTTTTTCGTAAAACCCCTTCTTCCAAAGGCCTTTTTGTATTTTATCACGCACGCCTTTTACTCAGAACTATCGTGCATCTCACTGAATAAAGTTACCCCCGGTTGCGGTGCGGGGGGACGAACGTGTCACAGCGCCGCGCGCGGCTGTCTGAGTTTGGTTCAGTCTACTGCGGCCTATATCGTTCGTATGACGTGTATTGTTGACTACCTATAATATGTAAGCTTTATTAACCGACTTCAAAAAAAGAAGGAGGTTATCAATTCGACTGTATTTTTTTAAGCTATTGCATAGCTTCTATCGCGGGCCTTGAGCGTGGGGACCGAATCCAGAAATTCCGTAACGAAAAAACCTAACACCCTCCACTCCGACCGCCCAATTGAACGAGACGGGTTTTGTGTCTGGTCCGAGCAACTGCCCAATTGAGCGAAACGGGTGTTGTGTCTGGTTCGGGCAACTACCCAATTGAGCGAGATGGATGTTGTGTCTGGTCCGGGCAACAGCCCAAGTTTTTTTTGTTTAGTCTTTAGAGTGCATCTTGCGACCAGAGAGTTGTTATGTCTGGTCGGGCAACTGCCCAATTGAACGAGACGGGTGTTGTGTCTCGTCCAGGCAACTGCCCAATTGAGCGAGGCGTGTGTTGTGTCTGGTCCGAGCAACTGCCCAATTGAGCGAGACAGGTTTTGTGTCTGGTCCGAGCAACTGCCCAATTGAGCGAGGCGGGTGTTGTGTCTGGTCCGAGCAACTGCCCAATTGAGCGAGACAGGTTTTGTGTCTGGTCCGAGCAACTGCCCAATTGAACGAAACGGGTGTTGTGTCTGGTTCAGGCAACTGCCCAATTGAGCGAGATGGATGTTGTGTCTGGTCCGGGCAACAGCCCAAGTTTTTTTTGTTTAGTCTTTAGAGTGCATCTTGCGACCAGAGAGTTGTTATGTCTGGTCGGGCAACTGCCCAATTGAACAAGACGGGTGTTGTGTCTCGTCCAGGCAACTGCCCAATTGAGCGAGGCGGGTGTTGTGTCTGGTCCGAGCAACTGCCCAATTGAGCGAGACAGGTTTTGTGTCTGGTCCGAGCAACTGCCCAATTGAACGAAACGGGTGTTGTATCTGGTTCAGGCAACTGCCCAATTGAGCGAGATGGATGTTGTGTCTGGTCCAGGCAACAGCCCTAGTTTTTTTTGTTTAGTCTTTAGAGTGCGTCATCCGACCAGAGAGATGTTTTGTCTGGTCAGGCAACTGCCCAATTGAGCGAGGCGGGTGTTGTGTCTGATCCGGGCAACTGCTGCTGCACAGCACGCCAGTCATGTGGCCCGCGTCCGCGGTCAATAGGAAGGTGAACTCAGTGCGGCGCCACAGCGCTATGTGAGGTGAGGTACACGACGCGGCGCGCGACCAGACGGGCGTTGTGTCTGATCATTATTGTGCAGTAGAAGGGTCTCAAAATAAGAAAACAAATGAAAATTTGTCTTTTTTTTTCATTGCCGAGAAACGAACAAAGGTACGTAAGAGCGTTTTCACATTATCCGATCCGATATCGGTATCGGATGCCGATCCGATATCGGAGTAAGTAAAATGTATGAAATGCCGTGCTCCGATATCCGATATCGGGCCGGACAATATGAAAGACAGGTACATATTTCATACATTTTACTTACCCCGATATCGGATCGGCGTCCGACACCGATATCGGATTGGATAATGTGAAAACGCTCTTAGGTATTATTTTAAATCTTTTGTTTTTCGAATTCGAGCGGCACACACCGCAACAACCGAAACGGTATGACATGTGTGCATCGTGTAATTTCGTTTTTATTCGGAATGGTTCGGAGCGCTATGTGCAAAGCAGACGTCGCGTCGTGCATGAGGACTAGCGTCTAACCGCTCATCACTGATACTATCTCTTTCGGGCACGATGTCAAGTGAGACAGCGTGCTTTATGGCCTCGCCCGCCAGTGAGTTCAAGCCCGCGCAAAGTGGGACCTTAAGTCCGCTTCTGTACTTCTGTGTGTATAAAATATTTAATAAATAAATAAAGGGCAACTACAAGATACAGGTGACTTAGACTGTTTTTACATTATCCGATCCGATATCGGTATCGGACGCCGATCCGATATCGGGGTAAGTAAAATGTATGAAATATGTACCTATCTTTCATATTGTCCGACCCGATATCGGATATCGGAGCACGGCATTTCATACATTTTACTTACCCCGATATCGTATCGGCGTCCGACACCGATATCGGATCGGATGATGTGAAAACGGTCTTATAGTCAATAAAAGTCTTACATGCCATTTCACTCCACCTCAGAGGGGAAAGTAATTGGACGAGTTTCTTCCTCGAAAAAAAGCTATAATAATCTATTATTCCATCGTTTGTCAATATAAAACAAAATTAATGACATTTACAGATATTGTTTTCTCTCAAAGTAATTGGAAAACGATGGAAAAGTTTTTCTCATCGCCAAAACTCAAGGTACGAGGAAAATTAAAACTCTCATTTCCTCTTAATTTTGCGCCGTATGGAAACCGATTCCTAAGAAAAGATGGTAGGTTGGTACAAATACAGGGTGATTTTTTTTACGGGTTTTATATGTTGCCATATAAAATACGAGTTTGGAAAACGCAAAGGCAAGGTTTGGAAAATAGTCCCAAAACGAAATACATACATAATAATACATATAGATGAAACCTTTCAAAGTAAGCGATTTTTGGTCAGGTTTGAGCTGACCGTAAAATTATTATTTTTTTTAACGCCAACGAACAAGTGACAAAATAACGAGTTACGAGTATTTTACTATAGATAAGCTCGTGCTTGATCTAATGGAAAGTAAAGATATGATCAACGATGGAGCACGTTTCCCTAGAAGTAACTTATTCACTCTTGACTTTACACCTAGGTTGTAGGTATCAGAAAACACAAACTCTACAGGTACTTCCTTTCCTTAAGTTCTTAGCCAAATTCTTTTGTGCATATGAGTGGAATATCCACCATGAACGGTGCATTACCGTACGCCTGGCGGTCCGATGATGGAATGAACTTGAAATTCCGATGCAAACCGAAATGCAACCAGAAGAGAGTTTAGTTTTTAAAGCACAAAAAAGGTGCGTCCGAGCAATTGCGGGCATCTATATTCCTGACTCTTGTGAGCCATATTTTAAAAAATTTAAGATATTGACCTTTCCATCCATTTACATATATGAAGTAGTAGTATTTATAAAAATGAATGAAAATCTCTTTGGTAAACTGAAATCGAAACGACATATGTTAAAAATATCCAACATACCTCATAAAACGGCTCAGTTTGACAAAAGCTTTTTTGGTATGGCACCAAAAATCTACAATAAGATACCTACTGAAATTTTGAGCACTAAGGAACTAACCTTGTTTAAATCTAAACTCCGTAACTTTTTAATTGAGAAGGCTTACTACACGATCCAGGATTTCTTAAATAATTGAATAATATATTTTGAGGGGATTTTTTCTTTTGACATTTTATTTTTTTAATTTTGACATTTTATTTTATTTTACATTTTATTTTATTTTACATTTTATTTTTTAATTTTGACATTTTATTTTTTTAATTTTGACATTTTAGTTTTTATTTTTGACATTTATGTGAAATGTTTGTAGTATAATTATGTTAATTTATTCATTGTAATTATTGTATGCCAATTTGGCAGGACATACTGGCACTATATTAATAAATTTAAACATCTGTATGTAACCTATGCCCACAATAAAGACATTCTGATTCTGATTCTGATTCTAGAAGAATGCCGACAAGATAGCAATTTGATCGATGCCCTAGACTTTGAAGCTTCGACTAAACGAGTGCATTATTACCATGCAATGACTGTGGAATACGACTACGTGCTGCGCGGCGACCTCCCCGACGGGGTCAGCGTGGTCTGCTACGCAGACGACACGCTGGTCCTGGCGCGGGGAGAGTCGTACCAGGCGGCGGCCGAAACAGCGACACGCGGGGTTGCGACAGTCGTGGAGAGGATCCAGCAACTGGGACTCAAGGTGGCATTGCACAGTCCGAGGCCATGTGCTTTCATGGTCCTCGGAACGCGCCACCACGGGGTTCCCAAATAACGGTAGGGGGGATCCACATCGGCGTCGGGTCGGCGATGAAGTACCTGGGACTCGTCCTCGACAGCCGGTGGACTTTCGAGGAGCATTTCCGACGTTTGGCCCCCAAACTGGACAGGTTTGGGGCCGCTCTGAAGCGGCTCCTGCCCAACCTAGGGGGTCCAGACGCCCCCTGCCGGAGGCTCTACGCGGGGATCGTTCGGTCCATGGCCCTTTACGGGGCGCCGGTTTGGGCGCCGTCGCTAGGTAAGCGACCGGCGGCGGCGGCCAAGCTGAACGCTTGCCAGAGGGTCATGGCCATCCGGATGGTGCGGGGATACCGCACGATCTCCCACGAAGCGGCGAGTCTCCTCGCTGGCCTGCCACCGTGGGATCTGGAGGCAACAGTCCTTGCACGCATGCACGATTTGCGCGTGGAGATGCAACGCCGGGGCGAAACTCCGCTGCCGCGACAAGTCGCGGCATGGCGGACAGAGTTCCGGCGGGATCTCAGGGTGGCATGGCGACTGCGACTGTCGCAACCCAGTGCTGAGCACGCCGTCATTGAGACGGTTAGGCCCCTCTTTGAGGAGTGGTTGGAAAAAGGTCACTGCGTCCTCTCTTTCCGTATGACGCAGGTCCTCACCGGACACGGTAAGTTCGGGAGGTTCCTGCATCGAATCAAGCAGGAGAGGACGTCCGGGTGTCGCCACTGTGTGGACCGCCCGGAGGACACGGTGGAGCACACGGTAGAAGTGTGCCCCGCTTGGGCGGAGCACCGCCGTGTCCTTGTGGAGGCTATCGGGAGCGGCGACCTCTCGCGCCGGGCCCTGGTTCAGGCCATGGTCCGGAGCGAGGAGGGGTGGCATGCGGTCGCCTCCTTCTGCGAAGCAGTAATGCTTGTGAAGGAGGCAGCTGACCGCGAGCGCGTGAGGGAACGGTCCTCACGCCGCCGCCGCCGAGATCCCGATCCCGATTTCCGACCACCGTAGGCGCGGGTTCGCGGACGGCGAGCACTGGGTAGCTCGCCGTCCGGCAGTCTGGAAATAATCTGGACCGAGCCCAGTCGTCAACGGCGCGTTCTGTTCCACGCGCGCCTCAAAGAGATGTCAGCAAACTGTCGGGGCCCGGCAGGGCCGAAGCCTCTGGGGGGAACACGTGGTATTCCTAAAGGTTGACACCGAGTCCCCCCCAGAACGAAGGCAACGAAGGAACGGGGTAGGGGTTTAGTCAGTAAGAGTCTGACACGCCCTCCCGCTCCGCCCAAGAGCGGGGGAAGTCATTCTGATGATTCCCCTACCAGAAAAAAAAAACCATGCAATGACTAGATACTAGTTCTATGAGAGAATTATTTTCATTGTCTCGATTAAAAAATCTGGATAGCAGCAGAATATAAGTCTGACATGCTGTGGCTGATCCCGCTCCGCCTAAAGCGGGAGAAGTCATTTTGATGATTATCTACCTTAAAAAAAGAAAATATTTCTTTATCGTTTTCAAACAACTGCCCTAGTGCGAGAAAGACTCGCACACGAAGGGTTCCGTACTATCTTAGCAAAAAACTGCAAAATAATCACGTTTGTTGGGGAGCCCTACATCATTATTATTTTTATACCAAGCCTATGTTGTTCCACTGCTGGGCAAAGGCCTCCCTCCATTCCTTCCATCGTTCGCGGCTTTGAGCCACTTCTTGCCAATCTTAAGGAAGCCATCCAAGTCGTCCCGCCATCTCTGTTTGAATGTTTGAATTTTTGTGAGAAGGATGCATGACTGACTAAATAAATTAGGTTAAGTTTAATTTTAAATAGTGTAATTGGCTTTGCCGTTCTATTTAATAAAAATAAATAAATCTCCTTCTCGGTCTACCGCGACCCCGTCGTGCGATTTCAGGGCACCAACCTTGTATTTTACTGGCCCACCGCCCGATCGGCATGCGGCAGACATGTCCTACTTGATTATTTATTTTAATTTGTTTTTAGTATTTGTTGTTATAGCGTCAACAGAAATACATCATCTGTGTAAATTTCAACTGTCTAGCCATCACGGTTCATGAGATACAACCTGGTAACAGACGGACAGAAAGCAAAGATTTATTAATAGGGTCCCGTTTTACAATTTGGATAAGTTAAAATATATCATCATCATCATCTCAGCCGAAAGACGTCCACTGCTGGACATAGGCCTCCCCCAACTTCAAGGTCTTCTCAGGGATGTGCCCTTACAGGCGTTGTACAGAGGGGGTTCCGGGGTGGTCTTTTAAGAGGACACGGGGCCCTCTCCGATGTGCTGATGGTGATCACCGGGGTTGTTTTAGTGAGGTAAGAATCCCACACTCCCTGGTCTTTTTCCCCAAAAGTCCAGGCGCCTTTTGAAGGTTTCCCCCCGTCAAAAAAAAATGCCTCCCCCAAGCGTCTCCACACCGACCGATCAATATTGGTATAAAATAAATATAATTTATACCAATATTGTTTTCATGAAAAAAGTACCTATAAGTAAACTCCCCAGTTAAAAAAACAACCTGTATAATGTACCTACGTCAAAAAAGCCATTTTGTTTCAAGATTGGTTATTTCCTTCGCGAGACGTCATATGTGATCAATACGTAATATTATGTAATCAATTTTATTTTCAAAAGACTCCATTCTGGATAATAATGAAGTGAAGAACTCATCTCATACGAGTATGAGGCAGTGGGCCATTCAATGAGATGTTAGATTGAGCTGTAAATTTGATCCTTAGATATTACAAAAGTTTTTTGTATGGATACCTACATTGTGAACACAAAGCCGTGCAATCAAACTGTAACCATATTGTTTTTAACACTGTTTTAACAGAAAAATACTTTCAAATGTAACAGATACTTACAATAATGTTACCGAATCAAACTGTAATCTTTTATATACAGTGTTAATATGTGTAACAGAAATAATCAGTTGCACAGTAAGTATGGCAGTAAGTATGGTTAGTACCGTGTTACCCCAGTTAATGGGGTGTGGAGGTCTGGTAGGCAGCCGCTCCTCGTAAAATACTGGTATTCAGCTAAATCCGGCTTGACTGGAAGTCGACCCCAATTTAGTTGGGAAAAGGCTAGGCAGATGATGATGACAGTAAGTATGGCTGCGTTTACCTGTTACACTTATTAACAGTGTTAACACTTTTATAAGTGTTTTGGATTAACACATTGAAAAGACATTTATAATTGTTACATATTTGATTCTGTTACAGATTCAACATGTAACACTTAAAATTTTGTAACCTTTATCATCATCTACCTAGCCTTTTCCCAACTATATTGGTGTCGACTTCCAATCAAGCCGGATTTAGCTGAATACCAGTATTTTACGAGGAGCGGCTGCCTACTAGACCTCCACAACCCATTAACTGGGGTAACACGGTACCTCATGGTAAGACTGGAGTCAGATTTACTGGCTTCCGACTATCCGTAACGACTGCCAAAGATCTACAAATGACTACCGGAATCTACGGCTTACCGTGCTTTCTGAGGCACGGAGGAATCTCGGTATGTTAAGATGGTCACCCATCCACAGACTAACCTTGGCAAGCGTTGCTTAACCTTGAAGATCGACCTGTGCGGCTGTTATTATCTAGCCACGAGCTCCTCAATTCTGTAACCTTTATGACGGTGTTTTTAAGTCCCTGCACAAAGCTATCTATTTTTGTGTTTTAAGCTTCTGCACGCGCCTTCGCTCGCGTCAATATCGGGCTGCGTATTTTTGTGTTTTAATCTTTTGCACGTGGCTTCGATTTTGTAAATGTCGGATGCCAACTGCGTAAAGTCGAAGATAAAAAGTATCCTACATACTTCCTTCGTATACCTCAGCTTAGTCTGTACCAAATTTTATTAAAATCGGTTCTGTCATTTAACAGCGTAAGCTTAACAGACAAAAATTACTTAATGTAAAAAAATAATAAAAACAAGTGAATGTGAAATAAGTGAATGTAAGGGAATTTAAGTGAATGTAAGTGAATGTAAGTGAATGTAAGTGAATTTAAGTGAATGTAAGTGAATGTAAGTGAATGTAAGTGAATGTAAGTGAATGTAAGTGAATGTAAGTGAATGTAAGTGAATGTAAGTGAATGTAAGTGAATGTAAGTGAATTTAGTGATTGTAATGAAATTAAGCGAAATCAAGAGAAATCTAGAGATTTTGCGTGCATGTGTGTGATGTTGGGTGTGCGTAAGCTTGTCACTTTTTTACGCTTAAACAGATTAAAGTGAATTCGGCACACAGTAAGACAATATCTTAGGACATCAAAAAGGATTTCCTTTTCCCAGGAGTATGTTCTCTTAAAATAATTTTCTGATTTCATGAGAACGAAATGAAATAGAAGAGACGGAATCGTCAACTAAACAATTCTTAAACCTCTACAGCGAAGTACGTAGAAACTGTATTCCCAGCAACGATACAGGACGTACAGGGAAACACACAATACCACTTTTATGAAAATGGTAAACAACAGATACATTACTGAGATTGCGAGCGCCGTTCGGAAACTGTGTTCATACGATGAAAAATGTATTGCAAATGTGCGTTCCGAGTCTTTGGCAAATAGATACTACCTACTCGTATATAAATGATAATTTAAAAAATTATAATAAGTTGTATTTTCGAACAGTTTTAATGTTAAAGGTTAAAATTCTCAGTTCGTGAGCTGATTTTGGCCGAAATATGTTCACTGTTGGAGATAGGCCTCCCCCAATTGTCATTACAAAGAATTTTTCCTTTCCAAAATAAGCATTTAGAAAAAAAAATGCAAAATAAATAATATGGCTGAAAGCCTCGCGTAAAAGAAACAAAAATCTCAAAAATCATGACGCGAGTAAATTTACACTTTTTCCTTTCCCCTGCCCTCTTTATTTCTAATTATATCCAAAAATATATTTTTTTCGTTTTACTTAAAAAGTAAAATAGACGTCTTCAAATTAAAAAGAAACCAACGAACAGAAACGTAGGATCATGAATATTAAGAATTCCATTATTTTAATTAAGAAGAATTTTGTGTTCATCTTATAAATAAAATACACTGTGCCATATTAAAATGGCACAGTCTATTTTGGCCTAAATTTTGGCCCAAAAACATTTTTTTTTTCTGAAAAATAGCGCATTTATCAATAACTAGCTTTAGCCCGCAGCTTCGCCCGCGTACATAAAATATAGCCTATGTCACTCAGGAATACAGCAGCTTCCTATTGGTAAAAAAAAATTAACAATCGGACCAGTACCTACTTCCACAGATTACCTCATAAGTACAAACAAAAAAATAAACTTTACCTCTTTATTTACCTCTTCGATACCTACGGGCTACGCCCATAGCTGAAAACGTGTCTACCTACATAGCATAGCATCAGCCTTATAATTTTCCCACTGTTGGGACTCAGGCCTTCTTTCTAGGTTAGGGAATGGGCCGCAATCCACCACGCGGGCCCAGTACGGATTGGTGGATGTCACATGTCTTCGAATTTTTGGTTCTAGGATATGCCAGTTTCCTCACAATGTTTCCCATCACCGTTTTGAAAGCAGTGGTGATAAAATTTATTAACTATATTAATTACACAAAGTAATGCGCCTGGCTGGGTTTGAACTCGCGACCTACAACTCGTCAGTCGCGGCCGTTACCACTGAGCCACCTACCTACATATCCTAAGAATTATTTAATGTTATAGAGCTGAAGAATTTGCTTCAGCGCGCTAATTTCAGGATCTACTAGTTCCATTTGATAAAATAATAAGTAATCAAGAATTGGAACCCTAAAAATAGTCCCTAAAACTTCCCAACAGCACTTTTATTACTTCCGATTCCTACTTGGTAAATTCGTTTACTTTTAGTAATATAACCAATTTATTATAATCAGAATAACTACGAAACAAACAAGGTACCCGTTACAAAAAAAAAAACACTTCCATCAATCTAAACTTGACAACTTTAGTCATCAAAACTTAGTCCTAACTTATTCCGATCCGATCACACTGTTTTAATATAAATAAGTATTGAACTCATCGCGATACGCATCTTTTGATCACCCTTCAGTTTAGGGATCCGTCAAATTTTGTGATGGTAAGGCGTACTGTCCACGGAAGCGTAGCTTCACAGACGCGTTTTCGACTACATCATCATCATCATCTGTCTAGCCTTTTCCTAACTATATTGGGGTCGGCTTCCAGTCAAGCCGGATTTAGCTGAATACCAGTATTTTACGAGGAGCGGCTGCCTACCAGACCTCCACAACCCATTAACTAGGGTAACACGGTACTTCATGGCAAGACTCGAGTCAGATTTACTGGCTTCTGACTATCCGTAACGACTGCCAAAGATCTCCAAATGACAGCCGGGACCAACGGCTTAACGTGCTTTCCGAGGCACGGAGGAAACTCGTTATGTTAAGATGGTCACCCATCCACAGACCAACCTAGGCAAGCGTTGCTTAACCTTGAAGATCGACTTGTGCTGCTGTTATTATCTAGCCACGAGCTCCTCTCCTCCTTCTTTATAAACGCTTATTTTTCAGTATATTTTTCAGGCTTAAGACAGCGTTATCACCATAGGCCATAGTCCCATATTACTTGAGGTCAGTGCAACATGTATTTTCTTCTTTTCTATCCTTTCAGAAGTTACGCTATCACTAACTCCCTTTTCTTTATATTATGAAAAGGAAGTTAGTGATGGCGTGGCTGCTAAGTGGATGGATTGTGTAAGGAGTGACATCTCTCATTCACCCTTCACTCACTCACTCTTCTTTTTTTTCTTCATTTTTTTTTCGGCCTTCGTCTTCCTCTCCATACATTCACATTTTAGTAACATGCGTTTTATTACTACTCTTCACAAAAATATGGTCAAACCAAGACAAACGATTACCTTTCAAATTTTCTTAATTACTATTTATCTCTATTCTATTAAAAACTATTTTACTTAGTAGTTTTACTTTTTTGTACTTAGCCTTACCCATTTCTAACAACAGCAATCTTTAAAAAAGAAACACAAACATGACCTGTGTTTTTATGACGATATAGCAATCGTAACACTTGACACATTTAATCATTGTCGACCCTTGTTCCAACCTTTCCATTTGAAAAGGTAAACAAGCAACCAAATATTATATGACTTGACTTATATGAGAAGTGACGGAACCCTCCCTGGGGGTCGCTTACGAAAATTCCCATCGTTTGTTTTTGTTTATTTTTTTCCTCGTAAAGCTGTACCTACGCAATCAAGGAAGCTATAAAATCAAGGTGGGTTCGTCAACTGTTCAAAAACCAATCGATATTCAAATGAAATGTCTTATTTTTACATAAACAGAGTCCTTTGAAGATATACTTTTAGATTAACTTGAGATAGGCGATTTTGTTTAATGTTCATTTTTAAACTAGTTTTTGCTTGGTGTTCAGAAGGACATTTCGAAAACGTAACATCGGAATATAAAAGGTATTTCCTTTTCCATGACATGAGCTATCCGATGTGCCACAATTCAAATCCACTTAGATGTATGCGGAATGTTTTCAAGGTGTCTGTCTATACATAAGGAAATTCAGGAATTCTAGGGTTTGTATGCGTGTACCAGTGACACCTGTGTAGTCAAGGAGTACATGCACAATTGTATCTTTCTTATCCAAGCATGCTCGGTACCGAGAACTGTCTGTGATGCCTATTGTGCGTAGTTGTTTGTTTAGATTGCAGTTAGGGATTGCAATCCAGCGGCATTTTCAATCCAGCTGGATTTTTGCTGGATTGGCCTGAATCCAGCTGGATCCAGCGCGGATCCAGCAAAATGTAGAACGCAAAAAAGACGACATTTATAAGATTTTTTTATGTTAACAAATTTTTATAATAACTTCTTACGATAATCTATAAAACCTGTCACTAATTTGCTTTCATTTCTTAACCATTTGAGATCAAAAGAAATAACTTAAAATTATATAACATATACTCTTGTAGCGACATCTGAAGTCACAAAATCCTGCATCGCGCAGGCAAAGTTCTCCGCGCGATTTGAACAGTCCGAAATCATCTACAGGGCAGTTGTCATCACAATAACAATTACGGATGCAATTCGAAACTAAACAATTGAAATTCATACGTTTTCGGATCCGCATTGCTGGATCCAGCACTATATGCTGGATCCAGCATATTTAAAAAGGCGCTGGATCTAGCTGGATTGCTGTATGCTGGATCCAGCAATTGCAATCCCTAATTGCAGTGTCTGGTGATGGTCCTCGCTACTGCTTCTATCTAGTCTAATGCCCAATGTGTGTGCGGTAGTACTAGCCCGACGATGGACCACTTACTGGACTGTCCAAAGAGTTCCAACACTTGCACTTTGGAGGACCTAATAATGCTACTGACGCCGCTATAGATATGGCTACCTACTGAGCCCAAACACATTGAGAAAAAAAAACTATTTACGAGTATTTAAAAAGAAGAAAAAAACAAAAAACCTAAGCCAAAACCTAATCATGGATTAAGCTCGCCTGTATACATCAGCTGTTGTATTTTTAATATAAGAATAATATTAAAAGCCTGCCCTAGACCTTCATTAGAAGGATAAAAAGAAAACTACAACAATATTGCAGTCATCAAAAACCTTTAATTTAAAACCATCATATTCTTCAAAGCCCACAGGCTGCCCTATCATATAAAAATAACCTCAAGACGGTAACATTTGGTCATAAAAACGTTGCGTCTACTGTCCCAGCTATAAAAATAATTCTGCCGACCACAAACTGTTGGTACAGAGTCGTAAAAATAGAGTTTTTTTAGGGACACACTTCCTATACCCTGTGGAAGAAATTTTTGATGTGTTGCACTTTTCCGGGTTATTGTTTGGCCTATGAAATAATAGTAAGAATGAATGTTTAGTGGTTTGAATGGTAGTGACATCTGTTTCGCCACATAAGAACTAAACTACAAAAACGTGCATCGTGGTAGAAGAGTTCTCCGCGCGATATGAACATAATATTATTAGGCAAAAATTTAAAATCAGTGAGCAAGCAAAGCTAGTAAACAGACCCCCGTTATTCTCTTCATTTTATATTTATTTATATATTTTATTAGGAATTACTGATAGTTTTAGTTTTTGATGAAAAAACTAGCTGTTAGACAAAAAAAGTTATAGTTTTAGCTTTGGTTTCATATTTTTTTTTTTAGTTTATAGTCTTTACGAACGTCTTAACTTTAAACCTCAAATGGAGTCCTAGAACCCCGGGACCCTGGAATTAGGGCAAAGAAGGAACAGGAGTGGGTTTTAGTCAGTAGAAGACACACACTCTCCTGCTCCACCCAGGTCAGGAGAAGCTATTTTGGTTATATCCCACCTTAAAAAAAAGAGAGGAGTCCTCAAAATCAAAATCTGTTTTATCTGTAAATCGTCAGAAGCTAGTGCGTGCCTGCATTACTACTTAAATTCGAATTACCTGGCTCGGTATTTCGAAATTAGGCAGTAAAATAGGTGCATTTCTGGTTGACATCTATTACGAAACAAAGGAACTAAAGTACTAAATCCTGCATCGCGTAATTAAAGTTCTCCGCACGATTTGAACATATACAACAGCCCGGAATTATCGTACCTAACTGGTTGGAGGATCCTCCCTTTTCAACGGAAGTATGTGGGACTTTACACTCTGTTCCACATACACGTACATCGCATACCACACCCACAGGCGTTTTATCAAGAGATCGAAGAAAGAGAAGAGTTTTAGAAAAAGATAGGGCATGTGAGTTGAATTCGCACACTGAGGATCCCGTACAAACTTACCTATGAAAACAATTAAATTCCCGAATCGAGACTTGAACAATTTTAAAATCGCAAAATAGTTTGTGATGTAACTACAAATGTTTCAGTTTTCGGATTTTTCCCTAATTTAAGGATTCTAGGTCAACGGAAAGTATCCTATGAATTTTGATTCCCTTAAGAGTGTCGAAATACACGTTTTTCGCGATATAAACGGCTGTATCTTTTTTTTTTGTTGACTTACAAGTTTGATTTTTGCATAGCTTCAAGGAACCGCAGACTTGAGTGTAGGTATAGTTTTATTTTCAACTTGATACCTCCACACTTTACCGAAATAAAGGGTCTTGACTGACAGACAGATAGACAGACAGACGGACAACAAGTAATCCTATAAGGGTTCCATTTTTTTCACAACTTTCCAAAAAAAAGACGGTTATGTTTTCAGGATTCAGGTACGGAGCCCTAAAAATACTAAATGACAAAAAAATCCAGATTACTCCAAAATAGTACAATAAAAAGACCATCTCCCCATTCCCACACGCTAGGTAATAACAAGTTTCAACACACAAAAGCGAAGCCAGCGCTTTGCAGCGCTGCCGATTAAAAATGTCGCTTTTTGTTGGAAAGCCTTAATTGAGGGCAGTTGGACTCGAGCCAGCGAGGAAGCTACAGCGCTGTCGAATTTATTGCATTAAATTGGCTTGAGGCGGGCGATATTTTTTGAGTTGCTTACTACCATTACTTTGGAGCTTATTGGTTATATGCGACACGCAACATAATATTAATCCTCCCGACCAAATCGATCACGGTCATCATCTCATCTACCTAGCCTTTTCCCAACTATGTATATTGCGGTCGGCTTCTAGACAAGCCGGTTTTAGCTGAATACCAAAATTTTACGAGGAGCGGCTGCCTATCAGACCTCCACAACCTATTAACTGGGGTAACACGATACTTCATGGCAAGACTGGAGCCAGATTTACTGGCTTCTGGCTATCCGTAACGACTGTCAAAGATCTACAAATGACAGCCGGGATCTACGGCTTAACGTGCTTTCCGAGGCACGAAGGAAACTCGGTATGTTAAGATGGTCACCTATCCACAGACCAACCTGGGCAAGCGCTGCTTAACCGACTGAAGATCGACTTGTGCGGCTATTATTATTTAGCCACGAGCTCACGGTACCGAATTATATTGAAACGCATATGGTAGGGGTAGGCACAGAGTGTAAAATCCCACATACTTCCGTTGAAAAGGAAGGATCCTCTAACCAGCAGGCTGTGATAATTTCGGGCTGTTGTATATATCCAATTTCGGGGGGAGAACGTTAATTACGCAGTGCAGGATTTAGTAGTTTGGTTCCTTTGTTACGTAATAGATGTCAACCAGAAATGCACCTATTTTACTACCTAATTTCGAAATACCTAGGCAGGAATTTCGAATTTAGGTAGTAATGCAGGCACGCACTAGCTTCTGACAAAATAATAAAAAGATGCGATTCAAAAAACTCTTCGCGACTCGATTCGTTAATTGAACTGTCTGAAACATATGAAGTTTGTACGGAACAGTCCGCGAATCCGATTCACTCTCGCTCAGTATTTTATCTAGAACTGCATTAGATAGTAGAGCAATGGTGGCCTAGTGGTAACTGCCCCGACTTACAAGTTGTAGGTCGCGGGTCCAAAAACAGCCAGGCGCATTACTTTGTGTAATTTATTTCATCGCCACTGCTCTCAAAACGGTGAAGGCAAACATCGTGAGGAATCCGGCATGTCCTAGAACCAAAACCTCGAAGACATGTGACATCCACCAATCCGCACTGGGCCCGCACGGTGTATTATGGTCCATTCCCTCTCCTAAAGAGGAAGCCTGAGTCCCAGCAGTGGGAACATTATAAGGCCGATAATGCTAAAGAAAAAATGCATTAGTTCTCGATAAAAAAAGAGCCCCGACCACAGTAATGTCAACAAAGTTTTCCATCAAGCGTGCCCAGTTAATGTCAATAGTCGTTCAATAAATATATTGATGGGCAGTCGTTAGGTTTCATCCAATTTGCGCGACGCCTCTCGTCTGGCTTGTTTTAATAATAAATATCGGGCTTATTGTGTTTCAGAGAAGATACGATGGCGTTTGTTTTGATTATGATTATTTTTTAGGATTATTTTGTTACAGATTTTGGGTTTTTAGCGTTCGGGAAGCTGTACGGTATCTTCTCGTCCCTTTAGTCGCATAATGTCCACTGTATCAATGAAGAGTGGACAACTGGACATATTGAGACTGTGGACATTTTGGTACAGCGGACATTTTGAGACTGTGGACATTTTGGTACAGCGGACATTTTGATGAAATGGACATTTTGGTACAGTGGATATTTTGATGAAATGGACATTTTGATACAGTGGACATTTTGATGAAATGGACAATTTGATATAGTGGACATTATGCGACTAAAGGTCCTCATCCATTATACCGCAGTATCTCAAGACGAAACACTATGAACAGTGCGTGTAGCCACTAGTAGCCAGTGATGTCATATGGCGTCTTGCATCCATCGGATTCCCGTGACTTTATTTACCAGGTCATCAGTCCACCTTGTAGGAGGCCTTCCAACGCTGCGTCTTCGGTACGCGGTCGCTACTTCAGAACCTTTCAGCCTTAACACACATCTGTTCTACGAGCAATGTGCCCTGCCCACTTCCACTTAAGTTTGGCGATTCTTCGGGTAGGTATGTCAGTAACCTTGGTTCTCTTGCGAATATCTTCATTTCTGATGTGATCACGCAAGGAGACTCCGAGCATAGCCCTTTCCATTGCCCTTTGGGTGTGTATCTTTATTTTCGTGAAAAATATATTATATAACCAGTGGTTGTCCTTAGGTAGGTACACTTGCATAGCGCTTACAGTATAAGTTGATTTCTTTTTTTATACGATTGAAATATTATGTGCTTTACCTAAGACCTAAGTTGCCAGACAATAAAGAACTAAGAATAATAAACTTTCCTCAATAAATGGGATACCCAACACTAAAATATTAGCTCAATACAAATTGGAAAGTTTCCGAGATTAGCGCGTCCAAATAAACGAAGTAAAGTAAGAATAAATATATATTTGAACTAAGAGAAAAAACATGGAAAGTTACTGCAATTAAAACTAGCAATTTCGACAGAAAAGTAATTAGAATAAACGGTAAAAGGAAAAATCACCTTTAGATTCATTTAGAGTAGAGTAGTAAGCGAAAAATCCCATTTCCGAGAAATCGCTTTTGCAGAGCTTTTTGCTTGAAAATCACAAAGCTCCGGGAAATTCTCAAAATGTCGGAATACGGAATGTTTTATCCGGCTAGGTTCAGATCGACAGCTATACGGGTACCTTTATTTGGAAAAAACCTAGATTCTAATCTGACACTTGTTCACTTTGAACGTATTTTCATGAAATTTTCGTGAAGTTGCCATTTTTTTTTTAATAGTAAAAACTAGTGCTTGACTGTGATCCCATCTAATGATAAGTCACTGCTTACTAGCTAGTTCGGATTACCATCACCGACTGCATCACTATGGACTAATATATTAAGAGCCTATTCAACTTGTTTTGCTTTGCCTTGATGGTACTTCAATTTTAATCGGAAGGGAGGAACGCAGCATGCACAATTGTTCCAGTCGAGATAACGACGAGGCAAAATGCTTAGCCCAGACCATAGAGGTGTCAATTATGTAAGGGTTACATCTTTTTCCAGGTATTTTCCGAGCCACGCCGAACCAACCGTTGCGGTAGATGTCTAGCTAGGTCGTCTCGTCACCTCTTCTTAGATTGATCTTGATGGTATCGTCCATTCTCAGGAATCCACTTTATGGATTTCTGAGAAGGGACGAGATTCTTGCCCAGCGGTCAGTGTGCATGTGGCTGAAGTACCTACTAAATATTTTTAAGTTATTTTTGATAAGCTCGCGTGTTCCTTTATCTTACCTAATGGAAAGCAATGCTGTGGTCGACGATGGAGCTCATGTTTATAATAAAATAGAACTACGGGTAAGTTATGATACGATACAATGAATTATTAAAATACACAAAGATGTCAAAAATTAAACTGAACAATTATTGCCATAAATATATAAAAATTCAATTTATAATGCCGTTTTATCGGCTACAAAAACTTTAATGCAACAAAACCGTTAACACCATAACGTGTTGCAAAATTCGAAGCACCCATTTCTTTTATTCCCGTTAGCACATTTCATTTGTAACGTCATAAAATTCCTCGTTTATTGATGCCAGTGACGTTTGAAATGCACGGAATACTACACTGCTATGGAGAAACGGTATAGAAGTTCAAATCAGTACAATGAACGAGGATAGGTAAGTACGTACATCCACAAGTCTCTATTGTATATTTTTACTGTATATATACTGAAGTGAATGAAGTCTCGACCAATTTTTTTTTTTTTTTGTGATTTTGTGTTTCATTGTACGTTTGGTGAGCTTCGAATCTGGTAAATTTAGAATCTGGTGACTTGCTCATAAGCGTGTCTTTCTATTAGACGCAGCGATTGCAGTATCCGCAGTCAGGCGCCGCAACGTTTCACGTGAATGTAGAACTAGAGTGCTAAAGCACACGTGGTATGGCGTTATATATGGCAACTCAACTAATAAAACTACATTAAACATCACGCAACTTCACGCGACGTGGTTCTACGTACAAATCAGGCGTGGGCTATGTGACGCTGCGTCGTGGTAATGCACTTGCATTAGATCTCTGTATGTGAAGCGTGTCGGACGTATCTGTGTGTGTTTTTTTTTAATTGTTATAAACTAGTGCTTGACTGCAATCCCACCTGATGGTGAGCAGTGATGCAATCGTTGATGGTGAGGCGCACTAGCTTATTAAGAGCCTATTCGCTCTAGCCTTGAAGACACCTAAATTAATAATCGGACGGGACGTGTACGTTTTATTTCGTTCATTCTATAGAATCGACGTCCTTTTCCTATCTATTCTGTGGTATAAATGCTTTATAAACCAACGTTGTTTTTTAATACTTTGCCTTCTGTCCACATTTGCTTTGTGGTTTAACAAGAATAGCCGCATTTTTCTCGCGCCAATGGAAGCCACAAAATAAATACTTTGCCATGAGATATTGCTGTTTTATTGCAGAAAGTTGTGCTGGATAAGGGGTGTGATGGAATGACGTGGCACTTTGTCATGGATCAAGTTGAAGTGGCACCTAGTAATATTATAACATATTACTAGGTGCCACTTGTCTTGTCCTTTATTCTTTCTTTTATTCTTTATTGTACACAGAAAAGTTGAAAGAAAATCGTTTGTCTTGGTATGGTCATGTGAAGAGGAGGGATGAAAAGCATGTTACTAAAAGAGTTCTGAATTTACATGTGGATGGATGGAGAGGGAGAGGGAGGCCAAAAAAAGATGGATGGATTGTGTAACGACTGACATGAAAGAAAAGGGAGGGAGTTAGTGATAGTGTGACGGACGACAGGACGTAATGGAAGAAGAAAACGTGTTGCGCCAACCCCAAGTAATATGGGATTAGGGGAAGAAAAAGAAGATTGTACACAAATATTTTTACAGACATTAAATAGTACAGGTGATGTACACAGGCGAGCTTAACCCACAATTGGGTTTTCAAATGTTGAAATCCTTTTTTTGGAATTGGAAATCATCAAATAATTTCAGTAGTCAACAACCACATACGATTGACATATGAGAGGCCATTTAAAACAAAATGTTTCAGAGGCAGATGTACTGTCGTCATTTAGAATATTCGAGAACTCAGTGACAGGCAATGCCAACGTGGCAATCTCAATTTTTTTTTTATAAAATAAAAAAAAGAAATTTAATTCAAATTCATTGTTTGTAAGTAATTTAATCTTTTTTCAGTTTTTTCAGTATTTACAAAAGTTTGAGCATTAAAAACCAGTTTTGATCTAACATACCATATTCAATTTTGGTTATAAACTTACGCCAATCCGTACAAGTGTACACCCCTTTACATACTACTTAATTACTCAGATACCCGCGAAACGAGACACAATAGTAAAACAATAACAGCGCGGTCTCATAGGACCGGTTGGGGATTCAAACGTTAATATACAAACGTGTTACACGATAAATTAAAAGTACGGTACACAAATACATAGTTTCTCGTAAACAAAAAGAACTACAATACTTCGTGTGTCCCTTGCTTTCTATCTATGGTATGAAGAATCACTTTCGTATGGAATGGGAATTTTCCCAATATCTTGTATTTTCCCATTTGATACGCCAGGCACGCTGTCACGTCGTACTGCATCCACAACACGTACGAATCTTCTGATTTTTATTACAACGCTTATTATGTGGACTTGAGATGTGCTGGTCAAAGGAAAAATATGGTTTTTGTGATAAAATACGACAGTTCTATATTTCCTTATTAATTATTTTTACCTGTATCACCTGCGTGCATGTCGAAAATATAATGTTCGAAATAAATAGGAGAGTGTGAGACATATAACAATTCTGTGTCTGTTTTATTGATTCTATTTTGTATTCTGTACCTACTCATACTAAATGTTATATTTTTAAACGAATAGCAGGTTTTAGAAGAAAGTAATTAGTATACTTGTCTCTCTTCCTTCTTTTGTCAGCGGTTACACTCGCGTGAAAGTAGAGAAAATTAACCTAGGATGAGAAGGGACATTCGATATTTTATAGATATCTTAAAAATATTATGTCAGAAAAATAAACAAAATTGAAAATTGTTATTCTTTTTTGGTGTCATTTGTAAGTTTTAGTCTGTTTCAATAAAAACAATCCTTTCCTTTCTTTTCTTTCTTTATCTATCAGACAGCGATTGTTACCAACTTTTAGTGACAATAATTGCAACACATAACCAGTTTGATTCATCCGATTACATAGTAAATCTGTCAAAATGATAATAGCAAGAGGAAATAGTGCCTTCGAGGCTTACTACACCGTTATTATACAGTTCAGTGAAGAGATAACATGTTATCAACTGTGAACTCATGCGGGATTATGTTATGATAATAATGTTCAATTGACTGCTTCCATGGTAGTGGCGTAACTACGAGTATATCATTTTAGGCCCGTGGCAAATTCATTGGATGGGGCCGCAGAAAAATCGTGTAGTTGAGATTTTTTAATGAATTGGGTTACTTCTCTCATGTGGATGGATGGAGAGGGAGTGGGAGGCCAAAGAAAAGATGGATGGATAGTGTGAGAAGTGATATGGAAGAAAAGGGAGTGAGTGATAGCGTGACGAGTGACAGGACAGAATGGAAGAAAAAGACGTGTTGCGCCGGCCCTTTAATAAAACGGGACAAGGGCAGGAAGATGATGAATCGGGTTACTTCTTTTGAGCTCACGGCCTCTTAGACTGGGAACCTCCTCGAAACAGGGATCTCGTCGGATTGGGAGTCACGTTGGACCTGAGACCTTGCCTTGCCATTCTATAATACCGCCACTGAACAATGGTTTAGTAGACATAAGCACCACTTTTGACCATGGTTGTGAGAGTGATGGGTTTGAAAAGATGTAATAAGGTTTTCAATTATGAAAATCACTTTTTTTTAATTAATATACCTAGTGTTTGACTGCGAACCCACCTGATGGTAAGCAGTGATGCAATCGTTGATGGTGAGGCGCACTAGTTTATTAAGAGCCTATTCACTCTAGCCTTGAAGACACTCCAACGCGACATCTCCACGCATTCCTGAGATAAAGGGTCTTGACAGACAGATAGACAACAAAGTAATAAAGGTTCTGCTTTTTTCCTTTTTTAGGAATGGAACCCTAAAAAGATATTCTCACGAAGCTTGGCATAGCAACGCGTTTCTTAATTATCTTTAATTAAACAATGTGTAACGAAGGCAATACTAATTAAATTCTACCAATCGGAATAATAAAATTACATCGTTTTCAGTTGGAAATATCATGAATTTCAAATAATATTTTGTTGAATCAAATATATAACAGAATATTCGACATCATTATTTTAGTATATCTTTTATCAATAGTGCTTTATTAAAATTGAACGTTGAGAATTGTAATTTATCTATATATATAAAAATGAAACCCGTTTTTCGTTGTCACGACATCACATGAAAACGGCTTGACCGATGTGGCTGATTCTTTTTTTAAAATGTTCCTTGAAGTTCAATGATGGTTCTTACGGAGAGAAAAATTAAAAAAAAATAGTTAGATAAAGTTAGATAAAGTAGGGTAGTTAGGGTAGTGTAGGGTAGTGTAGGGTAGTGTAGGGTAGTGTAGGGTAGTGTAGGGTAGTGTAGGGTAGGGTAGGGTAGTGTAGGGTAGTGTAGGGTAGTGTAGGGTAGTGTAGGGTAGTGTAGGATATGTAGGGTAGTCATTTGACGGGAGCGAAGCCGCGGGTAAAAGCTAGTTTATTGATACAAATGAGTTGAAACTCGGCCAATCAGTTAATTTTCTTATTTTTTTTTAGTTTATTTTAAGGACTAGTATGCATGTGCATGAGAGCAGTAGTGGCGCAGTGGTAACGGCCCCGACTTACGAGTTGTAGGTCGCGGGCTCAGTAGTTGAGCAATTGGCTACTGCGCTATACACCACAGGTTCGATTCTTGCACGAAACTTAAAATTTGTATGGCCATCAGGTGGTTGTTCGGGGCTATCTAGTCAGACATCTAGTCATCTGAAAACAAGGTAAAGGTGTGCCAAATATGGCATGGTAAAGTTGTCCGAATTATGATCATCATCATCATTACAGCTACAAAACTTCATATATCGTCCTTAAACTGGCCTCTGTGACTGTTGACATATTGAAAAGTCCCATCCAGAAAATTCTACGAACTACTCTTACGAACAAAAACAAAAAGATTATTTTATTAAACTAAAATAACTTTATTAATAACCATCAAAATATACTAACTTTTAACTTTATTACATGTTTACCTTATATCTATTTCAAATATTATTCTTAGTAGCTAATATTATTGTACGAACAATTTTGGAGCTTTTCCTAATTTATTTACTAATATTGAAATTAGTATGTTTGTCTATGAATCACGCTTCAACGGTTCAACCGATTCTGATGAAATTTGGAGTTTACCTGGTAAACTATATCTACGCCTGGATTAAAACAAAGAAGTAGAAGATAATCTGATATTAACTAACCCGCACTGGGCCTAAATGACGAATGACGACCACCAAGCCGCTGGTCCTATGTACCACTATTGTACATGTAGTTTACTCTAATAAATAAACGACGGCCCATTCATTCACCAAGAAATAATTGGCGGCGCACTGGATCGGTCGTTGTGGCGACACTTGGGGGAGGCCTATGTCCAACAGTGGACGTCTTTTGGCTAAAATGATGATGTTTTTCAACGTGTGTGTTTATTATGTTACATGTTGCATAAAAGTACTTATTATAATTATAATTTTTAAAACATTTCCTTCCTTCTTTCCCAGAAAAATATTCGGCTATCACGCGGGCACAGCTGCTGCTGGCTAAGCAACTGTACTACAATAAATTAATTAATCAAATTGAAGCAGAAAGATATTGGAAATTCTCTCATTTTAGTCAATGGCTTTCATCAACCTTCTAACGGTTATGAATTCTCTGGCATATTGGGATATTATTAAATTGAACACATTTTTCATGATAATGATAAAATTTATGCAAAATCATTCTTTATCGGCTCTGGGTCGAGCGCATTACAATATCATTTTTGTAGCATCTGGACTGAAATATCTCGCTACATTAATTATTTAGGAAGGTTCTTCATTTGGAATTTATAATTATTAGGGAAGTAGGTATTAAAACTAGGTGGACGAATGTGCTTATCTATCTATACTAATCTATAATAATATTATAAAGCCGAAGAGTTTGTTTGTTTGGTTGAACGTGCTAGTCTCAAGAACTACTCCTCCGATTAAATAGCCCATTTATCGAGGAAGATATTGGCTATATAACAGTAATATTATAATTAATAATATATTATACCCAGTACTTTTAGCCAACGTTCTATAGTTTCACTCCTATTTATAATAATCGTGATGCACCTAAAACAGCCTTCAATTGTATAATATTTTTAATATTTTTAACTTCTACGCGAAGAAAGTCATAGACATGTTAATTTATTATAATTAAAAAAAAAACAAATAGAAACATTTTCGACTTCAATGCGATCGAATGCGCTGGCAAAAACTAGTGAAAAATCACTTTAAAAACAACGGACTTTAAGTTGCGTATCCAATGGGAAAATACAACAAAATGGGAATCTTGTAATCCAAGCAAATGGGAATTCCAAATTCAAAAACCCCGCCATCTTCAAGACATTAACTGTGTTTACGAGTACAGCAAATAAACAGGAGTGCTCAACGCCAACGTTTTAATATCAGGTGAAGGTATTTAGTAGCGAAGTGGACTTTCCCAGTAATGGGTAAAGTTGCATCGTTAAATCTCTGGCTGGGAAAGGGTTAAGATTTATCGTCAGTCGGTAAGTGTGTTTACTTTCACAACGCTATTAGTGGGAGAGTATAGTTCGTTGGTTTCTTATTCATCTATATACAGGAAAAGTTTTTAACCACTGCGTAAATTTTTTTTGGTGGCTCAATGTAAGTAATAGAACACAGATCGATCTTCAAAGTTAAGCAACGCTTGCCAAGGTTGGTCTGTGGATGGGTAACCATCTTAACATAACGAGTTTCCTCCGTGCCTCGGAAAGCATAGGCTACCTACCAGACCTCCACAACCCAATAACTGAGGTAACAGGGTACTTCATGGCAAGACTGGAGGCAGCTTTACTGACTTCTGACTATCCGTAACGACTGTAAATGACAGCCGGGAACTACGGCTTAGCGTGCATTCCGAGGCACGAAGGAAACTCGTTATTTTAAGATGGTTACCCATCCACAGACTAACCTTGGCAAGCGTTGCTTAACCTTGAAATCGACTTGTGTTCTATTACTTACACTGAGCCACCAAAAAAATTTACGCAGTGGTTAAAAACTTTTCCTGTATAGAGGGAGAAACTGACTGACTGACGTATCAACGCACAGTTGAAACTACTGGGACTAATTTTATTTTACGTAACATAAACTAGTGCTTGACTGCGACCTCCCCTGATGGTGAGCAGTGATGCAAGCTTTGATGGTGAGGCGTACTAGTTTATTAAAAGCTTATTTACTCTTGAAGACACCCAAATTATATCAGACGAGAGGACCACAGCAGGCAAATTGTTCCAGTTTTCGATGAACGCGGTATAAACGACGTGGAGAAACGCTTAGTCCGGACAGTAGAGGTTTCAACAACGTAAAGGAATTTTTTTAAGGTAGGAAATCGCAAGGTTGGTGTGCTTGAAATTTTGCACAAGGCTTTATTTTAAATATGACATTAGAGAGTACCAAGAGCTTTTTTTTCCAAAGTTCACTCATACTCATAGTCAAACGGGGCTCCAAAATTTATGTAAAGAAAACTTTTTTCAGGTGGGCTAAGCCACTGGCTGAAGCTTGTCTTTTATCGACAAGAGTTGAATGGCTCATGCTGTGTTGAGATCGCTCAACCCAGATACCACATAACTGCTCTCACGTGATTATGACGTTATTACTCATCTTTCTGTAGATATTTTGGGAACACCGATATACGAGTATCTAGAGGATATTATTTAGGTTTCGATTGAAATCGAAACATAAAATCAGATTGAATTTAACTCCAATATTCCATAATCTGTAGACAAACCAATGATATGCCATTAATATTCTACAACGCCCAAATATTGAACTATTCGAAACATTAAGCGCTAAATTATCTGTAAGCTTGTTCAATGGTTCGGTTTAAGGCTTTGTGCAGAGTGACTAGCTGAAGCGAGTCCAGTAAAAGGCATAATTAAAGGGCCTAGACGAATTGCAATTTATCAGCGGTTAGTCACACGCACATGGTTCATATGGGTCTTCTCATTCTTTTTTCCGAATCGACGGCAAAGCGTTTTAGTAACACAATTATTATGCGTATAGCTATAATAACTAGTGGAATTCCCTGTCCGAGTTTGTCGTGTTTCCTGATAGGTACAACCCTTGGCACAACTAAGAGTATTTTGAACCCCGGGGCCCTGAATGAAGACATAGAAAGAACAGGAGTGAGTTTTAATCAGTAAAATCTACCCTCTCGATCCGCCCAAAGTGGGAGAAGTCATTGGATGATTTCCCGCCCTAAAAAAAAGGGTCTTAAGTCAAGAGTCATCATCATCTGCCTAGCCTTTTCCCAACTATATTGGGGTCGGCTTCCAGTCAAGCCGGAGTCAGCTGAATACCAGACCTCCACAACCCATTAACAAGGGTAACACGGTACTTCATGGCAAGACTGGAGTCAGATTTACTGGCTTCTGACTATCCGTAACGACTGCCAAAAATCTTAAGTCAAGAGTAAAAAGGTTATTTCTAAACTAACGTGCTCCATCGTTGGTCACATCATCGGTTACCATCTGGTGAGACAGTGGTCAATCTGTATTACCGGACTTACTGCGAAAAGCTTGGTATACGTCTTACAGCGCTTTGTGACATTGTCAAGCTGGCATCCGTACTATGAATTTCGATGACGTAAACGACGGAAAAATAACTCGCTATCGCCTGCGTAAGCTTGTCACCCTGTGTGAACCCTAAACTAGACAATAAAGATAGACGTCCAGTTTGCTGTATTCGGTTTAGCAGAATTTGCTTTAGTAAATACATCTGCTAGCAGAGATACTAAGAACTAGGGATTTGGCAGTGGGCAAGACATATTGTTTGCAGAACAGATGGTCGATGAGGCAGAAAGGTTAGAAGGTCACAAGGTAGACCAATGACCTGGTGAGAGTCGCAGGAATTTGTAGCATGAGGGACGCACATGATAGTTTGGTTTAGTGACACTTGGAGGAGGCCTTTGTCCGACAGCTATGGACATCTTTCAGTAGAAATGATGATGATGGGAAATGTGACGGAAATGGAACTGGTTTGTCGAAATCGGAACCGGAATAAAAGGCGTAGGCGGATAATGAAACACTACATGTGCAAGAAGCTTAGAAGGTTTTTTTTTAAATCATCAAATAATTTTTCCCGCTCTAGGGTTCAGGCCTGACCTGAAAACTGACCTGTGTCCTTCAGTTGCCCTTTGCATTCCAGGACTACAGGTTTTACGCACTAGTGCGGAGCTAGGAGTAAGTGTATTAGAAGAAATATTCAAAGATGCTCTATCACTTGATATAATTTCCGTGTAACTACTACAGTTTGGGTAGTCCAATCCAGCAGTTAATTTGTCAGGCTATTCATTCACTCACGGCTAGAGCTATTCTTAGGCGTATAGATCAAGTTCATGTCAAGACAAGATAAATATGAACAGATATTTCTAGGGCGACACAAGAGAATGAACATGAGACGAAGTAACTTATTTGAAAAATTCTCTTTTTTCCAATAAGGACAAGAATATTTTTGGAAGTCTTCAGGCATTTTTATTTTATTTCCATGTTTGCTTCGCGACGGTTTTTTTTCTAAGAACAATTTATCGTTCTCATTATTCTGGCTTCTGTAAGCGTTTTTGTTCCGTTTACAAATGTGTTACGTACTTTTTAGGGATAGTTCACATTGCGGGAACGTTTGAGAGAGTAACTGTGACTCTAGGGTTCTCTCCGAAATATAGGATTGGGTTTTAGTCAGTAAAAGTCTGACACGCACTCACACCTAAGCCAGTAAGGATTCAAATTCTGTAGGCGTGGGCTTGTGGCTGGCCAATAATGGGAAGTTCACCGTCTGGCTGGTCGTCTGGTAACCGTCCGGACCGTAGTGTTCCAAGGAGAGAAGAGTGAACAAGGAGATATCAATAAAACCGTAGTGGCCAAGTAGAACTAAAACAGACTGGGGCCATGGGTTGTGCGAAAAACAGCCCCGGGGCCCCGGAAGAAAGGCCCCGGGGTTCTCTCCGGAATATAGGATTGGGTTTTAGTCAGTAAAAGTCTGACATGACCTCCCACACCATCTTAAAGTAGGAGAAGTCATTAGATGATTTCCCTCCTAAAAAAAACACTTGTATACCTCTAAACATTCGCAGTTATAAAGTTATAATTTTAGTATAGTCATGTACCTACAGCAAATTTTAAGACTCACGCATCACTCCATGTCAGTGTAAACTAACCCTAAAATATAAGTATAAGAAGGAAAAAGTGTTTCCTTTTATGATATCTTTTTAGTGAGAGAAAATTACATCGGCTAAGTGTGTCGTAAACAAGAATTGTTATAAGGAGGTCGGTAGCTGTAGCTTTTATTAGAATTGCGATCATAACTCGGAGTATTAAGAGTGGTAATTATTGCGGAGATTATGTCATCAATTATCATTTCAGGCGGAAGACTTCCACAGCTGGATATTGGCGTCCCCTAAGCGTCGCTAGAACGATCGTTTCAGAAGTGCTCATTATCTGCCTAGCCTTCCCAACTAAATTGGGGTCGGCTTCCAGTCAAGCCGGATTTAGCTGAATACCAGTATTTTACGAGGAGCGGCTGCCTACCAGACCTCCACAACCCATTAACTGGGGTAACACGGTACTTCATGGCAAGACCGGATTCCAATACCACTTCAAAAGCTTTCGGCTTCATCGCCATTTAAGTTTGGCCATTCTTTGGGCTATGTTGTTAAATTTAGTTCTCGGATATTTTCATTCCTGATTCAATCATGCAGAGCAGCTCCGAGCATAGTCTGCTCTATTGCTATTCAGTAAATTTTAAGGCTTCGGATGAGGTCCATTGTGAGCGACCACGTTTTATTGGCATTGGCAACACGTACAGGTCAAAGACTTTCTCGAGACATCTTCAGCCCCATCAACCGTCATTCTGTTCTGAGAGTAATGAGCAAAGTGCCTTACCAACTTCCACTTAAGTTTGATGATTCTTTGGTCTATAGCTACATCACCTTCCATTTAAATGAACCTGGAAATCTTTCAATGGGTAGCTCCATACAATGCAAATACGTAGCGCAATATGCCACCGGTATTGCAAAAAACGTTCTAGAAATGCATTTATGGTACGTACTGTTTAAGACTGGAAATCTCTACCGGAGTCTGTTTCTTTATAATTTGTAGCTAGAAAACTAAGTCAAAAGTGAATAGGTTTCTAGGCAAACACGGTCCATCGTTGGCCATAATTAAAAAATTCTGTACTTATAATGAAGAATTCTTTACTTTTCCCCATTCAATCGACGTCTAAAGACAACCTACAACAACCTTTTCAAATGCCCAGAGACCTGTGCAGTTCCATTCACTTCCCATCTTTTGTTTAAACACCGATTGAATCTACTAGGCCCCTGGATAAAACCCTCATTAATCGACTTCCAATAGGCTTCAGAATGACTTCAATAGTTTCAATACTATGCTCATTGAATTTGAACTCAGTTCCAATGCAATTGAGTCTCTTTTGAAATGGGAACAACAGAATTTGGTGAAAACACTTCAAAATACGACACTAGTGGCGTATTTTGAAGTGGGGGATAGTGTGCTGTTGTATGTTAGCTTTGATATAAAGTCAGGCTTATGTACTTACTCAATACCTATTCAAATAATAATATACATTTGAAATGCGTTGCACCAACGCTACATGGTAAACATTCCACCCATATGTACAAAGCGTTTTAGGAACACATATACTGTGCATACAGCTAAAGAGTGGACTACCTTGCCGGATTCTGTGTTTCCTGATAGCTACAACGTAGGGATCTTCAAGTCAAGAGTGAATAGGTTACTTCTAGGCAAGCGTGCTCCATCGTCGACCACATTATCGCTTAACATTAGGTGAGATAGTGGTCAGACGCGAGTCTGTGCATAATAAAAAATTATACCTATATATCTAATGTAAATTAGAAAGTTTATAGATATAGTTGTTGTACCCTTCTTTTCATCAAATAACTTCTAACTTGGTGGAGTGAGAGGGAGTGACTTTGATTGATTAAAAACTTCGCATTTCCCTTTAATTGCTCGATGCGTCCAAAGCCCTGGTTTGTTGTTCTCTCAACCATAGGAAGGATTTAGATGAAACATGACTTACGATTTTCCTTATGCGTTTGTGCACTTAGAAATTAAGAGGGTGGTCACTACCCCGACTTACCAAGTTGTAAGTTGCGGGTTCAAACAGCCACGCGCATTACTTTGAGTAATTTATTTCATCACTATTACTCTCTAAACGGTAAAGGAAATCATCGTGAAGAAATTGCCATTATCTAGAATTGAAAATTCTAAGTCATGTAATATCCATCTGCGAGGTGGATTATGGCCCATTTCCTCTCCAAGAGAAGAAGCCATGGGAACGTTACAAAGCTATGCTTAAGCTTCATGCTTAGTTGAGGAGTTTAATTTGTTTTTTCTTGATTATGCGAGCATTATAAAAACAAATCCCAACTTAACCATACAAAATATTCGATCGACTTTTCACCTTGCGAATCGAGTGAGTGCACAGACACTTAAAAAAGTACATTTTATTACGCATCCATATAAAAACTCTCTTATTCCGCTCGTAAAATACGTTAACCACCCATAAACGGTGTTTTCAAGCCACGAAAATCCACCAGAATCCCCAAGACAACATTACCTGGGTGCTAGATACAATAAAAATCCAAAAACTTTTACTGCTATACTTGAAACAGCAGTTAAGTCGGTAACAACAAGAGCTCTTCTAGTTTTTGTATCGGAACAACTAGAGAATAGTAATCGGTACGCTGTGTTGGGAAAATAGACTTGAGAAAATCTTTTTCATAGACCACTAAATCTTATAGACGCCTCGATAACATACGGCACTTTTATCGCATGGCTGGCGTAGTGGTTGGCCAATTGGCTGTTGCAATGCTTATTTATTTGTTAGCTAAGTCAATAATATGGAAAATAGCTTGATGAAGTGCTGATGACGTCACACCGCTTTGACAGTTTGGCAGAATTTTCATAGTGAGTTGAAATAGATAGAGTACTTTTTATTCTGGGAGTATGTTCTTTTTGGACAATTTTCTTTTTTTTTGCAACAATCAGGCTTTACTAATACGTACATACATACGAACCACGAGACAACAGAAAAAATCGCATATTCATCACTTATTTATTTCCAAATTTATTCATTTACATTACATTTTTGGTATTGCCTTACAACGAAAACCTCACAGGATTTATCTGTGTGATAGCTCAGTGATTATCAAGGTAATCCCAGTCATCATCAGAAACTGTAGCTGCCCAGAGTAGCAATTCCAAGCTCTACATTCACAATATTAGCTTTACAAAGACTAAATCGACTAAAGTTCTGATTAGATCGTTGAGAGTCCTCCTTTAAGCCGATTAGTATGAAAAGTAGACAGTTCTGTCGACTGAGAATTTGTTTTTTGTTCAGTGTGGTCGGGTCTTTTATATAATAGCTCGTCTGTAAGAGGCTTAAGAGTCTTGGGTGCGCGTTATTCTTTCATTTGTAGACGTTTTAAGGTGTTTGTTATGACTTGAATGTGACATCAACAGGAATTTCTGTTTCTTTACAATTTTCGTTTCATGTTTTCAAAGTTGGATTCCGAAATTGTTTGTTACATAATATAACCTCCTTATGCGTAGCACACAAGAGGCATTTTAAATAAACATGGGTGCGTTTCTTTAAAGTATTTTTTTTTAATAAAAAAGGTTTTCATTATCTATTATTCAAAACTACCCCTGTAAAATGATTTAGAAGGTGTCAAAGGTTGATCGGGAGAAGGTTATTTATTAGGTTTGTAAATTGGCGCACAGTCTAACCGAAATGAAAAATAAAGAGTGTCATTATGGTATGGTTTTCATGATATCGTCTGATAGGTATTTATGACGAAGACAGAAAGTAACCAACATGGATAGGACCCTTGGTAGATGTAAACCCGCATGCTGCAGATGCTCGATGCAACTACTTTTTAAAAATAATTCTTAAAATGAAGTTTAAGGGGTGTTTAAGTTTTTACGAAACATTCTCGCGAAGGAAGTCGCGAGCATAGTTGTAGTCGTTTAATATCAAGTGAGATAGTGCTAAAGCGAAAAAACAATCAATAAAAAAACAGGTTCCAGTTTATCATTATCAAATACATCAGTAGCGTATCAAATGGGAATTATTTCCCATTCACTACGAAAACTTCCCAACTGACACGCGGTGCATTGTACAAGTTAAGTTCACCATCGTAACACGTCGGATATCGTAACACTGAAGCGTTGGAGTTCGGCTAATAAATTCTGTGGAGGGTTGAGATTTCTCGGGGTTGACGAACTAGCGTCGCAGTAACTAAGAACAAGGAGCTACGAAGATAGTTGTAAGAAAATAGGATGCGTAGTAAGAAATTTTACTTAACCTATCACATACCCACAAAACGAGACACAAAAACAATAACATCGCGGTCTCATAGGACCGGTCGGGGATTCATGAATTAAAATAATGTATCGGCTATCACACAGGATATTGATTAAAAAAAAGCTGTGAATAAATCCTTCAAGCGTTTCTTGTTCTTCAAATTCTAAATTACTCATTAAAGACCTCTCAAACTTCGTCTTCGTATTTCTAGATTGAGTATTTTGTGTTAAGAACTGTTGTTCTTAACACAAAATACTCAATTCAAAAACTATTTTAGCCTAATAATCTGTCAAAATTTGAATTGTTCTTTGTTAAGATACACTCAACTTTAAATGCTTCAATCAAAACTCGAGGGTTAACTATTTTATTCTGTTTTTACATTTTTTTTCCTACTTATTTTGTTTAAATATTTAGTTTATAAAAGTATAATCCAAAAAGTGTAAGTTTATAAAAGTATAAGTTTATAAAAGTGTATCCTTAACGCAGTGCCAGAGTGGTGCAGCTACCCAGGATATGCGGCACTTATTATGCTGTCCATCCTGCACAACCACCTGTACTTTGCAGGATCTCAACGAGGCCAATGCCAAAGCCATACAAGTTGCCAAATACTGGGCAGAAAAAGTTTGAGAGCATCGATACGAAAAGAAGAAGAAGAAAGTATAATGAATCGATAATCATCATCTGTCTAGCCTTTTCCCAACTGTATTGGGGTCGGCTTCCAGTCAAGCCGGATTTAGCTGAATACCAGTATTTTATTAGAAAAATATAATAAAGATGGCTATATGCTTTATAATATCACGATATAATTATTATGTAATAGCAGCGGAGCAGTTACTTAAGACGTGAGAGAAACCTGCACGGAGGATTGCTTGTGATACCTACTTGCTGATGCGGATTTTTTCTAGCTAATTTGATTTGATTCCGTATAGACTACACGTCACACTAATATTGTAAAGATAAAAATAGTGTGTTAGTTTGTTATTTCTTCACACTCGAACGGCAGAAAAGATTTCAAAAAAACTTCCTTGCTTAAAATAATTTTCATCCTTTTTAGGGTTCTGTAGCCAAATGGCAAAAACGGAACCCTTATAGTTTCGCCATGTCTGTCCGTCTGTCCGTCCTTGCTTAATCTCTGTGACTGTTAGCACCTAGAAAGCTGAAATTTGGTACCAATAATGTATATCAATCACACCTACAAAGTAGTAAAATAATAGTTTTTTGATAATATCAATCATTTCGGAAATAATCGCTCCAAAAGTAAAAAGCAATGTGTCCTCTCCTCCTCTAACTTTTGAACCATAAGTTTAAAAAATATGAAAAAAATCTGGAAAGTAGAGCTTTATAAGAACTTTCTAGGAAAATTGTTTTGAACTTGGTGGGACGAAGTTTTAAAAAAAATTGGGGACATTTATTGTGACAGACGGGAAACTACGGAACCCTACACTGAGCGTGGCCATACACGCTCTTGGCTGGTTTTTTTTATTTAGTGTTAGACTGAAATCCCGCCTGATGGTAAGCAGTGATGCAATCATTGATGTTGAGGCACACTAGTTTACTAAGAGCCTATTCACTCTACTACTAGGAGTGAGTTTCTTTGGAATAATTTCCTGCTAACACAAAGCTGCTGACAGCAGAAAGCGCTTTAAAAATTCAAGTTAACTTGCATCCAGGCCCTAACTTAGATAATTTCTTGTTTGTAAGAGACCATTAGTATAAAAACGGCTTAAAAATTATAGTTTGTAATGGAATTTGAACTATATTTTGTGTTCAATAGAGTTTAATGTTTCAAAATGTGATAATCAACTCGAAATCTGAATTCAAATGAATAGATAGTAATCATTACAGCATTGCAGCTTTAGCGGTCTTTTAACGTAAGGCTGCAGAGTGTTTGAAAGAATTATGCAACTGAAGGGTTTTCAGCAATAAACGTCTGACACTTCCTCTCGCTTTGGCAGTCATTACGGATAGTCAGAAGCCAGAAAATCTGACTCCAGTCTTGCCATGAAGTACCGTGTTACCCCAGTTAATGGGTTGTGGAGGTCTGGTAGGCAACCGCCCCTCGTAAAATACTGGTATTCAGCTAAATCCGGCTTGACTGGAAGCCGACCCCAATATAGTTGGGAAAAGGCTAGGCAGATGATGACTTCCTCCCGCTCTTAGAAAAGTTAGCAGAAGTAGAAGAAGAGAAGTGATGTTAGCACAGTTACAGAGCAAAGAAGGAGCAGAAGTGGGTTTTAGTCAGTAGCAATCTGACACGTCCTCCCGCACCGCCAAGAGCGGGAGAAGTAATTTTGATGATCTCTCATCTTTAAAAAAAATGACTATCGATATAATGATCGTTAAGTTTCAGTGGCTATTGAGAATTCATTCTCTCATCATTTGGTCCATTGTCAGACATGTACGTACAAATAATATTATATCTGTGTATTTTAAAATAGTCTCATTTTTACTCAAGTACCTATCTCAAAACAGGTGCGTACTTTAGTTTGTAAAGCGTTGAGTACAAAATAAAATATATGTTTTCAATGGCGTTTTATTTCAAAAACATTTTGTGTGGATATTAATACTCTTTGTAAACTCGATGCCTAGTGAGTAACAGAGAATGTACGGCTTTCAAAATAAAATGGTAATATTGGTTTATTTGGTAACGAAAAATGAAACTAAAAAAGTATTTCATGCAATCGTATTTTGATGAATATAGGAGCAATTTTTCCAAATCCTTTTGAAATACAAAATTAATCGGAAAATGAAACTAAAAAGGTAATTCACGCAATCGTATTTTTATAAAAATAGGGTATTTGAATCGAATGCCTGTTAAAATAAAAAGTGTTTTTTTTACCGGTTCATATACCTACATATAACGGAGATAGGTGGTAAGAATGAAGTATTTTTACGGATGGATCGAGACCCAAACTTTTACTGTTTAAACCAACCATGTGTGTACTGGTGTATGTGCTGTGTAACCGTGTGTCACACAAGTACACGAGTTAGGGGAAAGGGAGGACCGTCTTGGGAACAATTTTTAAGAGAAGTGATGATATTTATTTTGCAAATAGTTTTTAATAAACACTTTTACACATCAACTTTTTTGCTTGCTGCTTTTAAATGTTTAAATAAGAAATGCCACAAGTCAGTTGCCGCATCTCCGTCGTCTTACGTCTTGGTGCTCCACTATCTCGAGGGCAGTTCGTTTGAACTCGTCCCCGGGTATTAATCAACTCGCGCTCTTGACGAGTGGACCTCACTCGTGTACTCGTGTCACCATGAGTTAGGGAAAAAGTGAGGACCGTCTTGGGAACTATTTTAAAGAAATTATATTTAATTTGCAAATAGGATTTAAGAAACACTTTTACACGACAATTTTTTTTTGCTTCATCATCATCATCATTTTAGCCGATCATTTAAAGGTAGCAAGTAAAGACAAGGCCTCCCCCAAGCGTCGCTACAGCGACCGGTCCTGTGCGTCTCGCATCCATCAGATTCCCGCGACCCTTGCCCGGTCGCTGGTCTACCTAGTGGGAGGCCTTTTTTTTGCTTGCTACTTTTAAATGTTTAAATAAGAAATGCTATAAGCCAGTTGCCACATTTCCTTCATCTTACGTCTTCGTGCGCCACTATCTCGAGGGCAGTTCGTTGGAACTCGTCCCCGGGTATTAATCAACTCGCGCTCTTGACGAGTGGACCTCACTCGTGTACTCGTGTCACCACGAGTTCTGGAAAAGTGAGGACCTTCTTGGGAACTATTTTGAAGAAATTATAAATGATATTTAATACTCAATACGCATTCCACAATGTGAACTTAGGTGGTAGGAGTATATAAGGATATACATTTGTTTTGGAGTATTGTGGGTCGTCGGGCAAAACAAAATAACAAGTAAGAAGGGCATTTATTTTGCAAATAGGTAGTAAAAATACTTCTTTTAGACGTAAATTTTTTTGCTTGCTGCTTTTAAATGTTTAAATAAGAAATGCCACAAGTCAGTTACCGCATCTCCTTCATCTTACGTCTTCGTGCTCCACTATCTCGAGGGCAGTTCGTTGGAACTCGTCCCCGGGTATTAATCAACTCGCGCTCTTGACGAGTGGACCTCACTCGTGTACTCGTGTCACCACGAGTTCTCAAAAAGCTAGGACTGTCTTGGGAAAATTTTGAAGAGCCTTTTGCTACTCCATTCCTTTCCATTTGGAACCGTGCGCTAGCTTCTGGCATTTTTTTAATACAAGCCCAGATTTAACTAAAAAAACAAATTTGAATTTTTGACTCAAATTAGGATTATGAAAGAAAGAATAACGTTTATTCATATCTCACACAATCGTACACAATACATAAACACAATATAATAAACGAAACAATTATTTAAACGAAGTAACAATATCAAAGTTTAATAATGTTTATTTCTATGTTCGTTTCTATTTAACTTTTTGTTGTTTCTTTTTATTTTATACGCTTCTTAAATAAGAATTATGTTTATTTGGAATAAATAATTATTATCATAGTTTAAACATGTTTTTTTTGTTATTTGGTTTATAAATATTTTTTTCAAATGTGAGTGTTGACTGATTTTCATTTTACTAAACGATAAAACCTGGGTAGGCCTTTAGTGTGGGACGCCACTTGCGTCGATACTCTTGCGCCATCTCATGTTCCTAGCTCGGCGTGCATAATTTTTAATAATCTAAACAAGCGTTCTTCTCAAAACACCAAAAATTACCTTGATTCATTCTTATTTGATAAAGGAAGGAACGAATAACTATAATATTTATTTATAAAAATAATTTTGAACATACTCATTTCAAAATTACTTTCTTATCTTTTCAAATCTAAACAACCATACATCTCAAAATACCAAACACTAGTCTCCTCACATCAGTTTCTCTAGTAACAAGAAAACAGTCAAACAAATCTGCACAGCGGATATTAACCTTTCAGCTGTACAAGTATGCTTTGCCCAAAGTTTCCTCATCATAATTGGACCCTTGAACTGTTCCACACAATAGTTTGAAGTGATGGGTTGCTCTGATCCGTCATTATCTTGCACAAGGTCTTAAAACTTTATAATCATCTAAACTTGATCGAAGTATTAATTAATTAGTAAAGATCGATTTTGTAAAGTCACGAGTAGTTTTAAAATGGTTTTTTTCTTCTTCGAAAAAAATAATCAGAAAAGAGAAAAATAATAATTAAGAAACTACTTTATTTAACCTATCACATACCCGCAAAACGAGACACAATAGTAAAACAATAACAGCGCGATCTCATAGGACTGGTCAGGGATTCATGAATTAAATTTTATACGTCTTCATGCCTTATGCCTTTACCTATTAAAAAAAACACAAATAGGGAACGGGCCCGAGTCATCGATGGCGTAGGCTAGTGTTTGTGTCGTGCACTATATTACGATTGGTGTGCAATAAACTTATAATATACACACAAACACATTCATTGCAACCGAAAGACGTCCACAGCTGGACATACGCCTCCCTAAATATTGCCACAACGATCGGTCCTGTGCGATTCACATCAGATTCCCACGACCCTCACTAGATCATCGTTTCACGTTATGAGAGGCCAAACACAAATACAGGAAAAGTTTTTAACCACTGCGTAAATTTTTTTTGGTGGCTCAGTGTAAGTAATAGAACACAGGTCGATCTTCAAGGTTAAGCAACGCTTGCCAAGGTTGGTCTGTGGATGGGTGACCATCTTCACATAACGAGTTTCCTCCGTGTTTACGAGTTTACGCAGTGGTTAAAAACTTTTCCTGTATAAAAACGTTCACCTTTATAATGTTAGTATGGTTACCTAACATCAAAGTAAGTCCCATAACATTCCGCCATTTCAATTAAACCCTTTCACTATCTTTCTTTACAGCAAGCCCAATCAGATGAGCACGATTGTGTAATTAACTGTATATTAGAGATAAATCGTAAAACAAAGCCAGTGACAGAATAGAGACGGAAATGTTCACTGTGTTCACTATAGAGGAATATCGCTTGTTTGTGTTCAATATCTGTCGTAGGTATCTATAGAATTGTTTGAAAGAATTACCATGGTGTAAAAATTTACTGAAGAAACATAGATGGGTTTCAGTAAAAGTCTGACACAGAGAGTGACTCTATCTGACTAAAACTAGCCCCCACCACCACTCAGGTCATATTTATCTCTGCCATGTTTAAAGCTCCTATTTTTGTGTGGTTATAAAAAAATTACCACGAAGGCTAAGTCCTTCTCTTTCCGTGTTAGGGTGCCCTAAAATTACGTCATCTTATTCCCTGCTCTCGTCTTTTACACACATCAATATTAAGAACGTGCATGCCGAAAAAAAGAAAGAAGGAAATAAACAATAGAAGAAAATGTTTATTTATACCGCTATGAGACCTTGCTTCTCGTCTAACTTTGGATAGTAGGTCAACGGGAAGTAGATACCTACTCTATAAGTTTTGATTTCTTTACGAGCATCAAAATATGCAAAACCAGAGCATAAACGGCTTTGTCTTTAAATTACTTTGACTTTGAAGTTTGATTTTTACTGCTTCAAGAAGTAGCGATGTTAATTTCAGTTTGATACCTCCACGCGTCCCTGTGAAAAAGGGTCTCGACAGTCTGACAGAATGATAGACGAACAACCAAGTGATCCCATGAGGGTTCCGTTTTGACCCACAGAGATAAGGAACCCTAAAAAAAGGGCCTTGCGATACACGCGTACGGCTGTTTACTACATAGTTACGAGCCCCTCTAATATCTGTCCTTTTATAGGAATTAATTCATGATCATTTACTTTTATCGTCGGAACGACTGTTTTTATCGCTAATTACCAACTTAATTTGGACGTCTCAGGACGTTTCAAATGGGCTTTTAGTGAGAGGAACAGGTTTTAGGTCCTTTTGGATGTCGTGAATGTCAGGCAAGCTTTTTAAGTAAATAGGTATTAGATAGTGAAATTGTACCTATTTATTTATCTGTAATTCAGGGTAATTTACTCACAGAGATGAGACATTTTTATTTATGAGCATTTTGGTATGGACATTAAAAACTGGCTAAAAAATAGATGAAAAACGCATGCATAAAGAATAAGTAATATGAAAGAAAAAAGATTCAGTGATGGGGTGACGGCTGACAGGATAGAACGGATGAAAAAATGGGAAGGAAGATGGTAAGGTGATGGTCGTTTTTTTCACACGTGTGAAAAAAATACTTAACATTTTTTTTATTATTTATGGACTTGCGTTGGACCACTACCTCACATGATGGTAAGCGGTGATGTGCCCGACGATGGAGCACGCTTGCTTAGAAGTAACCTTATCACTCTTGACTAAAAAACCCCAGGTTGTTGCCATCAGGAAACACAAACTCAGGCCGGGAACTGAACTTAAACTGTTTTTTTTTCTAACTTTGTCCCGTAAGATCCTAACACGTCGTCACCCTACTCAATAACTGACGAGCGAACGGCTTCTTTTATGACGTCCATAGGGATGTAGTGGAATGCTCGATAACCTACATCGGAATAATCAAATGTTGTATCGGGGTCACTCTTAGAGTGGACACAGTATCACGAGCAGTATTCCTGGAAGAGATGGTTAAAGGAGACTGACAGACTAGTGGAGTTTGTCACAAAATGTAGGAGGAGGGAAATCATCTAATGAGTTCTCCCGCTCTAGCGCGGTGTGGCCGCAGCCGCGGCCGTGACAGACTTTGATTGACTGAAACAACACCTAAATTCCCTCTTTGCCTTGCATTGCAGGGCCAAAAGTTTCCCTTCCGGAAGTCAATCAAGACAAAAAATTCCGGAAAAAAACAAAAAAAATACCGCCTCGGTAGGCTTCGGCCCTGCTTGGTTACATGGTTTTGTTGATATCTATTTGAAGTGCGCGTGGAAAATTACATGTCAAGGAGGCCTAAGGAGGTAGGAAAAGTCTACTTATGATAATGATAAATAGATGCACAACAGTTGATATCGGGTGTAGTTTACGTTCTAATCGGGCGGAGAATTTTAATATCCCCAATGCAGGATGTAAAATTGCGGTTTCCCTGACTCATCATCTTATTACCTGTGTCCTATATTATTTAGGCGGCACAAAACGTTCCATTCTGTTTACGTTTTTCTTCCATTCATGCATCCAACAAAACGTTTTAGGAACATATTAATTATGTGTGCAGCTTAAGTCTGTTTTCCTTGATAACCAATTATATCTAAATATTATATTTAAATCAAAAGTGTATAGATTCTAGATTTCTTCTACAAGCCTGTTCCATCGTTGACCACATCAGTGCTTACCATCACGTAAGATAAAAGTCAAACGCGAGCCTTAAATTTATAAAAAGATTTTGAACACAACCTTATTCAAATTACCCTGATTCTTTTGTGGGAATCAGACCCCTTTCCTATCCTTATCACGCACAACGAAGAGTTGATGGATGAGGAAACCAAAATAAACGTACATTTTTATCAGAATACCTAACTGTCATATCTCAGTGTCCCACAGCGTGGTCACAGTAACCTAATGTGAAGTGATAAGGGAGAAGGGACATGATTGAACTCACTGGAGTAGAAACCTGATTTGGATAAGGACTTCGGTGGATTTGGGTTTTGAAGAGTTGAAGTGACAAGTGTTGAAGGGAAGGATTGTAGAGAAAAAAGGATTTAGGTAATGTAATAACGTTTTATCCTACTAATATTATAAATGTGCGACGGCATCGCTGCTTACCATCAGGTGGGATCGCAGTCAAGCACTGGTTTATGTAATACTAGTTTTTGCCCGCGGCTTCGCCAGCGTGAAAGTCGCGGACTAAGTAACTACTAAGTATTAACTTTTTTTACATAAAATATAGCCTATAGCACTCAGGAAGAAAGCAGCTTTCTATCAATATATACATTTGTGCAATCGAACCAGGATCTTCAGAGATTATCCCATACAAACAAAAAAACAAACTTTGCAACTTTGCATCTAAAAAAAATGTGAAAGTTTGTGAGAATGGATGTGTGGATGTTTGTTACTCATGCAAAAATAACTGGACCGATTTGGTTGAAATTTTGTATGTAGATAGGTTACACCCTGGATTAACATATAGACTACTTTTATCCCGGTCAACAGGAAAACAAAATAAAACGTAATCTTATTTATTTTTCGATTTTGTTATTTTTGCTATAGGCTGCTTTTTATCAACACACAACGTGGGCGACGCCGCGGGCGGAAGTTAGTGTTTAATAATTCTTAAGACGTGAGTCCAGAGAGCTGAGCTTTTCTTCAGTCAATGAAACAGCATAGTTATCCAACGTGGCAATGTTGCCATCGCTCTGGGCACTTTTCCCATTGACATCGATGTGGATGAATTTTTTGATGCCCAATGAGGTTTTTTGTCTACTCGTTTGTACATATTATTATGTTTAGTTTGCATATGGTTTACCGAAAGATGGAAGGAGTGGAGGGAAGCCTATGCTTAGGAATAGACCAGTACAGACTAACAAATAAAAGCAGTAAAATACATGCTCCAGTAAGTAATGTACCCTACTTGCAAAACTTTTTAACGTTTGAATCCCCGACCGGTCCTATGAGACCGCGCTGTTATTGTTTTACTATTGTGTCTCGTTTCGCGGGTATCTGAGTAACTACAGATGATGCTTGTTTAAGCCGATCTAGTTACTTTATGATTAAAATACAACGATGTAAATTATACAACACAAGTTTATCTTGTGCTGTATATTTAACAAAATGGGTGCCCATTTTGTTCAATGTTAAATACTTACATGAACTTCGTAAGCCTTTTATTTTAGCCACTTATGCCTTTTGTCGAGGCAACCACACTTTGTAGTAATAAGTAAATATTATACCACTAAAACTAAAACAATGTGACAGAAAAAAAAAATATAAAACAGAAGCAGAGTTGCTCAGCAAACCGCGTCTTTAGAAGTAAAAATATCATAAAACATTTTCAATTTTCAGAGTAACGAAATCTTTCCCAGACAAAGTACTTACACTATCTTTTTAAACCTTAGAGATCGGTAACCTTTTTATGAAACCTTTTAGGGTAGTTGGCCACGAGAGATGCTTGAGACAGAGGCGGTGTGAAGATGTGTGTAGCAGCGCTATAAATATGTGTTTTTTAGCATTATCGGTCTTGTAATGTTCCCACTATTGGGACTCATGCCTCCTCTCTAGGAAAGGAAATAGGCTATAATCCACCACGTGGGCCAAGTGCGGATTGGTGGATGTCACATGTCTTCGAATTTTGGTTCTAGGACATGCAGGTTTCTCACGATATTTTCCTTCACCGTTTTGAGAGCAGTGGTCATGAAATAAATTACACAAAGTAATGCGCCTAGCTGGGTTCGAACCCGCGATCTACAACTCGTAAGTCGGGACCACTGGGCCACCACTGCTCGCAAATATGTGTGATTGTGTTGTATTCTATACCGCATCACCGTAGGCACGTGCTTGCGGACGGCGAGCAATGGGTAGCTTGCCGTGCGGTAGTCCTGTAATCATCCAGACCGAGATTAAGTCATCAACGGCACATACTTACTGTCCCACGCGCGCCTCCAAGAGATCATCCTCAGCAAAACCGTAAGCCCAGCAGGGTCGAAGCTTCTCGGGCTATGGGTTCGCTTCAGAATGCAAAAGGACCTTGAAACGCAAGGCAAAGAAGAAACTGACCATGGGTTCGCTATTATGCAAAACTCAGAGCCTTGAAAGGCAAGGCAAAGAAAAAACATAATATATAATATAATATAATATAATATATTATAATATTCCACAACTTTCACACAACGCCATCTAGTCCCAAGCTAAGCAGAGCTTGTGTTATGGGTACTAGATAACTGATAAACATACTTATATACTTCTAAATAAATACATATTATAGATAAATTACACCCAGACACAGAACAAATGATCGTGCTCATCACACAAACATTTGGATCCTGGGTGGGAATCGAACCCACGACCTCCGACATAGCAGTCAGGGTCACTAACCACTAGACCAACAGGCCAGTCAAGGAGTGGGTTTTAGTTAGTAAAAGTCTGATACGTTCTCTCGCTCAGCCCGACAGCGAGAAAAGTCACTGAATGATTATCCACTTTAAAAAAATCCCTTTTCCATTATGCTGAGCTAAACTAAACTAGAAAAATAAAAAAGATCCCATTGATATAGCTTTCCTCGCACCGCCCTGCTATCTAACTCATCTTTGGTGGAACACCACCTTTATAACCGTTTATGACGAGAACCAAAAAGCAAATATTTTACTTTATAATACGTCTACCTTGTCTGTGTATTGTCTATGCACAGAGGGCAGTGACCTCACCTTGCAGACAGGATTGGCTTAATTACCTGAAATAAAACAGAATAGCATTAGTTCAGTCTGCGATACGATATTCTAATTTTGGGATGGAATTAACGAGAAATCTTTGGGGTGTAAAGACGAAATTATCTAAAGTGCTAGTTAGATAAAAGTGTGCAAAAGTTTATATTGTGAATTTGTGATGCGTCAGACCAATTTCTATGGAAATACTTAAAATCAATTGGTTGAAAACACAGACTTTAGCATTTTTTTTTTCTATAATTTATTCAATTTATTTTAGAGCTGCCCCGACTTACAAGACTAAGGTAGCAGGATCAAATCCAACCAAGCGCTTTACTTTGAGTAACTGAAAGAAAACATCGAGAGGAAACCGACATGTCCTAGAACCAAAAATTCGAAGACATGTGATATCCAGCAATCCACACTGGGCCCGCGTGGTAAATTACGGCCAATTCCCTCTCTTAGGAGAGGAGGCCTGAGTCCCGACAGTGGGAACATTACAAGGCTGACAATACTATTAAATTGATTTCACGCGGGTTCACATGTGTGTAAATAATATAATTAGTCCGGTCAATTTAGACATCCAAGGTTACAATAATTCGCACTTGGCTGAATATTGGTAGGATTGTTCAATACACTATTATAAAGGAAATGTGAAAAGTCCTCATCGATCCGGCACGTGCAAAAAAATATAAACGCGGTCAAACGTCACAAAAATGGGTTTTTCACGATTTTCAGCAAAATGGTAAGTTTTATCATAAACTTAGCTCAAACAAAAATTGTAGATCAGACAATTATCTATAAAAATGTCTAAATACTTTTTTCCTAAGAGCCACCGTTTTTGAGATATAACGATTCAAAAAGTTGAAACAGTAACAAGCGCAACCTGAGAAAAAGAGGTTGAATCCAAAAATTTTGTATGTGGTATTACTAACTAGTAGTTGTGAAGTGTCAAGACATGATTCTTTATGTCTTGACACTTCACAACTTTTTTTATTTCGTACAATTGTGGCTGAATAATGTGGCCAATTAAATCAAAAACTCCAGGTCGTTCTATCATTAGACGCACTCTAATAGCATTGAATGTATTGGGCATAGTAAAATAAAGCAGGTATACGACCCTAGCCACGCAGACAATTGAATGGAAGGCAGATGTTGCTGAAGGTTACACTGGCGTAGAAGATAGGGGAATGAGTTTTTTTTTACCCCAAAATTTCATATTTTATATGTGTTAGTCACACTGACCAATAGAATATCTCACAAACGGTGGCCCTTAGGAAAAAAAGTATTAAGACATTTTTATAGATAATTATCTGATCTACAATTTTTGTCTGAGCTAATTTTATGATAAAACTTACCATTTTGCTGAAAATCTCGAAAAACCCATTTTTGTGACCTTTGACCGCGTGTATATTTTTTTGCACGCGATCAATGAGGACTTTTCACATTTCCTTTATAATAGTGTATTGAGCAATCCTACCAATATTCAGCCAAGTGCGAATTATTGTAACCTCACCCCAATTAATTAGTCTATTTTGACCGGACTATAATATTTAACACAACAAACGCACATCCTGGAAATTTCAGAATCGGTTATATCAGAATCTACGAGTATATTTTTGATCCCATCTTTTTCACAGTCCGAACGTGGTCCAAACAAAAGAGGACCTAAACCATCAGACTATCTAAACCAATATCTTTCTTAATTAAGACTCGGTGGGAACATTTCACCGATAACTATCTGTTAACAACCGCTATTGTGTTCACAAAGCAATATCCAGTACGTACTTCACAAAACTGAGAATGTTGTATTGTTACTAGCTTGTAGAGGAATCGAGAAACTGTTAAAATATGTACTTGAAAGTCGTTAACCATAATATGATTTTCAGTCGCTATTAAAACCGTAATCGAATGTTCGGTTCGTGGAAAAGGATTGAAGAGGAACCGAAACTGTTGTGATAACACAAAAAGTGATAAAAAATAAAATAGTATATTTTGATGAAAGTGTAGAGAGTTTGTCATTGCGACTGAGGCGGAATTCACCCGAACTGCAGGCGAGGGCGTTATGGAACCGAGTGCTGCAATGACGTGTATCAAAGAAGGTTCTTTAATACACTTAGGCCTCTTGTACACACATTTTTTCGCCGTAAAAATCTACGGTTAATTTGCCGTTTATAGGCACGGTTGTTAGTGTATGGATCACTAGGGTATTTTGTTGACATAGCGGCGCTAGGGCACGGCACCGCCGCGCCGCCGTGTTTTGTCAGTGTTGTATCACCGTCTATATGGCCCTTTGTACACGGTATATTTTATTAGCTATCGGTATTAGAGGTCTCTTTTAAGGTTCATTCAGCAAATATGTAATAGTCAGAACATATTTATGAGAACCATACATTTCAGTGTCTGCGATGATCTTGTGAGCGGTATTTGGCAGCAAATGTATCGAGTCAGCCTTCTCGATAAGCTTTGCTGAGGTAGTTAATACTTATTAAAATATAATTCTCAACTCCATTTTATCAAGATCGAGCCAGTTTCAATGATTTCACACAATGTTATCCAGATGTCTAGACAGTTGAGATGGAAAACTACTCCAACTTTCTATTACAGTATCTACTAGAAATCAATTCGCGAATAATTTTAACAGCCACTGAACTTCATTTTATAAAAATCGCAGTATAAATTTTCTAGCTAACAGAATACTAGTTTCTGCCAGCGGCTTCACTCACGTGAAAGTAGGTTTCTCTACTTATCCAAACTTTGGGTTTCACAATAATATCATCATCATCTACCTAGCCTTTTCCCAACTATATTAGGGTCGGCTTCCAGTCAAGCCGGATTTAGCTAAATACCAATGTTTTACGAGGAGCGGTTGCCTACCAGCCCTCCACAACCCATTAACTGGGATAACACGGTACTTCATGGCAAGACTGGAGTCAGATTTACTGGCTTCTGACTAATATGAATTATGAATTTTGGAAAATCCTCTGACAGTGTTGGCTTACATTATAAAAGAAAGCCTTATTCAAATCCCAGTAGTTTTAGTATATGTCAGTCATCCAGTATCTCTTCATTATTACTACATAGTGTAAAACTACATAGTAAAAGAAGCCATATGTAAAGTTTAGTCCCAGTAGTTTCGGCTGTGCCGTCACTTTCCCCTTTAATCTATCACATACCCGCAAAACGAGACACAATAGTAAAACAATAACAGCGCGGTCCCATAGGACCGGTCGGGGATTCAAACATTAATATATAAAGTAAAGATAGTAGTCAGTCAGTATATAGATTTTTCGAGGGCAATGAACTCAACACAATAAAGTTGACGATAGCCCGAAAAAATACGATTTAGATGAACTCGAGCGAAAAACGGACCAATAAAATGCGCTGATCCGAACCGGATCGGAGCCAAATTCTTGTCTATAAAGAAAACGCAGAATATAGAATTACCTCGATGTTGTCAAAATTAATGTTCCATATAAGTCAAGCGTCTATGGAAGATGTTTGAAAAAGAAACCCTTAGTCTTAGAACGTTAAAGATTACTGAAAGAACGTATGTCGGTTTTCGACAGTTAAAGTCTCAAAGTCAAAGTCTTTTTATTTCACATAATTATTAGTCTGACACGCCTTCTCATTCAACTCGGAAGAAGTCATTACATTTCCAACCTCCCATAAAAGAAAAAAATAATAGTCAAGCGTGTCACATTGTCAGCGAGTGAAATCGGAGTTGGGATCTCGGCGTCTGGGTTGTGAAGAGGGCTGTTCCCTCACTCGTGCTGCCATCTCCTTCGCTGTTGTATTGCTGTTTATAGGTCTTAATTCCACTTTATGTTGAGTGAGAGGGAGTATCAGGCTTCTATTTCGCAGAGAGATGTGACTGGCTAAAGAACACAGGTGAGTTTGAGTCAATAAAAATCTGATGCTCTTTTTCTCTTCACCTACGGAGCCAGCGGTTATGTGACGATTTTCCATGTAAATAAAAGAACAGTACAAAACTGTATAAAAGATACTCTAACAAAGAACAAAATAAATGTTACATTTTGTTATTTTATTAAATACAGGTACAAAATTCAATAGAAACAAACAACATAATTAACAATATTTCAATAAATTTTCAGGTTCAGTTCAATATTATTGAAATCAAAATTGAAAAGATCCAATCGCTTTGTTTCCAACCGTTTGTACCGAAAAACAGAACTATAGAAGTTTTCGGTACTGGATAAATTGTCCAAATACAATTCTATTGGAAATCATTTGTTTAAAGTAACAATATACTCATTTTTCGATACAACATAACAGTTTTCCAGTTATCTAATACAAAACATAACACTAATATAATTATGTTTGACTAGCTGCTCCTAGAAGTTTCACCCGCGTGGTTGTAAAAAAATATCCCAAGGGAACATATCTACTAATGGGATAAAAAGTATCTTATGTGCTAGTCGAGGGTATAATCTACCCGTGTACCAAGTTTTATCGAAATCCATTTGGAAGTTTTGGCGTGAAAGAGTAACAACCATACTTTCGAGTTTATAATATAAGTAGGATGTTGTTTTGTCAGTCCTACACTTGCTATCTTTTGCAAAGTCTAAATATGTACAGTAAGACTTTCAAATAATTAGAATTCCTGACTGCCGTCGGTCCTAACTGGCCCCGTCAATTTTGCTGTCATATCTTTGAGGCACGCGTAGAACACATATGCCAAGGTGCCTGCTTCGCACTCCGAACCCAAAGGACCACCTCAGCATTTTTAGGGTATCAGACACCCAGCGCTGGTAAAGGAGCAGAGAGGGCACGTTCGTTTGCGCACACGTTTTAGCACTATATTATCTCCTGCGTAATAATCATAATCAAATCCAGTCGGTAGGATTAATTAGGTCGGCAGTTAATCTTAGATTAATTATGGAAATTTCCACGAATTATATTGAGGACTAGTAGGTGCCCGCGACTTTGTCCACGCCAGACTTGGGAGGGAATCGGAGATGATAAAAGGGCTATTTTGTGTGTTATTGTATGATTTATTATTAAATCCTTTTACGTTATTATAAAATAAAAATTGTTTATAATATCCTAAAATCCGGTCAAGTACGAGTGAAACTACGATTATTATCAAACACTGTTTATACATATAATTACTTATCAACTATTTATATAAATTACATAATTAGAAACCAAGTCAACTATTTGTCATATTTAGGGTGCCCGCCCACGACCGACTTTTTGTAGGTCCGATAATCGGCACGAATTATAATCCCATAGTATATTCTGACCGACTTTTTGTAGGTCGTGTGCGTTGCACTATTGCTATCAGTGTGTTCCATTTTTCACCTACAAAAAATCGGGCGGGCACCCTTACAGGAACCACTTCTAATCTTATTTCTCCACAACTGCCCACATTACTGCACAATGAAAACAAATAAACCCAACCCTGCATTTGACTGGTCCCTAGGGACTAGTATACCCTAAATAAGTTGACCCTTATCTGCTGCGTCACTCAAATTACGTATGGATGTCATTGTGCGTTTTACAGGCTATTGAATTTTAATATTATGTTCTGTAATGTAATTGAAATAAGTTTTTCAACAGAAGTTAAGGGTAAAAAAACCTGTTTATTTTCTTTCTTTCCTTCTTTTTTCTTACCTTCTCTCTTTTTTAATTTAAAAACTAAGTTAGAGTTATGTATATTATAATGATTCCGACAAACCTCCATTGAAACGACAGGATGCTCCAACTAGACGAAAGTCGTATCTTGTCTGGGAACTAACTGATAGTTGAATCCAAGAATCATCGTCATCATCATTTACTTAGCCTTTTCCCAACTACACACATCAAAAGTGTCTAGGGATCAAGCATTTTTATGCGGATTTCTTGAGATTGAGATGTGGCTTTGTAATAAATTTATGATTTTATAAATTTATATGGATCCTTTTTGGTGCATTTCATAATTTGAATCAGGAACTGTGAATCAAATTCGAGTAAAAGATGAAAATAAGCTGTCAATATTTTCCCTATAAAAACATACAACGCATTTTTTTTTTTTTTTTTTTTTTTTATTATCTTGCAATCAGTCATTCCAGACTATAAGCAGATGTGGTGGGTGCTTTTTGTCGTTCAGGGTGCTGCTCCCATTAGAGCCAGTCCTTTACTTTACATTAGTTCGATCTTAGACCACTAATCGTCGAAGATATCACGCCGCTTTTTAAGCCGACGTACGGTTTCGGGTATAGTGAGTTGCCCTGCTAGCTGGTTTGGGTGCTTTGACAGTCTTAGTTTGTAATTCGCTCCATGACTGTCTATTTCTTGTTTGACCATAGGCATGTTTAGGATTTCGTGGACCTCTGTTGTTTTTATAAACCATGGTGCATTCGATATTTGTTTTAATATATAGTTTTGAACTCTCTGTATAACCATTACGTTAGAGGTGCAGGCAGAGCCCCACAACTGGATGCCGTATGTCCAAACAGGTTTCAGGATCGTTTTATATATGAGTAGTTTGTTGTCCAACGATAGTTTTGAGTTACGTCCCAGTAGCCAGTAGAGACCCTTGTATTTTAGGTTAATTTCATCTCGTTTTGTTTGGATATGTTTCCTCCATGTAAGTCGACGGTCCAGATGCATGCCCAGGTACCTTACTGTGTGTTGATGAGGTAGTTGACTGCCATTTAAACTGACTGGAGAACAATCTTCTTTCCGGAGTGTGAATGTTATGTGTACTGACTTGGATGCACTAACTGCAATCCTCCATTTGGCCAGCCACTTTTCAAGTTTATTCAAGCTGTTTTGCAAAATACGAGAAGCTTGAATTGGACACTTATTCGAGGTGAGTAAGGCTGTGTCGTCAGCAAAGGTTGCAACAGTGACTCCTGGACTCAATGGTAAGTCGTATGTGTATAAAGTGTATAGGATAGGTCCCAGCACTGATCCCTGTGGTACTCCGGCTGATATTTCGTAGAAGTTAGACGTGCAGTCGCCTTCAGTCACCTGAAAAATCCTACTGGACAAGTAGGATTTCAGGATTCCGTAGAATGTGTGTGGTAAAATGGATTTTATTTTGTACAGAAGACCTTTGTGCCACACTCTGTCGAAGGCCTGTTGGATATCAAGAAAAACTGACGAACAGTATTCTTTTTTTTCCAGTGATGCTCTTATTACTTTGCACACTCTATGCACTTGTTCAACAGTTGCGTGTTCTTCCCTAAACCCAAATTGATGTTCCGGGATGATTGATTTTTCATTGATGACATTTATCATTCTGTGAAGTAGTGACCTTTCAAGTAGCTTTGACATTATGGGCAGAAGGCTGATTGGTCTGTATGATGTGATTTCGTGAAGGGGTTTCCCAGGTTTGTGAATCATTATAATATTCGACACTTTCCATATATCGGGGAAATATCCCACACGCATTACTGCATTAAATATCATTGTCAGGTATACAGCTACTTTTCGAGGTGATTCTTCAAGAATCCTTTTGTCGATAAGGTCATACCCCGGAGCTTTATTGTTTTTAAGGGACTTTAGGTTTCTGTATATTTCTCTTGGTGTTACTAATTTGAGGGGTAAGTCAAGTTGAAGATCTTGGTTCAATATCAGATCAATGTCCGTTTCGTCAGTATTCTGTGCTGTATTTGGAGTAAATACTTGGCTGAGATGCTTAGCGAAGGCTTCAGCTTTATCAGGAGTGCTTCTAATCCACTGGCCATCATGAGTACGTAGAGGCGGTTTCTGGTGTAGTGGTCTGTCATGGTTTTTACAGGCCTTCCATAACGAATAATTGGTTGCTTTTGTAGCAGACAAACCTTCCAGGTAGACATCCAAGGCAGTATCGTTTGCGTCCTTGATAAGGGTTTTTAATTCCCGTATGGCTCTGTTCAATTCTCTTTTGTCATTTGGGTGTCTGCTGGTGTGCCACACTCGACGTAGCCTCCTTTTTTCGAGAATCTTTTGTCGTATGGTCTCAGAGTATGTTTTACTCTGGGGACGACGACTGCAGACAGAAGTTGTTGGATGTCCACTCCTGAAGAGTGGACATCCAACAACTTTCTTGAATAACAGATGTTAGATTTCGTACGGCGTTGTCAATGTCTGACTCAGTTTTTAGGCCTACTTTCATTTCCAGTTTCTCATGAACCAATTCCCGGAAACAGTTCCAGTCGGTGCGTTTGTTGTACAGTTTTGATGTCTGTTCCATGTTTAGAACAGTACTACCGATGGTTAGAATCACCGGAACGTGGTTGGTGTTAGAGTCCAAGCTAGTTTCTATTTCATGAGAAAGCCTCGATAGTCCTTTTACTACGAAGAGGTCTATGACGTCAGGAAGGCGGTTCGGATCAGTCGGCCAATTAGTCGGTTCGGTAGTTGAGATGGTAGTAAGATTGTTTTTGTCTACAGATTTCTTGAGCTCTCGGCCCCTTGTGCTGGTAAGTCTAGAGGCCCAGTGTAGATGTTTAGCATTCCAATCTCCGCCTGCTATAAAACGTGGACCAAGTGTGTTGAATAGCTCATCATATTGCTCTTCTTTTATATTGTGCTTTGGAGGGCAGTATATAGCAGACACATTAAATGATCCGTTTCGATCATTGACGGCAACAGTCGCTGCCTGTATATGTGGTTTTTTAAATTGTGGTTGCTCATGGTGTTTAATGCTTGACTTTATAATAAGGGCAGCTCCCGCATGTGCTGTACCGTCTGGATGGTTTGTGGTGTAAATATTAAAATTACGTATATGAATACTGCTATTGCCAGTCAAGTGAGATTCGGACACTAGTAAGATGTCTATGTTATGTGAGTGTAAAAAGACTTCGACTTCTTCCAAATTAGGAGATAATCCGTCTAGGTTCCACGCTGCTATCTTTAGGGAAGCCATTACGACATTTTGGTTACCAAAGTTGTTATGAGGTTGATTAAGGTGCTCATTTGTTGTAAGATTAGATCAAACTTTTCTGCTTGTTTGACAAGCATTTCTTCAATTTTATTTGGTGTAGGTGTTTCCACAATCATGGTATTTTGATTGGTTCTCAATATATCGGAGTAGCTTGCTCTCTTTTTGGTGTTCGGAATTATTTTCTCTTCATAACTTACTGGTTGTGGAGGTTTTGTTGGTAGCTGTCTATCATTGTTGGCTGCAGGAGTGCGATCTATTGGCATCTGTCGGTTATCTCTTGTAATTGCTCTATTCCTTATGTGTGCTTGCTTGTTCGATTTCCTCGCTAATATTTCCTTGTATACTTCACAACCCTTATAATTTGCTGGATGTGCACCTAAGCACAGAGCGCATTTAGCTGGAGTATTTCGGTCGGTCTTTGGACAATCTGATGTTCTGTGTCCTTGAGCACATTTCACACAGCGGTAAGGTCGCATGCAGTAGTTTTTGGAGTGACCATATTGCTGACATTTTTGACATTGAATGATAGAGTTCCGTTTTCGTGGTTCCTCTATAGTGACTAGTTGATGATCTATGTATTTGATGGTCTTTAGCGCAACATTATTTGGGCTTTGTTGTAGGGTTGCAAAAAATGTGGAGGTAGGTTTCTTATCTGGTCCGTACTTCGCATTTATTATTTCTCCAATAACTGTGTTTCCGGTCTCCTCTAGGGTTTCCTTTATACTACTGATTGGTGTTGAGTGGTGCAGATTTTTTATTACAACTCTATGAGGTTTGTTGTCTTTTCTGTTGAATGTGTGCCCAATTAGTCCTTTATCTCGGACAATTTTAATAATGGACTTGTATACTTCTATGTTAATGCAATTAATGCGAAGTTGGTTTTTATTTATTATTTTATATTTAAAATCGGCTTTGTTGGCTACACTTTCAAGGAGCTCGGTAAGCTTGGTGAGGTCTTCGATCCCATAAAGTATTATTGGAGGAGGTTTAGGGACCTTCAAAGCTTCTCTTTCGTTATTTTCTTCCGGGTCAACGGGAAGAGAGCTGAACTGATTTGTAGTCATAACTCTCTCCGGAGATGGTGAGGTAACCTTTTTCCTTTTGGCACTGCGTAGCAACGGTACTCTCTGCCACGTGGGAGGATTATCAGATTCAGCATCCATCTTATTCGAGATAGTAGCGTGGCTTTGACTATTAACATCTGTTACAGAGCTCAGGGATGCACTTCTAGGTCTGGCCAGGAATAGACCAGGATGAAAAACTTGCTGTGCTAGCTTCTTATTGCTTTCTTTAAGACCAGTAGCATTCACTGGTAAGGGGGCCTGGGTACCCACCCTCTTACAGTCTTCGGTAACCAATTTCTCACTTGCAGGCCCGGGTACCTGCAAGCGCCGGGTGCTAGCCGGATCGCAAGGCAAAATATTCTCATAATTAGTACTCATTTCATTACGATGTTTGGAAGAACAGTTAGCAGCACTTTCCCAGGGCGCTACTGCCACTCTTTTGGAGGTTATTTAGTTCCTCCGGGCCCGTGGTTGACCAAAATTCGGGTTATTTACCGCCGCCCGTTACGTATATACATACAACGCATTGAAGACATTATTAGTGCTACTGTTTCCCTACTACTGATTAAAACTAACGTTATTATGGAGCGGCGACGTCATTTAAGCAGGGAAGAAATGCTCAGAGCCGTGGGAATGATAGAAGCTGGTTCCCGGCAACGTACTGTGGCTTTAGCTCTGAATACAAGTCAGAGTGTTATCAGTCGACTTTGGACACGTTACCGAAGCACTGGTATCGTGGCTGAGCGCCATGGAGGACGGTATCACTGCACCACACGGAGACAAGACCGATACATTCAAATCTTAACTCGAAGAGCTCCAACAATAACCGCCATGATGTTAGCCGTGAGGCTTCATCACTCTTCAGGGAATTTAATTAGCGACCAAACAGTCAGAAACCGCTTGCATGAAGTGAACCTTCATTCCCGAAGACCGCTACGGGTACCACCTATAGCAATGCACAATCGTAGGATTCGATATCAATGGGCTCTTGAACACAGAAATTGGGCAGAAGAACAATGGCGTTTCGTGTGCTTTTCTGATGAGTCTCGTTTTGGTATGAGACCGGATACAAGACGTATACGATACTGGAGAACCCCTGGACGCCAACAGCGATTAAAATCCTGCCAGGAAGTCCATCCTTATAGTGGTGGAACCATCATGGTATGGGCGGGTATTTGGATCGGCGGAAGAACTGAGTTGATTTGGATCAGAGGCAACCTCAACGCTCAAATTTATGCTGAGACGATTGTATCAGACGTCATCGTTTCTCTACAAGTGCAAATCGGTCCCTTATTTCAGTTAATGCATGATAATGCACGACCGCACACCGCAAGAGTTGTAAGACAGACTCTCGCCGCAGCTAACATCAATGTCCTGCCCTGGCCTGCTCAGTCGCCAGACTTGAACCCGATTGAGCATGCATGGGATATGCTACAGAGAAGAGCTCTGCCGAATATGGAGGGTATCCAGTCGCAAGAAGACCTTTTTTTGTTGTTGCAACGAACATGGGCGGCCATTCCACAGCGTGATTTGGATGAACTCATTTTGAGTATGCCAAACCGATGTTCTTGTGTTGTTAGTGTTCGCGGTAGAAACACGGATTATTAATTGTTTAAGTTACCCAATAAAATTTTAAAGAAAACTGTTATTTCAGTCTTTTTTTCGAACTTTAATGTTAGTGGTTCAAATGTCAAAAATCCCTTTATTAGGAAAATGGCAAATTTCTTTATTAATGCAAAGGTGACTTGGTTACTGTGACAAACGAAAACACTTTATTTGATGAATCCTTAAAGAAAATTTTAATTAATATCAATCAGGAGAAAAGTTATTGCAAAAATATATGTTGACCCCTAGACACTTTTGATGTGTGTATATTGGGGTCGGCTTCCAGTCAAGCCGGATTTAACTGAATACCAGTATTTTACGAGGAGCGGCTGCCTACCAGACCTCCACAACCCATGAACTGGGGTAACAAGGTACTTCATGGCAAGATTGGAGTCAAATTTACTGGCTTCTGACTATCCCTAACGATTGTCAAAGATCTACAAATGACAGCCGGGACCTACGGCTTAACTTAGTTGAATCCAAGAATAAAAGCATTTATTTTAAATAAACCATTTAAAAGCATTTTTGAATTGTTAAGAAGATATCGCTACAAAGTTTCCAAAGTTAGATTTTAGCCTTAGGCATTTTCTACCAGTCAAACTTAGGGGGTGCCTCGGGAAGCACTTATGCAGTTGGTCCTGCATCTGTTCTCTCCCGACACCGTCGGATAGCCATCAGAGTTTTTTTTATTGTAGATAGGTTCGCGCTTGGCTGCTATCTCACCTGATGGAAAGCGGTCGACGATGGAATGCACTTACCTAGAAGTAACCTATTCACTCTTGACTTTAAGACTATGAAAGTAAAGAAACAGAAACTGCACTTATGTTTGCGCACACGCTCGAGCACAATAATACTCGTATCTCCTGCATACCTGGTTAATCTCTGTTAAGATTGTCCACCATTATCGAAATCCGATCGGCAACATTAATTAAGTCGGCAGTTAATCTTAGTCTAATTATTGGAATTGCTCATGAATTATATTGAGGACTAGCAGATGCTCGCGATTTTGTACTTGAAATTCCATTTAAATTAGTCGAGCCTCTTCAGAGATTAGCCGGAAGAAACAGACAGTTCAAAATAAAATTTGCATTTTTGTTTTAGGTAATAACTAACTTATAATTAAATTAAATATTAATTATAATAATAAGACACTTCAAAAAGATCTAGCAAAAACCTGGCGTTTTCTATACACATAATAATCTTTCCATATTTCCATTTAAAATCCCTACAAACAAATTAAATATATACAAAAAGATATCATCAAGTTGACGTATATAATTTGACAGGCATGAAGTGTCTAAGGACAAAAAATATTTTTAAAACAACGTCGCTATAATTAAACATAGTACCTAATTGCACAAGTGCACGAAAAAAATATTTGTCCAGTCTGAAGCCGACGCCTACGACGACGCTGCGCGAGTTACCGGGCAACGGTTGCCAGGGCGCCGCCGCTGAAATGTCTTTTTCGGCGTTGCGGCGCCCCAGGCCGCCAAAGCGACTGCGCCATACCATTGACGGATGTGACAGTTTACAATTGACATTTATTGTGTTTTTGATTGTTTTTTTTTGGTGTTTACTTATAATTCCAAGTCAATTCAAATGTAGCACAATTCAAAGTGTTTCAAAAAACAGCAAAACATATATGTATAATGACTAGTTTTCGTTTTATTATCTCTAGTATTTTTCTAACCTAACCTAACCTAACCAGTTGCAATTAATTACTTGTGTTATATGTATATCTGACCTTCATAAACCAGTAAAGTCAGGTCAGAGTTCCTGGCTTCTGACTTCCTGTAACGACTGTCAAAGATTTACGAATGACAACCGGGACCAACAGTTTTTTTGGTCATTATGTGCTCATTCGAAACGGCTTCAACTAAAATTAATTTCACCAACTGCATCAGACGGCTTAAAGAGACTTTTTTCGAACTTTAAATTAAGTTTTGCAAGCTTTTTTAGGGTTCTGCAACCAAAGGGTAAAACGGGACTCTATTACTAAAACTCCGCTATCCAGTAGTAGTCTGTCTCTCTGTCTGCCTATCTGTCACCAGGCTCTATCTCATGAACCGTGATACCTAGACAGTTGAAATTTTATACTAGTTTTTGACAGCTTTCAAAGCAAAGGCTGAACCATGGCACCGAGGAAAAACAAAGTAGCGAAAGAGGAGGTCCAGGTAACTCTGGGCCCTCAGCACTTGGCGGGCGAGACAGTGTTCGGTGTGGCTCACATTTTTGCCTCTTTCAACGACACATTCGTACACGTTACTGACTTGTCTGGCCGGGAAACCATCGCCCGTGTCACCGGTGGCATGAAGGTGAAGGCTGACCGTGACGAGGCTTCGCCCTACGCCGCTATGTTGGCCGCTCAGGATGTTGCTGAGAAGTGCAAGACTCTTGGCATCACCACCCTGCACATCAAACTGCGTGCCACTGGTGGCAACAAGACCAAGACACCTGGGCCTGGTGCTCAGTCAGCGCTCCGTGCTCTCGCTCGTTCCAGCATGAAGATTGGCCGCATTGAGGATGTTACCCCCGTGCCCTCGGACTCTACCCGCAGGAAGGGTGGCCGAAGAGGTCGCAGGTTGTAATCTGTTAGTTGTTGTTAAGTTGAAATTTTCATAATTGACACATACAAAAAAATAAACTAAATAAATATTTAAATGGAATTAAAAAAATGTGATTTCTATGCCGTTTTTTGCTATGGACAGTGGGAAGTCTTTGTGTGCGAGTCCAACTCACACTGGGCCGATTTTTATTATTTACGTAAAAGAATTCGCCTTTACACTTCAGACAAGCCTTACTACACAAAATAAAACTACCCCTAATAGCTTCAGCCATAATTTCGGGCAAGTTACACTGAACTTTGGCCCAGTTGGCTCCAGTAAAGCGAGTGTACAACTTCGGCGATCCATCTCGCGCTGCCACTGTGTGTAATTAGCCTTATGCAAACAGTTGGATGCTGGTGTAAAAGTTATTGTGCCGTGTAAAATTGTATTTGTAGTGGAATTATGGTCCTATTAGCATTTTGTAAGCGAGAATTTTTGCGTAAAAACTTAAACACTAAAGGGTGTTAGAGGTATGTGGAATAGAGTGTAAAGTCTCGCAAAAATCTGTTGTAAAAGGAGCGTCCTCTGACCAGACGGGTGTTATGTCTGATCCGGGCAACTGCTTGAGAGATGATTTCTAACTGTTGTATGTTTTCCAAACGCCAGGAAAACTCTAACTGCGTGATGCAGGATGTCGTAGTTTAGTTCATATGTGGCGCTATAGATCCTACAACAACTCCCCGAGAATGGTTTAGAAAATCTAAAAATGGCCGACTTTATTGTTCATTTACATTGCATACGGAATGAGATTTTACAAGATAGATTTTCTAAAAATCCATTTTCCTTCTTAGTAGATGACTTGTGCAAAATTTTACTTTCCTAGTACCAGTAGTTTCGAAAAACCTTAAAAGAATTACTAGACCAAATTCTTCATCTACATCATTTCAGCCGAAAGACGTCCACTGTAAGACATAGGACTACTCCAAGTGTCGCCACAATGACAGGTCCTGTGCGTCTCGCTACCATTATATTCCCGAATTTGACCGTGGTCATCGGCCCACCTTGTGGGAGGCCTTTCAACGTTGCATCTTGGAGTAGGCGGTCACCACTCTAGAACCTTTCGGCCTCATCGATCTTCTGTTCTGCGAGCAATGTGCCTCGCCCACAATTCTTCAGACCAAATTAAAAAGTATTTTTGCCATAATAAGGGATTTTTATACAAGATAACTTATTTGCCAGTCTTTTGGGCACACTTCCGGTCGACAGCGATGCGGAGCAATTTTTTGACGCCATATTTTAGTTTAGAGTAAGAGTTAGTTTTAATTAGTTAAGTGTTTTTATTTTTAATGTTTTTTCTCTGCATAATAAAAGTTGATTACCGAGGAGGAGCTCGTGGCTAGATAATAACAGCCGCACAGGTCGATCTTCAAGGTTAAGCAACGCTTGCCTAGGTTGGTCTGTGGATGGGTGACCATCTTAACATAACGAGTTTCCTCCGTGCCTCGGAAAGCACGTTAAGCCGTTGGTCCCGGCTGTCATTTGTAGATCTTTGGCAGTCGTTACGGGTAGTCAGAAGCCAGTAAATCTGACTCCAGTCTTACCATGAAGTACCGTGTTACCCCAGCTAATGGGTTGTGGAGGTCTGGTAGGCAGCCGCTCCTCGTAAAATACTGGTATTCAGCTAAATCCGGCTTGACTGGAAGCCGACCCCAATATAGTTGGGAAAAGGCTAGGCAGATGATGATGATGATGAATAAAAGTTGATTACCTACTCAAAAAAAAAAGAAAAAAAAAGATAACTTATTATTTATTTGCTTTTGCTAGCGGTTTCGCCAAATTATTCCAAGGGAACGTACACCCGAGATAAAAGTTCGAGACTCCTCAAAACTTTTTGTATTTTGTACTGTTTTTTTTGTTTTATTGCCCGTTTTAAAAATAAGGCGAATGTATAGGTACTTATACTTTGGAGGTAGGTGAGACAGAGAGTAAAGTCCTACGTACATACCTCCGTTGAAAAGGGAGGATCCTTCGACCGGATGGGATGTTATGTCCGGTGGGCTACAGCTGCCCGTAGATGATTTCGGGCTGTTATATCTATTCAAATCGCGCGGAGAACGTTGCATCCGCGATGCAGGATTCTGTGACGTCACATGTAGTAGATGTCGCTACAACACTACTTAGGTTTTGACAGTGGGTTTGTTCACGAAGAAGTAGAAATTTATTCTAAATAGACAGTCTCCCGCTATAAAATGAATCCTTTTTCACGATAGGTAGTAATCTATTTACAATTTTAACAATTTGGTACTGGTAATGTAATGTTCCTTTTGTGTCTAGACAGCAAAAGTAATTATTTAATTATTGTTAATCACTACATAGTATAAAATGAAGTCTGTCTGTCTGTCCCTATATATGCTTATATCTTAGATCGCGGTCGGTTAGTTCAGTTCAGGAAAGATAAAATACATAATATATATGTATTGTATATATAATAAATGCCCTAATATAGTAGAAAAATACTGATAATTTTTCACCCGTGCGAAGCCTGGTCAGGTCGCTAGGTTATTATAAAGTCCTAACAAGTTTCGTTACTATTTATATACATAAGTTCGTCAACAACTCAATTAAAATGTATGAAACGGCTTCCCGTAATAATTATTTCCGTTTCAATCTCATATTACAAGAAATAATAATTGGTTAGCAACACTTACTTTGACAGTATGTTAACCCCGTACTAAAACTCTCAACATCAAAATTAAATTCATCCATATCTAAAACCAATCTCAATTACGTTACACAAACATTTGATAACTTTATCAAACGCATAGACGCCTCAATATTGCTTTAACCACAAAAGAGATAGGTACAGAAGGCATTCATATCAAGAATTTTTATACTATCTTTTTTTTCTAGTGGGGAATCATCAGAATGACTTCTTCCACTTTTGGGCGGAGCAGATGAAGTCATTTGTGTCACAGTGTCAGACTTTATTGACTAAATGCCACCCCGAGTAACTACACCACCAGCTTCACCCACGTGCTTCCCTTTCAGAAGCCGTTTCATGGCCTCAGTATACTATCTGGATTGATTACGTCAACCTCAAAAACGTACCCACAAAAGAGTATGTTATCTCTTTCCACCAGGGTGTCCACAGCCTAGTAAGAAAGGGACACACTATCTTTTCCTATTGTCTTGTTGGGTACATTTTTCCCCTTTTGCTTGTCAATAAAAAAATATGAACCTAATATTGAGCGAGAGCGGAGGGCGCTGTCGGTAAGGGCGAATATGATTGCCCGCAGGTTCTCGCGTGCTTCTAAATCTGTTAAAGTAACGCTGTTTAGAGCTTACTGCACTTCATTTTATACCAGTAGCCTGTGGGTACATTATACGCTCAAGTCGTACAGCGCCCTGCGCGTTCAGTACAACAATGCCTTCAGGGTGCTGATGGGGCTGCCTCGCTTCTGTAGTGATACTGATATGCATGTAGACTGTTTTTACGCTGTTATGCGCAAAAGGTGTGCATCCCTGGTGCGCAGGGTGCGGGCAAGCTCTAACAGCATCCTGGGCATGGTTGCTGATAGGTTGGACTGCTGCACAGTGAGTCGATGCTCCAGAATTGCGGCTGGAATTGTGCAGCAGTGATTTTTGTTTGTATTGTGTAACGTTTTTGTGGTGTACTAACATAGTTTTAAGTAAATATTGTTACTAACATAGTGTTAAGTAGTTAAATATTGTAACTATGAGTCTTAAGTTACTCGCAATAAATACTTAAATAAATAGCAGTTAAAATAAAGTACCTTGATCCTTGATCTTACATACAAAGCGCGGTCGAGCAACGCACTCATTGACAACGATCACTGACACGATGTCTCGGACCATGCGCGCTTTCCAGTAATCCTAGGTGCAGGATTGCAGATGGCCACCAATGGGTAGCTCGCCGTCCGGATTTCTGATAACAGTCTGGACCAAGACAATATCGTCGACGGCGTTTATTGCTCAACGCGCGCCTCAAAGAGAAGTGAGCAAACTGTAGGGGCCCGGAAGGGGCCTTGGGTTGAAAAAAGAGAACCCAGGTACCCTGGAATTAATGCAAAGAAAGAACAGAAGTGGGTTCTAGTCTATAGAAGTCTGACACGCCTTCCCGCTGCACCCAGAGCGGGAGAATTCATTTTAATGATTTCCCATTTAAAAAAAAAGTGCTTGGACTGTGCTCGGACTGAGCGGCCGGTGACTACCCTAGCACGATCGCCGAGCGTAGGTATGAAAAGTAAAGCCTACCTTACCTACCTACATTAGATAGCCTTCTGTACATACCTGTCTATTTTATGTTTTAATTAAAGATAATTTATAAACGTGTATGTTATCGTGAAAATTTCACGCGATTCTACCTTTGATTGCTTACAGAAGCCGGGGATATACTCGTATAAAAAGTAAACGGAGTTTATGAGGACAAAAATTTTGGAGTTCTTATAGCAAATATCCACTTGAGAGTTCATAGTATGTCAGTTTGATTTTCTCTGAGTAAACCTTAGGATGAAAGTTATGGACGCGCTATGCACTAGCTTGGCTATGTACACACGAGATGGCAGGGAACTCGAAACTTTTTAGATTAATTTAAAAGTTCAAAAAATCTGTCTTTTCTAGGGTTCTGTATCAACCACCCAATCCAAACCTTTAGACCTAGAACATTGTCATTTTTGACAGAGGTTTCTTTTATGATACTTATATACAAAGTTATTCTTTGAAAGCATTTTTCCCGTAAGGGAATGAAACGGATGTCCAAAGTTTACATCGAGAAACCTACTGTCACGCGGTCGAAGCCGCTGGCAGAAGCTAGTTGCAGAGAAAACAAAATCAATTACATATTATAATTAATATACCTATAAAGTCTAGATTGTTCTGACAGCAATTTTCAATCTGTTGTAAATGTGTTCCAATTACAACATAAACAAATTAATAAATCATCTCCAACCAATAAAGCTATCATCGATCAATTTACCATCAGCATTAACTCATACTCGTACTAAAAGCATAGTGTAGAAAATATACTGCTTAATGTTTCGCAAAACGCCAGTTGGTCAATCATAATAAATGAGATGATAATTCTGTGTTGTAACTCATCATCTACCTAGCCTTTTCCCAACTATATTGGGGTCGGCTTCCAGTCAAGCCGGATTTAGCTGAATATCAGTATTTTACGAGGAGCGGCTGCCTGCCAGACCTCCACAACCCATTAACTGGGGTAACACGATACTTCATGGCAAGACTGGAGTCAGATTTACTGGCTTCTGACTATCCGTAACGACTGCCAAAGATCTACAAATGACAGCTGGGACCTACGGCTTAAGTTTCGTTGTGTAGTGTCAGACCGTTTTCACATTATCCGATCCGATATCGGTATCGGCGTCCGATACCGATATCGGATCGGATAATGCGAAAACGCTCTTAAGATCACCAACACACACACACCAACTTTGGATCTCCTTCATTGGATCAACTTGGAGAGCGATCTGTGCGGCTGTTATTATCTAGCCACGAGCTCCTCCGACGAGACTAGAGCCCACTCCTGTTCCTTACTTAATTTGCCCTTATTCCAGGGACCCGGGGTTCTCTTTTGTCAACCCAGGCGCCAGTAGGCTTCGACCCTGTCGAGCCCCTATGGTTTGCTGACATCTCTGTGAGGCGCGCGCGGAAGAATACGCGACGTCTAAATTATAAATAAGACGATAATTCTAATTTGTAACTTCGCTAATTATATAAGATGCGTTGCTCACAGAACAGATGGTCGATGTGGCCGAAAGTTTCTAGAGGGCGACCACGTATCGCAAGACGCTGCATTGAAAGGCATCCAATAAGATAGAATGATAGATAGATGACACGGTGTGAGTCCGAAGTTCGGGATCCTTTCTTTTTAAAGCGGAAAATACTCAAAGCTGTCTCCAGCCCGATTCAGATAAAAACTTCAACTCGCAACAAACAAACTAATAATTATTATACCTAATAATTTGCCTGCTGCGGTTTCCCCGTCCGATTATAATTTGGGTGTGTTCAAGGCCAGAGTGAATAGGCTCTTAATAAACTAGTGCGCCTTACCATCGACGATTGCATCACTGCTTACCATCAGATGGGACCGCAGTCAAGCTCTAGTTTATAACAATTAATTAAAAAAATAAAACAAAACTTTTACCACTTCACGATATGCATGAAGTTTAGATTTCACGCTTCAGAAACATAAGTATCATAATAGCAAGTTTAGCTTGTACATCCTATTAGGACTTAATTCGGCGGCGGTACGTAGGTTTTCCACACGCGCCTCAATGAGATGTTAGCAAATCATAGGAGCCCAGCAGGACTGATGCCTTGTAGGGCGATGGGGAAAATTATAAAAGAAATACTCGTGGTTCTAGAACGCAAAAACCACTGAAGGAACATAGGTTTGGTTTTAGTCAATAAAAGTCTGACATGTCCCCGCTCCACCGTAAATCAGGAGAAGTCATTAGATGATTTCTCACCACAAAAAAACCTGTAGATTTACCTATTTTCGTATTAGGCACTGACTGTAATTGTACCGCACACCACAGGTCGATCATTAGTGGTCGATTACCTATTCTGCGGGCTGCGGTTGTTTCAGGAAATACATTATGTCTCACTGCTAATTGAAGTAGGATAATGGTAATTATAAATAAATACATTTAGTTTGTAGTTATTGACCAATTTTCTAAGTAAATTCGTTCAATTTCTGATCCTAGTTCGTCATCATCATTTCAGTCGAAAGACGGCCACTGCTGGGCATAGATCTCCCCCAAGCGTCGCTACCATCTCGCATCCATCGGATTCCCGTGATCCTCACTAGGTCATCGGTCCACCTTGTGGGAAGCCTCAAGGAAAAAGAAAGTGTGGCCGCCCCCGTCAAACTTGGCGTCGGATTGTGTTGGCAGAAGCGGCGAGCAACGGAATGATGTGGAGTGAAGCGAAGCTTGAAGCTCAAGACTGTTTGTATCGCCCTATGCCTGATAATCAGATGATGGAACAGGGTTCGCAGAATTAGGATATACAATTCCGACGCACAGTCCTCAAAATGCAACCGGTAGAAAACCGTCAATCTAACAATTCGGCGCCGACGCTCATACTTATACAGCATACGTATAACAGCATTACAATAAATACCATCCACTCTCTTACCACCTTTCCCTCTATCACCCCCAAAACCTATTCTTCATCCCCTTTAATCCCACCACTGTCATCCACTAACCACTTTGTCCCTAAACAGCCCTTATTCTCATTTTTCCTTACTCTATCACCACCAAATCCTTTTCTTCATCCCCCTTAATCCCACCACCACTGCCATCCACTAACCACCCTGTACACACACAACCCTTATCTTCGCTGACAAGCGGTCGATGGACTCAATACCGTTATACACCACCAGATATCTTCGGTAAAGTACTCGTAGACAATGGAAACACGGCAAATTGAAGACTGACAGATGCAACTCAAACTCCGCGCCAAAATGGAAAACAGTTTTGCCAATCTAACAACTACAAAAAAACACAAAAATTGAATTTGGAACCATAAAACATCCATTCCCGATACATACTTTTTTGACTGAATGTATTATCCACTCCCTTAGCCACTTTCCTTACTCTGTCATCCCCAAAACCATTTCTTCATCCCCCTTAATCCCACCACCGTCATCCACTAACCACCCTGTCCCTAAACAGCTCTTATTCTCGTTTTTCCTTACTCTATCCCCCCCAAAACCGTTTCTTCATCCCCCTTAATCCCACCACCGTCATCCACTAACCACCCTGTACATACACAACCCTTATCTTCGCTGACAAGACGGTCGATGGACTCATTACCGCTGTACACCACCAGATATCTTCGGTAAAGTACTCGTAGACAATGGAAACACGGCAAATTGAAGACTAACATTTACTTTAGCAACTTAAAGAGATGGGTACGTGATTTGGGACGTAAGTTGTGGGCTGAAGCGGACCAATCCGCTTCAGCCCACAACTAATATAAAATTCCTTGGAATTTTGAAAGGATTATATTAGAATGAAACCGTTTCTTTGCGTCAAACATGGCGCATTTTCAAGGCTAGAGTGAATAGGCTCTTAATAAACTAGTGCGCCTCAAGATCAACGATTGCATCACTGCTTCATCAGGTGCGATCGTTGTCAAGAATTACTTTACAACCATAAAAAAAAATACCATAAAATATCAATAACTTATGCGTTACATTCGCTTAAAACGACCAGCAAAATTTAATTTAGATTTTCACCTGTTTTTTTTTTTGCCGGGTTTAGGATGACTCAATAAATTACTTCTCCCGCTCTAGGGGTGCGAAAAGGAGGGCCAGATTTACTAACTAAAACCCACTTGTATTTTTTGTTGCTCTTTTCGGTCCACGGCAATTTTTTCGAACAATGATAACTGGAACTTCAATTAAAAAAAAGTTTAGTGTTTTTTATAATTTTACCTCTGTTTCTATTCATTTTTACTTTTGTGTTTGTGTGCTTTTTTGGGCCAAATAAACAAGATCAGACTGAAAAAAATATGTAGTAGCGGAATACTATAACATTAGGGTTATTGTTTAAAAGAGCTACCGCAGTCCTGAAACTTAAAGGGTGACTGAAGGAACAAAGATTGGTTTTAATCCGTAAAAGTCGGACACTCCCACACCTACTCTTTCCAAAACGGTAGAAGTTACTTTTTTAATGGTTTCCAAACCAAATAAAATGCCAGACGCGAAAATAAAACAAAATGTTCCCCATCCCGCTAAAGCTTACACCTTGAACCAAACCAAAGGGTATGTTCGATTACAATAAGTACACCCAAGTCAGATGAAGAGTGCGAAATATTAATTGTATTCCGTCTCCCTCTATCAGTACACGTGGGAGAGTACGTTTTACTGTATGTCTCAGATTTAGCACTAGCATTATCGGCCTTGTAGTGTCCCCACTGTTGGGATTCAGGCCTCCTCTCTAGGAGAGGGAATGGGCCGTAATCCACCACGCAAGCCTGGTCACATGTCTTTGATTTTTTGGTTCTAGGATATGCCGGTTTCCTCACGATGTTTTCCTTCACCGGTTTTGTTCAAAATCGTAGCAAAGTAATCGCCAAACATAAGTGGCAGGGCACATTGCTGGTAGAATGGATGGTCGATGGGAATGGCAGGTTCTGGAGTGGCAGCCACGTGCCTTGGCATTGGAAGCATTGGAAGGCTCCCACAAGCTGGACCGACAACCTGGCGAGGGTCGTGGGAATCCGACGGACGCGAGACACATATGGCCGGTCGTTGTGGCGACGCTTGGGGGAAGCCTATGTCTAGCAATCGACGTCTTTCAACTGTGAAGATGATGAATGCACCTGGCTAATGAACCTGTGACCTAAAATTTGTAAGTTGGGGCAGTTACCTTTGGAGCACCATTGCTTTTGTCTAATACTAATGATAATAATTTATTCAGATGCTTACTTAGTATTTTCAGTTTCCTAAAGTAGATTATTATTTTAGGCCTTAATTAGTTTAACTAGATTTGTGTAGGTAGAGACAGTCTCATTAGTGTGTAGCTTCGCTTTGAATAATAATTCGTAACAACAGGCTTTGTTAAGAGGGGCCTTCCCGATCTGTTTGTCGTCAATGTGAGTGTGGTTTAAAAGCTTTGTTTTACGACTAAAGCTTGTTGTTACTTTCAATTCAATCCTATACTATGTTTGATGAAAAGGTAACGCGTAAAAAAAAAGAGATAAAGCGTGAACGCTCTGTTAGAATTCGGTAATTCTGTTACTCACTGGATTACTTAATAAAACTATTTTCAAGAAATATGATTTTATGAAAAACCTTAAATTTTTTGGAAAGAAATTACGATTAAATCTGCAATCTGAATATTTTCTTTACTTTTTTAAATTCATGAGAACATTATCATCATCTGCCTAGCCTTTTCCCAACTATATTGGGGTCGGCTTCCAGTCAAGCCGGATTTAGCTGAATACCAGTATTTTACTCTGCCTTCATGAGAACATTATGAAGAGCTAAAATTCACGCAAAAATTTATTTTTACTGGATTAGTTTCACACTTTCTGTTTTGATTTTTTAATAGAAACTTCGACACTATCCACAAAATATCTCAGTTTCCCTAATATCTAAAAAAAGGGTAATATCGTCATAACTGCGTAAGAGTTGTATGGAAATGTTTTCCCGATTGGGCGCTCTTAAGATGATTACACAGATGTTAACTCTGCGAAAAAAATAACAATGAAAGTCATTAAAAGCCTAGACATTTCTGACAGACATTTTTACCGTAGCTGAATCTATTTTTGGTATATACATTTTATTGTGCTAACAAAAAAATAAATGTGGGTCGGGGTCGCGCATCGAGGGTTTCGAACAAACTTACCTATGTAAATACATAGTTCGATTCCTGAATCGAGTCTCGCTGATTTAGAAAGTAATGATTTTGTGATATAACTAAAAAGTAAGGGTTTATGGATTTTCCCTTTACTTGTGCTATATAGATTTTTTTCTTGTAAAAAACTTATGATTCTAGGTCAACGGGGAGTCTCTATATGTTTTGATAGGTGAGCGAGCGTCAAAATATGTACCATAAACGGAACATTTTGACTGGCCTGTTGCTCTAATGGTTAGTGGTCATCCCATTAGTTTGGATTCCACCCAAAACAAACGTTTGTGTGATTTGTTGTTTAAAGTGGGAAATCATCGATATGACTTAGGAGCCCACTCCTGTTCCTTCTTTGTTTTAATTCCAGGGTCCCAGGGTTCTCTTTCGTTCAACGCAGGGCCCCAGAAGACTTCAACCCTGCAGGGCCCCTACAGTTTGCTGGCACTGTCTCTTTGAAGCGCGCGTGGAACAATACACGCCGTCGACGACATGGGCAAATGTTTGAGGGATGAACAAGATCTGTGTCTGGGTGTAATTTATATCCTACTAATATTATAAATGCGAAAGTTTGTGAGGATAGATGTATGTTTGTTACTCTTTCACGAAAAAACGGCTGGACCGATCCGGTTGAAATTTGGTATTTAGATAGTTTATACCTTGGATTAACATATAGGCTACTTTTAGTCACACCTTTTTTTTTTTTTTCGATTTTGTTATTTTTGCTATACGCTGCTTTTTATCAACACACCACGCGGGCGAAGCCGCGGGCGGAAACTAGTGTATTATAAATATTTGTATGTTTATGAATTGTTTCGTACTTATAGCACAAGCCCTGTTTATTTAGGGACTAGATGATGTAGTGTGAAAGTTGTGAAATATTATTATAATAAACAGCCGTATCTTTAGATTGTGTTAACTTAGTAGTTTGATTTATTCTATACATCAAGGGGTAGCAGACTAATATCAACTTGATACCTTAATTCGTTTCAAAAAGGTTCTGAAAAGATGGACAACAAGTTGATCCTAAAAGGGTACCGTTCTTTTCGGACTAAGGTATGGAACCGTAAAAAATAAACATCCGTCATTCTTTTCTCCAATTCTAGTTGTAGATATTGTAACACACACACAAACAGGCACAGTTATTTATACTTTTAAATAAGAAACCATACTACGTTCTATAATATACATGTCTCAACAAATATAATTATTTCACTACTATCTTTTGTCTTCTTGGAAGAAAAATATGAAACTGATAACATTTTGTTTTTCACAACAAAAATATTCTACAAACAAAATATCTATTTAAAGGATTTATTGCCATTTGAGAACAATAACGAAGAGAAAGGAAAATAGCGACCCTATTATTTTCAGAGCTTTCATATCAAAGAGAAAAAATAGAAATAAGTTTTCTTCATATTCAGATGTAAACAAATAAATAACAAGGGTTTCTGCAGACATCTTACAGGCATTTTCGTAGAAATTTAGGATTTTTTTAGCCTCAAAATACTGTACTCTACTCTGGAATTCCTTATACTCTCTTCTCAACTGAACTTCTCTGGATATCATAAAGAATATCACCTCTTCCAGATATCCAGAGAATTCATTAAAGAGCACTTCCTTTCATAATTGACATAATATTGGTATCGATTTAATGTTATTTATAAGCCCAGCCCCGGTTTTGCACGTATGCAAAATTATTAGTGTTCCTCTACTATATTAAGCATGTATTGTATTTATAAACTTTCCTCTTGAATCACTTTATTTATTTAAAAAACCGCATCAAAATCCCTTTGTGTGTACTTTTAAAGATCTAAGTATACATAAGGACAGACAGACAGCGGGAAGCGACTTTATTTTATGTAGTGATAACAAAAGGTCTTAAACTTGACTGGTAGATATCGATGTCATTCTGCCCTGGAACGTAAGGGATAACCGATGGGTTTTAGTCAGTAAAAGTCTAGCACGCCTCTGATAGACTTTCTTAAAATATTTCTACAATTGGTCAATGTAACTTACAGACATAATTATATATATATATAGGTTTTAACAAATGTTCCCATTTCTATTAGCATAAGGATATAATACATTCAATAAACAGCTTTTAGACTACCTTCGAGTATTCATCAACTAATATATATAACGTTAACTCTCGCGACAAGCTTATTTGAAGCAGCCAATTAGTACCACATTAGGTACCATCCACATGTCGACTTTACCGACATCGCGCCTGTTTCAATGATTCCATAATGTATGTTACCGTTAGAATATGGAATACGGTAATATGCGCATTAAATAAGTAATCTGCCAATTACTGGGTACAATACGTTAAATTGTGTTTGATTTTCAGTAGCAGATAATCTCTATTTTACCTAGTTAATCTGTATATTAACGGATGCTGCATCGTTAAATCGGCGATGAGCGAAACAATTTTGGCTCCTTTTAGCTCAATGGAGTCCCGTTCCACGCTCTGTTGGCAGAAGTTGGGAGAAGTTGAAGTGTGGGAGCCCTATTTAAAAACTTATTTTATTCTGTTTTTCTTGTTACAACGGCTACAGAAATACATCATCATCATCTGCCTAGCCTTTTCCCAACTATATTGGGGTCGGCTTCCAGTCAAGCCGGATTTAGCTGAATACCAGTATTTTACGAGGAGCGGCTGCCTACCAGACCTCCACAACCCATTAAGTAGGGTAATACGGTACTTCATGGCAAGACTGGAATCAGATTTACTGGCTTCTGACTATCCGTAACGACTGCCAAAGATCTACAAATGACAGCCGGGACCTACAGCATAACGTGCTTTCCGAGGTACGGAGAAAACTCGTTATGTTAAGATGGTCACCCATCCACAGACCAACCTTGGCAAGCGTAGCTTAACCTTGAAGATCGACCTGTGCGGCTGTTATTATCTAGCCACGAGCTACAGAAATACATCATCTGTAAAATTTTCAACTGTCTAGCTATCATTGTTCACTAAAAAGTACAGACCTGGTGACAGACGGGCAGTCCTTTGTACGCAAGTCCGTCTAACAGTCGACCGTTTTTTTTTTGTTTTCGCCCCATTTGGGCAGTGTAAGCCCTCGACAGCCTCGTCTTGCTTTCTTGGAAAATTTCGCTGACGCAGTCAACACTACAATAAAATTCGCAGCTTCATTTTACTTAGATTCCACATATTCTCCAGTTGTGCAGACGCTCGAGATACAAAACTACACCAATTTTTTACATCACAATATCCACTAGAAATTAATTTGCGAATAATTAAGGGCGCTATTACAATTTTTCTTAAATTTGAGCGTTTTGACAGAAATGCCATTACAACACAAAAGAATTGGCATCATCTTATAGTAATTTTGACATTTCCTGTGTCAATATAGTCTCAGGGTATAAAAAACAGACGATAGGTAAATTAAACGACGGGCGGCAGCAGTCGCGCTCGATTTTTGCATTGCATACAAAAATTATTTAAAAATATTATTTAACTTTTAAAAAGCCCAATTTATTTTTTTCAAGATATATAGAAATACCACCTTAGTTGGTTATTTTTTTTTATTTGAGTTTGGATTATAATTTCGTAGATAAAAATTGTAGTTTCGTACGGAAAACTGTCAGTAGATCTTGGTTTTACAGAATTATTTTGGGTGTATTACTGTATGAATAGTAATAAAGTGGTTTCAGCACTCCAATGTAGAAGATACAGTTGTATCATAGACATTTTTATAAATGATTAAACTTTAATATCTTCGGTGTACCAAGGCGTCAAAAGATACCCAAAAGCAACATTTTATAAAACATCCTTTGCGGAGACAAGGATTTTACTGATGTAGGTAAACAAATTCAAATATTTATTTAAAGCACTCCCAAGATAAGTTATCAAACTTTCTTATCCATATTTTTGTTTTTTTTTTTATGGCTATATCTAAAGCATCGTCACACGTCAAAAATTGGATAAAACGCTGAAACACATCAAAAATTGCGACAGCCCTCTTAAAACCAATGGCGGTATTTTTTAGAGGGAAGTTCAGTAATTTCCCTTTAAAAAATCCCGCCAAAAAAAAAAACGTGGCAGTTTTGACGTAAGCAACATTCTTAATTTTTAAATTCGCTTCAGGCGATACCTTTTTTTTCTTTTCGGCCAGAACCTATTGTCTTTCCGTTGTTTAAAATAGTACTTATTCCATCATCTTTTACTTAGAAAAAAGTGCCTGAAGGGTTAAACTTTTGCATGCTGGTTTTTCTTGAAAAGTTTTTTTTTCTGGAACTCTACTGGCATGTTGTCTTTTTTGTAATAACTTTCAGCTGTCCAAAGATTAATAATAAAACAACAAAATGTATTAAAACTGGATACATGTGGCCTAAATAAATAGCAAGGCGAACATAATGTTTTTGTACTTCTGCTTTTTCCTTCGTTAAGTTGAGTAATTAGAAGAAAATTGTACTGAATAAACTGTTTTTTTTTTAATCTTATATTTCATTGTTAACAAATGATAGAAAATCACGTTGTTCTTATGATTGTTTTTGCTAAATTTGGGGTTTAGGACTCTAAACCACTGCACTTTTCAGGATGCTATTCTCACAGACCTGCGTTCAGTGATGCGACTTTTTTGTGAATATGTCTGTAAGCCATCAATTTGATTCTGAACAAACATTTTTGATACACTACACAAACGGGGCAGTTTCAAAAGCATCCTAAAAACATTGTCTTCAAGTCAAGAGAGAATAGGTTACTTCTAGGCAAGCGTGCTCCATCGTCGGCCACATCATCACTTACCATCAGGTGAGATAGTGGTCAAACGCGAGCCTATGTATAATAAAAAATAAAAAAAATGTTGTAAATTAGATACATAAGACATCCAGCGATTTATACTCAGGTCACTGACCTGTCCCTGCAGACAGGATTGGCTTTAATTACCTGAAATAAAACAGAATAGCATTTATTAATTTTGGGATAGAAATAACAAATATTTTAATTTTGGGATAGAAATAACAAGATGTCTTTTGTGTGTTTGTTTTTATGAGAATACCCTCTTATGTAGCTTTGTGTAAAGACTAAATAATCTAAAGTGACGGTGACCATTGTTGCTCAGAAAAGATGTAGCTTTCTAATGATAAAATAGTTTTTTAACCTATCACATACCCGCAAAACGAGACACAATAGTAAAACAATAACAGCGCGGTCTCATAGGACCGGTCGGGGATTCATGAATTAAAACAGGTAAGTGATTTTTGAATTAAATCGCAACAAACAAGTAAAAAATTTAATCTTTCTCTTAATAATATTAATTTAGATAACTATATCCGTAGCAACAAAACTGCAATATAGGCACTAAATTTCGAAATAAGCGCCAACAACAAACAACACAGCACATAACGACTCAAAATAAACACAACGTCCCATCTATTCTTGCAACCCATCAATATTGTTCAACAAGCTCTATTTACACGTCCGGCCAGAATTAGACAAACAATTGATTTGTTAGTCCGATCACTTTCCTATCGTTTAGCCTTCACACTAAATATAACGGACACAGATTTGTTTGATCAATGAATAATTTGACCAGAGGGGTTTCAGCATGACAGCATTGATTGGTCAATGTAAATTGGTTCGTAGAACGTAGTTTAATGATTTGTGATGATTACTTATCGTTTGATATGACCTAATCTCATCATCATTTCAGCCAAAAGACGTCCATTGCTGGACATAGGCCTCTCCTAAGCGTCGCCACAAGCGTCTGCCTTGTTAGGCCTTCGAACGCTGCGTCTTCCAGTACGTGACCGCCACTCCAGAACCTTTCGTCCCCATCGACCATCCTTACTACGAACAATGTACCCTGCCCATTGCCAGTTAAGTTTGGCGATTCTTCGGGCTATGTCAAAAACCTTGGTTTTCTTGCAGATATCTTCATTTCTGAGGTGATCACGCAAGAAAACTACGAGCATAGCCCTTTCCATTGACCTTAGGGTGACTTTAAGCCTTCTAATGCTCTGACTGACTCTGACTGATTATTACACAAAGTAATTCTGGCTGGCTTTGAACCCGCGACCTACAACTTGCAAGTTTGACCACCACTGCTCTAAACTCAGTTAAAAGAGACAGAAGAATATGCTTTCATGTTAATCCATTTCCCCAAAAAGTAGTGTTGGGGTTTTTATGCCCAACAGTGAAAATGTTATATTCTGTTATGTAAACATATTAAAAGATGTTATATTATGTTACATGAATGAGTAAACGTTCGTTCCTTTGATAGATTTATTGCTACTTAATATCATTATATAATTATTTCACTTCAATGCACAGGTAAATGATATGTGCATTCATGTGTGTGACGTACAAATTAGCACAAAGTTCAATATACTGACTGAGAGTACAGCATAGCTCGTACAGGTAGAAATATCTTGAGTAAGGTTCTTATAGGTAGGTTTTACTTCCTTCTTGGAATGTTTTTTAATAGAATTTCTTTCAGAGGTGTTCACCTCTGTGCTTGTATTCGTAAAGTAGCTTAAGTGACATCGAAGAGTTCCAATAACAGAACGACTAAACCAAATAGCGTCTAATTTTAAATAACAGTTAAATTAAAAGTCAACTAAAATAAAATGTAGGGATAAACGCAGTGAAACCTATACAATTTGGTCAAAATCACAGCTTTAACAGCACTTCAAAGAGCAGTTAAAGTTAAGAACAAAACTAACAGTTACAATTGTGAATAAACGAATTTAACCATTATTGTTACTTTATGACGTTACTTTAGCTGTTACTTTGAATGAAGAAAGTGGCCATTAGTCTATAAAACACGCAGACAAACTCACGGGTACAATAAAAGCGCACTATCTTAAAAATATGCATAGCTATATACCTATACCCTTCAGTGTTGGCATAAAAGTTACGACAACTCTAAGGTAACATGGATTTACGAGTATAGAAGAGAAGTTTGACGTCAGGGAAACCTATAGTGCCGAGGGACATCCAAAGAGTTATGAGTTTATGGTCTTGAAAGATATTGTGGGAGGTAGTTGTGTAGGTGTGGTTTACTAGGAGTTTATTCTAGGTAGTTACGAGTATATCGTGTTGTATATAGAATGTAGATAGTGGGTTACGTGAAGAGGTTTGACGAGAGTGATTCCTGAGCTGGGTATTTTTTTACGTGGGAAATCATTGCAATGATTTCACCCGCTCTAGAGTTATTACTGATTAAAATGCACTCCTATGTTCTTTCTTTTCTTTTTCGTTCCAGAAACACGGGTTTTTCTTTTGGAGTTCAACTCCTGGTCACAGTAGGCTTCGGCCTTGATAGACTTTTACGGTTTTGCTGATATCTTTTTGAAGCGTAAGTGGACGCGCTGTCGATGACACGGGCTTGGTTTGGATGGTTACCGGATTACTCGTATATATTTCTACTAAACTACTACTTTTAATTTTTTGTACATTCAATAATTATTTAAGCCTTCTTCTTCTTCTCGCGTCGATTCAACTCAAATTTTGTCCGACCAATATGTCACCTGGACAGCTCTATCGTTGGCCTCGCATAGGTCGTTGAAAGTGCAGGTAGTAGGTATGCTAGGCAGGAAAGGAGATGACGCATATCCTGTGAAGAGACTCCACACTGGCACGGTACTTGTGATCGGTCGAGGAAACCCCATTTGGCCAGATTATCTTTGCAGCGGCCAACCTGATCCTGCAGTCGGTTCAGAGATTTCCAGGTTGGCCGCTCCAGTTCGTGTCCCGGTGGCAGGTGTTCTGCCGGAGAGATCAAGTTAGGAGGAGTGGGTGTTTTTCCCTCCACAGTGAGCCTCTTGCCCACGGACGAGCTTCATGGACCCATATTCGCACTTATACGTTTGGTGTACGCCTGCCTGAAGCTTGCATACAAAACTATGAAAGTTTGTCGACGAAGCTACAAAAACACGACGACAGTACAACACTATCTCTTCGGCGACACAGTTAAACAGCTTCATTTGTAAGCTTCACTCAGACATTCACCAAGCATCAATCAATCTAAACTACATCCTACCACACTAACAATAGACTGAAACCTTAGAACAATACTCAAACAGTTCTGAATTACTAACCTGACAGATTTCAAATCAAGATATATGCCCGAAACTATCTCGGATACTGGCTTCAAATACTAAACTAACAGACAAAGCGATATCTCGTCAAAACAGACTGTAAAGCATTCATAACAGATCCAAGTACAGACGGACCTATTATAGAGATGGGCAACTAGACTACTAGTTGGCGTTGAATGGCCAACTAGTGCATTCAATCTTCTCAACTGTATTAATAATAATAATAATAATAATAAAAGTTTATTGACATAAAAGTTTTACATAAGTATGAATCCCCTGGTCCATAAACTAGTGTTAACTGTATCATAAGGACCAGTGTCTTCGCCAGTTTTCATAAGTACATTATTATGTCAAAAATACTTTAAAACTAAGGTTATAAAACAAGATAAATCCTTAAGTCTACATTTACAATTAAACATTTTGTAGAGTGTGTATGTTTTGAATTGTGTGTAAGTACTTATTTGCCTGAAATTAGTTTTTCGATTTCATCATAATTTAATTGTTTTAGCCAAAGAGTCAAATTGGTTTTAAATTTATGGACGGTATATGTTTTACATTCTTTATTCGTTTTTAAGAAAACATTATAAATTTTAGGAGCAATTACATTAATTTGTCGTCTTGCAAAGGCCGTCCTAGCACGTATTGATGTCGGCTTCCAGTCAAAGCTGATGTAAATGGATGTGATGTTAGAATTTTACATGGAATAAATGCCTATTTTACCTCCACAAACCAGAAATAAGTTAGACCTTGGCAAAGCTGGTGCAGATTTTCTAGCGATCTCCGGCTGCCATTGGCACGGGCTTGTAAAAGTCAAGTAAGGATCAAGAACGAGTTGATCGATGGTGCTTTCTGTTCCACGTGTGCTTCAACGAGATGTTAGCAAACTGTACTGTTGAACGAGATTCTGGAATGTAGGGAAAGAGGAGACAGGAGTAAGTTTTAGTCAGTAAAAGTCTGATACGTCCCCCCGTGTGTTTAGGGTTCTCAAACGATAGTAGAGACCCCTTTTAATTCATGAATCCCCGACCGGTCCTATGAGACCGCGCTGTTATTGTTTTACTATTGTGTCTCGTTTTGTGGGTATGTGATAGGTTAAGTCGACCATTTCAATGGCATACGACGCACCAAACATCCTCTATACTTACTGCTAAGCATAGGTGTTCCTTTTCTCTGTGCAAGTCATGCGTGATCTCCTTTGTTGGTCAGTCGCCCGAGATTGCACAAGCCTGCCGTCTACTATTTGAATGTTGCCGACTAACTGCCAACTATTGGCTGTGTATGTGGCCGTTTATTCGGTTTCCCCGAAGTGGGCCCAACTCTACTAGATCTAGCTGTAAAGCCTAGAGTCTATAGGCTACTACGGAGGTTTGACGGGCGACTGTCAGTAATAACGGCTGCCTTGGTAGGGGATTCCTCTTGTGTTTATGGTTTAAAGGGTATTTGGATAGGGTTGCTGGAAATGTGTTGACTAAATAATTAATTTTGTGACTGTAGTAATGCCGAGCGTAGGGTTGTTATACGGTGAAGACAGAATTCGTCGTTATACTTGACTGCCTTGAGTTGACAATTGAGCTTTCTTTATTTTCATGTGAAATCAGTGAGGTCTTAGCACTAAGAAGGGATTTTAGGAAATTCAAACCTGCAAGGGGGTGAAAAGAGGGAATTTTGTTTGTATGCAAAATTTTATATTGTGGCTCAATCTTATACTTAAAAGTTAGCTTGAACAGTAAACAAAATAAATAAAAAAGATTATTTTTTTAGTTGCAAAATCATCAGAATCATTATTTGTTTTTCAAAACTACTACGTAAGACAGTTTCAGTTTTTTTCAATTTTTAATTACCAATATTAATTTTCCTCTTCTGGGCGGAGAGGGAAAGCGTGTCAGACTTTTACTGACTAAAACCCCCTCCTCTTCTTCCTTTGCCTTCGTTCGAGGGTCCCGGAGTTCTCTTTCGTTCAACCCAGACCCCCTTAGATTTCTCTACCCTGCTGGACCGGACTGGTTTCGCCGACATCTTCTTCGCCGCGCGTTAGATCTAATTATTAGTTTTTTAAAACTACCCTTGAAACATGGTTTCAAGAATTTTCGCGCCAAATTTTCTATTGAATGAAGTCACTGGAAAAATGCTAGTAAATAAATAAACTATCACCAAAGGTTATTGGTTATTTTCATAAACAAAAAGGCAATTTTCATGTGTTTCATCCAATAATGCGTCATAACCCATAACTATTATTATGAGCACCCCATAAGCGTGTAACTACCATAGAGTACCATGGAGATGTAATAAGCTTCCCGCTGTTTATGGCATCATTTTTGTAACACCCTGTGGGGGATATGGCGGCATGCTATATGCAACATGAAGCGTAATAAACGCACATCGATTTCAGGTATTTTTAAAATAAGTAGGTTTTTTTTATGGTAGGTCCCGCTCCACCCAAAAGTGGGACTTCTCCCCCTTTTAGGCGGAGCGGGAGGTTGAGTCAGACTCTTACTGACTAAACCCCTACCCCGTTGCTTCGTTGCTTTCGATCTGGGTGACAACCTTTCGGATTTTCCATGTTCCCCAGAGGCTTCGGCTCTGCCGGGCCCCTACAGTTTGCTAACAATATCTCCTTGAGGCGTGCGTGGAACAGAACGCGCCGTTGACAACTGGGCTCGGTCCAGATTATTACCAGACTGCCGGACGGCGTGCTACCCAGTGCTCGCCGTCCGCGAACCCGCGCCTACGGTGGTCGGAAATCGGGATCGGGATCTTGGCGGCGGCGGCGTGAGGACAGTTCCCTCACGCGCTCGCGGTCAGCAGCCTCCTTCACTAGCATTCTGCTTCGCAGTAGGGGGCGAGAAATAAGTAGGTAATATTTGTATCCTAAAATGAACAAGAAATATTTTAGGATGAAAACTTCCTCTTTTAATATTTTTTTTTGTGCAATCTTGAAAACGTCACGAGTGCGTTTGTGCGTGATGCGCTACCAGTGTAGTTGATGACAGGGCTTGGAAACCGGAAAAAATTTCGAACCGCTTAACGCCTAAGTACATAGAGAACTTATGCTTTCGGTTTCGTTCCTTAACCAAAATTAAACGGTTTGAAGCTAAAAACGTTCGTAAATCGGTTTTGTTCAATTTACCGGTTTTAAACGGTTTTTATTGCCTAACTCCAATGCATAGACGTGCTGCATTACCCCCGCTGCACTAACCCCGCCCCGCGCGCGCCCTTCCTCTGATTAAACCGGTTAATAAGGGTTCTTAATAATGTTCTTTTAATGTTTCGACTCCGAACGAAATAAAAGATAAAACCGATTAATAACGTTTAATAACCGGTTATTTTCAAACCGGTTCCAAGCCTTGGTTGATGATACCCATATTATTTTCTTAACAGAAAATTAAGTTCTATAAAAAACACAAAATACTTATACATTATGTAGTTTCAATGTCTAAATTATAATTGTAACTTAATTTTCTAATCAGGGTGTTTAAGAGTGGGCATTACTGTAGAAAGATAGACAGACAGATATACTAGTTACATATATATTACACTTATGACTAGTGACTATTGCCCCGATTTCGAACGGGAGCAAATTAAAATAAAAGGGCCAAGTGCGAAACGGAGTTACCTGTCCTGGAAAGCAAAAGACAACTAAAAAATGCTGGTGAATTTTACTCAGTAAAAGTCAGACACTCCTTCTCGCTCCAAACAGAGTAGAATAAATTATTTGAACACATCTCAAAAATGAGTGTTCCTCTAGCGAATGACAACCCTACTTGGAACCGATTCCATCAGTCATACTCTGACATAAATCTGTCCTCAAGGAACACTATTTAATTGTTTAACAGTTCTATTGTTTCAACACAATAAATAGATTAGGGATTTGCATGTCAGTTCGTCAGAACTAAATTCTGTATTACGTAATATGTTCAGCTACGTTTGCCAAAGTTTAACTGTCGTTGAGTGACTGGTGATCATCCAAGTGTGGTTTTTGTTATGTGAGAAATCATCATCCAATGATTTCTCCTGCTTTTCGGTGAAGCAGGAGGGTGAGTCAGACATTTACTAACTAAACCCCACCCTATTCCTACGTTAACTTCGATCTGGGGACAACGAGCTTCTCTTTCGGAAATCCGGTCCATGGCCCCAGAGGCTTCGGCCCTGCTGGGCCCATACAGTTTGCGGACATCTCCTTGAGGCGCGCCGTTGACGACTTGGGCTCAGTCTGGACGGTTAAGTACCGGACGGCCAGACGGCGAGCTATCTATGACTCGCCATCCGAATCTGCTAGTGCACAGCAACTGAAAGAACTTTAACTACGTAACCGTACCATATTTTAAACCTACATTTTTTTTCATACACCACACACATATAAAGTCAAAATTTAAAAGAGTAAATTTAATTGTATATTTTTATGTGTCTGTAACCTACTAACACTAGAATTTAAGTTAAAATTGTTACTAACCCTATGGACTCCGGTCTGAAATAAAAATATTCTTTTCTATTCTATTCTAAAGGCAATTTTCAAGCCAAACAATTTTCGTTACAGAACCAAACAGCAACCAAATTGCCAATTCAGTTTTCCCTTTGTAAAGCTATTCAGCAATTGATGTGTATTCAATATCCCCTAGTACATTTAGTTTTCCATTAATCAAAGTCTAGCGTAAACGTCCAGTATCATAAATAAAAAAATGTCAGCCATGCATCAGCAGAGTTAGAAAATAGAGCGAGCGCCTAAAAATAGCCTTTCAGCTGAAAATTTTAAAAATAGATCGTTGCATTTTTTTGGTGGGTAAAATAGACAATGTAAACTATAAAGTTTGCTATGTTTTTGTGGTCTAAAGTGTATTATAAGCTTTATTTTAGGGTTGTAGCATTTTTTTTTCGGCCACAATGTTGTGGTAGAGTAAAGCGTTACGAAGAAATTTGTAAAACACTTACTACATATAATTAAATATAGAAAGTTGTAAAGGTTTAACAATGGCCGCGCTCGAACCATGGCGAAAATGCGGGAGCATTGAAGGGAGCATAGGAGGTTCTACTCTTTTTGCTAATCACATAACAATTTTGAAGAAAGTGTACATTGTATGGGTTTTAATACCCGCATAAAACAAATATTTTTATAGACAGATCTCCTGGGTCTGGGTGTCCTGTGTATGTAAGTTTAGTTTTTGTGAACGCACTCAGGATACAGTAATTATTCCTACTAAAGAACAACGGTAAAAAAATACCTGGATACCAAGAATACTTGTTACGTACGTGTACGCGTAAAAGGTATTTTTAGTACCCAGGTATTTTTTTAAAGTAAATGTTAATTCTAATTTTTATTTCCCAACTCAGCCTCCGCAAATATACCTACCTATGTATGCCGTATAGCTACCATTCATCCCTATTTTAGACTTTACAGTATAGTGTTCGCTTTTCGACCTCCAGTGTAACGTCATAAATCTCAGTGTTGTAGCTAATGCAAGATCCGAACATAGCTCGCGTAGCCAGTTCCGCAAGAACGCAAGGAAAACATTCGTCATGCATGTTCTTTTTCCTTTTCTATGCTGAGGTTGGTTTTCGGAGTACTCGCCTCTACTAAATTTCGGTATTTTACTCTGAATAACTGTTGTTTCTGTTCCGAAATTGTGAGAGTAAGCTGTGGTTTAAAATATTCGTGAAAATAAAGTTTTGCATACTTTATTCACATTGTCAAGAAGAGGGGGTAATCTGAAAAAGTTATGGCTGACTGAAAAAATAATGGCAAAAAATTGTAGAGGCAGGAATCTGGTACTTAGTGCTAATCCGTATCATTAGAGACCATTGGTTCCGACGTCATCCACGTTACCATCATCATCATCTTCTTTTTCCCAACTATATTGGGGTCGGCTTCCAGTCAAGCCGGATTTAGTTGAATACCAGTATTTTACGAGGAGCGGCTGCCTACCAGACCTCCAGAACCCATTAACTGGGGTAACACGGTACTTCATGGTAAGCCTGGAGTCAGATTTACTGGCTTCTGACTATCCCTAACGACTGCCAAACATCATCCACGTTTCCGCAGACAGGATAACAATATGTTGAAATATTGTTCACAAAAAAGTTTCTCATCAATACCTACCAATAATAATAAATTGAGATTTATTATTATTGGCGCACTTTATTTTTATGACATTCGGTATTGCTGATAAAAAATCATTTTGTCTATAGCTCTAAAATAATGATACTAAAAAAACGGTACCTATTCAATAAAATGATAAAACCAATAAGTGCCTAAAAACACCGGAACCCAAAAAATACCAGTAAGTGCTTACATACTACATAAAATATACAGGGTGTCCCAAAACTCAACGATAATCAGAGACCGGATGAAAGGCCAAGCTATACCAGTTCTGGGAAAAATAAAAAATAAAATCCATATCACTCAGTTCAGCGACAATAGTCATTTTTAAAAAAAAGTTGAAATTCGACACCCTTGGTCGCATTTTCAAGGATTGTGATCAACAATATCACAATTTCGCTGTGATTTTTTTAATTTCGTGATCTTCATTAACGATGCTTTTAATCGCAACTACAAATTATTGCAAAAAACATTGTTAATTTATTAAAATAAGTTAAGTTTTAGTGAGTCATGGTTCACAAAAATATTGTTCGTTAACTTTAACACTTCATTTTGAAAAAAAATTGTACTACATTACCCTTGGCAAGTTATTTCAAAAGATGGCGCATTTAATCAAGATTTCAAAACAGTGCAACACTTCCCACTTTTCTTGCCATTAAAAAAATATTTCTTATTTTTTCAAATTTAGTTCAATTTTGAACAACTCAACATTAGGAATTTTTGTTTCTAAAAGGCGATTGACAGGGTGTGGACCAAGTGCATTTTGTTCCTCAGCCCAATACTAACTAACTCTTCAAAATCTGCTCCAGGAGCCAAGAGTAAACAAAGAGTTTTTCCAACCTAACCTAACCTAAGTTAGGAATCGTTTTAAGGAAGTTTGACCAAGTGCTGCCCAGAATGAACATCTAGTGTATTTCATACCTCAGACCAATACTGATCAGCGAACCAAAGTGCTTTCAAATCTGCTCCAGGAGTCAAGATAAAAAAAGACTTTTTCCAACCTAAGTAAGAAATCTTTTCAAGGAATTTTGACAAAGTGCTGCCCAGAATGAACACCTATTTCTTTTTTTTCTCAGGCCAATACTAATCAATAAACCGTAGCGCTTCGGAATCTGCTCCAGGAGTCAAGAGAAAAACAGTTTTTCCAACCTAACCTAACTTAAGTTAGAAATCCTTTTTTAGGAAGTTTGACCAAGTGCTACCCAGAATGAACACCTAAAGCATTTTGTACCTCGAGCCAATAATAATCAGCAAACCGAAGCGCTTCAAAATCTGCTCCAGGAGTCAAGAGAAAAAAAAAGTTTTTGCAACCTAACCTAACCTGTTAGAAAACTTTTTGAGAAGTTTGACCAAGTGCTTCCCAGAATGAACACCTAAAGCATTTTGTACCTCGAGCCAATAATAATCAGCAAACCGAAGCGCTTCAAAATCTGCTCCAGGAGTCAAGAGAAAAAAAGAGTTTTTGCAACCTAACCTAACCTGTTAGAAAACTTTTTTGAGAAGTTTGACCAAGTGCTTCCCAGAATGAACACCTAATGCATTTTGTTCCTCAGGCCAACACTAATTAGTGTTTTACTGATTAGTATTGGCCTAGGTTAGGTTAGGTTGCAAAAACTCTTTTTTTCTCTTGACTCCTGGAGCAGATTTTGAAGCGCTTTGGTTTGCTGTTTAGTATTGGTCTGAGGTATGAAATGCACTAGATCTTCATTTTAGGCAGCACTTGGTCAAAATTCCTTAAAACAATTTCTAACTTAGGTTAGGTTAGGTCAGGTTGGAAAAAGTCTTTTTTTCTCTTGACTCCTGGAGCAGAGTTTGAAGCACTTTGGTTCGCTGATTAGTATTGGTCTGAGGTATGAAATGCACTAGATGTTCATTCTGGGCAGCACTTGGTCAAACTTCCTTAAAACGATTCCTAGCTTAGGTTAGGTTAGGTTGGAAAAACTCTTTGTTTTCTCTTGGCTCCTGGAGCAGATTTTGAAGAGTTAGTTAGTATTGGGCTGAGGAACAAAATGCGCTTGGTCCACACCCTGTCAACCGCTTTTTAGAAACAAAAATTCCTAATGTCGAGTTGTTCAAAATTGAGCTCAATTTGAAAAAAATAAGAAATATTTTTTTTAATGGCAAGAAAAGTGGCAAGTGTTGCACCATTTTGAAATCTTGATTAAATGCGCCATCTTTTGAAATAACTTGCCAAGGTTAGTGTAGTAAATTTTTTTTTCAAAATGAAGTGTTAAAGTTAACGAACAATATTTTTGTAAACCATGACTCACTAAAACTTAACTTATTTTATTAAATTAACAATGTTTTTTGCAATAATTTGTAGTTGCGATTATTAGCATCGTTAATAAAGATCACAAAATTAAAAAAATCGCAGTGAAATTGTGACATTGGTGATCACAATCCTTGAAAATGCGACCAAGGGTGTCGAATTTCAACTTTTTTAAAAAATGACTATTATCGCTGAACTGAGTGATATGGATTTTATTTTTTATTTTTCCCAGAACTGGTATAGCTTGGCCTTTCATCCGGTCTCTGATTATCGTTGAGTTTTGGGACACCCTGTATATTACTTACATAAAATAAATACACAAAAATACCAGTAGGTACCCAGAAAAACAGGTACCTCATGAATCATGATACTTTAAAATACACTAGCGAGTCAACTGTAGGAGTCTAGTGTAAAGCATTTTTTATTAGCAATTCCGTTCAAATAGAAAATTCGGCTTTTACTGGGGTAATAAAAAAGTGTATTTCTTGAACAACAATACCTCTGGAGGTATTATTTCACTTTACTTTCATTACATTTAATGGTCTTGAACTTGACTTCCTTTAGCGGAATTTTAAGGCCCATTGTTAGTTTAATGTTTTTGATAGATTTAAATACGTAACGTTAAGGTTGTTTTGATTGTTATGAAAACACAATTTTAAAGGTCTTTTTTAGATTACATAGATATCTACCGACGTAATGATCACGCATAAATTTCTATCACGCAAATATTATAAAGGTGTAAAGAAGAACAGGCAAAAAAAAAACCAGACCCGACAGAAAAGTAACATACCTCAGTTTTTTTGTTATTATTTATATAATCATATTATATAGTTTTTATATTCGAAATCAATGGCTAACACCAAAATATTGCCTTATGTTTTTGTTCAGGCTTTACACTAAAAAAGTACATTTTGTACTTTTTTAGTGTAAGCCTACGTATCTACACAATTCGTAAATATTATGTAACTAAATGACGTAAAAAAGTAAGTAGTTATGGGATGTATTAAAAAAAAAAATGTTCGTATAGGAAGTTATTTGTATGTATGTGTAAAAACGGTCACGTACTGTGTGCATACCTACTAAATCACTGATCAACGATCAGATCATTCTTTTCGATTATTCCACCAATACCGGCTGCGTTAAAATTAAAAATACGAATACCTGTTATCGTAACGGTGATTAATGAACTTTTTAGTTCTCTAATCACCGATATAAGCTCGAACTGGCGTCAACGAATTAGTGGAATAATCCGATCTGAATCATCGAATATGACGATTTTAATTAATCCTAAGTTGAGGGCGAATCCAGAAGGGCATGCTCTGACCCCAGAACCAGAGGCAAAAAGGAACGGGGTGGAATTTTTTAGTCAGTAAGAGTCTGACACGCCCTCTCACTCCACCCAAGGGCGAGAGATGTCATTAGATGATTTTAAACCACCTTAAAAAAAATCCTAAGTTGAATGTTGTACTAGGAGTTCAAAAATTAAAAAATACAGCTGTATCTCCAGGTCTCCTGGATACATCCCATAACTATTTATCATCATTTAGTTACATACATTACGAATTGTGTAGATACCTAGGCATTTTGTATTTTTTTAGTGTAAACCCTGAACAAAAACATAAGGCAATATTTTGGTGTTAGCCATTGATTTCGAATATAAAAACTATATGATATGATTATATACATAATAACAAAAAAACTGAGGTATGTTACTTTTCTGTCGGGTCTGGGTTTTTTTTATATGGGACGTGACCGTTCTTCTTTATGTCTGTGTGTACTCAACTACCTAATAAATGAATAAAATCTAGTAGTGAAATACAAGCAAAATTGTAACTATTATTCTGTCTCCTGCCAATTTCTAGGGCATAATTTCACATTGCTTATGTCTCTCAGAAATAATGTAGATTCAACTGGCGAAGGAATTTTCAAAATGAGTTCACTAGTTCCCGAGATATTATTTCCTACAAACACACTAGAAAACTTACAAACCTGACCTCTTTTTAATATGAGTGTAAATTATTGAATGTTCAGTACAATCACTTCCAATGTTCAAAAAGTAATTAAGTATCGCCAAACCCCAAGCGATCACACTTGTGAAACATTTGCAAATGCGGGTAGCACCGATATCGAAACATTAACTATTCAAAACATATATTATGTTTATATTTAGGCTTTAGAGCCCAATCACGGTGGAAAACCTTTCTAGAGACCCTATTTTGTGGGCCATGAGTGGGTACGAACAACAAACGAACTAATCCAGACCACACAACTGATTTATTATGATGTAAGCTTTAGGTATTACTTCACAACTGGACATAAGACAGTCCCCAGACTATGTATACGGGTATGTATTATATATAATATGTAAATAGTACACCACGAACTACCTGCGTATCTTTTCTCCTTCTCTGTCAAATCCATCGAAACGTTGTCTGTAGAAATCGCTGTCAGCGATAAGATCGCCCAATGTTTACGGTGAATAACACAATGGCAAAAATTGTATTTATGGTGTACATTAAAAGAGTATAAAAATAGATGTTGTTCACACATCTGCTGACGGAGAAAAGCGTCCCGCATCTCTGCGAAAACGTCAGCCCGGATTCTGTTGAAGTAGCGTGTTACGTCAGCATTACTTCGCTCGTTCATTGGTCCTCAAGCTTCTGTACTATTGGTGAAGGTTGGTCAGGGGTCGGTGAATTACCGATATAATTATGGGCCCAAATAATCTTAATAAACTAGTGCGACTCACCATCAACGATTGCATTACTGCTTACCGTCAGGTGTGATTGCCGTCAAGCACTAGTTTATGGTATAGGTATATGTAAAAAAAAAACTACGATGCAATAGCAAATCTCAAAAATCTGCCACCTTACACGATAGACCGCGGAGAACCTACGAATTAATTCGCATCGCAGATTGTATGGCCATCTGAACCGACACTCTGCCGCGGCACTACACCACATCGCAGCAATTCGCATCGCAGATACCTGCGATTCAACATCGTATTACGTCGCAGTATTTTGTGAAGGCTTCCATTTTAAATACTCGAAATGCTTCGTGTTAAATTTAATGTACAGTCAGTCAATTGATATAAATGAGGCAGAAGTAATTAGCTTGTATTTGTTAAATGAGACGGAAATTATGAAGGTTTGGCATAACTGTATCATTCGAATGACTGGTACTAATTAGATATTTATTCATGCTATTTTTTATGACACTAGCTTCTTCTAGTGGTGAGCAGGGGATGTCGTGTCAGATTTTTACTGAATAATCCCCCCCCTTCCTCCCATGTTTTTTCAGTAGAGAATCCATGGCCCTAGTAGGCAAGGCCTACCTTTACCTTTGAGGTGCGTATGGAACGTTACGCACCATTGACCACTCGGGCACTGTCCGGACGGCTACCAGACGGCCTGATGGCGACCCAATGCCCGCCATTCGCATAGATTCCAGCAGCCGGGAGTCCGAGATTCGGGATCCCGGCTGCTGGAGCGTAAGGAAGTCCGTTCCCTCACGCAAGCAGCCGCCTCCTTCTTTAGCATTACTACTTCGCAGAAGGAGGCGACTGCCTGCCATTTCTCCCCGCTCCGGACCTGTGACCTGGGACCTGTGACCGCTGCTGTGGACCTGTGACCGCTGCTGTGGACCTGTGACCGCTGCTGTGGACCTGTGACCGCTGCTGTGGACCTGTGACCGCTGCTGTGGACCTGTGACCGCTGCTGTGGACCTGTGACCGCTGCTGTGGACCTGTGACCGCTGCTGTGGACCTGAGGCCTGTAGCAGGGCCCGGAGCGAGAGGTCGTTGCTACCGATCGCCCCCACGTGGAGACACTTGGAATAGAGTTACTTACCCTAATCTTGTAAATAGTTTTGTGAATCCATTTTTATGTATCATGTTGTATAATAATAATAAAATATATATTATATTATATTAAATAAAGTAGGTACACAAAACAAAATAGGGTTCCGTTTTCATCCATAAAATGAGTACGAAACCTCACAACTTGTTGGTTCACGGACGAAAAAGAAGGAATGAGCTATACGAGTAGTCCCTCTATCACTTCATCCCTTGAACAGTTCAGTTTAGGTCGTAAAATGGATCGCAATTAGAGCTCAGGCTAAGCGGCGTCAGGTCCGAATTAAAATAAAAAACTTTTAAAGTTGGACAACTATTAGACTTCTTATATTATTATAACATCACGCTATAGCCAATAAAACAGAGTTCTAACCAAAGACGAAGGTAAAACCGCCGAATACAGCTAGTGTTTTAACATGTCATGCATGCTACTTGCTAGGCTTGTGGTCGGTGACGAAAGGTACAAAAATCGTACCTTTTGTAGTGCAGCCGAGTCTCAAAACCAAAGCATACAGAACCCAAAACAATTTCGCATCGCGTTTGACCATTCCCTTTTCAAACATATTGTCAAAACGGGCAGCGAAGGGATTTGCCCGCCTTTGCCTAAGGGCGTTATCACACTAGTGGATAGCGAGCGTCCTCAAAGCTGATCGGGTACGCAACGAGACCGCCGCGAATAGAAAGGAAGAAAGAAAACACGTTTATTTGGCACACCATGGATCATGAGAAAAAACAAGTAAGTAATCAAAATAGCAGGTCAGACACTATAATTGTATACTAAACACTGTTTTAGGCTATCACGGTTTGTTTGACAATTTAAATTGTCACTTACGGGATATCTTCCTATCATGTCTATCTTCATATCATGGCGCTTGCAACAGCGTCGAAATATTGGGAACTTAAAATAATAAAAAATCACGGAAGATATCCCGTAAGTGACAATTTAAACTATTGTATACTGTCTCGTAAAACGCCAACCCATACCCCCCGCCTACATACACACGACGAAAAGGTTTTTATTTAGGTAGGGGAATCAGAATAATTTCTCCCGCTCTTGGGCGGATTGAGAGGGCGTATCAGACTGTTACTGACTAAACCCCACCCCGTTCCTTCGTTGCCTTCGCTCTGGAGACACGGGCTAACCTTTCGGAATATACGTGTCACCAGACGAATTCGCCACGCATCCGCGACGTAATCGCTGCGCAACCGTGGCGTGTTCGCGACGCATACTCAATACTCAATACTTTATGTGCATTCCATAGTATTTACAGGTGGTATAAATAATATTGTCAAGATCAATAATTATGGACCCTTTCAGGCACAGCAAAAGTTAGTAGAGAGGTCGAAAACTTAGCAAATTACGAGTAATTAATTATTATTATAGGTATTTAGACGTTTATGTATAATTATTATGTTGTAAATTATTCATCATCTGCCTAGCCTTTTCCCAACTATATTGGGGTCGGCTTCCAATCAAGCCGGATTTAGCTGAATACCAGTATTTTACGAGGAGCGGCTGCCTACCAGACCTCCACAACCCATTAACTGGGGTAACACGGTACTTCATGGCAAGACTGGAGTCAGATTTACTGGCTTCTGACTATCCGTAACGACTGCCAAAGATCTCCAAATGACAGCCGGGACCAACGGCTTAACGTGCTTTCCGAGGCACGGAGGAAACTCGTTATGTTAAGATGGTCACCCATCCACAGACCAACCTAGGCAAGCGTTGCTTAACCTTGAAGATCGACCTGTGCGGCTGTTATTATCTAGCCACGAGCTGTAAATTATTATGTTAGATATTTGGATTTATTTTTCGTCATTATCATCATTTAATTATGTTAATAATATTTAAATTAATTTATGTTTGTACATTATAATTACTTAAATTAATGTATGTATGCATTCGATACCAGCCCGCTCCGCTCCGTAGCCGCTCACAAGCCGCTAGTGTGATACGGCCCGAAGGACCAAACTGTCACTCCACAAAGGACCCTTTGAGGGTTAGTTTCTTTTCACCCCCGATATCATATGAAGTGGGTTTTTCAAAGTGGTTATTTATCGTGAGAAATGTTGTGATGTTTAGCCAATCGATTTGGTTGTTATATTTTTTGTGATAAACCTTTTTTCTGTGTAGGTATGTTAAGTAACTGTAGAGATGTGGTTTTATTTTTTCTCATTGATATTATTGATAGGTTCTAGTTTATTAACAAATAATTTTTGTCTGTATTTAGCAAAGCTTCGCATGGGTGTTAGGTATCTTTCAAATTAATAATAATTAAGTACACAAAGTGTTTAAAAATACATAATTTTTTTAGGTGTTCAGTTATATGATGGAGTCTCATGAGAGAGTATGACGGAGAGTATATTGCGAGTTTTGTTTTTGTACTTAGGTACTCTGGAATAAGTTTCGCGATGACAAATGTCAAAACTAGCCTTTTATTTTTTGACAACTGTATGCTATATCCGACAGCTTTACTACAGATAATTTTTAACAGATAATTCGTCAATTATAGTTAATAATTGAATACAAAATAAATTGAATAGAATGAATATGTTACTTTTAGGCAAGCGTGTTCCATCGTAGACCACATCATCGTCTACCATCAGGTGAAATTATAGTCAAACGTGAGCCTACGCATATAAAAAAAAATATATAATATATATTTAGTCTTGGTTACAAAAAAACAGTAAATAATCTGATTAAATATCATCTAACCTAACAATAATATTATATAATTTAAATCCCAAGTAAATCAGTTTCACGTTTAAATCTTTCAAACGTTTCCAAGTCCGTAAATTCTGATGCTTCATATGAAGTCCATAGTGCCGTTATCCATCCGGGATTATAGTTCCCGGAACTCCGGGAAGTTTCAACGGGTTTACGTAGTGTAGTGTGAGCCCGGGATTTTGAGCTGTTTGGTTTGTAAACATGAGTAACATGAGCTTATGGAGTCTATTAAACGAACGTCTATATAACGTAGGTGTATATAACGTTACATCGCTTGCTTTTGCCGGGATTTTGAGTACAAGTTTAAAGTAGGTACACACAGACTTTGCCAGTTGTGTTTTAGTTCCAAAAAGTGGAAGGCAAAGTTATTGGCGTCGATTAATAACTTTTAGAGCAGTGTACTTTGTGAGTTTATACTCAGGCAGGCGAATTACTTTGTGTATAATTTATTCTAACACCCCTGCTCTCAAAATGGTACCTATAGGAAAATATTTTTGATGCACTTATTCGAAAAATGTTTTTCAATGCACTTATTCGTAAACACACTATTATCCCTACCGCTTTAAGTACACAATTTACTGTTTTCTGCACTGGTGCTGGAAAAAAAATCCATCAATGTTTGCGCTTGACCGCTATCTCACTTGATGGAAAGCCACAATGTGGCATCCATTGGCATGCAATTGCCCACGCAATTTAGGAACTAACATGCAACTAACATCAATCTCATGGCATTTTTATTACGATTCAGTGAAGCAACGAGTATTAAAAATAACCATACAACCATTACAAAAAGAAAATTCCAGATATTTTTAAACACAGCATTAAAATAACATCGTTGAATTTTAAAGCATCTATACCACAGAAAAAATAGCAACAGAAGGTCGCCTCTATACAATGAGCAAACACGCACACTGTAACAGACTGGGGAACAGCTTGTGCAAGTGCACTTAAAACCGAAATTTCTTTAAGTTCGTCGTTGGTACCTATATTTAGTGTTTTTCCGTAAAAAATCCCGAAGCCCTAACGGGCATCAATCCTTCTGGGTTCTGGTGCCATCTTTTTAAGACGCACATGGAAAACTACGCGCCGTCAACGACACGGGTCTGGACGGCAAACTATCCATTGCTCGTCTTCCACAAGCTCGCGCCTTTTACCAAGAGCCATCGTATATCTAAACAGACTGGAAGTCATTATCATCATCTCAGCCGAAAGACGTCCACTGCTGGATATAGGCCTCCCCCAAGCGTCGCCACAGCGACCGGTCCTGACTGGAAGTCCACCTGATCATAATTAACAAAAGGCTAGGCATATTGATTGATTGTACAAACCTAGTCTTCTGTACGAATCTATTTATTCCGTGTCCATTCTGAACACGTACGTTCCAGTTATAAAAGTCAGATTAGATTCATGAACTAGTCTGTTTATTAGCTGAATAACATTCAGTAGATTATTTAAGTTTATAGTTTTTTAACTGACGATGGATCAAAGAGAATGTATTTTATGGTTAAACTCTTCAACGGGTTGTTAAAGTAGTTAAGGTAAGAAGTGTTGAAAAGTGTCTGGGATTTGCGTACTATGATGTTGGGAACTCGTGTTCTGCCTATTTAAGACCGTGTAACCCGAGATGTATTTTTTATTATTTTTAATAGAACTTTTCTTATGTGATTATATATTTTGTGATCAGAGATATTTTGTCAATTTCAGTAGGATTGAAGCCTACTGGGGCCATAGGTTGACTTCCGAAAGGGAAATCCGCGGACTTGGAACGCAAAGGGCAAGCAAGGAATAAAGGTGTGGTTTTAGTCAGTAAAAGTTTGGCATACCCTTCCACTTAGCTTTAGAGCGGGAGAAATCATTGGATTTTTAACCCCAAAAATAACATACTGATTCGATTAATCTTTCATTAAAAAAAAACTAAAAATATATTTTTTATAAATCTGCGCGAGGCCAATAAGGCGCCTATCTCAGCATATGCTGCGATATATTAAACAATAAATAACGCATTATAAATCATTCTAAAAAAAACTACTTACAACACTCTCTGCAAGCTACTCAAAATAAAAGCACTGATAGTTTATCCAACTCTTCAGAAATATCAGTCATCTACTTAGCCTTTTCCCAACTTTATTGAGGTCGGCTTCCAGTCAAGCCGGATTTAGCTGAATACCAGTATTTTACGAGGAGCGGCTGCCTACCAGAACTCCACAACCCATTAACTGGGGTAACACGGTACTTCATGGCAAGACTGGAGTCAGATTTACTGGCTTCTGACTATCCGTAACGATTGCCAAAGATCTCCAAATGACAGCCGGGACCAACGGCTTAACGTGCTATCCGAGGCACGGAGGAAACTCGTTATGTTAAGATGGTCACCCATCCACAGACCAACCTAGGCAAGCGTTGCTTAACCTCTAAAATCGACCTGTGCGGCTGTTATTATCTAGCCACGAGCTCCTCGTTCAGAAATATTAGTACCATGCATAATTTTGCACATATTCACATTTTTTCCTTCAATATTCCATTTTCCCATATCCATATTTCCATAGCGATGACAGGGCAAAACGGAATCTGTTGTGAAAGTGCTGAAACCATCGACCAATTTACAAAGACCTCTCATCTCACTCTGCATACAAAAAAACTCGGTACTAAAAGCATTACTGTATGAAAATCAGGTGTCAATGTATGTTGGTCATATCAAAATTCTAAGTTTCGAATCACGTCTATTTTACTAAAGCTCGGTAATAGTTTTTCTGAGTGCCAAAACCACGATATTACTATCAAAAGTTTTTTAATAAGTTTGTTGGTAAGAAGTTTTAGCTTCGAAGAGTTTTTAGGGTTCCACTCTCGAAGGGTGACAGGAGCTCGTGGCTAGATAATAATAGCTGCATGTGTCGATCTTTAAGGTTAAGCAACGCTTGCCAAGGTTGGTTTGTGGATGGATGACTATCTTTCCATACCAAGTTTCCTCCGTGCCACGAAAGCACGTTAAGCCGTAGGATGTACAGATAGTCAGAAGCCAGTGAATCTGACTTCAATCTTGCCATGAAGTACCGTGTTACCCCAGTTAATGGGCCGTGGAGGTCTAGTAGGCAGCCGCTCCTCGTAAAATACTGGTATTCAGCTAAATCCGGCTTGACTGGATGCCGACCACAATATAGTTGGGAAAAGGCTAGATGGATGATGATGACTGTCGAAGGGTGACCATGACTCTATTATTATAATCCTCCGCTGTATGTCCGTCTGTCCTCGGCCAACTGGGTTGCAATCCAGATCTTAGTTCTAAAAAATCGTTAACAAGAAATTGTTAGCGCAATTGTTAACAACATAGGTATTGTTAACGGAAAATTGGTAAGGATTTTCTGTTAACAATTTCAGTAACAATGTGTTGTTTTACCTCGTTACTGAACAAAACAAGCACTGAGGATTCAGTACAAACTTACGTATGAAAATAGTTCAATTCCCGAATCGAGTCTTGATAACTTTTCATATTCGCAAAAAAGTTTATTTTTAAGACGTAATTATAAAGTTACAGTTTTCAGATTCTTTGTTTTAAGAGCCCTTACTTGATGCCAAAGAGGATTCTATGTCAACGGGAAGTATCCTACGAATTTTGAATCCCTCGAGAGTATCGAAATATTATTTATTCGTATTTCGTATATACGACACGAGGAGCTCGTGGCTAGATAATAACAGCCGCACGGGTTGATCTTTAAGGTTAAGCAACGCTTGCCAAGGTTGGTCTATGGATGGGTGACCATCTTAACATACCGAGTTAAGCCGTAGGTTCCGGCCGTCATTTGTAGATCTTTGGCAGTCGTGACGGATAGTCAGAAGCCAGTAAATCTGACGCCAGTCTTGCTATGAAGTACCGTGATACCCAAGTTAATGGGTTGTGGATGTCTGGTAGGCAGCCGCTCCTCGTAAAATACTGGTATTCAGCTAAATCCGGCTTGACAGGGAGCCGAACCCAATATAGTTGGGAAAAGGCTAGGTATCTACCTAGCCTTTTCAAATGATGATGTTTCTGACGACATAAACGGCCGTAACTTAACTTTTTTAACTAACTTAGAAGTTTAATTTTTTCAGTACTTCAAGGAACCGTAGATTTGATTATATCGGTTTCAATTTCAACTCTTTATCTACACTGTTTCTGAGATAAAGACTCTTGACAGACAGACGAACAGCAAAGTGGTCCTTTATGGGTTCCGTTTTTTTCTTTTTCAGGTACAGAATCCTAAAATAAAAATAGAAAATCGGTAAGGATTTTCTGTTAACGATTTCAGTAACAATGTGTTGTTGTACTTCGTTTCTGAACAAAAATAAAGTAAAATATAAAAAAAACAGTCCAAACCATTTTGTTTTAGCGACAGAACCGTTAAAAGTAAAACGTTGTTAGTACATTTGTCGCTAACGATGATTAATTAATCCCATTCCTTTAGGTACTGTTTAAGTCTTCCTAACTAGAAGTAAGCGCTAAAGTTTTGCGAAGAAAACATTATTTGGTCGATTCAGCGCAGCGTAAAACCTTAAGGGGCAACTAAATTCTTGAATTTGCTTGTTGGCTGTAGGCCAAATCCTTTTTTAATACGATTAAGTTATGACCAGAGCTCTTTTTCAGGGTAAGGAGGCTGCCAATTCCGGGGTCACCATCCAATAGCTATATGTGTTACATCAATAACATCAATTCAATTAATGATTCGCAATTAAAGGATCGCAGTTGTTGATACAGCATTAATTGCGATCATAGAATCTGTGGAATGCTCACCTCTGCCACTGGTACTTCTTTTCATGATTACCAACCTATCTCCACGATTTCAGTGCTAAAACAGACCTCCTCTTCAGAAAGCCTACACCAGTCACATTCACGTTAACACCCGACCGATACCATCAACCTATCACATAACATACGTGTAACATAAACTTGTCATGATTACCTCATACGATTCATACCCCTACCAACACCGCCGTTCCTATTTTGAGCAGTCATCCGTCATTCTGATTTACGTATTCCAGTGCGTAGGTCGTACGTCATAATATTATTCGTACGTTCATAAAACGGTACGTAATAAAATACCTATAAAATATGGATAGGAGGCTATAAAGTCAGTTTATTGGGCCTTAATAGGCTTTTATTGAATCGTCGTGATAATATTAATATGGTTAATAATGGTTAGAGTTTTTTGAAGGGCGTTAAAACAAAAGCCAAACCTCCTTTACTCCCTGTAAAGGAGGTTCAGTTTTTGTTTTTTACTAAGCGTAGGCTTTGTGTTTGACCACTATTTCGCCTGATGATAAGCGATGATGATGTGGCCAATGGTGGAGCACGCTTGCCTAGAAGTAACATTTTTACTCTTGACTTAAATACCTCTAGGTTGTAGCTATCAGGAAACACAGACTCCGGCTGAGAATTCCGCTTCTTAGCCGTACGCACAATAAATGTTTTGCCAAAACTGGAGTTTCGACTCGACAATGCATCATTACCGATGATTTTCTTGGCTCGCTTCTCAATCAATTCTAGGACTCTAGTGCATCAAGCTAGTATTTGGTAAAGCCGTCCCAAAGATGAGAACAATGCTATAAAGTGATCCGATCCGATTTTTACTGACTATTTTACTTCTAGTTAAGCGTGTTCCAGCTGCAGCTAACTGCAGCGTGCCTATTTTGCCTATCATCAAAGTTATAAAGTTATAAAAGACTAAGATTACCAAATCCAATTAAAATCATTCTTTTTTTGTCGATCCGACATCGTTTTGCAAAACCATTTCAGTTATAAATCAACCACTTTCAACATAAACTTACTTAAAATCTTCCTTTCAAATCCCGATCCTATATTACAGAATCCAACATCCGCTCCTAACTTCGGTTACATACGACGGATTCATGTTTCTGACAGCCTGCCTATCTGGTTCAAATTGATGAGTAGTGATTACATATGATATGAATATGTCAGATTATATCACAGGCTTTAGCTACGTCTATTTCGGGATGTAGGTATTGGAGTGAGCTAGATGTGTTGGTGTATAATTACTATCTACAAGCGAAATAAAAGAATAAACACGTTTTACCCATTGATGATTTAGAAACTATGCGTTGGTAGGCCTCCCACAAGGTGGACCAACGACCTGACGCACAGGACCGGTCGTTGTGGCGACGCTTTTGGGGTAGGCCTATGTACAGCAGTGGACGTCTTTCGGCTGAGATGATGATGAATCATCATCATCATCTCAGCTACTATTATGACTATGATTTTACGCAAAATACTCGCTTTAGTCGTGGAGTTGCGGATACCAGCCCATTATACTATACCATACCACTATACGTTAAGTCATAAAATGAATTAAGATATTTTTAACCTGTGGCGCCCCGTATTACTTACTTATGAGAACACTTTTTATACCAGTACCCAATTACTCTTTTCAAATTGTCTAAGTTTTTTTTCGCCAAATAAAACAAAAAAAACCTTTAAAACTTAAATAAAAACTTTTATATTAAGTAATTAATTTTGTGTTTTGAAAAAAGTATAATGTTATGTAATTACGTTGGAGAAACATGTTTAATTTTTATTTCAATAGGCTCTTTTTTGGCTTTGTACACATTTTTAGTTTAGATTAAATAGACTCGTTTACAAAGAGATAATTAACAATATAGTGATATTTTAATATACTTCACAAACAGTTTTCCAATTACTACTATGACAGATAAATTATTACACAAATAAGTTTCCTAAAATTGAAATTCATAAAATTAAATTACATTACATTATAAATACAATACCGGTTAGTCGGTAAACAAATATCTATTACAATGATTTGCATGTATATAAAATACAATGAAATTGTATAACATTAGTTATTAATAAAAAGATTTCTGTGTGTGTAGTGTGTAGTGTGGAGCAGCTACCCAGGACATGCGGCACTTGCTATGCTGTCCATCCTGCACAACCACTTGTACTTTGCAGGATCTAAACGAGGCCAATGCCAAAGCCTGATACCTACAGATTGCCAAATACTGGGCAGAAAAAGTTTAATGAAAACATTGATACAAAAACACACATCATCTGCCTAACCTTTTCCCAACTACACACATCAAAAGTGTCTAGGGATCAAGCATTTTTATGCGGATTTCTTGAGATTGAGATGTGGCTTTGTAATAAATTTATGATTTTATAAATTTATATGGATCCTTTTTGGTGCATTTCATAATTTGAATCAGGAACTGTGAATCAAATTCGAGTAAAAGATGAAAATCAGCTGTCAATATTTTCCCTATAAAAACATACAACGCATTAAAGACATTATTAGTGCTACTGTTTCCCTACTACTGATTAAAACCAACGTTATTATGGAGCGGCGACGTCATTTAAGCAGGGAAGAAATGCGCAGAGCCGTGGGAATGATAGAAGCTGGTTCCCGGCAACGTACTGTGGCTTTAGCTCTGAATACAAGTCAGAGTGTTATCAGTCGACTTTGGACACGTTACCGAAGCACTGGTACCGTGGCTGAGCGCCATGGAGGACGGTATCGCTGCACCACACGGAGACAAGACCGATACATTCAAATCTTAACTCGAAGAGCTCCAACAATAACCGCCATGATGTTAGCCGTGAGGCTTCATCACTCTTCAGGGAACTTAATTAGCGACCAAACAGTCAGAAACCGCTTGCATGAAGTGAACCTTCATTCCCGAAGACCGTTACGGGTACCACCTATAGCAATGCACAATCGTAGGATTCGATATCAATGGGCTCTTGAACACAGAAATTGGGCAGAAGAACAATGGCGTTTTGTGTGCTTTTCTGATGAGTCTCGTTTTGGTATGAGACCGGATACACGACTTATACGACACTGGAGAACCCCTGGACGCCAACAGCGATTAAAATCCTGCCAGGAAGTCCATCCTTATAGTGGTGGAACCATCATGGTATGGGCGGGTATTTGGATCGGCGGAAGAACTGAGTTGATTTGGATCAGAGGCAACCTCAACGCTCAAATTTATGCTGAGACGATTGTATCAGACGTCATCGTTTCTCTACAAGTGCAAATCGGTCCCTTATTTCAGTTAATGCATGATAATGCACGACCGCACACCGCAAGAGTTGTAAGACAGACTCTCGCCGCAGCTAACATCAATGTCCTGCCCTGGCCTGCTCAGTCGCCAGACTTGAACCCGATTGAGCATGCATGGGATATGCTACAGAGAAGAGCTCTGCCGAATATGGAGGGTATCCAGTCGCAAGAAGACCTTTTTTTGTTGTTGCAACGAACATGGGCGGCCATTCCACAGCGTGATTTGGATGAACTCATTTTGAGTATGCCAAACCGATGTTCTTGTGTTGTTATTGTTCGCGGTAGAAACACGGATTATTAATTGTTTAAGTTACCTAATAAAATTTTAAAGAAAACTGTTATTTCAGTCTTTTTTTCGAACTTTAATGTTAGTGGTTCAAATGTCAAAAATCCCTTTATTAGGAAAATGGCAAATTTCTTTATTAATGCAAAGGTGACTTGGTTTATCGTTACTGTGACAAACGAAAACACTTTATTTGATGAATCCTTAAAGAAAATTTTAATTAATATCAATCAGGAGAAAAGTTATTGCAAAAATATATGTTGATCCCTAGACACTTTTGATGTGTGTATATTGGGGTCGGCTTCCAGTCAAGCTGGATTTAGCTGAATTCCAGTATTTTACGAGGAGCGGCTGCCTACCAGACATCCACAACCCATTAACTGGGGTAACACGGTACTTTATGGCAAGACTGAAGTCAGATTTACCGGCTTCTGACTATTCGTAACGACTGCCAAAGATCTACAAATAACAGCCGGGACCAACGGCTTAACGTGCTTTCCGAGGCACGGAGGAAACTCGTTATGTTAAGATGGTCAACCCATCCACAGACCAACCTTGGCAAGCCTTGTTTAACCTTGAAGATCGACCTGTGCGGCTGTTATTATCTAGCCATGAGGTCCTCAAAAGAAAAATTTAATGAGAGCATCGATACGAAAAGAAGAAGAAAATATCATTCTACATTTTAAAAGACGAACAATTTACAATAAGAAGGTCAGCGACCTCCAAAGTCCCAATAATATTCTAAATCTAACACAATCAAATCTTTTTCAAGTCCAAGGCCTCGACGAAAATATCTTCAGAAAAATCGCAATTCCTTCATAAACCTGATTCTTTTAGGAGTCACTGGAGTGTAAAAGATCTGGATTCTTTGAGACATTGCAATAATTTGCCAGCAATCACTGGGGCTCTTGTCAAAGTTGATAGGGGCTATGTAAAGGACTGAGGACTTGGGACGTGTGTACCATGTAGTATTATTTGTTGGACTCGTTTTATATATAGATTTTTGGAGTATCCGCTTAGTTGTAATGCTGGGTCTAATTTTAAAATAGGTTCGATAATCGAACCTTAATACAAGCCTCAAAAGTTTCAACCCTAAACTGCTCAACATTTTTTTTATCTGAAGATCTTTATGTGATATATATTTTTTTATATTAGCCTTTATTATTCCACTGTTGGGCAAAAGCCTCCCGCATGACCTTCCAGGAATGCTTTTCTCTCAAAAAGCTACGTCTATTAGCTCGGTCTGACTAACTTTTCGTAGCTCGACCTCGGTAGCGCCGTGATATTATTATATCTAGCCTATGCTTTCCCACTGCTGGGGAAAGGCCTCCCTCTGCGTGCCGTGATATAATTAAAAAAAAATAACACAAAACTTCCGATATTTGGGATCGAATTTCGTGTATATAAACGAAGACCTGGAATTTAAAGCTCATTACAGTAATTTCTAGGATTCCGTACCCAAAAGCTAACAACAGGACCCTATTACTAAGACTCCACTGTCCGTGCCGTGAGACTGTCACCAAGTTGTATCTCATGAACCGTAACCGCCAGACAGTTGAAATTTTCATAGATGACTTAGCTCAAAAACTACTCGACTGATTTCAAAATACTTATTGGAAACTAGATCTTCACTGAGTAACATAGTCAATTTTAAGTTTTAAAAACATTAGGGGCCTCGCCCACAGCGACTTTTTAAAGCGCGGCTGACGCGCGTTAGCAGCGCTACAGCCGCGATGCAGTTACCCCCCCGCCCACGCCACGATTCTCAGTTGCGATGAAAATGCGCGTCAGCCGCGCTACAAAAAGTCAGGCACTAGAGATCTCTAGCTAAATTGGAACAACGTTGGCCGATTCAGCTAGTATCATCATTATTATTTATTTATTTATGTAAACTTTATGTACAGTGGTGGTACATAGGCGGACTTAATGCATCAGGGCATTATCTACCTAGCCTTTTCCCAACTATATTGGGGTCGGCTTCCAGTCAAGCCGGATTTAGCTGAATACCAGTATTTTACGAGGAGCGGCTGTCTACCAGACCTCCACAAACCATGAACTGGGGTAAACACGGTACTTCTTAGCAAGACTTGAGTCAGATTTACTGGCTTTTGACTATCCGTAACGACTGTCAAAGATCTCTCCTACGGCTTAACGTGCTTTCCAAGGCACGGAGGAAACTGGTTATGTTAAGATGGTCACTCATCCACAGACCAACCATGGCAAGCGTTGCTTAACCTTGAAGATCGACCCGTGCGGCTGTTATTATCTAGCCACGAGCTCCTAGTATACCTATACATATATTGACATCATCACTCACCACGCCAGTTCTGGTAATTTTTCCGCGAAAAACTTTCAACAGAAGTTTTTTATCTCATTTCTGGGATTCAGTAATGATTCTACTTTTATGAAGTTGTTAATTGAGTGGGCGGTGGAATTTTTAACGATATTCCTTCCTGTTATTTTCAGGATTGGATTTTCAATGGATGCTGTTAAAATTCTTGGCGAAAAAGATATATTTTGTATTGAAGTACGGTTTCGGGTTTCAGATGTCCGGAATTCGGTTATTTGTGGCAGAATTGTCATTTACTTGTGAAGTATGAAAGGAATTACTCGTGGAGGTTTTAAATTTAAAATAAAATGTACGGAGATACAAAGTAATATACTCGTACATATGTAAGTAGCGTATACTTTATTTCTTTATATCTTCTCTCATCTGATATATTACTAGCTGCTGCTAGTGACTTCGCCCGCGTGGTAGTAAAAAATTATCCCACGGAAACATAGACACTCTCGATATAAAAAAATATAGGAGGGTGTTGGAAAGTAGCAGATTCAGTCGTGATTTGTACTCCATTGGTGTAATTGCTGCAAGGCGTTCCATTGTGAGGGTAAAACAATAAATAAATTAAAAATATTAATAATATCCTATGTATTATTGTCGGATTTGGTCTATCTGACTGCCAAGTTTTATCGAAACCCAATAAGCCATTCGAGCGTGAAGAAATAACAAACATACACACAATCAGCAACTTTTGCTTTTGAAGGGTATTATATGTAATTACGTTTCGTGAATAAATAAATAGCCAAAAAAGAAAAATTAAATGCGTGTTAACGCATTTCATTTTTCTCCGTACACACTTACATAAAGAACTATATACATACATACGCCCACAACGTCTTTAATAAATTTATGATTAGTAATGTTTCTCTGTACCAAACAACCGCTTTGTCTCACAAACAATATACAACTAAAACATACAACTATTCTACAATCAGATTACTCCGTTTAACAGCTACATATTACTAATCCGCAACCCCTCAAAACTTTACAAATATAGGCTTAAAGTACGGCCGCGCACAAGGGACTGGGTTTGAATATTAATCTCGTGTTAAAAGTCCATTGTATCCGTGTCGATACTTGTCTGAGGAGGGCCTCGTTAGAAAATTGTATCACAGAATATGGACAGAAGTCCAATTCCATACAATAAGATCTAGGTCTACACAAGGAATGAAAACAGGCACATTCATACAGATACAATCGCTCTCAACGTTCTTCTTGAATCAAGTTCTAGAGTAAATCTTTTCGCTGGTGAATGGAAAAGGATACTAAATTTATTAATGGCGGGACCAACTCTTATATTTGAATAATCCTAGCACGTATATTTAGTACAATTTAGTATTATTTTGTACCAATTCTGTAATATTTGTACCTCGTAAGGCATTTGAAGAATTTTACGATAGCGTTAGCCCCGTTACTATGACGCTTAATGATGGCAGAGCCATGCTTGTACTCCAAAACTGTAATGAATTTCATCATTTAGATCAAACTAGTATTTAGTAAGTATATGATTTAGTACCTCTAAAAATAAATAGTAGATGACGAAAATATTAATAGTTTTTTACAAAATTAATTTTTCAGTTTTGATCCTTTTTTTTGTCCTGTCATCCATCGGATAACAGAGACCTTCAGCCACACTTTTCCAGAACCTTTCAGCCTTAATAACCATCTGTTCTAACAGCGATGTTCCCTGATCACTGTTACTTAAGTTTGGAGATTCTTGGAGTGGGTAAGTTTTCAATCGTTGTTCTCCTACCAACGAGCGAAACTGGACTTACTGTGCTTTTCTGTCTCATGACTAGTCTGGATCAGGGGATTAGAAGATTGTTGACACACTTTCAGCTTGAGGGGATAAGACAGGGCTTGATCGAGAAGGCAGCAGTGTTGGGGATATAGTTTTAAAAATGGCCGATTTAGGTTTCAGCTCATCCTAAAATAGATTTTTTTAATGAAACTTTGAATCACCCTTTCAATTACTGTGGTACCTTGGGTGCGTCTACAAACATGTAAATTCACATATACAAAACAGTCAGATTCTAAATAACTGTCAGTAAGCTTTCGAAATTGTCTCATAAAACTTCAGCATTACGAATAATTAATCTTACAATGGTCCCCCACAAACAGGGGTCCTCTGAAGGAAAGGAATGGGATGTAATCCACCACGAGGACCTAGTGTGGATTGGTGGAATGTTCCATACCCGAATCAAATCCGCAACACGCAGCACAGCAGCCAATCGCACAACCACTGTACCAGTTTGACACAGTAACCAACCAAAGAACTATATTGTGCTTCTTTTACAACACAATAATTTATTATTTTCTCAAGAAAGAAATCCTATATAATGCGAAGAAAAACCTTTAGAAAATAAGTATCTTTGTCCAACTAGGTAGACATCCAGTTCAATGTAGATCACAAAAGAGTTACGAATGAATTCCTTTTCTACGACACCCAAACTAAAATTTAGTGACGTCAAAAGATAAAAATATTTCACTAACCAGTACTACTAGAGCTATGGATTTAAATAAATCTCTTGTGTTCTTGGAGGAATGATGGGTCTGCGGAGAATGGTCGGTCAGACGTCAAAATTCTGTGGAGAGATTTTGTAATAATTTTTCCAATATTATTTTTTTTCGGTGGTTTGTTTGAGCTTAGTTTTATTATTTATAATGAATAGTAAATATAACTGTTTGGTTACTTACATTAATCTTTCACATTTAAATGTATAATATTTGTAGTAAATCGATCGCGTTACTACATTTTATTTTAAGTCAATATTTATTCTGATCCATTTATTTCTTAAAAATATCAGGCCAATTACGGATTTCAAAGAAAAACTTTTTACATCAACTTATTTTATATCTTTTCGATTAAGCAAACCATTTCAGTATTAATACAAATACTATATGATATATATCATAAAAATAAATTTATAATTTTTTTTAAGATTAAAGTTAAGAAAAAAAGTCAGCTCACTGCAGCATAATGCTAAACAATTGGAGTAGGGGTTTTGTATTTTTTTTTTATATAATTATATCTAAATAAAAGCCATAGGTAATTACTGCAATTAGATTTTTTTCTGAAAAAAGCATCAAAACTAGTTTTATTTTTTAAAGTATAACTTTATTCAGGATACAGATATTTACATAGTAAACTATTAACAAGTTAATAGATATAAAATATGTATATACAAACTAAAGATAAATGTATGTACAAATACAATTATATCAAAACTAGTTATTAAATAACACAGCAATTAGGTTTTCAAATATTGGTATAAAGTAGAGCGGGGGCGTGGTTTGGACGTCTCATTAGCCATAATTTGTTTGTTTTTCTTTCTTATAGCCATCAATCAGTACAACCGTACTCAAAAATGTTAAGATAAAGTTTTTTTTTAATTTTTTAGCAATATTATCACCGAAAGGTTGTCACCGTGTCCGCCAGATCGAAAGCAACGAAGGAACGGGGTAGGGGTTTAGTCAGTAAGAGTCTGACACGTCCTCCCGCTCCGCCCAAGAGTAGGAGAAGTCATTCTGATGATTCCTCTACCGAAAGTAAGAACTATTGGCCTTGTAATTTTTCCACTGTTGGGCCGCAATCAAACATGCTGACCCAGTACAGATTGGTGGATGTCACAATATGTCTTCTAATTTTGGTTCCAGTATATGCCGATTTCCTCAAAACGGTGAAGGAAAACATTATATATTACATTATACAATTACATAAAGTAATGCGCCTGGCTGGGTTTGAGCTGCATCTTACAACATGCAAGTCGGAACTGTTACAACTGGGCCACCACTGCTCAACTATTTTATTTTACTATTGTGTGTTTTTTAATCTCTGAGACTAAAATGACATTACTTGGGTTGTCATACTTGTCACAATACAAAATAACTGGCATCATTCCTATTGTAAGTTTAATCATAATCATTTATTTATTCGCAAACATGGGTAAAAATATACATTGATGTTTTATTTTTGGATGAATAATAAAGTTTTCCATGTTTAAGTATCACACGGGTGTTCAAATAACAATTAAAGTAGTAGGTACAATATATAAAACATTGACATTGTCTGTATCAATTTAGTCTCAAGCTTTAAAAATAGACTTTAAGGTGCAATTTTTATTACTTTCCAAGACATTACTGCTCCGAAGACTGCAAGTGATTTACACGAGCGAAGAGGACACAGACAACAAACAGAAAACTTTTAATTTCCGGCCAGTTCTATAATTAAAAAGGAAAATTGCTTCACGTGTAGCCTCCCCCGACTTCTTGGAATCAATTACATAATTGCTTGAAGACACACCCCGTGTTTATTTGATAAAGGGGAATGGCTGGCCCTTATGTAAGGGAAGGTTGCGATCATTGAACTAGTAGCCTGATTCTCGTAAATCAAACAGTCAATGAAGAATTTAGAAGTGAGTTTAAGTCAGTTAAATTCTGACACGCCCACCCGCTTTGGAGGTAGGTGCGACAGAAAGCAAAGTCCCACATACCTCCGTTGAAAAGGGAGGATCCTTCGACCGGACGAGGTGTTATGTCCGGTGGGCTACTGCCCGATAGATGATTTCGGGCTGTTATATCTATTCAAATCGCGCAGAGAACTTTGCTTGCGCGATGCAGGATTCTGTGACGTCATTTAGTAGATCGTGGCTGCACCGCTTTAAAGCGAGAGAAGTTTTGGAATTGGATGATTTCTTGTCTAAAAATAAAACTTAATTGAAAAATCAACTCAAAATGTAGACTTCAAAATATGCCAATGGTAGTTAAGATGTGATTAGCCTTAATTGATGGTATGGGTCCGTTCCCAAACATGACTTGTGAATTAGTACGGCTCAAATATTTTGAAGGAAACTCATTGATTTGGGTCACACGTCACCATTAATTAGTTAGATATAGGTATACGGTGACTGGTAATTAGTGACCGATACTTAGAAAGGTGATTGAAATCATTAAAACAAACAACTTTACTATGGAATCAAAACTGAAATCGCGAAAAAAATAGGAGTTCCCTGCCGGAATCTGTTTCCTGATAGCTACAACTTAGACGTCTTTAAGTCAAGAGTGAATAGCTAGGTTAGTTCTAGGCAGGAGTGCTCCATCGTCAGCCATATCATTGCTTACCATCAGGTGAGATAGTGGTCAAATGCGCACGGTACGCTGTACGCTGAACTTTTTTTATGTTATGGTACGCATAACATAAAAAAAGTTCAGTACATTTATGTTCGCTTACTAACTGGTCAAGATGTACTGAACTGCTGATTTTTTTCATGATTTCAAAAGTTTCATAGTAAAAAGTTGTTGGTTATCATGAGTACAATGACGTGTTTAAGTATCGGTCACTAAATATATTGCCAGTTACCCTACATAACCCTATATTAATATTTGTTCCTCGCTTCATAAAATCCCAAATTAAAACAATAAAGGTGACAGCCCAACAAAAATGAAAGATTTTTATTTAAAAACGCTTTTTACCCCAAGGGAAAAAGGATAATTTATTGGACGTTACTTCAATATTTTTATAAAATTTATTTTGCCTCGACGGGCAATAAGTTCGCGAGTTATTTTATGGCCTTTGGGCCTGGTGACCCGGCACAAGGTTGAATTATCGTGAGCTAAGTGACAAGTTTATTTTTCTTTTATAAATCTTTTGTAATGCTTTTGTAACTTTTGTAAAGTCAAACATTATTTTTCTAGGGTTTGGTATCCTTAGGGATTCTATAATGCTTTGACTTTGCTGGTCGTTTGTCTGTCACCAAGTTGTACATTACAACAGCAGAATTTTTTACCGAGGTGCGCGCGCTCTATGGCGATTTCATACTAATACCTACTGGCCGCTGCTGACTGGCCGCTAGTGCGCTATTGCTCTATGAGAGAGAGTATTTATTTCTAATAATTATTTATGTTGCCGCCATAAACTAAACGCAAAATAGAATAAATACTTAAGTGGGGCTCTTACAACAAACGCAATTTTTTGGTATAGACTTGCACATGGACGTGTTTCTTTTTTTTATGGAGGCTACGAAAAAAAATCTTGATCAATTTGTGATTGAATTCAAAGTGGTAGTCTTTTGACAAATATGATCGATCGTTGAGAGCATAAGGTGAGATAATACTGAAACGTGAAACTCTATGAAAAAAATAATATTATAACAGATGTTCTATGGCCCCAGGGATCTACCTATGTATGTTGTGCTTGTACTAAAAACAAATCATTTATAAAAATATAATAACCAGTGATTTCGTGTAACCAGTGACTATAAGAAGTGTCACATGCAAAAAATCTAGAAAAAAAAATAGGTATTACCCACACCTATTTTTTCCTAGATTTTTTTCTTTCTATTTTTCCTATTCAACAATTTTCCAAATAATCAACTAAGTTATAACCGAATGGTTAAAAAGCTATATATAAGTCGGAATTTAAATATGTCTGTGATCGAAAAAAAAACCATTACAAACTTTCAACATTTTCATCTGTTCAGTAACTAACTTGTGACACATAGATAAGAAAAAAAAACCTAGGAAAAAAAATAGGTGTAATCTATTCAAGAATTTTCCAATAATCTGTTCGACATCTTCCATTTTCCATAGTACTCGGCTTGACGTGATCTAAATGAACTTTCCTTCCAATAATAAAGTTTAATTTAAAATTTAATCAAGAAACCTACTGGCTGTTAGAATTGGATTTTTAAAAAGAGAATGTCCAGTTTAAAGTTTGTTTGACCGTTGGGCAATAGTGTGGAAAGTTTCCGGCCAGTGCGACGGTTTTTGATTTTGGAATTTGAAAAAGGAGCGTAGTTTACATTTACATTGTTTATAAATCACTAATAACAACTATTGGCCGATTTTCTTTTTTTTTTGAGGCGGGAAATGGAATCCAAGGGCGTAATAATGAAGATCAAGAAATTAAAAATAAAACAGCGAAATTGTGACATTGGTGATCACAGGACTTGAAAATGCGACCAAGGGTGTCGAATTTCAACTTTTTTTCAAAGATGTCTATTATCGCTGAATTGAGTTATATGGATTTTTATTTTATTTTTCCCAGAACTGGTGTAACTTGGCCTTTCATCCGGTTTCAGATTATCGTTGAGTTTTGGGACGCTCTGTATATGAACTTTAAAATGAAATATAAACCCAGTCCGATGGGAAAGAATTAAAGCTAAAGACGCATAGATCCTAAACGTATGCTAAATGATAAGTCTGTTTTCAAACAAATTCTAGATATAATGCACTGATGTAGCATACGTGGCAAAAATGGCATAGGTTTATAATTATCTTTAGTTTGAAGCAGTAAGTTTATAGATAGAAGAATCCTAAAAGAAAAAAGAACCTTTTCAATATTAAAGCTAATACTTAACTTGTTTATCTGAAAATTTGTTAACCAATAATCGTGTTTGCCAACAAAAAAAATATAATCAACCTAAGTCTGAACCCATGGGAAAAATGAGAATAAATGATGATAAAGGAGATGTAACCAATTTCTACGCGAAACACATGGGAAATAAAACATGAAGACGAATAATTTGGCAATCCTAATCAATTTTCACTTGATGAGGGTGAAACAAATTCAATTTATTATCTGAGGTACTTCAATAATGCGCATTTTATGTCGAAAATATGCTGTCTTGCAGAAAAATTGGGAAATATTTGAGTGTTATTTACTGTTACAGTTAATATTTTGATTGTAAATCGATTATTTTTTATTTTGAGTAAATATTTATCAAATATTGATCGAATAAAGCTGTTGGTTTAATATATTGTAAAATTAAGTTTATCTTAGGGAAACTAGCTTTTGTCCGCGACTTCGTCCGCACGTCATGAATGTTGGTTACAGCGAATGCGAAGTCGAAGACAGATAAGAAGTAGCTCTTTGCAAATTTCATCAATATCGGTTCAGTAGTTTAACCGTGAAAGCGTAACAGATAGACAGAGTTACTTTCACATTTATAATATTAGTATGCATTGAGAATAATTTAATTATACTACTGCAATACAAATTCTCATCCCTTTTCATTTCAAAATATTCTTCTTAGAGAAATATACTTTCGTTGTAAATGGTACTGTCCTTATTCTTATTCTTTATTGTACACAACATTTACAAAAAATAAAAATACGACAGTTGATGTACACAGGCGAGCTTAACCCACAATTGGGTTTTCTTACAGCAAACCTTAATTAGTAAAAAGAAAACACTCGTCTTGTCACTATCAAATACTCAAAATTTAAGTAATCGCATATTTTTCTGTATTTTTTTCAGTTTTTGCACCACTTTCTTATTATTTTTTTCAATATCATGCAGGCTCTAAGATGAAAACCAAAATGAAGCGAGAGGGCGAATCCGAAATTTAGAAACTAAAACTTTGACTGAATATTTCTACATACCCTTTACGTTTCGGATTTCAAGTTAGAATAATATTCTGCTTTCATGCGGGTAAAGCCAGTGGTAGAATCAAGTAAAATATACTACATTTTGTCAGTGGGACAAATAACTTTGCTTCAAAAGCATAAAATGTTCATTTTAAAGTACATATTTAGAGACTAGTTAGAACTCTTTGAAATGTAAATGCGCAGTGAATGCTGAAATTTATAACTGATTAAAACTGTACAAATGAATTTCATAACTTTTAATCACAGTGCATGAAATTCAGAGCTAACATTTCTAAGTGAAAAGAGTTAACTGTGGTCCTTGGAAAAAGTATTTGTTATCTAACCAGTGTATGAATAAAATAATATACGAAAGTTTTGACCACAATCTCATTTGATGAGGTCAACGTTTAAAAAGTACAAAATTATGGATTAAGTAGGTCTATCTTCTAACTTTAACGATTCTAATTTTTTATTTATTTTTATTATGCATAGGCTCGCCGACGGTGGCCAATAATAGAAGACGCTTGTTAGAAGTAACCTGTTCACCCTTGTCTTAAGACCCCCTTTTTTTTTCCGGTAGCGGAATCATCAGAATGACTTCTCCCACTATTGGGCGGAACGGGAGGGCGTGTCAGACTCTTACTGACTAAACCCCTACCCCAGAGTTCCCCAGAGGCTTCGGCCCTACCGGGCCCCTACAGTTTGCTGACGTCTCCTAGAGGCGCGCGTGAAACAGAACGCGCCGTCGACGACTAGGCTCGGTCCAGATTATTACCAGACTGCCGGACTGCGAGCTACCCAGTGCTCGCTGTCCGCGAGCCCGCGCCTACGGTGGTCGGAAATCGGGATCAGGATCTCGGCGGCGGCGGCGTGAGTTCCGTTGCCTCACGCGGTCGGCAGCCTCCTTCGCTAACATTACTGCTTCGCAGAAGGAGGCGACTGCCTGCCACCCCTCCTCGCTCCGGACCATGGCCTCTACCAGGGCCCGGCGCGAGAGGTCACCGCCGCCGATAGCCTCCACAAGGACACGGCGGTGCTCCGCCCAAGCGGGGCACACCTCTACCGTGTGCTCCACCGTGTCTTCCGGGCGGTCCACAGAGTGGCGACACCCGGGCGTCCTTTCCTCCTTGATCCGATGCAGGAACCTCCCGAACTTACCGTGTCCGGTGAGGACCTCCGTCATACGGAACGAGAGGACGCCGTGACCTCTTTCCAACCACTCCTCAAAGAGGGGACTTACCGCCGCAAGTCTTAAGGTGGGCGCGACGTTAGAATTATCCATACAAACGTAATACCAAAATCATTTGCAATTTGAGCATATTTAAACCATAATATGATGTTATTCGGATTTAGACAATAATTATCTAGGTTCCTACATCGCCTTTTTGTTGAAAAACTTACCCCAAACGAAATTTAAGCGAATTTAAATTTGCACATTTTCACAGCGAAAATGTCATGTTTTTATTTTGTTTTTTCTATATTATAATCAACAATATTTCAAAATATCTTTCCGTAGGAACACAGATATTATTATCAAGTTATAAATACTCGAAACAATATTGGAAATACATTAATTTTTCATTCATAATTTTTGGTATTACGGAACCACTCCCAAATTTCCAATAGTTTGTATTGCTATCACAGCAAGCAACTGTCAGTGTCCGGATGATGACTTTACTCCAGTCGGTGTGTCCAAGAATTATTTATACTATCTGGATTGCTTCCATCAACCTCAAAAACGTATTTTATTTCGTCCTAACTCGAGATAGCGCGCGGTCTCCGCAGGCCTCTTAAGACCCCTAAATTGCAGTTATCAGGAAACACAGACTTTGACAGAGAAAATTGTGAGTGTCCTTTTTGTTTCCTCTTATTTTATTTCCATAACTCATACCCAAAGGCTTCCCAAAACGTGAACCGATGCCCTGGTAAGAGCGTTTTCACATTATCCAATCCGATATCGGTGTCGGACGCCGATCCGATAGCAGGAATCGGGTCGCAGGATTTTGATAGCTGCGAGACGTACAGGACCGGTCGTCTTGACGCTTAGAGGAGACCTATGTCCAGCAGTAGACGTCTTTCAGCTGAAATAATGATGATGACATACTCTTACTATGAGGCCGTTACTGCCAATATGTCTTTACTAAAACCTACTTCCGACTTCCCATACAAGCTCTCAAATCACAAAACTGATAGCCAACAAAATGAAAAATCCCACAAAGGGTGCACCACAAAAGATACCGCTGCTGCCTCCGTCCAATCTTTCTCAAAAGAAACTAACATCACTAATCCGTAACCTTAATACCAAGTTACATGAAAAGGGGAGAAAAGTAATAACTGAGCATTTCACGTTCGTAATTAAGTTATTAAGTGTAATATGGTGGCTTGTGGGCGATATAACAAGTTTGTGGTCACTTGATATTAAGAAAAACTCCGCAGGAGGGAGGGAAAAGGATTCTGAATTGGTTTTGTTTCTTAATTTCTTGGTATTGGGTTTGTTTGAAAGAGTTACTGTAGCTTTTTGTTGTGGTTGGCAATCTTATGACTTTTTCTGCTCTGAGGTGGAGTGGGAGGGCGTGTCAGACTCTTACTGACTAAACCCCACCCCGTTTCTTCGTTGCCTTCCATCTGAAGGACATGGATTTACCTTTCGGAATTTGTTTGTTGCCAAGAGGCTTCGGCCCTATCGAGCCCCTACTGTTTGCTGACATCTCCTTGAGGCGCGCGTGGAACAGAACGCGCCGTTGACGACTAGGCTCGTTTCAAGTTATTACCTTCGAGTCCGCACCTGCGGTGATCGGAAATCGGGATTGGGATCTCAGCAGCGGCGGCGTGAGGGCCGTTCCCTCACACGCTCACGGTCGGCAGCCTCCTTCGCTAGCACGATTGCCTAGAATTAACCTATTCACTCTTGACTTAAAGACTTTCACGTACGTAATTAAGTTATTAAGTGTAATATGGTGGCTTGTGCGCGATATAACAAGTTTGTGGTCACTTGATATTAAGAAAAACTCGGCAGGAGGGAGGGAAAAGGATTCTGAATTGGTTTTGTTTCTTAATTTCTTGGTATTGGGTTTGTTTCAAAGAGTTACTGTAGCTCTTTGTTGTGGCTGGAAATAATTTAATGACTTTTTTCGCTCTAAGATGGAGTTAAAAGGTGTGTTCGACTTTTACTGACTAAAACCACACCTGGTCTTCAATTTCCTTTTGGATTATAGGACACACAGACATCTCTTCAGATATTCCCCGTTAGCCTAGCGTGTATCAGCCTAGTTCTTTGTTGCTCGGGTGTCGCCACTGTGTGGACCGCCCGGAAGACATGGTGGAGCACACGGTAGAGGTGTGTCCCGCTTGAGCGGAGCACCGCCGTATCCTTGTGGAGGCTATCGGCGGCGGCGACCTCTCGCGCTGCAACGAAGGAATGGGGTAGGGGTTTAGTCAGTAAGAGTCTGACACGCCCTCCCGCTCCGCCCAAGAGCGGGAGAATTCATTCTGATGATTCTCCTACCAGAAAAAAAACCTAGTTCTTTGTTAGTCAAGCGTGTCGGTTCCTTCGATTTTGCCGATATTTAATGCTTACGTGGAAGACTACGTGACGTCAAGGACCTGAATGCAATTTTCACCAGACGGTAGACGGCAACCTACACATTGGTCCGCAAACCCGCGCCTATGTTGGGTTGGCCTTATTTTTTTATATTGTTATAAACTAGTGCTTGACTGCGATCCCACCTGATGGTAAGCAGTGATGCAATCGTTGATGGTGAGTCGCACTAGCTTATTAAGAGCCTATTCTCTTATTACTAGCGACGCTCGGGACATCTCCTGTAGTCGCGGCTGGCTGCGTTCCCTCATGGCTGTGGCCATCTCCTACGCTATTATTATTCTGATATCAAGTCAAGTCAAAGTCAAAGTCAAAGTATTTATTCGTGTGCTTTTTGGTGATACAACAGGTCTTACAATTATTTTATGGTAACTCAAAAAGCTACCCATTAGGCATACACGTTTTAACAATATCAGAAGTTAAAATTGATTTACATACATTGAAATACAAAACTAAAATGTCAAAATGTATTTACATTGAAATATAAAAAAGAGAAAAAATAATTGATGTACTAAATAAAAATGTCAAAATTGAGAGAACTGATATACTTAATAAAAATGTCAAAATTGAGAGAATTGATGTACTAAGTAAAAATGTCAAAATTGAGATAACAATTCATATTAGAATACAATTAATTATTATTACAAAAATTAAAATACAATCAGTTAGTCAAGGTGTCAAGCATAAATATATAATAGTCAGTTTTTACATTTTGTCAAGAAGGAATTCGTCAATGGTATAGTAGCATTTTTCAATTAAAAAATCATTCAGTTTTCTTTTGAATTGTATCAAGTTCAAATCTTTGATAGCATTTGGTATTTTATTATATACTTTTGGTGCCATGCAGAGAATGCTTTTATGCATAAGGACCGTCTTTGAGGCTCTTAGACATAGTTCGTGTCGATATTCCGGTCTTGTTGATCTATAACGTTCCTCAGAAGCTTTTTTAAATAATGTACTGTTTTTCTTGACGAACAATGCAGTCTCGTATATATAAAGGCAAGGTAATGTCAATATCCTAAGGGATTTAAAATGAGGTTTACAACTATCTGTTGGTTTTAAATTACACATCGATCTAATACACCTCTTCTGTGCTTTAAAAACGTTATTTTTCTCACATGAATTTGCCCAAAAAATTACTCCGTAGCGTAATGTCGAATCTACATAGCCATAATATGCAGCTATAACAGCTGCCTGATTTACTACTTTCTTGAGCTTGAATAGAGCAAAGGCGAAGCGACTTAATTTTTTTATGAGGATTGATGCATGTTCTTTCCAAGTCAGTTTAGAGTCAATAGTCAAACCTAGAAATTTTACATGTTCTACTTCTTCAATTCTATTATCGTCAATTAATATGTTTATGTCAGGAGTAGTTACTCTTTGTCTAAACTGCATAATTTTTGTCTTACTTAAATTTAATTTTAAATTATTATGGTCAAGCCAATTAATTGATTGTTGCAATGAGTCTTTGATGTCACATTCATAGTCACTATTTTTATTTTGCCTAACAATGATCGTACTGTCATCAGCAAAAAGGACCATAGGAAAACTGACATGTTTTGGGAAGTCGTTTATGTACACCAAAAATAATGGCGGTCCTAATACGCTGCCTTGTGGTACGCCATAAATTATTTCACGTTTTTCGGATACATATTTGAATTCCTTTTTTTCTTTGATAGAAATTCGTTTAATTTCCGTACACTGTGTTCTACTGTCCAGATAAGATTGTATAAGGGAAAGTGCTTTTCCCCTTATTCCATGCGCATTAAGTTTCCGTAGTAGAGTATTATGATCAACTAAATCGAAAGCTTTCGTCATGTCCATAAATATAGCACTAATAGGAATTCTTTTATCTATATCTGTCATTATAATATTAAGGAAATCATAGATAGCCAGATTTATGGATTTATTTTTTCTGAAACCCTTCTGTTCTTTTACTAAGAGGTTGTGTTTTGTGAAAAATATCATTAATCGGAATCGCTTATTATTTTTTAAGAGAATGTCTTCCCATCTTTAGGAATTACAAATGTTTTGTAGGAGCATGTATACTAACATTAACAGTACACCCAGACTCCAGAACCGTATTTGTAAATCATACAATTTAGTCCAGTCAATCTACCTAGCCTTTTCCCAACTATATTGGGGTCGGCTTCCAGTCAAGCTTCAAGGTCGGCTTCAAGTCCAGTCAAAATAGACTAAATTATGATTCAAGTTTGCATTAATTCCCAACAAGCTGGATTTTTGTGCAGGTCTTGGATGCGTCATTACAAATGACATGTCAAAAGTCCCCATCGATCCCGCTTGTGCGTTGTTTTTTATTTGAGGTCTAAGGTCACAAATTTGCGTTTTTTGCGTATATCACTGAAACAATGAGAGCTACCGAAAAATGGTTCAGACAAAGTTTGTAGATGGTAAAATTGTCTACATAAAAGATCTAGCACTTTTTCTCCTACGGTGCACTGTTCTCGAATTATGGCTATTATAAACATAGAAAATACGAATATGCACTCATACTAAGGGGTGATGGGTTCGATGAATATTTGAAGGACAAAACATCTGTAACGACACATAAGCAGTGTCGTAAAGCATACATCCGGAAGAGCAGCATCGCTGCAGCTAAAAGACAACGTGGGGCGGAGATAGCTACCACATCTGGGATTAGTCCTCCTAGGTTTTGAGGTAGTGAATCGTGTTTTTGTTTCAAGAAATACTGTTTGTTTTGTGGTAATGAAGCAAATAAAACGGCTGAAATTAAAAAAAAAGCGCAGCATTTTCAACGAAGAGTGTCTCAAGTTTCAACCTTTGACTTCAAGAAAACCATCTTGAAGGAAGCTCAGATTGGTTTTGATGAGCTAGCAAGTAGTGTCATTGCCCGCATTCAATATGAATATGACTTCGTTGCTGCTGAGGCTAACCGTACCACAGTGATTGTTACAGTAAAATACGACTTTCCTGCGTTCTAAAGTCACGATATCTCGAAAACGATGCTTTGTAGAAGAAAAGTGTTAAGATCTTTTTTGTAGACAATTTTACGATCTACAAACTTTGTTTGAACTATTTTTCGATAGCTCTCGTATTTTCAGAGATATATGCAAAAAACGCAAATTTGTGACCTTTGACCTCGAATAAAAAACAACGCACAAGCGGGATCGATGGGGACTTTTGACATATCATTTGTAATGACGTACTCAAGGCCTGTACAAAAATCCAGCTTGTTGGGAATTAATGCAAACTTGAATGTCTATTTTGACTGGACTAATTTATATTTGTTCCGTTTGGGAATCAAACACGCGATATGAAGTGTAGCAGCGAGTATCTAAAACATTACACCAACCACTCTGTTAGTTATGATTAGCATTGCTACAAACTAACATTTAGTTTCCTACTAATTAAAGCTTCCTTTAGAACTAAATAGTTGAATCAACTCTGGATATTATAGTTACTGCAACTGAGAGATGGAGTTAGTCTTTCGAAGTTCTAGATTGGTTTTTAGAAAAAGGTAAAGTTTGTTTTTTTTGTTTGTAGGAGGTAATCTCGGGAAGTACTAGTCCGATTGCTTAAAAATTTTTCACTGGCCTATGCATCGCGTTTGACCACTATCTCACCTGATGGTAAGCGATGATTTGGCCGACTATGGAGCATGCTTGTCTAGAAGTAACCTATTCACTCTTTACTTAAAGACCCCTAAGTTGTAGCTATCAGGTAACACCAGCACAGACTCCGGCGGGGAATTTCAATTTTCAGCTGTACCCACAATAAATGTGTTCCTAAAACGCTTGGTATGTATGGGTGGAATGTTCACCATGAACTGGTGGCGCATCGCCGTACTCCTAGTGGTCTGATGATGGAATGGACTTGGCGAAATTAAATTGACCAATTCCAATGCAGCCTCCCCGAAGTGTAAACAATAGAAAATTTTAAAACTTAGCTTCGCTTTTCTGCATTCCACATCAACACACTCAAACGACTGTCAAATAACAACAGCGTGTCCAAGACGGCTGAAACTTAGGTGATTAACTATTAAAAGATGCACAACTATATTAGCATAGCATCAGTCTTATAATGTATTTTTTTTCTTTAATTGTTATAATTAGTGCTTGACTGCGATTCCACCTGATGGTAAGCAGTGATGCAATCGTTGATGGTGCACTGGCTTATTAAGAGCCTATTCACTCTAGCCTTGAAGACACCTAAATTGTAGTCGGACGGGAAAACCGCAGCAGGCAAATTGTTCCAGTCCCTCGATGTACGCGGTATGAACGACGAAGCAAAACGCTCAGTCCGGACCGTAGAGGTTGTGTAGCATGTTCCCACTGCTAAGACTCAGGCCTCCTGTTTAGGAGAGGGAACGTGACGTCATCCACCACGCAGGCCCAGTGCGGGTTGGTGGATGTCACATGTCTTCGAATTTTTGGTTCTAGTACATGCCGATTTCCTCTCGATGTTTTCCTTCACCGTTTTGAGAGCAGCGGCGATGAAATAAATTACACAAAGTGCGCCTGGCTGGGTTTGAACCCGCGATCTACAACTTTTAAGTCGTGGCAGTTACCACTGGGCCACCACTGCTCAATTATATTAACTAACTTTTATTAACGAGTACTGCTGTCTTCACATTGAGTTCGGAAACTTTTCAGCCCACCCACGTAATATGAGAAATCAAAACCGCGGTTTATCTTAACCTTGGTTTATCGATTAGCAACGAGGTTATCTGGTTATTGGAACACGTCAATCGATCACAGTATTTAGCGGTGAGATGAGCTTTTTATAAACAAGGTAGAGATAGCATCAAAAAGGTGAAGTAATAAGATTTTAGTGGCCTACATAAGTCTACTATGCGCCTAATGTATCGAAGACTATCAAACGCGAGCCTATGTATAATAAAAAAAAAGACTCCCTTCCCTTTTATTCTCCCACTTTTTACTACACCTAGCCGTTTTGTCTGTACTTATTTTTGTACAATATTTTATGCTTAGCAACAAATAAAAATAAAAAACAACTAAAAACAGCATCAAATTTGGTTATTAAATGAAGTAGAAATTAGCAGTCTAAATGTTGGTTTGAGAAAGAGTCGATATATCTCGCTATCTCTTTTGGAAGAGATATGAAAGATAACCCATGTGATCTCCTTGGATACTACAGTATCAATGGTTTTGACAAAGAAGTTTATACGGCACTTAATACCAAAAACATCGCTCGTTCAATAATATGTACATTGCAGCTATTTAAATGTCTTAAGTATGTGCCTATAAATTATAGACATCTAATCATACCGAATACAACAACAAAAACATAAACTCTAAAATACGAGGTATTTCAATAAATAATAAGAGCTCTTCTACCATAAATTTTTCACACAACAATTAAAAATAATGAGTATTCTCATAAAATTTTAACGATAAATCAACCATAAAAATAATTATTTTTATGCTATCGCTACTACACTTTATTAATAAACCATTCGTCGGATCGTACTCATCTTTCAAGGTTCGACTCCGGAGTCATGTCAAAACTATTTTTATATATTTAGACATAGAACTAATATTTAGAAGATCCAGTTAAAACACTTATTAACTGTGAAAAAATACACTGTGGAGGTTTATTAAAATAGTGAACGAGCATCGTTAAACGTAGTTTATTTTGGAACGTTGATTTTGTAAACGTTTTCATGCCTGTTTTTTTATATATTAATAGTAGCAGTTACTCGTGGTTTAGCTGTGAATGAGTAACCTTATAATCTTCGACTGTTTTTTTGCAGATTATTATGGAGTATTCGGTTTTATTACTCCGTAGAATAGCATAGAAAAACTTTTGTTCGGGACAGATACAGCACAACGGTTAAGATGGTGGTGATGGTAATGGGAGATGGTATGGACATGTGATGAGATGTAGCGAAGACCATCATCTGCCTAGCCTTTTCCCAACTATATTGGGGTCGGCTTCCAGTCAAGCCGGATTTAGCTGAATACCAGTATTTTACGAGGAGCGGCTGCCTACCAGACCTCCACAACCCATTAACTGGGGTAACACGGTACTTCATGGCAAGACTGGAGTCAGATTTACTGGCTTCTGACTATCCATAACGACTGCCAAAGATCTCCAAATGACAGCCGGGACCAACGGCTTAACGTGCTTTCCGAGGCACGGAGGAAACTCGTTATGTTAAGATGGTCACCCATCCACAGACCAACCTAGTCAAGCGTTGCTTAACCTTGAAGATCGACCTGTGCGGCTGTTATTATCTAGCCACGAGCTCCTCACCTGAGATGTAGCGAAGACCATGTGGTAAAAACAACCCTAAATTTACCGGGATAAAACAAAGGCCATTAACCTGGTTGTCTAACATCGAGAGTGACCTCAAGAAACTCAGGACAGACTGTCCTGGCGCAGAAATGAGAGGAGACTGGACCACAGATAATGGGAGCAGGGACACAGCACAACAGTTACAAACACAAAGTAAAAATATCGGACACGTGTAGGTACTTGTATTTTGAGATGATACTATTAAATAACATAGTTTTAGGTCAACGACAAGCACCCTATGAATTTTCATTCTCTTGAGAGTGTACAAATGTCTGTTTTTGCGATATGAACGGCCGTATATTTTTCTTTGTTAACTTACAAGTTGGATTTTAATACAGCTCCAAGTGACTGCAGACTGCAGGTATATTATTATAGTTTTTATTTCAACTCGATACCTTAACAACAACAAGACAAACAAAAAGTGATCCTATAAAGGGGTCCAATTTTGAATCCAGTCAATGGTTGCTTTTACCCAATTTTGTTGCACCATGCAGCCTGCCCATTGTAATAGCGACAAAAATTAAATAAAAACTCTTTTAAATCTTCAAAAACTAACTAAAAACATGCAAAACAACTTAAAGTTATCAAAAAATTTCATTACACTACACACACCAGAGAATTACTCCTAGAGGAGCTCGTGGCTAAATAATAATAGCCGCACAGGTCGATCTTCAAGGTTAAGCAACGCTTGCCTAGGTTGGTCTGTGGATGGGTAACCATCTTAACATAACGAGTTTCCTCCTTGCCTCGGAAAGCACGTTAAGCCGTTGGTCCCGGCTGTCATTTGGAGATCTTTGGCAGTCGTTACGGATAGTCAGAAGCCAGTAAATCTGACTCCAGTCTTGCCATGCAGTACCGTGTTACCCCAGTTAATGGGTTGTGGAGGTCTGGTAGGCAGCCGCTCCTCGTAAAATACTGGTATTCAGCTAAATCCGGCTTGACTGGAAGCCGACCCCAATATAGTTGGGAAAAGGTTAGGCAGATGAATGATGACACCAGAGAATTGCTCCCCTAGTTATTTCATAATTTTACTACTTAAAGTCTTAAATCAACTCCAGTTTTGCGCCCTCATTGCTCATCCTCACGTAATCCATATATTTTCAAATCCACTCGTAATTTTTGACGATCACTCCTTAAACCAGTTATTATCCCTCTAAAACTCAGTCAATACAGTCAAAAAGTAGTTAAAACGTTGCAAACAAAGGATTAAAATTTTATAGCTACTAAAAATAACGTTGTTTTATGTAGTTAGGTACCTCTTGTTTTTGAGAAAATGTGATACTTGTTAACTATTGAAGAATCTGACAGTTTATTGGAGGTTGAATTTAAGTATTGGATTTTATATGTTATCTACATATAAAATCCTTCTATATAAAATCCTCCAATTCCTTGCTGAGAATCATCATTATCATCATTTCAGCGAAGAGACGTCCACTTTGGACATAGACCTCCCCCAAGCGTCGCCACAACGACCAGTTCTGTACGTCTCACATCCATCGGATTCTCAGGTCGAGTGAATCCGCAAAAGATCTGATCAGAATCGCGGGAATACGATAGATGCAACATGCACATGACCCTTCGTTAGGGCAAAAGTTTTTGTCCAACAGTGGGCAGTCCTTCGGCTGAAACGGTGATGATGTTGATGAATTTCGAAGAGGCCGAAACATCTGCATTCTGATACAAAGACATCATCATTATATGTAGTATGAAAAAGACTTTTTTATCCCGCTAGTTGATTTTTCTAATTTCACCCAGTGGCAGAATTTAGTAAATCATAAGCAGAAATGTTTATTTATTATTTATTTATACTTTATTGTACGCCAAGATAAAAAATAAATATACAACTTTAAACTTAAAATATACAACTGTGTAGTGTGGGTATATAGTGTTGTTTTAAATAATGTTTCAGGATTAACAAAATTAAGCTACAATTCGCAAAATAATCCGGATTTCGTTATTCGATAAGTACTAAAAACAGTTTCATTGGAAATCGTCGGTTATAAAGTACCAACGAACACGTCATAGTAACTGCGGTCTATTTAATTGGGAACATGATTTTGAAATGAAATTGTATTCGTAAAACGGAATCAATGAACTGAAATCCGATTAATATCTCTCATGTATCTATATATAAATTACAATGTAGATAGGTATACCAAATATGATTAATGTTTGAATGCACTAATTAGTAATTTAGTCGGAATATCAATATCGAAACGAAAAATCAGTCAATTGCGAGTTTCATAGTAAATTCCGTAAATTCTGTATTTGTATGATAAATTATCATTGATAATCATAGTAGAATTATTTAGTGTTGTCTGGAAGATTTCTTATTGCCTGAAACCTATCGAGTAGTTACGGATAACCATCTGGACCGAGCTTAAGATATCGACGACGCGTAATGAATGATCCACGTGTGCCTCAAGGAGATGTCAGAAAAACCGTAGGGGTCCAGCAGAATTGAAGTCTACTGAGGCTATGGGTTCGCACCTAAAAGGGAAACCCGGAGCCCTGGAATGGAAGGCAAAGAAGACCATTCAAGCGGGTTTTAGTCAGTAAAAGACTGACACGCCCTCTCACTCGGTCGCCGTCCCGTCGGCTGGTAACCATCCGAGCTGAGTTCGAGTCGTCAACGGCGTGAAGTGTTTCACGCGCGCCACAGTTCACGAACCAAGGAATTTATATTCTTTATAACCTTTTATGTCAATAACCTTATTATTGCTTACTAAAAAAGCAACTGTTATAAAACAGACTTAAAAAACTCTTTCCCAGCAATTCTCAAACACGATATCTCAGTCAGCCAAAGTATTGACTATAAGACTAGACAAATAGCCATATTTATGTAGAGAGCGTGATTTGTTGTGATCCGAGGGCACTGTACGGAGATGTTAGGTTATATCTATGTTGGGTTGAACGCTTTCTTGATCTTTAAGATGGGATTTGATTTACGCGTAGCAAGTTAACCAAAGACACCCGGGTTACCGGTATGCTTAAAGTTCGAAGATATCCGAAGGAGAACCAAAGCTGCCGACATCACCCGAAGAATCGCTAAACTAAAGGCGGAAATCATGATAATGATACTAATTATATTATCTTTATAATTATGATATATGTAGAAAGAGAGAAATACAGAGAATGAAGAGGTAATGGTGAATGCGTGTGTGCGTGTGTCAAGTGTGTGTGTGTATGTATGGTAGAATTAGTTTGGAAGAAAGTTTTGAAGAGAATTATCTCTGACGGAAAGTGACTATAGACTCTCATGTCTATGTGAGACATGAGAGTCTATAGTCACTTTCTAAAGTTTTTTTTTTTTTAATAAATGTCATAAATGTGACATAGTTGTCAAGCAGTCGCGAACCTATCAATGATTCGCGACTGCTTGACAACTATGTCACCTCGTGGTAAGTGATGATGGTAGAAGAAAGAGGTTATTTCTAAGCTAAAGTGCTCCATCTTCGGCCATATCATCACTTACCATCTAGTGAGATAGCGGTCAAACGTGAGTCTATCATCATCATCTACCTAGCCTTTTCCTAACTATATTGAGGTCGGCTTCCAGTCAAGCCGGATTTAGCTGAATACCAGTATTTGAAACAAACGCGAGTACTATGCATTACTAAAAAAATATATCTATAGGAACGTTAAAGCTAAGGGTATATCTACGTAATCCATAATTTTGTACGTTTTAAACTTTAACCTTTGCGTAAATCAAAACGATCTTAACAGCTTAAGAGCTTTGCCAGAAAATAACGTTTGTTAAGTTACAAGAAACTGCCTAAATCTGACATAAGATAAACAGATTCTTGTAAGATGGTTAACCATTACCTACTTACTCGTAGATCTAGCTTAAAACCCCTTAGATATTTAAAGGTACGTTACCTTTCGGTGAACCTGCAGATTCTTAAGATGTACGTAAAGGTGTGTATTTTACAGAAAAATATCCTTTGTTACTAATCTCAAAGGCTAACGCTAAAAACCCCTGGCATTAAGGCAAAGAAGGATCAGGAGTGGGTTTCAGTTAGTAGAACGTCTTCCCGCTTCGCTCAGAGCGGGAGAAGTCATATAAAAAAGGGGGGATCGCAGTCAAGCACTAGTTTATATAATTGAAAAAAAAAAACTTGCTGAAACTAATATTTTCCTCATCAAACTAGAATTATTACACAAACAAACTTTACATAATAAACATGAAATTAATCTAAATATATAATCTTGATTAATTATTTAATGTTGTATAAGTTATTTAATTGAATAATATTGTTACATTGTACGTCTCAGTTTGATTGATTAATTATTAACGAGGAAAGTAATTTAATATTTATAGTGTAGTGGTAAAGTTTAGAGCTATACTATGTTCATTCAGAATTGAGGCTTTACCGCAAACTCTGAATGTGATCCATTTTATTTCTATATATTTAAACTTTATGTAAGGTACGATTCTGTACGATGAGGAGCTCGTGGCTAGATAATAACAGCTGCACAGGTCGATCTTCAAGGTTAAGCAACGCTTGCCAAGGTTAGTCTTTGGATGGGTGATCATCTTAACATTACGAGTATCCTCCATGCCTCGGAAAGCACGTTAAGCCGTAGATCCCGGCTGTCATTTGTAGATCTTTGGCAGTCGTTACCTACGGATAGTCAGAAGCCAGTAAATCTGACTACAGTCTTGCCATGAAGTACCGTGTTACCCCAGTTAATGAGTTGTGGAGGTCTGATAAGCAGCTGCTCCTGGTAAAATACTGGTATACAGCTAAATCCGGCTTGACTGGAAGCCGACCCCAATATAGTTGGGAAAAGGCTTCTGACTATCCGTAACGACTGCCAAAGATCTACAAATGACAGCCGGAACTTACGGCTATCTAGCCACGAGCTCCTCCGAAAATAATCATTTTTGATTATTAATAATAGGTACTATAATTATATACAGGAGGACGTTTGTTTTCTTTTTTTGTTAAGGGGGTGTTAGTTCATAAAAGGTTAGGAAACTACGGGTGAGACAGAAAAACGACCCGAAGCTAATTGGTCAAAGGCTAGGGAGATGATAATCCTCTTTTTAAAATTGTTAAGAGGGCTATCGCAATTTTTGATGAATTTCAGCGTTTTATCCGATTTTTGACGTGTGACGATGCTTTAGATATAGCCATAAAAAAAAAAACAAAAATATGGATAAGAAAGTTAGATAACTTATCTTGGGAGTGCTTTAAATAAATATTTGAATTTGTTTACCTACATCAGTAAAATCCTTGTCTCCGCAAAGGATGTTTTATAAAATGTTGCTTTTGGGTATCTTTTGACGCCTTGGTACACCGAAGATATTAAAGTTTCATCATTTATAAAAATGTCTATGATACAACTGTATCTTCTACATTGGAGTGCTGAAACCACTTTATTACTATTCATACAGTAATACACCAAAAATAATTCTGTAAAACCAAGATCTACTGACAGTTTTCCGTACGAAACTACAATTTTTATCTACGAAATTATAATCCAAACTCAAATAAAAAAAATTAACCAACTAAGGTGGTATTTCTATATATCTTGAAAAAAATAAATTGGGCTATTTAAAAGTTAAATAATATTTTTAAATAATTTTTGTATGCAATGCAAAAATCGAGCGCGACTGCTGCCGCCCGTCGTTTAATTTACCTATCGTCTGTTTTTTATACCCTGAGACTATATTGACACAGGAAATGTCAAAATTACTATAAGATGATGCCAGTTCTTTTGTGTTGTAATGGCATTTCTGTCAAAACGCTCAAATTTAAGAAAAATTGTAATAGCGCCCTTAAGTGTACTAGACGTGAAGAGCATTAACGACCCTTAGAGTGTAATTAGTCCAAAGGCTAAAAGGCTACACGTGTAAAATACTTGACAGTGTACTCTGAAAAGGGTGATTTTAACTGAACACGTGCAATGTGAGAACCTACGTCAACATAATTATTATATCTCAGAGTCAACGCCTCGCTTCGGGTCCACGTTTAGATTTTTCTTTAAATCTTCTATCACAGTATGCCCTAGGCATTTAATAATAATAATAAATGTTTTTATTTTACATAGGCCTACATGGGCACTTATAAAAAGTCGAAACTAATGCACGGTTCCAATTAGTCATTTCCTATGGAGAAGAAACGGCAAGAAACTCCATGGTTTGAATTGACGACATTTGAATTGACGAACACGGAACAAGAGTTAATTATTATCATTTATTTTTTAAATGTAAGTAATATAAACTAGTCATCATCATCATCTCAGCCGAAAGACGTCCACTGCTGGGTATAGGCCTCTTCAAAGTGTCGCCAAAACGACCGGTCTTGTGCGTCTCGCATCCATCGGATTTCCGCTAAACTAGTGCTTTTAAACTGCAATCCCACCTAATGGTAAGCTCTGGGGGGAACATGTGGTATTCCTAAAGGTTGACACCGAGTCCCCCCCAGAACGAAGGCAACGAAGGAACGGGGTGGGGGTTTAGTCAGTAAGAGTTTGACACGCCCTCCCGCTCCGCCCAAGAGCGGGGGAAGTCATTCTGATGATTCCCCTACCAGAAAAAAAAAAACCTAATGGTAACCAGTGATGCAATCGTTGATGGTGAGTCGCACTAGTTTATTATGAGCCTATCACAGGTACAATTTAAAAATGGCCAAGCTACAACTACAAACTTTTTTAAGTGCTGTAACTAAATAACAGTTCCGCATAAATGGATAAACCGAACAACATATAAAACCTTTCTGAATTTCCGTGAAAACATCAACATTGTACGTTTCCCGAACTGTTTCCACGCTATGGAAGATCTACCATAGGTTACAAGTATTTGTGGGACGTAAAATTACATTTTATATTATCGTTTCGTGGTTTTGGCAACGTTCCAGCTTACCTGCATGATCTTAAAGGCTATTTTGGCTTGTACTACCATGTGACATAATGGTGTATACTAAAATATGATTTATTATATGGTTGGAACAATATTATATGGAGTTCGATATTGGGGGCATTGATTTAGACTATAATAATATAAAAATATATATAAAATCATACCAAAAAGGTATGATTTTATAGACGATATGACTTGATCACAAAGTAGGTAATAAAAGGTCCAATACTGCTTTCTTGTGTTGTACATTTGGAATTTAACACTCAAGTGATTAAACATAATAATTGACATATGTAGGTATACCAGCGAAAATTGACAACAAGTTTGGCGCGGTGGTTCAGCGATGGTCTGCTGCATTCATCATCTACCTAGCTTTTTCCCAACTATATTGGGATCGGCTTCCAGTCAAGCCGGATTTAGCTGAATACCAGTATTTTACAAGGAGCGGCTGCCTACCAGACCTCCACAACCCATTAACTGGGGTAACACGGTACTTCATGGCAAGACTGGAGTCAGATTTACTGGCTGACGGTCTGCTGCATTGCAGGAGAAAAAAAAATGAAATTGAGCCTCAGCGAAACTTGCCGAGAAGGCTGAAACTTTAATATTGCTCTAGTCTTTAAGGAATACTACACAAAGGCGGCCTTAATGCCTTAGGCATTTTCTACCAATCGACCTTAGGGTGGTGCACAATCTTAACTTGGTAGAAGCAACTTAATGATAAACAAATAGAAAGGAAATACAATAGTAAATAAATACAAAAATACAAATTAACAATGTTATTAAACGTTTGAATCCCCAACCGGTCCTATGAGACCGCGCTGTTATTGTTTTACTATTGTGTCTCGTTTCGCGGGTATCTGAGTAATTAAAAAAAAACAAATCCAACGAATCAATGCTGTGATGATTACACTAACTTCCAATATTTTTTTTTATATATACCATAAACTAGTGCTTGACTGCAATTCGGCCTGATGGTAAGCAGTGATGCTAGTTTATTAAGAGCCTATTCACTCTAGTCTTGAAGATACCTAAATTATATTCGGACGGAAAGACCGCAGCAGGCAAATAGTTCCTTCGATGCAATCAATTGCTGCCTAATCCCAGAAAAATATTAGTAAGTATACTAATGAAAAACAAGGTAACGCCGTATTAAGAAAAAAAAATTGTTAACTTAACACAGGCTGAATACAGACACTGTGAAACAAAAAAAAAAATGCCTTACATGTGAGCAAAGTTTCGAAACAGACTAGCAAGAAAATACAACTTGAATTTCATTCCAAGTTTTGGCAAAGAGTTCGAACTGAAATTGTACCATAAATCACTGAGACTGTACTGCATTGACACCTGACTTTAGGCAGCTTTTCAAATAGCTCAAATAGCTTCTTTATACATAACTTTTACCAAAAAGTTTGGGTAATCTATACTAATATTATAAAGAGGTAAAATTTGTAAGTTTGTAAGTTTGTAGGTTTGTAAGTTTGTAAGTTTGTATGTAGGGGGTAATCTCTGGAACTACTGGTCCGATTTGAAAAATTCTTTCAGTGTTAGATAGCCCATTTATCGAAAAATGCTATAGGCTATATACCATCACGCTACGACCCACGGGAGCGGACCAGTAACGAAAAATGCGGGTGAAACCGCAGGGGACAGCTAGTTTGAATATAAATTAGGTGAACGAATGATCTGGTGAGGGTCGCGGGAATCCGATGGATGCGAGTCGCACAGGACCGGTCGGTGAGACGACGCTTAAGGGAGGCCTAAATCCAGCAGTGGACGTCTTTTTGATGAGATGATGATGATGATGGTGATGAATATACATTTATGGGTAACTAACCTATCTAGTCTATGAATGATGCTATAAAATAATGCCGGGTTCACATAGCCTGACAGTTTTTGGTATTGTTACTATTGTACTGTGCGTCCATTTGGGCAAAATAAATTCATTTTCTTTCTTTCTTAACCGCTGCCAACGACTCGCCCGGGTGATAGCAGAAAATAATACCAAGGAAACGTATTTCCAGGATAAAAAGTATCCTATATGCTATTCTAGGACATAGTCAACCGGTATACTAAGTTTCATTGAAGTCCATTCAATAGTTTTTCAGACTGGCGGACAGCGGAGTCAAAACAAAATTATATTTAATTAAGACTGATCCCGCACCCTGATTTTCATGCGAGATTGCGTTCCGTAGTCTTAATTATTATTTGACAGATTGCCCCCAGACTGCCTCTCACTGTCCAACCAAATTCAAAAAGAACCCACAAAAACTGTTCCAAACCAACCCGCGACAAACATTCAACTCCTTAAAGCAAATAAAATTAAATCTAAACAGATGACTCCACACTTAAGTAAACACTAATTTGCGACTGAATGCCCTAGTTTTAGTTTAATCAGTGGTTTCACTGAGCGCTCGAATTACTTTCACGGAGCGGTGTGAATTATTTCGGACATTACCGAGGTAAATTAGTGTTTAAACCACTAATTGCTTGTTTAATTCTTTACTTAGAAACAGATTTGGTGGGCGCTTTTAGGCGCTTGTTCTTCAAGGTTAAGCAACATTTTTCGAAGTCGGTCTGTAGATGGGTAGCCATCTTAAAATAACCAAAGGAGACAATTTCTTTTGTTAGGGGAATAGGCCCACTACAAATTGTGGCGTATAGCAATGAAATGCACGTTAGTTTATTGCTTATAATCTATAGATTACAGTGGTAATATTAGCAAAACTTTATGAAACCGGAATACAGTGAAATACGACAAATGTGAAATAAGTCAAAACATGACTCTCATAATAACTTAAAATCTCACAAGAGCTATTGTCTTATGAGTGGATAGGTCTCCTTGGTATTTTAAGTCAAAATACTAAACTTTTCAATAATATATAGTATAAAACAAAGTCACGTCTGTACTACGTGACAGATTTTGATGTGATTTACACGACTTGATAGACTTATTCATGAAAATGGATTAGATGATGAGATTCATTTCGAAATAGCGCGGTTTTTGCCGGCCAATACTGTAAATCTAAAATAATAAGGGGATGTGTTATAAGCTGGTTGGGAAAAAAAAACACACTATAGGTACAGTCAGCATCAAAAGTCGATGAACAGAATCAAAATTACAAAACACCTGTTCATAATAAAATGCCATAAGTTATAGTCGCAACTAGGAAACAAAATACACCAGAAATTTATAAAAGTCGTTAAACACGAGTATTTCAAAAGTACATGTGCACTAGTATTTCAAAAGTACATGTGCACTAGTATTCCTAAAGTCGCTGTACACCATCAATCCAAATGTCGCTGAACATCATTGTATCAAAGTCACTAAACAGCTAATTTCACCTGACTAAACTAACTACTACTAAATATAGAATCTGCTGATATTGTTATTATAGAACAACATCATTGTATCAAAAGTCACTAAACAGCAGTAAAGACAAAATTAGGTTAACAAAGTATATTTTTATTAATATTGCCGTGTGTTAATATACTTTTGACGCTTATGTTGTTCAGCTACTTTTGGGACAGTGCTTGCTTGATCTTAATAATGTATGCTAACACGTTAGTATCTATTTCAATACTTATTTACAAAGCAATTATATTTTATTGTCAGTATTCATACCAATCTATAATATGAAATAAGATAAATATAACTCTAATGATCTACGAAGCGATTATTGTGACGGTACTTGTAATTTACTTTGCGCGAATCTTACAAAACCTACCTTCCTTTAATTTTTACTTTATCATTTCTATTCACATGACTTGTGATAATTTTAGTCTAGCGTATGATTGTCGTAGTCTGAAGTAATTGAATCGTCGTGTAAGTGCATAATTGTTTATTTATATTATTGAGATACATCAATCGATAAATACACAATAATGCCGTATAATGTGCGTATTACGGAGCATGAACTTCACAAAATTGTTCTCTTGAGAGAACAAGGATACAATGTATCAGAAACTGCTGCAGAATTAGGGTCCGTTCACACAGACCGGCTCGGAGAGGAGAGCAGACTTTTTATCACGTTGAAAACAGAGCTTTAAGTATTTGTGGTAAGGTTTGTTTTTGCATGTGCACTGCTTTCCTCTCCGAGCCGGTCTGTGTGAACGGACCCTTAGGAGTTTCGGTAAGTAATAAAACGTATAATATTATATAATATTTGTATTCATGTTTCACAATAATTGTAAGTAGCTATTAAGATTGCTGTAATTAATAAAAACAAATAAAGTGTGCATTATTTCTAAAACATATTAACAATTAAACAGTTTTAATTTTAAATCTGTGTCACATTTGTGACAATGTAATAAATAAAAAAAAAATCCTCATAGAGGGTGATGAAAAGTAGAGTGTATGACTCGGGCGCAAATACATTTTTGCCTCAGGCGACGTACTTTGAATCCCTCGCTACATTCAGGATTCTACTAAAGAACCCCTCGCTACGCTCGGGATTCTACTCTAGAATCCTTCACTTCGCTCTGGATTCAAAAAACGTCCTCGCCGTCAAAATATTACTTTGCTCCCCCTGCCCTCACAAAAATTTTGACATTTCACTGGCGCAATCGAAAGGTTATGATACAATCTACTATTCTTTCTTACAATGATTCGACTGAGTACTTATCGGGTAAGTAATAGATGCACCCATACTTATCAATATGTGCTTGAATATTACCAAATGTTTGATTTAATAATAAAAATATAACACTAGCTCGTCCTGGCAATCGATTCCTAGACTTTGTAATCGGTTTTATGTAAAAATATCAAATAAATAAATGTTATTTATTTAAATTAAAACTGTTTAATGGTTAAAATGCAACTTATTTATTCAGGTTGTAATTTATTTATTATGCAAACCTACCACATGTTGTTTATTTAAACCCAAAGGTTGACTGGTAGAGAATGCCTTGTTGCATTAAGTCCGCCTATGTACCACCACTGTACATGAAGCTTAAATAAATAAATAAATAAATAAAATGCTTTAGAAATAATGCACACTTTATTTGTTTTTATTAATTACAGCAATCTTAATACCTACTTACAATTATTGTGAAACATGAATACAAATATGATATAATATTATACGTTTTATTACTTACCGAAACTCCTAATTCTGCAGCAGTTTCTGATACATTGTATCATTGTTCTCTCAAGAGAACAATTTGGTGACGTTCATGCTCCGTAATACGCACATTATACGACATTATTGTGATATTTATCGACTGATATATCTCAATAATATAAACTAGCTTTTGGCCGCGGCTTCGCTCCCGTCAAAGGACTACCCTACCTATCCTACCCTACCTTCCCTAAACTACCCTACATTACCCTACCTACCTCACATTACCCTACATACCCTGCACTACACTACACTACCTTACACTACTCTACACTACCTTACACTACCCTACACTACACTACCCAGCACTACCCTACACTACCCAGCACTACCCTACACTACCCTACCTACCCTACACTACCCTACCCACCGTACCCTACACTACACTACCTTACACAACTCTCACTACCTTACACTACCCTAAACTACCCTGCACTACCCTACACTACACAACACTACCCTACACTACCCTACACTACCCTACATTATCCTACACTACCCTACCTACCCTACACTATCCTACCTACCCTACACTACTCTACCTACCCTACACTACCCTACCTACCCTACACTACCCTACCTACCCTACCTACCCTACACTACCCTACCTACCCTACCTACCCTACACTACCCTACCCACCGTACACTAATCGATAAATAGAAGACCAAAAGTTTTGTATAACTTTTTTTTCGATTTTTTCTGGATAAAAAGTATCTTATGTCCTTCTCCTGGCTCTAAACTACATCCCTGACAATTTTCAGCTAAATCAGCCGTTATTGAGTTATAAGTGGAGTAACCTAACCTAACACAACTTTCTTTTATATATATATATATATATATAGATAAACAATTATGCACTTACACGACTTCAATTACTTCAGACTACGACAATCATACGCTAGACTAAAATTATCACAAGTCATGTGAATAGAAATGATAAAGTAAAAATTAAAGGAAGGTAGGTTTTGTAAGATTCGCGCAAAGTAAATTACAAGTACCGTCACAATAATCGCTTCGTAGATCATTAGAGTTATATTTATCTTATTTCATATTATAGATTGGTATGAATACTGACAATAAAATATAATTGCTTTGTAAATAAGTATTGAAATAGATACTAACGTGTTAGCATACATTATTAAGATCAAGCAAGCACTGTCCCAAAAGTAGCTGAACAACATAAGCGTCAAAAGTATATTAACACACGGCAACATTAAAAATATACTTTGTTAACCTAATTTTGTCTTTACTGCTGTTTAGTGACTTTTGATACAATGATGTTGTTCTATAATAACAATATCAGCAGATTCTATATTTAGTAGTAGTTAGTTTAGTCAGGTGAAATTAGCTGTTTAGTGACTTTGATACAATGATGTTCAGCGACATTTGGATTGATGGTGTACAGCGACTTTAGGAATACTAGTGCACATGTACTTTTGAAATACTAGTGCACATGTACTTTTGAAATACTCGTGTTTAACGACTTTTGTAAATTTATGGTGTACAGGCTATTTTGTTTCCTAGTTGCGACTATAACTTATGGCATTTTATTGTGAACAGGTGTTTTGTAATTTTGATTCTGTTCATCGACTTTTGATGCTGACTGTACATCACAAGAAATATTATTACTGTATCTCTTAAAAGCAGTATTTCATCTAAAAAACCGGGCAAGTACGAGTCGGACTCGCGCACTTCCGTACTAACTTACCTATGAAAACAATTCAATTCTCGAATCGAGTCTTGAAGATTTTTCAAAAAAAAATCTTGTGACGTAAATACACATTTTCAGTTTTCAGACTTTATTCTATATTTGTGCTAAAATTACCATGCTTCGTACCATAATTTCAAGATTCTAGGTCAACGGGAAGTACCTTATGAATTTTGATTCCTTTGACAGTGTCGAAATGTACGTTTTTTTGCAACATAAACGGGCGTATCTTCTTTTCCCGTCAACTTACAAGTTTGATATTTACACAGTTTCAAGGGAATGCGGACTGAAGTATATAGTTTTAATTTCAACTTGATACCTTTACGCGTTCTCGAGATAAAGGGTCTTGACAGACAGACAGACGGACAACAAAGTGATCCTATAAGGGTTCCGTTTTTTCTTTTTGAGGTACGGAACCCTAAAAAGATGCAGGTGGCTCGTCCTCACTTTGACGCCGTGCCTAAGATAAATACCACACTATACACATCACATGTGCACAGCAACCAACAGCGCGTCTGCCCACATAACAATTACAACAGCATCCAGCAAGAGCAGCTCTATTGTTAGTAATTGATGGAGTGGTGTCAACTAATATATAAATATAATAAGTTTTCCTACTTGTGTGCCTTGATTGTATCCTATCTTGTAGGAGATAATTATTTGGACCTTAATCATGGACAGGTACAGTCAGCATCAAAAGTCGATGAACAGAATCAACATTACAAAACACCTGTTCACAATAAAATGCCATAAGTTATAGTCGCAACTAGGAAACAAAATAGCCTGTACACCAGAAATTTACAAAAGTCGTTAAACACGAGTATTTCAAAAGTACATGTGCATTAGTATTTCAAAAGTACATGTGCACTAGTATTTCAAAAGTACATGTGCACTAGTATTCCTAAAGTCGCTGTACACCATCAATCCAAATGTCGCTGAACAACATTGTATCAAAGTCACTAAACAGCTAATTTCACCTGACTAAACTAACTACTACTAAATATAGAAACTGCTGATATTGTTATTATCTTTATTATAGAACAACATCATTGTATCAAAAGTCACTAAACAGCAGTAAAGACAAAATTAGGTTAACAAAGTATATTTTTAATGTTGCCGTGTGTTAATATACTTTTGACGCTTATGTTGTTCAGCTACTTTTGGGACAGTGCTTGCTTGATCTTAATAATGTATGTTAACATGTTAGTATCTATTTCAATACTTATTTACAAAGCAATTATACACTCGAGAGCAATAAAATCGCACATCATGACTTGTTATGTTAAGGCAGATTTTGTCACGAATTTGAAAAGATTTTGAAAGAAATGCATACACAAGTTTAAACACCATTTCATTATCTTTCTATGATATGAAATACAGTGAAAAAAATACCCTTGAAAAGTTTTAGAGCACAATATCCAACATAAGGGTAAAATTACCAAATTTTGCTTAAGAGAGAATGACAGTCAAACTTAAAATTCTTGGTTAACCAGTTTATTAATAAAGTGTATTCCCTCTCTTAGCCTTAATTACAGCTGTTAACCGATGCCTTATGGACCGTATTAATTTTACCATGAAGTTGTATGGTATAACCTTCCACACCTCGTCAATGATAAATTGACGCTCTTGGAGTCGCGAAGAAACAAGTTTTTTGCTGTAATTCTTCTTTTAAGATCTTTCCAGATGTGTTCAATAGAATTAAGATCAGAACTACGCACAGGCCTGACTATCGTGATGATTAAAATTTCAAAGTTTTCCATGTAGTGAAAAACTGTTCTAGCGACATGCGATCTGGTATTGTCATGCGTTAAGATTTTATTTTACCAATAAGCTACACCAGCAGCTTCACAGATTCACCGAGCATTTTTTTGACGTAACGTGAAGCCATCAACCCTCTCGATATCGGGCAGGTATTAGCTACAGTGTATGAATACAAGTCAGTTTTACTGTATAACATTATGCCACCCCGAAACGCCTCGCAAAGCAACATGATTTCTTATGTAGTATTGATAAAATTAGCCTGATGACTTTCTGTAAATCCTAAGAAGTCATGGGTGGTCATGGTCATGTAAGTCATTCTGAACTTATCAGAAAACACCATAGCCGGCCAATAGTCAAACACGTAATTTAAGTAATCCATGATAAATTGTCGCCGGGCTTGTCGGGGAGCTGTGGGCAGTTTGGTACCAATTGCTGGATGATATGCAGTCAGTCCTGCTTCATTCAGTCCTTTTCTAATTGTCCGCTGATTTATACTGACATTGCAAACTTCTAAAAGCTTTTGTCTCAGTTCAATCGCTTTCGATAGCCAATTTCTCAAAGTACTTGTTAAAACAAAGCGACCATTACGCTCTGAACCTATGCGCTACCGGCCAGGTCCTGGTCGTCGAATGTACCCACTGGTCTTTTGAAACCTTTGGTATACCCGAAGATCGGGGAAATGGCCCAATTTTGGCTGTTGAGAAACTTCGTTTGTTTTATGGCCTGTTTTGGGCAAGGTAATAACTTGAACAGCTTCTGCGGGCGTGGTATCCATATTTTTCCAGTAAATTCGTTTGTTTCCAATTGAGACGTTATCGCGTTGACGGAAACAGAGTAAAAATTAAAAAAAATACCCTTTTAGTAGCTTTGGGTAAAGGTGTAAGTTGAGAAATGCAAATGCGTGAATTTGGGGAATTGGATGTATGGTTGATTTTTGTGAATTACGTGAAGGTCAATGATCTTAATTTTGTGTTTTTGCAAAGTTAACCTTGTATGCTTTAATTTTGCTTAATAATTTATACTCCATTTCTTTACATTTAAGGGGATATCAGCATTAAACTAAATTACAAGCCATGTGCGATTTTTTTGCTCTCAAGTGTATTTTATTGTCAGTAATCATACCAATCTATAATATGAAATAACATAAACATAACCCTAATGATCTACGAAGCGATTATTGTGACGGTACTTGTAATTTACTTTGCGCAAATCTTACAAAACCTTCCTTTAATTTTTACTTTATTATTTCTATTCACGTGACTTGTGATAATGAAGATTGGCGAGCTGGGTATCACATCAAAATCCAAACATACACAAATCTAGTTATATGCAACTTATGGGTCATATAACGTTAGTTATTTTCCAAGCTAAAATACAATATTAGCAGTCCGGAGTAATTAAAAAACCATAATTTTAGGGTACAGTCCCGTTACGGAAACAAAACGCAATAATGCAATAGTACCTCGTCCTTTTTGTGAAGTCTGTAAAAACAAAACGCATAAAATAGGCTTATTGCGTCAGCTGTTACTTAGGTATGTCAAATACAAAAAAAATATAAACTGTCATGATATTTTACAAATAATGTTTAATTTAAATTTAAATTTAAATTATAATTATAATTCAAATAATGTAACTCTGTAATGTCGTGTAATATTTAAGCTTTTTTCCTCTTCATACCAATTTTAATGTTAATTTTTAGTATTTTTTTTTTTTCCTTTTCCTTTTAAATCATTTCTTTTTGTCTTTTCACGAAATTTTAATTGTCACTTTTAGTTTGTAAGTTCTTACTATTATGGGGCATGCGGTGCTAACCTGTAAGAAATTGTTACACTAACCCTAGATTTAAAAAAATATTATTCTATCATGTATGTATAAGTGTAAACAATTGTTGGTTGGCCAAAAAAATAAATAAATAAATAAATAAATAAACAATAATCGCTTCGTAGATCATTAGAGTTATATTTATCTTATTTCATATTATAGATTGGTATGAATACTGACAATAAAATATAATTGCTTTGTAAATAAGTATTGAAATAGATACTAACGTGTTAGCATACATTATTAAGATCAAGCAAGCACTGTCCCAAAAGTAGCTGAACAACATAAGCGTCAAAAGTATATTAACACACGGCAACATTAAAAATATACTTTGTTAACCTAATTTTGTCTTTACTGCTGTTTAGTGACTTTTGATACAATGATGTTGTTCTATAATAAAGATAATAACAATATCAGCAGTTTCTATATTTAGTAGTAGTTAGTTTAGTCAGGTGAAATTAGCTGTTTAGTGACTTTGATACAATGTTGTTCAGCGGCATTTGGATTGATGGTGTACAGCGACTTTAGGAATACTAGTGCACATGTACTTTTGAAATACTAGTGCACATGTTCTTTTGAAATACTAGTGCACATGTACTTTTGAAATACTAGTGCACATGTACTTTTGAAATACTAATGCACATGTACTTTTGAAATACTCGTGTTTAACGACTTTTGTAAATTTCTGGTGTACAGGCTATTTTGTTTCCTAGTTGCGACTATAACTTATGGCATTTTATTGTGAACAGGTGTTTTGTAATGTTGATTCTGTTCATCGACTTTTGATGCTGACTGTACCTCGATTTTAAATTGTCCGGAGGCCCTGACATGCTCTCCATAGTATGAACGAGATTGTTTGATTTGATAAATTCCTAGAGAAAATAGAGTTAGGTCCTGGAATGACAATTGAGGAAAATCATCCAGCTCTGGAAGGTTGAAGGCTGCTGCTGGGTGTGGAAACTGGAACACAGAGTATCTGCAACGGGCTATTAATTACGTTTTGTTCCACGGTGATTTTGAAAATAAACCTAAAAACGCTCCTAACAAGCATTTTTTGCCGTAATACTATTTAACTATTATTTCATTATTCCGGTTACGTATCGATATAATTTTTGGTCAGTTAATTATAACAAGATGAACACTTTTTTCATGTGCAATATCATTAATAAACGTTACCGTTTAACAGGGGGCCCAAAAAAAATTGTCTCCTTTATTCGCACAAAACCGTTCTTTCGAGTCTTTTGAGTCGAACGTCCCCGACCGACGCTGAAAACCAGCGCTGTGGATTAGTCGCCCTATGTGTGTGCCCACGGCATTATGCTGAGCGTTCGGCCATTTTGCGCAGACGTAACGCATATTTCATCCTGTTTTTTTTTTTAAATAATATCAAATTGTAAATAAGTCACTGTTGTTATCCCGCTAATAAGAGGTTTTTCTTTCTTTCCATCTTAAATAATAATAATACGTGAACTCAGCGATCATTGTAGCCATAGTCGTGTCCGTGAATGGCTTAATAGCCAAGAGTCTCGTCCAACACCTTAGAGTTTCGTGTTAGGCAGCTGGATCAAGAGCTTGATTCAGAAAACGGTACTCCTGGACACGGCTCGTATTGTTAAAAGGTTCCTTACCCACGAGCCCTGACAGCCGATAAGCGAAACCTGGATCGACGAAAAGGTTTGTTCCATCCACCTCAAAGAGATGAGAGTCAGATTACTGGGTCTAATTAGGGCCAATGCAAATTAGGATTGTGTATTGTTTGAAGGAGTTATCATAGACCTCGCAAAAAGGGCAACTACAGGAACTCTGTAGATTTTAGTTAGTAAAAGTTTTACAGTCTAACATTCCTTTCCGCTCCACCCAGAATGAGAGATGTCATTTGATGAATACCCATAAAAAACAAAGGGCAATGACCAGTATAATATTGTCATTCTAAAACAAGACTCTAGTTGACTGGTATTATTTTCAGTCCGAGCTATTCTTATCAAGTTTATCCTGGTACAAAAGAACAACTTTGCAGATGTCAAGTTTCACATTTATCAGCACTAGTTCTGTAATGTATACCTACTTCGCTTTATGTCAAGTTCTCACAAAGGCTTGGCTTAATATTATTTGAAGCTTTGCCAAGATTCCTACGAAATCTGATTTCCATGAAATCTGACTTCAAGAATATAAATTATTTACTATGGAAACAGACGGTTAGGTTTTCGAAATATGTTTTTGAGACAAATATTTCAATTTCGTTTCTTATGAATTAATTTTACGAAACAATACAATACAAATGTCAAATACTTGTGTTTATCTTAAAATTAATGTTTTTGACTTTGACATGATTATAATATAATTTATGAATCAGAAAGAAAGAAAGAAAGAAAGAAAGAAAGAAAATTATTTATTTGGCAACAAGCATATAAACACACAGTGTTGAAACAAAACAAGTAGATATAACCTAAAGCATAAAACTTAAAAATAAACATAAATAGAATCGACAATTAATTTGACACTGCATGTCACACGGTTGCGCCAAATAGGTCCAGTTCAGCAATAATGCCAGACAACTACGTGGTAGTTACCTGACGCTGGTTTTCAACTGAACCTAGAGTGAAACGGGTGACAAAGGAATTAAAAATTAGTGGCCAATGTTAAAATGTAAGGTAAATAAAAATAAATAAAAGGTAATATGAGATAAATAATAATATAAGTGATCAGTGTACAAATATAAATATATTTGGATGACCAGAAATGACTAAACATAAACCGGTTTGTTGACACCTCAACTTCAGTGAGTCTAAAGTGTAGCTGTAGGCACAATAAATATGTCTACACACCGCCATCACTGCGCGCGGTGCAACGATACATTTAATTTTATCTACTTAATATGCCTCGGGCAGCTAAGCGCAACGGACGAATTGCGAACAACACAAAATAAAGTAGAAAAAAGTTACTATAAACTTCGGGTACATGGTAAAAAGTACAATTAAATAATACGTGTATTGCTTGACACTAAACTAAGTGAATTAAATTATGTTATTGATAGGAAGTGAATATAGTCTGAATTAGTGTTTGTATGTAGGCAGATGGTGAGTATGGTTTCTTCGAGTAATTGTTTACTTACTTACTATTTAAGTGCATTAAGGTATAAGTGTAAGCATCTTTTTTTTTTTTCCAGTTGCATGCCACAATTGCCATGCCACCAGATTGAGTGGCGACGGCGACACAGAACACATAGTACTGGATGCAAGTGGGCCAGACAAATGAGGCAAGTCATCATAAAAAAAAAAAACATACGATATACGGTGACGATATTATTCCCATTAAAATTACTAAAATTAAAACAATTAAAAAATAATGTGTCCTTCGTTTCCCACAGGTCTCCCAGATACGCGGGAACGTAATTGTGGTTTTGGATAAATCGCGACCTATTTGCGGCTGCGCTGGTACCTCGCGAGCATTGTCGCTGATGACTCACTACACCCCCGGGCTGCGGACTCAACGAAATGAGCAGACAAAGGAGCCCAAGGGACCCTCATCACCCACAGCCGTAGCTATACACAAACAATTTATAATTTATTACGTTTTCGTTCTCGTGCAGCATGATCAAATGTTTTTGGTTTAAAATCGACTGTTAGGCAGTTCATATGAATGAGACGTTAAGAGTGACCATATCCAGTTTCCTTTGTGCATCTATCAGGTATTGCCGTAAACGCGTTCTGAACGTATGGATTGTGCCCAGCACTCTCAATGGTGGTGGAATATTGTTCCATACCTTAGATGCAGCGTATCGGAAACTGCCTCTGAACGCTGCTGTTCTATGAGGCTGCGTTGAGAGCTGCTGTGCACATAGCCTAGGCGCACATTCCCGTCTAGCAGTTATCCAGCTGAGCTTGTCGTATAAGTACTTCGGTTGCTGAGTCTTGACTACGCCAAATAGAAGACAGGCTAAATGTAACTTTCGCCTTGATTTCATTTTGAGTATAAAATGTTTGTTGAGAAAGGGGGTAACATGACTTCTAGGGGGAACTGAGTAACAAAAACGAGCGCATGCGTTTTGAACTCTCTGTATAAGTCTGTCGGTACGAGACAGCAAGCGCGGGCCGTAAACCGTATCAGCGTAATTCAGTTTAGATAGTACAAGGGTTTCGACTAACTGCTCGCGTAGCTTCTCCGATATGAATGGTCTCATCTTATACAGCAATTTCAGGCGATAAAAACAATTTTTAACGGATTCAGCAACGTGTTTCTCAAATCTGAGGCTGCTGTCCATACGCAGACCGAGATTTCGCGCCTCCTCAACTCGCTCAACAGGCTCACCCATTAGAGTCAAGTTTAGGCTTGCAGGCAGCTTCTTCAACTGCTGCTTTGCCCCAAACAACATATACTTTGTTTTCACTGGGTTCAATGACAAACAATTCTCATCCGCCCAGGCGGATATTCTTTCCAGATCATCGTTGAGATCCCCAATTGCTGATTCGTAGTCCTCTGGTTTAAAAGATAGATATAATTGGACATCATCTGCATATATGTGGTACTTGCATTTCTGAAGGCACTTTATTATATCTGCACAGTAGATGATGAAAATAATCGGACCCAAAATTGAACCCTGGGGAACCCCTCTCGCTATTGCAGATAGGGCAGAAGTCAAGGTCGTACCGTCCGCCAAACGTAATTCTACGAGCTGCTTTCTGTTACCGAGGTAGCTTTGGAACCACTGTATAGCATTATCGTCAAACCCGTAGTACTTCAACTTCGAAATTAGCAATGAGATATTTATACAGTCGAATGCACGCGAAAAATCAAGGAGCACCACCAGTGTACACATGCCCTTATCTTGAGCTGATAGAATATTGTCGGTAACGTCCAGCAACGCCGTAGAAGTACTCCGCTGCTTCCTGAAACCAGATTGCAAATTAGGTAGCAAGTCGTTTTCCTCTAAAAACCGAGTCAATTGACGGCACACTACCTTCTCCAATACCTTTGAAAGGCATGATAGAATACTAATTGGCCTTAGGTCTTTGACCTCTATAGGGTTAGGACACTTGGGTATGGGTCTGACTATAGCAACTTTCCATTGGTACGGAAACTCGGAAGTCCATAAGGAGCAATTAATAATGTCAGTTATAGTAGGTAAACTATGAGGTAAGGTTAGGGTAATCATACTCAAGGTTATCTGGTCGTAACCTTCAGCGTTCGACTTGAGCTCAGTGATAATACGCGAGACGTCGCTTTGGTCCACCGGGGCTAGAGAGAATATTGCCTTGCTGTGTCTGTTAGACTCATAGAAAAGTATAAGCGATGGGCTAGCTATCGGGTTTCCTGGAATATTCAAAAATGTGTTATTTATCAGGTCGGGGCTTTTAAAATGTGAAGGGAGGTCTTGTCTTTGCTTTGATGGCACAAAAGTTGACTTGATGTTCTTCCACAGCAATTTTGGATTTTTTATATTATTATTAACATTATGCTTAAAATATGCAACCTTTTCACTATAGAGAGAACTATCCACCAGAGACTTTAACTGCTTATAGTATATTTTTTTTTGCTCATTCTTGGTTTTCCTATAAACAGTTAAAGCCTTATCTCGTAAAGTCATCATGAGTTTTAAAGTGTCCGTAATCCAGGGCTGCGATTGCTCCTTAATGGTACAAGTTCTTAGTGGTGCGTGAACATCAAACAGCCCGATTATGCAATTATTAAAAAAGTCGACCATATCATGAACATTGTCACATTCAGAAGCCTGTGCTATATTTAATTGCAACAAATCTTCACACAAACTGTCCCTGCAAATATCCTTTATAGGCCTGTATTTTATCACAAAGGGTGTAATCTTGACTCGCTGTACATTTAGCTCGCTGATTATAAGGGAGTGGCCAGTAATCGAGCCGAAGGCTTCCACCGTCGTGTATCTTGCCTTTAGGTCTGTGCACAGCAGGTCAATCAGAGTCTCGCTCGTATCCGTGAAATGAGTCGGCTCAGTGACCAGCTGAGCGAGGCTTGTGTAGTTTAAAAACTCTAGTACTTTTTTAGTTTTGGCCTCGCTCACGTTGAGCATATTAACGTTAAAATCACCGAGCAATATGTGATGATCACAATTACCCAGTGATGCAAAAGTGTTCGTGATTCCATCAAGGAAAAGTTCGAGGTCATACCACGGCGGTCGATATGCCGTACCAATTGCAATTTTCTTGCCGCTTAGTGTAATTTTTAGCCACATCTGTTCAACGGAATCGAACCTGGAATCAACCGAGCCAGTGACGATACGCGCACTCAAACCGCGGCGCAAGTAGAACCCAACGCCCCCCCCTCGCCCCGCGCGGACAGCTGTCGGCCGCGGAGCGTGACGTAGACGGTAACCGGGCACGAGCGGCGCGCGCCCCTCCTCGCCCGGCCGAAGCCAAGTTTCGTTTACAGCCAAAACATCGAAACCATATCTATCAATTGCACTAATTAAATCGTCATGACCTGTACCCAGTGAACCCGCGTTGAGGAAGCCCACCTTGAAATATTTACCACGTTTAGGAAGCATGGATACAATGTAAAATGACTCCTACAGTAATATGTGTCAGTATCTGGATTCCATATTTATTAATCATAGTCAAGATATTATTAGTGGTAGTAGTTTGAAATAAGATAGTTGTATAGGTATTTGTATATATTTGTGGATAAGGATAGTTTTTAGAAAAGTATGTAAATAGATTAGTAGTAAAGAATAAACCTGGGTGTAAGGTGTATGTGTAAATAAATAATATAATATTAAGTGTACGATTAAACCGGTTAACGAGTCCTCCGGGTTGCGCCACCGTGAGACAAACATTGGCAATCAATAAACACAATTGATACTTAAACCTAAATAACCATAATTTTTTGAGCACAAACAACAAAATACGTTTCATCGATATGGTAAAAATAAATATTAGTATAGAATACACATGGACGTTAAAGCAAACATAGATTTTAAAAGACCAAAGTTTATGACCTTTTCCCATCAGCAACCGTAATCGATGCGGGTTCAAAAACACGCTGAATATCAGCCTCGCATCGTATTTGGGAAGCGGGCTCCCCGGGTTTACACCGGGCAAGGATACGGCCCCGTTTGCACCACACGAACTGCCATCCCAGCCTACCCCCAGCTTCCCGCGCCATCCGAAATAACTCACGGTTTGTCTTCGTGAGGCGCTCGTTGATATAGAACCGTACCGGCGCGCCAGGCAGGCCGAGATCAGCCGAGGTCATACCGCGACGCACTCGCGCAGCCTCCAGCATCTCGTCCCGAAGGTCGCGGCGCGCAAGTTGCACGACGAGGAAGCGCGGGCGGGTCACCACCGGCGCTGGCTGCGTCGCGTTGATGCGCCTACCTCCGATACGCTCGGCACTCACAATATCGCGAGCTTCGACTTTGACGCCAATCTTTGACGCCACCAGTATAGCTGTATGAATCGGGTTTTCACCAATCGACTCAGGCAAGTTTGATATTTGAATATCCGTGGCCAGTAACTCCTGATCACGGTCGTTGATGTCGCTGCGCAGTTGATCAATTAACCTGTGGACATCTGACGAAACGGACTGAGCCCCTTTTTGGTTCTCCACAGCAGCAACTCTCTCCTCCAAACCAGCGATACGGTCATTCGTGGACTGCAACGATGTTCGCAGCTCAGCCAGATCATTGCGCAATATAAGGAACTCACTACGCACTGTTTTAATAAATTCCTCTTTGAATTTTTTAAGCTCAGCCCTTATATCATGGGTGAGTTCCTGCGTGGCTTCCGAAGTAGAGGTATTTGTCGGGCTTGTGTCTATGAGGTCTTCCAGTAGTGCATCTGCACGACCTCTAACAGGCGTTTCGGACCGGTTGTCCCGCACAATGTTTTTCTCACATTCCGGGCACTGCCAAGGTGATATTATAGTGCCCGTCTTTTTAATGCCAACGCACTGCCTATGGTACCAAGATCGGCAGTTGTCGCATTTTGCAGCATCTGTTGAAGTTAAAAACTTGCCGCAGGCACCACATTTGACCATGATGAAATATTATCTTCGATGGACAGATAGTTCCCCTGGACACCAACAGATGGCGCTGCACTCAATTACGCGTTTATGGCAAATATCAACGGTGTTATGGTGAGTTACAACACCATAAGCCCAGACACTGCTTCAAAATAAAGTTGCGCACACACTGGTATTTAGTCACGAAGTTTTTGCCGAAACAATGTATAAACTATTGATATTATTCACACGTATCGGGTAGAAACGTACTGATAATAGATCGCACGTATAGTTTTACTGTTTTATATAGTGAACACAAAATAATATCGCTTGCTAACAATGTCACTTATTGATTGCACTTATGTCTGTGTTTTCGTAATAAAGTTTTAATTAAAATAAGAACTTGTTTATTTTTAAAACGTATGAATAGCTTTGGACACCGTTACTCAGACAAGGTAGGTACCGTCACTCTCCCGAGTTCTATTTCGGGAAATTTTATTCCCGAAATAGAACTATTTAATTGATAATTACAGTTTTGAATCGTTTGTGCTTGAAACGCTTGGACAATGGGGTGTGAGTGAGCGTTTCCTGCACTACGTAGTATAAAACAAAGTCCCTTTCTCTATCCCTATAATATCGGTTTAAGAATAGCTTTATTTCTCATAAAGAATTACACGCTAATTCACTTACTGAGAAACACTTTATCAAATATTTTAAATTAGAGCGCACAGTTGTATGTAGGTATACATGTTTAAATCTTTAAAACTGCGCATCGGATTTTATGCGGTTTTTTTTAAATAGATAGAGTAATTCAAGATGAAGGTTTATAATATGTACAATACATGTATAATATAGTAGGGAAACACTGATAATTTTGCACCCGTGCGAAGCCGGGGTGAGTCGCTAGTTTTAAATATATTTCTAGAGTACTAATTGACACGTTTTGTGACTGACGGGTTTACCCAAAATATTGCTATTCTACGTGACAATCTTTATTTATTTATTTATTCAAACTTCACGTACATAGCTGGACTAAATGCATCAAGGCATTCTCTACCAGTCAACCTCTGGATTAAAAAATACAATACTAATGTTGGAAGTCTTTTAAGCACGTTTCTCAATGATAGATGAATGAATACTTTAGGGAACGGAAATTTAACAACTTCGTCGGTAGTTCAATTTTTGGGCTGTTTCCGGTTGAAACTTTTGAGCCATGGGGTTCAAATGCTCATACAATATTTAAAGTTTTATGCGAACACCTAGTTGGTTCTGTGCGTGACTCAAGGACTACTTTTACAAAGCGGGTGACCATGCCTAATTTTTTAATGAGAAAAACCACATCTTTGTTCCTTCAGTGACCGTTAGCGTCCAAGGATTATGTGTCCGCTTTCAAAATTCGACTCATGGCTCTAGTAGTCTTTGACTTAGAATTTTTTTTCAGTACCTAGTCAATTTTGAACATACTCCTTTCAAGATCTGCAGTCAACCTTTACTTGATGTAGAGACAAATATTTGTTTTTATTAAAATAGTATTTTATTAAAAACAAATATTATCACATCAAATGGCTTCCTACCATAATTATTCTAGATAGCTTTAAAATAACAGCGTGAATATTAAAAGGATTCCTAGGCAAAATATTATAGAATTTTTGAGAACCTTTTAATTAATACTAAATTATTTAAAACTACGAGAACCTAGTTTTAAAGATAAAATGTTGCTCAGCCAATTAAAATATGAAATTAGACGGTCTTTTCTCAGGAGGAATATTTGAAAACTTATAATGATTGTACAGCGTTTTCGCTCCAAATATCATTTTTTAAATTCAAACGGTGTCTGTTTATGAATTCTCATTGATCTGATATGGTCGGCGCGGTGGTTGAGTGATTGGCTCCTGCACTGCATGGCACGAGTTCGATTCCCGCACGAACAAACATTTATATGGCCTACTGATAGTTATTCCGGGCCTAAGTCTCCTCTGGGGCAACGCCAAATATTTTTTTTAACTTTTAATGCGAATTGATAACAAGACACTATGCAACAAAGAGAATAATTATTTTTTTTATCTAAGAGGTCTAAGAAAGGTTCTTTAGACCTGATTTCGCCATGTTTTTTTTTTTGTAGTGCACTACCTGGGTGCGTAATGGATTTAGTGCTAGGCCACTGCAATTCTCGTTCAATCGACCTAAGTAAGGGTTTCTTAACCTAGGAAACCCGTGCGGCTGATATTATTATAGCCACGAGCTCGAGAAGTAAATTAATAAATTATTCTCAGCTTAGCAGTACCTAGATCCAGAAAGCACAAAAACAAAACATAACCTTAAAACAATGGATTAAAGTCCATATTTCCTCGAACCTCTTTTAATATTTTACGAAGGACGGAGAACTTTGTTTTTAGGTTAGTACAAACTTGTTAAAACAGTTTAATAATATATTATGTTTATATACAAAAGGATAATGTGTTTGTTTTTGCAAAGTTTATGGGGTGTAGGTGGTATAATGCTTTTATATGAGTTATACCTTATGGCAGTTAGTAATAAAGGTCACAATGGCATGTTATTTTTATATAGTCCTTAGCTGTCATGGTTTCATACATGTGTTTCGTCTGCCTCAGTATAACCTTTGTTCGATTAAATAATTCGACACTCAAACAATTTTCCAATTTGAAACAGTTGTTCTTGAGATTAAGGACTACTGTCCACGGACGCGTAGCTTCACAGACGCATTTCGTCACTATAGGCACGGTGTACGCTTTAGGCTGACCCCACATTAGGCACGCGCTATCGTCGGGCGTGTGAATGGGGCTGGCGCGGCGTGCGCGTCGCGAGCGCGCTACGTGAGCGTAGCGTCTTGCTGCCCTGCGCCGTGTATGAAGAGTGCAAGCGGCGCCCGCGCTACTCACACGCCCGAGGATCGCGCGCGCCTAATGTGGGGAGGCCTTAGGTGACGAGCAAGACAGATAGTTATGTTAAGTAATATCAGTATTCTTGCTTACCTTGTGGTTTGGAGATTTAATTAATCGGTGCTGACTTGCTGAGTGAACCTGTAACAAGATAATAAATAATTATAATTTAATTTTTTTTAGTAAGTAATCAATTTTTTTTAATAAAAAATGCTTTTGTAATTTCTTTTATAATTAGCAGTGGTGGCCCAGTGGTAAGTTCGACTAACCCCGTTACGAGTTATGGTAGTTAGGGTGCGGGTTAAAACCCAGCCAGCCACAATACTTTGTGTAATTTTTTTTCGTCACCACTGCTCTCACAACCGTGAAAGAAAAAACGCGAGGAAACCGACATAAATGTCCTAGAACCAAAAATTCGAAGAACATTGTGACATGCACTAAACCACACTAGGCTCGTAAATCGGGGCCGTTACTAATACTGGGCCATAATGGCTCAAGAAAATAAAATAATGCAATAAATCAATTACATTACATTACATTATTGGCTTTATAATGTTCCTACTACTGGGACTCAGGCCTCTCTAGGAGAGGGAATGGGCCATAATCCACCACGCGGGCCCAGTGCGGATTGGCGGATGTCGCATGACTTCGAATTTTTGGTTCTAGGACATGCCGGTTTCATCACGATGTTTTCCTTCACCGTTTTGAGAGCGTGGTGATGAAATAAATTACGCAAAGTAGTGCGCCTGACTGGGTTTGAACCCGCGACCTACAACTTTCAAGTCAAGATGATATAATAACTCTGCCCTCGCTTTATATTCTGCAAAGTATATTGCATGTACGCAAAAACCTAGGACTTTTTAAAATTAGAAGCGATTTACATGACAAAAATACGCGTAGCAAACACCAAATCGTATTACCTAAATGGAGACTAGCTTTTTTTTTTTTTTTTTTTCCGGTAGGGGAATCATCAGAATGACTTCTCCCACTCTTGGGCGGAGCGGGAGGGCGTGTCAGACTCTTACTGACTAAACCCCTACCCCGTTCCTTCGTTGCCATCGATCTGGGGGACACGGTGACAACCTTTCGGATACCGTGTTCCCTAGAGGCTTCGGCCCTACCGGGCCCCTACAGTTTGCTGACATCTCCTTGAGGCGCGCGTGGAACAGAACGCGCCGTCGACGACTAGGCTCGGTCCAGATTATTACCAGACTGCCGGACGGCGAGCTACCCAGCGCTCGCTGTCCGCGAGCCCGCGCCTACGGTGGTCGGAAATCGGGATCGGGATCTCGGCGGCGGCGGCGTGAGTTCCGTTGCCTCACGCGGTCGGCAGCCTCCTTCGCTAACATTACTGCTTCGCAGAAGGAGGCGACTGCGTGCCACCCCTCCTCGCTCCGGACCATGGCCTCTACCAGGGCCCGGCGCGAGGGGTCACCGCCGCCGATAGCCTCCACAAGGACACGGCGGTGCTCCGCCCAAGCGGGGCACACCTCTACCGTGTGCTCCACCGTGTCCTCCGGGCGGTCCACACAGTGGCGACACCCGGGCGTCCTTTCCTCCTTGATCAAATGGAGACTAGCTAAGACTAGCAAGTCATTCCTTGTCAATAGTATACGCTTTTATAATAAGTTGCCCAAGTCGGTTATTGAACTTAGCGAGGGAAAGTTCAAAACCCATATTAAGCGTGTCCTAACCAAAAAAGCACATTACAAGGTTAGAGACTATATCGAAGACGCGCTTGTTTGGAAATAACTGCTTCTGCACATGTGGCCCCCTGGTAACATTATTGTGTAAATTTATCTATTAACTGCTCCATGTTTGTTTCATTTCATAAAAAAATATTATTACTCATAAATTTATTTTTCATTCAAAACGTTGCTTTTGCAATATTTTTATATTATTTGGATATCACCTTAATTTCATTAATAGTCCAGTCAAAATAGACATTCAAGTTTGCATTAATTCCCAACAAGCTGGATTTTTATGCAGGCCTTGAGTACGTCATTACAAATGATATGTCAATAGTCCCCATCAATCCCGCTTGTGCATTGTTTTTTATTCGAGGTCAAAGGTCACAAATTTGCGTTTTTTGCGTATATCTCTGAAAATACGAGAGTTATCGAAAAATGGTTCAGACAAAGTTTGTAGATCGTAAAATTGTCTACAAAAAATACTTTAACACTTTTCTTCTCCAAAGCATCGTTTTCGAGATATCGTGACTTTAGACCGCAGGAAAGTCGTATTTTAGTGTAACAATCACTGTGGTACGGTTAGCCTCAGCAGCAACGAAGTCATATTCATATTGAATGCGGGCAATGACACTATTTGCTAGCTCATCAAAACCAGTCTGAGCTTCCTTCAAGATGGTTTTGTTGCAGTCAAAGGTTGAAACTTGAGACACTCTTCGTTGAAGATGCTGCGCTTTTTTTTTAATTTCAGCCGTTTTATCTGCTTCATTGCCACAGAACCAACAATATTTCTTGAAACAAAAACACGATTTACTACCTCAAAATCTAGGAGGACTAATCCCAGATGTGGTAGCTATCTCCGCCTCACGCTGTCTTTTAGCTACAGCGATGCTTCTCTTCCGGGTGTATGCTTTACGATACTGCTTATGTGTCGTTTCAGATGATTTGTCCTTCAAATATTCATCGAACCCATCACCCCTTAGTAGGAGTGCATATTCGTATTTTCTATGTTTAAAATAGCCATAATTCGAGAACAGTGCACCGTAGAAGAAAAAGTGTAGATCTTTTTTGTAGACAATTTTACCATCTACAAACTTTGTCTGAATCATTTTTCGGTAGCTCTCATTGTTTCAGTGATATACGCAAAAAACGCAAATTCGAGACCTTTGACCTCGAATAAAAAACAACGCACAAGCGGGATCGATGGGGACTTTTGACATGTCATTTGTAATGACGCATCCAAGGCCTGCACAAAAATCTAGCTTGTTGGGAATTAATGCAAACTTGAATCATAATTTTGTCTATTTTGACTGGACTATAAGTCGTGGTTTCATTTTGATAAAAACTAATTTGTTGATAGCTTTGATTTTTTTTTCTCTCATATTTATATAGCCTCTCTCTTAAAGTGTGAATGAGAGAACACTGTAGACTACGAATTTTAATTACTACTTAATTCAACCCAGTTTTTGATTGAATCTATTTTTATTTGGGTTACATTTTTGATTGGTCTACACTGTCCTCGCATATGTGTCTGTTTTGTAATATGAAAGTATTGTAAACCCAATCATTTTTTTTGAAAAGAGTAACCATGGATTTTCTTGCCGGTTCTTCTCCATAGGAAACGACCAATTTGGAACCGTGCACTAGCTTCGACTTTTTATAAGTGCCCATGTAGGCCTATGTAAAATAAAAACATTTTTTATTTTTATTTTATTTTAAGACAGTTACCACTGGGCCACCACTGCCCCAATAAATAAATAATTAATGGTAATGTTAATTCTTTGCCACTCCTCTTAATTCTTTGCCACTCCTCTAGTCACGGAATGTTTCGATCATTCAGTGAGAAATGCCTTTGATAAGGTCACATGCACTTGGATTAACATAGAAAAATAAATTTAAAATTTAAAAAAAAACCCGACTTCTCTCCAACTCTCAGGTCCTGATGACCTTGAATACCTGAACCGATTTCCACCAAACATAGCTAAGAACACTCTCGACTGATATACATATCCTTCAAAAAAAAAACCTCATTAAAATCGGATTATCCGTTTGGGAGCCACAATGCCACAGGCTGACACATACACATTTACACACACAGACACGTTAAACTTATAACACTCCGTCGTTTTTGCGTCGGGGTTAATAAATCATTGCAAAAAAATAACATTGCAGAAAACTTAACACAATAACACCGTAGGCTTGCGGACGGCGAGCAATGGGTAGCTCGCTGTACGGCCGTCCGGTAACCAACCGAAACGAGCCCAAGTCGTCGACGCGAGGCGTTCCACGCGTGCCTTAAAGAGATGCCTGTTCAAACTGTAGGGGCCTAGCAAGGTCGGAGCCTACTGGGGCCATGAATGCAAAGAAGGAATAATAGTGGGTTTTTAGTCAGTAAAAGTCTGACCCGTCTGACCACTCCGCCCCAGAGCGAGAAAGTCAAAAGTCAAAATCTTTTTATTTCACATAGGCCTACATGGGCACTTATAAAACGGTACAAGCTAGTGCACGGTTCCAATTGGTAGTTTCCTATGGAGAAGAACCGGCAAGAAACTCCATGGTAACTCTTTTAAAAAATCTATTCGGTTTACAATACTTCCATATTACAACACAGACACATATGCGAGGACAGTGTAGACCAGTCAATAATGTACGCAAAAGCCCAATAAAAATAAAATAAATCAAAAACTGGGTTGAAATAAATAGGTAATAGAGTGCGTCTAATGAAAGCGCGACATGGAGTTTTTTTTTTTAATTTAATTGGCAATATTATTCAGCCACAATTGTAGGAAATAAAAAAAATTGTGAAGTATCAAGACATGATTCTCCTACTATTTAGTAATACCACATACATTTTTTTTGGATTTATCCTCTTATTCTCAGGTCGCGCTTTCATTAGACGGACTCTAATTAAAATCTGTGGTCTACAGTGTTCTCTCATTCACACTCATCATCATCATCTGCCTAGCCTTTTCCCAACTATATTGGGGTCGGCTTCCAGTCAAGGCGGATTTAGCTGAATACCAGTATTTTACGAGAAGCGGCTGCCTACCAGACCTCCACAACCCATTAACTGGGGTAACACGGTACTCCATGGCAAGACTGGAGTCAGATTTACTGGCTTCTGACTATCCGTAATGACTGCCAAAGATCTCCAAATGACAGCCGGGACCAACGGCTTAACGTGCTTTCCGAGGCACGGAGGAAACTCGTTATGTTAAGATGGTCACCCATCCACAGACCAACCTAGGCAAGCGTTGCTTAACCTTGAAGATCGACCTGTGCGGCTGTTATTATTTAGCCACGAGCTCCCTCTCTCATTCACACTATAAGAGAGAAATCATTATGACAATTTCCCACCTAAAAAAACGCAATAATCTAAAGTCTAAACTAAAAGAAAGCTATAAAACAAAAGTACACTCGAGCATAACATTCCTTCAGCATCTGTTGCAGTCTCACACAATTTACTCCAACCTGCTAAAACAACTTTTTTACGCGACTGCCCAAACAAATTACCATAGATTTTCAAGGATTAAGCACCGGTCTCGGTAACTTGCAGCAGTTTTACGCTTTATCTTGTTAGACGCACGAATGCTTTGAAAATAAAGAGCTGGATCCAGCGCTTCGCTTGTTTATTTGATAGTGTAGTAAAAAGTACTTCGGGAAATTAGTTGAGTGGATAATTCGGATCGGTTTGGGAGTAATGAAGCTGTAATTGTACTATTACTGTAAACGATGGTCGATTACTTCTTTAAGTAGCTGGATAGGGGCTTAGTGAGCCTATAAGGTTAAGCAACGTTTACTGAGGTCTGTTCTTAGATGGGTATTGGGGATTCATTACAATCTGAGACTCTTTTAGGACGTGGTAAACAAGTTAGTTAGCGGCTATCAGTTACTCAAACCTCCTTTTAGTTGAAGGAGTACCCACACGTTTTCAAGTGGAAAGATAGTCTGTGCTATAAAATATTAATGTGTTATTATACCTTAATAATGAAAATAAATAGGTTACTTTTAGTTAAGCGCGTTCCATCGTCAACCGCATCGTCGTTTACCATCATGTGAGATAGCGGTTAAGCGCAAACTTATCCAAGAAAAAATAAAAACAAACCACAGTAAAAAAATACTTGACAAGTCGCTTAAAAAAAATACCATAAAATAACTGGCAAACGTTACAAAAAATATAATTTTCCAATTACCACCCTGTTATTTTTATTCTGTGGTCGAATTAAATTGTCATTCTTTTTTTGACGTTGTCCTCTACGTTACATTTTACAAGTACCCTTGGGGAATCACAAAAAGTAATTTTTGATTGCCAGTATTCATCAAATTCGATTTACGAAATGTTGTTTTTTAATTTAGACGTTATGTTTTTTGGCGGTTGATTCGTAATGTTGCCATTACAAATTACGGTTCGTGACGATTTATAAAATGTTTTAAGGGTAGGGCAACATTTATGTCGTTTATGACGGTTTATAAAATGTATAAAATGGTTGTCATGACTTAAAACCCTGGATGCAAGGTTGTTCGAAAGTAGATCCTAGAACGCAAAGAGCAACTCAAGGAACACAGAAAGGTTATAGTCAATAAAACTCTGACACTCCTTCTCAGACTCCTCTTGGTCTGCCATTATCATCATCATCATCTTTCTGCCTTTGTCCCGTTTTATTGGGGGTTGGCGCAACACGTCTTTTTCTTCCATTCTGTTCTGTCACTCGTCAAGCTATCACTCACTCCTTTTTCTTCCATATCACTTCTTACACAATCCAACCATCTTTTCTTTAGCCTCCCTCTCCATCTCCATCCATCCATCTGCCAAGAGGAGTTATTTGATAATTTCCTAACACAAAACTTAGGATCTGTTTGTATCAGTTTTAATTAAGATTTTATTGTTGACAGTAACGGTAATAAGTAGCGTTAACTATGTTGTCTATATAATTATATTAAATAGATATTCTTAACAAGAAGGAATATCAAGAAAATTGTATTAATTAATTTAATTAAGTAGTACAAATTATAGTATTCATTACTAATGTGTGTGCTGACCAATATCGTATATTAGGCTATACCATGAAAACTTACTTATATTTTATTAATATTTGTATGCCATTTACTGAGACAGAATATAGAGATCATTCTGTTTTTGGAAAATCAAAGTTGTAGAACACATCAAATTAAATTAATTTATTTGTGTACACATACCAATAAACTTATTTGATTCGATTAATCGATTCAAGATTCAAAGCATTTTATACCAAACAGACCATCTTACCAGGCACTTTGTAAATGCCAAGAAGTCAGTCAAACAGAAAAATTATGCTCATTGCACATTCCAAAGCGTAGATCTCTTTTGAGAAGAATGTGCAAGAAACTCCATGGACACTATTGGAATAAATTACACAAGTATTAGTTCATGAATCCCCGACCGGTTCTATGAGACCGCGGTGTTATTGTTTTACTATTGTGTCTCGTTTTGTGGGTATGTGATAGATTAATAATAACAACTTACTGGGGCTGTTTCATTAACACTAGTAATGTAACCGTTTGAGACCAAATAAATAAATAAATTAGAAAGTAAGCCATTATTTCTCACTGAATGGAATACACATACCATCATTCAGATACATAGAGTAGGTGTTTTTTGGATTATTTATTTTTCATGGATCTCTCTTATTATGATTTGAAAATAAAGTTTTATTATTAACCTTAACTTGACAGCGTACATCACACTGTATATACATTTAAAAGAAATACCTCTCATTGGTTTTGGAGTAAAAAATCGGTTTTTCATCAATATATTGTCAAATACAGTAGAATTGCTAATGCATCAAGTAGATTCAAAATTATCATCATCATTTGCCTAGCCTCTTTCCCAACTATATTGGGGTAGGCTTCCAGTCAAGCCGGATTTAGCTGAATACCAGTATTTTACGAGGAGCGGCTGCCTAGATGCAAAATTATCAATCAATCAATAAAGTTCAAAATACGCAAAAGATACGTAGACATTTCGACCCTTCGCGTCACCTAAAATAGAAGCCCCACATTTCATTCTAAATGCAACCACAAAAATCCTGCAACCAAACCAAGGGTCGAAGGGTCCTAAAGATAACCACATAGTTTCCCGAATCAATTTGAGGGTAACTTGAATCAATCCGTGTCAAACCGACCGTTAGTTTGTCACTAAACTTAGTTTATTGCATACCCTGAAGTTTCGTTAGTTGAAAATTGACTATGTTTTTGTGGTGGAATGTTGTCCAATTTTAATCAAGGGATAATTGTTTTATTGTTACTAGTAACCATTGTCATCATCTCTTGCATAGCATTCTGTACCTTTCAAAATGATCAGGCTAGCGCATGAGTCATGTTCGTGAACAGACGCTGTTAATGGGACTGGTCATGTCTCAGATATTTATATTTTTATTTTAGATAGTTTTAACCCATGGATTGGCTTGATAGCCGTCTTTAACCTTCTTTGACTTAAAAAAAACAGTCTTATTCTTTGTTAATCAAGTTCTAAAATCTCCTACGAGTATATTTGCAGAGTTTAAAATATTTGATTGTATGATTGGACAGTTTATAATTAAAAAATCGACCAAGAGCGTGTCGGGCTACGCTCAGTGTAGGGTTCCGTAGTTTCCCGTCCGTCACAATAAGTGTCCCCAACTTTTTAAAAACTGTTCGTCCCATCAAGTTCAAAATAAATTTCCTAGAAAGTCTTTATAAAACTCTACTTTTCAGATTTTTTTCATATTTTTTAAAGTTATGGTTCAAAAGTTAGAGGGGGGGGACACATTGTTTTTTACTTTTGGAGCGATTATTTCCGAAATTATTGATATTATCAGAAAATGATTTTAGTAAACCCCTATTCATTTTTGAATACCTATCCAACAATATTTATCACACGTTAGGGTTGAAATTAAAAAAAAAATCGCTTTTTACTTTACATGTAGGGGGGCTAACCTAATAAAACATTTTTTTCCAATTTTTATTTATGCACTTTGTCGGCGTGATTGACATACATATTGGTACCAAATTTCAGCTTTCTAGAGCTAACGGTCACAGAGATTAAGCGAGGACGGACTGACAGACGTGGCGAAACTATAAGGGTTCCGTTTTTGCCAATTGGCTAGGGAACCCTAAAAAACCCTGTCTCTGCCTTGTGTCTGTTGTCTTACATTAAGAATTGATCCTGTATCGTGGGTGCGTTCACAAATATGTAAACTCACATACAAAAACACCTAGAACCAAAACAAATATCTGTAGTTTATAAAGTTAAAGTCAAAGTCAAAGTCAAAATATTTTTATTTCACATAGGCCTACATGGGCACTTATAAAACGGTGAAAACGAGTGCATTATACAAATATTTATTCGAACCTGCGACACGCAGCACAAAAGCTAATCGCTCAACCACTGCGCCAACCTTAAATACCAAATTTAATAAGAACTATTTTTTATACGATCTTTTTCAATCATACAATGCAACAAAAAACTGCAATGTCTACATTTAACAACACCAGCGTTAAGTATCCCAATATAAGTGACCATTACATTATCCTTCATCCCACAATATAAAATGTCCCACACACTCAAGTTTTCACGAGACACTTTTACCCTTTACTGTTCACAGCTCACTTTACGTGCACTAAGGATGCACTAATAAACGAGGAGCTCGTGGCTAGATAATAACAGCCGCACAGGTCGATCTTCAAGGTTAAACAACGCTTGCCTAGGTTGGTCTATGGATGGGTGACCATCTTAACATAACGAGTTTCCTCCGTGCCTCGGAAAGCACGTTAAGCTGTTGGTCCCGGCTGTCATTTGTAGATCTTTGGCAGTCGTTACGGATAGTCAGAAGCCAGTAAATCTGACTCCAGTCATGCCATGAAGTATCGTGTTAACCCAGTTAATGGGTTGTGGAGGTCTGGTAGGTAGCCGCTCCTCGTAAAATACTGGTATTCAACTAAATCCGGCTTGACTGGAAGCTGACCCCAATACAGTTGGGAAAAGGCTAGGTAGATGAAGAATAAGTGTTATTTTTTATGCGATCTGCGATCAATCATACAATGCAACCAGAAAACTGCAATGTCTACATTTAACAACACCAGCGTTAGATATCCCAATACAAGCGAACATTATCCTTCATCCTACAAAATAAAATGTCCCACACACTCAAGTTTTCACGACACCCTTTTACCCTTTACTGTTCACAGCTCACTTTACGTGCACTAAGGATGCACCTATAAACGGCGACTTTAAAAGTCTGTATGAAGCCGTATGAAGTCGCGACTTCCACTTCTGAAGGCTGCACGTTTGATAGTAACATGTTATTGGCTAACGGACCGTGTGAGAGAGCGTGTTTCGCATAGAGTTCTGTTTGAATGTTTTAAAATATGTGGAGTTGCCAGTTTTATATAGAACTAGTATCACAGTAGTAGTAGTAGTAGTAATATTTAATGATAAGTGGTATTAAATTTATTTTGCAAGTGCGTTTTCATAAAAACACTACAAATCAATTTTTACTAGATGAGGCCGGTGTTTCGTAGCTGACTCTCCGAGCAGAAATGCCGAAAAAACCACAAGGGTCTCTTTTAAAAGTCTGTACGATTTTTAAAAGAGACGCAAAGACGTAACTGTTAAATCATAATGAGAACCATGCAGATTGGTGTCTGAGATGGTCTATTAAGGAAGTAACCACAAAGATTTGAGGGGAATTATCCAGTGCAGTGCAAGCATTCGTCAGTAGGTATTCGAGTAGTTCAACGACTTCTCTGCTGTTTGCGTCCGTTCCTCCGTCTATCGGTATGTCCATCGGTCTGTAGGTCTGTCCATCCGTCTGTAAGTGGGCTATATTTTATAAACTGTAAGCGGTAGAGTATTGAATTCAAAGAAAGTATACTCATTTCTGTAGCCGTTATAACCAATTAATAAAATAAAGTTTAAGGTGTTTTTGTTGGTGTTTTTTTTGCTTGCTTTAATATTGTAGTTACTAATTGTAGTGCGGAATCTTTCGTGTACGAGTCCGACTCATACTTACCCAGTTATTAATACAAAAACACACGACAAAACCGTCTCCTACCTAATATTCGTAATACGTATGTAGGTCACCCGCCTTATAACATAAAGTCTGTGTACTCGTTTTTCTCTGAGTGTGCTAATAAGATGAAATTTGTACGTCTGCGGGGTTTTTATTAAAATAAGTAAACGACGGAATTGACCCCGTGTCCGCGTAGCAGCTTAGGGCTGCCGTACAAGTGTTCAAGAAAATTATTTTTCCTGGAAGTTGTAAGGCAGGAATATAGTTTTTTTTCTTTTTGTGGTAAGAAACCATTCAATGATATTATTCACTCTAGGGTGGAATGGGAAAGCTTGTTAGAGTTCAGACTTTTACTGATTAAAACCACACCTGTGTCATTTTTATTGGGGTGGGAAATCATATAATGACTTCCCTCGCTGCGCCCAAGATGCAGCGGTAGGGCGTACGTGCGGGCGTTGGGCTACTGTCCGCAAGCCCACGCCTAATTTTCCATGATTCTAGCGGACATCGCCCCTGCTAGGACCTTAGGGTTTGGCTGATATCTCCTGAGGCGCGCGTGGAACATGCGGTCAGTGCGGTCGAATACCAGACGGCAATTGAATATTCTTCCTTGAAATTCATTTTATGATAATTACTTTAAAAATGAAACGCATTTAGCTGTAATTCCACATTAATTTATAGGTTATCCGTAAAGTCACTATCTATATAATAAAAGGAGAAACTGACTGACTGACATACGCTCAGCCAAAACAACAGGGTCTAGGAGCGTGTAATTTAGCACGAGGTTTCCTTTAATGATGCAGGCGAGCACTAAGCGGATTTCCAAAATTCATTCCCTAAGGGGATAAAATGGGGGTTCAAAGTTTGTATGTTTGGAGAAACCTATTTTCATGCGGTTCGCCTGCATGAAAATAGGTGGGCTCTGGTAGAATCTGGTCTACCTATAATCTCATATTATGCACTATACAAATAATTTTTAATTTCAATGACCTGCTTGTGATTACCTAAATATTTTATCAATATGAAAAAAAAAAATTAATAGAGCCTGAAGCAAAATGATCCCTTCATCAAAAATAAATAAACCAATCGAAAAAATACACTTTTTCCTATAAATCTTTCCTTTTCACTAACATTTAATTTATATACCATTAAATAAAGAAACGCGGGTAACCTACCCTCGAATGTAATCTCTCTCTGTCACTCAAAGGTTTGTTGAGAGAAAACTCATTGTTGAGTTAAGCTCGCCTTTGTACATGAATTGTCAAATCACTGTGTTTAATAATAAGTTTTGTGTACAATAAAGTGTTTAGTGGGTGTAATTTTGTAGGATATTTTTCGAGTAAAGCTTAGTGGCTGAATTTTGATTATTTAGAAACGAATTACTAATAGGATCTGTGATTTAAAATTGGTGATAATTTATAACAGTACTGATTAACTTAGCAATGCTTGCCGGGAAGACTAACAAAACATTTTCTAAAAAACATTAGAATGTATGACAATCTAGACAAACTAAATACACAGGCTGGCCTGTTGGTCTAGTGGTTAGCGGCCTTGATGCTATTCTGGAGGTCGTCGGTTCGATTAACACTCCAGACAAATATTTGTGTGATGAGCACGATCATATTATGTTCTGTTTCTGGGTATAATTTATCTATAAGATGTATGACGAATGTATTTTTAGAACTATATAAGTATGTTTACCAGTTGTTTAGTACTCATAGCACAAGCTTTACTTAGTTTAGGACTAAATGACGGCGTGTGAGAGTAATAGAATATTATTATTCGAAGCAAAAATAAATAATAATAAAGAAATATTCTAACTCAATACAAGTCCAAATACAAGAATAAAACAAATTGTATACCCAGATAAAAGGCGGACAGGAAAACATGGAGAAAAGAACAACTAATGAAGAGGAAAAAGCGATAAGAAGGGCTATTCGTCAAGTTTAGCATTATCAACAGCTACACAGCTCAATCATGGGTCGCGAGATAAAACGGAATAACAACCACGGAGGAAAAACAAATAAATATTCTTGTGTTTTTCTAAACAATACTTCTAAATTCAAACGATGATGGCCGTAGGTCCCGGCTGTCATTTGTAGATCTTTGGCAGTCGTTACGGATAGTCAGAAGCCAGTAAATCTGACTCCAGTCTTGCCATGAAGTACCGTGTTACCCCAGTTAATGGGTTGTGGAGGTCTGGTAGGCAGCCGCTCCTCGTAAAATACTGGTATTCTGCTAAATCCGGCTTGACTGGAAGCTGTCCTCAATATAGTTGGGAAAAGGCTAAGCAGATGAAAATGTCAAGTGGTGAATCTGTCAGAATTTACTTTAATAAAAAAAATAAACACTAAAAAGTGCAAATTTACTTTGAATTTACAAGTCAGTGTTTCTATAATAGTTTTATGTCTTAGTAGTTTAACACCAACTTTCGAAATTATAGTTACTTTGCATCTACATATAAAAAAGGAGAAACTGACTGACCTAAATATCTATGCCTGGCGTAGTATTTTACGAGGAGCGGTTGCCTACCAGACCTCCACAACCCATCAACTGGGGTAACACGGTACTTCATGGCAAGACTGGAGGCAGATTTACTGGCTTCTGACTATCCGTAACGACTGCCAAAGATCTACAAATGACAGCCGGGACCAACGGCTTAACGTGCTTTCCGAGGCACGGAGGAAACTCGGTATGATTGGAGGAAACTTGGCAAGCATTGCTTAACCTTGAAGATCGACTCGTGCGGCTGTTATTACCTAGCCAAGAGCTCCTCCCCACATTTTCTTCTAAAAATAATAATAACCGAAGCATAGGCAGCCCTATCGCAACAGAAGTAAATTGGCTGTCCCCGGGCAATGGATTGCTTTAATTTTACTTAGTCTGGGAAACATCTCGCTATCACGCTGGGTATCGGGCAGAAGATGACGTGCCGTCACAATTATATTTAATTCTTGGCGTCTTACGGCCAGTTTTTTCATCAAAGGTAACAGCTAAAGTAACGACATAAAGTAATAATAACGGCTAAATTCGTTTCTTCACAATTTTAACCGTTGGTTTGACTGTTTCTTTAGCCCTTAACCTTTACTGCTCATTGAGGGGCTGTTATAACTATAGTCACTGTCATTTTGACAAAATTGTATTGACTTCACTGCGTTCATTATGGATGCGTTCAAACTGATTTTATTTAAAAAATAATAATTTTTTTTTAAGAAATAGGGTAAAGGCGGGAATAAATGCCCCGGTGGCATAGATGCCTCGTTATCAAAAAATGACCAACGGAAACGGAACTCTCAGTGCGCGAGTCCGACTCACACTTGCCCGGTTTTTTTTTATTTTTAATTTGTACGATTGTAGCAGAACCGTGCCACGAAAATATAAAAGAAAGGAAGGTGCGCGAGTTCGTGTAGCATTAGCATTATCAGCCTTATAATAATCCTACTATTGGGACTCAAGTCTGCTCTCTAGGAGAGGGATGGGCCATAATCCACCAGGTGGACGTGGGCCCGGGGTGGACTGGTGGATGAGAGTATGTTCGAGTTAGAGTATGGAATACAAAGCAATTACAGTCAGCTTTTGAGGAAATGGACAGACATACCATGGGGGGTTAAAATTCTAAAATCACAAATTATTTTAGAATTTTAACAATAGGTCCAAAAATATTTAAAGGATTAAACTAGCTAGCAATATATATCCCGCCTTTACCCTAAACATCAAATGACATTTGACATATGGCATTACTGGACGGTGATGTTGCGATGTTGTCATGAGTAAAAAAAGCTCCCCACGTGTTTTTGGGGTAATTACAACGTTTGCGTAGTGGCAACTCTATTGACTTTTAGTTTAGTTGTTATTTGGATGAAGAAACACATTTGCCATTATGACAGCTATGGTCAAGTAAATGTTAATGCTTTTACTGATAGTTTTAGTTATTGATGAAAAAACTAGCCGTTAGCCGGTTTACGGTTACGGTTTTGAGGAAAATATAGAATGACATATATTTTTTTTAGGAAAATAATGTTGCTTTTTTTTGTTTTCAAAATTATGTTGGTAAGGGCCTGTTTCACAATGTCCGAGTAGGCACTACTCACTGAATAAATTCAAAAATTTGACAGAATTTGTATGACATTTTCTGTCAAGTAAGATACTCGAAACTTAATCATAGGTGGTGAAATAGGCCCTAAGGAAAATAAATAATAATAATATTTTTGGTTTCGAAATGAAGATTTTGGAGTTGGAAACATGTCAAAATGCGTATGAACCGTTACAACCTTTACGGGTTAAAGTGATTATTTTTTATTTAATATAAAAGATAAAGGATGATTTCGTGAGGGAACTGGCATGTCCCAGAACTGATAGTTTGAAGACATGTATTCACCAAGCTACAAGGTCTCGCGAGGTGGATGGTGGCAAATTCCTTTTTCTAGAGAAGAAGTCTGAGTCCCAGCAGTGGGAACATTACAAAGCTGATGTTATGATGATGCTTGAGATGTTTACAGGGTACCGACACGATAAAAATGTGAAATATTCTATCCCATTTATAATGGTGAAAACATAGAAAGGAAACCATCAAATCATCAAGCTACATAGTTGTTGATTTAATGCCGCGTACATCACTGGAGTAATTGGCCTGCTGTGGTCATCCCGTCCGATTAAAATTTAAGTGTCTTTAAGGCTACAGTGTATAGACTGTTAATAAACTAGTGCGCCTTACCATCACCGATCACATCATTGTTTATCATCAGGTAGGATCGCAATCAAGAACCAGTTTATATTAATTAAAAAAAAAATAACAAACAAGAATTCGAACACATGTTACATCCATCAACCCTCACTAGGAGAGGGGGGGGGGCGAGTCTCAGCAGTGGGAACATTATACCGCTAATGTTATGCATTGATAAATCTACGTGAGATATGTTGGCACGACAATAAAAATAATAATCTTAATATATATAAATCTCGTGTCCCAATGTTTGTCCTCAATGGACTCCTAAACCACTTAACCGATTATAATAAAATTCGCACACCATGTGCAGTTCGATCCAACTTGAGAGATAGGATAGTTTAAATCTAAAAAAAAAAAAAAAGTTGGGTGAAGTAGTGTAGTGTAGGGTAGTGTGGTGTAGCGTAGTGTAGTGTAGGGTAGTGTAGTGTCGTGTAGGGTAGTGTAGGGTAGTGTAGTGTAGCGTAGTGTAGTGTAGGGTACTGTAGGGTAGTGTAGGGTAGGTAGGGTAGGGTAGGTAGGGTAGTGTAGGGAAGGTAGGGTAGGGTAGCGTAGGATATGTAGGGTAGTCATTTGACGGGAAAAATTCCAAAAATAAATAATTGTCTACCCCGTGCGAAGCCGGGACGGGCTGCTAGTAAAATATAAAAATGATAAGAAATGTTACTTTAGCCATACTCGCTTGTTTTCCTCAACTTAACAGCTACGAAAAATTGCTACGCTTTTACCTCGCTACGTCGCTACGGTTGCTACGAAGCTACGGCGCTACGCGGCTACGCCCATGAGCCGGTACTATAGGTACAACTTTTGAACGTATTTGGAACGAGAATATTATTTTATTCTTTATTCCTTTCAACGCTTTTGGGTAAAGAACTACTTTTTGAGATGTTATGTCAATCAATCAAGTGGTGTTAGGAAAAACGTTTCTAATATTTTTTTCTTCATCTCTAGCTTTTGGCAACAGCATCGCCCGCGTGGAAAAAGTAGTATCAGATGATGTTAGGTTTAAAATATAAACAGCCAATGCCCTGTTCCTTTTTTTTAAGTGTAAAATAAAGAAATGCCTTCTCCCACTTTACAATGGAGTGAGCGGGTGTGACGGATTAGTGGCTAAGACCGTTTTCACATTATCCGATCCGATATCGGTATCGGACGCCGATCCGATATCGGGGTATCGGATCGGATAATGTGAAAACGGTCTAACGCTCGTTTTCAATAAGCTATCTATCTAAAGTTGCAGCTATTAAAGATAAACAAATCTATCCTTTTGCCCTTACTTGCTTTCCTATAACCTACCGACGGATAGCATTTTCTACCAAAAGTTGTGGATTGATAGATAGAATCTTACTGTTTATCGGGGATAGCTAGCTATCTATCTATGAACTGCGGAAGGTTTTTGAAAACGGGCGTTAATCTCACACTAAAGCAATTACTGCAAATAAAACATGACTTTTTTCTCTTGAACGAGCAAACACGCTAGCAAAAGCTAGTATACAACACAAAAAGATTTGCTGAATTATAAAAAAGTTCTATTAACAAATGTACCTGCGGCGCAGATCTAATTTCAACGTTCCTTTACCGCTATTAAAATTATTATAACAAGGGTAAAAAGGTTACCTAATTTAAAAATATCCCTTAATCTGCAAGAACCTACTAAGGATTTGTAATTTCCCATTTATATTAGGTAGGTATACAGGGTGTTTCAGACATTGACGCACAAACGAATACTTACCATGAATCCAGTGCATGTTCCTGGACCCCCCAGTGGTGGAATTTTTTGTCAGCTTTTTCCAAATTTTTTCAACAAAAATCTGATAAAAAAAAAATTAACTGTATAAAATTGTTATTCTAATCAACCCCGCTGACATTTTTAGAGAAAAAAATAATTTCATGCAGTTTAATTATTTTTAATATAGATTTTAAATTTATTTGAAAGTAAATAAATTAAGTCTTCGGGGTATATAAAATCGTTCTTCTAATCAATCCGTACGACATTTTTAGTTTAAACAGTAATTCATTCATTTGTGTATTTCCCCAAAAATATTAGAATAACGATGTTATAGTTTTTTTATTAAGAAAAAGCCGATGAAAAGTTCCATCACTAGTGGTCCAGAATCACGTACTGGACCCATGGTATTCGTTTGTGCTTCGACGTCTTACACACCCTGTAGGCATAATATAAAGGGTGTAAAAAGACCCTTAACGAAAACGAAAACCCCATATTCTACACATCACTGGGATACTTCTTTCCTTCTAAGACATACCTGGGAATTCACTAGTTCTGGAGATATTGAAGGTCAAAGTCAACAATTTTTTTCGTTTTTTTTTTCAAAATCGTATTCCAAATATCATTAGTAAACTTTCTTCTGAACAAACATTATCAAAATTATTAATTTTTCACAACAAATTACGCATTTGAAGTAAGAAAAATGCAACGAAAACTAAACACAACGAGTGCCTCACACACACAAGCGTGCGGTCGGTTCAACGACTAAGCGCGAGCGGCCGAACGCTCAGCTGATCAAAATTATTATTAATTAATTATTTTTTAAAGATGAAAAAAAAAAGGTTTTTCCCAGCAATAATTTTTGGTTAAAGTTGCTTAATTACATGTACAGAATGTGTAGTTATCGGCTTTGTGATCGGTCTTTTTACACCCTGTATATACCTTAGCCATTAGTTAATTTAGATGATACTCGTGCTCTCATAAATAGTAATTTTGTAACATTAAAAACTCATTAGTACTGTGCGTACCTTTTTATGGTAATGTTAAGGTCGGAAGGCAACACATTTTATTCGCATTTTATGTGCCTTTAAGATGTATTTAGTAGCGTTTTTCTAATAAATCATTAGAATAACACAAATTTATTTATGTATTGAATAATATTATAAAGCTGAAGAATTAGGGTCAATTTATACTGGCGCAGAGTCGAAGCGCATCGAAGCATGTATCTAAAACTGAGCATAACAAATTCAACCTTAACTCCGCAGCGTAACGCACACATTACTTCTGAGATTTTAAAAAATCGCAAAGTCTGCGCGTAAACAACGCTGACTGGCATTCGTGCGACTTTGCTTTAGTTATAAAGAATTTGACGCTTCAATGCGCTACGACTCTGCGCTAGCATAAATTGACCCTTTAGTTAGTGACTTATTATATATAGTTAATTTGTCTTTTTTTTACACTATTTACGTTTTTTTCACAAATCTGTAGCGACCAGAAACATCTCGGTTACATGTTTATTTGAAACTCCATGGGTACTTTTTTTAGTATCCGAGTTTCTAGCAAATTCTTTTCCAGAGAGTTCTACGCTTTGGAATGTCTCATAAAATTAGCACTGAAATGCTCATGACATTGTGCTTTGCTGACTGACTTCTTGACTGTCCATAAGTACCTGTAATTATTTGAAATAAATGCTTTGAATCTGTATTTGACTGAACGCGTTAATCGCAAAAACTGCTCGTTTGAATTGAAAATAATCCTATTCCTATTGCAAAATTTTAAAATACGGATGTTTTATTTGTATTAATTTTAAGTCGAATTTATTCGAATTAAGCTCTTATAATTTTGCGATCTTACGAGTATATGTTTCGCGGTTTACTGGCAAAAAAACATAAAAAAGAAACACATTTGTTGATAACCAAAACCAATAATATATTCTAAACATAAAACTAAAATCTGTCATTATAATCAACAAAAATATTAAAAAGGCTTTCATAATTAAAGCCTACACGCCTACACTAATTGCAGTGTTAGCTTTTCCAATTAGCACGCACTAACCGCCACCAAATAACTAATTAACAAAATTGACGCAAACAAGATAACTAGGTCATCTATCACAAAAAGTTACGCCAATACAATCGAACGACCAACTTTGTCACTCACTCCAATCAACCATTCAATTCGGACGCCATTGAACGAGTGAAGGAATGATGCCGTTCGTCGTTCACTCTCGCTCCGTGCTCGCAGAACAATTCAAGGCGAATAATGGAGCGTTCCATATTTGATTAGTGAACGATGAACGATATTGAATGAGGAATGAGTTCAGGCGTTCAGATTTTATTGTTGCGCGGAGGAATTTTAAAATCATAATTGGAATATTGGAAATTTTATTGAACGTGTTTTTTTTCTATTTTGTTTGAGTGAATCGTGAAAGGAGTCAGAGGTTATTAGAAAAATACTTAAATTGATAAGTTAGACCGTTTTCACATTTTCCGATCCGATATCGGTATCGGACGCCGATACGATATCGGGGTAAGTAAAATGTATGAAATATGTACCTGTCTTTCATATTGGCCGACCCGATATCGGATATCGGAGCACGGCATTTCATACATTATACTTACCCCGATATCGGATCGGCGTCCGATACCGATATCGGATCGGATAATGTGAAACTGTACTTATGCAGACATTCTTTGGTGTAAAATAGAACAGACACTGCGTTTTAATAAGAACTTTCTGGATACCTGTGTTAACAAATAAAGTGATTTGATTTGATTTGTTTTGTTTTTACTTTGGCTTTCAGTTAAATAAGTTTTCTCGTTTCTAGGGTGTAGTGAGAGGACTAAAATCGACCTGCTCACCTTCTATTATCTTTTGCGTTCTAGGACCAAGGTAACTCCTTTAATGTTTGAATCCCCAACCGGTCCTATGAGACCGCGCTGTTATTGTTTTACTATTGTGTCTCGTGTCGCGGGTGTGTGATAGATTAAACAATACCAATAAATCTATATATATATACATATAATAAAACAGTAAAATTGTGCATCGTTTGCCGCAAATGGCGCCAAAACTACTGAACCGATCCTGTTCAAATTTTGCATACATAATCCTTATAAGACCCTTTTTGCTTTAGGCTATATTTTATCACGCTATTTGCTATGGGGGGTGAGCAATATTGCATTTTGTCGGTTTTGAACGAGTTGCCCCGAGTTCGAATCCCACCTACAATTTATATTTCTGTCAATGTTTTATCTTATTGTTTTTGGAAAAAAAATAGTTTTACCATTTTTTCATAAAAAAATCAACATTCCTATTTGATTTTTCCCAAATATTTTGTAAAAACTAATCAAAACACGTTATAAAATCCAAACGTCCACGAAATTCACATACTACAATGTTACATTAGTCCATTTAGCTGCAAAATTATCTACTGAAATGAAAATCATCACGCTATCATCGACGAAGAGCGGGGCAGTCATTTATGACATTTATATGAGAACGTCTATTTTGCTTGGTTTTCATCGAACACTGCAGCGTGATTGATTAATGACTAGACTGGGACGTAACACGGTGGTGGTTCGAATCCCAGGAGGTGTTTTAGATTTTTTTAATTTTTGTATTTTTTTTTCATATATTTTTGCATTCTCACAATTTTTTTAACAAAATTATTACCTAAAAATATTATTATTATTGTTTAACCAAAAAAAAACCATGGTGACAAATTTTACAACTGCGGAGTTGCACCCCGTTTTCAAAATACAAACAATGACATCCTTCTTTTTCTTCCTGCTCTTATCCCGTATTACTTGGGGTCGGCGCAACACGTTTTCTTCTTCCATTCTGTCCTGTCGTCCATCACACTATCATCTGCCCTTTTCTTTCATATCAGTCCTTAAACAATCCATCTATCTTTTCTTTGGCCTTCCTCTCCTTCTCCATTCATCCACATGTAAATTCAGAACTCTTTTGGTAACGTGCTTTTAATCCCTCCTCTTCACATGACCATACTAAGACAAACGATTTCCTTTCAAAATACAAACATCCATTTAATTTTTTTTAACTAAAGGCGATTTATATTTTAGGTGATTTCTTCCACTCTAGGAAGGAGCACGAGGGGATGTCAGACTTTCACTGACCAAAACCCACACCTTTGTATGTTCCTTCTTCGCCTTGCATTCCAGGACTCCGGGTGGAGGTGATCAGCAGTAACGACCTCTCACGTCCGGTCCTGGTACAGAGAGAGAAGGTATGGAAAGCAGTCATCACTTCCTTCCGCAAATGAAGCGAAGAAGGTAGCAGAAAGCGCAAACATTACGAGTCGCAGGGCGATTCCATGATACCGTTAGCGCGGAGTTTTTGACGGTGCACTATTGGCATTTCGCTGTTGAATAAAGACTGGTCTTAGTCGACTGACGTTGCGTTATGTGCCACGCGCACCTAAAAGAGATACGCATATGAGAACGGCCCTAACGGGCTTCGATAGCTGGAAAATTGTTCGTATTCTAAAGGAACAAAGTGGGTATTTTTTACTGCTCTGCATGCTCTACCCGTAAAAATCGAGAGTTTACAGACTGCGTTCGATCATCAGCATGTGAAGTCGACTAGGTGAAAATACTCGCACACAAGAATTCGTTTATTATTCTCACTAAAGAAAAACATTTATTTGGTGTATTAGGGTACATCAGTCAAATACCGCACCAGAAAATTCCTGCCTGAATAAACAGGTAAAATAAACACAAAAAAATGATGGTGATCGGTAAACGCCCTATACATATGACACCTGGGAAGTGTCCAAGTGGCGATGGGAGGGGTCTAAGGATGTCCTGTTTCGCACGGTTTCAGCCACGTTGCTTCACTCTAGGAGGTGACTGCTTTCCATTCCTCCTCCCAGCTCATACCATGATCTGAACTAGGGTAGGAGGATTCTGATTTTGACCCGCAAACAGTACGGCGGTAATCCGCCCTAGCGGGGTAACTTCGATCGTAAGGTCCACCGTGTCTTCCCGCCGAATCCAAAACATCTACCTCCCGAAACACTCATGTTCGGTTAGGACCTGCGTAAAGCGCTTGCGCTTAGAGTGAATTTATCATAGTAATAATCATGGTGTGCCAATATTAGTCGCCCTAGAATGTAAATTGCAACTAAAAGAACACTGTGGAATTTAGTTGGTAAAAGTCTGATACTCTCTCTCGGTCCACCTAGAGTGGGAGAAGGTATTTGGTGGTTACCCAACAAAAAAAGAGGCAAATACTAAAGGCGATTATCGGCCCTAATTTGGTTTTTTGAAGAACAAATCATTTTCATTTTGGTTTTATCGCAATATGAAGTAAACTAAAGACTTTACCCATAGAGTAGGCAATTAACTATTTAGAACGTGAACTCTGCGGCTCTGTGCTTCGTTGATGTTTTTAAGGCAATTGACGTCGTGCGGAAGAAAAATCCGGGTGTTACCATTGGGTGGATCGCCCGGAGGACACGTTAGATCATAAAGCACTGGTGGGCCACGCTTAGGCGGAGCACCACCGTGTCCTTGTGGGGACGATCGGTGACAGCAACCTCTCGCGCTGGGCACTGGTACAGGCCATGATCCAGAGCGAGGAGTAGTGGCAAATAGTCCCCTCACGCCCCAGTCGCTGGGATTCCGACCCCGACCGTAGGAGTGGCTTGCGAATGGCGAGCAATGGGTAGTTTACCATCTGGCTGTCCGGTAATGATCCAGACGGTCAACCGTGGGTATTGTTCCACGCGTGCTTCAAAGAGATGTCAGCAAACTGTTGGTGCCCAGCAGGTTCGAAGCCTCTGGGGCCATGGGTGAGCTTCCGAAAGGAAAACCCGGGACCCTGGAACGAAGGCAAAGAAGGAACGGGGTGAGGTTTATTCAGTAAAAGTCTAACTCACCCTCTGAGAAGTCATTCCGCCTCTGTGCTTCTATGTGCATGAAGAATTTAATAAATAAATAAATAAATAATTCTGATGATTTTCCACCTAAACAAGAAACCTGGGCACGCCGTCATTGCGGCGGTAAGTTCCCTCTTTGAGAAGTAGTTGGAAAGAGGTCCTCACGTTCCGTATGCCGCAGGTCCTCACCAGACACGGTAAGTTCGGGAGGCTCCTGCATCGGATTCAGGGGTAAAGGGGCCCCAGCCAGACTTGGGCGCACTGTCTGGACCGCCCGGAGGACACGGTGGAGCACACGGTAGAGGTATTGCTATTCTTCTGCGAAGCAGTAATGCTAGCCAAGGAGGCGGCCGGCCGCGAGCGCGAAAGGGAACGACCCTCACGCCCCCGCCGTCAGGATCACGAGAACGATTTCCGACCACCGTAGGCGCAGGCTTGCGGACGGCGAACACTGGGTAGCTTGCCGTCCAGCAGTTCGGTAATAACCCGGACCGAGTCAAGTCGTCAACTGTTCCGAGCGCCTCAAGGAGATGTCAGCAAACTGTAGGGCGCGGCAGGGCCGAAGCTTTTGAGCACGTGGATCTGTATTCCGAAAGATAAGCTCGGTGTCCCAAAATTGAAGGCAACACAGGAACGGGGGTGGCGTTTAGTCAGTAAAAGTCTGACATGCCCTCCCGCTCCATTTAAGAGCGGGAGAAGTCATTCTGATGATTACCCATCTGAATAAAAAAACCTAAACAAGAAACCTACTGGTGCTATGGTTTCGCTTCTGAAAGGGAGACCCTGGAACGTAAGGCAAGGAAGGAATATAGAAGTGAGTCTTAGGCAGTAATAATCTGACACGCACTTCCGCTTCACACAAGAGCAAAAGTCATTAGATGATTTCCCAACTAAAAAAAGTACTAATTGGAGTTTTAACTTAAACAGTTTTATGTAAAATTAAATAATCAAATCTTTTCGGAAGTATAGGATTAGATACTTAGATTACTTTTGTGCAGTTTTACGAACTTAACGCGGACGAAGTCGCGGGCAACAGCTAGTATACAATAGAAATCAAGTTTTTCTGTACCATTCTGGAAGCTTCTTATCAATCGCTTCTTAATGGATGAACAAATTAAGATGAGACTTGGCACATAGGTAAACTGTGTCGTAAAGTAAAATTTATATTTTATTATGCCAGGAATATTTTGCCTTGGTATAATTTAAGATATTTACCCGAGCATAGCCGCTGGCAGAAGTTAGTGAAAAATAAAATATAGTATAGATTTTTTTATTCGGGACAGACTTAACATAAATGGTTCCAAACATTCTACTAACACTCTTCTTAAGGCTATGTCTGTGACCTGGATATCTTCATTTTTTATTTGAACACGCAAGGGCACATTCAAGCATTCATCATCATCATCTGCCTAGCCTTTTCCCAACTACACTGGGGTAGGCTTCCAGTCAAGCCGGATTTAGCTGAATACCAGTATTTTACGAGGAGCGGCTGCCTACCAGACGTCCACAACCCATTAACTGGGGTAATACGGTACTTCATGGCAAGACTGGAGTCAGATTTACTGGCTTCTGACTATTCGTAACGACAGCCAAAGATCTACAAATTACTGCCGGGACCTACGGCTTAACGTGCTTTCCGAGGCACGGAGGAAACTCGGTATTTTAGATGGTCACCCATCCACCGACCTTGGCAAGCGTTGCTTAATCTTGAAGATCGACCCGTGCGGCTGTTGTTATCTAGCCACGAACTCCTCCACGTAATAAGTACTGTATGTTTTGTTTTTGCGTAGAATAAAGAATTAAGAATAATAATAATTCTTAACTATTCGTCCGTCTTCGTCAGTTTAAATACCTAGGACATATTATGAAAGAAGATTTAAAGGAAAATCTAAATGGGGACCCGAAGCGAAGAGCGTTGACGCTGAAATATAATAATTATGTTGACAGAGGTTCTCACATTGCACGAATTCAGTTAAAATCACCCTTTTCAGAGTACACTGTCAAGTATTTTACACGTGTAGCCTTTTAGCATTGCTTAACCTTGAAGTTCGATCCGTGCGGCTGTTAGAATCTAGCCCCGAGCTCCTCGAACTTTTACGAGTAATTAAGGAATAAGAATGGCGATTTGACAGTTTTTACTAAGAAAATATGTGAAACACCCATATTTATTTATATGATAAAAGTTATCCAACTATTGAAAAACTGGTAACATCGAAGATTTATCAAACAAATGTCTTATCTCTCAAATTGTATACCATCACTTTATACCTACCTACTTACAACTTACCTAATCCCTCAAAGAAAATTAAGGGCATACAGATCAAGAGATTAGATGGCAGCATCACAGAGAGGGCATAAAGGGTAACTGAGGGATCGGAAACTATTCGTAAGGGTCAACCTTCGGAAACCAGAGGATATGTGACTGGGCAACCCTTCCTTGTAGCTAGATGGATATAATTTGTATGCGATATTTGTAAGGAGACCCTCGATATTATATAATATTGGGCTCGGAATGTGTAACTTCTGAAATACCAATTTGGGAATGTATTCAGTAAAATATTGACATTTATGTTAGCCCACACGTTCTGAAATATAATATATTATAATAAACTAATGTTATAGAAAGATAGATTAGCTGTTTAGTTTGCAATGAATAAACTCAAAACGCTACTGGATCAATTTCAAAATTCTTTTACCAGCAGAATGCTTGAATGTCGTTACCGATAGTCAGAAGCCAGTAAATCTGACTCCAGTCTTGCCATGAAGTACCGTGTTACCCCAGTTAATGGGTTGTGGAGGTCTGGTAGGCAGCCGCTCCTCATAAAACACTGGTATTCAGCTAAATCCGGCTTGACTGGAAGCCGACCCCAATATAGTTGGGAAAAGGCTAGGCAGATGATGAATTACTCGTAAAAGTTATCCGACTATTAAAAAATTGGCCCTAAGTATAATCTCTGTGGGCGTATTGAAAAGGAGTATACATAAGTTTGATTTTGTCAAAAATTAGTTAAGGGTGTTCACAACCCTTTACGCGCTATTTGGCTGAAACTATGACTTTCAAACCCGCTTAAATTCCATAAATGATTTATGGGTATAAACGGGTTTGAAAATCATAGTTTTAAAAGCGTGTAAAAAATAGCGTGTAAAAGGTTGCTCTATAACAAATTAATCAGTAAAATTTGTCTTTCATTTGTTGAATATAAATCTAACCTATCTTTAAAAATAAAGAAAACTACAAAAATCGGTTTCAAGTAGTTTTATCCTATGTGGTATTCCGTATACCGAATTTTATCAAAATCCGTTCAGCTGTTTGAGCGTGAAGAAGTAACAAAAATACACACTCGCAAACTTTCGCTTGTATAATATCACTGTTTACTCAGAACCTACCAGATAGCATTTTAGTAGTGGTTTTCAGTAAAATGCATCATATTTATTTCAGTTAAATGACATCCACTGTTGGATATAGGCCACCCCTAAGAATCGTCACTACAACCGGTCCTGTACTCTCCTCAACTTGTAAAAGACCTTTCAAATGCGTCTTCCGGTACACAGTCGCCACCCCAGAACCTTTCGCTCAGTAAATTAAATCCAAATACAATGTTTTCAAAAGTACGAACCCCGCACTCAAGGGTTAAAGGTCGAAGGTCAAAGTCATTAACCCTTATCAACTTATGATCAAAAGTGTAATTTTATCACTTAACACTTTTAGCACCACTCGCGGAGTAGGAAGGAACCCAATCACAAAGGGTCTGACTTGTCTGATTTCGTTACGGTACTTGTAAATTAATTTATTTAATTATAAGCTTTTAAAGGAATGGTGGACCAGTGGTAATTGTGCTGACTTACGAGTTGTAGGTCGTGGGTTCAAACCTAGTCAAGCGCATTACTTTGTGTATTTTTCACCATGACGTGTTAAAATGTTAAGCGTGCGAGCGAGAATAATGGATAGAGCTATAGGTACAATGTGACTTTACTAGTCGCGCTTCACTAAGTGAGGTGCGAAGTCGAAGCCCATTTGGGTCGCGAAGGTCGATGCTGTTCGTTTAAAGCGTTCATCACGGCTCCGAAGGTCCGAATTTACCTCAGTTCGATGTCGGGACTCGGAATAGTCTGAATATCCCGATTTCCAGCCACCTTAGGCGCATGCTTGTGGACGGCGAGCTACCCATTGCTCGCCGTCTGGAACGGACGTCTGGTAACAGTCCGGACCAAGCCCATGTCATTGACGGCGCGTAATATTCCACGCGCGCCTCAAAGAGATGTCAGCAAACTGTAGGGGCCCGACAGGGTCGAAGCCTTCTGGGGCCTGTGTTGATGTTACATCCACCCGCACTGAGTTCGCGTAGTGGATTATGGCCTTTCCATTAAGAGGTCTGGTTCCCAGCAGTGAGAAGATTACAGGGCTGATTATGCTTAAATAAGCTTTTAAAATGCTGAATAGAGTCGAATATAATTTAGTTGTTTTGTCTTAGGGAATTTAATTAGTTACCCTTCCTTTGCAGGCGGTGGCTTAGTTGGCAGAAATATAAAATCTACTTTAAAAATTGTTGTAAGTAGACGCCAGGTCAGTATGGAACAGAGCCTCCTCTTGGGTACAAAGCGCGAGTTTTTCTACATGATTTTTATTTGGCTAGTCAAGACCAACAGGGTCTAGTGGTTAGTGTCTCTGACTGCTATACCGGACTGACCGATATTTCCTCATCTACCTAGCCTTTTCCCAACTATAATATTGTCGGCTTGCAGTCAAGTCGGATTTAACTGAATACCAGTATTTTACGAGGAGCCGGGTTGTGGAGGTCTGGTATGCAGCCCTACCAGACCTCCACAACCCATTAACTGGGATAACACGGTACTTCATGGTAAGACTGGAGTCAGATTTACTGGCTTCTGACTATCCGTAACGTCTGCCAAAGATCTACAAATGACAGCCAGGACCTACGGCTTAGTGTACTTTCCGAGGCACGGAGGAAACTCGTTGTGTTAAGATGGTCACCCATTTACAGACCAACCTTGGCAAGCGTTGCTTAGCCTTGAAGATCGACCTGTGCGGCTGTTATTATCTAGCCACGAGCTCCTCTGTGTGCATTAGCTTGTGCAATATTTTAATCACTGTAACCATGAGTATATTAAGATTTTTGTTGGCACTGCTGTTACTAATAAGTATATTTACAGTGATAAAAATATCACACAACTCAATACGCACAATTTTTTTTAAAGCAACCTTTTACAATGCGGATTGATATCAAAAGTGAAACTGTTCAATGCTATAATCTGGGTCAGGGGTACAATACAGTGCTATCGCATCTGGACGCGACCTATAAACTATTGCCAATTGCAAAAGTCAGAGGTTAACAGTTTACATCAGGTGGCCACACTGATAGCGCGCTGTTCATTTAAAGAACAACAGAACATTGGTTATTGACTAAAATGGTTTTGTATTATTCTGGATAGAAGAGATTTTATTTTCGAATACAAATAAACTAGTGCTGAGATGGGTAGGAGGTGTCACTCTCAACGATAGGGTTAGAAACAAACACATCCGTGAAAGTTTGAGAGAAACTCAGTGAGATGTGACTCAGATGGTATGGCCATGTAATGAGAAGGTTTGAAGATCATATGATTAAACACGTCCTACACATCAGTACTGGTCCAAAAAAGCGTGGTAGACCCCCAATCAGCAATGACCTAAAGAAAGCCCAAGTAGATGACTCGACGACAAAGAACCGAAATGTCTGGCGAAGAACGACTAAGAGAGCCGATCCCAAGTGAAATGGGATAAGGCTATACAAAAAGAGAGAGAGAGACACACTAGTGCTACTGAGAGACGAGAGAGAGAGAAACTGGTGGTGTGAAAACAATCGGTGCGCCTTTAGCAAACATGCCGGAGGCACTACAGAAGCGAGGCAGCCCCACATAGGTTGCATCTTCAAGTTGTAGTCGTAGAATCCTCAGATAGGTACACCAGTTCCATCTCCTTAACCAACAAGTCTCCCAACACAACTACAGCTAGTCACACACAAACTATAGCAATAACGCTTTGTACGCTAACCGCTAATCCTACCGCTAAGTCTCGAGGTTAACGCTAACTTACTACGGTTAAGTTAATATGGACCCTTTATTTGCTCTTCGTAGTAAACGTGGCAATGTAGCGAAATTTTGAGATTAATAACCTTGTGTTTTGGGGGATTTTAGTTAGGATTCGGCGGGGAATAAGTTTGTTATTAGATCAGTTAAATAGGAAAGAATACCAAACCAAAGAGTTGTAGTACCAAAGAGCAATGGAAAGGACTATGCTCGGAGTTTCCTTGCGCGATCACATCAGAAATGAAGATATCCGCAAGAGAACTAAGGTTCCCGACATAGCCCGAAGAATCGCCAAACTTACTTAAGTTTGGCGATTCTTTATACCACTTGGTAGGGCACATTGCTGATAGAACAGATGGTCGATGGGGAAGGAAGGTTCTACAGTGGCGGCCACATACCAGAAGACGTAGCGTTGGAAGGCCTCCCACAAGGTGAACCGATGACCTGGCGAGGGTCGCGGGAATCCGATGGATGCGAGACGCACAGGACCGGTCGCTGTAGCGACGCTTGGGGGAGGTCTATGTCTGGCAGTGGACGTCTTTCGACTGACATGATGATGATGATGATGAATAGTAATGGCAGATTACAAGAGAAAAAGGTAGGTATGGGAAACTATTTATCGGGCTCATGGCTGGGCTCATAGTTGTATGGTACGTTGCTCGAAAGCTTGAGGAAGTGATAATGACGTCGCGATGTGGTTGCTGCATGAAGGCTGCGCTGACATTCTTTGTCGGGGTTACCAATTTAGAGGTAGAGGAGCTCGTGGCTAGATAATAACAGCCGCACAGGTTGATCTTCAAGGTTAAGCAACGCTTGCCTAGGTTGGTTTGTGGATGGGTGACCATCTTAACATAACGAGTTTCCTCCGTGCCTCGGATAGCACGTTAAGCCGTAGGTCCCGGCTGTCATTTGTAGATCTTTGGCAGTCGTTACGGATAGTCAGAAGCCAGTAAATCTGACTCCAGTCTTGCCATGAAGTACCGTGTTACCCCAGTTAGTGGGTTGTGGAGGTCTGGTAGGCAGCCGCTCCTCGTAAAACACTGGTATTCAGCTAAATCCAGCTTGACTGGAAGCCGACCCCAATATAGTTGGGAAAAGGCAGATGATGATGATGATGGTTACCAATTTAGAGGTATGCGAAACAGAAAGTCCCACAGACCTCCGTTGAAGGGATCCTCCGACGAGACATGAGCACAAGTGTTATATCTGGTGGGCAACTGCTCGATAGATGATTTTGAGTATTGAATTGAACTGAATTGAAATTGAAATGAATGAGTTGTTGTATCTATTTAAATCACGCGGAGAACTTTTCTTACTCGATGCAGGATTTTATTAGTTCTTATGTGGTGACATAGATGTCACAAGAGCATTTGACATCAAACTAAAAATAAAATATTGAAGTCAAGCAGAAAATTGCTCAGAACGCTGATTCGTTGACCGCCCAGAAAAGTCCAGCCTGGTCCTGCCACGAGTCGACTAGCTTTTTGCTGATATCTCGAACAACTGAATGATGACGAATGAGCGCACGGACTTCATGCCCTTATTATTTATTTAAATGTTATGAAGACTTACAGCTAAAACAAACATATAAAGACATAATAAGTAGGAAAGCCAATAACAAGGTTTCACTTACCATGAATAAGTTATCATTTCTATGAGCAAAACCTTAACAAAATAATCCAATAACCAATTGATATTACTTACTAAATAACCACATTCAATTTGTATACAAATACCTATTTTCATATTCTATACTTCCCAAAGAAAAGCAAGGAAAATTCCCCAAAACCCTTACAAACTGCCTACCCGTATTGCCAACGATACAGCCGTCAATTTCAGCCTAATTATATCCCACCCCTGTTCAATTATAAGTGCCCCTCAATATTAGGGGACGTAATAAAAAAACTCAATCCGAATTATGGTGAGTTCTGTATAGTAAAGAGGATTTTTGGTTCGGACGAACATTTGGAGTGTCGGCTACGTACCGGAAGACGCAGCGTCGGAAGGCCTCCCACAAGGTGGACCGACGACCTGGCGAGGGTCGCGGGAATCCGATGGATGCGAGACGCACAGGACCGGTCGCTGTGACGGCGCTTGGGGGAGGCCTATGTCCAGCAGCGGACGTCTTTCGGCTGAGATGATGATGATGATGATGAACATTTGGTGCTGTGAAAATTTGTGCTTGAAGCTTACGCGATGCGAGCACGCTTATCGAAGATTTATGTCGATTATTATTTCAATTAGTATATTTAAATTAAATTTTGCTGTCATTATTTATTCATTAATAATGATAGAGAAATGGGTTCACATAATAGAAGCGACAAAAAATATGTAACCAAATTTTCTGTAACTTATGACATGATTTAAAAGAGCGCCCATGGAGTTTCTTGCTCATTCTTTTCTATAGGATTCCACGCTTTGAAACGTGGAATTTCCCTTGACTTTTTTGACTGACCGATCTTTTGACAATACAAAAGTTCTTGTAATTGATTTATTTGAAATATATATATGTTCTTGATAGATTGATTGATAGGAGGGGCAGACAATCTTCATGCCCCAGCCGTCATAAAAGATACCCCAGACGTCTAGAGTCCTGCCATTGTAGGTGCTGGTTTGCGGACGGCGAGCATTCGGTTGCTCATCGTCCGATAAGGACAAGAGAAATGAGGTTCATGCGCATCTCAAAGAGCGTAAGTGCCCGGCAGGGCTATGTACGCTGGGGCCGTTATGGCTTTCAGAAAAGAACAAAAGGGTTTACTTAAACCCCTAGAACACAAAGAGCAACTGAAGAACACAGGTGTTATTTTATTTGGTAAAACTTTGAGATACGCTCTTGCTTAACCCATGAGCAGGAAAAGTCATTTAGTGACATCCCACCTTAAAATCCAAAAGGTTGACACCGAGTCCCCCCAGATCGAAGGCAACGAAGGAACGGGTTAGGGGTTTAGTCAGTAAGAGTTTGACACGCCCTCCCGCTCCGCCCAAGAGCGGGAGAAGTCATGCTGATGATTACCCTAACAGAAAAAAAACCCAAGAGCGGGAAAAGTCATTTAGTGTCATCCCACCTTAAAAAAAAACGCACCGCATCGCTACCTCGCACCCATTCGGTGGAAAACACCCTTAGGGTTACGTTTTTTGTCACGATAAGACGGACGGTGATATATTGGCTGAAATAGACGGTATTATCTGAAAACCGATTTAAGATACACTTCGCACTTATTTAGGAGTCCCTTTTATTGACTTACTGAGTGTTGAGATGAAGACAAATAGTTCTAGACTTGGCATTCGATTTGGTGTCCTTAAAATACACAGGCAGAAAAGCCTAATCCATTTAGGCTTAAGGGACGGTTCACATCTGACGGAAAATGCGTCGAGCGTATCATTGGTCGCGTCCACTCCGTCAAATTAGACCTTTCACATTAAGCGTCTAATCAGTTTGTCCGTTCAGCATCTACAGAACGATACTTATTTATTGTTATTGTAAACTCAAGAAATAGAAATTGTTAGAACAGTCGCTATATTTTTTTGTCGCTAGACAGATAATTTATGCAAAGATCTAGCAAAAAAGTCTACCTAAGTCCTCACTACCTCTTACGTCGACCGACAATGCGTTGACGGAAACGGAATAGACGCTGTACGCTCGACGCACTAACGTATCATCGGTTGAGTGTGAAGGGTCAAGTGTTTTTCTATACATTTGTCTGTTCTGGCGTTACGCGACCGATAATACGCGACGTATGTTCCGTCAGATATGAACCTTCCCTAAGTTAGAAAAGATCTGAAAAGAAAGAGGAAAAATAATGTTAAATGTTATTAGACGTCTGAAAGAATCAGTCGGGAAGATAAAAATAAAACGTGCCTAATCATATTTATTACCTACTTTTGACAACAAACAGAAAGACAGGATTATTTTCACAGATATACATATAATACAATTTACTAGAGACTTCGTTCGTGAGAATGTTTTCAAGAATAATTTAACACCCTTCAAACCGTATTTTGAGGGTTGTTTTGGAAAAATACTAATAGCAGTATAGTTTATTTATTAGTTTATAATTAGAGGAGCTCGTGGCTAGATAATAACAGCCGCAGCGTCGATCTTCAATTAAAAGCAACGCTTGCAAAGGTTGGTCTGTGGATGGGTGACCATCTTAACATAACGAGTTTCTTCCGTGTCTCGGAAAGCACGTTAAGCCGTAGGTCGTGGCTGTCATTTGTCAAGTAGATCTTTGGCTGTCGTTACGGATAGTCAGAAGCCAGTAAATCTGACTTCAGTCTTGCCATGAAGTACCGTGTTACCCCATTTAACGGGTTGTAGAGGTCTGGCAGCCGCTTCTCGTAAAATACTGGTATTCAGTTAAATTCAGCTTGACTGGAAGCCGACCCCAATATAGTTGGGAAAAGGCTAGGCGGATGATGATTAGTTTATAATTTTAGCATATAATAATGTATTTTATTATTATAAACAACTTTTATATTTATTCTGTCTCAAGTATGTGTTATTTGTTTATTGTGCAAACCAGTGTTGTCTTTTTTAACCAAAAAATTTGCTGGTAGAGAAATAGGCTGTCCAACACAAAAATTATTTCACAATTTTAAGTAGTAGTTCCTGAAATAAGCATATTCTAGCAAACTTTTTAGATTTTTAATTCTGGATTTAGGTTTGTCACCTAACTCCTCCAAACCGGATAGACTAATCTGGATAAAACTTTGTGTGTAGATTTTATTGGATCTCTAGATGGATTAAAAATACAATTAACCCCGAATTGATGGAACTGCTATCGGGTTCTCAATTTTCATTTTCGACAAAATGCCAGGTTACTATAGATTTCAATTTTACAATAAATATGGATTTCTACAAAATGCAGTAAGTAATTTGTCGGTATAATTATTAAGAAATTCTTTCAAAAATAAGGATTGCTACTTAGAAAATCTTTAATGTCCTTCATTACCATTAAAACCAACTCAATCTGAACTTAATACGCCTTTTTAAATTAACACAAACATTAAAGGCCATACGCACGTACGCTACTACCATAGACTGCTGAAAAGGATCAACTGTCAAACTTTCTTTCCCTTATGTTTTAATATTATTAATGTGTATATGTCACCGTTAATGTGCGTAAATCAGAATGAACGTTTACTAGTTAATCTGCATATAAACGGTGTGTTATATATTTTTTTAAGTCATATATAAACTTATGCCTGACTGCGATCCCACCTGATGGTAAGCAGTGATGCAATCGTAGATGGTGAGGCGCACTAGTTTATTAATGTTTGAATCCCCGACCGGTCTCATGAGACCGCGCTGTCATTGTCTTACTATTGTGTCTCGTTTCGCGGGTAGGTGATAGGTTAAGAGCCTATTCACTCTAGCCTTGAAGCACCCAAATTATTATCGGACGGGAAGACCGCAGCAAGCAAATTATTCCAGTCCTTCGATGTACGCGGTATAAACGACGAAACGAGTCCGCTTAGTCCGGACCGTAGAGGTTTGAACAACGTAAGGATGGATACTCGCCGTACGACGGTTTGTCCGATGGTAAAAAGGGAAGTTTGATTTTTCACTACTTCAAAAGGTTGCTGATTTGAGAATTAGATAACTTCAGCATAGTACCTCCACGCATTCCTGAAAAAAAGATTCTTGACAGACTGACTACAAAGTAATTCTACAAAGGTTCCATTTTTGTTGACTGAGGTAACAAAACCTTAAAAAGATGAAAAATCATACTTCACGGTAAAGTAGACTTTATCATTAAATCTTTTGACGAGATTATCTGCATCTAGTAGCCGCAGTAGAGGCTAGAGGATGAGACCCTTCTCGTCCTCTCTCGTGAGTACCTCTTTGCCTTGATGGTCCTTGTTGTGTTATTTATGGTGACTTGGACTGCTCTTGACTTGCAACATGTTTGTGATCAAGCTACTCAAAGTCGAGTCCACGTCGTTTCTCTCAAGGACTGTGCTGAGACTATGAAATATAGTTTTGTCAAAGTTGTTCTTGATGTCAATTACGACAGCCATTGGCGAACATTTATGTTAATCAGCGTTCGATCTTTTAGTCTACGCTGTCTGGAGTGCAGATTTCGTTGATTTTGAAGTACTGTCTTGCCATGAAGTACCGTGTTACCCCCGTCAATGGGTCTGGTAGGCAGCCGCTCCTCGTAAAAATACTGGTATTCAGCTAAATTCAGCTTGACTGGATGCCGACCCCAATAAAGTTGGGAAAAGGCTAGGTAGATGATGATGATTTTCACAAGAGAAGATACCTGCCATCCAAGGTATCTACCACAGAGCCTCTCTAAAGTTTGCAGTACAAGCAGGTTAGGTTTTGCAGTGGGGGTTTAAGGGTAAGGCTTTACTTAGCGTAATGGGTTGTGGAGGTCTGGTAGGCAGCCGCTCCTCGTAAAATACTGGTATAATTCAGCTAAATCCGACTTGACTGGAAGCCAAGAAAAGGCAGATGATGATGATGTGCTTTACTTAACGTGCCGTCTGTTTTTCAGTGCTCACGCTCATCTCGCGCCATACGAGTGATACGTATCTATATGCTATAGAGGCTTGTTAGATTTGCAGAAGTTATGGCATAAAGAACTCCCTGCTAGTTTTAGTAGGGCCAAGGATTCACCATCCAGTCCTTTAGTTGAGAAGATGACTCCTACTGCTATAGAAGTGGAACGATAAAGAGTTTCCCCGCAGTAACTCTTTCAAACAATCTATTAGATTCCGCGATCTGTGGCGTTAACAAATAAAAATAAAATGCCGGGAATCGCAGGCTGTAAAACACAGGCGAGGAAATAACAAAGCAATTAAATCGACACTTAAGAGGCTGCGAGACGGTAGAGGTACCACTTGACAACCGTACGGTGTTGCCTTGGCTTCAACATAGTCATTTAGTGAAATGTTTCTTGGTGCTATAAGGCTACAACATAGCTATCTTAATATATTTTATAAATAAATTATATTGATGTAATGTTTTATTATACAACTATACAAATATTTACATCCTTACAAATATATAACTAACTAGCTTTTGCCCGCGGCTTCGCTCCCGTCAAATGACTACCCTACATATCCTACGCTACCCTACCCTACCTTCCCTACCTACCCTACACTACCCTACACTACCCTACACTACCCTACACTACCCTACACTACCCTACACTACCCTACACTACACTACGCTACACTACACTACCCTACACTACCCTACACTACCCTAGACTACCCTACACTACCCTACACTACCCTACACTACCCTACACTACCCTACACTACCCTACACTACCCTATACTACCCTACACTACCCTACACTACCCTACACTACCCTACACTACCCTACACTACCCTACACTACTCTACACTACCGTACACTACCCTACATTACCCTACACTACCCTACTTTACCTAACTTTTTTTTTTTTAGATTTAAACTATCCTATCTCTCAAGTTGGATCGAACTGCACATGGTGTGTGAATTTTATTATAATCGGTTAAGGGGTTTAGGAGTCCATTGAGGACAAACATTGTGACACGAGATTTATATATATTAAGATTATGCTATACAAGCAACTGAACTAATAGGCTAGAGGCACTACTTGTCAACCATGCGGCGGTGTTAGATTGGCTTCAACATAGTCTTTTAGTAAAATGTTTCCTGGTGCCACAACCTGTGTTTATGCTATGTCAACTTTTAGGAGTATGTACAAGGTTTATAAAATAAAAAATAAATTTTGTTTGGCATTACCTTAGATTTTGGCATAAACAGTTTATCTCTAATATCGATCCTCTATGTAAGAAATGAGGGCCCAATTTAACAGTCCATAATTCGCTTATTTTACTTGAACAAGTTTTGATTCCAACTTGCACATTTCTTTTGAAATGCGTACTAAACTAAATCTTAAACATATTTTCAAAGAGTTTAACAAATGAGCCCTCACACACGCACAAATTATTTTATGTATACCCGCTATATTTTACCGTTAGAGTCTTACAATCCGGTCACATTAACTTGACGCATCTCTGAAATGCGAGCATCCCCTTGCTTTTCACCGCATTCCCTTTGCTGGCCCGGCAAGTGTCAAGTATGGTCAGCGTCTTTGGTATCGATAATTCGATACGTGCGTCGATAATTTAGATAGTTCTCTGTTGTTGTTATATTGTTTTTGGATATCATTTCATCGATGCCAAGCATCAAGTTAATGTGACCGAATCGTTCGTTGATTGTTACATAACCGAATTACTTTAGTGCCACTAGTCTAACGCATCAACTAAGCTATACCACCACCGATGAATACTGTTCCACAATAATACAAGTTTAATACTAGTTCGGGGAACAAGGTAAATCAGTTATGTGTAAGCTGGCAACCTTATTAGACTTAGCTAGTGAAACTGTTACATATATTTTGAATGATTATTACCATAGCATAGCATCATGAAGGCGGACAGTGGCAAAAGCCGGGATTAACGCCAGGTAGAAGGTAGAAGTATTACCATAGCATAGCATCACTCTTATAATGTTTCCACTGCTGGGACTCAGGCCGATTCTCTAGGAGAGGGAATGATTAAGATATACCTAAATAGATAGATATAAGATAGATAAAATAAAAAAAGATTTAAGTTTCTGTACAATTAATAACTTCTTTTGGTGTACAATAAAGTTTATTCTATTCTATGATTTTTGTTAAGCTATTCAATTATTTTATAGAGTCATTGGGTGTTTTTGATCGATGGCAGAGTTCAGTTTCTTTGAAACAGTCAAAAGAAGGAAAAAGGGTGGATATTTGTTAGTGAAGGTACAAGAGTGCTTCTAGGCAAGCATGCTCCATCGCCAAACACACACCTGGTGAGATAGCGGATAACGCGAGTAAACCAATAAAAAAATAACTGGGTTTTGAAGCGTAATATTAGAAATGCAATCGCATTTCTAATATTTTGTTTTGGCATAAAAAAGAAGGAACAATCCAGATAATAGCAGAAAATATTCTGTCAGAACGAGCTAAGACCGAAACCACTTGACCGATTTCAAAAATTCTTTCACAATTGGAAAGGTATAGCCTATGTTACTCAGTGTATAAGGCATACACACTGCTAACATAGGCTAGTTTACTTCCTATTTAATAATATTTAGCTGTGAAATATTGTCGTAGAAATATCAACTAACCGCTGCAGCCCCAGGTGGAGCAAGATAAAGTCTTAAACTTTTACTAACTTAAACTAGCTCCTATGTTCCTTCTTTGCCTTGCGTCCCAGAGCCCCGGAGTTCCCTTTCGGAGGATCCATGACATGTGGATGGTTACAAAGAGCCTACGCCCTTTACTCAGATCTACTAAATATACACAAACATCATCTACATCATCATCTACCTAGCCTTTTTCCCAACTATGTTGGGGTCGGCTTCCAGTCAAGCCGGATTTAGCTGAATACCAGTATTTTACGAGGAGTGGCTGCCTACCAGACCTCCACAACCCATTAACTGGGGTAACATAGTACTTCATGGCAAGACTGAAGTCAGATTTTACTGACTTTCCGTAACGACTGCCAAAGGTCTAAAAATGACAGCCGGGACCTACAGCTTAACTTGCTTTCCGAGGCACGGAGGAAACTCGTAAATATACACAAACGTTTGATAAAAATCGATCAAGCCATTTCAGAGGAATCCGATAACAAACATTGTAACACGAAAGCTTTATATATTTTAACATTTAACAATAAAAAGCCCGACATAAATAATGCCTTTTAAACTTACTGACAAACCAATTTCATTTGTAATCTTAATTAGAATTCAAATTTTCAGAGTCTTAGGCTGCGCTGGTTTTAAGCGGTTAAACTTAAATTAAATTCCAATTTAAATAATGATTTTCCTCGAAGAACACTTGTCGAGAGTCGAAATCTCCTTAACTGGTAATTTGCGTGTTTTGAAGTTTGGCTTGTTCAAAGTTCAACATCACAAAATATGGACGGAAAATCGGCTTCATATATTGTTTTCCTTTTCTCTACTACAGTATGTTGTTACATAATAAAAGCACATCCTGAAGGTAGTATGATTCAGAATATTGTTTTAATTTCAGCTATTTTTAAAATTAGTATTTCTTTATTCTTAAACTAGCGACTTTACCCGCATGAAAGTGTGTTCAAGTTCTTCATACAAACTTTTATAAGACTGGGGGGGTCCAGTTTTATAATGCATCGAATAAATCCTATTCAATTATATGGGAAGTATTTCAGGTTACAGGCGCTCATAAATATTTTGTAGAAAACTCCTTTTTTTAGCTGGGAAATCATCAAAATGACTTCTCCCGCTATTGGGGCACAATAACACCCTCTTGCACAATAACACCCGCTAACACCCGCTCTAGGAGAGCCGCTAACACCCGATAACACCCGCTCTTGCACAATAAAACCTTTGCACAATAACACCCGCTATTGGGGCACAATAACACCCTCACCTGTTCCTTCTTTGCCTCCATTCCAGGGCCCGATTTTGAACCCATTTCACTTCTGAAAAGAAAATCGGAAGCCTCAGAGGCTTCGACCCTGCTGGGCCTCTACAATCCGTAGTTAATACGCAAGTTATAGCGTGGCCCCGTTTCCGGCATATCTCTCCGTAAGATTATTATCAAGAGGGCTTTGAGTTCAATGCTCTCTTTAGGGTCGTCTTAAAGTAGGTTTGGCTATGATGCGCAGTTACAAGGGAAAGGTATATTTTGTGACCTGAATTGAGTTCCGTATCTCTACTATGGATCTTTTTGAGAGTGTTATCGGCAGTAGGTATTACCAGCAAATAAAAACTAAGATTTTTTATTTAAATTTATAGATAATTATTTTAATGCTTGTCTTATTTTTTTATTTAATTAAGGTTTACCAACAGTTGATACAGATGTTTATGGATATGAACTTACAAGTAATAGTGTCTTAAATCTAACTGTACAACCAATTACAGGCAAACACCACATGCAAAATGCTCGAGCTAAATATTTTTTTTCTACCCGAAAATGAATATAAATATCGTACTTACGCTTGATATTACATGTGGACGGATGGAGAGGAAGAGGGAGGCCAAAGAAACGATGGATGGACTGTGTGAAGACTGATATGAAAGAAAAGGGAGTCAGTGATGTTATGACGGGTGACAGGACAGAATGGAAGAAAAAAACATGTTGCGCCGACCCCAAGTAATATGGGATAAGGGCAGGAAGATGATGACTTACGCTTGATATTATAAGTTTCTCAATTCTCTTCCATTTGGAGCTGTTAGAATGATACACTTTCATTTAGAGGCTTTAGATTGATTGGTTTGGCGGTAGTGTCTTCCGAATCGAGACGGAATGTGATGAGGTCGCATCCTTCAGTGGCTGCCGCAAGAGTGAGGGAAGTTACACCTTCACTCCTCGGTCCCCTTGACAGGAGCCGTCTCATATAATTTAGCACCCAAAAATAAAAAAAACGCTTGATGGCTATGAATTAGCATTAGCATTAGCGGCCTTATAATGTTCCCACTGTTGGGACTCAGGCCTCCTCTCTAGGAGAGGGGATGGGCCGTAATTCACCGCGCGGGCCCAGTGCGGTTTGGTGGATGTCACATGTCTTCGAATTTTTGGTTTTAGGACATGCCGGTTTCCTCACGATGTTTTCCTTCACCGTTGACCGATGGCTGTGAATGAATGGCTATATTAACCAAAAGTTGAACTGAGCGCACGTTGTTGCGCAAGTACAAAAACTCTGTGGACCAAACAAAAAATCTTCATTCAGAGGACAAACAAATTTTTTGCCGAATAAAACACATGCGTAGCAATGTATTTTACCAGTAGCTGAGGACAAAAACCCCGTGGCCGTTTCACAAAAGATCTACATTCATGACAGGACGCCAAGGATATCGTTAAAAACCTTTTCGGTAATTCCGCCCCGCGTTCTACATTTTTTGGCAGCATTTGAAAAATGTTACGTTTTTCACGAGCTTCAGACATTTCCTGGCGAAAATTTACCTGCGAAAATGATCGTGACTCCACTTTTTCTGTTTGATGTTATAAAGGTGAATACGGTTTATCCGACGTACCTTTTTCTTGCACGTTCTTCTCCATAGAAATCTACGTTTTGAAACGTGCAATTTGGCTTCACTTTTTTTTGACTGAGCGATATTTTGACAATTCAAAAGTCTGATAGTGGTCTATTTGAAATATAGTTTCTGATTTCTTTACTTTTAAAGACAGTACTAAAGATAAGTGGAAATGGCAATGAACCATAATGTTACAGGTAGTTAAAAAGTGCATGTAGGTACATTTTTTTAGGTAGGAATTCATAAAATGATTTTTTCCACTCTTAGTGGAGCGAGAAGGAATATATTTGAGAGTACTTGGACCTCACAGTCTGAGGTTTTCAACTCTAAACGGTTAAAAAATTGACTTTCAACAAGGCTAGTATATTTCCATCGCTTGAGGTTCTCCGCAGCTGCAACAAAATCACTGGGCAGCAACTCAACAACAATAACCGATTGCATCACTGCTTACCATCAGGTGGGATCGCAGTCAAGCGCTAGTTTATAACCATTAAAAAAAAAACAAACCATTCACTCTTTCCTTCTTCTTCTTTCTGTTCTTTTTTTATCATTATGAAACATCAAGCTAGGAAGATGGGATGGTGCAAGAGTATCGACACAAGTAGCGTCCCTTACTAGAGGCCTACCCATCTTCCAAAGAAATAACGACATGCCATCCGATCGCTTGTCATCGTCGCTTACCATACCATAGGGTTCTAATACGGCCGCAACGCCGACGGTGACAAGAACGCGACAGATGATGTCATTGATATTCGCATGCCACGCTATGCGACCCGCACTTAGGCTGCACGACAGACCGTGTTGTCCGAGGCTGTTGACAACATTGCCACCGTGGTAGCGATGAAGAGAACAACAAGATGCGCTTAGTCGAAGGGAAACAGCGAAGCGGAAATAGTATCGTCGATCAAGATGCCTATGTTCGACGACGATAGAATGATAGTCTGAGGTTATTGACAACTTCATCACAGTAGCAACGATGAGAAGAACAACAATTAATCAATGTTCTTAAGCAATAAATTCTTAAATAAGTAAATACACTATCAAGCTTAAGTATTTGCTTATAAAGCTAGAGAACCTAATTTGGATAGCAGCCAAAATACTCGTACAATACGTTAGTACTAGCTAGCTACCCATAATCCTTTAAGTACTGGGATAAAATAAATTAAGCTTCTAAGTATGCACTTAAATATACTGAATAAAGTTGTATATAGTATTGGAGATAATAAAAAGGGCTTATAAATACACGCGTGAATGCATGATTTATTCTTTTCATTATCATAAAACATTTCACTCGTATCTTTAGGCCTGATAACCTTAGCAATGGAGGTGGTGGATTTATACAAGATATGGCAACAAGACTTGTAATTTAAAATGTCACTTACGGGATATTTTCCGTGATTGTTCATTGTTTACTACATTGCGTTGAACTAATGTCGTTCCCGCTTTCCGCTCAAAAATACCTATCCAACGGTGTAACTCACTTAACTATTAGAGGGTCCCAAGATTTGCATCCTCCTTTCCGCTCTAAAACTATTCACCCGAAAACATTTGTATATTACACTTCCTATGTTTATTCAAGAGTTCAAGCACACCGTTTAAATAATACATATATGCAAAAGGACCTATTCAGTGCACACACAACCGGTATAACGGACATACAAATATTTATGTAAGGCCACTGTAACCCAATTAGGTTTGTTTGTTGTCAAACTGCGAACTACCCAGTTATAAAGGTGGGGCAGGCCATGGCCTAGACAAAACCACAAACATAGAATAAATATGCAGAGAATTACAGAAGGGTTATGCATAACTATGATTGAATTTGTGACAATCTGTGCTGGCTTTGATTGGATTGGATTTTAAGATGAACTAATTTCACCTTGTCCAAACCCGCGATATTAGTCGGTTAGTTTTATTATATTATTATATCTAGCCTATGCTGTCCCACTGCTGGGCAAAGGCCTCCCTCCATTCCTTCCATCGTTCCCGGTTTTGAGCCACTTCCTGCCAATTCTCAAGGAAGACATCCAAGTCGTCCCGCCATCTCCTTCTTGGTCTGCCGCGACCCCGTCGCGCGATTTCAGGGCACCAACCGCGGCGCGCGGCGGTTAGTTTTAGTACTAGATTTTTAGGAAGCCTCAAAACGGATAGGTTAAGTTAGAAGACTACGGCGGGAGCTTCGCCCCACTCAGAATTCGTGGTAATTTCTTTGATAAAAAGCCAGAAATAAGATCCCCACGGAGCTTCAGGCGAGTAGGGAGAACTAGTTTGGCCTAGGCAAAACTAGTATATCTTAAAATCGGGTTTAACGGTAACATAATTATATGAAGTCTCGGGAGTTCAACAAAGCCTGCTTTCATTTGCTTAGTTGACTTCTAGAAAGCATTCAAATTGAATGGCATTGCCTAATCTTTGGGACACCTTATTGCGAACGGGTACACCGAAACACCTAGTGCAAATGTTGAGAAGCCTGTATGAACATGGCACTGCATCAGTGAGAACAGATGGAGTTTTCTCAGATAGCTTCCATCCCCGCGCTGGAGTTCGACAAGGGTGCATAATGTCCCCACTTTTGTTCAACATATACACAGAACTGATTATGTGCATTACCTTTGAAGACTGGGCAAATGGTGTTACGAAAGGTGGATAAAAAATTGCCAATCTGTACTACGCACATGTACACAGTAAATGCCTGATATGCCTTCTCGCTTTCCCTAGAGTGAGAAGAGTCATTTGACGATTTCCCAACTAAAAAAAACTTCTGATTAAAATATTTTGGGGCTTACGGACGATAAACTATAGGTAGCTCGCCATACAGGCTTTCGGAAAAGACTAAGGCCGGGTCGTGGCGTGTTGTGTTCCACGGGCGCTTCAAAGAGATTTCAGCTAAATTGACGTGGCCAGTGAGGACCAACGCCTGTCAGCGCTGCGGATTGTTCAAAGAAGTTACCGTAGTTTTTACCAAAAAGGCAATTGCAGGAACACTGAGTTTATGGCAGTAAAATAGATTTAAGTTATTGTATAAACTATACTGTTACTTTTTGATGCACAATAAAGTTTATTCTATTATTAGCGTGAGCACTTATTTGATGATTTACAACGTAAAAAAGAAAAAAAAAACATTTATTCGTACCTCATACATTCGTATAAGTACAATAAAAATAAAATAGGTATGAGAAAATAACATTAAAATTAATCATTAAGGCACCTAATTCAACATAATAATTATGATGTATTAATATTTAAACTATAAATAATGTAGCGCCGGTATTTTGTCAGGGTTCACTGTGATGCCACAGACACATTAATGGACGTTAAATAAACTATCGAAATAAAACAATAACAGCTATCTACTAATGAAAACATTGATCAAAATTTTGAATTTATGTTAATATGTGCAATCATCATCATCATCTGCCTAGCCTTTTCCAAACTATAGAATGTTAATGTGTGCAATGTAAATGTTAAACAAATATTTAAAACAATATTTTTTAAATATGAAGAGCTCGTGGCTAGATAATAACAGCCGCACGGGTCGATCTTTAAGGTTAAGCAACGCTTGCGTAGGTTGGTCTGTGGATGGGTGACCATCTTAACATAACGAGTTTCCTCTGTGCCTCGGAAAGCACGTTAAGCCGTTGGTCCCGGCTGTCATTTGGAAATCTTTGGCAGTCGTTACGGATAGTCAGAAGCCAGTAAATCTGACTTCCAGTCTTGCCATGAAGTACCGTGTTACCCCAGTTAATGGGTTGTGGAGGTCTGGTAGGCAGCCGCTCCTCGTAAAATACTGGTATTCAGCTAAATCCGACTTGACTGGAAGCCGACCCCAACATAGTTGGGAAAAGGCTAAGCAGATGATGATGAATATTTTTTAAATATGCACAATGCATACAATAGTAAAAAGACCTTCTGTTTTTATTTTATTCTGTGTCACAAATAAAGCCTTAAAATATAGTGGGATTGCAACAACTTAGTTTTAGTTTTAAGTAGTTATAATGAGGATCGTGTTTTGTTTATCTTTTTGCTGAGTTTCCCAGAGTTTAGAGTTATTTAATGGTTTTTTGGGTGTGGGACCTATAAGTTTTGGATCGGCTTTTATGGCGTAGCATTGAATATTACTATAACTTAGAATTAATTTGTTGTATGATTTATCGTTTTTGGTTAAAGTTTTGTTTTTACAAACTTAGCACATTTACCTACTCTGAGCATGACCAATTATTATAGCTACAATTGTAAGAGAGCCTAAACAATACGGTGTAATATTAGCGCAAATGATTGTCAAAGAGTACAAAATAAGTAGATTATGTATTTGAAGTATTTGCCAGAAAACGTATGAAGTTAATATTATCGATTCGTTTCGCTGAGGCAACCAATACCACAACAGAATTCTCAGCTCCATATTTTTCATTTGCGTAGATTTTAGTCAATAAAAGCCTTAATCATTTCACTCAGAGTGGGAGAAGATATGTGATAAATTCCCATCCATAAAATAGTGTACCTACAATATATAAATTATCTTGTACTGTAAAGGGTAAATGAAATGGAACGTAAACACAAAAGACTTACTGGAAACAAATCAACTGCATTTTTTTAATTAAATTAATTTGCTTGTGTGTTCAATTGTGATTAATTAAATTCTTTGTTTTAATCGAGTCTGATCGTAGTTTAAATTCATTATTTTTCTCTTTTACCATATTTAAGAGTACGCTACACAAGATAATTAAATAAAACAATGGATTCAATGGTTCGATTTAACTAAAGGTGTAAAATTTAATTAGTACTGTTGAAGCGGTATTTTTTCATCTGAACAAATAATGAGCAAACACAGACACTTTTTTTAGGTGAGTGATCATCAGAATGACTTCTTTCGCTTTTGGACGGAGCGGCAGGGCGTATCAGGCTTTTACTGACTAAAACCTACTCACATGTTCCTTTTTTGCCTTGACGACGTTGGCCGCCGAGCGGCTTAGGACTTCGAGACCCACCGGCCTCTGACAGGGTCCCAGCTCCCGGTGGAAGTGTGCAGCGCATGCGATGGACGCAATCCATGAACGAGAACGTCATGCGCTCATACCTACTACGGGGCTACAGAGGGGGGAACTAACCTGACTGCGTACCGTGGTCGGATGCTCTCTCTGTTTCAGGTGCTTGAGCCAGCTGTCAACGTTTCGGACCAACGACTGTCGGATTAGGTAAACCCCCTTGCCTTTCGGAAGCCAACCCTTGACCCCAGTATGCATTGGCCCTGCTGGATCCCTACAGTTTTAGTTTAACATCTCTTTGAGGCACTCGTGGAAGAAGAAGATTTTTCATCATAAAAACCCTACCCGAGTATATTTTCTCCTTCTATGTCAATTCTATCCAAAGGTTGTCCGTAAAAAATCGCTGTTAGCGATAAGACCGTCCATTGTGTACCCTACTAATCTTGACCCCTTTTAAAAAAAATATTTTTATGGTGTACAATAAAGAGTATATAAATAAATAAATAAACACCCTTTTACAATACAGCCATCTTAGGCCACAAACTTCACCAATCAAACGTCATTTCGCAGAACAGGTTAACAGATCTAAATTAATTAATTCTCACGACTTATACCAAATAAGTAATTTGTTGCTGAAATCTGACACGGAAACCTTATTACATTCGTCTGTCACGTGTTTCATTTCCCGCCCAATTTTAAAGCGTCTAGCCACAGAGTAGCGATATGTGTCAGAACTTTCTATAGGTACGAACTGAACGCGTCACTGAGTGACAGCATTGGTTCATAAAAATTGACAGTTTTAACAATAGACATCTATTGTTAGAACTATGCATGTTAAAAAAAATGTTATTTATCCAGTTTATTAAAAAAATATATAAATGGGGTGATTGGGGTCCGTTTACATCTTAAGGACCCAAGCCAACCTCACCTGCTAGCGGTGCACCCTGCTGTTCAACGGACGAGGCTCTGGCGACCCTGGTTTCCCTCTCGTAGGGTTGTGGGGGTCAGACGGCTGGTCGCCCCACGTAAAACCAACTTCAGTCACATATACATGGAATGGCAAAGAATAATGTGGGTACTTGGGCTAGGGCGTCGCCGAACAACGACGCGCAGGCACATCGCCTTAAACCTGCGATAAGTGGGCTAGGGCTACCGTGTCAAGTACGGGCACGGCTAAAGAAGTTAGTACCCAAAAAGAAGCTCCGCTTTGCCACCTGGAACATTGGCTCTCTAACTGGACGTTGCAGAGAACTCGCGGACGTACTTGCGAAACGTCGGGTCCAGTGCGCCTTCCTTCAGGAGACGCGCTGGAAGGGGAATAAGTCCCGTGACATCGGGCAGGGGTACCGGCTAATGTACACCGGATCACCATCGGGCAGGAACGGAGTAGCCGTAGTACTGTCTAAGGACCTCCAAGAAGGACTTCTTGAAGTAGACCGATACAGCGACCGGTTGATGCGAGTTAAGGTGCTGATCGAAGGGTCGGTAACGAACTTAGTCAGCGCCTATGCTCCTCAAACTGGCTGCTGTGAGTCTGAAAAGGAGGCCTTCTGGGATGAGTTCGAGGACGTATTGCGCGCTATTCCGAATTCTGAAGATATTTTGGTTGGGGGGGATCTCAACGGTCACGTAGGTCAGCGTGCTGGAGAGTACGGACGTGTTCACGGTGGTTTTGGCTATGGCCAACTAAATGCAGAGGGAGTCAGCATACTCAGGACCTGCGCTGTGTCGGACCTAGCCATCGCGAATACGTTCTTTCAGAAGAAGCCCCAGCATCTTATTACGTACCGTGGTGGCTCATACTCAACCCAAATTGATTACCTGCTGGTGCGACGGTGCAACATTGGCAAGGTTACCAACTGTAAGGTTATCCCAGGCGAAAGCTTAACGGCTCAACACCGCCTCCTTGTCATGGACCTGGCGATCGTATCAAGGAAAAAAGTGACCCAGAAACGCAATCCCCGCACCAAGTGGTGGTTGCTTAATGGTCCTAAACTGTCGGAATTCATCGCGGAGGTCGAGCACCTCGAGATCAGTTCTCCGCATGAGTCCGCTCAAGAGATATGGAGTAGGATTCATTCAGCAATCACCGCCGCGGGTAAGCGCGTCCTTGGCACTTCTCGTGGTGGTCGCACCATGGACAGGGAGACGTGGTGGTGGGATGACGGGGTGCAGGAGGCGACCCGGAAGAAGAAGGTATTATTTAAGAAGTGGCAGGGGTCCAACTCTCCGGAGGACAGGGAGGCATATGGAGCGGCAAAGCGCGCTTGCAAAAAAGCAGTAGCCAGAGCCCGCAGCAAAAGTTTGGCGCCCTTGTACGACAAGCTGGAAACTGCGGAGGGGACAAAAGCTTATTTTTAAGCTGGCGCGGGCCCGGGAAAAAGCTACACAGGACATTAGCAAATGCCTCTGTGTAAGGGACGCCCAGGGTAAGCTGCTCTATGATGCCCCCTCTGTTAAGGAGAGATGGTGCACATACTTCGAGGAGCTGTCTAACAAACAGCATCCCCATAACCTTCCTCCCGAACCGCCTCCTAACCTTGGTCTTATTTCCCCTATTTCCCCCGACGAAACTCGCATTGCTCTTCGCCACATGAAGAACCGGAAATCGGTCGGGTCTGACAATGTGCCAATCGAAGTGTGGAAGGCCATGGGCTCACATGGTGTGGACCTTCTGACGGATCTATTTAACCGCATCCTGACCACCAAGGAAATGCCGAACCAGTGGCGATCAAGCCTTATTATTCCTATTTATAAAGGCAAAGGTAGCGTACAGGATTGTAGTAACTACCGCGGTATTAAGATCATGTGCCACACCATGAAGCTCTTCGAGCGCATAATTGACACAAGGCTCCGTAGCGAGTGCACTGTCTCTGAGTGTCAATATGGATTTCGGGCGGGCAACAGCACCATGGACGCAGTGTTCGCCTTGCGGACTCTGACCGAGGCATACAGGGAGAGAAGGAGAGCTCTGCATATGGCCTTTTTAGACCTGCAGAAGGCCTTCGACTGTGTTCCTCGGCAGTCCATCTGGTGGGCACTTCGCTTCAAGGGTGTGCCCGAGGCCTATATTGACATTATCAGAGACATGTATCGCGATTCCGTGTCCTCTGTCCAGACCGCTGTTGGCGAATCCAAAGTCTTTCCAATATCTGTTGGCGTTCACCAAGGATCGGCTCTCAGCCCGTTCTTGTTTAACGTTGTGCTCGATGTAGTTACGGCATACATCCAAGATCAGCCTCCATGGCTAATGATGTATGCCGATGACATCGCCCTCGTTAGCCAGAACAAAGCCCAACTTGAGCGGAAGGTCAACATTTGGAAGGACACGCTGGAAAACGGCGGTCTGAGACTAAATGTGGCGAAGACTGAGTACATGTCCTGTGGCAGCGCGGATTCAAATACCATCCGAATAGGTTCGGACCGGATCACAAGCTCCGATAAGTTCAGGTACCTTGGATCCGTGCTGCACGAGTCTGGCAACGTGGACGACGATGTCCAAGCACGTATAGGCGCGGCTTGGTCGAAATGGCGAGAGGTAACTGGCGTTGTATGCGACCGCAAAATGCCTCCGAAGCTTAAGGGACAGATATATAAATGCATCATACGTCCTGTCCTCCTGTACGGCGGCGAGTGTTGGCCAGCACTAGGCAGACACACCCAGGAGCTTCGCGTCACGGAGATGAAGATGCTGAGGTGGATGAGCGGCGTAACGCGATCCGATCGCATACGCAACTCATTCATCCGAGGTAGTCTTGGTGTCCGTGACGTGGGGGAAAAACTGCAAGAGTGTCGTCTGCGATGGTATGGCCACATCATGCGCCGCCCTATGGAGTACGTTGGCCGGAGATGCATGAATATGGCTGTCCTTGGCGGTAGGTCGCGTGGTCGCCCTCGCAAGCGCTGGCTGGACGTCGTCAAGTCCGACATGAGAGCCAATGGCCTTACTGTCAAGGATGTAGAAGATCGGGCAAAGTGGAGCAAGCTAAGCCGGAAGGCGGACCCTGGCAAAAGCCGGGACTAACGCCTAGTAGAAGATAGAAGAAGATTAAAAAAATATATAAATATTTTATGTAAGCTACTCAGTACCTACCGATTTTTCATTGATTAACCGAAATATTTTACAAACAAACATTTACACACATTACTTTGTTTTTTTTTTTGGACGAGCTCGTGGCTAGATAATAACAACCGCACAGGTCGATCTTCAAGGTTAAGCAACGCTTGCCAAGGTTAATCTGTGGATGGGTGACTATCTTAACATAACGAGTTTCCTCCGTGCCTCGGAAAGCACGTTAAGTCGTAGGTCCCGGCTGTCATTTGTAGATCTTTGACAGTCGTTACGGATAGTCAGAAGCCTGTAAATCTGACTCCAGTCTTGCCATGAAGTACCGTGTTACCCCAGTTAATGGGTTGTGGAGGTCTGGTAGGCAGCCGCTCTTCGTAAAATACTGGTATTCAGCTAAATCCGGCTTGACTGGAAGCCGATCCCAATATAGTTGGGAAAAGGCTAGGTAGATGATGATAACCGAAATATTTTATTGTCTAAAACTAGATATTTTGTTTTCTATTTAATTTTGTTTTTAACTGACACCCAAGATAAAGGACGCATGTCGACATTGTCTGCGCAGTTTGGGTTTCAAAAGGCTCATGTTATATGCACGAATAGCCTTATAACAATTAGTATTAAACTAACAAATGATTTTATGCTCTAAAATGATTCTCACATATTGTATTAAGCTTATGAATGAATAAAATATTGTATTATTATGTTAACTAGTTAAGTATATTTGTGTTTATGCTAAATAAAAGAATTGTATTTCTTAGCAGTGGTGGCCCAGTGGTAACTGCTCCGATTTGCAAGTTGTAGGTCGCGGGTTCAAACCCGGTCAGGCGCATTACTTTGTGTAATTTATTTCATCACCACTGCTCTCAAAACGGTGAAAGAAACCATCGTAAGGAATTCGGCATGTCCTAGAACCAAAAATTCGAAGACATGTGACATCCACCAATCCGCAATGGGCCCTCTCCAAGAGAGGAGGCCTGAATCCCAGCAGTGAGAACATTATAAGGCCCATTCTGCTAATGCTAATAATTTCTTTCTTTTCTTTACAGTTTTAATCTTAGCATAGCATCAGCCTTATAATGTTCCCACTGCTGGGACTCAGGCCTGCTCTCTAGGAGGGGGAGGGATTTTAATCTTAAATTTTCCTTATATTAAAGGATAATAATTCAGAAGGTATGTTTTCTACTTGATTGACTTCATTATGGATGCCTTCCGTTTCCTAGCACACGAAATTGGGTCTCAATTTCAATATCTGATCACGTACACTTGACAGTACTATTAATAAATTGTGCTCTTGATAAGGAGTTTACGTCGTGAGCGGGGATAATACAGAGGTTTTTATTCTTCCTATGTGAGGGCCTGTTTCACAATGTCTGAGTAGGCACTACTCACTGAATAAATTCAAAAATGTGACAGAATTTGTATGAAATTATCTGTCAAGTAAGATACTCGAAACTTAATCATAGGTGGTGAAATAGGCCCTTAGACTTTTATTTACTAAATCCCACTACTATGGTCCTTCTTTGTCTTCTATGGTCCCAGTACCCTAGGGGTCTCTTTCGCACTGTCCCTGTCGCCTAGCGATAAGTTACCTATTCCGAAAGTTTGGAAGTTAGGATTGATTTTGCACCTCTGATTCCGCTTTCGGTTTCAGTATTTTGATCGAAAATTAATCGGAGATACAAACAAGTTTATACTTTTCGAGCTGGGAGCTTACCTCCTTCCGTACCTTCTGTCGGTTACGCATACTATTACTTTTGTGTTCATTCAGTAGATAATGAAAAGCAAAATAAATGATCACACCAATATTATAAACACAAAAGTTGTGAGTTTGTCTGTTTGTTTCTTACTTCTTTGATTTAGATTAATCTTGATACACGGGTAGACCATATCGTAAAATATTACATAGGACTTTTTATCCCAGAACTATGTTCTCTTGAGATAATTTTCTACAATAACGCGGGCAAAACCGCAGGCACCAGCTAGTAAATCACACACATTTTCCTCAAAACAAAAACACCTGATCTCCCAAATCCTCCATAATCAGAAAACACGAGTAAAAGCAAAAATATTTTGTTAATCAAATTAATTCGGGACCCTCCTAATACCGGGGCTTAGCGAACAGCGCGTCAGAATGTTCATCTTTATCATTTAAAGTTACAATGTTTGTGCTCAAACTTTGAGAAACGGTTGCCGTTTAAAGGTTTGTACTGACGAACGCAATATGAAGGGTGCCCGCCCACGACCGACAATCGGTGAACGATTTTTTGTAGGTAAAAAATAGAACACACTGATAGCAATAGTGCGACGCACAAGGCCGACAAAAAGTCGGTCAGAATATAATATAGGATTATAATTTGTGACGATTGTCAGATCTACAAAAAGTCTGTCGTGGGCGGTCTGGTGTGGACGTAACGCACGCACAAACCTACTCATATAGTTGAAATGCTCTGTTCGAGCGTTGCGAGCACGGTTCACGCGCGTATTGTGTACGGTTCGCGAGCGTAATACAATTAAATATAGGAATTATGTTAAGCCGTATGCGTTTACGAACATAGCGAACACAAACATCAAACTTGAACTTGTGGTTCGTTTGTTTGGTCGGCAGAACATTCGAACATTAATCTTCTCGAAGATAAAATTGAGTTTGCGTACAATAATCGTAAACTCTATCTTCATATCTATGGCGACTTCGTTAGTTCGAAGTAGTCGATAAAAAGTAGTGGAAAGATTTTTAGTATTCGCGAAAACATCGTCCATACAAAACATACAAACAGGATTGCCGAATGTTAACCAAATTGTTGCGTATCATGCAACGCAACCAATTTGTTCGTACGTGCGTACACGGCTTTACATTGTATGTTACGTTACAACAGTCTGTACCCTGCTTAACGGTTAAAAGTTTTGAACGTTGTTTATTGTGGAAAAGGGGAGCGTTTTGTCTGTGATTACGAGTGCTAGATCACAGTGGATTGGTGGAGTTTAGAGTAATTTTAGAAGAAATATTATTGTTTTCTTTTACTTATAGATTACTCCTGCTATCTCGTTGGAAGTTTTCGATTAGATTTTTTTTTACAATTTAAATTGTCATTTACGGGATATCTTCCGTGATTAACAACAAAAACAATAACAAACAACAACATACACAACACAAACAACGACCGGCGACGAATTGATGATTTGTTTCACAATTTAAATTGTGAAACAAATCGTGATAGCCTAAAACAGATTTTTTTTTAATAAAGTTCAGTTGTTGTATTAATTTGTTGCCCCCCGCGGTTTTCACTCTTATCTTTAGTTGCCATTGGTTGACCATTATCTTACCTGTTGGTGAGCGACGATATTATGTTCGGCGATGAAAACGCTTACCTGTAAAAAAAACAATTCACTGTTAAATTAAGACCTCTAAGTTGTAGCTGGTAAGGAATTCCACTCCTTAGCTTAACGCACAATAAATGAGTTACCCAAAGTTTTTGTACGCATGGATGTTCCTTATGCATTCAGTTGCCTTGTAATCTATACTAATATTATAAAGAGGAAAACTTTGTTTGTTTGGTTGTAATGAATAGGCTTAAAAACTACTGGACCATTTTTTAAAATCGTTTCACCATTCGAAAGCTACATTATCCACGAGAAATATAGGCTAAATTTTATTTTGGAAAAAAATAGGGTTCCGTAAGATATTTGGGTTTTTCGGGCACAAGGTGTAAAAAATCATGTTACATATAATTTATATGGCAGAACAACGTTTGCCGAGTCAGCTAGTTTTTAATAATCCTATAAACCCGGCGAGCATCAAAGCTCCTGAGCTCCAGCACACAAAAAGACCTTCAAATTGGTTGAAGACACGACTATCCAATGGCTGTTAAAACACAAATCAAGTTGTAGAGCTATAAGACAGCCGTAGCGTAATATATCACAGCGGCACACCTGTGCTAATGTGACGGGATTACACACGTCACAGCGCTTGTCAAAGTTATGGGGACTCTTCGGGGACACGCATTGATTCGTGGCATGTGTTAGGGCCGCAGTGTGGTTGGTACGTCTAAATCTTCTAGCTATCAAGAAACATGGACGCCGGTTAGGAATTCAACTCCTTAGTTTTATGCATAATGGATGAGTTATTAGTACTTACACTAACTAAAACCAACCCTTCAGTTGCCTTTTGAGTTCAAAAGAATCAGTATATCTTTCAAAGAATCCCACAGCCCTGGCAAGCATCAGGACCTTCTGAGCCCCTCACACAAAAATATCTTCAAATTGGTTAAAGATAGAAAAATCCGATGGCCATTAAAACACAAATCAATTCGTACAGCTATATGACAGCCGTAGCGCAATATATTACAGCGGCACACCTGTGCTAATGTGACGGGATTACACACGTCACAGCGCTTGTCAAAGTTATGGGGACCCTTCGGGGACACGCATTGATTTGTGACATATGTTTGAACCCACGATGTGGTTGGTACGTCTAAAATTTAAAAACATGGACATCGTTTAGGAATTCAACTCCAAAGCTTTATACATAATGGATGAGTTCCTAGTACTTTCACTAATTAAACCAACCCTCCAGTTGCCTTTTGTGTTCAAAAGAACCAGTAAAACTTTCGAAGAATCCTGTAATCCTAGCAAGCATCTGCAGACCTCATACGCTCTACAAAAATATCTCCAAATTGGTTGAAGACACACCCATCCAATGGCTGTTAAAACACAAATCAATTCGTACAGCTATATGATAGTCGTAGCGCAATATATCACAGCGGCACACCTGTGCTAATGTGACAGGATTACACACGTCACAGCGCTTGTCAAAGATTTAGGGGGGGTTTTCGGGGACACGCATTGATTCGTGACATGTGTTAGTGTGTGTGTGTTTGTGTTTATTGTGTGTTTGTGTGTGTGTTTGTATTTGTAACATGGACACCGGTTGGGAATTCAACTCCTTAGCTTTATGCACAATGGATGTGTTCCTAGTACTTTCACTAACTAAAACTAACTCTTTAGTTGCCTTTTATGTTTAAAAAAAACCAGTGAATCTTTCGAAGAATCCTACAGCCCTGGCAAGCATCAGGACCTTCTGAGCCCCCTCACACAAAAATATCTTCAAATTGGTTGAAGATACAATCATTCAATAGCTGTTAAAACACAAATCAATTCGTATAGCTATATATGACAGCCGTAGCGCAATATATCACAGCGGCACACCTGTGCTAATGTGACGGGATTACACACGTCACAGCGCTTGTCAAAGTTATGGGGACCCTTCGGGGACACGCTTTGATACGTGACATATGTTTGTACCCCGTGTGGGGGTACGCCTAAAATTTCTAGAGCTACAACTTGGGGGCAAGTTGCAGCTATCAAGAAACATGGACACCGGTTGGGAACTCAACTCCTTAGCTTTATGCACAATGGATGTGTTCCTAGTACTTTCACTAACTAAAAACAACCCTTTAGTTGCTTTTTGTGTTCAAAAGAACCAGTGAATCTTTCGAAGAATCCCACGACCCTGGTAGGCATCAGACCGTGTAAGCGCCGTCCAACAAAAAAAAAACTTCGAATTGGTTCAACACACGACCATCCGATGACTGTTAATTCACGAATCCCCGACCGGTCTCATAGGACCGCGCTGTTATTGTCTTACTATTGTGTCTCGTTTCGCGGGTATTGATAGGTTAAAACACAAATCAATTTGTAGAGCTATAAGACAGCCGTAGCGCAATATATCACAGCGGCACACCTGTGCTAATGTGACGGGATTACACACGTCACAGCGCTTGTCAAAGTTATGGGGACCCTTCGGAGACACGCATTGATACGTGACATGTGTTTAGAACCCCAGTGTAGTTGATACGTGTAAGATTTGTACCTTTTTCGTCAACAGTTTCTGTAGAATGTTAACGGTTACTATGGCATTTTTTGTTTTTGTCTTTTACTATATGCATGAATAATATAAGTACATAAAATGTTAAATGATTTTATCAGATGGCTGCCTAAAACATAATCATGTAATTCTAGGCAATGCTGCTAGTGTTTCTAGGCATATTTGGCGTGTCCAGATAACAGCAACGTCTAATTCATAGTTCGTTGATATTACAGTCATTTATGTAAGTATTTATGTTGTTAAAAGCCAAATATAGCTAATAATAATAATCAATTGGCTGGATTTGGATGAAAATATCATATCGTAAAAATAAGACTCTAGTGTATAAGTACCTAATACAATCTTTTTCATTAGGAATTGTTGTTAAAGAACGATGTAATATAATCAAAACGAATGTTGAAACTTTCATATTATATTATTAAATACGTTTAATATATTTATTATTAAGTTTTCACGATTTTAAGATTTAGTCTGTCATAATAATATAATCAAAATTTAGACTATAACCACAGTTATTAAACCCCAGAGTAACTTATATTATTGAATTAAATTCAACAAAGTTTTCTCTTCATAATTTGATGGAACGATCAAAGTTTTGCTTCATTTAAATTAATTCAGTTTCCACTGCATTAAAGCTTGTAAATCTCATTTCTTCACGAGTTCACTTCAAAAGCTGCATTTCTTTTTTCTTTTCCTTAAGCCAAGCCATAAGACTGTTCAAAACTGCAATAAAACACAGGCTTGAAGATTCAAATCCAAGAAAATTTTAATATTAAAGAATTTAAAACTGCACTTGTTTGTTCTTTTTTCGAAAAAAAAAGAAATAAAATTTGATGAGGAGACACTTTTACAAAAAAGTTTGAGTAACGGTGGCGATCAAATTCTATTGCCCTATGCTTATTACTTGAGCCCTGTGCTTATTACTCGAGTTCGAAAAAGTAATAAGATTTGAAAAAAGAATTACATTTTTTAGACGTACCTACGTAATACATACATTCTGCAGATGGCGCATCTAATATAATTTGTAATATTGTACCTACTTACTGAAATAATAGAATTTATGAACTGTTTATTTTTAGGTAAAGTTAAGAGCAGTGGTATCGATCTTGACTTACGAGTTTTAGGTTGTGGTTTTGAGGCCAGCCAGGTGCATTACTTTTTGTAATTTATTTCATCATCACTGCTCTGAAAAGTTTGAAAGAAAACATCGTGAGGAAATTGTATGGTACGGAACCAAAAATTCGAAGACGCGACATCCACCAACCCCATCCATTATGAATTCATGATGGATTATGGTCTATTTCCTCTTCTAGAGAGGAGGCCTGAGTCCTAGCTGTGGGACCATCAAAAGGCTGAGTCAATATGAGTTTGCGAAAAGCAGTTGTTCCTACCTAAAGCCAACAGTAAAGGAAAGTAGGAACAATTACTGCTAGTCGCGTGGTGATGATGATAGTGAACATTCCACCCATACGCACAGAGCATGGAAATCCCTGCCGGAGTCTGTGTTTTCTGATAGCTACAACTTAGGAGTCTTTAAGTCAAAAGTGAATAGGTTACTTCTAGGTAAGCGTGCTCCATCATCGCTTACCATCAGATAATGGTGAAACGCGAACCTATGAATAATAATAATAATAGTACATTATGATACAAGTGTGTAATGTGCGTCATTATCGTCGCGGTGGTATTAAGACCCGAGCCATGGCGAGGGTTTTAAGAGAACCAAGAACGATAATGACCAATTACTCACGTGTATCATACGACGTTTTTCGACACACTTGTGAAGAAAAAAAAAATCAACTTTATTTAGTAGGTACCTATATGAAAAGTTTATCTAAAGAAACAGTTCGTAAATGTGCAGTCAGTAAAGTTATAATTAAATATTTTGACTGTATAGTGGTCCCATGACATAGATTTTCTTGCGTACAGCACAAATCATTTTCCTCATAAATAGTTGTTGTAGACATATTTATAAAATCTGTATTTTATTTTTAAATATGGCGGCAAAAAAATTGACTTTTCTTAAACGCGTGCATGCGCGAAAAATGGCGGCCATAGACTAGCTGCTCTAGCTGTTGGTTTAGAAAAAATAAGAATGAGGTTGCATATAAACAGAAAATACAAATTCGATAAAAGATTTAAATAATTAAATATATAAAATTTTAAATAGTTTATTTAAACACGAAATTGCATGAAATAAGTAAGTAAAACACTAATTTATGTTATTAAACGCAATAACAAATTTTGTTCTTTTTTGTCTTAAAACTCTTTTTGACAAAAAAGAGGTTAAACAAAAAGGTTCTAACTACATTACCGCACATGTGCATAATAGTAATCAAAATGTCACAGTTTGGTAACGAGCCCCTTTACATACCTAAGTACAGTGCAATAACAGCCACTTTATGAGCAAGTGTGTCGAAAAAATAATTGTCGCACGCATACGTATAGGCTATAGCTACGCTATGTCAACTATGTTGTTCATCAATTGATTACTATCCTCGTAATACGAAGGCCAATGTCAGAGCACTATTATTTAATTAACAGTAAATTGTCGAAGCTATGAACACAATCTCGCTAGGGCCGCGGGGAATTACTGAAAAAGAGACTCGTGGCCTAGAACGCTAAGGACAATAAAAGGACACATGTGTTTTTTTAGTTAGTAAAAGTCTGACACGCCTTTCCGATCCATTCTTGAGCGAGAGCAGACTGAATGATTTTACCCACCTTGGGATAATTTTCCACTTTCAAGCACGCGAAGTCGCTGGCTTAAGCTAGTCAAATATAAAAATAAAACCAATAAAATATGTTTGTTAAGCTTTCACACAAAAACTGTATATTGAATGGATTTCGATTAAACTTGGTGCACGGGTATAGCATGTCCTGAAAAAGCACATAGGATACTTTTAATCACGGGAATATAGTAGTAGGATAATATCTACATTTTTTTGTAGGTGTAGTGCTTGACTGCGATCCCACCTGATGGTAAGCAGTGATCTTTGATGGTGAGGCGTACTAATTTATTCAAAGCCTCTTCAGTATAACATGGGCAAAGCCACTGGCAGCAGCTAGTATGAAATGTATATGTAAAAAATGTAATACATATATCTAAAGCTGTATGGAAATATTCTCGTAACAGCAGAAACATTTACTAAATACATTTTTATGACATAACATTTTTATTTTTACATCAATAACAAAATGTAAGCGTACTCGGAAAATGCAATTTTCCTTCCCATATTTCAAAGTAATGCTAAAACAGCTTTCATTTCGCCATATTTCATAAAAGATGACCGTTATTGTGTCCATTCTCGGCCCATTTACGTACTTTTGGGTATTTTTAATTACTTGATGTTGATGGTAGATCACGGCTTTGTTTCAGTTGGGGATAGGCAGAAGAGCAAGTGGTTTTTTCATAGGCGGAAATTGTGCGTACTTCAACTTTCTTAAGCCAATCCTAGTTCTTTTAGTTTTAGTGATTTCCAGAAAAAATCTAGTATCTCGTTGTGAATTCCGGAAGATTTAGTTTAAAACACATCGAGTTCGTTTTCGAATTGTATGCGAAATCATTTGGCATTCTCCCGATTTCTGTAAAGCTAGTGTCCTAATAAACTAATAAGCTTCACCATTAATAATTGCATCACTGCTTACCATCAAGTAGGATCGTACTTTAATATCACTTAAAAAATCTCTATTAATCTTTACATCAAAACATAAAAGAGGACGTCGAATGTCAATTGTTTCTACGAGTATACTGACCTGTCTACTGTCACATTATTACTGACTTTTTTCATCACTTGTGATCATTCTTTTTTCGCATTATTCCGTCCTTCTTTTATCTGCCCGTCTTCTCCGTCTTTCTCTCTCTCTATATATACATCCACATCTTCTTGCCCTTGTCCTATATTACTTGGAGTCGGTGCAACACGTGTTTTACTTCCATTCTATTCTGTCCGCAGTCACGCAAACATTTTCCTTTTTTATTTCTCTTTTCTCTCATGGCACTCTTTTCATAAAAACAACAAGACGTACCAGTATACAGTTACTGATTGGAGCCTCCACATCTCTCTCATATCATCTACCTAGCCTTTTTTTCCCAATTATATTGGGGTCGGCTTCCAGTCAAGCCGGATTTAGCTGAATACCAGTATTTTACAAGGCGCGGCTGCCTACCAGACCTCCACAACCCATTAACAGGGGTAACACGGTACTTCATGGCCACAGCCTCTCTCATAATTCATTCAATTTTCCCTTTAGCCTCCCTCTCCCTCTGCATCCATCTACATGTATGTAACGCGTTTCATATTTCCTCTTCAGATGATCTATACCTAAGATAAACGATTCAATTTCACACGTCACATAACATTTTAAAACTTCCTCTAACGTGCTCATTTCTCACTTTGTCAATTCTCGTCAACTCAACGGCTCGAAGGACCAAAATGTAAGGGCGAGCCCTTACATATAATGTGGAATGTTATGAAATGAAAGGATGTTAATGTTCTATAAAATTAATGTTTAATAACTCACTTCACTAATTTAATGTTACTTAAAATGTTAAATAAATGTTACTTAAAAAGACTAATTAATGTTCTATAAAATGTTAATAATATGTTAAAATGTTATGAGAGTTTGGTGCCAAACGTACTACTGACGCACTTGTGAACGTGACGATACAGCAAACCTACTTTTACTCGATTTGCAATAATAACTAACTAGGCCTGAGTCCAATGTACGGATGCTGACCGTACACTACACATCCATCTCCAAATTTTCATCTTCGCTATAAACCAATCGCTTTTCATTTGTCTTTTTCGCAACCTAAAATTTTTATTCAATCATTATTATAGGTTTTATCACAGATTTGTAGATTTTTACCCTTCTATGTGAGGGGCATCCGTGGGTCACAAGTTCTTCCAGTATCACCTTTTACTATTTATTCCAATCTATGTTTATCTCATGCGTTACATCTTAATCTACCATTGCATCATCATCATCATCATCATCTGCCTAGCCTTTTCCCAATTATATTGGGGTCGGCTTCCAGTCAAGCCGGATTTAGCTGAATACCAGTATTTTACGAGGAGCGGCTGCCTACCAGACCAGACACAGTAGGTACTTCATGGCAAGACCATCTATCAACCTATAAGTTAGTTCATTACTTGTATATACATACATTGACACACATTTATACTCTCTCAACCCAACCACACAGACAAGCCAACAAGCCAACACGCCAATACGCAAATATTTAAACACCAATGTTTATTGGCAATCACATTGATCAAGACCTTCCTTCGCCAATTACCAGGAGATCGTGTTTAAATGGGACTCAGACTGCACTGGAGGGAATGATGAGTGTTCCTAGCTATAGAGTGCAGTGTACTTCAGTGCATTTTGTAAGCAGGAGCTATTGGTTTAAGTAAATATTATCAGGATAAGGTTGTGAAAGCGTGGAAAAGTAGAAATTTGGTTAAATGGAGAATTGTGACACATTAAGCTGGAGATGCCGAGGGTATCGAGGGAGTTGCAGGCCGATTGCCAGCCACCGTAGACGAATTGGGTAGTTTTGCCGTCTGGGAAGGACCAAGGCTCGGATCGACGATGATGCATTGTGTTCTGCGGGCGCCACAAAGAGATGTCAGCGAGATTGACGGGGTCACTCAGGATTGTTTGAACGAGTTACTGTGCTCTAGCAAAAACGGTGAATGAAGGAAAACTGTGGATTTTAGTCAGTATAATTGCGGCTTCCAGTCTCACTCTAACTAGAGCGGGAGGATTAATTTGATAATTTCTTACGTATTTTATTTTCAATGGAAACAATGTTAATGGATATTATATTATACATATTATGTATATGGCTTTTAATTTAATTTTATAATATTTATAACCGTAAATTTTAGCACGGACTTCCTAAATCATATACTGGATCTATGATACATGCTATCCACGAGATTACCCACACTTCAATACATGTATTGAATATTTTGCCGTCTATTCCAGTTTCCCCAACATTAAACTGTGGTAGAAATGAGCCAAGAATTTTAACATTATTTATACGCAGCCAGCTGCTGCATATTCTCCACATTTATGATAAAAGCAAAGATATTCCTGTTTGAAATGCTTCATAAAATGTCCTGTTTATTTCTCGATAGATACTGGGTGATAGGTTTCCGTAAATATCAGTCTTAATGCTGGTCGTATAATCTTGCTTTTAACCTTTCACATACCCGCAAAACGAGACACAATAGTAAGACAATGACAGCGCGGTCTCATGAGACCGGTCGGAGATTCAAACGCATTATCAGGTTATGTAGATCAGTAATGGATATGTCGTGACCAGATCTTAGAGTTGGTACCTTATGATGTGACTAGCCATTTTGCTAAGTGTTATTTCGGCTAAATGCATGATATCGTCAATTGTGGCTGATGAAAACATCTTAAATAGTTACGTTGTCTATCGGTGGAGTCCACTGTACCTCAATGTATTCCTGTTTTTTACAAAAAAATCTGTTTTGTTCCGTCAAAAACACTGATTGTGCACTAAAATGTACTCTTCTGTTGTGGTTTATAAAAAATAATCACGAAAGAGATAACGGGGTCCATTCATTTGGTTTGCTTAAAGAATAAAATTTTACGTAACGTTTAAAAAACCACAAGCTATTTTGCGAAGTATGGTGTGAGGTCAAAAAGACCCCGTATCTAAGTAAATACATCACCGCAGTCTGTTTTTTTTTATTTCTTTAGGACAAAAAACAATTGCGTAATAGTGCTTAATACTAGTGCAGATAATAGGGCTAATAGGCGTAGGCGTTAGTTTGAGTATATATTCATCTCTTTTCTAAACTAAACCAAATTTAAGTTATTACCTCCGCACGGCAGAGAAATCAACGATTCCTTTTTGACTACACCGCAATGAAAACACGTACGAGGTTTATCAGAACTCGTTTCACATTGAGCGTGTTAAACTATTGGCACATAGACGCTAAGCTTTTCAGACCATTCAATCCTTAAACACAAATAAAATGCCCTTTCATTGTTCACACCATTGAGACGTAAATCGAACTTTTTCCTCGAGATAATATCTTCAGTTCAGATCTAATAAGACAGTTATCCCTTAAGGCTTGGACACATTTGATCGGTTGATTCTGACGTAACGTATTGGAAAATGACGAGAGTTAAAGATCAACATGCCCATCCTACGATTATCGCTATACGAAAGTTTTATGTTTAGAAGTTTGTGCAGTGTGTCACGGATCTAGCACCCGCATAGAACACTATCGTGCGAACAAAAACGCGCGTTTGTAGCGATACAGACGCGAATCAGTTGCATCCTGTGGACCTTCACAAGTGTGCCGTCGACGCACGTTCCTAAAAGACGCGGCACACGCACACGCGACCGCAGGATGCAACTGATTCGCGTCTGTATCGCTACAAACACGCGACGAGGAACGGGTCCTCCGTTCCTCGTCGCGTGTTACGTCCAATCTAGGCAACTGTCTTATAGATGACTAGCTATCCCCTGCGGTTTCACCCGCATTTTCCGTTACTGCTCCACTCCCGTGGGTCGTTATAGCGTGATGGTATATAGCCTATAGCATTCCTCAATAAATGGGCTATCTAACACTGAAATAATTTTTCAAATCGGACCAGTAGTTCCAGAGATTACCCCCTACATACAAACTTACAAACATACAAACTTACAAATTTTACCTCTTTATAATATTAGTATAGACTAGTATAGATTTCGGTATTGTATAATATGTTCCAATTGTACGATGCAAGATTTTGTGTTTTAGTTCCTTACGCTACATACTCTTTATAAAAAATACAGTGGGAGCTTAAAATCAACGAAGCAAACGTTTGCAAATGATTCACAAATACGGGTGCACCTAGATCGAAACTTTAAAAAAACAACTAAACATTATTGACTAAAACATGTTCACAGACACGAAGATAATGTTACTTGACAAGCCTTTTATTTTAAACACACGTAGCATTGGTTGGCGTGTTTTATTGTCACTGGCAATGCTTTCTATAGACAAATGTGGTCTGGACAATAACAGACTTATCTAGGAAAGTAGTAGTAGAGTAGAAACTAGAAATACCAATGCATTCAGCATTGACATTTTTAGTTTCAAGTTATCTGATGACCTAAGACATTTCGAGAGGGACTCCCACTCCCTCGCAAAGAAACTGCAATGGAATCATTTTCTGAGGTAAAGAGGGAAAGAGCACATCATATTATCGCTTTTGTGAGTGTTTGTATATAATTTTCTATGTTGTTAGGTACGTCTTCATGCTTGAACATCTAAACGGATTTTGATGAAAATTGACACTCGGGTATACCAAACGTGAATGAAGTTGCTGGTAGCAGCTAGTTACACAAAGAAAGAACAGTTCAACACGGCATTCAGAAACATGGTCATAGTTACACCAACTAAAATGTTAACCTAGTACAAAAAATTGCGGAAATGGATCCAGTTCTATTACAATGAAGTTAAGAAAGAGAGATTGAGGCAACGCAATCTCGGTAGAAAATTATGCTTTGAGATTATATTTATACTTTATGCCTATGTGGCAGACTAAATACAACACAGCATGCTCTACCAGTCAACTTTTCATTTTTTATTGAATTTATTACGGTGTGCAATAAAGAGTCGATATGCCTATCTACAAAAACACCGCAACGCTGTACGAACATAGCTATAAATAAACTCAGCTTTTTGTTCATAAAAAACCGGGGACAGAACAAAGTAATCCACACAAAACTGCTCGCTAACAATGTAGGCAAGCCCTAAAAAGCAGCCACTCTCAAAAAATGGACCATTGCGAGTCGCAGATATACTGCGCAAACTGAGGGACAAAAAACTAAATGGAGGCAGTGATGAGAGTGAATTTCGCTATTGAAAGGGATTATGTTACTTCCGGATCACTTCGGATGTAGTATCAAACCTTTCACATATAATGAGTATGTACTCATATATATAACGTGTTTTTTTATATCCCATAAGTCTAGGGTATGAATGAGATCATATCAAAGAATCAACTGGCATACGACTTTTTTTTATTTAGCAACATCGCAAAAGTAAAGATACAAAAGTAATGACTAGCATACGGATGACAATTTTTGACATAAATTAATTATGATTTATGATGATTATCCTCGAAATCATGCATTTTTGGACCACAAATTCTAGTACCTTTTGCATTATTATTTTTCCTTATAGAATACATACCCTAAATTTTAGGATATCAAAAACCACACATTAGATATTTGAGCAGGTAGGTAAATCTTAGAGTTTTCGTATACAAGCTCTCAAAATTATAGTGGTCGAAATCAAAATCAGGGCAGAACCAAGTAAAGACTACAGACAAGACTGATCTTTCTGGCGCAAAAAAGGATTTTGAAGAAAAAATAGATGACCATTTTTCTGCAGGGGGGCAGACAGACTGAACTAGAACTAGCACTTTACCACACCACATGAAGATGGGTTTTTTCGTACAAACTAAGGATCCCGATTTCATTCCCTTAAAAGATGCATTTTGAAAAATCTTATCTAAGTGCTCGCCAACGTCATGAAAGGCAACCTTGTGCAAAAATTCATGCTCATAATCCCGGTAGTTTTGGCTGTGCGTTAATAATAATATGTCACTTAGTTTGTTATTTTATATAATACGAGTACCAATACTGGGTCTGTAAATAACAATATTCCAAGAACTGGACGTCACAGATTTTTATGAAAGATCGATTCAACGAATCAAAACTTATGAGAATCACAAATGGCAAACCCATTCTCAGCCATATCCAGCTCTCGATTTTGTTTTGTTATACCGCCCACCAATGTCATTATTTCCAAAATAAAAACATACGCAAAACCCCATCAATTTCTCTCAGATTAAAATTCGCAAATGTTTACTTTTGACCCATGGAAATGAAACCCAACAATCAATCATTGAATCCTTTTTCAACCAATCGAGGTATAAACAAGAGTTCCAAATAAAACGGATGATTGAGTTGCAAATACTGTGGCCGACAGTTCTTACCGTACCAGGAAAATAAACGACGCGACAAAGACAAACGAGCTTACCCGCAGCAACGAGTTTATTACGGAAATTCTTTTAGTGATAAAAAGGAAATAGTTTATTTTGTGACTCGAAAAAGAATATGGGATGATTTTAATATCGTGCGGTTTTTGATCACGCCTGCGGTATTGCCCCGCATGCGTAACTTCCGCAACTGTCCTTTTCATACATGTGTTTATTGTATGAAAAGGACAGTTTTTGTTTTTTAGTATAGCGTGGAATAGACACGCGGTATGCGGGGCTTGATCCCGGGCAGCAGACCGTTTTTTGAAACCTATTTGCAAAATAAATAACATTAATCATTTAAATGGAGTACCGCCATTTGTCCGCACAATCCAGTGCACTTTTACCTCTTTGAATTCGCACATTATTTTCAATTTGTCTGCGTAATTATTCATTTATTTGCATCTATGGAAACTAGACCGCAGTGGTGATGTAAGCAGCCTTTAAGCTACATCTCCAATTTGCGTTTTTGGAGTAATAATAATGCTGTACATAGAAGCTGTTGGTTTTACCTTAATAAATAAATAAATAATGAAAATAAACATCTATGAATTTTCGAAAAATATGGCAATAATCATAAAGAAATATAAAGGGTGTAATGGACAGCCCTCCACAAGGCTGATTTTTTTTTTCATTTCTTGAAAAAAAAATCGTGGGAGGACGTTCAGATTCGTCTACTGAGCAAGCCCTTAAAGTTTGTGGAGGGTTGTCCCTTCATCATCATCATCTGCCTAGCCTTTTCCCAACTATATTGGGGTCGGCTTCCAGTCGAGCCGGATTTAGCTGAATACCAGTATTTTACGAGGAGCGGCTGCCTACCAGACCTCCACAACCCATTAACTGGGGTAACACGGTAAATCTTCATGGCAAGACTGGAGGGTTGTCCCTTACACCCTGTATATATTATGTCTCTCTTTAAGGAGCGTGTGGAACACTACGACGACACGACTTGGGTTCGATCCGGTCGATTACTGGACGGCCAGACGGAGAGCTACCCATTGCTCGCATTCTGGCGACATAATGTCTTCGTCCATATGACTATAACTTTCTAACAATACCTAAAGAAAACCATCGGAAAAAACCCAGACTAAATCATCTAAAATCGCGAGCACTTCATAAACTAGCGTTTTAGATCAATATTCACGTCTGCTCCACTTATAAAAATAGGCCATTGTCTCTATAATTAATTCATTAAAATTTTGTGCAAATTTAACTTAAGACTTTCAAATTGAATCAAGCTACGTATTATTATTTTGAACTAGTTTCTGTTTACGACTTCGTTTATATGAAAGGATGTTTCTTAATAAAAAATTTGAAACGCCGTTACATTGGTACCCTTAGTGGTTGATTTTCAAAATATTCTTCACCAGCTCTTGCTTACAGGGTCACCGCGTACATAAAAAATATGGCCTATGTCACTCTGGAATAAAATAGTTTTCTAATGGTGAAAAAAAATTTGCGATCGTAACAGTATTTTCAGAGGTAATCTCCATTACACACAAACTAAAAACAAACTTTACCTTTTATAATAATATTATAATTATACTTTAGATTATTCTGTGTTAACATAATAAATGGAGCCCTGTGCAAAATGTAAGCGTTCTAGATTCAAGAGTGTGTGAGAGGTGACGAACCATTATTACGGTGACTGTACTTCTCTGATAAATGAAAATTACAAATCAAAGGTGGTCAATACGAATCAAAACATAAATGGGAGGTGATGATGATATCATCATCTTCCTACCCTTGTCCCGAGTGAAAATTACAAATAATTTAAAGAAAATCGATAAAAATTCCTTCAATAAAAGTTCATTCAATAACTCTTTCTTCAGACTGAGCGAAACAATTTCCAAAGTGGGTCCATTTCAAATTCTAAGTTGAGTCCATTGAAGCTAGTTGAAGCTACTTTTAAGAGCTCTTTTGAAATCTTATCGTGACCTGGTTGCACCATAGAGTGAACTCCTAAACGACTTGAAACGAACTAGTGTGGTATTCGAACCAGAAAAAGGATAGATACGAGAATGTCTTTAAATTCAGTTTTTACGAGTATAACTAAACTAGTTTCTACGAGTAGCTTCGTTATATCATATACATATTATTATGTTTTTATGCATTGAATTTTCCATAAAATTCAAATTCAGTATTTTACTTTAAAAAAAAATCGTTTTTTTTTATGGGAACTTATAAACGTCAGAAGCTAGTGCACATTTCCGTTCCGTCCGGTCGTTTAAATAGAAAAAAACACACACTATTAAAGAAAATCCATATTGCGTAAAAATGCACAGGTGCTGAGAAAAAATTCCTTATATTTAGTGGGCAATTAATCCACAACCCACAACTAACAACAACAAACAATTATCGAATGTCTTCACCTTAATTCTAGAGTAGAGCAAGAGGGTTGTCAGACTTTTACTGACTACAACCCACCTGTCCTTAAGTTGCCTTTTGCGTTCCACGATCAAGCTATACCTTTCAGTATATAAAAGCTTTAGGGCCTGTTTCACAATGTCCGAGTAGGCACTACTCACTGAATAAATTCAAAAATTTGACAGAATTTGTATGAAATTATCTGTCAAGTAAGATACTCGAAACTTAATCATAGGTGGTGAAATAGGCCCTTAGTATCAAATCTGAGACAAAAAATGTAAGATTGCATTACGTTAAAATATCTTATTTCAATTCAGGAATAAACCTACAAAACCAGTGACGCAGACATAAATTATAATTGGAATTTCTCAGAAAAATATTCCATTATCTAAGTCCTTTTGAACCCTTAGAATCCCTAAAAGTAATTCCAATTCCGGATCTCCAGATTTTAGATTAAACACAGATTTCTTTCCGAGTTCATGGCGGACGATGTACCTACAGTATCTACACACTAGCTTTAGCCAGCGGTTTTGTCCACGTGAAAGTAGAAAATGTTTGACACTCAGCTATTGATATTGAAATTTGTACATGACACCTTGCCTTATACTTGTATGGTATTCACTAAACACTGCACAGTCTTCAATTTTCTGCAATTTTGCGGTTATGAATAAGACAAATAGTGAGGGTTGCAAAATGTCATACAAAGAAACGCCATATACAACTATCAAAATAATATGAATTTTCAAATGCATCGTCATCTGCCTAGCCTTTTTCCCAACTATATTGGGGTCGACTTCCAGTCAAGCGGGATTTAGCTGAATACCAGTATTTTACGAGGAGCGGCTGCCTGCCAGACCTCCACAACCCATTAACTGGGGTAACACGGTACTTCATGGCAAGACTGGAGTCAGATTTACTGGCTTCTGACTATCCGTAACGAGTGTAACGACTGCCAAAGATATTGATGAATTTTCAAATGTGATTAATGGAAAAGAATCGAAAACAAATTCCATGGGCAGCTCAAAAGTTACTGCCTCTAGTCATGTTTTATTGCTTTCCCTTTGGACTATGAGTCAAAATGCACATATACTGCACCCATATTTACGCACACACCTGAGCAGAGTAAAATTTCCTGCGTACCTACTTAGCTTATCTCCGTTGGGATTGGCTACTATAACCGTAACTCTGAGATATGTATTTAGTTACTAAAGTCAATTATATTATTAATTGAGTTCCTTGGTTGGTCCTTGTGACCGAAGTCTCGACCCTTTTATATTTATATCGGTTTAGTATACCGATCAGAGGCCCTACCAAAAGTTCTTAACACGATCTATTTTACGACCAAAACTGAACTGTTAAGGCATTATAGGGATAAAGGTATGTAGGGTGTATAGCTCCATCCCTCTTTCTCGCTTGCACGCCTGTAATTTTAACAACGACATGCTAAGGCTGAAAGGAAATATACTCCAGAAAACTTATTTCATGAGTGATGAGTGGGCTTCGAGAAATAGACAAACCATTCCAGAAGGCACGTAAAAAGTCGGTCCCGGTTGTTGTCAACTGACAGCAGTCGTTAAACCAAGTCAGAGACCTTCGGGCGGCTTGAAACTTTGACACCAGGTTGGCCACTAAGCGTACGATAAGAAGAAGACCATTCCAGACCATGCAATTGATTTATTGAGATGATATAGGCATCAGGTATTTATTTCACAACGAAACAGTTCTTAAAACAGCGCTGTCAACGCGGCTCCTGGCAAAGAAAAGGGAATCACCTACATGCGGTTGAACTCCTATCTGCTATGCTAAAAGTCATTGTCGTTGCTCTAGTGCTCATGGCTGTGACAACTGTGAGTTGACAATGACAGTTCTTCATACATTTGCGTTCGCTGTTTGAAGGCTGTCTTGACGTCGAGCTCGTCGCAGCTTACAGCCATGAAAATGACTCTAACGCCCATTTTCAATAAGCTATCTATCTGAAGTTGCAGCTACTAAAGATAAACAAATCTATCCCTTGGCCCTTACTTGTTTCCTATAACTTACCGACGGATAACATTTCCTACCAAAAATTGTGGATTGATAGATAAAATCTTGTTGTTTATCGGGGATAGCTATCTATCTATGAACTGCGGTAGGTTATTGAAAACGGGCGTTAGAGAATAGCATAACTGATCGGCTCTCGCAAACTCCAGCCCAGACTCTGTCAAAGGCGTTGACGTCACACGTCACTTTCCACCACGCTGCCAAGTTGGCTCCTGTACTATTGACTTTACCAACATAATGATAATGTTTCTGTTTTACTTGAGGCTTGAATTACTTTGTAAACAATTTTTCCTTTAATTTTACTTTGAGATATTGTTTCATACCATATTTCAAGATTTTAGGTCAACAAGATATAATTATGTAATATTAATATCAGTTTAATGCCTCCACGTGTTCCTGAGAAAAAGGGTCTTGACAGTTAGACAGATGGGCCACAAAGTGATAAGGATTAGCCGTTTGTGATAGGAAACCCTAAATGGTCGTGAAACATAATCATCCTAATCTAAACCCTTGAATAAGAGGAAGTATTTTCCAAAATAAAAGAGAATTGATAAATTGAAAATTTTCAAACGTAAATATGAATTTATATTTGAGGTGAAGGAATAAAGGGGACCAGCGATGGTCTTTGCTTCTCCCTTTATCTCTTTACCTGATGGATTTCATTTTTGAAATCGTCTTTGTTATGGTTTTTTTAGATTTCTACATAGCACTAAAAAACATCAGTTTTATAAATTGACCCAAAAATTAACCATCATGGTCAAGGTCATGATTTTCAGTTACAACTTGACTTGTGATAATGAGGGTACTTTATGATTGCACAGCATAATTATCCTTATAATGTTCCCACAGCTGGGACTCAGGCCTTCTCTCTAAGAGAGGGAATGGGCCAATAATTATGCGTGTTTTTGAGTTTCAACCCGCGACCTGCAATTTGTACTCGTAAGTCGGGGCTGTTACCACTGGGATTATTATTATCGTCTGTTTTTTACACCCTGAGACTAAATTGACACAGGTAATGTCAAACTTACTATGAGAATGAAGCCAGTTCTTTTGTGTTGTAATGTCATTTTAGTCTCAGGGTTTAAAAAATGGATGGTAAATTAAAACTCGTGCTTGTTTCAGCTTAAGTGTAGACTGAGTGTTATGTCAGTAGAAATGAAACGAAAGAACGTCTCGAGTTACTCGTTGTGCAAATTAGAATAAAACACACATCTTTTTATAGGCCTGCGTTTGACCACTATCTCACCTGATGGAAAGCGATGATGTGGCCGACAATGAAGCACGCTTGCTTCGAAGAAACATATCACTCTTGACTTAAATACCTCTTAGATATATTCGCATATTCGAAATCTTAGGAGATTGTTTCCTCCTAGTTCGCATACATGACAATCAATTCGTATGCAAAGACAGGCTTATTGCATATCTCAATCCCACAGTATACTGTCGAGAGCCTAAACTGTCGTTAACGGCAAATCCCGAGGATTTGCCAGCCTTTCTAACTTGGTTGCAAATGTATGCTCTGGTGATAGGAACCGATGGGAAGGCAATTTCCGTATTTTTAAGGAACGATTTGTTATCTTCTAATCTCATATTTAAGTGAACAATTTTGTGTTCTTTATGAGAATAAATTAATATCTCCTATAACATAACCGCGGAACGAGACACAATAGTAAGACAATAACAGTGCGGTCGCATGAGACCGGTCGGGGATTCATGAATTAAAACGAATTCTGTTAAACATTATTTTGTAGATTCCTACCCTATTTTTAGGTAAGTAATCATCCAATGACTTGTTCCATTCTAGGGTAGAGCAGTATGTAAGGTATCAGACTTTTATTGAATAAAACCCACTCCTATGTTCCTTCTTTGCCTTCGTTCCAGGGTTCTCTATCGCAAAACCTATGGCCCCAGTAGGCCTCAACCCTACTGGGCTCCTACGGTATGCTGACATCTCCTTAAGGCAGACATGGAACACTACGCGCCGTCGACGACTCGAGCTCAGACGGGTGGGCTACATTCGGACCTAGCAGAACCAATGCCTGCTAAGGGGAAGGGAATTACTGCGGGGGTACAGGTTTAGTTTTAGACCTCTTGTACACGACACGTTTTTTAACCGTATGGACGTACGTAATAAAATGTACCGTGAACAAGAGGCCATAGACTGCGATATAACGGAGAAGCATCGCCGTTTGTGTCAACAAGCTCTCTCAGTGATCCATACCATACAACACTGCGCGCCGTGGCTACGCACGGTAAAAAACAGACCACGTCCAAGAGGCCTTAGTCAGTAAAAGTCCGATACTCCCTAAAGCAGGCAAAGTCATTAGATGATTCGATGAAAAAGAAACTTATTATTCTGTTACGTGGTTCTTTAACAGTCGATATTATCGATAGAATTTCGTCATACCAATCTATTTAGTAGTTTAAAAGGAATTGGTTATTTTTATTGTATTTTAAAACTCGCGTGTTTTCGAGCCCCTTAATAATATGTTTGGCGTATTAATGAATATTTAAATTTATAATTATTAAGTAGAAACGAAGGTAACGGCTAACCTTTAACAAGAATTATGTAGTTTTTAATTATTCATAGTTCTTTAGGGCGTAAAAAATGTTTGTAACCAGGTATTAATTCTGACCTTGAATCGCGACGTCTAGACAAAGTATTTAAAAACAATGTAACATCAGGTTGGTTTTCCCAAAGGGGTAGGTAGTGTTGTATTTAAAAATATTATATAATTGTACCTTTACATATATTTCAGTAGTTAGTTTAAACAGAGGCGTAGCTATCTTCTTATTGGGCGTATCATTGATACGAAGCGCCCAGGCTACTAGGGCTACAAGCGACGTCTTTACAAAAAATTATGGCAATATTTCATCTACAATGTTTAAATGTTTATTAATATGTTGTGAACACAAGAGACCTTTTACCCAGTAAATAATATGTCCATCACTACTCCAAAGCACTGTAAACACATTTCACACCTATATGTACTTACTCTTAGTAAGATACCACACACCTAAATATACTGTGACATCTAAAGAGGTGACAAAGATTATATTAATAGTGACCCTATATTAGGATGTTTTAATTTTACAAGTAGCTCTACTCGTTCTAACATTCTATGTATACATAAAATCACAATAAATAGTTACTTAAGAGCATCTAAACCGAGATACATTTTTATTATTTACATACAACAGTTCTTACGTGATTATGACTTTATCTCTCATCTTTCTCCAGATATTTTGGAAACACAGATATCTTGTGGATAAAAACATAGATAATATATGTTTTTATGTGAAAATGTATCTATGTAAAATAAAAACATAAATATTTTTGTAAAACTAATCCAGTAAATACCTTTGAAAATCTGCTTTTTTGCGTGAACTTTAATCCTTCAAAATGTACTCATAAAAACATATTTCTACAGAAACCACATTTAATCGGAATTCTGTATTTATTATCTAAACTAGCTGTGCCCGCGACTTCGTTCGCGTAGATGTCGGAACTTAACTATAACGATACAAATATAATTTATATATTCTAGTCGTTCTTTATAAACAACATTAGCTGTGGAACTATCTGCAGCGTACACAAAAAGATTATTGGGGTTGTTTACCCGTGACAGAGCTACGTATGCGTACGACCATGGGAAAAGCATTCAATATTTAGGTCCACCCCCGCAACAGATAATGTCTGGCCCTGACTTTATTAATCGTCATGGTATAATAGACACTAACTGGGAATTGCACTCGTTTGAAAGAGAAAGGAAAGTTGTTAGGAATTATAAGTATTCTTGGAATAAAAATTATATCACGCGCGCCGCAATTAGTTAACATTTACGAACTCTTCAGACAGGCAGCAATTTCATCGGCTCTCGTTCCTCGGGGTACTATTGGGAGTGTCTGCCGAAAATCACCGCAGAACAGCACCGTTATGCCTCCCATCGGCCCGTCATTTTGCCTTCAATCCTGTAAAGTTCTATTCACTGCTTCTACAGCTTTGCGGTTTGCCATTGTGCACTCAACCCAAATAATTAACATACAATCGCGTAAAACCCTTGCTTTATCGCTATTTCTCGATATGTTGCAAACCGGGCTTTCCGTACGGTCTAAGTCGATAGGAATTTTAAATGTTGTGTATGCCGTTTTTCCTCCAGGCAATGATTTGGCTGCTATCCCTGAAAAGGCGACAGCAAGAGCAATTTTATTTTGGTTCCTTATTCGAGCCAAAATAACTTTGGTTAAGAAAGTATTACCTGTTCCGCCCGGTGCGTCTAAAAACAGGATTTCACCCGAGACGTTATCTACACTGCAGCATACCCTATCAAACGAACGCTCTCGGTCAGCTGATAAACGCACTTCGCGTTCCTCGCAAAGTCGCGGTAACAATTCTTTGCGAATTTAAGCGCAAATCCCTTTCAGTTAAAGTCTCAAACTCACGTGAGACGCGTAACGCTCTCGGTCGGCCGATAAACGCGCTTTGCGTTCTTCCAAAACTCTTCTGTGATAGAGAAACTGCCGTAAGAGAACGCTGTATACTAAGTCGTGACTCGTCGTTGGATAGGCGTTTCTGACACAAGAGTTCTGACTTGCCTAGCTCGAACTGCTGATACCTTCGTCACGATCTTCTTCTGATTCTTGGGACGTACTTAGTCTAACCCTTTTTGCATCTCAACTACGCTGCGAAAGGCTTGATTTTTTTCTAGAAGGCATTTAAAAAGAAACTGATTCAAACTAATAAAATATTGAACCAAATAATTCAAAACAGCACAAACTTAATATCAAAAAATCTAATCTAAGTAAATATCGAGGGTATAGTGTTCAAACCCAATAAGTGTCGAAAAATCAAAAATCGTTTTATTAGTGCATCTTGATGCATTTTTGACGCTCTTTCCAGTGGTCTAATCCAATAAGTGGAATTCGCAGTAGAAACAAAGTTACGTTAGGTAATAACCCAATAAAGTCACCGTGTTTAGCCAATACTTAAAAACTGGTACCCTATAAAGCGTGTTATCTTGTTAAATAATATTTTTATTTCACGCTTAAACCACATAAAGCCTATTATTGGCATTGAGTGTTCAAGAATTTCAACTAAAATCACCCAACGGCTTCGAGGCAATAATCACTATCTGTATTTATCGGGTTTTACCTTTAAATACGTCGATAAAAAAAACAACAAAAACCAAAAGCTAAATCAAAACAAATGTATTTGTCGGGTTTTATTGTTCGATTATATTTAAAAAGTAAAAAGTTATGTCTAGTTATATGGTACGGTACCAGCTGTTACCCGCGACTTTGTCCGCGTTAAGTTCGAAAAGAGTCCTATAAATCTGTCCTTTTAATTCATTCCGAAAGCATCGAAATTATTAATTTAACTTTGATAAAAACCGTTTAAAAGAAAAAACACAAATGACCAAGAGGAAACATGTTGTGTACTAATGTATTACGACCAGATGTACGAACGCCAATGAGCAGAAAGAGTATTTTGCAAGGGTCGTAGCAGTTGGCGTTTCTGCTTAACCCTAGTGAAGGATTAGGTTAATCTATTGGGCATGCCATCATTATGGTGGTAAGTCCCCTCTTTGAGGAGTGGTTGGAAAGACGTCACGTCGTCCTCACCTTCCTCATGACGCAAGTCCTTACCGGGCATGGTAAGTTCGGAAGGTTCCTGCATCAGATTTAAGCGGAAGAAACATCTGGGTGTCACCACCATGTGGATCGCCCGGAGGACACGGTGGAACTGCTTGGGCGGAGCACCGCCGCATCCTCGTGAAGGCGATCGGCGGCAGCTACCTCTCGCACTGGTTTTCTGGTACAGGCCAAGTTCCGGAGCGAGAAGGAGTAGCAGGCGGTCGCCTCCTTCTGCGAAGCCGTAATGCTGGTGAAAAAGGCAGCCGCACGCGAGTGGGAAGGCCCTCCTGCCCCTGCCGCCAGAATTCCAATTCCAATTTCCAATCAGCACAGCGGGCTTGCGGACGGCGAGCAATGGGTAGCTAGCCGTCCGGCAGTCCGGTAATAATCCGAACCGAGCCCAAGTCGTCATCGGCACGCGCCTCAAAGAGATGTCAGCAAAACTGTACAGCTGTGTGCACACCATGATCTAAGCCTCTGGAGCCACAGGTTAGCTTCTGAAAGGAAAACCTGAGACCCTGGAACAAAGGCGGAGAAAATGTCATCCTGTCATCTCATTCAATAAATCACTAATGCGATCGAAGGAGGTAGCTGTAAATATGAGGGATAGGATATCCTTTCGCTTCGTGATACTCCGGGTGTCAAGCTTTAGGGAGATTCCCAAGCACGCAAGCACGGGCTTGTGATGGTGCCATCGAGCCGTCGAGTGAAAGCAAGCCGGCCGATGTCTGCTAGGACTGCGAGACTTTTGACAGAGTTACTTTCCATAAGAATTGTAGCTCCGATAACATTTCTCTGCAGAGTTATACAATTTTGGCAGAAGACAATAAAAGAAAAAAATCGGGACACTAACCTTCAGCTGGATAAAAAATTTGCGGGAGGGTTTAAATTCCTTATTCATTTACCCAGTATTTTTGGTGTATATTTGCCTGACATGTGAAGTATGAAGTATGTCCAACTTTTAAAAATGAATTTCGGCGAAATAGGTAAAGTACATCAATCATCTACCTAGCCTTTTCCCAACTATATTGGGGTCGGCTTACAGTCAAGCCGGATTTAGTTGAATACCAGTGTTTTACGAGGAGCGGCTGCCTACCAGACCAGACCTCCACAACCCATTAACTGGGGTAACACGGTACTTCATGGCAAGACTGGAGTCACATTTACTGGCTTCTGACTATCCGTAACGACTGCCAAAGATCTACAAATGGCAGCCGGGACCTACGGCTTGACGTGTTTTCCGAGGCATGAAGGAAACTCGCTGTGTTAAAATGGTCACCCATCCATAGACTAACCTTGGCAAACGTTGCTTAACCTTGAAGATTGATCCGTGCGGCTGTTATTATCTAGCCACGAGCTCCTCGAAATAGGTAAAGTACATAACACGTTTAATTTCTCTAGATCTAAAACCCAATAAGTCGGTACCCTTTGTAACTTATATTTTTATTACTACAAAATGGACTACCTCAGAAACTTAATAATACTGTTTTACACTAATTCAACGTATCCACTTTTATCATAAATACTCATTATAATGATATTATTTGAACAACATAGGTATTTTTGCCCATAAAACTTAAATATTGAATATCTCAAAAGTGTAAATTTCGTACTTATTGGGTTTGAGCACTATACCCTCGATATACCTATCTTGCTTGACTCAAATTGCAAGATACAATTTACTTCGCACTTCAATACTTAAACCGAATGTGTTATCCAGTGAAGATCTTTTCAAAGACAGAACTGTTAAGACACCTAAGTTTGTCAGTGCATGGTCCCAACACAAACCTAACAACGATGGCCAATTATGAAGTTTGGGTTGTGGGTAGGTACACGGTACCAAATTTGTGTAAACAACCGATCTAATTACGTCGAATTATAAAGATTTATGTTTTTGTATTACCTTCAGAATATTATTATTAAAAATCACGTTATTCATTGCCAGACACACACATTACATAGTGGAAACCCCTTGCCACCTGTTCCTGAAATTATATAATTGTTAACTTTGGTACCGATAAATGGCGTTGTTAGCTGAGCGTGTTATCTTAGGCGCGCCACACACTGCACCACGTCCCGTCACGTAGTGCGGGATGGCAGATTTTACCGTTGTATGCAAGTATCTCAATTTGTATAGAAATCAGCCTAGTACAGCACACTGCCGATGCGGATCTGCACGGGAAGGCGTTCCGCGCGCAGTTTCTGCTAATCTGCGCGGGAGCGCGGGGCGTGCCGTGCGGTAAGACACACTGGCTCCGCAGTCCCGCAGCGTGATTTGATATTGTAAAGACGTACGTAAATAGAGATATATCCAAAATCTACGCAGTGTCTTTTAATTCTTGTATAACTATAACTATACTCCGTCGGTTTAGGTAGTTAACTAAAGGTAAACAATCTTGGTATGTCTTTTTATGTAAAAGTTGTCTAAAAATTGTATGTAAAAATCTTTGCACATAGGTATTTACCTAAATCGATGTTAGCTAATAAACTAAATTTAAATAATCTTTGTATATATTATATACGACGTCTTTAATATAAAAAGACATACCAAGACTGTTTACCTTTAGTTAACTACCTAAACCAACGGAGTATAAAAGACAATAATATAATTGCAACATCTTGAAATTTAATAATTTCGTCCATTCTCCACGATGATCGACAGCACAGTGAACATATGAATTTATTTAGCGCGAGGCCATCGTAATCTGTTTTACCGCGTGGGGGAGCAGATTACACCCCTAAGTAAGGCAGATCTGAGTATCCGTCGCCGCGCGCGTTAGCGCACCACGGCGTAACGCGGTGCAGTGTGTGGAGCGCCTTATTTTACTTACGTTTTGATATACTAACAACGCTGATTATAAATATACACTGCACGCAGTTGATATCTTTCGTTTGATAGATGGCGCTATTTCAATATTTTACTTCGAAAAGACTATTATAATTTTTTTATTTTATTGTAAGGTATGACCTGATCACGATGAAACAAAAAATTTAATATTACTATAATTCGCACAATTTATTGTTATGTATAAAAGTTACGTGAAGTAATGAGACCAAGTAAACATAACCCTAATTTTACTTATGGAAAACTTTTAATTCAAATATCTTTTGTTAAACTGAACCGATTGCAATGAAACAAAAACTAAATGTTACTCCAAGTTACACTAAACCCTTGTGTCTAAAAAATATCTACATTACTTTCGTACATTTAACGTGATGCCCGAACAAACAAACAGACAAAAATTCTAAAAATGCTGGAAATGGGTTCTGTTGGTTGTTCTTTAACACCCTAGCTATTTTTTTTTAATTTCTTTTTCATATACAAAAACCACTTTTCTACAAATTTATTATATGTATTGATTTGTACGGTTTTAAAAAAACATATATTTCCTGGAACAAGTTGTGTGAAATATTCAAATAAATGATGGAATACCAAATGCTAACAGTTTTCAAGCATTACTTGTACGGTTTTAAAAAAAGCACATATTTCCTGGAACAAGTTTTGTAAAATATTTAAATAAATGATGGAATTACGGAATGCTAAAAAAGTTTTCAGGCGTTGCCACTTTTTTGCCATTGTTTTTTCATCAAACATTAAGTTGGACTGTGGTAGTTAACGCCCGTTTTCAATAAGCTATCTATCTAAAGTTGCAGCTACTGAAGATAAACAAATCTATCCTTTTGCCCTAACTTGCTTTCCTACCGACGCGGCGACGGATAGGGTTTCCTACCAAAAGTTGTGGATTGATACATAGAATCTTACTGTTTATCGAAGATAGCTATCTATCTATGAACTGCGGTAGGTTATTGAAAACGGGCGTAGAAACAACCAGCTTTTAAACCATGCTCACGTTGACGATAGACGAGTAAGATAGGGCCCTCTTAATCCATCCTTGTCCACTTTTTCCAATAAACAAGCTCATTTTTAATTAAGACTTGTCCTACCTCCGTCATCGTGAACCCATATTCGAGCTCGATGTTTTATAACGATAAAACTACTCCGATTTAAAAACAATATACCTAGTAAATATTTTTTCTACAGATTGTGGGTGTAGTTACATCACTATACTTAAATTGCCTATTAGGTACGGGGCAGATATATGGTTTTTGATGATTTAAAATTCAATAGCACATCTGAAGGGCTAGTCCAAAAGTAGTGACAAAAATATTGACGATTATTTCAGCTGGGTCTGGTTGTCGTGAGTTAAGCAGAGGCATCGGCTAGTTCGTATTAAACCAGTATTGCTTGAAGCGTTCAGCGTTCAAATAGGTCTTGATGGCGGTCATATAAATAGCCACACGCGGCCGTACGTCGCTGCCATTCTGGTGTGAATCGATCCCTCGTCGACCCTTATTTTATGTCTATACCATAAGTTCCCAACCTTTTATGAACTAATCTTTTAAAGGAAAAAAGAAATCCAACACCCCCTGTACATATTATTTAATTATATACCAATTTTATATGCCTGTCTATTATATATCTATTAATAATCACAAATTAAAAAATATTCTCTCTCTCTGTAATAATAATTTTATAATATAATAATTATTTAAAAAAATAATAATTTTAACCGTCGTGATTAAAATTATTAATTTAAAATAAGATAAGATAATCATTTATTGCCCAAACATGAGTACAATACATAGTGAATTGTCAACATGCAAGAAGTGTTTGCCTTAAACAATGACATGCAAATATTTTCTATAGTCAAATAATAATAACTAAAAAAAAGGCGCTTTAGGGCCCCTATCAGGGCCTTTAGACCCGCTGCCGCCCTCCAAAAAAGCTCTATCGCCCACTAGGGGACGGTACAGCTGTCGTTGGGAATTTATGATCTATATTATTCTAAAAAAATTTGAAGCCGAAGCTTAAGGGACAGATATATAAATGCATCATACGTCCTGTCCTCCTGTACGGCGGCGAGTGTTGGCCGGCACTAAGCAGACACACCCAGGAGCTTCGCGTCACGGAGATGAAGATGCTGAGGTGGATGAGCGGCGTAACGCGATCCGATCGCATACGCAACTCATTCATCCGAGGTAGTCTTGGTGTCCGTGACGTGGGGGAAAAACTGCAAGAATGTCGTCTGCGATGGTATGGCCACATCATGCGCCGCCCTACGGAGTACGTTGGCCGGAGATGCATGAATATGGCTGTCCTTGGCGCTAGGTCTCGTGGTCGCCCTCGCATGCGCTGGCTGGACGTCGTCAAGTCCGACATGAGAGCCAATGGCCTAACTGTCAAGGATGTAGAAGATCGGGCAAAATGGAGCAAGCTAAGCCGGAAGGCGGACCCTGGCAAAAGCCGGGACTAACGCCAAGTTGAAGAAAAAATTTGACTCTTGTCTTGCTATGAAGTACCGTGTTACCCCAGTTAATGGGTTGTGGAGGTCTGGTAGGCAGCCGCTCCTCGTAAAATAGGTACTAGTATTCAGCTAAATCCAGCTTAACTGGAAGCCGACCCCAATATATGTAGTTGGGAGAAAGGCTAGGTAGATGATGATGACTATCCTAAAAAAATCTACACGAGTTTTAGGTACTCAAATATCAAATACTAAGCTAACAAGTTAATATATATACAATACATTTATCTACACGAGCGAACACTAAGAGATGTCGAAACTAGACCACATTAATTTAACACATATTCCTCGTACAATATTGTAAAATTAACGATTTCCAAGAACACCGTTTACGCTCTAAATTTTATTTATTAACAAGCTTAGAAACTCTAGGAACTTGGTTGCGAGTTTTCCTTTTAATTTTCCTTTTAATATTATTTTCAATTTGGCAACACTTTTTATTTCTGATTTTCAAATCCAATTTCAATATAGGGCAGATAAAATAGGAATATGTACCTAAAACAGAAAATAGCCATTACAATTTTTTGAATCATTTTTATTTTTATTTTTTTTTAAATAAGCGCTATTCCACCCTAGGAATTGCTACTGAATCATAGGAGCAAGAAACATGTAAACTAATAGAATAGAAATAACTTTATTGTACACCAAAACAGTAGATAAAGAAGTAGAGTGAGAGGGAGTGTCAGACTTTTACTGACACAAACCCACTTGTGTGCTTATAATTGTCCTGGTCAGGTGACTCTTTCGATCCATCCCGCAAAACATTATTGAACCCCATTAATTTTGCTAACAAGTTTTGGAACATAACACGCCATCAACCCAGGCTTGAATCTTACCAGACAATGAGCTACCCATTACTCGCCGCGGCTGAGAATTACTGAACTCCCGACGCCCAAGATAGAGGTATCTTGGGCATCGGGAGTTTGGGCAGCAGAAGTTTCCATAGGCCTGACCACGGCCTGACTGTCATCATCTGCTTAGCCTTTTCCCAACTACATTGGGGTTGGCTTCTAGTCAAGCCGGATTTAGCTGAATACCAGTATTTTACGAGGAGCGGTGGCCTACCAGACCTCCACAACCCATTAACTGGGGTAACTCGGTACTTCATGGCAAGACTGGAGTCAGATTTACTGACTTCTGACCATCCGTAACGACTGCCAAAGATCTACAAATGACAGCCGGCACCTACGGCTTAACGTGCTTTCCGAGGCACGGAGGAAACTCGATTTGTTAAGACGGTCACCCATCCACAGACCAACCTTAACCTTGAAGATCGACCTGTGCGGCTGTTATTATCTAGCCACGAGCTCCTCATCCATAGGCCTGACTGTACCTATCAATAACTCTCAGCAATCCATTGTTAAATATGATAATTCAGTTCAAAGATACCGGTATAGGACTGGATAACGAAATTAATGTATTGGCAGTCATGAAACGTGATTTACCGGGCTTTCCTTGAGAAAGCGGCGCCATTTTGTGATGGGAATAATTTATGTTTTGGAAGATATTAATAGCGAATTGTGACTGGAGTTACTTTCGGTGGAATCTGCTTAAAAAGGCTCATTGATTACCATTGTGGTAAAAGAATTTTTGTTCAAAATATTTTAGGTCACGTATTCCGCTGAGGGAACATTGGAAATCATCAAATGACATTTCCCGCCCTAGGCGGAGTAGGAGGGCGTGTCAGACTTTCACAGACTAAAACCACACCTGCGTCCTTCGGTTGACCTTCGCGTTCTAGGACTACACGTTTCCTTTTCAGATATTCCCCTTGGTCCTACCTTGCGGGCATTGCCTTTGCTGGGACCCTACAGTTTGCTGACATCTCTTTGAGGAGCGCATGGATAACTACGCACTGTTGACAACTTATAGAATGGTTAAGGGTACAGGCCTCGAGGAAGATCACCTATGAAGTGGATTGACCAGATAAAAGCGTTAGTAAATGGCTCATCACTATATGAATGCACGAGGAAGACGACCATCAGAGAAGAGTGGCGGCGTGTTGTGAAGCTTGCCACCAACACCTGAAGTGATGACCATGACCACTCTGTCAAGAGTGATAACGACAAAGAAAAAGAAAAATATTACGTTTTATGGAAGGAACGGGATCTGATCTCCTTAGTTTTTTAGTCTCTCTTTATTACCGGGGAATAATAAAATAAAGTGATACGAGTATTGTAAACAGATCGAGCTGTTTTATCTCTGGAAGTATTGGAAATTCTTTCTCTGAGTGCAGAATATTTTTATCCTATAAAAGTGTATGGGAGGTATGTGGAACACACAAGATTTACACGTGATGTTCACACTTATATTATAAGATATAAGTTTGTTATGTTTGTACGTTTGCTACTCGCGTAGATTTAAAACGATATTCATATTAATAGGTTTTAAGAAACCCATTTACAATATTTTAATCTTTACGTTACTCTATACTAACTGAGACCATTATGATCAGTGCTCGGGAGTTAATTATATAAAACCCTCTCTACGTTCGGGATTAATACTTAGCAACCATTGCATCGCTTTGCTCGAGAATTCAACGTGCTCACGACATAAAGACACTGCTTCATCTCCTAGTCATATCATGTACTATTATCCAGTACGTTCCCTTGTTATAATATTCGATATTTAAGAGGCAAAAGCCACTAACAGAAGCTAGTTATAGTAGGTACAATAAACCAATATCTATACTGACTTTGTTTCAAAAGAATTGTCTTCCCGCACAAATAGAAGGTTGGTAGGACCAATTATAAATTTAATTATGATGATATTCCTTTTGGTAAAATAAACAGCAAAGGACCTATAATTTTGAAAGGATAGATTTTAATTGAATAATGGGATTTTAGGGATCTGTTGGTTTTGCGGTTCCGTGGTGTTAAAGAAAGGACCCGGCCTTTCTAAATGTGGAGCGATGACCTGGTGAGGGGCGCGGGAATCTACTGGATGTGAAAAGTACAGGCATGGTAGAGGAGCTCGTGGCTAGATAATAACAGCCGCACAGGTCGATCTTCAAGGTTAAGCAATGCTTGCCTAGGTTGGTCTGTGGATGGGTGACCATCTTAACATAACGAGTTTCCTCCGTGCCTTGGAAAGCACGTTAAGCCGTTGGTCCCGGCTGTCATTTGGAGAACTTTGGCAGTCGTTACGGATAGTCAGAAGCCAGTAAATCTGACTCCAGTCTTGCCATGAAGTACCGTGTTACCCCAGGTAATGGGTTGTGGAGGTCTGGTAGGCAGCCGCTCTTCGTAAAATACTGGTATTCAGCTAAATCCGGCTTGACTGGAAGCCGACCCCAATATAGTTGGGAAAAGGCTAGGCAGATGATGACCTGGTGAGGGGCGCGGGAATCTACTGGATGTGAAAAGTACAGGCATGGTAGATGTAGCGACTTTTGAGCTTTTGTCCAGCAGTCGTAGTAGAGCGTCGTAGAGAGAGTACAACACGATTATTAGTTACATCCATCGAAATTATTGACGCCGCTCAAATTGATTGAAAATTGGTTTTTAGAGTCTAGTTGCAAAATTAATATGATTTGTCTATTAGCATAGCTGTCGCTTCTAATATTATTGATAGGCTCGCACTTGATTACTATTTCACCTGACGATAAGCGATGAGTATCTGTGAGTGAATCTTACTCAATTTTCAGGTTGACTGGTAGAGAATGCCTATGGCATTAAGTCCGCCTTTGTACAATGCGTTGCATAAAGAATAAATAATTAAATAAATAAATATCTCCAGATTGTAACTAACAAAAAACAGGCTTCAGCAGGGAAAAATATACATTATTCAACCACACAATATTTGCACAATACAAATGTTTGTTTCATACGGGAATCAAACCTGTGACACACAGCGCAGCTACAACCAAACCACTGCACCAAACATGCCGTCAAAAATATCAGAAACACCAACCACGAGATTATGAAGTAAAACTCCCACAGTATTACCTTAATCCCCTCACTTCATTAATATGAGAATCTATAAAACCAGGTGCTCAATGAAACGGGAAGCAGTCGATATATTATCTGAGGAATTAGCATATTTTATCCGCATTAACGGTGGAGGAAAAACCAGGTGTCTGAAGCCAATTGGATAGCAGATTACGGCTGGTTTTTACATTTTTGAAATGGATTTTTTAGGTAACACGTTTTTTTAAGAATTATTAAAAAAAAATCTTGTAAGAACAGAGTAGTTATTGGACTGACCAGTAAATGACAATGATTTCACCCTTGTGATATTAAAAAATAGTCTTATGGCAATATCTTTCCGAGTTAAAAAGTATCCTATGTACCATGTGTCCACAGCTGGTCATACATTAGCTCCCCCCAAGCGTTGCCATAACGTGCGGTGCTGTGCGTCGCACTCATCGGATTCCAGCGACCCTCACCAGATTACTATTCCAGAACCTTTCGTTCCCATTCATCGTCTGTTCTACGAGCAATGTGCCTCGCCCATTGCCACTAAGTTTAGCGATTCTTCAGGCTATGTCAGTAACCTTGGTTCTCTTTCGGATATCCTTTGTGATTTAAGAGAAATAAGTTAACAAACACGGAAAGCAACTTCCTTCATACAATGCAGACATTAATTATGTTTGTAGTAAAACTCTTAGCTACATTTGTCTCCGCCAGAAGCACTAGGTCGCTATTATCTATTTAGCGGCGAAGCAGACTGGGTTTAATTAATAATTTGCGGTGTCACGAGCAAGCTACCAGTATCTACTTCCTCGTGCACTCGTTTAGAAGGTTTAAATGTGTAGAAATGTAACTAGATTACTATGACATAGACTGTGGAGTAGAGATATTATATATTATTATATCTATCTATATATATAAAAATGAAACCCGTTTTCCGTTGTCACGACAACACATGAAAACGGCTTGACCGATTTGGCTGATTCTTTTTTTAAAATGTTCCTTGAAGTTCAATGATGGTTCTTACGGAGAGAAAAATTCTAAAAAAAAAAAAAGTTAGGTAAAGTAGGGTAGGTAGGGTAGTGTAGGGTAGTGTAGGGTAGTGTAGGGTAGTGTAGGGTAGTGTAGGGTAGTGTAGGGTAGTATAGGGTAGTGTAGGGTAGTGTAGGGTAGTGCAGTGTAGGGTAGTGTAGTGTAGGGTAAGTAGGGTAGTGCATGGTAGTGTAGGGTAGTGTAGGGTAGTGTAGGGTAGTGTAGGGTAGTGTAGGGTAGTGTAGGGTAGTGTAGGGTAGTATAGGGTAGTGTAGGGTAGTGTAGTGTAGTGTAGGGTAGTGTAGTGTAGGGTAGGTAGGGTAGTGTAGGGTAGGTAGGGAAGGTAGGGTAGGGTAGCGTAGGATATGTAGGGTAGTCATTTGACGGGAGCGAAGCCGCCGGTAAAAGCTAGTATTTTATAATATTAGATATCCGAAATAAAAAAATATCCGTTACTGTAACTACAGCCGATATAAAAGCTATAGAAGAGCCATATAAGAGTAGGTGGAAACTCAATGTCCATCTTTATCCGAAACTATTTGTGTCATAATAATGATTTTGTTTTGTCATTTATTGCAAAAAACATTACTAAAAACATAGCAAAAACATTTTTCTTGCTATTTTTATTAATACGTTCATCATTTTAATATTCTAATATCTGAAACCAGTACGTATAATCTTATTCCTCTATCCGCGTCCGCATGGGATTCAAAATTTTACATAACATCTGGATTTTATGGATGCAGGATGCTACGAAGTCATAACTAAAATTACAAAAACATATTGTCTTTTGGTATTTAAACATTTATACGTTGGCATTGTTTCGAATAATATAAAAGTTCCACGAAATTTGAATTTTCGTAGGATCCCAATTTATTTTTTCAAATTGTTAGAGAGTAATGTTGATAGTTATAATAATGACTTTAATTATGTAAATACATAATATAACAACCGCAGATACATTTATTTGAATACCGAACTATCCGATATTGAACTGTAAAATGCAAAAACATATAACATTTTTCAATTACAAGCTACCGCAGCATTTATCTTAATATTATCAATTTTCATGAGAAATTAAAACTAAAAATTGTATAACTATGAACTAAATCAAAACTACTATCCACTCACCTGTATTACTTCACAATCTTCACTCTCCAAAAACCAGCTTAACCTGTAACAAAATAAAAAATACCCGGTAAGTAATTAGTTTTATATGAAACTGGCTATGGTCCTCCCAATCCCTCTGACCTGTGTCAATCAGGAGGGCTTTCGAACGAAAGCCAGAGTGAACGTGCGTTGGAAATAAAAATAGGAGCTTTTAAATTCATGACTCGCCGATTTGTGCCGAATTTACAAAGTTAAAAGATATTTACAATCATAACTTTTTATCCTCTGTTCGGCGTTGAGTCTTTTTTTTTTGGTATTTTAATATTTTTTTTATGAATAATTTATTTCCAAATTCTGTTATGTGTCTTTGATGATATAATAACCAAGGTACATCTATACGTTATAATATAAAGAGGAAAGATTGAATTTTTGTACGTTTGCATTTTGTTTGTAGTGAATAAAGTCGAAAACAGCCGGACTGATTTTAGGCCTGGCACGAGAGGTCGTTGCTGCCGATCACTCCCACGAGACACGGTGGTGCTCCGCCCAAGCGGGGTACACCTCTACCGTATGCTCCACCGTGTCCTCCGAGCGAACTACACAATGATGACACCCCCCCGGACGTTTCTTCCGCACAAATCCAGTGAAGGAATGTGTATAATTTGGGTGTCTTCAAGGCTAGAGCGAATAGGCTCTTAATAAACTAGTGCGCCTCACTATTTATAATTGCATCACTGCTTACCATCAGGTGGGATGCAGTCAAGCACTCGTTTATGCTACATTTTAAAATAAGGAACCTCCCGAATTTATAATGTCCAGTGAGGACTTGCCTCTAAACTATTATAAAATCCTCAATTTAATTTAAAACTTCACATGAAATAAGAAACTTTATTGAAAAAGACGTCTAGATAAGAATTGGCAAATACGGAATGCAATTTAGAAAGCGCAATTCTCGGAAGGGTTCAAAGGACAAATCTCATCCAAGTTGGCATCCTCTAATATCGGCACAGAGCCTTTTGAAGTCAGTTAAAGTCACTTTAAAACGGTCTTGAAACCCATTAACGTATCAGTCTGTGAAAGTGCAGTATTTGACTTTACTTCCATTTTGGAATTGCCTTTTAATGGGTTATATGGAACCAGCAGCTGTTCTTTAAAGTTTCACACACGTCTTTGGAGCTCGTGGCTAGATGATAACAGCTGCGCGGGACGATCTTCAAGGTTAAGCAACGCTTGCCAAGGTTGGTCTGTGGATGGGTGACCATCTTAACATAACGAGTTTCCTCCGTGTCTCGGAAAGGACGCTAAGCCGTAGGTCCCGGCTGTCATTTGTAGATCTTTGGCAGTCGTTACGGATAGTCAGAAGCCAGTAAATTTGACTCCAGTCTTACGATGAAGTACCGTGTTACCCCAGTTAATGGGTGGTGGAGGTTTGGTAGGCAGCCGCTCCTCGTAAAATACTGGTATTCATCTAAATCCGGCTTGACTGGAAGCCGACCCCAATATATAGTTGGGAAAAGGCTAGGTAGATGATGATGACACGTCTTTGTCTTTGGTTACTGCTTACTTCCTGTTAAAAGTAGCGTAATGGTATTTAACCTTTTTCAACAAGTAGACTATTCAATACTAAATGAACTTTTCAATTCGAACTAGTAGTTTCCGAGGTGAGCGCGCTCAAACAGAGTCTTCAGCTTCACTAGAAGAAACATTACTTGTCATTGTCATCATGTTTTCGTTTTACCACTTCATCATCATCTACCTAGCTTTTTCCCAACTATTTGGGGTCGACTTCCTGTCAAGTCAGATTTAGCTGAATACCAGTGTTTTATTTTTGTTTACTTTTATATTTGCACCACATATTTACATCCACCCCATTCGTCCATTCCAGGTTGACTGGAAGAAATCGCCGAGTGCGGTAAGGCCACCCATTGTACCTATGTTTTTTTTTAATTATTATAAGGTTTCATTTTTGTATATTGTATTCTTGATGTACAATTAATTTTATCATACCTATAAGTAAATAAATCAAATACCATATTCAATTTATCTTTACAGTCGTACCTTAAAATAAACCTATAGTCACCTTATTTGAAGCTCTGCCATATGAATGGTGCCAATACAGAAAACTCGAATGAATGAGCTAAAAATAGACATAAGGCACATAATTTTATTTCAAGTCTTTATGTGCCGTACGTCATACATATCTCATTCAATAAAATCGTTCGTTCACTCACTTATATACATTTCAGAGCCGTGCATTTAACTCGGTAATTCGCAATTTATGCGAGACGCTATATGACATGGTACGCTCAAGGAATGAAAGGAATTTCTCGCGAATTTGACGTCGACTTGTACAGTTTAGACGCTTGAAGACGCTTCTAAATGCTGACTTTGATCGCGAGTGTAATGATAAATTAAGGGTAGAACAGAGAATTTACAACTAATGTTGTCACCATTACCATCAGCATAAGCATAATCAGACTTAGAATGTTTCTACTGCTGTGACTCAAGTCTCTGATTTAGCAGAGGGAATGGGCCATAATCCATTGTGGGCCCGCTGCGGATAGGTGAATGTCACTTGTCTTCGAATTTTTGGTTCTAGGACATTCCGGTTTCCTTACTATGTTTTCTTTCACAGTTTCTACATCATTATTTCAGCCGAAAGACGTTCACGGTTTTGTTTAGTACAAATCTGATACGTCCCAGAACGGGAGAAGTTATTCTAATGATTCCAAACTTGAAAAAAAAAACCTTGAGGGAGAAAATTCGTTTGATGATTAAAATTTAACACCTAAAAAAAAGGTGAAAAAGCGCGCGCCCGCCGGCTACTAAACACTGTTCTTGCTTTGTTTTAAATGCTAAGTGTTTTTTAAATAAAATAACCTGAGAGCTGAAGTGAGAACTCAAAAAATAATTGTAAATAAAAATAATTTACCGTTTTTCATTCACACTTTACTTGTACAATGATGAATTAATAAATGATGGTCTTTCAGGAATTTTCCATCTAATATGAGAAAAAGAGATACAAAGGTAAGACATGTTTAAAAATAATATTCCAAATTTTACACACAACGCCGTCTAATCCCAAACTGAACAGAGCTTGTGCTTTAAGTGCTATACAACTGATAAACATACTTATATATTTCTAAACACATATGTACATATCTACATACTCGTATATGTGATAGATAAATTACACCCAGAATAAGAAGACACTGTAGTGCTCATTACACAAACATTTTAGCCGGTCCACTAACCACTAGACCAACAGGCCAGTCCTCGTTAAATCATAAAATAATTACTTTTAAGCATAACCTTTAATGTGCCAGTCCAATTGTCCAGCCTCACCATCTACGCTTGCATCACTGCTTACCATCAGGTGGGATCGCAGTCAAGCACTAGTTTATGTTTTATAAAAAAAAATTGCTTGTGAATGCAAATTTGTCCAGTTTTTTTTAATACACCGTATTAAAACCGTAACCACCGTCAGTATCAAACCTATTCACTAAAGTACAGACGACCCGCCATGTTGTCCGTAAGTACATACGAGTATGTATGCAAGTAGGCGGCCGTCACTAAATAGATAAGTACAGAAGGCTATCTTATGTATGTATGTACCAGTATGTACATACTTCTATTTTAACACCTACACCTGTAGCCTCAATCACGTAGTCAAAACCGTAGTGAGACCGTCGTTTAGACCGTTATCGTATTCACATCCATCAATCGAGCTTGAACTACACCGATTTTAAAGTGGTTCGATCGAAATGTTGTTGACGTGTATTCAGCTATGTCAATCATTATCCTGGTAGAATATTAAGCGGTTGGTTGTATAGTTTCAAGCAAAATTGCATTGCTGTTTTATCGAATTCTATTCAATGAACAGTATGAACACGATACCAATTTTGGGTAGGACTTCAATCGAAAGACTATAAAACTTCAATGACATTTGACTTGTTTGACTTTACGTGAATCAAGCTATTGTTCGAACGCGGCCAGGTACGATAAATACTATTTATGCAACCTGCACTTTGGAGGACTTAATGGGTGCCACCGATGCTGCAATTAACGTAGCTACCTACTGGGCCCAAAGAATTCGACGAAGGATTTTACCTTCGATTCGAAAAGAAGAAGAAGAACCGTCCACTGACCAGTACATAACTACTTTTTTATTGTTGCTCCATTATTGCCCAAAAAAGCTCGCACTGGTCCCAAATACAACCGAACCGATCCGAGATATCGTGTCCGTAAGCACAGACTGTCTATGTGTGCGTTACTCGAGCGCGCGTTGTATAGTCCGTCTAATGAAAGACTTGAGAAAAAGAGGTTAAATCCAAAAAAAAAATGTACATACACAATATACACATGTGGTATTACTTAATAGTATGAGAATCATTTTGATATTTCACAATTTTTTTATTTCCTACAATTGCGGCTGAATAATGTCGCCAATTAAATTTAAAAAAAAACACTCCAGGTCGCGCTTTCATTAGACGCACTCTATGTAGATTGCCTTCTGTACCTATCTCTTATGTGTTGCCGTGCTCCGAGTGTAATTGTGCGTTTAATCGTGCGGGGGACACGCTCTTGCATACAGCTGGGCAGAACTGTGCTGCTGTGAGTAGGGCTGGCGCCGTGGAGACTGAATCGTAAATTTTTTTGAAAGGGGAGGTCTTTAAATGACTTCCCCCGTTCGGTAAGGTAAGCTAAAAACGAGAGGGTTTTTCAGACTTTTACCTCACCACTTAAAACCCACTTTAGGTGCTCTTAGAAAGAAACAAAACAAAAATAAACATCTTGAACAAGTATCAAAAACTGAAATCAAACATTTAAAAAATAAAATGAATAACAATGCTTCATTACTGCTTCGCAGAAGGAGCTAACGGCTTCCCGTATCCTCTAAAAATAAACTTAGCTGTGACTACTACTAGCTCATCATAATTTCAGCCTAAACACGTCTATTCTGCTGGTTACGGTGTAATCAGTTTACGAACGTATAGATTTATAAACTCCTCACTATGCTTTTGAAAACCAACAGTCGTGAAAACTTTAGTAATTTTTTTTTGCGGTCCACTAGCACGTGTTTGTGGCCCATGTAAAAAAAAGTTCAGTGCCAATAAAGTTGTAGATCGATCAGGAAATTTAGGATATTGGTTATCTGTTCTATCTTCTTCTTCTTTTCGAATCGATAGTAAACTCGCTAAATTGTTTGTGCCCGGCTCAAATCTATTCTATTAACCCAGCATTCCTGCTATAGTCATTTGTTGATTAAATCCATTATTGTAGTTGATTCCACCATCTTGTAAGCAAGTACGTATACCTACATGCAAAATGCTGTGCAATTGTGCGTTTAATCGCACAGGGGACACGCTCCCGTAAACAGCTGCGCTAAATTGTGCTGTAAGGAAATAGGGTTGGCGGAGTCAGGGAAATTATAATATTTATGTTACTAAAGTTGTTATGAATTTACATGTAGAGGGATGGAGAGTAAGAGGGAGACCAAAGAAAAGATGGATGGATTGTGTGAGGACTGATATGAAAGAAAAGGGAGTTTGTGATAGCATGACGGGTGACAGGACAGAATGGAAGAAAAAAACATATTGCGCTGACCCCAAATAATATGGGATAGGGGCAGGAAGAAGAAGAAGAAGTCAAGAAAATGAGAACGAAAACCATGGTCGAGGCTTTTGGTTAAAGAAGGTTAGACTACTACCGGTTATGGTGTTACAGAGGGAGAAAAAGAGGTCATTACTGTCAGTTATTGAAAAAATAATCATCACAAGATCATTAAGAATCACTCGATATAATTCTAAATACACACATCAAAAGTGTCTAGGGATCAAGCATTTTTATGCGGATTTCTTGAGATTGAGATGTGGCTTTGTAATAAATTTATGATTTTATAAATTTATATGGATCCTTTTTGGTGCATTTCATAATTTGAATCAGGAACTGGGAATCAAATTCGAGTAAAAGATGCTCAGAGCCGTGGGAATGATAGAAGCTGGTTGCCGGCAACGTACTGTGGTTTTAGCTCTGAATACAAGTCAGAGTGTTATCAGTCGACTTTGGACATGTTACCGAAGCACTGGTACCGTGGCTGAGCGCCATGGAGGACGGTATCGCTGCACAACACGGAGACAAGACCGATACATTCAAATCTTAACTCGAAGAGCTCCAACAATAACCGCCATGATGTTAGCCGTGAGGCTTCATCACTCTTCAGGGAACTTAATTAGCGACCAAACAGTCAGAAACCGCTTGCATGAAGTGAACCTTCATTTCCGAAGACCGCTATGGGTACCACCTATAGCAATGCACAATCGTAGGATTCGATATCAATGGGCTCTTGAACACAGAAATTGGGCAGAAGAACAATGGCGTTTCGTGTGCTTTTCTGATGAGTCTCGTTTTGGTATGAGACCGGATACAAGACGTATACGACACTGGAGAACCCCTGGACGCCAACAGCGATTAAAATCCTGCCAGGAAGTCCATCCTTATAGTGGTGGAACCATCATGGTATGGGCGGGTATTTGGATCGGCGGAAGAACTGAGTTGATTTGGATCAGAGGCAACCTCAACGCTCAAATTTATGCTGAGACGATTGTATCAGACGTCATCGTTCCTCTACAAGTGCAAATCGGTCCCTTATTTCAGTTAATGCATGATAATGCACGACCGCACACCGCAAGAGTTGTAAGACAGACTCTCGCCGCAGCTAACATCAATGTCCTGCCCTGGCCTGCTCAGTCGCCAGACTTGAACTCGATTGAGCATGCATGGGATATGCTACAGAGAAGAGCTCTGCCGAATATGGAGGGTATCCAGTCGCAAGAAGACCTTTTTTTGTTGTTGCAACGAACATGGGCGGCCATTCCACAGCGTGATTTCGATGAACTCATTTTGAGTATGCCAAACCGATGTTCTTGTGTTGTTAGTGTTCGCGGTAGAAACACGGATTATTAATTGTTTAAGTTACCCAATAAAATTTTAAAGAAAACTGTTATTTCAGTCTTTTTTTCGAACTTTAATGTTAGTGGTCCAAATGTCAAAAATCCCTTTATTAGGAAAATGGCTAATTTCTTTATTAATGAAAAGGTGACTTGGTTTATCGTTACTGTGACAAACGAAAACACTTTATTTGATGAATCCTTAAAGAAAATTTTAATTAATATCAATCAGGAGAAAAGTTATTGCAAAAATATATGTTGATCCCTAGACACTTTTGATGTGTGTAGATATTAATAAGTAAGTGGTTAGCACTTTGCAAGCGACTTTGTTTTCAAGATTTTTTTCATAAAAACTTAAACACCCCGTTAACCGTATTTTGAGAGTTGTTTAAAAAAAATTACATTTTCTTTTTAATTTGATTAGAATTTGAGCCAAGCTCCAGGTTTTAAAAAAAATAGGATAATAAAACAGTATAATATTGTTCCTGGTAGTCATAGGTACAAACACTAGTTTTTAACTAGTGTGTCTACTGTATACTAGCGATCTATGGGCTAACCACGGTTCTCCTGCGGTTACCCATTTTTTTTAAAGTATTTTCTAGTGCTTGACTGCGATCCCACTTGATAGTAAAAAATAAGTAAGGTGATGCAGTCTTTCATGGTGAGACGCACTAGTTTATTAAGAGCCTATTAATTCTAGCCTTGAAGACTTGATTTTTGTTGCTATAACATAAGGAAACTCCGAGTGTTATATAATAAAGAAAACCCAACCATCTGGCCTTGCCAATTTTCCGATAAAGTAATATAAGTGTGCCATTAAAATGGAGGAAAAATCAATGTAACGCGATAGCCTGACCTATATTAGAGACCTTCCTTCAAAAATTCAATTACAACATCTTTGACCGACGACGTCCTTTTATTTGGCATTCTAGGCTCGCTGTGATTTACAATTATTGAGTGTATTTTGATTGGTAAGTAACTAATTTATGTATATCTGTTATTTTTTAGGTGGAAGATAATTAAATAACATATCCCGCTCTGGGCGCCTTTGTATATTTTTGTTGCATGAAAAATAAATAAATAAGTGTCAGACTTTTACTGAAATTAAATGAAATTCTACATGCGTCCTTCGATTGCCCTTTGCATTCCTCTTTTAAACAATCTCGCAACCCTGGCAGGTGTTGACTCTCGCGAACCCCATCAAATATCTTATCAAGTATCACCGAGAAAACTTGGTACTCTTAACGCAATCCATTTGATGACCTAAACTGAACTGTTAAGGGGATGTAGGTACCTATACCTATAATGTATCTGTACACACGTCTGACATTTTAACACATCATGGTAAAGCTTGAAGTTAATTTTCAAGCCCCACGCGTGGTATGGCACCTTATAATGTAGACTGATACCTGCTAGAGTTGTCGAATTTTTTCAAAAGAGAAACCGTTTAAAACAAAAGGCTATTAAAAGAACACCGGTAACATTTAGCCTGTAAAAGTCTGACAATCCCTTTTGCTTCGGCCAAAGCTGGAAAAATAGTTTGAATATTTCCCACCAAAAAAATGGTATGGTTACAGTGTGATTTGTCCCGAAGAAGCGGGCTGTATACCAACTTTTTATGATAAAAAAATACACGATTTAGGCCTTCGTGTGACAACCCTAACAGACTTCTATAATGAAGCACAGCTTCGCGTTAGAAAGCTAATTGTTCGGAAAGAATTGAACGTTTATTTTTGAAGAAAGAGAACTCTATGATTTACATTCCTTTTTTAAACTGGCTCCGAATAACGGAATATATTATGTGAAAATGAGACGGAAAAACTGAAAATGGAAGCGTTATTAATAGGTGTTTAGATGTTGCTTTTCTTGTATTTTTTACAGAACCTTTAACACCTTTTATATTAATTTAATATAATAATCGTACTACATATGTTTAATCTATCACATACCCGCGAAACGAGACACAGTAGTAAAATAATAACACCGCGGTCTCATAGGACCGGTTGGGGATTCAAACATTAATATTATAAAGCTGAAAGTGTCAAAAAACCCTAACGGATAAAAAAAGCGGTTGGAACGTAGCCTTAGGGGCGCTATGGCGCGAAGACTTAGAAAAATTTTCATCTAAACAAATTAATCAGTCACGTGTTTTCTGTTTTGCTTCAAGGCAATGTACCTTAATAGAAAATTAATTATTTATCAAAATAATACTACTTACTAACTTTATCCTACATAACAGCTAAGTACTATATTGTATCTTGGTTACGGTCTGTGTCCTCGGGCTACATAATTTTCCTTGGCCGAAAAAGAAAAACTATTCTCGGACTGTTTTCATGCTTAGGCTTTATTTATTTTTTGATTACCAACATGTTTGGGATTGTTTATTAACTTTGGCTAAACAATTTTTTTTTTTTGGGAGTTGGTAGTATATGCTAAGGGTCACAATGAGCAGTGCTTTTGTTCACAGTGCCCTTAAGCTTATACTAACAATTCTCAAAAAAATAAATTCCTGTGATGATCCCAAAATTTTTTTTTATCAAAATAATTTATTTTTTTCGTTTTCTTTGCTTCTCACAGTAAGCGTATACTCCAACTCCTAAAAATCCGACCCTAAGACGACCCACTGACCGTCATTTATGGCAGTCAAGTTTTTTGAATTTTGTTTTGTGGTCGGGTTTTTGACACCAATTTTTATTCCCTGTCAATATTTTATTTCCTGTATTTATAGTACTTTTGAAATCATCTCCTTATAATTTATTATTACTTTTAAGGGCCTCTTTTACCACCCTCAAGTAAAGTGCTGAGTAGGCTAATCGTCAGATAAAGTCACCCGTAACTTCATTCCGAGTTTCACAATGTTCGAGTAGCACTAATCATAAGATAAACTGACCCGTAATTTACTTGCTGCGTGGTCTGTCAATTAGCGTATTTACTTGACAGTTGATCGATGGTTTAGAGGAAAAAGTTCGTATCTGCAATTTTAGGTAATTTTTTTTTATTGCATTTTTGTAAAGAAAAGCTCGAATCACACCGTCTTGTATTACGAAAAATTTTGATTGGTTATTTGTAATGCAGTTTAAAAGTGTTAAATGCATATCCTTCTCAAGTCGGATGGCGCGTAAAAACTGGTTGGAAAAAATGAATTACAAGGGTAAAAAGTGTTTGAAATACATAAATATTTTAAAACGTTTGAATCTAACACGTAGATGTATATTAGAATTCATTGATAATAAAGATCGAATTTTGTTTTTTGGGACTCCTGAAAAGTTACGTATTTTGCAGTTACGAGGTTTTCACACTAAGCCATCGACACACAAATGACAACTACTTTATAAGAAGATGCGTAATCGCTGCAGTCATCTGTGTAGGAATGCCAAAAGGCGCCACATTCACAACTCAATTGATAGTCTCAACCCAACACAAGTATGGCAATTTTTAAAAACTCTTGGTATTGGCAAAGCCACTAATAAGAGTTCTCCTGATAAGATGGACCTTAATGCACTTAATGCGCACTTTTCTAAGTCACCAATTACACTTGATGACGATGTTAAATCTTCCACTCTCAATGATCTTTCTAAACTTCCATTGCCTGAAAATACTTCTTTCTCTTTCCACCCAGTTACAGAGTTAGATATTAAGAGGCCTGCGGAGACCGCGCGCTATCTCGAGTTGAGACGAAAAAAAATACGTTTTTGAGGTTGATGGAAGCAATCCAGATAGTATAAACAATTCTTGGACACACCGATTGGAGTAAAGTCATCATCCGGACACTGACAGTTGCTTGCTGTGATAGCAATACAAATTATTGGAAATTTGGGAGAGGTTCCGTAATACCAAAAATGATGAGTGAAAAATTAATGTATTTCCAATATTGTTTCGAATATTTATAACTTGATAATAATATCTGTGTTCCTACGGAAAGATATTTTGAAATATTGTTGTTTATAATATAGAAAAAACAAAATAAAAACATGACATTTTCGCTGTGAAAATGTGCAAATTTAAATTCGCTTAAATTTCGTTTGGGGTAAGTTTTTCAACAAAAACACGATGTAGGAACCTAGATAATTATTGTCTAAATCCGAATAACATCATATTATGGTGTAAATATGCTCAAATTGCAAATGATTTTGGTATTACGTTTGTATGGATAATTCTAACGTCGCGCCCACCTTAAGAAATGTATCCTATCCATATCCACTAAACCGATAGGTGACGATGGCCTTCAGCTCCAAACGTTCTTACCTATTATGAGTGAAATAGTTCCTGTTTTAACCCACGTAGTAAATTTTTCCCTGTTCAATAACTCCTTTCCATCTGCTTGGAAGAAGGCTCACGTCCTACCACTTCCTAAAGTTACAAATCCCTATATTATTATTATTATTTATAAAGTTTATGTGTACACTGATCCTACCCTGGAATGTGATCTCTCTCTGTCACTCAAAGGTTTGCTGGAAGAAAACTTATTGTTGAGTTAAGCTCGCCTTTGTACATCAATTGTTAAATCACTGTATTCTGTTTATAATGTTTTGTGTACAATAAAGAATTAAGAACTACAGTGACGATTGGCAAGTAATAGACGTATTATTGAACGAATGTGACAAATGATTTGTTACGTCATCCGCTTAACAAGTGAGTAGTTACTCGAATCTTTGTTTTCGCTTGTGAAATTGATAGAGGATACACATAACCTTTATTTGCCAGATAACTTTATTGGGAAAGTAACTAATCAACACTTTACTCGGAGATGGTGAATGAGGCCCTTACTGTAATAAATATACAACATCATCATCATCCTAGCCTTTTCCCAACTATATTGGGGTTGGCTTCCAGTCAAGCCGGATTTAGCTGAATACCAGTATTTTACGAGGAGCGGCTGCCTACCAGACCTCCACAATCAATTAACTGGGGTATAAAATAAGTAAAATCTAATCATAAAAACAGTCCGAGAATAGTTTTCCTTTTTCGGCCAAGGAAAATTCTGTAGCCTGAGGACACAGACCGATATCAAGATATTTAATTGTATACAATATAGGTACATAGCTGTTATATAGGATAAAGTTGATAATATTATTTTGGTAAATAATTTTCCGTTACATTGCCCTGAAGCTAAATAATACACGTGGCTTATTAATTTGTTTCTATTAACATTATTAAGTAAATACATTTAATCACTTATGTTACAAAGAGAAAATATTTGTATTTTTTTTCGTTTGTAATGAATTAACTCAACAACTACTGGACCGTTATGAGAAAATCTATTGCTAGTAGAAATGCTACTTTTTCGCTGAGTGACATAGGCATATATTTTTCTACTTTTACGCAGGCATAGCAGCTATAGCTTCTTCTGTTAACGCTACTGAATAAAACCCATCTGTGTCCCTTCAGTAGCTCCAAGCGCGTTTAATTAGTTGTAAACGCTTTATATAATTATGTCAGTATGGGAATATTTTATATATATTGCCATACTATAATCATTCATATAAATAATATCATTTCTTACTGAAAATTGGCCTTTTCCAAGGGTGCTTAATGCAATATGTAGTTGTGATAATATGAGATAGATTGAAATGCGAATAGAAGCTCTAACCTCTTCCCACCATAAAAAAATACAGATATCGGAAACCACTCATCCTATTTCCCTCACTCCATAATAAATCAGATCAAATTATTCCAGTCCACATCATAAAAATAGATAACTTACAACACACATCCCCTTTCACCCCACTACCCCTTACTACGTCGGAAGACGTCTATAGGATAACGTCAAATGACGTCACAGAATAACTGCCCAGGAAATTGATATTTACAATACTGACACGACTATGGTAAATACGTAGACATAGAGTTTGTATTCATATTTTTAGTTTGTAGATTGTTGACTTGTTATATGCTTTGGTGCATATTGTGAGTATTGAGGAGCTCGTGGCTAGATAATAACAGCCGCACGGGTCTATCTTCAAGGTTAAGCAACGCTTGCCAAGGTTGGTCTGTGGATGGGTGACCATCTTAACATAGCGAGGTTTCTTCGTGCCTCGGAAAGCACGTGAAGCCCTAAGTCCCGGCTGTCATTTGTAGATCTTTGGCAGTCGTTACGGATAGTCAGAAGCCAGTAAATACAATTGGACCCGGTAGGTGGCTCTGCAATCGGGATCTTAAATTTTTATTTTGACGAAAAGTCAGCTCTCAAACAGGACAACGTCTGGTCAGTGCCGTTAGTAAAGTACATTAGCATTATCGGCCATATAATGTTCCCACTGCTGGGACTCAGACCTCCTCTCTAGGAGAGGTAATGGGCCATACTCCACCGCGCGGGCCCAGTGCGGATTGGCGGATGTCACATGTCTTCGAATTTTGATTCAAGGACATGCCGGTTTCCTCACGATGTTTTCCTTCACTGATGATGAAATAAATTACACAAAGTAATGCGCCTGACTGGGTTTGAACCCGCGATATACAACTTGCAAGTCGGGGCAGTTACCTCTGGGCCACCACTGCTCAGAAAGTACAGTAAAGTACATTGATATGTGAAATCGAGATCTAAGTTCCAGCAATACTCAGTTCACTTCTCTTCATCTATGTTTCGCGACTGTATTAAATATGTCGTAGTGACACAACCATGGGGAGCGTCACAATATCAAAATTAATGCTCGATTTAGCAAAGAGGTTTTAATATTTGGTACGATGGTCATTTGTTTTTAGTGTTACGTTTGTTTGTGGGTTATTGACATATAGGGTAGACGTATGGTTAAAGAGTTATGAGTTCGTATGTCGTTTAATTCATGAATCCCCGACCGATTCTATGAGACCGCGGTGTTATTGTTTTACTATTGTGTCTCATTTATGGGTATGTGATAGGTTAATATTGTGAGTTGTTTGAAAATTTTCATTGATGCCTTTGAAAGTGTAACAGTTTCATTTGGCAATGTATATTATTTGCATAATAAAATATTAAAGCATTTTTCACTCCGATTTTTTATCGGTATTTTGGTTTTAATTTATACTTATGTTTTAATTTATCACAATGGTAAAGAAAAATATCGTGAAAAAACTGGCATATCCTAGAATAAAAAACGACTTCTATGTTTCACGACTGTAGTAAATGTCGTAGTGACAGAGACATGGGGAGCGTCGCATTATCAAAATTAATGCGCGATTTAGCAAAGAGGTTTTAATATTTGGTTTTGTGTACGACAGTCATTTGTTTTTAGTGTTACGCTTGTTCGTGGGTTGTTGACATATAGGATATACTTATATTTTGAAGAGTTACTTGTGTTATGCGTTAGTTTCATATCAGTTTCAGTGCGATGTATGGAAATATTTGATACATTTTTGTGAAAGTGTAATTGTTTAATATGACAACACTTTTTTTTTGATAGCATTATAACAATAATTAAGTATTTTTTACCTTCCTACCCTCATTCTTAATTTGTTTTCGGTATTTTAAGAGGTTTTAGAGCAATAGCGCACGCGGCCAGCGGCCACAGGTGCGCGCGCTCTATAGCGATTTCATACTAATGTATGTATCTCGATAACCGCCGCGACCTGGCCGCTAGTGCGCTATTGCTCTTAATATTATTTTGGTTTTGCGTTCGAAATTCATTTGTTTTTAGTGTTACGCTTGTTCATGGTTTGTTCTCATATAGGATATAAAATTATGTATGTACGTATGGTTGAAGCTTAGGTTAGAAGTGTTATTTGTGTTATGAGTTCGTCATCTAATGGGTTAATATTATTCGCTGGATGGAAATATTATATCAATTCTGTTCTGTAAAGTATGACAGTAAAATTCAACTAAATCCGGCTTAACTGGAAGCCGACCCCAATATAATTGGGAAAAGGCTAGGTAGATGATGAAAGTATGACAGTATAATTTGGCAGTTTTTTTTGACGGTATGATAAAAATAATGAAGTATTTTTTTATTTTCCTACCTATCTATATCCTACTAGGATGGTGGATCCACATTTTTTCGGTATTTTATTTTTATTTATACTTATATTCGATTTGCTTGATAATTTATATGGCAGAACAACGTTACCAAATAGTGTAGCTTTATATCGATGATTTTTTTAAAATCTAATCAGTACATCCACAGCTTCTTCAAACAAAAACTAGCCAGGTGTTTGGAATTATTTTAACCATTTTTTTTTCAATCTTCATCATCATCATTATTTCAGCCGAAAGACGTCTATGTTCGACATAGGCCTCCCCCAAGCATCGCCAGAACGACCCGTTCGACCCGTTCGTCCGTTGTGTCTCGTTTTGTGGGTATGTGATAGGTTAATATAACAACCGCTTCAGACAGACGTGCCCCTGGGTTACACACCTTCTTACTGTTTAGCACCAGTGTGTTAAATATTACATACAAAACAAGACGGGGACAACTAAATAACATGCGTAAATCCAAAATTCAAGTAACATTAGTACACTAATATTTTGGATAATAACTTTTCGCACCAAATAATTATAGACGTGTAGACACGCATCGACTTATAATTATCAAGTTAAGGATCGTATACTTTAAAATAGCATGTAGGTACTTGGTAAAAAACCGGCCAAGTGCAATTCGGAATAGGGCACGAAGGATTCCGTACCGTATCAGTAAACTGTAGGGACGGGTGGTAGGGCTGAAGCCTTCTGGGGCCTGGGTTGACTAATGAGATCCCCGGGACCCCGGAATTAGGGCAAAGAAGGAACAGGAGTGGGTTTTAGTCAGTAAAAGTCTGACACACCCTCCCGCTCCGCCCAAAGCGGGAGAAGACATTTTGATGATTCCCCACCCAAAAAAAAGAAGCCTCACTTAAATATTTATTTTATTGTGTTTTTTTTATTTGTTATTGTTATTGCGGCTACAGAAAATAATTATCAGTGTTTAAATTCCAACTATCTAGCTGTCATGGTTCATGAGATACAGCCTGTAAGAAAGAAAAAACATTTATTCGTGCCTCACACAATCATAATTATGAACTAAAATTACGCAATAAAATAAAAAATTATAATCAGTGTAAGGCCAAAAAGGCGCCTAACTTACCATACAGTCTGTCTGGTCACACATACAGTGACACACACACACAATTAGTTTTACCTTTTGATTACGGAACCCTAAAAACCGGCACTACAATAAGCAGTCACGTGTACCAACCAGTCGTGACCTTTCCGCTTATACCAAAAAAAATAAACATAGCAACACTGATTCCCAGTCTTCACAAATAACTGAAATAAATATCCCTATTCAATTGGGACGGGAAACCTCCACCAAACGCCATAGCAACGGTAGGAACCCATAAAGTTGAGGAACGAAACATTTTATGATTTAACTCAGAATCGTACAGAGTTTTATTATTTAGGAGTAACGACGCAGAAATATTACTTTTCCATTTTTTCCGGTTAATTAACTTGTTTACGACTGTGTACATGGTTGATGGGTTATGTAAATATTTGGTTTTTATTTTTGCTTTGCACGGTTTGTGTATTATAATTTTATGTCGTGATGACCCACTGGTTAAGCCTATTGTCCACGGACGCGTATCTTTCATCATCTGCCTAGCCTTTTCCCAACTATATTGGGGTCGGCTTCCAGTCAAGCCGGATTTAGCTGAATACCAGTATTTTACGAGGAGCGGCTGCCTACCAGACCTCCACAACCCATTGACTGGGGTAACACGGTACTTCATGGCAAGACTGGAGTCAGATTTACTGCTTCTGACTATCCGTAACGACTGCCAAAGATCTCCAAATGGCAGCTGGGACCAACGGCTTAACGTAAACCTTTCCGAGGCACGGAGGAAACTCGTTATGTTAAGATGGTCACCCATCCACAGACCAACCTTGGCAAGCGTTGCTTAACCTTGAAAATCGACCTGTGCGGCTGTTATTATCTAGCCACGAGCTCCTCCCACGGACGCGTATCTTTATAGCCGCGTATTCTTCATAGTACGCTTGCGTGAAGCTTACATACTAAACTATGAAACTCTGTCGACGAAGCGGCAACGTCGTGGCATCGTGCCATTGGAGTCATTGCTTCTTTGTCGACAACGAATCCGCACGCCAGAAAGTTTGATCCACGGAGTATCGTGCTACCCAGTTACTGGGTTGTGGTGGTTACAAAACGTTTTGGAAACTCGTTCATTGAGCGTATAAGTAAGGTATGGTATTCCCTGTCAGAGTCTGTATTTTCTAATAGCTTTTACTTCTAAGTAAACGCAATCTATAATGATCGACCTCATCGTCGCTTTCCATCAGGCGTGAACCTATCCTAAATAAATAAACCACAAAAATATCAAATTATTAAAAATTAAGCTTTACTCTTTATTATTAGTAGATATAGAAAATTGTAAGAATACAAATCACTTTAGGCACTCAACTGACTTGCAAAGTTCGTAGGTCTTTTTTAAGTACTTATTTGTTAACACCTTACCATCTAAAAAACCTTAGAAACGAAAAGTAAAATTTTTATGTATATTATTAGTATAAAAAAAATTAAGAATACAAATCACTTCAGGCACTCAACTAATTTCAAAGTTCGTAGGTATTGTTTAAGTACTTGTTAACACCTTAACACTAAAAAAAGCCTTAGAAACGAAAAGTAAGATTTTCGAAATCTCTCGAAACTTCAAAGGTATTCTAGTCCATTAACTTTCAAGCCTTTTATCCTTCTTAATCTTAAATACTTATCTGAAGGAGCTCGTTATAAAATAATATCAGCCACACGAATCGATCTTTGTAATTTTTTCAATGTTTATCGAGGTCGATTTGTAGATGGGAGACCCTCTAACTGAAATTCCTCTGTGCCTTGGAAAGTATACTAAGCCATTGGCTTTGGTTGTCATTTATACCTCCTTAAATAATCGGAAGTCAGGAAATCTGACACCAGTCTTACTAAGGGTGCATCATGTGGAGGACATAAAGGTAGCCACTCCTTGTATAATACTGGTATTTCAATTGTATCCAGAGACTGGAAGCCGAAGCTATTAGTTATTGATTGTTAATAGTGTTATCTAGTCTGAGTAAAGTCTATTTAGTTTTGGAAGTGTTCATTTAACTTTACAAGTATTTATTTAGTTTAAAGAGTTGTTTTTAGATTAAGTCCTGTCTATAATATCTTTAGTTATAAAATAAACTGTACGAATATTTGTTTTTCCTAATCAAAAAAAATAAAGGCTGGACAGACAGTACATCGAAATTGCAATTTTCAATTTCTTTTTACACGTCTTAATCAAGATTTATTCTTATATCTTTTATTATGGAAGATTTGATCTCATAACGTTGTAATACGATACCTCATGTAACTAAGCCGTACGGTAGAACATAAGGACTAGTGCTGTTACAAAACGCCTCCACGAATCATGTAGATCAGGATCACGACTTCGCTAACACAAATACGGAATTTCCGCAAGAAATCAAACCTGCAGTTCGCAGAAACCAGTTTAGAAAAAAGTATAACGGAGGTCTCATATAGAAAATAGGTATAAGCACGAGTTTTTGGCGGGATTTCTTCGAGTAAAGTTCAATGCCACTAGCCAGAATACGAGGAAAGACGAATATACGTCTAAGAAGCTACGCTTCCGTGGAAAGTAGGCCTAATTCCGCACTACCTAGTTCCACATCAATGGATAGACGCAATCTCATCATCATTTACCTAGCCTTTTTCCAACTATATTGGGGTCGGCTTCCAGTCAAGCTGGATTTAGCTGAATACCAGTATTTTACGAGGAGCGGCTGCCTACCAGACCTCGACAACCCATTGTCGTATCGACTGCCAAAGTACAATGACAGCCGGGACCTAGGGCTTATTGTGCTTTCCGAGACACGGAGGAAACTCGGTATTTTAAGATGGTCACCCATCCACAGACCAACCTTAGCAAGCTTTGCTTAACCTTGAAGATCTACCCGTGCGGCAGTTATTATCTAGCCACGAACTCCTCAATGGATAGATGCAATCTACTCCGTATTAAACCATAGTTCTTCGTCAATTAACCTCCGTTTCGCATCTACACCTCCGCTAGGAAGGCTTTTAGCCCATCTCTAGTATATCTTGGAACATAAAATATGAAATAAAAGTCCCATAAAGTGCTTACCTTCCAATTTAACTTGAAAGAATGAGTATTATGAGTAAGCCGAGACTCTCGTCATATTTGCGCAAAATCTCTTAAAGATTTAAATATTAGGTTTAATGTTTCCTTTAAGAACGCCATTTCCCCGTAATCGACTTTTAACATAGCAAGATAAGGTTTTCTCATGTATATTTTACTTTTATTTTACTACTTGATATCATGCCTGTATTTCTTGGGTTAGACAGAGGTGTACTTAAAGCCTACTCGTATTTAGCCATTTTGTTTTATTTACTTTGTCTTTATTGTGTTTTTATGATCTTAGAGGCATGCTGTTTTAAATAGCTATTTATTTTCTGAAAGAGTTTGTGAGAAAAAATTGCAAATTGGTTTTCATAAACTCTTTTACACGTCAATGTTTTTTTTTTGACTTTTTTTTGTTACTAGATGAAGCCGGTGTTTCCTAACTGACTACTCTGAGAAGAAACTTTAGAAGATTTCGTTTATTCTTAGTAGGTATTTACAAATCTATACTAATATTATAAAGAGGTAAAATTTGTAAGTTTGTATGTAGGGGGTAATCTCTGGAACTACTGATCCGATTTGAAAAATTCTTTCAGTGTTAGATAGCCCATTTATCGAGAAATGCTATAGGCTATATACCATCACGCTGCAACGAAAAATGCGGGTGAAACCGCAGGGGACAGCTAGTTTTTTATATTTTCAAATGTCATGTGTACGAGGCCGACGAAAGAGCGGTTAAATATGAGTAGGACAAAATTTAATTCAGATCGACTTGAGAAGAAGAATATTAAAATAAAATGTCTTCTGTAACATACTAAAAATAGTATGTTCAGAATTTATATTAATCCCTCGTATCGTAATTAGAGACATAATAGAAAGACAATAGGTTTGCGGACGTCGCGCGTCGGTTACAGCTAGGGGTTCAACAGATTAAGGTTAATATTAGTGTGATTCACCATCAACAATTGCATCACTGCTTACCATCAGGTAGGATCGCAGTCAAGTACTGGTTTATATCAATTGAAAAAAGAATCGGCTACTGAATCGATTTCAGCTATTTTTCAGTCAACATATTTCAGGCTTCATTTTATTTTTTTTAATTTTAACATTTTACACAATTACTGTACAAAGGCGGACTTAACGTTTTAAATATTTTCTCTCGGTAGCTTTATAGGAACTTTGTTCTTTTCTCTTTCAGTATTCAGATTATTTTATATATTTTAATTGAAAGAATTTATTTTTGTTTTGCTATATAATTAGCTGGGTTGTTATTGGAAAATGCGTTTTACTACGAAGATTTTTCGTGTGAATTTCAAAAAGACAGTAAAAACGTACACCAAATGCAAAACTATTTATCGAATCTAATCTGATTAGACTATATTCCCACAGCTGGGCGAAGGCTTCCTTCTCCCTTTTTCTCTCACGTCTGTCTTCAGCCAGTGCAAACCAGCCCTTCTTGTAAGAGTGAAGTCCATCTCCTCTCCGCCTTCATCTTATTCTTCCTCGATGTAGCTTACCATTTAATGGGTAAATAAAATACTCAATTAGTCCACAGCTCATCTGACAGACAGCTGACATGTCCGGTCTAAACCTAGTTCTAAAGTGAGATTGATACATGATTGATACATTGATACATGATTTATTTTGCTAGCCTGTTTTGTCCCACTTTTGAGCCATACCTTCTCTCAATTTCTTCTATCTTTCACAAGCCGGCGCTTCCTCTTTTCAGTTCAGAAATCTATCTAGTTCATTCAAAACGAAATAATTTCCTCACCGTTGTTCTTTGTTTTATAAACTAAGGCAAAGAAAAGTACTTAAACCATTTATGCTTCGTATCTAAATATACACGAGTAAATTTTCACCTCTATTTTCCGTAACTGCTGCCAAGTTTCAAGTAGTCAGGCACTTAAGAACGCCTGCCGTAAGTGGTCTTATATCTCTCATGAGAAACGATCCTTCTTGCTAAAACACTCTTTTTCACGGTGTTTTTATTTTTCTTAAAACCCCAACTTAATGACCTTTTCTTCGAATTACTTTTGTTCTCCAAAACTTTTGTGAAGAAAAAGCAAAACAATCGTATCGTTTTACTTATTGTAATATCTGTCTTAACTTAATGTCGTAAAGTTGGAAGTTGTTTGCGGCGTTTTGAATGGAATTGTTTGGTTGAGTTTATCATGAGTTCTGTTACTAATAAAAGCCTGGCATCCCGAGGGGAAAAACCGTAGATTTATATGAAAAATTAACGACTTCTCGACCATGAAATGGTTCCTTGTTAAGATTGTATACAGAATAAAAAATGTTGCTTTGTTAAGAAAAATGGTGTAGAATTGACAGAGTCAAATACAGGGCGAAAATTTATATAAGAGCCTTTTATTGAGAAAGGTCCGGAACTTTATAATAATGATAAATTTAAGAATATCACAACTTTATATTTTAGGTATTAATAATAAAATCGCCTTTTTATTAAATAAATAAATAAATATTCAAAAGTAGCAAAATGCCCTTTTGAAAAAAACTGCCTTTTTTATTGTTGATATGTTTGCGCTTACCGCTATTTGACCTGATGGAAAGCGACGATGCGGTCAACGATGGAGCGCACTTGCCTAGAAGTAACCTAATTACTCTTGAATTAAAGATCCGCAGATTAAATGCATTTTTGCTAAGTTTCCCACGGTTTTTTAATTGGTATATTTAAAATTGGGAAAACTTTTTACAACTTAACATTTTCTTAAAGCTCTAAAACACAACTTTTTCATTTAATGCTTGTTGTCAAAAGTAAAAGATTTGGAACGACGCCGTACTAAACTTTTTTATACATTTTTACTAATATTATAAAGAGAAAGTGCTTGTATTGGATGTTTAAGTTTTTGCAGTTTTGTTTCTTGTTTATAATAAACCAACTCAAAAGCTGGATTAATGGTCTGGACTAAACTTCGCTTCGCTTCGTCGTTTATACCGCGTACATCGAAGGACTGGAATAATTTGCCTGCTGCGGTCTTCCCGTCCGATTATAATTTGGGTGTCTTCAAGGCTAGAGCGAATAAACTAGTGCGCCTCACCATCTACGATTGCATCACTGCTTCCCATCAGGTGGGATCGCAGTCAAGCACTAGTTAACATAACTTAAAAAAAAAAATATTTAAAAATTTGGCACAACACGAGGCACAGAAAGAAAAGTTTGGGCTTGCGTGAAAGTAAGCCATGTTGTGGTCAACGATGAAGCACCCTTACCTAGAAGTAACCTATTCACTCATAACTTAAATTATAATAATTAGTTATAGGTATTAGCGAGAATCAGATAACCAGTGCTTGACGCTGGTTTTCAACTGAATTTAAGGTTGTGACGTGACAGATATAATTCAGTCTTGTAGTGTAAAATATAATGGTAACGCGTACTTAAGTAAAATGTAAAAATAAAGCAAATTTTTATCTCTACAGGTACTGGTGGCTCAATGATAAGGAACCCTTACGTCGGCGTCGTGAGGAAATGTCCTAGAACTAAAACTTCAGACATTTGACTGCATTGGGTTCACGTGGTAGATTACGGCCCATTCCTTCTCCAGAGAGGATGGCTGAGCCCTTGTGGAACATCATAGAGCTGATTATGCTATATTTCAAAAAGGGCCAATCAGAAATTATTTAGAACAACTAGATTTCATACCATTTTAGGGTTCCCTTTTCGAAAGGTAAAGAGAAAATTATCGAGTGGTATATTAGCCCTGTCCTAAAACGTTAAAAGGGTGTTCGGGGTAGCAAAGGTCAGTTGACCCCAGCGACCCAGTTTGATGGAAAATGATCTGACATTACACACTTTTGAAATTTTCCTTTCAAACAATTTTTTATTTGTCACGGTGCGGTGTCATCAATTTTTTATCTTTTACGCTTAAAATTGATGTGAAAATGTTTTTTTATACGTCTACAGTAAACACCATTCCCGTGTTTTTCGTCAAAAACTGACTGACAACAGAGGGAGGAGATTGACTGAGATGAATAGCTTTTTTCCTGTTAATTATTCCAGAAGAATTAAGCATACAGTTAATTCTTGCCTATAGCACTCAGTTTTCAAACATTTTGTTTGGAGCAATGAAAGAATGAAACTTCTAAATTAAACAAACTCAAAATAAGGTCATTTTTGCGGTATTTACACAATGGTGAAACCCGGGCGTTTCTTTCGCCTGAATCCAATGCAGAAAGCTCCCGAACTTACCATATCTTGTGAAGAACTGCGTCATGCAGAAGGTGAGGATACCTTGATGCCTCTCCATCCACTCTTCAAAGAGGGAAATTATCTACATAATTATGGCTTAGTGCGCTCGAGAGGACGCAATTCGTCCGCTCAGAGATCAGTCTAGAAGCGATTCGCCGAGACGAACGTAATCTTTTTTCCGTTATTTGTTTTTTTTTTTATTTAAATTAAAATAAAGATCAATAATCATACGTAATCCCAATAATAAATAATTCCTTAGTGGAGCGTAAGTGCCTGATATTCCAGAAATAGGGATCTACGGCGAGCTTACATCACAATTACCACTGGGCCAACACTGCTCACAGCAGTCATCATCTGCCTAGCCTTTTCCCAACTATTTTGGGGTCGGCTTCCAATCAAGCCGGATTTAGCTGAAGACCAGTATTTTACAAGGAGCGGCTGCCTACCAGACCTACACAACCCATTAACTGGGGTAACACGGTACTTCATGGCAAGACTGGAGTCAGATTTACTGGCTTCTGAATATCCGTAACGACTGCCAAAGATCTCCAAATGACAGCCGGGACCAACGGCTTAACGTGCTTTCCGAGGCACGGAGGAAACTCGTTATGTTAAGATGGTCACCCATCCACAGACCAACCTAGGCAAGCGTTGCTTAACCTTGAAGATCGACCTGTGCGGCTGTTATTATCTAGCCACGAGCTCCTCTCTCTCTCCTCACAGCAGTCGATAGGGTTTAAATATAATGATGAACACGTGTCTATGAATCTACACGTGCGTGAACAGTAGACCTTAACATTTGTGTAATGTTTTTGTAACGCATTCCATATCTCTGTATCTTATTTATTTTAACTTAAGGCTAACAGTTCTCCATTTTATTCGTTTTATGAGAGTATTTGTTAAAAATACATAACATACATTGGGAAATGCCAACATTTTTGACTAAAAATAATAATATTATAGTATGATCTTTTATTGTTGTTATAAAAAACCAGGCAAGTGTGAGTTGGCCTCGTACAGTGAGAGTTCCGTCCTTCTTTAGTCTGTTTCGTGGTACCAACTTACTTATGAAAACAATTCCGTTCCCGAATTCAGTCTTGAAGATTTTTCCGAATAGTATTTTTTTGTGTTACTTAACAATACATTTTTCGTTTTCAAACTTTTTTCTATATTTGTGCCTTGAGTCCATGCGTTATACCCAATTTCAGGACTCTACCGTCTGTTATTAATTATACCCTGAGATTAAAATGACATTACAACACAAAAAAACTGGCATCATTCCTTTCCATTTCCATTCAGACTAAAGTGACACATCTAATGTCAAACTTGCTGTTTGACATTAGATGTGTCACTTTAGTCTCAGGGTATAAAAAACAGACGATAGATCGGAAAATTCCCTATGAATATTGATTCCCTTGAGAGTGTCGAAATGAACATTTTTTGTGACATAAACGGCTGTATCTTACAAGTTTGATTTTCAAGGGACCACAGACTAGAGTAAATGGTTTTAATTTCTACTCGGTACCTCTACGCGTTTGCGAGATAAAGGGTCTTGACAGACAGACAGGAGGTCAACAAAGAAATCCTATAAGGGTTCCGTGTTTTTCTTTTTGAGGTACGTAAAGTGTAAAGGTATTAATTTTAAAAAAAAGCAGAGCTGGAAAAGTTATTTGACGATTTTCCACTCTGCAAAAGGGCTGCAATATAAACTCATTATCGGATTAAAAACGTAAAGTTCTATTACAAGGTAAGTGTATTATTCCAATTCATTGCACAAACCACTGTAAACATTTCTGAAAAGCTGTAAAACTGAAAGCTAAACGACATTTCGTTTCCACGTACAATTTTGTAGAGTTTCAAAAAGTTTTGTGCTTCATTTTCTGTTACAAATGTAACTACCATCATTCAATATTATACAGAAAATCCAATGTTCGTGTTTCAAGCTATTTTTAAAAGGCTTTACATTTCTGCTAAGCCGACTCGTACAGTTACTTATTAAGGCTCTATACAGACGTACCACAACCACGCCACATCGCAGCGACGAAACGTGGTTACGTGTAAATAGTGTCACTGCAGCTTCTTGCTGTTGTGTTTTAGTAACAACAAATATTAACGCCCCACAGTCTGCTGATATCTCTTTTAAGCACGCGTGAAATACTGTCCCGACGAAGACTTGGTTTCGACCCGGTCAGTAACTGGACAAGCTACCCATTGCTCGTCATCTGCAAACCTACGCTTACAGTGCCTGGAAATTAAAGTCGGGGTCGACTGGGGCGTTAGGACTTCCTTGTGACCTCCTCCTTCGCTAGCTCTTTGCTTCGCAAAAAGAGGCGATAGCCACCTTTCCTCCTCGCTCTGGACTATAGCCTGTAACAGTGTCCAGCAGGAGTTGTTTCGGTGGATTACGACCAGAAACATCGTGGATCAAGAGATTTATATCTATACTTAGTTAATATAAAAGGAGAAACTGACTGACTGACACATAAATGCACAGTCGAAACTATTGGAACTAGAAACGTGAAATTTTGCACAAGTTTTCCTTTTAACACGTAGGCGAGCACTAAGAGAGGATTTTCCAAAACTCAACTCTAAAGGGAGATCAAAGGTTTTATAAAGAAACCCACTTTCACACGACCGAAAGCACTGGTAGAAGCCAGCTTTCTACAATAAAGAAATCAACAACAACAACAAATCCTTATCTCCAACCAATCCCAAAAGCAAAACGACGCTAACAAAAGCGACATGTAATAAACGACAATTCGGCTTGCAAAACCAAACCCAGCATCCACAGACGCAGCTTAACTCGACAATACGCCGGCAGATCAGGCACCACATAGATTGTGCAGCTGAACACGGAATAAATTATAGCCTTAACTACCTTCATGACAATCTAAACCTTGGCACCAGAAGATATAGTTCAAAATGACTTGGAGGGACATTAAAACTAGTTGGCTATGATCTATTCAAAATGAACGTGATGTAAGACCAGTCAGCTGTTTACAAAACTGAACGTTTGTTTGGAATTATTTATGTTAGAGTTAGAGAAAAACATTAAACAGATATAGTTTGGACGCGACTAGGTAAATAGAAGCAGTTTCTGGGTATTGAGTCGATAGTTATTTTTTGGGTCCATGTGTCTGGTGAGTAAGATCGTAAAGATGGGTTGTATAGCAGTTATTCTGCTGAAAAACAACTTGCAAATTGCTACTAGCAATACGTTTTATAGTATCTGCGTTACTGATTATCATCGCCATTGCATCATTGGTTATAGGGAGACCTATATCCAGCATTGGACATCTTTCAGCTAAAATGCAGATGATTTATTGATAATCACCGATGTTACCGACATAGCCCGAAAAATCGCCAAACTTAAGTGGCATTAGGCAGCCCATATTGCTCGTAGAACAGATGGTCGATGGGGACGAAAAGTTCTAGAGTGGCGGCCACGTACCGGAAGATACAGCGTTGGGAGGCCTCCCACAAGGTGGACCGACGACCTGGCGAGGGTCGCGGGAATCTGATGGATGTGAGACGCACAGGACCGGCACCGGCACCAGGACCGGCTTCTGTGGCGACGCTTGGGAGAGGCCTATGTCCAGCAGTGGACGTCTTTCGGCTGAGATGATGATGATGATGATTGATAATTTGATTGACGCGAGAAGCACAGGATCGGTCGTTGTGGCGACACTAATGGGACACCCAGGTATATCCAGTAGTAGACGTATTTCGGGTAAAATGTAGTTGATGATGATGTACCTATATCGTCACTGCGCGTGCATAACCGCGGAACAACAGTTGGTAAATACTGCGTATCGGCTTTTGAGCGATTTTGCAGGAGGTGAAAAAAAAACTGAATATCTTAGACATTTGACTATATTTTACGGGTCTTATTTCTTAAATTTACGTTACCGGGTAAATCACAAAAAAGTTAATACATAGTTCAGCCCGTTAAATATAGTCAAATGAGTGAAAAACAGAGATGGAGCTATACACTCTATATAGCTACCCTTTCATAGATCAGTTTAGGTCGTAAAATGGATCGCGACTACCGACTTCATGGTAGGGCCTCAATTGATATTAAACTTACCGACCACATTGAATTACTCGATACTCAGTGGTCGAACTGAACAGATTAAAGCCAATTATGGCTACGCATTCCGTACTTTATTCGAGCCTGCATTGATCCTTCACACAATGAATGGTAATCAGGGAAATTCACACATCCAGTTGGTTCCTATTAAATGTCTGATTTTTACATTTTAAATCGTGGAGGTACATACCAAACGACAGTTAGTCCTGGCGTTTTGTGGCGTACAACGTAGTGTGGACATTCACCGTACTTTGGTTGTCCAGTGGTTGAAAGATGTAGGCGCTATCAAGTCGTGTAATTTCTACGCACACTCTCCAAAGTGCATTCTGTAAAAATACCAAAAGACTGGCTGCCCTACGCCTGTGCTCAAGGCTTTGTAGATTGGTGGTAATACGCCTTTCCATCTGTTATATTTGCTTAAGCAAGCTTAAATTAATAATGATTGATTAGTATTAACAGCAAAAATGATATGGGGTTTTTTGTGGATAATCACTAAATGAGTCCTCCTTCCTTGGGTGGAGCGATCGGAAATGACATTTACTGACTAAAACCCGTGTTTCTTCAGTCACCTTTCATCGCCACGATAACTCTGACGAACAAACCCTAAACCCAGACGTGTCCTGCCTTTACTCTTACATCCATAAAAACACTAGTATTTAAAAACAGCCAGATCCAGTATTTATGGTGAGGGTAGATTTATAGCCGCTGGTTATACGCGAGCAGTATTTCTCTTATATTCCTCCGCTGCTGCGATACAGTTGCATAACTTTTATGTATTTTGAAGCAAAATATGAATATGGATCCTTATTTATGCAATAACTTCTCCCATTTTGGATGGAGCAAGACAGTGTCAGACTTTTACAGACTAAAAACACACCTGTATCCTTCAGTTTTCTATTAAGTTCTTAGACCACGGGTTTCCTTGTCAGAAAATACTCGCGGCCCTGGAATAGGCCCTGCTGGGCTCCTACGGTTTGCTGATGTCTCTTTGAGCAGCGCGGCTGTCGACTACTTGGATTAGGTCTAGATAATTACGAGACAGACGGACGGCGAGTTCTTGCCCTTTTCCCATGTTACTTGGGGTCGATGTAAGTGATTGGGAATGCCAGATTTTTACTGACTATAAAATTAAAAATTTAAAAAAGGAATCAAATGTCAGTTCACATATGCTTGCAAGCAAACTGAGCGTATAACATTCCTATCACACCTAACAAACGACCTGATGACCTTGAAGACCTCAACCGAATTCCACCAAACATAGCTAAGAACACTCTCGACTGATATACCTTTCAAACAAAAAAACCTCATTAAAATCGGATCATCCATTTGGGAGCTACGATGCCGCAAACAGACACATACACATTTACTCACACAAACACGTCAAACTTAAAACACCCCGTCGTTTTCGCGTCGGGGGGGTTAAAAATCAATCTGATTTCGTTATCCTCTCAGTTCTAGGGCCAAGACAAAAACAAAACCTGTGTTTAAGTACAACAGATTTGTATTTAATATATTCCCAACCTTGTAGAAGCAAGGTGTCACAAATCAACTCGTGCCGAAACAAACAAAACCACACAGTCTTTAGTTTGTTCAAGTTGATTATTGCAAGATTAATTTTCAACGTTAATAGTAATTCCAGGAAAACTCATTTTCACCAGTATTGCTTACACAGAGATCTCTGAAATTTAAATTATTATTACTCGTAGACAACACTGTTTAATGAAGTCGACACGTGATTTTTTTACGTTCTTTGACACATCATCAGCAAGTCAGATTTGCACTTGGCCAGTGCTTTGTATCTGTATCATCTTGCCTTAGTCCTATGTTCTTTTCTCTATCATTTTACCAGATAACATTTCTTTTTTGTTTTGTAAGAAGCTAATTTCCATATTTATCCCGCTCGGAGGGAAGTGAGAGGGAGTGTCACATTTTTACAGATTGAAAACTAACTCAACTTTCTTCAGTAGCCCAAGTTCCAGGGCCAAAAAAATAAAAAAACATGTATAAGTATGGCAGTAGCGATTTATTTTTACTTGACTCCAACATTAAAACATGATCTAAATCATCATCTACCTAGTCTTTTTCCCAACTATATTGGGGTCGGTTTCCGTCAAGCCGAGTATAGCTGAATACCAGTATTTTTACGAGGAGCGGTTGCCTACCAGACCTCCACAACCCATTAAATGGGGTAACACGGTACTTCATGGCAAGACTGGAGTCAGATTTACTGGCTTCTGACTATCCGTAAAGACAAAACATGGTCTTGATATAAGTCAACAAATCACCTCGTGCCGGCTCAGTCAAAACCACAGACTTTGGCTGATTATAATTCTAGGAAAACCTATTTTAACACGAATACAAAGATCTCTGTAATGTAACAGACACTCCTGTAACGAAGGCGGCACGTGCAAGCCTAATTGATACAGTTTTGGGTTCAATTCTGATATTTTGCTTATCATAGTCCTCTAATTAAGTAATCTCTGTGTAGTGCAGTGGTTCCCAAACTTTCATCCGTGGACCACTGGTGAATCGTTTTAGGGTTAGTTAATACGTACGCACACGAAAAATAAACACCCGTTTATTCACTGGAAGGTGTGTTTCAGTAATATTACGTGAGACATGTGCGAAATATGATAACTGTATGGCTACAGTTATCGTATTTCTTTCTAGGGATTTCAATCAAATGATGACACAGCACTGATCATTAAATACAATATTTATTGTTTCAAAAGAGGAAGGCCTTAGTGTTGAAGTAAGATAGATTTGTTTTTGTTATAGCTCAACAGTCAGGTTTAAATTAAGGTCCAGGAGGGCAATAAAAAAAAATCTTCTTCTCTTCTCAAATTGAAAAATATCGCATTTGAAGTTTCTATCACAAATGTTATTTTTTATGGCAATGTCTCATTACTTCTGGTTTTAAAGAACTGGTGTGTGTGTGCGTGATTGTGATTGGCAATGTTTTGATAGGAACAATAAGTTTGTATGTAAAAGTTGCTGCTATGCATATACCAACAATTGCTCATCCTGCCCGCAAGACATAGAGAAACCTCACAGGAAAACTAGTAATAATTCCAGACCATTTAGCTTCAGATTTACTATTTACTCACAACTTTTCAGTCATTAACGTTTCCTGTTTCACAAACATCCTTTATTTTATTTCTTATTTATTACTTTTAGTCTGTGTCCGTGGAATTACAGGTCATTTACCAGTGCTGCGATATTTTATGTCATTGTTTTATTTTGAGCAATGGTCGCTTAGTAGTAATCGCCCCGACTTGCAAGTTGTAGGACGCGGGTTCAAACCCGGTCAGGCGCATTACTTTGTGTAGTTTATTTCATTACCACTGCTCTCGAAACGGTGAAGGAAAACATTGTGAGGAAATCGGTCTGTCTTAGAACTAAAAATTGGAAGACATGTGACATCCGCCAATCCGCATTGGGCCCGCGCGGTGGATTATGGGCCATTTACTCTCCTAGAGAGGAGGCCTGAGTCCCAGCAGTGGGAACATTATAAGGCCGATAATGCTAATTCTAATATTTGTTATATTTTAGTTAGAAATTATAGTTAACTAGCTTCTGCTAGCGGTTTCGTACATAGTTAAACGCTATTTTAGACGTGAAGTCGAAATCATAAACAGTTAATAAGTAACTCCGTGTCAAATAATATTAAATCGGTTCAGTAGTTTTTCCGTGAAAACACAAACAGGCAGAGTTATTTTTACATTTATAATATCAGTATGAATTTGTATTTTATTTTATTGTCTGGCCTGTTCTACGCGGTTTCAACCGCATCATTCGTTACTGCTCTGTTCCTGTAAGTCGTGGCGTGCTTTTACAAGCATTTGTAACCATAATCTATAAGTATGACCCACTTAAACAACATTAGAAGAGTATTCCGATTCAAACTAGTAGTTCCCATGATTAGTGCAGTTCAAAAAGTAAGGCATAACAAACTTTTAGTATTTTATATTAGTATAGATTCGTTTATTAAAACACATCATGATTAATGATTTCGCACCATACAAAAACCCTACGCATATCTTTCTCCTTTCACAATCTGATTTCATTCGCATCCAATTTACTTCGTATGATGAGACGTTCTGATTCAGAAAACCAACAATCTCTAACACTCACAAACAGACTATTAGCCGCAACCCTAAAGCTTCCCCGTGTTTTGATCTCCAATTCCCAGGCTAACAGAGTCATCCGACAGGTAAGCTTGGTGTCCTCAGATCGAAAGCAACGAAGGAACGGGATGGGATTTAGTCAATAAAAGTCTGACACGCCCTCTCGCTTCGTCCAAGAGCGGGAGATTTATTCTGATGATTTTCCTTCCAAATAATAATAGTAGATTATGATACAAGTGTGTAATGTGCGTCATTATCGTCGCGGTGGTATTAAGACCCGAGCCATGGCGAGGGTCTTAAGAGAACCAAGTACGATAATGACTAATTGCTCACGTGTGTCATACGACGTTTTTCGACACACTTGCGAAGAAAAAAATATGAAAAATCAGTTTTATTTAGTAGGTATATGAAAAGTTTATCTAGAGAAACAGTTCGTAAATGTGCAGTCAGTAAAGTTATAATTAACTAGTTTTGACGGTATAGCGGTCCCATGACATAGATTTTCTAATTGAAGGCGTACAGCACAAATCATTTTTCTCATAAATAGTTAGTTGTTTTTGTAAAATTTGTATTTAATTTTTAAATATGGCGGCTAAAAAATTGACTAAAAAATTGACGCGCGCATGCGCGAAAAATGGCGGCCATAGACTAGCTACTCTAGCTTTTGGTTTAGAAAAAATAAGAATGAGGTTGCTTATAAACAGAAAATACAAAATTGATGAGGGATTTAATTTATTAAATATGTTAAATTTTAAACAGTTTATTTAATCACGAAATTGCATGAAATAAGTAAGAAAAACACTATTTTATGCTATAGAACGCAATAACAAATGTTATTTTTTTTGTCTTAAAAATCTTTTTGCCAAAAAAAGAGGTTAAACAAAAAGGTTCTAACTACATTACAGCACAAGTGCATAATAGTAATCAAAATGTCACAGTTTGGTAATGAGCCCCTTTATATACCTAAGTACAGTGCAATAATAGCCACTTTATGAGCAAGTGTGTCGAAAAATACCTTAATAAAAACCCTACGCATATCTCTCTTCTCGCAATCTCATTTCAGAATTATTCAATTTTCTTATCCTTTTTTGTTTCAAAATTCTTTTTCTTTATTATTGATAGGCTCGCGCTAGACCACATCCCACCTGATGGTAAGCGGTTATGTGGTCAACGATGGAGCACGTTTGCCTAGAAGCAACCTATTCACTCTTGACTTAAAGATAGGTTGTAGCTATCAGGGAACACAGACCCCGGTAGGGAATTCCACTCTTTAGCTGTACGCATAATAAATGTATTCCCAAAACGCTTTGTCATTGCCATTCAGAAAACCAAAATTCTCTGATACTAACAAACAAACTATTAGCCGTAACCCTATAACGCTTTCCCCGTGTTTTGATCTCCAATTCCCAGGTTAACAAAGTCACGCACAACACAGCAGCGTTAGAAACAACAGGATCGCCTATATTTAGCCGAGGGTTAATAGGCTAATGACTTGCAGGGTCGCCACTCCGCTCGGTTTACCGCAAACAAAATGTCCGGGGAACTTTTAAAATATTTACTTCTTTTTTGTTCGACTTGGACCCTTGTGTCGGCTGTGTGTGTGGAGCGAGGTAGCGGAGCGGAACGGTGGAGTAATTTTTTCTTTCTTTCTTTGCTGGGCCCGGGTTTTGCTGCCAAGAAGAGTTTAGAGAGAATTCCGCTCTGAGTTGCTGACTGTTTCCTTTCTCTGCTTCTTCGCTTCGTTGCCCTGCTCCGCTTTCCGGTTTTTTATGATTTTTTTCAACAAGTTCGTAGTCCCTGTACATTGAAGAGGAGCAGAGATTTTGTACAATCCTGTTGGTTATTTTTTCTCTTCTGCTCTGATGGTTAGTCGTCTATCCAGAGCTTGGTACCGGAGCGCCAATCCGAGTTACTGTGTCTGTCTGTTGATCTGGAAGCGAAGTAATGCGGATTATACGGAGCTTGGCTGAGTTTACGTGAGTCTCTGTGGCTATACTACGTTGCCAGTTTCCGCTTCTCAACTACGCTTCTCCACTCTGTTTCACCGCACCGTTTTTTAGTTTCGTAATTTTTAAAACTAGTCCGAAAATCCGTGTCCACTGAAAAGGAACATAGATTTCATGTGATTCTATTAGTTAATATTGGCACAGCTCCGCTCAGCTTTACTCCTTTCCGTTTTAGTGAAGGCAGCCTTAGGACCGGCTGTTTGCTGAGTCGAGATTCCGACGGAATTTTTTAAATGTTTTGTTTTTGTAAGATTCCTTTTTTTACGTAGATTTTTATTTTAGGAAAGTTTTGTTTTTTATTTCTTTAGGGTTTTCTGACCAATTTTTATTATTTGTAGGCTTTCTTAACTTCCAGTTTAGGTATCTGATAGGAGGCAATATGGTTAATGTTGAACCACGTATATAGAAATAACCTATAAACTCTTGACTTAATTATGCTTTTTTTCAGTGAGAAATCATCAAATGAACAATCAAATGAAAATGTTACTTTATTAATAATTATTTTTAATATATTTATTGTCCTTTTACTTCCACACACGGTGTCTACTTCTCTTTCTCTTCCAACTCTCCTTTCGCGGAATGCTGGAAGAGATTTCTTTAGGAATAAGCATTACCCTTGTACCTATTTTCTGTCTCCTTTTTCTTTTCAAATTCTTTTGTGTGTGTACATAAATCGTTAAATAAATAAATGAATCCCTTGCCCTCCTGCTCTAGGTGATGTGTGAGAGAGGGTCAGACTTCTCCTTAAATGGAAGAAACCGGGGGAAAATGTTTCGGGTTTTTCAGAACCCCGAGAGGGTTCTCTCTCGTCAACCCAGGCCCTAATGTTTGTGAGTTTGTTTCTATAATTGATATAAGCCTAATCAATTTCAATGCTAGATATAATAAAATCTAGAAATGCCTAGGTAATCATCTTACCTACCTTCAAACGCCAGTTTTGGGCGTCGTAATCAAATGAGGAGCACTCTCCATAACTGAGACTAATTGACTTACCCTGCTTACTCTCAAATGAGATTACGAGCACTTTATGTCAAATCAAGCGTGGAGTGAAACTTTTAGATGACAGTTGATAGCGCAAATGGACAGAAAATTTGACAAACTAAATATTATACATGTTTATCTTAAGCCTTTACGTATCAAGGGTGATAAGTTTAAATGGCATCATAAAGGCAGCTTAATTATGACAGAATAGCATGGAAGAAAAAAAAAATGTTACATTATTTATTTATTTATACGGATAATTTACTTAAAAAATAGTACATTATGATACAAGTGTGTAATGTGGGTCATTATCGTCGCGGGGTGGAATTAAGACCCGAGCCATGGCGAGGGTCTTAAGAGAGCCAAGAACGATAATGACCAATTACTCACGTGTATCATACGACGTTTTTCGACACACTTGTGAAGAAAATAAATTAAAAATCAACTTTATTTAGTAGGTATATGAAAAGTTTATTTAAAGAAACAGTTCGTAAATGTGCAGTCAGTAAAGTTATAATTAACTGTTTTTGACTGCATAGTGGTCCCAAGACTTGGATTTTCTACTTGAAGGCGTACAGCATAAATCATTTCCTTCATAGTTGTTGTAGACATTTTTGTAAAATCTGTATTTTATTTTCTAATATGGCGGCTAAAAAATTAATTTTTCTTAAACGCGCGCATGCGCGATAAATGGCGGCCATAGACTAGCTACTCTAGTTCTTGGTTTAGAAAAAATAAGAATGAGGTTGCATATAAACAGAAAATACAAATTTGATGAAAGATTTAATTAATTAAATATGTAAAATTTTAAACAGTTTATTTAAACACGAAATTGTATGAAATAAGTAATTAAAACACTAATTCATGCTACTGAACGCAATAACAAATTTTATTCTTTTTTGTCTTAAAACTCTTTTTGACAAAAAAGAGGTTAAACAAAAAGGTTTTAACTACATTACCGCACATGTGCATAATAGTAATCAAAATGTCACAGTTTGGTAATGAGCCCCTTTATATACCTAAGTGCAGTGCAATAACAGCCACTTTATGAGCAAGTGTGTCGAAAAATAATTTATTTACTTTAAATTTAGAAACGATCTGTGCCCTATGTTATCTGACCCGTCTTAGAAATATAAAGACAAATATTTGTCAGACAATAAGAAGACTGTGCTTAAATAAATAAATGTAACTCCTTCAAATTTCAAACAATTTACCTCTACAACCCTGAGCGTAACAATCGACAAATTTCAGAACTAAATTCAATAAGATCCCGTGTACACTTCACCCAAAAGCAAATACTCCGCAAGCCTATAACACCGGAACTAAAGCCAGTTCTCACCAAAAGACTGTTGATTTAATCTTTAAGTCCTTAAATCCACTGGTTTCTGTAGTTCGGGTGTCGAAGCATCTTATAGTCGGAATAGAGTCACACGAGCGGAATGAAAATGTTCGGCGATGTGACGAAGCGGAACTTGGAAATGTGACGTTCAATTTGAGATAAGGGTTTTCGTTTTAACTTCCTGAGGTAGTTTTTACAATGTGAAACGTTGTGTTATCTTACAAAGTTTTAAAGTGATTGGAAAGTTGAAAGGGAATCGTTTGTCGTGATTAGTCATGTGAAGAGGAAGGATTATACGCATGGTACTAAAAGAGTTATGAGTATACATGTGGATGGATGGAGGGGAAGAGGTAGGTCAAAGAAATGATACCTAGATTAATAGTGTGAGGAGTTATGCTCATATGAAAGAAAAGAGAGTGATAGTATGATGGGTAACAAGACTGGGAATGGGTCGAAGCATTTTATAGTCGGAGTGAAAATGTTCGGCGATGTGACGAAGCGGAACTTAGAAATGTGACGTTCAATTTGAGATAAGGGTTTTCGTTTTAACTTCCTGAGGTAGTTTTTACAATGTGAAAAGGCATGTTATCTTAGAAATGTGTAGGTATATTAGTGGAAGTTTGGATGTCAGTGACTGAAAAATTGAAAGGGAATCGGTTGTTTTGATTAGGCGTGTGAAAAGGAAGGATGACACGTATGTTACTGAAAGAGTTATGAGTATACAAATGTAATTGGACGGATGGGAAGAGATAGGTCAAAGAAATGAAACCTAGATTAATTGTGTGAGGAGTTATACTCATATGAAAAGGGAGTGATAGTGTGATGGTTAACAAGACTTTCGTAGTTCGGGTGTCGAAGCATCTTATAGTCGGAATGAAGTCACACGAGCGGAATGAAAATGTTCGGCGATGTGACGAAGCGGAACTTAGAAATGTGACGTTCAATTTGAGATAAGGGTTTTCATTTTAACTTCCTGAGGTAGTTCTTATAATGTGAAATATCGTGTTATCTTAGGAATGAGTAGGAATATTACAGGAGGTTTGAAAGTAGCGCCAGTGATTGGAAAGTTGAAAGGGTTGATTAGTCAAGAGAAGAAGAGGGATGAAACGCATGTTGCTAAAAGAGTTATGAGTGTTACATATATTATGAATGGATGGAGAGGAAGAGGGAGGCCACAGAAAAAATGTGTGAAGAGTGACATAAAAGAAAAGGGAGTTAGTGATATCGTGACGGGTGACCGGAGAGAATGGAAGAGGAAAAACATGTTACACCGATCTCAAATAGTACGGGACAAGGGTAGGAATATGATAATGATTAATGATATGATAATGGAACTAAGCAGTAGTGGTCCAGAGTTTAACGGCCCTAACTTCTGAGTTAAACGTCGTAGGTGTAAACCCAAGCATGTGCTTGACCTAGAGCTTAAACTTAGAACATTAAAGTTCTAAGTTTTAGCTAGCATAGTTACATTCATCAACCCGCACTGGGCGCGCGTAAGGGATACAGTCCATTCTTTCTCCTAGAGAAAGGCCTAAGTCCCATCAGTGGAAACATTACAAGGCCGATTATTCTATGGTATGCTATGCAAACTACTTCAGTTTTGGGTAATAGAATTCCCATGGTATCGTCCCCAATTGTTTAGCAGGAATGTTTGTAATCGAATTTCAGGTCTCAAGACGTTAGAAAGTGATACCTACTACTATACAGCATATACTGCTCCGTCTCTATTTCACACCGGAATAATGACAATTTGAAGACACAGTAAGACCCAGTATATCCAATGATTTTCAACTACAAATTAACAATGAATCTTACTCCTCTATAACCATAACTAGCCGCTGCCAGTGGCTTCTCCCGCGTGATATTAGAAAATTGTCCTCAGGGAACACACCCCCGGAATATAAAGTGTGCTATTCTACGAGTATATTGTACTCTGTGTGCTATTCCGTTCCATCATCGGACCACAAGGCGAACGGCGATGCGCCACCGGTACATGGTGGACATCCCCCCTATACTTACGCACAAAGCGTTTTGGAAACACATCATTTATTGTACGGTGGGTGTACCCAAAGTGTGGAATTCCCTGCCGGAGTTTGTGTTTCCTGATAGCTACAACCCAGAAATCTTTAAGTCAAGAGTAAATAGATTACTTCTAGGTAAGCGCGCTCCATCGTCGCCATCAGGTGAGATAACGATCACGCGCGAACCTATCTACAATTAAAACAAAAACAAACATACACACACACAAACTTCCACCGTGTATAGTAATTACTTATAAATTATGTCCTATAATTGTACTCTCAACGTAATTTTCGAGGATGAAAATGCTATCAAAATCTTCACTTTAAATAACCAACTACTCTTAGGGCCTGTTTCACCACCTATGATTAAGTTTCGAGTATCTTACTTGGCAGATAATTTCATACAAATTCTGTTCCATTTTTGAATTTATTCAGTGAGTAGTGCCTACTCGAACATTGTGAAACAGGCCCTTAATATAATTCGTTTAGACTACACGTTCAGAAATGTGCAAATCACAACAGACTGAGCTCAAATATGCTCATCATTGTCAAATGAGAGTCAACATCGGAAATTGCTTGATTTCCTGACGACATTCATACTTGAAATACCTCAGTTTTACCAGTGATTCTTAGTAAACGAAAACTTCCTAAATAAACTATAAGTAGGTGTTTACATTGCTTACGTAAAGTTCACCGCTGACTTAAAATCACTTTCAAGTGAACGCACATAGTTCTGGGTTACAGACCGAATTTTTTTTTTAAGGATCAGATAGGACCTGTGTTAGCGAACACGCCTAGCCAACAATAATATAATATGTCCTGCGTACCTACTTGGGCAATCTCAACAGAGATTACCCACGGCGATCAAAATTTACTGGTAGAAAGAACTATTCAACTCTGACGACCTCTTCTATGTCAGGGTTAAACCAAAGGAAACACTGATTTAAATATTTTAATAAGAGAATAATACAGTTTTAATCAGTGTTAAAGCACAACGGAAACGTTTGAAAAATTGTCGTGGACCTAAAAAGCAAATGACAAATGAAGTAACAACAAAAATTGGCTAAATAACGCTATCGGAGATACCACATACTTGGCTAATCTTCGTTTTAGTTGGCCACCGTGATCAAAATAGGGTCAGGAGGATTATGTATTTTATAGGTATAATGCAAAGCGTTTATTTGCGTGCCTATACATAATATAACAGAATACAAAACATCACATAATTATTTTCAAGCTACCTTTTAATTAAAGAGTGCGAAGGGGAATGATAAACAGTCCTTTTTCATACCGTTTTCAGTTCAGGGAAAGGTCGGACTAATTAAAAATAATTAACAGCTTTATAACAAAGTACTTCACAGCTTTTCAAGGAAATCGGACGTGATGACACGACACGGCCATCCGTCATAAAAGTAGGGTCTACACGTTGGAGTCAATGTTGGTTTTCCTACGTTGATCCCAAAGTTGGTTCCACACATTGGTAGTAATTTGGGCTCCATAGTGAGCTCTGTAGCATTTATTATAATTATTTGAGTTATTTAAATGATTATTAATACTTTTTCGTTAACAAAGGTTTTTTTTTACGATAATCGAATAATTACGCATCGAATTCCAAGTTACATAACTCTTAGTATGGACGCTACGGAAAAGTCAACCAAAACACAAATTGCTTGCCCTTCAGAGGAGGTTGGGTTAGACAACACATATAGAGTAATTTTTGTGATAAATTTGATCATAGTAACATCTCCTAATGTTTGTAGAGTCCAAGCCTGGACATAAATCTATACTAATAAAATAAAGAGGTAAAGTTTGTTTTTTTGTTTGTATGACGTAATCTGTGGAAGTACTGGTCCGATTGCTAAAATTTTTCACCAATAGAAAGCTGCTGTATTCTTGAGTGACATAAACTATATTTTATGTACGCGGGCGAAGCTGCGGGCAAAAGCTAGTATTGTATATTGGACGTTGGCCTCAACGCATTTTTTGTCCAAAAAAGGACTGTTGTTGCCAACATTAGGACCAATGTCGACATTATTTTCCCAATCTACAATCACGTTCATTCTATAGATCTCGTTCACACTATGAAAAGTAAAAATAGCCATACCTTTTTTTGAATCAGCGATCTTGAATATCATAAGACATTTACCTGTAAACAAAAATTTTAATTAAAACAGATATTTTGAATGTTTTTTACAGATTTTAAAAGCATGACAATCACTTTTGTGAAAGTTTTCTCAAAAAGTGGCAAGCCGGATTAGCTGAATACCAGTATTTCACCAGGAGCAGCCGCCTACCAGCCCTCCATAACCATTAACTGGGGTAACACGGTACTTCATGGCAAGACTGGAGTCAGATTTACTGGCTTCTGACTATCCGTAACGACTGCCAAAGATTTACAAATGACAACCGGGACCTACGGCTTAACGTAATTTCCGAAGCACGAACACATACATACCGGTTTAAAAATAAGACACAGATTTAGGGATGTAAACACAATTTTTAAAACAAACAAGGTCAATCGATTACCATTATCCACGGCGGGGAAGTTATTGAAAAAAGATATTGTGGTCCTGAAATGCGACATGAAACCGAAGGATCGCGGGTGAATTTTAGTCTGTAAAATTTTGACTACTAACTACTTCTTGCTCCATCCAGACCGGAAAAAGAAACTAAATGATTTCCATCATCTAGTGCCTAAAGCTTATACAATATTAGTACACGATTGACTGTCACGGAAAAGGATCAGTAATTTGCGTTATTTAAAAAGCAAAATCTTAAAATTGGTCTCGTAAGACTGGAGCAATTTGCCTGCTGCGGTCTTCCCGTCCGATTATAATTTAAGTGTTTTAATGCTGGAGTGAATAGGCTCTTAATAAACTACTGCTCCTCACCACCAACGATTGCATCACTGCTTACCATCAGGCCGGATTGTGGTCACGCACCAGTTTATATATTATTATACTGAAAATTTTCAAGTACATAAGGTCGATAACCTTGAAAGGTTATAAAACGAAACCAGTTCTGTAAACAAAGAATGAATAAAATAAATGAGCAATCTTTACACCCCGTATATTTTACGAGTTCCATACAGATAAACGTTGGCACACACATAAAATACGATTTCACGGATTTTATTGTAAGGTTTACTGTGTCAATAAGATTTAGCTTTTATTTCACACTAGTTGCTACCAGTGCCTTGGTCTGCGTCAAATTATCCCAAGGGATCAGTATGTTCAGAGTTAAAGAAACACAGGTTATTTTTAGGTGGGAAATCTATACTAATATTATAAAGAGGTAAAATTTGTAGGTTTGTAAGTTTGTATGTAGGGGGTAATCTCTGGAACTACTGGTCCGATTTGAAAAATTCTTTCAGTGTTAGATAGCCCATTTATCGAGGAATGCTATAGGCTATATACCATCACGCTACAACCCACGGGAGCGGAGCACTAACGAAAAATGTGGGTGAAACCGCAGGGGACAGCTAGTCATCAATATGTTACAATTACCCGCCATCTACTGGCTAATCAAGACACATGGTGTACTAGAAGCTTAAAGCTTCTTTTTTGCCTTCATTCCAGGGATCTCTTTTGTTTAACCCAAGGCACCAGTAGGCTTCGAACCTGCTGGGCTCCTACTTGAAGGAACAAAGGTGGATAGTAAAGTGGATCAGTAAATTTCTGACACCCCTCGCTCCACCCAGAGAGGTTGAAATCATTTAGTAATTTCTCATGTAAACAAAATAAAGTAAATCTTTCGAACAATCCTTTTATTATTAGCATTAGCATTATCGGCCTTGTAATGTTCCCATTGTTAAGTCTTAGGCCACCTCTTTAGGAGAGGGAAAGGGCTGTAATCAGTGCGGATTGGTGGATGTCACATATCTTCGAATTTTTGGTTCTAGGACATGCCAGTTTACTGACGATGTTTTCCTTTACCGTTTTGAGAGCAGTGGTGATGAAATATATTACACAAAGTAATGTGCCTGGCAGGGTTTGAATCCGCGACCTACAACGTGCAAGTCGAGGCAGTTACCACTGGACCACCACTGTTCTACCTGCTCAGTCTTTTATTACTCACCTAAAAACTAACATGGAACACTATAAAGGCACATTACCTTAGCAACTACCGTTACAAAGGTGCGTTAACTACTTAAAGCCTCATATTGGCAGCCAAGGTACCCTTAAAAAGCTGTTCGGGGCCGTAAAGACATTACCCAGAGCATTAGTGGTCACCAAACAGCGGAACTTTGAAGATAAGAAGTATTTCAAACAAAACTTTAAGTTAGGGTGCTTGTTAATGTATACTTTTATAGTAAAACAGGAATTAAACGCATGTGAGGAATAGTGCTCCCGTCCGGTTATAATTTAGGTGTCTTCAAGGCTAGAGTGAATAGGCTCTTAATAAACTAGTGCGCCTCACCATCAAAGATTGCATCACTACTTACCATCAGATAGGATTGCAATTAAGCACTAGTTTATACGAGTAGCTTCAACCAGGCGTATAAAAAGCTAGTTACGCCACTGAACATACCTAGTCTCTAATTCTCAACGCGAAACGAAATAATATGCTCCCATAGGAGATCAGTATAGAGCTACTAACCGATTAACATTCAAAATTAAAGTTTGCCAGCATATTTGTAAGAGGTAGTAGTATCACCCTAATAATAATAATAATAATAGCTGGCAACACTCGAGTGTCAGACCGTTTTTTCATTCGCTGTAGTTGATATTTCTACAATATTAATTGTTTACATTTATATTCACTCAAAATTTCTGCACAAAGTTAGAAAAGCAATAATATACATATTTATCCAAAACTTACGACTATAAAACCACAAATAACATGAGAATAAAAATGCATAGACAGGTGACAGATGTCACAAACACAGAACGCAAATAAAACTACATAAAATCAATGATTTCAAAAGGAAGGATGCGCCCAAATGAACATTTCATAAAAAACTTTATACTACAAGAAAAAATAGCGACATCTGTAATAACTCATTCGAATTACGTGACAGCCGCATCGCACAAGTTTTCGACGTAACCTTGTTAGAGCGTAAGCATTTTTTTCGTAATTAAAACAAATTTAGTGAGTGTCAATCAACTTTATTTAAAATTGTAATTAACTTAAGATTATAATTGTAAGGTAGGTAGGTATTAGAATATTTAAAAGATATTATAAAATACGAAATAGTTTACATAAGTATGCATGTGAAAAACATAGCAATATTACTGTCCTTTGAATAAAACGCTCTTTTTAAATTGTTGTGTCTCAGTTCCTCTCCCCGTGTTTTCCGTGATAGACTCGTGATGCATTCTGACATTTTAAATATATTTCTTAATGATGGCTCGAACAAGTTGCAATCTATGATAATGTGGCCGGTTGATCGACAGAGTGCAAGTTTAAAGCATTAAAAGTGCTTTTTCCTACAAACTTTGCTAGAGTTTTTGTGGATAGGAACATATTATAGTCACTTTTTACCATAAATTGGGGTCTATCACAGTGTCATATTTTTTTTTTGGTTTCTAAGCATACTTCAAACAGGTCAGGAGAAGGAACATAAAGTCCAGCCATATTTGTTAATTCTATCAGCCTATGAAAAAATAATTTTTCGTTACTAGACTGTCTATACGTTGTTAATGTTAATTTTTAGTATTTTTTTTTTCCTTTTCCTTTTAAATCATTTCTTTTTGTCTTTTCACGAAATTTTAATTGTCACTTTTAGTTTGTAAGTTCTTACTATTATGGGGCATGCGGTGCTAACCTGTAAGAAATTGTTACACTAACCCTAGATTTAAAAAAATATTATTCTATCATGTATGTATAAGTGTAAACAATTGTTGGTTGGCCAAAAAAATAAATAAATAAATAAATAAATAAATAAATATACAAATTTCACACTTAATGGTTTTCGATTCGACTCGCTCACGGTGTGTTCCGTACCAATATCGACAAAGAGTTACAAAAAAATCACGTTTGTTGTACGTTTTTAGTATTTGTTGTTATAGCGGCAACAGAAATACATCATCTGTGAAATCAACTGCCTTGCTATCGTGGTTCTCGAGACACAGCCTGGTGACAGACAGACAGACGGACGGACAGACGGACAAAAAAGTCTTATGATCTATCGGTTTAGGTAGTTAACTAATGGTAAACAATCTTGGTATATCTTTTTATATTAAAGAGGTCGTATATAATATACACAAAGATTATTTAAATTTAGTTTATTAGCTAACATCGATTTAGGTAAATATTCGCAAAGATTTTTATATACAATTTATAGACAACTTTTAGATAAAAAGACATGTCAAGATTGTTTACCTTTAGTTAACTACCTAAACCGACGGAGTATAGTAATAGGGTCCCGTTTGGGTACGGGACAATAAAAATAAGAAAATAAATATCTATCGCTCTTTCACGACTAACTAAACTATTAAAGTAATTTCGATGAAGTTAAATGTAGGTAAGCTCTTTTTTTTCGAAATTCATACGGAAGTAGTCGCGGGTGAAAATAGTAGGTTAAAGGTCATCTCAGTTAGCGTGAAGAAAATGAAAGAAAATAAAATTTTCAGTTTCAATTAGGTATCGTTTCTAAGCTTCTAATTTTTTTAAATCTAAGTATTTTTTACCCTTGTTAAATATAAAACAAATTAGATAGGTACCAAAACTCGAAATTAAAAGTACAAAGGACAACAATGAAATAAAAAATACGTCCGTACAAGTTTACTTCGTGCACTTCGATGGTCCAGTCGGCCACACAATGGCCGCCATTGTGAAATTCGGTAGTAAAATATTTAACGCTTTAAAATGTGATTATTTAATAACTTAGTGGTAACAAAATTAATGTAAGGTTACTTCCCGATGATACGATATTCCATGTTCCTTTTTAACCTTTGTATCATAATTTTTGCAACCTGTTACCACACAACTAGGCATTTTTATGACAAGCAAAATACTCGTTGACTCTCGCACACGGACCACTGTCAAATGAGTCACGTTGGCCCTAAACTGCTATTTTAGGGCCAATGCGCTAGTGCCATTTAGTCGCGCGGTTAGCCTGGTCCTTACGCTAGTAATATATATGTCAATGCATAAAATGAAAATAATCTGATGCTAACAAGAGCAGCTGCCCGTCGCGCACGCCTACCACCCCCGGACTCGCCGCTCAGCTCCGCCTCGCCGCCGCCGGACCCCGGATCACCAGTGTCTCCGGCGGTTGCAGTCGCGTCGAGCTCGAGCGACGAGTATTTTTCCCCGCCGACGTCGCCAACACCTGTACGTCGGCCGGGGAGAGGCCGGCCACCGAAGAGCTTGGGACCTAGGGGCCAACCGGCCCCGAGCCGGGTCCCCGCTGCCGGTGGTTGTGTGCAGCGCATGAGATGGACTCAGTCAATGAACGAGAACGTCATGCGCGCATATTACGGGGCTACAGAGGGGGGAACTAACCTCACTGCGTACCGTGTTAGGATGCTGTCTCTGTTCCAGGACCTTGAACCAACCATAAACGTCTCGTCGCAACGATTGTCGGATCAGGTGCGTGTTATCCAGAACAATCACAGGCTGGACGACGCCGCACTTGATCGGCTGCGCTCAGAGGTACTGAACAACTTTATCATCTCTACACCGACAGTAACACAGACCGCGGTACCACCGGCTACTAACGCAGTCCCACCGCGGTCTAATCTTGTTGATAGTGAGGTGGCAGATGATAGGGTTGTCACAGTAAGTAGTCAGTGCAACGACCAATTGAGGAGCGCTCTGGAGGATGCGCTTCGTGAGTATCGGTCGACTCCGACCGAGCTTAGACCCCGTTTACCTAGGTTACCAATGCACAAACAAAATAGGGCGCTAGTGTGTGCTCTGGACTCGCTGCTTAAGAATGTCCTCGAAAGCAGCGAGGACCTCACTGATACGCACTCGATCGTCTACTGTGGGGCTGTTGCGGCATGTCGAGTAGCTAACGTAAAGTTTCAAAACGAAGCTGCTCGACCGAAACCTGCCGTCCCAGCCTGGCAGAGCAGGATCGAGAAGCGTATTGATGAGGCCAGAGTACTCATTGGCAAACTATACTGCTTCAGGGAGGGCAATACACGACCGCGAGTGATGCGCTTTGTGAGACGGGCATTCTCGGGAACTGGAATCAGTCCCCGAGAATACATGTCCTGTGTCACGGAGCGCATCGACTTCCTGAAGCAGAAAGTTTGTGCATGGGCCAACCGTATTCGGCGGTATAAGCGGCGAGTCGACCGGTATACACAGAATCGCATGCTCCGGAGCGATGAGAGGTGGGTATACAGAACTTGGGAGCGACCTGAACAAAATATGGCTGAGGTGTGCCGCCCGGATGCTATCGCCACGAATACCTTCTGGCGCGGCATCTGGTCGGTGCCCGTCAGTCATACTGAGGATGGCTGGATGCGTGATGTCGAGCGCGTGTGCGAAGCTATACCAGAAATGGAAAAAATAACCATCAGTCCACTAGATGTGGCCAAAGCAGTCCGTCCGTTACCAAATTGGAAGTCTCCGGGACCGGACGGACTGCAAAACTTTTGGCTAAAATGGTATAGCAGCTCACACGCGCTCCTAGCAACTCAATTTCAGGCATCCTTAGAGTCCGGGTCGCTGCCTGAGTTTTTAACAACTGGAGTCACCCACCTGCTCCATAAGACAGGTAGTACCGCGGAGCCCAAGAATTATAGGCCGATTACATGTCTGTCGACGGTCTATAAACTTCTTACATCCATCCTGAGAGTGAAAATTAATCAACATATTGAAAATAACTCAATTATGTCTGCCTCTCAGAATGGATGTAGGAACGGGTCCCGCGGCACTAAGGAGCTACTCCTCATCGACATGGTCATAAGCCAACAGGTTCGTCGATCCCGCAAGGATTTGTCGACATGCTGGATAGACTACAAGAAGGCCTACGACTCTGTTCCTCATACATGGCTCATGAGGGTGCTGGAGTTGTATAAAATAGATGCAACTCTTCGCACCTTCCTTGGGTCATGTATGGGGCAATGGAAAACGGTCCTTCGCTATCCGGGATGTCGACCAAGCCGGGGGGACGATGAGCCTATATGGATTAAACGGGGAATATTCCAGGGCGACAGTCTGAGTCCACTTTGGTTCTGCTTAGCTCTGAATCCTCTCAGCACAATGCTGGAGGAATCAGGCTTGGGTTATCGGTTGAGAAGAGGTGGTCAGGTTTTATCTCACCTTCTTTACATGGATGATCTGAAACTCATTGCCTCCAACAAGTTGCAACTAATGGAACTACTGAAGGTAACTGAAACTTTCAGTAGTGCCATCAGGATGGAATTTGGTGTGGACAAATGTGCAGTCATGCATGTAAAGCGAGGGGAGATTGTGGAATCTGCGGGGATTCAACTCTCGGATTCCATACACCTTAGATCCCTCTCCTCGACCGAAACCTATAAGTATTTGGGTGTGTCGGAAGCGTTAGGCATTAACGTCGCTGACATGAAGCAATCATTGAAGGAGCGCTTCTTTGGCCGCCTGAAGAAGGTTTTAAACAGCCTTCTGTCGGGTGGAAATAAGGTGCGCGCCTTCAATGGTTGGGTCATGCCGGTCTTGATGTACGCTTTTGGCATACTCAAATGGACTCAGACTGAGCTAGACACTCTGGATAGGCGAGTTCGTACATTGCTGACCGCAAATCGGATGCATCACCCACGATCGTCGGTGATGAGACTGTACATCCCGCGGAAGTGTGGAGGTCGTGGCTTTTTAAACGCCAAAACTCTGCACAACCGCGAGGTGTGCAGTCTCAGAGAGTATTTTCTCAAAACCGACGTGGGTATGCACCGAGATGTGGTAGCAATGGACGTGGGCCTAACCCCGTTGTCCATGGCTAAAGAGAACTGGCACAAACCTGTAGTACTAACTACTGATGACCGCAAGGAAGTATGGAAAAGCAAGGAGCTCCACGGGCGCTTTTATCGGGCTCTCCATGAGCCTGATGTAGATTTCTTAGCGTCCGTGGCCTGGTTACGGTTCAGTAACCTCTTTGGGGAAACTGAAGGTTTTGTCTGTGCGATTATGGACGAAGTTATCCTGACGAATAACTACCGGAGACATATAATTAAGGACGGGACGGTTGACGTGTGTCGGGCATGCCATCTTCCGGGAGAGTCCATTAGACATATTATCTCTGGTTGTTCTCGTCTGGCTAACGGCGAGTATTTGCACAGGCATAACCAAGTAGCCAGGATTATTCATCAGCAACTTGCTCTGAAATACAAACTTGTGGAATCAGAGGTACCGTATTACAAGTATGTGCCCGACCCAGTTCTCGAAAATGATCATGTCACGCTGTACTGGGATCGGTCTATCATCACTGACCGGACTATTGTAGCCAATAAGCCGGATATAGTGGTGATAGACCGATTAGCGCGCCGCACAATGATAGTCGATGTCACCATCCCGCATGACGAGAACCTCGTGAAAGCCGAGAAAGAGAAACAGATTAAATATCTCGACTTGGCACACGAGGTTGTCGACATGTGGAATGTGGACTCGGCTGTCATTGTGCCGATTGTTGTGACCGCCAATGGCCTGATGGCCAAAAGCTTCGACGACCACCTGTCGAAGCTGTCGTTGCGCGGTTGGATCAAGGGCCTGATACAGAAGGCAGTACTCCTGGATACGTCTCGTATCGTGAGGAGGTTCCTGTCTCTGGAGCCCTAACCACCGGTAGCTTGGACCCTGCTCCCGCTAACGGTGGCATTCTATTTTTTATATTTTTAAATTTTTTTTTTAATTATTTTTGTAAGAAATATTTAAAAATATATTTAATATGTATTTTAAAAATAAATAAAGAAATAATAATAATAATAATAATGTTTTTTTTTAATTATTTTTGTAAGAAATATTTAAAAATATATTTAATATGTATTTTAAAAATAAATAAAGAAATAATAATAATAATAAACGTTTATTTTCTCTACACAAAATTACTTAATGCTAGGTTTACATGGAACACGTACATGGATTTAACTTTGTGAGAGACTGGTGCCTGTGATAGGTCTCTATGAAACCTGTATTACAGGTCACCAGGGCCCTCTCGCAGCTATTAGCATTCTATGACCTGCTTTAAAATAACAAACAATTTACATGTAAAATAAATATAAATAAATAAAAAGAAGTGCCGAGAACATACACACTATGCATAACAGTTATAAGATAAAATAAAGTACACCTAGGCTGCAGCAGATATCTCAGTTTGGAAGTGAGTGGTTGAAGAGAGTTAATGTATGATTGTTGATGAATGGGTGTTGATAGGTAAGTGAATGTTGGTGTGTTAAAAATGTGGAGTGAATGTGGTGTTAGCATGATTGAAAGATGGAGGACTATGGATCAAGAAAATAATCAATATAAATTACAAGAGTAGCGGACGGGAAGATTATTTCATTTAGAGTTTGTCTATCTTGGAGGTAACAACAGTTTTTCAGTTGCCTGATAGTCAAGGGTTTTGAGGTAAGAAGTGATTTTAGTTTTACATTTATATTTTGTTAGAGGATATATATTAAGATTTTTATTAAGTTTGTTGTATAAGTAAGGTCCGAGAAACAAGAAGAAGTTATGAGAGTGAGCACAGTTTAAGGGTTGTGTCTGACATACTCTGCCTTTTCGTCGCCTATCATTTTGGAGGTCTTGGTTGTATTGCAATAAGGAGTGTTCTTTAATCACTGTACGCGATATGAAGGACTGTCGTACCGTAAGCACGTCCCACTCCCTAAAAAGGTCTATTGTAGGGAACAAATAGGGAAGCCCGGCTCCAACCTTGAGAACAGCGCGCTGAGCCCTCACAACCTCGAGTAGGTGAGTCTTTGCGGCACCAACCCAGGAAGTAATACAGTAGTCGATTAAGGATTGACATAATGCATCATAAACCATCCTAGTAACCCTTCGGTCTGCGGCGTGTCTGAGAGTTTTAAAAATATAGATTAGTTTACGCAAGCGGGCTACTAGTACTTTTATATGTGGTTTGAACTACCCTAAAGGTAATGTTTGTCATTATTAACCATAATACTTATTATAATATTATGTACGTATCATGAGAAAATGGCTATAATTCCAAGTTGATATTGATTCCCCTGAGAGTTCACGGGAATCAAAATTCATAGGGTAATTTCCGTTGACCTAGAACCCTGAAATTTGGGATGAAGCAAGGTCTTATGGCACAAGGTCGTATAGGAATAAATCCGCGACGTTAGAATTATCCATACAAACGTAATACCAAAATCATTTGAAATTTAAGCATATTTACACCATAATATGATGTTATTCGGATTCATACAATAATTATCTAGGTTTCTACATCGTCTTTTTGTTGAAAAACTTACCCCAAACGAAATTTAAGCGAATTTAAATTTGCACATTTTCACAGCGAAAAAGTCATGTTTTTATTTGGTTTTTTCTATATTATAAACAACAATATTTCAAAATATCTTTCCGTAGGAACACAGATATTATTATCAAGTTATAAATACTCGAAACAATATTGGAAATACATTAATTTTTCATTCATCATTTTTGGTATTACGGAATCTCTCCCAAATTTCCAATAGTTTGTATTGCTATCACAGCAAGCAACTGTCAGTGTGTGGATGATGACTTTACTCCAGTCGGTGTGTCCAAGAATTGTTTATACTATCTGGATTGCTTCCATCAACCTCAAAAACGTATTTTGTTGCGTCTCAACTCGAGATAGCGCGCGGTCTCCGCAGGCCTCTTAACTGTTTTGTAGTATTAACATCACAAGAAAACACAATTTCTCGAATTAGTAAAATCGGGAATTAAACTATTTAGATAGTAAGTTAGTACGGAATCGACTTGCACTTTTGCACTTGCTCCTTAACACTATTTTTCTCACCGTCACCCAAAGATTGACTGTACTGTTTTTTCTTATTTCTTTTTTCTGCGTAACTTCCCCACTCACTGGACTTACATTCTGGCTAGCATTACGCGTACCCGAATTTAGTTTCAGTTATTGTTGTCCAAATTAGCATTTTTTGACAAAAATTCGGTCAAGAAACCAAAATTTTCTTTGGCTATAAAATCAGTTTTACTGTGTTCGGCTAGGACTCACGGAGACGCATCTATTGACGCCTCGTACGCGAGTCTAGCTCAACTTAATTTTCAATTCACGAGAAAAATACTGTACTGTTAGAAAATGCCTAAAGCATTAAGTCCGCATCTTAATTAATAAACCACCAATAACTAAACAAGTTACGAAAACACCAAACAGACTAAAACCACACTAAATTACTAGTCTCGTCTAAACAGTTTCCTTTTCTGAAGACAACATTCTTTGAGGAAAATCTCTGTACAATTTTTTGTCACTTAAGCTTTTGGCTTTGCAGCAAAAAGCGCTTTGAAGCGCTCTGCTTTCGGAGCAGAAAACTAGCGGAGTTTATTACTTATTCTATAGACTCGGAATGCAGCTTGGAAAACGCTTAATCTAGCTTTTCTAAACCTGTTGCTGTGGGGTAAGCTAACTTGGGTCTTAGAATGTGTGGTTACGTTAATTTACATGTTTGGTAACTTTATTATTTGCTGGGTTGGTTTTTCATTCTTTCCTCCTTTTTATTTTTATAAACTTCGTTTTTATGCCGCGTATAATAATTTGCCTGCTGCGGTCTTCCCGTCCGATTATAACATACAAAATTAGGTGCGGTCAAGCACTAGTTTATATCAAATAAAAAAAAATACTAGTATTTACTTATATTATGAGTGCGTTTACAAACATCCGAAATAACTACTTATAGGCAATATAAAATGCCACCATAAAAAAAGAAATAATCCATTTTATGTGTGTTTAGTCACAACATTAAACTGTTAATGAAAATGTGTATAAAAAGACTATCAACTCCCTCTGTTTACTTAGCTTGAGGTCAAAACACCAAATTCTCTACATACTTAACAATTCACAAATTGAATTCCATGAAATAAGATTAAAAGATAAAACATTTTTGCGAAAACTCGAGTTTAAATTTATTACGCCTTAGGTCTACTATCTAAAGGTCTACTCCATGGGCTAGTCACTTCACAGACGCGTGTTCGTCATGATTCCATGAAACGATTCGCTCGTATACGCCTGTATGAAGCTTACATAAAAACTGTGAAACTGTTTCGCCGAAACTGCAGCATCGTGACGTCATGTCGTTGCAGCTTCTCCGACAAACCCAGCCATCCTAGGCGTGGGCTTGCGGACGTCAAGCAACGGGTAGGTCGCCGTCCATTCATCCGGTAATTAATCGGACCGAGTCCAGTCGTCAACAGCGCGGAGTGATCTACACGCTCCTCCAAGAGATGTCAGCAAACCGTAGGGGCCCAGCAGCTATGCAGCTATGCAACTGTGAGTTGACAATGACAGTTCTTCATACATTTGCGTTCGCTGTTTGACGGTTGTCTCGACGTCGAGCTCGTCGCCATGAAAATGACTTTTAGAGAATAGCACCGCAGGACCGATGCCCGCTAGCTAGGATCGCAGGGAATTTCTGAAAAGGAAACCCGTAGTCCTAAAACGCAAAGAGCAAGAAGGACATCGGTGTGGTTTTAGTCAGTAAAAATCTCACAAAGTCCTCTCACGGCGCCCAGAGCTGGGGAAGTCAAATGATTTCTACCCTTAAAAACATCAACCGTAAAATAACGATATATAGGCCTGAAACAGCACACTCACACACATATAATCTATGTAAATAATTTAGCCTGAAGCGTTCGTTCGAATAATCATTATAATATTGCTAGTTTGGTCAAAATATTCACAAACGCAGTTTGGGGTAAATGTCGAATTTAGGAATTAGGAATTTCAATTCGTAAATTGCCTCCGGACATGCCACGGCCTCTCTAATTTTGTACAGCTTTTGTATAATGTGAAATATCTAAATATAGGTTTCATTAGTGATTCTATATTGACCAAATCCCGAATAGAATTATTTTGGGATGAATTGAATTTAGTTAAATCTTGCTTTTGTCAGTGGCTTCCGCTGTGTGGTTGTTGAAAATGAGCCCAATATAGATACGGTCAAGATAAAAATATAACACTTTTTATCCCAGGAATAAACCAGGCTAAGGGGGCACTTCCCTCCATTGATGGCCCCTCCTCAAACGGCCGTCACTTTGCACAACTGAGCAAAGTAACGGCCGTTACAAATTGGCCATGAAATTTTCCTTTAATAAGCACCTCTCTGTCAATGAAATGTATCGAGACCGACGCGCCCAGATCGGCGTACGTGGCCCACGTATGCGCAATGTTGGTTACCACCTTTATGCCGGCGCTACACATTGGATATATTGGGTCCAAGTTATAGTCTTGGATCCAATACACCAATGTGGCACCAATCTTGGCCCGATACTGGGCATAAAAAGACCGATCCACACATTGGTGTATTGGATCCAAGACTATAACTTGGAGCCAATATATCCAATGTGTGGCGCCGGCATTAGTCGTGGAGATGCGAAAACTAGCCCGAAATACGACACAATACAAATACCAGGAATATAATTTCCTTCGGATAATTTCCTACTTTCACGTGAACGAAGCCACTGGCAGAAGGTAGTGTAATATAAAGCTCAATGTACTGAACCAAAGTCTAGCCTAAACCTAGTTCATGTAAAAAATCTATCGGGAAAATATATTGGAACATTTCAGAGAATGTGTCATGTTGGGCCCGATTGACAGATCCTATCTGTTCCGATCTTCTTTTTATGATGAAACAAAAAAAAGTTACGTGAAAATAAATGGAGAACAGAGGATTTAGTTAGTATTTTGTTTTTTATTTTGTATATAGTGTTAGTCTGTATATTATAAATTGTGTGGTGATCTATAAAAGTTATGATTTAAAACTTCCAGTTATTATCTAACTATTAGTTGTACTGTAAATAAATGAAAATAAATATCTTAATTTTGAGTATCACAAAAATACGACTGGGCAAAATTAGTCTGGAATTGAGTCAATTGGTACAAGGTGGATTGATGACCTAGTAAATGTTGCGGGAATCCGATGAACGGGAGAGCAGCAGTCTAATAATTATAATTGTTTTGATTTTCTGAAAGCCTATTAATTAATGGTATATGTAATTCTAAATTTTTTATAATGCATCCTACTATAGCTAAAATAGTAGTAGATTATGTAACTATGAAATAAAAACAATGTTTTAACGTCTCAGCAGTCGACATGTTGAATTTTTAATCCCGAATGTAGTGAGGGGATTTATATAATTAACTCCCGAACACTACGAGCGAGTTTATATAGAAACCTAGGTATCTACGTGAAGTAAGGAATGCAATCAACCTACAACAAAGGCTTTCTTATCCCCATGTCGAATATTCTACTTTTTACACTTTCTGTGAGATAATTAAAAGACTGAAACTAATTATATAATTATTATCACTCGATTTGAAACAAACTAAATTTACTACTAAATTGAATTACAGATTTAATTTTCTATAATGGTCTTTAATTTATTTTTAGAGACGCAACAGAAACGACTTTTTTTAATTACTGCAAATTTGGATTTTTGTATAAACTCATTTGATGTACATACAATTAAATTAACTTAAAATTTTGTTTTTCAAATCGTTTTGACGTTCCAAATTCAAATCAATTGTTCCCTAGGTAACGCTAATACTACATTTTAGATTCCTATTTACAGAATGACTTGCTTTAAGCGAAGGTTGTACGAGTATTTCAAAGGGCATTATCGAGTCGGTGGTATAAAAAAACACCATTCTACTCTGAAAACACCAAAATAATGTACTTTCACGAAAAACACATGCGGCCTATATCTTTCCAAAGAAAAGACTCGTCTTTCCTCATATTCCTTTTACGTTCCGTCGTGCGTAAAAGTGGCGCCCAACAGTTTTTCGTATACCTAAATATCATCAAGGAAAAAACCGAAAAAAAAAGTAAAATTATACGTCACGAGAATGACAGAATGTACCTACAGCCGATAGCTTCGTCTGTGAGATAGATGCGTGTCTACGGATTGTAAGAAGAAATATATCAAGGAAAAATGTGATAAATCTGATATAGTAGTAGTATACCTATGTTAGATGTGTGTGAGTGATATGGATTTTTTGCATCGTCGGCGTGTGTGAAAGCAAATATCGTGTATGCGGTAGAATATGGTTATAGTTCAGGAAAAATGTGCGGAAATAAAAGTCACTATATTCCGTCTAATGAAAGCGCAACCTGAACCAAATTGTATACAATAATTTATGGTAATCGAATTTTATGAAGCTGTATAATTGTGATAATAATAATAATTGCATGGAGAATTACATAAATAATTATAAATAATTTGCACGCTTGCTTGCAGGCAGAATACAGTGACTTTTAGGTTATAAGAACTTTCCTTGTAAACGATGTATTTCTTGCAAATAAATATTTGAATTTGAATTTGAATTTGAGAAAAAGAGGTTAAATCCAAAAAAATTGTTTGTGGTATTACTAACTAGTAGGAGAATCATGTCTTGACACTTCACAATTTTTTTTATTTCCTACAATTGCGGCTGAATAATGTTGCCAATTAAATTAAAAAAAAAACTCCAGGTCGCGCTTACATTAGACGCACTCTAGTTAGGTATGGATTTTTATTGTATAATTTTGTAAGTTGTTAGGAGGAGCTCGTGGCTAGATAGTAACAGCCGCACAGGTCGATCTTCAAGGTTAAGCAATGCTTGCCTAGGTTGGTCTGTGGATGGGTGACCATCTTAACATAACGAGTTTCCTCCGTGCCTCGGAAAGCACGTTAAGCCGTTGGTCCCGGCTGTCATTTGTAGATCTTTGGCAGTCGTTACGGATAGTCAGAAGCCAGTAAATCTGACTCCAGTCTTGCCATGAAGTACCGTGTTACCCCAGTTAATGGGTTGTGGAGGTCTGGTAGGCAGCCGCTCCTCGTAAAATACTGGTATTCAGCTAAATCCGGCTTGACTGGAAGCCGACCCCAATATGGTTGGGAAAAAGGCTAGGCAGATGATGATGAATTTTGTAAGTTGTAATTTTAGGGATTGTAGTAAAAACGCGCAATGACGTAACAGTATAACGCATAAATGTGCGAACAGTTAAATTGAAAAATTGATATCCAATAAAAAAAGAAGTGCAAATATTTATTAATACCGTGAACACACGACACACGTTGAAATAAACTTGATTGATTACCGAGCAAATTGAACTTCAGTGTTACCATAGTTAATATTAATGAAATTCTAAACGTTGACTGACATACTCGACATTTGTCAGTTATGCAAAATGTTGCCAGGAAATAGAAATAACGATATTTCATTTCTAGACTGCTTTGCAGTAAAGTTATCAATAAATAAAAAGCCAATTTTGACATTATTTTCAGAAAGACCCTAGAATGTAACTTGGATCGAAATTTTAAGAAACACTAAAATAATTATTTATTTTTCGACACACTTGCTCATAAAGTGACTGTTATTGCACTGCACTTAGGTATATAAAGGGGCTCGTTACCAAACTGTGATATTTTGATTACTGTTATGCACATGTGCGGTAATGTAGCTAGAACCTTTTTGTTTAACCTCTTTTTTGTCAAAAAAGAGTTTTAAGACAAAAAAGAATAAAATTTGGTATTGCGTTTAATAGCATAAATTAGTGTTTTGCTTACTTATTTCATGCAATTTCGTGTTTAAATAAACTAAGTATTTAAAATTTTACATATTTAATTAATTAAATCTTTTCTCAAATTTGTATTTTCTGTTTATATGCAACCTCATTCTTATTTTTTCTAAACCAACAGCTAGAGTAGCTAGTCTATGGCCGCCATTTTTCGCGCATGCGCGCGTTTAAGAAAAGTCATTTTTTTGCCGCCCTATTTAAAAATAAAATACAGATTTTATATACATATATGTCTACAACAACAGACTATTTATGAGGAAAATGATTTGTGCTGTACGCAATAAAATCTATGTCATGGGACCTTATAACTTTACTGACTGCACATTTACGAACTGTTTCTTTAAATAAACTTTTCATATACCTACCAAATATAGTTGATTTTTAATTTATTTTCTTCACAAGTGTGTCGAAAAACGTCGTATGATACACGTGAGTAATAAATTGGTCATTATCGTTCTTGGTTCTCGCCATGGCTTGGGTCTTAATACCACCGCGACGATAATGACCCACATTACACACTTGTATCATAATGTTCTAGTATATATATAAACTTAGCCTATGCTGTCCCACAGCTAGGTAAAGGCCTCGCTCCATTCCTTCCATTGCTCCCGGCTTTGAGCCACCTCTTGCCAAGTCATCCCGCCGTCTCCTTGGTCTGCCACGACCAAGGAAACGGCGGGTCTGCCCACCGCTCGATTGGCATGCGGCAGTCATGTCCGGCCCAGTCCCAATTAAGCTGGGCGGCCTTTCGAGCCACGTCAATGATCTGCGTTTTGGAGCGCAGAAAGGTTTTTTAAAAAACCGTCATTTTTTTTGGCGTGATAATTAATATGATGGAATATAGTATATAGTATTACTTTATAGTACCATGCAATTTATAAAACAAATGTCAAAACGGACCTTAAATTTTTTTACCACATTAATAAAGGAGGAGCTCGTGGCTAAATAATAACAGCCGCATAGGTCGATCTTCAAGGTTAAGCAACGCTTGCCTAGGTTGGTCTGTGGATGGGTGACCATCTTAACATAACGAGTTTCCTCCGTGCCTCGGAAAGCACGTTAAGCCGTTGGTCCCGGCTGTCATTTGGAGATCTTTGGCAGTCGTTACGGATAGTCAGAAGCCAGTAAATCTGACTCCAGTCTTGCCATGAAGTATCGTGTTACCCCAGTTAATGGGTTGTGGAGGTCTGGTAGGCAGCCGCTCCTCGTAAAATACTGGTATTCAGCTAAATCCGGCTTGACTGGAAGCCGACCCCAATATAGTTGGGAAAAGGCTAGGCAGATGATGATGATTAATTACTCAGATACCCGCGAAACGAGACACAATAGTAAAACAATAACAGCGCGGTCTCATAGGACCGGTTGGGGATTCAAACGTTAATAAAGTGTTTTTCCACTGGCATATTTTTATTTATAAATGTTTTAAGTGCGTGCCACTTAATTTTAGTGTATCGTGCTAGACGCAATAATCGAAATAAATAAACCTGAACACGGATCAAGATGATAATCTACCCTCCGAAATGGCTGGACGTAATAGTGGCTATTACACAACTTTTTTTATATAAAAGAAAAAACAAGATTTATTATTAGCGAGTAATTGGGGCAAATTACATAAACAACGTTATATTGTGTAATACGTATTTTTCCTACAGTTATCTGACGACCGTTTTTATTTTTAATTGGGAAATCATCCAATGACTCCTACTCTAGGGCAAAGTGGGAGGGTGTGTCAGACCCATGTTCCCTATTTGCCTTACGTCTCAAAAGCCTTGAGTCCAAACTGGAACCCCATGGAGCTCCTTTTTGGAAGACCCATTGCCGCTGCTATGGTTTTGCTGAACCCCCCTACGGTTCTGTTGACATCTCCGTGAGGCGCACATGGACAACTCGGTCACGGTCCGGATGGTTATCGGATGGCCGGACAGCGTCTAGCGATGGCTACCCATTAAGGGTTGTTTGTAAGCCCAGATCAGATCTGGATTCGAATTCTCAACGGCTGTTAGATTCCGACATGAGCATTCGAATATGGCGATCTCTTGTATCCAGGTTTGGTCCAAGCCATGGTACGGAGCTTTTCTTGGAAAGTAGTTACCTCCTTCTACATACTCGTAGCAATGTCGCATGTAATAGAGCTAGCGAAAAGCGGGAGGGGGAGGTAATCTTCACTCCCTATTCGCCGCAAAAGACGTTGTGAGGGTCGGGTCAGGTTTGCAGACGGCTAGCAAGGGGTAGCTCGCTGTCCAATATAGCCCAGATCCAGGTGGATGTTGTGTTATTTCTACGCACAGCTGTCTACAAAATTGACAGGACAAAAAAGTGCTGTTATAAGGGTTCCGTTTTTACCGGGGACTTACTCGTAGGACGTTAGGACCTAAAAGCAAGTAAGGGTAATTTCATGACGACGGAGCAACGGGAGTAATACGTGTATGTGTTAATTCAATTTGTTTTTTTTTAAGGTGGGGAATCATCAGAATGATTTATCCCACTCTTGGGCGGAGACCTTCCCTCGTTCCTTCTTTGCCGTTGTTTCAGGGTGCCGGGTTTTACTTTCAGAAGCTAGCCCGTTGCCCCTGAGGCTTCGACCCTGCTGAGCCCCTATTAATTAAATGCGTGTGTGCATGTATTTATCTTGAACTTATATCAAACTAAAACGTTAAAAATTATGTCTCAATCTACCAATTAAAGCTTTGAACGAAAATCAATAATTTGAAAATTTATCAAAAACAGGGGTAGGTATCTAGTCAGGCACTTCTAAAATTGATTTTACAATTTCATTTACTGAAACATCATCTACAAAGCTGGTTATTAACTAAACTAATTAAACAATTAGCGTTAACGGCATAATTTCCAACATTTTAGACAATTTGCAGAAAATATGGACACACTACAAATATACCAGAATATTCATGAACCCTGTCATCATCATCATCTTCCTGCCATGTCTTATACTTGGAGTCGGGGCAACATCTTTTTTCCTTTCATTCTATCCTGTCACCTGTCTTCTTGCCTGATCAGAATATGGCAGACTAGTTCCAGTTAAGTTGAACAGCCTCAGAGAAACATCAACGATCACTAAGAAATGTGTTCTACGCTCTATAGTACGTTGTTTACTTTTAATTTCAGACTTCGGTGTGTACGAAAAGACCAAGGTAAAATCGGAAGACTTTACTAGTACACACATTTCCATCCATTAACTGATGATTAAGTAGACCAATATTCAAAACACATTTAAGAATCACCAACTCACAACTGGCTCCACGTGGTGAACTAAAGCCTCCCTTTCACAAAAACGAGGTCATACCGAGATGGTAACCCTTTCAATAAATTCAGCACAATTTTATTGTATTATTCTGTAGTATTCCCCTCTTTTACTTTGTGTCTGTTTCTCTGTGACAGCAGGGTTTAACAAGGCTCGCCGTCCGGGCGTCTGATAAAGACTGAGCCCGGGTAGTCGGCGGTGTTCACAAGCGCCTCAAAGAGATGTTAGCAAAGAGTGGGGGCCTGGCAGGGCCGATGCCCGGTAAAGTGACGGATTTTTGAAAAGGAAACTTTCTTTTAGAAAATATTCATTTGACACTAATAATAACATAGAACTAGTGGTGTCGACTAAATATTTTGACTGGTAGAAAATGCTTAACGTTTGAATCCCCAACCGGTCCAATGAGACCGCGCTGTTATTGTTTTACTATTGTGTCTCGTTTCGCGGGTATCTGAGTAACTACGGGACATCAAGTTCACATCTTAACGTTTCTGTATCATAGAGCATTTAATAAATAAATAAATTTTCTATTCTATAAAAAATCGCTAGAAAGACCTAGATGGGACTCTCACTGACCAGGGAAATATGACCGTGGTAAAACTTTTTTTTGTTGAGGTGAGAAATCAATCAATAACTTCTCCGCCCACCTTAGAGGTGCCACGTGTCAGACTTTAATTGACACACCTGCGTCCTTCACTTGCCTTGCGTTTTGCTTTGTATTTTAGCACATTTTTTCAAAAATTCGCCCGCCTTATCAGGCATCGGCTCTACTGTTTTCTAACTTTGAGGCTCGTGTGGAAGCCTATTGACAGGCCAGGACCTTACTAGATGAATGAACTGGACAGCGAGCTAGCCTTGGTAAACCTTGCAAACAAAAACTATATGCTGCTTGGCAGCAGAAATACACCCTTATGTAATACGTCTCCGGCGGAGCTCCTTCGCAAACAATTCTACCAATTCAAACAACCAATCAAACACATTTTAATTATAATTTTTTTGGGTGGCCTACAGCTTATATTATTAGATATAACGGAATATTAAACCAGAGTTAGACATTTACAAGCCTACACGTATAACAAGGACACATTGTTGAAGCAGTTACAGAAGTAATTGATACGATAAAATTAAAAAATAAAAACAAAATTACAAAACAGTGCGATTGGACAAAGCGCTGCTTATGGATGCCAAGGAGATCTCTCAAATGATGAAATTTGTTTCAGAATTAACCTTCTGTATCTTTCACATTTACAGTGTAACAATTAAGTGTAGATCGATCGCGACTGGCCGGTGACAACGTAATTAAAATTCTAACTAATCGCACGTTTTTGTTACCTGTGCTGTCTGCGTCTGTTTAATTAACTAGTTTTTGACGTAAATAGAATGTTTAGAATAATTTGGAAAAATATTTGAGATCCATACCTAAGTCTGTAAAAAAGAAACCCTTATAATTATGATCACTTTGTTGTCCGTCTGTTTATCTATGCGTCTGGCCCTTTTTATCAGGAACGTGCAGAAGTATGAAGCTGAAATTAGTATCAAATACTAAGGGTCTGCTATCTATTGAGGAGCTCGTGGCTAGATAATAACAGCCGCACAGGCCGATCTTCAAGGTTAAGCAACGCTTGCCTAGGTTGGTCTTTGGATGGGTGACCATCTTAACATAACGAGTTTCCTCCGTGCCTCGGAAAGCACGTTAAGCCGTTGGTCCCGGCTGTCATTTGGAGATCTTTGGCAGTCGTTACGGATAGTCAGAAGCCAGTAAGTCTGACTCCAGTCTTGCCATGAAGTACCGTGTTACCCCAGTTAATGGGTTGTGGAGGTCTGGTAGGCAGCCGCTCCTCGTAAAATATTGGTATTCAGCTAAATCCGGCTTGACTGGAAGCCGACCCCAATATAGTTGGGAAAAGGCTAGGCAGATGATGATGATGACTAAGGGTGTGCTATCCCAATAAGCATTAAAAAATAAGGCCGCTTATGCTCCGTCCGTGCATATGACACTTACCAGATATTGAAAATTTTAGAATCTTAAAATTTTGTACGTAGTAAAGGCTCTATAGCGCTAGTATAGGAAAACATCCTATACGTCAGAAAAAAAACTACTTTCGGTGGAACGAGAGGAAATTTCAGATTTATACTGACTGTTCGTGTTCTTTCAGTTGCTTATTTCATTCCGGGCCTGCGATGACACAGCATCCATAGACACTCACATACTCATTTTAACTTAGCTCACTGTATACATTTCCTACTTATTACTATCGTTATTTGATTACCCAAATTAATTAACCGAAGCAACATAACACCTCCACAAATATGATTAAATTACATTGAATATTACACGTACTAACCTGATCAATAATAACTAAACACTACACAAGGCGATGAAGTGAACTAAAGGATTATTAACCTAGTTCGAACTTAATTATCTGAGTGTTAAGGTTGATTTGAGAATGTAATAATGCCAATAAAATTAGTGTTCATTGTTCTAGGCTCATAACTACTGAGCCTAGAACACTTCTATTAACAGTATTAGACACAAAACCGTTAATAAACAAGATATGGACACTTCCATCAACAGTATGGCAAAGTAAACTGTGAGTAAATGAGATATGAACACTTTCATCAACAATGTTAAACAGTAATGTATTAGTAGCTGAGATATGAACACTTCCATCAACAATATTAGACGATGTCCCGTTAGTAAATGAGATATGAATACTTCTATCAACAATCATCATCTGTCTAGCCTTTTCCTAACTATATATTGGGGTCGGCTTCTAGTCAAGCCGGATTTAGCTGAATACCAGTATTTTATGAGGAGCGGCTGCCTACCAGACCTCCACAACCCATGAACTGGGGTAACACGGTACTTCATGGCAAGACTGGAGTCAGATTAACTGGCTTCTGACTATCCGTAACGATTGCCAAAGATCTACAAATGACAACCGGGACCTACGGCTTAACGTGCTTTCCGAGGCACGGAGGAAACTCGGTATGTTAAGTAACCTGTTAGACCGTTTCCACATTATCCGATCCGATATCGGTATCGGACTCCGATACGATATCGGAGTAAGTAAAATATATGAAATGCGTTGCACCGATATCCGATATCGGGCCGGACAATATGAAAGACAGGTACATATTTCATACATTTACCTTACCCCGATATCGTATCGGCGTCCGATACCGATATCGGATCGGATAATGTGGAAAAGCTCTTAGTAACTAACATATAAATACGTCAATCAACAATATATTACACAGTATTTTTTTATTAACTGTGATACGAACACACACACATGATAGAATCAACCATATTACATATTAACCCGTTGGTATATGCGACATACATAGATCCTTAAATCAACAATTTTACGCAGTAACATGTTACTAAATAAAACATGAACTGAACACTTCTATCAACAATTTATACTATAGATAGGAACACTAGTTTTTGCCCATGACTGTGCTTCTGTGGTTTAATAAAATAAATCTCCAATGACACAACCATTGGTAACTTTTTTCGGCTAAAGAACGAATGTAGCCGGTTCCGGACTTGCAGATATTATTAGGAAAATATAACAAATATACTGGTATATGCGAAATATTTTCAGCTCTTTATAATATTACTTTTGATTTAGACAATGATCATAATCATATATTAATTTTGGTGATGACTATGACCATCCTTTCAGCCGAAAGACACATACTGCTAGAAAAAACTTCCTTCACATCGCTACACCGAACAATTCTCCTCCATTTTATATGATACACCAATACAATAAACAAACACAATGTATTACATTATTCAAAGTTCAAAGATAGACGTCACACAAGAAATATAAAGAGGAAACGTCTTATGTGTATATAATGAGTCATGTGATCTTGAACCAGTGGGGCTTGAAGATGGGGACGGAACAGAGAAGAAAAGAATTATGAAAATGAATGGTACATTGACAAATCGAACATGTATAGGTACACACACAGATGAGTGTGAAACTTCTTTTACTAATGTAGTAGCGATAGACGTTTTACCTAAGTGAGCCTAAAATAAAGAATCAAAGCTTTACTGGTGAGAAATCATCCAATGACTGTGTGTCAGATTCTGGAGGCACGGCAGTGCACCCACCAATTCGAGCAAAAAAGCGGCGCGGTCGTACCATCCTTATTTTGAAACAATCCGAGCCTTTTACTGACTTAAATCCACTCCTGTTCCTTCCTAGCCTTCGTTCTAGGGCAGAGGGGTTCATTCGCTAACCCATGCCCCCAGTAAGCTTCGACCCTGCTGGGTCCCTTCGTTGAATGTCACTATGTGTAAAGCTCTGTGAGATAAGTGTGATACTATCTTCAGGAAAAAAGGAAATGGATGGAGGAAATGTCTTATGTGCATATAACGAGTCATGTGATCTGAAACCAGTGGGGCTCGAAGACGAGGGGACGGAACAGAGATGAAAAGAAGTATGAAAATGAATGGTTTATCGACAAATACGGCCATGTTACTTCGTGTGAAGCTCTGTGATATAAGTGTGATACTGTTTTCTACTAATTTAGAGGTGATTGCCATTTTACGATCATACGAACGTGCGTGCGTATGCGTGTGTGAACGTAAAATAAAGAAATAAAATTTAAAAGGCAGTCAGTCTTTTCATTGTTCCTTCGGAAGCCATTTGCTTATTTTTTTCGAAAAACTTCGCAGCTTTTTTGTTGGCTTCAATGGCTTTCATCATCATCATTTCTTTAGATTATGATTTAATTTTTATATTCAATATTATTTTTATATCCAAATAAAATGATTATTTTATTAATAAAATCAAAATCAGAAAACTATAACTTTGCGTTACTTTTATTAGTATAGACACCCAGTTATAATTCTGTAATATAATGCTGTCTTAAAAAACTTTTTCCACAGTGTCCTATTTCTCCTTCAATCTGAACCCGCTGTGAGCTACAACGCTATATTTTCCCAAAATCTTCTCTAATGAATCTTTTTTCCCACAAAACGTAGATATACGACGACAGAACGTCACAATACCGTCAGAAACGTTGTTAGCAATAAACTCGGCCGCGTTACGCAGATAAATAAATCATACGTTATTCTCAGAAGCTTATTTCTTACCTATACGAACGAAGAAATATTGGGAACGTGTTGAGTTTACGTTATGTATTCAGTATCCAATATATGGAAGACAAAAAATGGAGGCTTGGTGGTCCAGTGGTTACAGCATGAAGTTGCGGTTTTGAGACCGGACCAATGAATTTAATAATTCATCATATTGTTCTTTTTTTGCACTCGGTGCCTCGGAAAGCACCTGGTATTGACACCTGGCATTATTGAAACTAATTTTATCTGGCCAGACTTTTTTTAAGAGAGCTTATAGGTTTTCCCTCTGGGTAGACTAATATGAAGTGTCAAACTTTTACTGACTAAGGCCCATTTGCTGCTTCAACTACTTCTGAATAGACTGGCTAAACCTAGTTGGCTGGTATCAAAGTATCGAAGTATTAATTTCAAATAAACCATTTACAAGCACTTTTGAATTGCCAAGAATTCAGTCATATACCAGTACCACTTAGCTCAACCAATTTACCGAGACATGTGAGTGAGCATGACAAACTCTCAATTGCTTTATTCATTTATATCAAACAAGGCCAATAGAAATAAACTAGACAAGTAGCTTACCCATTCACTCACTCATTCATTCATCTAGCATTATCAGTTTCGTAGTATTTGTCGAACAAAGCCAACCCGAAGCAATTACTGCACTTATCCGGTTTCAATCGACTTGATCTGATTGGGTAGGTTATTCGGAACGACACATCATTCGATACGGAATGCAGTTGTGGATCGAAATGGCCAATTTGTACCAACTACCTACATTATGTTCGGCATCATTCGGCTTGTGATCTAGCAAAAGAAAGCTTCTTCTTCTTCCTGGCGTTAATCCCGGCTAATACCAGGATCCTTCCGACTAAGCTTCTTGCACTTTGCCCGATCTTTAACATCCATATCAGTAATTGCATTGCCTCTCATGTCGGACATCACGACGTCCAGCCAGCGCTTGCGAGGGCGACCACGGGACCTAGCACCAAGGACAGCCATATCCATGCATCTCCGACCAACATACTCTATAGGGCGGCGCATGATGTGGCCAAACAATTTCAGACGACACTCTTGCAGTTTTTCCCCCACGTCACGGACCCCAAGACTACCTCGGATGAATGAGTTGAAGCGAAAGAAAGCTATGCTGATTAATACCGACCCACTTCTATGAGTAAGTGTAGCAACCCTTCATCGTCATCATCATTTCAGCCGAAAGCCGTCCACTATTGGACATGGCCTCCGCAAAGTGTCGCCATAATGACTAGTCTTGTGCGTCTCACATCCATCTGATGCCCATGACCCTCACTAGGTCGTCAAACCACTTTGTGGAAGGCCTTCCAACGTTGAGTTTGTTACGTGGTCGCCACTTCAGAAACTTTCGGTCTCATCGACCATCTATTTTGCAAGCAATGTGTTCTGCCCAATGCCACGTTTTGGCAATACTTCGGGCTAAGTCGTTAAACTTGGTTCTCCTGCAGATCACGCAAGGAATCTAAGCATTTTTCTTTATATGGCCCTATTTTTATGACATTTGTAGATTTTTGGCAGTCGTTACGGATAGTCAGAAGCCAGTAAATCTGACTCCAGTCTTGTCATGAAGTACCGTGTTACCCCAGTTAATCGGTTGTGGAGGTCTGGTAGGCAGTCGCTCCTCGTAAAATAGTGGTATTCAGCTATGGACACTTACGACTGCCAAATTAACAGCCAGGACCAACCGGAGTGGGGCGAGGTGGAGTGGAAAAAAGGCATAAAGTCCGCCTCTATACTTTTATGTGCATGAAGTATGTAATTAATAAATCATATTGCTATGGAGCCCTTTGGCAGTCGTTACGAATAGTCAGAAGCCAGTAAATCTGACTCTAGTCTTGCCATGAAGTACAGTGTTACCCCATTTAATGGGTTTTGGCGGTCTGGTTAGCTAAAGCCGGCTTGACTGGAAGCCGACCCCAATATAGTTGGGAAAAAAGGCTAAGATGATGATGATGATATTGTTATAGAACCCACCCACAAATCAACCTCAGTAACATCAGAATTTGAATCAAAGAACCGATTTCCGCTACGAAATTGCAATCCAAATGAAATTGCCAACAGTTAAATTCAAACACTGCATAATGGACTATTAATGCGAATATGATTCCTAATGCCACTATAATAGCGCAGTTAATAGCTTGGAGTACTACGAATTGTGCCATATAGGTACATATATGACTTCCAAGGAAATTCAAATAATACAGGTAATGCTTAGTATTTTAAATTTTGCTACAAGAAGTCTTTTATAATATTGTGTAGTGCTTTGAATGAAAAACAACGCACCGCTGAACACATTTTGAAATGTATAACTATCTGTATATAATAAAATTGAAATGTATGTTTATATTATCAAAACAGTATTTTTTTACAAATTGCACCAGAAAATAGGTACACTCATAAAAATGTTTTTTTTGTATGTCTGTCTTTATTTCTGTCTGGATAAATAGTATAATATACAATCGTCGGCTACGTTATCAATTACCATCAAATGAGGTAGTGGTCAAACGTGAGCCTATTCAGAATAATAAGCTATATACCTACTTAATGGAAGAAAGACGAGATCTTTTGGCCTCATTTATTTATACTATATTTAATCATATGCTTTCTTATTTAATTTATTATTTAGTTTTTAATATGTATGGTCTGTGTGATTACGTGAGGTAGGTACAAATAAACTTTCTTTTATTCATTTATTTTTTCTTAATCACGGGAATTTTTCGTATTGAAGTTTTTCAACAACCCAAGTCGCGACAAATAACCAATTTCACAGACAACCCCAACCAAAAAACAGAACCATTAATCAAAAACTTCTAATAATGACTTAATACCAACAAATAATGACATAACACACATATACAATGTCAGAACATAACGTAACATACTCTCAGATTTACGTCAACCCAATCTTACCGAGATTTGGGTCGGCGATAACTTTTGTAGGTAACGTAAAATGCGCTGATAATGATCGTGAAATGCTTCGCCGACAATCACATGAAACTGTTTAGGGTCACCGCAGATGAGAGACTATTTGGTTGATCGGCTGATTTGCGAATTTAGCAATGCTTCATGGAAGTTCGTGAGGCGTAATATGGACGAATGCCTAGCTTCATAGACGTTTATTCGTCATTAGTTTTGCTAACATCCGTTTTAGGCGGCTGCCCATCACTCGTCGTCTTTAAGCTCCTGCCTACGGTAGCTAGGCATCACCCTGTGACTCCCCATGCCCAGGGCGTCTACTGTGGCGGGGGCAAGGCATGAGAATGTTCTCTCGCTCACGGTTGCAAGTATCTTCTTCACTCGCATTACTGCTTTGCAAAAGGAGGATCAAGGAGGTGGTAAGGTGGACCTTTTCCATTTCCTCTTGCTCCATAGACCATGACCTAAACCCGGGCCAGAAATGACTCAGAACTTATGACTAGTTTAATCTGTCACTCCACTCTAGAGTGAGGGAAATCTTTTGATATTTTTCGACCTCAAAAAAGGCCGCACATTCTCAAGCTCAATTTTTTATGGAGACAAAACGTGTCAGAAACTTCATGGCTGGTTTTTAAGTTTCCTTATAGTGACTAAATCGCAAATCGCAGACTCAACCAGTTCCTTTAGTATCGTGTCTAGTAGAGCCTTTAATTCTGACGTCACATGGCGTGACGGAACACCAGTTTATTGATAGTAAAACTTGTGTCGATATGAAGGAAAAGTGTTTCTTATTATTGGTTAAAGTTATCGCGAGTGGAGCGCTACTTTCTTGAGTAACTTTTGTGTTAGTAATGTGTAACTTTTTCGAGGGAAAATATATGAGTTCGCTCGTAAAATGGCGTGGAGCTGTTCTGGCTATGTAATCTCGTAGGATTTTCTTTTTTTAAATAATATACAGTACTTGACTGTGATCCCACCTGATGGTAAGCAGGGTTGGCATGCGGTCGCCTCCTTCTGCGAAGCAGTAATGCTCGTGAAGGAGGCTGCTGACCGCGAGCGCGTGAGGGAACGGTCCTCACGCCGCCGCCGCCGAGATCCCGATCCCGATTTCCGACCACCGTAGGCGCGGGTTCGCGGACGGCGAGCACTGGGTAGCTCGCCGTCCGGCAGTCTAGAAATAATCTGGACCGAGCCCAGTCGTCAACGGCGCGTTCTGTTCCACGCGCGCCTCAAGGAGATGTCAGCAAACTGTAGGGGCCCGGTAGGGCCGAAGCCTCTGGGGGGAACATGTGGTATTCCTAAAGGTTGATACCGAGTCCCCCCCAGAACGAAGGCAACGAAGGAACGGGGTAGGGGTTTAGTCAGTAAGAGTCTGACACGCCCTCCCGCTCCGCCCAAGAGCGGGGGAAGTCATTCTGATGATTCCCCTACCATAAAAAAAAAAAACCTGATGGTAAGCAGTGATGCATTGATTGTTGGTGAGGCGTACTAGATTATTAAGAGTCCATTCACTCTAGCCTTAAAGACATCCAAATTATAATCGGAAAACCACAGTAAGCAAATTATGTCAGACCTTCGATATACACTGTATAACGACGAGGCGAAACAGTTTTAATTAGGCTATTCCTTATTTGCCTTTAGTTCCAGTTCCCCGTAGTTTACTTCCATGTGTGGTGCTAGCCGGGAAGCACAAAGCAAAGGGTAGCTTAACTCTACGCCACTCCACTGCACCCCACTCCACTTCATTGGAAAAGCACCCTAAAGATCAACATGTCACGTCAAACAGATGTCATGTCATTGAACATATTATTGTATTATTGTAACCTATAGCAAATCGTGGAAACTGAATTGGAAATGCTGATCAAACTAAACTAGCTTTCTGCCAGTGGTTTAGACCGCATTAAACCAGGTTCCTCTATACAAACTTTGAACCCCCGTTTCATCCCCTTAAGGGGTGTAAAAATCCTCTCTTAATGCCCGCCTACGTCATAAAAGGAAGCATTGTGCAAAATTTCACAGTCCTGAAACCAAAAATTTGAAAACAGATGTCACCTACCAACCCGCATTGTGCCCACGTGGTGGATTACGGCCCACTTCCTCTCCTAGAGAAGAAGCCTGAGTCCCAGCTGTGGGAACATTAGAAAGCCGCTTATTTTATGTTTTATTGTTTTTAGAATTTTGTAATAAAAGTTTTATAACTATTACATTAAAGAGCTTTGTTTTAACCAAACTGTGTTAATACCTACCCTACTCTAAACCATAATAAGATTCTTCAATATATGTAATAATTTAGTTCATATGTGTTCGAAGCGTAATATAATTTGCAATTTCCCAAATTCTGAGATTTAATCAACAAGTTTACGATTCCGGGATTTTCGAGGACGTATTAATAATTATCAATACACTTCATTACTTACTTCCTCAAATTTAGGACCACTACCTTCGGTAATTATATATTCCACCGAAACGTGGTCGCTTACAATGGGCTTCATCCATCGAACACAATAACCAAACTTCACCAGAAAGCTTAAAGTCGCCCAAAAGTTAATGGAGGGGAGAGGGCTGTAATCAGAGTTTTTTTACTCCATTCCTGATTCGATTACGTAAAAAACTCCATCAACACATCCGCGAAAGAACCAAGGTTGGTCCTAAGAGTCATGGTCCTAAAAATCGTCAAACTATCTGCAAATGGTGGTCGATAGGACCGAAAGATTTAATTCTGAAGGCACTCGATACAGACTCCATACACGATAATACTTAGTGTAGAGCAATGTTAACGCGAAGGTAAACCCGGGGTTCTGGAACGCAAGGCAAAATAGGCACATAAGAATGGGGTTTAGTCGGCAAAAGTCTGAAACACCCTTCCGTTCCACGCAACAGCGGTAAAAGTCATGGGATGATTTCCAAACTAAAAAAGAAGTATGTAGCAACAGTTTTTTTTTTTAATACGGGGTGTAAGGGAAACGCTTCCGAAAACGAAGACAGGTGATAAGGCTAGTGATTCTCGATACGATACCATCAAAAAATCAGTTTTTTTTTTACAATTTTACCTATTTTTTTTTATCATTTTTCATACACTATGCTGTGGGAACAGTTAAATGAAACCATTATTTGCGATTAAACAATTTTTTTTTCTTTAAAACTCTAACAAGCAATGTATTCGTAAATAAATAAATCATCTGACGCTCGCGCATGACCTCGGGTTCAAAGACCGCGCGCGGTCGCCGACAGCCGCTAGCCGCGCAGCCGACGCGACCCAACGTACGACGCAACGGCTGACTATGTAGTGCGCTCCTAAACTACTAACCTTTACTCGATCGCTGGAAGCAAATGTGTTTTCAGTTCACTTCTACCTAGTAGTGGCATATCTGCTTTCGGGTTCCATTCGTGCAAGGATCGTAATGTTAATTAATTAAGTAATTTTCCCCTTGAACAGGGTTACAATTTTTTGATCCTAAACTTACAAGTCAGAAAAATCTAGTTTACTTTGCTTAACCTTGAGGCCCATAACGAAGATACTTAGCTACCTACTCACTACTGTGATTGAGAAAGAAACGTTTAAAAATTTGATTATGTACAAAGACATTGAGTTTACAAGAAACTTGTCATTCCGTCACTAAAATTTTGCATAGCAACAAAACTAAAATGTTTACCAACCTACATCCCGACATTATCTCTAGACCTGGCGTCAATGACTTCATATCGGCAAACTTAACAATAAATATCGAAACAAAAACTTTTTGCAAAAAAATACAACCGACTTCAATTTAAAAAAAAAACACCTTAAAAAATACAAAATAACTTTAATTTCGGAAGTCGGTGTTAAATAATGAAGAGACAAAACTAGTTATTTTGTACTTTTTTTTTTATGTCGGTGTTTTTTTTAATTGAAGTCGGTTGTGTTTTTTAAACGTTTTTTTTTCTTTTAGTTTAGTCCTGTTTAAAATGAGCCCAAACACGACTACGGTGCTGTAATTTCGAGGTTTGTACTTTTTCTGAAGCTCCTGGCTTCAGCATCAGGTCGCTATGTACTTCGGTGTTTACACAGCACGTTTATCCACACATCGAACCCTTTTCAATGAGCCTAAACACGATATTTCTGCTGTTAGTTGTCGAGGAGTTAGGTACTCTGCAGACTATCCTGACTGCAGCATCAGGTTATGACTTGATGATCATGAGACCAAATGGTAAATACCCTATCGAACATCAAAACAATTTACTAAATAAACAGTCCTTGCCTATTCGAGTAACTTCTTACTGTCAAGGAGTTGTACCTACCTTCTATCATCAGCCACGCCACCTGAGATGGTGACAACCATACGCAAATACACGAGATACTTCATAAATGCGAAAAACAATAAGTGAGGTTATAAAATTTGAGGGTTTCCCCTAGATTTCTTTAAGATTCCATCATCAGATCCTAACTTGGTGACAGTGGGACCACCTCAGAACTATCTACTTTCTAACAAAAAAAAAAATTTTGAAAATCCGTCGACAATCGGCTGAGTAATCGATGAACAAAAATACAAAAAAAGTACCTCCTCGTTTTTGTGAATTCGGTAAAAATAACGAGTCGCGTTACTACGTACTTACCTACAATTCGTCCGTTATAAGTTGGCGAGTGTGAAGTTAGGCTCTGCGAATTTTGGCGCTTGAAATATCGTACAAAAATAAAGGTTTAAAAAAAAATTAATGCCAATAACTGTTTTTAACAGCAATAAGAACTGCAAATTGCATTTATTTTTTTAAAACCTTTATTTTTGTACGATATTTCAAGGGCCAAAATTCGCAGAGCCTAACTTCACACTCGCCAACTTATAGCGGACGAACTGTACTGCTGCGCGGCGCCGCCGGCGCGGCGTGGTCAAAGTATCCTTTGTAAAGCGCCGCCAAAATAAATAAAAAGAAACATTACAGAGGCGTTAACAGTTTTAAATTGATGCACTATGTCGTGCATTTATTAACAGTTTTGTATTATGTCGATAATCGATAGTAAATGAAATAAATTAAAAGATCGTCGACATCAGCTGTGATTGACTAAAAAATTTTCATCGCATGTACAGTTTAAAGCAACCAGAGCGCGTGAATCAATTGAATTTGAACTTTATGTCAATGTAATTAAAGTCACACGATGCGCGCTTGTTTATTGCAAGAACTGGATCCTTCATTTAGTAAGTAAACCAATTTAAAGTGAATAATTAAATTAATTGAATCCAAGAAACCGATTCAATCTTATTTAAAAGTTAGAAAATGAAAACAGTTTGTAATAGCATAAGTACAATTTCCTAACATTTAAAATTATTCTTTTAACATTTTCGCCTCTGTAAATTGTTGGTCTTTGCACATCGCAACGTGGCACGTGCGGCGGTAACGTTTGTCGGCCGGCCACCTGCAACTTGCAAGTGCGGCGCGTCGTTTAATCTTCATAGTACTTCTTTAGTAAATAATAGTAATCTAGTCAGTTCCTTTCCGACTCGGTTCGTGAGCTAACGTACGTTACGTTTATCCGATCGATATTGCATCGTAATTAATTATTGTTTTGTTAGTTTTAAATTTGTGTTTAGTTATTATTGTTACGTTTTTAGTGCTGTTTTATTCTTTTTTAGTTATTATTTTTTGTTGTTTTAAATAATGCCTCAGGCATACGTGTACAGTGCTCGTGAATACGGCAACATGTTGATGTGTTTAGGAGAAGCCCTTGGGAATGCATCTCTAGCGTTGAGAATTTACCGGAACAGATTTCCGAATGTCCGGCATCCGTCTGATTCTCGCATGATAACGGCAGCTTTTCAGCGAGTCTTAGAAAATCGACCGATTGCTCCGATGGCGGCAGGTGGTGGACAACAAGTGAATGTTCAGACTGAGGAGCGTATTTTAAATGTGATTCGCCAAAATCCACGCCTAGGCACACGAAGTGCGGCGAAATTATTGCGGCGACGGGGTTTACCGACAGTTTCTCACTGGACAGTTCATAAAGTCTTGCGCCGGAACAGAATGCGGCCCTACAAAATACACAAAGTACAAGCTTTGCTGCCCAATGATTGCGTTCGTCGTCGTGCGTACTGTCGTTGGCTGCTAGATCAACAACAGCGTGCGCCTGGCTTCATTGAGCACGTTATCTGGACGGACGAGTCCACATTCACGAGAAACGGGATGTGGAACAGGAGGAATGCCCATGTATGGTCAGACGTTAACCCGTACGCCACTCAAGAAACCGGCCATCAGACCAGATGGTCCGTCAACGTATGGGCTGGTGTTTTGAATGGGAAAATTTTAGGACCAGTGTTTCTACCGCAGCGCCTCAATGGATCAGCATATCTTAATTTTATAAATGGACGTTTAGATGATATGCTAGACAATGTGTCGCTGGCTGAATATCGTCGAGCATGGTTCCAGCACGATGGCGCTCCTCCGCATGTTACGCGTCCCGTCCGCGAGCGTCTCACTGAACTTTTTAATGACCGCTGGATCGGAAGGCTGGGGCCGCACGCCTGGCCGGCTCGTTCACCCGACTTAACGCCATTGGACTTCTTTTTGTGGGGGTATGTGAAAGAAAGAGTGTTTGATCGGGAATGTGATAGTGCTGATGAAATGCGGGGCAGAATAGTGAGCGTTTTTAATAAGCTACGTGAAGAATGTGTTGAGGATCCAACACTAATGCCTCGTGTTCATGAGTCGACACAGCGACGGGCCCGCCTTTGTATTGAAATGGATGGAGCCCAGTTCGAGCCAAACCTCATAAGGTCGCAAAGGATTTAGACAGGTACGTAAAATGCCTCTGTCAGCTTTTTACAATGGACTACAATTGCGATTAAAATTCATAATTTTATGAAGGGTTGTAGGGGGCGGCGGCCTAGGCATTTTGAAAGTGATGTTTGTAAATTCCGTATTAAATCCCGCGACTCGGGCGGAGCGCTCGGCGGCCGCTCGGCGACTGATAAGCGCGGGCGCGCAGTGGCGCGACGTTGCCTTGCGTGTCAGTGACCTCACATTTGTACTTTCGTTTCCATTGCGTGTTTATGAAATATGAAGTTTTGAAAATAATCAATTTAAAGCGAAAGGTTATTGGTATTCGTTTGCATTTAGGTTGTATATAATCTACGTTCTGGCTTCGGAAGCGTTCTCCTTACACCCTGTATATATAAAATATCTAACCAATATTCAGAAAACAATAAACGATTGTAGATTTTCCTGTAAAAATTCTATTGTTTGTTCGAAAATAAGAAGAACAAAAAGACACAATTTTAATTAACATCTTGGTTCGTGAACAACAATGCGTTCATAATTATTGTCTTGTAGCTGTGGACGCCATTTTGTATTCTGCGCGTCTTTTGTTTTTAGGGTTCTGTACCTCAGATGGGAACAAAAACGGAAAAATCTGAAACATTATAGGATCACTTGGTTGTCCGTTCGTTCCGTCGTTTGTCAATAATGTCTATCGACATTGTTATTATTTTAAGATCAGATGCCCTACCACAAGCTCTTAATGCGATTCATTTGACGACCTATAAACCTATATAAACTGAACTGTAAAAGGGGTGAAACTATAGGGTATATTACATACTACTTTCTCGCTTACACACCTGCTATTTTAACACATGTATTATTATTATTATAATATTCCATTAAAATTCGCACATATAATTTAATTTGTTTTAGAATAAATCAATCAATACCCGTTTTCTAAGGAACGTGTGAAGATTATTATTATCTTGCCTGTACTGTTCCACTGCTAGGCAAAGACTTCCTTCCATTCCTTCCCTTGTTCCTAGTTCTGGGGTACTTTTTGCAACTTCCTAAGGAAGAAATCAAGTTGATCAATCAATCAATCTCCTCAATCTTGATGGGGGTCGCAGGCATCCGATGGTTTCATCTCGCACAAGACCGGTCATTATAGCGACACTTTTTTTTTGTTTTTTCTGGTCCCCTACCAATCATCAGAATGACTTCTCCCGCTCTTGGGCGGAGCGGGAGGGCGTGTCAGACTCTTACTGACTAAACCCCTACCCCGTTCCTTCGTTGCCTTCGATTTGGGGGGGACTCGGTGTCAACCTTTCGGAATACCACGTGTTCCCCAGAGGCTTCGGCCCTGCCGGTTATAGCGACACTTGGGAAAAGCCTATGTCCAGCAATGGACGTCTTTTGGCTGAAATGATGATGATGATAAATCAATATTTTTATATTTAGCTATTCAGTGGGAGATCTGACCGTGACCGTGACGGAATTACCAGTAGCTACAGTTTCTTAACTACAAAGTAAACTTTGTTTATCAATCTTACTTTATTTATTTTCTTGGTTTTCGAAAAAAATAACTACGGAACCCTACTCTGTGCGTAGTCCGACACCCACACAGCCTGTTATTTTTTATTAAGCCCGGCAATTTCTTCGTAAGTATTGGAAGTTCGTTTTAATTAGTTTATAAGATACTAGCTGTCTCCCGTGGTTTTACTCGCGTCTTTAGAGAGCGTGTCAGATTTTGTTCTTCAGTTGCCTATTAAGTTCAAGAACAATGGGTTTTCTTTTCGGAAATAGCCCGTCATCCTAGCGGGCATCTGTACTCTTAGGTTATGGTTTTGCTGACATCTATTTGAGGCACGAACACTACACGACTTTTTTTTAATTGCTATAAACTATTGCTTGACTTCGACCCCACTTGATGGTAAGTAGTGATGCAATTATAGATGGTGAGGCGCACTAGTTAATTAAGAGCCTATCACTCTAGCCTCAAAGACACCCATATTATAATCGGACGGGAAGACAGCAGCAGGCAAATTATTCCAGTTCTTCGAAGTACGACGACTCGGGCTTGGTCTTTATGAAATGGGCGGACGGAGAGCTACCCCCTGCTCATCGCTCGTGAGGTTGTGTTTACAGTGGATGGGGTTAGCCTTGCTACTCTCGACAATTCTTTGTGTACATTTGTCTAATCACCGTTGAGATTGGCCATCGTAATCGAAATCCAGTCGGGAACATTATTTTTTATTTTATGTGTCTATTTGACTGAGTTCAAATTGAAATTAGATACAGAAAAACATTTTTGAGAACTAAAATTGGCTCTCAGTATAAACAGAAGTAGATTATAGCTAGTACTTAGTATAATAAGGCTATATTAAGGCTACCATAACTGGATAACTAGTTATTATCTGTAGAAATGTAGATTTTATCGAAGTCTACCAGTAATAGAAACACATTAAATTCTAATACAGTGGGTTTTATTCCCATAACGGTGGCCAAACTGCCTTGACACAATAGCTGAGTACAAAATGGTCTAGAATTTATAGAACGGATAGCATAATTACTAGTATCTGGTTCGTTTTGTTAGCTTTAACTATAAATATAAGTAGGTAATTGGATACTTGTCGATGATTATTTCTGTTCATTTTTAATAATATATATGTAGGTTACCTACTGTTTGACTCGACGAGGGAACAGTATTCAGGATGTGTCATCGAGAGACATCGACGCACAAACGAATACCATTATGGATCCAATACATGATTCTGGACCCCCGGTGATGGAAATTTTTATCGGCTCTGTTTGACTAAATGAAGGAACAGTGGTGGCCCAGTGGTAATGGCCTCGATTTACGGGTTTGTAAGTCACGGGTTAAAATCCAACCAGGCGCATTGCTTTGTGTAGTTTATTTCATCACCACTGCTCTCAAAACGTTTAAGGAAAACATCGTGAGGAAATCGACATGTCCTAGAACCAAAAATTCGAAGACATGTGACATCCACCAATCCGCATTGGGCCTGCGTGGCGGATTACGTATTCGCTCTCATACAGATCGACCAGATTTGAAATGTCTCTAACTTAGTTACTATAGATCCGATCCGAAAAATTCTTTCTATTACGCTTTTGAATACAGTTTCTTTTTGAATCAACTGCTCAATTATTATGACAAGTATATTATATAGAGAATCTGAGAAATTATCCTCTTAACAAGGAAAACTTTAACCATCTAACTTCGTTACAAGTTCTGTAGTTGAGTTATATTTTTTTTCTTTCTACAAGAGACACCGTTATTTATGTTCCAGTAATCCGTGGCAGAAAAATGATTAAAACATTAGAAAAGTTAGATTAGTTAGTTAGCCAACTATGATATCCAGTTTAATTAGTTAGTTTTCTTGGAATTCAGAGTAAATGAGGAGAAAACCAATAATAATTGTGAGGAGGGAGGGTAGTATTGTGTTTATTTGATGAAATAGAAAGCCTTATTATTGACTTACTTTTATTAGAGATTACATTATTTTCTCTTTGTTTTTATCGAAAAAATATCAGGTTTGTATAGAATGATTATTATATTTTTTATTCTCGTAGTAACTGCTCTAATTTGAAAGTAGTGGGTCGCAATCCAAAGAAATGTGACAGTATCTGGTTTAACGATATTTGTTCAGTGAGAGTTCGTTCGTTCGAATTCGTGTCACACTGTACAGCAAACCACAGCAGATAAACGCTAAACCACTGTGCTAACCGTGGCGTTCAAATTGTTTTTCACTATTAGTATTAAATTTTTGATAATTATTAATAAACTAATTGATCACAAATATACTTCATGCATATTCCTTATTACGCGAAATATAAAATTATATTATCTGTGCCACCTTACCCCACAGAACCATTTTCCCCCATCAAAACCTGACCTCAATCTTATCTTCCCCCAACAAGAACTTGACACATCCTTCAAACGTGTTCCTCACTTCTATCCGATTATCAGACACAATAGGCGGGTTTCATCTTGACCTCAGAGAGTCGCAATAACAAAGGTTCGGGCTTAGGAACGTAAGGCGATTTAGTTTAGGAGTGTTAGGGCGAGGTGGCATTGTAATATGAGAGAGGAATCGACAACTTACGAGTATATAACCGGCGGCACGTAACTTGGCAATGCGCAGAAATCGTTTTTTATATCTATTTGGTGGTCAAGCGGGACGCGGGGTAGCGCCGATCCGGCACGCGATTGGTGCAGTATTATAATAGTAGTTTATGATTGGTGCGTTAGACGATTTTTGCCTCCGCACTGCGTTACGTCCCGTTCGCTTTTTTGTGCACCATGCGCGAAACTTGCCAACTTATTTGCCGGGTATTATACTACTCAAACACATTTTTTTTATTGTTGTAAACTAGTACTTGACTGCGATCCCATCTGATGGTAAGCAGTGATGCAATAGTCGATGATGAGGCGCACTAGTTTATTAAGAGCCTATTTACTCTAGCCTTGAAGATATCTAAATTATAATCGAACGGAAAAACCGCAGCAGGCAAATTGTTTATACAGAGTGCACATTTATTTATACAGAGTTATTTGTTAAATACTAACAGCCTTGCAGGATTGTATTACTGCATCATAAACAATAACTGCTGTTCTGTTTTTTTTTTAAACACAATACATTTACCAAAAACAAACCTTCAAGATTTCGTTGTTGTAACACATTTGGAACCTATACTTTGCTGTACTTACCTATGCCTCCCTATTTTTTATTATTATATGAAAATATGATGAACTAAAATATCATAAATGTTAAAAAGTCATAGAACAAAAGTAGTCGTTTTGTGATGTACTCATGGTAACAAACAACTTTCGCTTACTAACTTATTAACATGTACTGAATGGCAATTTTATTAAATGTCAAAATCAAAAATTACTTGCTAGTTTCTTGTAAAACACTACCTTCTTCCAGAGGTTTCACCCAAAGGGAAAACAATATTCTCGATATATAAATAAGACATACTCGTAGATTACTTTTTGCATATAATAGTCTAGTCTATCAGTCTGTTTTTTATACCCTGAGACTAAATTGACACAGGTAATGTCAAAATTACTATAGGAATGATGCTAGTTCTTTTGTGTTGTAATGTCATTTTAGTCTCAGGGTATAAAAAACAGACCAGACTAGACGTCCAATTTTAGTGAAATTATGCATGGTTAAATGTTGAACTGTTAAAACCCATGACGTTTTCAAACACATCTCTTACATTCCTCGCTCAGCTAACAATAGAACCGCACATACACGTGGCGTGGAGCGTTACAAATGTTTGTCAATATTATATCGTTGCCGGGCCGTTAGGTGCCTGTTGCACATTTGAAGACGTGCAACGAACACCTTTGAATTTATTCTAGTAACTTCTTTAAAGAACAGTGTGGTGACCCAGTGGTAACTGCCCCAACTTACAAATTATAGGTCATAGATTCAACCCCAGTCAGGCGCATTACTTTACGTAATTAATTTTATCATCACTACTGTCAAAGCAGTGAAGAAAAACAGCGTTAAGAAACTGACATGTCTTAGAACCAAAAATTTGAAGACATGGACAATTTGTACTGAACCTGCGTGTTGGATTACGGTTCATTCCCTCTTGTAGAATGGAGGCCTGTGTCCCAGCAGTGGGACCATTATAAGGCTGATTATGTCTTATCTAATGCTACATATTTAATTCTACGACGTTTCCACGAACACATCTCTTCCATTCCTCGCTCAGCTAACAATAGAACCGCACATACACGTGACGTGGAGCGTTACAAACTGTTTGTCAATATTACATCGTTGCCGGGCCGTTAAGTGCCTGTTGCACATTTGAAGACGGGCCGCGAACACTTTTCAAGCCACCGTCGTGCTGTTGAATTTATTTTGGTAAATCCCTGAATCAAAAAGGCAGTTAAATTTGAGATAGTTCGATGGTGGCATTTTGTGGTTATGTTTGGAGGCTCACGTGAGGCCAGGCCTACGTAATTGTCGAAAATGCAACTGTTGAGCGTACTGGAGAGAGTACTGGATTCGATTCCCGGGTCGGGCAGAATAGATAATGGTATTGGGTTTTTCAAATAAGAATTACTCTTGTGATCATTCTTTAGAAGGAAACACTTTATTATCATTTCACCATGACTGCTTTATATTACCAAATTGGCTAAAAACATACTGACATTTTACTGTCGATACACGAAAAATTAAGACGCTAACACGGAAAATTCGATAAAATAAATAGTAGGTACTTTATATATTTAAAACCTTTAGCTACCAGCCGTGACCCCTAACCACACCAGTGTTTTAATAAAAACGCATGAGTATGCCTCTCACACTCACAAAATGACTACAATGTCCACATCGACAGACTTTCTTCATACTTCCATCCCTTCTCTTATTGGTCCCATTCAGCACTACTCTCACGTTCGAAAATGTGTGTTTCGGCTACATTCGGCAATTTCCGTTGACGTCGTTCGGTCAGAGGACAGTAGAGACAGAAGGTCAGGTCTAGAATAAAAAGAGTGAAAATAGAAGCTTAGACGCGTACGAATACGCTTGCACTCGAAGTAAATTAGAATAGGATACAAGGTGAACCGATGACCTAGTGAAGGTTGCAGGCATCTAATAAATGCGAGAGGCACAGAACCAGTCGTTGTAGCGACACTTGGAGCAGGCCTATGTCAATTAAACAGTGGTCGTCGTCAATCGATTGAAATGATGAGGATAGAATATCTTTTTTTACGTTAGGAATGATTAAATGACGTTGCCCACTCTAGGTGTAGCAAAGGAGCATGTCAGACATTTACTGACTAAAACCCACGGTGTTCCTTTAATTGCGGTTTGCGAGGGACACGGTAACACTTCGAACACCCTTCACACCCTTTCGAACAATGTGCAGTCCTGGATAGCATTAATAATCATCTTGCTAAAACCTCGTTGAAGAGACGACCGACCGGCGAGCTACCCATTGCACGCCCTCCATAAACTCACGCTTACAGTGACCGAGAATTGTCCTGCGACTCCCGACGCCAATGATAGGTATCTCCGACGAGGAGGCAAGATTAGCTTTGTGTATCTACATTGTCGTTTCGTGTGGAGATTGACTTCTGTATTTATCTCTTTAGTGGTTCGGGTCACGTAAAAATGTATGCTCATTGTTAGGGCAAGTTGAAGCGTGGCATTCAGACTGGTTTGTTGACGGAAGCTGTTAGTGCGGTACATTCAAAAGAGTCTCCGACAGATTTTGAAATTTGAGTAGTGAGTACTTTTATTCGTCGTGTTGACCATTTTAGAAATGCTGGACTGAACAACAGTAGAAGTAGAACTATATTGGGCCCACGTGCACCACGTAAGCCGATCTGGGCACGTCTGTCTTTTTTTATATAACATAAACTAGTGCTTGACTGCAAATCCACCTGATGGTAAGCAGTGATGCAATCGTTAATGGTGAGGCGCACTAGTTTATTAAGAGCCTATTCACTCTATCCTTGAAGATACCCAAAATATAATCGGACGGGAAGACCGCAGCAGGCAAATTCGATGTTCGCGGTATAAATGACGAGGCAAAGCGCTTAGACCGTACAGGTTTCAACAACGTAAGTCGTACGTCGTACGACGCCGTATTTCTCCATACAACTGTCAACTGTCTGTCTCCACGTCTGTCTATATGGCAACCGGACTTATAAAGCTTACATTAGACCCACGCCACGCAACGCCACATAACGCGAAGCTACATATACCTCAGGCGTCGGTCTAATCTAGTTCCCGCATAATTGTTCTTGGCTTGTTCTTTACGACTAAATGCTTGAAAGAGTTAATGCAAGGAGCAACTGAAGGACACAAGAGTTCTAGTCAATAAGAATCTGTCACTTACGTTACACCTTAGCTACAACTTAGGAGTCTTCAAGTCAAGAGTGAATAGGTTACTTCTAGGCAAGCGTGCTCCATCGTCGGCCACATTATCGCACATGATAGTGGTCAAACGCGAGCCTATGCATAATAAAAAAAAACGTTAGCGGGGGAGAAGTCAGGATTACCCACCTGCACCAAATCACTAATGGAAAACTAAGTGACTGTAGTCTGTTGTCTGTGAACTTAATACTAAAGTCCGGTTTTAAATCTCTGAAACTAAAATGACCCTACGTGGGTTGTCACACTTGTTACCACACAAAAGAACTGGCATCATTATTATTGTAAGTTTAACTTTTGCCTGTGTCAATTTAGTCTCAGGTATTAAAAAGAAAACTTTAACACACACAAACCGTATCTAGACCAAAGTAAAAATAATGTGTAACACTTTTAGAATGCCACTTACCCAGAGCTTATTTTCATAGCCATTGTTCATTTTATAAAATGGAAATAACTTCATAAAGTAGCAACTTGTTACGTAATTTATCGAACGGCACAACTTTCCGCAGAATGTGTGAGAATATACTAAGTAACTCAATTTTCACCTCCTGCTACACGCCCGATGAAGTAGAAAATTGATGTGATACAACAGTGTACCTTACCTTAGCACATTTTTTTTCTTTGAAGTTGGAATATCATTGTTTTTTATATTATCTACTGCTTGACTACGATCCCACTTGATGGTAAGCAGTGATGCAATCATTGATTTTGAAGCACACTATTTATTATGAGTCTATTCGCTCTAGCCCTGAAGACAAGAAATTATAATCGATCGGGAAGATCGACTCTCAAGCCAAAGTAAGGGTCACACCTGAGTTGGTTCGTAAAACCACGTCGCGTCGCGTAGTCAAGTCTAGTTGCCATATAAAATGTATGGAGAACAACGCGGTCAGATCGAACAATTACTCCCGAATACTTTGGATGGAGCAAGACGGAGTGTCAGATACTATTAATGCCATCTTTTTTATTATACGTTGGCTTGCGTTTGACCACTATCTCGCCCGATGGTAAGCGATGATGTGGCCGACGATGGAGCACGCCTAGAAGACAGTTTACCTATTCACTCTTGACTTGAAGACTCCTTAGTTGTAGCTATCAGGAAACACAGACTCCGGCAGGGAATTCAGAAATTCTGACAACCATTATATATTTCTAAATACAACCATAATACAGATAAATTACACACAGATACAAAACAAATGATTGTGCTCATCAGACAAACATTTGTCTTGAATGGAAATAGAATCCACGACCTCCGGTATAGCAGTCAGTGCCATTGGCCACTAGACCAACAGGACAGTCTACTCGTAATACTCGTCGGTTTCTCGAACAGTTTTCGACACGTGTGTGAATAAAAGGGTACTGTAGTATTTTCTACATCTTGAGCTAAGAATATAAAAATACCTGGACGACCATTTGTGTAGTAATTCCGTAAATATTGCCCACCAAATATTGCCGCCCACATAATTATTGTTATTGTTTTGGTAAAAATAAAACTGATCTGCGTACAAGTTCCGATCTAATTCTGGCATAGGCACCTATAGTTTTGGTTATTTTGTGACATATGTATTATACGTGGGTGTCTATGTGGGCTTTGACTTATTACAATAAGGACAAGATGGACCATACGTCTTCCGGAAAATACAAGTTCTTTTTTAATATGATATGTGATATACTCGCGCTTGACAACTATCTCACCTGATGGTAAGTGACGATGTAGTCGACCATGGAGTGCTACGCTTACCTAGAAGTAACCTATTTACTTTTAACTTAAATACCTCTTCGTTGTAGCTATTAAAAATACAGACACTTGCAAAGAATTCCAAGCTTTTGCCATACACATAACGTGATTTATTTGATATCATACCAACATAATTAAAATTAAAATTTGATCTCATCAGAAGTCTTCAAGTCACCCAAAGGACCCAAAGAGCTAAGCTATATTTGTATTAAAATTGGATCTCATCAGAAGTTTTCAAGTCACCCAAAGGACCCAAAGAGCTAAGCTATATTTGTATTAAAATTGGATCTCATCAGAAGGCTTCAAGTCACCCAAAAGACCCAAAGGGCTAAGCTATACTCGTAGTTTCATCATGTGACCGCATCAGAAATGAAGTAACACACAACACCAATACAAATTTACGCAATCTCAATTAAAGCAACCTTTTGTCCTCAACATAGTCAGTCTGAGCAGCAAACTACGAGTACAATGTTTAACGCTTCGACGCCTCCCAAAGTGCTGCCGAGCTTAACAAATACGTTAGTGTAGACCTCCGGGGCTTCTAACAAATGACAGTTGTACTACGAGACACCTGGTCGGTATACCACCACAAACTAGGAATTCAGAAGTTCAAATTCGAAAACAGAGCAGAGTAAATTGTATTTTAGCTGAACTTCATTTTTCGATTGTAGGCGCGGGTTTGTGGACAGCGAGCAATGAGTAACTTGTCGCCTGGCAGTCCAGTTATAATCCGGACCGAGGCGAAGTGGTCAAAAAAAAAGCTGAACTTTTTTTTCAATTTTGTTTTGGCTTCGCACGTTTTGTGCATTTAGCCAGTATCAAGTATAGAAAATATTAAGTTTTCAGTCACTTTAAGTTATGAGGTGGACCGACGAGGGTCCGACCTGGCGAGGGTCGCGGGAATCCGATGGATGCGAGACGCACAGGACCGGTCGTTGTGGCGACGCTTGGGGGAGGCCTATGTCCAGCAGTGGACGTCTTTCGGCTGAGATGATGATGATGATGAAGTTATGAGTTCCATTAGAATGCGGATGTAACACATTCTAATGTTTTTGCATTGTCTGGCAGCAAATATATCGAGTAGCCTTTTCGGCAAGCTTCGCTGAGGTAGTCAACACTATATATAACAATAGTTCTTAGCCCAATTTTACGGAAATCGCGCCTGTTTGAATAATCCCTCATATTGTCCAGCTGTGTAGATACTTGACATACAAAACTACACCAATTTTACAACACAATGTCCACTAGGAATAAATTTGCGAATAATTAAAACAGCCACTGAAATTCACATGAAAATTTCCGCCAACTAAATAAACGCACAAGGCTTCCTTTTATGTCGTAAGCGAACACTAAGAGAGAGTTTTCCAAAATTTACCCCCTAAAGGGATGAAACGGAGTCCAAAGTTCGAAGTAGATACTCGTATATAATTATGTATTAAGTTATCGTGATAGTCGGCCACGTTCCGGAAGACGCAGCGGTGGAAGGCCTTCGACAAGGTGGACCGACGACCTGGCGAGGGTCGCAGGAATCCGATGGATGCAAGACGCACAGGACCAGTCGCTGTGGCGACGCTTGGGGGAGGCATATGTCCAGCAGTGGACTTCTTTCGGCTGAAATGATGATGTTACCGTATTGTGTATGGTTTTGTAATGACACTACTTTTGCATAAACCTTCAGGCACAATGAGAATTTAATTACAACTACGATTATACAAAATAAAACCACCGAGCCTACCACCATCACATAAATAGATACAGAAGGCAAACTACAACTCTGTCACATTAACTTGACGCTTGGCCTCGATGAAATAATGTCCAAAAATAATATAACAACAACAGACAGCTAGCCACATTATCGACGCGCGTATCGATAACAAAGATGCTGACCATACCTGACACCTGCCGGCCGAGCTAAGGGAATGCGAGGGAAAGCGGGGGGAAAGCTCGCATTACAGAGATGCGTCAAGTTAATGTGACCGGATTGGACATACAAAGCATGCTTGAGCAACGCACCCATAGACACGTTGTTCACAGATGCGATGTCTCGGACCAAGCAATAGTTAGTGCTTGACCGCGATCCCAGCTGATGGTAAGCAGTAATGCAGTCGTCGATGATGAGGCGCACTAGTTTATTAAGAGCCTATTCACTCTAGCCTTGAAGACACCTAAATTATAAACGAACGGGAAGACCGCAGCAGGCAAATTGTTCCAGTCATTCGATGTACGCAGTATAAACGACGAGGTGAAACGCTTAAAACATGCATGAGATTACCTTCTGTCCCTATCTATTTTGTGCTTCCCCTCTCCCATTTAACATAACGTGACATACATGAGTTTCACCCACGTGACCCAATTAGGGCGACCGTGCACGAGTTTTTAGTGATTTTAAAGGAGAATGTGCTAATCTAAACGAGTGGAGTAATTAAAATGTTGGCTCGAATAATAGAGCGAACATTTTATGTGTATGTAACCTGTCGTTATCCTTTAGGTATACAATATGTATATAGGATTAATGCATGCCCTTATTATAACCCAATTCAATAAGAGGTTTATAAAGCAGGAAGTGCATTAGACCGACGCACACGGGGACTACGCCTAATCTGTACGTAGAACGACGTCGCATAGCGTTGCTTGGCGTAGATCTAATGTAGCTCTACAAGTCTAGTTGCCATATAAAATGTATGGTGACTGACGAGCCTAGATCGGCGTATTTGGCCACCATGTGTAAGTAATGTAGTTCTACCTCTGATCGCTAGTTCAATGGCTCCGTCGCAGAATGTCCACTTCTCAAAATGTCCACTGGTCGCAAAATGTCCATTTCTCAGAATGTAGATACGTGTGTGCACCACACTTTCCCAAAAGACTGGGATCAAGGAAAAGCGCTGCCAGGCAAAAATGGGTTGAGCGGGTCACATCAGCCGCATGCACACTGACCGTTAAGCTAGAGTCTCAACAAAGTGGATACCTGATGATGGACAAATTCTTGGACCTGGAAAGTGGTGGCGAGATGATCTAAACGCCTACTACAAGGACTGGTGTGTCAAAGATTAAAGAATGACAACCAGGACCAAAGCACCTTGCTGTCCCTTCCCAACAAGAAATAGGTAAAGTAAATTACGAGTATTTTGATAAGTTGAGAAAGCAATTCTTTTGAGTTAGAATTTCTATTTCGATCGTCAAAAACTCTGATTCACCTGGTTCTGGTTTCTCTTCTGATTTCATACGATCACATGATCAATTTCATAACTTTTTGTCTCAGCGACACCAAACGTGACGGTTACATTAAACTAATAAAACGGTGACAAAACAATCACGATGTTTCCGAAAAATCTTCGTACAGAAAAATGATTCATTCGTAACTGGAGCCACAAAAGAGATAGGTACAGAAGGTAATCTACATAGAAAGCGCGCTCGAGCAACGCACACATAGACATCGCTCACGGACACACAGACTCAAGTTTTTTTGGTTTTCGAGGGGACTCTTGGTGATAAGTCCGGGGAGTATGAGATTTTTACCTCCCTAAAACCATCCCTGTGATTACCATTAGCAAATAGAAGAGGCCCCGTTATCTCTCAAAAGATCAATTCCGTAACCCCCTCTGTGCTACGCCTATTACGACACTTCCCTGAGGAGACTGTATAACGGTCTCTCCTGAGCGTGACTGTGTACGGTAGCACATGATCACTGTGTCACCGTCTTTCTTCTTGAAATCACTCGATGGGCAAGCAGAGTCCTCAGTCTAGGCTTCCTTGATTCCAAAGGCCCACCTGCATTGGATGATGCAAACGTAGTTTCGGCGTGCTAGGCATCGAGGTGGTTGCCTTTCCGACACTTTCTTGTCCGAGTAGGATCGGCTCTCTCACGATCCCACTCAGCAGCCTCCTTCTGGACCATCACGGTCTCACAAAACGAAGCAATTTCCTTCCAGTTTTCTGACTCCACCAGCATAGGTATGAAAAGTTTTTTTTTTAAGTTATATAAACTATTGCTTGACTGCGATCCCACCTGATGGTAAGCAGTGATGCAATCGTTGATGGTGAGGCGCACTAGTTTATAGTTTAGTTAGCCTATTAACTCTAGTCTTGAAGATACCCAAATTATAATCGGACGGAAAGACCGCAGCAGGCAAATAGGATCGGCTTTCTCACGATCCCAATCGGCGACCTCCTTCTGGACCATGACGGTCTCACAGAAGGAAGCAACTTTCCTCCAGTTTTCTGACTCCGCCAGCATAGATATTATGAAAAGTGTTTCATTTTTTTTAAGTTTTATTAAGACCGAGGAGAGATGAGTTGGATAACTACCGGAGGGACTAGCCTGCAATGGCTGAAGATAGGCATGTGTGGAAAAGGGAGAGGGAGGCCTTCGCCCAGCAGTGGGACATAACAGGCTAACTAACTAATTTACTAACTTTAAGTTTTATAAACTAGTGCTTGACTGCGATCCCACCTGATGCTAAGCAGTGATGCAATCGTTGTTGGCGAGGCGCTCTAATTTAGTAGTGAAAATCAAAAGTGAAGTAGATACATGAGATTACCTTCTGTAGCTAACTATTTTGTGGGAGGTTCGTCTCGTGAGGTACTAATGAAGCCCCTTGACACGACACTCTTTTGTTTTGACAGTAATTAGCGCCTCTAAAATGTTGCATTTGTCTGTCGTTTGAAGTTTTATTATGACGAGAATTGAATAGTGTTTTGTACGTTCAGTATAAATGTTAGCCAGTATTTTTTTTTTAAGTGGGAAACCATTTAATTACTTCGGAGTGGAACGTGTCCGACTTTTACTGACTAAAACCACACCTACGTTCCTTCTTTGCCTTGCGTTTCAGAACCCCAGGTTTCCTTTTCGGAAGTAAACCCATAACCCCAGTAGGCCTCGGTCCTGCTGGGTGCTTTATTTTATTTTAATCAATGCTTAAATAGAAAAGAAAAAAATAATTAAATAAAAACCTAACCTATACATTTTTCAGAATATTTTTCTCTCCGTCGAGATTAAACAAATATTATATTAATAAAGCAGTTCTAAACTTCTAATTGATTACCTAAGTCTACGATAAATATCGTCCGTTTACTAATCCAATTATTAATTTCGTCCGATCAAACAATCCCAAGGGATATCAGAGGATCGAGAATAATCGAAAAAAGGACAAAGAGTTCATAAACCCTTTTTTTGATTGGTCTAATTTAAGAACAAGGGTTTTATTTAAAAAATAAAAAGAAGATTATTTCGATGTCAACAGTTGACGCAGTGGTTGATCGATCGGCTACTGTGACGCGTATTGTGGGTTTGATTCTCGTACAGAACAAATATTTGTTTAGCTTACAAATAGTTGTTGCGGGTTTGAGTGTCTTGTGTAAGATACGATGCAAAATAGCATGGATACCTTAATGTATATTTTCCCGTGAACGTTTAGTTTCAAGTGTTCGAAAAATACTCATCGCGACATTTCTCGCTTCACACGATTTTTTTTCTGAACTATGCATGCAATTTTGCATCTGCCTATACATACTGTTTTTTATTAAGGATCTAAGCTAGTGCTTGACTGCAATCCCACTTGTCGGTAAGCAGTGAATCGTTGATGGTAAAGCGCAGTAGTTTATTGAGAGCCTATTCACTCTGGCTTTGAAGACACCTAAATTAAACTCGGACTTGACGACTGCTGCAGGCAAATTGCTCTCAGTCCTTCAATGTACGTGGTTTAAACGATGAGGCTCTGGACCGTAGAGGTGTTAACAATGTAAGGGTGGATGCACGCCGTACGGACGCGTCCCATGATATAAGAGCAATTTCTAGTGTGGAATTGCACCACACAGTTAAAAACGAAAAAATAAAACTAAAAATAAACAGCCAAGTCTGTTGTTTTTTAAATGATTCTGAATTGAATGAAAAAGTAGAAACCCGAAAGTCAAACAGACATGTCTTAAACAGTTAGATATCTTGTGGTTATTATCTAAGTTTTTATTGAATAAGCTTCCAAAACTTTAATTGGTGTATACTAACTCGGTAAATGAGTAAAGTTCTCTTACAATCAGCTATTTTGCGTGTACTTTGGCCCTTCATAAATTGTATGTACGTAGTGTGTGTTATTGCGTGTGTGTGTGCGTGTGTGTTAGTTGTGTTGTGTTATGTCATATATACTCAATTTTTTTTTAAATACCTATACAAACCATTCTCATTTTATCGAGAATTCGAATGACGAAAATTTGTTGCATAACGTTTTAAGGTTTTAAAATAACACGTAATTCCTGAAAAAAGTTCTGTGAAATATTCGAGTGAATATTGGAATTACTCAATGTCGACAGAGCGATCAAGCATCTCTCGTTTTTCATTGCCCCTTCATCAAACATTGCATTGGATGAAACAACAGGCTTTTAAACCATGATTACTTCGACAACAGTTGGTTCGGGAACCTCTCATTTTTGATGGCAAACACGGAACCCTTTACCCGGACGGGAAACTACAGAACCATAGTAGCCCGACTCGCACTTGCCCGGTTATTTTTGGTTTGTTCTGGGCCGAAATGAATTATCTCATTCTAAGTGGAGCGAGGCAGTCAGACTTATACTAACTAAATCCCACCCGTGTTTCTTCAGTCGCCCTTTGCGATTCAAGGCCTCGGTGACGGTGGCCACGGTCTGAAGTAAGGAGGAATGTTAGCGAAGCGAAGCAGTAATGCTACTAAAGGAGGCGGCCGCACAAGAGATGTCAGCAAAACGGTAGGGGCCCAGCAGGGCCGACTTCTGGGGCTATGGGATCACTTCTGAAAGGATAACTCGGGAACCTGAAGCGTAAGGTAATGAAAAACAGTCAATCTTTTTGAGTTAAAGATTGACATGTTATTCCACTATACCCCTCTACCTTAGAGTGGGAGAATAAGTATTTGGATGATTTCCTAGCTAAAAACAGAAAAAGCCCCGTCAATGATGCTACACCTCTTTCAAGTGGCTCGTATACCCTAAAGACTAGACTTACCACTCTTTAGGGTACTCGACTCACTTACATCACAACACTATAACCTCGCTTCACCATTATGCAACACAGAGAGGAATCTCTCTGCATTACCCTAGTTTTAACTAACTACCAACTTTAAACTACTAAACTTACCATTAAAAGTAGGTACCAACATGCTAACCGCACTGTTTAACCCCAAGGGGCTTAGCGAGTAACTTTCAACCCTTTAAAAGTTAAATAAGTACCCCCGATAGAATTTAAATTCACATGGGGGTTGAAAAATAAATATTTGGTGGCCTCATGGGGTGTAAAGTGACTTTATTTTTAAAGGATGTGTGAGTTTTGTGTTTAATTAGTACCCGTATTCGTTTATGAATGTTTTGGCTTCATAGCTTTTTTAAGGTGGAAAATCATAAAACAACTTATCTCGCTCTGGGTGGAGCAATAGAGAGTATTCGATTTTGACTAACACTCTCTCTCTCTCGTGACCCCAGAACGAAGGCAAAGAAGGAACCGGGTGGGGTTTTCTCATTAAAATGTCTGACACGAAAGAGCGAGAGAAGTCGTTCTGATGATTCCCACTTGAAAAAAAAATAGTAGATAGGAAAAAACTCAAGAGTCAGTTCAGTTGTCCGGCAGTCACCGGACAACTTTAGCTCGGTCCGTACGGACCGTCCGAGCTAAAGTCATCGATTGCACGTAGAATGAATTACACGCGTCTCAAAAAGATGGCAACAAAGCTGTAAAGACCCAAAAGGCCGAAACCTACTGGCTGAAATCTACTTCACCCTCCTGCTCTGGCATACAGTGAGAGAAGTCATTAGGTGGCCATGAAAACACCCAAATTACATTTAGGCGAGAAGACAAATTGTTCCCATACCTACTCAAATCCATAATTAACAATATCTTAAAATAATATTAGCTCTTTGCAAAATGGCTTCCACATTTCAATCATAGGTTTCGAATAGCAACCCACATACAACACAAACATTCAATTACGTGGTTAACTAATAAACAAAATAGCTGTTTTCTTACCATTAACCTACTTTGCAGAGGGTGATGCCATATTTGCGTATTATTATTAGTTTGTATACTAATTAGTACGAGGCGGTTACCGCTTGCATTTGTTTTATATAGGCCTTGGGATGTACACTAGAGATGTTACGGAATTCCGACTTCGGTTCCGATATAACGAAACTTTCGGTTGATTTCACAGCTCCGGTTTCGGCTTCGGTTCCGATTAATTTGAAACGGAGGTTGAAGCGGAGATTTTACTGGCTCCCGTGCCTAGACAAACAGGTTTGGTGTCGAAAGTTCGAAACACTACGTGATCTGCGCGAATTTACATTCATTTGTTGTGGTTTTGGTGCATATCAGTATTGGTAGGGATCAAGGCAATGTGTTGCGTCTTGTCAGAGGAATGTGATTGAGGTTTACAGTGAGACGACATTGTTTGATAATGAAGCCAAAAGTTAGTACATTATGGAATTACTTTGGAATTGATTTCCATTAAATAGTAGATAGGTGAACAATGACAAATAATATTGTCCAATTTACGTGTGTAACAAATTCAAACGTGCAATTATAGCAATACCTGTCTGACAATGTTATCCGATTGTCGATGTCGGATTTCGGGTTCGGCTTCGGTTCCGGTTCCGATTTCGGTTCCGGTAAAACCACCTCCGTAACATCCCTAATGTAAGTACACCACAACATAATTCATATCCATACGTGTATACAGGGTTATTTGTAACACACTGGCGTTTTGTTAGGACTGCATCGTCCACACAACACAACTATCATCATAAACAACAATTTTTGTTCTATGGCTTTTAAAAAATCTTATTTTAGTCATTTAGGTATTTTCATAAAAAATAAAAATATTTAAATGGATCGTTCTAAAGTTACGAAAAGTCATAGAACAATACTTGTTGTTTATGATATCAGTAATACAGTCCTGCAGGGTTGTTATCTATTATATATTATGTGTCTGATGGATGCGAGACGCACAGGACCGGTCGTTGTGACGACGCTTGAGGGAGGCCCTTGTCCAGCAGTGGACGTCTTTCGGCTGAAATGATGATGATGATGAAGGTTGTTAGTGTTTGACAAATAACCCTGTATATTTTATTAAAACAACATCGTAGATGTATGTAGTCAAGTACTAGTTTATGGTATATATAAAAAAAAGAAAATTCCAAAAACTCAACGCAAATAAATGAAGCCATTAAAAGTACATTGAAATATAAAAATAGTGAGCCCTCACCTTGTCTGCTTCAGGCAATTTTTTCTGAATCTGAAACAAAAAAATAGACTTATTTAGTACATGTCAAACTTAATAATACTCCTAGATAATCTAGCTTTTACAAAAAAATAATAACATAGATCATTTTTGTTTTATTCTTTGACAAATAACATATTTTGCTTGGAATGAAACATACGTCAATCACAGGTATCTGAAAAAGTCCACTTATTTTCTTTATTTGTGTAATAGCTTCTGCTAGCGACTTTGCTCGTGTTAGCAGGTTTTTCCAAACAAACTCTGAACCCCGGTTTCGTCCCCTTAGGCCTCTTGTACACAACACGTTTTTTAGTGCGTATGTAGCCACGATTAATTCGCCGTCCGTCAGTGTTGTATGGATCACAGAGAGAGCTTGTTGACACAAACGGCGACGCTAAGGCACGGCGCGGCCGCCGTATTTCATCAGTATTGTATCGCAGTCTATAGCCTCTTGTATATGGCACGTTTTATTTGCCGTGCCTACAAAAAAAACATACGTGTACAAGAGGCCCTAGGGGGTCATCATCATCATCATCTCAGCCGAAAGACGTCTACTGCTGGACATGGGCCTCCTCAAGTGTCGCCACAGTGACCGGGCCTGTACGTCTTGCATCCATCGGATTCCCGCGACCCTCGCCAGGTCACTTTGTGGAAGGCCTTACAACGCGGTTTTTAAGGGGTGAACTTTGCAAAATCATCTCTTAGTGCTCGTTTATGTAATAAAAGGGAACTTTCTGCCAACATTTGACGCTCCTAATACTAGTAGTTTCGGCTGAGCGTTGATAGGTATATCAGTCAGTTTTTCCTTTTATACGACATACAAAGTGTTTCAGACACCGACGCAGAAACGAATACCATGGATCCAGTAAAATGGTTCTAAACTCCAAGTGGTGAAATTTTTCATCGGTTTTTTTTCTTGAGAAACCAGATTTTTAGGGTTCCGTACCTCAAAAGGAAAAAACGGAACCCTTATAGGATCACTTTGTTGTCCGTCTGTCCGTCCGTCTGTCAAGACCCTTTTTCTCAGGAACGCGTGGAGGTATGAAGCTGAACTTACTCAGGTCTACTGTCCCTTGAAGCTGTGAAAAAATCAAACTTCTAAGCCCACGCAATCAAAAGATACAGCCGTTTATGCCGCAAATTTTCGACACTTGCAAGGGAATCAAAACCTACAGGGTGCTTCCCGTGAACTCAGAATCTTGAAATTTGGTACGAAGCAACGTCTTATAGCATAGATAAAGGAAAAATTACGAAAACCATAAATTTTTAGTTACATCAAATAATATTTTTTTTTTTAATAATTTTAAACTTACTACCCATTTCCTCATAAACGCGTAAAGGTATTAAATTGAAATTCATACCAAATACTCAGGTCTATAATACCTTTAAGCTGTAACAAAATCAAACTTCTATGTCAACGCAATCAAAAGAAACAGCAATTTAAGCTGTATATTTTGAAACTCGCAAGTACTCGCAAGGGAATCAAAACCTAAAGGGTACTTCCAGTCGACCTAGAATCTTGAAATTTGGCATGAAGCAACGTTTTATAGCACACATAAAGGAAAAATTCCGAAAACCTTAAATTTTTAGTTACATTACAAGATTTTCTTTTTTGTAAAATCTTTAAGACTCGATTCGAGAATTGAACTGTTTTCATCTTGATAAATTGGTACGGAACCCTCAGTGTGCGAGTCCGACTCGCACTTGCCCGGTTTTTTTTGTTAGTTGCCAGTTCGATTTATGAATAAACTTGTTTAATGTATTTACATTTTAATTCACTTATAAATATGTTTTTTTTTTTCAAAATAATGGTTTTTGACGGTCCAAATTCAAATCTCATTATTTCCTAGGGACTAGGTACTCATATAACATTATATCCTTAGGGACAGAATTACATGCTTTAAGTGATGTTTGCATGAAATATTAAAGGGCATTATCGAGCAGGTCTTCAAAGTTAGTCACGTTGAAGACCTTCTAACACATGACACTCACCATAACTGCATAACTGCTTATGAATGGACCATAAGGCGATCGCATTCGCCCAACAGCAAAACCAGTTATAGTTAACAACCCCATATTCAGCCATAGAAATTTAACGGCCCCAGTACAATAACAGAACACAGGGTGTTATTGCAGACCAGTCGACTGGAAAGGCTTGGATATACGGCGCCACAACGTGGAAACTGAATTGGAAATGCCGAACAAACTATGCCTAAACAAATATAGATATCTGTTACCTAAAGTTTTGTGGGTAGCACGGATATACCTATATGGATTTTATGCCCGTTTTTCGTGGATTGGGAAGAATTTAAAACGTCAAATATCTATGTTATTGAACTGATTGCTTTATTATTGTGAACGCTGGGTTGATCGTTGAAAATTCAGCAGTCATGTTTTTGAAATAACACAACATGTAACATAGTTAAAATAATAAGTACGATATTTTCAATCCTTATTAGGTAATACAGTGTTCTACGAGTATATTTATTTGCAACATTATAATAATAATAATAATATCCCATAACTTTCACACAACGCCATCTAGTCCCAAGCTAAGTAGAGCTTGTGTTATGGGTAATAAACAACTGTTAAACATACTTATATATTTCTAAATACATACCTATTATAGATAAATTATCCAACTTACTCGCACCTTGCTCGCATTGTATTAAGCAAATAAATAAATTGACAAATTGAAAAGAACATCCTAAACCATCTTCACCATCGTATGTTCCTTCAGTTGCCTTGCATTCTTATAGTATGGATTTGTATGGAACGGGTTGCGCGACGCGGTCGCTTGACTTCTATTTCGTAATTGGTATTTATCAAGATATCTATTTCGTAGTTGGTATTTATCAAGATAAAATTACCGTTTGTAAAGCTTTCTAAGCATAGAAAATAATACAACTTTAATCACGAATTAATACTAAGTTAAACAGAAGAACTTACTCAAAACACAGTTGAGCTTTGTCTTCGACTTAACGAATAACTTAGTTATATCTTGATTTAACTTGTTCGCGAGTTAGTTAGTTCCATGTCACTTCGAGTGTAATTAGGTTGACAAGAGCCATTATTTTGAGAATGTAGTTAGTTGTCTTTGAGATAAAGCTTATTAACATATCTCTATTTTCGTGCTGGACGCTTGCCAAGGTTGGTCTGTGGATGGGTGACCATCTTAACATACCGAGTTTCCTCCGTGCCTCGGAAAGCACGTTAAGCCGTAGGTCCCGGCTGTCATTTGTAGATCTTTGGCAGTCGTTACGGATAGTCAGAAGCTAGTAAATCTGACTCCAGTCTAGCCATGAAGTATTATGTTACCCCAGTTAATGGGTTGTGGAGATCTGGTAGGCAGCCGCTGCTCGTAAAATACTGGTATTCAGCTAAAATCCGGCTTGACCCCAATATAGTTAGGAAAAGGCTAGGCAGATGATGATGACTTTTCTTGCAATCTCTGCCCACTCCAGGTTGCCTGGAAGAGATCGTGGAATGCGATAAGGACGCCCATAGGTTTTAGTATTAGTTTCTTTTTGTATAATATGTAATGGTGTATAATAAAGAATATAATAAATAAAAGTGTGTGCCCGCTAGAGCTACAAAATGGAAAAGATCAAAATGCAAAATGGAAATCTTTATTTACCTTTACCACTTTTTTTTTCTTTTTTTTTAGTCTTGTAAAAGACTATCACGGTTGGCGCAGTGGATAAATGATTGGCTGTTGCACTACTTGTCGAGGATTCAATGGGACCCTTGAATTAAGGTAAAGAAGGAACAGTAGTGGGTTTTAGTCAGTAGAAGTCTGCCAAGCCCTCCCGCAGCGCCTAAAGCGGGAGAAGTCACTTTGATGACCTCCTCTCTCATTGAATCAGGAATCTTTTTAGTTATTTTTCCAGCCTATCAAAACTGCCTTCACAAAGTCCGTATCGACACATTCGTCCTCTTGACATGGGTTACAAAAATTAGGCCAAACAATACAACCTATTTGACACACCATTTTTCTAGATCAATCGGAACAAACCTCATTTCGCCAAAAAAAAAACTTTCTAAGAAAGGAATTTAATTTTGGAATTGTTTCGACCAACCACAGTCTTTGTAAATAAGACGTTTGAATTTCGAACAAACGTGAAGTCCAAAGTAAACATTGGACCCCTCAAGAAATAAAGAAATGAAATCATAATATTTGGAAGTGGTTGGCAAAGAGGAAACGTGGAAGCCAGACAGGTTCTGTAGATCACGTGCCTTGTTTTAAAGTAGGAATCTTTTTAGGGTTCCGTGCTTTTTTTTCAAGTGGCGAATCATCAGAATTACTTCTCCCGCTCTTGGGCGGAGCGGGAAGGAGTGTCAGACTTTTACTGACTAAACCCCACCCCATTCCTTCGTTCTCTTCGATCTGGAGACACCAAGCTTACCTTTCGGAATTCCGATCCATGTCCCCAATAGGGTTCCGTACTGAAAGGTTGAAAACGACACCCTATTGCTATAACTTCGCTGTTCATCTTTAATCTTAAGTTTCTACTTGTTTTTACTACGTGTGCCAAATAAAACATTTTCTTTCTTTCATTCTTTTCAGGCTGTATTTCGAAATAATTTACGGTTAGAGTGGTCATGGCAGTAAGATGTAAGTGGAGTGAGAGGGCTGGTCTGATTTTTATTGACGGAAAACCACCTGTGTCCTTCAGTTGCCCTTTTGCGTTTTAGAGACACGGTAACTATTCCGAAATAATCCCGTGGCTTTAGCGGGTATCGGCTCTACTAGGCCCCTACGGTTTTACTCGCTTGAGCCGGACGGTGAGCTACCTTCTGTTCGTTATCCGCAAGCCCGAATTCAGAATCAAACCAATGTACAAGTATAAAGTATAAGTATAGTAGATACTAATAGGTTAAGGTTATTTTTTTCTCCGAAAATAACACTTTTATCGAAACAAAATGGATTCTCGGAAAAATGCAAAAAAAAAATATTTTAGGACCATTTAAGAAAGTACCTTCCTGCTTAAATATAGAGTTGTGGTTTTTTCGATTATATTTTCGTTCTTGTAGAGTTTTTCTTAGGATTATATACTTAGTTTTCAGGTCGTTTCAATTCAACTTGCTGAAAGTAAAAACATATTTACTTTTAGTAAGTGAAAAAGTTAGAAAATAAGGAAAATTGTAAGACTATAAAGACTTTTATTGGATTTAGGAAAGTAACACAAGTAGTTAGCGTGAGCCAACAAACTTTTAGTGACTAAGACCTACCTGTGTACTTTCAGTAGCCCTTTGCTTTCCAGAACCATGGTAACTCTTTTGAACAACTGCACAGCGCTAGCAAGCATCGGCCCTAATACGCCCAGTCCATTTTGCTGACAACTATTTTACGCAAGCGTGAAACACGACGCGTCGTTGACATGGGCTCGGTCCTTACCGGACGGCTAGAGGGCGAGCTACACATTGCTCGCCGTCCGCAAGCCTATGCCGATTGGGAATCGGCATACGACTCCCGATGTTCGTGACGATCTCTCCTTCACAGTTTCCACGTAATTTACTCACATTTTTGTTTTGTAAAAGGCAAGATGGTTTCCCCTTCAACTCTATAACATGGCCTGAATCTGCATCGACCCCGCAAAGTCGCTGCCACCAATCGCCAGCTGCCTTAGAGACAGTTTTCTAAGAATTTGATTGTTTAAATATAACTTATAAATTCGTAAGGTTTGAATGATTTTGTTTGTAAATGTAGAAACTTACAATTCATAAGGAGTGATAATTTTGTTATGAATTGGTCAAAGTTACAAAAAACCAAGCTAAAAGAGCATTTTCGTCAACAAAGAAGTTGTCTCCCAAATCTCGCTGAGAGCGTTTTCTCGTTACTGACACATTGTATTAATATTTCATCGTGTCACACTAAAATCGAATTATTGTCTGTTTTTGTGTAGCGTCCAATCATCACATTGATTTGTCAAAGAATTGCGTTTGTTAAGATTTGCGAGGAATCTAGGCCGTGTGAAGATGTCTAGAGGCATTTTGTAAGAATCTTCTGATCTTAATTCTTTATTGTACACGAAAAAACTTGATATTAGTACACATACTCGTAGTTTGACAATTCATGTACAAAGGCGAGCTTAACTCAACAATGAGTTTTCTCTCTAAGCAAACTTTTGAGTGACAGAAAGAGGTTACATTCGAAGATAGGATTCAGTGTATAATATAAACCTACTTAAATAAGTCTAAGGACCCTCACCCACGGCGACTTTTTGTAGCGCGCGTCAGCAGCGCTGCGAGCGCTCGTCAGCAGCGCTGCGAACGCGCGTCAGCCGCGCTACTGCATCTTTTTAAAAGTACCCGTGGTTGAGGCCCCTAATACCCTGGGGTATAATTTTGCCTAAGCTTATTAAGAAATAGAAACACAGTTAACATAGTTTCTGTAATTCCTATAGTAACGCCTGCGTCGAATAAATGATAAATTCTATTCTATTTTATTTTAATTATGAAATGACAAACTCATATTTGTACTTGCTCAACCCGCCTAGACCCACAACCTCGTGCATGAGAGGCAAGTATTTTATTCACCAGTACTTTCTTTTGATGTAAATGATTTTTAATTAAACAAGATCGGTGGTTAATTGTGATTAGTACGGAGTAATCGATCTTGGTTAGTGATGCATTAAGAGCTTTAAGAGGCTTTGCGGCCTAACGCACTGTAGCTAGGGCTAGCCGTCCGGGTTTCCTCGAATTGGTCCTAGTTTACCGGGGTTCTACTTTAAAGGGATCCTAGGTTTACCATGATCAATCAACTTGCTAGACCATTTTGTAAGGTATTGCTTTTATAACAGAGTAAATTACTTTTTTAACTTTTTTTTTTAGGTGTCCTTTCCAATAAGTTCTCTCGCTTCTGTGATCCTCCTTTGCCTTGCGCTTCAGGACCTTGGGATTTCCTTTTTTACCACAGAAAAAAGAAGTTTTACTGCCCAGTTCCCTAGGTCCCTAAGCAAAACCATAGGGCTGGTAACGGCTAGAGCCATGGGGAATTTTTGAGAAGAAAACCCGTGGTTTTAGAAAGCAAAGCGCAATTGATAAATACAGGTAAGGTTTTAGTCAGTAAAAGTCTGAGACGCTCTACCGCCTCACAATAGAGCTGGAAAAGTCATTCGAATCTTCGACCCCAAAAAAAAACTCCTATTCGATCCCTCTACAAAATCAACTATCAACAAAAAGGTGTACTCAAACTAAGATACACCAACTCAATTCCCCAATTTGTATCGTCCTAATGAAGCAGGTACCATATTATTGATTCTACCGTAAAAGGGTCTTCATTAACGCACGTTTTTCAGACCATTTCTGTAAGGTTACTCAATAGAAACCTCTTGTGAGATCAAGTAACAGGTACTGTGGTACCTTGGGGTATAAATAGCGGTTGTAGAGCGCCTTTTAGTTGTAAGTGCAGTTGTTGGTCAAGCAAGCGTTTAAAGTGCAGTGGACAAAAAGTTCTGCAAATGGACTGGGGTACCGGTAAGTGCTTTAATATTTACATAATACTGGCTTTTCAATAGTTGTGTGAATTATTGTTGTTTTGTTGATCTTGTACGGTTTTGGTATCGATTTTCAAGTAGGGAAAAAAGTGGTATTGGGTTTTTCCGATAGGTATTAGATATCTTAGCTTTGTTAGCTTGGAGTTTCTAAGTTGTTGGTGTAATATTCTGTGTCTAACCTGTCCCTGGTCATGTCAAATTGCTATCCCATAAGTTTTTGAGAGTAAAGGATTAGAGAGTTCAGCTGTATTTGCAAATGCTCGTACTGTTATACCGTTTTATGGAAGATGTTTTTTTTTTTAAAAAGGCTACCTAATTAGACAGTCTGGTTCAAACAATGTTCTTGAATTCAATTGGTGTGGTTTTTGTCAATACAAATCTGACACGCTTTTTTGCTGCGAACATTATTTTATACCATAAAACTACAAGATGTAGCAATAAACATTATAGAAACGATCATTTTGAACCACTCAAACTTGATGGCAAATTTTCTATTCGTTTGTTGTGACCATGTGACTTAGGTATCATTGAAAAGAGATCTTCTAATAGCGTTTATACATTGTAGACTATCAATTTGGCTAAGCCTGCTGCTATCTCCAACATTTAAGTCCTTCACATCACCCATACATATTGACAGTTATATCTTTTTACGAGACAACGTCAAGTGTATATTGTAGTATCTGGATTATTGTAATTTATTAGGCTCGCTTATGTACCATCATTACGTATTCTCAACTGAAGTGTCGCCAATGTTCCTTTGTGCAATTAATTTCTTCATCACTTCTCTTAAACCGGGGAAAGATAACATACTTAGTAAAGAAAACTAGACCCAAAAAACTAAAAAGGTGGATTACGTACGGTCCATTCATTTGAGGCAAGCTGTGGGAACATTATAAAGCCGATTATGCTATGCTATGCTATGCTGTTATTATACCTTTCACTGTCACGGCGCGCGGCGCCTAAATGGAATTGAGTAGAGGAACGTTCGTTCCAAATAACTTAACTTCTACCTACTTATTTTTTTTTTTTGGGCTGGAAATCATCTAACAGGAGTTGATTTTAGGCTGTAAAAGTCTCGCTCTCCCGCTCTACCTAAAAGCAAGAGAAAACATTGAATAATTTCATACCTAAAAAAAAACCTGACACGACAGTTTGTCGTATCCATACTTTGAGGTAAAGGTTAAAGCAGTTATTTAGGACCGCGATGCCATTAAGATAATGTCCACACACTGCGTGAACCGCTTTATGTTACTGTCAATGAACGATCAGGAAATTGATATTAGTGGTTGTTAGGAACTGGGAAAAAGGGGGTAAAATATAGAATAGTAAAATTATGAAAGAAGGAGGTGACGTGCTTCTGCTACTAGCGAAAGAGTTGGCCGAAGAAGTAACTCACCGTCAGGACCGAACTCGATTCGCCGACGGTGCGTGGTGTTCCACGTGCACCTCAAAAAGATATCGGGGCTTAGTAGGGTCAAAGCCATAGGTTGTGTAAAAAGGAACCCTGGGGCTTTAGAATAAAGGCAAAAGAGGTTTTAGTCCGTAAAAGTCTGACTGCACTCCTACTCCAAGCAAGATTAATCACTGACGATAGCTTGTCGTATCCATACTGTGAGGTAGAGGTTAAAGCAGTTATTTAGGACTGCCATGCCATTAAGATAATGTCCATACACCCGGACCTCGTGAGATCTGCGGCTGCGTGTTACTTGAGGGAACCGCTTTGTATTACTGTCAGTGAAGCGATCGGAAAATTGAACTCCGTGGTTTGTTTGGAAGTAGGTTAAAGGGATACAGCGGAGGAAAATTAATTAAAAAAAATTTGAAATAGTTTTTTAAACTAACTCAATTTAAGTTATTTTTAATCAGATAATTTTGTTATTCCAAAAAAAAAATGTCCTCTTTATTATTATTATATTATAATAATTTTCTAATTGAAGTGTCTAAGAGTATTTTTTATTTATTTTATAGTTGGGAAATCATTGAATGACTTCTCCCGCTCTTCAGCGAAATGAGAAGACGTGTCAGACTTTGTGATCTGAAAGTAATTTGGACCTGGTGGCTTCATTTTTCCATCAGACATTTTTTTCAGGTGAGGAATCATTAGAATGACTTCTCCCGCACTTGGGCAAAGTGAGAGGGCGGGTCAAACTTTTACTGACGACAACCCACTGGTCTGATTCTTCTTTGTCTTTGGTTTTCCTTTCAGAAGAGAACCCATGATAAGAACGTGCATAATTTCAGTTAAAGTTTGCAAATTAATACTTCATAAAACAAATAAATAAGAAGATACCTTTACAAGTTCAGATAAAAAAAATACAATAGTTTAAATTACTCGAGAACGATATTTATTTATAAAGTAAACGATAGTTACATAGAAAGTAAATACCACCTAAAACTTACCAAAAAAAAAACACATCATTAGGCGTCATCCTAATTGACAGCGATCGTACGATGACACGATGCGTTCTCGTCGTGCGATGAGTTCAAACATACAGACTTCATCAGAGTGTCCTATTTGAACCTCGCAAGTAATCGTGCGAGCACATTAAATGCTTAATAACGATCGTACGATGCGTTTGATCGTGCGACCATGTAATCAAAGCAACAGATCTCTTTTGAGTGTCCTAATTGGTTACATACGCGATGCGTCGGTTTTTTAAAGTTGGTCACTCTATGAATACAATCGCTACGTATTCCATTGCAGATGTAGTCAAATGTTTCTTTTGACATAGACAAATAATCGTAAAAGTCTTCTTCGTTATTTCGTACATCAAAATAAAGGTTGAAAAATTCACCGCGCAGATTTCTGGATCTATAAAGTATTTTATGTTGTCTACGTTTCCTTTTTTCAATGTCATTTGCAATTTTTAAAGCAATATTTGCCGACAGCAAAAACTGTGCATCTCTATAAAGAGCCATCGTGCCATCGTATAAAGAGCCATCGTTCCATCGTATAAAGAGCCAAGTGGCGTAAGCGCGACGCCAGCCATCGAGCGACGGCATCGCACAATAGACATCGCGCGATCTATTAGGACACCTGTTAGGTCATCGTACGACCACTTTGATCGTGAGATGAAAAACGCATCGCGCCATCGTACGATCGCTCCCAATTAGGACGACGCCTAAGTCCATCTAATACGAACGTACTAAAGGTACAGTCGCTGCCAAAACTGCTGGTTACGTTATCATCTAAACGGAGACCACTTCAATATGTAATCTAGATAAGCCGCCCGTTATCAGCCAGTACACTCGCTTACCAAAGTGTTTTTGTTTTAGATTAAGGTAGCGTCGAGGAAAAAATGCGGAGAAATGTCAGGTTTTCGTATTTGTTATTTTCTTTTCTGATCTTCGGGAAATTGTGCGAAGAAAGTGTATTTTTTTAGCGTTTCATTTTCTATACAAAGTTGTTTTTGGCTTTTTTATTTTTTTTAAAACAGCTCGGTAGGTACAGGTGGCGAAAAAGGTTTAGACTTATATTAAAAAATGTAGTCTGAAAGATTAGTTTATACAAATTTTGTAATTTTGCTCAAAGTCTCCTTTTATGCCGTAGACAAGCTCTAAAGAGAGTATTTTCGAAATTTCACCCACGTAAAAGACACATGGCGCGGTTGGCTCCGTAGTCAAGCAATTGGCTGCTATATCGCGGGTTCGATTCTCACCCGGAACAAATAATAGGCATACGTGCAGCCTACAGATATAATTGTTACGGGTCTAAGAGTCTGTATGCGAGTTTGCATAATTTTGAACACGCCCGCGATGCAGAAGTAACTTTTAGTACACAGCAATCTTTGAAAGTATCAATCATCATCATTATCATTTCAGCCAAAAGACTAAAATGATGATGACTGTTGGACATCGACTATCGATCTCCCGTAAGTGTCGCTATAAAGACTGGTCCTATGCGTCTCGCCCTTCCCTTCGGATTTTCGCGACCCTCACCAGGTCATCATTGACTTTGTGGGAGGCCTTCCAACGCTGCATCTTCTGGTAGGTAATCACTACTCCAAGTATCAATCATCTGCCATCATCTGCCTAGCCTTTTCCCAACTATATTGGGGTCGGCTTCCAGTCAAGCCGGATTTAGCTGAATACCAGTATTTTACGAGGAGCGGCTGCCTACCAGACCTCCACAACCCATTAACTGGGGTAACACGGTACTGCATGGCAAGACTGGAGTCAGATTTTTTTTTTTTTACTGGCTTCGGACTATCCGTAACGACTGCCAAAGATCTCCAAATGACAGCCGGGACCAACGGCTTAACGTGCTTTCCGAGGCACGGAGGAAACTCGTTATGTTAAGATGGTCACCCATCCACAGACCAACCTAGGCAAGCGTTGCTTAACCTTGAAGATCGACCTATGCGGCTGTTATTATCTAGCCACGAGCTCCTCACCACTCCAAGTATCAATATTTTTCTTTAATAACGTTTATGTGCTCGTCAGTACCAGGTGTCATCTATCGCTCTAGTATACATCACAACGTTATCACTTGGTATGGATCGCTAGAACTAACACCAGCTGTTTTTCATGAGACTACCGAATTGGTGCACTTCAAAACCTGACATATTTGATGGCGAAAGACCCATAAACCCATAATACTTCTGACACATTTTTTTGTTCGGAAATCTTTAAATAAGATCTACCGTGTTGGGTTGAGAGAGAGCGTGTGTCAGACTTTTACTGACTAAAACCTTTATAAAGGAGAGTGAAGGAGATGGCGGAAAGCATGAGGGAGTAGACATCCTCACATTGCCGCCGCAGGAGACGTCTAACAGAAATTTCATTACAAACATTTATTATGCGTACAGCTAAAGAGTGGAATTCCCTGCAGGGGTCTGTGTTTCCTTACAGCTACAACCTAGGGGTCTTTAAGTCAAGAGTGAATAGGTTACTTCTAGGCAAGCGTGCTCCATCGTCGACCACATCATCGCTTATCATCAAGTGAGATAGTGGTCAAGCGCGAGCCTATCAATAATTAAAAAAAAATCAGGGCGATTCGTGGATACATCAGGCGCGGGTTTGCAGCCCAAGAGCGATAGGTCGATCGCAGTCCAGTAAAGACCAACCCCGGGTTGATAGCGTCATGATTTCCGTGCTTGTCTCAATGAGCTGTCAAGAAAATTGACGGGGCTTACTAAGGACGATGCTTGTAATAGCTGCGGAATAAGGAAAAACAAAAGGCATGATCTAATATCAACGACATAATTCATGGTTTGTAAAAATATAGATTTAACGGTATCGGCCTTGTAAGGTTCTCACAGTTGGGACTCTTGTGAGAACCTGTGAGACCCCTCTCTAGGAGAGGATTGGCCATAATCCACCACGCCGGCCCAGTGCGGATTGGTGGATGTCACACGTCTTCAAATTTTTGGTTCTAGGATATGTCGGTTTTCTCACGATGTTTTCCTCTACCGGTTATGAATGCAGCGGTGATTAGATAAAAATACACAAACAATGCGCCTGGCTGGATTTGAACCCACTACCTACAACTTACAAGTCGAGGCAGTTACCACTGGGCCACCACAGCTCTCAATAATCTAATTTGAACTTCATTTTTGTAAGTCCAGTTCCTGGCATCATCAAGTTTATACATGTTTTGCAGAAAAATAGACTTAATTTTAACGTAACCTTTGGAAAATCAGAAAGGAAAAAATACTGATACTTTTCCTTAGAGACTGAAAACTAGAAAGAAAACTGTATTCAGATACTTTTCAGTCCGCGACAGTTTTTCAAACTAGATTTAAAGATAACTTTATCCATTTGTTACTAAGGTAGACAGTTGAAGAGAAAACAGCCAAATACTTCAATTTGAGGACAAAAGATATATTTACTGAAATAGATTCTGAAGTAGGCTCCAAATTGTAATCTCAGTATTATCTATTTTTAGATAAGTACCTACTAAGCAATCGAGACTTGCTAATAAAATAAAAGCGACATTTTATATAAACTACTAGCTTCTGCCAGCGTAAAAGTAGGTTTTTTCCATAGAAATTTTAGACCTATGTCGTCTAAGTAAGTCAATATCTCCTTTTTAAAAAGAAGAAATTGCATAATTTCGCAAAATCACTTTCAAATCTAAATAAATATTTAGATTTTAAGTTGTCAACAACTAAAATACTATTTTTATCTTGAGAGTTCTCATTTTTTTGTGATGTGTGGAAAACATCCAATGATTTCTCCCGATTTATGGCGGAGCCGTAGGGCATGTCAGACTTTTAGTATACCTACTCCTATGTTCCTTCATTGCTTTATGTCCCAGGCCCAATGTTTTTCCTTTCTGAAGTTAACCCATGGCTCCAGTAAGCATCGACCCTGCTGGACCCCTACTCTCTTTGAGGTGCGCGTGGAACATTACCCGCATCCATTGCTCGTTGTCCGCAAGCCCTCGTAGTCCACAATAGATTACGCTTACTTAGAAGTAACCAATTCACTCTTGACTTAAAGTCCACCACCAAACTATAGTAGAATAGTTGTTAATATAATTTTGGTAAATTAAGAAGGATTTCTGCCCATCAATGGGACAATGTAACGTAGTTACTACGCACATAAATCACACACAGTATAGCCCAAGTAATGAAATTCTGCGTGCCTTAATAAGATGCCTAAGTAATGCCCTACCTTTGACTACGAACCCTTTATAGTGGGGTGTCAGAAACCTAGCTTAGGAACTCCTTGAATAGGCTTACGTTGAAACAAAGAGCTAATTGGCATACGTATAATTTAATGCCGTCGCTTCAAGACTATTGTTAGGTCAAATTCCAAGTGTTTATTACAAATAAACCATTTACAGGCACTTAAATGGTACAGACTGATATTATTTACAAAAAAAATGAAGCCATCGATGTACTTGTCCCAAAGCATAGATCTATATGGAAACGTTTTTATTAATGTTTTTATTGAATTATAAATATTATACCTGTTACAACAAGCATAATATCAAGTAAAATAACTATTGAACTTAAAACTGCAGTTTAAAAATTAGTTTTTGGGTAGGAAATCTTCAAAAAGTAACTTCTTATCTCTTTTTCCAGATAGAGCGAGACTAAGTGTCAGACTTACACTGACAAAAACCATTTGTGTTCCTTTCTTTGCGTTTCAGGGCCACGGTAACTCATTCGAACATCTGGCTTACCAACTGGGCCCCTTCGGTTTTGCTAACATCTCGTTGAGCCACGCAGTGTGGCTACGACACTACGTGCCATCGGGAGACGGCCTACCCATTGCTCGTCGTCCACAAGCCCACAACTATGGTGGCCCTGCGACTCTCGGCGCCCGGGGCCTCTCTGGCGGTGAAGGCTGGGGCGTGAGGATGTTCTCAAGTTCGCTCGCATTGGCATCGCATAAGAAGGTGGCCTCTTTCCATTCCCTCTCGCTCTGGACCCTTGTCTGAACCAGAGCCAGATGTTAGAGGTCACCGCAAATAGTCATATGGTCAGTCGTTAACGCTAATTCGAAGTTACTTCCTCTGAAGACCGTACACTTCTGCAATAAACTCCTTGACAGATTTTTTTCCGGTTCTTATTATTTCTCCTTGTATATGGAAAATATGGTGACCTAAATACAGTCTCAGTATTCGTTTTGTTTGCTGAGTACCGGCGTTTGGCACATTGATTGATGATGTTCCAAACTAGACTAGGTGTTATGTAGTGACGTCACAAAGTAATAAAACGCTAGGGAAAATATTTCAGGTGCGGAATATTTCTTGAAAGGGCGATGTTAGATTTTTGTTCTTTTGGATAACTTGGCTTGAGTGATGTTGAAGACAAATAGAGGAATGGATTGATTGATTGATTTTGGCACTAAATAATATACTTATATTCATAACACTTGACTGGCCTGTTGGTCTAGTGGTTAGTGGCTCTAACTGCTATGCCGGAGGTCGTGGGTTCGATTTCCACCCAGGACGAATGTTTACGTGATGAGCATGATGATTAGTTCTCTGTCTGGGTGTAATTTATCTATAATACGAGTATGTATGAATTTAGAAATATATCGGTATGTTTATCAGTTGTCTAGTACCCATAACACAAGCTCTGCTTAGCTTGGAACTAAATGGCGTTGTGTGAAGAAGTTGTGGAATATTATATTATTATTATTTTAGTGACCTGCGTTAGCACGCGCACCTTAAAGAGATTTCAGCACAACCGTAAGAGCCAAAATCGGGGCCAAAGTCTTCTGGGGCCATGGGATGGCTTACAGATCCTGGGACGCCAGGCAAAGAAGGAACATAGAAGTGGGTTTTAGTTAGTAAAAGTCTGACACGTCCACGTGCTCCACCCTAGAGCGGGAGAAGTCATTGGATGATTTCTCACATAAAACGCCTTAACTACTTATCCAATCATTTCGTATAAGTATATGTTGTAAGGGCAAAAGGACACAGCCTACCTTACTATGCCGCGGGCAAATGTAGCCGTGTATAAAACTAGCAACAATGTGTCCCGTTTATTCTAACCGTACTTTGTTGCCAACCGTCCTCAAACCCCGAAACCTTTGAAACAAGTCTTAACAAGGGTTCTACTTGTAATTAGCCAAAAATGCCTGTAAAGAAATATGTATTTACTGACGTTCTAGCATTTTTGGCTTATTACGCCCGCGTACATACTCGTACTTCAAAAAACTTTTTAGCAATACGGATATAACCTATTAAATTATTAGGATATTTTTTACAAATATAATATACGTGCAATACTTATTTAAAAATTCTTGTCATTACAAAAAGTAATAAAGAAATTCCTTCCTCCAAAAAAAATCTTTCACGCCATATATTCAAGATTTATATTTTATATTCACTAGATTCCGGCCGCGACTTCGTCCACGTGTTCAAGAATCGGGATAAAAGGTAGCCTATGTTCTTTTCCATGTCAAAGGTCATATGCATGCTAAATTTCATCCAAATTTGTTCAGCCGTTTTTGCGTAATTAAGTAACAAACATTCACACTTTCACATTTATAATATTAGTTAGGATTGCAGCTGCTACAACTACGTATTTAATTATACCCAAAATTGTTTTGTATTGGGATTGGAATACAAGTTGAGTGGTTCGTTTTCTAATATCAACTACCTACCGTTGTAGATAGCTAAAGCCAATAAAATCGCTTCATCGCTTACCATCAGCTGAGATAGTAGTCAAAAACGAGCATATCCATAGTATACACTTAACTAACGCCCATTTTCAATAAGCTACCTATCTAAAGTTGCAGCTACTAAAGATAAACAAATCTATCCTTTTGCCCTTACTTGCTTTCCTATAACCTACCGACGGTTAGCATTTCCTACCAAAATTGTGACATTGACAACTAGAATCTTACTGTTTATCGGAGATAGCTATCTATTTATGAACTGCGGTAGGTTATTGAAAACGGGCGTAACACGTAAGTATACATTTGAAATCGAACTGCCAAATGCAAAACGCTTAACAATTTTTAAATTTTGCGTTCTACCCTGACGCTTTAATCTAGAATACTGTCTCTGTTCATAATGGCAAAAGAGTTTGTCCACCAATCACATCCACCATGTTGACAAAACATTCAACAAGTCCTCCACAAAAGCCAAGTCACTCATTAGGACTAAAGATGATTAATGGCTACTGATTTCCTTCCAAGATACGAAGACCAAGCCTCAAGGTCAAGACGATCCATCATGCTTTAGCCTCATCAGGAATATAGGTACATTAATAAAGATATCGGTCAAGTGTGTGCCGAACTTATATGGGAGGTTCTTAATAAGAACGTTTCTACCTGAGATATATATTTTTTTATACACCATAAACTAGTGCTTGACTGCAATCCCACCTGATGGTAAGCAGTGATGCAATCGTTGATGGTGAGGGGCACTAGTTTATTAAGAGCCTAGTCACTCTAGTCTTGAAGACTTTTATATAAACGCTTTTCAACGACAGAAGGAATGGAGGGAGTTTTGCCCAGCAGTGGGACAGTATAAGCTAGGTATAATAATCAATAAACGCTATTCAAAACATAGTGAGGAAAGGGAATGTCCTAGAATTAAAAATTCGAAGACGTTTGACATCTATTAATACGCACTGGGCCCAAGTGGTGGATTAAGGCTTATTCCTTCCTAGAGAGGGGCCTGAGTCCCAGCAGTGGGAACATTATAAGGCTGGTTGTGCGGGCTCTTACGTGATTATAACGTTATCACACATCTTTCGTCAACGGCGCGCCTTAAAGAGACGTCAGCAAAACCATAGCAACCCAGTAGGGCCGAAGCCTACTAGGGCTATAGGTTGACTTTCGAAAAAGAAACCTGGGTTCCTAGAATTCAAGGCAAATGAAAGAAGATTGGCGTGGTTTGAGTCAGTAAAAGTCTTACATCTCTCGCTCAATCCAAGAACGTTAGACGTGATTAGATGATTTTCCACCTTAAGAAAAAAATAGTTCCATAACTTCGCTAAACATCCTCACACTACCTAGCTAACTCGCATATCTTTGATGGAAAAAGCACTTTCACAATAATGGCTTGGTAAATAGATCGATAGCGTGGCTGATAGACCGCAGTTACGGCCACTTTAAGATGCGCTTCTAGGGTAGGTGTTACCGATGCAACGAGCTATATGGAAAACTTAAATAAGTGTTTGCAATTTCAAGATAATAGAACTATTTGTACTCGTCTATTCGCAATCATAATCCTAACTAATATTATAAATGTGAAAGTGTGGATGTTTCTCACTTAATCATGAAAAAACAGCTGAACGGATTTGGATGACATTTGGCATGCATATGGCCTTTGACATGGAAAAGAACATAGGCTACCTTTTACCCCGTTTTTTTTCTGACGTCTTCGTAGACGTAGTCGCGTGTAGAAGCTAGTAATGTTATAAAGGTGAAAATTTGTGAGTGTTGTGTATACATACTTCTTTACTTCTTTTTGCGCTCGAATAGTCAATCGGATTTGGATGTTTGGCTCAGGCGGATCATATCTAAAAATATCAGAAAGGATACTTTTTATCCCGGAAATAAGTCCCCTCCAGACATTTTTCTACTTTCACGCGAGTGAAGCCGCTCGCTAGTAGCAGCTAATATTCCAAAAAACTAACTAAAAAATCTTTTTGGGAATACTTTCATCATTGCGACAGCTAAGTATTGGAAATTTGGAATCTGTTTCCTGATAGCTTTATCATGGAAATTCTTTGGGCAAAGGTTACTTCTAGACTATTGTGCTCCAAGGTAGAGTGTAAAGGCTCTTAATAAGCTAGTGTGCCTCACCATTAACGATTGCATCACTGCTTACCATCAGGTGGGATCGCAGTCAAGCACTAGTTTATAACAATTTAAAGAGAAAGAGTAGACCTTCTGCCTCTGCCTTCTAACAGACGAGAAGTTGAAACACAAGACAATCAGTTAAAAAAAAACCAACACACATGGTATTTTCTCTTGCGCTAATAAATCAATGACTGCCGAGGCGGTCACATAGGCATTAATAAATAGATCATTTTATTTTATTTTATAATATTCTTCTGGATCCTGTGCGAGTCATAAAACAGTTTTTGTTTTTTCTTCTTTCTTTTTTACTCAAGGGCGAGCTACCTATTGCTTGAAAACCTGTGCCTACTGTGACCAGGAATGGCCCGATACTTCTGACTCCTGCTCATGGCATCTCCATTGAGATCAAAATAATACTAAGGCTAAATCATGATTCACAAAAACAGCTCAACTCGACAATGCACCACCGGTAAGGCGATCATTTTTCACAGAAATTGTTCTACAGCACTAAGCACATACTTGTGAAACAATTACTTTGAAAAATGGTCTCACTCTACAAAGGCGGGACATCTAAAATTAGAACCACGACGTCCGGCTTTCGCGTCTGTTTACGGAACCCTAATAACTAATCTAATGGGGATTTAGTTGGGTAGCAGCATTAATTCTAACTCGTCTGGTATACTGAAAGATAAGCCTCTCCTTTCTAAGTAGGGATCGTAAAAGGAACAGGGATTATTTCATTGGTGGAGCACTAAAATCCTTAGATTTAAGTCATTGTTGTGAGGACATCTAGGTCACTTAAAGATTTTGCTATATTATAAGCCACGTGCCAGTGGGCAAGGCACATTACTCGCAGAACAGATGGTCGATAGGGACGAAAGGTTCTGGAGTGGTGACCACGTTCCGGAAGATGCAACATAGAACCCCTCCACTAGGTGGCCAGATGTCTTAGTGTGAGACGCACTGGACAGGTCATTAAGGCGACATGTAGGGGAGGCTTATGTCCACCTGTGGACGTCTTTCGACTAAAATGACGATGATGATGATTACTCATCATCAGTAAACCAGATTAACAGTTAGATACTTCTAATTGTTAATCTGGTAGAGTTCAAATACACAGACACCTTCAGAAAGTAATAATAATAATATTCCACAACTTTCACACAACATCATCTAGTCCCAAACTAAGCAGAGCTTGTATTATGGGTACTAGACAACTGATAAACATACTTATATATTTGTAAATACATACATATTATAGATAAATTACACCCAGACACAGAACAAATGATCGTGCTCATCACACAAACATTTGTCCTGGGTGGGAATCGAACCCACGACCTCCGGCATAGCAGTCAGGGTCACTAGCCACTAGACCAACAGGCCAGTCAAAAACTGAAGTAATAAATGCTAATACGATATCTTTTTAAAAAGTCAAAACTTTAGAGCTATGCGGAGCAGGTTGTAAAATCCCAAATTCCACATAGCTCCGTAAAGAGGACCGACAACGGTTACTGTCCGATAGATGAATTCTCACGATACAAGTTTTCTTATTTTAGTTCCTATTTTAGCGTCATTAATATCACAACTAAACTATAATGATAGTTACTTTAATGTCAATCAAGTATATCAATGATATTGATAAGTCCATACCATATAAGGGCGGTTAGTTCAATACAAATGTCACTTGAAATTCTATTCCAGTACAAAATCATGCATTCTCTATAAGGGCTCCAATTTATCTGTCTTACGCTTAATTCATCATCATCATCATCATCAGAAAGACTGAAGCCTACTGGGGTCATGGGCTGAAAAGCAAAACGGAAAATAGTTTGGGAAACCAGGCCAAGAAGTATCTTTGGGAAACTAGGTCGAGAAAGAACACAGGTGTGGATTTAATCAGTTAAAATTTTAACACCGTCCTCCCGCTCGCTCTACTGAGCGAAAGAAATCATTGGATAATTGCCAACCTTAATAAAAGGAAATATTGGAACTTAAAGTCAAGAGTGAACAGGTTATTTCCAGACAAGCGAGCTTCATCATCAACCACATTTTTGCTTTCCATCAGATGGTAGGCAGTGAGGAGCTCGTGGCTAGATAGTAACAGCCGCATGGGTCGATCTTCAAGGTTAAGCAATGCTTGCCAAGGTTGGTCTATGGATGGGTGACCATCTTAACATAACGAGTTTCCTCCGTGCCTCGGAAAGCACGTTAAGCCGTAGATCCCGGCTGTCATTTGGAGATCTTTAGCAGTCGTTACGGATAGTCAGAAGCCAATAAATCTGACTCCAGTCTTGCCATGAAGTACCGTGTTACCCCAGTTAATGGGTTGTGGAGGTCTGGTAGGCAGCCGCTCCTCGTAAAATACTGGTATTCAGCTAAAATCCGGCTTGACTGGAAGCCGACCCCAATATAGTTGGGAAAAGGCTAGGCAGATGATGAGGGGCCTACGTTAACTGCAGCGTCGGTGGCACTCATTAAATCCTCCAAAGTGCAGGTGTATGGGCACTTGGGGCACTCCAACATATTATGGTTTTGAACAGAAGCACCGCACTCACATAGAATATCCGACGGGTCTATAAAACCTCATCATCACCTACCTAAAACGGTGAAGGAAAACATCGTGAGGAAACCGGCATGTCCTAGAACCAAAAATTCGAAGACATGTGACATCCACGATGGGCCTGCGCGGTGGAATATGGCCCATTCCCTCCCCAAGAGAGGAGGCCTGAGTCCCAGCAGTGGGAACAATATAAGGCCGATAATGCTAATGCTAATCACCTACCTGACAACAAAGTGATTCTATATAAGCTCCGTTTTTCCCTTTTAATTACTCAGATACCCGCGAAACGAGACACAATAGTAAAACAATAACAGCGCGGTCTCATAGGACCGGTTGGGGATTTAAACGTTTAGGTACGGAACCCTAAAAATAAAAACAAAAACATACAAAGTAAAAACAGCTGCACTATAATTTACAATTCTATTTACTCATGATGACCCAGAAACCTATATATTTATCAGCCTTAATTGGCATGTGGTAAAGGTCATTTTAGCTTCAACTTCTCGACTATTTGTCCATAAAAGTGTCCATAAAATGCAAGCAATATGTTTCATGCGTACGATGACGTCATAGTAAGGGTTCGGTTTGATTGCCGCGGAGAAGGCGCGGTCTATGTGTGTCAGTAATAAAGTGTTGTGTTACACTTGCTTAGATGTTGTTTGGTTTTCTTGTAAGTGTTATGGGTATTGTTTTATGTAGGTCAATTTTTTTAACGAATTATTTCGTTATTGTTGGTGTTGTCACACGTTTATCAGAAAGAAAGAAAGAAACATGTTTATTTGGTGTGTAATGTACAGACAAATATGGAAAACTTAAATTCATCATCATCATCATCATCTCAGCCGAAAGACGTCCACTGCTGGACATAGGCCTCCCCCAAACGCCGCAGCGATCGGTCCTGTGCGTCCCGCATCCACCGGATTCCCGCGACCCTCGCCAGGTCGTCGGTCCACCTTGTGGGAGGCCTTCCGACGCTGCGTCTTAAATTACTTAAACATAAATAGAAACAATGTGTTCATCAGATAAATGAACGTCGGCTTGCGGAAGGCGAGCAATAGGTAGCTCAACGTCTGGTCAAACCCAAAACGTTAACGGCGCGTAGTGTTTCACGCGCACCCCAAGAAGACATCAGCTAAACCAAAGGTTCCAAGCAGAGTCGGAGTCTACTAGCGTGATAGGTTCGCTTTTGAAATGAAAACTCAGGGCCCTGGAACGCAAGGCAAAGAAAGAACATAGGTGTGGTTTTTGTCAGTAAAAGTCTGACACGTCATCTCACTCCACCAAAAAGTGAAAATTATAATCAGATTAAATTCTCAAACCCACCATATCGCGTCGTTTTCATTATCGCCTAATGCGAAAACGACCAACCACTCAATCCCCGCGCTAATTGTGCTGTCAAATTAGTTAAATGTTAGGTAAGCTGTAGTAAAATTATTAACCAGTCAACAAAAAGTTTTCGGTATACGTAAGTAAATATTATACCAGCCCCGGTTATTTGCTTCATGTACCAGCCACATGCGACCTAAGCGGGAAATACATTAGACCGACGCACGCGTGGGCTACGCCTGATTTATGTAGAACGACGTTGCGTGGATCTAATGTAACTCTACAAGTTTAGTTGCCATATAAAATGTATGGAAACCGACGCACACGTGGGCCACGCCTGATTTGTACGTAGAATGATGTTGCGTGGATCTAATGTACCTCTACAAGTTTAGTTGCCATATAACATGTATGGAGGCCGACGTACACATGGGCTACACCTGATTTGCACGTAGAACGACGTGGCGTGGATCTAATGTACCTCTACAAGTCTAGTTGCCATATAAAATGTATGGAGACCGACGGACCCAGATCGGCGTACGTGGCGTGGTGTGACAGCTGCCGTCTACGACTGCCATCAACCAGTGTCAAGAGCTGCAATTTCCTCAGCCGTTGGCAACAAGCCGCTCGTGTGTTCGAGCTTTAAAATAAACTACTTTGACAAGAGGTCGCGGCAGTGTAACACTGCCCTTTAAAGTAGTGACGTGAGTTACGACTTCAAGTTGTATTAAAGTTAAGAGGTTGCCGATATTAACCTATCACATACCCGCAAAACGAGACACAATAGTAAGACAATGACAGCGCGGTCTCATGAGACCGGTCGGGTATTCAAACGTTAATTGAAAATCTAACTTAGTCTATAAATATACGGGATTACTTTACTAGCTGCATGTTTTTAGCGGTTTTATTCGCAATGTGGTTACTGCGCTAAAGTCTGTTTTTTTTATTTCTGACACTAAAATGACATAACGCGAGTCGTCACACTTGTCACAGTACAAAAGAACTAGCGTCATTATTATTCTAAGTTTGACATTTGTCTGTGTCAATTTAGTCTCTAAGATTAAAAATTTGACTTTACTTCCGTAGGTCGTAGCATGTAGTGTAGTATGTTATATGGCCTATAAATATTGTTAACCTGGCTAGTGGCTATCCCATAAACAAAGATTTTTCCAATCCGACCGGTAGTTTATTGGAGCATAAAGTTTGAGGTAATATATATTTTAATTGGAGGTCCTAATAAGTTTGGTTTAAAGGGATTTTGCAGTCTTTTTCTGATGTTATTACATTATTTAATAAGGCGCAAAATTATCTTATTTAGTTTCTAACTATATTTGTTTACGCATGTAATTAGATTTACACTTTCTTTAAAAATTTGATTACTGTTGATTGGCACGCAGTTGACCACTATATTACCTAATGGAGGCAACTAAAGATGTCTTTGATAATCGAGAACGTTTGCCTAGAAGTAACCTATTCACTCTTGACTCAAAGATCCCGGTTGAAACTATCAGGAAATACAAACTTCGGCAGAGAATTACACACCTTAGCTGTACGCACATTTTGGACATCATCAATAATTCAGATATTCCATTTTTTTTTCTTTTTTTGGGACACACCCGCCACACAATGCCCCTCCCGCTAAGCCCACAATATTTTCCTTGTCCAAAATACTGCGAATTCGAAATGAAAGAAAAACTATTTATAACTGCTTCCTGTCAGAGGCTTTGACCGCATGAAAATAAGAAAAAAATATCCTATTCTCGGGATAAAAAGTGTTCTGCTCTATTTCAGGACACTATTTAAGTTCCATTTTATGTTTTTTTTTTTTAATACATTTTGTGTTGTTTTGTTGAAAAACACGTACATGTACTTTTCTAAGTTTATTTAGGACACCACATGCCTCGGAAAGCACGTAAATAGTAAAAAAAAGTAAAGTTTCCTACTGAAAAAAAAATGAGTTATTTATCCACTTTACAGGCCTTAACCGAATACGACAGTACAGCTATCAACTTTATACTCAAACCTAAAAAATAAAAAAATAGTATTTCTCTCTCCTTCATTATCATTTAAGATGTCCAAAAACAAAACCCTAGCCCTAAGCTACCAAATTGTGTCACAAATAAAACACAAGTACAAGGAACAGATCGAATTAAAAGCACTCAAAATCCTTCAAGTCGAAGCAAATACGAATAATTCATTTGATTGTTATAAAAACATCTTTCCGCTTTTTGAACCCAATGTTGCTTTTATCTTTTCACTCTTTAAACACTCAATGTTTCATAAGATGCTCCAATTGAGCGTATCTTTTTTTAGAGTTCCGTACTCGAACGGTAAAACGAGACGCTCTAATCAAGCTGTTTTATCCGTCCATCTGTCACCAGGTTGTATCTTATGAACTGTGATAGCTAGACAGTTAAAATTTTCATAGATGATGTATTTCTGATGCTGCTATAACAACAGAATATTTTTTACGGATATGCTCGCGTTTGACCACTATCTCACCTGATGGTAAGCGGTGTGAGAAACTCGTGGCTAGATAATAACAGCCGCACGGGTCGATCTCCAAGGTTAGGCAACGCTTGCCAAGGTTGGTCTGTGGATGGGTTAACATAACGAGTTTCCTCCGTGCCTCGGAAAGCACGTTAAGCCGTAGGTTCCGGCTGTCATTTGTAGATCTTTGGCAATCGTTACGGATAGTCAGAAGCCAGTAAATCTGACTCCAGTCTTGCCATGAAGTACCGTGTTACCCCAGTTAATGGGTTGTGGAGGTCTGGTAGGCAGCCGCTCCTCGTAAAATACTGGTATTCAGCTAAATCCGACTTGACTGGAAGCTGACCCCATATAGTTGGGAAAAGGCTGACAGTTTTGTTGGTTAGCGGTGATGTGGCTGACGATGTAGCACGCTTGCCTAGAAGTAACCTATTCATTCTTGACTTAAAGACTCCTAGGTTGTAGCTGAATGATGCATTTCTGTTGCCGCTATAACAACAAATGCTAAAAACAGAAGAGCAAATGTGTTTTTTTGTCGTTTTTTGCTACGAATAGTACAGAACCCTTTGTGCGCTAATCGCACTTAGCCAGTTTTTAAGGAAAAATTTCCTTTTCTTTTCCAATTTTCTTAATTGTCTGAGATAGAGTTAACTTCGTTAAAAATTAATCAATTAAAAATTGTGCAGGTCAATGTTTTTAAGAGAGGGTATTTGTAAAAAAGTTGTTAGGATCCAAGATGGCAGCTAACGATCTAAGGTGTAATCTTTCCAGTGAGTTTAAAAGAAAAATAAAATTCTTATGAAAATAATTAAAAACTTAACGAAGGGGATTGAATTACTTAAAGTAGAAAAACTAGGAATATTGTAGCTGTTTAGCTTTAGTTTTCTATCGTATCGACACAATCTACCTGTATGGTAAGAATATTTTAATTATTATTTTGTAAATAATTAATCGCTTTATAATAATTGTTCTTATTAGAGCGATTTCTGTGCTCAATACTGGGACAAAAAAGAGGGTATACAAAATATATTCTTTTTAGTACTTCTGTACCTACCGTATTATTTTTTTTGCTTTGGCTTTTTTGGGAGGAAAATGATCCAAAGACTTCTCCAGCTCTAGAAAGAAGCAGGACATATCAAACGTTTATTGACTAAAACCCACTCCTATGTTTTTTCTTTACTCTGCGTTCCAGAATCCCAGGGTCAGATTGGAAAAAATGTTGCTGTATGGGATACCTAGGTTTATGAAAAAGGAACTATAAAACTAGGTTTATATAACACATTGCTACGACCCGTGGAAGCAAAGCAATATACGCAGGTAAAACTGCAAAGGTCAGAAAAGAAAAAGAAAGAAAGAAAACTTACTACAACACGAGTTTCGATCCTAAATTTACCTAGGATTTCCATCGTAAGGTCTCGGGTTAGATTCCCAGGTCGAAAGCCAAGTTATTTGTTAGGAAATTCTCAGAAGCACACCGGAATCAAGAATTGTGCAATACTGGAATTGGATCCTTTGGGAAATAAAGGCATGTCGACAACTGTAGCGTCATTGAGGCGGAGAATTCGAAAGCTAGAGAAAAATATGGATAACGTAGCTGTACTCCTGAAAAGTTCGACATTCAGTATTCAGAATTCTCGGGTCGGAATTGCGCGCCGAGGGATTTTTTAAGTCAAAAATCATTTTTAGGTTAAGGACGAAAACATTCATTGTTCACAAATTTAAGGAATTAATAAAAGAAACGCCACCAGCCTTCTGGGCACATTTCCAGATGACAGCGATGTGGAGGAGTACTTCGACAACTAAGTGTATATTATTTTTGTATTATACGTACATTTTAGCATTGCCCTTAAATTTAAGTTTTTTACATAGGTAGTTGTTACTTATATTCCCAATAAAATATTTTATTTTCGCCCGGTAAAAAAATAATAAAACCTCAGGAACGAAATTGCTTGCCGAACCCTGTGTATCAGGAATCATCAGGTTGGAGCTATCAAGCTACAACCTGATGATCTTAAGGTCACTGCTAGACAAGCGTGCGCCATCGTCGACTATATAATATCATCGCTTACCATCAAGCCAGTTTGTGGTTAAGTGCGATCAATAATTATAGCATTAATGAAAAGATGGACTAGATTAAAGGGTAAACTTAATTTTGTCATTGGAAAACTGTTTTCGTACCTTCATTATTTCAAAGACAAATGACGTCTACTACTGCACATAGACTTACCCCATCACAACAAACGTACCTTATTAGCTTTTTATTCAGAAAATGAAAGTTTAAGTAAAAGGAAAAGGATAGAAGAAAAGGAAGTTATCACTTCAGCAGAAAGACTCAACAAAGGTCTACTGTTGGACAAAGGTCTACTGTTGGACAAAGGTCTACTGTTGTACAAAGGTCTACTGTTGGACACAGGCCTCCGCCACGAGCCACTACAGGGTCCGGTGCTGTGCGTCTCGCAGCTATCGAATTTCGGCAACTCTCTCCAGGTCAGCACTCCACTTTGTACGAAACCTTCCAGCACTGCGTCTTCCGGTACATGTTCTTCACTACAGAACCATTTGTACCCACAGACTATCTGTTCTACGACCATTGAACCAAATGAAATATATCACAAATATTTATGTCAGAGTTTAAAGCTAACTATGAATAAAATTAGGGAGGACCGTATCTTGGATAAATTGACACTAAATTACAAAAGTTCTTAGCTCAATTTTGAAATTACATAACTCAGAAGATCACATAACTTCTAAAAAGGTACGACGATGGGTGAACGATCAATAAATTCAGGACAGCCACTAAATTTAACCAGATGAAAGTTATTGGATTTAGATAGCTACATCTTTGCTTGAGCCTGACATAAAGCTTGGCAAGTCATCACAAATCTGGTACGCAAATTCTGGGTGGAACGAGAAGGAAAGGCCGGCTTTTATCGACTAGAGTGCGTCTAATGAAAGCGCGACCTGGAGTTTTTTTTAAAATTTAATTGGCAACATTATTCAGCCGCAATTGTAGGAAATAAAAAAAATGTGAATGTCAAGACATGATTCTCCTACTAGTTAGTAATACCACATACAACATTTTTGGATTTAACTTCTTTTTCTCAGGTCGCGCTTTCATTAGACGGACTATAGCTTCGCCATTCGGCCGTCTGATAACCGTACGGGTCGAACCTGAGTCGTCAACGGTGCGTAGTTTTCCACATGTGCCTCAAGGAGATGTCAGCATAACTGTGGGGCCCAGCAGGTTAAAAAGGAACGTTAGAGTGACTTTTAGTCAGTAAAAGTATGACACGCCCTTTTGAAAATAAAGAGCCAGCCAAGTTCACAGCACAGCACAAAAGCACAGCAAGTATCAATCAGACTCGCGCATGTAGAGTTCCGTACGTTAGTATAAAAAACGCCAAATAAAATCACAATGTTGTTGTATGGGAGCCCCAATTAAAGATTTTTTTTGTATCTGTTAGAAAAGAAATACATTATCTGTGAAAATTTGAACTGTCTAACTATTACGGTTCATGATATAAAGTCTGATAAAAGACAGATGGAAAACAGAGTCCCAGCAATAGGGTCTCGTTTTTACCCTTTGCGGAACCCTAATGAACACCAATACTGAAGATAAACAAAAAAACAAGGAAATCAAGAAAATTGCCAGAACTTCATCAGAATTCAGTGAAACGCACTGATTCCATTTTTTACACTACATCCCTCAAAATTCGCTTCACTACGGCTGTCCAACAAAAAAACGGTTTCCCGTTGGCCGAGTCTGAACGCTAACCGGACCAAGTTTTTTGTCGTTCATTCGTACAAACTTCTATTGACGACGTAACGTTCAATCTGACGTTCATTTTGTAGACTCGCTCTGTAACCAGTGTAGAAAGAACTCTTGAGTGAAGATTTTTGCGTGACCGAAGGGGTTAGGATAGGGGTCTTTTTAAAATGGTGTAAAATGTTCGAGTTGAAGAATTGATAAGAAAACCATGCTATCTTCATACCCATGATATCTATCTAAAATGTAGCAGATGGCTTTTGAACCCGCTAAGTACCTTTAATATTCTGGAAAATAAGGCATTCATTCATTCATATACCTACAAAAAAATCTAGATCCTTTTGATTGAGTAAGGAGAGGATTTTCTGAAATATAAGATCATTTACAGTAATAACGAAACTTTTGCAAGTGGCACAAGGCGTGGTAGTATAGTTAAGTTAGGTTTCATGAAAAAATCTGGTAATCAATTTTATTTATTATACATGACTGACTTGGTAAACGTTATTCTGTCATATAAATTATCGATATAAGACATGTAATAATTTGATACCTAGGGTTAATTATTCCAATTTAGATAGAGATCTGTAATTTTTATGAAAACAAAATATAGCTTCTGTTACTCAGTGAAGATTTAACTTTCTATTGGTAAAAGATTTTTTTAAACCGCTCAAGTAGTCTTTGAGTTAAATCGTAACATACAAACAAACAAGAAATCAAATCCTTCCTTTACAAAATGACTTAGATATAACCACGAAATAATAGGCTGTTGTAGAAATCCAGCAGTTATTTCCACAAACGCACGCTGTATAGTACTTAAAAGCTCGAACCGACTTAATTAAGACAATGACGCATGCGTCTTAATGTCAGACACTTACAGGTGCTTATAACTCCCATGTTTCCTCACATCTCAGCTCTATGTACTTTATGTACCCCCTACGATAATTAAATCAGAACTTCGCACTCTCAACTTTAGTCTAATGTAAATTTGGACGAAATTTAGGCCAAAGCCCTGTGTTGGGTGAAACGACATGCAAATTGAGGTCGGTGTGGGCAAAAGGCGGGCAAAGATGCCATTTCAGGACTTGAAGAGACTGCTTTATGCCCATTACTGGCAACATTTTGGTTACTCAGCCACATAAAATGAAATCTTGCCAAATCTGGTCCTTTCAGACGGGTTTGTCTTACCAAAAATGGTCCTTCGAGCCGGATTGTAAGACGTCGCTGAAAATGTTTGTGTCAGAAAGTCGTTTTTATTAGCTTTCTGATGTTTTTATGGTAGTTAAAACGGTTGCTGCTACGATCTGATTTCTGAATACAATGTAGTAACGAATAAATACAATGTAAGAATAGCTGAATATTTTAAACATACAAAATAGATTTAGTAAAGAACTTTTAAAATATGCGTTACTCAACACATTTTTGACATAGGTACACATCTTTGGATATCTTTAGGTACTACATAATTTTGTGATATTATATTTAATTATTTTTTAAATGAGTGTTGGTAATGAAATATCGTGTTATTGTGTTATTCATTCTTCAATCTTTAAACCGATAAAAGGAACGTGACTTAACCTCACTGTTGCAAACCGCAGCAACGATTTACCCTCTGAAGATAATACATTCTTTATAAGATACTGCGAGCCAAAAAAAAAATTGATATTAGAAAGGGGAGAGGAGGTAGGTTTACTACCTCCCCATTTATCACCAGGGAGGAAGTTGATTGAAGATGTATCTCTTTTAAAGAATATACTTAAACCAGTACTAGAATGCCGCCTGATGGTACGGGTGGCATGACATTGGTCAAGTCGGTAATTCGTCAAGTACGCAGTTCGTCAAATTTGAAATTGGTCAAAGCTGTAGTTAGTCTAATCGTGACTGTGATGCAATCGTTGATGGTGAAGCGTACTAGTTATTAAGAGCATATTCACTCTAGCCTTGAAGGCAGCTAATTTATAAACGGACGGAAAGACCGCAGCAAGCAAATTGATCCAGTCCTCCTAGTTTCAACGTACACAGTATAAATGACAAGGCGAAACGCTTCGTCCGAACCGTAGAGATGTTAACAATGTAAGGATGGGAACTCATCGTACGTCGGGCTGTCCGATGGTAGAAAGGTAATGGCAGAATCAAGCCATGCGATTCTCATGCACATTCTCCAAAATGTATAGTACACTAGTGTGCCTCACCATCAACGATTGCATTACGCGTATCGCAGTCAAGCACTAGTTTACGTTATATGAAAAATAAAAATATCCTGTAAAATACCGAAAGGCTGGCTACCCTACGTCTGTGGTCCAGGCTTCATTGATTGGACTTAACCAAATCATCATCATCTGCCTAGCCTTTTCTCAACTATATTGGGGTCGGCTTCCAGTCAAGCCGGATTTAGCTGAATACCAATATTTTACGGGGAGTGGACTTAACCAAATCTGGATCATTAATTAGCCGGAGCTTTCTCTCAACTATAAAGAGAATCTTTTCAAAGTGAATCTATCAAGATTTCCTATTACTTTTTTCACTATCAGGAAAAAGAACTAAATCTGTTCCCCTACGAAGATTAAACCCACTCCCCTCCACCCCCTTTTATAATCGCACCTCTATTCGTAAAGACACAAAATAGATTGGTACAGAAGGCAATCTCATGTAATGTGTACTTCACATTACCTACACTCCTACTTACGTTGAAGATATGAAAAAAAAATGGTATATAATAATGGTATGGATATGGTAAGAAATGAAGATATCCGCAAGAGGACTAAGGTTACTGACATAGCTTGAAGAATCGCCAAACTTAGGTGGCAATAGGCAGGGCACATTGCTCGTAAAACGGATGGTCGATGAGGACTAAAGGTTCTGGAGTGGAGTCCACGTACCGGAAGACGCAGCGTTGGAAGGCCTCCCACAAGGTGGACGAGAGTCGCGGGAATTCGATGGATGCGAGACGCACAGGACCGGTGGTTGTGGCGACGCTTGGGGAAGGCCCATGACCAGGAGTGAACTTCTTTCGGCTGAAATGATGATGGTGATGATACTCATGCTCGCCATTCGCGCTGTAGAGTCGGCGCTGACTGGTGAGTCCAAGCACGTATGTTCCGAGACATATACATATCTTCGAGCGCGGATCGCCTTCTGTATATACCTCTCTTATGGTAAAGGGCTGCCCAAACTGACACAGTTTCGGAGAAAATTCGCGTTTAAGGGAACGTCTAACGTGTGATTAGGGTTGGCGTGAGTGCGAATCGAGGTGCCAAATTTATTAGTGGGCTGCAAAAGTTTCCTATATGTTACACTTTTAGTGTGTGACTAATTAATTTGATATTGGTTAAATTATGAATGAGTTAGGTGCAAATATTTGAAAGTTATAATCGTTTTCGCAACTTAATTGCCGAATCGCCAAAGCTCGCGGTACCTTTGCACAGCTGAGACCGGTTTGGCAATCACGGAAATTGACTCGAAGAGTTAAGCTAAAAATCTTCAGGTCAAACGTCAAATCCGTGCTGCTTTACGGGTGCGAAACGTGGAAGGTGACAAAGGAGATCTCACGACAAATCCAGGTTTTCGTAAATCGATGCCTTCGCCGTATCCTCGGAATTTACTGGCCCGAGACCATCTCTAACGTAGAGCTGTTGGAGAAATGCCGCGAAAGCCCGATCGACCACCAGATCAAGCGTCGCAAGTGGAGTTGGATTGGTCACACGCTTAGAAGGGATTCCAATCATATACCTAAACAGGCACTGGACTGGAATCCCCAAGGGAAACGGAAGCGTGGCCGTCCTCGGCAGACCTGGCGACGCACCGTTTTGGCTGAAGCGAAAGACATCGGACTGACGTGGAGCGAGGTTAAGCGTAAAGCGCAAGACCGCTCGCGTTGGATGACTACTGTTGACGCCCTCTGCCCCAGCTAGGGGATACAGGACCTTAAGTCAAGTAAGTCAACTTAATTGACAATTAGAGGTTTGGAAATCAAGAGTGAATAGGTTACATCTAGGCAGCGTGCTCAATTGTCGGGCACATCATCACTTATCATCAGGTGAGATGGTGATCAAACTCGTTAAATTATTTATTTAATTATTAATTAGTATTAACTGCCCAGTAGAGTGCTCTAAAGTCTGTTTTTAATCTCAGAGACTAAAATGACATTACGTGAGTTGTCATACTTGTAACAACATAAAAGAACTGGCATCATTACTATTGTATCATTACTATTGTAAGTTTGACATTTAACTGTATCAATTTAGTCTCAGGGTTATAAAAAGCAGACTTTAATTACTCGCTATACAGGATTTCGAAATTTTTAGTACAATTTTTTGTTTTCCAAAATTCAGTTACTTAAAAATCTAGAAGACCTTACGGTACCCTAGACCACAAACTCGAAAGCCTCACCAAATATTCAACGAGGCATTCGCGCAAAAAAAAACAATTCCCAAAAAATACACGTGAAAAAATATTCCATCTTCCGGCGTAACAATTGGTTTTCAGCCGACTTCCCTCTGCCTTGAATTTTGCGAAAAACTACCCGTATGTAAGATAATCTTCAGTTGCTTGTTACTGTCAGACTGTCAGGCCAATAATAACTTCTACATAAAGGATTACACGTAGAGATGTGCTGGAGTATCGGTTTCGCATTCGTGTTCGTTTTCGCGTGGGGTGAAGAAAATTTTCGCTTTTGTTAAGCTGTTATGAGTTTTCTGAATGGGTAGCAGCGGTGCTATTCTCTAAAAGTCATATTCATGGCGACGAGCTCGACATCGAGACAACCAAAATGCAAATGTATGAAGAACTGTCATTGTCATCAATTATTGCAACTGTGAGTTGACGATGACAGTTCTTCATACATTTGCGTTCGCTGTTCGACGGCTGTCTCGACGACGAGCTCGTCGCCATGAAAATGACTTTTAGAGAATAACATAGCTGGTCTTTTTTATAGTCTTTTTTAGCATTATCGACCTTGTAATATTCCTACTGTTGGGTCTCAGGCCTCCTCTCTAGAAGAGGGAAATTCTGTAGTCTAAATACTATAAAATCAACCATTTTCATATATTTATTCAAGTGTAAATAACAATTACGAATATTCATACAAATACCACTATTCGTAAAATATGCAACGAATATTTTCCATCACATTTTTATGATTCAATTTAGCGCATGCATATATCTGGTGCATTCATATATTAACTTTTGTGATGAACGACCCAAAACCGAGTGTTGGAAATGGCAGGAATAAAAATACTGGCATAACGGTTAGGTATACTTATAGCAGGTACTTCAGGTTTATAGGTCCCTATCATGAGGGAAAGTACGAAAATGATACGTATGGTTCTAGAACGCAAAGGGCAACTGAAGGAACGGAAGAGCGGGAGAAGCCATTAGATGATATCTACCCTTACGACGTACTAGGGCTCTACCACGAGCTCTTAAGTGGCCTGCGTACACCGCGCGGTATCTCGCGTTGAGACGAAATAAAATGCGTTTTTGAGGTTGATGGAATCAATCCAGATAGTATAAACAATTCTTGGACACACTGACTGCAGTAAAATCATCATCTACACACGACAGTTGCTTACTGTGATAGCAATACAAACTATTGGAAATTTGGGAGATGTTCCGTAATACCAAAAATGATGAATGAAAAATTAGTGTATTTCCAATATTGTTTCGAGTATTTATAACTTGATAAAAATATCTGTGTTCCTACCGAGAGATATTTTGAAATATTGTTGTTTATAATATAGAAAAAACAAAATAAAAACATGACATTTTCGCTGTGAAAATGTGCAAATTTAAATTCGCTTAAATTTCGTTTGGGGTAAGTTTATCAACAAAAAGACGACGTAGGAACCTAGATAATTATTGTCTAAATCCAAATAACATCATATTATGGTGTAAATATGCTTAAACTGCAAATGATTTTGGTATTACGTTTGTATGGATAATTCTAACGTCGCGCCCGCCTTAACACAATCAATTTAAACACCTAAACTGAACTGTTAGAGGGAGGAGCCTTAGCTTCATCTCTCTTTCTCGCTCGCACGCCTGTCATTTTAACACGTCATGGTATGGACCTACACTTCTAAAAAATACGCATTGGTCACGTATTCCTTTTTGTTTTTAAATCTAGTTTTTGTTTCTATGTAATAAAAGTAATTCCGTTTCCTATAGACGAAGCAGCGTAGGCGAATGCAGTGGCGTAATAAAAAGTGCAATCCGTCTGACAACCTAACTAAATTAGACTGATCCCTCTTCGAAAGGCACGGACTACAAACTGTAGCTCAATATTAACTGGACGTCAGTTCCTAGAATTTTCCATTCACTAGATAAAACAACACATCTGTATTTCGATTTTCACGTCAAAAACATGTGATCAAATTTCGGCAGACAGTTTTTACTGGAATTCTTTTGTTATTTTCAGGGATAATAAAATAACAGAAGTATTTCAAGACTTTGAATGTTAAGAATTTTGTTGTTCTACAAAAACAGTTTAGGCATGTAACGTAGCCATACCTTTTGAATTTTCCTAAGACTTAATATTACCATTTTACAAATTAATCACACTATTTTTCCCAAATCCTTGAGTAAGTAGGTACATTCAAGGAAGGACCCAAATTTTTATTACTTGTTTCAGTTACCCTGGTTTTTTAAATAACTATTTCTCTTTTATGCACCTACCATACTGTCTCTTCACCACCCTAGATTGATTGGTAGAGAATGCCTAAGGTTTTAAGTCCGCCTATGTACTTTGTGCATGAAGAATAAATAAACTAGCCTTGTATATAGACTAAATAACTAGCTTTTGCAGCGGCTTCATCGCCGTAAAAATTAACAGGTTTCTCCACAAAAACTTTGGACCCCCGTTTCATCCACTTAGGAGGAGAATTTTGGAAAACCCTATCTCAGTAGTAGTGCCTACGTCATTAAAAGAAACAGTGAATATTTCCTGGAACCTGTCATAATAATATAGGATATTCTTTATCCCTGAAGTATATTCCCTCGAAATAATTTTCTACTTTCACCCGGGAAAACTTACTGGTAGTATATTATAATTCTGTAACAAATATGAACTTAGTCCTTTGATAAAATTAGAATAGTTGAACTATTATACTACTCGTATAATACCTACCAATAATAACTTATTCTCATATTATTATCAAAGCACTAAGTTAGTTAAAGCCGTATATAAGTTTATATAATAGTCCAGGAACTTTGTGTCGATCCGATGTTAAAAGTTTGCCAAGTTTCAGATTTCTAGGTCAGAGAGGCTTGATGTATACCCATCGAGCCTTAAGTGGGTTGAGTGCGACCACAGTGTACGAAAAATAAGGCACAGAAAAAGAGAAATGGAGTTTTTTTCAAATGATATAAACCAGTGCTTGATGGTAACAGGGAGCTCGTGGCTAGATAATAACAGCCGCACGGGTCGATCTCTAAGGTTAAGCAGCGCTCGCTAAGGTTGATCTGTGGATGGGTGACCATCTTAACATACGGAGTTTCGGATAGTCAGAAGCCAGTAAATCTGACTCCAGTCTTGCCATGAAGTACCGGGTTACCCCGGTAAATGGGTTGTGGAGATCTGGTAGGCAGCCACTCCTCGTAAAATACTGGTATTCAGCTAAATCCGGCTTGACTGGAAGCCGACCCCAATATAGTTGGAAAAAGGCTAGGCAGATGATGACTCTCTAAAATACATCCTATAAAATACCGGAAGACTTGGCAAACTACATAAAGTAATGCGACTGGCTTGGTTTAAACCTCGAAATCGCAAGTCAGGATCATTATCATTGGGCGGATTAATCTTACCATAAACAATTATTACGGTGTAGCCTTCAGGTTATACCGGACGAAATAGATAATACGCCTTAATGAGAGATCAAACTAAACAGAGAATCATTATTATTACGATCTTGAAGGTCTGGGGTAATATTTAGGAAACTTTGTCAAAATACTCAAACAGTTTCACTATTATTTTCTTGTAATAATTTGGTAGTGTATTATAGAGTTTATTACTAACTAGATACCGATCCCAAAAAAACATAATCTTAAGAGAAATTTTTGTTTCAACATGTGTGCTATTCCAAGCAGGGTAGTAACTATCCTCGCATTCCTTGGTTTGATGTCGTCGTTATTGAAAATTATTAACGTTTGAATCCCCAACCGGTCCTATGAGACCGCCCTGTTATTGTTTTACTATTGTGTCTCGTTTCGTGGGTATCTGAGTAACTACTACACTTGACTTCGCTTTGGACACTATCCGTTTGCTAAGTTTCCTTTCTTTATTAAAAAAAAAAACAGAGTAATCAACCTTTTAATGTTTCCACTGCGGGGACTCTCTACGGAAGAGAATGGGCCTGAATTAGCATCAGCATTATCGGCCATATAATGATCCGACTGTTGGGACTCAAACCCCCTTTCCAGGAGAGAGCATGGGCGGTAATCCACCACGCGGGCCCAATGCCGATTGGTAGATGTCGCATATCTGGGTGCCCCTGATTGCTTGGTAAAAACCAACCGCTTGTTCCATAATCATTGTCCCACTTGCTAAAGTATTAAGCAGCACTTCCTACTTACCAATATTTTGTGGAGTTTGCAAGACAGGGCCCTCATTAACGAAGTTTGTTTGTACTTCGCGATAAAAACTGGGAAAGAGATGAGTTTCTTTATAAAGGAGGCGTTTCTGGTTCAATGACAAAAATAGGTCGACCTTAAAGGTATGTATGAATAGGTAGCTGACTTATAATGACTAGAGGCTCTATCACAAGCTCTTAACGCGATCCTTTTGACGACATAAACTGAACTGTTAAAGGGATGGAGCTATATGGGTGCCACTGTTTTGTGCAAATAAAATGTTTTTCTTTATTTCTTTCTTTTTTTATATAAGGTGTATAGCTCCATCTCCCACTCTCGCTAGCTCGCCTGTCAATTTAACGCGTCATGTCACGGTAAGAGCGTTTTCGCATTATCCGATCCGATATCGGTATCGGATGCCGATCCGATATCGGGGTAAGTAAAATATATGAAATATGTGCCTATATCTCATATTGTCCGACCCGATATCGGATATCGGAGCTTGGTATTTCATACATTTTACTTACCCCGATATTGTATCGGCGTCCGACACCGATATCGGATCGGATAATGAGAAAACGGTCTAAGGCCCCAAGTTAAGATCGGTGTTGCGTTGTGTTGCTCACGCGCCTTAGAAATATGTAAGTATAAGTGACGAGCCCCACTAACGCTGATGTCTGCCAAGACTACGGGATCATTTTGAAAGAGATACCGCGGTTCTACAACGCAATGAGTACTGAAGGAACATCAGTAAGATTTTGTCAGCAAAAGGCTGATATACTCTTCCTCTACCACTCAACAAAAAGGATATAATAAGGTCTCGTAAAGCCATTTTGGAGGCTTTAATGACTGCTACCGCTGCTGTCGTTCCTTGATTATTGTCCAACTTCATAAAGTATTAAGCAGCACTTCCTACTAACCAATATTTTGTGGAGTTTGCAAGACAGGGACCCTCATTAACGAAGTTTGTTTGTACTTAGCGATAAAAACTGGGAAAGAGATGAGTTTCTTTATAAAGGAGGCGTTTCTGGTTCCTTGGTAAAAATAGGTCGACCCTCAGGGTATGTATGAATAGCTCGCTGACTTATAACGTCCTCTACAGATGCTTACCAAAACTGAGAGATGCCGATTTCCTGCAACGCAATTGACACTAAAGGAACTTAGGCAGGTTTTAATCAGTAAAAGTATTTCTTTATGAAGTAGGCGTTTCTGGTTCAATGACAAAAATAGGTCGAACCTCAGGGTACAGGGTATGTATGAATAGCTCGCTGGCTTTTAATGACCAGGTTTGGATTGACGGCGCATTGACGGGGCCCACTAAGGCGATGGCTGCCAAGACTGCGAGATTATTTTGAAAGAGATACCGCGTTTTTGCAACGCAATGGACACTGAAGAAACATAGGTTTTAATTAGTTAAAGTCTTTATTTATGAAGTGGAAGTTTCTGGTTCCTTGACAAAAATAGGTCAACCCTCAGGGTATGTGTGATCCATTGGGTGCTGAAGGAGCATAGCTAAAGTCTGGTGCTTCTCCCTCTACTTCAATAAAAATGATAAAACAAGGTGTCATAATGCAAATAAAGTAACCAGCAGGATCCTCCGATTACCTGCAAGATTACTAAAAAAACTCCAGAGATTAGACTAATTAAAACTTCGTATATTATGCAAGAGGCCCTACCACAAGCTCCATCCCAATTTCTCACTCGCACGCCCGTCATTTACTCGTAAAACACGTCATGGTAACGCCCCTGGTGATTTTTAATTCATTGAAAAAGTTTCAAGTGTCCTGACTCCAGATTATGACTGTAAAAACTTTTATTAAAACATAAATTTGCCTTTTCAATATCAAATTAGGGTGATGATAGAATAGGGTTAGGTAAAATTAATTCTGCCTCCCTACTTATAAATATCAAAAACTTGAGAATCTATTTGCAGGCCCTTACAGGCAGGTAAGGCCCTCATTAATATTACGGGAGGCACTCCTAAATCTCAATGAAAGAGGGCCCATTCCTCATTAATAGTCATTCTAAATCGCATTTCGGACTTGTAGAAGGTGACATTTTATTTATCACACTCACTTCCCACATATTTCTAGTATATATACTTTATTTTTATTATATCTGTTCTTGTATTTGCCGTTTCTCTCTCTTATTGCACCTACCACCATTTTTTTTCTGCATCACCCTTAGTTTGACTGGTAGTAAATGCCTAAAGTATTAAGGCTGCCTCTGTAATTTTGTGTGCATATTAATCCTAACTATCGTAACTAATATCATAAATGTGAAAGTGTGGATGTTTGTTACTTACGCTCGAAACCAATAATCTATCTATCACATATCGGAGATAGAATAACAAATGACACAACAGAAATCATGTAAATTTTTGTATGGTATCATTTGTTTTTCTATCTTCGATATATGATAGATAGGTTATTGGTTTCGGCTGTTAATCACGCAAAAACGGCTGTCCGGATTTATATGAAATTTGGCATGCATATGGCCTTTGAAATGGAAATTAACATAGGCTAGCTTTTATCCCGATTCATTTCTGTTAAACTTAAGTTTGAACACGCGTACGAAGTCGCGGGCAGAAGCTAGTAAATAAATAAATATTTCACACAATTCAGGAGTGAGCGAGCGTGTTTGTGTTTTGATTAATAAGTCATTAATTTATTATTCTTGTAATTGGCGATAAAGCACGCCACAAGCGCTCGAGAAAATGATTTAGTGTAGTTTTGAAGTAACATATAAATAAAAAAATAAAGTAGAAGCATTAAGGCGGGCGCGACGTTAGAATTATCCATACAAACGTAATACCAAAATCATTTGAAGTTTAAGCATATTTACACCATAATATGATGTTATTCGGATTCAGACAATAATTATCTAGGTTCCTACGTAGTCTTTTTTGTTGAAAAACTTACCCCAAACGAAATTTAAGCGAATTTAAATTTGCATATTTTCACAGCGAAAATGTCATGTTTTTATTTTGTTTTTTCTATATTATAAACAACAATATTTCGAAATATCTCTCCGTAGGAACACAGATATTATTATCAAGTTATAAATACTCGAAACAGTATTGGAAATACATTAATTTTTCATTCATCATTTTTGGTATTACGGAACATCTCCCAAATTTCCAATAGTTTGTATTGCTATCACAGCAAGCAACTGTCAGTGGGCGGATGATGACTTTATTCCAGTCAGTGTGTCCAAGAATTGTTTATACTATCTGGATTGATTCCATCAACCTCAAAAACGTATTTTATTTCGTCTCAACTCGAGATAGCGCGCGGTGTACGCAGGCCACATAATGAATGTCATTTGCCTTCTAATTAGACTAAATTCGAATTCAGAAACAGGCGTACGCTTTCTTCTGCGAAGCAGTAATGCTAACGAAAGAGGCGGCCGTACGCGTGAGGGAACGAACGTCCTCACGCCCCAGCCGTAGGGACCCCAACCCTGATTACCAGCAGTCCGATACCCTTCCAGACCAAGCCCGAGTTGTTCACGGCACGTAGTCTCCCACGCACGCTTCAAAGAAATAATATAGGGGTCCAGCAGGTAAACCAAAGCCTTCTTGAACCATGGTTTTACTTCTGAAAACAAAGGGCAAATAAAGAACATAAGCAGAATTTTATTCAATAACTAGCTGACCTCGTACAGCCGTTCTTTTTTACATTTTTTTTTCAACTTTTAAACCTTCCCTAGACCTCCACGAACATTTTAAGGCCAAAATAATATAAATCTGTTTGTTGGTGAGACCAACGAACAACAATTGATTTTTATTCTGATATTAACTATTCTTTAACTAAGTACATTAGTGAAACAACTTGGGCCATGAACAAGACTATATTAATACAAATTACAATGACTGTTTTACACAAAGTATATATAGATGATAATCTGACACGCCTCCACTCAGTCCCAAAGCAGGAGAAGTCATTGCATGGATTCACATCTAAAAAAAAAGTTAGTTCAGAAAACGTTGAAAACTATCAGTATTCGTAAGCATGACCAACATTTTATCGGGCGCTTGGTAAAATTGTTTTTATTAATTAACTCAGGCTTCGTCTATGAACTTGTAATACTTTTCCAACTAACGATGTTATTTGAAAACTTTTCTGTTAGTAGACTAACGTCAAACAGCTTATGAGATTAGGATATTTAGGTACGATCGTAACGGTAGGAATTTCGTTGAGAATATTTTTTGTTACATAATCAAAGGGAAAGGCCCTAAAGGCAGACAAAGAAGACCAAGTTTCTCAAACTACTGAACTAATGAAACTCTGTTAAAATTCTGAAACGAATGCAAACCCAAAATTATTCTTAATTATTTTTTTATACCCTTTGTATCTGCCTTTGTCGACTATACAAAGGCTTTCGATAGCATAAACCATGATACGCTTCTCCGTTCCGGTTCCGTTTTTGCCATTTGGCTACGGAACCCACGAAAAAAATTGTATTGAAATCAATTAGATTGAAATTTAAAACCAGAATAAAAAATCCGATCAATCAATTAATCACCTTATAAACACTATTAAACACGATTTTTTTTTCTTTGGACAGGTCAACATATCAATTGCGGTACTAGCTTTTGCGTGCGGCTTTATAGCGGACGTGAAGTTAAAGTTGAAAATAGATAACAAAATTTCATTAAGCTCAGTACTTTAACCATGAAAGCTTAACAAACAAACAGTGATAGTTACCTACTTTCCCTTATATCATACTATTGTGGAAATGAATTGTCTAGATTTCAACAGTAATCCAGATCGTTTGACTTTCCTAAATCCGGTAAAATTCACGGTCTAAATCCACTTGTCGTACTATTTGTATAGAACGCTCGCACCGTACGTATCTTGGCTAACGAATCCCAGCCGTCACTATTGATTTAAAGCCGAGCAACAGGGAGATTGTCTCGGATCCGGTTACTAAAGTATCTTGACAGATCACAGAGCTAGCAAATGCAACTGTAGGTACTATTTACACTATTAATACTACAGCGATTTGGCCTACTGTATACGAACGCGTAGCTTCAAAGATGCATATTTGTCATTACACGTTTGGTGTAAGCTTGCAGACAAAACTATGAAACTCTGTCGTCGAAGCGACAGCATCGAGCTGTCGTGTCGTTGTAGCTTCGTCAACAGAAGTGAGAAGTGTGTCATAGTTTTGTATGTAGTACACGCAGGCGTATAATAATGAATGCATTCTATATTATTGTCATTTTACAATAATCCAAATTGTTGTACTTCTCTAAATCTGGTAAAATTAGAACGCTCGCATCATACGTATCTTGGCTAACGAATCCCAGCCGTCACTATTGATTTAATGCCGAGCAACAGGGAGATTGTCTCGGATCCGGTTACTAAAGTATCTTGACAGATCACAGAGCTGTATAGCAAATGCAACTGTAGATAACATTTACACTATTAATACTACAGCTAGATTGCGTCTAATGAAAGCGTGACTTGGAGTTTTTTTTTAAATTTAATTGGCAACATTATTCAGCCGCAATTGTAGGAAATAAAAAAATTGTGAAGTGTCAGGACATGATTCTCCTACTAGTTAGTAATGCCACATACAAAATTGTTTGATTTAACCTGTTTTTCTCAGGTCGCGCTTTCATTAGACGGACTATAAAGTATCTTGACAGATCACAGAGCTATATATACCAAATGCAACTGGAGATACCATTAAAACTATTAATACTACTGCTACTTGGACTACTGTCGACAGACGCGTAGGTTTATAGACGCGTATTCATTATATAAGCTTGGTGTACGCCTGCGTAAAGCTTACAAACGACACTATGAAACTCTGTCGACGAAGTGTAGCGTTGTGCCGTTGCAACTTCGTCAAAAGAAATGAATTAATTGTTAGTGTTAAGGATTCACAGACTGGACCATTTTTTTCCAATTATCACACAACGCCATCATTCTAGTCCCAAACTAAGCAGAGCTTTTAGTATGAGTACTGGACAACTAACAAACATATTTAAATATTTCTAATACACACATAATTTATACCTAGATAAATTACACTCCGACACAGAACTAAGTAACAATCGTGCTCTTCTAACAAACGTTTGTCTGGGTCGGAATCGAACCCGCAACCTCCGGCATAGCAGTCAGGGCCAGTGACCACTAAACCACCAGGGCTGTCAAAATTATTTGGCGCAGCCGTGAGAAACACACAGTGTCAGTGTTTTTTTCTATTTTAAATTTCTAAATGTTGTTTCTACAGTGTGTGTTTAAATGTGTGCCAAAAAAAAACATTTTTCCTTCTTTCTTTTCTTTCTTTAGATCACAAACGGTTTTTCTGCTTCTATGGTGTGGAAAAACTAAACTCGACATGTTTTTTTTTTCACGGTTGAAAGAAAAGGACCGTATATTTTAAATTCACTGTCAAAGAAAGAAATGGTGGAATGTTTTTCGTACGGTGTCAAAAGTAGGAGTAAAAAAATAAAGAGAATTCTGAGTTGCATAGAATTAAAAAGGTTTTTAAGATTATTTTATTGTTCTAGAAACTTTGTATGAGCTAAGGCTTAGTTGGATTTTTGAGATGGGGTCACTGGGCCACCACTGCTCTTGAATTTATGACTTTTACTTAATTTTCTAAACAGGATGAATAAGAGTGTGCATATTCAGTTATCGTCTGTTTTTTATACCCTGAGACTAAATTGACATAAGTAATGTCAAATTTACTATAGGAATGACGCCAGTTCTTTTGTGTTGAAATGTCATTTTAGTCTACAGATTAAAAAAACAGACGATACATGTTGTATATGTTAAGAATACGTATACGTTAAGCAGTCCGAAATCAACAATCGCGCTGTTATTTGGTCCAGACATTTTTTTTAAATTATATAAGTTAATGGTAAAAAGTACTACTTTATTAACAGCCTGCTCACCCTAGCCTTGAAGACACCTAAATTATAAACGGACGGGAAGACCACAGCAAGGAAATTGTTCCAGAACATAGCACCCGTCCGGTCGGAGGATCTTCCCTTTTTAATGGAGGTGTTCCGGACTTTACACCCTATTATTTAAACCTCTAGAACCTTTACTTTTGAAGCTACAGGAAACACTGTCGTTTTCCTTAATTCGAGCAGGTAATGGCTATAACAATTACTACTCGAAAGAAAATTTTACGCATTCTTAGGTTTTTTATGCTTGTCAATTCTGTTTCTAATAAGAATTTAAAACAGCTTTTGGACCGACCAGAAACGCCACAAATCGCGAAAAAATCACGTAAGTATTTTGTTGCGATTAATTATATTTTTTTAGGAGGGAAGTCATCAAAAATCTCCTCTCGGGGAGTAACGATAGGTAGTGTCAAAATTTTACTGATTAATACCCGTGCTCTTTACATTAAATTTTGTGCTCCGGGGCCACGGTAACATTTTCGAACAATCTTATAGCCCTAGTAGACCTAACGCATCTTACAAATGATCACACTGACCAACAGATCAGTCTTCTTTACAAAGTGGGCCTTCCTGACGATAGAAGAAGCCGCTAAGGTCTACCTTGGAAGAGATGGTGGAATGACTTAGATGCCCTACACAAGAGGTAGTTTGAGGAGGCTCGAGAAAAAATTCCTGGAATGAAAGCTTTTGCCCAGCAGGAAAGTGTAGGCTAAACAAAAAAATCTGTTAATATAGTCCATCTAATGAAAGCGCGACCTGAGAAAAAGAGATTAAATCCAAAAATTTTGTATGTGGTATTACTAACTAGTAGGAGAATCATGTTTTGACATCCTACAATTTATTTTTTATTTCCTACAATTGCGGCTGAATAACGTTGCCAATTAATTTAAAAAAAAAGTCCAGGTCGCGCTTTTATTAGACGTACTCTATACTATACTATATACTTATGTCTATCAATTGCGAACAAATAGCCTAATTATCACCATTAAAGTCCTGCTATTGACAAATCCATCTCCTTAATTTAGCCCAGACAAATCTCAACGCTCAGGCGAGTCACTCCAACTAATTAGTGCTCAACTTAATTAGGGCACCACCTACTGCTCGACTGTCAATCACATCGAGTTAATAGATAAAAGAACTTGGGGGTAAGTAATGATAGACACACGGGTCGATATCTGATGCTTAGTAACGGTTGCTAAGATTGGTACAACATAATAAGAATCAACAACCACTACAACAAACAATCAACAACATCAATAATTAACGAACTACAACAAACAACATACCTATCAAGATTCCTCCGTGCTTTAGAAAGCACGTTAAACAACGGCTTAAGATACCATTCCGTTCTTAGCAACCGCAACCGACGACTGTGACCGAGTCGCGCTCGACACTACTTAGTATGGATTTGTATGGAGTACTTAACAAACCAGGCGACCGTGTCGTGCGATCGGTGTTATACCAATCCATACTGAGCAGTGGGTCTTGCGAACTGGTCGCGGTCGCGGGTTGCTGTTACAAATAACCAAAATGCTACCTTTATATCAACAGAATAAGATGACTAAATTCTACCACGTAAGAGTTTCAGTGGCCTTAGAATGTAAAGGGTCGCGGGTTCTGGTTGCTAACAACCGAATACTACCTTAACGTTTGAATCCCCAACCGGTCCTATAAGACCGCACTGTTATTGTTTTACTATTGTGTCTCTTTTCGCGGGTATCTGAGTAATTAATAGTCTATCAATCGACTAACAAAATAGCCTCATTATCACCATTAAAGTCCTGCTATTGACAAATCCATCTCCTTAATTTAGCCCAGACCCATCTCAACGCTCAGGCGAGTCACTCCGACTAATTAGTGCTCAACTTAATTAGGGCACCACCTACTGCTCGACTGTCAATCACATCGAGTTAATAGATAAAAGAACTTCGGGCTAAGTAATGATAGACACACGGGTCGATAGAGGCTAAGTAACGATTGTCGAGGTGTGTCTGTGTATATGAGCAACATACGTAATAAGAAACAACAACAACGACAACCAACATACCAAAAAAAACCACTAAACAAGATTTTTTCAGCCCTCAGAATCTCAGAAAAATCCTAAGGGAGTATACTCTCAGGACAAAAAACTATCATAAACTCATAGATATCCAGTAAGGTATACCAGGTTTCATAGAAATCCATTCAGCAGTTTTTATTTGAAAAAGTAACAAACATCCATACATCCATACATAGAAACTTTCGCTTTTGTATTCGTAATATTACACAAAAAATAAAAAAGTTGACTGTGTCAAAAAATCCGAACGAAAAACAAGACTACATACTATACTATACATGTAGTAGTATATTTTCTACTAATGTATAATTATATTGGTATTTAGTATGTACAAACATTTTTATATTATATAAGACTTATTTATGTTAGTACGTTTATATTGTAGACTGGATAGTGGATACCCTACCCTCGAATGTGATATCTCTCTGTCACTCAAAGGCTTGCTGGGGGAAAACTCATTGTCGAGTTAAGCTCGCCTTTGTACATGAATTTTCAAACTACTGTGTGTGAAATTAAGTTTTTATGTGTACGAATAAAATAAAATAAAAGTTTGTAACAAAACACTAATCAGTATGATGCAGTTGATGGAAATATTTTAGTTCAATCATAGATTTGACGCGATTCCCCGTGGCGCAGTGGGCTAAACAATTTTAATGAAATTGTTATTTTCAATTCAATTGCATTCAAGAGTAATAGTCTGCCTTTCTAAAGAAAAGCAAGAAAGTAAAGTTCACTGCTCATCTCACTCAAGTAAACACACAATTCGAAAGTGAAATCTTTTTTTTTTGTTTCGTTTTGACTTTGTACTGTTTGTGCATTTAGTCAATGTCAAGTTATGAAAGTATTTCGAGTGCGTCTAATGAAAGCGCGACCTGGAGATTAAAAAAAATAATAAATTGGCAACATTATTCAGCCGCAATTGTAGTAAATAAAAACCAATCTCAAATATCAAGACATGATTCTCCTACTATGTTAGTAACACCACATTCAAAATTTTTGGATTAATTAACCTCTTTTTCTCAGATCGCGCTTTCATTAGAAGGACTAGAGTTGAATTTATATTTTAATTTAATAGTACAATTTTTTTTCTTTCTTAATAATTTGTATGTCAACTGACAAAACAGCGCACAACCTCATTTTTAAGATTCTGTATTTGTTTATCACCTATTTTTACGAATAAATGATTCTGATTCACTTTCGAGTTCCTTTGAGTTCCATTAGAATGCGTGTGTAACATGTTCTAATGTTTCTGCTGTAAATGTATCGAGTCAGCCTTCTCGGAAAGCTTCGCTGGCGTAGTCAATGCTACTACAACATTCTCAGCTCTATTTTCCTGGGATCGCGTCTGTTTTAATGATTCCACAATCTCCGGCTGCGAAGACACTTGAGATACAAAACTACAACTCGGTCACATTAACTTGACGCTTCATCATCATCATCATCATCTCAGCCGAAAGACGTCCACTGCTGGACATAGGCCTCCCCCAAGCGTCGCCACAGCGACCGGTCCTGCACGTCTCGCATCCATCGGATTCCCGCGACCCTCGCCAGGTCGTCGGTCCACCTTGTGGGAGGCCTTCCGACGCTGCGTCTTCCAGAACGTGGCCGCCACTCTAGAAACTTCCGAACTTGACGCTTAGCGTCAATTAAATAATGTTTTAAAAAAATATAACAACTAACAGAGAACTAGCCAAATTATCGACGCGTATCGATAACAAAGATGCTGACCATACTTGACACTTGCCGGGTGAGCTAAGGGAATGCGGTGGGAAGCAGGGAGATTCCTGCATTACAGAGATGCGTCGATTGTACACCAATTTTACATCACAATATTCACTAAGAATCAATTTGCAAATAATAAAAACAGACACTGAACTTCAGTTGAAGAAATCCCGTCACAAACTCCAGCGAACTCAATTGTTTTCAAAGTAAATCATTGTGAATTTAGAACGAAACACAGTTCGAAATTCAAAGTGACGTAAACCATAATCATTTATTTGTCAGAATAAATTAGGTAGGTATTATAGGGTATTATAAAGCAAGGTTAGTATCATTTCTAAGCTGTTGCTTATTTCAATTTCTATTTACTTTTTTCATTATGTAGGTATCTACAGTTCGTCCGTTATAAGTTGGCGAGTGTGAAGTTAGGCTCTGCGAATTTTTTCGCTTGAAATATCGTACAAAAATAAAGGTTTTAAAAAAAATTAATGCAATTTGCAGTTGTTATTGCTGTTAAAAACAGTTACTAGACAGAGCCTAACATCACACTCGCCAACTTATAACGGACGATCTGTACATTGTGCTCACATAATAGAAGCGACTAGAAATATGTAACCAAGACTTATAAAACTCATAACATGATTTAAAAGTGTGTCCATGGAGTTTCTTGCGCGTTCTTCTCTATAGAGATCTTTATTACGCTCTTTTTATAGTCTTTACGTGAATGCCTCTTTAGAGTGTTTAGTAGTGGCATATCTATACTAATCTATACTAATATTATAAACAGGAAAACTTTGATTGTTTGGTTGTAATGAATAGGCTTAAAAACTACTGGACCGTTTTTAAAAATTCTTTCACTATTCGAAAGCTACTTTATCCACGAGTAACATCTAGGCTAAATTTTATTTTGGAAAAAGATAGGGTTCCGTAAGATATAGTATTTGGGTTTTTCGGACGCAAGGTGTAAAAAATCATGTTACATATAATTTATATGACAGAACAACGTTTGCCGAGTCAGCTGCAGAGTTATAAATAAAATAAATAAACACTGACTACAAACAAAGGTTTTTACCGGGATTTTTTTCGAGTAAAGTGCTGTGGCTGTTTTAATTATTCGACAATTATTCCTAGTGGATATTGTTATGTAAAATTGGTGTAGTTTTGTATCTCAAGTCTCTGTAGATTGGGTCAATATGTGGACACATTGAATCAGGCAATCTCGAAATGGTGCTGGAAATTTTATTGAAGTATTGACTACCTCAGCGAAGTTTGCCAAGAAGGCTAACTCGAGACATTTGCTACCTAACACTGAAAAAGATTCAGAATGTGTTACATCTGCGTGATAGTGGGGAACAAAGTGACTATAATTGTAGGAAGACAGGCCCTAAAGGCCTTAGTATCCATTGAAAAAGATTATTTAAAAAAAAACTAATGCGATATTTTAAAGAATTCATATCGTCTGTTGAGATTAAGATGACTATCAGGCCAATGGGTGCGAGTAATTTTATATATCAATTAGCATCTGCCAGCGGCTTCGCCCGAATGAATGTAGAAAAAAAGTATATGTAACTCACTGAAAATTTACCTTACTAAGGGTAAAAGATTTTTTGAAATCGCTCAAGTAGAAAAACTATACGAGTACAAGTTAAATTGCAACAAACAAAAAAAAGCACCTTTCCTCTTCATAATAGTACGATTCGCTGCTGAGATCGAGCTATTATAAGCGAGATAATTTTCTAGTCGCCTCCGATTTCAGTTTGGATCGTGGTTGAAATTCAACTTGCTAATTGATTTAGGTATTTTCTTTTAGAGGTGAATGCTCCATAGTGTCCTTGGTCTAAGAATCATATAAAATATTAGGTTCTATATAAAAATGTGTTTTAGGGCCTGTTTCACAATGTCCGAGTAAGCACTACTCACTGAATAAATTCAAAAATTTGACAGAATTTGTATGAAATTATCTGTCAAGTAAGATACTCGGAACTTGATCATAGGTGGTGAAATAGGCCCTTAGAATCTTAAATTATGCTATCGTTATAATGTATAGTTCTTCTATACGTGTGTCACCTATTTACTCCTAAACAGCTAGACCGATTTGAACTTTATAATAAATCCGTGGATTTGGATGACATTTTGTGTGTACATTCGAGAAGGTTCCTAGATAGTTTAAAATACAATACTTAAAACAATCGTATTTTAATATTTTTTTTCAGAAAATGCTAGCTATCGGACAATACAACATCTATCACGATCGTAGTATATTTATAAAATGTAATTAGAATTAAAACAAAGTTAGAAATATTAGTTTATAGTTTGAAATACAGAGAAAAGAAGCAAATACCGTACTATTTTAATAGAAAATCTCAAAGGACTTTGATAGGCAATATTTCTTCAAGATCCGACCCATTTTTCCGACTCACTGTTTGTCAACACGACGCACCCTGGATTTCAGCGACTTGCCATCCAATCTTTTATTCGAATCACAAAATCGCTTTCCATTTTTATTACGTTCCTTTTTCGAATAACCGTATTATTCGAATTCGAATTTTTAATCGATAATTTTCTTAGCACGTTAAGCGGTAGGTCCCGGCTGTCATTTGTAGATCTTTGGCAGTCGTTACGGATAGTCAGATACCAGTAAATCTGACTCCAGTCTTGCTATAAAGTACCGTGCTACCCCAGTTAATGGATTGTGGAGGTCTGGTAGGCAGCCGCTCCTCGTAAAATACTGGTATTCAGCTAAATCCGACTTGACTAGAAGCCGATCCCAATATACTCGTAGTTGGGAAAAGGCTAGATGAATGATGAGTCGATGATTTTCTTAATCTATGAACGCGATCTCTTGAGAAAAAAATGAGTAGATATTAATTTACTCTGATTATCAAAATTAATTATAAATTATTAATGCTTATTATTATGAATACAAGAGAAATCCTTAGCTTATGTTTTAATAAATTTCAATCTAAAGCCTAAAGCTTTACGCGCGTTTTTCCAAGTATTAACACTTATACGAGGAAAACTAGGATAAATTAGGAGATTTCGACTAAAAGTTTCCGATCTCTTTAAGGAAAATGTCCCAAAAACAGGAGGAAAGGGAAGGGCTTACAAGCAATTTCGTGTATATCGAATAATGATCTCGAAAACGTTATTCGAAGTCACATGTTATGTCCGTGTGTTACAAATTGGGAGCTTCCCTAAGGGTGTTTCGTACCTAATTCTGTCAATGTTGTTCTTTTCATTAAATGAATTGGTTAACATTTCCTCATACGCGTCAAATGATTGATGGACGGCAGCAAATTGGTTAATAAAAGTGCTTTTTATTATTTTTTATGGAAAGGGTAAAACTCGTGAGGTATTTTAAATTAAATTATAGAAAATAATGTTCCATTTTTTGTTTTGAATCAAAGTAAGTTATTATAAAAATCGAATTAAAAAAAAAAAAGAAAAAATATATTAAGACTCACCTTCTTTCACATCCAAAACACAGCCGCTCCAAAAACCACAGGCAAATACAATAAAATGAATTTCAAAAACAGAATATTGGAATAAACAACATAAATGGTATCACACACGATAAACCCTCAACCCGATAAAATAAAAAGTTATTCGAAAAAAAAACGCCAAAGAATCTACCAAGACAACACAGTCGTTAAAAAATTACAGCATACACGAAAATTTAATATCAACACTGAAATGAAAACTGCACATATTTTTATACAGGAGTCGTAATTCACGGTCACGCGCGCGGAGTACACAACCGTCCGCTGGCTCCGACGGGGACTGACTGGCGAAAAGCTATGTTTCCGAGCCTGCTGAAACTGTTGATTCCCCCCCGCGCCCCGCCGTTCCCCTATGACGTCTTGTCGGAAAAATTTCAGTGCACATCAGGACAAAATTGATGCCCTAACGGCCTTGCAAGCACCGTTTCTTTTTTGTTTGTATGTTGGTAGAGTAATAAATCGGCGTTTGTCGCGTGAGGTGTCATAAGATGTGTGAATCTTTTTGCTGGTTGCTTTTTTTTTGTCATGAATTGTAATTGCTTTTGTGTTCTTTTTTTGTATTTTCGAATGAAAATGGAATTTGTTAGGATGGCGTTCTGTAGTATTGTAACTATGGAAAAAGATGTGACTTATTTTTGTTTAGTTAGTATTTTTTGAGGTTGTAATTCATCAAATGACTTTTCGCGATGTAGTGCGGAGAGAAAGGGGGTGTTAGACTTTTACTAACTAAAACCATTTATTTATTTATGTGTTTTGTTATTTTTTTTGAGGTTGGAAATCATCTAGTAACTTTTCTCACTCTACGGTGGAGTGGGAGTACTTACGAGTCAGGTATTTGCTGACTAAAACACCTGTTTTCTTCAGTTGCCGTATACGTTCTAGGACGGGCTTCCTTTTCAGAAATTCCCCGTGGCCCTAGCGGGCATTAGCCTTGCTGGGCCCCAACAGTTTTGCTAACATCTCTTTTCACCAGAATCCGTTGCAGAGACCTCCCCAAACTTACCATGTGTTTTTATTAGTTTAGGATAGATTTGTTCGAAGAAATATGGAATACCTATATACGAATGGCGTTTTGTTGTACTATAAAATTTATTTTTTGTTAGTTTTTTTTAACTTTTTTTGCTGTAGGGTAGAGCATGAGGGCATGTCAGACTTTTACGACTAAAACCCATTAAAACCACACCTGTCACCTTCAATTGCCGTAAACTTTCTAGAACCATGAATTAAGTTTTCAGGATTTTCCTGTGGCTCAAGCGTTCATTGGCCTTGCTAGGCCCCTACAGTTTTACTGACATTTCTTTTCGCCTGAATTCAGTGCAGAAACCTCCCGAACTTACCATGTGTATAATATTAGTTTAGGATAGATTTGTTCGAAGAAAAATTGAATTTGTAAGAATGGCGTTCTGTTGTACCATAACCGTAGAAAAAGATGTGATTTATGTTTTGTGTTTTGCAAGTTTTTTTTTTAATCGTCCAATGACTTTTCATACTCTAGGCTGGAACGTGTGAGCATGTCAGACTTTTTCTAACTAAAATCACACCTGTGTCTTTCAGTTACCGTATAAGTTCTGGACCATGAGCTTTGTCTTTTTCAGTTGCCGTATACTTGCTAGGACGGGCTTCCTTTTCAGAATTTCCCAGTAGCCTTAGCGAGCATGGGCCTTTCTAGGCCCCTACAGTTTTGCTAACATCTCTTTTCGCCAGAATCCAATGCAGAAACCTCCCGAACTTGCCATGTGTTTCTATTAGTTTAGGATAGATTTGTTTGATTTCATACATAAGGGGTGCCCAACTTGTGATGCGGGATTGTTCGAAACAGTTACTGTGACCCTGGAACACAAATGGCAACAGAAGGAACTTACGTGGGTGTTTTTCTTTTATTTGTTATATAGGCTTTTTTCGTAGTTTGACTTCATCATCATAATCATCTGCCTAGCCTTTGCCCAACTATATTCGGGTCGGCTTCCAGTCAAGCCGGATTTAGCTGAATACTAGTAGGTATTAGAGCGTTTTCACATTATCCGATCCGATATCGGTGTCGGACGCCGATCCGATATCGGGGTAAGTAAGACCGTTTTCACATCTTCCGATCCGATATCGGTATCGGACGCCGATACGATATCGGGGTAAGGTAAATGTATGAGATATGTACCTGTCTTTCATATTGTCCGACCCGATATCGGATATCGGAGCACAGCTTTTCATACATTTTACTTACCCCGATATTGTATCGGCGTCCGATACCGATATCGGATCGGAAGATGTGAAAACGGTCTAAGAGCGTTTCCGCATTATCCGATCCGATATCGGTATCGGACGCCGATACGATATCGGGGTAAGTAAAATGTATGAAATGTTGTGCTCCGATATCCGATATCGGGCCGGACAATATGAAAGACAGGTACATATTTCATACATTTACCTTACCCCGATATCGTATCGGCGTCCGATACCGATATCGGATCGGAATATGTGAAAACGGTCTAAGAGCGTTTCCGACCCGATATCGGATATCGGAGCACGGAATTTCATACATGACAAAAAAAATGAAAGCCATTTTCGCTATACGCCAGCTGTGCGAGAAATACAGAGCTGCACATAAAAACTTGCACATGGTATTAATTGACCTCGAAAAGGCATACGACCGGGTACATCGTGAGGTTCTGTGGTGGGCCCTTAAGGAGAAAGGTGAGCCTGTGAAGTATACAGTGCAGTTGATCCGATCGACACATCATGATCGTACAGTCGGTGTAGTATCTAAGTCCGGTCTACAGTAGGCACCAGTAGCAGTTTGAATGTGGCGGTCGGCCCACATCAGGGGTCGGCTCTCAGCCCTTAACTCTTCCTGCTGATAATGGACGCTTTGACGTTAGACATTCAGGAAGAGGCCCCCTGGTGTATGCTGTTTGCCGATGACATTGTGCTGGTTGCCGAGAGTGGCCTTGAGGTTCAAAGCAGATTGGAGGTTTTGTAGCAAAGATTGGAGAGTGTTGGCCTGAAATTGAGTAGAACCAAAACAGAGTACTTGTTCTGCGATTTCGGCGGTCCCTCCAATCTTTCGCCTTTAGTTCTCGCTAGGACGCCCATACCGATTTTTTCCGACTTGCTGTACCTCGGTTCGCTTGTCCAAGGAGATGGTGAGGTAGACCGGGACATAACACATCCGAGCAGGATGGATGAAATAGCGACAGGTCACGGGAACAACTTGTGATCCACGGATGCCCCTCAAGTTGAAGGGTAAAATCTACAAGTCCGTGATAAAACCTGTCATACTGTATAGATCAGAATGTTGGGTTATGAAAAAGATGGATGAAAAAAGGTTGTAGTGGAGATGAGAATATTGAGATGTGTGGTGTGAAAAGAATGAACAAACTGAGAAATGAGTGTATTAGGGGAAGTTTGAAAGTGGCGCCAGTGACTGAAAAGTTGGAAGGAAATCGTTTGTCTTGGTATGGTCATGTGAAGAGAAGGGATGAAACGCATGTTACTAAAAGAGTTTTGAATTTACATGTGGATGGATGGAGACAGATAGGGAGGCCAAAGAAAAGATGGATAGATTGCGTAAGGACCGATAAGAAAGAAAAGCAAGCACTTTACGATCAACATACAAGGCTCGCATTTGCGCGCAGCGACAAGCAGAAGAACGAGCGCGATAAATGATAGGTACCGGACGGATACCATTGATTAGAATGTATTATAATACTTAATAAATGTTGATTTCATATTTCAGGTAGTTTTATTTTATTTGAATCGGCCATTATTGGGTATTAGAATAATAATAATTAAGTTCCTACTAATTCTATGTGTAACAGGATTATTTATTAGTTAGAATTCAATTGATCTATGATTATAAATGGTTCTTAATACAAAAAAAAATACATATATGGGTTTTTACGACATTAAATATGACCCTTATGGTTACCAAAAATGGATATACGACCCCCACAGTTTTTTCAAAGTACATTTTCATGGGGTGTATAAACCAAACATTGATTTTTTCTTATACGTAAATGCAAGCTAACTTTAAAACTAAAGAAGATAGCTGGGTTTTGATGATTTAACCTTTTTCATCTGCAAAATGTAAGAACCTTTCTCATAGATCATTTTTTTATAACTTCAAAAGGAAAAAAGTTAAAATTTTTATTTAAAAAAAAAATAGTTTTTCTGTTCTACTGAAAAGTCGGGTTTTGGTTTATACGACCTTTCTACCCAAAGGTATCGATATGGATATATTGCGTACGATAAACTTCATAAGTTAGATAAAATACTTTAAAATAGGTACTCCAATGTCACCTGCGTTTACTTACTAACCTAACTTAACTTCCATGGGTTGTGCAAAAGAGAACTCCAGGATCTTGGAACGAAGGCAAAGAAGAAACATAAATAATACAAAAAAATATCTATTTTTTTTAAATGTTTCTATTTTTGTATGTTCTTGTAAAAATGTAAAGAATGTGTGTTGACAAATGAATAAAGGGAATAATAATTAGTTTAATTGTTTCTCATACAATTATTTATAGCACATAATTGAGGCAAGCCCCGGTAAGTTATAAATATACATACTTGTGATAGGGTTACCTCGCAACTTTATTTTTTTAAATACCATGGACTAGTGCTTGACTGCAATCCCACCTGATGGTAAGCAGTGATGCAACTTCCCATGGATTACGTTCAATCAATCAATCAATCAATCAATCAATTTTATTTGCGTAATATGGGTTTACAAAAGATGTTTATCACAGGTACAGTTTCACCACATTCAGCATATTTGCATGCAAATTTATAATATAATGTCATAAGAAATACATTGATAAAAGTCAATCCAAATAGAAATAATTATTAATGATATTACAAAAAGTCAAATGGTATATGATTAATTAAATGTCAAAATATATCAATTTTAAACTAAATAAGTGTCAAAATATATCAATTTCAAACTAAATAAAATGTCAAACTAAATAAATGTCAAGCTAAATAAATGTACAACAAGGTAAATAAATGTCAAACTAAATAAATGTCAAAATAAATAAATTTGAATTGCAATTACATATTTAATTAAGTTGCGTTACATTTTGTCATTGAGGTACTCCTTAACTGAATAGTAGGCCTTATCTATAAGAAAGGACCGAAGTTTATTTTTAAATGAATTGACATTATTTGAACTGCGTATAATTGATGGTAGTTTATTATATATGTTTGGGCCCATGCGGACAAAGCTTTTGTTTAGAAGCGCAGTTTTACTAGGAGGAACGCATAATTTATCTGCGTGACGCCTTCTAGTACGATATTCAAACAGTTCCAGATTACAATGAATAAATAGTGCTGTCTCGTAAATGTAGATGCAGGGCAGTGTTAATAGTTTTAATCTCTTGAAATAAGGTTCACATGAATCGGTTTGAGTTAGGTTACATATAGCCCTTACGCATCTTTTTTGTGCCCTGAACGCACTTTCCAAATCCGTGGAGTTACCCCAAAAAATAACGCCGTATCGAAGAGTAGACGATACAAAGCCATGGTAAGCAGTTACCAAGGTTTTAATATCGACGATTTTACTAAGACTACGTAAAGCAAATGAATAACTGTTTACTTTATTACTTATGTGCTCTATTTGTTTTTTCCAAGTCATTTTTTGATCTATGTATAAGCCTAAAAACTTTGTTGATTCTACTTCTTCTATTATGTGACCGTCACAATTGATGTTTAAGTCCTCTCTCGCTTGTCTCTGCCTAAAGTTTATAGCTTTTGTTTTACTAATATTAATTTTTAAATTATTACTTATTAACCAATCAATTGTATTATTTAATGTCAAATTTATATTATTAAGAATGTCATGTTTGTTATGCGAGTCAAAAAGAATAGTACTGTCGTCAGCAAAGAGAGTCATGGGATTGTCAGTTACACTTGGTAGGTCATTAATGTATACTAGGAAAAGCAATGGTCCTAATACACTGCCTTGTGGCACGCCATATTTGACATGCCTCTGGGTAGATTTATAGGTTGTCATATTTTTTGTCCTTGGGCAAATTTTTGTGATTTCTGTTTGTTGTAGTCTGTCAGTCAAATAGGATTTTAGTAATTTATGTACGTTTCCTCTAATACCAATTGCATAAAGTTTGTCCAAAAGTATGTCAAATTTAACGCGGTCAAATGCTTTGGTCATGTCCATAAATAGGGCAACAGTTGGACATCGCTTATCCATGTTACTTAGAACGCGCTTGCAAAAACTATATATCGCTTGGTTGATTGACTTGTCTTTCCTAAACCCCATTTGTTCTTTAGCAAGTAGATCATTATTTTCAAGGTAATTGCAAAGGCTGTTACAGATTACTTTTTCAAAGATCTTAGAAAAAATTGAAAGTAGTGCAATTGGGCGATAGTTGTTCATGTTATCTTTGTCACCTTTCTTATGTATGGGCTTTATAATTGAGATTTTAAGGTTTTTAGGAAATGTACCTTTTTCTATAGTCAAGTTTACTATGTGCGTTAGTACGGGTGATATTATACAAGCTACTCTTTTTATAATAATAGTTTTAATTCCATCGTACCCCACACTAGAAGTATTTTTTAATGAGATTATGATTTTGTGAATTTCAACTGGATCAGTAGGTGGCATAAACATTGATTTGCTATGAGAGGGGGGGCATTTGAAAGCGGGGGCTTTATCTTCTGGTATTATTTGATCAATAAAATGATTGTTAAAGTAAGCCACTATTTTGTTAGGGTCATGAATTGGTTTATCATTAATTTTTATGTATTCAATCTGCATTGTTGAGACATATTTAAAAAGAATAAGGGAAAATAATAATTATAAACTAGGATAATACAATGTTATTGAGAAATATGTGTAGAGATTGTGTGGGTGTGTGTATGTGTGTGTAGTGAAGGTTGGTGTGTGATGTGTGTCGGTGTGGATAGGTTTGTGTGTATTAATGGATAATATAATATAGGATTGGGTTTTAGTCAGTAAAAGTCTAACAGGACCTCCTGCTCCGCCTTAGAGCGAGTGATGACATTGGATGATATCCCACCTTAAAAAACTCCTCTGTTTAACTTAATAATGCTTCATTATGAACTCTAATCCTGCCGTTACATTTTTGAGAAATATATGTACAGTAATCTTGTCTCATAGGCGATTGGATTGGCACTCCCTGAACGCCTGAGAGAGGTCGACATCGTCGGTATCGACTGCGACGAAAGTGTTGTGACGGTCTTATCATGTTCACGGTGCTAACTTGTTCAGAGATCACCAAAGACAGAAAGGTTTTGAAGAAAACAGAGGAGGAAAAAAGTCTTTAGTCAAAATGTGCAATAAAAAATGTGGAACGCTTACACGATTTGATATATGTAAATGCGAATGGGCCATGCTAGTCTTCCCTGTATAGTTCCAATTTTAGTATAGGGTAAACCAGCTAGACATGATCCACCTGGAATAGATTAAAAATAAATACATAAATCACACTCACATCAAACAGATCACATCATCATCGCATTTTAAAATATATCATAGGTTTGCTATAAGAAAACCCAATGGTGGGTTAAGCTCACCTTGTTTCTTAGGTGTGGTGATCATCTGACTGACACATGACTTCTACCGCTCTGGGTGGAGCGGGAGGGCGTGTCAGACTTTTACTGACTAAAACCATCTGTGTCCTTCCCTTTGCCTTTTACGTTCTAGGACTACGGGTTCCCTTTTCAGAAATTCCCCTTGGTCCTAGATTACGGGCATCAACGCTGCTGGGCCCCTACGGTTTGCTGACATCTCTTTGAAGCGCGTAGATCTTTATGCGCTGTTGACGACTGGGCTCGGTCTGTTCGGTTACCAGACAGCCGGACGGCGAGCTACCCATTGCTCGGCGACCACAAGCCCGCGCCTGCCGTGGCTGGTAGTCAGGGCCGGAATCTAGGCGGCTGGGGCGTGAGTTAAAATTTGTTCTCTCACGCGAGCGGCTCGCCTGTGTACATCACCTGCCCAATTTTTATTTAGTGTGTGTATTACGGGTATGTGTGCCAAAAATGATTTCCTTTCTTTCTTTCTTTACTTTTAGTTTTTATTTCTTTCTTCATTTTTCATTCTTTCATTTCTTCCTCTTTTTATCTCTTTTTTCTTTCTTCCTTTATCTTTCTTTTAGTTCTGTAGACTCTTGAAATACAAAACTCCACTAATTGTACATCACAATATCCATAGGAATCAATCTAGAAATAATTGAAACCGCTACTAAAGTCACTCGAAAAAAGTTCTACCAAACACTCCGTTTGCAACTTTTTGACAATTGTTGACATAATAGCTAATGGAATGAAGGAATGTTAGTTTAGCTAGATCCTCTTATCTCATGAGTGACCTAGACGACAATCGCATTTGTTCTCCAAGCGGATATGTCAATACTCTATAAGGAACTTGTTAATTCTGTTTGCAGTCTAAGGCTGCTTTCCAACTTTATCGTGGCAACCTGATAATTGTATAGTCTTAAGTTAACTTGGAGATCAAGAAATGTCGTCACGACAAAGTAGGAACGCGGCCTTAGAGTTTCTATTATTTCGCTATAGTTAGACAGCGTCAGGAACTTTGTCGAGACGAAAAGCAATCGTATAATTCAGTGTCGTGGCTTATATATTTCAATAGAGGGAGAGACATACAGGACGACACATTGACTGTCGTCTACTTTTTTTGCGGTGACAATAGATTTTCATGATAGTGGGAACGGCTAGCACGACTGTTGTAAAACCGATAAAAATTAGTCGGCTATAATGTTTTGTAGTTGGCTACTGATGCAAACGATAAAGCAACTGCCGTGAAAAGAAAAGATGTCGCTGTTGATACAATGGAAACAGCTAGAGACGAATAGTCATCGGACGATAAATTAACCGATACGACATAGTGGGAACGCGACTTTAAGCAGAGTCAGAGATAATTTTCGTTTGTTTTAGTTTATAATCCATCACTAAACGTTTAATACCAATTTTTCGTATTCTTTTTAAATCCACGCTCACATGATACCTTAGACATTATGTTGTTATTTTCAAAAGAATTCTTCTGTTCTTTGAGGAACCGGAGGGAATGGCAGACTTTTACTGACTAAATCCTACTTGTGATCCTCCAATTACTGCTGAATCGCTGGTGCTGAATCAGGAATAGCTTGGGTGTCGAAACTTTTGGTGCCAAAAATCTAGGTGCCGAAACGAGAATACTTCAATTATGGGTTAAGCTCGCCATTGTACATCACCTTTTTCATTTTTTGTAAATATTTTGTAAAATAAAGAATATTACATTATTTACCTACTTCTATTCTTAGGCTATTTTAATACTCCCATTTACGCAGTGATTAGCCCCCCAGGCGAGACTGGAGGGTACAATAATAAAGATCAGATGACAAGCGAGATCTCCGGAGATGACGTCACTAAACAAAACACACTTTGTTGTGACTGATCTGATTCGTGTCCACAGATACTGTGTCATCGTTTGCGTAAGTTATGTACCTACACTTGTAGAATGATAAGCAACTTACAAAAATATATTGCTTTGTATGTTATATCATAGTATGTTCTTTTAGGCTATTTTTAAATTCCAGGCGAGAAACGCCCGTGGTGAAAGCTAGTCCATCTATCAATATTGATGTTGAAAGCAGTGGTGGCCCAGTGATAATTGCCTTGACGAGTTGTACGAGGTCCTGGGTTCAAACCCAGCCAGGCGCACTCTTTTTTTTCTTCCTGCTCTTATCTCATATTCCTCGAGGTCAGCGCAACATGTTTTTTTCTTCCATTCTGTCCTGTCATCCGTCACACTCTCACTAAGGGCCTGTTTCACAATGTCCGAGTAGGCACTACTCACTGAATAAATTCAAAAATGGAACAGAATTTGCATGAAATTATCTGCCAAGTAAGATACTCGAAACTTAATCATAGGTGGTGAAACAGGCCCTTATTCTCTTTTCTTTCATATCACTCTTCACACAATTCATCCACCTTTTCTTTGGCACTATTTTGAGTAATTTTGAATCATGGGCCAAAAAGGCCCCTTCTATAGAGAGGAAGCTAGAGTCCCAGCAGTGGGAACACAAGGTCGATTATGCTTATGCTCATAGCAAGATCTACGAATAACAACCGGACCAAAAACTTTACTTTCTTTCTAAGGCACGGGGTGTCAGTAATATCTTTCTTAAATAAACTTACAAAAGTACTGCTGCTGAGCTGGAGGTCTGGTAGGCAGCCGCTTTTCTTAAAATACTGGTACTTATTCAGCTAAATCCGGCTTGACTGGAAGCTGACCCCAATATAGTTCTAGTCCAGTCATTTACCTAAGCTTAATTAAGGTAAGAATCTCGGAATTCGAGATACCCAGCTGTAAGTCTGTAAATAGTTGTATATTGGCACCCTAAAAGTAGTCTCAAAACCTACATATGGTAGGGTGTACGCAAGTATTAAATTTTAATTTTTTTTACACCAGGTCAAGCTAAAGTTGGCTAAAAGTAAAAATGTTCAATAAATTTGGGTAATCACATAATAATAAAACACAAAAGAGATAGAACGTGCGAACTTTAATTGTATAATCCGGCAGGGTCAAAGCCTCTGGGACCTGAAACGAAAGGCAAAGAAGGAATAAGTAGCTAATTCGAGCTGTGGAGGGGCCTGGTGACCTGTAACACAGGTTTCCAAAAACCTATATTAGGCACCAGTCTCTTACAAAGGTGGATTATAGCTGAAATATGTAATTTCTTGTAAACATTAATTTTAAGTCACCTTGTGAAGAGAGAGTAAATGGCAATTTATTATTATTATAATAAACGAGCGGGTTTTAGTCAGTGTAGTCACTTAAGTCTGACACCAGCTCTGCCCGAGAGGAAGTCATTTCCCTACTAAAAAGGCATCTTTTCTAATGAAAAGATGCCTTTTTATGGCATCTTATCTTTTTTCTTTTTATCTCATCTTATCTGGCATCTTTAAGGCATCTTTTCTAATGAAAAGATGCCTTTTTTAGCAGGGAAATGACTTCCTCTCAGTCACGTAATCGTGACTGTGCCATGTGTACGTCAGTCAGTTTAATGACCTTATCATGAATTAAACTGATAAGAGCTGTTTTGGCTTGGAAATTATCAGAAAGATGACACAAACACATTATATTTAGATTTCCGCAGAATCTTTCAGTGAGTAAGTAATAGACTGATGACACAATATATAGCATATCGATGTTCACGGGGAACAAAATGCCACCTAGCAGCTTTGGACTCGGTAAAAAGGTGTGCGAAGAGACTGATTAGTGACACAGTTTTTTTTTAAATGGATATCAAGTAATGCTTGACCGCGATCCCACCTGATGGCAAGCAGTGATGCAATTGTAGATGGTGAAGCGCACTCGTTTATTAAGAGTATCTTGCTTAAACCATTGGACAACTCATTATGTTATTGAAACCTTTAGCCCTTTTGTACACGACACGTTTTTCGCAGTTTATGTACAAGAGGCCTTTCTGTCCAGACTAAGGGTGCGTCCACACTGAATGCGCGGTGACTGGAGCCTAGGCGGGCGCGGTGAGCGGGCGCGTGCGGTGGCCACAGTGACGCGCGAGCTCTTGTAGCTGTTCGACGTATATCACCGAACTGATCGACCGAATTGTTTTGATATCACCGCTACACGCGCATTAGGTCGCTTGTTGACAAGGCCCGTAGTGCAAAGGGGCGTTTCATATGTTTGATATTTCGCACCCGTCATCGCAACCGCGTTAGGCTTGTATTGTGGACCCCGCCTAAGCGTTTCGCCTCGTCATTTTACCGCGCGGTCTTTCCGTCTGATTTTAATTTATCTGTCTTCAAGGCCAGACTGGAAGTAAAGATCTTAATAAATTTGTGTGCTTCACCACCATCAACAGTTGCATCACTAATTTATGTCAATTAAAAACAAAGAAATAAGCCGGTAATCGCAATTTAGGTACTTAAATTTGAAGCAAAATGTTTTGGGTTTTTGGATATAAATCTTATCTTATTGGTAATTATGATAACATGATAGGAAAGCAAATTTTTATAAGAACAGTTTAGAGTATTACGGGAGGAGCTCGTGGCTAGATAATAACAGCCGCACAGGTCGATCTCCAAGGTTAAGCAACGCTTGCCTAGGTTGGTCTGTGGATGGGTGACCATCTTACCATAACGAGTTTCCTCCGTGCCTCGGAAAGCACGTTAAGCCGTTGGTCCCGGCTGTCATTTGGAGATCTTTGGCAGTCGTTACGGATAGTCAGAAGCCAGTAAATCTGACTCCAGTCGTGCCATGAAGTACCGTGTCACCCCAGTTAATGGGTTGTGGAGGTCTGGTAGGCAGCCGCTCCTCGTAAAATACTGGTATTCAGCTAAATCCGGCTTGACTGGAAGCCGACCCCAATTTAGTTGGGAAAAGGCTAGGTAGATGATGGAGTTTACAGTATAACGTGTAATTGTAAAATACAGGGTGTGTCAGATATCGACGCACAAACGAATACCATGGATTCAGTACATGATTCTGGACATCCCGGTGATGGAAATATTCCTCAGGTTACTCCTAATTTTTATTATTCTTTTTAATTTTAAACAGTATAAAATCGTTATTCTATTCGATGGTCAAACGCAAGCCTATCAATATAAAAATAAGTAATAACAATAAGTATAATTCTGTTAACATATCCGCAACACAACACACATTGCCAATTTATTTCCCATCCGCAAATATGATCGATGATATTTCAGCTATAGAACAAATGCCAGTGATTTATTCGACAGTTTTTTTTTTTTCTCAAAAGGTTACAAACTGTGGAAATAAATTCATATGATATACGCGTTAGGTCTCGTTCCATGTTTCTTTCGAGTGATTTAGTAGACTTTTAGTTTAGCGACAACATTGTACTTACCAGGGTTGCTAGACGTGAAAATGTTTATAAATAACATCAAGTATTTTCTGGGGAATTTGTTGTAATATAATATAGCTGGTAGGTATTCCCTTAAGGGTTTGGAAGAGGTGAAAGTACTTTAAAAGGCCCACGAGGGCCGATGGCTGTCAGTTTTTTTTGAGGTAGAAAATCATTCAATGACTTCTCCCGCTATAGGGTAGAGCGGCAAGGCCGGTCAGATTTTTACTGACTTTGTCTGTCCTTCAGTTGCCTTAAACTGTGTTCTAGGACTACGGGTTTCCTTTTCAGAAGTTTCCGGTCATCCTAGCAAACATCGCCCATTCTGAGCCCCTACGGTTTTGTTAACATCTCTTTGAGACACACGTGGAACAATACATGAGGTCGACGACTTGGGCTTTGTCCGGATGGTCACCGAAAGTTTGGACGACGAGCTAACCATTGCTCAATGTCTGCAAGTCCGTGCCAAAGGCAGATGAGTAATGCCTGCCAGGAGTGCGGTATTGTTCGTAAGTTGTTTTCTAGATAGAACGCAAAAGGCTAAAAATGGAAGAACACGGGTAGGGCCGAAGCCTCTGGGGAAAACAGGAAAGTCCGAACAGCTGTCGCCGTGTCCCCCAGATCGAAGGCAATGAAGGAACGGGGTGGGGTTTAGTCAGTACGAGTCCGATGCGCCCTCCCACTCCGCCCAAGAGCGGGAGAAGTCATGCTGATGATTCCCCATAAAAAAAAAACTCCACCTAAAAATAAAGATACAATTTATAAACAAACTTTACAAAAGTGTACTTTTGGATCCTTTCCGAGTTCTTTCAGCAACAGTAACGTTTAAAACAATGCTAAATATCATGTGCCTGCAAACGCCACTCGAAGCGCGATACATCACGGTTTGAGAAAAACCCGTAGATTTATTTTCACATTTTTAGGGTTCCGTAGCCAAATGGCAAAATCAGAACCCTTATAGTTACGCCATGTCTGTCCGTCCGTCCGTTCTCGCTTAATCTCTGCGACCGTTAGCACGAGAAAGCTGAAATTTGGTACCAATATGTATATCAATCACGCCGACGAAATAGTAAAAAAAAAATAGAAAAAAATGTTTTATTAGGGTAGCCCCCTTACATGTAAAGTGTTTTTTTTTAATTTCAACCATATCGTGTGATAAATTGTTGGATAAGTATTCAAAAAAGAATAGGGGTTTAATGAAATATTTTTTTGATAAACTCAATAATTTCGGAAATAATCGCTCCAAAAGTACAAAACAGTGTGTCCCCGGGCCCCCTCTAACTTTTGAACCATAAGTTTAGAAAATATGAAAACATCTGGAAATTAGAGCTTTATAAAGATTTTCTAGGAAAATTATTTTGAACTTGATGTGACGAACAGTTTTTGAAAAGATGGGGACACTTATTGTGACGGACGGGAAACTAGGGAACCCTACACTGAACGTGGCCCGACACGCTCTTGGCCGGTTTTTTTTATTATTATTTTTATTTAAAGGATTTTCGTACACTAATACGACAATGTCAATCCTATTATATGTATTTCACACTTTAATCACAAAAAAATCTACTGTCTTAAATCTATGAAAGAATATACTCGTAGTTACTACAATTTAGGTTTGGCTAAGATACCATTAAAAATGTCGGAGACATTCATTGCGGTCAACTTCAAAGACTTTAACATGTTTCTCTTGTCTGTGTATCATATTAATTGTTGGCAATCTTTGATCTACGCCTTTGACTGTCAGTTTGACAGTAGTTTATTTAATCACATTGTGAGGTAATGAAGATCACATGACACAAAACAGCTTGAAGCATTTATGCGTAAAATTGAAATGATAAATTAATTAAATCTGATGTTTATTTGAGTTCCAACGTTGTTCTGAACTAACAATGAACTGTAAAATGCAAAATGCCCTGGAATAGCACATACTGGCTTTGGGTCATTTTCTTATTTTCACATAGGCGTCGGCGTTGGCAGAAGCTATAAACCCTTATAATTATAATAAGAGTATTTTTCTATCTGTTCCCAATAAACTCGGAAACTGCTGAACAGATTTTCACACAGCTGTCACCAACAGACGAAGTATTCATGAGGAAGATTTATGTGTATAATACATAAATATTATAGTAGTGAACAGCTGAGAATTTCATAGATTTGAAACACCTGTGCTTTGGTACGGGCAGCCTAACTATAAATATAAAACGAGAAACCGACTGAATCATATATCGAGGCATAGCCAAAAGTAATGAGACTAGGAGCGTAAAATTTTACGCAAGGTTTCCTTTTACAGAGGGAGCACTAAGAGATAATTTATTTTATTTTAAAGTAAGACTAAGGGCCTGTTTCACCACCTATGATTAAGTTTCGAGTATCTTACTTGGCAGATAATTTCATACGAACTCTGTCACATTTTTGAATTTATTCAGTGAGTAGTGCCTACTCGGACATTGTGAAAGAGGCCCTAACAGAAGTAAAATGGTATAAAGAGAGTAATACAATCAAATCGCTAATTATAAGCTCCAACAAAGTCATTGATAGAAAAAAAATCGATTAGAAATTCCCAAAGTTCACGCTGGATAGAGATGAAACGGGCTTCCAAAGTTTGTATTGAGAAACCTACTCTCCTGAGATCGAAGCTGCTAGCAAAACCTAGTAAATAAATAAATCCAAAGATATTACATTTGGCATCCTTACTAACCAGAAAACCGTGGATGTCTTGATATCGTGGCAAGCTGTGAAGGAAATGAAGCGCTCCGGGACTTGTGCTCTGAACTTGTATTGCATTTCAACTTCATTCAAATACACGCTGCTAACTTTATGCTGGGAAGCTGAGAAAAGATTTTTGTTGTATGTTTCAGGAGCGTCGAGCATTAAAAGAATACCTACATTAAAAAGTGCAAAATAACTTTCATTTTGGAAGTCGATGTTTCTACGATAGTTTTGTCTCTTCGTTATTTAACACATACTTCCGAAATTAAAGTTATTTTGTACCTACTCTTTATTAGTGTTTTTCTAATAATTATGTCGGTAGTACTTTTTTGTCAAAAGTTTTTTACTTTCCACTTTTTAGTTATGGTGAAAAAAAATAATAAAATAAATACATACAGCGGACCATAGAACCTCCTCCTTTTTAAAGTCAGGAAAAAAAAAATCAGGCAAATAATATTAAACACCTAACCAGTTAGGACGCGGTTTGACGAAAGAAGTAAAATTTTACCTATTCAAGCTGCCCGCCCACGACCGACTTTTTGTAGGTCCGATTATCGTCGCGATAATCGTCACATATTATAATCCTATAGTATATTCTGACCGACTTTTTGTTGTGCGTGTGCGTTGCTCCATTACTAACAGTGTGTTCTATTTTTCGACTACAAAAAATCGTTCACCAATCGTCGGTCGTGGGCGGTACGGTGAAGGGTGCCCCCTTAAACCATAGATAACTCGCCGTTCGGACATCCTGACCAAGCCCGAATTGTCAACGGCGCCGGCGCCTTAGTGTCCAGGTACGCCTCAAAAAGATGTCAATATAATATATATCCCACAACTTTTCACACAACATCATCTAGTCCCAAGCTAAGCGGAGCTTGTGTTATGGGTACTAGACAACTGATAAACATACTTATTTATTTCTAAATACATACATATTATAGATAAATTACACCCAGACACAGAACAAATGATCGTGCTCATCACACAAACATTTGTCCTGGGTGGGAATCGAACCCACGACCTCCGGCATAGCAGTCAGGGTCACTAACCACTAGACCAACAGGCCAGTCTATAGGGATCCAACAGGGCTGAAAGCTACTAGAGGCATGGGTTGACTTCTGAAAGGGAAACTCGTGGTCCTAAAACGCAAGAGCTATAAAGAACACAGTTGTGGTTTTAGTGGTATTGCTTCACAGGACAAACAGTCCATCCTGCACTACCACCTGTGCTTTTCAGGGTTTATGCAAGGCCAATGACAGAGCCATACCAAATACTGTCAAGTACAGTCAGAAGTGCATCGACACAAAAAGGAGGAAGAGAAATTAAAGTAAAAGTCTGACACGTAATGTCTGTTTTTCATACCCTGAGACTAAAATGAAATTACAACACAAAAGAACTGACATCATTCCTATAGTAAGTTTGACATAACTTGTGTCAATTTAGTCTCAGGGTATAAAAAACAGACGATAGGTACTCCCGCTCTGCCCTAAACAGAAGTCGTTAAATTAGCCAACTTAAAAAAGAAAAACATATTCCAACCTAGCAGAGGTACTACGCTACCCTCTGGGCACTATGATGAATCCGATTATGTCCGAATCAAATTATTCCCACGTAATAATTTTCTTTTATTAAAAGATATTTTGCAACATATTTAATTTGTAACTGTTTAAATTGTAAGTAATATATTTATTTGAGTTCAATTACGAGACTTACTGAAACAAATGTGTAATTAATAAAACTGAATAAATATAATAATTACGGACATTGAGAGTTTTCTCTTAATTTCAACGTGATTTCTATGAATTATTGTGAATTTTTAAATGCTAATAAGTTATTTTCATGGTAAAATAATATACTTAATAAATATTTGAGATGGTTTCAATACGGTATCAGGCAGAGAGTCCAATATACATATTTTCAGCATTCGTTGCAATTTATGTAAAAAACAAAACTTATTTTTAGGGTTCCGTACCTCAAAAGGAAAAAACGGAACCCTTATAGGATCACTTTGTTGTCCGTCTGTCCGTCCGTCCGTCTGTCAAGACCCTTTTTCTCAGGAACGCGTGAAGGTGTCAAGTTGAAATTAAAACCATATATTGAAATCCGCGGTCTCTTGAAGTTGTACAAAAATCAAACTTGTAAGTTGACGGGAAAAAAAGATACGCCCGTTTATGTTGCAAAAAACATACATTTCGACACTGTCAAAAGAATCAAAACTCATAGGGTGCTTCCCGTTGACCTAGAATCTTGAAATTTGGCACGAAGCAAGGTATCATAGCACTAATATCGAGAAAAGTCTGAAAACTGAAAATTTTTAGTTACGTCACATGAAAAAAAAGTTGAAAAGTCTTCAAGACTCGATTCGAGAATTAAACTGTTTTTATAGGTAGGTTGGTACGAAACCCTCAGTGCGCGAGTCCGACTCGCACTTGCCCGGTTTTTTTAGCATTTGGTCCCTGCATAAAAAAAATCAATCATGAAAAATTGTTATAATTTCGTGAAAAACTTTGATATCGCGATGTAGAATAGTTCGTTTATGGTGACATAGATGTCGCTACCAGTCAAGTGTAACAGGTAGTTACTCAGATACCCGCGAAACGAGACACAATAGTAAAACAATAACAGCGCGGTCTCATAGGACCGGTTGGGGATTCAAACGTTAATTCTAGACAAGTGTACTTCATGGCCGACCATGTGGTCTTCTAACATTGTGTTAGTTTACCGTTATGTGAGATAGTGGTAAAACGCAAGCCTATCCAACCTAACAGCCTGAAAAAAAACCGTCCGCAGCAAAAAAGGACAATAAATTCAAGTCTGTCGAAGGGATATTTACTTTATATTAAGAATTTGTTATTATAGCGGCCAAAAAAAATGGCATGCTCATTCCCTATTACCCAATTCATAACTTCTTCATAAAAGGTTGGTTGAAAACAAAACCACACTTGCTCACTTACCTACTATATCTTTTGCGAGAGATATACTAATAGCGTGGAAAACTTTGATCCAATTATGCAGGATAGTTCGTATATTGCAATATAGATGTCGCTACCAGTCAAAAGTTTAGTATATTTTTTACACTAAAGTAAAAGTAAATTTCATTTACTCAGTGAGTAAATGAAATGAAAGAATGGATTTCATCCTACTATAAATTTGTTCCACCTATCTGCTCTGGTCTAACTAGGATTAAATACAGTGTTGAAATCCATTCTCTTTAAAATAACAATCCGGATTAGGCCGTGCCTTAATCCTTTCGCAGCTAATGGATTAAACAACTGTCTTAATAACAAAAGCAATGCTAAGCTAAATTGATTAAAAACTTTATACAAACGAACGTTAAGTCGTTTGCTATTTGAGGTTAATCCAGGGTGTGGTGATAAGTGATTAGCTTGGGATCTATCGGTGGCGAAGTTTTGACCATGGCCCTGGTACAGGCCATGGTCCAGAGCGAGTTTGGAGGTAGTGTGACAGAGAGTATAGTCCCACATACCTCCGTTGAAAAGAGAGGATCCTCCGACCGGACGAGGTGTTATGTCCGGTGGGCTACTGCCCGATAGATGATTTCGGGCTGTTGTATCTATTCAAATCGCGCGGAGAACTTTGCTTGCGCGATGCAGGATTCTGTGACGTCATAATTCTGTAGTAAATCGTGGTCGCTACACGAGGAGGAGTGGCAAGCGGTCACTTCCTTCTGCGAAGCAGTATTGCCAGCGAAGGAAGAGGCCGCTTGCATGAGGCAACGAATGTCCTCTCGCCTCGCCGCTGAGTTTCCGACCCCGACTACCAGCCACGATAGACGCGGGCTTGTGGACGCCAAGTAATGGATAGCTTGTCGTCTGGCTGTCTACCATACCGGATTCCTCTTTCACTGCTCGCTTCGTGTCGCTGTGGATTTTATGCTGAACATTCAGCCGATTTGCAAGGATTTGTTGGATTTTTTTTGTTTTCTTTTGGCACAAAGACATTTCTTTCTTTCTCCACTTAAAGAGAGAGATGGTGATAATGGTATGTTACCTAAATGACAAAAATGCCCTCTTTTGTCACAAAAATAATCTATTTTCTGCCGGAAACATAAGACACTATAATTTGATTGGTAGCGACATCTATGTCGCCTTATAGGAACTATCCTGCATAACTATCAAAGTTATCCACGATATTCAAATATTTTCTCCCGCGGGTGTTCATTTTCACACAGGTAGGGCCATTAGAGTCCAAAATTATGTTATGTATTATGTTATGTAAATGGCAAAAAGACACCTATTTCTCATAAAACTAAACTGTTTTGTACCGGAAATATATTAAACTATAATAAAACAACACTAAACGCTTGTCCAATTGACGTGGCTTCATCTGCAGACTGTACAAATCCCTGACGACGAACATTAGTGACAGAGCGCGTATTACGAACTTATCCTAGTCGCGTCACGATACTTCTACACGTCAACCCCTCGTCTCCACAGAAAGATTATAGTGGTTAAGTGGATTTTTGTTTTCAACCAACCTTTTAAATGGGAAGTGGTTATGAATTCGGTGAGGCTTTTTTATTATTATTAGGCTCGCGACTAACCACTTTTTTATGTTACTAAGTGTTTCGTGTTTGACCACTTTCTCACTTGATGGTAAGCGACAATGTGGCTGACGATGGAGCACGCTTGCCAAGAAGTCACCTATTCACTCTAGACTTAAAAACTCCTAAATTGTAGCTATCTCACTTTTTGATCGACGATTTTTGGAAAGTCCACTCACCACAACTCTGCTCCACTTACGGCCGAAATTAATAATCAATCTAATCTAATATTCTTGGATTGTAGATCAAAAATAAAATCCAGATATGTAATAAAGTGTGCCAATAAGCTATCCACGAACTGAAAGCGCAATCTTTAAAACCAAGCATACCTGTAGAGGTCGGATCACTGATAAATAATAGATTGGTCTCTTTTCGGAAAGAACAGTTTGAGCGTGTCAATAACAAATCCGTTGAATTTGACATTTTGCTTGGATCGGTGAAAACAATCCAAATTGTGATCTTAGAATTTTGACAGATTTCAGATTTACACCGTTTCCACTAATACGCAGTAGAGATTTCGAGCCCTGCCATAAGCTAATTCAAAGTCCGGTTCTCTACTCGTTTTATTTTTTGGCATAATCGGCCTTGTTATGTTCCCACTGCAGGGACACGGGCCTCTTCTTTAGGAGAGGGAAAAACTTATCATCATCTGCCTAACCTTTTCGGCTTTTCCTAACTATATTGGGGTCGGTTTCCAGTCAAGCCGGATTTAGCTGAATACAAGTATTTTACGAGGAGCGGCTGCCTACCAAACCTCCACAACCCATTAACTGGAGTAACACGGTACTTCATGGCAAGCCTGGAGTCAGAGAGGGAAAAACTTATACCACGCATATTATTTCCAATTTGCTAAACTGAAAGTGCTTGTCGTTATTAGTGTAATTAATTGTTCCACAATATGACGACATTAATTGGGGAAGCCTATGTCCAGCAATGTACCGAACGTACGCTTTTCGGCTGAAATGATGATGATTTCATAATATTAGTTGTTATGTTACATCAAAAATCAAACTTGACAGCCATCCCTCTAATTAAATCTATCTCAATGTTGGACACATTGAGATAGATTTAATCAGAGGGATGGCTTACAGTGGCTCGACTACCATCATGGATTTTAACTTTGATATGAAATAAAAAATTAAAATCCGTCCAGGGAGAGTCTCCCCAGCTTGGCTCATATAAATCTCAAAAACTAGGGCACCTATTGAAGCCCTTTTTTCTCCCAGTTTTAGACGCTAATCAGTCAGCATCAGTCGCCAAATATCACAGTTTGTAACTGGTTCAAAAGTTCTTAGGGTTCTTAGGTTGTTGGCATTGACAAAATCTCCCCGGCTTACCCACATTAATATCTCAAAAACTAGGGCACCTAGCGAAGATCTGTTTTCGTAAAAATTTAGAGAATTAGTCGCGATTTGTCTTTTGTTTTATTTTTAAGGTTAATTCATGAATCCCCGACCGGTCCTATGAGACCGCGCTGTTATTGTTTTACTATTGTGTCTCGTTTTGCGGGTATGTAATAGGTTAAAACGGGCCCCTGTTTAGATAAGACTCTGCTGTCCGTCCGTCTGTGGACAGGCTGTATCTCATGAACAGCGATAGCTGAACAGTTGAAATGTTCAGATATGATGTGTTTCTGTAGCCGCTATAACTACAAATAATGCTAAACAAATTAAATAAATATTTAACTGAGGGTCCCATACAGCAAACTTTTTTTTTGACGTTTTTTTCTTCTGCGGACGGTATCGTATCGCCCTTAGCCATTTTAGTGCTATTTTTATTTGATTATATGTTATTCTGCGTTTCTTCTATAAGATTTTAGGTGCTAGTGTGTTAATTGTACTTAGTTTATCGATAAAACATCTAATTTAAGTATCTGTTATTTATTTATTGTACAAACCTACCACAGTGTTGTCTTTTTAACCCTAAGGCCTATGTGGTACATAGGCCACATAGGCCTTAGGGTACTGGGTACTTAGGGCCACTGTACATGAAGTTTAAATAAATAAATAAACTCAATCCTTGATGATAGTCAAGTCAGTGTCAGCCATGTCTATCAGACATGATACCGCGTGGCAGTACGATTCACGCGGAGCGTTGCGAATCGTTTCGCGTTAACTCTGTCTGTCGATGTCGTTCATTTTGACGAGACACCGAGAGATCGTTTACACTGCACGACTTAATTAAAATAAAAAATTGAAATGGTACATGCATGATGCTATATTATCACTGTTCTCAAAGCAATGTAGAAAAACTTCGTGAAATCGACATGTCCTAGAACCAAAAATTCGTACACATGTGACATCCGCCAATCCGCACTGGACCCGCGTCTAGAAAAAATGATGTGCAAGTCTGTACTTATCTATACTAATATAATAAAGACGTAAAGTTTGTTTTTTTTTGTTTGTATGAGGTAATCTGTGGAAGTACTGGTCCGATTACTAAATTTTTTTCACCAATAGAAAGCTGCTGTATTCCTGAGTGACATAGGCTATATTTTATGTACGTGAGCGAAGCTGCGGGCTAAAGCTAGTTACAAATATCTCGGTTACATATTTCTTGTCGCTACAACAATGCAAGAGACAAATTGTACCTCCGATCCGATCTCAACTATCGCTGACTGAACAAAAGAGCTGTTACGCCAATACGCTACAACGACAGCATTATTACATACTAGCTTCTGCCCGCGACTTCGTCCACGTGAAATTTTTACTTTGGGCTAACGCTATCTTTAACTTAGGCTTTGCAAATTGTGCTCGATCATTAATTTAACAAAAATAATCGGGTTAAAAGGCCTATGTTTCTTTTTCATGTTAAAAGCCATATGCATGCCAAAAGTCATATGCATGCCAAATGCCATATGCATGCCAAATTTCATCCAAATCCGTTCAGCCATTTTTGCGTGATTAAGTAACAAACATTCACACTTTCAGATTTATAATATTAGTTAGGATAATTACAATAAGTCGAATACAAATGGAATCAAATTAAATGTTCGATTACAAAAATCTACCTACCTACACATCTAGCGTTCCCTAGGTACCTCAAAAGGAAAACACCTGTTATAGACATATATAGGATTACCTGATTGTCCATTTATCTGTCTAACAATCTGTCAGTCTATCTGTTAAGACCCTTTATCTTTGGAACGCGTAGAAGTATCAAATTGAAATTAAAACCATAATTATACTTAAAGCTGCGGTCCCTCGAAGCCGTGAAAAAATTAAACTTCTAAGTAACCTTAAAAAAAAGATACGGCGTTTATGTTGCAAAAACTTGTATTTGACACTCAAGGGAATTAAAATTCATAGGGAACTTTCCGTTGGCCTAGGAACCTGAAAATCTGACAAGAAGCAAGGTTTTATAGCACAAGTATAGGAATAAATCTGAAAACTGTATAGTTACGTCAAAAACAAAGTTTTTTGATTCGGAAAAATCTTCGAGACTCGATTCAGGAATCGAACTATTTACATTATTGTTTTGTGCGGAACCCTCAGTGTGCGAATCCGACTTGCACTTGCCTTTTTTTACAGGCAAGCAGAACCAATGTCGAATATTCTAAAAACCCCTAACATTAATTGAAAAAAGCAAGTGAACAAATAAATAATTAATTCCTTCCTTTCAATGCTGCGTCTTCCGGTATTTGGTCGCCAATTCAGAACCTTTCGTTCCTATCTACCATCTGTTCTGCAAGCAACATTATCGCCCATTTTCAGTAAGCTATCTATCTACAGTTGCAGTTAGTAAAGATAAAAAATCTATCCTTTTGCCCTTATACTATGCTTTCCTATAACCTACCAACGGATAGTATTATCTACCACAGTTGTGGATGGATAGAATCTTACTGTTTATCGGGGATAGCTATGAACTGCGGTAGGTTATTGAAAACGGGCGTAATTCGATATATATTCACAAGACAGGCTTACCAATTGAACAAAATATTTACTTTTCTTTACCAATAGATTAACTTCCCTCCCCATATTTATTCAATATCCAAAATACAAGCGCACTTTGACACCCAAGATTTACTTTACCAAACAATATCGTCAGGTCCACAAAAGTCAATCTTATCAAAAAGAAATTGATGTGTGCCGTCAAAACCAAACCTTTTTTGACAACAATAGTGAAAGCGATTCGTCTCGAAACAAGGCAGAACAAAAACTCTTTGATACGAACTCATGTGTGAACAAAAAAGTTTGTTTCTCAAATATTGTAAAGGTGTGAGCTGATTTGAGCGTTCACTTGAATTTGAATAACGAATATCTTAGAATAATTATTTCGTAGAGAACATTCAGCAGCATCTTCCTAGCCTTTTCCAAACTATATTGGGGTTGGCTTCCAGTCAAGTCGGATTTAGCTGAATACCATTATTTTACGAGGAGAGGCTGCTTACCTAACCTCTACAACGCATTAACTGGGGTAACACGGTACTTTATGGCAAGACTGGAGTCAGATTTACTGGCTTCTGACTATCCGTAACGACTGCCAAAGATCGACAAATGACAGCCGGGACCTACGGCTTAACGTGCTTTCCGAGGCACGGAGGAAACTCGCTATGTTACGTTGCTCACCCTTCCACAGACCAACCTTGGCAACCGTTGCTTAACCGTGACGATCGACCCGTGCGGCTGTTATTATGTAGCCACAACAAGCTCCTTAAAATAATTATTTAATGGATCCCTAATTCATGGATCCCCGGCCGGTCGCATGCTACCGCGCTGTTATTGCTTTACTATTGTGTCTCGTTTCGCGGGTATGTGATAGGCTAAATCAGAAATCGAAGGCTACTTTAGTTTGCACGCGCCCTAAGCAAACTCACATTTGTATGTATCATTCGCATCTTTGGCAAAGTTCTCCCTTCTTTGTTAGAACTGAACGGGTTTATTATGCAAGTTGTTCTTGTTTGTTTCTTCATACGAAACTATGATAAAACATACGATATAACTCTTCTTTTTTGTTTTGTTTTGGGAAATCATCAAATAACTGTTACGGTTCTGGGGTGGAGCGAGAAGGAGTGTGAGATTGTTTCTGCCTAAACACACCTGTGTCAGTTGCCCTTCGCGTTTCAGGCCTGTGGTAACTATTTCAAATATTTCTACAGCAATATTCACTCTTCTGTCAGTAACGATGGGTCGTGCGAGAAGGAAGTTCGCAGGAGAATCGGCATGGCTAAGAGCGCCATGGCTCAGCTTGATAAGGTCTGGAAAGATCGCAACATCTCCGTTAAGACCAAAACCAAACTGGTACGGACACGAGTCTTCTCGATCTTTTCTTATGGCGCTGAGACTTGGTCTCTGAAAGCTGCAGACCGCAAACGCATCGACGCCTTTGAGATGTGGTGCTGGAGAAAGATGCTCCGTATCCCTTGGACAGCATTTCGGACCAACGTATCCATCTTGAGAGAGCTTCAAATCTCCTCACGGCTGTCGTCCGAGTGTCTTCGCAGGATTCTGCAATACTTCGGTCACATTGCAAGGAAAGACGGTGGCAACCTTGAAAGGCTCATTGTGACCGGTAAAGTAGATGGTAAAAGGCCTCGCGGGCGCAGCCCAATACGTTGGTCCGACCAGATCCGCGCCGCTCTTAACTCCACGATGTACGATGCCCTTCACAACGCCGAAGATAGAAACAGATGGAGGAACATCATAAGGGCTAAGGTGATGAAGCAGGGAGGTCACGACCCTCAGCATTGAGGAATACGACGCAAGGAGGAGGAGGATTCACTCTTCTAACCGTAATTTTGGTACCTGAGAAACTGCTACCAATGATATTCAAGAACAACGTTCGTCTTTCATTTACTCGTACTTTATGTATTTTATGTCCAATTTGCGAATGCAAATAATCATTACATCACTGGTAAGCGATGTTACGTATGTACTGGTAGTGACATCTAGGAAGTTGCGTAAGAACTAAAAAAACCGGCCAAGAGCGTGTCGGGCCACGCTCAGTGTAGGGTTCCGTAGTTTCCCGTCCGTCACAATAAGTGTCCCCAACTTTTCAAAAACTGTTCGTCCCATCAAGTTCAAAATAATTTTCCTAGAAAGTCTTTATAAGGCTCTACTTTCCAGATTTTTTTCATATTTTCTGAACGTATGGTTCAAAAGTTAGAGGGGGGGACGCATTGTTTTTTACTTTTGGAGCGATTATTTCCGAAATTATTGATATTATAAAAAAATGATTTCACTAAACCCCTATTCATTTTTGTATACCTATCCAACAATATATCACACGTTAGGGTTAAAATTAAAAAAAAAATCGTTTTTTACTTTACATGTAGGGGGGCTACCCTAATAAAACATTTTTTTCCAATTTTTATTTTTGCACTTTATTGGCGTGATTGATCTACATATTGGTACCAAATTTTAGCTTTCTAGTGCTAACGGTCACAGAGATTAAGCGAGGACGGACGGACAGACATGTCGAAACTATAAGGGTTCCGTTTTTGCCATTTGGCTACGGAACCCTAAAAACCAGATCCTGATTTTCCGCGCTGTCAGATCATAAACAACAGCCCGAAAACAACTATCAGGCAATTGCCAGCACCAGACATAACATCCGTCTAGTCATCCTAACTTTTCAACAGAAGTTTGCGAAACTTTCTATACCTACATCATCATCTGCCTAGCCATTTTTTTAACTATATTGGGGTCGGCTTCCAGTCAAGCCGGATTTAGCTGAATACCAGTATTTTACGAGGAGCGGTTGCCTACCAGACCTCCACAACCCACTAACTGGGGTAACATGGTACTTCATGGCAAGACTGGAATCAGATTTACTGGCTTATGACTATCCGTAACAACTGCCAAAGATCTACAAATGACAACCGGGAACCTACGGCTTAACGTGCTAACCGAGGCACGGAGGAAACTCGGTATGTTAAGATGGTCACCCATCCACAGACCAACCTTGGCACGCGTTGCTTAACCTTGAAGATCGACCCGTGCGGCTGTTATTATCTAGCCACGAGCTCCTCCTTTCTGTACCTACATACGCACCTGTTAAATTATATCTACAGAAAACAAAACACAAGAGATTTCCTAAAACAATTTCATGTATTGTATTACCAAGTTCTTGATCTATTTGCATTTTGTAAGGAATTAATTTAACGTAAAGGTATTATTCCTTGAGCCTTTCCAAACAATTTTGTGTCTCACAACTTACTTCCAGTTTGCTCATCAATGTAAAACAGAATCTCGAACGAAGTTAACTGCTGAAAATTAAATTTTACTGAAAATTGTTAGCATTTATTTTAAATAGGTGTTAGGAAGTTCTTATCAGGACGCACCTGCAAGCCTTTATTTACTGAATAAACACTTTTTAACCTTAGTATTTGGAGGTATGCGATACAGAGAGTAAAGTACCTCAAACCTCCGTTAAAAAGGGAGGATCTTCCGACCAGACGGATGTTATAACTGGTAGGCAATTTGAATTCAAATACTTTTTTGCATTAACACATCAGTGGTGGATTACGGCCCTTTCCCTCTCCTAGAGAGAATGCCTGAGTCGCAGCAGTGGGAACATTATAAGACCAATAATGCTAATTAACACATGTGTTTTAAGTGGACTCAATTTACACTGACTTCAGTAGTGCGTTCGACAAAGTAAACCATGTGCTTCTACTTCAAAAACTTGAGAACTATGGTATGCATGGTCGTTTGCTTCGCTGGTTTGAATCTTATCTTTCAGAACGACCACAGAGAGTTATTGTGAAGGGTTATCAGTCGCCACCTTATTACTCGACATCTGGGGTGCCACAGGGTCGGTCCTTTTCTTTTCCTGGTATTTGTGAACGATATCATACACTCTATTAAAAACTCAAAATGCTCTATGTTTGCGGATGATCTAAAACTATATAAGGAAATTAAATCAAATACCGATATTGCTTTGCTTCAAAAGGACTTGGACGCAATTCATGAGTGGTGTCATAGTAACATGATGACTCTCAATGCCGTTAAGTGTTATCATATAACATTTACACGGAAAAAGCTGACTTCGCCTTCAGCTTACCACCTAAACGGCTTAACTCTTCAGAAAGTCGATACCATTCGTGATTTGGGGGTCCAGCTTGATCGTAAACTATCCTTTATAAATCACTTCGACACTATTGTCGCCAAAGCAAATAAAATGTTGGGATTTGTAAAAAGAACTTGCAAGGAATTCCGGTCAATCAGCACCCTCAAGGTTCTTTATAACTGTATGGTGAGGAGTATACTGGAATATGCGTCTCCTGTATGGAATCCCGCGTATCGTATCCACATCGACAGAATAGAGTGCATCCAAAAAAAGTTCACGAGATACCTCCGCTACAGATCACAGACATGTGATCGCGAAGCGGATTATCCTCAAAGGCTCTGTCATTTCAGGATGAGTTCCTTGGAGCAACGAAGAAGTTGCTCAGACTTGGTTTTCCTTTACAAGACCCTCCACAATTTGGCAAATGTACCGGAGTTGGTTTCGGAGATCGGTCTAAATGTGTCCCGCCGTACCTCATACAGATCCAATTTTAAAACAGAAATATTTCAAATGCCTAAAACCAGAACTAATCTTGGTCGTTCAGCTCCCTTATACCGGTTTCTGTCTAGCTACAACAAGCTGAGCACGCGTACTAACCAACTGGACATATTTTCGAACAGCTTGAATGAATTCAGACGATACATTCTCAGACCTTGATCATTTCTTTTACCAAATGTTATTTGCGTATTTGTGGATCAATGTATTTAATATTTAATTTAATATTGTATAATTTTATTTTATTTATCCTACTCTTATTTATATCAAACTAGCAGCCCGTCCCGGCTTCGCACGGGGTAGACAATTATTTATTTTTGGTACCCTACACTACTCTACACTACCCTACTTTACCTAACTTTTTTTTTTTAGATTTAAACTATCCTATCTCTCAAGTTGGATCGAACTGCACATGGTGTGCGAATTTTATTATAATCGGTTAAGTGGTTAAGGAGTCCATTGAGGACAAACATTGGGACACGAGATTTATATATATTAAGATGTAATTATGATGTCCTAATTTATTTGTTATTTTGTGCTAATTTAATAATTGTTATAATATTCCAATTCAATTTTTTTTTTAATTATTCTGTATTTTAATCCAACTATTGACATTTTAATTTGTAAACGATGATTATATTCCATTTTTTTTTAATTATTATTATTGATTACACAAGTGCTGTGCACACCTATAAGTGACAAATTCACCGCTATGTTGTTTATATGTTCATTTTGTTAATGTAGTGATTTAGTGAATAAGTCGTTGGTGTGTCAATAAATAAATAATAAAAGAAATAAAAGATCTTAAAAGTAATGGTTTAAAAGTGACCTGTAGAGGTCGGATCACTGATAATAGATTGATCTCTTTTCGGAAAGAACAGTTTGAGCATGTCAATAACAAATCTGTTGAATTTAACATTTGCTTGGATCGGTGAAAACAATCCAAATTGTGATCTTAGAATTTTGACAGATTTCAGATTTACACCGTTTCCACTAATACGCAGTAGAGATTTCGAGCCCTGCCATAAGTTAATTCAATGTCCAGTTCTCTCCTCGTTTTATTTTTTAGCATAATCGGCCTTGTTATGTTCCCACTGCAGGGACACGGGCCTCTTCTTTAGGAGAGGGAAAAACTTATCATCATCTGCCTAACCTTTTCGGCTTTTCCTAACTATATTGGGGTCAGTTTCCAGTCAAGCCGGATTTAGCTGAATACAAGTATTTTACGAGGAGCGGCTGCCTACCAAACCTCCACAACCCATTAACTGGAGTAACACGGTACTTCATGGCAAGACTGGAGTCAGAGAGGGAAAAACTTATACCACGCATATTATTTCCGAATTGCTAAACTGAAAGTGCTTGTCGTTATTAGTGTAATTAATTGTTCCACAATATGACGACATTAATTGGGGAAGCCTATGTCCAGCAATGTACCGAACGTACGCTTTTCGGCTGAAATGATGATGATTTCATAATATTAGTTGTTATGTTACTCAAATTTGCATGGTTCTTTCTTCAAAAGGCCATCTCGGACACTAATCTGCATGGTTCGCATATGACTTACTTACATGTTGTATGGACTTTAAAAGAGACTGTGACCCCTGAGTTTGTTTCGGTGTTTCTTCTCAGGGTAGTCAGTTAGGAAACACCGGCCTCATCTAGTAACAAAAAAAAAAGTCCAAAAAAAAAAATTGACGTGTAAAAGAGTTTGAAAAAACCTATTTGCAGAATAAATATCATTTATCATTTATTTATCATTTATCATTTATCAAAAATCAAACTTGACAGCCATCCCTCTGATTAAATCTATCTCAATATGTCCAACATTGAGATAGATTTAATCAGAGGGATGGCTTACAGTGGCTCGGCTACCGTCATGGATTTTAACTTTTGATACGAAATAAAAAAATAAAATCCGGCCAGGGAGAGTCTCCCCAGCTTGACTCATATAAATCTCAAAAACTAGGGTACCTAGTGAAACCCTTTTTTTCCCAGTTTTAAACGCTAATCAGTCAGCATCAGTCGCCAAATATAACAATTTGTAACTGGTTCAAAACATTCTAAGGTTTTCTAGGTTGTTGGCATTGACAAAATCTCCCCAGCTTATCTACATTAATATCTCAAAAACTAGGGCACCTAGCGAAGATCTGTTTTCGTCCAAAAGTCGCGAATTAGTCACAATTTGTCTTTTGTTTTGTTTTTAACCCCCGACGCAAAAACGACGGGGTGTTATAAGTTTGACGTGTCTGTGTGTTGAAATGTGCATGTGTCTGTCTGTGCCATCGTAACTCCCAAACGGATGATCCGATTTTAATGAGGTTTTTTTTTGTATGAAAGATATATATGTAAGTCGACAGTGTTCTTAGCTATGTTTGGTCGAAATCGGCTCAGGTCTTCAAGGTCATCAGGACCTGAGAGGTGGAAAATAGTCGGGGTTTTTTTAATTTTAAATTTTTAAGGTTAAAACGGGCCCCTGTTACTAAGACTCTGTTGTCCGTCCGTCTGTGGACAGGCTGTATCTCATGAACAGCGATAGCTGGACAGTTGAAATATTCAGATAATATATGATGTGTTTCTGTAGCCGTTAAAACAAAATTAAATAATGCTAAACCAAATTATATAAATATTTAACTGAGGCTCCCATACAACAAACGTATTTTTTTTGCCGTTTTTTTTTCTGCGGACAGGATCGTATCATACTGCCAATATTTGTGTTATTATTATTTTATTATGTTGTTCTGCGTTTGTTCTTTTCGATTTTAGGTGCTAAAGTGTACATAGTGTGTTTAGTGTACTTAGTTTATCGATAAAACATCTAATTAATTCATGAATCCCCGACCAGTCTCATTGGACTATTGTGTCTCGTTTCGCGGGTATTGATAGGTTAATGTATCTGATTCTGTTATTTACTTATTGTACAGACCAACCACAGTGTTGTCTTTTTAACCCTAAGTTTGACTGGTAGAAAATGCCTTGATGCATTAAGTCCGCTGTACCACCACTGTACATGAAGTTTAAATATAAATAAATAAATACAATCCTTGATGATAGTCAAGTCAGTGTCAGCCATATGTCTATCAGACATGATACCGCGTGGCAGTACGATTCACGGCAAGCGTTGCGAATCGTTTCGCGTTAACTCTGTCTGTCGATGTCGTTCATTTTGACGAGACACCGAGAGATCGTTTACACGGCACGATTTTGTTGTAATTAAAATAAAAACTTTAACTTCATTTAATGATGCCATGCGTTTTCTCTATGAAGAAAAATGTGGGAAAAGCTCCATCGACACTCTTTCAAATCATGTTATATTATGTTCATGTTGCGTATCTCGGTTAGTTACAAATTTCTTGTCGCTACAACAATGCAAGAGACAAATTGTACCTCCGATCCGATCTCAACTATTGCTACCTGAACAAAAGAGCTGTCACGCCAATACGCGACATCGACAGCTTTATTACATACTAGCTTCTGCCCGCGAATTCATCCACGTGGAATTTTGGGTTTACTTTGAGCTAACGCTAACTTTAACTTAGGCTTTGCACATTATGCGCGCAGGACTCGATCATGAATTTAACAAAAAAAAACGGAATAAAAGGTAGCCTATGTTCTTTTCCATGTCAAAAGCCGTTTTTGCGTGATTAAGTAACAAACATCCACACTTTCACATTTATAATATTAGTAAGGATAATCACAATAACTAATTCATGAATGAACTAAATCAAATTAAATGTTCAGTTACAAAAATCTACCTACATATCAAAATCTAACACGGTTTAGCGTTCCGTAGGTACCTCAATAGGGAAACGACTGTTATCTATAGGCATATAGGATTACTTGATTGTCTGTCTGTCTGTCTATCAATCTGTCAGTCTATCTGTTAAGACCCTTTATCTTTGCAACGCGTAGAAGTATCAAGTTGAAATTGAAACCATAATTATACTTAAAGCTGCGGTCCCTCGAAGCTGTGAAAAAATTAAACTTTTTTTTTCATATATCTACCATAAACTAGTGCTTGACTGCAATTCCACCACATGACTTCAAAGGTAGCTAAAAAAAACATAAGGCGTTTATGTCGCAAAAAACTTATAATTGACACTCAAGGGAATCAAAATTCATAGGGAACTTCCCGTTGGCCTAGAATCCTGAAAAACTGACAAGAAGCAAGGTTTTATAGCACAAGTACAGGAATAAATCTGAAAACTGTATAGTTACGTCAATAACAAAGTTTTTTGAATCGGAAAAATCTTCGAGACTCGATTCAGGAATCAAACTATTTACATAAAAATCGAACATCTATTTACATTATTTTATGCGGAACCCTCAGTGTACGAATCCGACTCGCACTTTCCTTTTTTTTACTGGCGAGCAGAACCAATGACGAATTTTCTATGAACCTCTAACAAAAAAGCAAGTGAACAAATAAATAATTAATTGCTTCCTTTCAATGCTGCGTCTTCCAGTATTTGGTCGCCAATGCAGAACCTTTCGTCCCTATGAGCAATAGCCCACTAGCAGCCGGGCCGCAGCGGCCAGGTCGCGGTGGCAAAATACATACATTAGTATGAAATCGCCTTAGAGCACGCGCCGCATGCGGCCAGCGACCGCAGGTGCGCGCGCTCTATGGCGATTTCTACCATCTGATCTGCAAGCAACATTAATTCGATATTTAAACACAAGGCTGGTTAGCCAATTCAACATATATATTTTTCTTTTACAATAGATTAACTTCCCTGCCCCATATTTATTCAATATCCAAATACAAGCGCACTTTGACACCCAAGATTTACTTCAGCAAACAATATCGCCAGGTCCACAAAAGTCAATCTTATCAAAAAGAAATTGATGTGTGCCGTCAAAACCAAACCTTTTTGACAACAATAGTGAAAGCGATTCGTCTCGAAACAAGGCAGAACAAAAACTCTTTGATACGAACTCATGTGTGAACAAAAAAGTTTGTTTCTCAAATATTGTAAAGGTGTGAGCTGATTTGAGCGTTTGCTTGAATTTGAATAACGAATATTTTAGAATAATTATTTCGTAGAGAAGATTCATCAGCATCTTCCTAGCTTTTTCCAAACTATATTGGGGTTGGCTTCCAGTCAAGTCGGATTTAGCTGAATACCATTATTTTACGAGGAGAGGCTGCTTACCTAACCTCTACAACCCATTAAATGGGGTAACACGGTACTTTATGGCAAGACTGGAGTCAGATTTACTGGCTTCTGACTATCCGTAACGACTGCCAAAGATCTACAAATGACAGCCGGGACCTAAGGCTTAACGTGCTTTCCGAGGCACGGAGGAAACTCGCTATGTTACGTTGCTCACCCTTCCACAGACCAACCTTGGCAACCGTTGCTTAACCTTGACGATCGACCCGTGCGGCTGTTATTATCTAGCCACAACGAGCTCCTTAAAATAATTATTTAATGGATCCCTAATTCATGGATCCCCGGCCGGTCGCATGCTACCGCGCTGTTATTGTTTTACTATTGTGTCTCGTTTCGCGGGTATGTGATAGGTTAAATCAGAAATCGAGGGCTACTTTAGTTTGCACGCACCTTAAGAGAACTCGCATTTGTATGTATCATTCGCATCTTTGGCAAAGTTCTCCCTTCTTTGTTAGAGCTGAACGGGTTTATTATGCAAGTTGTTCTTGTTTGTTTCTTCATACAAAACTATGATAAAACATACGATATAACTCTTCTACTTTTGTTTTTTTTTTTTTTGTTTTGGGAAATCATCAAATAACTGTTACGGCTCTGGGGTGAAGCGAGAAGGAGTGTGAGATTGTGTCTGCCTAAACACACCCGTGTCAGTTGCCCTTCTCGTTTCAGGCCTGTGATAACTATTTCAAACATTTCTACAGCAATATTCACTCTTCTGTCAGTAACGATGGGTCGTGCGAGAAGGAAGTTCGCAGGAGAATCGGCATGGCTAAGAGCGCCATGGCTCAGCTTGATAAGGTCTGGAAAGATCGCAACATCTCCGTTAAGACCAAAACCAAACTGGTACGGACACTAGTCTTCTCGATCTTTTCTTATGGCGCTGAGACTTGGTCTCTGAAAGCTGCAGACCGCAAACGCATCGACGCCTTTGAGATGTGGTGCTGGAGAAAGATGCTCCGTATCCCTTGGACAGCATTTCGGACCAACGTATCCATCTTAAGAGAGCTTCAAATCTCCTCACGGCTGTCGTCCGAGTGTCTTCGCAGGATTCTGCAATACTTCGGTCACATTGCAAGGAAAGACGGTGGCAACCTTGAAAGGCTCATTGTGACCGGTAAAGTAGATGGTAAAAGGCCTCGCGGGCGCAGCCCAATACGTTGGTCCGACCAGATCCGCGCCGCTCTTAACTCCACGATGTACGATGCCCTTCACAACGCCGAAGATAGAAACAGATGGAGGAACATCATAAGGGCTAAGGTGATGAAGCAGGGAGGTCACGACCCTCAGCATTGAGGAATACGACGCAAGGAGGATGAGGATTCACTCTTCTAACCGTAATTTTGGTACCTGAGAAACTGCTACCAATGGTATTCAAGAACAACGTTCGTCTTTCATTTACTCGTACTTTATGTATTTTATGTCCAATTTGCGAATGCAAATATTCATTACATCACTCGTAAGCGATGTTACGTATGTACTGGTAGTGACATCTATGAAGTTGCGTAAGAACTAAAAACACCGGCCAAGAGCGTGTCGGGCCACGATCAGTGTAGGGTTCCGTAGTTTCCCGTCCGTCACAATAAGTGTCCCCAACTTTTCAAAAACTGTTCGTCCCATCAAGTTCAAAATAATTTTCCTAGAAAGTCTTTATAAGGCTCTTCTTTCCAGATTTTTTTCATATTTTCTGAACGTATGGTTCAAAAGTTAGAGGGGGGGACGCATTGTTTTTTACTTTTGGAGCGATTATTTCCGAAATTATTGATATTATCAAAAAATGATTTTAGTAAACCCCTATTCATTTTTGTATACCTATCACACGTTAAGGTTGAAATTAAAAAAAAAAACGTTTTTTACTTTACATGTAGGGGGGCTACCCTAATAAAACATTTTATTCCAATTTTTATTTTTGCACTTTGTTGGCGTGATTGATCTACATATTGGTACCAAATTTCAGCTTTCTAGTGCTAACGGTCACAGAGATTAAGCGAGGACGGACGGACAGACATGTCGAAACTATAAGGGTTCCGTTTTTGCCATTTGGCTACGGAACCCTAAAAACAAGATCCTGATTTTCCGCGCTGTCAGATCATAAACAACAGCCCGAAAACAACTATCAGGCAATTGCCAGCACCAGACATAACATCCGTCTAGTCATCCTAACTTTTCAACAGAAGTTTGCGAAATTTCTGTACCTACATCATCATCTACCTAGCCTTTTCTTAACTATATTGGGGTCGGCTTCCAGTCAAGCCAGATTTAGCTGAATACCAGGATTTTACGAGGAGCGGTTGCCTACCAGACCTCCACAACCCACTAACTGGGGTAACATGGTATTTCATGGCAAGACAGGAATCAGATTTACTGGCTTATGACTATCCGTAACGACTGCCAAAGATCTACAAATGACAACCGGGAACCTACGGCTTACCGTGCTATCCGAGGCACGGAGGAAACTCGGTATGTTAAGATGGTCACCCATCCACAGACCAACCTTGGCACGCGTTGCTTAACCTTGAAGATCGACCCGTGCGGCTGTTATTATCTAGCCACGAGCCCCTCCTTTCTGTACCTACCATACGCACCTGTTAAATTATATATACAGAAAATAAAGCACAAGAGATTTCCTAAAACAATTTCATGTATTGTATTACCAAGTTCTTGATCTATTTGCATTTTGTAAGGAATTAATTTAACGTAAAGGTATTATTCCTTGAGCCTTTCCAAACAATTTTGTGTCTCACAACTTACTTCCAGTTTGCTCATCAATGTAAAACAGAATCTCAAACAAAGTTAACTGTTGAGAATTAAATTTTACTGAAAACTGTTAGCATTTATTTTGAGTAGGTGTTAGGAAGTTCTTATCAGGACGCACCTGCAGGCCGCTATTTACTGAATAAACACTTTTTAACCTTAGTACCGTGTTACCCAAGTTAATGGGTTGTGGAGGTCTGGTAGGCAGCCGCTCCTCGTAAAATACTGGTACCTATTAATCTAAATCAGTCTTGACTGGAAGCCGACCCCAATATAGTTGGGAAAAGGCTAGACAGATGATGAACCTTAGTATTTGGAGGTATGCAATACAGAGAGTAAAGTAACCTCAAACCTTCGTTAAAAAGGGAGGATCCTCCGACCAGACGGGTGTTATATCTGGTAGGCTTTAAATTCAAATACTTTATTGCATTAACACGTGTTTTATAACATCTTATCTGGTTGGTAGGTGGTTAGTAGGGTTTGGTTGGTCGGTGGTGGTTGGTTGATTAGTAGTTGGTTGGTAGGTGGTTGGTTGGTAGTTGGTGATTGGTTGGTTGGTGGGGGTTGGTGGTTGGTTGGTAGGTAGGTGGTTGGTTGGTTGGTTTGTGGTTGGTTGGTGGTTGGTTGGTGGTTGGTAGGTTGGTGTTGGTTGGTTGGTGGTGGTTAGTTAGTAAGCAACTGCTCTTGAGATGATTTCGGGCTGTTGTATCTATTCAAATCGCGCGGAAAACTTGGATTGCGCGATATAGAATTCGTAGTTTTTGTGTGTTCTGCTTCAGCAGATACTATAGATTACCACAAGCGGTCCACACGTCTATAGGTCGATTAGTCTATTGTTATTTTTATGTTATGACTGGCCTGTTGATCTAATAGCTAGTGGCCCTGACTACTAAGCCGGACGTCGTGCGTTCGATTCCCCCCCAAGACAAATGTTTATATGACCAGCACGGTCGTGCCTGGGTGTAATTTATCTATAAAATATAAGGTGACTGGTAATTAATGACCGATACTTAAACACCTATAAAAATAATCAATTTTTTCTACGGGACCAAATCTGAAATTGCGAAAAAAGTCTGCTGTTCAGTACATTTATGTTTGCCTACTAATTGGTCAAAATGTACTGAACTGCTGGTTTTTGTAAAGTCGTTACGGCGCATAGTGTTCCACGCGCGCCTCAAGAAGATGTCAGCAAATCGTAGAGGCCCATCAGGGTCTAAATCGCATGTAGGTATATGCAGTCAAGAGGCCGTATAGTCGTATAGTCATTGTTCATCATCATCTGCCTAGCCTTTTCCCAACTATATTGGGGTCGGCTTCCAGTCAAGCCGGATTTAGCTGAATACCAGTATTTTACGAGGAGCGGCTGCCTACCAGACCTCCACAACCCATTAACTGGGGTAACACGGTACTTCATGGCAAGACTGGAGTCAGATTTACTGGCTTCTGACTATCCGTAACGACTGCCAAAGATCTACAAATGACAGCCGGGACCAACGGCTTAACGTGCTTTCCGAGGCACGGAGGAAACTCGTTATGTTAAGATGGTCACCCATCCACAGACCAACCTAGGCAAGCGTTGCTTAACCTTGGAGATCGACCTGTGCGGCTGTTATTATTTAGCCACGAGCTCCTCCTTTTTTTTTTACAAAATAAAGAGCATACCATACCTAAAAGTCCAAATCAAGAACATCCCAATCGTAAAGACCAGCCATTTAAAAGTCGTGACGTCTAAACCTACCCCAATTTAACAGTTTAATTTCCTCACAGCAAGGTTGTTGTCAATTGCTCGCATCACAGGCGCCATCTCGCGAGAACAGCCGCGTAACTACTAATTGTGGAGGCTGTGTCGTCAGTGAGTATGTACCAGATGTAGCTAGGCGTTTGGGGAGGATGTCGGGAGGTATTTCGGGGAGGATGTTGAGTAATCGGGTTTGAATATCGAGTAATGGCTCATTAATTTTATCAGTACTTATAATTATTATAGAGGTGTTTGTGTATGTTTGTTTCGTCTTCATGCTCGAACTGCTGAACGGATTTGGATGGCATTTGATATACGGGTTGACTATATCCTGGAATAACACATAGGGTACTTTTTGTATATACATTTACGTTTGTGCATACTTTTATCTTTAGTTTGTATATACAACGTGTTTTTTTTGATATCCCATTACTCTAGGGTATGATTGAGGCCATATCAAAGAATCAACTGGCTTATGAGTTATGTTCCAAATTAAAAAAAAACGACTTTTTTTTTAAATTTTTCATACAAAATAATTCGGCTAAGTCACAAATATTAATGTAAAACACCCTTACGTGAAATATGACAGCGTCGCATTTTCTAAGCTTTAAATATTAATGATTGGTTTGAATAAAAATGAATTACTTGTATTTTTCAATGAAACTTAGATATATGATATCTCCGAAACGATGCATTTTTGGACCACCTATTCTAGGAGTTTTAGAATTATTTTTACCTACAGAATATAACCCTAGAGTTATGGGATATCAAAAAATACAGATTGTATATCTATTAAGTTGTTAACATTTAAATATGTAAATATCTGTATCCAGGAAATATGTTCCCATAGGACAATTTTCAGGCAAAGCCGATGGCTGCAGCTATACCCAGTGAAAGCGACCTCACACTGACCTTGCACACTTCGTGACTCTTCAAGAACCATCGATCTTGTCAGCCGAGTGATGTGGCAACATCGATGGCGCCACATATATGAACTATACTACAAAATTCCGCATTCCGCAATTAAAATTCTCCGCGCGAGTATAGCATACACTACAGCCCGAAATCATCTCTCAGGTATTTGCCCAGATCAGACAAACTTCCGGAGAAAAAGGAGGATTTTCCGACCAGACGGAAAAACCTCCTTTGTCACTGGAAGTTTGCGGGACTTTACACTCTATTTCACATACCTCTAAAAACGAATTGACAACTATTTCCACATTCACAATGAATTATCCTTTAAAGTAGATTCAAACTATCTATCTGTATTACCAAACAGTTTGTCCAACTGTACTTAACCAACTCCTGTATGCACTGAATGCAATACAATTGCAGTTTTCTAACGTTAAACACTGTATAATGTGTTTCGTTTCTACCGGGAACCACATGGTAATGTGCCTTACTCTAATAACATCTTAAGGTTAGCTCACACGGAGACGCTGTGCAACTCCCACGTACTCTTTAATTAACCGACTTCAATAAAAGGAGGTTTGTGGGACTTAACACTCTTTTCTGCATACCGCCAAACACTTAAGTGAAACCAAATCTTATAACTTTTTTTTATATCACATAAACCAGTACTTGACTGTAATCCGACCTGATGGTAAGCAGTGACGCAGTCGTATAACAAAACTTAAAGACACTATATTGTAAGATATATACAACACAAGGTTGGTGCCCTGAAATCGCACGACGGGGTCACGGCAGACCAAGAAGATGGCGGGACGACTTGGATGTCTTCCTTAAGAATTGGCAAGAAGTGGCTCAAAGTCGCGAACGATGGAAGGAATGGAGGGAGGCCTTTGCCCAGCAGTGGGATAATATATAGGCTAGATAAAAAAAAAAATAAGTATACATATAGAACACCTCCTAGAGTGTTATGGAGAATTTTAAAGTCATAACGATTTCGAGGAAGGGATAGCACAAAAGCTCCTTCGCTGAGGATGAAGCGTGAGAAAAAGTCAAAAATTTACTGACTAAAACCCACTTGTGTTCCATCTGTCACCGCAGTCCCGTAGCTCTAGCAGGTATCGGCCCTAGTGGGTCCCGTCTTTTGTGCTAACATCTCATTGAGACGCGCGTAAGATACAACGCACCGTCAACTTAGGCTTGGTCTACCTGACTGCCGGACGGTGAGCTACCCATTGCACGTCGTCTGCAAGCCCACGCCTACAGTGGCCAGAAATCACCCTGCGACTCCCGACGTGGTATAAGCTAACCCTAAGTTTAAGCTTCCACCATTCCGTCTATAATCTTTATTTTAGCATACAAATGTCTTTTTCTACCGTTATATCGGCACGAGTGCTGATTAGAAAGGAGGCCTGAATCCCAACAGTGGGAACATTACAAGGCCGATAATGCTAATGCTAATGCTGATAAGAATAGTCGGTACAATCGAAAATGGTAGGAGTTAATTGGCTTAGTGTAAGCTGATTGTATAATTTTACGTAAGCGATACTCTTTGAGGGTTTTTAAATGAACCTTATCATCTAGATGTTCACTGGCCTACCTCAAGTGTTGCCAACTAAACTAATCCTGTACTTTTATTCTTTGGGTTTTGTCAGTGAAATTTTGATACTCCTACTTGTTTCAACTTAAGTTTTTGACCTTGAAAAAATCGTTCCTCGACTTATATGAACTAACAGGGATGTTTTACCATTACAAAAGATATTTTTAACTTCATACAACCTACCTACAGCCCAGTGGTTGCAAATTGCAAAACACGTAAGAAAATTTGAATTTCGTGAGCTACCCTGACACTTTCACCTTAAGTTTTTTTTTAGCGACCTTATAATGTTCCCACTGTTGGGACTAAGGCCTCTAGGAAAGGGAATGGGCCGTTATCTACCGCGCGGGCCCAGTGCGAATTGGTGGATAAAAAATAGGTGGACCAACTTAAGTGGGAAAAGTTATTAAATGATTTCTCCAAAAAAAACCATCAAAGTAAAAATTAACAAACTTCTTCTGGGCTCGGTCGTTCCATCACAGACTAGTTTACTTTCTGACTAGTTTTTTTTTACTTGGTTTCCATGATGACGAAGATAAATTACTCTCTAATGGGTTGTGGAGGTCTGGTAGGCAGCCGCTCCTCGTAAAATACTGGTATTCAGCTAAGTTCGGCTTGATTGGAAGCCGACCCCAATATGGTTGGGAAAAGGCTAGGTAGATGATGATGATCTTATTTTTATTATTACCATTATTGTCTACTATTTTATTTTGATAGTCTATTTCACATCCACCAGCGCTGCATTATTTCTTGTTTTAAATTTCTTAGCATAAACTGAGTTAGGTGTCTTTTTGGCCCCGCACAGATCATGTTCTGTTTTCATTAACCATTATTAATTTATACTATCGCGTGTTGCACAAGGTAGATTTTTTTCTTTCTAGAACATGCATAGACAAGATGGAATGTAATTTCACGAAATCTTCACTAAACAAAATCAATTTCCACACCATGAAATAGACAGACAGCGAAGTAAATTCATTTGATTGAACATAACCAGTTAACGACAACGTAAAAAAAATGACAAAATTTTTAAATTTACTCACTGTTCTTGTATTCACAACGTACCATTTTAAATTTATATTTTGTGACCTAATCACGCGGGATAAAGCAGGAATAGTATCCAGAGTGAACCCATCGAAAGTCAGACCTCATCTGCACAGGAAATCATCAGATATAAAAAATGTGTATACAGAAGAGTTTTTAAAAGAAATTGAGGCTCGGGTGAAAGGTTCTCAAATAAATGTGCCTGCCCAATGGCAAGCAGCGGTGGATCCGAATCCCAAGAAAAAAGTAGCACGAAAACAAGACCATGAGAATTTGCCACAGAAGATAAAGATGGTGGGAAGGAAAGGTCGTAAAAGGAAAGCGAATACAGAAAAGGTAGGTATTGAACCAAGTAAGTTCAGCTCACACCGAAACGCACATTTTAAAAGAGTGATTCAAAATAGAACTTTATTTACTACGCAAAAAGATACACATTTCATTGTGAGAATTTAGAATACGTTGCTTCATGGAGCACTGCGCCTCGTTTAGACCGTTTTCACATTATCCGATCCGATATCGGTGTCGAACGCCGATACAATATCGGGGTAAGTAAAATGTATGAAATACCGTGCTCCGATATCCGATATCGGGCCGGACAATATGAAAGACAGGTACATATTTCATAAATTTTATTTACCCCGATATCGGATCGGCGTCCGATACCGATATCGGATCGGATAATGTGGAAACGGTCTAACGCCGCGCGGCGGAACGTTATCACATTCGCGACGTCGTGTTGCCAACGATTTTGCCTCGCAACGTTGCGATGCGGCTCGCGGTGTCGCGTGGCGCAACGCGATATCACTGGCCTCTTCCAGTATCGTCGCGTCGCGTCGCGTCTCGATGTGAACTAAGGCCTTTTGTACACGGCACGCACGTAGGCATGGTTAAGTCACCATGCGTGGGCACGGTTGTCAGTGTTGTATGGATCACTGGGGGAGCTTGACGACATACACAACGGCACTACGGCACGGCACTACGGCACGGCGCGACCGCCGTGTTTCATTTCATCAGTGTTGTATCGCTATCTATTAACTGCCTCGTTGGTCTAGAGGTCGCAAGAGCGACTGCTGAGCAAGGGGTCCTGGGTTCGATTCCCGGGTCGGGCAAAAAGTGCTATTGGGTTTTTCTATTAGGAATTACACTATATCTGCCCGGAGTTTGGAAGTTGGTGGTGTGATACCCCCGTGCCTCGGAAAGCACGTAAAGCCGTTGGTCCTGCGCCTGATCTCTCTCCGGTCGTGTTGGATTGCCGTCCCATCGGGCTATGAGAGTAAAGGAACAGAGAGTGCACCTGTGTTTGCGCATACACTTGTGCACTATAATATCTCCTGCGTACTTGGCTGATCTCTGTTGAGATTGGCCGCCGTGATCGAAATTCGGTCGGGGGAGTATTATTATCGCTATCTATAGCCTTTTGTACACGGTACGTTTTATTAACCGTGTCTACGTACGGCGAAAAACGTGCCGTGTATAAGAGGCCTATTGCTTACTGTCCACGGACGCGTAGCTTCATTGACATGTAGCATAGTATGCTTTTCTACACGTCTATCACACACACACAAATGCTTGTCACAGCATCATGTGATATGGCACAGGATCAGCCTTATAATGTTCCCACTGCTGGGGCTCAGGCCTCCTCTCTAGGTAATAGGGCGTAAAACGCGGGCCCAGTGCGGGTTGGTGGTTTTTTATCACCACTGCTTTCTAAATGGTGAAGGAAATCACCGTGAGGAAACCGGCGTGTCATAGAAGCAAAAATTCGAACACGTGACATCCACCAACCCGCAGTGGGAACATTATAGGGCTGTTTTTTTTTTTTTTTTTTTAAATTGTATAAGCTAGTGCTTGACTGCGATCCCACCTGATGGTAAGCAGTGATGCAATCTTAGATGGTGAGGCGCACTAGTTTATTAAGAGCCTATTCACTCTAGCCTTGAAGACACCCAAATTATAATTGGACGGGAAGACCGCAGCAGGCAAACTATTCCAGTCCTTCGATGTGCGCGGTAGAAACGACGAAGCGAAGCGCTTAGTCCGGACCGTAGAGGTTTCCACAACAAAAGGATGGACATTCGCCGTACGACGGTTTGTCCGATGGAAAAAACGGGATGGCGGAATCAATTCGTGTAATTCCTGCGCACACTCTCCGAAATGCATCCTGTAGAATACCGAAAGGCTGGCTACCCTACGCCTGTGCGCAAGGCTTTGTAGGTTGGAGTTAACTAGATCTGGATCTCCAATTAGCCTCTTCGCACGCCTTTCCACTGAGTCCAAAGTTGCCAGGTGGCATTTTGCAGCTCCAGCCCATATGTGGCTGCAGTACTCCACACACGATGATGATATGATGCTATTATTTATTGACATTAAACGAGATTTTTTCCATTAAATATCACTTATTCGAATGAAGTCGAGTAAGTTTCCTTCGAAAGGACTTAGAATATATCTATACTTGACTGGCCTGTTGGTACAGTGGTTAGTGGCCCTGACCGCTAATCCAGTGGACGTGGGTTCGATTCCCACCCAAGACAAATGCTTGTATGATGAGCGCGGTAATTTTTCTGTATTTAGAAATATAATAATAATAAATATAATAAGAATAATAATAAATAAGAAATATAATAATAAGAAAGTTTTTCTGTTGTAGTACTCGTAGTACAAGTTCTGCTTAGTTTGGGACTAGATAGCGTTGTGTGAAAGTTTTGTAATAAAAAAAATTATACCTATAAGGAGAATGTCGCAATTATTTTTTGTTTTTTTTTTTACTATCATTTTATTTTTCTTTTCAAAGAAATCTTTGTCCCACTTTTAGAATCCAGTCCTCTTACAAAACACCTAGACCCGAAGGTTATTCATCTAAAGGCCATGCAAATATTTTTTCCGTACGGGAATCGAACCCGCGACTCTCAATCACTCAATAGCTACGACAACCGTGTCCTTTAACTAAATTAAACTAATAACTGATACCTATGTTTAGTAACTATATTTCATCCTATTTTTTTTTTAATTTCAGGAGAAGGAAGAAAAAAAGAAAAAAAAAGAAAAAGAAGCATCAGAAAAAATAAAAAAATATTATGAATTTCATAAACAAAAGGCACCCGAACACACAAAAATAGCCTGTAATGAAAAGGTAAAAATAATTAAATTATTAACGTAGCGTTTTCACATTATCCGATCCGATATCGGTGTCGGACGCCGATCCGATATCGGGGTAAGTAAAATGTATGAAATATGTACCTGTCTTTCATCTATACTAATATTATAAAGAGGTAAAATTTGTAAGTTTGTATGTAGGGGGTAATCTCTGGAACTACTGGTCCGAACTGAAAAAATCTTTCAGTGTTAGATAGCCCATTTATCGAGGAATGCTATAGGCTATATACCATCACGCTACGACCCACGGGAGCGGAGCAGTAACGAAAAATGCGGGTGAAACCGCAGGGGACAGCTAGTATGAAATATGTACCTGTCATCATATTGTCCGGCCCGATATCGGATATCGGAGCACGGCATTTCATACTGTGTCATCAATCGGATCGGATATTGTGAATACGCTCTAACTTCCCAAACGTCAAGTGAGCACACTGGGCTTTTTTAGGATTCCGTAGCCAAATGATCCTTATAGATTCTTATAGATTCGTCATTTGTCTGTCTGTCTGTCCGTCCGTATGTCACAGCCACTTTTTTGTAAAATTATAAGAGCTGTTTAAACTTGGCAAGTAGATGTATTCTGTGAACCGCATTAAGATTTTTATACAAAATTAGAAAAAAAGCAATAAATTTTAGGGGGGTACCTACTGAATACTACTCAAAAATGTTTTTTTCTTCGTACCTGTCCATGTGGGATATCTATGGATAGGTCTTCAAAAATGATATTGAGGTTTATAATATATTTTTTTTCTAAACTGAATAGTTTGCGCGAGAGACACTTCCAAAGCGGTAAAATGTGTGTGTGTGTGTGTCCCCCTGTACTTCTAAAATAAGAGAATTGAAAATCTAAAAAAAATATATGATGTACATTAATTACCTTCCAAACTTCCAACGAAAATTGGTTTAAACGAAATTTAGTTAGTAGTTTTTTTTTTAATACGTCATAAATCGTAAACCGCAATTAAGCTGGTACGGAACCCTCAGTGCGCGAGTCCGACTCGCACTTTCCCGGTTTTTTTTATATCAAATAAACCAGTGCTTGACTGCAATCCTACCTGATGGTAAGCAGTGATGCAGTCGTTGATGTTGAGGCGCACTAGTTTATGGCTCACTTTAGAAAACGCCCCAACTGTCATCCGAGCATCATTAGATCACAATTGATCGGTCACTATTGGTCGCTGTTTATTTGGAGTTTTTTTTGCAAGTAGCAACACGTTCTGCATTTCTCATTATCCGATCCGATATCGGTGTCGGTCGCCGATCCGACATCAGACCGTTTTCACATTATCCGATCCGATATCGGTATCGGACGCCGATACGATATCGGGGTAAGGTAAATGTATGAGATATGTACCTGTCTTTCATATTGTCCGACCCGATATCGGATATCGGAGCACAGCATTTCATACATTTTACTTACCCCGATATCATATCGGCGTCCGACACCGATATCGGATCGGATAATGTGAAAACGGTCTCAGGGTAAGTAAAATGTATGAAATATGTACCTGTCTTTCATATTGTCCGGCCCGATATCGGATATCGGAGCAAGGCATTTCATACATTTTACTACGGATAATGTGAAAACGCTCTAACTATTGATGAAACAAAACCATCAAAATCTCAAAACGGTGAAGGAAAACATCGTGAGGAAACCGGCATGTCCTAGAACCAAAAATTCGAAGACATGTGACATCCACCAATCCGCACTGGGCCCGCGTGGTGGATAACAGCCGATTCCCTCTCCTAGAGAGGAGGCCTGAGTCCGTACAGTGGGAACATTACAAGGCCGATAATGCTAATGCTAGATTGATGAAACAGAGGCTCAAAGTTTGTATGGAGAAAACTCTTTTCACGCTTGTAATATAGCGGGCAGAATCCAGTTTTGTATGAAAATACATATTTTTTTTGAGTTTTTGGCAAACCCTAGCTTTCATTTTTTGGTTTGGTCGGTCCTTGGTGAAGACCTGAGTCCCAGCAGTGGGAACATTATAAGGCTAATTTATACTATGCTATTATATGATAATACCTGACGTATTACACCCTTTTTTCAGTGTTTCACTCCTAAATGCGAGGTTGAAGTAAGTTTTTTTAAAAAATTTCTTTCTTTATTTCCAACTTTATTTCTTTATTTTTATCTTTTATTTTCCAAAGAAAAGATGGATGGATTGTGTAAGGAATGATATGAAAGAAAAGGGATAATGTGACGGACGACAGGACAGAATGGAAGAAGAAAACGTGTTGCGCCGACCCCAAGTAATAATTATGGGATAAGGGCAGGAAGAAGAAGAAGATTTTCCAAACACTTACGCAACAAACCCTTTCATTAACTAATAATGAATTTTAAAAAGGCGACGCTCTCCTCAATAAACGATTTACGTCGAATCGACTCAGAGTTTGTTCTTCTTCTTCACAACGCACTATCACTATCTCTCTTTTATAAACAACACTATCACTAACTCCCTTTTCTTTCATATCAGTCCTTATACAATCCATCCATCTTTTCTTTGGCCTCCCTCTCCCTCACCATCCATCTTGCTATCTCTACAACCGAAATTTAATTAAATATCTATTATTTTAGTGTACAGGTGATCAAACATCGGCATCGGTAAGTTTAATTTTTAACCAACTTCCAACAAAACAAGAATTGTTCTTTAACCTATCACTTACCCGCGAAATGAGACACAATAGTAAAACAATAATAGCGCGGTCTCATAGAACCGGTTGGGGATTCATAAATTCGTTTTACCACTATCTCACCTGATGGTAAGCGATGATGTGGTCGACGATGGAGCACGTTTGCCTAGAAGTAACCTATTCACTCTTGACTTAAAGAAGCCTAAGTTGTAGCTAAAAGGAAACAATGTCTTCACCGATTTAAAGATTCTTTTTATTTTGTTATAAAGAGTTTGTCAGACAGGTAGTCCTATTTAAATTTGGTAAAGATCTGATGATGAACTTCAGATATAGACCATGGAACAATTCAATAAATGATAGCAAATCTTGCGGAATCGCTGCAATGGGATGCCTGGATGCTGCCCAGAGTCTCAGAACTATACCTAGCCATCGTAGGAACGAGCTTGTGGACGATGAAAGAGCTCTCCGTCCGGTCACCTGGTCCAGACTAAACCAAGGTCCACGCTGTGTAGTGCACGCACCTCACAGAATTGTCAGCAAAGCTGAAACAGTCCAGTAGGGCCGATCCCTGCTAGGGCTGTGGGAAGGCTGCAAGAGTTACCGCAACCCTGGAACGCAAAGGGCAACTGTAGAAACACGGGTGGGTTTTAGTCAATAAAAGACTTACACATCTTCTTATTTTATGACTTCTCCCGCTGTAGAGTAAGACAAACGGGTGTGTTAGACTTACTAACTAAAAAAAACCACCAGTGTTTTTTGTTACTTTCTGCGTTCTAAGGCCACGGTCAATCTTTCCAACGTTCCCGCAGCCCTACCATGAGCTCTTAAAGCGATCCATATAATGACTTAAAAGGAACTGTTAAAGGAATGCGGCTTTATAGGGAGTACAGCTCCGTACACAAAAATTTAAAATACCTCTTTCTCACTAGCCATCTTATTTTCTTTTCTATGAACTAACTAATTTAATTCATATTATTTCTAGTGCAGCGCACCAGGATGCAAAGCTTTGGTATGTAGAACTAAGTTATTTAATGAATTGTCTGTATAATAATCTGTACCTCATTATTTTTCAGCGTTTTTCATAAAGGGAGTAATTTATTTTATACTAGTCCCTAAACTTCATAAAACAACAACAAAGTCCCCTACAGCGTCTATCTGTCTGTTAACTCCAAAACTACTGCACGTTTTTTGTACAATTTTTATCAACAGAAGAAAGATAGGACGTGAAAAGTTAAGAATTGTAGTGTTACACACTCGATCCAAAATGGGGCGAGTCGCTAATCTGTCTATTAAATATAAAAGGCTAAGTCCTGACTTAATCCCTGACTCATCAACGCCTTGGATCTAGAACGCTAAAATTTTGCACAGAGATTGCTGATGTATATAAAAATATGAGGAATAAGGATTTTCTAAAATTCGCTTCCTAAATGGCAAGTGTCGCCACGCAGTAGGCTTCTGCAGAGGGAAAACGTCTTCGAGGCGGCCTATAAAGAGGTGGCGGGATAATCTGGACGCGTATCACGAGGACTGGTTTGAGATGTCACGGGAAAAGAATGTCTGGAAGGACTTGGGAGAGACTTTTGCCCAGCTTAGGGACTGTAAAAACTAGTATAAAAAAACCAGCCAAGAGAGTGTCGGGTCACGCTCAGTGAGGGTTCCGTAGTTTCCCGGCCGTCACAATAAGTGTCCCCAACTTTTCAAAAACTGTTCGTCAAGTTCAAAATAATTTTCATGATCAATTTTTTCCAATTTTTATTTTACTACTTTGTCGGCATCATTGATATACATATGGTACCAAATTTTAGCTTTCTAGTGCTAACGGTCACAGAAATTAAGCAAGGACGGACGGACGGACGGACAGACATGGTGAAACTATAAGGGTTCTGTTTTTGCCATTTGGCTACGGAACCCTAAAAAAGGATCAAATGGGGGTTCTAAAATTTATATGAAGAATCTTACTTACACACGTTTGAAACCGCTGGTAGAAGCTAGTTTGATCATACTTTGATTATGTTACAGACTACGGGTGAAGATTCAGCATCTTTGGTAAGTTTTCATCTTAATTGCTGTCATCTACCAAGACAAACTTAGGTGGGGGACTGTTTAAGTTAATCTTAACCGACTTCCAGTTAAGTGGATCCAAGGTTACCGACATAGCCCAAAGAATTGCCAAACATATATATTATGTGGCAGTGCAGGGCACATTGCTCGTAGAACAGATGCTCCATGGGGCCGAAGAATTCTGGAGTTACGACAAGGTACCGGAAAGGCTGTTGGAAAGTGTTGGAAATACTCCCACAAGATGAACCGATGACCGTTGACAATGGATGCGAGATATACAAAACCTTTCGATATGACAACACTTGATGGAGGCCTACGTCCGACATCATCATCTACCTAGCCTTTACCCAACTCTATTGGGGTCGGCCCCCAGTCAAGCCGGATTTAGCTGAATACCAGTATTTTATGAGGAGCGGCTGCCTACCAGACCTCCACAACCCATGAATTGGGGTAACACGGTACTTCACGGCAAGACTGAAGTCAGATTTTACTGGCTTCTGACTATCCATAACGACTGCCAAAGATCTACAAAAATAGCCGGGACCTACGGCTTAACGTCCGACAGTAGGTACAAAAATAGCAGACTAATTGCGTAGGTGGTGTTCCTAAAGCACTCTAAAATACCTGAAGATTTCTTAAAATTTTACGATTTGCAGTGCTCAGGAGAAGCGTGCCAAGCATTGGTAAGTGAATATTGAAATCTATCATATTATATTTTTCATATAGAGAGCAGTGGTGGCCCAGTGGTAACGGCCCCGACTTACGAATTGTAGGTCGCGGGTTCGAACTTAGCCAGGCGCATTACTTTGTGTAATTTATTTCATCACCACTGCTCTCAAAACGGTGAAGTAAAACACCGGGAGGAAACCGGCATGTCCTAGAACCAAAAATTCGAAGACATGTGTCCATCAATCCGCACTGGGCCCGCGCGGTGGATTATGGCACATTCCCTCTCCTAAAAGAGGAGGCCTGATTCCTAACCTATTCCTGACTAATTTTATTAGTCGATAGGGACAGCATGCCGGGGTGCGAGAGATTTCTGGAACGCGTGCCACAGGACTCGCATTCGGGGTACCGTTTTCATTAGTTGATAGGGTCCGCGTGCGGGGTGTAGGAGAACCTCCATGTTCGTCGCCAGAATGGATAATGAAAACGTATTTGACTCACGAGTCACGACCCGCAAGCTGTATATCGACCGATGAATTTCATTGGTCTCACTGACAAACATTTTTTTTTTACTATTATTAATAGACCCGTGTTTGACTATCCCACCTGATGGTAAGCGATGATATAGCGGATGATGGAGCACGCTTGCCTAGAAGTAACCTATTCACTTTTGTCTAAAAGAAGATTTTTATTTCAATTAAATCAAGATTACCGATTTTTCACAAACAAATCCCAACAAACCTAAAACATAAAGCCCAAAACTCCAGCTAATCACCAATTGCAAATGGCACCTGAACTAATGACTAGATTAATTAGTGCATCAACTATAAACTAGTGTTACAATAAAACAGAACTCGCAGATTGACACGCGTGTTCCGGTAATTGGTTTCAACCACACAGGTTGAACGGTACAGTAGTGTTGACAACGGTTTTGTGTGGAAACCGGATATTTTAGAGATATTAAATATTCAATTTTCTTTATTTATTGCTAGAAATTGAACGAAGGTTATTAAGATAGTTCGAACGACAACATTTACTCTCGCTTCTACAATATAATGACTAAATCAAGATTTTTGCCCAAAATACCGGTTTTTCACAAACGAATCCCAACAAACTTAAAATATAAAGCCCAAAATGATAACCCCAGCTATTATTAGCTTAGCATTTAGAATTTGCAAATGGCAACTGAACTAATGACTAGATTAATTAGTGTTATTAACTATTATTAATTATTAACTATAAACTAGTGTTACAATAAAACAGTGCTCGCAGATTGACACGCGTGTTCCGGTAATTGGTTCCAACCACACAGGTTGAACGGTAGTGTTGTGTTGACAACGGTTTGTGTCGAAAACCGGACATTTTAAAGATTGGAAAGAAAGAAAAGTATACAATTCGGTCACATTAACTTGACGCATCTCTGAAATGCGAGCAACCCCCCGCTTCCCCCCCCCCATTACCTTACCTCAGCCGGCAAGAGTCAAGTATGGTCAGCATCTTTGTTACCGATACGCGCGTCGATAATTTGGCTAGTTCTCTGTTGTTGTTATATTGTTTTTGGACATTATTTCGTCGACGCCAAGCGTCAAATTAATGTGACCGAGTTGTAGTATTACAATAAAACAGAGCTCAGAGATTGACAAGCGTGTTCCGGTAATTGGTTCTAACCGCACAGGTTGAACGGTAGTGTTGTGTTGACAACGGTTTTGTGTGGAAAACCGGATATTTCAGAGATTTTTTATTATATTACTATAAATCGATGGAAGGATATACTACTTACATCAATTTGACAACGTCTTCCAGGAATATATTTTCGAATAAAGGCTCTATATGAGTGAATTTCAACAACTATGATTTGTTACCTAATTTTGGTGGAAAAGTTTGTTTCAGGTTTTTTTAATAATCTAAGATGTTGATAAGCAAGAGATACGTATTCAGGTACATAAAATGTAAGAGAAATTTATTTATTCCTGAAAGTTTCTAATATATTGTCGACACCAGAATTGGTACGACACCAAAATTGATATCTGACACCAAAATTAGAAATATTGACACCAGTTTCTCTTTCTTTTCTTCTTAACTCCTCTAGTTTAACGGGATCATTCCTAATTCTTTCTTTTCTCTTCCTTTCTACCATCCTTTTCCTCTCCAAGCACTCTGCGTGTGTCAACTTTGAATTTCTTTTCTTTGTCATGCTGGAAAACACATAATAATTATCTAAATTATTTTTTAATGCTATTGAATGATATTTTCGTTCTAAGCGTACAGTAAACGAACATTATACATTTTCTTATTTCTTCGTCACTCTCAAGCAACTCGTAGGTATAATATATACTTACCGTACTTCCAAAGCGAGTCATCTTATTATGTTTTTTTTTATTTAGTTGGGAAAATTAACTAATGACATCCTCTACTCTTGGGCGGACCGGAGATAGTGTCAGACTCTTACTGACTTTTAGTCAGTAACCACTCCTGTCCCTTCTTTGCCATTATTCCAGGGAACCCGGCATCAATTTCACATCACCCCAATAGATATCTACCCTGTTGGGCCCTTGCGGGTACGGGGCGTGTGGAACACTACGCGCTGTCGACGACTTCGGTTCGGTCCGGACTGTTACCAGACGGTTAGACGACGAGTTACCCATTGCTAGCCGTCCGCAAACACGCGCCTACGGTGGCCGGAAACCGGGATCGATATCCCGGCGGCTGGGGCGCGAGGGCCATTGCCTCGCACTTGCAGCCGCCTCTTTTGCTAGCATTACTGCTTGACAGAAGGAGGTGACCGCCTGCTTCTCCTCGCACCGGACCATGAACTGTACCAAGGCTTGGCGCGAGAGGTCGCTGCCGCCAAACAACCCCACGAAGATATGGCGTTGCTCTGCTCAAGCGGAGCACAACTCTACCGGTCGTGTCCTCTCAGCGGTCCACACAATGGTAACACCCGGGCGTTTTATCCGCACGAATCCAGTATAGGAATCTTCCGAACTGACCATGTCCACGTGAGCACCTGCGTCATGCGGAAGGTAAGGACACCGTGAGGTCTTTCCAGCCACTCCTCAAAGAGGGCGCTTACCGCCATAATTATAGCGTGCCCAGCACTGGGGTGCGACAGTCGCTGTCGTCATTACACCATGAGATCCCGCCGGAACTCTGTCAATACCTCAACTTGGTGCGTCAGAGGCGTTTCGCCTCAGTAGTAGTGCATCTTCACGCGCAGATCGTACATGCGAGAAAAGGACTTTTACCTCCAAATCCCTCGGTGGCAGGTCAGCAAGGAGGTTCGCCGCTTCGCGGGAAACTGTGTCACATCCCCGCGCCATCCGGATGGCTCCCTCTGGCTTGCGTTCAGCTTGGCCGCTGGTCGCTTTGACCGAACGATTTTATGATTCGTTTTCGTTTGTCTTTGAATTACCTACCTACGTAACTCTAAAAACTAATTTTGGTGTAACTAAGCAATTTTGGTGATTGGTATAACACCACCAAAATCACCAAAATTGCACCACCAAAATTAGAATCTTGTTGAATATGTTTATTTAAAAAAAAACTACTATAATTGTACTCTTTATATTTGTATACTTTTGAAAACATACCTTAACCTTTTTATTATAAATTTAAATTACAACACCGACCTAATCATAAAACGTTTTTAAAACATTACACCAAAATTGCAGGTTTTTTGTCCGATTACTAAGAAAAGACTTACTTTCGTTTTTGGCGGGAAATCACAGTGGGATGGCACTCGTCTATCACTGCTGCGCGTGAGTGCCTGACTAAATGAAGTTTACGTTGGGAGCATTGTCCGTCTAAGTTTATTCTATACGAGTCACTTAATGATTAGATTACTCCCACCAAAATTTAAAATTTCCTGCGGACAGTCTTTTTTTATTTTCACTAGGATAAAGTAATGCCCTAAATGTAAAAATAAAACTGTCATTAGATAGAAAAATTAATGCTGAATACAAATAAAATTAGTAATTTCTAGTAAACTAGTGTAGTTTCGTTCAAGCGGTGGTCGTCCCCAAAAAAACAGATTGTGGACGCGCCACCAAACTTAGAATTATGCTAAATAATTATTTTTCATTTTACTACAAAAATGTTATCTACTAAAATATTGACGGCCTGATCAAGATAAGTACGCCTTCTTGCTATAAAAAAAATAACATCGTTGTACGTTTACTTTAAGATATGATTTTCAGCTGCACCGCTTAAATATTGCGCTTGAGAAATTCACTCATATACGCACAACACGACCATACCACATCGCAACGACAAAAAGTGGCTACGTGTGAATAATGTCATTGCAACTTCATGCAATTGCGTTGTAGTACTCGTAGTTAGTTATAAATTAATGTCGAAGAACGCAACCATAGTATCGGTTACGTTATAGTTTTCTCAGATAGACTAATCCGCTATATCGTTGGCGGTTGCGCTATGGTAGCTATCTAGCCGATGCTTCGAGCCGATGTCACCCACTCAGTTGAGTTCACCGACAAAATGTAGTTATTGTGAATTAAACTAATTACTTTTATGAAAAAACAGTGCCCAACAATGTGTTTTAGTTGTAGTGTGATTGTGGCACGTCTCAGTAGACCCTAAAATCTAGAGAAATATAAATAAAAGACAATCCGTCAAATTCCTTCCGCATACGTCACCTACTCATAACCGGTTTACACCGGCGAGATCCGGTTAGATGCAGTTATAACACGTCACATGGGCTAATGTAATACACTGCCGTATAGACGTACTAGCTATTGTGCAGTACAGTGCTGTTTTATAGCAGCTAGTAGAGTAATTAAATAATATTGTATTACTTGGTTCTGAGAGCAGAGTTCGCCCAGTGGTAAATGCTCCGACTTGCAAGTTGTAGATCGCGGGTTTAAATCCAGCCAGGCGAATAACTTTGAATGATTTGTTTCATCATCGCTGCTTTCAGAGGAAATCGGCATGTCTTAAAATCAAAAATTCGATAACATGTGACATCCAACAATCCGCACTTGGCCCACGTGGTAGATTACGGCCCATTCGCTCTCCCATAGAGTACGACTGAGTACCAGCAGTGGGAACATTACGAGGCCGATGATGTTAATGCTAACTTGGTTCTAGAATGACATAGCCTGAAGAATCGGAAGTGGCACATTGCTCGTAGAGCTCTGGGGTGGTTTCCACCTACTGGAAAATGCAGTATTTTTATGCTTCCCACAAAGACACAGTAATCACGTGGGACCATTCATGGGTTGGCTTCCGAAAGGGAAATCCGGGGTCATAGAACACAAGGCAAAGAAGGAACATAGAGGTCAGTTTTAGTCGGTAAAAATAAGAGAAAGAAAGAAGAAAAACAAGTTTATTCCGCATAATGGACGCACAAAAAAAAACACAAAATCTAAAACGCTCACCAGTTCTGCCCTAAAGAGGAAGCACATAAAGCTATTCGTATACTGTTTTAGAAGTGTATGGAACAGCATGTAAAAGTATAATGTCTCTCATATCTTTGTTGAAAAAGGAGGACCAGACAGATTGTATGTCTCATCATCATCTACCTAACCTTTTCCCAACTATATTGGGGTCGGCTTCCAGTCAAGCTGAATACCAGTATTTTACGAGAAGCGGCTGCCTACCAGACCTCCACAACCCATTAACTGGGGTAACACGGTACTTCTCATATTGTATGTTTCATGATCTTGATTTCTTGATCGCATGATCGTGGTCCAAGATTTTAAATTCTAGTTCCTATGTGGCGCCAGAGATATTCGTGATTTTTAATATCGCTTGATATTTTTCCAGAAATTAAATTAATTTTATCCGTTAGCCGTACATACTTATTTGCGAAATTCGTTTAATTCGCTTACAATTAGGGACTACACACACTTATTCAGCTCTATTCAGCTAATGTCCATAGAAAACAACGATTTTGTATGGAGACGCGTACGCATCCATTCAGCTTTCCGCGTTTATTCAGCTTTCGCGGCAAACAAGTATAAAATGAGAACAAATGTGTTTTTATCATGCGAGTGCTTTAGATAGAGTTCAGCGCTGTTCTGCTGCGTTCAGCGCTGTTCCACCGCGTTCAGCGCTGTCCCGCCGCGTTCGACGCTGAATGCGGCAGAACAGCGCTGCACACGTATGGTTCTCAACTCCTTGTCAACAAGTTGCGACCTGCATAGTTCCTGGATAGATTAGATTTATCCCAAAATGCTCTTTAAATTTAATATCATTTTGTTTTAATTGGGATACCAATATCGCGATTTCTCCAACCAAATTTCTATTTACCCAAAATGAGTCGACCCACTATTGTTCGCGTTGTAATTTTATACGGTTATTTTTTTCTATTTCTTCTACAAGTAGCGAAACGACAAAAATATCGCACATAGAACCATCCATGTTGAGGACACAATACTAATTGAGTAGCTGACCGTCTTCGCAGCATATTCATCGCCGTACGTAGTAGATAGAAGTAGTTTAGCGGAGATAACACTCTTACGCAGCTGTACGCGGCTGATAGAAGTAGAGCTGTATAAGTGTGACCAAAATCGTTCAGCGAAACGCGAATAGAGCTGAATAAGTGTGTGTAGTCCCTTATTCACCATGAGTTTCTCATTTCGCAAGATTTATTACATACTTAAGGTATTTGCAATAATCTGTCGACAGATATTGCATTTATTTTGATGGAGTACCTGTTTTATTTTTCGACTGAGATTGTGGTTTAGCTCATTATGCCTCTCACACTGATATAAATTTAAATTCTGCATTCTGATGATATTTTTTACTCTCTTTACCACGTACATCGAAAGACTGGAACAACTGTAGGTAAGTTGTTCCAGTCTTTGGACTATATCGGACTTCTCGTCCAATTATAATTTAGGTGTCTTCAAGACTAGAGTGAATAGGCTCTTAATGAACTAGTGCGCTTCACCATCAACGATTGCATCACTGCTTACCATCAGGTGGTATTGAAGTCAAGCACTAGTTTATATAAATTTTAAAAAAATCCAAACCCCTTACACTTAGTTCGTAATTAAGAATTTGAATTTAAAGATACATAAAAAGTGAGTTAATACCAATGTAATTTTTTTTTCAGTGTTTCAAGGAGGAGTGTATTTCAGGGGTAATGTATCCATCATCTTCCTGGCCTTGTCCCCTTTTATTTGGGGTCGGCGCAACATACTTTTTTCTTCCATTCTGTCCTATCACTCGTTTCGGTATCATTAACTCCCTCGTTCAAATCACTTCTCATACAATCCATCCATCTTTTCTTTGGCCTCTCTCTTTTTCTCTGTTCATCAACCTATACAACATGTAACATAATTAACGCAAACCCTCTTGGAGGGTCATTGTACTCATCATTATGAACAACTTTTACTATGGGACAATAAATTATCATTTCATCTGTCCTCTTTACATAACCATAGCCAGACAAACGATTCCCTTTCAACTTTTCATTCACTGTCGCCACTTTCAAATACTCACACTTACTTCTACTACACCACACTCACCACTCACACCACACTCACTACTCTCACCCACACACTCACACACACTCTCTACTCTTTAATTTTTGATTTCTTTCTTTTCATATTTTTTTATACGTATACTCATTGCTCACTATAATTTGTAATCTACTTCCAGAGTAAGTGTTATTTGTAAAAAATAAATGTGATACAGAAAATTCTCATTTGCTCCATTTTTTACAGTGCGAAGGAAAGGTTTGCAGTGTGAAAGTAAGTTTATTTAATTACTAGCTTCTACCCGCGACTTCGTCTGCGAGTTATCATAAGTTTAACAAAAAAGAATTGGGATAAAATCGGGGTTAAAGGAAGCCTATGTTCTTTTCCATGTCAAAGCCCATATGCACGCCAAATTTCATCCAAATCCGTTCAGCCGTTTTTGCGTGATTAAGTAACAAACATCCACACTTTCACATTTATAATATTATATATATTATATATATATATATAAATTATTATATTAAGTTAGGATTTGATTGGTTGTTTTGATGAATTACAAAGTGCCTTATTTTCCTTCACCTATCTTACTATCTCTTCTTCTTCTTCTTCTTCCTGCCCTTAGCCCATACCAGAGGCAGCTACCTCTCGTGGTTTCACCCAAACCTTTGTAACTACTCAACTTCTTATGGTCGTGATGTTATGTACTTTCTGAACAAATACGTGGACGTCTTTCGGCTGAAATGATGATGAATATTTCTTTTGTTTCAGTGTCACGGTAAAAGATGTCACTCAGTGGTAAGTATTTCATATTTAGCATTGGGGGGTCTCCTTTGGGGCCCTTTTTGAGTAAGAGCATCGAAAAACGCCACCCGTTCTGTGTGGAGCGAGACGGAGTACCTATCAGACTTTAACTGACTACCCACTTGTGTCCCTTCAGTTGCCCTTTATGTTCCAGGGTCACAATTAACCTCTTTCAAACAATCCCTTGGCTATCTAATATATAAAGTTCTCGTGTCACAGTGTTTGTAACAAAACTCCTCCAAAATTACTTGACCGATTCTTATGAAATTTTGTGTGTATATTCAGTAGGTCTGCGAAAAGGACGTAAACTTTTTTTCCTTATTAGGCTTAGGCTTGCGGACGACCAGACAGGGGTAGCACGCCGTCCGGCAGTCCGGCCGTCCGGACCAAGCTCGAGTACTAAAGAAATGTCAACAAACCGTAAGGTCCAAAGCAGGGTCGAATCCTACTGGGGCCATGGATTGTGCGAAAGTGTAGCCTGGGGACCTAGAACGAAGGCAAAGAAGTAACAGGAGTGGGTTTTAGTCAATAAAAGTCTGACACCGCTCCGCCGCAAAGGCGTCATGGAGTCATTGGATGATTTCTCACCTAAAAAAAACACTCTCCCATTTTTTATCTTTGACAATGTTATTTATATAGCATAACAATATTTATTAGGTCAGTTAGTGGGTTATACCATATAATAAACTGATTATATGTTTCTGATGCTTTTTATTTATTACAGTCCGAAGGTACAAATTCTGAATCTACGGTAAGTTAAATATATTTATTTATACTCAATTGTCGAAACGGTGAAGGAAAATATCGTCAGGAAACCGGCATGTCCTAGAACCAAAAATTCAAAGGCATGTGACATCCACCAACCCGCACTGGAGACTGGAGGAGGCTTGAGTCCCAGCAGTGGGAACATTATAAGGCCGATAATGCTAATGCTAGTACTCAATTGTACACCAATTTTTTTTTCCGCGACCTTCACCAGGCCTTTCTTCTTTCAGAATACTACTAAATAATTTTACCTAATTTATATTTGAAAATAACGTAATGCCAATTTTCATTTCAGTGTCTAAATCAAGAGTGCATGGCTTATGTAAGTACATAAAAGCTCAATTATTAATCCATATATACATCTTACGTCAAATCCAAATCTGTTGATGAAGACCTGGACTTGCCATTTGACATCCCCGGAGTTTACTGGCCCGAGAACTTATCAAACGTAGGTAGAGGTGTTGGAGAAATGCCACGAGAGCCCGATCAACCACCAGATAAGAAAGAAAGAAAAACAGTTTATTTGCATGGAATCCTAAAATTGACTACAAATAATAAAAAAAAACCGGGCAAGTGCGAGTCGGACTCGCGCACTGAGGGTTTCGTACCAACCTACCTATAAAAACAGTTTAATTCTCGAATCGAGTCTTGAAGACTTTTCAATTTTTTTTTCTTGTGACGTAACTAAAAATTTTCAGTTTTCAGACTTTTCCCGATATTAGTGCTATAATACCTTGCTTCGTGCCAAATTTCAAGATTCTAGGTCAACGGGAAGCACCCTATGAGTTTTGATTCCTTTGACAGTGTCGAAATGTACGTTTTTTGCAACATAAACGGGCGTATCTTTTTTTCCCGTCAACTTACAAGTTTGATTTTTGCACAACTTCAAGGGACCGCGGATTTCAATATATGGTTTTAATTTCAACTTGATACCTTCACGCGTTCCTGAGAAAAAGGGTCTTGACAGACGGACGGACAGACGGACAACAAAGTGATCCTATAAGGGTTCCGTTTTTTCCTTTTGAGGTACGGAACCCTAAAAAGAAAAACCGGCCAAGTGCGAGTCGGGCTCGCGCACAAAGGGTTCCGTAGCAGCAAATAAAACTTATAAGGTTCAGCCATCGTTTTCAGTGTAAGCACAATAACTTAACCAAAATTACAGTTAAATCAACCTATCTCAAAAACTATAAGAGATACTTTGATCAAACCAAAAATCGTTGAAAGAGTTAATTAGCATGCATCACCTCTATTTTTTTTAGAATTTTATACCCCGTAGTTATAAAAATAGAGGGGGGGGGACATACTTTTTACGACTTTGAGAGCTGATATCTCAAAAACCGTTCACTTTAAGAAAAATGTTTTTTAGAAAACTTTATATCATTTTAAAAGACCTTTCCATTGATACCCCACACGGGTATGTACATCGAAAAAAAAATTTTCATCCCTCAGTTACATGTATGGGGGGCCCCACCCCCAATTCTTTTTTTTATTTAGTGTCATAATTTTGTAGCGGTTCATACAACACATATTCCCATCAAATTTCATCACTGTAGTACTTATAGTTTCCGAGTAAATCGGCTGTGACAGACGGACAGACGGACAGACGGACAGACGGACATGACGAAACTATAAGGGTTCCGTTTTTGCCATTTTGGCTACGGAACCCTAAAAAATATGCGTCAGATCCGCGCAAAACGGCCGAACGCTCAGCAAGATGCCATGCCCTCAGCCATACAGTTTCAAAACTGCACATTGTATTTAAAGCGAAAAGGGCACAGCGCTGGTTTTCAGTGCAAACAAAGATCTATCGTCTCAAGTGGAGTCGAATTGGCCACTAGCTCCGAAGTGATTCTGATCACATACGCAAGCGCATAAGCAAGCGTTAGACTGGAATTCTCAAGACACGATCAAGAATTTTGGTTGCGTCTTCTTCTTCTTCTTCTGCCTGGCGTTAATCCCGGCCATTGCCAGGGTCCGCCTTCCGACTAAGTTTTCTCCACTTTGCCCGATCTTTAACATCCTTCTCAGTGAGGCCATTGGCTCTCATGTCGGACTTGACGACGTCCAGCCAGCGCTTGCGAGGGCGACCACGGGACCTAGCTCCAAGGACAGCCATATCCATGCATCTCCGACCAACGTACTCCCTAGGGCGGCGCATGATGTGGCCATACCATCGCAGACGACACTCTTGCAGTTTTTCCCCCACGTCACGGACACCAAGACTACCTCGGATGAATGAGTTGCGTATGCGATCGGATCGCGTTACGCCGCTCATCCACCTCAGCATCTTCATCTCCGTGACGCGAAGCTCCTGGGTGTGTCTGCTTAGTGCTGGCCAACATTCGCCACCGTACAGGAGGACAGGCCGTATGATGCATTTATATATCTGCCCTTTGAGCCTCGGAGGCATTTTACGGTCACATAAAACGCCCGTTACCTCGCGCCATTTTGCCCATGCCGCGCCTATACGTGCTTGGACATCGTCATCCACGCTGCCAGACTCGTGCAGCACGGATCCAAGGTACCAGAACTTATCAGACTTAGTGATCAAATCCGACCCTATCCGGATAGTACCTGAATCCGTGCCACCACAGGACATGTACTCAGTCTTCGCCACATTTAGTCTCAGACCGCCGTTTTCCAGCGTGTCTTTCCAAATGTTGACCCATTTTGAAGTTGAAGAATTTTGGTTGCGTGTTCGACCAAATTAGGGCTATTATAAGAGCTAGAGTGCGTCTAATGAAAGCGCGACCTGGAGATTTTTTTTATCAACATTATTCAGCCGCAATTGTAGGAAATAAAAAAAATGGTCAAGTGTCAAGACATGATTCTCCTACTATAGTAATAAATACCACATACAAAACTTTTGGATTTAAACTCTTTTTCTCAGGTTGCGCTTTCATTAGACGGACTATATGTTCGAAGTCAATAAAATAAAATACATAAACTACTCTGTGTACCTCTGAGCTGATTTTTCAACAACTATAATCCGATTTTCTAAAGAGTTTTATAATGGTTTGGCATATTTTCTTTACTAAACCAGCCAAATGGCCTTTTATTCTTGCGTGAAAAAATATGAGGCTATTGAAAAATCAGCCCATTGGATATTCATGAACTTTATTCTGTAAGCACACACACTTCAAAATTCGAACGGAAAATCGCCGTTCGAATTTTTAAATAATACCGTAATTTACTTAAAAAACAAATGAGTTCAAATTGTGTGCACTCACTTGAGTAAACTTAGAAAAAAAAAAATAGTATTGTTTTTTTTATTCTTCTTCTTCCTGCCCTTATCCCATATTATTTGGGGTCGACGCAACATGTTTTTTTCTTCCATTCTGTGCTATCACCCGTCATGCTATGGTCAACTCCCCTTTATATCAGTCCTCACACAATCCATCCATATTTCTTTGGTCTCCCTCTTCCTCTCTATCCATCCATCATTTTTTTTTAATTACACTTTTTAATTTATTTATATATATTATACATATTTACAGGGAAATGGGAATGGAACTCATATAAAGGTAATTTATTTAAGATTTTATTCTAAGTTGGCTACTAAAAGGATATTATAATTTGTGAAAATGTGTAGTGACCTTCCATGACGTGACATAAGAACTTCAAATCCTGTATCCCCCAACCAATGTTTTCCACGATTTGAATATATAGAACAGACCAAACCCGACGACCTGGCGAGGGCCGCGGGAATCCGATGGATGCGAAACGCACAGGACCGGTCGTTGTGGCGACGCTTGGGGGAGGCCTATATATAGCAGTGGACGTGTTTCGGCTGAGATGATGATGATGATGATAATGACGGGACTGAAAAAAATATTGTATTAGTTTATTTTTTTAAACAGTGCACTGGAGATCGATGCCAAGCCCAGGTAAGATTTATCTACTAAACTTTGCATTTACGATTTTTTTCACTTTAGTGAAAATCAGCTTTTACTAGCAGCTTCTTTTTTTAATCACTATCGGCCTAGTTATGTTCCTACTATTGGGACTCGGGCCTCTACTCTAAGAGAGGGAATGAACCGTCATCCACCACGTGGGCCCAGTGCGGATTGGTGGATGTCACATGTCTTCAAATTTTTCTTTCTAGGACATGCCGGTTTCCTCAAAATGTTTTCCTTCACCTTTTTTACACAAAGTAGGCCTCAATACTTTGTGTAATTTATTTCATCACCGCTAGATTTGAACTCGCGACCTACAACTTATAAGTCGGGGCAGTTATCACTGGGCCACCACTGCTCTACTCCGGCTTCGGTCGCGATATATTCGGAGAAAAAACCAAATAACACACTTCAGGGATAAAGACTCCATATTCTAATCCAGGACATGGTCTATCTGTATACTAACCCCTCAGACTGTATGGAAAAACATACAAACTTTTTTTTTACCTTTATTGTATTACTGAAACGTGATTTTACTATTTCAGTGTATGGGGGAAGATTGTGTTGCCGAAGTGAGTACCATCATTCTGTACTATACTACACCTTAACAATTTATTTCTGCATTTCGTGATGAACCTTGGACCTGTGCCATCTAAGATAACACGAAATGTAAATTGACAAATATTTTTGAAAACTTTCTTTAACCTCCAATAGAAATTATAATAATAATAAATTGTTTTATTTTCGGACAACAAAGAAACCATTTCTATCAGTAATTTACATGCTAAAACTTAAACACTAGGGGTTAGTAATTATAATTACAACAGACAACAAATTACTAGTGAGTCATGTACTACGCATGAAACGCGTGTTACTAAAAGAGTTATGAGTTTGCTTGTGGATGGATGAAGAGGGAGAGGGAGGCCAAAGAAAAGATGGATGGATTGTGTAAAAAGTGATATGGAAGAAAAGGAAGTTAGTGACGTGACGAGTGACAGGATAGAATGAAAGAAAAAAAACATGTTGCGCCGACCCCAAATAAAACGGGACAAGGGCAGGAAGATGATGATGATGATGATGTACTTACGAGGTACTTCAAGCGGACAATGATTCCTCGTGAGCTACCTCAGTACAGGAGCTCTCGGATCCTCAGCTACGACTTTCAGGATGCTATTGTCACTCCCCCGTTCGCTGAATTCGAGGAGCGGCTTCCTACCAGACCTCCACAACCCATTAATTGGGGTAACATGGTACTTCATGGCAAGACTGGATTCAGATTTACAGGTTTCTGACTGTCCGTAACAACTGCTAAAGATCTACAAATGACAGCCGGGACCTACGGCTTAATGTCATTCTGATATTATCCCTCCTAAATGAAAAAAACTTGTAGCTAACTTTTAATTACATTTGTTTTTACTGTTTTTTTTTCAGTGCAATGGAATAGGTTGTGTTGCTGGGGTAAATATGGTTTGTTAAGTTAAAGAACAATCAGAGACTATTTTAACGCTTGTAATAATGTAACTGTATTTTTTTACAGTGCACCGGAAAAAATTGTGAAGCTGTGGTAACAATCTCATTATAATCATAAATATGACATAAGTACTTTACTTAGTTAATTAACTAAAACGCTTTTGCGATATGACCGATTAGTAGCTCGATTCACGTTATCGAAACCGGAAATGCTATCCTCCGGTAGGTTATAGGAAAGCAAGTAAGGGCAAAAGGATAGATTTTTTTTATCTTTAATATCTGCAACTTTAGATAGATAGCTTATTGAAAACGGGCGAGAGTATCACATGCCGTAAAATGGGGTAAATAGGGCTTTAAGGGTGAATAGGGCCAAAACTTTCATTAGGATTTTTACTTCAGATAAATATTTTATATTGATTTCTATTTAAGCATCGACTTTTATTATAATTAATGAATAAATAAAAGTGCTTAAATGCTTGGAAAACCTGTTCAATAATAAGAAAATGCACTCCAAAGTTTTGTCCCTTTTCACCCTTAAGTCCCTATTAACCCTATTTTACTGTACCTACCGGTGATAGAAAAACAAATGAAACAACAGAGAAGCATGTACAATTTTTGTATTGTATCATTTGTTTTACTATCTTCAGTATGCCAAAGCTAGAGATAGATAGGTTATATGGTTCGGACGTTAGTCGTTTACACCATTATCGTATTCACATCCATCAATCGAGCTGAAAAGCATGATAATTATTAAACTTCATTTAAATATTTTCAGTGCAAAGGAAATAACTGTCAAGAATTGGAGGCTGTCGGCGAGCTATCGGACCTACAGAAAGTGAGATACTTTCAATATTTTTATTATTTTCTTAGTGGCGTGCTATGGAGCGCAGTATACTAGGTGTTAAATTAATGGATCGCGTTGGAAACACTATATTGCGCTCCAAAACGCAGATCATTGACGTGGCTCAGAAGGCCGCCCAGCTTAAATGGGACCGGGCCGGACATGTCTGCCGCATGCCAATCGAGTGGTGGGCCAGAAAAACGCAGGGTTGGGTGGGTGACCAACCCTGAAATTACGAAAAAAAAATCCGCTGCTAAATACATTTATATTCACATAATTTGAAAAAATGTATAGACAAGCGGATTTTATTTTTGTGATTTCAGGGTTGGCATAGTGAAAGTCGTTCATATTGATGAGTACAACAACTCCTTTTAAAGCCCCTCTGTCGAATCAACGTTGTATGCGACTTTACAGTCTGTTCCTCTAAAGATATCTTGGCGGTCACTTCTTCTTCTTCTTCTTTTCGTATCGATGATCTCATCAAACTTTTTCTGCCCAGTATTTGGCAACCTGTATCGCTTTGGCATTGGCCTCGTTTAGATCCTGCAAAGTACAGGTGGTTGTGCAGGATGGACAACATAGCGAGTACCGGATGTCCTGTGTAGCTGCTCCACACTGACACTGCGTTAAGGATGGGTCGAGGAAGCCCCATTTGGTCATGTTGTTTTTACAGCGGCCAACCTGGGTCCACAGTCGGTTAAGAGATTTCCAGATTAGCCACTGCAATTCGCTCAGAACATCTCCCCCCTGGCGGTCAATTCTGGAGATGGTATTATGAACGTTCTCAATGTTACAAAGTCTATGCGGCACAAGTGATAGTACAATACAAGTGATAGTACAATAGCGGGGGGAGTGTGGTAGGGTGAAAACAGTGCGCGATAGGCGTAGGTACGTACCTACAGCAAAAAACAGAGTTCAAATGTTTTAGATAAAACAACGAAATCTTGAAGGTTAGTTTTTAGTAAATGTATTATGATTTATAAAAAGTCATAGAACAATAGTTGTTGTTTATGATGTCAGTAATACAGTCCTGCAACGTTGTTAGTGTTTTAAAAATAGTGCAGTATACTATACTTCGTCGGTTTAGGTAGTTAACTAAATGTAAACAATCTTGGCATGTCTTTTTATCTAAAAGTTGTCTATAAATTGTATATAAAAATCTTTGCGACTAGGTATTTACCTAAATCGATATTAGCTAATAAACTAAATTTAGATAATGTTTGTGTATATTATATACGACCTCTCTAATATAAAAAGACATACCAAGATTGTTTACCTTTAGTTAACTACCTAAACCGATAGACCATAACATTTTCCTTTTTTCCCCTAGAACGACTCACGAGAGGATCCTCCTTTTCCTCTTTTTGCTACAAATCAGACAGAACCAAAAAAAAAATCTCGCTCAAATAAAGGAATGAAAAATACATGGGATTCCGATGAAAAGGTGAAAATTGAGTACAATGTGGATGTTAGGGTGACGCGCGCCCTAGCTGAATATATTAGAGACAAAATAGGACTATTTAATGCAGTCGCCGGATACTTGAAACTTCTATAGTTGAGGATACGATTAAGAAAGACCTTCACCTATCACAAACTGGACTGACAAACACACAAACAACACACACACAAACAAAAACAACACACACAAAGAACACAAAACCACATAAACACATACATCAAACAGAACACACAAACAAACAACAAACAATTTATTCCATTGTAATACCAATAACAACATAAACACACACATCAAACAAAACACAAACAAACAACAAACAATTTATTCAATTTTAATACCAATAACTAATACCACTGGTATTTGTTTGAACTTGTAGTTAAACTATGTTTCAGCACAACATTGTACATTTGTAATCTTCTATCTGTATATTTTACGATCTTGTAATAATATCAAAATATCAGTCAGCTCAGTTAAACCTAATAATTTTTTTTTGATTAGGTTTGACTGAGCGACTAAAGCTGAATTCAAGATTTTTTTTATATCACATTAACCAGTGCTTGACTGCAATCCTACCTGATGGTAAGCAGTGATGCAGCCGTTGATAGTGAGGTGCACTAGTTTGTTAAAAGCCTATTCACTCTAGTCTTGAAGACATCCAAATTATAAGTTTTTGTCATTGCTTGTCCGCGATAACTCAACCTTTGATGTTTATAAGTTTATATGAGCCTTTCCACTCTAGCCTTGAATAGTACTAAATTATAATCGTACGCGAAGTCTGCAGCATGCAAATTGCTTCAGTCTTTTGAGGTAAACGGTATAAACGACGAGGCAAAATCCGTAGAAGTTTCAACAACATAATGGAGGATTCTGGGCGTACGTCGGGCTGTCCGATAGTAGAAAGGAGACGGCCGAATCAAAGCATGTAATTTCTGCGGTCACTCTCCTAAATTCATCGTGTAAAATAACGAAAGCCTGGCTACACCTGTGCGCAAGGCTTTGTAAATTGGACTTAGCATTAGCATTATCTGCCTTATAATGTTCCCACTGCTGGGACTCAGGCCTCCTCTCTAGGAGAGGGAAAGGGCCATAATCTACCGCGCGGGCCCAGCGCGGATTGGCGGATGTCACATATCTTCGAAATTGGACTTAACCTATATGATTTTAAATAAATGCAAGTGGTATTAGTTTTTAGTATTACAATGGAATAAATGCAATAAACAACACAGTACAACAACAAACATAGGTCTTGGTCGTTCTTAATATAAGATAATTTTGAATTAAACATTATTCTGTATAATAAATAAATAAAAATAAAAAGCGTGTTTATTCCTTCTTAATTACCTCCTAGCCTTTTCCCAACTATATTGGGATCTGCTTTCAGTAAAGCCGGATTTAGCTGAATATCAGTATTTTACGAGGAGCGGCTGCCTACCAGACCTCCAAGACCCATTAACTGGGGTCACACGGTACTTCATGGCAAGACTGGAGTCAGATTTACTGGCTCTTGACTATCCGTAACGACTGCCATCTACAAATGACAGCCGGGACCAACGGCTTAACGTGCTTTCCGAGGCACGGAGGAAACTCGGTATGTTAAGATGGTCACCCATCCACAGACCTACCTTGGCAAGCGTTGCTTAATATTATCCAGCCACGAGCTCCTCAAAGAACAAGTCTGTTGATATTATTCTATTTATTTTTTTTATTTATTTCTAGTCTTAGAATTACTCCTGTATTGTAGGTCTTGAGTCCCACATACAGATATGTAAACGCACATAATTAAGACAATCAGACTCGGAACTGTAACTGTAAGCCTTACAAATATTAGTTTCGCGCGGGAATCGAACCCACGACACGTACCCACATTTTCAATTCACCCAATTTCTCTATGGACAATGTTTCTAAGACAGACATTTTCTGCCCAGTTCCATTTAAATTGGGCAGCTTTTTGGAATCGTAAGCCCGTAAAATACAGGATTGGTAGGTACCTATTCACAGCGATGAGGGGCCGCGGCAGCCCATGAAGGAAATGACAGGATGACCTGTGGATGTCTTCCTCATAAATTGGAATGAGAAAGTGAGGAACCTTGATCGATTGGTAACAATGGAGGCAGGCCTTTGCCCAGCAGTGGGACAATACGAGCTAGCTATAATATATAATAATATTTTTGAAAGCAAAGGTTAACCTATCACATACCCACAAAACGAGACACAATAGTAAAACAATAACACCGCGGTCTCATAGGACCGGTCGGGGATTCATGAATTAATATGACAAAGTAACTCTATTTGGTCCCTTTTATCAATTAATTTATTATTCGAAACATCAAAGATTAAAAACCTGAACTAAGTCAGTTCATCTTCATCATCTACAGAGAAATCTCTTCGAATTATTAGTTGAAGAACCTAAATTGGTACTTAGTCCCATTAATGTTCAGTGTTCTGACTTTCTTTTTATAAAGGCTTTTCTACAAGGAGAAAAAGATCTAAAGAGATCACAAGAAATAAAAAAGACACATAATTTTATTTAGTTTATTATAATTATCAAAGTACAATCGTCTTCACAACTGAACAATTTTTACGATTTAAATTAACATAATAGTAGGTATTCAGCTAAATCCGGTTTGACTGGAAGCTGTCCCCAATATAGTTGGGAAAAGGCTAGGCAGATGATGATGAATTATTATTTAAGTATACCTACTCGTAACTATCTCGTCGAGGTAACGACTCCACAAGCGTCATAGTGTAGGCAAGATTTACTGACTTGTGGTACCGAAATTGTGGTAAGCTTAGCAACGTGACTATAGAGCGCTTGCTTAGCCTTTAGAATCAAAAATTTCGCGCTTGGCGTCTTGGCATGAGTCGTACGTTACAAATATAGTCTATCTAATGAAAGCGCGACATGAGAAAAAGAGGTTAAATCCAAAAATTTCGTATATGGTATTACTAACTAGTAGGAGAATCACGTCTTGACACTTCACATTTTTTTATTCCCTAAAATTGCGGCTGAATAATGTTGCCAATTAAGTTTAAAAACAAAACTCCAGGTCGCGCTTTCGCATAAAGTTGTCAGATGTAAGGCAAGCCACTCACCAACAATGCCGCTGGAACCAGTGCTACACCCATGAAGCAAATAACCGGTGGAGTGCGCGTACGATGCTATTGCGCTCACCAAACATATGCTAAAACTAGTAGAAGCGGCAGGAGCAAATGCAGTATGCACGTCACGTGCTCCCGATTTTTAAGCGAATCAAATTAAAGGTACACGACTTGACCTTGAACGGACCAATAGCAGCCGCGCATTTTTCTTCGTCCCCCGGCCCGCCGTGGTGAGTAAGAAATCGGGCTATGCGCTCTCTAGTGGTTATATTCTCTATGGCTACACCACTTCGAATATCGAACGGTGTTTCATTGCGAGTCCATGATGATTTTAGTAAGGCTTACTCTCCATGGGACAGCTTTACCGACGAGTGTTCGTCATTATACGCTTGGTGTACGCCTGCGTGAAGCTTACATAAAAAACCGGCCAAAAGCGTGTCGGGCCACGCTCAGTGTAGGGTTCCGTAGTTTCCCGACCGTCACAATAAGTGTCCAACTTTTCAAAAACTGTTCGTCCCATCAAGTTCAAAATATTTTTTCTAGAAAGTCTTTATAAAGCTCTACTTTCCAGATTTTTTTCATATTTTCTAAGCTTATGGTTCAAAAGTTAGAGGGGACACACACACACAGGGGGAAATTTAAAAAAAACCCCTTTCCACTTTACATGTAGTCCCCTACATGTAGGGGAGCTCCCTAATAAAACATTTTTTTTTTCTATTTTTTTTTACTATTTTGTTGGCGTGATTGATATACATATTATACATATTACTAACAAATTCAGCTTTCTAACGGTCACAGAGATTAAACGAGGACGGATGGACAGATATAGCGAAACTATAAGGGTTCCGTTTTTGCCATTTGGCTACGGAACCCTAAAAACTGTGAAGCTGTGTCGACGTCGTGTCGTTGCCGCTTCGTCGACACAGTTTCATAGTTTCAGCTTTAGACAGGCGTACACCAAGCGTATAGTGACAAATACTCGTAGTTGTCCAATGTATATGACGAATAAGCTCTAAGAAGATACACCTCCGTGGATAGGTACTAAAATCTAAGGAAATAAAAGCAGTCAATAGTAAGTAAAGAAAACTCTTAAAAATACGATATTAAACAACACAACAAAATTTTAGTTTATGCTATTCTATTCTATTTCTTAAGTTACACCCTCAGAATACATCTTCAAACATTTCATTTCTTTCTTTTTCTTCTTTTTTTTTCTTTTTTTTCCTCATCCATAATACTCATCACCAGCACCCCCATAGTCAGGTTGGCCAAAGTCATTAGCAGCCTGACCATAGTCACCACCAGTCTGACTATAGTCAACTCTTTGGCGTTGGATGGGCCGGTCGACGTCTTGATCTGAGAATCTTGCGCCGTATTGTGGGTAGACTTCATCCCAGGTGGCATTGCTGTTGTGGGTGCGACCGCCGTTAATGGCGTATGAGCAGGAGAGCAGGGAACACTGGAAGAGGAAAGAAGCTGTTAGGAATCTTGCCGACTATGAGCAACATGAAACTCGCTGCAACTGCGGATTGACTGGAGGCACTATTGACGTATACACAACTCTAATAGACTTGTGACGTCAAATTTTCCTGGTCTTGACGGTGATTGTACTTTTTTAGAGTTAATGGCTAAGACTATTGCTTAGACTTCGCTGTTCACCCGTCTGTCACTAGAATATTTCATGAACCAAGATAGCTAGACAGGTGATGTATTTCTGTTGCCGATTTAACAACAAATACTAAAAAAATAAAATAAAATAGATATTTAATTGGAGCTGCCATACAACAAACGATCAATTGTTTTTTCAAGCATAGACAGAATTTCTTGCCCGTTCTTTTCCATAGGAAACAGCTTAGTTGGAAGCGTGCACTAGCTTTTGACGCTTTATAAGTGCCCACGTAGGCATATTTGAAATAAAAACATTTAGTATTTTTTTAACAATTGTTTCATTTCAACCATGGTATGGTCACATCATCTCTTCATATGAAGAGGAGGGATGAAACGCATGTTACTAAAAGAGTTATGAATATAAATGTAAAGACAGATGGAGAGCGAGAGGGAGGTAAAAGAAAAGATATATATGGATTGTGTGAGGAGTGATAATATGAAAGAAAAGACAGTGATGGTAAAACGAGTGACAGGGCAAAAAGGTAGAAAAAAACGTGTTGCACCGACCCTAAGTTATATAGGACAAGGGCAGGAAGAAAAAGAAGTTTTATTTCAAACTAGATAAATCAAAAGATTTCGTTGTACGAGTATTTTCTTCAAAACGTGAGGTAAATAAAGTAACATTTCGAATCATATTTGATCAATGCTACGGTGCAATATTGTCATTGCTCTTTCACGTTCCGATAGAAAATATAATATTGTATGTTGGTCGTTTTCTTCAGAAACGATATTTGATTTTGAAATTGCTACAGCAGAAATAGGAATGAAATAAAAACTTTGGCTAACACACGGTCTACAACATGTTGTAACACACATCCTGAAAGTACAGGGTGGCCCAGAGAGAAATGCACTTTTGATTTCGCGCGCATTTCTAAACGACTAATGGAGGATTTGCAAATGAAATGCGTAATTAATTCAACAATTTCAATAACATCCTTTTCTCGAACGAAGTCCACTAAAACTGTAAATAACTCACTCCAGCAGACTTCTTTTTGTTTCTCTCTAGGTGAAGCAAAGTGTGCCCTTATAATCCCACAACTCTGCAGCAACTAAAGCTGAATTTTCAGCAAGAAGTGGAATCCATTTTTTTTATTGAATTTTCAAAAGTTCTTTTCTCTCTGGGCCACCCTGTAATATGTTATGAAACAGCTACTAAATCAATTTCTCCTATTTATAAGATAGGTAATTTTTTTGATTTTGAAAAAAAAATCCGACATTCGTTTCACCGTCCAACAGAACGGATTCACTTCTCATTATCTCGAAACGAATGTCGGAGAAATGTTTCAGAATCAATTTTTTTCGTAAAATAAATATGTCTATTTTAATAAACTCTTGATAAATCTTAATTGCGTAGATGCCAATACTAATGTGCTACCAACGTTATGCCTCGGTTTTTATTAATGACTAATTTATAATATATTTCATAATATTTTGTAATACTTACAGATGCGCTGCAATGTTTGCCGTAACACTAAAAATAAAATAAAGTTTTTAATATACAGGGTGTAATAAGACCGATCACATAGCCGATTACTACACATTCTGTAAGCAACTTAGACCAAAAAATATTGCTGGGAAAAAACTATTTTTTCATTTAAAAAAATTTATTAATTAATAATAATTCCAATTAGCTAGCTGCGCGTTCGGCCACTCGCGCTTAGTCGTTGAACTAACCACACGCTTGTGTGTTTGAGGCGCTTGTTTTGTTTAGTTTTCATTGCATTTTTGTGACCGGATTGTAGAAAGTGACACTGTCACCAGTAACCGCTACCTTCATCTACCGATTCGCGGTAACGATAGGTTTTATTAGTTTTTTCAATTATTCGAACATCTCGATTTTACTCGATTATTTCAACTTTGACTCGAGTCTGACTCGATTTGTTATTAATAATAATAATAAAATCATTTATTTCAGGCCTTTACACCCATATAAATTACACACAATAGAACATAATAATAATAGAACATAATAAAAATCAATAATCAATCTCAATACATTACAATAATTCAATTTAACTCATTCAACATTTATTAAAATAATATTTTTACATTAGTCAGCAGATGAACCATACAGCAATGGTTCACGTACTGATGTTATTTCGAGTCTCATCCCGGTGACCGAGCTAGGCTCGGTGAGTGATTTGAACAATCGAAAACTAGCAGGTAATAATACGAGTATCATCATCATCATCATCTGCCTAGCCTTTTTCCCAACTATATTGGGGTCGGCTTCCAGTCAAGCCGGATTTAGCTGAATACCAGTATTTTACGAGGAGCGGCTGCCTACCAGACTTCCACAACCCATTACCTGGGGTAACACGGTACTTCATGGCAAGACTGGAGTCAGATTTTCTGGCTTCTGACTATCCGTAACGACTGCCAAAGATCTCCAAATGACAACCGGGACCAACGGCTTAACGTGCTTTCCGAGGCACGGAGGAAACTCGTTATGTTAAGATGACAATACGAGTATCATTGACTCAAAACAATCGATAAACATCTCGATTATTTTGTAGAACGGTGACGATTGACTCGATGGTTTATTTTGACGACTCCAATTCTTTCGCGCGATTCCTAGATGATTTATTGTTAAATCATCTAGGAATCGCACCAATCGCTACCTTCATCTCCTCTGTACCTACCTACTCTGCGTTTTAGGCTGCCTGCCCACGTCCGATAAATAATCGATGACCGATTTTTTGTAAAAGAAAAATAGAACACACTGTTAGCAAGAGTGCAACGCACACGTCCTAAATTAGTAGTTATTACGATTCTAATCACATATTAAATTCTGAATGGAAAGCACGTTGAGCCGTAGGTCCCGGCTGTCATTTGTAGATCTTTGACAGTCGTTACGGATAGTCAAAAGCCAGTAAATCTGATTCCAGTCTTGCCATGAAGTACCGTGTTACCCCAGTTAATGGGTTGTGGAGGTCTGATAGGCAGCCGCTCCTCGTAAAATACTGGTATTCAGCTAAATCCAGCTTGACTGGAAGCCGACCCCAATATAGTTGGGAAAAGGCTAGGCAGATGATGATGAATTTATTGCGATTATCCGTCCTACAAAACTTCTGATGTGGGCGGACAGCGTTAAACTAAATAAAATACTAAAACAATTGCATTCCACATACCTTGGCCTCGCAGTTCAAACCCTCGCACTGTAATCCAATAAAATTGACCAGCATGTAGGTTATGTACAATACACTTCAACATACAATGCAATACACTCAGTGGATTCTGCGGTATGCTTGCGTTTATATTGTTTTTCTTTGGAGAGAATACAGATAGAAAATCAGGGTGATTGTGTCGGTACCTATATTTTTTTAAAGTATTGTTATGTATATCGCACCCCCCCGGTACGACACTGTCACTTATGCCAAAATGTAGTTTTTCAGGAGAAGCATTTAAAACTTTGACACTTCACAAAGCAATGACTTAAGAATATATAGATGAGATGAACAGCTTACATTACAATGTCAACTTTTATTACACATATATTATTTATAAATTTGTAAATAATATATTTATATATTGTTAATTCTATATATTTTTATATATTATATTATAAATAATAGGTATATTATTTATAAATAAAAAATATATTGATATATTTCACTTTAGGATATTTTTTTAGATGTTTAACTCATTTTTTGCAAAAGTGACAGTGTCGCACCGGGGCCGGGGTACGATATGTCGGGTCTAGATCTTAGAATTGATCACTTCATGATGTAACTGATCATTTCATGACATGGTGCTTTTATATTGAGTACTTCCCGTTGACCTAGAATCCTGAAAGTTAGCACGAAACAGGGTCGTATGACACAAATATAGGAAAAAGTTAGAAAACTGAAGTAGTTACGTTATAGAAAATTTGTAGTTTTTGCCAAATCGGAAAAATCTTGAAGACTTGATTCGGGTATTGAACTATTTTCACAGGTAAGTTGGTATGGAACCCTCAGTTCTCGAGGCCGACTCACACTTGTTTCAATTCGTTTTTGAGATTAACATGTTCAAACAAACAAGAAAACTCTCCAGCTTTATAATATTAGTAGAAGATTTACCGTACTAAGCAATGTCGGGAAACATAATAACTTGAAATTGAAGTACCTTAGCTGTACACTGCTCGCCAATGCACTAGAAATTGAAAACAAACTTTGAAGTTTACCTTCTTACGTATAAGAAACTTATTACTTGACTTCTATGAAATTGGACGTCGTATAATAGAAATTCAAACTTCTTGGAAACTCTGAGTATAGTCGTAGGTCTTTCCATTGCCCTTTGAGTGACTTTAAGCCTTTTGAGGAGGTGGATTTTCATTTATTTATTGGTTTATCCTCACAATGGAACGCCTTGCGGCAATTACACCAACGGAGCACAAGTCACGACTGGATCTGCTACTTTCCAACAGCCTCAAGTCTGTAAAAGCCTGTTACTCTCTCTTTCTCATTTCACCGAGAGCGAGAGAAGTTATTAGATGATTCCAAACCCTAAAAAAAATTGTTTAAGGTTTGCTTATCTATATAATTATAAATGGAGAAACTGACTGAATAATGTATCAACGCACATCCGAAACTATTGGGACTAGGAGCTTAAAATTTGGCATAAGGCTTCCTTTTATGACGTAGACGGGCACTAAGAAAAGACTTTTCGCAATTCAGCTCCTAAGGGGATGAAACGGGAGTTTAATTTTTTTATGGAGTAATCTATTCGCAAGCGGACGAAACCGCTGGCAGAAGCTAATTTTACGTGAAACATACCATAGCGTTACATGCTGGTCCCTTGCACTGAAAAAAAAATACAATTCATAAGCAAAAACTAAAACTATATTTGGGTATTATTATATAAATTGTTATTTTTTAATACCACTTAAAAAGAAAACTACAAACATTAAGATCTTCTGTGGTTACTCAGAAAGGGGGCTTAGTAACACGAGGTATCAACCTCAGTCTGTCGTCAGTCTTTTAAGCACATTACCAGTCGACAGCAATACGGACGACTTTTCGACGCCATTCATATTGATTATTTGATTGTTTTTGATTCGTTTTAGTTAAATATGGGCTCTTATTTTCATTGTTAATGTTGTTTTTAACGTATTTCAAATAAACAAAAAATTTACATACAAGGGCATTACAGGCTACTCCCACACACTGAAAAAAAAAACAAAAACCATAAACTAAAATCTATAAGGGCTTTTTTTATTAATATGCCGTATGTATTCTGAAACCACTGAAATTTATTTGATAATTTATTTCACCTTTGAAAGTACCGATGATATTCTACAACCTTATTCTTAGTATATGCGAAACCTGAATATAGTTTGTTGAGAAGCGTTAATTGAATTGATTCCAATAATTTTTACACTATTATATATATTTTTTTCCAAAAAAAAAAAAAATTGTTACAAACTAGTGCTTGACTGCGACCTGATGGTAAGCAGTGATGCAATCGTTGATTATAGTGGACTCTGGCTTTGAAGACACCTAAATTATAATCGGACGGGAAAACTGCAGCAGGCAAATTGTTCCAGTCCCTCGATGTACGTAAATAAATATTTGAAAATATTTACAAGTTCATTTACGTACATCGAACAGACACCGAGCGGCATTACAACTACCTACAACGCGCGTGCACTACGTGCGCGCCGGAGCATCCCGTCTACCCTCAGTCGACAAAATGTCGCCAGACGATTTTCACGTGCATGTGCATGCGTTCCGAGCGAGCGAGCGGTCCGTCGCTTGTCAGTGTGTGTGTAGTGTAGTGTGACGTGTGTAGTGTAGTGTGACGTGTGTAGTGGGAACCTAGGTAGGTTCCTATTATCGTATGCAAAAACTATCGTTTAGTTATTAGTGAGGGACTGAATGTCATGTACCTACCTAACAAGACGTTGTTAGTAGTAATTTAGTGAATTATTGTAAATAGGGTAATTAATGTTTTTAACACGCCAAGATGCTTAAATGTAGAAAGTATTATTAGGACCGGCGCTCATTATCGGCATCGGCACGACTGAGGATTTTAGGTGGCAAACAGCAATACACATTAACAACATAGCAATAAAGTAGAAAATTCCATGATACATGTTCGTAGTAACAAAAATGCCTCTTCGGTATGCTTGAGGCTGGTGCATCGGCAACCTTAAGGATGCTTCGGGGTAATATCCGTCATTCTTCGGCTCGTAAGAATTTTAAGGACGCCTTGACATCTTTAAGGACTATTTTCCTTGCCGATGCCGATAATGGGTGCCGGGCCCAAAAGTATTATTTGTACCTGAATAAAGTGGATGCATGGTGCTAAACACCCTTAGCAAGGTGAAGCTAAGGGCGTTAAACACCAATCATCCACTTTAAATTTTGGTTTGGCATAAGGTGCAACAAATCACATTGACTTCATTTTATCTTTTACGGCTGCTTTTACAAATAAAGTACATAATAATATCTACCAAAACTTGACCACGGACACGAAAGTCCAAAGCCTGCAAGTGTGATGGGAATTGATATCACTAGGTAGAGGCCTATTACAGCACTCTTTTTTACGAACGGTTTACGTAGACTGTCGTTGAGTCTATGTACAAGTAAGACCGTCTTACTCTTATTACACTACGCGACGTAGACTAAGATCGTTAGTAAAAACGAGTGGTGTAATAGGCCTTTTAATTACGGACTTAGACGAAAGGTATATCCCGCGAGGTCGCGCTGCGTTGTGACCATGTATAACAACGGACAACCAGGTAAGATAAAAATCTTATAACTTTGTGATTTTTCTTATATTTTGAAATTTTGTACATAGATTGATTGATTGATTTTTGTATTAGATTGATTGATTGATTTTTGTATTAGATAGATTGATTGATTTTATTGTGCAGACCTACCACAGCGTTGTCTTTTTAACCCTCAGGTTGACTGGTAGAGAATGCCTTGATGCATTAAGTCCGCCTATGTACCACCATTGTACATAAAGTTTAAATAAATAGATTCTTTACATAAAAAATACCAGACACGTCTTTGAGGTTTCGCATATACTAATAATAATGTTGTATAATATGGACAACAGACGGACATAGTTCTGTAATAAATAACAAAACAATGTCCGTCTATTACCTTCGTAGGAGATAACAGCCGAACAAATTTACATGAAACTTGAGCACACGGGTAGACCATGTCTTGATTTAAGACATAGTGTACGATGTAGTACTTAAGTACTATTTGAAATAAAATGATAGACTTTCTTAGATTCTAAGCTACTAGTAAAATTTAATAGCAAATCTACAAACATCTCAAGATAATTATAAATATTATATGTATATTCAACAAAAGGTAACATACCCCAGATGCACACGAATCGCCTCTACACTGAAATATTAAAACATAAATGCGTATATTACAAATCTCATTTGTTGAATTCAGTTCTCCTTTGTATATGACTTGTCAAGTCACTGTGCATCACTTAATATAGTAAGTGATTTTTTGGACAATAACGAATTAAAAAAGGAATTCTCACCGCACAATCGCATCCAGCTTTGTGACACTAAAACAAAACACACAAACATTATTTCCAATTCATCATCATAAAATGAGCAGTGGTGGCCCAGTGGTAACGGCCCCGACTTACGAGTTGTAGGTCGCGAGTTCAAACCCAGCCAGGCGCATTACTTTGTGTAATTTATTTTATCACCGCTGCTCTCAAAACGGAGAAGGAAAACATCGTGAGGAAACCGGCATGTCCTAGAACCAAAAAATTCAAAGACATGTGACATCCACCAATCCGCACTGGGCCCGCCCGGTGGATTACAGCCCATTCCCTCTCCTAGAGAGGAGGCCTGAGTCCCAGCAGTGGGAACATTACAAGGCCGGTAATGCTAAAAATCATCAAATACATATTATTTCTTGACAATAAACTGGAATTTAGAAAAAAAATGATCCATTTTGATAAATAGAAATAAAGTGAAGTTACTTTAAGAAGAGCTTACCCTTGACTGGCACGCTTCGGTGGCACACTGAAAAATTAAATATTTTGTTTAGTAGTTAGAAAAAAACTGCTGGCAAATACTTATACAGGGTTATTTGTATAACACTGGCACCATAAACAAAAATTATTGTTGGAACTTTAAAAAAAAATCATATTAATTTTAGTTCTTCATATTTTCATACAAAAATAAATGCTACGAAGTCTGTTGGAAGCGTGCTATAGTACAATAGCAGGGGAGCGGGGGCGAGAACAGTGTGAGGAAGGCTTAGTTAGGTACATCAAATACAGGGTTGAAATGTGTTAGATAGAACAACGAAATCTTGAAAGTTTGTTTTTGGTATTATTTTGTAAAGTCATAGAACAATAGTTGCTGTTTACGATGTCAGTAAAAAAATACTGCAAGTTTGTTAGTGTTTTACAAATTAATAACCCTGTATAAAAAGCTATCAATTTCCTTACCTCCATTTCATAGTTATACTTGGCTCCTAGCACAGTTTCATAGGCCAGCCAGTCTTTGTCAGTGGTATAGTTGAGGTTCAACGACCTCATCACCACTTTAATGGCGTACTCCTCGAAGTGAGGCCGGTTAGTTACTTCTACGATGGAACCGTTATAGTTCTCCGTCTGTTGGGAAGGTTGAAGGAAAATTAACTTTATTTTTATAGCATTAGATACTATTATTGGAAGATTCGACGTGAATGCGGTTGTGTAGCGATCCGAAGCGGTTCACGTGAATTCTACTTAATGGGGTGGTTTTTCTTACGTGAGTACGAACTCGCCACTACATCCGCCTTTTATATCAAACAAGTTTCCGCATTACAATAGTTCGCTTTAAAATATCAAACCAACTTAACGCGTCCGCTTCGCTTCAGTCGTCGCCGCTCCGCACCCACGTGCGTTTGGTCACGTGAGCCACCGCAATCAAATATAAAATTGTTTATTCCATTCACACCGCATCGCTTCGCGTCCGCTATCCCGTAGAATCGCCTACGTAAAGCACCGTCTTACAGTTAAGAGGCCTCACCACGAGCTCTTAACGCGATCCATTTTGCGGCCTGAACTGTTAAAGAGATGGAGCTATATAGGATGTATAGCTCCATTCTACTTTCTCGGTCACACAACTTACATTTTAATATGTAAAATAATAAATAGTGTCAGGGTAAGGCCCAGTTTTTATGAAAAAAGGTCCACAAGACAGTCTTCTTTTACGATCAATTTTTGTTTTACTAATTAGAAATTACTTAGTTCCATTGTTCTATGTTGGTACTTACTGTCCATCCCAGTCTAGCCATACTCTCATCTACTATCGGTACGTATAGTTCACCCTGTAAAATTAAATAATAAAGTGAAAGCAAGAAGCCGCGTCGTCATGTTCTCGCTAGATAGATAGCGCTGTACTGAAAATTTTTAGTTTATTTCGTGACCTTTATCAATGCAAGGATGGTATATGCTAAAATTGGATATACCAGTTTATTGAATTTAATGAAATTATTGCCTCAAAATCTACCTAATTCTATCTGTTCATGAATACTTTAGTATTAGTATGTGTATATATAGAGCAAGTGCCATTACCTTTCCACCATCAGACATCCTGACGTACCTACGACGAGTATCTATCTTTATATTGTTAACAACTCTACAGTCTGGAATATGCGTTTTACCTCATCGTTTATACCACGAACATCAAAATACTGAGACATTTTTTCTGCTGCGATTATAATTTAGGTGTCTTCAAGGCTAGAGTGAATAGGCCGGCTCTAACTAGCTGCTTCACCATCAACTACTGCATCACCACTTACCATCAGTGAAGCAATAGTTTATATCATTAAAGAAAAGTCTACTTAGCGATTCTTAATAAAAATAAATATTCTTACCTCAATCACATATTGTTGATTCGAATGAGTTTTTTTGTCCTGTACGAAACAAATTATATTAGTTGCTAGAGTGATCATCAGCATTTTTCAGTCTATAGACTACTAGTGCATACACCTGGGAGAAATCTATGACCATCTCCCCCAGGTATCGCCATATCGGCCATTTGCCCGTCCGATTATAATTTGGATGCCTTCAAGGCTAGAGTGAATAGGCTCTTTACAAAACTAGTGCGCCACTCCATCTACGATTGCATCACTGCTTACCATCAGGTGGGATCGCAGTCAAGCACTAGTTTATATAAATTAAAAAAAATGTGTGGACTTAATGCCTTAGGAATTCTGTCCCTACTGGTAAAAACCTTCCTTCTCCTTCTAAACCTCTTCGTTTTGGGCGATTTTTGATCAAACTTTTATGAAAGTAAGTGATGAGGTGCAAAGAACAAGTACTTTTGTAGGTCTGCTGAAGAAAAATTCTTTTTGAAATAAGCAATACACAGCAGCAAAAAATCAAATAAAAAACATTTATACTTTACCGTCACTCGAGCTAATCCATCTCTTGTGTCTGGCTGCAATTACACATGAATTAATTTAGAATACTTTTTATAATATTTAATTTTAATAATTTTAATAAAAGGTTCCATTTTGAGGATAAATAATATGAAGAAGGAACTCGTAGGGACGACCTACAAACAATGTTTTAATAGACACATCATGAAACAATTGTGAGAAAAGAGTTCTATATCTTACACTTAGAGCCATTACGCACTGTCGACTAGTCGCCGGCGACTCAGTCGACTGCGACTGTTACTTACTATAGTTTAAATAGGTGCTTGCGCACTAGTCGTCAGTCGCCCAGGCGACTCGGCGACTCGCTGCGTTGTGGCGATGCACAGGCGACTGGCGGTCGCTGGCGACCAATAGAAGCAAGGCTTCAAATGGGAGCGTTCACACTGCGAGCAACTGTCGTAGCGACCGGACGCCGCGCACAATGAGTTTTGACACTGCACGAATGTACTTGGAATACTGTCGCTCGGCTCGGTCTCCGGCCCTAGTTTCCCATGTTTCGGTCGCCGAGGGACTGAGTCGCCGGCGACTAGTCGACAGTGCGTAATGGCTCTAAAGGGTGTAAAAAGACCCTTCACGAAAACGAAAACCCTATATTCTACTCATCACTGGGATAGTTTTTTTCTTCTAGACCATACCTGGGAATTTACTGGTTCTTGAAATATTGAAGGTCAAAGTGAAAAAAAAATGTTTTTTTTTTCAAAATCGTATTCCAAGTATCATTAATAAACTTTCTTCCGAACAAACATTACAAAAATGATCAATTTTTCATAACAAATCACGCATTTGAAGTTACAAAAATGCAATGAAAACTATACAAAACGAGTGCCTCACACACACAAGCGTGCGGTCGGTTCAACGACCAAGCGCGAGTGACTGAACGCGCAGCTGATCGGAATTATTCCTAATTCATTATTTTTTAAAGATGAAAAAAAAAAGTTTTTTCCCAGCAATATTTTTTGGTCTAAGTTACTTAATTACATGTACAGAATGTGTAGTTATCGGCTTTGTGATCGGTCTTTTTATACCCTGTATAATTATGATGATGTTTTATTAATATCTTTTTTGTAAAGTACTTTTTTTTGGAAGGGGAATCATCAGAATGATTTCTCCCGCTCTTGGGCGTTTCAGACTCTTAGTGATTAAACCTCACCCCGTTCCTTCGTTGCCTTCGATCTGGGGGACATGGACTTACATTTCGGAATTTCATTGTTCCCCAGAGGCTTCAGCCCTATCGGGCCCCTACAGTTTGCTGACATCTCCTTGAGACGTGCCACTATGTGGTATTGGGCCCTAAAAGTTGGCCAAAAATGACTTTTTTTATTTTTGGTAAACTATTTCATACTGCCGATCCTTCAAAAGTTAAGTAGTTGGTCTATAAAATGGCCAAAGAACTCCTTGCTGGGTTATCATCCCGAGCCGGTAGCTCGGTCGGAAGTTACCATTCGCGTAAGTGGTCGTGTAATTGTTCGAAGCGCTCAAATTTTACTTGTTTTTATAACGTAATATTTTAGAAACAAAGAGTTTTGTGGTGGTTTTTGTGATGGATTCCGCTCAGCCAGGTATGGAACTATATGGAAAAAGGTTTTTTTTTAGAAAAGTCTCAATCAATTTTAATATATAGGTCCAAAAGTATCTTGTCATAAATTATTGAAAAAAATCTTACTTTTCTATGTTTAAGAGACTTTTTGTTATATCATTTAGCACTCTTTAAACACAAATGCTATTGTTTCTTGTAGAGTAGACAGTCCAGAACAGATTTATAAAAAATACAGCCGCCCGTACCCGCCCCCTTTTTTTTTGAGATTTTTTTTCGTTAGTACCTTATAATCTTGTATAAATATTCGGTCATAAGATTTAGTCTTATTTTGTTACAGGGACTTCGGAATTGAGGTTTATGACTTGGAATGAGTTGTATGCTGTTATGCAAGGTTCTGATGAGTCAAAATTTTCAGAAAATTGACGTTTCTGAAACAGCAACTGCTAAGATCCTACTGTAATGATGATATAAGAATTCATGATTATAGCAAAAGATCGCTAATATATAACACAATTTTTAGCAGCTATTGCGCTGCTAACCATTTAAAAAACAAAATCGGCCAAGTGCGAGTCGGACTCGTGCACCAAAGGTTCCGTACCAACTTACCTATGAAAACAGTTCAATTCTCGAATTAATGATATTTTTTTTCATGTGACAAAACTAAAAATTTTCAGTTTTCAGATTTTTCCCTATATTTATGCTATAATACCTTGCTGTATGCCAAATTTCAGGAATCTAGGTCCACGGGAAGTACCCTTAGTTTTGATTCCGCAGGGAGTGTCAAAATGTGTGTTTTTTTGCGATATAAACGGCTGTACCCTTTTTTTTCGTAAACTTACAAGTTTGATTTTTGCACAGCTTCAAGGGACCGTGGATTTAAGTATATTGTTTTAATTTCAACTCGATACCTCCACACGTTCTCGAGATAAAGGGTCTTGTTCCGTCGTTGAGGTTCTGTATTTTTCCTCTGAGGTACGGAACCCTAAAAAATTAAACCAAAGAAGTTTCGAAGAAAATAACGTAGAGTACCTATCTGGATCAATATCGTTACCCAGAAATACTGTGATAAAATGGCGTGGCATGGTGAGATATATTTGGCTTTATATGGGTAATACCCTGTGTCTTCGACACTGCATAAAGTACTTCGTAAAGGAGCTGAAGTGATACAACACGCAATTCTTCCAATAGGTCAACTTTCTGAAGAAGCTGCGAAATCTATATTTTAAGAAAAATAGAAAGATTGCGTAGAGACGTATTAAATTTCCTTCATGAGAGTGACCTGACCAATGAAAATGTATGTAATAGTGCCGAATAGATATATATTTCTAACTGTAGTAAGTCTTTTATTACCTATTTTAACTTATATACTCTAAAAATCGTCGTTCGAGTCATAAAATATTTTAGACCAAGTTTTAGGGCCTAATACCACACTGTGCGTGCTGACAACAGCCCTGGTAAGCCTCGTCCGTATAAGACCTCGACCTAAACCTGGTCCTTATCGGACGTTTCATCATCATTATCATCATTTCAGCCGGAAGACGTCACATAGGCCAGGTGTCACCACAGCGACCGGTCCTGTGCGTCTCGCATCCATCTGATTCCCGCGACCCTCGCAATGTCATTGGTCTACCTTGTAGGAGGCCTTCCAACGCTACGTCATCCGGTACGTGGCCGCCAACCCAGAGCCTTCCGGACGTCTAATTACCCTTTATTCGCTGTCCACAAGTTATATTATGGTGACTGGGAGTCGCTCTAAGACCACGTCCTTATGCCAAGGACGTCTCCTATAGATATTTTTATTACTACTGTACCTAAAAATGTATAAGACATTTTTTAAGATATTTTTAGGGTATTCTGTCTTACCGAATTCAATTTAACCCAGCGTACAGGCGCACTGAAATCGTCCTGAAAAAATAAATATGATGCGTCAACGCCGCTGGCAAAAAAACGATCATTGCAAAGAATACATGCGGTGCGAATGGAACAAATAATTCGTATTCTATTACGGTGGTCTACGTGACCAACAGTACGTGGGTGCGGTGCGGTGATGAGAAAAGCGAAGTGGTCGCACTTAGTTTGATATTGTCGCGTAAACTTTTACAGTGCGGTGACCTGTTTTATATGGCTGATGGCTGAAGTGGCAACTTCTCGACTTTTTTTTACATTTTTTGAATTACTATAAATGTTCTGTAAGCAATGTACCCTGCCCAATGGCTATTTCGGAAATTATTTGGGTTACTTAGAAATCATTTGTAAAATCAACATAATTTAATAGCATATAGCACGTAAGATTTTTTTACCCTGGATGTACGAGTATGTAGTGAACGTTGATATTTTTTACCAAAGTCACTGTTAGAAACTAGTTTTCAATAAATTAAACTTACGAGCTGTGGCAAAGACTTCAACCGTTCTTGGACTGAAGGAAGCTGTGAAACGTTAGCAATGAATCATAATAGTTCCTTATTTATTACTGGGAAACTGTTTTATCTGAACGACACTTATCTATCTCTCCATGAACTAGACGGATGAAATGAAAAAAACAGAAATGATCTCGTAGCAGAGATGAGAATGTTGAGATGGATATGTAATGTGACGAGAATGGATAAAGTGAGAAATTAATTTAGTAGAAGAAGTTTGAAAGTGGTGCGAGTGACTGAAAAGTTGAAAGGGAATCGTTTATCATTCAAAAGAATGAAACCCATGTTACTTAAAGAGTAATTGAATATACTTGTGGATGGAAAAGGTCAGGGATTTTATGAAAAGTGAAAAGAAATGGATGTCAGTAATAACATGACGGTTGATAGAACAGAATGGAAAAGAAAAACGTGTTACCCTGACCCCAAATAACAAGGAACAAGGGCAGAGCGGTGATACGACTATCCTACTTTTGTGCTCATCCAAAGGTATTTAAATAGCTGAACGGATTTGACAGTAACATCAAATTATTTCGGGATTATCTGACTTTCATGAAGGCGAAACCACTGACTAAAAGTACTTGTAACATACTCGTAAATGCTACACTTACGTGCTCTGTCGTTGGACCCTGTTGATGAAGAAAAATCCAAAAATGTTAAAAAGCATACGCGAGTAGATTTATGTTGGTGCTACGTATGCACATTATCATCATCATTTCATCTAAAATATTATGAACACTATTAGACAGACACAGGTCGCCACTACATCAGACACTACGGATTCCCGCGACCCTCACCAGGTGGTCCCACATCAGTCATGGGGTCAGTTAGGGCCGATACTTGCCAGGCAGCAAAATTTTAACACTCCCTCTCGCTTCACCCAGAGCGAGAGAAGTCATTTGGTGAGTTCTCGGAAACTCAAAAAGATTTCCTAGCTTGTGGCATATCCGTGACAACTGTCAAAGATCTATAACTGACAGCTAAGACCAACCATGACATGCTTTTCGAGGCACGAAAAATCTCAGAAATAAATATAATCAAAAGTATAGGAAATACATAATTTATGTATTAAACAGCCAAACAGCCGAATCGAAGTAACAATCATCTGTTAAAACTTAATTAACGAATAAATTAATTAATTTAATAATCTGGCAACATTTTACCGCAAAGGCTGTGTTATTTCAGTTATGAAAGGTTATTACTAAGAGTTTTACTCATTTAAAACTCGAATATTTTAAAATATGAAAAAAGAATAAATACTAAGAGCCGTTATGGAAGCGGCTGGCAGTGCCATGGCGAGTACGTTTCATCATCATCATAATTTCAGTTGAAACACTTCCACTGTTAGACATAGGCCTCCCCAAATATCGCCACAATGAACGGTCCTGTGCGTCTCCCATTCATCGGATTCCCGCAACCCTTATCATGTCATTGGTCCACCTTGACAATTGGGGGAGGCCTATGGGCGTGGACCCATGTCTACGGTGCGGCGCCGTTCGCCGTGCAACGGTACGGCACCGCCGCCGGCGGATGGCCGCGAACGGTGCGCCATCCATTGCCTCTTTCAGTCGATATTTCGCTTTTGATTCGATCGACTGAGGGGCAATAGACGGCGCACTGTTCGCGGTACCGTGCCCCAACCGGCGCCGTGCCATCCGCCGGCGCCGATGCCGTACCGTTGCACGGCAAACGGCGCCGCACCGTAGACATGGGTATGTCCAACCGTGGACGTCTTTCGACTGAAATGATGATGATTGGCGGTGGTCTCTGGTAAGGGTAAAAAGCCCTTGGGTTACGCGAGGTATCAACTATGGTCTGTTTTTTAAACCCGGAGACTAAAATGACATTTCAACACAAAAGAACTGGCGTCATTCCTATAGTAAATTTGACATTACTTGTGTCAATTTAGTCTCCGGGTTTAAAAAACAGACCATAGACGTCTCAGAGTGAGCTCATTAGAAATTTACTTTTCTACCATCGGACTTCCCGACGCCACTTCCCCTTACGTAGTATTGCCTGTTTCGGCACCAAAGGTTTTGGATTGGGATTTTGCATGTATTTTTTAATACCATTTGATTTAATTGGGATTGAAAATACCTATTGGTGCCGAAACGGGAATAGCTTGGGTGGCAAAAAACTTGGTGCCGATGCCGAACCCTTACGTTATTCAAACCTCTACGGTCCGGACTAAATGTTTCGCCTCATCGTTTAGTCGAAAGTATCAAAGTCGACTTTTCGAGTTCCAAAAGTAAAATACACTCACATTATTCCTGACTTTGTCCAATCGGTTCTGAAACTGTAAATTATACACAAACGATTAATTTCAGAGATACATTTATTTAACTCATAATACTCGGTTACCTTTACAAAGTTAAATCTGTTCAGTTTGTAGAAGATAAGAGACAGACGGACTGAATTGTTGAGAAATCCAAAATTAATTATTAGTTAATCTGGAGTTGATAACTTTGATGTTACTTACATTAAGTCAGTATTAAAATAACCGAATGTTTTTGAAGTCGGCTACGAAGAATGAATGAGTACAGTTAAGGATCTCGTTCATAAAAATCTTTGAACTGATTAGGATCTGTTAGCGAGTACTTCTTAGGGTTCTGGATTCATTTACCATTCAACCCATAATTTTGTTCTTTTTCAAAAATTATCTACCTAGGATAGATAATTTTTTACCTGTAAATGGTTACATTGAAATAAAAAACTTTGAGTAATTGCACTTTCAAAGTATTTTGGTAATCAGTTTTAGATTTAAGAGCACAAACGAAACAAAAAGACTCCACGCGATTTGAACGTATACAACAACCCGTAATCCTCTCTCGGGCAATTGCCCAAACCATATCGCTACCTTTGGGTAGAAAGGTCGTATAAACCATTTTGGCCAAATTGAGTTAAATATACCATTTTTCTCAGATTTTTTTTCTCTATCGATCTGTATATACGAAATGTGGAAATTCGCTCAAAAATGGTTAATACGACCCAGAAATTTTCGGTCATGGCCTCTTAAAAAAGGTAAATTTTCAATGTAAAAGCCAAATATTATTTTTTTGTAATTTTGTTATGGCGTAATGACCATAATTTATATTAACGGAGGGTGTAAAAATAGTCGTTAATTGTAAATGGTTTATACGCCCTAAAGTGTTAAATGCATTAATTTTAAATGGTTTATACGCCCTAAAGTGTTAAATGCATTAATTGTAAATGGTTTATACGCCCTAAAGTGTTAAATGCATTACTTAGACCCAGGTTAAAATCGACGTCGTAAATCCAAAGATAGTTCGCAACATTGGTGTATAAGCCATGATCATTGCAAGTCGCACTTTACTTTAGGATGTTTGTCAAGTAAAATGTGTAAGGAATGAACCTGGACTGGTTCTATCAGATGATGAAAAAATCAAAGAGAGGTGGAAGGAATATTTTGAAAGACTAATGAATAAGGAAAATGATTGGAGTGGGATTTTAGAATGTAAACCAGAAAATGTGGTGTTAGTGAGAATGACCATACTAACGTATGGTTGAAGTCAGAATAGCAGTAAATGGAATGAAGAATGGTAAGGCCATTGGCCCAGTTTGGAATACCAGTTGAAGTGTGGAAGTTACTGCGAGTGGATGGACGGATGTGGTAAGCTATGTTCTTCAATAAGTTGTTGAAAGAAGAATTCATACCTGATGATTGGTGCAAAAGTTCTTTGGTGCCCATCTTTAAAAACAAAGGTGATGTTCTTAAGTGCAACAATTATAGAGGAATAAAGCTAATGTCACATAGTATGAAAGTCTGGCAGGAAGAAGTATTGAAAGGCGGTTGAGAGAAGAGAGTGAAATTTCACAGACCCAATTCGGTTTTATGCCTGGTCGGGGTACAACGGATGCCATTTTCGCTATACGCCAGCTGTGCGAGAAATTCGGAGGTGCACATAAAAACTTGCAAATGGTATTAATTGACCTCGAAAAGGCATACAACCGGGTACATCGTGAGGTTCTGTGGTGGGCCCTTAAGGAGAAAGGTGTGCCTGTGAAGTATGTGCAGTTGATCCGAGCGATGTACTGTCGGTGTAGTACCCAAGTTCAGTCTACAGTAGGCACCAGTGGCAGTTTGAATGTGGCGATCGGCTCTCAGCCCTTAACTCTTCCTACTGATAGACATTCAGGAAGAGGCCCCCTGGTGTATGCTGTTTGCCGATGATATTGTGCTGGTTGCCGAGAGTGACCTAGAGGTCCAGAGCATATTGGAGGTATGGTGGCATAGACTGGAGAGTGTTAGCGTGAAATTGAGTAGAACCAAAACAGAGTACTTGTTCTGTGATTTCGGCGGTCCCTCCAATCCTTCGCCTTTAGCCCTCGCTAGGACATTCATATCGATTTGTTCCGACTTTCGGTACGTCGGGTCACTTGTCCAAGGAAATGGTGAGGTAGACCGGGACATAACACATCGGATCAACGCAGGTTGGATGAAATGGCGACAGGTGACGGGAACAACTTGTGATCCACGGATGCCCCTCAAGTTGAAGGGTGCAATCTACAAGTCCGTAATAAGACCTGTCATACTGTATGGATTAGAATGTTGGGCTGTGAAAAAGATGGATGAAAAAAGATTGCATCTAGTGGAGATGAGAATGTTGAGATGGGTGTGTGGTGTGACAAGAATGGACAAAGTGAGAAATAAGTGTATTAGGGAAAGTTTGAAAGTGGCGCCAGTGACTGAAAAGTTGGAAGGATATCGTTTTGTCTTGGTATGGTCATGTGAAGAGGAGAGATAAAACACATGTACTAAAAGAGTTCTGAATTTACATGTGGATGGATGGAGAGGGAGAGGGAGGCCATAGAAAAGATGGATGGATTGCGTAAGGACCGATAAGAAAGAAAAGGAAGTTAGTGATAGTGTGACGGATGACAGGACAGAATGGAAGAAGAAAACGTGTTGCGCCGACCCCAAGTAATATGAGATAAGGCCAGGAAGAACTTTACGATCAACACACAAGGCTCGCATTTTGCGCGCAGCGACAAGCAGAAGAACGAGCGCGATAGAAAGATACCGGACAGATACCATTGATTAGAAGGTATTATAATACGTAATAAATGTTGGTTCAGGTAGTTTTATTTTATTTGAATCGACCATTATTGGGTATTAGAATAATAATAATTGAGTTTCTACTAATTCTATGAGTAACAGGATTATTTCTTAGTCAGAATTCAATTGATCTATGATTATAAATGGTTTTTAATACAAAAAATTACATAAATTTGGGTTTTTACGACATTAAATGTTACCTTAAGCTTACCAAAAATGGATATACGACCCACACAGTTTTTTCAAAGCACATTTTCATAGGGTGTATAAACCAAGCATTGATTTTTGCTTAGGCGTAAATGCAAGCTAACTTTAAAACTAAAGAAGATAGCTAGGTTTTGATGATTTAACCTTTTTCATCTGCAAAATGTAAGAACCTTTCTCATAGATCATTTTTTTATAACTTAAAAAGCAAAAAAGTTATGAATTTTTTTGTAAAAAAAAAATAGTTTTTTTGCTCTACTGAAAAGTCGGGTTTTGGTTTATACGACCTTTCTACCCAAAGGTATCGATATATAACAGCCGGTTGGAGGATCCTCTCTTTTCAATGCGGGACTTCACACTCTGTTTCGCATACCTCTAAAAACTATTGACACAGCCGGTCGCGTTTTATATATTTTCTGCCAACCTCTACAGAAAAAGATGTTTTAATAGAACTTGGTACAAAGTCCCGCAAACCTCCTATGAAACAAGACGATCATCTTGCCAGACAGGTCTTGTCTCTGACCGCATACTGATTGCAACTGCCCGATAGTTGATTTTGGACTGTTATAATGTTCTGATCGTGCAGAGAACTCCGATACTGCGATGCAGGATTTTGAATTTTTGTTCCTACGTGGCGACAAAAATGTTGCTACATTGTGATTTTCTGCCAAGAGTTTCTGCTGATACCTACTGGTTAATATTATACATACCTCTATCTTCCGTTGCGCTATTTTCATGAGTTGATATCCCGTTGGCTGTAAAACAATAATAAAAAGTTACACCGAGTTTTTTCAACACATTGCCTCTTCGTAGGAATTACTCCTGTATCGTGGGTAAGCTACAATATTAATAAAAATATAGTATTTTTTCGCATAATGTCCGGGTAACCGTCCGGACCAAGCCGGAATCGTTGTAGGCGCAAAATGTTCCATGTGAGCCGCAAAGAGGTGTCAACTGTAGGGCCTTGCACGGCCAAAGACTACTGGGACTATGGGTCGACTTCTGAAAGATTACCCGTCGACTTCTGAAGGAAAATAGGTACAGTAAAAGTCTAAGGGCCTATTTCACCACCTATGATTAAGTTTCGAGTATCTTACTTGACAGATAATTTCATACAAATTCTGTCACATTTTTGAATTTATTCAGTGAGTAGTGCCTACTCGGACATTGTGAAACAGGCCCTAACACTATAGAAAGAAAAATATTTGTTTGTGACTCGCATAGGACAAACAACAATAAAATAAAAAGTAACTAACTAATCTCTCTGTAATACTAAGTGCTGCACTCAGAGACAGTTACTGATTCATTAGTTACACAGTTTTACAATGAAAAACTGTCAATTTGACAATTTCTTATTAGACCATTAATTACAAGTTAAGTGAAGGTTTAGCAATGCTTAACTTTAATGGACATTAAGGGACGCTAATGAATCTACATTTAACACAAAAAAAACATTTTTTTTTAAGACCTGTGTTAGTCCAAGAAGGCGAGAGATCGTCATATTTAGATGAAATCCCACATTAACCAAAAAAAAGTGTTTGTCGTGAAAACAAACAAGGTATAGTCAACGGGGCCAATTGGCAATGCATAATTTTTCTTATCATGTCAGTCTTTCAGTCCTTTTTTTTTAATAATTGTAATAAAAATCGTTGCTTTGTTAGAAATCAATAATTAACTACAATACTAAACTGGAAACTTAAAGCAGTGGTGACCGAGTGGTAACTGCCCCAACTTCGCGGGCTTGCGGGTTCAAACCCAGCCAGGCGCATTACTTTGTATAATTTATTTCATCAATACTGCTCTCAAAACTTTGAAGGAAAACATCGTGAGGAAACCGGCATGTCCTAGAACCAAAAATTCGAAGAGATGTGACATCCACCAAACCGCACTGCGACTACGCAGTGGATTACGGCCCACTCCCTCTCCTAGATAAGAGGCCTGAGTCCCAACAGTGGGAACATTATTAGGCCGATAATTATAAAAAAACTAAACTAAAAATCTTTATCAAAGTTGCGTTCCTTATAAAGAAATTAAACTAAATTTATCAAAGTGGAGTTCCTATGCACCCCTGCGTTCCTATTCACCCCGTTTAAAGGTACTTACTAATTTGTTATTCTGCAGGGAATCTCGGCCTCGCAAGCTCTGCTCATCGGGATCTTTATCTGGCTTTCCTTCTTCAGGTTTTAACGGAAACCCAGAAATGGCTGGGGGACCTTTAGGTTTTTCTTTCAATTTAGGTTCATCTCCCGTGCCCGGTGGACCTTCTCCCATTCCTTGGGGAAAGCCTCCTCCCATTCCTGGGGGTAGACCTTCTTCCATTCCAGGCGGTGGACCTTCTCTCGTTTCCATTGGTAAGCCTCCGCCCATTCCCGGAGGTGGACCTTTTCCCATTCCCGGGGGTAGACCTCCTCCCATTCCCGGGGTTGGACCACCTCCCATTCCCATTCCCGGGGGTGGACCCCCTCCCATTCCCATTCCCGGGGGTGGACCCCCTCCCATTCCCATTCCCGGGTGTGGACCACCTCCCATTCCCATTCCCGGGGGTGACCCTTCTCCCATTCCTGGAGGATAGCCACGTCCCATTCCCGGTGGCCGACCTCCTCCCATTCCTTGAGGAAAGCCTCCCCCCATTCCCGGGGGTGAACCTTCTCCCAATCCCATTCCTGGGGGTGGGCCATCACCCATTCCCATTCCCGGGGGAGGACCATCTCCCATTCCCATCCCTGGGGGAGGACCATCTCCCATTCCCATTCCGGGAGGTGGACCATCGCCCATTCCTTCGGGATAGTCTCCTCCCATTCCCGGCGGTGGACCATCTCCCATTCCTTGGGGAAAGTCTCCTCCCATTCCCGGCGGTGGACCATCTCCCATTCCCAAGGGAGGTCCTCCCATTCCTGGGGGCGGACCTCCTCCCATTCCCGAAGAAAATTCGCCTCCCATTCCCGGTGGCGGCCCTCCTCCCATTCCCGGGGGAAAACCCCCTCCCATTCCTGGGGAACGACCTCCCTGCGTGTAGCCAGGGGCAGGACCTCTGCCCATACCTGGAGGACGGCCTCTTCCCATTCCCGGGGGTCGACCTCCTCCCATTCCAGGTGGAAGGCCTCTTCCCATTCCCGGTGGACGACCCCCTCCCATGTATCCCGGAGGTGGCCTGCCACCCATACCACCCGGTGGGTAACCCGATGGAGGCCCTTCTCTCATTCCTGGATGTCTCCTCTGCAAGTGTCTCGGAGGAGACTTTCTTCCCATTCCTGGAGATGGCTTTCTCTGCATAGAACCTGGAGGATGCTTTCCATCCATTCTAAATTCACCCTGTGCCGCCATCAGCTCGTTCATACGCATAGCGTCCTTGGTTATTTCTGGGTAATCCGCAGGGCCTGTTTTGTCTTCCATCGATGCGAGACCCCTTCTTCTTCTCAAAACCAATACAGGAAGCCTTGTGTATCCATCAATTTTACTCTGAAAAATAAAGATGGTAATGTATCATCATCATCTCAGCCGAAAGACGTCTACCGCTGGACAAAGGCGTCGCCACAACAATAACCGCGTACTGATTGAGCGAGCAGCCTCCCGAGGCAGCCTCGGACATTTGCCGCGGTACGCATGCCGTGCGAGGCGGCCTCGGTCTGTAAGTTTTCTAATCCGGGGCTGCCTCGCGCGGCAAAGCCGAGCCACCGTGAGCATCGACGCTCAGTTCAACTTGCAGACGAATAGAGACCGCGCGTGTGGACCGTGCCGTAGTTTGCCCGAGACCACCATGAGGCCACACATTCGGAAAGCTGTCGCTACCACTGCCTTTTTAATAATTCTAAGGCTTGCAAAAAAAGGAAAACGGAAAACTAAACGTTTTTGTATTAAACTCTTATACAAAAATAGATTACAGGCTGTAAACAGATTGTTTGAAGAGTTGTGCTTCGACGACGAAGAAAAAACGAATAAGCGAGGCAAAACACTACCGTCATAAGTGAGCGCGGCAAACGTACTGCGGCACCTTTGAGCATCGACAAAAACCGACAACGCTCGGCTCGGGCCGCGGCACGCTCGGGCGAGGCAGCGCGTGCATTTGCCTCGGGCGAGGCACGTCTTGACCGACCGAGGATTTGCCTCGCGAGGCAGCCTCGCGAGGCTGCTCGCTCAATCAGTACGCGGCTAATGACGCTTGGGGGATAATGTATGATTTCATTCATTCACTAATACTGTAGCATTTTTTTTTAAAAGCTGTAGCAAAGTTTTTTTTATTAGATCGAACTAGTGGTCTCGAATCTACCGATTTTTCGGTAGATCAGTTTTAAAGATTGTGCAAAATATTAATCAGTGAAGTTTTTTACTAAAGTGACTGATTTACGTTCCGAATACCTCATGGTCCAAATAACCTATGGTCCAATTAAGATTTTATTTATTTATTTTATTTTAGTTTTTATTCACATAAAGGTACAAAGGCGGACTTAATGACTTAGGCATTTTCTACCAGTCAACCTGTGAACCACCAATTTCGCGTTTGAGATTTGAGACCACAGGATTGAACGCATTAATCACAAGAACTGAAAAAGTTAAGATAGCCCATTCATATAATACAAGCTTTTACGAGCGGCTTCACCCGCATCATGATCTACCTATCCTGCCGGATTTAGCTGAATATCAGTATTTTACGAGGAGCGGCTGCCTACCAGACCTCCACAACCCATTAACTGGAGTATCACGGTACTTCATGGCAAAACTGGAGTCAGATTTACTGGCTTTAACTATACGTAACGACTGCCAAAGATCTACGATTGACAGCCGGGATCTACGGCCTAACGTGCCTCGGAAAGCACGTTAAGCCGTAGGTCCCGGTTCTACTTTACGCATATTTTACAATTCAGACTCTAAGGGGATGAAACGGTGGTCTAAAGTTTGTATGGACAAACCTACTTTCACGCGGGTGAAGCCGTTCGCAGAGGCTAGTTAGAGTAATATAATAATTACACTGTCTAGAGAGCGTCGTCTTGTATCCGGTTTCTCATGAATATCCCACGAACCAGGTCTCGGTTTCGATCTTCCGTATTTTCCTCCCACATGTGGATATCGTCCTTTAGCTCCACGAATTGTTCCCTTCCTTTCCCAGTACGATGGATAACCTCCGCCAATAGTCGGTAGTTTGCCAAGATTTAGGAACCCTGTCGGTGTGTGTCCAGCGCTTATTTTTGGTGGCCGACCTACATTCCATCCGTCGGGAATCTTTCCTGCATTCGTGGTTATGGTCCGTCCTCCCTCCATGTATCCATCAGGTATTACTCCTTCTATGATACGTGGGAGAGATGTATGAGTTACCCAGCCTTGTGGTATATGCCCTCTTATTACTCCCATAGGTGCCCCGATATTATAATTATTGGGCAGCCCATTCAATACATCTGAGGGTTTTGTTGCATCGAAATAGGAGGTATCAATAGCGGGAGGTAATTCTCCTCTTGATGGGAGGCGTCCTTCGATAAACCGTCCGTATACTTCTCCTATCCGTTCTTTGTCTTCATCATATGTTTCTGCGACAAAATTTATCTTGTCTTGTATTTCTTCAGCAAGTTCAACAAATTTTTCTATTGTCTCCTTTATGCGCTCCTTTTTGCTTTTTTTATTTTTATTTTTTGATTTTAATTTTTCTTTGGCCCAGGTTTTAAATCCTCTCAGCATTTTTTTCGGAGGTGGGACAGGAGCATCTTGTATCCCATGTGGTTGTTTTTCTTGATCATGAGATCTTAGGTCCTTAGTTATATTTCCTTCATTCAATCCTTTCTGTAGTTCTGCTTGGGCATTAGGCCCAGACGGTCCCTGTTCCAGTCGAGAAACGTTCTGAATAACATTTTTAGACTTTAGGACTACTCCTTCACCAATAGTACTCTAAAAAATCAATGATGAAATCAATATTCTGAACTGAATGAATGAATTGCATAAGGCCTACTATCTACGGATGCGTCGCTTCATAGACGCGCTTGGGTACTTTAGGTTAGGCTTGCATATATAACTATGAAACTCTATCGACTTAGCGGCAACGGCTTGTCATGTAAGCTTTTTATAATGACCGTCGTCTATGAAGCTAACGCGGTGTCCTGCGTGAGCGACGAACTCGACGCGACGCGACGCTGCGAACGCGACGAACGCGATCAACTCAACGGGATACCCTACATGCGGCCTATATGTCAGCCTGCGGCGAGACGCGACGTAACGCGTACTTGTTTTGAGGGCGACCAGATGCGACAACACGAACTATATATTAACTAATATGAACTTTCAAGCGAAATTGTACTGTACTTCTCCATGATTCGAGAAGTAATGACCAAAATCACGTAGGACATTTGTCGCGTATAGCATCGCGTCGCATTACGTCGCGCCGTGTTGCGTCGCGTCGCGTCGTGTTCGTCGCTCACGCAGGACACCGCGTAAGCGTCCGTGGAGGGTAGGCCTAACTTTACAAGTATCGATTTCTAGTAATTATGAAACAAGAATAACGTATCATGTTTCTGGTGTTGCTGTTGATGCACGAATTATTCGTCTGTTAAGGAAAATTATTTTACCTTATTTACATTATGTTTACCTCACGCAATTAAAGGACACCTCCAAACACTTTGCCTTGTTACAACTCGGTCACATTAACTTGTACGCATCTCTGAAATACGAGCTTCCCCCCAGCTTACCCACGCATTCCCTTAGCTCGCCCGGCAAGTGTTAGTATAGTCAGCATCTTTGTTATCGATACGCGTGTCGATAATTTGGCTAGTTCTCTGTTGTTGTATTGTTTTTGGACCTTATACATCGACGCCAAGCGATTTAATGTGACCGAGTTGTAATTAACTTAGAAATAGAGATAATTACATTATCCAGTGATCGTCGATAATTTCCACTCCCGTATCCTATCATTGACGGTGGTCCTCCTCCATTCCCGTAACCCATCATTGAGGGTGGTCCTCTCCTCATACCTCCTGGAGGAAACTCTCTATTTTCTGGTGGTAGTCCTCCAAGCTGGGACTGTGAGTATCGTAATCCTTGTCCTATAGACGGTGCATGTCTCAGCATTGACATCGGCAGCGGAGCAAATCCCGCGCCATGTAACTTTAACCACTTCTTGGGCTCTGGCTGTGCCGAAGGTGGGGGGGCTTTTTTTATACCAGTATAATACCCTGGCCCCCTTGACATATCAACATACTCTGTTTCGAATTCTTTATCGTCATCTAGTCTGTTAAGACTCTCTCCCATGCGCAAAAATCTCTGAATAGCCGCTGGATCATTCTCTGCGCCTCCAGGATAATTATTCATTGGTGGAAATTCCTGGCCTTGTCTAAGTGCAGGATTATACAGAAGTTTAGGATGAGTAGCTTTTGGAGAGAGTACGCCTCCTTGTCTTGGTTGATTTACTCCAAATTGTTTACCAGGTTTTGGGGTGACATAACTAGGTCGATAACCATTTGGGTATTCTCCTTCAGACCCTGGCCCCGGATATTTACCGCCACTCGGTCCACTCGGTACCTGGTCATCCGTCATACGCGGGTCGAAGGACACGGAAGGCAACTCTGGCTTTGGCGTTAAGGATTTCATTAACTCAATAGGTGTTTCTGGTAATGGATTATTTTCCTCAGGATGTGTTCCAGGGACGAGGTAACGGTCGTCCAGTTGCCTTGCCATTGCGTTTGGTTGTCGAGTCGGCCGATTTATTAAGTCATACTCCAATACTCCATTTTTGGGATGGGTGTCATTTTTACCCTGAAAAAAGGAAGGCTACATTCAATTTTCTTTTTACAAGTTTTGTACCAGCAAACTGTTAAAATCAACAATAATGAAGCCAAAATGTTTATTAATTCTAATACAATTCTAATAGCAGATTTGAGGCCCTGGTATTGTAAATATTTAAATTACCTGATATAATGCTCGTCTATGTTGGCCTGGGTGCATGGGTGCACTTGGGCTTGATATACCCTTTGGGCCTGGTGATGTGCTAGAGACAGGTGATCCGCTTGGAACAGGAGCGTCGCCTCGAACCGAAGGTTTGCTTGGAATTACTGATTCGCTCGCGACGGGTGGTCCAACTGAGTTTGGTGAGTTGACAGCACTTGACGGTTTACCCAGGGCTGATGGTCCACTAGAGGTAAGTGGTCCCCCTGCGTCGTATAGTCCTCCAGAAATAGGTGATCTGCTTGGCAATGGTACTCCGCTTGGACCTTGTAAGCCACTTGAGTCAGGACCACCAATTTGACCTGTTGGTCCACCCTGTCCGGAATCCAACCTTGGGCCCCAACCTCCACCTCCGCCTGGTGATCCATCCGGCCCCGGACCCATGCCTGGATCCGAATCACTACCTTTAACCGGTGGTCCACCAAACTCAGGTGCCATTTCTGGCTTAAAAGCGGCACCAGGAATTGCCAGTTTACCGGGTTGAGGACCCATCATTGGGTTCCAATCACCTTGTCTTGGTGGCCCAAATGGGTCCCGGATCATTTCTGGACGTCCTCTACTTTTACCAGGTGGTCCACTGGGACCACCACCCATTCCTGGCTTACGACCCAGTCCCTTACCCCCACCTGGAACCCAACCACCAGCTGGACCCGGTGGTCCAACTGGGCCAAAACCACTTAAACTCTGGTCTACTCCTGGACTAGCGCTATTTGCCCCAGGACCCTGTCCCAAAGTTGGTGGCAAAGCACCACGCATGCCAAAACTACCACCTGGGCCTATACCTTGCCCATGGCCCCCACCAGGCCTCTGACCCATACTAGCCACAAAACCTCGACCGGGCCCCTGGCCTCTATAAGTCCCAAAGCCCTGACCGGGCCTCTGGCCTCTATACGGCCCAAGACCCCGACCGGGCCTCTGGCCACCATTAGGCCCAAAGCCTCCACCTGGCCCAAAACCTCCACCAGGCCCAGGGCTCCCACCAGGACTTTGGCCCATACTAGGCCCAAAACCCCCTCTGGGCCCTTGGCCCATACTAGGGCCAAAACCCCCACCGGGTCCCTGACCCATACTAGGCCCATAGCCTCCACCGGGTCCCTGACCCATACTAGGCCCATAGCCTCCACCAGGCCCCTGGCCCATATTAGACCCAAAGCCTCTACCAGGCCCCTGGCCCGTACTAAGCCCCTGCGCCATGCTAGGCCCCTGCCCCATGCTAGGCCCCTGCCCCAAACTAGGCCCCTGCGCCATACTAGGACCCTGGCCCATATTAGGCCCAACACCTCCTTCTGGCGGCTGGTCTTCACCAGGCCCTTCATCGTCTTCACCGCTTTCTGGCTCAGCGAAGTTTCCGACACCCGCAACTGGTCCGAGTCCCTTTCCCCAAGGAACCTACACAACAAAAGAGAATAGTAGATAATTGTACATAACTACGCGTGTTTTCTTTAGATGCAGCTTTGTAGGCCACCCAAAAGGTAGAACAAAACCTAGTGAGGGTCGCATAGGACTGGTTGATGTTAAAAAAACGCTAAACTTTTAAAACTATTTAGATTATGGCGTCAAAACTAACTTAAATATGGCGTCAAAACTAACTAAAATATGGCGTCAAAACTAACTAAAATATGGCGTCAAAATTAACTAAAATATGGCGCCAAAAAAAAACAATTGTAAAAAGAATAAGTAAGTAAGATTTTGCCATCAAATTTTGGCTTGGACAACTGTGTTCTGTCTAGTCTCTATGATGCTGTTAAGTTAAGCCCGGTCCGACAGTTTCATGTATTTTATTATGTGTCTATTCGGGCAAAATAAACATAATTGTTTTCTTTCTTTCTTTTTCTTTTATTTTGGAGAACTTACCCCAGAATCAATTGCTGCAGCAGCAGGAGCTGGCTAAAAAAAAAAACAAAATAATAAACATTAATTAGATCAGTTTAAAAAAACCTGAAAGTGTACTAAAAACTAAGAACTACTAACTAAATTATGATTATAGCTTAATTTTCTATTCGAGGCTAATATTCGTCTATTTCCAGCTGTTTTTTTTTTATATAATATAAACTAGTGCTTGACTGTGATACCATCTGATGGTAAGCAGTGATGCAATTCTTGATGGTGAAGCACACTGTTTATTAAGAGCCTATTCACTCTACCCTTGAAGACATCCAAATTTTAAACAGACGGGAAGACGCCAGCAGGCAAATTGTTCCAGTACTTCAATGTACGCGGTATAAACGACAAGGCGAATGGCTCGGTCCGGACCAGAGAGGTTTAAACTACGTTAAGATGGATACCCCCTTTCTACTTCAAAATTCCCGATGGTAGAAAGGTAATGGCGGAACAAGTCAATTTCCGCGCTCTCTCCAAAATGAATCCTACAAAATACCGGTAGGCTGGCTACCCTTCTGTATCTAATATGTTAATGGTGATAAAACAAATTGGGTAGAAATACCTGTTCATCATCACCTCCTTCCCAATATGGTGACAACTAAAATAAGATATAAAATAAAATTCCGAATCAATAATACTGTATAAAACCTTAAATAGCATTCAAGAAAACTAAGCATGACACATCTAACAATTTTTTGTCAACAATTACAACAAAATAACAGCTATGTACGTTCTTCTTCTTTTCTTTTAGATCTACTCTAACTATTTTTTTTCTGACCAGTATTTGGCAACCTATATAGCTCTGTTATTAGCCTCGTATAGATCCTCAAAAGTGCAGGTAATTGTCAGGATGGGCAGCATAGCAGATGACGCATTTCCTGTGCACACTGGCACTGTGTTAGAGATGGGTCTAGAAAGCCCCAATTGGCCAGATTGTTTTTACAGGGGCCAACCTGGGTCCGTAGTCGGTAAAGAGATTTCCAGCTTGGCCACTCGAGTTGGATGTTTCTGTTTCCATACCGCGCATCTCTCATCCCTTGGACTATTTTTTCAATAGGTTGTAAATCGGTTAAGGTGAATGCTTCAGGTAGCCCGCGAAATTCAAATTTTCTTACGTTTTTTGCAATTTGCAAGCCAGTGGTAGGTTGTATGAAGTTAAAAATACTTGAGCGGTTGTAAAACGTAACTAGTTACATAATTATAAACATAAAAATTATCAATACAAGCCTCCAAGCTCACGTAGTTGCAAGAACGTTTTTGACCTCGAAAAAATCGTTCCTACACTTAGGTGAGCTTGGAGGCTTGTATTAATGATTTTTATGTTTATAATTATGTAACTAGTTACGTTTTACAGCCGCTTAAGTATTTTTAACTTTATACAACTTATCACTGGCTTTCAAATTGCAAAAAACGTAAGAAAATTTGAATTTCGCGGGCTAAGCTGGAACATCCCCCTTAATTAAATTGTATAGGTCCAATTTCACAGAGGACAGAGGAAAGCAACTATCAGAGAAGAGTGTCGGCGTGCTGTAAAGCTTGCCACCAACACCTGAAGTGATGACCACGACTACTCTGTCAAGAGTGGTCGATAACAACGAAGAAGAAGAATTTCACAGATTGGAGGAAGGCCTCTATAATATGTTTTTAAAGGTATATAAGCGCACGAACTGGCAGAAATAAGTTGCATTTTGATTTTTAAAGAAAAATAAATTTTAAAATTCGAACTTACACCAGCGCTTGGATCAATATATGCCCTTGGATTGGATATTGGCTGTAAAAAAAATATCCCCGTCTCCGTTACATTTATTTCGAGATTTTTAGGAATGAAAATCGGCTTTTTAAATCCATTTTGTTACTGAGGAAAGGTGAACTATATTTATTTAAAACAATTTATATACAATACAAGTAAAGTTAAATATAGTTCACCTTTACCCAGTAAAAAAAAAATTAAGAAGGAAGGTCAATGACCACTATATCAAATATATCTGGCACTTAGATATCTAAGAAAGAAAACGATTACCTTAGGCTTTTTCCTCTCCTGTAAAAAAAATAGTTTTTTAGTGAACTCATACAAATATATAACAGCCAAAACGGTAGTTGTAGTATCTGTAGGTATAATTTATAACTTCTTTTAGTGTACAATAAAGTTTATTCTATTCTATTCTATTCTAAAACTTCAGAACCAAATGCACACATCAAATAGAAAATATATTGTTTATACATGCGTAGGCGATGGATACAAGTGAGTAATGGTCAAGTGTGAGACGGACTTGCACACGAAGGTTGCCGTAAAAAAAACGCTTACAAAATCGTTAAACGTTCCTGGTATAGACCACATTTATTTTTGTGTTGTAGCGGTAATAGAAATACACATTTTTTGACATTTTCAACTTTCTACCTCTTTCAGTTTACGAAATACAGCACACTGACAGATGGACAGAACTGAAACGGGCAAAGAATACTGAAAAATATGTAATTATAAATATTTTATTCAAATACTTACGTCTTCACTTTTCTTCCTCACTAAAAGTTGTCTGGAATAACTCTGGAAACATAGCCAGTGTCAGGTTCAGAAAGTATTTAGTTTTGGTAATGGTATATATTTAAATTTCGGTAGTAAATATATTTAAAAAAAGATATTTTACTACCGAAGATGAGGCGGTATTGTCTAAAACCTTAGCCTGCCCAAATGTGGCGAAGAAAAAAAGAATTTGGTATTATGATTTTACTCGAAGATTAACTTCGAGTGTATCGTTTTAGGACTTGCGCTTTTGTAAACGCTAGAATAAAGTATATTTTAGCTTAAATATTTATTCATTGCAGTTACTGTAGTCTTTTTTACATAGCATAAGTTGGGTGACAGCAGGACGAAAATATGCATCTTTAGGATGAGAGAAAAGGATAGATAGCTACATTGTATGAATCTGACAGCTGTCACCGAAACCATACCAAATTTAGTATACATGCATATTATACTTACTGCCCACATGTGTGCATCGTCCTGCCACTAAAGACATTTAATAATAAAAAAAATATTAATATTTGTTTTGGACTAGCTAACCCAACTGTCATCTTTCTATCTAAACTTCTTTTGGTGTACAATAAAAGTTTATTCTATTCTATTCTGAGGAAAATCTCATAAAATAACACTTCTAAGCACTTATTTTTTCTTCAGGTTGATAAGTTGTGTAAGGAGGAGTGTATCAGACATCGACGCACAAACGAATACCGTGGATCCAGTACATGATTCTGGGCTCGCGGACGGCGAGCACTGGGTAGCTCGCAGTCCGGCAGTCTGGTAATAATCTGGACTGAGCCTAGTCGTCGACGGCGCGTTCTGTTCCACGCGCGCCTCAAGGAGATGTCAGCAAACTGTAGGGGCCCGGTAGGGCCGAAGCCTCTGGGGAACACGGTATCCGAAAGGTTGTCACCGTGTCCCCCAGATCGATGGCAACGAAGGAACGGGGTAGGGGTTTAGTCAGTAAGAGTCTGACACGCCCTACCGCTCCGCCCAAGAGTGGGAGAAGTCATTCTGATGACTCCCCTACCGGAAAAAAAAAAGTACATGATTCTCGAAATCTGGACCCAGTGGTGGAATTTTTCGACGGATTTTTGCACAATTTTTGTTAAAAAAAATTGTACTTTTTTAATTTAAACTGTATAAGGCGGGGTCAATGAGAATAATGATTTTATCAATCCTATGCCAATTTTAGTACTTAATAAAATACATAATTCGCAAAAAATATTAGAATAACGATTTAACGATTTTATACAGTTTTACTTTAAAAACAGTACAGATATTTTTAATTACACACAGTTGCACAGCCTCCATATAGCCTTAAATAAATAGAACATATTTTTTTAGCTACAAGAGAAAATAAAAATACACTTACATCTTTCATAACAACGCCTTTATACCTTTTCTAAAATAAATAAAAAAAAGGTTACACCAATGAGTTACTGTTTTCTAACGCCTGTTCTCAATAAGCTATATCTATCTACAGTTGCAGCTACTAAAGATAAACAAATCTATCCTTTTGCCCTTACTTGGTTTCCTACCGCGACGTATAGCATTTTCTACCAAAGTTGTGGATGGATTGATAGAATCTTACTGTTTATCGGGATAGCTATCTATCACAGAAATCTAAATAATAATTATTTAAATTTCTGTGCTATCTATCTATGAACAGCGGTAGGTTATTGAAAACGGGCGTTAGCCACATCCCTTGGCCAATTAGATCTTATTAAACAAATAAATGGATTTTTTCCAATTCAACTAGTAGTTTTGGAGATATGCGCGCTTAAACAAACAAAAAACTTTTTCACTATATCATAAGTATTATTAATATTATATAAATATACGTACAAAGTGTCCATTACATTACTTACGTTTTGTGCAGCTGTTAATTCAGTAAACTCAGGCCACTAAAAACAAAATTTACTTCGTTATAACATACGAGTACCTACAGTACGGCCGTTATAAGTTGGCGAGTCTGAAGTTAGGCTTTGCTAATTTTAGCGTTTGATAACTCGTACAAAAATAAAGGTTTTAATAAAATAAATTCCAATAACAGTTTTTAACAGCAGTAACAGCTGCAAATTGCATTTAGTTTTTTTTTACTGTTTGTTAAACACTTCTAAATTAATACGCGAAAAAGTAGGTTTAGCCATTCCAACTTAAGCCCCATTTTATCCTCTTAAGAAGTTGAATTTTGAAAAATCATTTCTTTTTCTTTATTTGCAGCATTTAATAAAAGAAAGCGCTGTGATGTGAAATTTTCAGACCTAGAAAGGTCTAAAACTTTTGGGCTGAGCGCTAATTAATGAGTCAGTAAGTGAGTCAGAACTTAGCCGTTTTTACAATTACAGATCAGAATTAAATCCAAGGTTCTACCAAATATGAATGAAGTTTAGGTACTTACCTTGCCAGTCAGAGTCAAACGGGCTGGCTAAAACAAGAATAGAATTATTTTAATGCCTGAAGAATACAATATAGCCTGAAGAATCGCCAAAATAAAGTGGCAATTTGCCTGGTATGTTGCTCGCACAACAGATGGACGATGGGGCCGAAAGGTTCTGGAGTGGCGACCGCTTACTGGAAGACGCAGCCAGAGGACTCCCACAAGGTGAATAAAAATGTTACTACCTTTGGTTTTTTATATTAACATATTCTAGTGCTTGAGTGCAGTCCCGCCCGATGGTAAGCATTGATGCAATCGTTGATGGGGAGGCGGACTAGTTTATTAAGAGTCTATTCACTCTAGCCTTAAAGACACTCAAATTATAATTGGACGGGAAGACCGCAGCAGGCGAATTGCTCGACGAGGCAAAGCGCTTACTCTGGAGCGTACAGGTTTCAACAACGTAAGGGTGGCTACTCGCCGTACAACGATTTGAAATGACACTAATGATCTGGTGAAAGTTGCGGGAATCCGATGGATGCGAGACGCACAGGACCCTTTGTCGTGGCGACACCTGGTGGAAGCCTATATCCATACAGTAGACGTCTTCGGCTGAAATGATGATGATGAAGTTCGCCTTAAACTCACAAAGTACGCATGGCAGACATGCCACCCATACAATATTTTTAAAAGAAATTATGATAATGGGACACATGTATAAAATTATGAGAGGCAGAGTGCAAGGTTTTTTTTTATATACCATAAACTTATAGTGCTTGACTGCAATCCCACCTGATGGTAAGCAGTGATGCAATCGTTGATGGTGAGGCGCACTAGTTTATTACTTTGCACTGGTCCGGGCGAACGGTCCTCTCTCTCTGGGATCAGGCGAAATATACTCGGTCAACATAACCCGATTTTCATTGACTCCAGAACCCCGAACCAGAAGGAGCAGTACTCAAGTAGGGATTACCATAAACACCACCCATGTTGTATAATCCCTAAAATAGTAAAATTAACTTACCAATTGATCTAAATCATAGTTATCATCACCACCAAACGGTTGACCGTCAGGTTCGGGAAAAATCGAGTCTTGGTCAAATTTTATCTGTAAAAAATTTGATCACACCTGTAGTCTTTGAAATAATTTAGTGAATATTTAGAGAAATAACAACCGCAATGGTTACAGCCTCTGGGGCCATGGATTGGCTTCTGAAAGGAAAACCCAGAACCCTGGAAGGAAGACAAAGAAGGAACGGGGTGGGGTTTAGTTAATAAAAGTCTGACACCTCCGCCCAAGCGTGGGAGAAGTCATTATGATGATTCCTAACTTAAAAAAAGGATAGCCGTTCATGCCGGGCCCTGGTACAGGCCATGGATGGATCCCACTAGGTGGACCGATGACCTGGCGAGGTTGGCGGGAATGCGATGTATACGAGACGCACAGGACCGGTCGTTGTGGCGACGCTTGAGGGAGGCCTATATTCAGTAGTGGACGTCTTTCGGCCGCGATGATGATGAGGAGTATCCTTGCGGACGACAAGCAATAAGCAGCCCACCGTCCTACTGTCTGGTAACTGTCCAAACCGAGCCTGAACCTACTGTTTCACGCGCTCCTCATAGAGATGCCAGCAAAAACGTTAGGACCTAACAGGGCCGAAACCTACTGGGGCCATGGGTTAACTTGCAAAAGGGAAACCCGTAGTCCTGGAATGCAAAGGGCAAAGAAGGAACAATTAGTGTTGTTTTAGTCAGTAAAAGTCTGACTCGCCCTCCCACTCCATCTATAGTAGGAGAATCCATTGGCTGATTACAAACTTTAAAAAAATATCTTTGTTCAAGGTTAAGCAACGTTTCCCGAGGTATTTCCATGGATGGGTGCAGTATACAAAGTGACTTACCCTTTGCTCTATCAAATTCTGGTCACTAGGATCTCCTCTGCCCTGTTGTAATAAAAATATTTTAGTTAAAAACTTTCAAAACATCAATCACATAAATTGAACAATGATTTCTATCGAGAAGAAAAATGTTATCTCTTCAAGTAGCGTTGCCAGGCGTCCAGACACAGTCAGGCTTTTTGGTTGTGTGTCCGGCCAAATTAATAATACTCCCCCGACCGAATTTCGATCACGGTGGCGAATCTCAACAGAGATCAGCCAAGAACACAGGAGATATTATAGTGCACAAGTGTGTGCGCAAACACAGGTGCACTCTCTGTTCCTTTACTCTCATAGTCCGATGGGACGGCAAACCGACACGACCGGAGAGAGATCAGGCGCAGGATCAACAGCTTTACGTGCTTTCCGAGGCACGGGGTTATCACACCACCAACTTCCAAACTCCGGGCAGCTACAGAGTAATTTGTAATGGAAAAACCCAATAGCACTTTTTTGCCCGACCCGGGAATCGAACCCAGGACCCCTTGCTCAGCAGTCGCTCTTGCAACCTCTAGACCAATGAGGCAGTCAATGGACAATGAGGGTGTGGGTGGGGAATGGGGGAGTTGGCAGTTTGGCCGGCCAAATAAGGTGGAGTCCGGTCATCAAAATTTCCGGGATGGCATAAAAAAGAATGTCGGTCTTTTTATTCAAATGTCCGGCTACACTGGCTGGTTTGTCCGGCTTTTCGTTTTGAAGATCTGGCAACCCTTCAAGGAGGGTGTTCTAAAATGATATGAGCAACTGAAGAAACAGTATGATAGTCCCTGTCACTCCTCCCGCAAAAAAAATTAATAATTAATGGTAAAAATAACTAATATTATGAATAACAAATTTGTTTCCTTACGATTATCTTGAAATTTGATTTTTGCTGTAACTGAAATTAAAAATAACGTATTAATATAAAAAAAATTGACCAAGTGCGCGTCGGACTTACGATTAATGATAATGATTACTGATATTCTGAATAACAAAATTGTTTCCTTACAACATTCTTGAAATCAATATCTTTATCCTGAAATAAAAAATAACATATTATTTAAGCAAAATATCACACAAATAATATTATACAAATACTATAAAGATGTAACTCTGCATGTAGGCATGTTTGTTACTCTGTCACGCTCAAACGGCTGAAATATTCGGATTTTTAGGTAATAATGAAGAAAGTTTACTTACTAAAGTGTAAAACGGACGCGGCTTTTCATGCTGAAAAGAAAAATATAAAAAGGAAATTAAAAAATTTTAAAAGATAAAATAAATCCGTATGCGTCAGTTCACACCGAGACGCGAAGCGACGCGATGATGCAGGAAGAAGCCAATGATTTCGCGCTGCGTCGCGCTGCAATGACACATCGCAACGTTGCGAGGCGCATAGTAAAATCGTTGGCAACACGACGTCGCGAATGTAAAAACGTTCCGCTGCGCAGCGAGACGCCGCGCGGCGTTACGAGGCAGCACTGCATGAAGCAACGTATTCTAAATTGTCACAATGAAATGTGTATCTTTTCGTGTAGTAATTATAGTTCTATTTTGAGACACTCTATTAAAATGTGCATGCATCGTCGCGTCGCGTCGCGTCTCGGTGTGAGTTGACCCTACTGTAGTTTTAATTACTCAGATACCCGCGAAACGAGACACAATAGTAAAACAATAACAGCGCGGTCTCATAGGACCGGTTGGGGACCACGGCAACTTTTTGAAGCGATGCAGTAGCGCGGCTGACGCTCGTTCGTATCGATACAGTCGCGATGCAGTAGCGCATTAGTAACGCTGGTGCCGCGCGTTTCAAATGCGACTGTAGCGCGTAGTAAGCAGAGTCTCTGTTTATGTATTTATTTATTAGATCTTCATGCAACATTTACACAGGCGGACTTAATACCGTAGGCATTCTCTACCAGTCAACCGAGGGTGGTGAAGAGAGAAGGTGGCAGGTGCATAAAAAAAAACGAAATGAAATAACTCTGTTTCCTGATAGCTACAACCTAGGGGTCCTTAAGTCATGAGTGAACAGATTACTTCTGAGCAAGCGTGCTCCATCGTCGGCTACATTATTGCTTACTATCAGGTGAGGGTCAGTCTTGCCATGAAGTACCGTGTTACCCCAGTTACTGGGTTGTGGAGGTCTGGTAGGCAGCCGCTCCTCGTAAAATACCGGTATTCAGCCAAATCTGGCTTGACTGGAAGCTGACCCCGATATAGTTGGGAAAAGGCTAGGTAGATGATCAGGTGAGGGTCAAACGCGAGCCTATTAATATAAAAAAATTGCCGCTAAAGAAGTTATAGCTAAACCATGTTAATACTGCTAATAAAAATACCACCACTACCACCTACTGGGCCCAAACAATTTAACGAGTTTACCTTCGATTCGAAAACAAGAGAAGAAGAGTTACTACTTACTATAGGCAATCCGTTTGGGGGTCTCTCCGCAGTGTCCATATCAGGAAGCTTAGGATTGTAGCCGTTTGGTTGCTCACGGTGCTGGAAAGTATTTTTAATTAAAAATATTTATTAGTACACAAAAATGATTGTTTTAATATTTTTATTTAATACTTTTTATAGGTTTTTATTTAATACTTAAATAACCCACATGATGAATCATCTTTAGCGTTGCAAAGACTGAGATGTAGTAATTGATACTCTCACTTCACAATCTGATTTCCAGGTCCCGGATTCCCTAGGACGCCCGGGTGTCGCCACTGTGTGGACCGCCCGGAGGACACGGTGGATCACACGTTAGAGGTGTGCCCCGCTTGGGCGGAGCACCGCCGTGTCCTTGTGGAGGCTATCGGCGGCGGTGACCTCTCGCGCCGGGCCCTGGTACAGACCATGGTCCGGAGCGAGGAGGGGTGGCAGGCAGTCGCTTCCTTCTGCGAAGCAGTAATGTTAGCGAAGGAGGCTGCCGACCGCGTGAGGCAACGGAACTCACGCCGCCGCCGCCGAGATCCCGATCCCGATTTCCGACAACCGTAGGCGCGGGCTCGCGGATAGCGAGCACTAGGTAGCTCGCCGTCCGGCAGTCTGGTAATAATCTGGTCCGAGCCTAGTCGTCGACGGCGCGTTCTGTTCCACGCGCGCCTCAAGGAGATGTCAGCAAACTGTAGGGGCCCGTAAGGGCCGAAGCCTCTGGGGAACACGGTATCCGAAAGGTTGTCACCGTGTCCCCCAGATCGATGGCAACGAAGGAACGGGGTAGGGGTTTAGTCAGTAAGAGTCTGACACGCCCTCCCGCTCCGCTCAAGAGTGGGAGAAGTCATTCTGATGATTCCCCTACCGGAAAAAAAAAAAGGTCCCGGATTCCCACACCATAACCAACTAACTTTAAATCAGCTTTTGAACTATTTTCTCATCAAACTAAGCTAAGAATATTCTCGATTAAGTCATCAACATCCGTCTAGTTGGAGGATCCTCCGTTTTCGACGGAGGTTTGAGGGACTTTACACTTTGTACCGCATACCTCCAAAATACGTTTATCTTTAGAGAGTGCCACTGCACTTTTGCCTTCGACCGTACATTGTTTGATATTTGCTATTTAAGCAAACCGCAGGGGCCCGACAGGGTCGAAGCCTACTGGGGTCCTGGGTTGACGACGGGACCCTGGAATAGGACACAGAAGGAACAGGAGTGGGTTATAGTGAGTGTTTTTTTGTATATAACATAAACTAGTGCTTGACTGCAATCCCACTTGATGGTAAGCAGTGATGCAGTCATTGATGTTGAGGCCCACTAGTTTATTAACGTTTGAATCCCCAACCGGTCCTATGAGACCGCGCTGTTATTGTTTTACTATTGTGTCTCGTTTCGCGGGTATCTGAGTAATTAAGAGCCGATTCACTCTAGTCTTGAAGATACCATAATCGGTCGGAAAGGAGGGATACGCCCTTCCACGCCACCCAGTGCTAGAGAAGTCACTTTGATGATTTCCCGGGAACCTTAAAAAATGTACTGCAATATTCATACCCATTTTGGTGGCTTATGTTTCGGCGGCTTGTGTCTGTAGTTTTTAAATCCATAACTCTGAAACAGATAAGAATGTTTTTTTCTTTTATTTGTACCACTAAAGTGCCGCTCTTCGTAAAATACTGGTATTCAGCTAAATCCGGCTTGACTTGAAGCCGACCCCAATATAGTTAGGAAAAGGCTAGTCAGATGATGATATACCACTAAAGTGCCTTGATCTTTAATGACTTATGAAAAGATCACTTCTATGTAGACTACAGGGTCTAATACTAAAAATCTAGTCCTTTCTTAAGAAAAACACTACTACTATTCAGCCGAAAGACCACCACTGTTTAACATAGGCCTCCCTCAAGTGTCGCTACAACGACCGGTCCTGTGTGTCTCCTCCATCGAGTTTCCGCTACCCTCACCAAGTCATCGGTCAACCTTGGTGGTGGCTTCCCAAGGTTGCGTCTTCCATTACGTGGTCACCCCTCTGGAACATTACCGCCCCATGGACCATCTATTCTGCACACTGCCATTTAGGCTACATTTTGCATAGGCATAATCAAGTTATAATTTCCCACTGTTGGGTCACAAGTATCTCTGTGACCCAACAACATCAGTTCGGGTTAGTGAATGCTACATATCTTTGAATTTATTAGTTTTACTCTCAAACAGCTGAGACAGCAGCAGCGGAACTGATTTGGATGAACTTACATCACATGAGTAGACCATAGAATTTTTATTCCAGGAGTATGTTCCCTTGGGATAATTTTCTACTTTCACGCAAAAAGCCGCTGGCTAGATATCTAAGCTAAACTAGGACATGTTTGAGGACACTAAATATAGTCTACTAAATATTAGAATTGTATCCGAATTGTCAATCATGGGCTTCATAACTGTTGATTTTGATAGATTAACAATACCAAACTTGTCAAAATCAACAATTATGAAGCCAATAATCGACAATTCAGATACCAATTCTAATAGCAGACTTGAGGCTCTGCTCTGTTGAGAAAAAGTGTTTTTGGCATGGCACCAGCTATTTTGAACCACATTCCTAATTCTATAAAAGAGGAACCAGTAAAAATTTTCAAAGAGAAACTAACTGCACTTCTGATAAACAAATGCTATTATTCTGTATCGGATTTCCTAGCTGATAAACTTTCATTAATTAACAATGTTATTATCACAAGTTATTATCATGTTTGATGATGAACTTACACCAATGTTTGTATGTCAAAATATAGAATGTGCAAGGATACTGTAATATTATTTTTATCACTTTATTCTAAATACTTGCATTCTGAGCAAATAAATCAATCATCATCATCATCATCATTTCAACCGAAAGACGTCCACGTGAACATAGGCCTCCCCCAAGCGTCGCCACAACGACGAGTCCTGTGCTTCTTGCATCCATCAGATTCCTGCGACCCTCCCCAGGTCGTCGATCCACCTTGTGGGAACCAATAGAATAAATCAATATTCTATTTCTATTCTAAAAATTACAAAAATAAAAATGATATACCTCAGGATCATCGTCATAAAAAAACTCTGGTAGTCTCCCGGCAGAATGAACCAGAATGCAAGAATTTGCTAACAAATAGACTGTAAGAAACCATGTTCCTTTACCCATGACACGATTTGACTGAATTAAAAACCCATTTGAACTTAGCGTTACTGATTTTAGGAAAATTGAATAGAAAATTAAAATGCTGATTGAATTTGATTCACCTAGTCAGAGATTTTTTTAAGGTGGAGAATCATCATAATGACTTCTCCCGCTCTGGGTAAAGCGGGAGGGCGTGTCAGACTCCTACTGACTAAAACCCACTCCTATTCCCCAACCCAGGCCCCAGTATGCTTCGACCTTGTCGGGCCTACTGGGGCCTACCCTACAACCAAGTCAGGGTATTTTTTAAGTTGGCAATCATCACAATGACTTCTCCCGCTCTTGGGCGAAGCGGGAGGTGTATCAGACTTCTTCTGACTAAAATCCACTCCTGTTCTTTCTTTGCCCTAATTCCAGGGTCCTTAAGTTCTCTTTCGTCAACCCAGGCCCTAGTAGGCTTCGGCCCTGTTGGGCTCCTATGGTTTGCTGACATCTCTTAGAGGTGCGCGTGGAACAACACGCGCCGTCGACGACATGGGCTTGATCCGGACTGTTACCGGACGTCCGGACTGCGAGCTACCCATTGCTCGCCCATCTAGTCAGGGTACATCTAACTACGATTAGCGAGGTTACCAATGAAATGGTGAATGGTTTTATTTAATTGTTCGAATATTTCGATGGTTGTCGATTGTTTCGACTTTGACTCGAGTCCGACTCGGTCTGTTATTGCGACTGGTGCATGGCGCGTTCATTCGTGAGTTGTTCCTCGTTGGTTTAAAGTTTCAAGTTGGAGTGACTCGAAACAATCGCAAAATATCTTAATTATTTTGTAGAAAGGCGAGTCGATAGTTGACTCGATATTTTAAAGACAACGATTCTTTCAACTAAGAGGAGCTCGTGGCTAGATAATAACAGCCGCACAGGTCAATCTTCAAGGTTAAGCAACGCTTGCCAAGGTTAGTCTGTGGATGGGTGACCATCTTAACATAACGAGTTTCCTCCGTGCCTCGGAAAGCAGGTTAAGCCGTAGGTCCTTTTTTTTTTTTTTTTTTTTTTTTTTTCTTAAGTTATATCGTGCAATCAGTCCTTCTGACTATGAGCAGATGCGTTTAGCGAAGAATTCTTGTGGAGTGATATTTCTCATTAGAAGTATCCTCCTTACTAAAATAATGGCTCATATACTGCCTAGTTCCATGACTCTGTGTCTCTTTAGTCTGTGCACACAGTCTGGTAGTGTCAGCTGGACAGCTAGCTGGTTTGGATGTTTCTCCAGTCTAGTTTTATATTTCCCTGCACATGCTCCAATTTCTTCCTTGACTGTTGGCATGTTGGTGTACTTGTGTACTTCCGAGTTTCGGATGAACCAAGGTGCATTACAAATTTGTTTCAGAATGTAGTTCTGGGTTCTTTGGATTTTGTTCTTATTAGAGTCACAAGTTGCTCCCCACAACTGGATTCCGTACGTCCAAACTGGTTTTATAGCACACTTGTATACTAGGAGTTTATTGTCCAGAGATAGTTTGGAATTTCTGCCCAGTAGCCAGTACAGGCCTTTGTATTTGAGGTTTATCTCACATCGTTTTGATTCAATGTGTTTTTGCCATGTCAATCGACGGTCCAAGTGCATTCCTAAATATTTGACTGACTCGCTGTGAGGCAGTTGTCTACCACCTAGGTACACTGGGGGACAAGTTTCTCTTCTCAGAGTGAATGTGACCTGAACTGACTTGTTGACATTCGCTTTGATCCTCCACTTGTCAAACCATTGGTTTATGTCATTGAGGCATCTTTGCAGTGCTGCTGAAGCTTCTATTGCGTGTGTGCTGGAGGCTAATATTGCCGTGTCATCTGCGTAGGTCGCAATAGTGACCCCAGGTGTTTGTGGTAGATCTGCAGTAAATATTGTGTACAATACTGGGCCAAGTACTGAGCCTTGTGGGACTCCGGCCAGGATGTCGTAAAAGCCTGATGTGCTGTCAACCTCTTTCACTTGGAATATTCTGTTGGTGAGATAGGATTCCAGTATTCGATAGAAAGTGTGGGGTAGAAGTAATTTAATTTTACATAGAAGCCCTTTGTGCCACACACGATCGAAAGCCTGTTGCACATCTAGGAACGCTGTCGAGCAATATTGTTTTCGTTCGAGTCCGTCACTAATGAACTTGCACACTCTATGTACTTGTTCAGTGGTTGCATGCTCTGGTCTAAAACCGAATTGGTGGTCTGGAGTAACAGAGTTTTCCCTCATTGCATGGGAGAGTCGTCGCAATAGTACCTTTTCGAGGATCTTTGAAATGGTTGGGAGCAGGCTCAATGGTCTGTAAGATGACACTTCGTGTGGTGGTTTCCCAGCTTTATGAACCATGATTACTTGTGACACCTTCCAGAGGGCAGGGAAGTATCCTAATCTGATGATACAGTTAAAGACAGTTGTTAGGTACATTATCGCCTTACGAGGTAGTTCCGATAAGACTTTTTTGTCGATTAGGTCAAAGCCTGGTGCTTTTTTGTTATCCAGTTGGTTTATTATTCCTCTAATCTCTCCTGGCGTTGCTACTTTTAGAGGGACGTCGAGTTGAAAGTCTTGCTGGAGGATTTCATCTATTTCATCTTCATTAGATCCAAGGGATTCTTTGTTAGGTACAAATACTTTGGAGAGGTGCTCAGCAAAAGCATTTGCCTTTTCTTGCCTCGATCTGGCCCATGTATTACCATTCAGATGGAGGGGTGGCTTCGGATTTGTCGGTTGATCCATGTTTTTACATGCCTTCCATAGTGAGTAATTGGTGTTGGCAGTAGCTGACAGCGACAGCAGGTTTGCCTCGACTGTGGCATTTTGAGTCTCCTGCATGGCCTGTTTTAGACTTTTTGTATAGGCGTTCAGTGCTCTTTTGTCGTCAGCATGTCGGCTGGTGTGCCATACTCTGCGTAGTCTTCGCTTCTCCAGTATCATTTGTCTTATTTCTTGTGGAACAGAGTTCTGTCTTGTATTATTTTGTGTGACTTCTTTAGAACTCGTCCAGCAAGCTTCTTGTACCGTACGCGTGAATTCTAGAACAGCGTTATCTATTTCATCCTCAGTTTTTAGAGAAACCCGTAACTGGAGAGAGTCTTCAACCAGGGTACGAAATAATTCCCAGTTTGTATGGCGATTATATAATCTATGGTTTTTCTGTTGACTCAAGACATTGGTGCTAACCGTTAAAATAACTGGGATGTGATTCGAAGAGCCATCAAGGCAACCATCCACCTTGTAGTAAAGTCGAGAAAGACCCTTCGTAATGAAAAAATCCAGCACATCAGGCAGTTTGTTAGGATCCGTCGGCCAATGGGTAGGTTCCGAGGTGGCTATTGTCGTTAGATGGTTCCTATCAACGCATTTTTTTAGTTGTCTTCCTCTTGTGGTGGACAACCTGGAACCCCAGTGTGGATGCTTAGCGTTCCAATCTCCCCCAGCTATGAAGCGCGTGCCAAGACTTTCGAAATAGGCACTGAATTGTTCTTCTATTATTTTGTGTTTTGGAGGGCAGTAAACTGAAGAAACGCTAAACTGGCCATTCCTGTCCTGTATCTGTATTGAAGTAGCTTGGATGTGTTCAGTTGTGTACGAGGGGAGTTCGTAATGGTCAATGGTAGACTTTATTAGAACAGCAGTGCCACCATGTGCAGTTCCATCCGGATGGTTTGTTGTGTATATATTATAGTTCTTTATGTATATTTGACTATTTTTAGTGAAGTGAGTTTCAGCTATAAATAGAATATCGAGGTCATGCATTTTCAGCAATACCTCAACTTCACCTTTGTTGGGTGACAGACCATTTGTGTTCCAGGTGGCTATTTTAATTTTATTTAGCATGAGGATATGTTGTTAACAAGCGTTGTCAAGAGCCCCAACATGTTGCTCATTTGTTGTAAGATGATGTCTATTTTTTCAGCTTGTTTTAAGTAGATTTCTTCTATTTTATTTAGTAATAGCTGTTGATGATTTTCCTGGTTTGGTTGTTCCTTAACAATGTTATTTGTTGGGTGATTTTTCAGGACCTCGCTGTATCTCTTATCTGTTTTATTGCTGTTAATAGTCAGATTTGTTATTTGTTCTTTTTGTGGTGTGCGTTGACTTAATGTTGTATGAGCTTGGGGTGTATGTCTTTTTACATTTGTGTGTGAGCGCTGTTGAGTTTTTCGGGCCAAGATCTCTTTGTAAACCTCGCACCCTTTGTAGTTGGAAGGGTGTGAGCCAAGACATAACGCGCATGTAGCTGGGGTGGAACGGTCAGTTTTCGGGCAGTTTTTGGTTGGGTGTGAGTCTGCACATTTAAGACAACGATGTGGTCTCATGCAGTAGTTTTTAGTATGTCCGTACTGCTGGCATCTTTGACATTGTACTATGGCTGTCTTTTTTTTAGGGTCTTCTATAGTAACGATTTGGTGGTAGATATTCCTAATTTGTTTTGCTGCTTTATTGTTGGGCCCAGCTTGTAGGTTGACAAAGAATGTTGAGGTTGGTTTTTTGTCTGGACCAAATCTTGCATTAATAATTTCTCCAACTACTGTGTTACCTGATTCAAGAAAAGCTGTTTTAATTGCATCGTGTGGGGTTGTGTGGTGTAGGTTTCTAATTACAAGTCTGTAGCTTCGTTCCTCTTTCCTGTTAAAGGTGTGGCCTATGAGCCCTTTTTCTCTAACCGCTGATATCAAGCATTTGTAAATATCTACATCTTCACTCATGATTCTTATTTGGTTTTTGTTGACGATCTTGTAATTGAATCTTGATCTTTCAGCTGCTGCTTCAAGAAATTGTGTAAGTTTATTAATATCGTCAACTCCATACAGAATTATAGGAGGAGGTTTACTTGGTTTTTTTTCTCTGGGTTGGTTAGAATCTTGGGTTTTGTCAGCTACAGGTAGCCCAGCAAACATGTTTGAAGTCGGCACACTTTCTGGGGACGGCGGGTTTGAGAGCTTCCTTTTTTTATTCGGATTTCTATTGACGGGTACTCTTTGCCAGTCTGGCAGATTGGTGTCTCTCTTTTCTTCATTTTGACTATGTTGCAGTTCTTTCTCCATATTGACATGAGGCAGATTTCCAACTGAAGCACTTCTTGGTCTTATGAAGAGACTTGGGTGAAAAGCTTGCTGCACATATTTTTTAGTTTCTTTGTTTTTGGGATTTTTGTTACTTTTATCCAATGTTAGCGAAGTTATGCCCCCCCCAGATACAGTGGGGCAGCCCGAGTTAGACTCGGGGAGGGATTCTCCAGTTACACTGGTACCCTCCTGGGGTAGTTTCGTTTGTAAGTTCGCTTCCATGTTTAATTTACCTACTAAAACTCTCGAGACGTTTTAAGGATTATTTAGATCCTAAGGCTCGCTTCAGCCTCTACCAACTAGTTTCCCAATTGGGGGTAGGGTTATACCGCCATTGCTCGGTCGCCATTTCCTCGTCTGTTTTCTAGCAGGGAGCACCACGGTGACCATTAGGTCTCCGCCGCCATCCGGCGCGTGCAGGTGAGGTTGACAATTGGGCTGGATCAGATGTTATGTCCATTCTCCCCTTACTCCCCCGTAGGTCCTGGCTGTCATTTATATAACTTTGGTAGTCGTCACGGATAGTTAAAAGCCTGTAAATCTGACTCCAGTCTTGCCATGAAGTACCGTGTTACCCCAGTTAATGGGTTGTGGAGGTCTGGTAGGAAGCCGCTCCTCGTAAAATACTGGTATTCAGCTAAATCCGGCCTGACTGGAAGCCGACCCCAATATAGTTGGGAAAAAGCTAAGCAGATGATGATGATTATTCTTTCGATTGTTTAAACATCTCGGAATCCCCCATCGCTAAGGAACGAAAGGATCTGGAGTGGCGACCACGTACCGGAAGATGCAGCTTTGGTCTCCCACAAGAAGGACCGATATCCTAATGAGAGTTACTCGCTTCAATGGATGCGAGACGCACAGAACCGCTCGTTGTAGCGACTCTTAGTGAGGCCTATGTCCAACAGTGGACGTCTTTTGGGCTGAAATAATGAAACAAAAGAAAATAATACTAATAAACATTAATTATAAATACTCACCAACTAATTAGAATTATAAAGATTTACAGCTCAGTTATATGACCCCTAATGTATCTACGCTCACACAAATAAATAATATTTATTGCTGGTAAAATGTATGTGTCACACAGCATAGACACAGATTAGCTCGCTTTAACGTTTGGAACAGATTAATAATGATTTATTCATACGATTTAAATCTATGTGATGACCTAGGCGCTGAGTGCGAGTTGTATAACGTTAAAGCGATCGGGCAGAGCCGGTTTTACCTCTTGTGTTCTCCCACACTTTCAAAATTTCACAAGTGTGTTACTTCTAGTATTTTCCACCTTTAAAAAATATCAAAAAGTGATATTTTTAAAAAGGTGGTGGTCAAAAAAAATGTGGAACTGGGGTTTTTTTATAGTGATTCATAATAAATCATATCGTTAATGGTATTCTGACATGTTCACACTGTGCTCGGAATTTTTCGGTCAAAGTTGGATATGCAAGTCACATGAGAGCACATAACAGAGCAACACATCTGAGGTCACAACCAATAAGAGGAGCCAAGGAATGCGGTCGCTGTCGCCGAAATCGGCTAGATGCCATCATTAAAATGATCAATGCGATCGAAAAGTTTGTGACGAGTTTGGCTCATTGATTGGCTAAGAGGTTGGAGCGGAACAATCGGAACACCGAACATCAAAAACGTGCCGATCGCATCAAGGAAATAATAACTAAGAGATAACGCAGCGCTGGAATTGTGTTAGGACCCACTGTGATGCAACTTACACACTCATCATCTGCCTAGCCTTTCCCCAACTATGTCGGCGGCTTCCAGTCAAGCCGGATTTAGCTGAATTGTACGAGTGCCAGTATTTTAAGAGGAGCGGCTGCGTACTAGACTTCCACAACGTGCGGCTTAACGTGTTTTCCGAGGCACGAAGGAAACTCGGTATGTTAAGATAGTCACCCATCCACAGACCAACCTTGGCAAGCGTTACTTAATCTAGCCACGAGCTCCTCTCCGCTTACACACTCATAGACGTTAAATAGACTATCGAAATAAAACAATAAATAATGAGGAAATAGTTATAAACGAGCCAATAATACTCATACAGGAAAAAACGTATTACTTACTAAACTCAACAATTTTCATTAGTCGTAACTATACCTCCGTCACGCAGTACTGTAATAAATATGTGAGGCTCATGTAACTAAACTGTACGGACATCTATGACGTCACATCATCATCATCTGCCTAGCCTTTTTCCAACTACACACATCATAAGTGTCTAGGGATCAAGCATTTTTATGCGGATTTCTTGAGATTGAGATGTGGCTTTGTAATAAATTTATGATTTTATAAATTTATATGGATCCTTTTTGGTGCATTTCATAATTTGAATCAGGAACTGTGAATCAAATTCGAGTAAAAGATGAAAATCAGCTGTCAATATTTTCCCTATAAAAACATACAACGCATTGAAGACATTATTAGTGCTACTGTTTCCCTACTACTGATTAAAACCAACGTTATTATGGAGCGGCGACGTCATTTAAGCAGGGAAGAAATACTCAGAGCCGTGGGAATGATAGAAGCTGGTTCCCGGCAACGTACTGTGGCTTTAGCTCTGAATACAAGTCAGAGTGTTATCAGTCGACTTTGGACACGTTACCGAAGCACTGGTACCGTGGCTGAGCTCCATGGAGGACGGTATCGCTGCACCACACGGAGACAAGACCGATACATTCAAATCTTAACTCGAAGAGCTCCAACAATAACCGCCATGATGTTAGCCGTGAGGCTTCATCACTCTTCAGGGAACTTAATTAGCGACCAAACAGTCAGAAACCGCTTGCATGAAGTGAACCTTCATTCCCGAAGACCGCTACGGGTACCACCTATAGCAATGCACAATCGTAGGATTCGATATCAATGGGCTCTTGAACACAGAAATTGGGCAGAAGAACAATGGCGTTTCGTGTGCTTTTCTGATGAGTCTCGTTTTGGTATGAGACCGGATACAAGACGTATACGACACTGGAGAACCCCTGGACGCCAACAGCGATTAAAATCCTGCCAGGAAGTCCATCCTTATAGTGGTGGAACCATCATGGTATGGGCGGGTATTTGGATCGGCGGAAGAACTGAGTTGATTTGGATCAGAGGCAACCTCAACGCTCAAATTTATGCTGAGACGATTGTATCAGACGTCATCGTTCCTCTACAAGTGCAAATCGGTCCCTTATTTCAGTTAATGCATGATAATGCACGACCGCACACCGCAAGAGTTGTAAGACAGACTCTCGCCGCAGCTAACATCAATGTCCTGCCCTGGCCTGCTCAGTCGCCAGACTTGAACCCGATTGAGCATGCATGGGATGCTACAGAGAAGAGCTCTGCCGAATATGGAGGGTATCCAGTCGCAAGAAGACCTTTTTTTGTTGTTGCAACGAACATGGGCGGCCATTCCACAGCGTGATTTGGATGAACTCATTTTGAGTATGCCAAACCGATGTTCTTGTGTTGTTAGTGTTCGCGGTAGAAACACGGATTATTAATTGTTTAAGTTACCCAATAAAATTTTAAAGAAAACTGTTATTTCAGTCTTTTTTTCGAACTTTAATGTTAGTGGTTCAAATGTCAAAAATCCCTTTATTAGGAAAATGGCAAATTTCTTTATTAATGCAAAGGTGACTTGGTTTATCGTTACTGTGACAAACGAAAACACTTTATTTGAATTCATCAAATAGAATTCCTTAAAGAAAATTTTAATTAATATCAATCAGGAGAAAAGTTATTGCAAAAATATATGTTGATCCCTAGACACTTTTGATGTGTGTATATTGGGGTCGGCTTCCAGTCAAGCTGGATTTACCTGAATACCAGTATTTTACGAGGAGCGGCTGCCTACCAGACCTCCACAACCCATTAACTGAGGTTACACGATACTTCATGGCTAGACTGGAGTCAGATTTACTGGCTTCTGACTATCCGTAACGACTGCCAAAGATCTACAAATGACAGCCGGGACCAACGGCTTAACGTGCTTTCCGAGGCACGGAGGAAACTCGTTATGTTAAGATGGTCACCCATCCACAGACCAACCTAGGCAAGAGTTGCTTAACCTTGAAGATCGATCTGTGCGGTTGTTATTATCTAGCCACGAGCTCCTCGATCTATGACGTCACAGAACTATAAGGGCCCTCGCCCACGGCGACTTTTTGTAGCGCTACAGTCGCGATGCTAACGCGCTACTGCATCGCAACTGTAGCGCTGCTAACGCGCGACCATGTTAGACGATAGTGGGGATTCTGAAACAAGATAAAAAGGTATTTTTTCTAGGTGGGAAATCGTCCAATTACTTTTTCCGCAGGCATGTCCGACTTTTACTGACAAAAACCCACTCCTGTTCCTTGCCGTTCCAGGGGCGTTCGCTTTCGCACAACCCACGGCCCCAGTAGGCCACAGCCCTGCTGGGCCTCTACGGTTTTACTGACATCTCCTTAAGGCGCGTAGAACACTACGCGCCTTCGACGACTCGGGCTTGGTCCGAACGGTTCCCAAACGGCCGGACGGTGAGCTAACCATTGCTCGCCGACTGCAAGCCCACGCATACGATAGATAATATATATGTTCCACAACTTTTTCACACAACGCCATCTAGTCCCCAGCTAAGTCGAGCTTGTTTTTCTAAATACATACATATTATAGATAAATTACATCCAGACACAGAAAAAACAATAGTGCTCAACACACAAAAATTTGTCCTGGGTGGGAATCTAACCCACGACCTCCGTCAGAGCAGTCGGGCCACTAACCACTAGACCAACAGGCCAGTCAAATAGATAAAAGGCATGAATTTATGTTCAAAATTCAAAAATTCAAATTCAAAATGATTTTATTTTACATAGGCCTACATGGGCACTTATAAAACGTCAAAAACTAGTGCACTAGTGCTAACTAGTGTTAACATGTGTAATCTAAATATCAAACAAAAAAGAACCTAAATGACAAAATCAAGTACTTTCCCATCTCTGTAACATCCGATAACAAAGGAGATTAGAGTTAATCTCTGGATGAAGTCCATTCTAGTCGATCGCGATGGAAAGAGTTGAAAAAAACAGAGGAAATTGCCGAACGCTGACGCTAAAGGGGGAAATAAGGGTAAAATGCGCCTCAATTAATACACTAGACAGGTGAGTTCAGTACTGCTAATCTGTAAAACTCAAACTCCAGTCTTGCCATGAAGTACTGGTATTCAGCTAAATCTGGCTCGACAGGAAGCAGACCCCAATATAGTTGGGAAAAAGGCTAGGCAGATGATGAAAACTCAAACTCCAGCATAAATCTTGACTAACATATCAACGCACAGCCTAAAACTGAATTTTTGTACATGGTTTTATCCTATGACATAGGCGAGCTCTTAGAGAGAATTTTCCAATAAATAGTCACTACCTAAAGGAATGAAAGGAGCCCAGATAAGGGCCATGTTCCGAAGCGAGGAGGAATAACTGGCGGTCGCTTCCTTCTGTAAAACAGTAATGCTAGCGAAGGAGGTTGTCGCACGCATGAGGAAACAAACTTCCTCACAGTCTTCAACAGAATAACGGGGCCCTGAAACGAAGGCATAAAAGGACCATATGGATGGGTTTTAGTCAGTAAAAGTCTGACACGCCCTAGAGCGGGAAAAATTATCGCATTATTTCTCACCAAAAAAAAAGCGTAGATCTCTATGAAAAAGAATGTGCAAAAAACTCCATAATACTGTTTTTAACCTTAGTATGTATTACATACATGTATCTCGGTTACAAGTTTCTTGTTGCTACTATTATATGAGAACGTTGAAATTATACGTTATGTTAGAGATATTACCAACTGACGCCACCCGTTTTGGGAACCGAGTGATCAAGCCAAGCGACGTTTGAGTGAGCACGACATTCCTCTCCTAACCGCCAAGCGCCATGGCGTAGCTGGTAAATAGTAGTTTATGATACATTAGGGGCCTGTTTCACCACCTATGATTAAGTTTCGAGTATCTTACTTGACAGATAATTTCATACAAATTCTGTCACATTTTTGAATTTATTCAGTGAGTAGTGCCTACTCGGACATTGTGAAACAGGCCCTATGTATAATATAGTACTCACACATTATTATACTGTAAATTGCTAATTCATGAACAGGAGTGAAGCCTACTGCGACTGGAACTGAGTTGGCTTCTGAAAGGGAAACCCGGGGTCCTGGTAGAACGCAGGGCAAAGAAGAAACATAAAAGTGAGTTTTAGTCAGTAAAAGTCTGACACGCGCTCCCGGTCCAACCTAGAGCGGGACAAGTCCTCACTTGAAGGAACACGAGTTGGTTTTCATCGTCATCACCATCATTTCAGCCGAAAGACGTCCACCGCTGGACATAGACCTCCCCCAAGTGTCGCCACAACGACCGGTCCTGTGCGTCTCGCATTCATCGGATTCCTGCAACCCTCGCCAGATCGTCAGTCCACTTTGTGGGGAAGCCTGGTGTTGGCTTAAATCTATACTAATATAATAAAGAGGTAAAGTTTGTTTTTTTGTTTGTATGAGGTAATCTGTGGAAGTACTGGTCCGATTGCAAAATTTTTTTCACCAATAGAAAGCTGCTGTAATCCTGAGTGACATAGGCTATATTTTATGTACACGGGCGAAGCTGCGGGCTAAAGCTAGTCAGTAATAATTTTCTGACCTTCTGCGTTATTATTGTGTGGCACATTTCACCTTTTGAACGAAGGCAAACGACAAATTAGCCCGCCAGTTAGAATTTCAGTGCCGTTCATGTCAAGTTGAAGGTTTTTCAGAAAACCTAATTGCAGAAAATTTGTACCAGACGTTGTAAAGAAATTTTACACAACATCACACTTTTTAGGGTTTCGTAGCCAAATGGCAAAAACGGAACCCTTATAGTTTCGCCATGTCTGTCCGTCCGTCCTCGCTTAATGTCTGTGACCGTTAGCACTAGAAAGCTGAAATTTGGTACTGATAAGTTTGTCAATCACGCCGAAAAGTGGTAAAATAAAAATTGGAAAAACATGTTTCATTAGGGTAGCCCCCCTACATGTAAATCGGAAAGTGATTTTTTTTTTAATTTCAACCCTAACGTGTGATATATTGTTGGATAGGTATTCAAAAATGAATAGGGGGTTTACTAAAATCATTTTTTGTTAATATCAATAATTTCGGAAATAATCGCTCCAAAAGTAAAAAACAATGTGTCTTCCCCCCCTCTAACTTTTGAACCATATATACCATACCAAAATAGGGTTGTATTTTTTTATGTATTTCTTACCTTTTAACTTTAAGGCTAGAGTTAATAGGCTCTTAATAAACAAGTGCACCTCACAATCTACGATGGCATCACTGCTTACCATCAAGTGGGATCGCGGTCAACCATTAGCTTATTTCAATTTAAAAAAAAACAGCTACAGTGGTATCGTGTGGTGTGGTTATATGTGGTGAAGGACATCTATCGTGTGTACTACCCTGGGAAGATGAATCAAGGAGGTCCAAGCTTCGGCCGACGGATGATAATCAGGTCAGTGCTGCATGTTCCTAAACAAATTTTTCCTTTTACCTTTTACCCGAAACCTAATTTCGACGTCCTATTTGTGTCGCTTTCGAACTGAGACTAAGTGTTTCGCCTCGTCGTTAATACCGCGTATCTCGAGGGACTGAAACAATTTGCCTGCTGCGGTCTTCCTGTCCGATTATAATTTGGGTGTCTTCAAGGCTAGAGTGAATAGGCTCTTAATAAACTAGTGCGCCTCACCATTTACGATTGTATCACTGCTTACCATCAAGCGGGATTGCAGTCAAGCACTAGTTTATCTATACTAATATTATAAAGAGGAAAACTTTGTTTGTTTGGTTGTAATGAATAGGCTTAAAAATTACTGGACCGTTTTTTAAAATTCTTTCACTATTCGAAAGCTACATTATCCACGGGTAACATAGGCTAAATTTATTTTGCAAAAAATAGGGTTTCGTAAGATATTTGGGTTTTTTGGACACAAGGTGTAAAAAATCATGTTACATATTATAATTTATATGGCAGAACAACGTTTGCTGAGTCAGCTAGTGTTATATAACAAAATGTTATCTTTAAATGCTATCAATAATAATAAAAAATAAACTTTTTCGATTGCGAACTGATACGCGGGTGGACATCACAGTTGTTATCCAGGAATATTAAAAAAAGTGTATTTTTATATGTGGTGGATGACATCAGCTATCGTGTACGGTATCCAGGGAAGCTGGATCAAGGAAGTCCTGCCTTCTGCCGACGGATGAAGACCAGGTCAGTGCTGCATACTCATAACTTAACGTTTGAATCCCCAACCGGTCCAATGAGACCGCGCTGTTATTGTTTTACTATTGTGTCTCGTTTCGCGGGTATCTGAGTAATTAATTTTTCCTTTTACCCAAAACCTAGTTTCGGCGTCCTATTTTTGTCGCTTTATTTTTTTAAGTTTACGATACAACTGGTTATAATCTCAATCATATTGATTAAATAAATGCTATCAATAATAAAGCTTCAAAAAATGCAGTGCTAACGCAAAAACCGAAATAAATAATGACAAAAAAAAACCGAGGGTACAGGCCCAAAACAACGGCCCAAAATGGGCTAGAGCAGAAGTGCTCCCTCTTTAACGGTTTCGTACAGAACCCTAAAAAAATCACCAAATCTAAAAGAGAAACAAAATATAGTCCCGCCATTTTTGACACTGACATTTCTATCTGTCAATTCCCACATGACACATTCTCGCTTTTTATTTTTTATCGGCATTTTTATGACATCTCTAAACCAGAAAGTGCGAAAATCTTCATTGTTTTTTCTCTTTTTACCTCACTACGTTGTTATCTTACTGAAATATGATCGACAAAAAGTCTTTTTTCACCATTTATTTTCGAAAAAAACCTGGCTATAAGATAAAATGAATTTCTAGCCACGCAAGCATGTTTAACCGTTTTCCTATCAGCGATACGGTCGCATTAAGCGATATTTATCTAGCCATTACGACGCCATATTATGTCCTGTTACACGAAACCGTTTTAGGCCGAAGAGATTGAATTTTCGTTCGTGTAACAGGGGTTTATTCCGATTTATGTTGATGTGACTATGTCGTGGGTTCTGCTAGTTTGTTTGTTTAGGAGACTAACTAATTTAATTTGGTAGTTGATTTTCTTGCTTGAATTCGTTAGTGCTAAATCTTTAGCAGCCTTAGTGCGTTGTGTAGGCGTTTGTCTTAGTACTAGACTGGGCAAACTGGCCTTAAATATGACCTTATAATATTAATTACTCAGATACCCGCGAAACGAGACACAATAGTAAAACAATAACAGCGCGGTCTCATAGGACCGGTTGGGGATTCAAACGTTAACTTGCTTCATTCGTGTGTACCTGTAAATCTGCAAGGGTGTAAAATTATTATTATTTTTCACCAATGTAAACTAGTGGTTGACTGAAATCTGACTCCAGTCTTGCCATGAAGTACCGTGTTACCCCAGGTAATGGGTTGTGGATCCGGCTTGACTGGAAGCCGACTCCAATATAGTTGGAAAAAGGCTAGACAGATGATGTAAACTAGTGGTTGACTATAATCCTACCTGATGGTATGCAGTGATGCAATCGTTGATGTTGAAGCGTTGTTCATGCCACGTACCTACATTGAAGGACTGGAACAATTTGCCTGGTGCAGTGTTCCCGTCTACTGATAAGTTAGGTATCTTCAGAGCTACAGTATATAGATTCTTAATAAATTAGTGAGCTTCACCATCAACGATTGCATCTCGGCTTACCATCAGGTGAGATCGCAGTCAGACAATAGTTTATATTATTAACCAGACTACTATTTATCAGCCAGATTTTATAATATTTTAGACCATAGCGGGGAGATACGATTCTGACCTTGTTTCCAAACAGATACAACTGTAGTAAGTTTACTAACATAGGTAAAGTTTTTTTTATTTGTTTACTAACCCATATTAATATGGATGTCACTAATCCGAATTAAAGATTATTTTATTTAAACTTTTAATTAAAAAAATATAGACGCGGGATATTATTCTGTACTTCTGTGATAATACCTGTTTGTATATTACTCAGAATATTATAATACTGTACTTCTGTAATCCATTTGTATATACTGTTAGGTTTTCCGATATTAGTATATCAATATTAAGTTTTAATCGATAATACTGGCACATTTTATTTGTTATACTGCTGACACTAATTAAAAAAAACAACGGTCATAAACAAATGACGGAGGCGGGTCGGCGATTATGGCGGGAATGAGCATCGAATACGAACGCGTTGAGTTGTATTTGAAGAAGAAATATACGGATACTTACCCTTCAGATATTTCATGTGAGTTTTATTATATCATTCTAATAACTCTAACGTTTCAGAAGTGGGATAAGCCCGCTTACTGCCCACTTGATTTAGTTTAATCTGTTGAGCCCGTTGAGCAGACGCCGGCGTCCGTACGCCTATAAATTGTCTTTCTATTATGTCTGTAATTACGGTACTCAAAAGATTAACCTATCCATACCCGCGAAACGAGACATAATAGTAAAACAATAACAGCGCGGTCCTATGAGACCAGTCGGGGATTCATGAATAAAACAACAGTTTATAATATTTCTTGATATTTGAGTAGTTACATGGCCAACGTTTACAAGTTCCAGAAACGATGCAACGAACTAGTGAGCCTTCTTCGCGACGGCGCCTGAGGACGCCTTTCCATGAAGAAGCTGATCGGAGTGCAAGCAGACGGAGTCGCAGTCGCACGCGCCGCACGGGCGGCAGCTGCTGCAGCCGCAGTCGCGTGCGCACTCCGAATCAGGAACAGGGGCGTGGCAGCATCCGAAAATTGGAACAGGAGCTGGAGCAACATCGCGAACAACTTCGTGCCCTGCAGAGTAAGCTGAGCCGGGAGCGCAGCCTTCGGCGACGCACGTCACCACCAGGTGGCGCTGAGCGCGGCCGTCAGCGGCTGTCGAAAGACAACGAGTTGGAGCGGATGCGGCCGCGAGACAGAAGTTCGTCTCGTGATCGCCCTGCAGTGAAGAGGTCTCGTGCTGATGACGACGCATCTGCGACACCACGGATTACACGGTCGGATAGTCCAACTTTTACATATAAAGATGTTATGAACTTTATAAACAATATTAAGTCTCAATCGCAACCGATAACAGCGACACCACCGCCACAAAATACTAATAATTATAGTATTAGTCCTAAAAATATTTTGCCAGATTTTGACCCTTCTTCAAAGGGTCAGCGAATAGATATTTGGCTTAAAAAGGTAAATGAGTGTGCCACTGTTTACGGCTGGGACGAGAGAACAGTTATACATTTTGCTATGCAGAAACTACAAGGATTGGCCAAAACGTGGTATGAGAGTTTGAACTCATTACTATTTACTTGGAGTGAGTGGCAACATAAATTAAGATGTGCCTTCCCGTTTGATCAAAATTATGGCCAATCCTTGGAGGAGATGCTTAGGAGAAAAAGCAAGTTTGATGAACCTCTTGACACGTATTATTATGAAAAATTGGCTCTTTTGAACCATTGTGACATTGATGGCAAACGTGCGGTGGAATGTATAATCCATGGTTTAAGTGATAGTACGATGAGGTCTAGCGCCAATGCAATATGTTGTACCCAACCTGATCAATTGCTGCAGTTTCTTATGAGCAATAAGGACACTGCGCAGCCCTATGATCGTACCAGTCTATAGGTAAAACTTTTGGTGCATCCATGATCTTCCACCACCAATGAGAGTCCTGAAAACAAAGCAAACTTTTAAATATCAAAAAAAAAACTACTTTAACATACACAACTTTCACAGAACTAAACATTACTGTCACCTCATAGTTATGGCCCATTCTCTTTGGCTTGGATCTTCAGCAGCGCTGTGGTTTGGTATTTCATGGTCCTGTCCCTGTCTTTTGGGATTTACTGCTATTAGCAAGTGTTTTTAGAACTGAATTTTTCCACATTATGCATAGAATCTGCAAAAGAGAACATGTTAATATTAATCATAATTAATTTTTAATTTCCATAACATAATAATAATATTTTCAGCAATAGTTTAATGTTTATTTGTTTTGTTTTTCTTGTATTACCTACGTTTATTTAAATTCAATTACATTGAATATTATTTATTTACTTAGCAACCATATGTATAGATGTATTATTTACCGTTTCATTAAACTTTTTTATCTATCCGTTCTGGGAAAAGTTTTTCCATTGAGAAACAATCGGGTGAACACTGAGTCATATTATTATTATCGGTCCTCGAGGTCGGCTTCCCTGAAGTCCATGACGTGTATATTTTGACACAAACACATAAAACACTACACTAAACACAATTTTATGAAACATCTCACAATACTTCCATAGTTCAATTTGAATTTCCGTTGCCAGTCTTGTTGATTGAGTCTTAGCGCATTCGCAATGACGTAACGTCATAAAACGTCATATTCTATCCCGTCACCTTTGCAACGCAACCAATGGCAGGACGCGAGTAATGTTGCCACTTTAATTTTTATTGTATTCCTTTTTATTATTATATTTATTTATCCAACAGTACACATAAAATACAGATTAGACATAAGGTGGTAGGTCAGACATACAAATTATTTAACTAAGGAGGAAGGAATCCGATGCCGATTATTATTAAGGACGAGATTGCTCGACTTTCAGGTGAAGCGTTCTTCATTAGGTACCTACTCTGGATATGGTGTGTATGGTATGGTGACATCATTTCATTTTTGTTACCCCGGACGGCCTATACGAATTTAAACGCATGCCGTTCGGATTAGCAAATGCGCCCGCTGTTTTTCACCGGAGTGGTGGTGGTGAGTGGTTGGGCCTTATCGCGTAGTTACTGTATTGGGCAACGATCGATATAGACTGGCCGCTATACCTGGGTTGTCTAGTACCAAGAATAAACGCAAAACCACCGTCGCTGCCGACCGTATGTTACCATGGGTTCACGCAGCTGCTCTAGAATCTAAAGTCTAGATGTAAATGAGGGCAGTGATGATGATGTTGATAGTTAAACTGTTAGTGATAGCAATGAAGCCACGGACATTTTACTATCTAAATTTAGTTTAAATTAGTTTTAAAACTACCTTACGCCATTATCGACCTCGTCATTACAACCATGAAGGATAAGTTGGGAAAGTTTTTTTTATGAATATTTCTATATCGGATAATTACTATAATGATCAGTTATTACTTTAAAAGGAAGTAGAGGATATATTACAAAGCAGCATATTAATTTTAATGAACATTAGAAGCTAATGTAAATTTATCTATAGTACGATTGATTACTCAAAGATTAATATTTTCTCTTAATTATTATGTTAATTACGAAAAAGGAGGTTTGACGAGTAAAGTCAACTCGGTTGTGAGAAGGATGGTTCACAACTTCCGTGACTCATTTTTGATTTATGTAATTATTAGGTACTTGTGAGAAGGAGGGTTCACAAGTACAGTCACCTCGGCTTGTGAGAAGGATGGTTCACAGCTTCCGTGACTTATACAGTTTATCCTATTTATGTATTTATTGCTTGTGAGAAGGAGGGTTCACAAGTACAGTCACCTCGGTTTGTGAGAAGGATGGTTCACAGCTTCCGTGACTTATATAGTTTATTCTATTGATGTATTTATTGCTTGTGAGAAGGAGGGTTCACAAGTACAGTCACCTCGGTTTGTGAGAAGGATGGTTCACAGCTTCCGTGACTTATATAGTTTATTCTATTGATGTATTTATTGCTTGTGAGAAGGAGGGTTCACAAGTACAGTCACCTCGGTTTGTGAGAAGGATGGTTCACAGCTTCCGTGACTTATATAGTTTATTCTATTGATGTATTTATTGCTTGTGAGAAGGAGGGTTCACAAGTACAGTCACCTCGGTTTGTGAGAAGGATGGTTCACAGCTTCCGTGACTTATATAGTTTATTCTATTGATGTATTTATTGCTTGTGAGAAGGAGGGTTCACAAGTACAGTCACCTCGGCTTGTGAGAAGGATGGTTCACAGCTTCCGTGACTTATATAGTTTATTCTATTGATGTATTTATTGCTTGTGAGAAGGAGGGTTCACAAGTACAGTCACCTCGGTTTGTGAGAAGGATGGTTCACAGCTTCCGTGACTTATATAGTTTATTCTATTGATGTATTTATTGCTTGTGAGAAGGAGGGTTCACAAGTACAGTCACCTCGGCTTGTGAGAAGGATGGTTCACAGCTTCCGTGACTTATTTTATGAAATGGATTTATAGCTTGTGAGAAGGAGGGTTCACAAGTTAATGTTGGAATGGGTTGTGAGAAGGAGGGTTCACAACTTTAGTTATTATTTTTCTTTTGGGAATATTATTGATGTATTTCATGTAGGATGCTTTGCAAAGAATGTCTGTAATAGAAATAATTTTAAAATATATGTGAGTCGGATTCGATGCTATCACCTATGCTGGCCGAGAGTTAGGTTGTAAAGCAAATTTTCTTACGTGCATGAGGACATGCACGATGTCAGGATGGTCGAGTGTTAGGTTTTCCGATATTAGTATATCAATATTAAGTTTTAATCGATAATACTGGCACATTTTATTTGTTATACTGCTGACACTAATTAAAAAAAACAACGGTCATAAACAAATGACGGAGGCGGGTCGGCGATTATGGCGGGAATGAGCATCGAATACGAACGCGTTGAGTTGTATTTGAAGAAGAAATATACGGATACTTACCCTTCAGATATTTCATGTGAGTTTTATTATATCATTCTAATAACTCTAACAATACGCTTACTAGAAAGCGGTAACATGGATCCTAAGTAAACTGTAAAGCACTATACTGGCTACCACAACCCAATTGCTGAAGATAATAATCGATAATTCTAAGTCCCGTTCCCTTACAATCCAGACTTGGGTGTTTAACTACCCGTAGCGAGCTTCGGAGGTATTCGTTTGACTATCGAGACGACGATAAACGTGCTCTCAAAGTAATGTTACCAGGCGTTTGGATAAAGCCGGACATTTTTGGTTAGTTGTCCGACTAAGTAAGACGGTGACAGGCCTGTCCGGTTTGGCACTATCGGCCTTGTAATGTTTCCACTGTTGGGAAACAGGCCTCCTCTCTAGGAGAGGGAATGGGCCGTAATCTACCATGCGGGCCCAGTGCAGATTGGTGCAGTTGTTGGACCGTTTTGAGAGCAGCGGTGATCAAATAATTTGCACAAGGTAATGCGCCTGGTTGGGTTTAAACCCGCGACCTACAACTTGCAAGTAAGGGCAGTTACGACCGGGCCACTATTCCTCTAGTAGGTGCAGTTACCACTAGGCCACCACAGCACTATGCTGGTTACCACAACCCAATTGCTGAGGATAATAATCGATAACTCCAGACTTGGGTGTTTAACTACCCGTAGCAAGTATCGGAGGTATTCGTTTGACTATTGAGACGACGTTAAATGTGCTCTCAAAGTAATGTTACCAGGCGTTTTGATAAAACAGGACATAATCAAGCTTTTTAGTAGCTTCATCAACATTTCAGCCGATAGACATCCACTCCTGGACACAGGCCTCCCCTAAGCATCGTCACAACGACCAGCAGTGCTATTCTCTCAGGAAAGAGCCTCGACGTCGAGCTCGTCGCAGCTTCATCATCTGCATAGCCTTTTTCCAACTATATTGGGGTCGGCTTCCTGTTAAGCCGGATTTAGCTGAATACCAGTATTTTACGAGGAGCGACCACCCATTAACTGGGGTAACACGGTACTTCATGGCAAGACTGGAGTCAGATTTACTGGCTTCTGACTATCCGTAACGACTGCCAAAGATCTACAAATGACAGCCGGGACCCACGGCTTTGCGTGCTTTTTATCTTGGGAATATTATCCCTTGAAATAATTTACTACTACTACTACTACTATCAAGCGGGTGAAACCGCTGGCAGCAGCTAGAAGTCAGTATGTATAAACTTTATGTTAGATATACGTAGGTATTTTGTTTTATCTGCGACATAGAATTTGTATTGGATTATTATGTTGATAGTATTTTTACATAGTATATCTGCTGCGCCCGGAGTCCCCGGACTAGCAATACAGACCGACAAAAGGTTTTAAATGTCCAGCTAATCTGAGTGGTATATCCGACTTTTTAGTTTTAAGACCTGGTTACCCTATCTCCGAGGTACAGACAGACTAAAGTTCTTGATTTCAAGCTTCGCTGTCTTTCAGAAATATTCATCGAATCATTGATCTTATCACTAAAATGTAATAGGTCATGGATGGATTGTGTGAGGACTGAGATCAAAGTAAAAGAGAGTTAGTAGTCCGGTCAAAATAGACTAATTAATTGGGGTGAGGTTACAATAATTCGCACTTGGCTGAAAATTGGTAGGTTTGTTCAATACACTATTATAAAGGAAATGTGAAAAGTCCTCATCGATCCGGCACGTGCAAAAAAATATACACGCGGTCAAAGGTCACAAAAATGGGTTTTTCGCGTTATTAAGCAAAATGGTAAGTTTTATCATAAAATTAAATCAGACAAAAATTATAGATCAGACAATTATCTATAAATATGTCTAAATACTTTTTTCCTAAGAGCCACCGTTTTTGAGATATAACGATTCAAAATATTGAAAGAGTTGTAATCGTCAAAATATGAATAAGTACACCACGTATATACTCGTACATCACTGAAGCCGTAATACAAGCAAAAATATCTTTCTATCGGTCAGTATGACTAACACATATAAAATATGAAAATTTGGGGTAAAAAAAACCTATTCCCTTATCTTCTACGCCAGTGTAACCTTCAGCAACATCTGCCTCCCATTCAATTGTCTGCGTGGCTAGGGTCGTATACCTGCTTTATTTTACTATGCCGAATACATTCAATGCTATTAGAGTGCGTCCAATGATAGAACGACCTGGAGTTTTTGATTTAATGGGCCACATTATTCAGCTACAATTGTCCGAAATAAAAAAAGTTGAAAAGTTGTGTTGTTGTGTTGTGTGAGTTGTGTGAGTTGTGTGATGAAGAATCATGTCTTGACACTTCACAACTACTAGTTAGTAATACCACATACAAAATTTTTGGATTCAACCTCTTTTTCTCAGGTTGCGCTTGCTACTGTTTCAACTTTTTGAATCGTTATATCTCAAAAACGGTGGCTCTTAGGAAAAAAAGTAGTTAGACATTTTTATAGATAATTGTCCGATCTACAATTTTTGTCTGAGCTAATTTTATGATAAAACTTACCATTTTGCTGAAAATCGCGAAAAACCCATTTTTGTGACCTTTGACCACATGTATTTTTTTTTGCACGTGCCGGATCAATGAGGACTTTTCACATTTCCTTTATAATAGTGTATTGAACAATCCTACCAATTTTCAGCCAAGTGCGAATTATTGTAACCTTGGATGTCTAAATTGACCGGACTATAGAATTCAAAATTCAAATTCAAATTTTTTATTTCACATAGGCTTACATGGGCACTTAAAAAACGTCAGAAGCTAGCGCACGGTTCCAATTGGGTGTTTTCTGTGGAGAAGAAAGAGGTAAGATTTAGTTAGTAAGGCCAACCTGTCGCATTGGATCACATGTAGATCTGTAATGGTAGTGTAGGTAAGATTAAATAAATAAATAAATAAGAAACTCCATGGTTACTCTTTTAAACAAATGAATGTTCTTACAAGATTTTCACATTTTTTTTTTTTTTTTTTTTTTTTTATGTTCCATAAACTAGTGCTTGACTGCAATCCCACCTGATGGTAAGCAGTGATGCAATCGTTGATGGTGAGGCGCACTAGTTTATTAAGAGCCTATTCACTCTAGTCTTGAAGATACCCAAATTATAATCGGACGGAAAGACCGCAGCAGGCAACTTGTTCCAATCCCTCGATGTACGCGGTATGAACGACGAAGCAAACCGCTTTGTCCGGACCGTGCAGGTTTCGACAACGTAAGGATGGATACTCGCCGTACGACGGTTTGTCCGATGGTGAAAGCGAGATGGCGGAATTAACTCATGTAATTCCTGCGCACACTCTCCGAAATGCATCCTGTAGAACACCGATAGGCTGGCTACCCTACGCCTGTGCTCTAGGCTTTGCAGATTGGATTTAACCAAATCAGGGTCTCCAATTAGCCTCTTCGCACGCCTTTCCACCGAATCCAAAGCCGCTAGATGGCATTTTGCAGCGCCAGCCCATATGTGGCTGCAGTACTCCACACACGATCGGACCTGTGCTTTGTATAGCATAAGAAGCTGTCCCGGTGTGAAGTATCGCCGGACCTTTGCCAGAACGCCGAGTTTTTTTGCAGCCACTTTGGCTTTGGACTCAATGAACCGCCCAAAGTTAAGGTCTGAAGCAACTTCAACACCCAAAAGCTGAAGACGGTCGGTGCACTCCAGTGACACATTCCGGAAAGTAGGAGTCAAGGTGAACGGACTCCTTTTTGCAGTGACTAGACACGCTTGTGTTTTGGCAGCGTTGAATTCTACCAGATTGGCTTCACCCCATTTGGAGACTGCCTCGAGGGAGACATTCACACGCTCTACCATAGCCTCTCTTTCGGACTGGATTAGCTCCTTACTAGCCCGAGCACCCGGCAGGTATCTCTCTACAACTGTGCTGTCATCTGCATACCCATAGATACCGGGCATTAGCAGATCGTTGATATGCAGCAGAAAGAGAGTTGCAGAGAGAACAGACCCCTGAGGAACCCCGGCATTCGTTGTCATGGGTTCCGATGAACATCCATCGATAACGACTCGGAGAGACCGTTCACTCAGGAAGTCTTTTACCCAGGTAATCAGACCAGGAGAAATGCCATACGCTGGAAGCTTACTCAAAAGGCTTGCGTGCCATACCCTGTCGAAGGCCTTCGAGACGTCTAAGGAAACGGCAAGACCTTCCCCATTCTTCTCGAGGGCCTCGCCCCACAAGTGAGTGGCATACACTAGTAGGTCCCCAGTAGACCGATTGTGGCGAAACCCGTATTGTCGGTCACTGAGGAGATCGTTACCTTCCAGGTATGCCATGAGGCGCGAGTTCAATACACGCTCCATAATCTTGCAGAGTATGGAGGTTATTGAAATCGGCCGATAGTTGGCAGGATCGGCACGACTGCCCTTTTTTGGCACGGGTTGCACGTTGGCAAGCTTCCAGGACTTGGGCACTATTCCAGTCCTATATGAGAGGCGACACAAGCGTGTCAGAACAGGAGACAACTCGGGCGCACAAGCCTTGAGAACTATCGCTGGTACACCATCTGGGCCACTAGCTTTATTCACGTCTAGACGACACAGCGCTCTCAGAACCTCTTTATTCCTTAAGCGAACTTCGGACATTGAAGAGTCGCAATGAGGCAAACTCGGTGGAGTAGCACTGCTAGTGTCAAGACGCGAATTATGGGCGAAGAGAGATGCAAAGAGACCTGCCTTCTCTCTCGCCGTATGAGCCAGTGTTCCGTCAGGTTTAACCAGCGGAGGCAGTGTGGGTCGACAGAAGTTCGCTTCGACCGATTTGGCAAGGGACCAGAATGCTCTGCTACCAGATGGCTGTGCAGAGAGTTTTTTGCCAATATGAGTAATACGATCGAAGCGAGCCCTCCTTAGTGCCTTTTTGTAGGACTTGGCAGCATGGTTAAAGGCTCTCTTCTTTGAGCTCAGATCCGGAGCTTTACGATCACGAGCGTCCGCCCAGGCAAGAAACGCCGAATGCTTACGCTTTTCAGCTTCAGCACAATCGGCGTTGAACCATGGGTGAGCTGAGCCACCGACGGGTACGTCACTATAAGGAATGTAATACTCCATAGCTTGACGCACCACGTCGGATATAGCATCCGCACAGCTCGACGGATCTTCTGAAGAGAAGCAGACCTGCTGCCAAGGATAAGATGCAAAGAAATGTCGCATCTCATCCCAATCTGCTGATTTGTATCGCCACATTCGCCGCTCACCGCGAGAGTCGCAGTCAGGTGGGGAGAAGGTCGACACAGACTTCACCAGACAGTGATCTGAAGTTCCTATAGGCGAGGAGACTGTTACAATACATCTGTCCGGGTCGGTAGTCAGCAGAAGGTCCAGACAATTGGCGGTATGACCAACTACATCGGGCACCCTGGTCGCTTGCTTAACCAGCTGGGAAAGGCCCATCGCTACTGCAAAGTTTCGCGCTTCCCTCCCAGCGTGGTCGGTCCTCTGGTATGGGAAAAGCCAGTCTTGATGGCAGGCGTTAAAGTCCCCCAGAGCGACGAATTGCGCGTCAGGGTGTCGATGCAGAGCCATATCGGCAGCCTCACTGAGGTGGTCAAACAGCCGAGTTGTCTCCTGATCCCCGCTGTGCGATCGGTAGACACAGGCATAGACAATTTTGTCCATACCGGTGTCCACCAACAGCCATAAGGTGGATAGTGAAGGGTCTTCAAGATGACGGAGACGCTGACAGCAGATGTCATTACGGACGTACACACAGACCCCGGCACGCTGCAGGAAGTGATGCTCCATTGAGTATCCCGGGTAGTTGAGGTACGCCGCATCTGGTGGACATCTGATCTGGGTCTCCGTCAAGAAAAGCAAGTGAGGCATGTCGGTCTCAAGATGGTGGTGAACCGCATTGAGATTTGAGTGCAGCCCTCGAATATTTGAGAGCTGCACTTGAAAAGAGAGGACGTGCCTCCGCTGTACAGACTTGCCTTTCTTTTTTGGACCTTTCATAGATTTTTTTTTTTTTCCAATTCGGAGTGAATAGGATCGATGGAAGATGGCAGTTGAGTGAGGTGTTGCGATATTAGGCCCAACAACACGGTCAGCGTTGCTGCGCCAATGGAGGGTTGATATGGAGACTGCGGGGACGCCCGAACCCCCCCAGGGATCGCCATCGGGTCCTCTCGTCCGGTCGCCAACCGGCACGATGGGGCCACCCTAGGATTTTTCACAGATGGCGGGGCAGCCTTTCGTGTGTGGCTGGCACACTACTTGGGCCCCCAACTGTCTGCGGTCGGCCAGCGGAGTAACCGTGCTTCGGATCCCGCTACCCTCCATGATCAACCATCCGACACAACAACAAATAGCGCATCATACCCGGCGTACATCGCAACACAACTACTCAGACCCATCTTCCACCATACGGCTTCACCAGACATCAAGCCGGAACACGACGTATCGCTTGGCGGTAAGACTTTGCCTGGTGGGTGGTAACTTTAAGCCGGCAGCCGATGCTAAGGCCTACCACCGAATTTACTGCTCGTTTAGCACTACCCAGGGGACACGTGTAGGGTGGTCAGAACTTAAGTAGAACCTACGGACGCGAGCAGTCCATCCCGCGACATTACAGTATTAATGAGACGACAATGTAGACCCGTCAACTTCGTATCCAAAAGCACATTATATGAATCCACAGAGTCTGTAGTGTTCTCACATTCACATTATAAAAAGAATTAATAAAAAATAAACCTATCAATAAATGACAGTGATAGTATGATATGTGCCAGGACAGAATGGAAGAAAAAAACATGTTGCGCCGAACCCAAGTACTTAATATAGGAAAAGAGCAAGAAGAAGAAGAATAAGCTATAGGTCTTGATTAAGGTAAGCCACATATAACACATAAATTATGTCTGAATATCAAAACTCAACGCATATATTTATATTGAACACTCTCATAAGATCCACTTCAGTGAACAGAATCAGAAAAATATAATTATGCCATTCTTCAGGTCAAATGCTAGTTTGTTTTTAATCCCTGAGACTAAATTGACACAGGCAAATGTCTAACTTACAATAGTAATGATGCCAGTTCTTTTGTATTGTGACAAGTGTGACAACCCACGAATGTAATTTTAGTGTCACAGGTTAAAAAATAGACTTTAGATAGTGTGTTCAAAACATTTAATTTCAAAACAAAAATATCATGAACATACCTCTATACTTTTATCTACTACTTTCGAGGTTGTCACCGTCTTTCCTTGCAATGTGACCGAAGTATTGCAGAATCATTCGAAGGCACTCGGACGACAATTGAAATATAAAAAAATACAAAAAAAAATAAAAAAAAAATTCTAGCAAATATTGTCATCATCATCTACCTAGCCTTTTCCCAACTATTTTGGGGTCGGCTTCCAGTCAAGCCGGATTTAGCTGAATACCAGTATTTTACGAGGAGCGGCTGCCTACCAGACCTCCACAACCCATTAACTGGGGTAACACGGTACTTCATGGCAAGACTGGAGTCAGATTTTTACTGGCTCCTGGCTATCCTTAACGACTGCCAAAGATGTACAAATGACAGCCGGGACCAACGGCCTAACGTGCTTTCCGAGGCACGGAGGAAACTCGTTATGTTAAGATGGTCACCCATCCACAGACCAACCTTGGCAAGCGTTGCTTAACCTTGAAGATCGACCTGTGCGGCTGTTATTATCTAGCCACGAGCTCCTCTTCTATCACAAATATTGTATTCGTATAGATACAGAAGCACCTATAGATACCACCTCTAAAAAAAACCCTGTTATATTAGGCCGATTAGATTCGAACCAAGTCTAAACAAACAAGTTTGACCCTTTGGGAAATACACCCAAATGTGTGGACTATATAGCTACATTTTTCTATACAAACTAATGCAGTGACTCCAGTACAAACAATTTGTCAACTACCCACACTACCATTTGTCAGTGGCCAGTGTTATGACGCGTCCTGTCAATTTGACAGATCTAAGCGTGGCGTTAGATGTCGGAGGGAAAAAGAAGGTTTAAGGGATGCTGCAGTGTTTTTTTTTTTGCATTTTGCACATTCGTGTCAAGTTATTTGTTGGTTAAATTATGATTGCCACTTTTAGATACGTAATTTACTGTTTTCCGTACTAGTGCGTATCAGGCTAGGCCTAAGCAATCCCGAGTCTAAAAATAAAGCAACACGAGTCATTGGTCCACATACACTTACAAAGAAATAAATAAATACCCTCGCCTTTAGCTCAGGCGAATTCCGCCTTGGTCGCAATGACAAACTTTCTTCACTTATATAAAAATGAAGGTACTATTTCAGTGGTAGACAGCATTATTATACCTTATATCGAGTGAGCCTTCTCGGCAAGCTTTGCTGAGGTAGTCTACACTATAATAAAATTCTCAGCTCCTTTATACCGCAATATTAACGCCTGTTTCAATGATGCCAAAAATTGTTCAGTTCAACAAACACTTGAGATATAAAATTACTTCACAACGTCCACTAGAAATCAATTTACGAATAATTAAAACAACGACTGAAAACTTCATTCGCTAAAATCCCGCCAAAAACTCTCGTCAGCATACATTAATGATCTGACAACTAATTAAAAACTTAAAATAATTTCCAGCCAGTCCGTTTTACATGCATTTGCATTTAATAAACTGGCAAGTGGCCTCCGAGGTTTAATGTGAATAAATTAAAAATAAAATGTAGACAGAGCTAGGTTGGTAAGGGAGACGCCATTTTCTAATTTGATTTTTTTTTTTGTAGCCTCTTTCGAGAAGTAAGATTAGCAGTCTTTTTTTTACCTTTTTATAGGTAACTAAAATCATCAATGTAATATTTTAAACGTGAAAGATTGTTAATGTGTGTGTGTGTATGTTTGTTACTTCTTCACGCGTTCCAAGTCCACCTTAAAGAGACGTCAGCAAAATTGTCGGTACCTGCAGGCTTACTTTTGAATTCAATTCCGATCGGTCGACATTGGGGTTGTGACATTTCGTACTCTTGAGTTCGATGCTAGCGCCAAATTAGTTTAAATTTGCGTGACCATAGTGAAATTGGAATCGGACTAGACTTGCGTTGAACATTAGGATTGGGCTTGAAGTGCGCTACACCGTTTAGTACAAAATATCCAATCCCAATGTTGAACGAGAATTGAACTCAAGAGTAAGCCTGTTAGGCTTGCCATTACGCGTATTATTCGAAGGAGTTACCATAGCCCTCCCAAAGGGCGACTGAAGGATCACTGTGGGTTTCAGTCAGCAAAATCTGAGTCTTCCACGAGGGCAAAATCGCTGGCAAAAATATTGTAACTACAGCACTGACCCCTACCACAAGTTCTTAACGCGATCGAATTGACGAGCTAAACTGAATTGATAAAGCGATAGAGCTGTATAAATAGCTATATCCCTTTTGTCAGTTCAGTTTAGCTCCATCACTCTTTCTCGCTTACATGCCTGTAATTTTAACACGTCAGTCACCAAAGCGGTAGCAAGGACCCTGGTCAATCAGGCTCGCTACCAATTTAGTAACTGCCATTTTCACCAAGGCTCAAGCTATACTTTGACACAGTTTTAACGATACGACTTAAAAGTCACTTCAAGTACAAGCCGGGTGGCTTGTAGTTCCAAACGGATTATTGTACAAGTTTCAGTGTAAAGGTTGAGTCGCTAAGTCTTTTATATGCTAAAGTGAAGTAGTGTATAATAGGAGTGAAAATCGTTAGGAAACATACGGTGGAGAATTGTTACCGGCTTCCTTCAGAAAAGTCGAGACAGTAGTCCTTATTGATGAGGAGCTCGTGGCTAGATAATAACAGCCGCACAGGTCGATCTTCAAGGTTAAGCAACGCTTGCCTAGGTTGTCTGTGGATGGGTGACCATCTTAACATAACGAGTTTCCTCCGTGCCTCGGAAAGCACGTTAAGCCGTTGGTCCCGGCTGTCATTTGGAGATCTTTGGCAGTCGTTACGGATAGTCAGAAGCCAGTAAATCTGACTCCAGTCTTGCCATGAAGTATCGTGTTACCCCAGTTAATGGGTTGTGGAGGTCTGGTAGGCAGCCGCTCCTCGTAAAATACTGGTATTCAGCTAAAATCCGGCTTGACTGGAAGCCGACCCCAATGTAGTTGGGAAAAGGCTAGGCAGATGATGTTCTACGGCCCCGGGTTTCCCCTTTTTTTTACTGTGCATAGGCTTACGTTTGACCACTATCTCACCTGATGGTAAGCGATGTTGTGCAGACTTTACCCTTCACCTTTCGGAAGCAACTCATGGCACCAGTAAACTTCGACTCTGCTAGGCCCCTGCGGTTTTACTGACATCTCCTCGAGGCGTACGTGGAACGAGAGGATAAGGGCCGCAGGAATGCGATGGATGCCAGACGCACAGGACCGGTCGCTGTGGCGACGCTTGGGGGAGGCCTATGTCCAGCAGTGGACGTCTTTCGGCTGAGATGGTGATGATGATGATGTACGTGGAACACTACGCACCGTCAACGAACATTGACTAGTATTACGCAAACGGCGTAAGGCAGTCGACGGCGCGTTCACGTCCAAATCTCTAACCCGTAAGTATGTGCCACAAGCATGTAGTACAAGTTAGCACGCGTGCCCTGCACACTGCGCACCGGATTATCGCAGGAACAGCGGTTCAGATCATCGCTGTCTTACTAGTTCAAGTGTGCAAGTGACTTTGTAAGAGAGGGTAAACTTTTACCGTTCTTTATATACAACGTGTAACGCGCAAAACCTGAAAATAGTTTGATCAGAATAACGGGCAGAACCGATTAGACAACTTTATAATATAGTCCAATTTTTTTTTAATCTTTATAAAAAAACATTGCCCTTTATATTTGTTAAAAGGTCAAGCCATCACGTGCGCAAACCCGTCGAAATAGGTAAACAAACAAAAATGGTTGTCCTACAATTAAAATTTTCTCACATGGGGGTTAGTTCTTATTTCTATGCAGATACGAATCTTAAACAAAACATAAAACCTTCAATTTTATTTTAATGACTTTTATTCTCCCAGCTTTGGATCAATTTAATTAAAAATCATTTGGTATGTCTGAGGTTTTGCGCATTTAATGTGAGAGGTAATAAATATGAAACCAGAAAAGCTCTGCCAGGAAAGGGATCCATTTTTGAGAGTGTGCGGAACAGGGAGTAAATATACCTGCGTTGAAAAGGGAGGAATTCTCCAACCAGATGGGTATCATGTCCGGTGGGCTACCGCCCGGTAGACGATTTCGGGTTATTGTATCTATTCCAATCGCGCAGAGAACTTTGATTTCGCGATGCAAGATCCGTAGTTTTTATATGGCGTATCTCTATTCACCCCTTCGTTTCAGCTGAAAGACGTCTGCTGCTGGGCATAGGCCTCTCCCAAGCGTCACCGTAATGACCGGTGATTGTAATTAGTTATTTAGTTTCTCCAATGTGTCTTGTGTTGCCGGGTCCAAGCCTCAGCAGCCTCAGGGGCAATGGGTTGATTTCTGAAAGGAAAGCCTGGGACCCTGGATCGAAGACAAAGAAAGAATGAAGTAAGGTTTAGTCAGTAAAAGTCTGACACGTCTTTCCGCTCTGCCCAGGAGCGGGAAAACTCATTCTGATGATTCTCCACAAAAGTGTCTTTTGTCCATAAACAAAAAAAAACAAGCGGAACATCTCATTGACAAGATTATAAACCACTACACAATAAGTAGTAGTATATTTATGAAAACCTCGGCATCTCCGTCATTGTAGAGTTTTCAATGCATTTAAATTGACTTGTTTATTCCAGCTGCCGTGTTTATTCAACTTTTCTACTTATTTTACTTATTAGAGCTCTCCTTGTAGTGTAAAAATGTCTGCGCTGTTGTTTGAATTTTTTTTTACTTCTCTTTTTAGGTTGGTTTTTAGAGTATTAAATTAATTGTTATTAAATGTCAATATCCCAAAATATCTTGTCCATCAATTGGGTTGTCATTACCAAATCATCATTTTAGCTGATGAAAATAGACGTTTCCTAAACTAAGTATCACCACATTCACCACCTCTGGTACCTACACTGTTGTCACCTTAGGACCTTTTGAACGCATCCACTAATTTCATTACAAGTTTTGCGAGCAATATAAGGCACAATGCTACTTTATTTTCTATTTAGTTTAGGAATACTTACATACTCGTAGTTTTAGTGTGTAGATTGTATAAGTAGGTACACCTCGAATCTAATCTCTCTCTGTCACTCAAAGGTTTGTTTCAGAGAAAACACATTCTTGAGTTAGACTCGCCTTTGTACATGAATTGTTAAATCACTGTGTACTATATTATTAAGTTTATTTTGTGTACATTAAGAATAGAAGTGAAATTCCCACATGTTTGCGGTTAAGTATAACCTCCTCCAGGTTTCCTATAAATACGTGATACGTCTTTTTAAATCTGCATCATGGTCGCCCAAGATAGATTTGAACATACGGTAGGTACCTGGTCTGCTTCGCTTGGGCGGAACACCACCCCAAGTCCTCTTGGAGGAGATTGACAGCGGCGTCCTCTCACATTTGGCCATGGTACAGAGCGAGTGAGCATGGGAAGCAATTACCTCCTTCTCCGAAACATATCAGTAATGCCAGCCTAAGTGGTGGTGAAAAGCGTGGCGGAGAGGCAACTCACACGCTGCAAAAGAAACTAGGCTATGGCAATTTAGAACAACTTTCTAAATTTATTACTGTACAGACTGTGAGCTTGTTAGCTCACAGCACACACTACACGACACTTAGATCTTTTCAGACAAACATAGGTAGACTGTAAGTAGCCGACACACCCACTAGCCGAATACACCAACAGCCTGTGGACATATTGTAACTTATGAACTAGGGAAATAAACATCTTTCTATTCTATTCTATTCAAAAGAAGCTCTAGGCGTCAAAAAACCACATTAAACTAAACGAAATGCAAAACAAACCGTCTCTCACACTGTCAGGAATGAACGAAACGTTTTCAAAATGGCGCCTTTGAGAGGTTCCCGCTCTTTGAAACGTTACAATTTCACGAATTCTCTCTGTAATTTTACAATCTCAGGGTCCTTTGTCAGTTTTATAACGAAATGAAGAACCGAATATTCGGTTTTACTTTGAGGATTAAATATTTAAATTATTTTTAATGAGGGTTTTGAAATCGTGATTAATTTGATGTAATTAAATATGATAATTTGGATATTGAATGTAGATTACAATGAAATTATAATGAGAACGTTGGATTAATTCCTTGTTTATTTGGGTGGTCACGCTCTGAATGGAGAGAGAGGGAGTGGGGGGAACTTTTACCTACTAAAACCCTATGTGTCTGTCAGTAGCCCATCTCTGTCGAGGGCTACGTTTAGGTACCCAATCAGTATCTCTCTCTGACTCTAGCCCCTACGGTTTTGTTAAGGCGCGCGCGTAAAAAACTAAAAGCCATCGATGACTCGTAAGGACCGAGTTCCTTACCGGACGACCGGACGGTGAGCTACCCATTACTCGTCGTCCGCAAGTACGCGCCTACGGTGGTCGGGCAGGCAATCCTTGCTACTCCCAACGCCCGAGCATCTCCTCTGGCGGAGGTTGGAACGTAAAGAGGTTCGTTTCCTCACGGTTGCAAGCACCTCCTTAGCTAGCGTTATAGTCCAGTCAAAATAGACATTCCAGTTTGCATTAATTCCCAACAAGCTGGATTTTTGTGCAGGCCTTGAATACATCATTACGAATTATATGTCAAAAGTCCCCATCGATCCTGCTTGTGCGTTGTTTTTTATTCGAGGTCAAAGGTAAAAAATTAGCGTTTTTTGCGTATATCTCTGAAACAACGAGAGCTATCGAAAAATGGGTTAGGCAAAGTTTGTAGATCGTAAAATTGTCTACAAAAAAGATCTTGACACTTTTCTTCTACAAAGCATCGCTTTCGAGATATCGTGACTTTAGACCGCAGGAAAGTCGTATATTAAGTGTAACAATCACTGTAATACTTAGCCTCAGCAGCAACTAAGTCATATTCATACTGAATGCGGGCAATGCACTACTTGCTAGCTCATGAGAACGAGTCTGAGCTTCCTTAAAGATGGTTTTCTTGAAGTCAAGGGTTGAAATTTGAAGACACTCTTGGTCGAAGATGCTGCGCTTTTTTCATTTCAGCTGTTTTATCTGCTTCATTGCCACAGAACAAACAGTATTTCGTCAAAAAGACGATTCATTATCTCGTGCTCTTGTACGAGGAGGACTAATCCCAGATGTGGTAGCTACCTCCGCGTCCCGCTGTCTTTTAGCTGCAGCGATGCTGCTCTTCCGGGTGTATGCTTTACGACACTGCTTATGTATAGTTACAGATGGTTTGTCCTTCAAATATTCATCGAACCCATCATCCCTTAGTATGAGTGCATATTCGTATTTTCTTTGTTTAAAATAGCCATAATTCGAGAACAGTGCACCGTACCTAGAAGAAAAAGTGTTAGATCTCTTTTGTAGATAATTTTACGATCTACAAACTTTGCCTAACCCATTTTTCGATAGCTCTCGTTGTTTCAGAGATATACGCAAAAAACGTTTATTTGTGACCTTCAACCTCGAATAAAAAACAACGCACAAGCGGGATCGATGGGGACTTTTGACATGTCATTTGTAATGACGCATCCAAGGCCTGCACAAAAATCCAGCTTGTTGGGAATTAATGCAAACTCGAATCATAATTTAGTCTATTTTGACTGGACTATTAAATACTGGCGACCGCAACTTATTCCCTCTCACTCCGAGCCATGGCTTGAACCAGGGCCCGGGGCTGGGAAGTTGCCGCTACCGATCGCTTCCACGAGACAGTGCTCAAAGCCAGCTGGCTCCGGGATAAACTAAGGTTCCACTGCTGCAGAAAGGCAACTCAGCAGTAGCCTTTGATAATACCTAAGTCATGAGTGTGCAGATAGCTTTTGGAGTCATTAATAGGCTTTCCTGGTTTCAGTTTTGAGGAGAAAATCTCCTATACCACGATTTCGGTGTGCCTTTCAATGATACGAAAGGGACAGCAAAATAGCGGTGATATTATAGTAAAGGATTTCTACGTGAATGTTTCCATTTTTCTAAACAAACTACTAAAAAAACAGATTATCTATGCAAAACAACACTCAAGTCTTTTCTGTCTTTTTTTTCTGAAGTTTTTTGCAAACATTCAATTTTCAAATCAGTCAAAAAAGGACAGCGTCATCTGCTGACAATATAGAGAACTATTAAACGCGCCATCTATTTTCAATCAAATGAAACTCGATTGCTAACTCTTTGCTACAGCGAAATCAGTACTGTTAGATGCAAATAGATGGCGCTGATATACATTACCTTAATCTGGAGTAGATTGATTATACACGTTGGAAGTTATGAATGTGGTCACAATCTAACAGGAAATCGATTATTATATAGAAAATGACTAATGCTAATGGTTAAATGATACCACAACTTCATCATTATAACATTACTTTATTTACATATCAATTATAGCTACTTATTCAGATAGAAATTAGGAATAAAGACGAAATCACAGCATTGTACTGAACGTTACAAAACATTAAACTATTTGTGTTAACAAAACATTAGTACATCTAGCATACTTTAAATAGACACTAAACAAAGAATATGATTAGGTAAATTAATTTGTTTTATAGATTATTTACAAGATTAGGACAATATTTTTTCTAAGAGGTGCATAAATTACTTGTGTACCAGCAAAAACTTTAAGGCTCGGCACTAACGAGCCACCGATGACCGCTACTGGTGGCCAGCGACAGCGACGTAGTTACTCAGATACCCGCGAAACGAGACACAATAGTAAAACAATAACAGCGCGGTCTCATAGGACCGGTTGGGGATTCAAACGTTAACACACTTTTACATATATTTTGTATACACATAAGTGTAATTTGTGGCTACCACTCGCTACAACAGTGTCCCGACTCGCCACAGTCACTCGTGGTCGCTGAAGGCCATATAAAACGCCGACACCCGCGCAATTAATCTTGAGAAGTTCTTTGTATCGCACGAGTCACTATGCCACGCCACCATGCGCCAGAAAATGTTCAGTGTCGGAGTCCATCGTAAGACACTGCAGCAGGGAGGGGGTTATGAAAAGTGGCGGCTTCTGGACACCGGAGGCTGTCGCTCACTTCTGTTATATTATTTTAATTGCTGTGATGTTATTATACTGTTACAAAAGTTGCGGTAGCGCGCGACAGCTACCGGTCGCTGTGGTAATGTGGTGGTGCTGTGGTGTGTAGTTTGCGCCGAGCTTAAACATAGCCAAGTATCGTATAAAAAAAGTCTAAATAGAGAGCATACATTTCTTATTGATTTTCATGCTTATCTTCGCTAAATTGTGATGAAATCCAAGTCAAAGCCCATTTTAAATTCGTGAGCATGTACTTCAAGGCTTTAGTCCAATGCTCTTCCGAATTAAATTGAATTTTGATTGAATAAGCGTGCGGCGGAGATGCTGTGTCCTCAATCTTTCCCTTATCTATACGATACGGCAGGCAGAAGCCCGTATTACCCTTTTCAACTTGCTCTTTAAATTGCTGAAGACAGTCTAAGAATGCTACCATAGCGGCATCAAACTTTGTATCCCAAAGAAAACGGAATCCTCCAGAACCGTAAAGCGGTAATACTTTCTGGTCCTCCAGTACTTCAATGTATGAATGGTTACCGTATGGCACGAGGCGGTAGCGTTGGAAGTTAAAGCTTATTTTCCTTGCTAATGAAGCTAGAAGGAGAACTGTTTGTCCCCAAGCCGCGTTGATTTCGGACCAGTCAACCGGTGCTGATGGTAGTCTACCAAGTCTGAAGTTATTAATGATACCGAATTGACCAGAATCAGAAATATGAAAAGTAGCCTTAAATACATTAGTCTTCTTTAATTTTTCTAGCTGTGATTGGGTATACGCAAGTTGACATTCGTAAAACTTCATTTGATCTTCGATTGTCATCAAATCTTTCCGATATCTTGTGTACTCTCTCCAGTAAACATCTTGTTCCTTCTCCAATCTCTCCTTTTCTCTTTCTTGGACTTCAATCTCCTCTTTCATAGCCCTTTCTTCTTTTTGTAATGCCGATAACTCTTGTAATAACCTACTTTGTTCCTGTTTCCAGTCTTCCAACTCCTTTTCAAGGCCTTCCAAATTCAAATCTTCTTTGTCATCCTCTAGCTTTTTTAAATAGTCATTGTAGTCTTTCCATTCAGCCTCTGTCTGCCTTAACTGATTATCCATAAGTTCTAATAATGTATCTGTGCACTCATCGCATAGAGGATGGTCAACGTCTGAATTGTTTGATAATAAATCGAATAATGTAGCTTTGACGTGTAATTGGTGGCCTAGAGAGGTTGTTTCCCAGCCGTCAGAGATAACCATGAAGCCATTTGCGCCGTTGCCTGATTCTGACATGCGGAAAGGAGGTACGTAGTGTTCCAAACTTGTGGACTGCATATCCAAGTCGACCTCATTGTTGCGTCGAATCTGGAGTGTGAGATCAGCGATGGTGTGCTCACCCAAGTTGTGCAGAGACTCGTCGAGCTTCAGAGGCTGTAAACATCGCTGGCACGAGAAATTCACGAAAGATTTCGTATCACTCATTGTAACTCCCCTTCTCTGTTACGTCATTGACAAAATTCAGACTTAAATAAACTAATTTGTCGTACTAAAACGTGAAAATAATCCAATTTTATCACTTTTCTACGGTTTTATTGATTGTTTTACGTAAATTTGAAAAAATTAAAATGAAAACAAAGAACTTCGATCTGTCGATTTAGTTTATTTTGCAATTATGAATTTGACGTTTGAAGTGATGTGCGCAATTTGTTACTTGTTTACAGACTAAAATAGTCGACTAATTTAAAAAAACAGTATATTACTGTTAAAAATAATTCATTGTCATTTTATTCTTTTAATTTTTACTTTATCAATGTCAATCGTTATAAAAATTATAGAACATTATATTATAGGTATTGTATTAATTTTATTTTAGACAATCGGTCTCCTTATTGTCTGCAAAATGTTAAACGTTTATTATTACTATGCTATTATTCCTTGATTATCTAATGTACACTATACTTAATCAAATTAGCGCATCCACAATAGAAATAATTTGGCAACACGTGTATTTTTCGTCATTGGGCCGTTACTGTGCTCTGTGGCCGTCATGATCGCTGTCGTGCCATGCCGGCGGTGTCACAGGAATTTTCGACAAATTAGTCTGAAAAAATCCAAAATCCTACGACGTTGGTTCTTAGCAGCTCTTGCTATGTGGGAAGCGTTTCCATTTACCTTTCCCCACGTTTACCAACTATACACAAAATGTGGTCGAGGTCAGCAAGTAAAATAACTATGATTTTACACTCGTATTTACAGAAAAACAACCTGATTATTCCACTTTCGCAAAGAGTATTTTAGACTTAGATAAAGGGTGTAAGATGAACCAGCAGAGATTGTGACCAAGTAACTGGATTACTTAAATTAATTTTCTCTGTTTTTGTCATTAATTAAAAATTTTAAATCAACATAACTACTTGATTCTTTTTTTGTAACGCATTGACTCAATTTTGCCCGACAAATATGTAGCTACTTTTCCGCCTGGATAGTTGTCTTTGGCCTCGTTTAAAGTTGTGGATGGTGCAGGAGATTGTGTACGCTGAGCAGAAAAGGTGATGACGCATATCCTTTGAAAAGGCTCCACACTGGCACTAGGTTCGCGATGGTTCGAAAATACTTATACCTACCTGATTTGGACAGATTGTTTCTGCATCTGCCAACCGAAAACCGAACCAAAGACTAATTGAAACGTTTGTACGGGGATGGCTGTCTCGAAAGAAAAACAGGTAAATATCTGTGACTGTAGTGTGTGAATACAGGTCCCCTCTCTTTTTTAGGGGAAGTTGGCTTGGAGGTTGATTTATTTTATCCTCCACACGGTAACAATTCATATTGGTTGATGTCACATGTTTTTTTATATTTTTTATAAACTAGTGCTTGACTGCGATCCCACCCACCTGACGGTAAGTAGTGATGCAATCGTAGATGGTGAAGCGCACTAGTTTATTAAGAGCCTATTCACTCTAGTCTTGAAGACACCCAAATTATAATTGGACGGGAAGACCGCAGCAGCAGGCAAATTGTTCCAGTCCTTGATGTACGCGGTATAAACGACGAAGCTAAGCGCTTAGTCCGGATTGTCCGGACGTCTTTGGATTTATAGTTCTAGGACATGGTTCTGTCACGATGTGATCACGTATTCTATCAACGTTTAAGGGCAGTGATATTGAAATAAATTAGAGGACGTGTAATTACATGAAGCAATTTGTCTGCCTGAATTCGAAACCACATCCTAACAACAATCGGAGAAAGAAATTCTCGATCTATTCCTATGAAAATTCGTCTACTCGACTAAGTAAAAAATAGAAAACGGAATTTTTGACAAAAATGGCTGAGTGAATTTGTGTGATACACGGTCTGTTATAAACATCTGCGTACTGAGAACGAACTTTGGTCGATTTTTTGTACCTACTTTATCTTTAAACAATTGTTATTATTTGTGGGATAATAACGAAAATCAGAAAAGAATGTACCTAGTTTTTACTATCATAATGAGCCATTTCGGATAACACTCAAAATTATGGAGAGTTCCTACCTTACGCCTGTGCTCCATTCTTTGCAGAATGAATTTAAGGTGAATGTTACGGGCTGTTGGTGACCCGTTTCCCGCTAGATGGCGCTGAATTGTAACATTTTCAGTTTTATTTTGTTTTGAGTGTCATTGGAACAATACTTATTAAGTCACAGAAATAGTAGGGCGGAAATCAGGCAAATCAGGTGGATTTGCCTGATTTCCAATGGCAATTAGCCTCTTTGCACGCCTTTCCAATGAGTCTAATTTTGCAGCACCAGCCTATATGTGGCTGCAGTACTTCACACACGAACTGTGCTTTGATTAACATTAGAAGTTATTTCGGTGTGAAATATCCGGCCAGTACCTACGCCGAGTTTCCTAGCAGTTACTTTAGCTTTGGACTCAATGAACCGCCCAAGTAAGGTCCGAAGAAAGTTCGACTCCCAAGAACTAAAGGCAATATCGATGCACTCCAGGGACACATTCTGAAAAGCAGGAGCCCAGGTGTATGATCTCCTTTTGGCGGTGAACAAACACGCTTGTGTTTAGGTGGCTTTCAATTCCACCAGATTTTCTTCGCGTCACTTAGAGACTGCCTGAAGTGTGACATTCGTAGAGTCTACCATATAGTCTCTTTCGGACTGGATTAGTGAATAGGGTTTCAAGATCCGTAGGCGAGAACACCCAATGAAACGCACTGTTTCAATCAGGACAATTTATTCACTAGTTTACTAGATGTCGCTAGAAGTCATACTGTCACAAAAAAATCCAAACCTATAGTATAGTTTGGTAGGTAACGAAACCATAGCGAGATGTATTTCGATCCTAACACCATCTAGGGAAGTAGCATGTTAACTTTCGAACACGTTGAACACTAAACAATTAATTTCGTATCCGATTCCCTGTTATTCACGCTCCGCTTAGCCCGAGCACTCGGCAGGTATCTGTCTATAACTGTGCTTTAAATCATTCAATTTGAAGCCCTTTATGTATTGTGTAGGTATGTTATTTGCGTGTCTACAGCCGAAAAACTTGAAAATTCAAGCGTAACTACGATCTTTACATTATTTTCAAGGGAACATCGATTGACAGTAAAAAAGATGAATGTCCCAGATATAGAGAATCGTAGATAAGTTACTTTTGATTTTCTTTCATAGAGTTATGAGTAGACTCTCCCTCGCAGGTTATGAGGAGCTTGTGGCTAAATAATAACAGCCACACGGGTCGATCTTCAAGGTTAAGCAACGCTTGCCAAGGTTGGTCTGTGGATAGGTGACCATCTTAACATAACGAGTTTCCTCCGTGCCTCGGAAAGCACGTTAAGCCGTAGATCCCTGCTGTCATTTGTAGATCTTTGGCAGTCGTTACGGATAGTCAGAAGCCAATAAATCTGACTCCAGTCTTGCCATGAAGTACAATGTTACCCCAGTTAAATGGGTTGTGGAGGTCTGGTATGCCGCCGCTCTTCGTAAAATACTGATATTCAGCTAAATCCGGCTTGACTGGAAACCAACACCAATATAGTTGGGAAAAGGCTCGGTAGATGATGAGATGATGATATGTATTGTGTATGTTATTTGCGTGTCTACAGCTGAACATTCAAGCGTACCTACGACTTTTACATTATTTTCAAGGGGACATCGATTGACAGTAAAAAAGATGAATGTCCCAGATATAGAAAATCGTAGATAAAAGTTCCTTTTGTTTTTCTTTCATACAGTTATAAGTAGACCCACTATCACTGTTTCTGTGATAAGTATAAAATAAAACAATACTAAATTCTTATAGAACTTTAATTCGTTTCCAGACTAGAATACAATGGTTTGAAACTTAAACAGCACCTTATAATTAACGAACATATTAAACAATTCACTATTTTGAGCGCAGTGCGTTGAGTCCGAGTTGTTTTTACGTCAACGCGTTTACAACATTAACCGCGTTTGGTTCTCTGATTGGCTACGAGCTTCTGCGAGCGACTGGTTGATGGAGGCTAAAACCTTGGAGGTCCCACAATCGGAGAACCGAACGTCACAAACGTGTGGATCGCGTTAACGTAATACAAACTCACACTAGGCACTCAGATCACAAAATACTTAATAATACGAGTTTAAATTAACTACCGAAACTTCGGGATTGCGATGGGTACCTACCTGTCGATATAAAATCTGATAACGAAACTGTGTATTATCATACCACAGAAGTGTTAAGTTCATCAAGGGATATACTATAATAATAATACAAAATCGTAGTTGCTCGAGTAAGGCCCTTCACCCACGGCCATTTTTTTCGTTTACCGCGCTAATGTGTCAATTTGTATTAAAACTTAATAAGCGCTACCACCAGCGGTGCTATTCTCTAAAATGGCATCGAGCTCGTCGTCGAGACAGCCGTCGAACAGCGAACGCAAATGTATGAAGAACTGTCATTGTCAACTCACAGTTGCAATTGACAATGACAGTTCTTCATACATTTGCGTTCGCTATGAAAATGACTTTTAGAGATTAGCATAGCAGGGCCTCAAGTTTGGTACCTATTCTAACCTTGTCAAAATCAACAATTATGAAGGCAATGATCGATAATTCTGACACTATTCTAATAGCAGACTTGAGGCTCAGGTACCTAGTGCTCTCGAACCTGGAACCCGAACCGACTGGAATGATCGTGCTGCACTGAAATTACACAAATACAGTGAAGCACGATCATTCTAGACAATTTGATATACTAAGTTGGCGAGTCTGAAGTTATCGTCTGTTTTTTAAACCCGCGTCATTCCTATGGTAAATTTGACATTAGGTACTTGTGTTAATTTAGTATCTGGGTATAAAAAACAGACGATAGGCTCTGCGAATTTTGGCGCTTGAAAATGAAAACTCGCACAAAAATAAAGGTCTTAAAAAACCTTTATTTTTGTACAAGTTTTCAAACGCTAAAATTCGCAGAGCCTAACTTCAGACCCGCCAACTTATAACGGCCGGCCTGTAAGCGAAAGTTTATAATAACGCGATCGAGTAATTACGAAATGGCGAGTTGGCTCCTTTGTAAACTCTGTAACAATCTCTTTCTAAAACTTGATTGGCATTCAGTGATTTAATTATACTAATACAGAAATGCCTTTTATTTACAATGTTTTAACATACTAGATCAAGTTTTAACCATTTAAACTTATTGCTAAATCAATTAAACTAAAATTATAGTGCATGGCATTTAGGAACTATTAAGTTTGTCATAACTAAGTAACTAAACTCCGTTTTTTAATCCCTGAGACTAAATTGACACAGGCAAATGTCAAGCTTACAATAATAATGATCCCAGTTCTATTGAATTTTGACAAGTGTGACAACTGAAAACCCACGTAATGTCATTTTAGTTTCAGAGATTAAAAACAGATTTCAGTAGTTAATAAATGAAAAAATCGTCTTCACATAAAATAAGAACAATACTTTTATGTATGTTAAATATAGTCAGAGTCCAGAACTCTTCTACTACGTGGTCACCACTCCAGAACTTTTTATCTCAGCATTGAGGCATTTATGAAAAATCAGTGTTAAGAGGGAAGCGTCAGGGTAGCCCGCGAAATTCAAATTTTCTTACGTTTTTTGCAATTTGCAGGCCAGCCTCCAAGCTCACTTAAGTCTAGGAACGTTTTTGACCTTGAAAAAATTGTTCCTCGACTTATATGAACTAAGAGGGATGTATTGATGATGTTTATGGTTTTATTATGTTACTAGTTACGTTTTACAGTCGCAAAAGTTATTTTTAACTTCATACAACATACAACTGGCCTGCAAATTGCAAAAAAACGTAAGAAAATTTTAATTTCGTGGGCTACCCTGACACTTTTCCGATTGAGCAAAAGGCAAAACTATATAAGTAATTATGGCATCATATTTTTGCTACTCAGTACAATAATCATCTGGCATAAAATATCTAAGTTTTAAAATAGAATAACTTAAATATACTTACTTATAAATATACAATAATCTAATAGGTGCTTCAAATAACAAATCACTTAGGTTCTTAATTTAAATAACACTTTTTTTCACAGTCAAATAATTTCTGTAAACTATTCATAATATTTTTTGCACTGGTATCGACAAACGGGGTAAATAAGAACTTAGGGGTCAATAGGAACAACACTTTGATTAGATTTATTACATTGGTTTAATATTTTTAATTGATTTCTATCTAAGCATTGACTTTTATTACAATTTGTTACAATTTGCCTGCTGCGGTTTTCCCGACCGATTATAATTTGGGTGTCTTCAAGGCAAAAAAAAAGTAAAATAAATAGTGCAAATGGGCTCTTAATAAACTAGTGCGCCTCACCATCGACGATTCCTTCACTTACTATCAGGTGGGATCGCAGTCAAGCACTAGTTTAAAACAATTTAAAAAAAAATAAAAAAATTAATGAATAAATCGGAGTGCTTTAAATGTTAAATAATGTGACAATCTGCTTCAAATTTTGGTTTCTATTGACCCCTACGTTCGTATTCACCCCGTTTGACTGTATTATTGAACTATTTTTGTGTTATGGCAACATTCACGGCGCTCCGCCATGTAAGTAGTGTGTGGGATCTTGTAGTTGGTGGTAGTAGGCATTTGGGAGTAATGCCTGTGCCAAACCGCCTTGTGGGCCCGCGTATTGCGCTGGTACTAGCATTTCTCTGTAACAATATAAAAAAGGCCTGATTAGAAAAAATTACATCATATTAGTATTACAAGTGCGGAAAAAAGATTTAAATTCACACGCACAACACACAACAACAATTTGCCAGCTGCGGTGTTCCCGTCCGATTATAATTTAGGTATCTTTAAGGCTAGAATCAATAATAATAATTTATTTATTCCAAATGTACCTAGAATAGGAATACACTGTAATAAACTAGTGCGCCTCACCATCAACCGCCTCACCATCACCGACTGAATTACTGCTTACCAGAACTAGCTTGTAGTACAAATATAGGAAAAAAAAATGTTTTTTTTTTTAAATTAGGTACGTCTCAAGTTTTTTTTTTTTAAAATACATATCTTCAAGAGTCAATTCGAGAATTGAACTGTTTTTATTTTACATAGGTAAGTTGGTACGGAACCCTCAGTGCGCGAGTCCGACTCGCACTTGCCCGGTTTTGTTTTTCTTACGCTGACTTCAAAAATTGCCTGATATTAAATGAGTATTTAATACACGCATCCATATGCACTTAACTATTTAAAATATTAAAGTTTAACGTAGGTAGGTGATTTGGGTGTCTTCAAGGCTAGAGTGAATAGGCTCGTAATAATAACTATACTCCGTCGGTTTAGGTAGTTAACTAAAGGTAAACAATCTTGGTACCTATGTCTTTTTATATTTAAGAGGTCTTATATATACTGAAGATTATTTAAATTTAGTTTATTAGCTAACATCGATTTAGGTAAATACCTATTTGCAAAGATTTTAACATACAATTTATAGACAAATTTTAGATAAAAAGACATGCCAAGATTGTTTACATTTAGTTAACTACCTAAACCGACGGAGTATAGAGCGCCTCACCATCAACGATTGTATCACTGCTTACCGTCAACAGTCGAGCACTAGTTTATGTTATATAGAATTTTTTTGTGATTATCGCAAACATACATACAGCCCGACGCGGTGGGGAGTGGGGACTTTGTTTTACAATATCTAAGGATCCCAAAACTATTGTTTCTGGTAAATCTTTCACAGCGTCATCATAATGACCAACCATAGACCACATGTGCATTTTTTTTTTAACTTTGACCTTTGTTCTTTTCAGTTGATTAATGGCCCATAATGAGGGTTTATGACTACGCAGTCCTTTGAGAAAAAAAAAAGTGTTTTTAATGTTAGGAAATCTTTTTGTCAAAGCTTTGACGGTCAAGATTGAAACATGTGGTGGATTGGCTACTATAATAATTTGAACGTGGAAGTGACAAGACCAGAGTTGAGCTTTGTTTTTTTTTTCGACCGTTGTCATCATTTTTTTTTTCGGTTTTTGTTTTCGAATTAAGTTCAGTAGCTGTATTCATTATTTGCCAATTGATTACTAATGTATGTATGCAAATGGTATTTGATAAGGCTATAAAGCTAAAGTAATACTAAATAAAGCTTTATTTTAGCCTTTATTGAAATAAAAAATTATGTGAACTTAAAACTAAACCCAAATTAACGATTCAGCTGAGTCGATGACACCTTCAAATTTCTCTATGTATGCCCAGCTTTGGCAAAAACTTCCTCCATTTCTATTTATTTTATTTTAATATTTTGTTATTCTAATCAAATCCAAAAACATTTTTAATTTAATGTTCAGACGATTAGGTGAAACAGCGAATTTTTTATTCGCGGTTTTACCTAATCGTCTGAACTCAACTAAGCAGCAAGCTCCTAGTCTAATTTACATTGTAGGTATTTTTTTAAAGTTTACGTAGATAGGTACCTACTTAGATAGTACACCTACATTCAATATACACATGGGTTCCTTAATTCCTTCGAACCCACATCCCCAGTGATGCAATCGTTGATGGTGAAGCGCACTAAATTATTAAGAGCCTATTCACTCTAGTCTTGAAGATACCCAAATGGTTCTTTAATTCCTTCGAACCCACACCTCGTCCACGAGACCCTAGACCTTCTGGCCAGTCCTGCCAACACGTTAAAGCCAGGCTAATAAACGCTACGCAAATAAACTTTAACAATTTATTGTTTCGACTCAGAGCCGATTATCATCATCATCATCTCAGCCGAAAGACGCCCACAGTTGGACATATACCTCCACCTACTGTCGCTACAATGAACGGTCCTGTGCGTCTCGTATTCATCGGATTCTGGCTGCATCTTTCGATACGCTGGCGCTGTCGCCACGCCAGAACCTTTCGGATCTAACGAAATTAAAAAGCAGCTTTTAAATTCTTTTTTTCACCTTAGATCAGGTGAGCAACTAGCTCCTTCTAGTTTAATTTACACTATGTTTTTCAGTGAAAACAGTTTTCATAGGTAGGTACGTATAATTTACATGTAAAGTCTGTTTTCTGATCTCATCAATTCATGACACAAAAGAACTGGCATCATTATTATTGTAAGTTTGACATTTGCTTGTGTCAATTTAGTCTCAGGGCTTAAAAAACAGACTATAATTCATAAATCCCCGACCGGTCCCATGAGACCGCGCTGTTATTGTTTTACTATTGTGTCTCGTTTTGCGGGTATGTGATAGGTTAATCTACACATGGGTTCCTTAGAACCCGCACGGGTCCCTAAACCTTCAAGCCAGGCCCTGCCAATACGTTAAAGCCACGCTAATAAACGCTACGTAAATAAACTTTAACAATTTATTGTTTCGACTGTGAGCGTCCATTGTTCGGTGACGACTCAACGTTTTTTCGTCTGAAGGTTACTGTGGTACCCGTGGGGTACAGTCAGGAGCAAACTCCTCTGTTTTAGCACATTACAAGTTAATTATTTAGGTACCAAATATAGATCAACACTAATGGATCAGTGAAAATATAGATCAACAGTAATACATTAGTGAAAATATAGATCAACAGTAATACATACATCAGTGAAAATATAGAACAATACTATCAAATTAGTGAAAACATAAATCAATAAAAAACAAAAGAATCTATATTTTCACTGAATTAGTAGAATTCAGTAAAAATATAGATTTTTATAAATAATTCGTTAAAAAACTTAAACTTTTTTACTGAACTAACTGATACGTTACGATGCGAGACGGCTGTGTAAGCTGTAGGTATTTTTTACTTTTCAGTAATTTTAACTTCTATCTTTCGGTTTGAGTAGGTACCTATTTTTTGCAGCTTACCCAAATATTCTTTACATTTCGGAAGGCTTTAGTAGGTACCTATTGTTCGTGGAGTCATTGGAGTCTCCTTAGTAGTCCTGAGTCTACACGTCTATTGACAAATAACTTCTTACACCGACTGCACAAGTCCACTGAAATCTGCATGATTCTTTTCTCAAAAGCCATTTCAGACACTAATCTGTATAGTGTTTTCATCATAATAGGTATGTTCACTGTGTGAACTTTACAAGAGACTTTGACCTCTGCGTTCGTTTCAGTGTTTCTTTTCTGTGTAGTCAACTAAAGAAACACCAGTCTTCACCACAAACATCACTAAATTTTAGTTTCAATTGACGAAAAATTCACTTGTTAAACCTATTTGTAAAATAAATTTCATTGTGTCATTCCATATCTTGTTCCTACTTTTGCTGTGTTTTTTTTTTCACCACACTCGTTGTAGAGGGTCGTCTGAAGTGACACAGAAAAAAAAAAGAAAAAAAAGCCGCTAAATTTTTCGGTCACTTTTTGATTTAGTACGATATTTTAATGATTCATTCATTTTTTTTTGTTATAGGAAAATTGCTCATTTAGAAATACATATAATAAATCATCTTCGAATATTTACCTTTTGTAAACATCGCGAGTTAAGAGTAGAAGTACACTGATACATATTTTGTGTTTGACTGTACACTGAACTTACGTGTATAGTTAAAAATGATTTCGTAGGTAGGTACAGTACACCGATTGCCTACAGTCGATAAGTGTCGGTGTGTGATTTCCGAGCTTTGAAACCATATCCCGTAACTCATTATAGGTAAGTGTTTAAACAATGAAGAATTGAACGGAATAAACTTCTCAGAATATAATATAATTTCTTTCAAACTATGTAGGAGTATGTTGCTGTATTATAAATTAAAGATACTTATTTACTGTTATTTAAGATTTTTAAAATTTATAAATAACTAGCTTTTACCCGCGGCTTCGCTCCCGTCAAATGACTACCCTACATATCCTACGCTACCCTACCCTACCTTCCCTACCTACCCTACACTACCCTACCTACCCTAAACTACCCTACACTACCCTACAGTACCCTACACTACACTACGCTACACTACACTACCCTACACTTCTCTACACTACCCTACAATACCCTACACTACCCTACACTACCGTACTTTACCTAACTTTTTTTTTTAGATTTAACCTATCCTATCTCTCAAGTTGAATCGAACTGCACATGGTGTGCGAATTTTATTATAATCGGTTAAGTGGTTTAGGAGTCCATTGAGGACAAACATTGTGACACGAGATTTATATATATTAAGACTTAGAACTATGAGCCTGCAGAAGTAATAAACGTACATACTCATCCTTATATACCTACACATGTGTATACCTTAGGTAAAATACGATTTTTTTTTTTGGGTCGCGGGATTCCGATGGATGCGAGACGCATAGGACCGGTCGCTATGGCGATGCTTAGGGGAGCCCTATGTCCAGCAATGGACGTCTTTCGGCTGAGATGATGATGATGATGATGATATCTTAGGTTACATACATAGGATCGAGTTTGACCAGTATCTCACTTGATGACAAACGTTGATGCCGATGATAGAGCTCGTTTGCCTAGAAGTAACCTATTTATTCTTGACAGGTTGTAGCTATCAGGAAACACAGACTCGTTTTGTACGAATGTGCGGGATATCCACCAAGTTACTGCTTCAGTAGCCTCCCCCATGTGTATTAAGAAAATTATATTATTATGTATTAGAAAGTATTAATATTAAAAGACATACTCCAGGACATAGCCTACCCTTGTACCAAATTTTATCGAAATCAGCACGTCCGTTCGGACGTAAAGAAGTAACAAACATATTAACACCTGTTGATGTGATGTGATGAGCGCTACAACAACACAACTGCTATACCAACGACAAAGATATATGTATAAAGCTGGTTACTCACGGTCTGTTCGGTTGCTGAGGAGTGCGGTCCCTCTGTCTCCTGTTCTTGAACCAGTTGGAGACCTGCGTGAGGGTGAGGCCTGTCTTCTGCGCGAGGGCTCGCTTCTCATCAGGAGTGGGGTACCTGTGAGGGTATGGACATTTTTAGTGTGTTTTGGGTATAATGTTGATTAGTCTACCCGAACTTTTCATACTATAACTACTACGTACTATTAATACTATGTACGGAAAAATTCAAATATTTCAAATCAATATATTTTTAAAGGTAGTTTTCTTATCGGTTCTTCTTTATAGAAAACGACTAATTGAAACTGTGATTGAAACCGTGCACTAGAGCTTCTAAAGGTTTTTAAAGGTAGGTATGCGGAGTGCTAGTGTCAAGTCCGACATAACTTCGCTAAAAAGCATGAAGCAAAATTACCAGATTTGCCGACTAGACAAGTGTTGTGTCTGGTCCGGGCCACTGCCCGATAGTTGATTTCGAACTGTGTAAGTAATTTATGTTCTAATCGCGCGGAGAACTCGCATTATTTCGAACTTTAGTTCCTATATTATTGTGTCATTGATATCGCTTGGGCCTACGCTTATGTAAAATAAAAAGAATTTGAGTTTGCTGAAAAGATACCTATGTGGAAGGCCATTAGGTACCCAGCAACGGGACAAAAGAAGCAAGAAGAAAAAAATGAGAGCCGTACCTATTTCTATAGTAGCAGTCTTTCAAAGCGTTTCTGCTCTTTTCCTTGAAGCAGTACACAGTTTCCTCTCCGTCCCATATCGTCTTGGGCAGGGGGTATTTTTTCCTTAACCTATATTTGTCTACTGCTCCTGAAAGTAAAACATTTAAATGTTATTTGAATTCATCTTTCATCACTCATCATCATCACCTGCCTAGCCTTTTCCCAACTATATTGGGGTCGGCTTCCAGTCAAGCCAGATTTAGCTGAATACCAGTATTTTGCGAGGAGCGGCTGCCTACCAGACCTCCACAACCCATTAATTGCCCCTGCGCCCCTTACACTGGTAATTATTCCTGTACTTTTTTTAAGATGGGTAATCATCGATATGACTTCTCCCGCTCTGGGCGGAGCGAAAGGGCGTTTCAGATTTCTACTTACTAAAACCCACTCCTGTTCCTGTTTTGCTTTCATCCCAGAGTCCTGGGGCTCTTTCTTTCAACCTAGGACCTCAGTAAACTTAAACCCTGCTGGGCCTCTACATTTTGCTGACATTGTCTTTTTGAGGCGCGCGTAGAACAATACGCGCCGTCGACAACACGGGCTTAGTCCGGACTATTACCGGACGGCGAGCTTATACGCATTACTCGCCGCCCATAGGGATCGGAATCCCGGCGGTGCTGGCGGTGCGTGAGGGCCATGCCCTCTCGCGTGCCCAAACGAATAAAACATTTTGAGAATTTTGAGATATAGTCCGTCTAATGAAAGCGCGACCTGAGAAAAAGAGGTTAAATCCAAAAATTTTGTATGTGGTATTACTAACTAGTAGGAGAATCATGTCTTGACATTTCATTTTTTTTTTATTTCCTACAATTGCGGCTGAATAATGTGACCAATTAAATTTAAAAAAAAACTCCAGGTCGCGCTTTCATTAGACGCACTCTAGTAGTTCTGCAATACGATGTAAATTAAGCGTGAAGGAGTAAGAAACAAACAAACACACAAAGTTTCACGTTTATAACATAGTATTCTTACCCAAAGCTCTTCCTCTAACTTTCTCGGCCTCCTTGTAATGCGCCTTGAACCATAGATTCTGTAGAGCAGTGTGGTGTCTTGGCGGGAACGAGTGCGCCTCTAGTATCGCGTAGAGTTCTTGGTACACGCCTCTATGGTACGCTACCAATGCTCGTGCCCTAAAGAGAAATTGGTTCTGGTCAAAAAAATGATATAAGTATCAAAGACAAAGTGGAGTTAGGAATAGATGCATGGTTAAATATGACGAGTAGTAACATTAGTTCATGAATCCCCGACCGGTCCTATGAGACCGCGCTGTTATTGTTTTACTATTCTGTCTCGTTTTGCGGGTATGTGATAGGTTAAAAAAAACCGGCCAAGTGCGAGTCGGACTCGCACACGAAGGGTTCTGTACCGTAGCAAAAAAAGGCACAAAAACATATTTTGGAGCCCCACTTAATCTTTTTTTTTGAAGGAGGGAAATCATCAAACATCATGTCCCGCTTTGAGTGGAACGAGAGGGCGTGTCAAACTATTACAGACCGAAATCCATTCGTGTTCATACAGTTGCCCTCTGTGTTCCGGGTCGTGGTAACTCTTTCGAACCACCCTGACCCCTGGCAGGTTGCCTATTAGGTATATCTTGAAAGCAAAGCAACTTATATCTATTACATTCCTGGTTTCTGCATAGATAGGTCTAGAAAGCTTAACCTATTTATAAAGCGCTTTACCTAATTACATACCTCAATATCGTTTCATGTCCTCTCAACAACTCGCTAGGCGGCAAACTCCACAGGAAAGCAGCTAACTTCTCAATGTCACCCTTCTGTTGCAACGCCTCACAAACGCACTGTACTTGTTCAGAATTAAAATTCAAACACCTCCTTAAATTACTGTTGTCATTCTCAGCAAAATACGTCTGAGGAACTCTTTCTCTATCAGCATTTACGTTAACATTATCAAAAATCTGTTGATTCAACTTCATTTCTGACAAATTCGGATTATTTTCATTCTGAACGCAACTTTTCAAATCTTGTATTTCATTGAAGTAGGCTCCACGCATACGTTCTTCGCCTTCGATTTGAGAAAATAAACTGTCATTAGTTGGCGGCAATTTCAGTTCGAAATTCAAATACTTTTTGTTTCTTGGCGGGGAAAGGTAATTTTCGAACGCCATTTTGTTGCTTTCTTGTAAGTAGACATCTTTTGGACTTTTTTCTTCGTTTCTGCCTTTTTGTTTGCAAGAAAAGTACTGTTTTTCGTTTAGCTCTGCTTGGTAGAAGTTTCCGTTTTGATTCTCGTATGGGAATGGGGGTAGAGATGTTTCTGACTCGCTCGTCAAGTCGCTGGAAGGACTGAGGCGGTCGGAACACGATTCCATGTTCGTGGATTTCATCACAGATGATTCTTTTGTTATTTTCGTGATTCAGAATACTGAAACAAAACTTTAGTTATAGACTTATTTGGAAATATGGAAACTATTAAGTACTTACAATCTAGGTGAGGGCTGTAGAGATTTCATTATAATCTCTTTGGAGCACCTACATATCATATTCTAGGGAATTAATTACGAATATATTGTTTTCATGCCGGAGTCTGTGTTGATAGGTACCTACAACCCAGGAAACTTTAAGTCAAGAGTGAACAGGTTACTTCTAGGTAAGCGCGCTAAATCGTCGACCGCAACATCGCTTTCCACCAGGTGAGATAGCGGTCAAGGAATAACCTACCTACCAACGATAAAAAAAATGCCCCATTTTTTTCCATTCATTAAGTCAAGTTGACAGTTTGGAAATGGGTTTGTGGTTTGGAAATGGGTTTGTGGTTCGGATTAACTTACCTATGAAAACACTTCAATTCCCGAATGGAGTCTTGAAGATTTTTCCGAATCGCAAAAAAAGACTAGTTAATACTACTAATCAACGAAAAATTTCTTCTCATGTCACAAGTCACACTTCCGCTAAACTCTACATTGTCTATGTATTTACTAAACCAAACCTTTTTTTAAATCATTATGTTTGTATTTTTTTTAACATAAAACAAACAATCGACCTTTAATTCAAACTATGCGACGGATATTGTATTTCCGTGACAATTAATAATTATTTATAAGAATTTTCGTTGGTGTCGGGTAAAAATACGAAGTCATGTTTTCATAACATGACATCGAGCGGACGTGAACTGAAAACAAAATGGCTTCGATGAACTGCGCGACTTTCCTAGAAATGTCCAGAGAAATATTAAGTTTTCACACTGTTTAAAAAAAAATACTTTACAATACCTCGCTACAATACCTTATGTTATGTTGTTGTTGTTATATTATGGAGAGATTGGTCTTTGGATGGGTGACTACCTGAACATACCGAGTTTCCTTCGTGCCTCGGAAAGCACGTTAAGCCATAATCAGAAGCCAGTAGATCTGACTCCAGTCTTGCCTTGAAATACCGTGTTACCCCAGTTAAACGCTCCTCGTAAAAAACTGGTATTCAGCTAAATCCGGCTTGACTGGAAGCCGACCCCAATATAGTTGGGAAAAGGCTAGGTAGATGATGATGATGATATATAGAGAGGAGGCCTGAGTCCCAGCAGTGGGAATATTATAAGGCTGATGCTATACTATGCTAAGCTATACCTTACTATAGATAGAGAGGGAGAGAGAGAGGCCAAAGAAAAGATGGATTGTGTGAGAAGTGATATGAAAGAAAAGGGAGTTAGTGATAGCGTGACGAGTGACAGGACAGAATGGAAGAAGAAAACGTGTTGCGCCGACCCCAAATAAAACAGGACAAGGGCAGGAAGATGATGATGATGATGATACCTTACTAGTACCTACTTACTTAATATCTATGTAAATAAATACTTAGATTCCACCAACCCGTACTGGGCCCGCGTGGTCGATTACGGCCCATTCCTTCTCCTAGAGAGAAGGCCTGAGTCCCAGCTGTAGAGACATTATAAGTCTGATACTATGTAGTAAATAGCACAGGTAAATACACCAACCTAGTTTCCTAATAAGTTAGAGGACCGTTTTCTGAATTGACCTAGTACGGACCACTATTCGGATTGTTCCAAAGTGTTACTGCGGCTCTGAATTGCAAAGGACAACTAAAAGAACACGGATGGGTTTTAGTCCGCAAAAGTTTGACACTTTCACTTTCTTTCTTTTTTTTTCTTTTTTTTCTTTTCTGTTTTTTTTTCACTTTTTTTGTTTGTTTGTTTTTATTTTGCTCTAGGTGAAGTAAAAACTTCACCTAGAGCATTATCTGTTGCTTGGACTCGGGCCTTCTCTCAGGAATCCACCACGCGGGCCTAGTGCGAATTGGTGGATGTCATATGTTTTCGAATTTTATGTTTCTAGGTTATTCCGGTTCGATTGTTTTAAGATTTCTGTGGTTGTTTTAAATGAATGTCCAATCACTCTTCTAGCTCTAGGATGGATCGGGAACGTGTGTCAGACTTCTAACAAAAAACCACTCAGTCCTATTTTCTTTCTTTGTCTTGTGTTTTGAGGTGCACATCGAACACTACGCACCGTCGACGACTCGGTCTCGGTCTGAACGATTACCGGACGGCCGGACAGCGAGCTATGTTGCGTGTTGTCCACAAGCCTTCGTCTACGGTAGCTAAAAGTTGGGGACAGGCTATCCCGGCTAGGGCGTGTAATATCCATTCGCTTAATAAACACGCACGCGCTAGCGTTACTACTTCAGAGAAGGAGTGGGTAGTGGAGGTCAGTTACGAACGATCCTATCTTTACTATTTAAATTTCCTTTACGACCATTTTATAACCATTAAAAAAAAAACGACAATATTAAAGAACAAAGGTGTGACTTCTTACGGGACCCGCTGGGGCCGATGCCTGGCTTTTGGTGGCAAATTGTCTAATGAATTCTCCCGCTCTAAGACGAAGCATGAGGGCCTGTCATACTTTTACTGAACAAAACGCTCTCCAATGTTCCTTCTTTGTTTTGCGTTCCAGGACCCCGGGTCTACGGGATTGTTTGAAAGAGTTACAGTGTCCCTAGAACGCAAAACTATTGAAAGGATAAAGATGGATTTAAGTCAGAAAAGGTTTGACACTTTCTCGCTCTACACTGAACGAGAGAAGTTGTTTGATCATTTATTACTAACTGTTGCTGTGGCTTCGCCCGCATGATGGTAGAAAATATCCCGAAGGGGTCATACTCCCGGAAAAAAGTAACTTTATTTATGTTATTGTAGGAAAATTAAACCAATCAACATAACCAATAATAATAACGTAAGTGTGCTCAGAATCAGAATATTTTTGCTTTCAAAAAGAACATGTTATCGCAAAACAAATCTATGTCGTGTTGTCTGTTGACCAAACACTGTCAAAGATGGCGCGTGTTACCGTCGGGGTTCAAAACAGCGTCTAGCCTTTTTATGTGTTTCTTGCCGGTTCTTCTCCGTAGGTAGGATTGCCAGATTTTCAAAACGAAAACTCGGACAAACCAGCCAGTTTAGCCGGACATTGGAGTAAAAACGCCGACATTTTTTTTTCAATCCCATACACGGAAGTTTTACTTTTAACATTCTAATGAAATACCAAGTCATTGCTGGTCTGAAAACGCTTGCAAATGCGAGAACACAAAAAAAAATGGTCTAATTTAAAAAGCCTAACAAAAGCCAGACAGGCCGTACTTTACTTAATTTGGCCGGACACAAAACCAAAATGCCCAACCGTGCCCGGCCTTATCCGGACAACTGGCAACGCCTATCCTTAGGAAACGTCAGCAAAATCATAGAGGCATAGCAAGGTCAAAGGCTACTAGGGCTATGGGTCGACTTCTGAAAAGCTTACCCATGATCCTGGCAAAACAAAGGCTACTGAATGAACATACGTGAGGTTTTAGTCAGTAAAAATATGTTACGCCCTCTCGCTCCGCCCTAGAGCGGGAGAGGTCATTAGAAGATTTTCCAAGTTAGAAAAAAAATAGGAACATATTTTTTTTTTTCGTCACGATTTGTGCATTTAGTCAGGTGTTAAGTTTAGAACGTATTTATTTTTTTAGTTTTTTATATGGTGGTTATAGGTTAAATCACTTCATTTTCCATTATAACGAACAAATATAACACATTCTAATGTTATGAAGTACGTATTTGGCAGCAAATATATCCAGTCAGTTATGGAATCGAATCACGGGATAGAACGAAAAAGAGCAACATATAGGTAATAGGGATCCAGAGCAATACTTTTTTATTATTATTGATAGGCTAGCGCTTGTTCATTTCACCAGATGGTAAGAGATAATGTGGTCGACGATGGTGCACGCTTACCTAAATCTAATATATTTACCTACTCTAGACTTAAAGACCCCCAGGTTAGCAAACACAGACTCCAGCAGGGAATTTCAATCCTTACCAGTATATTCCGCATAATATTCTCAATATTACGCAATATATCAGCAACAAGTACATTCACATGGCCTCAAAAGTTAAAACCTAGTTTAGCAAAAAATTGCCGACTTCAGCAAAAAGTTTCAGTCTAGACGTCAAGACATGTAAACCTACTTGCAAGTGCTCAATAATTTCGCCTAAAAAGACTTGGCCTTGCCCTGGTAAACCTCTTTCTTCATTCTTTGGTTTAACTTCGAGAAAGAGATTCAAGAAACTGCACGGTATCTTCTCGTCTGATATACCACAGTGTCTCAAGAAACAAGTCTATGACCAGTGCGTGTAGCCAATGATAACATTATGGTTTCGAAACGTGTTCGTTCACAATGGGCCTCATCAGAAAGCTTAAAGTCATTTAAAAGGCAATGGAAAGGGTTACGCTTGGAGTTTTCTCCCGTGATCACATCAGAAATGAAGATATCCGTAGGAGAACCAAGTTTACGACGTAACCCGAAGAATCATCATCTACCTAGCTTTTTTCCCAACTACATATATTGGGGTCGGCTTCCAGTCAAGCTGGATTTAGCTGAATACCAATATTTAACAAGGAGCGGCTGCCTACCAAACCTCCACAACCCATTAACTGGTGTAACACCGAGTAACACGGTACTTCATGGCAAGACTGGAGTCAGATTTGCTGGCTTCTGACTATCCATAACGACTGCCAAAGATCTACAAATGACAGCCGGGACCTACAGCTTAACGTGCTTTCCGAGGCACGAAGGAAACTCGTTACGTTAAGATGGTCACCCATCCACAGACCAACCTAGGCAAGCGTTGCTTAACCTTGAAGATCGACCCGTGCGGCTGTTATTATCTAGCCACGAGCTCCTCTAACCCGAAGAATCGCCGAACTTAATTAGCAGTAGGTAGGGCATATAACTTGCAGAACAGATGGTCAATGGGGACGAAAGGTTCTAGAGTGGCGACCACGTATCGGAAGATGCAGTTTTAGCAAGCCTTGTATAAGGTAGACCAATCCCCTGGTCGCTGGTCGCGGAAATTCGATGGATGCGAGACGCACAGGACCGATCATTGTAATGACGTTTGGAGAAGGCCTTTGTCTTACAGTGTACGTTTTAAGACTGTAATGATGATAATGAGACCGCTATGAAGACCATCACTTAGGAAGCCTTGATGAAACTTCTTTTGGATATGCTTATCATAACCTAACATAAAGTCATACATAACAAACCAATGGCCCATTGTGTGTTATGTTACATAGATTGCCAGGTTACAGAAAACTATAATGATAAAAATTATTGGTTGTTGACTAAATGGATTCGCTTGAAACTTGTTAGCGAGTGGACTGTCTTAGAGATAGTCAGAATAGAATAGAATAAAACAAAATAGAATAAATTTTATTCCAAATCATAACAAGAGAAAAAGGATAAATAAGAGATTCTTTCACCGGTGGAAAGTTCTTTTCGGGTACTTTTCAGCTTTTACGGGAGGAAAGCCGCTAGTAGAAACAAGCAATGATTTAACTTGCAATTACAGAATTAAGTATTGACGAGTATACAACATATAACTGAAATAATTGATACCCTCCAACATCCCTCATAATTCAAGCACTGAAATTTTAGATCAAAGCATTTTGGTAGCGATTTTTTTTAGAAATTAGTTACTTTCTAGTTTGGAAGTGGTTGTATTGTAAAACGGCTTACGTTGAATTGTCACATCTTCGGATTTAATTGGAATTATAAGTGCAAATAAACGTCATACTCAAGGCATGTTATTCCTTTTTCGAAATTAGTTATTCATTTGTTTCTTTGGATTTTGTTTTTTCTTTAACACCACTATAAGGCACCGCTAAAATAGTATCATAGCTCAAAAAATATCGAACTCATTTTTTTTGTAGCTTTTGTACTAATTTTTATTTTTAGAATTTGTCATAATTAAAACTCAGATAGTAATATTTTATTCAATATTTTTTCTATAGGTGGTACATTTTCTATCTAGTTTTTAAAGTAATTCATTTTAAACATCATAATCTAGATAATTTAATTTTTTGCGTTGCGATTGTTTAAGCGGACTAGGGGTGCTGTGTTATTTACGGTGATTTTTTAATGAAATTTAGGAAAACTCTTGTTTTATTGGCATATGAGCTTTACAGTCGAAAAATTGCATCTTAAACAGTACGCAATATTAATGAAATATACGGACTTAGACCTGCTTATGGTGCAAAACCAATGTTTATTTGAAATTAGAATTCCAAGTTAAAAGTGTGCAGCTTCATAAATAAACAAAATAATTATGTTTCATAAAACCAACATTTTTTTACCGGGAGTGAAGAATATTATTATATAAAAAAAATATTTGTTTAAATTCGCAAATTAATTTCAATACACTTAAAGAAAGAAAAATTGTTTTAAAATGATTAAGTTCAGTTTCAAATTAACCGTTTTCAGAACGTAAGAAAGTTTTCCGCAGCTCTATACGGATTTCCAGCAACACGCACTAATTATAATTTTTTGCATTCACGTAAACACAACTACTTTTCTTTTATAAATAAAATAAATACATTTTTATTTTAGAAAACCATCACAAATACATAAAAAAATATATAACAACCTCACCTTTGCAAAGTCCAACCACAGAAACAAAAATCACTGTCACTTTTTCACTAAAAATAATGATCGTATTAAAAATTAATAATGTCTTTTTTCACATGACTCACGCCCTCACCAAACGAAGACGTAGGCTCGAATAACAAAAGCTATCTCGCATTTCAAAGCCAACAGACAAAGATAGCAAATGTGTAAAAGAGATGGGAGATGGGGCGGAGCATCGCCGGGTGTACCAACAGTACGAACTTTGAATTTTTCTTGTTCTTTTTGACGTTTGACCTCTCAAAAGGCGGGATTTTACGACAGGGTCCGTCTGATTTGCAAATGGCGGGCGAAGGTTTTGTTTAGGGCCTAGTGTCTTTTTTGGGTCTGGAGCTTTTGATTGTTACGTATATTTTACAATAAAACTAACCAAGGAGCTAACACATTCATTTTAGGTTGCAGTTTTTTGGAATATATTTATGGAACATCAAAACATAGGTCGCTTAGAGGGCGGAAAAAAACAGGCAGCTGCGTCACACAATGTTAATTATAATGTTTATTTATATTTCATGTTCCTATTTAAATAACGTTTTTCTCCCTCGACCCCTATAACTAACCCATATTGTTATTGGTCTCCCTTCATTCTTTCGAACGATCGCGGTTCCTTGCTTTTTTAATCCAACTCTTAAGGAAGACATCCATCATCCCATCATCTCCTTCGTGGTCTGCCACGGTCTGCTGTGTCTGGACACCAAACTTGTGTTTTACAGGCTCACAGCTCGTTAGACATACGGCAGATATGTCCTGTCCAGTCCCATTTAAGTTGGGCAGCCTTTTCAGCCAAATTGATCAATTATTCGCATTTTTCGCCTCGAACCCTAAATACTAGTTACGATTAGGTACCACATTACAATATTACCCTGCCTATGTGGATCAAAAATATAAAATTTACATAATTTCTCCTCATCATCTGCCAAACAGCCTTCTCCTAACCTGGAATAGCTGCCATTAGTGTCCAACTGATCTCCATAATCCAATCACTCGGTAAAATTAGGTGTAGGTATACCCCGTGGTACCTAAGACTGAACACCTGACTGCCTCTCGCTCCACCCGGAACGGAAGAAGTTATTTGACAAATTCACAAATTAAAAAAAAAATTAAAGCTAAAAGTTAACCAATAATACTAGTTGGTTAACTTTTAGCTTTTCTTTTCAAAATGAAAACATTAATTCAGTTTGGGAAATAAATAAAGTATATCTTACTAACTGCAGCCAGTGGGTTCGCCTACCTGTAAGTAAATAAACAATTGGAAGGAGAACATACACTCAGAATAAAAAGCATTCTGTGTTCCCATTCCAGGACTCTGTGCCAAATTTCAAGAAAACAAAAATCGTCTTTGCTTTTGTACAGATATTTCTATCATCTATTATTATTAGACAGTAAGTAAGTACTACAGTAACAGTTTACTTCTTTCCTTTATTTCTGTAAAAAAATACATTTTAACAAACACAGGCCATGACATCTGTTGCTTGTTGTGCAGAAATTATGAATTTATTTTTGTGTGGAACAAACCAATTTTTCTATAGTAATCACACAACAAAACAGTACAATTCTTTAACAATTGAAAAAACCCGATACCGAGTAATACAGCGAATGTGCAGTATAGTCAGTTTCCCTGGTGTCACGTGTCGCCAGCCTTACCTGGAAGCCAGGCGTGGGAACACAACACCTCATGTACTGCGAACGAGCGAGGTATGTTCACGACTTACCGTCGCGGTTGTGGGCAGGAGGCGCGGGTTTTGATGGACCTATCGTATGTAAAAATTATGAAAAAATAACAGGCTCTATTTGACATTTGAATAAATTGCATGCTGCTGTTCCATCATGCCCGAAAAACGAGACACAATAGTAAGACAATAACAGCGTGGTCGCCGGTTACCGTTACCGCTCGGGGATTCATGAATTAACTCTAATTTAAAGAAGAAATGAATGCGCTTACTGTACGGCAGCATGCAATTACTTCAAATATCAAAAAGGATCTATTATTTTTTAACAACTGTGACATAGTTTTTTACACAAACTAAAAATGGGTGCAATGGCGGTCGTATCGCTAACAATGAGATCTACTAAACAATAGTTGGATGGTCTGAAAAATTTAAAAAAAAATGGGGTAGTCTGGAGTTGAATAAAATAAATGATGATGAGGAGAAATTGATGTATTTATAGGTCCGGTCGTGGTGAAATGCAATTTTTTGATAAGGCTGAAAAAGCTGCCCAACTTAAATGGGACTGGGCAGGACATTTATGTACCGCATCTCTAATGAGTTTTGTACCTGTAAAACACAGGATTGGTGCCCAGACACAGAACCGCGGCAGACCACGAAGGAGATGGTGGATCAACCACCGGTGGCGGGATATCATCTTTATGAATTGGAATAAGAAAGCAAGAAACCGTGATCCTTCGAAAGAATGAAGGGAGGCCTTTGCCCAGCAGTGGGACAATACGGTCTAGCTATAATAGGGGTCGAGGGAGCAAAACATTATTTAAATACATGAGATATAAACACTGTAATTAACATTGTGTGACGCAGCTGCCTGTTTTTTTCCGCCCCTTCGTCAACCTATGTTTTGATGTTCCATAAATATGTATGTTCCAAAAAACTGCAACTTGAAATTCATATGTTACAGCTCCACTTAAAATGAATCTGTTAGCTCCGGCTTGTAAATGTGTTTTATTGTAAAACTAGCTGACCCGGCAGACTTTGTACAGCCAATTTTTTTTACGAATTTTCGCCTTTCAAACCTTTCCTAGACCTTCACGAACATTTCAAGACCAAGATAAGATAAATCTGTTCAGCCATTCTTGAGTTTTAGCGAGACTAACGAACAGAAATTGATTCAATAAAATAATAGGTTAATCATTATTCTCAAACATGAAATTAAATCAAACTTTCATACTAATGTTATAAAAGCGTATGTGAGGGTGTATGTTTGTTACTTGCTTTAATGGATGTGGATGAAATTTGGCACGCGGGTAAATCATGTCCTGGAGTAGCACATAGGGTACTTTTAATCCCGGGAGTATGTTCCCTTGGGTTAATTTTTTACTTTCAGGCGGGCGGCTACTGCAGCTAATAGCTCCATAAAAACTCGTCATTTTGACAATTTTTAGATCAAGAATTGGTTAGGTATTCCCTTTTAATTAACAAACTTTCAATTTTAAGAAAAAATCTGATATTTGCCAAAAAAAAAATGTTTGTTTCATTCTGTCTAATTCTTTTTCATTTTATGACGACCCCCAATTACTTCCAATCATTATGGCGTTTGTTTCATTGTGATAGATCATTTAGTTTAAAATTTACACAGTTTTGTTTTTTTGTCTGCTTACCATCAGGTGGGATTGCAGTCAAGCACTGGTTTATGTAATATAAAAAAAACCGTAAAAAATATAAATAAATATTTAGACTTTTTTTAAATATTTTTGCCGTCGATAAAAAAAGCATAGATCCTCATTTCGATGTGTGCACATTATAAAGACTCACACTCTATAGAAGAGAGAAAAGAGACAGCGATGCGAAAGAATTTTTGGACCCTATATTTTAGGTTAGAGTAAAAGTTAGTGTATTTGTAGTAAAAAGTAATTAGTTTTAATTTTTTATGTTTCATCTGTGTTTAAGAGAATATATGTTTTATTTATTAGCCTACTATTAGAAATACTAATTTCTTAAAAGAACACTAAAACAGCAGTACTTAAATTATAGCTTAGCATAATTAGCATTATAATGTCCCTTCCATCTTGCAACACGTGCCCTACTGCCTGATCTCGTGAGGACCTAATGATAGCATCAGTGGACGGCATTGCCGTGGCCGAGTTCTGGTTCAGGCAAGGTTTTTGACTAGTTTTACCATCAACACGATAAGAAGAAGAAGAATATCCAACTTCTGGGACCCAGACCTCCTCCCTAGGAGAGGGAATGGGCCGTAATCCACCACGCGGTCAAAGTGTGGGTTTTTAGATGTCACCTGTCTTCGAAGTTTTGGTTCTCATCATCACATGTCGGTTTCCTCACGATGTTTAATTCCTTCACCATTTTAAGTTTACCTGGACCTATTTTTTTCATATTTTCTAAACTTATGATTCAAAAGTTAGAGGGTAAATAGTCGCTCCAAAATAGATTGATATACATATTGGTACCAAATTTCAGCTTTCTAGTGCTAACGCTAACGCAACGGTCACAGAGATTAAGCGAGGACGGACGGACGGACGGACAGACATGGCGTAACTATAAGGGTTCCGTTTTTGCCATTTGGCTACGGAACCCTAATAAAAACGGTCTGGTTGGGTTTGAACTCGTGACTCGTAAGTAAAGACTGATACCGGCAAGCAACCACTGCTGTGCTCACCAAATAACATAAGAGTAGGTTTTAGTTAATAAAAATCTGTCTCGCCCTCCCGCTCCACCCTAGAGCGGGATAAGTCATTGGAAGATTTAATCTGATTGAATCATAATAGTGGATCCCCGCCGCCGGGATTACGATCACCTTAAGCGCGGGCTTGCGGACTGCGAGCACTGGGTACCTTGCAGTCAGGCAGTCCGGTAGTAATCCGGACCAAGCCCAAGTCGTCAACGGCGGGTTCTGTTCCACGCGCGCCTCAAAGAGATGTCAGCAATGTCAGTGTCGAAGCCACTGAGGATTGGATTCCGAAAGGGAAACTCGAGACCCTGGAACGAAGGCAAAGAAGGAACGGGGTAGGGTTCAGTCAGGAAAAGGCTAACACGCCCTCCCGCTCCGCACAAGAGAGACAGAAGTCATTCTGATGATACCCCACTTGAAAAAAAAACATAATAAAGGATAAAACAGCAAAGTCTTATAAAAATAACATCACACAATAATATCGTGGGAATTGTATTGACACAGCATTTCTTTTCGTATTTCACAACAGTCAAGTTCAACCTAAGTGCTTATTACACAAACTTGGTGTTTATCAATGGCGTTAAGTTATTACTTAGCAAAAATACGAGAAACACCGTGTGAATGAACGCTGGGAGTAACCTTAATACGTGTAACATGCTGTATAAGGAGTTTCTTGTGTTATGTTATTAAAAGACTAGTAGAATCTGCGGTTTTAACCGCAGTTTATTTATTTAGATAGAAAACTTTTATTCGTACCTCACACAAACGTATACAAGATATACGAGTATACAGATAGTTATGGAAAAATAAGATTAAAAATCTGTGTGAGGCTTAATAAACTAGTGCGCCTCACCATCAACGATTGCATCACTGCTTACCATCAGGTGGGATTGCACTCCGCACACACTCGTAAGTTCCTTCGTTACCTTGCGTTTCAGGACGCTGGGGTTTAATATCAGAAGCGAACACATGAGCCCAGTAGGCTTCAACCCAGCTGCCTACGCTTTTGCTGGCGTCTCTTTGAGGCGCGCGTGAAACGAAGTAGTTTCTGAGACTAGCATGTTCAACCAGACAAAAAAAAGAATGTCTTCATCTTTATAATTTTACTAATCGTGTTAGAAATCTTTGAAATTGTCCGCTTTTTTGTACTATAAGTAGGTAATATGCATGTATTAAACACGAAACCTTCCACAATCACTCTGTCTATTGTTAAAAACTACTTGAAAATTTGTTCGGTAGTTTTTGGGTTTTCGGTAGATAGACGAGGTGGGGGACTTTGTTTTATAATATTTATGAAAGGGAGGAGCTCGTGGCTAGATAATAACAGCCGCACAGGTCGATCTTCAAGGTTAAGCAACGCTTGCCAAGGTTGGTCTGTGGATAGATGACCATCTTAACATAACGAGTTTCCTCCGTGCCTCGGAAAGCACGTTAAGCTGTAGGTCCCGGCTGTCATTTGTAGATCTTTGGCAGTCGTTACGGATAGTCAAAAGCCAGTAAATCTGACTCCAGTCTTGCCAAGAAGTACCGTGTTACCCCAGTTAATGGGTTGTGGAGGTCTGGTAGGCAGCCGCTCCTCGTAAAATACTGGTATTCAGCTAAATCCGGCTTGGTTGGAAACCGACCCCAATATAGTTGGGAAAAGGCTAGGCAGATGATGATGATGAAAGGAAGTATTGACGTTTCTTTTATGTGACCTAATCAGGTGTTTGTATTTTGTGAAACGCAAGTAGCTGCCAATAGGGCCATGGAAAGGGAGTTTATTTACATAAAAGTACAGAGGCGGACATTTAGGAGAGGCCTATGTCCAACAGTGGACGTCTTTTGACTGAAATGATTATGATGATGACTTTTAGGAATGTAAAAGGAGATGCAATCAAAGACAATATTGTGCAGTTATTTTTTTTATTTTTTAGGCTCTTAGCTTAGCTGCGTTTAGACCACTATCTGGCCAGCGACGATGGAGCTTTCCTAGAAGTAACCCAAGTGCTTTCCCCTAAGTTGTACTTAGCTATCAGGAAACACCGACTCCGTCAGGGAAACCCGCTCCTTATTTATACGCACAATAAATGTGTTCGCAAAACGCTTTTAGAATTACAAATATTGTAATAACTTGCTTCTTTAGCATTTCCTGTATTTCTTTACATACGTCATTGTTGTACTAAATTAGCGATATAAGATATACTAATACATAGATATAAAATCAGTGAACTATGAACTATATAAAAGTTAATAAGCAAATTAATATTTTGATTACGAGTGTATATAATTAAGGTGCACAAAGTATATGGAAAAATCCATAATGTATGATGTAACAACGACATTTTATATTATGTTTTTCTTAAGTACCTGTATTACGTAGTTAGTCGCATTAATTACGCATTTAAAAATGTTACACATACGTAAGCGCAGTTTGTTACCTAAATATTTGGTTTACTGTTTCATAATAAACAATACTTTTTCTAGAAATAAATGTGATTTGAGACAGCTTAGGTATTTACTGAGGCCCTACCTAGAGCGTTTAAGGCGATCCTTTTGACGACGACCTAAACAGTTTTTAAGGTGGCTGTATAGCCTACGGAGGAGTTCGTGGCTAGATAATAACAGCCGCACGGGTCGATCTTCAAGGTTAAGCAACGCTTGTCAGGGTTGGTCTGTGGATGGGTGACCATCTTAATATAACGAGTTTCCTCCGTGCCTTGAAAAGCACGTTAAGCCGTAGGTCCCGGTTGTCATTTGTAGATCTTTGGCAGTCGTTACGGATAGTCAGAAGCCAGTAAATCTGACTCCAGTCTTGCCATGAAGTACCTACCGTGTTACCCCAGTTAATGGGTTCCAGTTACCTACTGGTATTCAGCTAAATTCGGCTTGACTGGAAGCCGACCCCAATATAGTTAGGAAAAGGCTAGGCAGACGACGATGATTCAATCGTTTAGCTATCATGGTTCATAAAATATAGTCTGGTGAAAGACAAATAGACGTTCTGTTTTTAGCATCGTTTCCATTTTTCCTCTCTGTGTACAGAACCCTAAAAATGACCGAAATCAGTCCAATTCTTCCACGTGTACGCACCTAAACTCACCAACTATTTAACAATTAAAAACAACACACATAAAAGGAGAAATGACCGCATAAAACCTACTTACTAAATCTAAGATTACAATTAGTTTATAGTAATCAATACTTTGTTTATAATAACATCTTCTCAAATATGGCCGCGGTGCCTTTTGCCGCCAAATTAGACGTCACTGTCACAATGTGAGGTCTTTTGAGGTTAGGTCTTGGCGCCATTTAAAATAAGAATTCAATTGTTGTGGCGATTGATTTGGTTTTGTTATTGTTTATTTTAAGAGGGGAAAAAATTGTCGAGTGTTTTGTTGTGAGTGTTTATTTGATTGTTTATCCTACTTGTATCGCTTACTTGTATTGCTTGAATTTTGTTATGGTTAACTTTATTTCCAAGTACCATAAATAGTATTACGACTGAATAAAGAAAACTTTATAGAACAGTGCCTGCTTGTTTTTGTTAGCGGTGGTAAATCATCAAATCACTTCTCCCGCTTCGGGCGGAGCGAGACTTATGATAGAGCTTAGACTTTTACTTTCTAATAACCACCTGTTTTCTTTGTGTTCTAGGAGCATGGCTTCCTTTTCAGAAATTTCCCGTGGCCGCAGCATTAGTCATTGAGCCCCTACGGCTTTGACGACATCTCTTCGAGCGGACGGTGAGCTACCATTGCTCGCCGCCTGCAAACCCACGCCTACGGTGACTGAGAATCACCCTGTGACTCCCGACACCCGGGGCATCTGTTGTGTCGGCTGTTGGGACATGATGATGTCGATTCCGTTCCATCACATCACTGGCCATCTCCTTGGCTAGCATACTGCGTCGCAAAACGGAAATTAAACTCGTTGAACAGTTTGTTTAAATTAATTTCTTTTATGATAATTCTGAGAGCGACAGTAAATTAAAACTAAATCTATAATTAAAATTAATTATACAAACATTTCGAACAAGCACCCTTCTCCATGGAAATCCCTAAATCACTCGAAATTCACTTAATAAGGGTAGTTATCTGACACCGAACGTCGGCGTTACACCCCCGTTTGAGATCCGCCAATGGGCGCGCGGCAAACTCACCCCCTGGTAAATATCGACCAATGGGAGCGGAGTGTTCACTTCAGGTGCGTTTAGGTGTTGAGTTACAATAACGGATGCGTAAAAAAGTGATTTTGGGATTAAAGCTGCTATGAAAACGGGTATTGGATATGTAGGTGTAGATACGTTTTTTACGGCTGTGAGTTTTTTCAAGTGGGAATCCATCAAATGTCTTCTCCCGATGCTCTAGGGAGGAGCAACAGAGAATGTCAGATTTATTCTGACTAAATACATATGTATCCTAAGTTCTCTCTTTCATTATATAGAACTTAGCGAGGGAAAGTTCAAAACGCATATTAAGCGTGTCCTAACCAAAACAGCATATTACAAGGTTAGAGACTACGTCGAAGACACGCTTGTTTGGCATTAACTGCTTCTGCACATGTGGCCCCCTGGTAACTCATTAACTGCATTATTGTGTAAACATGTCTATTAACTGCTCCATGTTTGTCTTATTTTATTTATTTACTCAAGCCATTGCTTTTGCAATATTTTTATATTATTCGGATCCCAATCACCTTAAATTCATTAAGTCGTGATTTTTTTTTTGTGTTAACATCTCATTCGTTGATAAGTTTCATAATTGTTTTTTTTGTTATTATATTTATATATATAGCTTCTTTCGTATAATGTGAATGAGTGGGCATTGTAGACTACAGATTTTAATTACTACCTTTTTGAACCCAGTTTTTGACTAATTTTATCTTTATTGTGGTTTTGGGTGCAATATTGACTGGTCTACACTGTCCTCGCATAAGTGTCTGTGTTTTAATATGGAAATGTTGTAAACCCAATAGTTTTTTGAAAAGAGTAACCATGGAGTTTCTTGCCGGTTCTTCTCCATAGGAAACGACCAATTTGGAACCGTGCACTAGTTTTCGACGTTTTATAAGTGCCCATGTAGGCCTATGTGAAATAAAAATATTTGACTTTGACTTTGACATTATTACGTTTTAGGGCCACGACAAAGCGGCAACTAAATTTGACCGAAACAAACGTGTAGCTCTAGTTGTCATATAAAATGTAGTAGGTACTGTGGAGGCCGACGACCGCGCTCAAATCGGTGTACCTGGCTCATGTGGGCCCAATGTAGTTCTACCTAAACTTTTAAACGTTTCCGCAAACTATTTTATATCTATACTTCTATGCTGCAGCCCTAGCCAATGTAGAGTATCGATTCCTAACATATTATTTGTCTAAAATTATCTATACTAATATTATAAAGAGATAAAATTTGTAAGTTTGTAGGTTTGTAAGTTTGTATGTAGAGGGTAATCTCTGGAACTACTGGTCCGATTTGAAAAATTCTTTCAGTGTTAGATAGCCCATTTATCGAGGAATGCTATAGGCTATATACCATCACGCTACGGCCCACGGGAGCGGAGCAGTAACGAAAAATGCGGGTGAAACCGCAGGGGACAGCTAGTGATAAATAACTTAAAAAATATATATACTTACTACGAGTAATTGCATTTTAAGTGCAGATTATCGTCGTCATTGGAGATGGATTGGTAAGACGCTTCGGAGGGTTTCTGATCTCATACCTAAACAAGTGCACTAGCTTCTGACGTTTTATAACTGTCCATGTAGGCCTATGTGAAATAAAAAAAATGTTTTTGAATTAATTGTGGTGATGGAATGGAGGAGCTCGTGGCTAGATAATAACAGCCGCACAGGTCGATCTTCAAGGTTAAGCAACGCTTGCCTAGGTTGGTCTGTGGATGGGTGACCATCTTAACATAACGAGTTTCCTCCGTGCCTCGGAAAGCACGTTAAGCCGTTGGTCCCGGCTGTCATTTGTAGATCTTTGGCAGTCGTTACGGATAGTCAGAAGCCAGTAAATCTGACTCCAGTCTTGCCATGAAGTACCGTATTACCCCAGTTAATGGGTTGTGGAGCTCTGGTAGGCAGCCGCTCCTCGTAAAATACTGGTATTCAGCTAAATCCGGCTTGACTGGAAGCCGACCCCAATAAAGTTGGGAAAAGGCTAGGTAGATGATGTGGTGATGGAATTGAAATCCTTAAGTGAAAGCTTGGGCGTTCTCGGTAAACCTACCACGAAATCTGCCGATGGACCAGGTTGGCAAAAGCAACGGGTTTCAAAATGTCATGGAGCGCAGATGGACAATGATGGGTGACCATTGTGTATACCCTCTGCGCCAGCTAGGGGCTTGGGAATTCAAAAGGCCAATGAGGGAACCTAAGCAGGTTTTAGTCTATAAAAGCCTGGCACACACCTCTCGCTACACCCTAGATTAAATTTTTTCGTCAGGTCGGGACTGCTATAGCTCGTTCGCTTTAAGAATGCAGTGAGTCATCAATGCAACTGCAAGATAAAAGTGTATTCACAGTTGGGTTAAATTCAAACAAATTATATTTTAAAAGATAAAGTTTAAAGAAATTATAAAAATACACTTAAAAGTTTGAAATTGGTTAACGTTTGAATCCCCAACCGGTCCCATGAGACCGCGCTATTATTGTTTTACTATTGTGTCTCGTGTCGCGGGTATCTGAGTAATTAAAGGCTAGGCTGACGGACAATGATCAGTCACTGCATTCTTAACGTGAATGTACTGTCGTAAAAATATTTCTTAGCATTTAGCTTAGCATTTAAAGAAATGCACCATAATATCCCTGACATAACATACGAATTTAAATCAAAACTATAACAACACAACACAATCTCACACCTCGCTCGCCTAATCCCAAAAAACGCTACTTCCTTCATACCTTCCCTATCATTCCTGCATCACGTGGGAACTACCCCTAAACCCCTGACTGCCTGCTCCTTGAGTGAGGACAATCCTTTATCTGATCAACACATATCACCAAGTTATCCATGTTTGTGGAAACGCGTGCCGATCGGATTTAGATTGGCAGGTTATTCTGGCGTGTTTTTGTTTAATCTATTGGAATTTTGTTATTTTTTATTGTACATAACATTTACAAAAAATTAAATTTTATTGATGTACAGAGGAGCTTGTGGCTAAATAATAACAGTCGCACAGGTCGATCTTCAAGGTTAAGCAACGCTTGCCAAGGTTGGTCTGTGGATGGGTGATCATCTTAAGATAGCGAGTTTCCTCTGTGCCTCAGAAAGCACGTTAAGCCGTAGGTCCCGGCTGCAAGTCATTTGTAGATCTTTGGCAGTCGTTACGGATAGTCAGAAGCCAGTAAATCTGATTCCAGGCCTGCCATGAAGTACCGTATTACCCCAGTTAATGGGTTGTGGAGGTCTGGTAGGCAGCCGCTCCTCGTAAAATACTGGTATGCAGCTAAATCCGGCTTGACTGGAAGCCGACCCCAATATACTTGCGAAAAGGCTAGGCAGATTGATGATGATGAATATGATGATAATAGTAATATTAGTCTACAATTAAAATAAGCTAACTACTTAAACCTGCCCTGAGCCCCTGGCTGATGCCTGCTCCTTGAGTGAGGACAATCCTTTATCTGATGAACATATCAGCATGTTGTCCATGTTTGTGGAAACGTGTGGCGATCGGATTTAGATTGGCAGGTTAAGCTGGTGTGTTTTTGTTTAATGCAGTGGAGTTTTAGGTGTAAAGGCTTTTGAGTCGTTTCATAATTGAAATATTTTGTCTCTTTAATCTATAGATACATACAAGAATCATAAATATGAAAAGGTTTATGCCCAGTAAACTGTACGATTCATTCGGACTATCAAATTAAAATAAATCGTGCCGTCGGGCCTGACAGCCGTCCTAGTCTAATTAAAATATTCTATCTTTTAAATCCTCTAAAGATGCAGATACTTGCTGATGAACGAGGCTTCTTTATTGAATAGAAACTTAAATAATATCTCCAAAATATAAAGTGATCGTGTTTCATGTCTCTGTACGTTAAAATGCCGCAAAATATCTACGTTTTTTTGGCCTAGACGTTTGGTTTCACGGCAAAAATATTTTTTCTACAAATCCTCTGTAATTAATAAAGAAGAACAGGCAAAAAAAACCCAGACCCGACAGAAAAGTAACATACCTCAGTTTTTTTGTTATTATTTATATAATCATATTATATAGTTTTTATATTCGAAATCAATGGCTAACACCAAAATATTGCCTTATGTTTTTGTTCAGGGTTTACACTAAAAAAATACAAAATGACTACTTATCTACACAATTCGTAGTGGATGTAACTAGATGACGATAAATAGTTATGGGATGTATCCAGGAGACCTGGAGATACAGCTGTATTATATAATTTTTGAACTCCTAGTACAACATTCAACTTAGGATTTTTTTTTTAAGGTGGTTTAAAATCATCTAATGACATCTCTCGCCCTTGGCTGGAGCGAGAGGGCGTGTCAGACTCTTACTGACTAAAAAATTCCACCCCGTTCCTTTTTGCCTCTGGTACTGGGGTCAGAGCATGCCCTTCTGGATTCGCCCTCAACTTAGGATTAATTAAAATCGTCATATTCGATGATTCAGATCGGATTATTCCACGAATTCGTTGACGCCAGTTCGAGCTTATATCGGTGATTAGAGAACTAAAAAATTCATTAATCACCATTACGATAACAGGTATTCGTATTTTTATTTTTAACGCAGCCGGTATTAGTGGAATAATCGAAAAGAATTATGATCTGATCGTAGATCAGTGATTTAGATAGCTGCCAACGGGGTTCTACCAAAAATAAAACCAATATGTCGAAATAAAGTTTTATTGTAAGTATTTCTATGTCCCTTAAAACATAATCCATACCCAGTACGGGGTGGTCAAAGTGATCTCGATTTCTAGGCAAAAAAGAACGGGTGGAATTTTTTAGTCAGTAAGAGTCTGACACGCCCTCTCGCTCCACCCAAGGGCGAGAGATGTCATTAGATGATTTTAAACCACCTTAAAAAAAAAATCCTAAGTTGAATGTTGTACTAGGAGTTCAAAAATTATATAATACAGCTGTATCTCCAGGTCTCCTGGATACATCCCATAACTATTTATCGTCATCTAGTTACATACATTACGAATTGTGTAGATAAGTAGTCATTTTGTATTTTTTTAGTGTAAACCCTGAACAAAAACATAAGGCAATATTTTGGTGTTAGCCATTGATTTCGAATATAAAAACTATATAATATGATTATATAAATAATAACAAAAAAACTGAGATATGTCACTTTTCTGTCGGGTCTGGGTTTTTTTTGTATGGGACGTGACCGTTCTTCTTTGTGGATTAATAACCAAAGTACTTGCCAGTTTAATAAATTATAAGAAATATTCAGTTATTTCAAAAACAAGGGTATCTATCCGGCGTAGTTACCTATCAGCCAATTTTCTTTAGTTTTTTTTGGCAAAAGGTTAGCGAGTCTTTTCAGAATGTTAGTGTTTTTGAAACTTATTCGCTCTACTTTTATTTTCAACATGAATAAAACAAAAACCGCCACGAAAGAAAACCCTTGCTGTTTTTGAAGGGGTTTGATAATCCGTCCCATCTTTTTTAATACCTCACCAAAGCAAGCATAGGCCATCATTTCAACAGCCAGCCTAATCCATTTTTTCCCGCCACTTCATTACGTCAAGTAGACGTCAAAAGGGCGTGTTAGTTGACACTAGTGTTGTGCCGCGTCCGCAGGGGACAAATGCGCAATAGTTCATTGTTCGCGTTAGATTTAGCGATGTAATACTCATTGTTAGTGATGTGAATGTAGGGTTGGCACTGAGGTGTTTTTAATTTTTTTTGGGATTTTATAACATTATTTTTTATTTTGTGTAATTAAACTTAGCATTGGAATGTCTAAGTCCAGTTTTTGGAGAATCAAAAATGCGTAACTAATTATGAAAAAGATAAGTAATATGATTGACTGGTTTCATTTAACCACTTACTAGATCAATTTGCTTTCCAAAAGCGAAGTTTTATAGCAAGTGATAATATTCCGAATATTATGGCGTTTTTTTTACGTAACGGCTTCGTAACGGTGACATGGACGCTACAGAATTACAAATAAACTTAAACTTAGAGCTGAAGATAACGTAGCTAAAAGGCGTTGAAATCTGAAGCAGCAAGCTTGCTTCCGTCACAACCTCATCAAAATTAGGTACGTCAAAGCTAGTTAGGTACTATTATGCACCTTTTTTAGATCAATCACGTTTTAAATCAAAACCATAATTAAACTTAACTTGCTCATCGAAAGTCAATGAAAGGAGTTTAAAACACAGTTCGGGCCAAGTAACTCTTATCAAGCTTTAAGAAAAATTCAGCCACAAAAAAATCATTCTCAAAAAATGCAACTGTGCCAACCCTACTACATAACATGCAAGTGTTCACAATAGGGTTGTTCATTTGCACCCGCGGTCTGTTGTCGCTTTGTGTCGCTCCCTGACACTCGTGGATTAACTCGCACGCCTTTGCCCAACAGGATCAAGATGTTTGAAAAAAAAAATAAAGAAAAAAAATGGTGTGACGAATTTTTGAATAAAGAATAGATGTAGTGATGTTTTTGATGAACTTTATTCATGTTCTTAGTAAAAGTATAAAATGAGTTTTGTAGGAGTTTGGGAAGATTTTATTTATTTATTTATTAGAGCTTCATGCAACATTTAAGCTACACAGGCGGACTTAATGCCGTAGGAGGTAGGAGATTTCTCATGAGCAGTTTAATTGGTATTTTAATTAATCGTAAGTTGCTTCCCTGTAGACATTGGTAGAGCAAGATAAAATAAAAGAGAAGGGATCAAATGGAGCAGTTGATCAGATTCCTTAAGCGATTAATCTAGCATACTTCTGTTAACGCTTATCTAGACAAATATCTATAATCTATATTAACTTATTGAAAGGTACTTCCAAAAATTCCATTATTCTTATTCTATTTCAATCTACCAAATTCCGGTAACCGATAAAATCACGATATTTAATATAAAAATCTATTGCGCAGTAACAATGGGGAGTTCATTTGTAAACGCGTCATTGTGTAACAGGCCTAACGCAGGATTAACAGCGTCACGCCTTTGCCAACTGAATGGAAGAAAAAAAAAGTTTAGCGTGACATAGATTGAGATTTATTGTCGTTGGAATTTTGAAGGGCGTGAAATTGTTGTAATTGGACTAGCTGTGTTGGGTTTGTATGAGTCTGTCTTCTTTAAACTAAATTTTGAATCTAGAATTCAAAACATAGAAAACAAACTGTTAAGATTACTCATAATGACGATAGATCTATGGTCTATCGGTTTAGGTAATTAACTGGCTTAAAGGTCTTGTAACCAAACCAGTGGCATAGACACAACCATTAAAAAAAAAGATAATTAACTAAATGTAAACAATCTTGGCATGTCTTTTTATCTAAAAGTTGTCTAAAAATTGTATGTAAAAATCTTGGCAACTAGGTATTTACCTAAATCAATGTTAGCTAATAAACTAAATTTAAATAATCTTTGTGTATATTATATACAACCTTTTATATATACCTAAAAAGACATACCAAGATTGTGTACATTTAGTTAACCACCGATAGACCACAGTTTAGGGAACCGTGTGTTCCCTAATCTGTGGTCTATCGGTGGTCTACCCGGTGGACACGGACAGAAACCGTTTCTGTCCGTGTCCACCGTGTCCACCTGGTGGTTTGTTAATGATGTAAGTTCGCAAACTATGAATTTGTTTTTTTTTCGGCTAAAATGGTACTACTCTACAATTAATGGTCTGTCTTGGTTTGGAATCGAACCAAATTCGTGGTCCAATCGTACCAAGTTTGACTCTTCCTATGATCTCTGATGGAAGTTTTTTTTTCAGATTGGGGCAATTGTTAATAAACTAGTGCGCCTCACCATCACTGCTTACCATCAGGTGGAATTGCAGTCAAGCACTAGTTTATTTTAGGGATATAAAAAAAAAAACAAATTATAACATCTCACTCTGTATGTAGCCAGAGGGGGTGTCTGACTTTTACTGACTAAAACTCACCTGTGTTCCTTCAGTTTTAGCCTTTTGCGCTCCAGGGTAGTAATAACCCTATCGAATAATCCTACAGTCCACTTGTAGGTAAGTGACATGATATCATGACGGCACTGTTGACGCAGTGGTGTAGCGATTGTCTTCTGCATTGCGTATCGAGGGTTCGATGTTCGATCCCCGCACGAAACTTTTATTTGTATAACCTACTAGCTGTCCCCTGCGGTTTCACCCGCATTTTTCGTTGCTGCTCCGCTCCCGTGGGTCGTAGCGTGATGGTATATAGCCCATAGTATTTCTCGATAAATGGGCTATCTAACACTGAAAGAATTTTTCAAATTGGACCAGTAGTTCCAGAGATTACCCCCTACATACAAACTTACAAACCTACAAACTTACAAATTTTACCTCTTTATAATATTAGTATAGACAAATAATGGTTCCGTATGCGTCCGTGTTTGATTGATGGAACCACGTCAAGCAGCGTATCTCTGACCGATATTAAATGTTCCATCAAGAAAAATCCTGATGTTTCTCCCTCTCACTCTCCCGAAGAGTCGACCTGAACCCAACCACGAGCTCTATTTTACGACCCACATAAATTTAACCGTAAAAAGATAGAGCTATACTCCGTCGGCTTAGGTAGTTAACTAAAGGTAAAAAGTCTTGGTATGTCTTTTTATCTAAAAGTTGTCTAAAAATTGTATGTAAAAATCTTTGCACATAGGTATTTACCTAAATCGATGTTAGCTAATAAACTAAATTTAAATAATCTTTGTGTATATTATATACGACATCTTTAATATAAAAAGACATACCAAGATTGTTTACCTTTAGTTAACTACCTAAACCGACGGAGTATAGAGGGTGTAGGTATCGCTCTTTCCTCTTTCTCGCCCGCATGACATCATCAACTGCCTAGCCTTTTCCCAACTATATTGGGGTCGGCTTCCAGTCAAACCGGATTTAGCTGAATACCAGTATTTTACGATAACTTAACATTTGAACACATCATAGTAAAACTCCTGCCCCTTATCGCAATAATCCTACGGATATAATGGAGATTACCGTACATTTGCGACATATATTGAATGAGAAGGACTGAATAAAATAAAAATCTCGCAAAAATACATTGAATTTAGAATCTTATAAGAACTGTTGACAATGAAGTGACGTAAGGTGGCATGCTTTGGTTTGATTAAGGCTGGCGCGACGTTAGAATTATCCATACAAACGTAATACCAAAATCATTTGAAATTTAAGCATATTTACACCATAATATGATGTTATTCGGATTCAGACAATAATTATCTAGGTTCCTACTTCGTCTTTTTGTTGAAAAACTTACCCCAAATGAAATTTAAGCGAATTTAAATTTGCACATTTTCACAGCGAAAATGTCATGTTTTTATTTGGTTTTTTCTATATTATAAACAACAATATTTCAAAATATCTTTGAACACAGATATTATTATCAAGTTGCTTCCATCAACCTCAAAAACGTATTTTTTTGTGTCTCAACTCGAGATAGCGCGCGGTCTCCGCAGGCCTCTTCACGCCCGAAACCTTCGCCCGAAACCAATAACCTATCTATCACATATCGGAGATTGAAAAACAACTGAAACAACAGAAAATATGTAAATTGTATGGTATCATTTGTTTTTCAATATCCGTCTCCGATATGTGATAGATTGATTATTAATTTCGGCCGTTATACAATGTTATATTAAAGTAGCTCTGGGTAAAATTAGTTATTTTTTTGAGTTTCGTAAAAGGAACAAACATAAAGTGCGAGTCCGATTCGCACACGTTGGGTTCCGTACTACTAAATTTCAACAGTTCATGCCTGCAGATAGATGGATGGACACATCATAGTAAAAGGATCCCGGGTATGGAACCCTCAGAATTCTCTGCCGGATTCTGTGTTTCCTGATAGCTACAACCTAGGGGTCTTTAAGTTAAGTCCGCAAGCGTGTTCCATCGTCGACCACGTCATCGCTTACCATCAGGTGAGATAGTGGTCAAACTCGAGCCTATTAAAATTAAAAAACCGGGCAAGTGCGAGTCGGACTCGCGCACTGAGGGTTTCGTACCAACCTACCTATAAAAACAGTTTAATTCTCGAATCGAGTCTTGAAGACTTTTCAATTTTTTTTTCTTGTGACGTAACTAAAAATTTTCAGTTTTCAGACTTTTCCCGATATTAGTGCTATAATACCTTGCTTCGTGCCAAATTTCAAGATTCTAGGTCAACGGAAAGCACCCTATGAGTTTTGATTCCTTTGACAGTGTCGAAATGTACATTTTTTGCAACATAAACGGGCGTATCTTTTTTTCCCGTCAACTTACAAGTTTGATTTTCGCACAACTTCAAGGGACCGCGGATTTCAATATATGGTTTTAATTTCAACTTGATACCTTTACGCGTTCCTGAGAAAAAGGGTCTTGACAGACGGACGGACGGACAGACGGACAACAAAGTGATCCTATAAGGGTTCCGTTTTTTCCTTTTGAGGTACGTAACCCTAAAAACAAGGTGATTGCCATAGCTTGGAATGTACAGTACTCTAAATAAAGCCCTCAACCTCCATGCCTGCCCTCCTCATAACGCCAGCGCATCCACTCGTAACCCGAGCCGCGTGATAAACAGTGTCGGGTGCCGCCATTACCTCTGCCATTCATGAGAACTATTCGTATTGTAACCTGAACGACAAGATGGCCGCCATTTTACTTATAAAAATGTCTTCCTTCCCATCTTTTACTGTTAGATGAAATGTGGCTGTACAGTACGGCCGTTATAAGTTGGCGAGTCTGAAGTTAGGCTCTGCGAATTTTGGCGCTTGAAAACTCGTACAAAAATAAAGGTTTTTAAAAAGTTAATGTAATTTGCATTTGTTATTGCTGTTAAAAACTGTTATTGACATTTATTTTTTAAAATTCGCAGAGCCTAACTTCACACTCGCCAACTTATAACGGCCGTACTGTAGTTATCTTTAAATAGATAAGGTTCTAGAATGAAGTGTTTACAAACGTATTGTCCTATATCCCAAATTATTCCAATTTACTTAGGGTTAGGGAGAGAATGAAAAAAGTTCCTTTCAGTGCTTCAGTGTGTGACGTCATACGACCCTCTGTGGTAAATTAAAAATATTTACAAATATCATCTACCTAGCCGTTTCCCAACTATATTGGGGTCGGCTTCCAGTCAAGCCGCATTTAGCTGAATACCAGTATTTTACAAGGTGCGGCTGTCTACCAGACCTCCACAACCCATTAACCCCACAATCTAAAACAAGTCCTTGCACGCATGCACGATTTGCGCGTGGAGATGCAATGCCGGGGCGAAACTCCGCTGCCACGACAAGTCGGGGTATGGCGGACAGAGTTCCGGCGGGATCTCAGGGTGGCATGGCGACTGCGACTGTCGCAACCCAGTGCTGGGCATGCCGTCATTGCGGCGGTAAGTCCCCTCTTTGAGGAGTGGTTGGAAAGAGGTCACGGCGTCCTCTCGTTCCGTATGACGCAGGTCCTCACCGGACACGGTAAGTTCGGGAGGTTCCTGCATCGGATCAAGGAGGAAAGGACGCCCGGGTGTCGTCACTATGTGGACCGCCCGAAGGACACGATGGAGCACCCGGTAGAGGTGTGCCCCGCTTGGGCGGAGCACCGCCGTGTCCTTGTGGAGGCTATCGGCAACGGCGACCTCTCGCGCCGGGCCCTGGTACAGGGCACAGGCCATGGTCCGGAGCGAGGAGGGGTGGCAGGTAGCCGCCTCTTTCTGCGAAGCAGTAATGTTAGCAAAGGAGGCTGCCGACCGTGTGAGGCAACGGAACTCACGCCGCCGCCGCCGAGATCCCGATCCCGATTTCCGACCACCGGCACCGTAGGCGCAGGCTCGCGGACAGCGAGCTGGTCCGAGCCTAGTCGTCGAGCGACGGCGCGTTCTGTTCCACGCGCGCCTCAAGGAGATGTCAGCAAACTGGGGAACATGGGTATTCCGAAAGGTTGACACCGAGTCCACCCCAGATCGATGGCAACGAAGGAACGGGGTAGGGGTTTAGTCAGTTAGAGTCTGACACGCCCTCCCGCCCAAGAGTGGGAGAAGTCATTCTGATGATTCCCGTACCGGAAAAAAAAAACAAACTAAAACAAGTAAATGTGCTGTGATGCGAGTATGCGACGATCTCATCTAAATTAAATGTCGACACTTTCCAGTGAGAGACTGCAATCGTTGTGCGTAAACTTACAATAACAATGAATCAAAGGACCTCCTCCTTTTTGAAGTCGGTTAATAATAAGCTTTAAGTACTGATTTGTTTGTGTTGATCTTTGAATTCCATTTTGTTAAATACTTTTCTAGTCTTTTTCTGTTATCATGTCAGCAATATTATGTTGACGGTGGCATAAACTTTTTTACAAAATTATTTTTCACACCCAATTCATCCCACGATACTTTGGTCTTTCTTCTTCCAAATCTTTAATAACCATCCACTGTTATTCAACATTCAGATAGGTATACTTATACTAAAACCTGGAATTACTTTTTTTACTCGTTTAAATAATAAATCGCTAAACTGCGCCAGTGCAGTGGGTAGAGCACATTAGAGGATTATCTAGAGTTGGTATTTTAACTGAATCTATTGATGCTGTGATCTGTCTTTTCGTGTTCTGCATTTCAAAATGTCACATCTCTTATGCCCAATTATTCGAAAACGTCAACCCGGCGTCAAATGCAAAGGGTAATTGAAAAATCAGAAGTAAGTCAGTAAAAGTCTAATAGGTACTCCCTCTCGCTCCATGCAGAGAGCTAGAGAAGTTATCCGCACTTAAAATCAGCCACTTAAATAAGTCGTAATGAAATGATCCGTTGATTTTAAGAACCGAGCATTTGTTTTCCTCTACAGTTCGTCCGCTATAAGTTGGCGAGTTTATTTTTGTACGATATTTCAAGCGCCAAAATTCGCAGAGCCTAACTTCACACTCGCCAACTTATAGCGGACGAATTGTACACTGCACCTCACAGCATCAGAAACAATATTATAAATAGCATGTATTGGTATCATATTCTGTTGCTAATAACAGTTGAAGTACCTTTATTTTATCAGAATCTTTTGACGCTGTCTCTTCGCGTTCTGTATTTCAAATAGTCCGGTCAAAATACTACACGTTAAATGAGAATAGGATCGCCGGCCATATTGTGACGTCTCGTCTTACTGTCAAATCGAAGAAATTGAGTAGGGTGAGCAAAACAAAAAATTTGTTCAATTTAATTTATTTACGAATCATAAACGAAAAAACTTTGATAAAAATGCAGTTCTTCAATTTTGTTGATCTTTACGTCACTGTGTGAAGCGTCTGAGTAGTGGCGTCATCATCGTGATCGGTTCTGCTGCTTTCCCGTATAAAATAAAGCATGGATTAATATAGGTTTTTAATGTGTATTGCATTAACTGTTATTTTAAATAAAAATAAGCATTATTACCAGTATCTGACAAAATTCAATCTGAATCGAGTTCTTCAATGCCGCTCATTTCGCCATAACTGTCTGATGAACTGTAGTATAATTTGTTAAATAGTAGTTTTAAATAACTTTTTTATCTATTTCTTAATATGACTTAACTAAGACTCAGTTAAACAAAAATAAAACCATTGATACGCAAATAAGATTTTTTTGCAAACCGTACTTTTCAATCAAAATTTGACAGGTCGAGTTTATTGACTTTCCTATTCTCATTTGGAACGCATAATTGGGGTGAGGTTACAATAATTCGCACTTGGCTGAAAATTGGTAGGATTGTTCAATACACTATTATAAAGGAAATGTGAAAAGTCCTCATCGATCCGTATTACGTATTGTATTACGGCTTCAGTGATGTACGAGTATACACGTAGTGTACATACTTATTCAATTATTATGACGATTACAACTCTTTCAATATTTTGAATCGTTATATCTCAAAAACGGTGGCTCTTAGGAAAAAAGTATTTAGACATTTTTACAGATAATTGTCTGATCTACCATTTTTGTCTGAGCTAATTTTATGATAAAACTTACCGTTTTGCTGAAAATCGCGAAAAACCCATTTTTGTGACCTTTGACCACGTGTAAATTTTTTTGCACGTGCTGGATCGATGAGGACTTTTCACATTTCCTTTATAATAGTGTATTGAACAATCCTACCAATATTCAGCTAAGTGCGAATTATTGTAACCTTGGATGTCTAAATTGACCGGACTAAGACCGTTTTCACATTTTCCGATCCGATATCGGTATCGGACGCCGATACGATATCGGGGTAAGGTAAATGTATGAGATATGTACCTGTCTTTCATATTGTCCGACCCGATATCGGATATCGGAGCACAGCATTTCATACATTTTACTTACCCCGATATCGGATCGGCGTCCGATACCGATATCGGATCGGATAATGTGAAACTGTACTAAAAATGTCACGTCGCTTATGTAGGTGATTGTACGAAAGCGTCATTGTAGAGCCAGAACGCTAAGGGCAAGTGAAAGAACACAGGTAGGATTTTATCAGTAAATTTAACTCGTCCTCTCGTTCCACCCAGAGAGCTAAAGAAGTTAGTTCATGATTTCCAACACAAAAAAAATACATACATTTTACACAAGTCGTAACGAAACGACCCATTGATTTTACTCTACACTGCAACTCAGAGAATCAGAAACATTATAAATAGCATGTATTGGTATCATATTCTGTTGCTAATAACATGACAGTTACATTTCACGCGACGTCGCTTACCAGCCGAGCGTGGTACCTGTTCTATTGTTTCACTTTATTAATAATTCCAACTAAATTGTGACTAAATTATGAGACAATTTTAAATAGTAAGAATGAAATCGCTTTTCGCGTCTGTCTGTTTAAACGCTAACTCCCGATGGCCATGACTCTATCCTCAGACACAGCCATTGCGGAATCTGACCCCAATTTCCAGCCACGCCTTGCGGACGGCGAACAATGGGTAGCTCACCGTCCGGCCGTCTGGTCAGTCCGGAGTTTCAGACCGAGCCGAGTACTAGACATCGCGTAGTGATCCACGTGCCTAAAGATATGTCAGCAAACTGCACCTGTAGGGGCCCAACAGGTCAATGCCCGCTAGGGCCGCAGGGAATTTCTGAAAAGGAAACCTGTGGTCTTAAAATGCAAAGAGCAACTGAAGTACACAGGTGTGGTTTTATTCTGTAAAAGTCTGATACGTCATCGCTCTCTACGTCTACCCAAAGCGATTAAATGATTTCCCACCTAACTAATTAATATACTTACACGAAAGTTAGCACAAATTGTACTTTTACTTAGGTTGTAAAGAATTGAAACTTTGCACATATTTTAATCGAAATGAATTATAAAGACGGTCATAATTAGTTTTTCAAAATAGTTTAAACGGACAATACGGTTTAAGTGGTGTTAAAGTTTTTATGAAAATATTCTTGTGTACGAAGTCGCAAAATGCTATAGACAAGAATTTAAAAAGTTTCACGTCTAAATCAGGCGTTGCATCAATAAACCTCTAAAACAAAATAAAAAATTCAGGGCGACACCTAACACATTTGGAAATTAATAAAAACAACACTATTTTCGCAATTATGTCAAAAAATGCGTCAAGTTTGACACAAAATGACAAATTGGCGGCAAAAACTGAGCGAACATATCTTTACGGATTCCTGAAATGTTTTTTGAACGACTAATTTAAAAATGCAGCAATTTTAAGTATTTATTTTGAATTTTGTGTTACATGATACCTCATTATAGCTACCGAGTTGTTTTTTAAAATCAATTGCGAAGGGTGGGACTTTGGAATAATAGGGATAAGACCAACAGGGTTATCATTGGTCATTAAACGGCTAGTTTTTGCCTCGGATTGCTATTTTTTTGGGAATATGTCCAGTTGTTTTTGTTAATCGTGAATTTAAATTGTGTTATAGTTAGTTCAATTATTTAATAATATTAACGTTTGAATCCCCAACCCGTCCTATGAGACCGCGCTGTTATTGTTTTACTATTGTGTCTCGTTTCGCGGGTATCTGAGTAATTAAGTGAAAAAAAAACACTAAACTCAGTGCGGGTTAGCGATTTCGAGATTCGATTTGGGAATCTTGTTAAGTTCATAGTTCCCACTTGACCAATGTCTTAGTTTTTTTAGGTGGGAAGTCATTAAATAAGTTGTCTGACGTTTACTGACTAAAACCCACCTGTATCTCTTCAGCTGCCATTTGTGTTCGACGGCCTTTCTTTTGAACAATTTCACAGCGCTGGGATTATCTAATACCCAAGATAGGAATCGAACTCACGCTCTCTAATTGAAGTGAAATAAAAAACTATTTTAACAAAAAAAAACACCGACTTCAAAAAATAAATATTCCAAAACAAATTAATATGCACTAAAAAGTAAAAAAGTAATTGCGTATTTTTGTAAGCAGGTACAATTATTTTTATTTTTGGAGTCGGTGTCAGCCAACTAGATAGGTTTGTTATTTATTATCACTACATCACAGTTTTACACCAGTTGTGTAAGTAGCTGTACTTAAATGTTAGTAAGTTCATATTATTATTGCTAGGTTGTTGGCGTTTCCTTGGCTGACACCGACTCCAAAAATAAAAATAATTGTACCTGCTTACAAAAATACGCAATTACTTTTTTACTTTTTAGTGCATATTAATTTGTTTTGGAATATTTATCTTTTGAAGTCGGTGTTTTTTTTTGTTAAAATAGTTTTTTATTTCTTGATTTTTAGTGAATCTGAAAGACATTAATTACTTATTTGAGTATGGGTAGACCTACTAAACGCGCTGCTCATAGATACCGCGCCGTTTAAATGAAACAAAGGAAGACAGGGAGAATCGCCTATTTGAAAAAAGGAAACTTAACTCAAGGACAATTTCAGTCGCGTGAAGTAGCAACATGTGGTAGAACACTACCAGAGAACGTGATTCCCAAGGACTTCAACAGCTGTGGTGTGGTTTTCTCTCATCAATAAAAATTGGCCTCGAATATCGAGTGATGTTGAGACGCAACATCGCCGTATCAGAAGGACTAGTGAATGGAGCTATGGATATTATAAAAAAAATCAAATGGCCAGCCTTGTCGAGAGACCAACTGGAGGATGGCGAGCTACCAGATGCCGTATATATTAAATTTGATGACGAGTCTATTGGGCTTAGACTTAATTAACAATAATGGTTGGATACCCATACCTCCATCTAGTACTACGTTTCAGGCATTGAGAGGTTACGGAGATGTGGAGCGCCGTATGTTGCCTCTAATATTAAACAGGGCGGTTACAGTTCACAAATTCCAGGGTACCACCCTTGAAAGAGCTGTAATTGACCTTGGCAAAAAAATTGCTAAAGGGCAAATATATATTGCACTTAGTCGTGTCAAAAGTTTGGCAAGCATAGTTTTATCGGATTTGGACGCCAACAAATTGTTAAATAAACCACACGACGATAGATCATTGCAGGAAATGACAAAAAAAAAAGACTACGAAATCTGTCTTCCGATAATGAAGGTCACACATAAGTACCTAAGTCATAATACACCTTTTTTTTACGAGGCAAAATCATCCAATAAGTCCTCGCACCCTGAGTGGAGCGGGAGGGACTGTCAAACTTGTACTGACAGTCATATTACTGTCATACTCACCCACAGTGTTCCTTCAATAGCCCTTTAAGTTTCAAGGTCACGGTTACCCAGGGACAGTAGTGCGACTAAGGACCAGCTAACGTAATTAGGACGCATGAAATTTGAAGAATAATATCTCATCAGAACAAACATCTAATTATGTTTATTTTAGTTTCAGTATTGCGTTTTTCGTAAAACTTTGAAGTGCCCTTAAAAATATATTTTTTTAAATAGTTTTTATAACCTTTGTAGTGAGTACAGACGTGATATTATGTTGTGTGATGGCGTAAACAATGCTTAGATATGCTATAGCAACAATCGCGGTTAATCTGCTGTTATTTATTGAAGAGTTCCCTCGATTTCTACAAGATTCCATCATCAGATATTAAAATGGTGACAATGGGACCACACGGGAAGCACCAGCTTTCAAATAAAAAAAGAATCATGAAAATCGGTTCACCCAGTCGCAAGTTATGAGGTAACAAACATAAAAAAAAAAAAAAAAAAAATACAGTCGAATTGAGAACCTCCTCCTTTTTTTGAAGTCGGTTAAAAATATTAATGTTAACAAGTATCGACCAAAGTGAGAGGAGCTCGTGGCTAGATAATATCAGCCGCACAGATCAATCTTCAAGGTTAAGCAACGCTTGCCAAGGTTGCTCTGTGGATGGGTGACCATCTTATCGTAACGATCAGTTTCCTCTGTGCCTCGGAAAGCACGTTAAGCCGTAGGTCCCGGCTCTCATTTGTAGATCTTTGGCAGTCGTTACGGATAGTCAGATGCCTATAAATCTGACTCCAGTCTTGCCATGAAGTACCGTGTTACCCCAGTTAATGGGTTGTGGAGATCTGGTAGGTAGCCGCTCCTCGTAAAATACTGGTTAAATGCCAGTATTTTAACCTAAATCTGGCTTGACTGGAAGCCGACCCCAATATAGTTGGGAAAAGGCTGGGCCGATGATGAAGTATCGACCAAAGTTTGTAATATCTTTTTAATTTTTTCAAAACAAACCAATAAGATAATTCCCTCTTAAATCACTCTCACGCATCCATACAATTCTCTCTCGAAAAGAAAGTCTAAACGTGTCTATTTTTTGTGACAATAAATCTGTCAGTCTTGGGGTGTCGCCAGTCGACACCGCACATTACACAGTAAAGGTTAATTTACTTCATTAAAGGTTAAAACTTCAGTTTTTGTAGTTAAAAAACTGAAAGTTATTCCTGAAAAAATATGTGTCCGTTGGAATAGAGGTTTTTGTGAGGAAGCGCGCGTACTGTGTACAGTATGGCGGAAATAGTTTCACCGCTTTGAACTTCGAATAATTTGCTTGCACAATAAATGCGTATTGCTCATTTTTCTTCGAATATACGCAATGATTTGAAACCAGCCAACATACTCGTAATTGTCTACTTACGTTTCTATCTCTTCCTATGCCGAGTCGGAAACAATCCCTAGCAATCCTAGAGATCACAGGACAGTAACTCGGGCCGAGTTACTGTGAACCGCACGTCTGAAAGTGTTCCCGAAGGTCTGGACTGCAAAGGGCAACTGAAGGAATGCAGGTAGGTTTTGAGAGCTTGGAGCGGGCAATCGGAGCACGAAACTTCATAAAACGTTTCGATCGCGCTAACGTAAAGCAATTTCGAACTAGTTTGTGCCGGATAGGGTAGCCGCTGGTAGCTGCTAGTGTAAGAATAATTTATAATGGGAAAACATGGGGAACTATGGAGTACTAATACGACACGGGCGGAGGCTTTACTTCTCTTTTAATTCTATTTGTCCATCTCGTTAAAGACGAAGATACAAGTAACAAGACAAGATACTAAGGCCTACCCAAGTAGCACATTAGCGATGAATTAGGTCATAACCAAGCGACTTTACAGTCTACAGCTTTTATGCAGATGTACTAAAGGATAGGACGAGTCTTTAGCCTGTATTAAGGAAAGATTATATACTATTAAACAGCATAGCTGACTAATGACTTCATAATGGTGAAAAAATATACTAAAAGCATTTAAGTAGAATTTGAAAATGATCTAGTCCAGCTTTTGGCTGCATGTGATACTACTTGCTGGTTTAGAAGTCTAAGCTTGTTAACGACTGTTTAACACGAAAAATTTACCTCTCTTGTAATGGTGCGGGCTGCATTAAGGTATCGAATAATGCCACTGGCTTTTAATTGGTGTACACTAATTCTATTTTGATTCTACTTCAACGAGCTTGTTAATGGCTGATTAAAAGTGGATATGTAATCTCTACAAATGCCGATAGATTTATAAGAGAATTATTAATTCACCCTGAGTTGTAAATTGGAGAAGGTATACTCCATCCTAATGCCAATGCATAAAGTGTAGCTGACCGCTATTTTACAGCTTTCGACGTAATTTAAGAGTAAATCTAGATGATTGGTGTTTAAATTACGTCAGATTTGTTTTTTTTTTTTTGCATAACGTGTGACGCGACCTCAAAAGTTACTACGTATGTTTTTTGTTTGTTAATCATATTTTCTGGGCCTGCAAGGGTATTTCGAAAGCCAAACCTATTTGTACATAATGAAATGGTTTTCTGTCTTTGAGATTTCTTTTTTCCTGAAAACCTATTGTATGCTCTCTGTTTATACCAATACACAGTAAGAGAGCTAATTTAAATCCTTTGTCCAGCCAGCATAATGCTATAAGCTGGTACATAGACTTGGCAAAATCACTGTTACAGTAAAAAGAATTTATGGAGAATTTGTGCTGGATAACAAATGGACGCCATTTCAGCATTACAGAAACGATTTGTTACTAAATATAAATATTCAAATAATTTATTATAAATTTCAAGGATATTTGATAGCTTTTAATTGAAGCACTATGTTTTCCACTTAATTCCTAATGGAACACAATAAGTTAGAAAGCAATAATTTGTGTAATAAATCTACTAAGTATTCGTACACTATTTATCTTGTGAAATATTTTCGTTAAAACGATATTATTCTGATGGCGCGTGAAATATTTGATGTAATTACCTATACACATTTACAGTAAAATGGTACTCGCAACTCAATTAACATACAAGGATACTCAAAATGAACCTGAAAACTACTAAAAATATCTTAGCTTAAATAATGTCCGCCCTAACAATAAATGTCGTCTGTCACAAATACATAACAGAAATTTATAATTTTTTATTTTTTATTTTACTTTAATAAAAGCGGTTGCCAAGCCTCAAAACATCTAAAAGCGGTTGAAGAGAATTAAATAAGCTGAATCTTAGGCTGCAATGACTGTTGTATAGATGTATAAGCCCATGTACAGGCCTTGTACAGCTGTTTCAATGATTATACTGCCGTACACCAGCCACTGTAATGCTCAAGGCTGGCTAATTTGGGGCCCAAATTGGAATTACAAAGGCTGCGTAGCTAACTACACATCCCTTATGCAGGAAACTAAAACAGCCTTGAGAGTCACTAAATTCTATAATCAAGTCACTATGCGGCTGTCATGTGCTACTTGGGTAGCTAGCTAGCTGAAACGACACGACGGCACGATGTTGCTGCTTCGGCGTTTCATAGTTTCATACGCAAGCTTTACGCAGGCGTAGGTACACCAAGCGTACAATGACAAATAGACGTCTTTGAAACTACGCGTCCATTGCCTTAGAAACAACAGTCTCATCATCATCTGCCTAGCCTTTTCCCAACTATATTGGGGTCGGCTTCCAGTCAAGCCGGTTTAGCTGTATTTTATGAGGAGCGGCTGCCTACCAGACCTCCACAACCCATTAACTGGCGTAACTCGGTACTTCATGACAAGACTGGAGTCAGATTTACTGGCTTCTGACTATCCGTAAAGACTGCCAAAGATCTACGACGATTTCCGAGGCACGGAGGAAACATCCACAGACCAACCTTGGCAAGCGTTGCTTAACCTTGAAGATAGACCCGTGCGGCTGTGACTATTTACAAGCCGTCGTACGGCGAGTATCCATCCTTACGTTGTCGAAACCTGCACAGTCCAGACAAAGCGGTTTGCCTCGTCGTTTATACCGCATACATCGAAGGATTGGAACAATTTGCCTGCTGCGGTCTTTCCGTCCGATTATAATTTGGGTATCTTCAAGACTAGAGTGAATAGGCTCTTAATAAACTAGTGCGCCTCACCATCAACGATTGCATCACTGCTTACCATCATGTGGGATTGCAGTCAAGCACGGGTTTACGGTATATAAAAAAAAATTAGCCACGAGCTCCTTAGGCTTTAGAAACAACACACCATCTAAAAAGGGGTAAATAACAAAATAGCATCCCAATTTGTCTCCGACAAGGCGCAATTACTAGCGCACAATTATTCGGTATGGCAACACTGTTACCCGACCCCTGCAATATAATCTGTGTTCGCTAATGAATTTAATTGACTCCCCGGGGACGGCAGTGTTGCCATAAATTATGATTAGTCTGTCTTTTTGTTGAATTTAATGATTTTGTGTTTGTAGTATTATATTGGAGCGTGTCTTGGATTAAATGTTTTTAGTTTGTTTGGGCATTTTTAGGTAGTTAAGATTGCCAATTGTGCCCATTGATTTAAGTTATTATAAAATGTTGTTACTATCTTGACGTAGAATGAAGTTTATTCTATTCTATTTTTTGTGTTGATATGCTTTAACTTATCTGATCACTCCAGTCTTGCCATGAAGTACCGTGTTACCCCAGCTAATGTTGTGTAATGGCTGTGGAGGTCTGGTAGGCAGCCGCTCCTCGTACAATACTGGTGTTCAGCTAAATCCTGCTTGACTGGAAGCCGACCGCATTACAGTTGGGGACACGGTGGAGCACACGGTAGAGGTGTGCCCCGCTTGGGCGAAGCACCGCCGTGTCCTTGTGAAGCCCATCGGGGGCGGCGACCTCTCGCGCCGGGCCCTGGTTCAGGCCATGGTCCGGAGTGAGGAGGGGTGGCATGCGGTCGCCTCCTTCTGCGAAGCAGTAATGCTCGTGAAGGAGGCTGCTGACCGCGAGATCCCGATCCCGATTTCCGACCACCGTAGGCTCGGGTTCGCGGACGGCGAGCACTGGGTAGCTCGCCGTCCGGCAGTCTGGAAATAATCTGGACCGAGCCCAGTCGTCAACGGCGCGTTCTGTTCCACGCGCGCCTCAAGGAGATGTCAGCAAACTGTAGGGGTCCGACAGGGCCGAAGCCTCTGGGGAACGCGTGGTATTCCGAAAGGTTGACACCGAGTTCCCCCCAGATCATAGGCAACGAAGGAACGGGGTAGGGGTTTAGTCAGTAAGAGTCTGACACGCCCTCCCGCTCCGCCCAAGAGCTTGAGAAGCCATTCTGATGATTCCCCTACTAGAAAAAAAAAAAATAGTTGAAGAAAAGGCTAGGCAGATGATGATGATGCTTTGTCTTATTCGGGTTGATGTGTTCCGCGGATCTTTCCACACCTTGTAGGTAGGTACTATAATTTTTTCAGATTACAGCCTTCGGCATTTTTTGTTGTTGAACTTATTCAGTTGTTCTTGTACACTACACTACTATGTTTAATGGTCTACAGGGTCTTCTCATACCTACCTGTATATTAACATTCAGCATCACGTTCCATCTTCTTCTACCTGTTCACATATGGACTTAATGACTGCATCTGTGGACATTGTGTTGTTGTAGTGGCATTGCGGCGGCTGAATACTGGGCCAGGCAAGGTGTTTAAGTAGTTTTGTCATGGACACGCTAAGATGAAGAACATCCGGTAACTCGCACTGAACTTGTGTGTCCCCGTCGTATAGTAATAGTTAAAAAGCTGCATAATGATGATTTTTAGATACAATTTCACACGATCCATTTTTCACAAACACAACCAAAACAAAGGTTATCTAAAAATACACAAAACAGCGCGCAATTTTACGCTTAATTTGCAATAACGCGGCCCGACCCCAGGGTTATTACAGCATATGTCTAAGCGCGCGTATAATTATCCGCAATCAACTGCGGATCATCCCTAGTGATTTGATGTCCCCTCTCTAGTACAGGTGATGTGACAAATTGGGCATTGCAATATGATATGTGAAGGGGTTCCTTGCGTACTGCAGTACACGAAGAACACAAAGGGCAACTGAAGGAACACGGATGTGTTTTAATTTTAGCGCTTTTACTCCACGCAGAGCGAACGAAGTAGATACTTCACTTGTTCCGCTCTGCGCACAGTTTTGATTTGAAGATTTCACTAAAACTTAACAAAAGGGGTTTGGAAAAAAATATGTTAGAGGATCTGGTTTTGAAATACCATTTTTTTTTTAATTATAGATTCTTATTGTTTACTAGCTGACCCCTGGGGTTCAAAGTCTGGTTTTATTTTACATAGGAGTACATGGGCACTTATAAAACGTCAAAACACTAGTGCACGTTTCCAAATTGGTCGTTTCCTATGGAAAAGAACCGGCAAGAAACTCCATGATCATATGACAGTGAAAATACTGCATATGTCTAAGCGCGCGTATAATTATCCGCAATCAACTGCGGATCATCCCTAGTGATTTGATGTCCCCTCTCTAGTGAGTACAGGTGATGTGACAAATGTATATTGGGCATTGTAAAATGATATGTGAAGGGGTTCTTGCAACGCGGGATTGTTTGGAAGAGTTACTACAGCCCTAGAACGCAAAGGATAACTGAAGGAACACGGATGAATTTTAGTTTTAGTTAGCGCATTCCTGCGCAAGCAGATGTAGTTACTCAGATACCCGCGAAACGAGACACAATAGTAAAACAATAACAGCGCGGTCTCTTATGACCGGTTGGGGATTCAAACGTTAATATTCATATGCGCGGGAATCGGATCCGAAGCGTATATTTATACCAATTTTATTTAAGTTATTAAGTTGTTTGTTTTAGTTTTTATTTGTTAGTTAGTCGTATATTTAGTTTATTAAATTGACCCACGTCTTCGGTTTAGTTTTCTTCTTACTGTTTCGCTCCCATGCGTCGTAGTACTTAGTCCAACAATTAAATAAGTTTTCAATTCGAACCAGTAGTTCATAAGATTAAATCGCAAACAAACAAAAAAAGCCGCTTCCGTTTCATAAAATTAGTGTGTATCTACACTTTACTTAAATTTTATTCTAGTTTTTACTGTCCCACAGCTGGGCAAAGTTTTCACCAAAGTCATCAAACATTCTTGTCCCGCGCAGCCATTTTTAACCAGCCCTCGAGAATCGCAATACCTACACATCCAAATCATCTCTTTCTCGCAAAACTTCTCGAAACAATGAATGAGGTCGGTAATTTTGTGAATGAACTGTAAAAGGAAGACCCTTTTTTTTGGTTGGAAAATTATCAATTATCCAATGACTTCTCCCGCTCTACGGCAGAGCAGGAAGGCGTGTCAGACTTTTACTGACTAAAATGTAGCTATTCTGTGCTAAAACCAACTCCTATGTTTCTTCTTTGCCTTGCGTTCCAGGGCCCCGGGTTTTCCTGTCAGAAGCGAACCCATATCCTCAGAAGGCTTCGACCCTGCTGAGCTCTTAGAGCGTTTCGGACGCCGATACGATATCGGGGTAAGTAAAATGTATGAAATATGTACCTGCCTTTTATATTGTCCGGCACGATGTCGGATATCGGAGCACGGCATTTCATACATTTTACTTACTCCGATATCGTATCGGCGTCCGACACCGATATCGGATCGGAAAATGTGAAAACGGTCTTACGGTTTTGCTGATATATCCTTGAGGCGCTTGTAGAACACAACGTATCGTCGACTAGCTTTAGCCCGCAGCTTCGCCCGCGTACATAAATATAGCCTATGTCACTCAGGAATACAGCAGCTTTCTATTGGTGAAAAAATTTTAGCAATCGGACCAGTACTTCCACAGATTACCTCATACAAACAAAAAAACAAACTTTACCTCTTTATTATATTAGTGTAGATGACTTGGGTTCGGCCCAGAATGCCCCCAGACGGCTGGATGGTGAGCTACTAATTTCTCGCCGTCTACAAACCCACGCCTACGGTGGCTGAATATCGGGATCGGGATCCCGGTGGCTGGGGCGTGAGGGCCGCCCTCTCACAAGCGGCCGCCCCCTTCGAAAGAAAATTCACCTGTGTCTGATACACCGTTTATACTAGCACAGCCACAAACGTTCATTTAGTCTCAAATAATAGGTACAGTACGGCCGTTATAAGTTGGCGAGTCTGAAGTTAGGCTTTGCGAAGTTTAACGCTTGAAACCTCGTAAGTACATATCGATAAAGGTTTAAAAAAAATAAGTACATACCAATAACAGTTTTTAACGGCAATAACAACTGCAATTTGCAGTTAATTTTTTTAAAACCTTTACTTTTGTACAAGTTTTCAATTGCTAAAATTCGCAGAACCCAACTACAGTGGCCTTACCATGAGTTTGAAAAAACGTTCTCGCTATCGAAAACTATAGCTTTGTCTCTTTCACGTGCACCACAATGACAGGGACAAAGCGATAGTTTTCGATAGCGAGAACGTTTTTACAAACTCATGGTAAGGCTACAGACTCGCCAAGTTATAACTGCCGTACTGTAGATAGCGTTTTATTGTACCTACACTACAACATTATTACTATGTTCGGTAGAGAAGGTAAAACGTATTTGTCTTTAAGAAAATAAAGATTGTTATCATTATCACAGATGCAATCAATTCTCGTATGTATAGTCTTATCTCCTCATGTAAGTCTTGTATTCAAATTACATTCTACCAAGTATTTGATACCTACTTACGTTGTTTCTCACTCACATAGTCAAATAAGGTGTACAACGCCATCTATGCTTGATATGAGTTACTAATGCAATGTTAAAGTAATTACAACATCTACTAGATGGCACTAAATTCAAGTAGCTATTTTAGAGTGGAGCAACTCCGTAAAAATATGTCGATATTTTATGTAAATGTCAAGGAGATGTTCTTTTTTAAAAAATAATTATGATTTGACCGTGTTGTTCACTGCGCACCCTCATTTTCGAACGCCGGGAACCGTGAGCTGGAGGATTCAATCGTTATTTATAATCGTTCGAGGAGGATTTAAGGAGTGATCCTATGTCTTCTAGCTGAGACAGAGGTCATCGAAAATAGTCACCAGTAGACACAAATAATTATACACATCAATATATTTTGTCGTCATTTATTCATAAAGACAATTCAATAAATGAACGCACTAAATTACAATAATTTTGAGATATGTCACTTAAATATTAATCGGTGGTGATTATTATGGTTTTATTATAATATTATTACAATAATTTTGGTGTTTCATATTTTATTCGTCCTAAAAAGTGAGTTTTCGAATTTATGTTCATGAAGAATCATTCTTAAAGGTTTAAAACCTTGATAAAAGAGTTAGAGAGGGACAATAAACCCGTAATCTCACCACCTTTGCGTTATAATTATGTATATAATAAGCTACAATACTCGCTATTGATATAGATCAGTTACTGGAAGACAAATCGTATGGCTTTTAATATTTTAGTACAATATCATTTAATACAAATGCACCGATATGTACGTTATGCTACCAAACTATTGAGGAAAAAAATCTACAGGAGTACAATACAAAATATTAGGAAAATAGAATTATACTTTATTTATTTTCTCATCTAGTAGAAAAAGTTTTCAGAAACATTAGAATTCTTAAAATGAATTTAATTTATTTTATTAGATAGTTAGAGCCCGACCAACATTGGCTTTATCCGACATTTTCTTCGTAATTATTATTATCATCTGTGTTTCTTCTTTTTAACTATGTTTTTGTGCAAAAAATAAATCATCTAAGTCGGGTAAAAATGGCGTTGCTGTTTGCTGTGCGTATAAAAATTAGGAACCCACCTTTTCAAGCTTCTGTTAGCCTCTTCGAGCCCAAAACGATCTCAAGTCGAGCTCTACATAAGAGTAAAATCTTTGAAGATGAAACAGTGCTATTCAAATCGTAAAATTCGAAAAGTGGCTTACTTAGTCAAGAAATATATACATTACAGTAGTATGAGAGAAGCTATTGTAATGTAGTATAATAAATATGTCAAAAAATTTAAATACACAAAAAAAGCAAGGAGCTGTTGTCAAACAAAAGCTATGTACAGCTAAGCGATTACAAGGGACTATAAGACTAACTTAGACTAGCCCTAACTCCATAAAAATTATAACTTATGATACAACAATGATCACAAACGCATTTCCACATTAACTTATGCATTATTGATAAACGATATGTGTATTAATTGATGAGTATTAGTAGTAAATAATATAAAGTCTCTCGACTTTAACATTGAAGCGTAACACACAGCGAATCTTAACTAGCAAAACTTGGTACTAGTGTCCGAGATTATAATACCATTAAAAAATATCTCCATTACTCTAAAATATGCCTTTCTTATACAACTTAAACACTAAAAGGTTATATTTTTAAAATATACGCCTATTCTATGCAAGCTGTAGAAAACTAAAACCTTTAGAAAAAAGTATAGTATGGAAGATTGTAGAGGTAGTTCGACAATGGATATTCTGAGTTGAAAAAACTTACGAAACGCAGATTGATACTATTATTTATCTTACAAATAAATGTAAATTTACACACTAAAAGTCGCCGTTAGCAGTAAAACTATACACAAAAGATCCTTTACAATCTAAAAAGTAATATAATTTGTATCTATACATGTTTACTTAAATTTAATCTTGCCTAAAACTATAAAAACACTAGTGGAGACCAAGTTTTGCGCACAAATACAACATCTATTCAGCCACATTGTCGTAACGACGGCGTCCAATAAAAACGTATTTATTGCTTGTACACGTAATGACGATAGTAGTATAAAACTACACCGCAAACAATCACAAATTAATATATTTTTTATTATAATTACAATGATATTTTTAATTAAAAAGTATATGTTATTATCCTTTGATATGTATTTATGAATAATGATCGATTAAACTATGATTACATGTTTAAATAATTCGAGTCCTTTAACTTAGTGTATGATTTATATGGGCCTAGTCGGGATTAGTTCTTAAAAATAAGAGATTTATTTTTGCTTATTTTAACGTTTTGCAAAATGGTCAATTAAGTTTTGAGCACTGTTCTCACTAGCAGCAATGCGGACATTTTTTTGAATTTCCAGTGAGGATTGAATAAAGTGAATGAATGAGGAATTAAACATCCTTGTTCTTATTATATTCCCTTATGGTATCCTTTTCCTCATAGTCATTTTAAATGCTTGCTTACCTACATTGTTTCTTTTTTTATAATCTGTAGTAATTATTTTTTATATGGAGCCATATTTCAAACATTGGGCCATCTACAAATTGATTTCTTACCTTATTGTTTTATTTATTGTTTAATTGCTATTTTGCTGTACGCAAAATAGCAATTAACACAAAGAGAAAAACTAAATTAATCTTTTCACGAACATTATTTAATTAATGGTAGGTACTTGTAATAATACTATACTCATCATCAGAACTTTGTTTTTTAATCTATTTGAAGATATGAAGACTTTTTTTTGTGTGTCTGAATATTTTATAATTCTAGTGGGTAATCCCGGCTACACCCATAATAAAATTATCCTATACTATTTCTAATGATATTTCAAATTATATGTAAGCCAATTTTCTCTTTAACACATAAGTTACAATTCATAAAACTATCCTAGTTAGGTTACTTGGGGTTACATGAGGATTAAATACATTTTTACATCATACAAACCTTTAACAACACCACTTAATATTTTCTGACTATTTGGAGATTCCTTGAATACACATATCAATATATAAAACAGTTATTTGAATATTAGTTTTTTACTGTTAATATTCTAATGCCGACATATCGATAAATAATCGAGCAATCTTATCGATAAACGCGCATCACTTGATGTTGATCGAAGTGAATATTTTACGCACAATTTACGTTTTTATAATAAGTCTAAACTTTTTTTTTAGATTGTAGAATATTTTTATTTTAAGATAAAAGACATTTTGTACTTAAATACTGTTTAAGATTGAGAGAAACATCGATGAGACAAACTTTCGCCATTTTAATTCCGCCATTTTTTTTCTCATTATTTATTTCTCATTTTAATTCTCATTCATTACAAATTGACAAAAATATGACATTGTATTTAGGAATTATTCTAGAATTATTACAAAAACGTATTTTACAATAATCTCGTGACACACACTTGTGGACACATTTAGGGGAACAGCTTTTTTTAATATATTTTTTTTTTCAAATTCTTTTTTGTATATGTAGGCTTCTCATACACGTAGTAGGTAGTTTTGATATGTTATTGTATACATATTGTTTTTTTCTTAATCTTTGCTCCTCAATGATGTTTTATATTATTATAGTCCCCTAAATATGTGCATAAGTTTAAACAATGCATAATATCATTAATAAATCTCACTTGATTCTTAGTTCTTACACATAACAACAGTTTGGTCTACCGTACTAAGAATTTTAACCACTTGGCATACAAGACAATCTTAATAGATCTCACTATATCAACGATCTACTTCAAAACTGGCTTTTATAAATATTTTTTAGAAAAAAGTTTTTTTTTTTTCAAATAATATTCGAAGGAAGATTCAAATTCATAGGAAAAAAGTCATCTTTCGATTTGAAAACAATAAAAAAAGTCAAACTTAGGATAAGAAGGAAAATTTTAATTTCGTTAGAAATACACTTTCATTTAAGTGTAAAGAAGTTTACCTTGAAAAGAGAAAATATTTTAATTAGGTCAATTTGATTTTTTGCGAATTTAGAACGTACTATCTAGGTTCAATTTATCTAACATGATGAAATTTAGTAAGTATTCTTTTATTTATTATCTTCAAATCACGTACATTACTTCAAATGTCATTTTAGTTTTAATTTTACAACTGAGAATTCTACGTGGCAACAATGACTACTTGAAACCAATTCTATTTTTAAATTTAACCCAAAGAAAAAAACTACTGTCAACTTTAAACAAGTCTAAAAAAAAAAAATACAAATTCAAATTTAAATTTCAAAAATTCAAATTTCGAACCCCAAAAATGGTGATGGCCGCCTATTCCATAGTGTCATACTGTACCTTCTTGACTTTGAGATAGCGCCAGGCGGCATAGGCGCAGAGTGTAGCGGCAGTGGCCAGGGCGAGTGCGGCGCCGACCGCCACGGGGGCGGCCTCAGCACGCGCGCGAGCCGCCCGGGCGCACGCCCAGGGGGGGCCGAACTCGCCGCCGCGCTTGTACATGAACGCTTGCAGGCGCATCTCGCGAAGGTACAGCTTTGCGCGGTGGATTGTTGCGGGGCTAAAAGATATAGCAAGTTATGTAGCGCCTCGTAACATATTTTTTTACCAGTACCATCCGGACATTGACTTTGTGGATACTCAATCTTTTTGCGTTCCATAATGGTACAAAATTCACGTTAAGCGTAGTGTAGCAGTAGAAGACGTTAATGTAGTGACTATATTAAGCCGTAGGTCCCGGCTGTCATTTGTAGATCTTTGGCAATCGTTACGGATAGTTAGAAGCCAGTAAATCTAACTCCAGTCGTGCCATGAAGTACCGTGTTACCCCAGTTAATGGGTTGTGAAGGCCTGGTAGGCAGCCGCTCCTCGTAAAATACTGGTATTCAGCTAAATCTGGCTTGACTGGAAGCCGACCCCAATATAGTTGGGAAAAGGCTAGGTAGACGATGATGATGAATGAATGAATGGTACAAAATTAGTACGAGTATAGTTGGATGTGAATGAAGGTTTATTTGGAGAATTAGGTCGATTTTGAGATTGCCTCAGCATTTGACTAAGTTGGTAGAGAATGCTTACGGCATTAAGTCCGCCTGTGTACCTCTAATTTTGCTTGAAGTTTTCATAAATAAATAAAGTTAAATGCCCAATTTCCGCGATTACGTGAATATCATTTTCTTAATTTAATAATGTTCCAATAACACTAAAAACAAAACTAGTGAAAAATTTTGACATCAGGTGCCGTCTAGTGAGAAAAAGGCCACATTGGGGCTTGTAGCTTCCACCATAATTACTAAATCTACGAAACAATAATGACTGCTCTACCCTGGTAATGCAGTATTTCTTGCCTATGGACAGTTCTTTCTTTCTTTTCTCTTTTATGACTGGTTCCAGATTTAAGCTTATTTTTCCTACTAGTTCCGTACCTTAACACCCTTATCACTTCAGACCTTTTTTTTCAGGTGGGGAATCATCAGAATGACTTCTCCAACTCTTGGGTTGAGCGGTGGGCGTATCAGACTTTTACTGACTAAGCCCCCCCGTTTCTTCTTTGCCTTTGATCTGGGGACACCGAGCTTACCTTTCGGAATTCCGATCCATGTCCCCAGTTCCCCATAACCTAAGTTAGAATAATTACCTATTTACACCACTTGCTCGATAATTCCCTATTATGCGTCATGTAACCTGCACTTAACGCAAGTAATTATCACCTAGAGAGATGATGCAGTATGGCCGATCTTTAGGGGATAATGAGATATTTTGAATTTAGAACGTCAAATACCATTATTTTGAAAAAAAGACGCCTTCTGTGAATTGAAATGCACGAGTATGCGCATCAAACAAATTTATTCAAAAACCATACTGGCCACCAACACACAACCATACGGGCAACAAAAGAAAGAATAAAAAATGTGATTACTGAGGAAAAGGCTAGGGAGGTTCTAAAAAAGAGTAACGATAGTTGGAGTTGTAAATTTGATTTATTTCTAATTTCGAAACATGTTGAGTGATTGTTAAGATTAACTTGTATATAACACTCTATATTTTTATATATAATTTAATTTAGTAAATTCACTTCTAATTATCTCACAGATGGAGTAAAAAGTAGAGTATCCAACACGGGGATAAAGCTGTCTTTGTCTTGGGCGGCTTGAATTCCTCACTTCACTCAGGTTTCTCTATTAACTCAGTTAATTCTATAAACCCCTCACCGACGTTCGGGATTAAAACTTAACAACCTTCGTTTCGTTCGGAATTCAACATGTCCGCCCTCGCCTTAAAGACACTGCTTTATCTCCTAGTCACATAATCTACTATTAACCTTCTGTACCGACGTCTATGACACCAAATAACAAGAAATTAAAATTCAAAACCCAGCATCGCGCTATCACTGTTCTCCACGCGATTAGGGCATGTACAAGAGTCCAAAAACAACTATCGGGCAGTTGCTCGCACCAGACACAACAACACCCTGGTCTGACGAAGCTGCTTTCTTAACGCAGGTACCGCAAACCTCTAACCTCCTAGAACCAAAAATACAGTTAGCATTAGCATTATCGGCCTTGTAATGTTCCCACTGTTGGGACTCAGGCCTCCTCTCTAGGAGAGGGAACGAGCAAGTGCGGATTGGTCACATGTTATTGAATTTTTGGTTCTAGGTCATGCCGGTTTCCTCACGATGTTTTCCTTCACCGTTTTGAATGCAGCGGTGATGAAATAAATTAGACATAGTAATTCGCATGGCTGGGTTTCAACCCACGAGCTGCAACTTGTAAGTCGAGGCAATTACTTCTGGGCCACCACTGCTTTCGAAGAGAGTGGAGTTATAATTAATTATTTACAATTTCAAAATAGAAATCATTGCATAATTTATCCCGCTATAAGGCGGAATGAGAAGATAGCTAGCCTAGACCAGTCAAAACACCCATCTAGTCTGACGAACCTCCCTTTCCAACGCAAACCGCAAACTCCTAAAATCAAGAATACACAGCATGGCTGGCATCTTCCTCCGCCAACTCAATAACTGTCCTATAACCTATGTTTCGACTGAAATAATGATGATGACGTCCAAGGGAAAGAAGAGTTACCTATAATTAATCATTTCAAAAGAAAAATCATTGCATAATTTATATGGTGCTAAGGCGGAATGAGCGGGTAGTTAAGACACAACACTCATCTACCTGAAGGCCTAAGATCCCTTTACAACGTACGTTGATACCACATACCTCTAACCTCCTAGTCGGCGGAAGCTCTTTCTTCAAACCTCCTAAAATAAGAATATTCAATCATAACTTACTTGGCATCTTCCACCGCCAACTCAATAACTGTCTCCTCAGGGCATGTGTATGCGCGGGGAACAGTTTAGGGATAAAATGTCCAAAAGACGACACTTTTCGACTGAAATGATGATGATGACGTTCGAGAGAGAGAGACGAGTTATAATTAATGATTTACCGTTTCATAAGAAAAATCATTGCATAATTTATACGGTTCTAAGGCGGACATTAAGGTGAGAACTTGAGAAGGCAGTTGCCGGACCAAACACCAAACCTATAGTTGAAGGAATCTCCCTCTCCAACGCAGACTACCGCAAACTCCTAGAACCTAGAATACACAATCATAACTCACTTGGCATCTTCCTCCGCCAACTCAATAACCGTCTCCCCAGGGCATGTGTAAGACTTGCCGGCGGGAGTAAGTAACAGACGTTCAGAGATAAAAAGTCATTATGCATTCGTTATGGCGTTACTTGGGGGAGGCCTATGTAGATTAGACGACGCTTTTTGACTGAAATGATGATGACGTCCAAGAGAGAAATGAGAGATACCTATTATTAATGATTTACCACTTTGAAAGAAAAATCATTGCATAATTTATACGGTTCTAAGGCGGAGACTAAGGTGAGAAGGCAGTTTCCGGACCAAAAACCACGCCTATAGTTGAAGGAACGTCCCTTTCCAACGCAGATTACTGCTAATTTCTAAAACCAAGAATACACAATTGGCTGGATGAATCTCCCTCTCCTACGCAGGTACCGCAAACCTCTAAACTCCTAAAAACAAGAATATTCAATCATAACTTACTTGGCATCTTCCTCCGCCAACTTAATAACTGTCTCCTTAGGGCATGTCTAAGACTTGCCGACGGGCGTGGGTATCGTTCAGAGATAAAGTGTCCAAAAAACAACGGTTTTCGACTGAGATGATGATGATGATGAAGTCCAAGAGAGAGACGGGTTATAATTAATGATTTGCCATTTCAAAAGAAAAATCATTGCATAATTTTTTTACTAAGGTGGAATGAGAGGGCAGTTGTCCGGATCAAACACAACCCCCATCTGACTGAAGGAACCTCCCTTTCCAACGTGTCTGCGTTGCAAAGGGAGGTTCCGTACCGCAACTCCTAGAACCAAGAATACATAATCATAACTTACTTGGCATCTTCCTCCGCCAACTCAATAACTGTCTCCTCAGGGCAGGTGTAGGACTTGCCGACGGGCGTAGGGAATAGCAGTTCCCTGGAGTCGGTGCTGAGGGTGACCTTTCGACCCTGGTTGGCGGCGTGTTCCAGTATGCGGGCGCTGGAGTTGTATGTGAGGCGGAGGCTGTCGGCGTACCAGCGTTCTCCTCCTGGGGTCTGGAAGGAGGAAGTAAGGGTTTGAACCAGTTTTTATTGAATGGTAACTATTTTGCTCAGCTTTCTCGTACACACCAAGGTTTGCTGGGAGGAAACTCATCGTTCAGTTAAGCTCGGCTGTGTACATGAGGGGTCTAACCACTGTATGTAATAATTAGTTTTGTGTAGAATAAAAAAATAAGAGAAACATATCCGGGATATCATGTAATGCTAATGCAAAGATGACATTATGGCTCCGAAACTTGGTCGCTCACAATGGGCTTCATCAGAAGGTTTGATGATTTTTATAATACTTTGAGTTTCCTTTCATCATCAGAAATGATGATCAAGAGAACCAAGGTTATTATACCGATATAGCCCGAAGAATCGCCAAACTTAGTGGCGTATTGGGCAAATTTCGTAATTGGACGAAAATACAGCTTTGACCAATATCAAATTTTTCGACTTGACCAATGTCGTTCAACCCAAAATTTCACGCTATTAGTTCCAGTAGTTTCGGCTGTGCCTTGATATATCAGGCAGTCAGTTTCTCTTTATATATTTCTAGATGATAATGGTATTAATTTAAAGCACTTACTTTAGAAAACGAGAACTCCAGCGCGAAGTCTTTGAAGGTCAACAGCAGTGTTTCCGCATCGCTCTCCTTACACACGCCGGCTACATTGGCGTTGTTCGGGACAAACGTGTTGGCATCCTGGAAATTAAAAATAACAAGTAATGTAAAATTGTAGCGATATCTATAGGAACTAAAAAAAAAATATTCAGCGTCGCGCAATGAGCGTTTTTCACGCTACTAGAAAATATATAACAGCCTCAAAATCCCAACGCTGCACTGGGGCAGTTGCACGGATCAGACATAACACCCGTCTAGTTGAAAAATCCTCCCATATCAACGGAGGTTTGCTTGACTTTTCAGGAGTCAGGGCCCGAGTCCATAGCTTACTAGCACACTGCACTTGATTGAATGACCCTCTAGAATCAACTAGACAACCTTATTTACACTTTGTTCAATAACCCTCTAGATTTAACTAGACAAATCTATTTACACTTTGATGAATAACCCTTTACAATTCTAACATTCCTATTATTTAAACTAGTTTATTAACCTTCCCTATTTGCAGCTACATAGTTTTAGCGATCGACCCTAATTTTATTATACAACTTAATATTAAGAACTTAGGGTAACATCCCAAATCCCACTGTGTTACTGACCGCAACAGTGGTCAAAGTAGATACATTTCCTAAACAAGTTATCTGTCCAACAAGTTAAAAAACATAGTGTTTACTTACTAAGTTTTGTGAGCAATTACTCTCAAAACTTGGTAGATTATAAGTCTAAGGGCCTGTTTCACAATGTCCGAGTAGGCACTACTCACTGAATAAATTCAAAAATGGAACAGAATTTGTATGAAATTATCTGCCAAGTAAGATACTCGAAACTTAATCATAGGTGGTGAAACAGGCCCTAAGGGCCTATTGCACCACCTATGATTAAGTTTCGCCCTAAAACTAAGTTTCTATAGGCATTATATACACCCCTAATATATACTGCAAAGTTTATCAATGTCTGTCCAGTTGTAGCCTCTGAACTGAGCACACCAACAACACTGTCAAAACACACCATATAGATATGAACATACTGCACTTTGTTGAACAATCCTCTAGAATCAAATAAATAACCCTATTTGCACTTTATTCAACAACCCTATTAGCACTTTGTTCAATAACCGTCTAGAAGTCTAGAGTTAACTAGACATCCCTATTTACAATTTGTTGAATGTCACTTTACAGTTTTAACATTCCTATGTTGATTGAACATACTCATCATCATCATCTACCTAGCCTTTTCCCAACTATATTGGGGTCGGCTTCCAGTCAAGCCGGATTTAGCTGAATACCAGTATTTTACGAGGAGCGGCTGCCTGCCAGACCTTCACAACCCAATAACTGATTCAACATACTGATTGACCTTAATTTTATTAGACAGACATCATCTTACATCCCAACATTCTACCTATTTCCACACAAAACTGGGTAGACTAGTCTTAAACTAAGTTTCTCTAGACATATTATCTTAAACAAAGCCCACAATATACGCCCCTGATATTTACAGCGAAGTTTATCGCAACACGCTTATTAATTAAAACAATGCTGAACTTTAAGCTATAAGGTTAATTACTGTAAACCACCTACATGCCTCGTAGAATTTGATTTATGCGTTCAAAGTTCATATGTTAAATGTTAGTCGTAAGCTCTAATATATTGTGGAATCTTCAGGGGTAACTTTAACAACACAAGAGATAGGTACAGAAGGCAATCTATATACAAAGGACTTTCCAGCAACGAACACTAAGACACCGCTCACAGACATGATGTCTCGGACCATACGCGCTTGGACTGTGCTCGGACTGAGCGGCCGGCGTCTACCCTAGCGTGATCGCCGAGCGTAGGTGATGAAAAGTGAAGAATTTCATGTAGATAACATGAAATTTATTTCTTTACCTATTTATTTTGTGCTTCATCTATGTAAATGGGAGTCTCTTAAGTCCTAGGCTGAGAATTGTAACCATTCAAACTGTTGTAAGTCCTAGAAGCAATAAGAGTAAATTTTTAAGAACGTTACAATCCAATAAAATTATTTTATATCCTAGTTGCAATCCCTTGACAATGTATATGGTAGTATTCTCTTCGTATGAGAATCGTAAAAATGCTTTACGATAGTTTCAAGTATTGAGAGACTTGGAATAAAGGAAATAGAATCATTCGGAGAATCTTCTTGATTATTTGATAAACGACTACTACTAATACTATAAAAACTTTATCAAACGCATATTCGATAGTGATTGAAGTACTGCTCTCATCTTTGGGAAGTCTTGAGCATCAACATCGAGAATGTGTTTTAGACATTAACTAATAATCACAAGACGATCAAGACTACAAACTAATTCCGTGGTACAAACACAAAAAAAAATACATTTAAGAACAAGATTCTACGTCAACTTGAAGTAGATACCCATAGGTTTGACTTCCTTGCTAATGTCAAAATATGTGCTGTAAATTGAACAAAAACGACCTTATCTTTAGAGTAAGATCGCTGTAAGATCTAGCAAACCTGACTTTGATATGATATTAATTTCTTCTTTCGTTTCTGAGAAAAGAGTCTTGACAAACAAACAGGCGGATAACAAAATGACCCTATAAGGGTTTCATTTTTGACTGAGGCACGGAATCCCCCTAACCCACCCCGAAGAAAGATAAATATAATAAGAAAGAAAAAAGAAAATCTTCTAGTCTTAGACCGTTTCAATCAACAACCATAGCAAGTAAAGCTTTATACTCACGGCTCTTTCATTGAGTTTGGTGACGTATGATATATCTAGCAACGCGTCCACCGTCAGCAGGATGCAGGTCTCCCCGTCCCTGCCCAGCAGTCGATATGTCGCGGTGTTCAGACTTCTTTCTGTTACTGCTTCCTGCAAATTAAAAGGATATTTAGCTTTAGTATTGTTTCTTTTGACCACCACGTCAAAAAACTAACAGCGGCAACAGTTAAGTCGATGATTTCATCGTTTAAGTCTGTCGTGTAGTCATGACCGTAGCGAGCTGGACACATAAGTTAAAATAGCTTCTAACAGGCAAATTTTAGGGTAGTCGACCTCGCTACCAACTGATGCTTAATATTTTTACAATGACATGAGTTGCAGCTATTCTCAAAATAACACTGGCTCTTTCTAATTATATTTTATTTAGTAGTGGTACATAGGCAGACTGAATGCAATGAGACATTCTCTACCAGTCTACCTATGGGTTTAAAAAGACAACACTGTATTTTCTATTAATATTTTTTTACGTAGATAGTTATCAAATGACTTTTCCCACTCTTGATGACTCGGTCTCTCATCTCTTGATAGAAATATTTGATTTTACTGACTAAAACCCACCTACGGCCTACGGTTACTCTTTCGAACAATCCGCAGCAGTGAAGCCAATCCTTTGACCCTGTATTTTCTATTAATAATACTGCGTTAATAACAAGGTTATCCTATGATAATAACAATAACATGACCTCGTTATCAAGTCACACTGCAGCTTATCGTTGAGTAGCTGTCAGCAGGAAATAGCGAATGAACTGGTTTTTATTTTATTAGTTTTGACACAAAATAGGTAAAGTTATCATGAATTAAAAATAGCTTTAGCCTAATAAAAATGGCCAGTCTTGTAATTTATAACTCAAAATAGTTATGGCCCAGTAAAAGTCTTGAAAGTATTTTAATAACTAAAAATAGCTGTGGCCTGGTAAAAATGGCCAGTCTCGTACTTTAATAACTAAAAATAGGCACCGCCCTGTGATAATGGCCAGTCTTATGATTTAATAACTATTGAGTATACTTATTTTTTTTAATAAAGTATTAGCAGGCTTCACCAGTAGCTTGATTCACGTAAAATCAAACAAATCAAATATCGTTTGAAGTTTTATAGTTACACGGTACTAAAATTTTATAATTCATCTAAAAATGTTATTCAAAAATTTAAAATGATTTTATTTTACAAAGGCCTACATGGGTACTTATAAAACGTCAAAAAGTAGTGCACGATTCCAAATTGGTCGTTTTCTAAGGAGAAGAATCGGCAAGAAACTCCATGGTTACTCTTTTCAAAATACTATTGACTTAACTGGGGATGACTCATTTCGTTGTAGGTTAAAATTCAAGTAGAAAATTATGAAAGTCTTACCGTAGACCCCCCAGGCGCGACGGTGGTCTTGCTGTACTTGGTGACCCTCGGCCTCCGCGTGGACGCCTGGCTGTCGAGCTGTAGGCTCTGCACTGAGCACACCAACAACACTGCCAACACACACCGCATAGATATGAACACGCTGCACTTTGTTCAACAACCCTCTAGAGTTAACTAGGCAACCCTATTTGCACTTTGTTTAACAATCCTATTTTTGCACTTTGTTCAAAAACCCTATTTGCACTTTATTCGACAACCCTTTTTGCGCTTTGTACAACAACTCTATTTGCACTTTGTACTAAACCTATTCACTTTTTACAAAAACCGTACTTGCACTTTATTGAACAACCCTAGTTACACTTTGTTCTACAACCCTATTTCCACTTTATTCAACAACACTATTTCCACTTTATTCGACAACACTATATGCATTTTTTTAACAGCCCTATTCACAGTTTGATGAATATCCCTCTACAGTCCTAACATTCTATTTCTTAATGTACTTTCTTGATCTACTCTATTGATTGACCCTATTTTTATTAGACACTTTAATAACAGCTCTAATTTAACATCCCAAATCCCATTCTTGTGCCACTGTTCACAACACTGTTCAAAGTACATTTCCTAAACTGTTTATCTGTACAACTAGTTCAAAAACAAAGTCTTTAGAAACACTTAAATATGGTAATATTCAATTAAGTCTAGCACACTAATAGTTGGTCCACGATATATATATTTGAAAATAAATATCTAGAACACAAGCACATGATCTTAGATACTGATTGTTGTACAAGAAAGGATGGTCAAGTGCATATAATAACGTTTATTTGTCAAGAGATGGACTTTTCATGTATCGATAGCAATAAAAATATCGATATTGAAACATTCAAGTTTTAAACAATGTCAATTTCAAATAGAAATTTAATAAAAGAGAAATTCATAAATCTGAAACGTGTATTCTAAATACAAACACGGTCTTTCAACAACACAGCATTTCAACGTTATTTTCGATATTCAAACATTCAAACTTCGAACAATGTTAACCTCAAATAGAAACAAGAAAAAGAGAAATACACATACCATGGGTGGCCATATTATTAGGGACAGTACCTAAATTTCTTATATATTATCAACTTTAATTGCATTTTGCAGGTAAATGGTTGGTTGTAGGTTCGGCAAATATTTTTTATTTATAGACTTCATTGATTGAGATAATAAAACATCAAATTTGAAGTCAAAATTATAAACATATTTTTGAAAAAAAAAAGATACGTAATAAGATGGATGAATTTTGCTAGTATTTTGTGACAGCATCCATTTATCGTGGTATGCTTTCTATGCAAGTTCTGGCTTTCTGTAGCAGGTTTCTGGTATAATAGCCACTCTTTAATAAGGGCTACAATCAGCTGGTGTTATTTTTTTCACTGGCAGGAGGATCCAAATATTCACCAAATGTTGAAAAAAGTCAACAAAGTTAAAAAATATCACTTAAAAAAAATGGCGCGATCTTACAATGTTGCTTTATATCAACAATAATAATACTGATGCCAGTAATAATACGAAATAAAAAAATCTTATATAAATCCATTGGTTAGCTTAAAAAGTGAGATTTATAACTTTGTTGACTTTTTTCGAAATCATCGTATTACGTATCTTTTTTTTTTTAAATATATAAAAGAATTTAATTTAAAATTTTATGTTTTTATTAACTCCATCAATAAAGTCTATAAATAAAAAATATTAGCCGGATCTATAACCAACCATTTTTCTGCAAAATGCAATCAAATTTGATACTAATGTATGAAATTCAGGTACTGTCCCTAATAATTTGGCCACCCACTGTAAATCTGAAAACATGTATTCTAAATACAAACATGGTCTTTCAACAACAGCATTTCAACTGAACAAAAACTTATTTTTCCTACGCAGAAGACATAACATGTCACAAAACAAAATAAATGTTCTTTTCATTATGTTCGCCGCACTGTAAAGGGCATAATCTGTCTTATACACACGTCTGACCTAGATTTGTGCTTCAACGAGAAGCTTAGCGTAAGATTAATACTTTCCGTAAAAGCCCTCACATTCAGCAGCGAATTCAAAGTAAATGATTAATGATAGCCGTCTGGTTTTAGTGGAAAACATCTTTGTGTTGGAGCGTTTAATTAAATTATCAAAAATGTTGAGTCATTGGTGTTGTAATAGATTTTTTTAAAGTTTTTTTATAAGTACGTTTTTACAGGTTATAGTTAGGTACGAGAATGTAGAAAAGCTAGCTTTTGATACATGGATTCATGGGTATGGCAGTGAGCGAGTAGATTAAGGTTGTTTTACTAACACTAGTTATAAATAGGTATTTTTTTTATACTACTGACAAATTAGATCCTTAGTTATCTTAAATAAAAGTTCTGTTATTTATTAAAATTAAGATCGCACGTAGGTATTTTAATATTTTACCTCAAAGTAGTTGTGAAACAATCTGTTGGTAGTAAAAATATACCTACTGTTAGAATATTAACATTTAATATAAATAAATTTAAAAATACTCACAGAAATTTATTTTACATGGAAAATACATTACGTGTAGACTAAAACAACGAAACAACACAAATTAAAAAATAAATTTAAAAACTAAAACAGAAACTATCGATATTTTGCCGTCACAACGCGCACATCACTACGCTAGTTAGTTCATTGTGGAAAAGTTTATAGGCAGAGCGAACCACACGATTGATGGCTTATATACAACTGCTAGTCATTTAACAATTCAGTTTACGAGTTTTATCTGTAACATACATACATACCCACATATATTTTGCTATCAGTATGAGGCGTATGTGTTTTGATAGGTATAATATTTAGAAAGGAAGTGCTTTTAACAACATTCTTATCTAAATTTATAAAAAATCCCAAAAAAATAATCGTTAGCCTATCAGTTACCCGCGAAACGACACAATAGTAAGACAATAACAGCGCGGCCTCACGCTACCGGTCGGGGATTCATGAATGAAATATATTTTATGAATCTCACGGCCAATAGCATCCAGCTAGGTCTATGGAAAACTTCTAAAAGGGAATCCGAAGTCCAAAAGACAACCGAAGGTTATGAAGAATACCCCACGTCAAAAAACAACTACCTATCGCAATTTTTTCTTAAAGGAGGAGGTAATTCATCAATTATAGCTCCTCCCGCCCTAGACGCTATCATCACCATCTTCTTCTTCCTGCCCTTATCCCATATTATTTGGGGTCGGCAACATGTTTTTTTCTTCCATTCTGTCCTGTCACCCGTCATGCTATCATCAACTTCTTTCATATCAGTCCTCACACAATCCATCCATCTTTTCTTTGGTCTCCCTCTTCCTCTCCATCCACACGTAGATTCATACCTGCTTTAGCTATCATCACCATCATCAGTTCATCGCATTATCGTTTCATCTGAAAGACTTCCACTGTTGGACACAGGTCCATGAACTTCTACCTTATCCAGGAATCGTGCAACTCTGTAACTGTCTACGACTCCCGGTGTTCAGGACGTCTTCTGCAGAGACCCAACCTCACGATTTCCGCCACTTTTAGTTTATCCAATCACTATGTCATTGTTTAAATATTATGTTGACAGTTTTGGAATATAATGAAAAAAGAAAAAGAACAAAAAATCATCTCTCAAAAACTGTTCAATATATATTTTTTATATGAAGAATAATTACCAATTCAGACAGAATACATATACATAAATAAAACCTGGACTCGACAAATGAACTCCTGCATAAAATATACCACCCTGATACATTTCACTAACGAACAAAATGTCAGTTTGCTTATAAAAATAATAATATAATATTCCACAACTTTCACACAACGTCACCTAGTCTCAAGCTAAGCAGAGCTTGTGTTATGGGTACTAGATAACTGATAAACATACTTCTAAATATATATACATATTATAGATAAATTACACCCAAACACAAAACAAATGATCGTGCTCATCACACAAACATTTGTCATGGGTGAGAATCGAACCCACGACTTCCGGCATAGCAGTCAGGGTCACTAACCACTAGACCAACAGGCCAGTCGACAAAATAAAACGAAAAAACATATATTTCGTAAATGGGAGCTTGGCAAGGGTAAAAGCATTCTGAAACCTTACATGAAAGGTAAAAGCATTGCAGATTTATCTCTCTAATAAGGATTAGTCTGTCTGTCTGTCAGATACATTTTGTACACTTATTTTTTGAAATATGTTTCGGTGCTCTTACAAAAATCACGTCTCACTAAATTTTTTGCTAGCGGTTTCGCCCGCGGGAAAGTTGAGAGAATGTATATAGTCTGTTACACAGTCATACAATAGAATTCCACTGGGGACAGAATTTGGTCTTGGCCTCGTAGTTTTTTTAATTTATTCAATACAAATAAAAATCATAATCTTGTTTCTTTATAATATCTAATGACAATAATGTAATAACTATAATGTAATAACTATTGACAACTAGCTTTTACCCGCGGCTTCGCTCCCGTCAAATGACTACCCTACATATCCTACGCTACCCTACCCTACCTACCCTACACTAACCTACCTACCCTACACTACACTACCCTACACTACACTACACTACACTACCCTACCTACCCTACTTTACCTAACTTTTTTTTTAGAATTTTTCTCTCAGTAAAAACCATCATTGAACATCAAGGAACGTTTAAAAAAAAATCAGCCAAATCGGTCAAGCCGTTTTCATGTTATGTCGTGACAACGGAAAACGGGTTTCATTTTTATATAATAGAAGAGAAGATATAATAGATAATGTAATATCTAAAATTATGATTTTTTATAACATTCTCTTCAAAATTAAAACTTTGACAGAATATTTTTTTAAATTAACATGGTTAACGTTTGAATCCCCAACCGGTCCTATGAGACCGCGCTGTTATTGTTTTACTATTGTGTCTCGTTTCGCGGGTATCTGAGTAATTAAATTAATATGGTTAAGTTTTGTTGGAGATTCGTGGTGATCCTATGAACAAAAAATCCAAACTACCCTCAAATGTGATCTCTTATTGTCTTGTTTGCTGGGAGAAAACTCATTGTCAAGTTGAATCATTGTTGCTACTTGGCTGTTACCACTCGGTCACCACTGCTCAAACACTGTTTTTATATGTATAAAAACAGTGCTTCTACTAGCGGCATCGTCAATGTGAAAGTAGAAATTATAATCTTTGTTTCATAGTAAAGATGTAGCTTTCTAATGGAGGAAAAACAATTTTGAAATCGGTAAATAGTAACATACAAACAAACAAAAATCAAATCTTTCCTCCGTTTAATATTAGCCTACAAAAGCCTAATCATATATTTTGAACCCCTTATCGCCACAGCTTAGTAACAAAACCTTGTGTTTCATAATCTCTGATAGGATCTTAATGTTTCGTTCACCTGCTGATATTTTCATTCACAATATTCATTACCAAATAACTACAAAAAACGTGTTTTCTTTTTGACATTTAACTGACCTAACCTTTCTACGTAATGGAGTGACATGGGGTTAATATACTTATATGTATGAGTTAATCTATTTAATTATAAGGAGAAACTGACTGACTGATATATTAACGCACAGCCGAAATTACTTGGTCTAGGAGCGTGAAATTTTGCACAAGGCTTCCTTTTATGACGTAGGCGAGCACTCATCTTCATCTGCCTAACCTTTTCCCAACTATGTTGGGGTCGGCTTCCAGTCAAGCCGGATTTGCTGCCTACCAAACCTCCACAATTTAACCCATTAACTGGGGTAACACGGTACTTCATAGCAAGACTGGAGTCGGATTTACTGGCTTTTGATGTAGGCGAGCACTAATAATAATAATAAGCCTATTCAGAATGATAGGCAAAATGCTTTGAATAAAGTAATTATACTACAACGAAAAAATATACGAGGCAACTAATAATTCAATGAAAACATTTCTGTAACCCATCAATATGTTATTATGTGCGTCATTGAGACTTCATCAATAGAGTTTTTTATTAGTTCACCACAATGGTGTAAAGGGTCGTGTGACGTCATGCCCTGGAACGCCGCGTGAAACGAGTTTTTTCTTGCAAGCGCAACTATAACACCTCCCTAACACCTACTTTCTGTAACTTTTTGATTTATTGAAAAGTTTTACTGAGTCTTTCATACCTATTTTAGTAATATTTTTTTTATAACTGCTTACTAGTCTTATATACATACGAATAAAAAGAGTTCAAACTTATTGAATATGGTGACATAATTATCAACGCACAGCTGAAACTACTGAAGACTTTCTTTTATGATATAGGCGAGAACTAAAATGGAATTTTCAAAAAGTTCCAAAGTTATGGGGATGAAAAGTCGGAAATTCGTTTGTATGCATTATTCCTTTTTTTTCAGGAAGGGGAATCATCAGACGCCCTCCCGCTCTTGGGCGGAGCGGGAGGCATGTCAGACTCTGACTGACTAAACTCCACCCCGTTGGAGCCTTCTTTGCTTTCGGTCTGGGGGGACACGGGCTTACCTTTCGGAATTTCAGTGTTCCCCAGAGGCTTCGGCCCTGCCGGGCCTCTACAGTTTGCTGATATCTCCTTGAGGCGCGCGTGGAACAGAAAGCGCCGTTGACGACTAGGCTTGGTCCAGGTTATTACCAGACTGCCGGATGGCGAGCTACCTTGTGCTCGCCGTCCGTGAGCCCGCGCCTACGATGATCGGAAACCGGGATTGGGACCTCTGCGGCGGCGGCGTGAAAGCCCGCCCGTTCCGTCACGCGCTCGCGGTCGGCAGCCTCCTTCGCTAGCATTACTGCTTCGCAGAAGGAGGCGACCGCCTGCCACCCCTCCTCGCTCCGGACCATGGCCTGTACCAGGGCCCGGCGCGAGAGTTCGCCGCCGCCGATAGCCCCCCCTAGACACGGCGGTGCTCCGCCCAAGCGGGGCACACCTCTACCGTGTGTTTCACCGTGTACACCGGACGGTCCACACAGTGACATGCATTATGCCTTGTCAAACTTTAGGTATTTTAAACTTGGCACAAATAGTAATAAAAATACGGAATTCACGCAAACGAAGTCCCGAAAAAGTACAAGTTCATTATAAAAACTAAAAAAATCTTATGCTTGACATAACCAAACTAAGACAAACAACTCCCTTTGAACTTTTCAGACACTAGGTTACTTTCATACTTTCTCTAATTTCTAACAAAAACTTCTTCAACTTACTAGCTGAAAATCTCCAAATAAACTACCAAATCTATAAAACAATGAATGTAAAAAAATAGTTCGAACCAGTCATCAAAAACTTTCCAATTCGATAGACAAAAGTTTAAATTGACGTTCAATTTTCCATAGACCAATTAAAAGAAAGAACAATAGACCTGCGCTTCACTATTAAAACAGACAAAACAGTAACCGCCCAACAAATTAACAAAACACCTACTTTTTATTGTGAAAGGTCGAAAGTCAATTCCCGATACGACGATTGTAATAGGAAAGAACAACAAAAAAAAAGTTGTTTGTGCTGGCCACAGAGCTAGGAAAACGGGTCACTGGGCAATACGATAGTTTACTACTCGATACTAAGAGTCACAATGAGGAGCTCGTGGCTAGATAATAACAGCCGCACGGGTCGATCTTCAAGGTTAAGCTACGCGTGCCAAGGTTGGTCTGTGGATGGGTGACCATTTTAACATACCGAGATTCCTCCGTGCCTCGGAAAGCACGTTAAGCCGTAGGTCCCGGCTATCATTTGTAAATCTTTGGCAGTCGTTACGGAGAGTCAGTGGCCAGTAAATCTGCTTCCAGTCTTGCTATGAAGTACCGTGTTACCCCAGTTAATGGGCTGTGGAGGTCTGGTAGGCAGCCGCTCCTCGTAAAATATTGGTATTCAGCTAAATCCAACTTGACTGGAAGCCAACCCCAATATAGTTGAGAAAAGGCTAGGTAGAAGAAATAGAAGACTAGGAGTCACAATTTAATTTCGATACGTTCAGTTATGCTAGAGAAGGAGTCGGCTATACTGCAATAATGTTAACGATAGCCGCAACACGACATTCTCATACCCGAGCCGGTGCTAGGGCTACCTGAATTTTCTTTTACAAAGCGCTACTGAAGGACCCAGGTGAGGTTTAGTCCGCAGAGATCTGATACGCCCTCTCATTTCGCCCTAGAGTGGGAGAAGTCAATGAATGATTTATTGAGAGAAATAAAGAAAACTATCAACTCTCTGATCCGTGAAAACTCTGTCATGGGCTATAAATTTCCTCAACTTTTACTTTTCATTAATGGCGTTTGAAGAAGATACACCACATTTCAATTTCTTTGAGTAAACGGTCACTGACACGCTCGGTTTACAAATGGGAAATTCTGACAACCGTGTCTCATAGCCGCGGCTGCTAAGGTCTTTCCGTGCTCTATGGTTATAGCCAACAAACTCGATGGCTAGTCAGTCACGTGAGCCCGATTCGGTTCAGTGACGTATTTTATTAGTAACAGCATCTGAATGGATTTAACTTTACACATGATCGTGCCCTACTTTTTTCAGAATGGGAATGAGAATACACTAAATAATGTTGCTCTAGGTTGAGGAGCGGGACAGAATATCTTACTGACTAAACTCTCGTTAAATAGAACCTACATGTTTACCTATATGTTTCCAGAAGAAGATGGCGTGATAATTTGGACTCCTACCTAAAGAATTGGCCAGACGTGGCTACAGACAGAAAAGAGTGAAAGAATGGAACGGAGGCCTTTGCCTTAATGTGTGACTCCACAGGCTCATTATAATAGTAAATTATGTTTCCGAAAGCTCTAGCGAATGATATGTAAAAACCTCATAATCACATAAGAGCGGTTGTAAGAAACAACATAAAGAAACAACTACTTATTCACATATATCATATTAATTTGACATTCGAGATTCGCAGTACTAGGTCCAAAGGCTCTTTGTTTCCCGTAACCCGATTAGCCGCGGTCACGTCCACTCCGACCCGACGAACAGATTTCATTAACACCAGCTAACGAGAATCTCGATGGAACCAACTTTGTACGTGTTTTGTGAGTTAGGTGTACAAGCTTCTAGCACTAAATAGTTAGGTACAGAAGGTAATCTCATGTAGGTATGTGCTTTACTTTTCATACGTACACACGCTCGGTGATCGCGCTAGGGTAGGCGCTGGCTGCTCAGGACACTTGTCATCATCTACCTAGCCTTTTCCCAACTATATTGGGGTCGGTTTCTATTCAAACAGGATTTAGCTGAATACCAGTATTTTACACGGTACTTTATGTCAAGAATGGAGTCAGATTTACTGGCTTCATGGCTTCTGACTATCCGTAACGTCTGCCCAAGAGCTTCTAGCACAAAATAGTTAGGTACAGAAGACAATCTCATAAAGCACATACTAGGGCATGGGAACCGGTTTTTCCCGGTTCTAAAAGAACCGGGAATTCCCGGTTCTGAGGGACCCTGAAAGAACCGGTTCTATAAAACGGAGAACCGGGTGTTTCGGTTCTTTCGGTTCTCTCTTAAAATAAATTTAGAAATAATATCATCTCTATACTTAATACCTACTCTTTATGCTAAATATTAAGTTATAATCCGAATTTATAATCCAAACAGAATAAATACTGTTTTTAGGGTTCCGTAGCCAAAATGGCAAAAACGGAACCCTTATAGTTTCGTCATGTCCGTCTGTCCGTCTGTCCGTCTGTCCGTCTGTCACAGCCGATTTACTCGGAAACTATAAGTACTACAGTGATGAAATTTGATGGGAATATGTGTTGTATGAACCGCTACAAAATTATGACACTAAATAGTAAAAAAAAGAATTGGGGGTGGGGCCCCCCATACATGTAACTGAGGGATGAAAATTTTTTTTTCGATGTACATACCCGTGTGGGGTATCAATGGAAAGGTCTTTTAAAATGATATAAAGTTTTCTAAAAAACATTTTTCTTAAAGTGAACGGTTTTTGAGATATCAGCTCTCAAAGTCGTAAAAAGTATGTCCCCCCCCCTCTATTTTTATAACTACGGGGTATAAAATTCTAAAAAAAATAGAGGTGATGCATGCTAATTAACTCTTTCAACGATTTTTGGTTTGATCAAAGTATCTCTTATAGTTTTTGAGATAGGTTGATTTAACTGTAATTTTGGTTAAGTTATTGTGCTTACACTGAAAACGATGGCTGAACCTTATAAGTTTTATTTGCTGCTACGGAACCCTTTGTGCGCGAGCCCGACTCGCACTTGGCCGGTTTTTTTTCACTATACTAATAAACAACTTTATCATTTTAATATTATTGATGAATCTTTAGCAAGCTAAAGATTTTTTAAGGGATTCGGCTCCAGAATATCCCGTGACATTAAAATTTTTGACATTTAATTTGCAGCTCAGCCTTAGATAGAAAATTATGGTGGGTTACGTTACAGCATCGTAGACACTTTCAAATTGTAGATAATAGAATCTTAGGAAATATTTAGATTCATATTAGGAAAAAAAAATCACAATGCTCATCCTCTCTTACTTTCTCTCCCGCCACTTCGCGATATAGATTTCATCACTTGTAGACCCTTTTTCACTTTATTCAATGAAAACATTCAAATCATAAACATTTTTTATCTTCACATTATCAAGAATACAAATTTTGAATAATCTATCAATTGACTTTAGTCACCAAACGACATCAGTCGAGGTTGATTTAGTATAGAAATCTACCTTAGGGCGACGGGTTTCTAGTACAATCACGATTACTCACATTTTTTGCGCTAGCGACCTAAGATAGGCTAGTTCCTATTATATTTGACGAGAAGAACCATTTCCCGCAGCGCAATTTTCCCCTCCCGGTACATTTTGAATTTTCACCAATTTTTTTTTTCAAAATTTTTATTTTTAAAACCTTTAGTCTTTTTCGATTTCTTTTTTGGATCTAACTTCCCAACCCACTGGGCCTACATTCTAGCTTGCATTACTCGATCCCCAAATTAGGTTCAGTTTCCCAAGTTATAATTATTCATCAAAAATTCCGGTTTTCCGAAGAAAAACCGAAATTTTCTATGGCTATAAAATAATTTGGTTGGCTAGGGCTCGTGAAGACGCGTCTATTGACACCTCGTACGCGAGTCTAGCTCAACTACAACGCGTGAAAATTCACGGGGGGAAAAAAAACCCGAAAGAACCGAAAAAACCGGGTACCCGGTTCTGGCTTGAGTTTGGAACCGAAAGGACCGGTTCCCAAAATAGGGCCGGTTCTCGATGCCCTAGCACATACATGTGCTTTACTTTTCATACCTATGCTCGACGATCGCACTAAACCACTGGGCTCAGTTCAAGAGCACATGATCTGAGACATCGTGTCTGTGTGCGGGGTCTATGTATGCGTTTCTCGAGCGTGCTTTGTATATTATTATAGAACTCGGTCACATTAACTTGACGCTTGGCGTCGATGAAATAATGTCCAAAAACCATATAACAACAACAGAGAACTAGCTAAATTATCGACGCGCGTTTCAATAACAAAGATTCTGACCATACCTGACACTTGCCGGGCGAGCTGAGGGAATGCAGTGGGAAAGCGGGGGTGTTCGCATTTCAGAGATGCGTCAAGTTAATGTATGCCAAGTTTCATCCAAATCCGTATAGCAGTTTAAAAAAAGCCACCACACACACCAACTCACAATCGCATTCGAAATATTTTCCTATAGCCAGAAGAATCGTTAACACTCAACTCAAACTATGAATTGCAAATGAAAACCAATGAAAAATTCAGCAGCAACTAACCAGAATACTGCCAGAAACTAGTCCCTTGTTTCATTAACCGTTCCAAAATTAATTGACGCAAATGGTTGCGGTAACCACAGTTATAACGGGTTTGGCAACCGCGCCAACCACTCGCTCGCTTACCCATTCATTCTCATAGCTTTCAACCACATTTTCACTCAGCTTAGTGAATGAACTGTTTGTAGTGAGTGTGGATTTGACAGTTCGTTTAGTAGTTTAGAAACAGGTAACAACATCACTTTTAATAAAGGAGTAGTTGAGGTAAATTTTGTTCAGAGAAATCTGGTTCAGTTAGACCTTTTTTTTGTGGTTTTTCATCAAATAACCTCTTATTATATTTATAGGCCTCCCACAAGGTGGACCGACGACCTGGCGAGGGTCGCAGGAATACGATGGATGCGAGACGCACAGGACCGGTAGCTGTGGCGACGCTTGGGGGAGGCCTATGTTCAGCAGTGGACGCCTTTTGGCTGAGATGATGATGATGAACCTCTTATTTATAGGTACTCTTCAAGCATTGAAATGACATGAAAGACTTTTAGATCTTTTGCTGACAACTCTTCGACACGTGCGTGAAGCTCTACGTGCCGTCTATGACGCGGTTCAGCCCATACAGGACGGCGAGCTACCCATTGCTTGCCGTCCGCAAGCCTACGCCTACGATGGCCAAGGATCGCCCTGTGACTACCAAAGCCCTGGGGCGTTTGCGTGGGTCTTATATGTGCGGCTGTATGTATTTGTTTTGTTGTTAAATAATAGTAATTCTCCGTTTAAGCTCATATTTTGACACTCGAAAAAAAACCTACAAGGTACTTCTCTTTGACCAAGAATCCTGAAATTTGGCATGACGAAATGTCTCAAAGCACAAATAAAGGAAAAATCTATTATAGACTAGCTTTTTACCGCGACTTCGCTCCCGTCAAATGACTACCCTACCTATCCTACGCTACCCTACCCTACCTACCCTAACTATCCTTCACTACACTACCCTACCTACCTCACTTTACCTAACTTTTTTTTTATTATTTGAATTTTTCTCGCCGTCTCTCGTCAAAGATGGTTTTTAACCATCTTTGAACTTCAACGAACATTAAAAAAATGAATTGGCCAAATTGGTCCACATGTTGTTGAGTTATGCGCTTACCAACACATTTTGCGATTCATTTTTATATGTATTATTATAGATACACCTACTACCGAATAATAAACTTATTTTAAACGATTTAGTTCTTTTTACATTGAAGTCGCTAGTATAATTTTTGTAAGAAGTTTTTTTTACACATTTTCCTCGTTTTCACGCTCATACCTTCTGAACAGTTTAGAGCATTAAATGAAAACGTGCCTGAACATAAACAGGGTTGCTTGGTATGAAAATGGCCGAAACTGGAAAGGTTTCGACCGTTATTTTTTATTATTTCAGGTTATGATTACTGTCTGTCGTGTTCAAGCCTTCCGTGGCGAAATTCTGAGAACGGTGTTAGGAAATCATTTGGTCATTCACCCTTTAGTGGTAATTTTCTAGTGTAACAATAACTACTGAAATTGTGAGGCTTCATTTAAATCATTAATTTAAGTAATTTTAATATTACGTAACCAAACGGCTGGGTTGGGCTTTTCTTTTTGACCAAAGAATAGCAATCTATTCAACGATAACACTGGATCTTAGGAGCTTATCTATATACCTCGAGCCAGAGAAATAGTTCTCACCAATGATGATTGCTGAGCCAACTGCCTATACCGACCCTTTTTAGAAAGGCCATCGTAAGTTACAATTTGTATTGAATGGGTGTTTTCTCCCCTAATTAAAAAGTATAGTCAACCGCATGCACACAGACCACTGGGCAAGCGTCGCCACGTAGTGGGTTCCCGCAGAGCCGTCGTGTCCGGCTAGGAAGAGGTGGCTGGCACCGCGAGTACTGATTTGAGACGGCGCGGGAGAAGAATTTCTGGAAGGACTTGGGAAGACCTTTGCTCAGCAGAGGGACGGTACGTAAGGGTTTTATTTTAGTTGGAAAATCATCTAATGACTTCTGCCACTCCGGGCAGAGCGGTTCATTTCCAGGACCCCGGTGTTCATGGGACAGTAAGGGCGGAAAAAGAAAAAAAAATAAAAGCGCGGAATGACTTCCATTTTTTTTAAATAATGTAAAATTGATTAGTAAGTGAGTACCTAATAACATGTTGCCATAAATTAAATACTTTTCGACTACTAAAGGATCCTTTCAACCAAAAAGCGCAAACAGTCTTCCTCAAAAGCCTCGATACAATGTAACATAAAAAATAAAAAAAAGTTTCAGTCATTATTCCCAGAACGGTAAAACTTAGACTGTATCCATTGTAATAATTCTGAAACTAAAGTTGTACAATGTCATTTTATAGCTGGAAGCAAGCTGGAAGCTTAATATTATTCCTGAGATGAAATAAGTTTAATGTCAAAAGGCTGACTATGTTTTTATGCTGATTAGTTTTCCTGACTGCTAACGTTTCGAGACCTATGCCATTAGGTAGCTACGTCTTCTAAGTTACGTAGTAACTATTTAGTAATCTGTGGCTATGTATCTACCTGCGACCTTTACTTAACGTTTGAATCCCCAACCGGTCCAATGAGACCGCGCTGTTATTGTTTTACTATTGTGTCTCGTTTCGCGGGTATCTGAGTAACTACAAGGACTATACGAGGTAATCACGAGTTTTATAATGCGCAAAAGTATATAATGTATGTACACGCTGTAAATAGAATCAGAAAAATATATGTTATTTTTCAGGATAAATGCTAGACAGATAGTGTGCTCAAGTTCAAAAAATAAAACAGTTAATTTAGTATGATTAAATAGAAACACGAAGTGTGGACAGTGTAGCCCTGTAACACAAGAGACAACCAATCAACACAGGTGAGTTTTAGTAACTAAAAGTCTGATAATCCCTCTCTACCCAGAATAGAAGAAATTATTAGATACCTAATTTCCCACTTCAAAAAATAGAGATTGAGTGTTCGACTAATAAGATAAAAAAGATATTTAAAAAACCTAACCATAATTGCTATTGTCCCTAAAATGAAAGGTTTATTTAGGTCCAAAGAACAACAAAATTTTAGAATTTTCCCTCGAGAGGCAATAAAACCCGAATTAGTACTCAATTCCTACAAAATCTACGTCATCACACCTCTAAAAATAACACAGACTTCGTCACAAGCTCAATGCTCTCGAAATAAACCAACAAAAATAGCAGTTTAGAACGGAGGGATAAAAATAACCTCTTCGAATTTAATTGGGGCTTATTTTTAAAACGGCTGCTCAACGAAACCCACGTAGCTACACGGAAAGTCTCGTGTAGCACTAAGGCTTAGGCCTCTTTTACACGGAACGTTTTTCTAACCGTACCGTGTACAAGAAAGAGGCCATAGACTGCGATGTAACAAAACTGATGAGACACGGCGCCGCGCCGTAGCGCCGCCGCTTGTGTCAACAATCTCTCTCAGTGATCCATACAACACTGCGCGCCGTGGCTATGTACGGCGAAAAAAGCCGTGTACAAGAGACCTTTATAGGAACTGTCCGCGGACGCGTAGCTTCATGGACGCGTATTCGTCATTATACCTAAAAAACCTGTCGTGAAGCTGTCTATACTTGTGCACTTTGTGGTGAACAAGGCCACCAGTGGATGCTGTGCGAAATCCACGCCTGTTTCCTTCAGTTGCTCTTAGCATTAGCCAAGAGTTTCTTTTCAGAGTCAGAAGTCAGTTCAGAAATCATTGGATGATTGCTGCAAGAAAATTCATTGCCGAGTTACAGCCTGTCCAGATGAGGCGTATTACGCGCGAGTCCACTCGCGCGTTTCAATTTCTGAATGAGAAAACGCGCGTAGGAATCTAGACGGGACATATGTAGCTCTAGTATCTCGGATACGCGCGGATATCTGGACAGGCTCTTAAGCTCGCCTTTGTACATGAACAATAAATATCACCATGTTGTTTGTAATAATTTTTTGTGTATAATAAAGAATTAAGAAGATACCTAATTATAATGTATCCGATATTCTCTTCTCATATGACGTGTTGCGAGAATTTAAGACCGTGTGAGGTCATCATGGAAATTCGAGTGACGTATGAGGCTGTATGTCGTACGCCTAAGCTGAATGGAGTCGTGTCTTTGCCTGACAGTTGTTGACTGATCACCACAGATTTTTGTGCGGCTATTCTTAGTATGTTATTGAGAGAATGTCTCGTCACACGGAAATATTATTTTAGGAACCTGTCTACATTATGTACCTAACCTACCCACGCTTTTTCCTTTTCCCTTGGGTGTAGGCAAAAGCTGCGGGAAGCCTCCTGTAATTCTTACATAATGTAAGTGAAATTCTATCTAATATTGTGTAATACATTTTTGAAAGGTGGAAAATTGATACTATTATTGATGGTTGAAGAAAGATGTAATTTAATTAAGAACAATCGTATGCTTAATTACTCAGATACCCGCGAAACGAGACACAATAGTAAAACAATAACAGCGCGGTCTCATAGGACCGGTTGGGGATTCAAACGTTAAAGTGATCAGAAAGCAAAACGGTAAAGCAATTATTTTTCTAAAAATGAATGTCCTAATTTTGGTTATCATAATTTCATCATCATCATTCTTCCTGCCCTTGTCCCGTGTTATTTAGGTTGGCGCAATAGGTTTTTTTCGTGCATTAGAACTATGGTGAGTTGCAGTACAGTTTTGAAGCACCAGACCGACGCACACGTGGGCCACGCCTGATTTGTAAGTGGAACGACTTTGCTTGGCGTGGGTCTAATGTAGCTCTACAAGTCTAGTTGCCATATAAAATGTATGGAGACCGACGCGCCCAGATCGGCGTACGTGGCCCACGTGTGAGCAAATTAGTTCTACCTTTAATCCCACATCCATTTGTCGAGCTCAAGTAGGACACTTAAATCACAATACTAACTCCAGACAAAACTACTACTAAATCGTCTCATCCCTAGATCACCATTAAAGCCATTTAAAGCTTTTACTACCGCAGTCAATGTCTACTGTAAAGGTAATATTCGGTTCTAAGCGACTGCAAGCCGCGACCACGGCGGGGTCGTGCGACCCACTGCTTGACAAAAACCAACGATATAGCCAATGTAGAATCGCCAAACTTGAGTGGCAGTGGCACATTGCTTGTAGAACAGACGGTCGATGAGGATGGAAGTTTCTGGAGTGGCGGCCACGTACCGAAAGACGCAGCGTTGGCTGGCGTCCCATAAGGTGGACCGACGACCTGACGAGGATCGCGGGAATCCGATGGATGCGAGACGCACAGGACCGGTCGTTTTGACGACGCTGGGAGAAGCCTATGTCCAGTAGCGGACATCTTTCTATTGAGACCTTCTTCTTCTCGATTCGACGGTAAACTCGTTGAACTTTTTGAGCCCAGTACGTGGCCACGTTAATAGCTGAATAGTGACGCTCATTAGATCCTCAAAAGTGCACTTGGGGCACTCCAATATGTGGCTCATATTTTAAACAGGAGCACCGCAGTCACATTGAGTATCCGACGAGTGTGTAAAACCCCATTTCGCCAAATTGGATTTTCAGCGGCCTAAAGAGATGATGATGACTGAAAAACAACCGACCGCGACGCGTAACCGTTGCCATACAAATCTATACTAAGCAGTCTCGCGACCCGATCGCGGTCGCCAAGAACCGAAAGCTACCATTAATGTCTCTGAACTAATATAGCTTTATAATTTAACAATAAACAATGTCAGGGTAAGGCAATAAACCTGATATTGATCGGAACAGCTGATCAATAATGTACGGACGCCAGTAACGCTGCTATAAGTCTATTCTTAGGCGTTCATTAAAGGTCAGTGTGGCCTGAAGCCATTAATCTAAGGTGCCTTGTATGAAATATAACTACGAAAGACATTAGAACCTTGTTGTAGTAGCTGTAAATATGATATATGTATTATAGCTGCTGCCGATGCCTTCGTCCACTTTCTTTTTCATGTGGGGAATCATCAGAATAACTTCTCCCGCTCTTGGGCAGAGCGACAGGGCGTGTCAGACTTTTACTGACTAAACCCCACCCCGTTCTTTCGTTACCTTCGATCTGAGGTCACGAGCATCCGTTCGGAATCCAATTCATGGCCCCAGAGGCTTTAACCCTGCTGGGCCCCTCAAGCGAGGTAATAGTCAAATCAAGCCAATAAACAATAAAAAAAAACCAGTCGCTCCATGTAAAGTAGTGGTATTCACTTGCATCCGGTTAGTCTTGAAGCCAACCCCTACATTATTGGTTCAAGGCTCGCCAGATTGACTTTACCTTGCTAGTCATAAATCAAAGAAAGTGCTCGACTATTCAATACGTTACAACCATTTTTATTGCTTAAACCCTTTCCTGTTACAAAGGCATTTTCTTTATTGAAATATTATTCGACTTGCTGCTGCCAGCGGATTTGCCCGCGTTATTGTAGAAAATAATCTTAAGGGAACATACGCCCAGATGTCAGCAAGCTGTAGGGACCCAGCAGGGTCGAAGCCTTTGTGGCCATGGGTTGGTTTCTGAAAGGAAAACCCGGGACCCTGAAACGAAGGCAAAGAAGGAATGGGCGGGATTAAGTCAGTAAAAGTCTGATACACCCTCCCGCTCCGCCTATGAGCGCGAAAAGTCATTCTGATGTTTCCCCACCTTAAAAAAAAGGAACAATACTCCTGGGATTAAAAGTGTCCCATATGCTTTTATAGCATTGGGACACTTTTAATGCATTCTAGGACATAGTCTACTCAGGTACGAAGTTTCATGGAAATCCATTGAGTCGTTTTTGTATGAAAGAGTAACAAACATACATACATACTCAAAAACTTTCACGTTTATAATATTATTCGATTAGTATCGAACTTATCGACTCCAGTCTTGCCATGAAGTAGTGTATTACCCCAAATAATGGGTTGTGATAGGCAGCCGCTTCTCGTAAAATACTGGTATTCAGCTAAATCCGGCTTGACTGGAAGCCAACCCCAATATAGTTGGGAAAAGGCTAGGTACTAGCTAGGCTAGGGGTAATGATCATTATCGAACTTCAGATGGCCGTGGACGTTGGATGAATAAAATTTTATGTGATTCAGCTATAGCCTGAACGTGCGACAAGTTACGAATGTTACGATATAACAAAAACAAAAGACTGTTTTACGTGCTTATACTAACTTCGAGCTTCTGAAAAGCAATTTAGTTTTATCTGTTTGCAAATCTCCAAAGTATCTGCTTAAGTCAATAGTTATCAATGCTCAATACGTAGGTAATTTCCTTATCGTATTAGTTCGCAAACAAAAGCCTGGTACCCGTATAAATTTACCTTATATTAGTTCAATTCCCAAGTCGAGTTGCGAAGATTTTTTCGTATCGCAAAAAAGTAATTATTTTGTGACATAGAGTAGAGATACCTACAAAACAGGTTTTCAGATGTTTCCCTTGCTTGTGCTATGATTTCTTTGTTTCTTTTCGTTAGCCAAGAATCCTTGCTTCAGGATTCATGGTAAACGGGAAGTACCATGTATAGGTTTTGAAACATGAATCCTGAAAACTGACTTTATTTGGGCAGTCGTGTAAGAAAAGATACCCCATAAGCGAATAGGAATGTTTGATAATAATTTCAGCTTAATACCTCCCCGTGTTTCTGAGAAATTGGGTTTTGACGGATATTTCAGTCGCAAAAACGTGATCCTAGAAGAGTTCTCGTTTTCGCGACTGAAGCATGGAACCATGAAAATCTGTCACTAGTAGAAATCTCCTATCTAAACAATTGGATGTCCCAAAGTTGAATTTTGATACTGTTTTGATGCAACAAGGGCAGTCGTGTCACATACAATGCCCTAGTCTCGTGGTTTGTGGTGTGAATAAAGTTAATTACTCGTGAATTAAGTTTTTTACTAACAATTTGACCCTGTGTAGTATTTATAAATATACTGGCTTTTACAACTGTCTACACTACCCTTCTCTATCCTACCTAACCTACTTATACTTATAACGTGATCAGGGGAAATAGAGGCTTATTTTTATATGTATAGACCAATAATAAAGCTACAGTATCACAGATTTCATATGATACTTATTCCGAAAAAAAGCACGATACCTGAAGCTAGAAGATAGAAGAAATCTAGTAATCTAAATAATTATGTAAATAAGATCCATTTCAAAAACTATAATAGGCTTTCACAAAAGGACCAGTATACCTAGTCTTGATAACAAAAAAATCTTTTGTCCTCATCCTAAGCCATATAAAATGGCTCACAGAAGTACAGAACAAACAACCTACATTATAATATCTACTTGAAAATATCTGCCAAGTGTGAGTCGGCCTCGCTCACGAAGGGTTCCGTTACTGTATCGAAGCAAAAAAAGTAAAAAAAACACGTTTGTTGTGCCCCATTTAAATATTTATTTTATTCTGTTTTATTTTAATATTTGTTAAAGAAATACATAATGTGTGAAAATTTTAACTGTCAAGCTACCACGGTACATAAGATATAGCCTGGTGATAGACAGACAGACAAACAGACAGATGGATGGACAGTGGAGTCAGTAATAGAATCCTGTTTTACCCTTTTGTTACGGAACCCGAAAAATCGTCATCAAACTATCATTTGCGCACACTAGGTATCCATTACGTTGATTGTATTTTTTCACCATTATTACACGAGTATTATGTCATCAAAATACATTGTTTTGGTATTAAATAATGTTTATGTAGATTGGTAATATCGGTCCCTTATTAAAATGAAGTAATGAAGCTTGAAAGTGGTTTAGCGACGTCTGTGCCCTATTTCCATACATCTATACCATAGAGATCTATACTTTTTGCCTTGTATAACTTGATTATCCTACTAATATTATAAATGCGAAAGTTTGTGAGGATGGATGTATGTTTGTTACTCTTTCACGAAAAAACGGCTGGACCGATCTGGTTGAGATTTGGTATTTAGATAGTTTATATCTTGGATTAACATATAGGCTACTTTTAGTCATACTTTTTTTCGATTTTATTATTTTTGCTATAGGCTGCTTTTTATCAACACACCACGCGGGCGAAGCCGCGGGCGGAAACTAGTTATTGTAATAAATGCATGTTTTAATTTGATGAGAAAAGTCCCAAAATTGCCTGTTTGTTCCGGCTAATCACTAACTCGGCTGGACTGATTTTAACGAAACTTTCACCAATCGATGACTGATAATTATTATAAGGACTAACTTAGGCTCCTTTTAATTTATCAATAATAATGTGGGTTCTGCTAAAAATCTTCTTTATATTAAGACCAAATTCATAATAAATATCATCGCTACCTATTCTAACAAACTAAAGAATTCTAATGTTCCACGCAAACCCGAACAAATACCTTGCAAGCAAAACCTAGTAACATAACTAGATAAAAATCTACATAATATTGGCTTTCAACCCTTGAGATAGCTGAATCAGGATTCAAGATAAAAAACAAAGGGAAAAACCAAACTTTAGGATCAAGTCACACAGAAAAGCGATGCGATATGACGCTCAATTAATCCGCCTAAACATTTTTCCACCATGTATTTTTTGAGGTGGGCTTCATTAAAAAAACTTTTCTTACTCTTCATGGCAGACTTTCACCAACTAAAACGGAACGGGCCACTAAAGGCCGTATTTTTCTTCTTTCTCTCCGTTTCTTCCAAACATTCATGTAACCCTAGCAGTTCCGAAATATTTTGGCTACGTATTTTAGGTTAACGAGATGCAGCAGAATGGTTTCAAACCTATTTCACATAGATTGACTGTCTATCTGGTCTCCACTACCCAGTAAATGTAGAAATCGATACTAAGGTAAAACTTCTGACCATCCATAAAACCAAGAAGTAAACTCTTCTTGACGTTACGGATAGTCAGTAGTAGCCATAAGCAACGGTTTAATTTCCTTCCTGAGACACAGAGGAGTATCTTTATCTACTACATCAAAAGGTACAACTATCAGTAAGAGGGTTCTAATAAATTTCAAATTTTGCGGTGTGTGTTAAAGCTTATAGTTTATGTGAGGTGTGTACGAGTATATTAGCTTCTATTATAGTTTAGTGTCACTATAGTCTAATACAATATACGAACCGAAATAACTTTCACTGAATACCATAATTTGTAACACAAAAATATAAACGTGTACAATGATTACCTAGAGTTCGGTTTGTAACCATTGTTCGATGGAGGAGAACTGCTGTATATTGGGAATCAACAAAGTCACAATATGTGTCGTGTCACTTCACATTTCATTTCCTGCCAGAGAGTGTATCAGTGGACGGCATTGCCGTGGCCGAATACTGGACCAGGCAAGTTATAATATAACTAGTTTTACCATCGACACGCTAGCTAAAAAAAAGTCTATCTACGCTCATCCTAAAAGATACAACTGTTACAATGTTTTCTAAAATTCCAACTCTAAAGGAATGAAACGAGAGTTCAAAGTTTGAATTATAATTTGACGTATTATAGGATCAATAAAAATATTATAGGATCGTCAAAAATAGACAATATGTTACCCCAATTTTAATGCAAATGAATCCACGCGCACAAGCTCGTAAAGTTCAAAATTATATCCCAGCCACTGTCTTAAAAAAATCGCTTAGCGTCGCACCTAGTATGACATGATCCTTATTGATTCTCATACACTTACGTAACGAATTTGAAAGATAGATTCTGCTGAGCCATATTTTTATATTAAATTAGGGTCATATTTAGAAAAAGGTATTTTGATATGGGCTGAGAAAATATAAGAATTTTACGGCGTAAAAATATTGAGTGGACCTTCATAAAAAGGGTGGATATTACTTAGTTGAATCGTTGTTTTTAGGGGATCGGCAGTATGGTCCACAGTTGGAGTGGCGTCCATCCTAAGTATATGCAGCAGAATAATTTTATTAGACAAATTCTGAGTTCTACAACCCATTCCGATCTAAATATTTGCAAGTTAGGTAAATCTACCAGTGTTGACTCTGCCTATTCAACAACGATTACAGATATTTAGATGTCACAGACTGTAGTACCTACATGATAATCTAAACATTCCAACACGGCAAGGGTTTTCCACAAAAACGGGACCCTATTGCTATGACTCCACTGTTCATCTGTCTGTTGCTGCGAAAACAACAAAAACCAAAGGTTTAAGTGAGCTCCCATAAAACACGTATTTTTTGCCGTTTTCTTTAAATTTTACGGACGGTACTGAACCCCTTTTGGATGAGTCCGACTCGGTCTTGGCCGATTTTATTAACTTGCTTTTTAATAAAAATATTTTAAATTGACATGTATCAAATTGACATAAATCAACATCTAAGGGTAGGCTATACGCGCGCCTACACACATGGAAGTCGAGAGCGGTGACGTAGTCACATCACGTCATGACAGCGTCATAGCGTTTACCGTCACGGCATTCGTGACGTGAGGTCACTTTTACTGCCAAGGCGCGTCAATAGATGTTTCACATCAAAAATATTACATTACACGCCTCTCTACCAAAAAATATTAACAGCATTTTGAATTAAAGGGTTTCCAACAGTTTTACAGGAAAAAATGAAATTAAAAGGGTCTATTAGAGTGAAAAAAAAACAAATGAACAACAAAAGCCTTTATGAACAAAACGAAAAAGAAAACACGAGGCAACATAATACACAATAAGGTTCATGAAATATTAAACTGTTTGTAACTTTGTAACAATAACAACAAATGAAAAACTCTGAATGGTGTGCCTTAATTCAGTTTTCAACTGTATTTTGTGTGCTTCATTGTGTAAACTAGTGACTGACGTCAGCTTTGCAGCTTTCTTTTTTTCCCCTAACTTTCATACAGCGCCATCTAGTCCCAAACTAAACAGAGCTTGTGCTATGAAAACTAGACAACTAATAAACGTACTTATATATTTCTATATAAATCATCATCATCATCTACCTAGCCTTTTTCCCAACTATATTGGGGTCGGCTTCCATTCAAGTCAGATTTAGCTGAATACCAGTATGTTACGACGAACGGCTGCCTACCAAACCTCCACAACCCATAACTGGGATAAATTACACCTAGACACAGGACAAATTATCGTGCTCATCATACAAACAATTTGTCTCGGGCGAACTTATGGTCTCCGGTATAGCCGTCAGGGCCACTAACCACAAGACCAACAGGCCAGTCAATCAGTCAGTATTTTAAGAAACTGTAACACGAGGTAACAAACTTGATTCATAACTTTTTACAATAATTATTAGATAAAAGTCTTCTCTGTGTATTTAATGTTATCTTTTCCTTGAACTTTAACTATAAAATCAAAGCTCAAAGCGGTGAAAAGTTCACTGTAATGTCAACGTTTCATGAAAAATATATTAACACGGCTTCAGTGTCACGCTGTTCGCCGCCGCGCCGTTAAAAAGTTCTCTGAACAGCGTGACACAGGAGTTTTCCCGTTTCGACTACCAGATTTTCGGCACCAAAATTTTCGGCACCCAAACTATTCCCGTTACAGCACCAATAGGTATTTTGGATTGGGATATTGTATAGGTATACCTCAGAACAGTTGAAACTGTTCTGTGGTTAATACCAACCAACCTATTATACAGGAAAAGTTTTTAACCACTGCGTAAATGTTTTTTGGTGGCTCAGTGTAAGTAATAGAACACAGATCGATCTTCAAAGTTAAGCAACGCTTGCCAAGGTTGGTCTGTGGATGGGTGAACATCTTAACATAACGAGTTTCCTCCGTGCCTCGGAAAGCATAGGCTGCCTACCAGACCTCCCAACCCAATAACTGGGGTAACAGGGTACTTCATGGCAAGACTAGAGTCAGATTTACTGGCTTCTGACTATCCGTAACGACTGTAAATGACAGCCGGGACCTACGGCTTAACGTACTTTCCGAGGCACGAAGGAAACTCGTTACGTTAAGATGGTCACCCATCCACAGACCAACCTTGGCAAGCGTTGCTTAACTTTGAAAATCGATCTGTGTTCTATTACTTACACTGAGCCACCAAAAAAAATTTACGAAGTAGTTAAAAACTTTTCCTGTATATCCAATCAATACATACCTATTGGTGCTGAAACGGGAATAGCTTAGGTGCCAATTTTTTTTTGCTAAAAATCTGAGTGCCGATACGGGAATACTCCGTGACACAATATCCAGAGCGTGATTCAATTTGAAAGTTGTCCGACAAATGTTTGACAAAGTCATTTGTTCTTTTTGGCACGCTGCGCCAATATTGGTGGAATGTTACGTTTGGGAGTGGAGATATTCTTGATTTTCTCTCAGCAATAATGTTAAGGATTTTGGTAAAGGGATTTTGTTAGTTCTTTGGATAACTTCCAATAATAAAAAAAACCAAAATCAGCGTTAGGCAACTGCTACGTAGTTGCCTGGCATTATGCTGAACTGGACCCATTTGGCGAAGCCGTGAGACCAATTATATCTATTGTTAATATTTCTTCATGTTTTTATTTTTCATTTTAGTTTTATTTCCATTTAGTTTTATGTACATTATTCATGTAATGGTGCGCCAAATAAATGTATTTTCTTTCTTTCTTTCTTTTTTGTAATATTTTATTTATATGTAGTTTCATACTACATATCGTCGTTGTCAAAAAAAACCGGTGATGTGTCGTTTATTGAGATTTCAAAATGTTGACCACAGCTTTATAGGTCACTGCCTTATTTCTCATATAAAAGAACTGCTATGTCCTTATGATCACAAGTTCAAAAAACTAACTTGGCCTTGGAAAACTTTGGCCTCGAAATAAAATGCTCTATGTGCAGCAGCTAAAACTTCAGGAAACCTTCTTTTGTCAATATCTCAAAAGTATACTTTTTGCCCACTCTCACTTACGGAGCGCAAACGTGGTCATTAACTAAACGTCAAAAGTCCGCACTCGGGGTCTGCCAGCGAGCCATGGAACGAAGTATTCTGGGGGTCAAAAGAACAGACCGCATAAGAAACAGTATACTTCGTTCCAAAACAAAAATCGCAGACGTAGGTTACTCAGCCGCTAAACTAAAATGGGACTGGGCAGGCCATATCTGCCGCATGTCGCCACAAAATTGGGCGAAGGCGACAACGGACTGGGTTCCGAACAGCAGGAACCGGCGACGCGGTAGGCCCAGAAGGAGATGGCATGACGACTTGGACTCCTCCCTAAAGGATTGGGCGGGAGTGGCTCAAGACAGAGAAATGTGGAAAAATGGAAGGGAGGCCTTTGCCCTGCAGTGGGACACAACAGGCTCATAATAATAATACTTTTTGCACATAGCAGGTTTTGATTTACTACTTTCACGCAGGCGAAGCCACTGGTAGCAGCTATGCACAGATAAAGTAACAAACATATAGGTACACACTGACGAAGATACGGGCTTTCTTCTAGAGTACGCAAGCACGTCCCACGTAGTTAGTAAATTACGAGAAATAAGGACACTGGTGCAAATCATTCATTCATCAGAATTGGCCCAGTTAATGGGTTGTGAAGGTCTGGTAGGCAGCCGCTCCTCGTAAAATACTGGTATTCAGCCAAATCTGGCTTGACTGGAAGCCGACACTAATATAGTTGGGAAAAGGCTAGGCAGATGATGACAGTAACATGTAATCGTCAAAGTATATGAGAACCATGCAGATTAATATCTCAGATGATACTTTGGGAACCACACAAATTTGAGTGCACCTTTCCAGTCAGGGTAATGAAACCAAAGTTTGTATGAAAAAAAACATTTTCACGCGGGCGAATCCGAAGGCAGCAGCTAAGCACTAATACAGTACACACAGTGATGAAGACACGAACTTTCAGAGTACGCAAGCGCGTCCCACGCAGTTAGTAAATTACGAGAAATAAGGACACTAGTGCGAGTCTCGTGTATCTGGCGTGGGTTCACCTCCGACGCGTTCTTATCATCTTTAACTCCCACGTATTTCCTACAAGGTACAACCAATTGCGTCGGAAGGCCTCCCACAAGGTGGGCCGACGACCTGGCGAGGGTCGCGGGAATCCGATGGATCCGAGACGCGCAGGACCGGTCGCTGTGGCGACGCTTGGGGGAGGCCTATGTCCAGCAGTGGACGTCTTTCGGCTGAGATGATGATGATGATGATGATGACAACCAATTTAGTATTAGGGTCGAAGCCTACTGGGGCCCTGAGTTGAACGAAAGAGAACAACAGGAGTAGGTTTTAGTCAGTAAAAGTCTGACACGACCTCTCGCTCCGCCCAGAGCGAGGGACGTCATATTGGTGATTACCTACCTTAAAAAAAACAGCTAATTCACTGCTTTTTTTGGCTGTCGTTGGATGGAAATAGGCATGAAAAAAATAAGTTTATCTATACTAATATTATAAAGAGGTAAAATTTGTAAGTTTGTATGTTTGTAAGTTTGTATGTTGGGGGTAATCTCTAGAACTACTGGTCCGATTTGAAAAATTATTTCAGTGTTAGATAGCCCATTTATCAAGGAATGCTATAGGCTATATACTATCACGCTACTACCCACGGGAGCGGAGCAGTAACGAAAAATGCGGGTGAAACCGCAGGGGTCAGCTAGTCTCTTTATATAAAAGGAGAAACTGGCTGACTGACTTATTAACACACAGCCAGAACTACTACTAGGATTATTAGCCTTCCTTTTATGACGTAAGACACACAAGAAAGGATTTTTCAAAATTAAGTCCCTTAGACCATAAAACGGGGATGTAAAGTTTGTACATTTTAACGCGGGCGAATCCGCTGACAGAAACTAGTTTCTTGATAAATTGGTTAGATAACAAATATGTTTTTCATAAATATTCCCTGTTATCATTAATAACGATAACGATATATAGAATAAATAATAATTATGTTACAATAAATGATGGTTGGAATTGTTACGGTACGCGTACACTAAAACCGATTTTGTTGGCCGATGGCGGACAAAACTACTCGGACGAGTAACTCGGACGTTCAACTGAATACACTGCAGACGATAACAGCCGTTGTCGGTGGAACTTATGAAGTCTAAACTGTGCAAATAACGACTCGATCGCAAAGTCCGTAAAAGTGACAAAAAATCCAAACACGTTCGGATTCGTCAGTTGATCGTCCGTTTTCGGGCGTCATCGGACGACGTCGGTAGTAGCAGTGTATGCGCTCTCTTCCATTTACTTACGTTTGATTTGATCGGCCGATTTCGGCCGATGACGTCCGAGCATACTTCGGCCGATGACGGATTCGGTGTACGCGTACCGTTAAGGTTAAGGAAATCCGACCGATGCGAGACGCACAGGATCGTTTATTTATGGTGTTTTTTTGTTGTGACACTTGTGGAGGTCTATGTCCAACAGTCATATCATTTCAACCGAAAGTCGTCCGTCTTTCGGTCGAAATGATGATGATGAATTTAATAAATGAATCTCAATCTGAATCTGAACGCCCGGTTCTAGTATCTAAACTTAAGGGTCTATTTCACCACCTTTGATTAAGTTGCCAATATCTTACTTGGCAGATAATTTCATACAAATTCTGTTCCATTTTTGAATTTATAAGGGAAGTAGTGGCTACTCGGACATTGTGAAACAGGCCCTAAAAATAACTATCAATACGAGTAAGTGGGTGTACTAAGCACCCCAGCCTATTCGTTAAGTACACAATTGAAGCACTGCCGCCTCCGCGAAGTGGACAGATGCGATAGTACTAACAACCAACGCACTGTAGTGATGTGACCTATGGGTGATTATAGTGTCAGGCAAGCGGCCTACTAATTGGTCAAACACAGAACAAATAATCGTGCTTATCACACAAACATTTGTCTTGAGTGGGTATCGAGCAGTCAGGGTTTCTAACCACTCGACCAACAGGCCAGTCAAAAATAGATTCAAGACGCACCAGACTGTTTATTGTGGCGACCAGTGTTGTGCAAAATTTAGTTTGATTGATGATTGATAACTAAGATTAAATTATTTAATCATGACTAATGAGTAATGATTAAAAAAATTCAATCATGTACGGTGATTGAAGATTGATTAGTGTTAGTGTTAGTTATTTAATCATGATTAAATTTCTCATGACTAATTTTAATATCTAAAATTACGCCGTTGCCAAGTTAACATTCACAGAATGTTCATTTGTTCATTCACAACTTTTAATAAAAGCTTTTGTCATAAAATAAAACACAACTTTTACAACAGAATCAGTATATTTTTAGGGTTCTGTACCTCAAAAGGAAAAAAGGGAACCCTTATAGGATCACTTTGTTGTCCCGGTTGTCCGTCCGTGTGCGGCGCACGAGTGGTGGTGGCATGGGTCTACGACGCTACCTATTGCGTGTGTCATGTGATCAATGTGCAAGAATCTCCTTCACCCTTTTTTGCCTTTTAACTACTTTCAACTTTTTTCCGTAGTAGCAGTTATAATAAAAAAATAATCATGTACAAATACAAAAATGGAGAACGCTATCAATCAACTTAGAGTGATGAATAATTTAAATAGCGCAATAGATGTCTCATGAAACAAAAAATGGAGTTAGCCAGCTTAGCATTTTTAGTTTAGTCATCAATCAAAAATAATGATTGAATGACTAAAGACTAATTTATATAGTTATGATTATGATTAACGAATTTAGTCATGATTAAATCAATCACGACTAAATTAGTTGTGATTAAATTAGTCATGACTAATCAATTGATTGAAAAAGTTAGTTGATTGACCCAGCACTGGTGGCGACACTTAGGGGAGAACTATGTCGCTGAAATGATGATGATGAATAAATCATTCTGAATCTTCTGAACGCCCGGTTCTAGTGTCTAACCGTGGGTGTACTAACCACTTCTGCCTACCCATTCCAGAAATATCGTCGCAATGTTATGTTAAGTACATAATTGAAGCACTGCCGCCTCCGCAAGGGGACCGAAGCGATAGTACTAACAGCCTACGCACTATAGTGCTGTGACCTATGGGTGATTATAGTGTGAGGCAACAGGCCTGCTAATTACTCAAACACAGAACAAATAATCGTACTCATCACACAAACATTTGTCTTGGGTGGGTATCGAGCCTACGACCCCCGGCATAGCAGTCAGGATTTCTAACTACTCGACCAACATCTGCGTAATATTTTTTTTTATTGTTGATAGGTTCGCGCTATCTCACCAGATGGAAAGCAACGATGCGGTCGTAAAAGTAACCTATTCACTCTTAACTTAAAGATTCCAGGGTTGTAGCTATTAGGAAACACAGACTATGGCAGGGAATTCCACTCCTTGGCTGTGCGCATAATGAATGTGTTCCCAAAACGTTTTAACGTTTTTTTTTATTATGTTAAGTATATAATTGAAGCACTGCCGCCTCCGCAATGGGACCGAAGCGATAGTACTAACAGCCCACGCACTATAGTGCTGTGACCTATGGCTGATTATAGTGTGAGGCAACAGGCCTGCTAATTAGTCAAAAACAGAACAAATAATCGTGCTCATCACACAAACTTTTGTCTTGGGTAGGTATCGAGCCTTCAGCCCCCGGCATAGCAGTCAGGGTTCAGTCAGGGTTATAGTAGTAGGGAACCACTAGACCAAAAGGCCAGTCAAAAAATAAATGGCAAGGGTCGCGGAAATCCGATGGATGCGAGACGCACAGGACTGTTTATTGTGGCGACACTTGGAAGAAACCTATGTCGCTGAAATGATGACGATAAATAAATGAATCTAAATCTTCTGAACGCCTCGTTCTAGTGTCTAGACGTAGGTGTACTAACCACTTCTGCCTACCCATTCCAGGAATATTGTCGTAATGTTATGTTAAGTACATAATTTTAGCTCTAACGCCTCCCTGAAGCGGACAGAAACGATAGTACTGAAGTACTAACAGCCCACGCAGTGTAGTGCTGTGACCTATGGGTGATTATAGTGTGAGGCAACAGGCCTGCTAATTACTCATGCCAATTACCAAATACTTGGAAAGGTCAAGTGGAAATAATCTGTATGTACTATATCAGGTGTGGCTGCCATCGACGCACAAACGATCGTTGTGGCGACGTTTGCGAGAGGCATGTGTCCAGCAGTGGACGTCTTTCGGCTGAAATTATAATTCCCTAAGGGGATGAAACAGAGTTCCAAAGTTGTTATGGAGAAACCTAATATCACGCGGGCGAAACCGCTGGCAGAAGCTAGCTATACAAAACCGGGCAAGTACGAGTTGGACTCGCGCACCGAGGGTTCCGTACCAACTTAATTACGGTTTACGATTTATGAATTATTAAAAAAAAACTACTTACTAGATCTCGTTCAAACCAAGCCATTTGGTTACGGAACCCTAAAAAGAGTGGCTCAACGGCCTACATACATATCTAAGCAATGTTTTATAAAAGTCCATCCACTATTTTATTTTAAATTGTTACGGGTCATCTAAAGATTGTCTGGTAGATATCGCTGTCAGCGATAAGACCGTCATTGTACCCATAGATTTAATACTGTGAAATAGTTCTGTTACAATATTGTTATACAATAAAGTTAGTTATATTCTATTTTAGAACTTAGTTGTGATGGTTATTGTACTGTACGCACTATTAAAGAGTACATCGCCCCGTAGGAATGTCTCCTGTATCGTGGGTGCGTTCACAAACATGTAAACTTACATACACAAGACACTCAGACCCAAACTAAAAAATTGTTCCGTGCAGGGATGGAACCTGCGACAAGCAGTTCAACAGCCAATCGCTTAACCACTGCGCCAATCGTGCCTTCAAAAATAAATTATCCTTTAAACGAGGAAATGTAAGGAAAGTCTCTAAAAGGCTTTTCCTGTATGTTAAACAGCCCAAAATACAACAGTTCAAAAAGTTCGTCGCACGTCGTAGCACGTAGCGGCTCGTAGCTTCGTAGCACTGACTACGCACGGGGGAAATAAAGGTTCGCCCAGAAGTGAAGGGTAGCGTAGCGAGCGAGTGTACTAAGTAGTTTAATGTGACGCCATGACAGTACAAATAAGGTAATAAGGAACATGAGGAAGTTGGTCCCTACTATTCTTTTGATATCCTACTAATATTATAAACGCGAAAATTTTGATGCATGGATGTTTGTTACTCTTTCACACAAATACCACAAGCATGAACATGTTTATGGTCAACCGTCAAGGTGACATATCAAAATTTTCCGTAATTTTCAATTTAAATAAAAAAAAATCATCGAAAGAGCTTCAATATTTCAAAATGTGTTTGATACAGAATCCTGGAAGAGCGCTGGCCTGATGGCTGGTGAGCGTACGTGACCCATCGCCACTACCACTCTATCAGTCCATCGTGCATATGCTGTAAGGAGGCTGTTGGAAAGTAGCAGATTCAGTCGTGACTTAATTGTGCTCCGTTGGTGTAATTTCCGCAAGGGGTCCATTGTGAGGATAAACCAATAAATAAATGAATTTCGATAAAACTTGGTATACACGTAGACTATGTCCTGGAATAGCATATACGATACTTTTTATTCTGGAAATAGGTTCCCTTGGGATAATTTTCTACTATAACGCGGGTTAAGCCACTGGCAGCAGCTACTAATATTTTTGGATTTGGATAAAACTTCCCACACTACAAAATTAAGTTTGAAAGACTTATGTAACCACTGCAAAGCTGGCCCAGGGCCGCCGCGTGCGGGCGTGCAGAGCGTGCGGCGCACGCGGGCGCCGTCATCAAGGGGGCGCCAAAAATTAAACAGTATCATAATTTGCATGCCTAATATATTTTTATTATACACTGGCTTGACGTCTTAGAAACTGATGAGGTCTCAAATGTATGTTTACATGTCAGATGAGTCATTATATGTGTACCTTTGGCGCGCGAAACCCAACACAACTTGAACAAGCGACCACGGTGCCCCTTAACTCGAAAAAATTAAACATGTCAGCGGTTATGTCTTGAAATAAAAATAAATGTTTGAAGCTTCACACTACTAAAGTATAAAACATAACTAAAATTTGAACCGAGGAGCATTTTCGACGACTGGGCCCCAAACAAGAACAGATTGGGGCTGCCCTATCGCGAGTCCAGCCCAACCTAGGGGGTCCAGACGCCTCCTGCCGGAGGCTCTACGTGGGGATCGTTCGGTCCATGGCCCTTCATGGGGCGCCCGTGTGGGCCCCGTCGCTGCGTAAGCGACCGGTGATCAAGCTAAACATTTGCCAGAGGGTCATGGCCATCCAGATGGTGCGGGGCTACCGCACGGTCTCCCGCAAAGCGGCGGGACTCCTTGCTGACCTGCCACCATGGGATCTGGATACCACATCCTTGCACGCATGCACATTTTATGCGTGGAGATGCAACGCCGGGGCGACACTCCGCTGCCGCGACAAGTCGCGGCATGCAGACGGAGTTCCGACGGAATCTCATGGTGTAATGATGACTGCCATTGACGCAACTTGTGGACGCTATCTAGTGGTTGGCACGCTATCATTATGGCAATAATTACCCTCTTTGAGAAGTGGCTAGAAAGATGTCAACTGTTAAAAAATAAACTGTTAAATGGTGACTCGTGTGAACCGCTCAGTGAACACGTGGAGGCGGTCGTCTCTTTCTGCGAAGTAATAACGCTAAAGAAGGATGCAACCGCACGCGTAAGGGACAGACATCCTTACAGCCGCCAAGCCCCCGGAGATCGATTTCCAGCCACAGAAGACGACGAGCAAAGGTCAGACCGTCCAGTCAGACCGAGCCTGAGTAATGGACGCCGCGTAGTGTTCCACGAGCGCCTCAAAGAGATGTCTGCAAAATTATAGTGACCTAGCAAGGCCTATCTTGAAATGGCAAGAAGGAACATGCGTGTGGCTTTAGTCAGTAAAAGTCTTACATAGCCTCCCGTTCCATCCTAGAGCGGGAGAAGTCATTGGTAATTTACCCCATTAAAAAAAGAAATAAAAAAAATAAACAGGGGCGCCTTAAGCGGTGTTGCACGCGGGCGCCCAAACAGCTAGCGGCGGGCCTGAGCTGGCCAAGTTCCACCTCGCACATAAAGGGTTTGTACTACAATATTTGCCAAAAATGCAACTTAATCTGCCTCCAGTCTTGCCATGAAGTACCGTGTTACCCCAGTTAATGGGTTGTGGAGGTCTGGTAGGCAGCCGCTCCTCGTAGAACACTGGTATTCAGCTAAATCCGGCTTGACTGGAAGCCGACCCCAATATAGTTGGGAATAGGCTAGGCAGATGATGAATAAAGAAAACAACAGACAAACACTTATACCTAATGGCTTTGCACACGTATGCACAGGAAAAGGTATAACTAACAGGTAAAGCCGAAAGGAGGATGTCCCTGCTTATCCTATATTTACTTAATCCCTTTGCCACAGTGGTTCCCAACCTATGGTACGCGGACCCCTAGGCCAAAAATTTTAAAATGGCCTACTGAAAAGTTTACATAATTATGATAGCAAAAACTTTTAATAAATACTTTAAAAAGTTGGTACTTTTACCTTAAGTCATAATATTTTTTTTAAAGTATTTTTGATATGTTGTGTTACACTTAAATTATTTATAATTATTTTGCTTATTTAGAATTACTCTTAAACGCGTTCACGTTATGTAATTTTTTTTTATAAAGTAATATGTGGAAGTGTAGTAAATTGTACTTTAGCCTATATTAAAATTTAATTAGACGTAAAACGTTTACAATTCCGTTCAACGTTTCTCCTAACAAGATAAAATAAAGCTAAAAGTCTGTTAATTTAAGTTTCCACCATTTTAGTATTTTCTATGACAATAGATTATAATCTTTACTTATGATTTTAAAGAATCACAATGCTACAAATTTGGAATTGATGATAAAGGTTTTTTATTAGGATAGTTAAGTTTTCTTCTGAACTTCTGGTCCCTTCTAACAACAATGAAAACCAAAGTGGTCCCCGAATAAAAAAAGTTTGAGAACCATTGCTCCAGCAGCTCAACTTTACCGGGAACTACGAAATAATTAGTCAGTAGCTGTTTAATTATTCTAGGGGCGTTAAGTGCCGGGTAGATTTAATGTGGACTGCTACTTATTAACTTAAACCGTGCTGCTAGGAAGTCGAGAGAAGCGCTCGACAGACTCACAATTAGATTTTACAAGAAAATTATCTTTTTGTTTTAAGTTTGTAGGGGCACAATATTTAAGCAGAGTGTAAGCAGGGAAACCAGGATAACGTATACAATGAATTTTATTGTGTTATTCTGAGAACTGTTTATGATCAACTGACAACTATAAATATAAACAAACAATCCGTGGAACGGTTACTAGGTTTATATGAAATTGACATAGTTCTATCGATAGCCAGATAGGTACCACCTATTAAAATAGGTCCGTATATAATATCACATTAATTAACTATTTCAATACGCCCCCTTAATGCGCATATTAAATACAAACAGCAATACAAGAAAAAACACATACAAAAGAAAGTAATATCAAAGAACAATCATAACAAAATAAACAATTAACAAGCAATGCCTAAACCACGCATGCACGAATAGTGCTTTACTCTGGGCAAAGCTTTCGTTAATATGTCCGCGAGCATTGAGTCTGTCGATAAATACTTTAGCTCAATACTCGTATTGTTCTTCAATACACTTCTAATAAAGTGGTACCTGATGTGAATGTGCTTACTCCGAGAATGAAACATTGGATCACCGGCAAGGCAAATCGCCCCCTGATTATCTACATGTAAAGATAATGGTGCAAACTTACATAGCCCAATCTCAGTAAGCAAGCTGTTCAGGTAAATTGCCTCCTTCATAGATGACGCCAAACTTATATACTCGGCTTCGCAGCTCGAAGTCGATACACATTTCTGCTTTTGTGACTTCCAAGACACGCATCCACCTCCTAACATAAAAACATAACCGGAATAAGAACGTCTATCTATCAAACATCCACCCCAGTCGGCATCTGAATAACCATGCAATGTTTTACCTGTTTTCGTAAACATAAGTCCGTGATTTCTCGTATGTTTTAGGTAGCGCAGTACACGTTTTGCTGCATTCCAGCACTGTTGATTAGGACAATCCAAGAATTGGCTCAATACTGCCACAGTATTCGTAATATCCAATCTTGTGCCCGTAGATAAATACATTAAACAACCGACTAACTCTCGATACGGATACTGCCCCGTATCACATTGTTCCGTAGGTTTCGTAATCTTAGTTTTCGGATCCATGGGTGTAGAAATCGGATTACATCCACTTAATTCAAATTTATTTAACAAATCGTCAATATATTTTCGTTGTGACAATTTAATGCTCTTGTCACATCTGTCAAACTCTATGCCTAACATATACTTCGCAATGCCATAATCTTTCAATTCAAACTTCATGGCCAGTTCCCTTTTGAAAGTTTGTATACACTCACCTCTTTGCGATGCGACTAAAATGTCATCTACGTAAACTAGTACAAAGAGTTTCGTTTCTGAATCTACGGCCTTAAAATAAAGGCATGGCTCGTTTAAAGAGACTTGTAGCCCCATGGACTTCAGCTCCTCGTCCAGCCTGATGTTCCATTGACGACCTGACTGGCGTAAACCGTACAAAGATCTTTTCAGCAGGCACACCTCGCCCCCAGACTTCAGGTTGCATAACAACTTGCTGGCACGTTCATGTATAACTGAACCTGGCTGTTCTATCCGCATGAGGTCTTGCAGGCATTCTTCTAGGAGGTCTGGCACCTTCATATATATTTCCTCATCCAACAAACCGTTTAGGTAGGCCGTGTTTATGTCCAATTGATGAATCTCAAGGTCAAGTTCAACTGCAAGTGCAACTAGCAATCTTACTGTGTCAAGTCTAGCTACAGGCGCAAAGGTATCCTTATAGTCTATTCCATAAAGTTGACTAAAACCTTTTGCCACCAGCCTGGCCTTCTTCTTCTCAGTTTTATCCACATTTAACTTTGTCGTTAAAATATAACGGCAACCTACGACGTTCCGTCCCATAGGTTTGTTGACTATATCGAAGGTGTCATTCTTGATTAAACTCTTCACTTCTGAAAGTATTGCATCTTTCCATCCTTTTCTTTAATTACTGGATAAAGCTTCCTTTAAAGTAATTTCAACGACTCCGGCAAAATCCTGACAATCAACAAACTCTTCCGTTGATTCGACGCGTTCCTCCACGGGAATATCTGGCTCTACGTTAACCATATTGTATATTTTCCGTGGACGTCCGACGTGACCTCGTTCCAGTCGTGGTCGCCCTGGACCTCTCTTCATTGCCCTCCCCCCATCAGTATGAACATCATCCCGATGATGATCGTGCTGAAATGGTCCTACAGCAATATCTGGAACGTCCGTCAGTTGTGGTGCATCAAAGGATGTTTCTTGACCTTCATATCCTTCCACAGGTACAGAAATGCCTTCACCTTCCACCTCTGGAATTTTGTTATCTTGGATTCTGCTGGATTGGTTAGGATTGAATTCTATTTCCACCGTTGCTGGTTGGTCCGAAATATTTGCAGGCCCTTCTTGGTCAATCTTGAAGGGATCAAATCGTAAATTTAAATTTTCTTTTTCTTCACTCTTCAATTCTTGAAACTTCACATCTCTTGACATGATAACTTGTCGTTGCGCTGGTATCCATACTCTATAACCCTTTCGATCTCTAGGATAACCTACGAAGATTCCTTCGAAACTTCGTGGAGCAAACTTATCTTTAACGGGTGTCTTGTCCAACACGTGTACCTTAGACCCAAACTTTTGTAAGTAGTCTAATCTGACAGGTCGTTCAAACCATTTCTCAAACGGTATTTCACCTTCAAGACTTCTTGTTGGACAACGATTTCTTACGTGACATGCTGTCGCTACAGCATCAGCCCAGAAACCCGGAGATAATCCTGACGAGATGAGCATACACCTCGCCATTTCCACCAACGTCCTGTTCTTCCTCTCAGCAACAGCATTCTGTTGCGGGACGCCAGGAACTGTCAACATTCTTGCTATTCCTTCTTTCTTCAAAAAATCGTCGAAATCTCGATTACAGAATTCACCGCCGTTATCTGTATGAAGATATTTTATTTTATGTCCTAACAAATTCTCGACATGACTTTTGTATACTTTGAATGTCGTGAACACTTCACTTTTCTTGCTGAGAAAGTATACTTCACACCACCTAGTATGATCGTCAATAAAAGTGACGAAATATTTCGCGCCATTTATTGACGTATGTTGCATGGGTCCACAAACGTCAGAATGTATAATTCTTAACTTTTCATCGCATGGCCCATTTGAACTAGTAAACGGTAACATACACATTTTACCTTTCGCACAAATATCACAATTGTACAAGTCACTCACATCTGTCATCTTAACATTCATGCCAGATTTATTTAAAATTCGGACGAGATCCTTTGCATTTAAGTGTCCTAAACGTTCATGCCACATCCATACGTCAACCTTTTGCTCAGAAATGGCTGACACACTATCTAAATGTTCCTCAACGTAATATAAATTACCTCTACGATTCGCAACAAGTTTAGTGTTACCATAACTATCTTGAACACTAGCTATGTTATCCTTAAACGTAACGCTAAACCCCTGATCAGTAATTTTGCTTACTGAAATTAGGCTACATCGTAAATCCGGAACAAATAGAGTATTGGGCAATTGAACAATTGTTTTAGAACCATTATCACATGTAAGTAATCTGACTGTCCCCTTACCTTGTACGTTTGTGCTTGAATTCGTTGCTAAGTTTAGCTTACCGAACAAAGGCACAAGTGTTTTGTCGAATTTACTTGCATCATTGCACAAATGTGATGTACAGCCACTATCGATGATCCAATTTCCACTCCCGTTGCAAACAGCATTAACATCTGAAACACAATTAAATGTTACAAAATTGGAATCGATATCAGGTACTTCATAATCATTCGACACATACTTTACGGTATCACTACACTGTTCTTTGTTCTTCTTCGTACAATCAGAGGCTTTATGACCATACAGATGACATTTAAAACATTTGTATCTGAATTTCGAACTTGTCAGCTCAGTACCACTCTTTGGTTTAGAAGACTTCTTTCCCTTTACAAGAAATGCTCTATCTACACTTTCTTTTCGATTTCTGGAATGATCTTCTTCTAAAATCTTAATCTTGAGCGTATCTGGATCCGGCAATGAATCTCGAGATTCTATGGCACATCTAAAGTTGTCAAAGCTGGACGGCAGACTGTACAGGAGCATTATCGAGGTCAGATCATTATGCATTTCGATATCCATGTCAGCTAACTGGCTTTTCACATCGAAAAATCTCATAACATGTTCTCTTACATCACCACCTTCTTCCAATTTATGGAGCAACAGCTGTTTTAGTAATGTCGCCTTTTTTGCAGGTCCCTTCGACGCATGAATGTTCTGTAACTTTAACCATACGTCTCGCGAAGTCTTACATCCTCGTAGATGTCGTAATTCGCTCGGACTTATCGATAAAATGAGATCAGACTTAGCTTTCGAGTCTCCAATGTCCCACTTTACTGCTTCGGCTGGTTCTGCTGGGCGTGCGATACTTCCGTTCACGTATCCCCAGGCATCGTTCTTAACTAAAACGGCTTCCACTTGGATTTTCCAGGTCTCGTAGTTGCTCTGATGGAGTTGATCAATTTTGACAGAACTCATTTTCACTCCAATTTCTTCCTTTATCACGTTTAAATCTCTCCTGATTTATGCGTTCTGGGCCCATAACCACTGTAGGGGCACAATATTTAAGCAGAGTGTAAGCAGGGAAACCAGGATAACGTATACAATGAATTTTATTGTGTTATTCTGAGAACTGTTTATGATCAACTGACAACTATAAATATAAACAAACAATCCGTGGAACGGTTACTAGGTTTATATGAAATTGACATAGTTCTATCGATAGCCAGATAGGTACCACCTATTAAAATAGGTCCGTATATAATATCACATTAATTAACTATTTCAATAAAGTTATCCCTAAGGATGGCTATAGTGTTTAGACTAGTCTTAGTCTTATATGTTTTCTTCCGTGATAAATTTTAAATGATAGTCTTTCATAGTGACTGGTCTGTGGATGGGTGACCATCTTAACATAACGAGTTTCCTAAGTGCCTCGGAAAGCACGTTAAGCCGTTGGTCCCGGCTGTCATTTGGAGATCTTTGGCAGTCGTTACGGATAGTCAGAAGCCAGTAAATCTGACTCCAGTCTTGTCATGAAGTACCGTGTTACCCCAGTTAATGGGTTGTGGAGGTCTGGTAGGCAGCCGCTCCTCATAAAATACTGGTATTCAGCTAAATCCGGCTTGACTGGAAACCGACCCCAATATACTTGGGAAAAGGCTAGGCAGATGATGATGATGATGATGAGTCTTTCATAGTGACATTATAATACGGGTGGATATACGCAAAAAACTGTTTTAGAACACATTCATTGTGCGTAGCTACAGTTGAGGAATGGAATTCCCTGCCGGAGTCTGTGTTTCCTGATAGCTACAACCTGGGATTTTTTAAGTCAAAAGTAAATAAGTTACTTTTAAGAGTTCTAGGCAAACGTGCTCTATCTTCGGGCATATCGTCGCTTTCCATCAAGCGCGAGTCTAACAAAAATAGAAAACTCCATAGAGAAACATAAAGAAGATTGACTGACAAAAATATTGCACATTTAAAATGAAATTTTATCACATAAAATATAACAGAACGTCTGTATTTCCCAAAGGTGTAGCTACAGTTGTAACACTTCAGAACAACTGACTCCAGTAATATGTAAGTCACATGCGACTTTCTACATTTCAACAAAACCACAGTAAGAACTGTAGAAATAAAAGTTATCTCAAGATGTAAGACTTTACTGTCAAGAGTTCCAAATTAACAAAGAAACTTGAATTACAGAGGAGCTCGTGGCTAGATAATAACAGCCGCACGGGTCGATCTTCAAGGTTAAGCAACGCTTGCTAAGGTTGGTCTGTGGATGGGTGACCATCTTAACATACCGAGTTTCTTCCGTGCCTCGGATAGCACGTTAAGCCGTAGGTCCCGGCTGTCATTTGTAAATCTTTAGCAGTCGTTACGGATATTGAGAAGCCAGTAAATCTGACTCCAGTCTTGCCTTGAAGTACCGTGTTGCCCCAGTTAATGGGTTGTGGAAGTCTGGTAGGCAGCCGCTCCTCGTAAAATACTGGTATTCAGCTAAATCCGGCTTGACTGGAAGCTGACCCCAATATAGTTGGGAAAAGGCTAGGTAGATGATAAAAGAAACTTGAATTATACGTTAACTAAAAGTGTCCAAACCGAGACACATTTCCATACAACCGCTCTTATGTGATTATGACGTCGTGAGTTCGTGACACATCTTTCTCTAGACATTTTGGAAACACAGATTAATATCTTGTAATTGTGATCTAGGTTGCTATTGAAATCAAGACAAAATGTAAAACTATTTCAGTAATGCCAACATAGTTTTCAGGCGTTATCCGTCTTTTTTCGCGTTGCCTTTTCATCATTGCGTTGGATTGCGGTGCATGAAACAACAAGCATTTAAACCATGTTCGCATTGACGTTAGATGGACCCTCTTAAGTTCTTTATTTATATTAAGGACGTATATCTATACTAATATTATAAAGAGGAAAACTTTGTTTGTTTGATTGTAATGAATAGGCTCAAAAACTACTGAACCGTTTTTAAAAATAATTTCACCATTCGAAAGCTAAATTATCCACGAGTAACATAGGCTAAATTTTATTCTGGAAAAAAATAGGGTTCCGTAAGATATTTAGGTTTAGGTGTAAAAAATCAACCAGAAAAGTTACTTATTTTGCGTACGCTGCCTAAACTTTAAAAGATAGAACCATAAAATGTTCTAATTAATTGTAGATCTTATAAATATCTACAAAAAAGTCCGCGAAGCACTATACCTATCTATGTCGAGTGAGGCACAACAACCATTTTTTTATCTAAAAATCTTGAGTTTTTTTGGACTACATTTAAACGCATTTATTTTACTCATGCTATTAACCCTTATCAAAATAAATTATTTTATCACTAAGTACAGTTTATGTAGATAATATTTGGTCTTTGAATGATTAAAATTGGACTTTTGGTTTTGAAGTTATGGCGAAATTAAAATATTACGATTCCTGCTGCACGGTCTGTTGCGAAGTCTCTTTCTTATGAGTTGTGCTATCATAGTATAGGTAGATAGAATTGATTTGAGAAATTGTTCGCAAAGGGCATCTGAAGGAACATGGTGGGTTTTTTTACAGCTCTGCAAACTGTACCCGTTTAAAATCGCACCACAGCAGGTTGCGTTTGACCATCAATAATATGAAGTCTGCTGAGTAAAAATGCACGCACTCAAGAGTTAATTCATAAATTCATAAATTGCAAAGTTAACTCTCGGTAAAGAAGGTAGTACCCGCTGAAAAAAAACACCGTATGATTTATTAAGGCGTCAGTCAAATATCACCCCAAGTAAAAAATCTGCCTAAATAAACGGATAATTTAAATAACTAAAAACGTCGGGAATCGCTTTTTGACTAATGACACCTAAACGACAATAGGAGGCTTAAGGATGTCTTTCTCACTTTTCTTCCCGCCGAATCCAAAATATCTACCTCTCGAAACACTCATGTTCGGTTAGTAGGTACTTGCATCATGCAGAAAGTGAGAACGCCCCATGAAGTCTCCGAAGTACCTAATAACTCAGGCGTGCCAAAGTTAGTGGCCCTGATACGCAAATGGCAACTGAAGGAACATGGTGGAATTTAGTCCGCAAAAGACCACTTGCTCCACCTAGAGCTGGATAACTACCTCAAATAAAAAAGAGGCAAATACTTACTAAACCTTCTATTAACTTCAGGATCAGCTTTGTGCTGACCATTCATATATTTTGACAACTAAAAACAACTTTATGCACTTTTTTTCAGCCTACATAAGTAAGTGCTATTTACACTTACTTAGTGGTGTTTTTTTTTTGGAAGGAGAATCATCAGAATGATTTCTCACGCTCTTGGGCGGAGCGGGAGAGCATGTCAGACTCTTACTGACTAAACCCCACCCTGTTCATCTTCGTTCCTTCGATCTGGAGGACACGGTGAGAACCTTTCGGATTTTCCGTGTTCCCCAGAGGCTTCGGCCCTACCGGGCCCCTACAGTTTGCTGACATCTCCTTGAGGCGCGCGTGGAACAGAACGCGCCATTGACGACTAGGCTTGGTCTAGATTATTACCAGACTACCGGACGGCGTGCTGCTCGCAGTTCGCGAGCCCGCGCCTACGGTGATCGGAAATCGGGATCGGGATCTCGGCGGCGGCGCTCGCGTTTTGCAGCCTCCTTCGCTAGCATTACTGCTTCGCAGAAGAAGGCTACCGCCCACCACCCCTCCTCGCTCTGGACCATGGCCTGTACCAGGGCCCGGAGCGAGAGGTCGCCGCCGCCGATAGATTCTACAAGGACACGGCGGCGCTCCGCCCAAGCAGGGCACACCTCTACCGTGTGCTCCACCCTGTCCTCCGGGCGGTCCACACAGCGGCGACACCCGGGCATCCTTTCTTCTTTGATCCGATGCCGGGACCTCCCGAACTTACCGTGTCTACTTAGTGGTGCTTGGAATTCATTCAAGGTTAATATGATTTTTTTGGTCAGCATTAATTTTAAAATCGTACATCTTTGTTAAACCGTAATATAGACTAAAGACATAATATGTACATAAACAAACGCCTTTGTCCATAGAGTAGGTAAATATTCAGATCAACTGCTGCAACCCTCACTTATTATTTCTGCTTCGTTGATGTTCGTAAGCCAATCGGTGTCTTCATCTTCATGGTGACCCATTATGTGGATCACCATTATGTGGAATAGTGACCCTTTATGTGGATCACCCTGAGAACACGTTGGAGCATACGGTAAGGATGTGCACCGTTTGAACGAGGCACCGCCGTGTTTTTGTGGGGGTCATCGGTTGCAGCGACCTCTCGCGCCGGGCCCTGGTCCAGAGCAGGGTGGAGTGGCAGGCGGTTGCGTCCTTTTGAGAAGCAGTAATCCAGCCAAGGTGGCGGTCGCATGGATGAGGAAATGGCCCTCACGCCCCAGTGTTGAGGAAATAAGATCCCAACCTCGATTTCCAGCCACCGAAGAAGTGGGCTTGCGGACAGCGAGCAATGGTGCGCTGTCCGACCGTTCGGTAACCAAATATCTACACCGAGACCGAGTCGACGGCGGGTAGTGTTCCAAGCGTGCCTCATGGAGATGTCAGCAAAACCATAGAGACCCAGTAGGGTCGCCAAGCCTACTGGGGTCATGGGTTCGCTTCTGAAAGGCATACAGTTAGGCAAGGAGTGGGTTTTGGTCAGTAAAAGTCTGTCACGCCCTGATGCGTCAGCTAAGAGCGGGAGAAGTCATTGGACTATTTCCCAACTAAAAAAAGCAATGAAGTTTAACTGTTTTATGTGAATGTAAAATGAATGAATTGGATGCTTTCGGAATTATTTGCAAGTGTAGAATTATTGGTTGCTTTTGTGCAGTTTAACGAACTTAACGCGGACGAAGTCGCGGGCAACAGCTAGTTATACATAAAGATGAAACGTATATAATAAGATGTAGACAAGCATGTTATCAAAAGAGTTATGAGTATATATCTGGATAAATTGAGAGAGAGCGAGAGAGGGGGACAGCCAAAAAAAATGTATATGGATTGTTTGAGGAGTGATATGAAAAAAGAGTTAGTGTTTGGGGATATGTGGAACAGAGTGTAAAGTGCCACATACCTCCGTTGAAAAGGCGGATCCTCCAACCAGACGAATGTTATATCTGGTGGGCTACTGCCCGATAGTTGATTTCGGGCTGTTGGTATCTATTCAAATCGCGTGGAGAACTTTGCTTGCGCGATGAGGGATTCTGTGACGTCATATGTAGTAGATCGTAGTCGCTACAAGTGATAACGTGTCGGGTGACAAGACAGGATGGATGACAAAAACGGGTTTTACAAATAATTTACGCACAGTACATCAAAAGCTTCGCTCCTCCGATACTTGAAGTTATATAACAACAAGTGTAGCGCCACATGCCATCTGTCAGCTAGCACTAACAATAATTTCACAACTATACCATATGCTAACCTGACATATTCCAAGATTCCAACACACCAAACGCCTACTTCTCCACAAATGACAGCTATCACGCTGTTGAGAATTTCCCTAATATATCAGAGAGGCAACCTGTCACGTCAACGTAATATTACAACAATAACCGTCAAAAGAAAAGTGTTCTCTGCACAGCGTGTTAGTATTTGGAGCGTGATTCTATATCATAATATTATACGAATAATTTATTTCCTTACATAAATTAAAAACGCACAGTACATCTAATAGTTGAAGTACCCTTTTAGACAGATATTGCATGTATTAGGGCACTTTGCTCTTCCGAAGCTTAAAGTTACGAGCCGTGTCACTAAAAAAATAATTTACAAAATGTACCAATAAGTGTAGTGCCACATACCATGTGTCAGCTAGTAGTTACTAACAATAATTTCATAAATGTAACATATATACTAGCGTGACACATTCAGAGGTACACCAACTTCTCCACAAATGACAGCTATCACGCTGTTCAGAATTTCCCTAATACATCAGAGAGACAACCTGTCACGTCCACGTAATATTACAACAATAACCGTCAAATGAAAAGTGTTCTCTGCATAGCGTGTTAGTATTTGGAGCGTGATTCTATTTCATATACAAATAATTTATTTCCTTACATAATTAAGAACACACAGTACATCTAATGGTTCAAGTACCCTTTTAGACAAATATGGCATGTATTAAGGTACTTTGTTCTTCCGAAGCTTAAAGTTACGTGTTGTCACTAAAAAATTAATTTACAAAATGTACCAACAAGTGTAGTGCCACATACCATGTGTCAGCTAGTAGTCACTAACAATAATTTCATAAATGTAACATATATACTAGCGTGACACATTCAGAGGTACACCAACTTCTCCACATATGACAGCTATCACGCTGTTCAGAATTTCCCTAATATATCAGAGAGACAACCTGTCACGTTCACGTAATATTACAACAATAACCGTCAAATGAAAAGTGTTCTCTGCACAGCGTGTTAGTATTTGGAGCGTGATTCTATTTCAAAGTGTACGCGTGACGTACAGACGTGACTGGGGATTCCATGTACCTAGATTTTTGTTAGGTGCGATGTCGAATCTTGAGGTAAAAATGTGGTGGATTAAGAGGAATGATTTGGTCTAAAAATACCTAGTATAGACGTGATAGGTAGACAGTTGGTCTGAAAATCTGACAGCAATCTTACCAAGAGATAATGCGTGTTTGTGCGATGTCCGTGGTCATGTACGTATTTCAAATTTACTTTGACGACACTAATTTGTAAGTGTTTTCTATTGTTTATTTCAACCTTTTTTCTGTAGGAAATGTTTTGCAAGACACAATATTCAAATGTTAAACAGTAAAATTATTGACAGTATCTTTACAATATGTACACCAAACAATATTACAAAACACAATGTACTTTCATACCGAGATTCCTCTATGCCTCGGAAAGCACGTTAAGCTGTAGGTCCCGGCTGTCACTCATAGATCTTTGGCAGTCGTCACGGTAATCAGGAGCCAGTAAATCTGACTCCGGTCTTGCCATGAAGTACCGTGTTTCCCCAGTTAATGGGTTGTGGTAGTATATTGGTATTCAGCTAAATCCGGCTTGACTGGAAGTCGACCCCAATATAGTTGGGAAAAGGCTAGGTAGATGAGGTAGACAAAATGTATTTTTATTCTATACAGCGTGACATCTAAAGCCTGATTTAATCTCAATGTTGCAACAACAGCGGTGGTGTTGGACTCAACTTTTCTTTGTTAACGAAACTGTTTGTTTGCTGTTCACATTAAAAGGAGTTTTTATTTATAGAAAACAACGGCAACTGGATCAAAGCTCATCTAAATATAAACTTCCTACAAAATTTTGTGACGCATGTATTACTCTGAAGTACATCTATTCGTATGTATACTACTGGGGGGATAACCTGGAAAACTTTAGGGAAAGTAGCTGTCAAAAGACCCAGAGGCAGGATTCGTTGGTCAGACTAAATTCGTGTTACACTTTTTTTTTCAAGTGGTGAATCATCAGAATGACTTCTCCCGCTCTTGGGCGGAGTGGGAGGGTGTGTCAGACTTTTACTGGACCACAGTCTGCGAAGCCATTCACATCGTTTACAACTAAAGTCTTAAAAGCACTGATTAGATTACTCAACATTTCTTTCCTTATAGTTTGCAATTATGCATATTTATTTTCCCATGACATAGGTCCCATGAACTATGTCATGGGAAAATGCTGCAAAAATGGTTTCGTCTTTTTAGATACCTATGCACTACCTACTAATATTGTAAAGTATCTTACAAACAAACCGATCTTTACTAAGAAACAGTTTTACTAAATTAAGTTTTCAACCAGAACGGAAGTCTGACGATAAATAAAGAAACTTCTATAGAGGACGTGACAGATTTAATTTCGAAGTAGCAAGAACAGCTGGCGTGTTGGACTCAAGTTTCTTCTTGGTCCCCGCAACACAGCTTGTTTTTTATTTAAAAAGTTTAAGGAAGAACGACTAAAGATACTACAGTTTGTAGGTTATCTATACCCAGCTGCATTTGGTCAGGTTATTTGAGGATATTCATTTATCAGGTTATTTTCGCTCTTCTAGAGAGGAGGCCTGAGTCTCAGCAGTGGGAGCATAAGGTCGGTAATGCTAATGCTAATTTTAGGATAAATGAAAATGGATAGTATACAATGGATGCGAGTCGCACAGGACCGGTCGTTGTGGCAACGCTTGGGGGAGGCCTATGTCCAGCAGTGGACGTCTTTCGGCTTAGATAATGATGATGAACATAATAGTGCAAGAGACTCAAATTTCAATCTACTATTTAACTACGAAGCGGGGAAGTGGGGTCTTCCTAGGCAGACCTGGCGACACACCGTATTGGCAGAAGCGAACGCCATCGAATTGACATGGAGCGAGGTCAAGCGTAAAGCGCAAGACTGGTCGCGATGGGTGACTACTGTCGACACCCTCTGCCCCAGCTAGGGGACACAGAATCTTAAGTCAAGTAAGTCATTTAACTTTTCTCAATCATCATCATCACCTTCCTACCCTTGTCCTGTTTTATTTGGAGTTGACGAAACACGTTCCTGAAAAATACTGGTATTCAGCGAAATCCGACTTGACTGGAAGCCGACTCCAATATAGTTGGAAAAAGGCTAGGTAGATGATGACGAAACACGTTTCTTTCATGCCTCTATCATTTGAATTAAATATTGAACTTCCTTCAATATTTAAACAAAGTGATAGAGCCAGTAGTCATGAAACTAAACTCAAACGATGAAACAAAGAAAGTTCTCTTCGCAGCGTGATAACTAGAGCGCGATTTAATTTCAAACTTTTCTTAAGTGGTTCTCTGAAATGGCTCAATTTTTCTTTATTGAAAGTTGTTGTTCTTTTTCACGGATAAATAGCTACAGACATTGAATTGTAATTTCCAATATTTCTCATCAATCCCAATTCTAGGTAGAAATAACTTTTAAAAATTTCAAATTAGAAGGTAGCGTGCTTTTTGTTTTTTAGGTGTGGAATCATCCAAATGACTTCTCCCGCCCTGGGCGGAGCGGGAGGTCGTGTTAGACTTTTACTGACTAAAACCCACTCCTGTTCCTTCCTTGCCCCAATTCCGGGGTCCCGGGGATCTCTTTCGTCAACCCAGGCCCAGAAGGCTTCGACCCTGTCGGGCCCCTACAGTTTAGAAGTTAGCGTGCTCAGATCACGTTGGGATCACCAGTTTGGGAGGTATGTGGAACAGAGTGAAGTTCCGCAAACCATTGGAAAGGGAGGATCCTCCGACCAAACCTGTGTTATGTCTGGTAGGCAAATACCTGACAGATGATTTCGGGCTGTTCTAATGTTTAAATTGTTTCATTGCGCAATGCAGGATTCGTAGTTCTTAAGCGACACCGTAGATATCGATATAGCCATAGTCAACGACGAATGATGCTAGCTTTTTTTTAAGTTCTATTCTCACAGTTATTGATCTCTAGGCGAGAGATAGATAACGAATGATTGCTAGTTTCCAATCAAAGCTGAATAAAAAGAAACTTCTCTACACAACGTGCCAACTAGACCGTGATTTAATTCCTAGCAACAATGGACGGTCAAGTTGAAGCCAACTTTTATTTAAACGATAAAGCCAATAAAATAACATGGAAAAAAAGTGACGGATCACGCCCCTTTCCCTCTGCTAGAGAGGAAACCCGAGCCATAGCAGTGGGAACATTATAAGGCTGATAATTATTATTTAATGTTATATCATGTTATAACCTGGATCATTTCATAAGGCTTTATTTGGAGTACGATGTCAAAATATGCTGATGATAAAGAAAGACTACGCCCTACGAAACGGTGAAGGAAATCATTTATTTATTCTTTATGCAACACAAAGTACAAAGGTATCATCGTTAAGGAATCGGCCTAGAACCAAAAACTACATCCCTAACATCCACTAATCCGCATTGGGCTCGCGTGATGGCCGATTCCCTCTGCTAGATAGAAGGTGTTAGTCACAGGCTATGGGAACATGATAAGACTGGTTATGTCTTTCAGTAGAAGGAGATTTAACTTGTTTTTTTTTCAACGTGTTATCATCAAATAACATCTCTTTATCTTTTATCTTTTACTGACTAATAAAACCTTTGTCCAACAACTCCCCTTAGCGTTTCAAAACCACTTTAACTTTTTCGAACATTCCTAGCAGCTTTGACGACCTGTGTTAATATTTAGAAAAACGATACTTTAATCTAGTCTGAGCTAATTTCCAATCAGCACTACACAATAAAGGAACTCCTCCACTCGTACAGCGCGGCAACTAGACCGTGATTCAATTTCAAAGTAGCAACATAACCGGCCATGTTTGACTCGATTTTTCTTTGTTCTCTATGATACTGGATGCTTTGTTTTTTAGTTATAACGGGAGGGAACCAGTATATATATCCTAGGGTCAAAAAAAATAAAACACATGCCACATCCACCAACCACTATCAGGCCCGCGAGAGGGATTACGCTCCATTCCTTCTCCTAGAGAGAAGACTTGAGTCCCAGGCCATCTGGGACTCAAGTCTTATCCAGTTTAAGAACAATAAGATATATCCAGTCTTTCAGTAGAAGAAGCTTTCACTGGCCTATTTTTTTAAGCGAGATTTCATCAGTTTACTTCTCTTTGACTGACTAAATAAATCCCACCTTTAATGCGTTTGCGTTCCAGAAACACTTTAACTCTATCGAAAATTCCTTTAACGTGTTAATATATAAAAAACCTATACTTTAATCTAGTCTGAGCTAATTTCCAATCAGCACTACACAATATAGGAACTTCTCGACTCGTACACAGCGCGGCAACTAGACCGTGACTCAATTTCAAAGTAGCAACGAAAGCCGGCCATGTTCGACACGATATTTCTTTGTTCTCTATGATACTGGATGCTTTGTTTTTTTAATTATAACGTGAGGAAACCGGCATGTCCTAGAGCCAAATAAAATCAAACACATGTGACATTCACCAACCTTTATAGGGCCCGCGAGAGGGATTACGATTCATTGCTTTTCCTAGCGAGGAGACTTGTGTACCAGCAGTGGGAACATTATAACACTTATCCAGGAGCTCTTACTAGCCTTCTTTTTAAGCGGGATATAGTCAAAGAACTTCTATTTTACTGACTTAAAACCCCAAACCATCTTCACTATACCCATCATCTATACTAATATAATAAAGAGGTAAATTTTGTTTTTTTGTTTGTATGAGGTAATCTGTGGAAGTACTGGTCCGATTGCAAAAATTTTTTCACCAATAGAAAGCTGCTGTATTCCTGAGTGACATAGGCTATGTTTTATGTACGCGGGCGAAGCTGCGGGCTAAAGCTAGTCTTCAATATAGTCTGAGCTAATCAGCACTACACAATAACGGAACTTCTCCACTCGTACAGCGCGACAACTAGACCGTGATACAATTTCAAAGTAGCAACGAAAGCCGGCCATGTTCGACTCGATATTTCTTTGTTCTTCATGATACTGGATGCTTTGTTTTTTAATTAAAATGTGGCTTAGGTATTTGTTTTGTTGTGTATCTGTATCTTTGTACGCACTTTGTACCTGACCTGTATGTTTAAGAGCGGTCAATCCGAGATACATTAATGACACTGCTTAAAGTGTTTTGAATTCACAAAATTGATTAAAGATTCATTATTTTCACATAGCCTTTTGCCTGTTTGTATTAATTTTTTCCCATCATAATGTACCTACTCACAAACGAAATTATTTTCCAAAAAATTTAAGGTTTCAAAAAAACACATATTTCCTGGAACAAGTTTTACTATTATAAACTATTATCGCGTTGACTATTAATACGAGTAGGGAAATTCATTATGAAAAATAATATTTATATTGTTTGCTGGAATATGTAATTTAAATGTTAATTTTAAATAGTTACGGTGTTTTTTTTATTAATATTTTAGTTCCTATATGGTGCTATAGATATCGTTACAGTGCGAAACTGGGGCAAGTCGCTAATCAAGTGTAATTTGGTGGCAAGTTATAATATCAGTCATCATAGCAATCGTTAGATATTTAAAAACACGTTAGCACCTTTCTTGTGCCGATTACTGTTTCAGAAACCGGTGTAAATGCCTGAGTAAGACATTATCGCACTATTAATAGCACTGGCGTAGCTACCGAAATTGTAGGCAGGGCCCATGGCCCCCCAGCTTGGAGGCCCCAAAACCTCAATGGCCAATCTCTTATTGCACTATTGAGAAATTTTCCCACCTTCGGAATTTAAATAAAATAGGGTGCAACACTACTTAAATCATGGTATTTCGTTTTAGTAATTAAAAGTTTGACACTCCTTCCCGTTCCACCCAGAGATAAATGATATTTATTTTGCAAGTAGGTTTTTACAAGATCTTTTACACGTCAATTTTTTCTTTCGTCATTTTATACTAGATGAGGCCGGTGTTTCCTAGCAGACTATCCTGAGAAGAAACACCAAAACAAACTCAGAGGTAGAAAAGAGTTTATCTGATGTTTTCTCATGCAAAAAGGGGCCCTAGTTATTTTGGCCCCAGGGCCGTTGGCCACCTAGCTACGCCACTAGTTAATAGCTAAATAGTAGTCCAGCTAATGGATTTTGAAAGTGACTCTTTTAAAGAAAGGTCGAACGTCTCAGTTCTAATGGAATAGTCGATGACATTCTAGAACAACATAATTACAAAAGACTGAATCACACTAACATTATTACGGTGGAAATTTTTGAGTATGTGTGTATGTTTGTTTCTTTTTCACACTTTACTAGTTAACCACTGAAGTCAATAGCAGCGACTATAGTCCGTCTTAAGAAAGCGCGACCTGAGAAAAAGATGTTAAATCCAAAAAAAATGTATTTGGTGGTACTACCTACGTAGTAGAAGAATCATGTTTTGACACATCACATATTTTTTTATTTCCTACAGTTGTGGCTGAATAATGTTGCCAATTAAAATTAAATAAAAAAACTCCAGGTCGTGCTTTCATTAAACGCACTCTAATTGAAGGAATTCACGAGTAATCTGAAGATAATTCACAAGTCCTTCTTTGGAAGAGTCACCAAGGAGATGCGACTAAAACCCACCTGTGTTCCTTCAGTGGCCCTTTACTTTACTTTAAAGACAAACGCCTTCGTAGGCGTACAAAAGCTAGGCTACGAAAATACCGTAGACATTTGCTACGAACATCTGCTACGAACATTGCTACTTTGCTACGAACATCTGCGCACCGTCTTCGTAGCATCCATTATGAAACCTTGTAGAATCCATTATCTACTATAAATACCTTGAAACGAACTACTGTTGATTTTGAATTTATTTATTTTTGCTTTCCTGTTATTTTGCCCGAACTTTGGGTCTTTGGCCCTTCATAATAAATTCATAATATATTAAAATAAAATGTATAGAAATCGAGCAAGTTTGTTTAATCGAGATTCTAAATGAAGAAACTTTTTTCATCACGTATTCGTAGTAATTCATAAGTGACTTAATTACCGAATACCAACAGGATTTTCAGGGTCTATCTAATTTTATTTCGCGTTACCTCTTCACCAAACAAAAGGAAAACCCGGGGCATTGGAACGCAGTACAAAGAAGGAACATAGAAGTGAGTTTTAGTCAGTAAAAGTCTGACACACCCTCCCGCCCGCGCCAACAGAATGGCCAACGTGATGATGTGGCACTGTATGTATGACGATTCTTCGTGCGTCACTTCGAAATGTCCACTAGTGTTAAGTTTTGTTAATGTATGTGTAAACTAACAAAACTTAGGTAGGTATATTTTTAAAGTAATATAAACTAGTGCTTAATTCGGCTTGACTGGAAGCCACCCCAATAAAAATTGAGAATGGGCTATATTAGGTAGATGATGATAAACTAGTGCTTAACTGCAATCCCACCTGACGATAATCGCAATCGTTGATGGTGGAGCGCACTATAAACTAGTGACTTAAGAGCCTATTCACTCTAGCCTTGAAGACACCTAAAATATAACCGGACGGGAAGATCGCAGCAGGCAAATTTCTCGTCCTTCGATTTACACGGTATAAACGAAGAGGCAAAACGTTGAGTTTGGAAATCTCTACGTGTTAACAATGTAACGGTGGAAACTCGCCGTAGGTCGGGATGTCCGATGGTAGAATCAATTTATGTAAAGGTATGCGTTGATTGTAGTGTTTTTGTTTGTTTATCGACTTTATCCTGTTTATAAATTTATTAACTAAGTACTGTAATATATACTAACTTATTCCAATAGTTTCGTTTCCGTAAATGTACAAAATTAACCCCAGCGAACACAAACCCGTAATAAAAAAAGTATCCTACGTCCTATTACAGGACATGGTCTGCCCATGTACTATAATATGTATATCATCAAAATTCGCTCAGCCGTCTGAGCGTGAAGAAGTAATGAACATCCCACATAGCATCACACGTACATATAATAAACTATCGTCTTTAAAAGATGACTGTGGTTAAGTACTACTAATATTGAATTTTCTAAAGGGGCGTCTAAACGGGCTATATTTTACGACAATTTGTGGCTGCAATACTGTGGCCGGCAACATTGCTAGCAATATCAGCCACACTAAGCAATATTTAAGGATGGCCCGCATTATAGCCACATATTTTTTGGTATGTCAAAATGTTTTTATGTGTAGCCGGCATGTCATGAAAGGGTTCTGAATCAAAGGCCATACTATTGCAGCCATATTGCAACATGTTGCCTGCAATTGATTACTCAGCCATAAAATGCACTAAAAGGTTTTTTTGATGGCTGGGCAATGTTTGCCAATAATTGCAGCCACAGATTGTCGTAAAATATGGCCCGTTTAGACGCCCTTTAACAACAAACCTTTCAGTAACCGGGGGAGATCATACTACCGTAGTAGGTATATTTAAGAAAGTATCGTAACAAAACCAATCTCTCCAAAAATCCGTAGTCACGATAAAAATCTATAACCAATTTCTCCAGCCTCCCTTGTCCCAAAAAATATCTTCTAAAAAATAAACCTCCCGATTAATATTGCCAGGAATTTCCATCAAAAATGTAGGAAGGAATCTAACGGCTTAATGGCAAGCTTTAGGAAGAATGTCGTCCTCCCAAAGTGCCCTGAGAGGCGACACTAAAAGATTATGTAAGCTAGGTGAATAGGCAACACGGTCGCTTGTGTACTATTTAGTAATATTAGATTGAAATAGGCCTTGAAAAAGCACATCGGTTTAAAAGGCCTTATGAAAAGTGAAAAGAATTATCTATAGGTACATATAAAACTGACGTATAGTCCGTCTAATGAAAGCGCGACCTGAGAAAAAGAGGTTAAATCCAAAAATTTTGTACGTGGTATTACTAACTAGTAGGAGAATCATGTCTTGACAATACATTTTTTTTTATTTCCTACAATTGCCACTGAATAATGTTGCCAATTAAATTTAAAAAGAAAACTCCAGGCTCGCGGTTTCATTAGACGCACTCTATCAATAGTATCAATGCAGTACTATGGTCGATAGTGTAATAATATTGGATTGATATAGAGCTTGAAAAAGCACAAGAGATTAAAAGGCCTGCGAAAAGTGAAAAGGATTTTTTATATTTATTAAAAGAACTAAGTGACTGACTGACATATCAACGCACAGCCGAAACTACTGGGTTTAGGAACGTAAAATATTGCACAAGATTTCCTTTTATGACGTAAGCAAGCACTAAACGTAGGAGAGGATTTTCAAAAATTATTTTCCTATGGTGATAAACGAGAAGCCGACCCCAATATAATATGGTAGAAAATGCCTAAGGCATTAAGTCCGCCTTTGTACCTTTTTGTGCAAAAAGTGTAAATAAATAAATAAATAATTAAATAAATATAGTTGGGAAAAGGCTAGGCAGATGATGATGATAAACGGGGGTTCAAAGTTCTTATGGAGAAACCTACTTTCACGTGGTCGAAGCCGTTGGCAGAAGCTATAATAATAATTAGGTATTTGTTGAGTAAATGTCAATGTTCAAATGAACTTTTATGGCAATCGGATTTGAATAGATTAAAAAGGATCTATAACAATAAAATAGGTGTCAGCAAAACAATATATTTAATGAAAGCAAAGCTCTGTAATATCATTTAACTTCAGTTTAAATACGAGTATCCATCGTTTACATTTCGGGAAGTGTACATTGGAATTGCACAATTTAGTTCCATCATCGGATCACTGAACGTAGGGGCGTTTCGCCTCCGTTACTTGGTAGATATCTCACCCATACGTACAAAGCATTTTGAAAACACATTCGTTGTGCGACAACTAAGGAAAGTGGAATTTCCTGCCAGAGTCTGTGTTTCCTGATAGCTACAATCTAGCGGTCTTAAGTCAAAAGTGAATAGGGTACTTGACTAAGGTCTTCTAGGTAAGCGTGCTCCATCATCGACCACGTCATCGCTTACCATCAGGTGAGATAGTGATCAAAAGCTCACCTTTTCATCATATGAAAAAAATATCTCATTCTAGAAAAAAACCTTGCTATAGCATAGACTACAAATAGAAGACATCAATCGTCTATAAATTGTAGTCTATGTCGTCAAGCAAAAAATAAGTTGTTGATTTTTAAAATGACATTCTGAACAAGCTATTAATCAAGATGAAAGCTACTCCACGTCTTCAAGATCTGAAGTACCCTTGGAAGTGTCGTCAAGATTTTAATACGCCGATAAAAATGAAGGCTTGTCAAGACTATAAAGCCTTCTTTATAAGAAAAACGTCCTTAACTTGACACTGGCAGAATGGTCGACACTGGCTTAACTGCCATTAAAACCAAAAAAAAAAGAATAAGTATTTAAAAAATTAAAAGCTATAAAAAAACAAAGTGCTTATCTGTAAAAAGTCTTTACTCGTACTGTTTTTATTAATTAGATATCTTGATTAGTACCTAAATTACAAGGTAAAAACTTAAATACCAAGTAAAATTTCCTACCATTTTCCTCTATACGATTTACTACCTTAATAAACCAATGTTTTTTTAACAACTTGTAGCCAGGAAGGCCGTATATTAGAAATATAAAAAAGCTAATTATTACAATACTGTTTCAACACGTTAATTAACTCAAAGAAAGCACGCGATACCAGCACTCTTAATTTGATTTTAATTAAATTTGTAAAAACACGTACTTCGGATAACAAAGGAAAATGTATGTTAACGCTTATTGAACATACTAATTATTTTACCCTTGAAATGAACACTAGTCGAATTAAAAAAATAATTTGGGCTGTATGTTGAACCATGTTGCTTTTTTACTAAAATAATGATAAACTTTTTAATCTATAAAATGAGAAACAATTTCAATATTTTGAAAATGGAATCATGAATTTTTCCGTCGGCAATTTCTCGTTTCTCTCTTGTTGAACATTTTCACTCGTAGGCAGAAAAAATAACAATGGAAAGTTAAATATTTTCACTTAATTCGTGGTTAGGACTACAGTTTCAAGATTAAAAGCATAAAATAAGGATATTCTACTCACATAAACATATAAACTTGACCAGCATCGTCGTAGTTACGTCGAACATTGTCAGGAAATTCTTCTGTACTATACGATAAACCATCTCCTTAGCTACGGTATCACTGTCTAACTAAACACACGCAATTTATAACATCTATCTATGAAATATTGTAAAAGAATCCTTCTTTAGCATCAGTCACTGAAGAATTTGGCATATACTTGTCACATCAGACGTCTTTTTACTAACTGTAGCTCCTGTTTCGTATTTTAAAATTTTTATACTGAGCTTCTATCGTTCAAGCGGCAGACATTTTGAATTTGTGACGTCATACTCGGGAAAATCAATCCGCTCGCGCCTGCGCAAATTTTCTCCTTGGCCTATTTTGCGACGCATCCCAACCATGACAGAAAATATTTCATTTTATATGTAACCTTTCACAAAATGGCCGCCATTTTTATGAATGAATCGCTTTTGCTCATTCATTTCATATTTAGATGTTTACTTACCGCGATTAGATTTGGATGTCTGGAGATTTTATTTTGTTTTGAAAGGTTGAAGTGAGGTAGTAAAGCCTCGTTTTTGGATAACCTTTTCTTGTACTTACTTAAGATAACATTGAAGTTATGTTAAGTGAAGTAGATAGGTATGTTTTACATACATTAGGTTAATATAAACTATGGGGTCTGAGTGCTCACAAGTTGTATAAAGATCTTTCGAAACGCCTTATTGACACTTCGCGTGACCCCAAGGGCTGGCTTTTACCTCGGACAGAAGATAAGCATTGCCATACAGCGTGGCAATGCCGCCAGTCTTTTGGGCACATTACCGGTCGACAGCGATGTGGAAGAGTTTTTTAACGCCATACTTTAGTTAGTTTTTAGTTAGTTTAATCAGTGTAGAGTTTTTATTATACTGTAAACAAATATTGTATATTCTAATAGGTATGAGTATATATAAACTTGATCTAAGTGAGTATTATATAATACTTAGTTTCCTTATATTATCTCTGGGTTATATCCGTGTCTGCAATTTCTTTTCAAGGCTGAACGCAATCACATTGATGCAATAGACATGGAGTTGGAAATAGTGGTTCATTGCATACCAATTTACATTGGCAAGCACTATCTCGTAGGCACTTATCTAAGCTATTGTAGGAAATAGAACTGCATTGGAAAAAGCAATATCAGGTGAACATTCGTTTACCTACCTGATATTACTTTCGCTTGGAAATAACAGCTTTTAATGGTGATTAAGTTTGATTGACGGTATGTTAGGTGTAGTGGTGAAGCGTTGGGCTGCTGCGCTGTGGGTCGTGAGTTCAATTCCTGTAAGGATACAAATATTTATATGGGTTACAAATAGTTGTTTTAGTCTTGTATAATTATCTGAGTTTAAATGTTTGTGGACGCACCCACGGTACAAGAGTAATTCCTAGTGTAGGATAATTTATTTTTGGAGCTTTTCGAGTGCCAGGTATTAGCAAAAATCGTGATCCAGATCGAAGGCAACGAAGGAACGGGGTCTGAAACGCCCTCCCGCTACGCCCAAGAGCGAGAGAAGTCATTCTGATGAATCACCACTTGAAAAAAAAAGCTGGTAAACATATATTATAATTTTTTGTGAGTATTTGACTTTGTGTGTGTGTATTTCTTACTTTCAATCAAAAATTTACTTTTTGATGAGAGCTTCATGCACATCATACAAGTTGGGAAATCAAAGATGGAGTGAGAGGAAATGTAAAACTCACAGGCTAAAATCCACCCGTGCTCCTTCAGTTGCCCTTTGCATTCCAGTGCCGCGGTAACTCTTCTCTCTCTTCGGTCTAGCTGGGGCCCTCAATTTCATATTTTTGTAGAAGGTAATCTCTGGCCGGGCGAAAGTTACAAAGCAACCAAGTACCTTTAATCCTGAAAATAATAATATTTATTTAAAATTCTTACGAGGATAAATTAATTTATCTTTACTTATAATAAATCTGTAGAAGTGAAAATTCTGTACATTGAAAATATAAAAAAAAAAAAATGGCTCAATGAAGCTCAGGGTGTCAGTAATGTCCTAGATAAACTTATAAAAATATATATGAACTGAAAAATTCACAATGGTAGATACTTGCCCGGTTTCGAAGCTTTTTTTTTGGAAGGGGAATCATCAGAATGACTTCTCCCGCTCTTGGGCGAAGCGGGAGGGCCAGCCTAATGATTGCAGCGGTGGGTGCCATAACCACTGAGCCATCACGACACACAAAAATGGTGCTGTGGGTGAAACCTATTAATTTTCATGAATGGTTAATAACAATAACATAGCCTCTATTTGTACAGTTTACTAAATAAATGTTACTTAGCGAAGCGCTATGGCAAGAGATTTATTCGATTATTTGATAATATCGATTGTTCCCGATTGTTTCGCCTTTGCCTCGAGTCCAACTCGTACTGTTATTGCGACTAGGGAATGCAATCCGGACTATCCGTAATCCGAAAAATCCGGATATCCGCACATTTTTACTCGACTTGTAAATCCGGATTTGAAAATGAAATCCGCGGATTTGCTGAATAATAAGAAATTTTAATTCGCGATGATATTATATACTTTTATTATAAGTTTAGCACTAGCTTTTGCCCGTGGCTTCCCCCGCGTGGAAGACGGATAACCAAGTAAATTCAGAAAAAAAATATCGTAACGTGGGTCCAATATAATTCGTGGTCTACCCGTATGAAAGAAAGAAAAAAGAAAGAAAATGGTTTATTTGGCCAACAAGCGTACAGACAGTGTAGAAAAAAAACATGTAGATAACATCTAAGCATAAAACTTAAAAACAAATTGGTTGACACTGCATGTCACACAGTTGCGCCAAATAGGTCCAGTTCAGCAATAATGCCAGGCAACTACGTGGTAGTTGCCTGACGCTGGTTTTCAACTGAACCTTAGAGTGAACGGAAAGGGATTAAATATGACAAGTTGCAATGCAGGCGTGCCCAAAAAAAACTGAATGTCTTTTAAAGCGCCAAGCGTCATCATCCTGACAGAAAAAAGTATCATCAGGCCACCGTGATCAAAATTCAATCTGGAGGACTATTATTAAAGGAATGCTCCGTTTGGGCAATGACCACTCACGCCGGGTCCTGGTACGGCCCATGGACCGGAGCGCAAAGGAATGTAAAAGGCGGTCGCCTGCTTCTGCGAAGCAGTAATGCTAGCAAAGGAGGCGGCTGCACGTGCGAGGGAATGATCCTCACGCTCCAGCTCCCGGATCCAGACCCCGATTTCCAGCTACCGTAGGCACAGGCTTGCGGATGGCGAGCAATGGGTAGCTCATCGACCCCGCCACGGCGCGTAGTGTGTCTCAAGGTGATACAAATGGTAGTGGCCCAGCTGGGTCGAAGCCTACTATTGCCATGGGTTAAGTGAAGCCCGGGGCCCTAGAACGAAGACAAAGAAAAAGAAGAAGGAAGAGGAGTGGATTTCAGTCACTAAAAATCTGATATCACGCTCTGCCCAGAACGGGAGAAGTCATTGGATACTTTCCAACGCAAAAATGGAAAAAATATACATTCTTTGTCTTTATATATTGGGAAAACGGCTTCTTGGAGAGGCCGTAATCCACCAGGCGGGCCCAGTGTGAGTTTGTGGATGCTACATGTCCTAAAAGTTTTGGTTTTAGGACTTGCCGGTTTCCTCAAGGGAAACATCATGTTAATAAACTAATATAAGTAGGTTTGTTTAATTTTCATGAAAAATCCGTAAAATCCGGATAATCCGGATTGGACCCAAAATCCGTTTTAAAAAATCCGGATTTTTAAAACACGACGGATTTGCATTCCCTAATTGCGACGTACACATGGCGCCTTTATTAATTTGTTCCTTGATGGTTTAGGCTCCTTGAGGGCTCATGGCTGGATAATAACAGCCGCACGGGTCGATCTTAAGGTTAAGCAACGCTTGCCAAGGTTGGTCTGTAGATGGGTGACCATCTTAACATACCGAGTTTACTCCGTGCCTCGGAAAGCACGTTAAATCGTAGGTCCCGGCTGTTATTTATAGATCTTTGGCAGTCGTTACGGATAGTCAGAAGCCAGTAAATCTGACTCCAGTCTTGCCATAAAGTACAGTGTTACCCCAGTTAATGGGTTGTGGAGGTCTGGCAGGTAGCCGCTCCTCGTAAAATACTGGTATTCAGCTAAATCCGGCTTGACTGGAAGCCGACCCCAATATACTTGGGAAAAGGCTAGTCAGATGATGATGATCGATTTTTCCCGATTGTTTCGCCTTTGACTCGCTCTGTTATTGCGACGTGCACATGGCGCCTTTATTAGCGACTTGTTCCTTGATGGTTTAGAGTTTCGAGTGAGAGTGACTGATTCGAAGAATCGAAAACTAGCGGCTGAATCCGTTGACTCGACACAACCGAAAAACATCTACCTAGTCAGTTAGAACCACCACCTAGTAGTTAATTGTGAATGGATTTTAAAAAGAAACACTGAGTCGTGTAGTGAACAACAAGCATAGAAATTGTGATCTTGATTTTTTCAAAATGAAGAACGTTTTTCTACATATTATTAACTACAAAAATAATATTTTCTTTTTAAAATCGATCCACAGTAACAATAGTTCTGGGTTTTGATGATTTTAACGCCCCAGGCACCGGACTAATCTTGATCATTATATAAAACGCCGAGTCGATGCTTGACTCGATGATAACCGACTGCGATTCTTTCGATTGGTAAAACAACTCGGAATCACCCACCGCTAGTGTTACTTACATCCACTACCCACTTTTCAATCAATCACTATTCTCTACCGTGTTTACGCAGTTGACACGTCCTAATATTGGAGTTTGTTTGGGCCGGACGACACGAAGGGCAGTTCCGGCACACTTCCGGTCCAGTTCCGGTCCAGTAAAGGTTACTAAACGGGAAACAACATTCAGGCACGTACAGTTAACAGGAGTTGAAAGGCACGATGAATGGGTTACTACCCTTTTTTACAAAACCCTTTTTTTAGGTGAGAAATCATTCAATGGCTTCTCTCGTTCTTGGGCAGATCGGGGTGTGTCAGACTTTTATTGATTAAAATCCACTCCTGTTCCTTCTTTCCCTTCGTTGCGGGTCCCTATGTTTGCTTTCACATAGCCTATGACCCAAGTACCATCGGAAAAACCGTCGTCCGGCGAATATCCATCCTTACGTTGTTGAAACCTCTACTAGTCCGGATTTAGCGCTTCGCTTCGTCGTTTATACCGCGTACATCGAAGGACTGGAATAATTTGCCTGCTGCGGTCTTCCCGTCCGATTATAATTTGGGTGTCTTCAAGGCTAGAGTGAAAAGGCTCTTAATAAACTAGTGCGCCTCACCATCTGCGATTGCATCACTGCTTACCATCAAGTGGGATCACAGTCAAGCACTAATTTATATAACTTAAAAAAAAAGTAAGCTTCGACCATGCTGGGCTACAGACACGATTTCCTGACATCTAGGTACTTGAGCTGCGCGTTGAAACACAACGTGCCGTGACCAGTCCGACCGGTTGCCAATTTCGAAAAGTTTGTCTGCGAAACGGTCTCATTTAAATCTGGTGAAGATCTGATGATCGCTTTGAAGAAAGACCATGCAACACTTCATAAAATGATATCAAATATTCAAGGATTTCTGCAATCGCGTGTCTGTTCATTGTAAAAACCATTTCATAACATAACACCACGCCAATAGGCTCTGATGGGGTACTGCAGATGTGCTAGGTTAATACTACCAGTATTAACTACCCACATATCACCAATATTTATGTTCAAATACCATGATATAAATTCGCTCATACCTAACATTTGGTTAATGGACCGATCTTGATTATTATTTTTGTGTTGGGTTAAGGTAGAATTCAGCTCTGTAGTGATCCCTTACTAAAGGAGCGTAGAAAGATTTCAGTAAGTTAAAGTCTGATGTACAGATTTATCTCCAATCTCTACTCTAGAGCGGGAGTGGGTGCGCCGGTATTGTGGCGGTAAGTCCCTTCTTTGAAGAGTGGTTGGAAAGAGGTCACGGCGTCCTCTCGTTCCGTATGACGCAGGTCCTCACCGGACACGGTAAGTTTGGGAGGTGGCCTATCGCGCTTGGCCATGGTACAGGCCATGGTCCGCAGCGAGAAGGGGGGGGCGGGGGGGCGCCTCCTTCTGCGAGGCAGTAATGCTAGCGAAGGAGGCTGCTGACTGCGAGCGCCTGAAGGAACGGCCCTCACGCCAATTCCCGACCACCGTAGGCGCGGGCTCACGGATGGCTAGCACTAGATAGCTTGTCGTCCGGCAGTCTGGTACTAAACCAGACCGAGCCTCGCGTTCTATTCCACGCGCGCCTCAATAAGATGTCAGCAAACTGCAGTTGGGGCCCGGCAGGGCCGAAGCCTCTGGGGAACACGGAAATTCCGAAAGGTGAGCCTGTGTCCTTCCAGATCGAAGACAACGAAGGAATGGGGTAGGGTTCAATCAGTAAGTGTCTGACACGCCCTCCCGGTCCGCCCAAGAGCGAGAGAAGTCATTCTGATCACTCCCCATTTAAAAAGAACCCTAGAGCGGGAGGAACTTACTTTCTTCTTAACTTTAGTTGTGGGGAATGTCATCGTCTTCCAAGCCGCATCCCAACTAGAAGCCTCTGGGGAACATGGGTATTCCGAAAGGTTGACACCGAGTCCCCCCCCCCAGATTGAAGGCCGCGAAAGAACGGGGTAGGGGTTTAGTCAGTAAGAGTCTGACATGCTCTCCCGCTCCGCCCAAGAGTGGGAGAACTCATTCTGATGATTCCCCTACCAGAAAAAAAAAAACTAGCTTGCCTTTGCTTTCAAGTCTAACCGGTTGCGACTGAATACCCATGTTTTACATGGAGTGACCGTCTCTAGTAGGAAAACGTATTACTTACCAGAAACATCGTCATTCGAACCACAGAGATAATTTGTTTTTAATGTCGGTGATATTTTATTGTAAGGAATTAATAGCGGTATGATACCATGAACGTGAGGAATTTACATTTATTCCTTTCGGTAATAAAACCACAGTGACATTATTACCTGTGCTGACATCTCTTGAAAATTTTGTACTTACTTGCGGGTGTGTCATATTTGTAGCAGTCTGTAGACCACGCACGGAGTTACACTGCGTTTAGTTTCTGCCAAAAAGGATGGTAATTAAAATTAATTTAAATCAAAGTTGTTTCTCCTTCCACAACTAAAAATAATATTTTCATAACAGTTGAATCTTTAGAAATGATAAAGTCTTCATTATTGATTTATTTGAAGCACTTTTACTATGATTGTGAAAAGTGACAGTGACACTAGGAGTCGAAAGCAATATCAAAACGCCAAATAACAACAATACAGCGTGCGAGAAGAATGATACAATAATTGCTATTTATAGTTTTTATTAGCGTTGCATTAAAAAGCTACATGTTTATTGTGTTTTATCAAACATGTCGTTGAATCCACTAAATGGTAAGATCTTCTTGAACTCTTTAAAATGATTTCGGTAACACATAACCTAACTGCATGTAGTATGTTAAGTTTTTTTTACCAAATTCACCTAATTTGTTTAGATTTTCGTATTTAAACATGAGAATGTATAAGTTACAGTTGTTATTATGGCTTTTATTTGATTTATTTATCTCAAAAACGCGATTTGTTTGTCACATTATCAAATATGTTTTGAGTTCCAAATGTTTCATGTCACAGCACATTTCTCAGTTCTATGCCATCATTTTCTTTTTTTATTTCGTAAGACCTCTTCTTCTTCTTCCTGCCCTTGTCCCATAGGTATTACTTGGGGCAATTTGATTCATTGTATAAGAACAACAATTATTATAAAATTAATTTGGTACATATTCTTCATTTTCAGAATTAAAACGTCGTCTTGACGATGACAAGACTCCGCTTCCCAAAAGGCTTTGCCTAGCCAAAAATGTGGTGCAATCCCACCACTTCCCCACCGCTCCTAAAGAAAGGATTGTGGCAGAATGGCTTCATACCTTGACCGAAAAGAATAAGCTGAATAGTGAGGAATTAAAAAATGTACTGGATTGGCTGTCAGCGGTTGATGATCTGACAAGTGAGCTAAAAGGGAAATTGGTACAGGTATGTTGAACATTTTAGGGATATTGTATTGTATAGTGTATGTAAGTGCATTTTTTGTGTTTTTTGAGTACAAACAAATGTATCATTTGATACACCCCAGCTCCTCCAGGAAGGCCAGCAGCAACTTGTTGTTACTGACCACTTTATCTGATTTATCGTAGTACTTTGCCCTGTATCCAGAGACCAACAAGCAGATTAGGTACAGATGACTCATCTTTCTTCATGAAGGCTCTGGATAGCAGGTGGTTTATGATTATTCAGAGAGTGGGTTTACAAGTCCTTTCCAAAGCCATCTCAAACTGTTCTCTTTGGACTATAGTGAATAGCCTTTTTCCCAATGTTGGAATTAGTTTCCAGTTTAACTGGATACAGAAGTTTACCAGTATTCAAGGTTAAGCAACTGCCTTCCTGGTCTCCAACAAGCAGAACCTAGTTTCAAAGTGATATTATTAACCTTCATAGACAATTATGTAGGCAGTGATTGATAGATCAAATAATATGGAACCACAAATAATATTACATTCATTTTTGATGTACTACTAACAAAATTTTTCTCTTATTCCAGATAGTATCACAATACGTACAGCGGAACCCCCTACAAATTACTGACATAAAATACATCTCAACATTTCTAGAGAACCCTAAAATTGCTCCACAGTTAGGCCTACAAATTGATGACTACCTTATAATTACAATAACATTATTACAGTTTCTGAGAAATGATGAAACAAACATTCAATCAAGTCAAAAAATTCTAAACAACCTTATAAAATACTACAGAGAATCCAAAAAGAAGTTAGAATTTATCATCAAACTATTGAATGGAGAAAATCTAGAAACTATTTTCAGCTTTTTAGACACAGAATGTCGGAAATCTGCTGTTGATGTATGCCAGAATATTTTGTTTCCTATCAACAAGAAATCATTTTTTATCAGTTTCCTACAAACATTAATTCGTAAAGATAATATTGAAGAATTGGTTGCGGAAAAGGGGGATAACATACAGTCGGTAATCAAAATCATGAACACGTTTTTCGAATTTCCCAAAAATCGTTCTGAAACTGATACAAAGTTCTTACACAATTTCATTGATGTCTTTGTAAGTTCATTCCAAAAAGAAAATCAGATTGTCTTTGCTTTTTACATTATGGTGGCCAATGTTTTGAATATGGAACAGAGTTTTATAGTGCCAGCAATCAATCTACCCTCAATTTTAGAAAAAGATAACGGTAAAACGACAAGAAATCTCTTTCTGAATATGCTTGAAGTTTTATTAAAAAATGAAGTCGATATTAACGTACGACTAACTGATACTTTTGGCGAAAAAATATCGAAAGTTGAAATAAAAAAGAACTTCACCCAATTTCTTCAAGCAGTTATGATGGGCCAACTGAAACTTGAAGGAAAGTTAGACAAAACAACTTTACAAATAATAAAAACTGCTTTAAAATTAGATCCAGTATTGATTGAGCAAAAGATAGATTCAATTCTTCCCCTAATTATGACGGCAAAGAAAAACAGTTCTAGTATCATAGAATCTTACACAGAAACTATAATTTGTTTACTAGAAATACTTTTTAAATTAAGCAGAGGAACTCTTTTCTTGAACCAAATTCTACCATTAGTAAAAAATATTTTGGAAGCTGGCAACACTGAACAGTTTGAGCTGAGGCAGAAGGTCAAAGAGGGTAAAGAAAAAGGCGCGGATATTGAAAAGTTGGAGAGTAAAATAATAACAGGGTCAGATTTATTTCCTGAAGAATCAGTTACTTTGTATGGTAAGATGACTTCTGAATTGATGTTCAGACAGAATAAGGAGTTATTAGAATCATTGCAGAAGGATTTTGAAGTGCATTGCTTGATGATGTTAGAAGAAGGATTTGTCAGTAAGTATTGATTTTGTTACAACCCTCTTTTTTTTGTTTATAAAGAGTTTTTAGCCTTAGGGCCTGTTTTATCACCTATGATTAAGTTTCGAGTATCTTACTTGGCAGATAATTTCATACAAATTCTGTTCCATTTTTTAATTTATTCAGTGAGTAGTGCCTACTCGGACATTGTGAAACAGGCCCTTAAAGATATATCTTATCGTCGTTTATAGAATAAGTCGAAGTCCATAGGGTTAGTAAGAATTTTAACTTAAATTCTACAAGTAGTGTTAGTAGGTCCCAGACACATGAACAATATACAATTATATTTCGGCATGGAGCCGCATCCACCTCCGCAACATCGGGGATTCCCACCGATCTACGAATACACTGAGAATACGGTGTCGCCGCAAACGCGAGACATCAAGGATGCACATCTTTTCCTAATAATAGTGGCAAAACCATCAATATTATTATCTGCAAACATCCCTGACGCTCTACATCGCCACGGCAGCCGCAGCAGCACTCATAGTAGATTGTATGTTTTAAGGGTCGAGAATATTACTTTTTTCTGGTCAGAGATCTAAACATACTAATTTCTTGTAAGATAAACTAAATTACCCTTGAAATTAAACCCAAGAAAACAGGCTCTGCTTACGAAAATCAAGAAAAATACGGCATTGCTAGATGCCTGTGTCCCCAAAATTAGAATATTACAACCTAGCATTTGCCCGCGTCTTCTCTTGCGTTAGTATTGATTTCTATGAAATATTCCTACTTATCAGATACCCGCAAAACGAGACACAATAGTAAGACAGCGCGGTCACATGCGACCGGTCGGGGATTCATGAATTAGGGGAAAGCCTTTTGTTTGCGAATTTCCATGATGATTTGTAATGGGGTTAAAGTGTGAGAGTGTAATAAATAAGTAAATTTACATTCGCATTTATAATATTATTAATACTGAGGATTATCAGCTGGAAAGCGTGAATGCCTTCCAAAAATTGAGCTAGGAAATAGGACTCCCAAGCATTGCGCGGATTTGTAATTTTTTTGATTTCCTGAAATACAGGCACTTGACTCAGGATTCAGACTTTCATATATCTGTAATATATAATTGTGTAATTTATTTATTTTATTTTCCAGGCCCATCAATAATAGTACTAACAGAAATACTGTCAGCCATCTTGTCATCATTCCTACAACACAGCAAAATGGCGGATCACACAGTACCAATAGTTATAGCTGAAGATTTCTGGAATTTGTACAAAAAGTTCGAAACGGAGTGCTTGGGCAAGTTCGGATTATGTGTCTTAAAGCTTAGCTATGTGAGTATCTTTTCCTTTGAAGTACACCCACGCACAACCATATAATAAGAGCCAGAGGATACGTATTAGCATAGTTAATCTTGGGTCACCTTTCTTATTTTGGCAAACTATTGATTTCGTATTTTTTCTTGAGTTTTGATTTGCATTTTTTTTTATAATAAAAAGTAGTGCTTGACTACAATTCCGCCTAAGGGTAATCAGTGATCCAGTCGTTGATGATGAAGAGCGCTAGTTTATTAAGAGTCTTCTGCCTTCTTTTCACACTTAAATTATAATCGGACGGGAAGACTGCAGCAGCAACTTTTACATGGTACAAACGATGAGGCGAAACGCTTCGTCCGGACCTTGAGCTTTGTATAACATTAGACGCTGCCCCGGTGTGAAATACCGCCGGACCTTTGCCGGGATACCGTGTTTCCTAGTAGCGACCCTGGGCTTCGGGCTCAATGCACCTCCCAAGAATTTAAGGCGGTCGGTGCACTCCAGGGGTCATGAATGATAAAAATAAATTAATGATATATTTATTTGCAAGAATATAGGTAGCTATCAAGGTCATAAGATCTATAGGATAGGGTTTAATTACATGTAGCATTTCAGCCGTACAAATAATTAGATTTTACATCTTTCGCTTTCATACTACATGTACACATTTAAATAAATAGCACTAAGCGTTTCGCCTCGTCGTTCATACCGCGTACATCGAGGGACTGGAACAATCTGCCTGCTGCGGTTTTTCCATCCGATTATAATTTGGGTGTCTTCAAGGCTAGAGTGAATAGGCTCTTAATAAACTAGTGCGCCCCACCATCGACGATTGCATCACTGCTTACCATCAGGTGGGATCGCAGTCAAGCGCTAGTTTATAACGAATAAAAAAAAATAAAAAAACAATAGCAATATGCGTAGAAAAATAGAGTTGTTTGTGATGTCAGTAAACCAGTCCTGCAAGCTTGTTAGTGTGTTACAAATAACACTGTATTCATCTTACATTTATAACATTTCAGAACCCACCTCTCATTTCATCATTCCTGAAGCTATGTCAAAGTTTCGCTCAACTCAAGCTCTTGAACATAAAATACAGCAACGTAAAACTGGATATAAATCCTGGTAGTGATACATCGGAGGTTTTTGATCTAAGTACGTTGCTACCTTGTTTGGAAAGCGAGCAATGGATAGCTCTTGCTGAGAAAATTCAAGATGATGATGCTGTGTTGCTTTTGGTAAGTTTTAAAGTCTTTTATACTATAGAATGTAGTCATGCATATGTGTATGAGTTTATTTTACACTGTGGTATATTGCTGTTTTTAAGGTGTGTGATTAAAAGGTAGTTTTTATGCCCTTGTTACATGTTCCTAGTTAGTCAAAAGCATTTATTTCAAATAGACCATTTGCAGGCAGTTTTGAATATTCAAAATGTAGATTAGTAAAAAAAAGTGAAGCTGAATGGCATGTTCCAAAGGATAGATCTCTATGGAGAAAACTTGAATTGAATTAATGTTCTTCTTCAATTTTTCCCTGTCAACTGTCACACTATTATTTAGACTTATGCTTTCTTTATATTTGTATACATCATCATCTACCTAGCCTTTTCCCAACTAAATTGGGGTCGGCTTCAAATCAAGCCTGATTTAGCTGAATACTAATATTTTACGAGACCAGACCTCCACAACCCATTAACCAACAGACTAGTAGTACTCCACATAGAAGTCTCCTTCATAGAATTTTCTTTTATTTAGTAAAAGATTTAAACTACTTGAATTTAAAAATCTATCAAAATTAAAGACAGAAAACTTATAGTATTGAATTTATGTTCCAGGACAACCTACTCTTAGCCAAAACGATGGCTCTTCATCTATTAACAATAAGAGACAAACAAGAACACTCGAATGCAACAATTTCATCAACAAAAACACATTTGATCAAACAAATCAGCGCCAACCCATCTCTTCTACAAAACACTTACTTTTGCAAAATATTATTCACCAACTTAGAAAAGTCGCATGTAAAACTATTGGCCAAATGTTTGATCAAACTTTCCTCTGCTGATTCTGACTTTGATATTCTCAAAATTGACGCCATAACTTCCAACAGAGATTTGGTAAACATTTTGGTTATAGAAACAGCCAAGAATGTAGCTAAATGCTTTGAAAATAATCGGATTTACAAAATGCTGGACGTAGATGATTTTGAAATAATAGCTCTTGATGAATATTTCAAAGACATAACTATAAAATCTGAATCACAAGATGTATTCAAAAATTCAGTGAATATATTCAAACAATTGCCATTACACTATTTAGAGGAAAACTACCAATTGGTAGCAATTTTTGTTATGCTGGCAATAAAAAAGTTTTCAAAAGGAAAGAAACTGAAACGCAATGTTGATTATATTCTAGAAAGTATATTCGAACTAAGTCAACAAAGACCAGATTTGTACAAGATATTCGCTGCCGATTCTATTTTCAATTTCAATGACAATACTTATTTAAAATTGCTCACATTAAGAACTAAAACACCAAATAGTTTGTTAATCATCAAAAGCCTTTTAGAACTAGCTGTGAAAAAAGTCCGGATCAACAGTGATCAAGTCAAAAAGATTGTAGAAACGCTATTAGAAGAAAATAAGAAGATTATTACTGATATGCAATCATTTAACGATCCCGTTTTCCAAATCACTTGCCTGATTTTACCTTCGATAGTCAAACAGAAAAAAGCGATAACTGCAAGTGCCTACAGATCTATTCTAGCTGACTTACAAGAAAAGCTACATACATCATTATTACAATCGTTTAAAAACATCGAATTTAATGATAGTAGTTTTTCACTAAACGTGGCTGGTAACACTGAAGATAGTGTGGTAGAATGTGAGAGTAGCGTGGCAACACTGAACGCTATGGTGGCGTATTCTTTGACTCTGTCGAGGTATTGTGATGCTGCTGATGGTGATGATGCTAAGAATCTGGAATGTTTGTTGATTGCTCTCGAGTTTTTTGTGCAAAATGCTGTAAGTGTACATTTTATCTATTTAATATTTAGCTATACTACAAAGAGCTACGAGATAGAAGATACAGTATGGCCGTTGTAAGTTGGCGAGTCTGAAGTTAGGCTCTGCGAATTTTAGCCTTTGAAAACTCGTACAAAAATAAAGGTTTTAAAAAAAGATATGCCAATAACAGTTGTTAACAGCAATAACAACTGCAAAGAGCATTTATTTTTTTTAAAACTCATATTTTTCTACGAGTACGAGAAATTCGCACAGCCTAACTTCAGACCCGCCAACTTATAACGACCGTACTGTACTCACAACTCTGGTCGATCTTTCGAAAATCTATATCTTATATTGGCAAAAAAGTCTAAAATCAAAATGAAATATTTCCTTTCGTTCAGTCCATTCTTAGGTTGTCTGTAAGAGTTTTCTGACTGGTTTTTCCTCGACATCTGCTACTTGAGTTCTTGAGCGTAGCATGGTGTTTCTAACGTAATCTATACGCTTGAAACCCTTTATGCTTCAATTCATCGCCCTTGACAAATCTTGAATTTGGACTTTAGTTGTTCAGTAAGTGACCAACATTGTGCACCGTAGGTATGTTAAGTAAAATATTTGCCAGCTACTACTAAACTTGGACACTTTTTTGGCATTAGCATTATCGGCCTTATAATGTTCCCACTGCTGGGACTCAGGCCTCCTCTCTTGGAGAGGGAATGGGCCATAATCCACCGCGTGGACCCATTGCGAATTGTTGGATGTCACAGGTCTTCGAATTTTTGGTTCTAGAACATGCCGGTTTCCTCACGATGTTTTCCTCCATTGTTTTATTAAATTACACAAAGTAATGCGCCTGACCGGGTTTGAACCCGCGGCCTACAACTTGCAAGTCGGGGCAGTTACCACTGGGTCACCACTGCTCTTGGACACAGTCTACCCAAACTCCCAAGGAAATTAACACTAAAAACTTATTTTATCGAAGCCAGAAGACCTTTCCACAAAACTGACTTCTAATTTATCTATTTTCCAGATAAAAACAATAGAAAACCCAGAATCAAAAGCTCAAGACATTGACTCCGCAATCCAACTGCTAAGCGTGGTTTTAAGACGCTTCAAGAAGTTAGAAACACACGCCATTTTCCAAGAAAAAGATAAACTCTTCGTACAGATATGGCGCAGTATTAAAGCTAGAGTGTTTTTGAAACAGGACAATAAAAGTGTTAGTAGTAATTGTTTTGAAGAGATGGGGACCACACTGAAGTTTGTGTGTGAATTGGCGTCGGTGGATTGCTATGTGACGAATTTCGTTGGCGATCTTAACCATTTGGTGGTTTTGAAGGTAATTTAAATTTTATTTGTATGTTGTTTATTTATGTTCTAGCAAAACGCTTGAACAGAAAGCCATAGGAATACGAATATGTAACAGTTTCACCTACAGTTGGCTAACGCCCGTTTACAATAACCTACCGCAGTTCATAGATAGATAGTTATCCCCGATAAACAGTAAGATTCTATCTATCAATCCACAACTTCGGAAGGAAATGCTATCCGTCGGTAGGTTGTAGGAAAGCAAGTAAGAGCAAAAGGATAGATTTGTTTATCTTTAGTAGCTGCAACTGTAGATGTATAGCTTATTGAAAACGGGCGTAAGTACTTTGCGGAGTTTCAATAGATTACGGGACCAGTAAAGCTGGTTTTTCTTACCAATGACGTTTATAATTTGGAAAACAGATCCGTAGTGTTTTTTAATGCTTTTTAGGGATCCGTAACCAAAGGGTAAAACGGGACCCTATTACTAAGACTCCGCTGTCCGTCCGTCTATCACCAGGCTGTATGTCATAAACCATGATAGACAGTTGAAATTTTCAAATTACGTATTTCTGTTGCCGCTATAATAAAAAATACTAAAAAGCAGAATAAAATATATATTTCATTAACGTTTCATGCTACGGACGTTACAGAACCTTTCGTGCGCAGACTCCCACTTGGCCGATTTTTACTAAACATACAACTTATCTGGCAAATATAGTCCGTCTAATAAAAGCGCGACCTAAGAAAAAGAGGTTAAATCCAGAAAAAATGTATGTGGTATTACTGATTAGTAGGAGAATCATGTCTTGACACTTCACAATTTTTTTTATTTCCTACAATTGCGGCTGAATAATGTTGCCAATTCAATTTAAAAAAAACTCCTGGTCGCGCTTTTATTAGAGGCACTCTAATAGTAGTTCTCACACTTCAATACTTTTTCTTATCTTTCAGAAACCATCACAAATACAAAAAGACAATACTACAGAAATAAAATCCAGAAAAGTTTTCAAATACCTCTGGTCACAATGTCTTAAAGCCAACATTGTTGGCCCTAAATGTGTTGCCATGTCAAAATTAATGTACCGCGCGTGTAAGAATTTGAGGAATTGGATGCGGCAACACTATGAGTTTGAAGACAGTGTTGCCAGGGTAAATGAAGAGATTTCTACTGATGATGTTATTGTGAGAGTTATTAAAGTTGACGATGATATTTGTGAAATTATTAGGTTGGATTTGGATTCGTTGTCTGAAATACTTTTGGCGGCGAAAAAGGTAAGTGATATAATGAATCGTTAACAGTAAAATAATCCTGCTTGTAGTTCCCGGGATTAGAACAAGTGGCCCACAATTTAATAGCTCAAATTTCGACTTCAGCTGTGTTTTTCACTCCTCTAAGTATGGAGAAATACATTTTTTGTTATGTTAAGAAAACCGAGGAGCTCGTGGATAGATAATAATAGCCGCACAGGTCGATCTTCAGGGTTAAGCAACGCTTGCCTAGGTTGGTCTGTGGATGGGTGACCATCTTAACATACCGAATTTCCTCCGTGCCTTGGAAAGCACGTTAAGCCGTAGGTCCCGATTGTCATTTGTAGATCTTTGGCAGTCGTTACGGATAGTCAGAAGCCAGTAAATCTGACTCCAGTCTTGCCATGAAGTGCCGTGTTACCCCAGTTAATGGGTTGTGGAGGTCTGGTAGGCAGCCGCTCCTCGTAAAATACTGAACCTGAACCCAATATAGTTGGGAAAAGGCTATTTATATGATGATGAATTAAAAAATAAAAACATACAATTACATATCTATACTAATATTATAAAGAGGAAAGATTTGTACCTATTTTTGTATGTTTGTAATGAATAGGCTCAAAAAGTACTGGGCCGATTTAAAAAATTCTTTCACCAATAGAATGCTACGTTCTTCCAAAAAATTAGGGATCCTTGGTAAAATTTGAACAATGTAACCGAAGGTGTAGAAAACTAACACTAAAAAAAGTGTTTTATATCCAAATTTCCAAAAATAAATAATTGTCTACCCCGTGCGAAGCCGGGACCGGCTGCTAGTATACTTATATATTTGTTAGTTATAAAACAAAAACTTCAATCTTCCAGATATCCCTAGACTACAACTTCGTGGACATAACGTTCGAGGTGCAACATCTAATCCACTACGTGTTAGGCAGCAAGTCTGGCGTGAGGTGCGACGTGTCCTGGGAGGCTTTCTTCTCGCTGTTCCACGGCTGCGTGGCCGTGCTGAACAACTTGCTACTGGCTAGGGAGGAGGTTCTAGAGGACAGGTATGTACATGACTACTACCGCGGACGGCGAGCGCTGGGTAGCTTGCCGTACGGACCGAGTCAGGTCGTCAACGGCGCGTTCTGTTCCACGCGCGCCTCAAGGAGATGTCAGCAAACGGTAGGCGCCCGGCAGGGTCGAAGCCTCTGGGGTCATGGATTTGATTCCGAAAGGGAAGTTCGATGTCCCTAGAACGAAGGCAACGATGGAATGGGGTGGGGTTTAGTTAGTAAGAGTCTGACACGTCCCCCCGCTCCGCCCAAGAGTAAGGTATGTTAGTGGATGATGTACTGGAATATCATGACAACTAGGTGGACATAACATTCGAGGTGCAACATCTGATCCACTACGTGTTAGGCAGCAAGTCCGGCGTGAGGTGCGACGTGTGCTGGGAGGGGTTCTTGTCGCTGTTCCACGGCTGCGTGGCCGTGCTGAACAACTTGCTGCTGGCTAGGGAGGAGGTTCTGGAGGACAGGTATGTACACTACCATCGTAGACGGCGAGCAGTGGGTAGCTTACCGTCCGAACCGAGCCAAGTCGTCAACGGCGCGTTCTGTTCCACGCGCGCCTCAAGGACATGCAAACTGTAGGAGCAGGGTCGAAGCCTCTGGAGCTCGAAATGGAAGCACGTGACCTCAGAACGAAAGAAGGGGGTGGGGTTTAGTCAGTAAAAGTCTGACACGCCCCCCCGCTCCGCCCAAGAGTCATTTTGATGATTTTCCACTTGAAAAATAAAGGAAAAAGGTATGTTAGTAGATGATGGACTGGAACATCATGACAACTTGGTGGACATAACATTGGAGGTGCAACATCTAATCCACTACGTGTTAGGCAGCAAGTCTGGCGTGAGGTGCGACGTGTGCTGGGAGGGTTTCTTCTCGCTGTTCCTCGGCTGCGTGGCCGTGCTGAACAACTTGCTGCTGGCTAGGGAGGAGGTTCTGGAGGACAGGTATGTACATCGCTACCACCGCGGACGGCGAGCACTGGGTAGCTTACCGTCCGGACTGAGCGAAGTTGTCAACGGCGCGTTCTGTTCCACGCGCGCCTCAAGGAGATGTCAGCAAACTGTAGGAGCAGGGTCGAAGCCTCTGGGGCCATGGATTGGATTCCGAAAGGAAAGCTCGTGACCCCAGAACGAAGGCAACAAAGCAATGGGATGGGGTCTAGTCAGTAAAAGTCTGACACGCCCTCCACCTCTGCCCAAGAGCATCAAAAAGGTATGTTATTCACTAGATGATGAACTGGAATATCATGACAACTTGGTGGACATAACATTGGAGGTGCAACATCTAGTCCACTACGTGTTAGGCAGCAAGTCTGGCGTGAGGTGCGACGTGTCCTGGGACGGTTTCTTCTCGCTGTTCCACGGCTGCGTGGCCGTGCTGAACAACTTGCTGCTGGCTAGGGAGGAGGTTCTGGAGGACAGGTATGTTCCCTACCATCGTAGGCACGAGCTTGCGGACGGCGAGCACTGGGTAGCTTGCCGTCCGGTAATAACCCTGACCGAGCGGCGTCAACGGCGCGTTCGGTTCCACGCGCGCCTCAAGGAGATATCAGCAAATTGCAGGCGCCCGGGGGGGTCGAAGCCTCTGGGGCCATGTATTGGAATCCGAAAGGGAAGTTCGGTGTCCCTAGAACGAAGACAACTATGGAATGGGGCGGGGTTTAGTCAGTAGAAGTCTGACACGCCCTCTCGCTCCGCCCAAGAGCGGAAGAAATCATTCAAAAAGGTTTGTCAATCACTGGCTGATGTACTGGAATATCTTGACAACTTGGTGAACATAACATTGGAGGTGCAACATCTGATCCACTACGTGTTAGGCAGCAAGTCTGGCGTGAGGTGCGACGTGTGCTGGGAGGGGTTCTTCTCGCTGTTCCTCGGCTGCGTGGCCGTGCTGAATAACTTGCTGCTGGCTAGGGAGGAGGTTCTGGAGGACAGGTATGTACACTACCATCGTGGACGGCGAGCACTGGGTAGCTCGCCGTCCGGACCGACCTAAGTCGGCACGTTCTGTTCCACGCGCGCCTCAAGGAGATGTCAGCAAACTGTAGGAGCAGGGTCGAAGCTTCTGGGGCCATGGATTGGATTCCGAAAGGGAAGCTCGTGACCCCAGAACGAAGGCAACGAAGAAATGGGGTGGGGTTTAGTCAGTAAGTCTGACACGCCCTCCCGCTCCGCCCAAGAGTGGGAGAAGTCATTCAAAAAGCTATGTCAATCACTAGGATGATCTGCAATATCATGACAACTTCGTGGACATAAATAACATTGTGTAACTTGTTTCGACTTTGACTAGAGTCTGTCTCGGTCTGTTATTGCAATTGGCACATGGCGCGTCCATTCGCGAGTTGTTCGTCGATGGCTTAGAGTTTCAAGTAAAAGTGACTGATTCAAACAATCAAAAACTTGCGGTCTATTCCCGTTAACTCGGCCATCTCAGACAACAATCTGCATAGTTCGCATATGATTTGACCAATGCATTTTATATGGTTTTTTTTTTAAAGAGACTGTGACCCCTGAGTTTGTTTCGGTGTTTCTTCTCAGGGTAGTCAGTTAGGAAACACCGGCCTCACCTAGAATAATACGACAAAAAAAAATTGACGCGTAAAAGTGTTTGTGAAAACCTATTTGCAAAATAAATATAATTTATCGTTAACTCGGAACAAGGTCGTTGACTCGAAGGTTTATTTAAACGACTCAGATTCTTTCACTTGTTAAAACATCTCGGATTCGCCTATCGCTACTTGGACTACCAGGTGTAGGACTTATAAATATTTGTTCCAAGCAGATATTGAACCCGTTACAAGCAGCACAGCAGCCGATCTTTCAACCACTGCACCAACCATGCTCTACAATTATTAACTGTACAAAAATACACTACAATGATTAACTGTACAAACCTACACTCTACACATAGCCAATAACTTTCCGTATCTCTATTCCAGATGGCCATGCTACATGCAGTGCTACCGAGGTCTGGTACTGGCGCTGTGCGAGCGAGCCTCGACGCACGTGCAAGTCGAGAGGAGCACAGAGGAGAAACTGGCTGAAATCGCGCATTCTATTGAGAAGTACGATAACTTCATATTTTTTTATGTTGCATAGGCTCGCGTTTGACTATTTTAAGTGATGGTAAGCGATGATGTGGCCGACGATGGAGCACGCTAGCCTAGAAGTAACCTTTTCACTTTTAAGGTCCCTGCGTTTTATGATAGGTATCACCTATCATAAAACGCAGACTCCGGCAGGGAATTCCACTCCTTAATTGTACGCATAATGAATGTGTTCTCAAAACGTTTTGTACGTATAGGTGAAGAAGTTATAAATCCGCGTACATCGAAGGACTGGTACAAATTATACTGCAGAGATCTTCCCGTCCGTTTATAATTTAGTGTCTTCAAGGGTACAGTACGTCCGTTATAAGTGTGCGAGTGTGAAGTTAGGCTCTCCAAATTTTGGCGCTTGAAATATCGTACAAAAATAAAGGTTTTAAAAAAATAAATGCACTTTGCAGTTCTTCATCATCATCTGCCTAGCCTTTTCCCAACTATATTGGGGTCGGCTTCCAGTCAAGCCGGATTTAGCTGAATACCAGTATTTTACGAGGAGCGGCTGCCTACCAGACCTCCACAACCCATTAACTAGGATAACACGGTACTTCATGGCAAGACTGGACTCAGATTTACTGGCTGCTGACTATCCGTAACGACTGCCAAAGATCTACAAATGACAACCGGGACCAACGGCTTAACGTGCTTTCCGAGGCACGGAGGAAACTCGTTATGTAAAGATGGTCACCCATCCACAGACCAACCTAGGCAAAAACTCGTACAAAAATAAACGTTTAAAAAAAATGCACTTTGCAGTTCTTATTGCTGTTAAAAACAGTTATAGGCATTATTTTTTTTTTAATCTTTATTTTTGTACGATATTTCAAGCGCCAAAATTCGCAGAGCCTAACTTCACACTCGCCAACTTATAACGGACGTATTGAAGAGTGAATAGGAATTTTAATAAACTAGTGCGCTTATCCATCAATGATTGCATCACTGCTCACCATCAAAAGGGATCGCAGTCAAGCACTAGTTTATACAATTAGAAAGTAAGCCTATTCACTCTAGCCTAGAAGACACTCAAATTATAATCGGACGAGAAGACCGCAGCAGGCAAATTGTTCCAGTCCTACGACGTACGCGATGTAAACGACGAGGCGGAACGCTTCGTCCAGACCGTAGAGGTGTCAACAACGTAAGGATAGATACCCACCGTACGTCGGGATGTCCGGTGGTAAGAAGTTGATGGCGGAATCAAGTCATGTAATTCCCGCGCACACTGCAAAATGGATCGAGTTAAATACCTATAGGCTGCATATCCTACGCCTGCGCCCCAGGCTTTGCTGACTGAACTTAACCATCTCAATCAAAAGGTCAAACGATTAACGAGCCCTTCTGATGTAACTTCAAAAACTGAACCCACTAATATACATAATTCTAATTTCAGATTAACCCAGTCAATAAGTAAACGCAAGAAGCACGTATCTCGCATCGCCGCATACAGCGTCGCCGATCTCTGCACGTCCCTAGAACGGAACGCACCCACAAAAATGGTCCGCCAACATCTAGAAAATTCCGTAGCGTTACTCATACAGGCGTGTGACAGCACTTACGCTATGGCGTTCTTGAAAAGGGGGCTAGTTGGATACGTGGGGCAGATGACTATGAGTAACTTGTATACCATGTATAAGAGGTATCATAAGTATATGGGGAATTCTTAGATGGTAAATCATGTATGGGTGTAAAATATGTAGGTATTTCTTGACAATAAGTATTGAAACTGAAGTTATTCAGGAGTTAAACTTGAAAATAAAAACCTTTTTTTGCTTCGCAAGGCGTATTTCATTTCATATTCTTTTTTTAAACCTCTATCGTCTGTTTTTTATACCCTGAGACTAAATTGACACAAGTAATGTCAAATTTACTATAGGAATGACGCCAGTTCTTTTGTGTTGAAATGTCATTTTAGTCTCAAAGTTTAAAAAACAGACGATAACAGCATCTAGAAAATTCTGTCGCCTTACTCATACTGCAGTGCTATTCTCTAAAAGTCATTCACTTGGGTGAAGGATGAGTCGGGCTCGACGTCGAGACAGCGAACACAAATGTATGAAGAACTGTCATTGTCAATTGCACTAGCGCTCATGGATGTGACAACTGATGAGTTGACAATGACAGTTCTTCATACATTTGCGTTCGCTGTTTGAAGGCTGTCTCGACGTCGAGCTCGACTTGTCCTTCACCCATGTGAATGACTTTTAGAGAACAGCATAGGTCGCCTGTGACAGCACTTATGCCATGGCGTTCTTGAAAAGGGCAGGTAACTATGAGTAACTTGTACACGATGTATAAGAGGTAGGTATCATAAGTATATAGGGACACGCTCTCCCGCTCCGCCCAAGAGCGGTAGAAGTCATTCTGATGATTCCCGTTCCTAAAAAAAAGTACATGGGGAATTCTTAATTGTTAAATGGTGTAAAATATATTATGTAAGTAGGTGTTACTTGTATTGTTCAAATTAAGGTTATTTAGGCGTTAAACTTGAAAATAAAACACTTTCACACACTACAACACTATAACGCAAAAGGCAACTGAAGGAACATGGTGTGGTTTTAGTCCCGCTCCAACCTAGGGCGGGACAAACCGTAAGATAATTTCCGACCGAGAAAAAAGGTTTGTCGTGGTGTAATTTATTATAGTTATAGATGTTTAGCAATGGCAGCACTTTTACTTTGAAATGTATACCTAGCTACGAATTAAAAAAATATTTTTTAATAAAACCATTTCAAGTTAAGTATTTAATTGTTTTCATTTTCCAATCCCATTAATAAAAAAAAATGTAAAGGGGTTTTTGAATTGCATTCAAAAGCGATTGTATTTCCCTTCCAATCATTATCATCTAATGAACAGCGGTGCTAGGCGTCGTCGAGTTAGCCGTCGAACAACTGAAAAATCTCTGAGCTGAAAAATATATGAAAAACTGTCATTGTTAATTGCAACTGTCAGTTGACAATGACAGTTCTTCATACACTGCAACGAAAATGTTTGTATGTACAGCAACTCCTGTTGTATGCTAACTGGAAATATTTACTACCGTCAAACGGGGTTAATAGGAACGCAGGGGTAAATAGGAACAAAACTGATTAGGATTTTTACTTTGGTTAAATATTTTATATTGATTTCTGCATAAGCATAGGCATTTATTACAATTAATGAATAAATGCTGGGAACACCTGTTAAATAACGTAAAAATCCACTTCAAACTTTTGTTCCTATTTACCCCTGCGTGCCTATTTACCCCGTTTTACCGTTACCATATACAATTATTTCGAATTATCCTATTATACTGAAGACTAGCTTTTACCCGCGGCTACACTCCCGTCAAATGACTACCCTACCTATCCTAGGCTACCCTACATTACCCAACCTACCCTACACTACCTATCGAATATATACGAATTATCCTATTATACTGAAGATTAGCTGAATAGGGACTTAGGTATGCTAAGAATATATTGTGGACAAAAAAAAAACAGTTTTATTCACAGCTACCATTCAAATAAGCAGTTCTCAAAATAAGGATACCAAACGTACATACAAGTTTGAATTAGGCACCTAAATGTCTTCGCTGTACAAAGAATTCCCTATCATTGGAATTTTATACAAGTAAATGTAGATAAAAACTAACTAACATGAATCGCATGATCATTATCTACACAATGGTGTGTTTTCAACATAGTCACGCCAAAATATTACTACCATAAAAGGTAAAGGAAAACAAACCTACAATGCTCAGAGTAATTGAGATAGCAGATAAGTCAAGGTCTAAAAATAAACTCATCAAATGTAATTTGTTTCAAAAGTATCGTATTGTGAAAACTTAAATCGCGCGCAAATTCAAACGTCATCTGCGATTTTGCGGCTGTTTCCGTCTGTCCGTATATGGGCATTTTGTTGAATACTTTATTCTGATTGGCTGACGCGCTGTCGTCATCAGTGACTCACTTTTTAAAGTTGATTGTAGGGAAGTATTTATATATTTGTCTCAGCAAAGTGTCATGTATTCTGATATCTAATCTTACCAACATTGGAGTGACTTTTATTTATCAATAACATTCATATTCGAGTACACTCAGTTTGTTTTATCGTGAAGCTCAACAGAGTTGCTCTTGCTAGTTTACTTTTCTGAAAGTTGTCACCTTGCTACTGCCACTTGAAAATTTAATTTTGTTATTTCATTTTATACAGTTCTTATAAATAATATTAAAAATAATATATTATAATTTTAAAGTATTCTATTTGTGTTCGTTAGTGTGAATTAGTTACCATTATAAAAGGACATTGTATTGATTTTTGTCAATCAGTTTGACGCATGCGCTCATTGGATATCGTAAAAAAGGGTTTGCCAACATTCCGAACAGTGTCGTTCCGGTCGCCGTTGTCGTGGTGTCGGTGAAGTTAGTGGTGAAATTTTTACGTGTATAACATCAAAAAATGGTAAGTGAAGAAAATAAATTACAGTGCATAGCAGCCGTGTTGTGTTTTTTCATTCTGAGAGTGGTAAATTACGAATCGGAATGCCGCAATTTCACGGAAAATCACTCTTCAGTGACCGGTGCCGCCATATTTCGCACATCCCACCGTAGAGTTTGCACGCCTTTTCGTAAAATTCGTTGTCACCGTTCAGTGATTTGATGCCACGTGTTGTGTTTTCGAGTTTATGATCATGGAGATGTCGGACTCCAGCGGCATGATGAGTGACCATTGCGTCGTGATGGGCCGGTATTGGATTTCACGTACGTTTGAAAGGTTATTCCTGCAACGCCTTTTTTGACGAGTCAGGAGTGCCGTATGCGGTGATGTATGATATTTAGGGTCTGTAGTGCCAGATGTGGTGATCAGATGAGTTATCAGTGGTGAGTAGCGTGCCGGGGGCAACGAACTTTACAGGGAATGCATCGTCGCGCAATCGCACTTGCGTTTGACCATATAAGGCGTAGTGATCGCGGCTCGGCTTGTCACATACATTTCGTGTCTATTTTGGGGCGAATAGGCGCGTCTGAGTACCGCAGGCGGTGCTACGTCATTATAAAAGTGAGCCGGGGGTATTGGCCCGGCAATGTCAAGGTCGTTACTTATTCAATTCTATTGACGAAAATGTAGCTGTATCAGACATTTTGACAGGTACCTGCAACGCGCAAAATTGGTCTCTACGGCTAATCAATAAGGTCCAACAAGATGGCATTACGCCAAACACGAGTTGCCGATATCGAAATGTATAGGATTAATTTTCTTATCATTGAAGTTTTCCTGCTAATAATACGGCTCATTGGCTGAAACTACTGTAAAGTGTGATAAAAACCCTTTGACAATATGTCGGTCTCTGTCAAGGAAAACCAACAGATATTGTCTCACACATCCTATAATTAAATAGTGAAGGATATGGTTTAATTATCCACAACTTCCTACTAACAGTAGTCTGACTATCTGACCTTAATTTAGTAGCATGAATAATGAAAATACTCAAGTCATTATTATACATGAATAACTGAACAAGAATGCCACTGATTTATATACCTATAACTAAACTCCTATGACTAATATTGCTTCCATATATCAACATTTTAGTCATTATAGTTTAATGAACCAATATTTCCAGTAGCAGGACTTTAAAAACACGCCTATCAGGCTAGGCAATAAATAAGAATCCCATTAATTACTCTTACTGTCAAGTTAATTCATTCTACCAAAAATTCTAATAAGAAAATGTTCGAAATAACTTCGTAATCATCCAAACTTGGTCTTGGATCATTATAACGGTTTTAGTAGCTTCTTACAGTAGAATTAATCTAGATAATAAAATAAATGTTGTCTCTAAGTAGACACATCCATCTGAGGAATGTTTGATGGAGTTACCGTGGCCCTCGCAAAAGGATAACTGTAGGAAGCCGGGGAGTAATAGTCGGACACACACTCCTGCTCCTCCCAAAGTGGAACAAGTCATTACATGATTTTGCATATAAAAGATACCATGTAAAATACTGGTCTTCAGCCGCCACCAGGATAGAAATTACCAAACCACAAAATATGAGGAAAAATTAGACCTTCCCATTTTTATTGACAATGGATACTCTTATTCCATAGTTACTGAATAGAAGTACTAGTAGGTTCAATTGTAATGAGGTCCTTTCTTTGTCTATGCTATCTTTAACTTCTTAATTGTTGCCTGTTGCCACATGGTTCATAAGAGAAAATGCTTGACATGTCAGCCAAGCCGTTCATAAGCAGTATAACCAAATAACGCATTTTGGGAAAAGGAGGTTGAAAGGATAAATGTATGAATATAATGACCTCATCATCTTCTTGCCCTTCTTACATGTTACTGCTGCTGCCGCTGCTGACAGTAAGTCAGGGTAACATGTTTATTTTTCTTCCATTCTTTCCTGTCACCCGTCACACTATTACTAACTCCCTTTGCTTCCTCACAAAATCTATCTTTTTTTTTTGGCCTCCATCTTCACCATCCATTCACATGGATACTCAAAACCCTTTTAGTAACATGTCATTGTGTGACACAATTATTTCTGAAACACCTTACCTATCTAAAATGAGGATAACTGCTAAACAGAGGTAAATAGGCTTCTATAATAATAATATTCAACCACTTTATTGACCATGTTACCATATTTATGACTAAGAATAAATTCACAAAGATTTTACTAAAAATCATTTGAAAGTTGTTTTCTTCAAGATATTCTAAAGCCCTATTCATTAATTGCCTTTCACTCCTATCCCTATTCAGAGAGAGAGAGAGCAAATGACTTGCCATCTCCCTCTAACACTTGACAGTATGTCAACACTTCTGTTTACAGGTCTCACAGCTGCCATAGATGCTGTTAGTTTTTTTTTTAACCACACAGCTGTCCTTTTTTTTGTGTGCCAGTGTTTGAAGGGTGACTTGCAAGTTTTGATGTGTGGAGACAAAATCAAATAATCTTGTTTAGGTGACCCTTTAGGCTGGTTTTACTACCATTTAATATGGCTCTGTTTGTTAACATACTTTTTTTTAAATAATATAAACTAGTGCTTGACTGCAATCCTATCTGATGGTAAGCAGTGATGCAATCTTTAAAATGCAATTTAAGTGTCTAAAACTATTTGTGGTGATTTGAATACATATAATTAAACATGTGTTTCAACCATTCTTATAGTATTGAATGGCATATTCAAATATTTTCCAATGCCTTGAAGGAAGAGAAAAAAATGCAGGTTCAAAACTTACTTTTCTCGCAAAAAGGAGTCCCTCAAAAAAAGCCATCCTTAATGTGTCGCTTAATCCTCTTACACCCGTGTTTCCGAATAATTCGCGAACCAGCGGCGTTTGATGAGGATTCAACGAGATTAGTTCTTAAATGTGAAAATTAAAATTTAATTTCACTACCACAGTCTATAATTTATTTCTATGATACAATTGTTCATTACGGGCAAAGCTATCATTACCACAAACCCAGTACAGCATTGTCATTAAAACTTTCTAGTATAGTCATACTGAATTTTATAAGACTATTAGTCACATACCAAGCATTGATGACTATGACTAACACACAAACAGAGCAGTGAATACTAAGTAAGGATATGATTAATTTGTAATCTGTACTTCTATTAGCTGCAAGTAAGTTTCTCTATACAAAATTTGGAACTCCATATCATCATTTTCATTTCCTTAGGGGGTGAAATTTGGAAACTCCTTACTTATGGGTCGCCTGCGACATAATAGGAAACCTTGTGCAAAATTTCATGCTCGTAGTCCCAGTAGTTTCGGAAGTGCGTTGATATGTCAGTCAGTCAGTTTCTGCTTTTATCCTTCCTTCCTCCTGGCGTTAATCTCGGTTATTGCCAGTTTCTACATATCATTTAGATTAGCTATAAAGCTGAAGAGTAGGTTTGAACATGCGGCTTTAATTGAAAAGTTCTTTATATAATATCTCGCTAAGACCCGACGAGCAAAGCAATAACCAAAGACGCGGGTGAAACTGCAGGGGACGACTACTTAGAGATAAATACTTTGAAAGCATTATCACAATGACTGTCCAGATTAAAATTCTATTGATTTGACGTCTTATCTATTTCAGCTCTTAAGTATGCAGAATTAGTAGTTAGTAGGATGTGATATGGGAAATGTGTCATTATTTTTATCCGTGATGCGTCACAGATTTCGCTGAATATTCAAATCAGAACAAACATTGGATTGATCATTGATGTAGTTCTATTTCGTGGTTTTATAGTTACGAATTCGTAACGCACATATAATAGTCGCAGGATGACGATCCGTTGGGCCGAAATATGATTCTGGGCGATTTGGTAATTAATATAAAAAGGGCCACTATCCATAACAATTGCAACCTTAAAAACTGGTTTGATGTGACCTATTGTAGATAAATAAATCTCCGCCATTATAAAGTAAAACAAATTAATGAGAACCTACACTTTCTCCTAACAATGCCGCATTTATGTTACACTATTCCTGCCAGGACTGCGAGGTTCGAAAGAGTTTCTCCAATCCTGGAAAGGGTAACTTAGAGGGTTAGTGAAAGTCTTACTCCTCCTCCACCTATGGGTGAGCAATTATTTGACGGTAGTGTTATAATGGTGTTATAGCGACCTGATTTGTCCCTCCACCACTTCGCTCTGCCATTATCTTTTCGTTGTTCTCCGACTCTTCCAAACCTGACCTACGAAAATCCTCACTATTCTGAAACACACCTTCAAAATTCACAAATACCTGTTAGCATGAATGACCTTATGATTCGTACAAAACCAACAAAAACATCACCATAATACCTTTCAACCATTTACAGAAAACCCTGTAAATAACTCCATTGACAAATGAAGTTTTTCATTACCATATAAGGTCGGTAGCGTATAAAAACTCGTACTGAGTCATTACATCTTGTGAGTCATACTATAATGTTTAGACCATGTTTGAACTAGACTTTCTCTCTGTGTACAGTATTCATGTTATTAACTGTATGGCAGATGTGTCTGGTCTTATCTGTTGTTGATTATGAATGGGTTGAATACAATGAGGGGCTGGTCCCTAAGCGTAATTCAGCATTTAGGTGTTGATGAGGGTCGTATACGGACTGGACAGACATGGTTCGACCTAATTGTAGCGGTCTCCTGTAGACATAACCCGTACAATTCGTCTAGTGAATAAACCCTTTATTGAGTCTGTTTCTGATAGTGCTTACGTAGAATTCGTTCTTGAATTTCTTTGTTTGTAGTCTAGTTTATCAGGAATTCTGTCATCGATATCTGAAAACATGCAAGTAATGCCAATTCAGACACTTGAAAGATGCCATTGTGCGCACACTTCTCCCGTTATCTATGAAAACCGGTAGACAGAATTTTTTGCTTATTCATGCTGTTTTGCCGTTAAATGTTTTTTTAAATATTTGTATCTCAATAGCAGTCATCATCACACTGATATTATAAAGGCGAAAATTTATATCCATGCATGGTTACTCTTTCACGATTGAACGGAATTACATGAAATTTAACACACGCATAGACATAGGATGCTCTTTATTCTAGGAGTATGTTTTCTTGCAATAATTTTCTACCTTCACGCGGGCGAAGCCGATTGTAGAAGCTAATCGGTTCATAAATAATCCGTAGAGTTCAAGGAGTGTCATTGGCTAACTTCAGCTTTATTCTCGCTTAAATCAAATGGGACTAACCAAGCACAATTGAGTCCTAAGGTTAATACCGTTATGTAAAATCAATTATTTACGATAACATCGGTCCCTTATCGATAATTTATCGCTCTATCGAAACGATGTATGTAATTCCATGTAATTTGCTATTTGAGTCATCGACCGTTTTAAACTTCGATAAAGTTGTTACTATTAAAAAAATGTTTGGTTTGTGAACAGCAAGCAAACCCCTGGCATGGTTCCTATTTGGAGTTAGCTCTTTTTGACAATGGACCTAACGCCAAATAGTAAATTTGGCGTTAGGTCCATTGTCAGTAGATAGTTCTTGATGGTTCGACTCCAATAATGTGCGACTTCTTTTGTCCCCTATGGCTAAAACCCTTGTGAGGTCTTCTTTTCTGCACATTACATGCCTATAACATCGCAAGCGGCATTCCCGTATTTTAACTACTTTAATTCATGAATCCCCGACCGGTCCTATGAGACCGCGCTGTTATTGTTTTACTATTGTGTCTCGTTTTGCGGGTATGTGATAGGTTAAAAGTCCTTCATATCAAACTATTAGGGACTTATCCAGTTTCGTGACATTACCCACCTATCGCAGCATCTTCATCTCCATGACAGATTTTTTACTTGTCCATTTTCTGGTTTATTTTCTCGTGAACATGTTAAGTTTAATATCACCAGAATTGTCGAAACCCACCTTGAAATCAGTACAAAGAATTTGAACCATCAATCTTTCACGCCATGACACTCGATAGGTATGGCTTTAAAATCTAAAAGCTGTCTACTTAGACCTCATTTAGAAGTCTGGTACTAATGAATCTACCATGACTAAGCTCTTAAGTCAAGCTTAAGTCAACAGCATCGACAGCACAATATAGTAAGAAGGCAAAACTAGTTTTTAAATCATCCAAACAGGTTTTTAAATCATACTTGTGATGTGACAGATCATTTGAATTTCAATTAGAAATGAAACATGTATAATTATTTACTCATTTATTGCTTGTACGCCCAGGTGGTGGCCATAAGCTTATAATTCATGAACATCTGTATTCAGAAGCCAGGTATATTTTAGTCGTGGGATTCCGGATGACGAGCAATGTGTAGCTTGCAGTCTGCCCGTCAGGCAATGACCGAGCCCGGGTCGTCGATAGTATTCCACACGTACCGCAAACAGACCTGAACAAATCCGTAGGGGCCCAGTAAAGCCGATGTCCGCTAGGGCTACGGAGAATTTCTGAGAAATAAACCTATGGTAACATTGGGTAACTGAAGGACACAGATGTAGTTTAACGGCCGAACCCAATAACCTATCTATCTCCAGCTTTGGCATACTGGAGATAGTAAAATAAATGATACAATACAAAAATTGTACATGTTTTCTGTTGTTTCATTTGTTTTTCTATCTCCGATATGTGATAGATAGGTTATTGGGTTCAGCTGTTAGTTAGTAAAGTCGAACAACACACGCTATCGCGGTAGAAGACATTGGAAGATTCCCATCTCAACAAAAAAGTTGTGTTTCGGTCCCCTTTTGCGGCGCTGAGAACACAAATTACTTCTTTATAAAATACATAGATGACAATCAGCCTGTAACGGACAATGATAGCAAGCACAATGATTCGCGAAGCTCGACAACTTCGTCCCCCTGTCGAAACTCCCCTTTTGAGTGCTAATAAGCACGAGGGGAATCTCTGAGGGCGAAAACAGAAGTTGCGCTATATCTTGTATGTTCGTTAAAATGAAGCGTACGAATTTGTTCAACGGATCCATGCGTTAGCAAATGCGTCTCATTTCTACTTCTAGTGTCAATTAGATTGTGTCCATCTTTACGCTTACTCTTCTTGAGTTCGATTCCGATCGGTCCACATAAGGATTATGACATTTCATATTCTTGATTTCGATGCTAGCGCCAAATTAGTTTAAAATTGCGTGGCCATAGTGAAATTGAGATAGGACTTTGCGTACGCTAAACGTTGAGATTGGATTTGGCGTGTGCTAAACTGTTTAGTACGGAATGTCACAATCCAATCCCAGTGTCGAACGATCGGAATTGAACTTAAGAGTACCTAAGCCTGCTGGTCTGCTTTATTCTCTTTGATGATTTGGATATGTAAATGTAGTTGTAAAGCAGATGAGAAGTTGCGTATCACGTCGAAACTCCAGGACCATATAATGTTGCCGAAATCTGTCGAATGACATCAGTATCATCGTGCACAATATGTATTGAGCAGTTATCCCAAAACATAAACAGCTGATAGATATAGTTCACTGACTACCCACAAAACCGTAACCTCTCAAATAACAATGGTCTTATTGCTAATGAAATACGTAAAGAAAAATGGCGTACCTAGTCCAGTCAACTGTAACATACTCATCAGTATATTCGCAAGTCACCTGAGTCAGCCAGTGACGCATACTTTTATAGTTATCCGACTGACACGAAGGTCGATGACCTTCGCAGAAGTTTTTTTTATAGGACAATGCCGCCCGCGTTGTTACTTATGCGGCGATTATAATGTAATGAGGCAGACAGCAAAGAGACTGTATGGTAATTTAAAATAATGTATGGATTTGTATTGGTTATACTCTGATTCTTTGAAATGAAATGAGTAATGGAATTATGACATTCGCTGCAGTGGAAAATGGTAAATCAAGATTGAATAGACCATTCGTTTGACGTAACTTCTATTCATTCCTTTATACTTTAGTCAATCATCTCTGTAAAGGAAAGTAACAGACATTTACTGAGACTATTTGCTTTCTTGGCTCGATCGTGACGTGAATATTTCTTGTATTACGCAAGTCCTAGGAAAAACTACTGAAAATTTGCTGCTGGTAAATCCAAAACCTTAGCGAAATTTTCTAAGTTCTTACTGAAATATTCCGCTAAGTAATCTTTTAAGTTTTCTTCTAAAAGTTCAACGCCCGTCATGTCAACTTTTTATCGTAAAATATTAATCTCTTGCTCTTGAATTCAATGTTACTACGTAAATTGTTCCCACTGCCATGAAATTCGTGTTATTTCCATCTTCGTTATTTCGACAGCTATGTACCTAAGCTGCTATTTATTTATTATGTTATCCTTCCTTGTTTTGTATAGTTGAATCATTTTCCTGATTTATTGCCTAATGTTACGAATATTTTAAGAATACATATGAGGTGATTTTGGTCATCCGGTTAATGGTTCATATTATGTTACCTAAAATTTCGATGTTGTGTGATATCATGCAAACATATTTAGTAGCATGTAATGGTAAGCTTTATTCTGGTCATGCTATCTGTAAGAGTTAGAGCTCTGAAACCCCTGGGAAGAATTGAGTGGAAACATACACACTGCACTGATAGAATATGTGTTGAATGACGAATAGTGAGCAAAGGGATTTAACGAATACGAAAAGCGTGTATGTTTTAAACATTAGTCGGATATGTTAATCGCAGAAAGTGATATTAGTGGAATATTTTAATTCCCAATTGGTCAGTGTGAGTCATTAATGTAAATTACCGCACTGGGCTAATATAACGTAAACAACTCCCTGAGAAATCGTGTAAAACGAAATAATTATGTTAATCAATATTCGTGGTATGTAGGCTAGTTTTTATCTCAAGTGGGTTCGTTTGATGTTGCCTCGTATCTCGAAATTCGAACAGAAATTTCTTATAGATAATTTCGCAAAAATGTTGATAGAGTTAACTCTAATAATGAAAATCGTAAAGATTTGCCAGAAAATACTGAATCTAGATTGCTTCAGTGTTGCTGAGCGAATGCAAATGGACTAATTTAATAAAATTGTTAAAATTAATCTGTCTGCCACATTAAAACCCAACATTATTATGTAACAGCGAACGATATTCTAAAACATTTCTGATGAATGTTTACAGAATTATGTGTGCTGCTCCAAAACCCCGCAAAAGCTGGATCTAAATAAAATTAATCAAATGTTCAGGAATAGCGTGGTCGGTCGTACGATAATAAATTAAATGTGGGTAGTATAATTTTTTTCCGTCCATATTGGCGTCACTGCTGTGATACGCGCTACATTGTGTAAAACACAAGTTTGCTGCTGGAAAATAATTTCTTGATGAAAGGAAATAGCAGATTTTCACAAAGCCATAGCCATCTTGTTGCAGATATATCGGCTGTTTCTTACTCTAGTCCCTGCTTATCTTTACATATTATAATACAAAAGTCCTCCATAGCATCTGTCTGCCGATTCGTTCGCAATAAACTCAAAAACTTCTAAACGGTTTTCACCAATAGAAGAGTGATTCATGAGGAAGGTTTAGGTGTATACATATTATAGTATAGTATATTATAGTATATTTGCATATTATAGTAGAGAAAAGTCGAGAACTTCAAAGATTTGTAACACACCTGCGAAGCTGAGGCCAGTTGCTACTCTAGAATATTTGAAATGGTTAGCAATGGAAAGGTTTAGAATTTTTAAGATCTTAATCGTACTGCACTATTTGTAAAAGTCAGCCAAGAGAAAGGGCATGATCAATTCTATGTAGGATGAAGAAATAGACTGTTCAGGTTGCTAATTATTCAGTACTTGTAACAAAGAAAGGTTCGTGTCATTTAAAAACATTTATTCTAACCGCGTCTCCTATACTATTAGAAAAACTGAATTGCTCTGTTTTAGAGCAAATGAATGTAATGAACAATAAACCTAATTCATGTGTGAAACATGAACAGTACGAACATTTGTAGCGTTATCTTATATTTTTTAATTCTGTGAGACGAGAGGAATGTCTTATTGTAACTAGGACAAAATTCTCTCTTACAGCAATTTCTAATTTAAGTTGCAGAAAATTGGCGTTAATTGAAAACAGTTTTGATTAATCGTGTTATTTCTCCGACTAAAGCTAACGTTATTTTCCGCGTGCTCAGTAAATTCGAGATTTTCAATTAGTTTGAGATGTTCAAGAACTATTTTCTGTAGTAAAATCTTTACGCAGTCTTTTCAAGTTCAGACAGATAAATAACTATCTAAATTGTGTGCTTGAAAGCATCTTTAAAAGCTCTTGTGTCAGCGAATCGATTCAGCCATTTCTAAGGTTTTCAAATCAGGTTCTTCGTATAAAATACAAAAGCTTCTTCAAGGAACTGACCGCTCAAATTCAAGGCTCTTTAAAGGCCGTATAAACCGAATAGAAGCTAATAAATAATTCAGAAGCTTGCCGGGAATTCTGAATTGCAGTAGTGAACCACGAAAATCGATCGTCTGCCGTAGTGCAGTGCCGTACGATTGCATGACGATAATCTCGCCTAATGCGGTAAAATGGTGCAGTCTCGGAAATTTACCCAATCAAGCAGAAATAATGCAAGTATATGGTGATTAACTAAACGTGTTGTGAATACATTAAATAGGTAATGGTTTATGTGGTGTTTGAGCTGAATGCTGAGGGACAAAGCAAAATGAAATACGATTTACTGGCGTAGCTCATAAATCAGCAACGTTTTTGGCTTATTTACGATCAACCAAAATATACATTGGTGGTTGAATTCTAAGAAAGCTTCAGACCTTAAAATTCCACTGCGTAAACGATGACCAACGCCACGAAAATGAAAATAGCCTAGATGAAAAAGGTCAAGGTGGTAGTTATGAACCTTTTGACATTCAAAAGGCATTTCTAAATTAGAAACGCCTCGGTCATCCCATCGTCCTTAGCTCGTCCGAAGAAAATATCAATTACTTAGAGAAATGGTTTAGATACGTAAAATGAACAGACGGACATTTTGGCAACGAAAACTCAGTTGTATTCTCTGGACATTATCAATCGTCCTTTGTAAAGACTAGCCTGTCTTCAAACGTAGAATTTGCTAATTAATGAGGTGCAAATTGCAACATGAAAAGATACTCTTTCTGAGTGGAAACAAAATCAAACTATGATATCACCGATCCGTTTGCCAAAGATATAGCAAAACCCTGTGAAATAGTTTTCTAGATATACGATGGAAAGGTGGATGACGTTCACGATCGTTACAATGAAAATATCTAAACGTACTGATGTTTACACGTTATAAATTAAGAAATGCAATAACAATGACATCATTCAGGTATTAGAAATAGATTCGCTTTTATACTGCGGTATAAATAGATTTATTGTAATCGTCACTGAAGAGATGAGCGGACTATTGCTCACAGTTCGTATTCTTCAATTAATGCTGTTCTTGAAAACGATCTTACGATAGACAAGTTTCTTGAACCACATCAAAATTTGAAAAGAACTTGCATCTTTGACGTCTGAAAAAAAATCTTCAAGTGATTCTACCTTCCCAAGTTCAAAATTTCTACAAGCCATCGCTGCACTAACACATGTGCACATCCCCAAAGGATTTAGAGAACGCACGTGTCTTGGTTCATACACCGGCGTATTATTAGATCGTGCTACGGCCAATGTCTTCGGCGGGTGTGGACTAGGGCTATTTTTACCGTGCCACGCGGGGGACTGTCTTTTTTAGATCCCTCTAGCAGTGTTACGATTTGGTTAAGTGTTGAATGGTTCGTTGGAAATTTTTGAACGGTGAATCATCTACGTTTTTTACTCAGAGCTTAAAGTCCAAGTAAAAATGTTACTACGATGATGAACTGATTGTAAATCGTATTTCTGCTAAACATGTGCTCTGGAATGCCAGTTATCTTTGAAAACTGTCTGGAGTGCCAAAACCATTGTAATAATTTGTAGACGAGAGTGCGAGTTAGTCACATCTACGCCCAAAATTCTTTATGAGCGACCGAAATACGGCAGAATTTATCACATGTTTTTCAAATGTAATCCAAGTCCCGCTAGCAGTATTTATTACGGCCGATATCCAGCCGGGGCGATCGACCACAAGGTCTGCCTCTGACTAGGTCATGGTAAAACAGACATGTCTAACATTACACAGTATTGTTGACTAAACAACTCTAGACCAAGCTCACTTGATCCCGCAATGAAACGTTACTCATTGAACCGAGAACCACCTGTACAAACAAAACAAATGGGCAGAACAATTATACCTATTTAAAATGTATGGAAACATTACATTTGTGCTTCGAAGCCGGACCTGAGATAAACCATGATAACATTCCCAGTGAGTCATGAGATGACATTTACCCTCAAGTAGGTAATGTAATAGACTTTATTGGCGTTGAAATAAGATTTCATTTTCAACGTGATTAGTTTGCAAAAGCGTGAAAGGCGTCTGCGATACTTTGGTACAGTTTTGAAGGAGGATTGATATTTCCTTCCTTTCTTGTGTTATCGAAATGTCAGAGGTACAATGGCCTTGCACTTGATTTGTTTATTCAATTTATATGACGATACGAGTAATAAATGCGGCAGGCACGGTACGGCAGTACAACATTGGCAGTTAGCCTATCACATACCCACAAAACGAGACACAATAGTAAAACAATAACAGCGCGGTCTCATAGGACCGGTCGGGGATTCATGAATTAAATAACGTGTAGCGATAAAGCCTTAATTTCTTAAAATTGTCATTTGTATCCGAAAAACCGACAAGTCTTTAATTATTTTTTTTCTTAGTTGAAAACTAAAAGACCAATTCCTCATTGGTTCGTATCACGTACTGTTTTGCTCACTGCTTTATAACAAACATAAGACATTGTATTTTTAAACAATAAACACTACAATGCAGTCTTTAAATCTAAAGTTAGACAGTTTAGAACTAACTGCATCAACCTTGTGTTTAATTGAAATAGAACTGAATGAAATGCGACAACAGCTGCCTCCGTATATAACGCAGATTATTTCAGACTACCCACATACTTACATAATTTATTTTACTGTGACCAGAGCTTCTGGCAAAATTATTTGAGGGTCTGAAAACTTATGGACGATTTTACAAAACACTTTCATTAGTTTTGACTTTCTGTTGAGAAATGAGGAAAACATCCTAGAGTTTATTAGTGCAGTAAAGAATTCGATTAACGGTCATTTACTGAAAAGAATTTATTGCAGACAAAAGAATGAACTAAATTAATGACAGAAACGTAGAGCGTTATTTGAACGAGTTGATTGAAGTTTTCTTAAACAAAATCTTCCAAGCTTTACGGCCCAGTATCGAGAAAAAATCTGAAACCCAACCCAATCAATCTTGTACCTTCTGGTTCAGCAGATAAGAGAGAAAGCAGGTTTTTCTTAATTGTGTTGTGTTGCATTACGGAACAAAAATAAAACCACACTAATCTCTCCACAAATCTTACAACCGCAGTAGAAATTATGTCTCTTCGCAACATCTAAATGACGCTTGAAGTATCTACGTAAGTCTATTTCAAATTCGTTGGCTAGTCGCCTGTTGAGACAATAGTCGCCCATTTCATGCCTATTGACTAGTTCCGTTCAAGCGGGGTTTAGTTGCACAGGAAATATTGCTTTTGGAATTTTTAATGGGCATTTAGCAGAATTTTGGGTTCGGAAGTAGATTTTGTATTCATATTTGAGATATAGAACGTACGTCGTACGGGTTAGCAGAAAGTTATAGGTGCTTTCGCAGGTTTGATAGTAAAGATAAATTAAATCCAATACGTTTTATTGAAAGATAAATTATTCCTTTGTCACAGAGAAGTGCAAAAAAATTATACATCGCAGTCTGATTGCGGTTGGTGTCATGTCTAAACGAAGAGGCAAAAAGGCAATGAGCATCTCAATGTTTTCTGCGGTAACTCAAAATTATTTTATCAATCTCGGAACGAAATGTAACTAAATCAATCGACAAAACAATAAAAGAAGAGGTCAGCCAGATAACCTAGCGCTAGAGACAAAACATATGCCGAAATGACCCAAAGAAACGTTCACATCTTCTCCCTAATGGGCCTACCACACGCACAAGCTTCACCACAGTTTTACCTGCACAGGCCGGTTTGTACACAGGTTTATGGGCCTACCACATGCAAAACTTCACCACAATCTTGCCTGCGCTTTGTACACGGAACACCCTGTAAAACTATACGAGTTTAAACAACCACACGCACGCTGTTCTATGTACAAACCCTGGCCTGCGCTGTCAAAACTGTGGTGAAGCTTGTGCGTGTGGTAGGCCCATAACACTAACAACGTGCATACGGATTGCATAGCATTTAGGACGATGCTCTATTACTACGAGACATCTTCTTGATCTCGCCGTTTCTCTGGCAGTGGTCCAGAAAACGCCCTAGTTGTAATTGATCGTGCATTCATTCTGTATGTAGCACATTCATGCATCATTTGGCTTGTGAAAGCCTACTGTTTGACCTCTTCAACCGTTAAGTCTTAGTCTTAAGAGGCCTGCGGAGACCGCGCGCTATCTCGAGTTGAGACGCAAAAAAATACGTTTTTGAGGTTGATGGAAGCAATCCAGATAGTATAAACAATTCTTGGACACACCGACTGGAGTACAGTCATCATCCGCACACTGACAGTTGCTTGCTGTGATAGCAATACAAACTATTGGAAATTTGGGAGAGGTTCCGTAATACCAAAAATGATGAATGAAAAATTAATGTATTTCCAATATTGTTTCGAGTATTTATAACTTGATAATAATATCTGTGTTCGTACGGAAAGATATTTTGAAATATTGTTGTTTATAATATAGAAAAAACCAAATAAAAACATGACATGTTCGCTGTGAAAATGTGCAAATTTAAATTCGCTTAAATTTCGTTTGGGGTAAGTTTTTCAACAAAAAGACGATGTAGGAACCTAGATAATTATTGTCTGAATCCGAATAACATCATATTATGGTGGTGCTTAAAGAACAATGTTCAAAACGTCCCCACCCTTGTAGCACTTTATAACCTATATCAATCGAACGGCCTTGACCGTCTCATCATTTTATTGTATGACGGCGAAGCTGAAATATGCATCCGAAAAAAGTTATATCGACATGAAGTAGCCGAAATCAGTCACAATTATGTTCCCATCTACTACAATTATCCCTTGTAGCACTATAAAACCTATATCAATCGAACGGCCTTGACTGTCTCATCATTTTATTGTATGACGGCGAAGCTGAAATATGCATCCGAAAAAAGTTATATCGATATAAGTAGATGAAATCAGTCACAATTATGTTCCCATCTACTATAATTATTATCCCTTGTAGCACTATAAAACCTATATCAATCGAACGGCCTTGACCGTCTCATCATTTTATTGTATTACGGCGAAGCTGAAATATGCATCCGAAAAAACTTATATAACCTTTTAATTATTTTCACTTATCTCGCGATATCTACTTCCTGCATTCCCCTAATGTTCAAGACAGCGACATGTGGGGTTGCGACAGTCATAGGTAGGATCCAGTAATTGTGACTCGAGGTGGCATTGCACAAGTCCGATGCCATGTGCTTTCATGGCCCTCGGACCGCGTCACCACCGGGTTGACCGAGCACTTCCAACGTCTGGCTCCCTAACTGGAATGGACTGGGGCTGCCCTGAAGCGGCGCCTACCTAACCTAAGAGGTCCAGACGCCCCCTACCGGAGGCTCCACGCGGGGACCGTTCGGTCCGTGGCTCTTTATGGGCGCCGTCGCTGGGTAAGCCACCGGCGGCCAAGCTGAATGCTTGCCAGAGGGTCATGATCATCCAAATGGTTTGGGGATACCACCGCACCGTTCCCGCGAAGCGGTGAACCTCCTTGCTGGCCTGCCACCGAGGGATCTGGAGGTAACAGTCCTTGCACGCAGGCACGATTTGCGCGTGGAGATGCAAGTCGAGGTATGGCGGCCAGAGTTCCGGCGGGATCTCAGGGTGGCATGGTGACTGCGACTGTTGCAACCCAGTGCTGGGCACGCTGTGATTGCGGCGGTAAGTCTCCTCTTTGAGGTGTGGTTTGAAAGAGATCACAACGTCCTCACGTTCCATATGACGCAGGAGGGGTGACGGGCGGTCGCCTTCTTCTGCAAAGCAGTAATGCTAGCGAAGGAGGCGGCCGACCACGAGCGCGAGAGGGAACGACCCTCACACCCCCGCCGCCGCCGGGATCCCGATGCCGATTTCCAAAGACCGTAGGCGCAGGCTTGCGGAAGGCGAGCACTGGGTAACTTACAGTTTGGTAATAATCCGGACCGAGACAAGTCGTCGACGGTGCGTTCTGTTCCACAGTCATTACTGGTATGGATGCTTTGACTAATTCGTTCTAAGAAGTCGGTGGCGTATGCACTATCTTGAAAAGGCTCCCTGAAGGTATTGGGAAGCGCTCCAGCAACTCAGAAGACAGTGAAGACGTGAGGAAGTGATTTATTAAGTGTCGTACAGTACTTTTTTCGTGATGTTACTCCAAGGAATTTGTATACTTTATACGAACTAAAAGAAGTTCTGCTATAATTACAATATTGCGCGATGCTCTGCGCATGCGGCCCTTTCTATTAATATGCTATCTTGCTCACCTATAGCTTCTTTGGACTGTGAACATATTTTAATTAAAAAACTTACAATTGTAATGGTAGTAAATGGGAACATAATTGTGACTGATTTCGGCTACTTCATGTCGATATAACTTTTTTCGGATGTATATTTCAGCTTCGCTGTCATACAATAAAATGATGAGACGGTCAAGGCCGTTCGATTGATATAGGTTATAAAGTGCTACAAGGGTGGGGACGGTGCCCGAACATTTTGAACATTGTTCTTTCAAATGATTTTGGTATTACGTTTGTATGGATAATTCTAACGTCGCGCCCGCCTTAATTAATAAATCATATTCTATTCTTTAGGATGGATTGTGTGAGGACTGATATGAAAGAAATGAGAGCAAGTGATAGTACGACGGGTGACAAGACCGAATTGAAGAAAAAAGGGTTGCGCCGACCCCAAGTAATATGGGATATGGGCAGGAAGATGATTTTATTCTTTAGGATGTATTAGACTGCTAAATAGGGAAGTATTAGACTGCTAGATAAGTAAGCTGGTGAAAAGTAAACAGCTTCGCTCACTGTTCTAGTGCACTATACTGTAAGTGTTGAGATTTGAACATGAAGTCCTGGGTCGGCAGTGTTATTGGGTTTTTCCCCAGTAGAAGCCAGGAGTTAGGAATACTTGTACCCGTTGGTTCTGTGCCTGATCTCTCAGATCATGTCGGATTGCCATCCTATTGGAGTATCATAGTAAAGGAACAGAGTGAACCACCAGTGTGTGTACACTATAATACAGTACTTATTTGGTTTCCGTTGCTGATGACGTGGGGTGGCGGTCAGCATATATTTTTTTATATTGTTACAAAACATGCGTCATCGTAATTATTTTTTAGATGTACAATACTAAGTCCTTAACCTATCACATACCCACAAAACGAGACACAATAGTAAAACAATAACAACGCGGTCTCATAGGACCGGTCGGGGATTCATGAATTAAGAATTCTTGTTCAAAACTCTTGCAAAAATTTGTATTCCTGCGGCTACCTAGCGGCTTAACAATCCGAGAGAAGTTACTATTCTACCCGTATTTGATTGTGGTTGGCGAATGGTAGGTTGAGAGTCGTTAGCATTGTTCTCAGTTGAAGCATTTTAATTAAGTCCGGAAAGAATGCAGAGGTTTCGATATTAAAGGATTCTCCTTCAATAGGGACCGCTCGACCTGCCCCGCAATCTCTCAAATATTTCATTAGCTTTCTAACGGTGTATAAGGATCGCTCTTTGATATTACTTGCGAAAGGAATCTCACATATTCACGTTTTCACAATTTATTAGTAAAGGTTTTATTTAAACTGCTTATTCCTGCTTGCGTCGTATTTCTCGATGCTGAGGGTCATACCCTCCCTGCTTTCGTCACTTTCACTCGTACGAAGTTTATTAGACTATTTATTTATGTGGTCTGTCTGTTTATAAAAATATTGAAAGGATTTTCATGCGGTTTTTATCAATAAACAGTGATTCATGAGGAAGATTTCGCTGTATAATACATGCAAGTTGCAATAGACAAAAGCCAGTGTTTTTTTATACCAGTGCTTGACTGCGATCCCACCTGATGGTAAGCAGTGATGCAATCATTGATGATACAAATTTCTAAGGTTTCTAACACTCGTACGAAACTGCTGTGCCAGTCTCAAATAAACCCCTTCTATAGATCGGTAACTAATTCGCCTTCTGAACTGTCTTTAATCGATTGGCAATGGTCCCTAATCATCAGTCTTTATTAAGAAAACGCCCCCTCGTTACATTCTGCGATTCGTAATTTATCACTCGAAATATTTATGAATATACTTAGGTCATTTCTATTCTTAATTAGTCTTTATTTAGAGTTGTGTAAATACACAATTCAATCAATTGGATTGGTGTATTAACACAAATACAAGTAAAAGATTCCATGACAGTCAGGTTTCTGCCTCTTAGGACGCTATGGCGGTGCTGCCAGTTTACCCAGCCATTGCCTATGGAGTGCACCTCACCTAGCAACTGTTGGTCACGCAGTCAACCATACATTTTTTGGCGTCATGATCTAGCTTACACTGTCATGGTATCTCAATGAGGCATGGTCCTTACCACATGTGTCAAACATCACACTAACCGTCGCATTTTGTTCCCAGGCGTCAGGCGTAACAGTATCGGACGCTTGTAAAACGACGTACGAGGAAATAAAGAAGGATAAGAAGCACCGCTACGTGGTGTTCTACATCCGCGACGAGAAACAGATCGATGTGGAGACCGTCGGCGAGCGCAACGCCGAGTACGACCAGTTCCTTGAGGATTTGCAGAAGGGTGGCACTGGCGAGTGCAGGTAAATATCTTGTTCTTGTCATCGTCTTCATTTCAGCCGAAAAACATCTTTAGGGCTCCCCTAAGGTTCTCCACAATGAACGGTCCTGTGCGTCTCGCATCTATTAGGTTTCCGCAACACTTACCGATGATCGGTACACCTTGTAAGAGGCCTTCCAACAGTACGCGGTATCATGTTCTATTTTGTTATAAACCCTTTGACCGCCATGTCAAAAAAGCAGAAGCGTGGCTTGCGGACCGAGCCCGAGTCGGCGCGTAGTCTTTCACGTGCGTCTCGAAAGAGATGTCAGCAAATGATGCGACCTCTGTAGGGCCCCTACGGCCCAACAGAGGCTCAAGCCTACTGGGGCTATGGGTTGTGCGAAAGAGATCCCCGGGTTCCTGGATCGCAGGCAAAGAAGAAACATAGGAGTGGGTAACTAAAAGTCTGACAATCCCACCCATTCCACTCTGAGTAGGAGAGGTTATTTGATCATTTCTCAGGCAAAAAGGGGTCCCGTTTTTTTTTGTTTTGTAGTACCTAAGCTTGATTCTAAAGCCTTGATGGCAACATACAGAAGAAAGTCCACCTTGACCCTGCGTAAAACTACATACAAGACCTTTGACCTGTCACTGTGTGTGTGACACTTATATCCAGATGAGGCTAAATGATAATGTTAAATGATGTAGATAAGCAAAGCTACACCTAGAGAAATAAGCCAAGGATAATACGTAAAAGTTTAGCTTGCACTTTAATACGTCCATTCACAAGCTCAAAATATCTAATGAGCTTTTGAAAAAACTTGGCTCCGTTCCATATCGAGATCTCGTCATCTTCAACGAATACATAATGTGATGTTACATGCGCTCATAGCATATGCATAGCATAATCAGCCTTGTAATGTTCCCACTGTTGGGACAGGTGTGGGCCTAGGATAACACCACGCGGACCCAGTGTGGGTTGGTGGATGTCATATGTCTTCAAATTTTTGATTCTAGGACATGCCGCCGGTTTTCTTACGATGTTTTCCTTCTCCATTTTGAGTTGTGCTCGACTGGGTTTGAAACCGCGACCTACAATTTGTAAATCGGGGCCGTTACTACAGGGCCATCACTTCTTAGAGCCATTACGCACTGTCGACTAGTCGCCGGCGACTCAGTCCCTCGGCGACCGAAACATGAGAAAAGTCGCCAGGGCGACTGACGACTAGAAGTGCGCAAGCACCTATTTAAACTATAGTAAGTAACAGTCGCCGTCGACTGAGTCGCCGGCGACTAGTCGACAGTGCGTAATGGCTCTTATGGTTGGGGCCATTGCCATTGGGTCACCACTGCACATTCCAGTCATTTGATGAGTTTTTTTTTTATAAAAAAAAACCCCGTGGACACCTTTATTATTTATAAGCCCGCGTTTAACCACTATCAGATAAACACATTTATTGGTAAAAGTTGCATTTCACTAAGGTAAACGACGAATGTGAGCGACAGTGGATCCCTCTTGTATAGAAGTAACCTATTCACTGCCGCTGATTGCAATTTTTTGTCGACGTGACTTTTTGTCACTTAGTCAAATGCAATGAAAACTATACTGAGTGCGCTCATTATGGTGACGTGATAATACGGTGACAAATAGTTGCGCGTTGCTGATTCTGATGCGATTTGTTACCCAATAACAGATTCAGTGAGCGCATCGTGAGTGACAGCAGGTGACAGTAACAATAAGTCACGGTGACAAAAAATTGCAATCAGCGGCGGGCCTTTAAAGACCTCCAGCTCATCCCTGCTCTCTCTAGGCCTACCTCTACTAAATTGTTTGTTTATATTTTTCCAGATATGGCCTGTTCGACTTCGAGTACACGCACCAGTGTCAGGGCACGTCGGAGGCTAGCAAGAAACAGAAGCTGTTCCTCATGTCATGGTGCCCCGACACCGCTAAGGTCAAGAAGAAGATGTTGTACTCCAGGTGATTATCTATATTCAAACAGGGTGCAAAATATTGACATCCATTACCTCTGGTGTAAAAGAGACCTCAGCTGTGAATAAATACTGATACAGAACATACTTGGACGATGTATACTTATCGATGGGCAATTCCGAGATGTTCTAATAATCGAATGAATCGGAACAAATCGTTAAAAATAAACCATTGAGTCAACCATTGACCCGCTATTCTACAAAATAATCGAAATAGTTGGCGATTATTTGGATTCAACAGAATCGACTACTAGTTTTCGACCGTTTGATTAAGTCACTCGAATCATACATTCTAAACCATTGAGGAACAAATCACGAATGGCGCGAAATAAGTTATGTATTTCGCACTTTTGCCTGAAAATTGAAAATTTTGCTTTAAAGTAGATTTTAATAAGTTCTTAACACATAATACTCAATCCAAAAACCAAACCTACGCTGTAGGCGTTCACACGTGTCAATAACCACGTAGTCATCGCCCCAAAAGCAATAATGACATATTCTACGCGTCATTTGCACACTGCAATGCATGTAATATTAACTTCGCTGCGACAGAATCGCACTATAGACATTTATACATATAAACCCAGCTCTCTAGTCGTTCCAGACGCAATCTTGTGATAATAAACTCGGAGTCCTTGCTCACAGCTGCCAGAAAACGCGAATAGTATAAATAGCGAACGTTAACAACGCGTTTCTGAGCGGAAATATTGTTTATGAGCTTGTCAGACGTTATTTGTCAATATTTTTGTGGGAAATTAGGTCATGAAGGAAAAAAGCATCTTCGGCCCTTCGGAATTTACGGTAAACCGTAGAGTCATTCATCACTTTTGATTAGGAGAAATCGAGGTCGAAAAAATGATTATTTGTGTCTCACGCAAGAACTAAGAAATTAAAACTATAAATCATCATTCATCATCATCGCCTACCATATTGTCCCATGCTAATTTGACTTCTATTCTGTGCTGACTACTATCACGCTATGAATCTCTGTTTCATATTACTCCTCACACAATCTATATTTTCTTTGATGTTCCTCTTGATTCAACCACATGTATACTGACTCTTTGTAGTAAGTATTGTGTATTTCATCCCTTCTCTTCACATGACCGGAGTTTAAAAAAATAATAATTAACCTATCAATACCCGCGAAATGAGACACAATAGTAAGACAATAACAGCGCGGTCCTATGAGACCGGTCGGGGATTCATGAATTAAAAGTTAGTATATTGAAACTGTAAAGCTAAACAAACATCCGTTCCATTTTTCGATGATTTTAATTTCGCGTGCTGCCTTTGAGCATTTTTCTTAAGTTTAATGAGCAAACAAAAACTTCTACGTAAGTTTGGTTGCTTACGCAAAAGGATGTTATAACAGTTTGCTATCAACAAATTCAATTATTTTTACATATTCAACTAGTTTTGATAAACATCTTTTTGTTTCGTTATCTTGGAATCATAATGATCTTCTGATAGAAAAGTACATTGTTATTATAAACAGACGAGTAGGTATTGTAATTCCGACCTTGGATATTTCATATAGAAAAATATGCGCATTCTAAACTTCACAAAGGAGTATTTACGATTGCATCACTGCTTACCATCAGGTGGGGTCGCAGACAAGCACTAGTGTATAACAATAAAAAAAAATATTCACAAAAGCATACTATGCTCTTTCAAAAGCTGTTTGCTGATTTATTTAATCCCTGGTAAAGCAATTATCATTACGATGTAACTACATAATCAGCAATTACCCGCGGTACTCTTTACAGAGCTTCCACAGAAAAAACCCAAGTCTAGGATTTTTTTTTCCTGTCACCCATCACGCCATCACTCCTCATACAATGCATCTGTCTTCTCTTTAGCCTCCCTCTTCCTCTTTATTATCATGGTGAGGTTAATAGTAACATACGCACCATCTCACACGCATCTCGAGGCGTAAATCAGGCGAAAGCATGCATTTTTGTTAAAATGGCAGGAACTTCTTCATTGTCCGATGGTATTATCACAAATGGTTGAAAACGTACGCGTGTAATATACCTCGTAGACAGGACATCTAGACTCATCTCCTATATTATATTGGTTTACATACATATTACAATACAAAAAAATTATGTAAATATGCCTTCAAATCATTTGCCATTTTTCTTTTGTAGCCGGTAACACCTCAGCAAGTACACAAACGGCCGCGCCCTGCATCAAATCATTCGGATGACGCATACAATCGAATCATGTTTACTAAGAACCGAGATATCGTTATCGACACGATAAACTAATCGTTTGAAATGCTATTTGTTAATGATGACGTAGACGCAAAACGAAAGTCGTGCTTTGAATTCTTGATTCGGCATTCTCTTTGAGCTGTTAGATGGTTATTTTTCACTAACTTCATTACCATTTTTATATTCCCGTAGCCTGTTATAAAAATGGAATTTGATAGGATCACTTTGTTGTCCGTCTGTCAAGATCTATTTTTCTTAGGAATGCGTGGAGGCACTAAAATTGATATCATATACTCTGGTCTCCTTCCAGGAGGAGGAGCTCGTGGCTAAATAATAACAGCCGCACAGGTCGATCTTCAAGGTTAAGCAGCGCTTGCCTAGGTTGGTCTGTGGATGGGTGACCATCTTAACATAACGAGTTTCCTCCGTGCCTCGGAAAGCACGTTAAGCCGTTGGTCCCGGCTGTCATTTGGAGATCTTTGGCAGTCGTCACGGATAGTCAGTAGCCAGTAAATCTGACTCCAGTCTTGCCATGAAGTACCGTGTTACCCCAGTTAATTAATGGGTTGTGGAGGTCTGGTAGGCAGCCGCTCCTCGTAAAATACTGGTATTCAGCTAAATCCGGCTTGACTGGAAGCCGACCCCAATATAGTTGGGAAAAGGCTAGACAGATGATGATTTGCCGTTGATTTAGAATCCTGAAATTATTGTTCACTGGGCAAGAACCAAGGCTCATAGCACTAGGAAAATGTCTTAGAAACTAAAAAAATTATAGTTACATCACAAAACTTTTTTGTGAGACGAAAACTCTTTGAAAATCGATTCAGGAATCGAATTACTTACATGGGTGGTACTCAGTGCGCGAGTCCTACTCGCACTTGTTTTTTAAGAGTTAACTTATCTTTTTTTTTATCAATCATCTAGTATCAAACATTCCCGCAGCTCTTAATATATCCCTAAGATTGTTTTTCGATATGAAACAACATGCAGACGCGATAACATCTTACCGTCACATTATTGTCACGCCGAAACATGACACGGCTATGCACAAACATAGTCGTAATCATGCCTGGATGCGATTCAATAATGCAATTGTACAATGTAATACATTTTGTTGTTGGTAGCTAGATTCAAGATTTACTTTGTTGTTTGCATATAGACTGCAACTGTGTGGCGAAGCAGAATAAACTTTAAGAATAGAAGAGAATAAACTTTATTGTACCTACACCAAAAGAAGTTATAAATACAGAAACTTAAATCTATGGGTATAATGGCGGTCTTATCGCTGACAGCGATATCTACCGAACAACCTTAGGATGGATCGTAAGAAAAATAATGCAGGGGTTAGTCTGAGGCGTTCAACGTTCTCAGCATAACTGTGTGGTTCTTCGAGCGAAGTTGTCGCGCGTTTCGTAAAAGTGCGTTAGTCGCATTGCCACGCACTACAGCATCGTTAGGTACAACGTCACCGTGGGTGAGGGCCCTAGTAGTGAAAATTTTGCTGGTGCTGCTAGTTCACACACAGGAACCAGTTTACCGTTAAGTTAGCAGCCGACTAAACGTCATGCATTGACCGCTCATACACACAGTAAACTTGTCATGCAAACTGACAGCCACACACCGTCAGGTTTATCGGATGCCGATTCAAGCGCGCTGCAAACTGGATCGTGTGGGACAGTGGCTAGTTTCTGATGAGATTATCCACTTAGGCTGAATTCTGTATGGAGAACTTAATATGGCGACCTTCCAAGATTATCATATTTATCATAGATTATATATATAGAATTTGACGGTAAATTGGATTGTGTGTGGCATTAACTAGTTTCTGCTGAGATTGGCCATTAGTGCTGAAATTCACTCAGGAGGACTTGTGATGAAGGAAGGTGGTTTAAAAAAAATGGCAGTGTTGTAATACAATGTTTCCTTTGTCCCCAGCTCGTTCGACGCACTGAAGAAGTCGCTGGTGGGCGTACAGAAGTACATCCAAGCGACCGACCTCTCGGAGGCCTCGCAAGAGGCTGTGGAAGAGAAGCTGCGCGCCACCGACCGCCAATAAGTCAGCATTTATCGACCGACGTGCGGCGCATCGCGACCGCCCCAGAAAACAACCTTCAAACCGCCACAGAACAACTACGCGCAGTAGAACAACCCCAACGTTGCTCCACTACACGAAGTTCTCCACTGTGGTCTTAGTCAGTATTGTCAGGCGGACCGCGGTGCCACCCACAGTATCGCATGGGTTTTTTTTATATATCGTTTCAATCCTTAAGCTTTTGCAGTCGATTCTAAACCAGAGCGGCCGCGCAGTCGGAACTGTAAACCCACGGCCGCGCCACGACAGCCTCTATCAAAGCAATTAAGGAATCTTTATGTAATAATTTAAATTATACTAATTATTATATATATTTTTTCCTATAAAATAAAATAACTAAAGAGTAAGTTAAGCTCAAACTAAATTTAAATGCAGCGTACGCGTCGATCTTTTTTTAATAAATTGTGAACACTGGTAGGCGATCGCCGGTCGGCTTTTATACTATTTAGATTGTAATATAAAGAATGTACGATTTTATACGGTCACCTAGTTTCGTTTGAGATTCATCTTGCTATCGGATGTAAGCTTGGGCTTCGGCTCGATACATGGCGGGCGTTGGATAAGTATTTTGTAACCGATTTATCCAGAAATACACTCGATATAAGAGAATATTAGTTGTTTTATTTGTTACTCATTATGTTATCCTACCCAAGAAACAGTTCACCAGTTCTGTGAACCCTCCTTCTGAATGCTTCCTGTATGAAACGGTGATTCCTCCTTTTTGCATCGCATTCCTCAATGCTTTCATCACTTGTATGATGTTATTTCACCTGTTTCTGTCGCTGGCGGTGTGAAAGACATTGTATATCGTTGAGTCAAGAGCTTTTTCTTTCTTTCTTAGAATATTTAAGAAATTCTTTACTAAATTCCTAAATAAACATTTTTAACCCAGACATAGTACCTTGCCTCTACGAAGCGTCTGGATTGAGGGCCCACGTTATTTAGCTATTTCATTTTTTAGTTTACGTTGTGAGAAATTTATGGACCATTGCTAAAAAAATCCCTGTAAATCTTGTTTCGTTTCGTAAGGTTTTAAAAAATGGTCCCTCAATCCAGATGCACACTCACGAAACCTTGTCCACATCCACTTGATTAGTTACAACATTTTCATCCCATCTATTCGAAAAGGACGACTTGTTCGCCTTTAACCTTTCGAATGCCGTAATTAGAGACATAATATGGAAAAACAATGAGAGAGCAAACGCCATTCAACAGATTAATTAACCTATCAATACCCGCGCACATTTTACACCCATGTTTTCAAATGTCAATGAAGGGGAAGACGGGGCAGCCTCATATTTCATATTTTTTCATAGAATTTTCTCTCTGTATCGATTAATCAAAAACTGATAGTCTTACGGCCGAAACCAATAACCTATCGATCTCCAGTTTTGGCATACTGGAGATTGTAAAACAAATGATACAATACAAAAATAATCATGTTTTCTGTTGTTTCATTTGTTTTTCTATCTCCGATATGTGTGTGTGTGTGTGTGGTTTTTGGTTTCCGCTGTTACCTACTATCAAACTTTATATCAAAAATATGTGATTCGTGTCGATAGGTACACTTGTGCCGCTTTCTGTAAAAGTTTAAAAAACAATAATTAAAATGTATAAATGTAACCTCAACGGTACGGACTAAGTGCTTTGTCTCGTTGTTTATATCGCGTAAATCGAAGGACTGAAACAATTTGCCTGCTGCAGTCTTCCCGTCCCATTTTAATTTGGGTTCTTCAAAGCTAGAGTGAATTAATAAACTAGTGCGCCTCACCATCAACGATTAGGCGGGTCCACACAGAGCGAGAGTGGGAGAAGTCATTCTGATGATTCCCCTACCGGAAAAAAAAAGAAACAGCGAGCAGCCGCGCGAGGAAACTATCCCCAAACGAGCGCGGCAGCCTCGGTGTCATCGCGAGGCTGCCGCGCCATGTTTGTTCGTTCAGTTGAGAATTAAGACATCATGGCACCACACGTACGTGTTGCGGTGGCAGCTGTTGCCTTTATCCTTATGAATAGGATTATAAAAAAGAGGAGACAACAAAAACTTAAACGAAGACAATATTGGATCCAGACTTTATACAAAAACAGATTATTACCTAAGTAGGTATATAATGGAAACAAACTGTACCAAGAATTGATAAATGATGGAACGGAAAAATAAATTTGCACGCACTGGAACAGAGGAGTTGGATCTATTGTGTTCAGACTTGCAAAGCAGACTTCGAAGAAATGATACCGAAACCTCATCACGACCTGGAAAATAAGTTACAAGTTTTTATAATAGATAAATAGTCCTTTGTAGTAACTGTGAAAGCAATTAATAAATATATATCCTACATGATCCTGTTAAGGTGAATGCTTCAGGTAGCCCGCGAAATTCAAATTTTCTTACGTTTTTTGCAATTTGCAAGCCAGTGGTAGGTTGTTTGAAGTTAAAAATACTTTAGCGACTGTAAAACGTTACTAGTTACATAATTATTACCATAAAAATCATCAATACAAGCCTCCAAGCTCACTTAGTTGCAGGAACGTTTTTGACCTCGAAAAAATCGTTCCTACACTTAGGTAAGCTTAGTTACGTTTTACAGTCGCTTAAGTATTTTTAACTTTATAGAACCTACCACTGGCTTTCAAATTGCTAAAAACGTAAGAAAATTTGAATTTCGCGGGCTAACCTGGAACATCCCCTTAAACGACTTTTCTTTTCTCGTGATTTATCCCGACGGATGAATGACTCTATTTTCTTTTTTAAATCAGGAATCGATACATACATCTCACGGCTCATATTTAACCAGACGTCTTCCCTAAGTCTCCTATGTATAATTAGGATCACTTGCATTCCATAGCCAGATGTTTACACCATAGAGAGATATTAATTTTAAACACTAATCTTTATTCAAATTTTACTCTTCTTGTACTCGAGCTAGTCACGAAACAATATACGCGTCCAGAGTGCGCGGCAAACGACTGAGGCGCCTTTGAGCAAAACAAAAAGTTGACACGAATGGCTCGGACGCTCGCCCGCGGCAGCGCGCGCGTTTGCCTCGGCCGAGGCACGTCCAAACAGAAACAGAGCGAGCTGCTTCGCGAGGCTGCTCGGTCTGTGTGGACCCGCCTATTTCATCATTGCTTACCATCCAGCGGGATCGAAGTCAAACCTAGTGTTTATCTATACTAATATAATAAAGAGGTAGTTTGTTTTTTTGTTTGTATGAAGTAATCTGTGGACGTAGGTAAGTAAAGTTGTGGTTGAGAGTAAGGCAATAATTGTGTTATTTTGTGTAGGTATTTTATTGTAATGTGTTTTTATTGTTACATGTAAACCAACATCTATGGTGTGTACCTATACCATACTGTGGCAGCACACGGAGAAACTCATATTTTTGTTACACCTAAAATGTACCTGTGTACCTACACAAATAAACTCTTTGACTTTGTGGAAGTACTGGTCCGATTGCTAAGATTTTCTCACCAATTCACCAATAGAAAGCTGCTGTATTCCTGAGTGACATAGGGAATATTTTATGTACGCGGGCGAAGCTGTGGGCTAAAGCTAGTGTTATATTTAAAAAATAAAAAGTCAGGCGGCTCGTTGATTGAAAAATATCAAAGAAACTTATCAATTCCGGCAAACTATACTCCAAAACGAATAGATATGTACACTAAATATCAATAAAGTTTACAATATAATACAAAACTGATTCTTAAATAAAGAAAAATTTAAATAAAAAAATTTATCAAGAAAATATGTACCGAACCGCTCAAACTTCCCCTGGTAAAATGTTGCTGTACCAAAAAAATCTCCCAATCATTTTATTGGAAAAAGGTATTGTTTTTACTGGCAACCCGAATAAATGTTACTTACGTTTTCGAAATTCAAATTTTCTTACGTTTTTTTGCAATTTGCAGGCCAGTGGTAGGTTGTATGAAGTTAAAATTACTTTTGCGACTATAATCATCAATACAGGTCTCCAAGCTCACCTAAGTCTAGGAACGTTTTTGACCTTAAAAAAATAGTTCCTCGAGTTATATAAACTAAGAGGGATGTATTGATGATTTTTGTGGTTAAAATTATGTAACTAGTTACGTTTTACAGTCGCAAAAGTAATTTTAACCTATCACATACCCGCAAAATGAGATAGAATAGTAAAACAATAATAGCGCGGTCTCATAGGACCGGTCGGGGATTCATGAACTAACTTCATACAACCTACCACTGGCCTGCAAATTGCAAAAAAACGATTCTGCAACCGTTCTCCGACAGTCGTTTCTCTTTTGGACTGTTCACCGACAGGACGTTTCGTTTTTGAGAGATTCGTCGATAGAACGTTTCACCTATGGACATTTCGCCGACAGATCGTTTTGTCTACGATTGTTTCGACATGGCTTTTTCACTATTTAACTAAAAATCCACCAAAAAGCCAAAAACCTTGCTACAAAATTGATTGAAATGGTCCAAAAAATTCTCAAACGTAAATTAAATTTATTATTTTTTGGCGTAAACATCATCTAATGACTTCTACCACTCTGAGCAGAGCGTGAATGTCAGACTTACCGACTAAAGCCACACTTGTGTTCTTCACTTGCCCTTTACGTTCTAGGTCTACGGGTTTCCTTTTCAGAAATTCCCTCGGTCCTAGCTTACGGGCATCGGCCCTGCGGCCTACAGTTTGCCGACATCTCTTTGAGGAGTGCGTGGATCACAACGCGCAGTCGACGACTTGGGCTCGGTCCGGTTGTCTATCAGACGGCCGGACGACGAGCTACCCACTGCTTGGCGTTCGTAAGCCCGCGTCTACCGTGGCCGATAGCCGGGATCGGGATATCGGCGACTGGGGCGTAAGGACGTTCGTTATCTCACGAGAGCGGTCTTCTATCTTACTGCTTCGCTGAAGGAGGCAACCGCCTGCCATACCTCCTTGCTTCGCATCAAGGTGGGTCTTCTGGGTTAGCGGCCTTTCGGACCAGGGCCCCCTTCGGCCTGGGGCCCCATAGCATTTTACCAGCCTTGCCACCCTATAATTCCGCCACTGCTTGTGTACAAGTTGCGATTGAATAATCTCAACACAAAATAGTCGTCATCTGTAAGGGTGCGTCCACATCTAGCGAATGTGCAGCTCGCGAGTCGTTTGCGAGCTGCGCGCGTGCATATTTATATGAGTTGCGCTTAAAGAAGCACACCAAAACATTGCCGTGACTGCACGTGCGCAGCTCGCAAACGGCTCGCGAACTGAACATTCGTGGCACATTCGCCAGATGCGGACGCACCCTAAGGAAGGTGTAGGTGAGCTAAATAAAACAGCAGCACTGATCTTTTAAAACATTTATTAAAACTCGTCGTGGCAACAATATTGCTATCACACTATCTTCTATCACAAATGAAACCTTAACTACAATCAAAGTAGCAAGTTTCAAACATTTATATTTTAGTTCTGACGAGATGTTTTGATATTTATTGCCGTAAATATTAGGTACCGGTGGTAATCATTACCTATACTCAAAACTAACACAATACAACTAATACGCACATACTTATACGATAAAGCATAACATTATTGAATTCAGGCAGTTCACGTTTTATTATTAAATATTCAATACTTTTTAATTGAAAAAGCATCTTAGCAAAATATTTTTACCCCGATTTAGTAATAAATTATTTTTATCTGGCAACATTATTAAATTAATGGCTTAAGGTTACGCCATCTATTGTCTCAGCTGTAAGTTAAAATTATAGGTAAGTTTGTAGGCCTATCTGCACTTTTTCGACTCATTATAAGTAAGCACAGGCTACGTCGTGATGAATGATAACTAGGATGATAGGACATAGATCAAATACAATTTCAATTACCTTTAGTTTTTCATGCTGATCGATCGATGAACGAATCTTGAGTTCATAGAAAATCAGAAAATAGCAAGTATTTAAGTTAGTTAAAATAGGCATAACCAAGAACTTACCTACGTTAGGTAGTGGGCAGTGTCTATTTTTTACAAGTTATTGTCTGTTATACATCTCTGTTAATGAAACATAGCGATACAAGGATCGTTGTGACAGAATCTCATCACCTATCTATCTGCACTCATTGGTGTGATAACGATATTTCGTAGCACATCATAAACTTAAAATTATCAATTTATAGTCTGTTTTTTTAATACCTGAGACTAAAATGACATTACGTGGGCTGTCACACTTGTCACAACACAAAAGAACTGGCATCATTATTATTGTAAGTTTGACATTTGCCTGTGTCAATTTAGTCTCAGAGATTAAGAAACTGACTTTAATATGTTATTGTCAGCCCTATGACCATGCACGGCTATGAGTCAAATGGATATATTGTTATGAATGAGTTTTCAATTAAATGTAGACTTCTAGAATTATAACTTATAACTAGTAAACTTTGCGGTAGAAAAGTTCTTATAGATAGATTATAAAATCTAGAGTCAGTTACCTTATCTTTGGGAATTCTTCGACCAATAAAAACAGTGGCTTTTTAAATCTGGCTCTAGGTAAATAGCATTTGAATGGCTATTAAGGTTCTGAAATTCGAATGAAAAAACGGAAACCTTATAAGATCAATCGTGTCTGTCTCCGTTTTCTGTCACATCCAATTTGTATGTTCGGAACCCTTTTGTCAAGTTGAACTTGCACTTGACTTATTTTAGTTATTATTCAAGCCAGAGTACCTAGAGCTGTAAGAACGTACCCTCGACTTCTGGAATAAAATTTGTTGTAATAAACATGCGTTATTTACTGCGATTCATTAAATGAACTTTCAATTGCCACTTGCATCATTTTATCGCGTTTATAGATTTTATCCAGAAGCCGGGTTTAGTCTTTTCGACACTCGAGTTTATTGGGTATGTACTAACTTATTATATTTTTGTGCGTTGAATATTTTTCCACTGCTTTTATTGATATGTCAATCACTAATAGGCATAAAACACCCACAAATAATTCAGAAGCATGTGAATTCAAAAACTACGCCATTTTATCTAATATTACTTGAAATGGAATTGAATTATCTTTTTTAAACACACATTTATTAAATCTAAATTACTTATTTTTATTAAAATTCCTTTTTATGAATCACATTTAAGTTGAATAATTATATTAATGATTAAATTGTAAATGCATTTCTTTGGAGAGAATTATACTGTTCTGAATTTTTCAGGGTTCAGTACCTACATAACACTATTTAGATATGAATAATAAGAAATATTTTTAGTTATAATTAAGATAAGAAGACACAATTCCTCATTACAGTTGGCCCTAAGAATAAAACCCTGATCCATACCATTTACAATTAATATTTGTAAAGGTTTTTCATCATAATTTCATCGTCATGGTATGGACTAGGGCGGACTTCATGCGACATTGGCAGAGTTTGCACTAGGCATATTCGTGCAACGCTGCGCCATAGTCACGCATGTTGCATATATATAGTTTATCAGTTAAAAAGTCACATTGTGACGAAAAATCGCCGTCTTTTAGGCTCTTCATGTTTTATTTTAACTCTAAAATACTCATACATACTAGCTAACACTTTCAAATTCTTTTGCTGGTGAATGATCTTACTGCTTCGTAAACATGGGAAAAATTAAATACAATCTGGCATCATTGCATCCTGATGATTGAGTAATACCAGTACGAAATAATAATCATTGTGGTAGAATTTTTTTTTAATTATAAGTAGGTATGTAATGTAATATTTAATAAAATAAATATCACAAAACAGTAAGACCACTTTGTAATTGTTTTAAAAGACATCTGTTGTTTTTTCTTTTAACTAAATGCTTTCCGGTCATCCCATAAAAATTTGATTAATCCTAATATTCCTAATCCTCTCTGATATTGACCAGTTTTACAAAGCCACTGTCATGAAATACATTCCATTCCACAAATTCATTTTCAAATAATTTCCTGGTGCCATCATCATAATATTTCATAATACATCAGACTTCCAAAATTATTTAGCAATGTTACATAAAATCACGGACTATTCGTATGTAATTCTCATCAATCTTTCAAATCTTTTCACATAGAGTCCACTCCACGTCATGACCAGTGCTAAATAAAGGTCTGTACTAACCTCAAACGCAGAACCGATCTTCTGAACGATTTCGAATCGTATTTCATACCAAGTAAAGTCGCTTTTCCGACCGAACTGTCAACCAAATCAATGGTGTTTCAAACGAATTAAATACTAATCGTACTTATGGTGTCCGCGGGCGCTGGGGTCACTATTGGTTGCTGAATTGTGGGGTCCAGTAAAGGAATACTATCCGTTGTCCTGTAAAAAGTAAGTTCTTTAGTAAAAATACAGAGATACATGGAAATCCTTGGAAGAGGCCTTCATCAGAGTGAAGTTGCAAACCATAAGTTATATTCATAAAAAGTTAAACGTGCGAAAATCATGAAAATTAATCTTATTTGCCTCATTTTAATGTATTGCAACATGTATTTACTAGGGAATAAAAGGCTTTTTTATTTCTTTTGTTATAGTAAACCAAAAATAAGATCTGAGAATGAATTTGAATGCTACAGACTGGTTCACAATAGCATAAGACAAGTATGTGAAAAAGGCAGACAAATCGCTCCAGACAGTGGACCAAGAGTCTTTTTATGTATTTTCTTATTTTTTTTGAGATACTGGGTAGATAGAGATATAGTTACCTGTTTCTTGTAAGTGTCGGTTCACTTATAACCGCTTCGCAACATGGTGCAGTAGTCTTAGGCTTCACAATTGGCAGTGTAGTACAAATCGTTGTTGTTAGGTAAATGTACTGAAAATAATACAAATATTTAAAAAAAAAACGACAGACAATCATGCTTCGAACTTGTGTTCTCTTTTTTTCTTTGAGAAGTAAGTTGCCATGTGGTTATCCCACAACCGACAAGGCATCCCTTACTTCAACTTAGGTATGTTTATTTTTGCCTTATCCTCTAGGTAATAAACAAAATTAACTACTACTACTAACTTTTTTTATAACTTTCCCTTGAAAACTATTTTAACGTATTGATTATTATTGATGATAAACTCACCATAACAACAACGAGAATCAAATAAATCGTTGGAGTAGACCAGTGCGCAGCGTTCTCGATCGCCACTACTCCCATCACCCAGTTGATGGCAAAGAATGGTTCCAGCACAAGACACAGGTTCAAATACGTCTTCAACTCATTGCCTTCCGTATTCCAGCTCCATTTCCAAGATACATTATCCATGTACAACATATTGAGAAGGCTTTTATCATGGAGAGCTTTTGCTGCATGAGCTAAATTCGGCTAAAAATAATAACAACTCGATAAGTGTTAAATAACCATATTAAAGTCTGTTTTTTAATCTCTGAGACTAAAATAACTTTATGGGGTTGTTTACGTGTCAGAACACAAAAGAACTGACATCATTATTATTGTAAGTTTGACATTTGCCTATGTCAATTTAGTCTCATGGTGTAAAAAACAGACTTTAGTATTAAAAAATTACCAAACTCATTAAAATTTTCATGTAGCAACTCACCTCACTTCCAGTTTCACCATTCTCCCCTGGTATTGCCATATTCACATAGTGACAGTCGTCCTCACTACCATTATAATCTTTGTCAAGGGTTTCTGAACTATCCGTGTTCTTTCTACTACTCCCTGGTGTGTAGATATTATCTAACGTATCAATACTGCCGTTTTTATCATCCATTTGATCCGTTTTAGGCCAATTAGCTATATGGTGGTCAACTAACTCTTGTATTTTAGCTGTAAGAGTTTCTGCTTGCTTTTTGTTGACACTTTGTAGGCCTAGAATGATGATAGCCGTGTTGATGAGGATTAGTATCATAGCTGGCACCATGAAACCCATGACCATGCCTTTTTCTATGGACATCCAGCAGTAGTGCTTTATTTCATAGTGTTCCATTGAAAGAGCGTAGTTGAACTGAAAATTAAGTATTTTTTTAAACATTTTACTAGGATTTATTCTGTACACTGTGTACTTCAGTAGGTCATAATTTGTTCCGCGCGAGTATCAAATCCGTGACATGCTACAGTGCAAGAGCCTATTTATCCAGCCACTGTGTCAAACGTGTCGTCGCTTGACACAATTTGTTGAAGTGATTCATGGATTGGAACGCGGTCCTAAATATACTATTGAATGATACAGCAAATAATTGAGTTTATATATTATAGACTTCCTCGATCCTTGGTAGACCTCATCCATCTTAAATATGCTACAATTTAATTCAAAAACTACTGATCAAAAAAAGTCTTTCACCATTAGAAAGTTAGGTTACATCTTCACTGAGTTACATCATCTACCTCGCCTTTTCCCAACTATATTGGGGTCGGCTTCCAGTCAAGCCGGATTTAGCTGAATACCAGTATTTTACGAGGAGCGGCTGCCTACCAGACCTCCACAACCCATTAACTGGGATAACACGGTACTTCATGACAAGACTGGAGTCGACAACATGACAAGATTTACTGTCTTCTGACTATCCGTAACGACTGCCAAAGATCTCCAAATGACAGCCGGGACCAACGGCTTAACGTGCTTTCCAAGGCACGGAGGAAACTCGTTATGTTAAGATGGTCACCCATCCACAGACCAACCTAGGCAAGCGTTGCTTAACCTTGAAGATTGACCTGTGCGGCTGTTATTATTTAGCCACGAGCCCCTTTATTTTCTACTTTCATGCGGGCGAAGCCGCTGGCTGAAGCTAGGGTTGAATACTGATATTCGGCAGCATTCTATTAGACTAGGCCCCGATCCCAACATATTCATAGAAAGGTTAGATTAAGTATCTTACCATCACAACAATAGCTGGGACGCCATAAGCTAGCAGGTAGTTGTACTTCAGCGGCAGTAGAGTGTCACAGGCACAATACTCCGCAACAGCCGCCGCCAGCGCCACGATCCACATCGCGCAGGATACATGCGTGTAGTGGAGGAGGAGGGCTATCCTCTCGCATTGAGAGGGGGATGATACGCCCTGCAATCGAAAACAAGCATGACTTTTTTTTTTAATGATCTATTTTCCTTCACGCTGTGAATTACACGTATATCGTCAGTACGTACACAAACACGTTAATTCATATATTCAATATTCCCAGACAGATATGTGGAAGATAGCATTATTATAACACTGAAAGCTGTTCTTACGTAGAAGTGGGTTTTCATTTGGGTGTTTAGTTTCAACATAGGCTAAATTTATTATCACTGAATGATTAGCTTATTTTTTTTGTATTTTCCAGCTTATAATGAGACTCAACAAATAATTTTATTTTTATTAACCTAAATAGTCTTAACACCCACCTTTAATTACACCTTTTGGGTTAAGACTGAATATTCTTAACCCACTGATATACCGAGCCAATTGGAAGAAGGCATATTGTTATGTAGTAGAAATCTGCACAACTAAATGCGATCTGCCCTGGCTTCACATGGAGGGAAATCATACACACATTTTTTTTATTTAGGTATCGCTGTTTCTAGCTAAGAAAACCATATCAAAATCCACTGCGAGGTTTAAAAGAAGTAGGTAGTGAAACGTACAGAGGTAGACATCAAATTTAGTTTATATTTTTAAGAGATTAGAGAAGAGATAGAGAAAGTACAACTGTACAAATAAAAAAAAAACATACTCACCATAACAGCCTGTATATAAATAACAGTGCAGGCAGCTAAACAGCAGCACAAATTAATATTGATGGGGTACAACTTGCTGCTGCGACGGAACTCGGCCGCGTACTCGCTCCACATCAGCCACATGACTGCGCTGATGAGCAGGACCACTGCTATGCCGCTTGTGATGAAGATCTGGTGGGAGATTAATGGTTTTAAATAATGGGAGACAGATGGTGGATGGAGTGTGTTATTGTCATCACAATGGGCAACACATGTTTTCCAGTAAAGTCCTTCTTTTCGTGGTGTATACTAGCGATGTAACGAATGTTAGATTTATCCAATTCGCGAATTGGATAAATCGAAAGTAATCAGTTTTGCTATTGGTTCATAGACCACTTTCGCTCAGTCTCCTTTAAAAAGCTGATTTCTATCAATATGTGTAAAGCTTACCAATATCATCCACTCGTTCCGTACTCCGTGGCAGTTGTTGAATCCATATAGATACGTCACGCTGTCTATAATGTTATGCTCCTTCAGATCCGCATCAGCTAGGGAGTCATCTGGTAGATCGGACTCCGAATCTACCTTGTTGTCAGCCGTTTTGCTTATTACTGATAAAGAGAAAGAATATTTTGTTAATAGTGTGTAAATAATCTTTAAAAGAAGGACTTTTTCGTGAATCTGTCGACTTTTGCCTGAATATTTCCACTACATGAGACTATCAGGAAATAGCTGTATTCTAGCATTTTAAGACCCATTTGTAATTTTTTTTGTTTGTATATTTTAAATAGAAAATGGAATTATTTTTAGTAATCAATTTATTAATATTTTTAGACGAACCCTGGCAATGGCTGGGATTAACGCCAGGTAGAAGAAGAATTTATTAAAATTTATGTTTACATGCCGTTCAGACGTATGAGTCTGAAAGAATAACAATCATACACACACATACCTATATACATACACATCTTTACAATATTAGTATTATACTAGGAGAAGCACAACTTACCCTGATTACTCCTAGACACAAACTCCGGATTAGGATACAACTGAGGATTATCATCATAAATGGAAGACGTAAAGTTCGACACAACGCCTCCGTATTCCGTATCATACGAAGTTATATCGTAGTCAGACCTATCATCAGCTCTAGGGTACGTAGATTTGTGATATCTGATGGATACTGGCTGAAATGATCTGTATGATGGCTTCGATTTGAAATAGCCATCGTCGCCTAGTCTTCGAAGATGGTGAGAACTTTTGTTTTGGGAGGCTGAAATAATTCATAAAATTAGTAGGTGGTATTAGCGTCATAATAATGATCTGTTGATTATATTTTCGTATTTTAAAAATAAATAATAAAAAAACAGGCCCATTGCGTGTTACAAAAAATATTGTTGTACGAATTTATGTTTTTGTTATGTTATATCAGTAGCAACATGTAAAATAAAAAAACAACAGAGTAAGTTATTGTTTACAATAATTTACTTATGGTAAAAATGTAGTGCGTGTGACCTAATTTTAGGTGCTCATTAGCGTAAGTTATATCAAGGTCAATATAGTATTTGTAAGTTTATTTTTAGTACGAATAGTAAACAAAGATTTTTTTATGTATATTTTTAAATAAATACTTGAAAATTCTTACCATTTGCATCTGCAATATAACACTGTACAATAAAAAATATCAAAAAGGTGAATTTAAAATCATATGACTGCATGTTGATTTATTTAACACTTTCGTCTTTATATGAAACCTACTGGACATAACATCAATTTATGGTTTCACTAAAGGAAAATTATCGATTTACATATTTTAAACTACTTATGTTGTTGATGTTATAGTTTTCTCCACTTAATTATTTAAGCGGCGATAAAGGCCAGCCATTTTCACAATTACCGCGAAAAATCGATACAGTCGTTACGATCCTTTACACTGAAATACATTGTTTAGTACATGATTAAAATTCTTATTTGAAAATGCACATCCATTCAATTTTTAACCAAATATTGATTAATGGTATTAATAATAGTATACGAATCATTTCCTTTTCCAAGCATTGTATTACAATCAATTTATGTATGTGTAAGCTACTTTACTTATTGATTGGTAGAAAATATATTTCATAATATAGCAACACAGCAAATTATGTAATGTCAAAGAAACGTTCCAGCTCTTTCAAGCGTCTAGCGATGTTTTTACTCTTTCTCTTTCTTACACCGTGATCTAAATCTTGATATCCCTCTCTCAAGGTTTTGCATACAGACCCAGATGTTTATTTATCATAATAATTTCGCGAATCAGACATTCATGTCAGGTTGTCACATTCACAACAAATTCAAAAACGCAATAGAAATGTAACCAAAAATAGATACAAAAATGAGTGCAATATTAAAATTTATCCGTGAAAACCACATACTGGCCCTTATTGAGCAGGCCATAGTCAAAAAGAAATCCCGTCTGAGTTTGAACGCGTTTGAAATCATTGAAATACCCGATTTGCTTTACACCTGTTCTGATGTGGAACATCTTTACTTGCATAGAAATAAAATTACAGTGGTTCCTCAGGAAATAACACAGTTATTAAACCTGACAACGTTGACTTTAGACTATAATAATATTACGCATCTCCCGCCGGAGATCGGTCATTTAAAAAACTTGGTGAATTTAAACATAAGTTATAATCCTCTAAAAGTGTTGATACCGGAGATTGGTGAGCTCGAGAACCTTGAAGCGTTCTGGTGCAACAGGATAGGGCTGCGGGAGATACCTGCAGAAATAGGGAAGTTAGAAAAGCTGGATACTTTCGGCGCAAGAGGGAATGAGCTAGTAGCTTTACCTGAAGAAATCACCAAGTTAACTAAACTAAGGTAAGGATATCAATTTGATATACAAACAAACAATACTTTTTAAAACCTAATTTTAAATATCAACCACCTAATTAAAAAGGAGAATAAAAAGTTTTGTTTTTAATTATAATGAGTGTTATCATCTTCCTTTTGTTCTGTGTTATTTGGGGTTGTTTTCTTCCACCCTGTCCTGTCACCTGGTACATTGTTACTACTTCCCTTTTCTTTCATATCACTCTAGACACAATCAATCTATATTTTCTTGGGCTTCCTGCTCCACTCATCCACATATATACTCTTAACTCTTTTAGTATACTGTATATTTTTAATTAGTATAGAGACTTTTTTTTTAATTTAAAAAATTTAAGTTCCTAATTTAAAACATAAGCAATGACCTCATACAGTATAGTATTAAAAAAATAACTACCTACTTCTATGTACTTTGGTCAAGGTTACCAGTGTAAAAATACAGATAAAACCTTGGATTTGACCTTAGAAACTTTTTTAGCTATAATTTATTTGACTATTCCTCAATAATTGAGCTCTGAGGCAAATCTTTTCAATAACATCTGTCTCTTAGAATTTAGATAATACCTTGGCACAGATTTACTGAGACGGAACTTAACCTTTTTGCTGTCATATAATTTTATAGATAAAAAAGAAATTGAAGTTCTGAGTTTTTATAAACGGAACTCCTTGTGGGTGTTACGTTTACAAGTGCTGCTCTTGACATAGTCAGTACCACCCATAATAGACACCCTTACCTACTGTTCCTCTGTTAGGCACTTACATATTTATTTAACCTGTTGGACCCCGTGGCACAAAAACGTGCCAGTAAACAAGTAATTACCTTTTAACTTTGAGAACCGCTGGAAAAAAATTGTGCCACCAAAACCTGACCGAATAAAAATTATATTCTAGTAGTATAATTACAGAAGCAGCAGAAACAGAGCAATAACAGTTTATATTATTAATATTATTTATATTAATTTATTAATATTAAATAAATAAATAAATAATAAATAATGGCGGTCCCCACGGAGCGCCACAGGTTAAGTTACTATGTATACCATATTCATGCTAAAATTTCGAAATAGTTACTGCAACACTGGAATGGAAAGAGCTACAAATATAATAGAAGGGATTTTAGTCAATAAAAGACTGACACTCCCTCTCACTCTTGGTCTGTGGATGGGTGACCATCTTAACATAACGAGTTTCCTCCGTGCCTCGGAAAGCACGTTAACCTTTAACTAGGGACATGTTTTTTTTGGAACACTAGAACGGACATAGGGTCCCACAGACCCCTGTAATATTTCTATTATTTTAATATGAAATAACAAAATAAATCATATTTTAATTAATCAGTGTGAATGATAGGCTTATAAATAATAGACTTTTGAACATTTTAGCATTTATTTATAAGAATTACACTAGTTTACAAGATTTTATACCCATACATAAAACCAATGAAAATGGGTAGGGTATTTAACCCTTACTTGGATATGGAAGTAAAAAAAAAATTAGCACGTCAAGTTTTAAAAATATTAATATTTTTATATTTCGATTTTCTTACATAGCCACTACTTAAAAAAAAAATAACTGGCACAGCTTTCATACTAATTAGTGTCAGTTTCTTTTTTGGTACTCCTGTAGTAATCGCCTAACATATTTTTATCCCACAAATCCTGATACCTCTCTCCATAACTTTGAATTTTGATGAAAATGTTCGCTATTTTCATCACTCACGCTTCCCAGGTATTCACGAAAAATATTCAAGTGTGAATGTAAAAAATATATTTTCAATGACATGTGTACACTCATTTTGAGATATTTAATCAATAAATAAGATACAATTTATTCATATTCCTCAGTTTTTTTGTTGCCCAAGAAAGCAAAGCTACTGGTTTTGACATCTTTTTCAACACTAAATAAGTGGCAATCAAAATTGTTATTATTCTTTTTTTTTTTATTTGGGGGCTTACAACGATTCCTTCTTTAAGTTTAGTATCAGAGAGTTTGGGACAGACGGTTTCTAAATATGCAAAATTTCATGAACAAGTCCATGTGCTTTGAGTTATTTTCTGTACTTAAACTGAAAGCAATAACGGGAATGAAACGCAAGTTTATATTATTCCCTGCAGCCCAGTTAGTTAACGTTTGAATCCCCAACCGGTCCTATGAGACCGCGCTGTTATTGTTTTACTATTGTGTCTCGTTTCGCGGGTATCTGAGTAACTACTATGCTTCTATTATTTACATATATTACTTCAGAAACCAATATTTTCAATGTTTGTTACGGAAATTTGGAAGTATTGAAAATGCGCCTGTTTTACTCTTTCTCTAGTTGGTGTCGTCGTGTTTGTCAAAATAACTTTACCACAAACATAGCAAAAGTTATTCGAATTAAATTAACACTTTCTTGAGGACATTTTAACAATTCTTTTGTAACAAATTTTACTAATTAAACACAACTATAACGTTTAACGCACTCGATACACCCCAAAATTGTTGTTTCAAAAACTTCTTGTATAATTAAAAAACTTGACGTGATAAAAATATTTTACATACAATTTCGTGATAAGAACACTAGACAAAACAGGTTTGGTATAAATTTGGGAATGGGTAAGAGAAAAAACCAAAATTTGTAAACTAGTGTTATTATTTTAAACACAAACTAAACAAAAATAGGTACAGTTCAGTTTCAATTCGCAATGAGATCACTTATGATGTACTAAATATTTTTTCTCCTAAATAATCAACAAAATTAAATATTTCCCTTAAAAAGTAATCTTTGTTTTATAAGAAAAAAAAGTTTTTGTAACTCTAACAATAAACAAAAAAAAATTGACAGGGGGTCAATTACCCCATTATATTTGACACTCCTTGCATAGTGGATGGCAGCATTGCAGACATATAGGCGTTTTGCATGCAACACAGCTGTAGGAAGTTTTCCTTTGAAGTCTTGATGGACAGATGTAGCATCTTTTCTTCTTATTTTGATTTTCTTCAGGAGTTGGTTCATCATCAGGGGGCACATCCTTTCCAATATTTTATTCGACTGTTGTTCCCTAGGTACATCTCGCAATGGTCGTTTCAAACCAGAAGTACTAGGTTCACTATTTTCGGCCATTTGGATATAAAATTTAGTACAAACAAAAAAATGTTATACAATTTATTTTATAAGAGATCTGGGGACATAGGGTCTCACAGACCCATTCTAAACTTTAAATTCATATAACTTACGTATTTTGCACCGCACGACGCAACCTTTTCCTTCGTTGGGGGTTTCGCGACTAAACTCGAAGCTACTGAGCCGCTAAGCGACGGGGGGCGCGGGGAAGTACTTTATTTCACGTCAACGACAAGTAACCAAGGTCTGTGAGACCCTGTGTCCCTACTTAAAGGTTAAGCCATAGGTCCCGGCTGTCATTTGTAGATCTTTGGCAGTCGTTACGGATAGTCAGAAGCCAGTAAATCTGACTCCAGTCTTGCCATGAAATGCCGTGTTACCCCAGTTAATGGGTTGTGGAGGTCTGGAAGGCAGCCGCTCCTCGTAAAACACTGGTATTCAGCTAAATCCGGCTTGACTGGAAGCCGACCCCAATATAGTTGGGAAAAAGGCTAGGCAGATGATGATGATGACTCCCTCTCACTCTATCCAGAGCAGGAGAAGTTCCTCCCCTTTCTAAAGTGGGTTACTTTAATTTAGATACATCTCTGATGATGATGACACTTTGTTGAATACAAATGTAACATATTATAGCAATTCATTAATAGACTTGTTTTTCATCATAATTTATTTGTTTTCAAAACCTAATTTCATATCAACATATAATTAATCCGTTAAGACACCTATTATGTATCTAATTACGGTTCTCATTCATTTTTGTTAATCTTTATTAATTACTCAGATACCTGCGAAACGAGACACAATAGTAAAACAATAACAGCGTGGTCTCATAGGACCGGTTGGGGATTCAAACGTTAACAAAAATGTCTTGGAAATACAACTTTATTCTAGGCCTCCATTCTGCTCATGTATATCTTCAAATACCTCAATATTCCAGATGGCTGACCCTCGAGAACAACCTGATAGAGACCCTGCCCAGCAGCATGGACAAGATGGAGTCCCTCGTCCACTGCAACCTCAGGAACAACCGGGTGAAGGAGTTCCCGCTCTCCATACTCAAGTGTCCCGACCTTATGTTCCTGCAGCTTAATAATAATCTGGTAAGTTGGTTGATTGTTTTAGAGAGCAACTGAAGATAAAAAATTGTGTACTGGATCCTACCCTCTATTATGATCTCTCTCTATGACTCAATGGTTTGGTGGAAGAAAACTCTACTTGGAGTTAAGCCTACTTAGGGTCAGCTCACACCGAGACGTGATGCGACGCTGCGTGCACATTTTAATAGAGTGACTCAAAATAGAACTTTATTTACTACACTAAAAGATACACAATTCATTGTGAGAATTTAGAATACGTTACTTCATGCAGCGCTGCGCCTCGTGACGCCGCGCGGTGTCGCGCTGAGCAGTGGAATGTTTTTTCATTCGCGATGTCGTGTTGCCGACGATGTTACTATGCGCCTCGCAACGTTGCGATGCGTCGCGCGGCGCAGCGCGAAATCACTGGCCTCTTTCTGCATCGTCGCATCGCATCGGGTCTCGGTGTGTACTGACCCTTATGTACAATCAGATGCAAAATTGCATGGATAGTACAGGAAAATATTCGTATGATTGAATGAAATATGACGTATGAATGAAATTCGAAGAGAAATGATACGATGAGTCATCATCATCACAAACAAACATCTTTTACTAAGTAACCATATTCAATAGACATGAAATATAGACGGGTTATATGAAAGTAACAACCTATTTAATTTAGTTGGATCATATTTTAACGACTCAAAGCGCTATCGTTTTTTGTTTCTTGGTCCGTCGCAGGGATTGTAAACTATCGGGACACCATTTTGAAATAAACGCGTCATTCGAGTTTCGAATGCGTACGGGTTTGTTTCATTGCTTTGAATATATCGCGGATCTGGTTGTTATTGTTATAAATCGATGAGATGATTGATAAACACATGACATGTTGATTGATAGACAGTTTCGTGATACATGTCACTGATTCTGACACAGAAATGGAAACATCAGAATCTGACGAATAATAATTAGTCCAAATGTTGTGAACTCCTGAACACTTGTTTACAAAATTTATAGCTTCTCATGACGGTTACTTTACATAAATGTTGTAATACTTGTAACTTATCATGGTGTACAATAAAGAAGGTTGAAAAGGGGCCAAATAGTTGGTTCGATTGTAACCCAAAAACATACATAACAACATACCTAGTTTCATGTATGTTATAATTTTTATGTAATCTTCGATTTATTTGATTATTATTAACCGATATGTTATATACTTAGATATGTTATACAAACAGAAGGATTTCCATTAGGATAAAATCATGTAATTTCCGGGTATTCAGCCCCATCCAGATAGACTGGAAGCTGACCCCAAGCTAATTGGAAAAGGCTAGGAGGATGATGAATGCAATGATCTTGACATCTTTTTGTGAATACAAAAGCATTGATTTGTAAAAACTTGTAATTTTTAGTAATAAAATGAGCCTCCGATAGCCAGTAGAAAAGAGCCAATTACTGGCTCGCGCTCACGCTGGGCGTAGCCGCGAGGAGCTCGTGGCTAGATAATAACAGCCGCACGGGTCGATCTTCAAGGTTAAGCAACGCTTGCCTAGGTTGGTCTGTGGATGGGTGACCATCTTAACATAACGAGTTTCCTCCGTGCCTCGGAAAGCACGTTAAGCCGTTGGTCCCGGCTGTCATTTGAAGATCTTTGGCAGTCGTTACGGATAGTCAGAAGCCAGTAAATCTGATTCCAGTCTTGCCATGAAGTACCGTGTTACCCCAGTTAATGGGTTGTGGAGGTCTGGTAGGCAGCCGCTCCTCGTAAAATACTGGTATTCAGCTGAATCCGGTTTGACTGGAAGCCGACCCCAATATAGTTGGGAAAAGGCTAGGCAGATGATGCTCACGCTGGGCGTAGGTCCGTTTCGCCCCTCCATAGCTACACCATTGGCCATACAAACAGTTTGCGTATGCGAATCAAGTATTCAAACCACTGTACTAAGATTAATGTATATGTAACTAATAACTAGCTATGTCCTCAGTTTTTTATATCAATTTGCCTTCTTGCGACCTTCGTAGCTACATAATAGGTACAATGACGGAACCTGTTCTAGCTAGCAGATTTGAATTACGTTTATAGTTTACACGTAATTCTTCCGCATTGATTGATATTTGTGTATGTACGCCGTGGATTATAGGTCATAGTCGTGTTAAGTTAAAATAAAATCCTTATCCTTCCTTCATCTGTAACCACACTATAAAAACCTTGTATCCCCGTTTATTCCCCTTAGGGGTAAATTTTACAAGATCCCTTCTTGGTGCTCGCCTATGTAATAAGACGAAATCTATACTAATATAACAAAGAAGTAAAGTTTGTTTTTTTGTTTGTATTTTATGTACGCGGGCGAAGCTGCGGGCTAAAGCTAGTATGTAATAATTTGCTACACTAATTTGTGAAAAAAAGCGCACTCCTAGGCCCTGTAGTATTCTCTGGGCGTTGATATGTCAGTCAGTTTCTTAGCCCTTTACCGTTCCTTTTATAAATATATAAAGATAACAATAAGACAAAATCACCCACCACGTCTGTCTGTCTGTTCGCGATAAACTCATAAAGTAGCTACTGAACCGATTTTCATGCGCTTTTCACCAATATACAGATTGTTGTCATGTGAAAGGTTAGTGTATAATACCTAAGTACAATAATTTACATGCATATTATAGTAGACGATAACTGAGAATTTCTAACACCTGTGCGAAATTAAGGCGCATGGAGTAAATAGCTCGCTGAGATTATACACCCTATTACTGACAAAACACCAAAAATCTAAGCAATTAGGCCTTCTAATATCAATTAATTAGATGACCTGGTCACCGCTAGTTGCAGTGACTAATCAATTATCTACTGTGCTACGAACCGCGACTTCTAAATTGTCTCGCACATATCAAATTAATGTTTATTTGACCTACAGATAGTTTCGACCCACTTTGATTGTGTTTATGAGATTTGTTTTTAGTAAACAACAGACAACAAAAACAGTGTTGATAAACCAGTGGTAGAGTAGTAGGTAACGGCCGTGATCTATGAAAACGTAGGTTCGAACGTGGGTGGTACTTGTTATAGACAAGTACATCATCTGCCTAGCCTTTTCCCAACTATATTGGGGTCGGCTTCCAGTCAAGCCGGATTTAGCTGAATACCAGTATTTTACGAGGAGCGGCTGCCTACCAGACCTCCACAACCCATTAACTGGGGTAATACGGTACTTCATGGCAAGACTGGAGTCAGATTTACTGGCTTCTGACTATCCGTAACGACTGCCAAAGATCTACAAATGACAGCCGGGACCTACAGCTTAACGTGCTTTCCGAGGCACGGAGGAAACTCGATATGTTAAGATGGTCATCCATCCACAAACCAACCTTGGCAAGCGTTGCTTAACCTTGAAGATCGATCTGTGCGGCTATTATATAGCCACGAGCTCCTCAAAACACAAGTACATCAAACTTTAAATATCTTTATCACTTCTTCTTTCAAAACGGTGCACTTTTTTTTATGTAAATGTTCCCTTTGGGAGGCTGTAAGCCTTTTGATGAAGCCGATTGTAAGCGACCACGTATCAGAGCCATACATCATCACTGGAAACTCGCGACGCGGCCATAGAATTTCGTCTTAAAACAATACTCTAAATTGGACGAGGAGATACCGTGATTAAAAGCTTTTTTTAAGCATTAGCATTATCGGCCTTGTAATGTTCCCACTGTTGGGACTCAGACCTTCTCTCTAGGAGAGTAAGTGGGCAGTAAACCACCACGCGGGCCCAGTGCGGTTTGGTGGATGTCACATGTCTTCGAATTTCTGGTTCTAGGACATGCCGGTTTCCTCACGATGTTTTCCTTCACCGTTTTGAGAGCAGTAGTGATTAAATAAATTACACAAAGTAATGCGCCTGGCTGGGTTTAAACCTACGACCTACAACTTATAAGCCGGGGCAGTTACAACTAGGCCACCACTGCTCTATTAAAAGCTTATTAAAATAAAATTGTATTTTGTTCACAGATATCATCTCTTTCGTCGGAGTTCGACACTTGTTACCTTTCGGTGCTGGAGATGATCGACCTCCGGCTGAACCCCATTTGTGAACTAGCTCATCCTGTAAGTATCTCTAATGTGTAATGCAAAATAGTTACTGTTGTCGCTTCAACAACGTATTTTTGTTTAAAGAGTTTAAAATCATTAATACAGATGTAACATTGAATAGGATGTAACAATGGGCGGTCTTATTTATAGAACATTAGAATTTCAGTTAATCATAAGTTAATCTATTATGAAACAGATATCGCACATGCAGAGCTTCTGAGGCACTCTTCGAAAAGGTGCCTCAGAAGTCGATTAAAAATGTTTTTAATTTCTGGTCCTAATTTTTTCCTTCATGCCACAGAGCCCAGAGCTCACACACCTACGAATTTTTTACTCCCATCAACTATATCCGAATTGAAGAAAAATATTAAACAAGAACAATAACATTCCTAATCAACTTTCAAAGCGCTTTAATTTTTAATTTTTTATGCACCTACGAAAATTCAATACTTCGCAATATACTTCTGTATCTGTGTTGTAATATGGAAGTATTGTAGACCCAATAGTTTTTTGAAAAGAGTAACCATGAAGTTTCTTGCCGGTTCTTCTCCATAAGAAACGACCAATTTGGAACCGTGCACTAGTTTTTGACGTTTTATAAGTGCCCAATTAGGCCTATGTAAAATAAAACCACTTTGACTTGACTTGACTTCTAAACCATCCCTTTTCTCTCCAGGAACACCCCCTAGTGCGATACGCAGACGAGCACCCAACCCCCGACCAGAACCTACAAGACCTGTCTCTACAGCCGTCGGCCAGCAGTCGCCACGGCGCGCAGGCGCTGGCCATCAACGCCACCGCGCTCCGGCTTCCCGCCGTGCCGCCCAACAGGCATAATGAGCCTATGGTTATTGGTAAGGACATCATCATCTACCTAGCCTTTTCCCAACTACATTGGGGTCGGCTTCCAGTCAAGCCGGATTTAGCTGAATACCGATATTTTACGAGGAGCGGCTGCCTACCAGACCTCGACAAACCCATTAACTGGGGTAACACGGTACTTCATGGCAAGACAGGAGTCAGATTTACTGGCTTCTGAAGTTCTGACTATCCGTAACGACTGCCAAAGATCTACAAATGACAGCCGGGACCTACGGCTTAATGTGCTTTCCGAGGCACGGAGGAAACTCGTTACGTTAAGATGGTCACCCATCTACAGACCAACCTTGGCAACCGTTGCTTAACCTTGAACATCAACCTGTGCGGCTGTTATTGGTAAGGACATTAGGTCTAATTATCAAAAATTTGGTCCAATACCAAATATTTCTTGGATGTAATATCGAACATTAGTAGAAGCATTAGCATAAACAATACCAGGCATTTGGCTCGATATCGAACCTACAAGACCTGTCGCTACAGCCGTCGGCCAGCAGTCGCCACGGCGCGCAGGCGCTGGCCATCAACGCCACCGCGCTCCGGCTGCCGGCCGTGCCGCCCAACAGGCATAACGAGCCTATGGTTATTGGTAAGGACATATTATCAAACATTTGGTCCATCATCATCATTATCTCAGCCGAAAGACGTCCACTGCTGAACATTCATCCATCGGATTCCCGCGACCCTCGCCAGGTCGTCGGTCTACTTTGTGGGAGGCCTTCCATCGCTGCGTCTTCCGGTACGTGGCCGTCACTCTAGAACCTTCAGCCCCATCGACCATCTGTTCTACGAGCAATGCCCTGTCCACTGCCAATTAAGTTTGGCGATTCTTCGGGCTATGTCGGTAAAATTTGGTCCAATACCAAATATTTGTAGCATATAATATCAAACATTAGTAGAAGCACTAGCATAAGCAATACCAGGCATTTGGATCAATATCGAACCTACAAGACCTGTCGCTACAGCCGTCGGCCAGTAGTCGCCACGGCGCGCAGGCGCTGGCCATCAACGCCACCGCGCTCCGGCTGCCGGCCGTGCCGCCCAACAGGCATAACGAGCCTATGGTTATTGGTAAGGACATAATATTGGGGCCTATTTTCAAAAATTCCGACCAATTATTTGTAGCATATAATATCAAACATTAGTAGAAGCACTAGCATAAGCAATACCAGGCATTTGGATCAATATCGAACCTGCAAGACGTGCAGCCCATTCGGCATAATGAGCCTATGGTTATTGGTAAGGAACATTATGGCTAATTATCAAAAAATTGGAAAAGAATGCTAAATATTTTTTGTATAATTCAAACATTAGTACATTTGGATTAACACCAAACGTTTGTTGTAATATCAAAGATTAGTAGCAATACCAGGAATTTTAATCAATACCAAACATTCCAAACAAATTTAAATATCAAACATTAGTAGTTGTACCAACCCACGTTACCAACCATTTGGATCATCACTATCAAACATTTGCTCCAATCCAAAATATTCGAAATTTTAAACATTAGTAGTCATAATTACGATTGAGCCTTTTGATCGCGACAGTCAAATTATGCAGCATTTTATTTCACGATCAGTGAGTTCGATTTTCGGTTCATACAGCCGCACAGGTCGATCTTCAAGGTTAAGCAACGCTTGCCAAGGTTGGTCTGTGGATGGGTGACCATCTTAACATAACGAGTCTCCTCCGTGCCTCGGAAAGCACGTTAAGCCGTAGGTCCCTGCTGTCATTTGTAGATCTTTGGCAGTCGTTACGGATAGTCAGAAGCCAGTCAATCTGACTCCAGTCTTGCCATGAAGTACCGTGTTACCCCAGTTAATGGGTTGTGGAGGTCTGGTAGGCAGCCGCTCCTCGTAAAATACTGGTATTCAGCTAAATCCGGCTTGACTGGAAGCCGACCCCAATATAGTTGGGAAAAGGCTAGGCAGATGATGATGACAGGCGATTATTTAAAATCGGCGTCGTGTAAGAAAAAATAAAACTTGACACGTAGGTAGGCCATCTTGGAATACTGGACATAGGATACAGTTTTACCGCGGCATTATGTTCCTTTAGGAAAAAAAAATACTTTCACACAGCGAGAAGCTACATTAAAATATTTATTCTTTCTATAAAATTTCAGCTGAAATGGACCTAGACGCATCATCAGTAGAATCTTCAGAAGACTGGGAGAATAGCGTCAACAGTTCTGAACTCGACGTCCAATACCAGAGTGATGAAGAAAGAGCAGAAAACGAGGTAACAGATCCCTTCACCGAGATATTCTCAGCTTTAATGAGTTCTGTCATCCTATACTTCTACTACCACTTTTTTTGCCGTGTTCTAATATGCTACTCTATGTTAACCATAGCTTTAGTTTTTCTGCTTAACAAAACTTATTTGTTTCCACCTGGTTATCTATCAAAAATTGTTCTGCGTTTCTTAATGGTTGAAGCGTACCTTTTTGGTTTTTAAATTCTATTTGATTCACTTTTACTAAAAAAAATAATGTTTTTTTTTCTAAATTATTCAGTTAATACAATAAAAACCCACCCCATAGAAATAAAATCTACTAAGTAATTTTTTTTTCACAATTTTTTTACTATTCTGCTAAACGAATAAATTAAATCCCGAATCTTTATTCTATTACAAGTATGTTTTCTTACCGTTCCAGTATTTTTTTAAATATTCATTTCCTGAAACTTTTTTTACTCCAATAATGCAGTTGGTACTCTAACATAGAAACAACGGCATTCAAGTGTGTGTTTATGGGATATTTAATTCTCATCTTTACCTATCCGAGTCGAATCGGGTTCGTATAAAGCCTCTGCTCTCTTATTACCCTTACCCCACACCTGTGCTACCCTAGTACTTAAGAAAGAAAGAAAGAAAATAAGTTTATTCGGGCCTAACTCACATTTTGATGATACCCCTTCCAAAAAAAAAACTCGCGCCTACCCTCTTTTTTTTAAATCCAGCCACTGCCACGTAGTTTAGGCCTAAACTCGACTCGGATAATATATTAAATTTTAGCAATCAAACTATATTTTAAAAAAAGTAGACTCCTTCCTTATGCTTCGATTTCTAGTATACTTTTTACTTTTAATAAATTACTTATATTTTTGTAATTATCTCATTTCCCTCTACTAATTTCTCTACTCCTATGATACCTATCTCCCTACCTATCCTTTCCTTGTTCCTATCACCGGACGGTGTCGTTAATAAGCTCATGTTAGATTGCACAATTCTTCCAGGCAGTTGGCATGGTCTTACCAGAATTATCCCGATACGCGTCCACTGCGAGCTGAATCTAAACTGCAACTGAAGACAAAACAATATGGCGCCAAACGGCCATCTTGGAAAAGTTCCGTAAGTTTGAATATGCATTCTAAATTTGAATTTATAGTCATGTACTGGTTGAAAACTAAATTTATAGTAATAGGAAATTTAAAATGTATCGAAATTAAAAAAAAAAACTGCCAAGTTAGAATTAATTGATGAGCTCTCAAAAAATGTATTTAGAAACATATGTTATTATAGGTTAATCTGAAATTTTTGTATATTTTACATGATAAATTAACCTAGTTTGGTCATTCCTATTCTAAAAATATATTCAAATTACTGCAAATCTGCTATTTAAATAGGTATATGATTTATATTCCAAAATAAAGTTGTACACTGTATTTTTAAACCAAAATAGATAGGCTACATAAATCAAGTCAACTGGAATGCCTGACCAAAACGCATAAAAAAAGTGTTTTAAGGCCCTAAAAATTATTTAACAACATACGAAGTATCCTGGTTTACTTTTTATCCGTCTTCAAAATTAAAGGGAAGTGCATTATAAGCTCTCTTCATGACCAAGATTATCAACAAAATGTAATTAGTTATAAATGTTTAGGTTCAATTCAGGCCTCAATTTTTTTTTGGAAAGACTCCGACCTTTTTTTTAGTTCCCATGAGCCCAAGTTATTTTTTTTAATCTAATAATAATATTTGTAGATTTTCGAAATTAATCCTTTTATTTACAAAGTTTCTTTTTAAATTTAAATTTAATGATTTTTATTTTCATTTACCGTTTATCTGATGAATGAATCTAACAGTTGCATATATTTTCGATATATAAACTGTATAACCGCAATTTTTATTCGTCAGATTTAAGTTATCTGAATAGTAAAAATCTATCCACAGGAAGTAAAATATTCCAGCATATTTTTAACACTAATTTGTCTTGAATAACATTTCGAACCATTTTTGTATACTTTTCTGAAATATGATTTTTATTTTAATAACTTTTATTTATGTACCCAGGGTAAAATAATAATTGTATTAATAACAGTCAATGGAGATTTGTTATTAATAACCCACAATAAATCTACAAGCATAATCCTCTCCTATTTTTATTAATATGGACTATATAGCATAATTATGTTAATTTTTATATGAAACATAAAAAAATATAAATATGTAATATAATGCCTTCAAGCACAAAATAAAGCAATTAAACGTTAATTATAGCAAAATATGTTGCTTTAAATAAAATATCGTTTATATGGTAATACAATTTTTTATATATATATTTTTTGTATTTATTTTTTGTGAGAATCACCCTCGATTTTCGGAAAGCCTATTCTTTGTTTGTCAAATCGAATTCCAGATCTGGGATTGGCAGTAAATATTTCTGTTAGCCAATCAGGATTGTTAAATATGCTAAAGCAGAAACTCGAATAGGCTTTTTGAAAAACTGGGTGAAGGAATTGCTGAAAATGAGGCAAATCTCGCTCGGGAGACAGGACGAATACGGCACTTTTGGCGCAGTGGTTGAGCGATTGACTGCTGCCCTGCGGGTCGCGGGTTCTATTCCTGCCCGCAACAAATATTTGTATGGCTTACAGATAATTGTTCCGAGTCTGGAAAATCTTGTGTATGAGTTTTTACATGTTTATCTACGTATGTGTCTTACATAAGTATGATAAAAAAATAATAAGTTGACAATAGACACGAGTAAATGTCATCCCGCGCGGGATTCGCGTCAGTTTGATCAGAGCTTTAAGTTTTTAGGAAATCTGCGAAGAAGCAGTTAATAAAAAAGAAGACCTTAGCTAATAAAACACTTTTTCTTAGCTAAGGTCTAAAATGCAATAAGACTTGTTTTACAAACAGCTTGAATTATTATTGTTTCTTATCTTACCGAGAAATCCCTAAATAAATTATTTAAAAAATAATAATTTGATAGTCTTATCGCATTTTTGCCTTAAATACCCTCTGTTTCTGAAAATCTACTCAATTAAAATATTAAATCAAATGTAAGCTACGTGATTATTATAAATTCATCAGATTATTTAAGAATAATCATACAAGTTAACACGAGATTTGAATTGATTAGATTTTCAGAATCCAAGAGGGAATTTATTGAAAGAGTAATGCACTTTTGGTGATAAAAATATAATATGAAAAAATAATATTATTTCAGCTTGAAATTCAACTTAAAAGAAGTTGTGTTAAGGTTGTAAATTGATTATTTTAGTTTTCGGTTCCTATTATTAAGGTATTATTAATGTTAGATAAAGCAAATTATATTTCGTGTATCAAAGAGGTTCTGGGAATAGATTTTTTGTAATTTCATGCAGAATTTTGTTACTTTTGAGAAAAAAAAATGTTTTTTTACGGCAAACAAATAATTATTTCTGAAGCAAGAGTTGGTATCTGATATAATATGTAATTATCTCTAAAAATGTCATTAATAGATTAAAGGTTTGGTCCAGCAGAGGCAAATCTCTTACAGGACGTAAAGAATTCATTTCATAAATCATATTGAACAAGTTTAGTTGACACAATCGACACAGCCTAATGTTGATTTATATATTCTTTATTGTACACCAATATTACATAGTACAATTTGAGCCATAAATTTAAAAACATGCAATAGGCGGCCTTATCGCATTCTGCGATCTCTGTTAAATGAAATATTATCCTTTATCCCGCGCGGAATTCGCCTCGGTTTGACCAAATCTTTATTTTAACATCTAATTATTGAGAATCGCATCATCAATATTTTGAGTTTTATGGTATTTTTATATTAAGCCTTTATTTTAAGTTTTTCTGTTAAAATTCGTCGATAAATCTTCATAATGATGTACATATCACATACTGCCACAAAATGGTGCTATAGAAATACCATTTATATTATAATCATTGAGACATTTTCGAATTAAGTCACAATTATAAACCTTACATAACCATTATATACCCACATTAATATTTAAATTAAAAAAGTATACGTAGAAAACAAAGTTATAATTATTATAAATCAATTGTATTGTTAATCGAAAGTAGTAATACTTCTAAAATTAGGAAATCCAGTCGACCTAGACTGAAAGCCGATATATCTAGAATTCAGTCTGTTTTTAAAAGACATGCCAATGTATCGAGGCCACAGGAAATTTATATACTTAGCTAATATACAGTATCCAGCCTTAAATATGACATATGGAGTTTTAGAAAAGGTGTAGCACCAAGTTTTAAAGTAGAAGCTTGTGGATAAGTGGCTTTTTATACGACTCACTAGGTCTACTGTCCACGCGTAGTTTCATGGACGCTTATTCCTGGGTATCGAGGTTCTCGTTCGTTCAACCTAGGGTCCAATAGTCTTCGACCCTGCCGGGCCCCTACAGTAGACATGGGAAGGTGGGCCCAGGATTTCTTTGACAGCATTGGCATTATCGGCCTTGTAATGTTCCCACTGTTGGGACTCGGACTTCCTCTCTAGGCGTAATCCACCACGCAGTTCCAGTGCGGATTGGTGGATGTCACATGTCTTCGAATTTTTGGTTCCAAGACATGCCGGTTTCTTCAAGATGTTTTCCTTCAATGCGACTAGCTGGGTTTGAACCTGCGGCGTACAGCTTGTAAGTCAGGGCAGTTACCACTGCGCCACCACTGTTTTCAGCCACTTAAGCTTAAAGATGGCAGCTGCATGACATTTTTTCTAAGTTCTACGTTTCCATATTTGTGGCTGGGTACTGTGGCACTGCCATTTTAATGGTTGCAAGTCTTGGTTGTAAATATTATATGCTCATCATAACGAATGTAAACATCTTTATGGTAATAAAAATATTTTTAAAAATGCTGTCTGCTGTTTTATTTTATACCTATGTTGTTTTTGAAGAGATAGATGTGGTGAATATGATAATACTCACATTTCCCTGGCTATGTTTTAAGTATACCCAAAGGAACCCTTTACCAGTTGTGAGTTAGGTGGAGCGAAAGGGAGTATCAGACTGTTTTCACTAAAACCCAGTGTTCGCGCAGCCCTTTCAGTTTGATGAATCGTTTTGAGGCACGGATGGAAACCGCGCACCGTCGATTCGAGTTTAGTCTTTACCGGCCGGCGAAGTACCTATCGCTCATCGTCTGCAAGCCCGCGATGCAGCGATGGGATCTCATGCAGAGCTGGTAAATTCTCTAGGAACTATCCCTTAGATAGGTACATAAATTCGTAAATGTAATGAGATTTGTAGAAAACTATTTGTCGTTTTTTTTAGTTGGGAATGATCCAAAGGCGTGTCAGACTTTCTCCTACGTTCCTTCTTTGCTTTGCATTCCAGGGCTTCGGGTTTTCCTTTCAGAAGTGAAACCATGGCCTCAGTAGGCTTTTTTTTTCTGGTAGGGGAATCATCAGAATGACTTCTCCCGCTCTTGGGCGGAGCGGGAGGGCGTGTCAGACTTACTGACTAAACCCCTACCCCGTTCCTTCGCTGCCTTCGTTCTGGGGGGGGACTCGGTGTCAACCTTTAGGAATACCACGTGTTCCGGCCTCAGTAGGCTTTGATTCTGCTGGGTCCCCACATAGTAACTATTTTGCGGATAAGGTTTTACAACTTAGTAGTTCAACATTAGTGATAGCAGAAAGGCTGAAACGAGTAAAAAAAACAAAGTATAGACAACATCAATATTTTATTTACTAACTCCAAAGTAAAAAATATGTATCACATTATCATTTCCATAAATAAATATCATGCATTCAATACATTTATAGATTTCTCTGACATTCTATACACACAATAAGATATCATCATATTTTGCTCATTTATGAGAAACAAAATTAAGTAGACTGTAGTATATAAGTAGGTACTTATTTTTTAATTTATAATTTTCAATTGATTTTTTTTTTGATAAAACAAACAAGTACTTGGCCGCGATCCTACCTGATGGTAAGCAGTGATGGAATCTAAAATGTCACTAACGGAATATCTTCCGTGTTTTTTTGTTTTTATCGTTGATTGTGAGGCGCACTAGTTTATTAAGAGCCTATTCACTCTAGCCTGGAACTTATTTTTTTTAACAGTAGTCTAGATTCACAAATGAGCAATATACGAGGTGATTTTTAATTAACTGGCAATCTTTTAAGAGGTTAAAGTAGTCACGAGTGTGAATAATCTCAATCACATCAATATACTTTAGAATCAACGAGGTTTTTTGCCTGTTTGTTTTTTGTTTAAGGCTTCCCTTCCACTCCTTACATTTTTCGCGAGCGATAAGTCTGTCCTGTCTCAGTTCTGATGAAGTCTGGCCAATTTCAATTGTGGAGAAATCTGCCCAGATCCCGTTGTGGCAAAATCCGTACAGATCCAGTTGTGGCAAAATCTGTCCAATTTCAGCCCATACATGGTTTGCCGCAATCACGTCTGCCTCAGGACTTAACGTTAACAATTAATCAAAAAATCAGCTGTTTAGAACTTGAATTTTTAGCAAAAACGTAAGAAACAGCTATTTTTCAACAATTTCAGCGTTGATTACATAGTAAAAGATGATCATATCCATTACTTTTACCACTTGAAATATTGCCAATTAATTAAAAAATCACATACCAGTTAATATTTTTCTATCTATAACATCTTTTTTTCTTCTATCACATTGAATTCCCTTCTTAAAACATTTATTTTATTCTAAACAACATCAAAAGCGGAATTGAAACGTCATGCAGTTGTTTTTTTTTCGAAGGCACTAACATACATGTTATAAAGTACATTTTTTCAGTCATATATTAAAATATTTCAAATGCAATAAGCCTTTTTATAGATATCAATTGGTTTTTAAAGTCTAAACATTCAAAATTCTATTTTTTATACAACAATTTAGCATAATAATAGACATTTAAGGTGAATGCTTCAGGTAGCCCGCGAAATTCAAATTTTCGTACGTTTTTTGCAATTTGCAAGCCAGTGGTAGGTTGTATGAAGTTAAAAATACTTAAGCGACTGTAAGACGTAAATAGTTACATAATTATAACCATAAAAATCATCAACACAAGCCTCCAAGCTCATTTAGTTGCAGGAACGTTTTTGACCTCGAAAAAATCGTTCCTGCACTTAGGTGAGCTTGGAGGCTTGTATTGATGATTTTTATGTTTATAATTATGTAACTAGTTGCGTTTCACAGCCGCTTAAGTATTTTTAACTTCATACAACTTACCATTGGCTTTCAAATTGCAAAAAACCTAAGAAAATTTGAATTTCGCGGGCCAACCTGGAACATCCCCCTTAAGGTGAAAGCCTGAGTGTACCTATAGGGTAATTTTTTTAAATATATGTAGAAGTCACCAGACAATTTAAATATTTACCAATTGTCTAGTACTCATAGCACAAGCTCTGCTTAGTTTGGGACTAGATGGCGTTGTGTGAAAGTTGTGGAATATTATTATTACTACTTACTATGGTCAAAGTTATGAACAGTCAGAAAAAAATTGGGGCAATTATTTCATTACGTTCAATAAAGTGGAACGTTCGATTTCCGCGTATACCATTCCCTTAATTTAATAAACAAAATACAAAAAAAAAATAAACAGCGCCATCTAGCGATGAAATAGGCACGCTCGAGCCCGTAGCTTCATTAGAAGGCATACATCACCGCAAAATTCTGATTCTGTATACACCTTAACTTTGGGCTTCAGCATTTATTTTTATACTACCCTCGCCAGCGTGAAATTAAAATATGATCCTAAGGAAACTATACTCCCGGTGTAAAAGTGATAAGGACATGGTCTACCTGAGTGCCAAATTAAATTCAAATCCATTGTACCAATTGAATGTGAAAGAGTAACAAATGACAGCATCAGTGGACGGCATTGCCGTGGCCGAGTACTGGGCCAGGCAAAGTATCTGACTGGTTTTGCCATCGACACGCTAAGAAGAAGTAACAAACTTGTTCACACACATACAACACACACATACAAACTTTCGTCTATATAATAATAGCGTGATGTATATGTCTTAACTATATCGTAGAATAGGCCATTTCATGATGTGGTCGGCTATTTCACATAATAATGGTTGGCCACTTCATGAAATAACCAATTCAAAACTAATTTAATTTCGACCATTTCATGAAATGGCCAATTCTACGATATGGCTACAACTACATAATTCGTTTTATATCGTTTTGCAGGTGGAAATAGTTTTAGGCCATCAAACAGAAAAATTAAATTACCCAGAAGAACATATACAATTAGTATTTTTGGTAGAACAAGCCATATTTTGTAGCAAAAAACAGGAATAAATTGAGGGACAATTAAATACTATACAAATAGGTATTATAAGTAGATCAAATCGATTAGTAACTATTCAGAATTCACTGGGTCTTAGTTTTTCGTGTATAAAGTACTTATTAAAATTATAAAAAAAATTGACGTGTAAAAGTGTTTTGTTAAACCTACTTATAAAATAAATATCATTTATCATTTGTAGGTCCAGAAAACTCGGTGTGCAATAGACGTTCACCCATCTATGGACCGACCTTAGCGACCGTTGCTTACCCTCGCAGATCGACCCATATTACTGTTGTTATTTAGCCTCAGACTTTCATACATACATAATTAAACAATAAAAAAGGGTCAAAAACTGAAAACGGTTCATTGTATTAATAATGCGTATCTCTCAACGCTTATTGTAAATGCTAATTTGTACAATAATCACAAAAAACTTCTGAATAACTAACTTTAGAAATGCTACTTAAAGAAGTTCTCACAAAGACTTTAAAAGAACTCTAAATAAAATTGAAAAATGGCACTTTGTAATATCACAATAACAATTTAGTAAAAATGCAATAAAAATAAGATTAGAATAAAAATGCAAGGAAAATAATTTAAAATAAAAATGCTAGAAAAAATATTTCAAAATTAATCATAAAAAAATAAAATGGTAAAAATATTTGTACCATATTTATTGAACTATGGTTACGTCACAGATTTGTTATATTCTTTTCCTTTTTACCTTTCCATCTGCCTATGAGAGAGGCCTATACTGTCTATGGACGCGTATACGCCTGCATGAAGCTAGCACACAAAATTATGAAACTGTGTCGACGAAGCGGCAATGAGACGACATTTACTCCATTTACTACGTACCAAAAATAAAAAAAATCATAATCAAAAAAATTGAATAGTGTTCTCAGTTTTTGCCCCAAACACATTCACACTTTAAATTATAATAAACTAAGTATAGTTAAAATAATTATGCTATAGTGAATCACGTTGTAGTCTTCTTGATTTCTTCTTTCGATTCGATTTGTTGGAACTCTTTGAGTAGAGCATCTTCATCAGCGAAGAACGAAGCTGAGTCTGTAAGAAAAAGAAATAGCACTTATCATAGAACGATGGGTCCATTTAAATAAAGGTAGCGATGAGAAATTCCGAGATATTTTGACGTGACAACGTCTTAAATGCGGCTGGGAGTCACTTATGAAAAAGTGTAACGCTCGGTAACGTTACGATGAGTCACCGAACGAGAGAGAGGCCCGCCGAATGCCTTGCGTCTCTCTCCCACTCAACTATGATCGGTCTGCCGCGCGCGCAGCACTAGAGAATTTTAGTAAACAAAATATATTTCTATAGTTAAAATTTGTGCAATTCTTATTTTCATTCAATTCCTTGTTCCTATTGTGCAATTTAATTATATTCATATCAATAAATATTCTACCGAGAAAAAGACGTTGTCACGTAAAATCTTCGCCCGTAAAAACGACTTTACAGGCAACCATTTTTTTAACAATCGAAAGAATCGGTGTCCATAAAATAAACCATCGAGTCAATCATCGACTCAAAATAATCAAGATGTTTTTGGATTGTTTCGAATTAATAGAATCGATCGCTAGCTTTCGATTGTTTGAGTCAGTCACTCTCACTTGAAACTTTAAACCGTAGATTTCCAGTCCAAATTATCGCCCCTAGTGGGCGTAAACATTTTCGTGGGGGCGGCAGCGGGTCCAAAGACACCAACCACGACCACGAGTTATAGAGAAAGAGATAATCATTTTTAATTTGTGATAGTTAATAGATAATTGACAGACATATTAAATTGGTTTAATTAAATATTATGAACGGCCCCTTGGCGTTGAAATTCTGTTGTCTTGTAAAGGGGGCGGTAGTTCATAGAGGGTTGGGAAACTATGCACTAGACGAACAGGTCAGTCAAGTTGTGTCATTACTTGTGTCTAATAAAAAGAGATGTTGCTAGTAATCCCCAAAATAATTGATTTGCAACATCATATCCTAGTAGATATTATTATGTAAAATAGGTGGTTTACTATGTCAAGTGCCTGGAAAATATGTGGAATTTGTCGAAACAGGTGCGATCTCTTGAAAATGGTGCTGAGAATTTTATTGTACAGTATTGCATAGATTTGTTCTTACCTTCTCTTTCCAACTTCACTTTTCCCAGGAATGCTTTGTCGTCTTGTTCAGTCTTTATCTCCGAACGGAATTTGTTCTGAAAAATACAAATATTTTAATTAAAAAAATACATTTTAATACCAAAGTGAGACAACATATATTTTGTTGTTCATATTTATTTATCGATATAGGGAAGTGCCTATTTGCTTTTATTAATAAATTGAATATAAAAATCTGCTTCCAAAAATATTGCAAAAGAATATTAGTACATATTATTTTTATATATTATTCTTTATTTATATTTTCCAGCAACATGAGTTGAAAATTAACATACACCTTCAAGGGAAACGTTGGAATAGAGACGTGAGACCATCCCATTAAACCATCCGGTCTAGCACACGCCGCAGTGTGTTGAGCTACCGATTCGAAATACTATGATGGACGGTAAAATACAAATAACTTCACAGTAACTGTTGTTTTCCAATACGCCAATACCAGTTGGGATTTTTCTATGGCGAGGAAACGGCAAGAAACTCCAAGGATTATTAAGTTTTAGAGTTTTCTAAAGCAAACACTTACTTTGATAAAGTCGGGCAACCCGTCCTGCAGATGGTACCAGCTCAGGATAAACACCAGCGAAACGAAGAACAAGTTCGTGCAGATACCTGAAACAAGAAAAAAATAATTTGAGTCACTCACACTTGAAGCTCTGACTTATTGACGAAAGTTAGTGTCTTGATCCATTTAAGAAGAAGACAAGTCAGAATTTATTAATACTGCCCTTTTTGTTTTGGAAGGGAATCATCAGAATGACTTCTCCCGCTCTTGAGCTAAGCGGGAGGGCGTGTCAGACTCTTACTGACTAAACCCCACCCCGTTCCTTCGTTGCCTTCGATCTGGGGAACATGGGCTTACCTTTCGGAATTTCAGTGTTCCCCAGAGGTTTCGGCCCTGCCGGGCCCCTATAACAGTTTGCTGACATCTCTTTGAGACGCGCGTGGAACAGAACGCGCCGTTGACGACTTGGCTCGGTCCAGGTTATTACCAGACTGCCGGACGGCGAGCTACCCAGTGCTCGCCGTCCGCGAACCCGCGTCTACGGTGGTCGGAAATAGGGATCGGGATCTCGGTGCGGATTCGCGGCGTGAGGGCTGTTCCCTCACGCGCAATAATACTGCCCTAGGGAGTCAATAGGAGTGCTTCAAAAATAACTAGTCCACCACCACCCCTCCACACACCTCCATGTTGGATTTAGAATGACGTCACAGTCGACCATGCATTGTCATCCAAACTAAACGTGTACAAAAAATTTCCGCTCAATCGGTTGAAAATATCTGCTTCAAAATGTAGTTGCAAGATTCCACCCGAACAAACATAGTTACAATACGGCCGTTATAAGTTGGCGAAATAAAGGTTAAAAATAAATAAATGCCAATAACAGTTTTTAACAATAACAATTACAACTGCAAATTGCATTTATTTTTTTAAAACCTTTATCTTTAAGTTTTCAAGCGCCAAAATTCGCAGAGCCTAACTTCAGACTCGCCAACTTATACGGCCGTACTGTACATACTTAATATTGCAAGTCAATTAAAAGCTTGTAAAACAGCGTTTTACGCGTACCTTAAACTTTTTGGAAAATACTTTTTATTTTTGCATTTAATTGTTTTAACATTCGAAAACCCGTGACTTTATTGCAACACTGAAAAGAAAAAAATACAATTCATATTTAATTCGTCAGGTCACACAACACACGTTTGGTTTACACTTTCCAACGAAAATTTGCGGGACTTCTTTTTAGGTGGGAAATCATCAATATGAATTCTCCCTCTCTGGGCCGAGTGTCAGACTTTTGCGACTAAAACCTACACCTGTTCCTTCTTTGCCTTCGTTTCAGGGTCCCGGTTCTCTTTCGTTCAACCCAGGGCCTAAGTAGACTTCGACCCTGCATGGCCCCTGCAATTTGCTGACGTCTATTTCAAGCGCGCGTGGAGCAATACGCGCCGTCGAGATTTACGGGACTTGATCTGCATTCCTCTAAACTTCTATGGGCGCTTGTGCACTACACGGAATTTTACTGTGCGGCAGTCAGATTACATCAACTTTCATTGAGAATTCATTGAAATTTATTGACAATTGTAAAAAATCGGACTGCCGGATAGAAAAATTCCGTGTAGTGCACAAGCGCCCTTTGGGGGATGCAAGTCAAATGACCTCACCAAATACGGCAGATATCTTGGGCCAGTTGGACATGAGGTAGCGTAGCCCAGTGAAGTGCAACACACGAGTTTACTTAGTTCTACAAGTGTGTACATAGTTCTATGTGCATGTACTAGTCAGATGAACTCACCAAACACGGCAGATATCTTGGGCCAGTTGAACATAAGGTAGCGTGGTCCGATAAAGTGTAAGACACTAGAGTATACTTAATTTTGCAAGTGTGTACACAGTTCTATGAGTGTGTCCATAGTTCTGTGAGTTTGTCCACAGTTCTATGAGTGTGTACAAGTCAGGTGAACTCACCAAACACGGCAGATATCTTGGGCCAGTTGAACATGAGGTAGCGCAGACCAGTGAAGTGTGCCTGGACGTGTAGTTCGCTGGAGTATACCTCGGCGAAACGGGACTGCAGTTCTACGTACGCGTCTGTTGCGGGTTTCTCCTGAAAATTACATTCATATAATTCAGATCATCATCATCTCAGCTGAAAGACGTCCACAGCTGGACATAGGCCTCCTCCAAGCGTCGCCACAGCGACCGGTCCTGTGCGTCTCGCATCCATCAGATATTTTCAGATAAAATACTTGAAATGTCAAAAAGTCAGAATAATAATGCTAATTGCACATTCCAAAACGTTTATCTTTGATTTTTCGAACTCGACGGTTCTCGACTCGAGTTTTGACTCGAGTCCGACTCGGTCTGTTATTGCGACTGGCGCATGGAGCGTTCATTTGGCAGTTATTCCTCGATGGTTTAGAGTTTCGAGTGAAAGTGACTGATTCGTACAATCTAAAGAACTGGCGGTTGAATCCGTTGACTCGAAACAATCGAAACACATCTCGATTATTTTGAAGAATGGCGAGTCGATGGTTGACCCGATTCTTTCGATCGTTTAATAAAATCGCAATTGCCCATAGCTAGGTGCAGTTGCGGATAATATGGTAGGGTCGGGTGTCTCACATTGAACCAGGCAGCTACATTGAACCACCGCCGAATCTCGAAAATGCGACATTGCCAAACCGCACTAATATGAGTGAAAGAGAGGTATTTACGTTCCGTTCCTGCCCACTAGTTTGCGTGGCGATCGCGTGCAAAGTGGTTGTGTGAGGAGTATTCGAAAGCAAACTGACTCAAAAAGTAAATATTTTTTGCCAATTTCATTCTTTTTTAGCTTTTTTCGTTTAAATAATATCAATTTATTTATATATACACTGTTTTCTACGGTTATTTAGCAATTAAAAGCGCTATAATTCGTGATTTTAAGAGATTGATTTGCCGGTAAAATTTTGAGTTTAGTGATAAAACGTGGTGTGTCTCACATTGAACCACCTGAGGGTGTTACACATTAAACCACGGTTTACTGTGTACACCCCAGTCGTTAAAGGAGTGTTTTTTACAATTATTTTAATTTAATTTTAATTTGTTATATTATGGAAGGTACTTTTGTTTTTATAATTAAAAACTGTTACTTTTGTTTTTATTATTAAAATATGATAAGAATTTGACTGAAAAGGTTTTGTGATGTATAAAACTAAGACTCTCGGTTTAATTGCATATGATTTAAAGTGATTTTTATAAATATAAGGCTGATTTTTATTATTACTGTTTATTATTATTATTATTACAAAGTATTTGCCTTATAAATTGAACTAGAAGACATCGTTAATAAGGTGTCTCAATGTGGACGATACCCTGGTTAAATGTGTACCACCTGTGGTACTCATTGAACCAAAAATCATTTTTCATAAAAACCTGTTTTACACCGAAACTAAAAGGAATATGAGAAATTAATGTTTTACAAAATTGAAGCTAAATAAATATGCTAACTATACACAAAAAATTAAAGGCATTGATTGAACATCCAGCCCACTATGAGACTTTGAAATTTACCTGGTTCAATGTGGGACAACTTACCATACATAATATCCATTACGACTGAGAAGCTCGTGGCTAGATAATAACAGCCGCACAGGTCGATCTTCAAGGTTAAGCAACACTTGCCAAGGTTGGTCTGTGGATGGGTGACCATCTTAACATAAAAAGTTTCCTCCGTGCCTCGAAAAGCAAGTTAAGCCATAGGTCCCGACTGTCATTTGTAGATCTTTGGCAGTCGTTACGGATAGTCAGAAGCCAGTAAATCTGACTCCAGTCTTGCTATGAAGTACTGTGTTACCCCAGTTAATGGGTTGTGGAGGTCTGGTCGGCAGCCGCTCCTCGTAAAATACTGGTATTCAGCTAAATCCGGCTTTACTGGAAGCCGACCCCAATATAGTTGGGAAAAGGCTAGGTAGATGATGATGGATATCCATTACGACTGTTAAGATAGCACTTTATATTACTCACCGGATCATCTTCGAAGTCACTGAAGAGTTCCACCTTGACCTGCTGCTTCTCCTCGTCCACTCCGCCGAGGTACAGCGGCGAGTACACGAACGTCCTCATCATATGATGCAGCACAGACCTGGCCAACATTTATATTACTCACCGGATCATCTTCGAAGTCGCTGAAGAGTTCCACCTTGACCTGCTGCTTCTCCTCGTCCACTCCGCCGAGGTACAGCGGCGAGTACACGAACGTCCTCATTATATGATACAGCACAGACCTGGCCAACATTTATATTACTCACCGGATCATCTTCGAAGTCGCTGAAGAGTTCCACCTTGACCTGCTGCTTCTCCTCGTCCACTCCGCCGAGGTACAGCGGCGAGTACACGAACGTCCTCATCATATGATGCAGCACAGACCTGGCCAACATTTATATTACTCACCGGATCATCTTCGAAGTCACTGAAGAGTTCCACCTTGACCTGCTGCTTCTCCTCGTCCACTCCGCCGAGGTACAGCGGCGAGTACACGAACGTCCTCATTATGTGATGCAGCACAGATCTGGGAAAGAAAGATAATGGTTCATGTCTTCATTCATCACGTCATTTTGAAAGGCTACGGAGCGAGGTGGACATGTGAGCTGTTGGATTGTATGAATGAGAACTCTGGGCCCGAGGAAATAACGAATACCTACTAGGTTGGTAGTGTTGTCGAGTCTCTCTCTAGTTCTGTCTGTCAATCTACTTTAATGCTAAACTATGCGTCAGTTCACACCGAGACCTGACGCATCGCAACGTCGCGCGGCACATTGTAAAATCGTTGGCAACACGACGGTCGCGAATGTAATTCAACGTTCCGCGTCACGAGGCGCAGCGCGACCCCGCGCGGCGTCACGAGGCGCAGCACTGCTTGAAGCAACGTATTCTAAATTCTTGCAATGAAATGTATATCTTTTCGTGTAGTAAATAAAGTTCTATTTTGAGTCACTCTATTAAAATGTGCATGCAGCGTCGCGTCGCGTCGCGTCTCGGTGTGAGCTGACCCTATGACAAGTACTACTACTCTCTCAAACTAACTGTCAACTACTCATTTAAATAGAATTTGAAAACATCTCAACTTGAAATTCTCAAATCAGAAACTCGGTATTCTCCTTCTTCCTGCCTTATTCCCATAGTACTTGGGGACGAAGTAACGGGTTTTTTTCTTCTCAAATAATCCTTCCATCTTTTCTGAAGCCACCAATTCCGAATCTGGGGGTTACGATTAGTTGAATTCCTCGCGTTCACCCGAGTTCAAACCATCGTACGGATCGAGAGGAAATGGCAGGCGTCTACCTTCTTCTAGCATTAGCATTTTTTTTAGCATTAACTGCATTATAATGTTCCCACTGCTGGGACTCAGGTCTCCTCTCTGGCGCCTGCCATGCGCCTGACTGGGTTTGAACCCACGACCTACAACTTGCAAGTCGGGGCAGTTACCACTGGGCCACCACTGCTCTTTACCTCCTTACCTACCTTCTTCTACGAAGCAGAAATACCAGCAAAGGAGGCAACCGAAGTCAAAAGGCAATTGAAGGAACACTGTAGGTTTTAGTCAGTAAAAGGCTGGCGCTCCCACTCGCTTAAACCAGAGCGGGAGAAGTTATTTGATGATTTCTCACGTAAAAAAATTAGTGGGTTTTAATTATGTATTTCCTTGCAGTAGGGTAATATTAAGCATCAACATAAGCATAATCAGCCTTGTAATAATGTAATGTTCCCACTGCTGGGACTCAGGCCTCCTGCCTAGGAGAGCTAATGCACCACGCAGACCCAGAGAAGCGTCACATGTATTCGAATTTTTGGTTCTAGCAACTACTGATTTCTTCACGATGTTTCCGTTCACCGTTTTGAAAGTAGGAATAATATTAGGTTGTGGTATAAATACATATAATTACGGTTGGCATACCTGTATCTAATCATAGCAGATCTGCATGACGAGGAGACCAGGTACCCGCCTTTGGCGCGCATCTGAACGCACACCATGAACATTCCTGAAATAGAACAATTAAGTTTCTTTATTCATTCATTTCACATTTTGACTACGTACCTACATAAGACGCAGCGTTGGAAGGCCTCCCATAAGGTGGACCGATGACCTAGTGAGGGTCGCGGGGAATCTGATGGATGCGAGACGCACAGGACCGGTCGATGTAACAACGCTTGGGAGAGTCCTTTGTCCAGCAGTGCACCTTTTTCGACTAAGATGATGATGATAATAAGGAATGTTTAGTTGTATAATAAATTCAAATTCAGCCGACCCCAATATAGTTGGGAAAAAGGCTAGGCAGATGATGATGAGTTGTATAATAAATAAATGCATAATAATAGTACAAAAAACCCGAGAATTTTAATGTGCGGCGGTAGTACGTTCACGTTCCCAATTACGTCAAAATCGCTATTAGCGCGTCAAGAGTACGCTTACGCTATGTGGTTGCGTTCACGAGCAATCAAAACAACTTGCAACAAACTAATGCAAAGGGCAACTGAAGGTACATAGATAACTGTTAGTCAGTTGAAGTCCTCGTCGTTCTATCCAGAGCGGGTGGTGTTACTTGATGATTTTCCACCTCAAGATTAAATAAAAAGCGTCATATGCCACTCCTCATCCCCATGGCACGAAAATGCCCCAAAATGTTCCACTTCCATGGTAATGCTATTAGTCTAAAGGCTCCACGGTAATGCTGTTAGGCTAAAGATCAGTCGACCAGAAATAATATTGGTTGCGGTTATGATTATTTCAATTGAGCCAACGTTTATATTTGTTAGTCAATAAAAACTGTAATTGGTTAGATCTCTTGCACATGGTACGTACGTAGGCACGGTTAATTGGCCGTGTGTTGGCACAGTTGTCAGTCTAGTATGGATCACTGGGGAGCTTGTTGGCATACACGTCACCGCCGCTGTGTTTCATCAGTTTTGTATCGCAGGCTATGGCCTCCTGTACACGGTACGTCTTATTAACCGTACCTACACGCGGCGAAAACGTTGTGGAGATGAGAATGTTAAGATGAATGTGTGGTGTGACAAGAATGGATAAAGTGAGAAATGAGTATATTAGGGGAAGTTTGAAAGTGGCGCCAGTGACTGAAAAGTTGAAAGGGAATCGTTTGTCTTGGTATGGTCATGTAAAGAAAAGGGATGAAACGCGTATGTTACTAAAAGAGTTATGAGTTTACATGTGGATGGATGGAGAGGGAGAGAGAGGCCAAAGAAAAGATAGATGGATTGTGTGAGAAGGGATATGGAAGAAAAGGGAGTGAGTGATAACGTGACGAGTGACAGGACAGAATGGAAGAAAAAAACGTGTTGCGCCAACCCCTAATAAAACGGGACAAGGGCTGGAAGATGATGATGACACGCGGCGAAAAACGTGTCGTATGCAAGAGGCCTTACGTTACGATATACGGTGAAGACTGTTCATAGTTTTCAACCATGATAAAGTCCACTATTTCATTATAGAATGCCACACAGAACTAACCTTTAATCGTAGTTAATAGAAAAGCGTTAGATAAGTCCCAGATAACAGCATAGACGTTTTTATCTCTGCCTGATTGATTTCTGCTTAACCCTTGATCTTTGGAAGGGTGATTGCTCTCTTCATAGTTTTATGTGGATAGAATTATGTTGGAGTATCAGCTTCGCATGTTTGTCACGTATCATTGAAACTTACGGTTTTATCTACTACTAGCTTTTACCCGCGGCTTCGCTCCCGACAAATGACTACCCTACGCTACCCAACCCTACCTACCCTACACTACCCTTACACAACACTACCCTACACTACCATAGACTACCCTACACTACCCTAACTACCCTACCTACCCTACACTACCCGACCTACCATACTTTACCTAACTTTTTTTTTCATATTTTTTGCTATAACCTTCACGGAGCCCGAGACCTTTCCAACGAATGCAAAACCGTGGAAATCGGTTCGTGCGTTCTAGAGTTATAGCGTCAGAGAGGAAAACCCGACTTATTTTTATATCTACTATCATCATCATCATTTCACCCAAAAGAAGTCGTCTGCTGGACATAGACCTCCCCCAAGTGTCGCTACAACGAACGGTCTTGTGTGTCTCCCATCCATCGCATTCCCATGATCCTCAGCAGGTCAACAGTACACCTTGTAACGCCGCGGCTTTCGGTGCACGGTCGCCACCCCAGAACCTTTCGGCCCCATCGACTATCTATTCTGCGAGCAATGTCGGTAACCGTGGTGCTCCTACGGATATCTGCATTTTAGATGCGATGACGCAAGGAAACTCCGAGCATAGCCCTTTCCATTGCCCTTTGGGTGACTTTAAGCCTTCTACTACAATATGCATGTATGCACCTAAACCTTCCTCATGAATCACTCTCTGTCTATCGGTGAAAACTGCATGAAAATCCGTTGAGTAGTTATTGAATTTATAACAAACAGAGAAATACGGTGGGGGATTTTGTTTTATTCGTATTTAAGGATAAAGATACTTGTAAATCCGATATAATTTTGATTCAAGATAGTATCGACTTCGGTATTATCTATTTCATATTGATTTTTATTGACCTTTTGTAAGAAGGCCATAATGTATGGGTGGCAATGGAATTTGAACTTTGGATGTATAACATAGAGTTTGTTGTTATGGAAATTATCATCACGTCGAATTTAAATTGAAGATCATGTATAACCTCTTCTGGGGACTTCGAGGAACCGCGTATTTTTCGAGGATACGAGTAAAACAGCTTATGATAGTCAGCAGTAGTGTAGTTGCCAATCAGTGATAGAATTTTTATAATGGGACTTACTATACCCTATGAGATTGCTATACATCAAGAACAGTGTTGAGCCTACTAGGCTTTCCCTCTCTCCATTCAAGCTTCTCTGTCTAGAGAGATCTCTGGCTAAGTTTGCCTCGTGAACATGACCAGATAATTATACCACTTTTGCACAATAAACTATTATTAAGAGCCTATTCACTCTAGCCTTGAAGACACTCAAATTGTAATCGGACGGGAAGACCGCAGCAGGCTTATTATTCCAGTCCTTCGATGTACGCAGTATAAACGATGAAGCGAAGCGCTTAGTCTGGACCGTAGAGGTTTGGACAACGTAAGAATGGATACTCGTCGTACGACGGTTTGGCGAATTTGGCGCTAGCATGGAAATCAAGAGTACAACAAGAGTAGTAGTAGTAGAAATATCACAATCCCAATGACAAGCGAACTCAAGAGTAAGCCTGCAGACTGAAGTACGTGACACACGTGGGCCCAATGTATGTAGTTCGACCTTTATTGTCCGGGTAATATTATGTGTTTATTAAGAACTAGCTTTTACCCGCGGCTTCGCTCCCGTCAAATGACTACCCTACATATCCTACGCTACCCTACCCTACACTACCCTATACTACCCTACACTACTCTACACTACCCTACACTACCCTACACTACCTTACACTACCCTACACTACCCCACACTACCCTACACTACCCTACACTACCCTACACTACCCTACCTACCCTACTTTACCTAACTTTTTTTTTTTTTAGAATTTTTCTCTCCGTAAGAACCATCACTGAACTTCAAGGAACATTTTAAAAAAAAATCAGCCAAATCGGTCAAGCCGTTTTCGTGTGATGTCGTGACAACGAAAAACGGGTTTCATTTTTATATATATAGATATGAGTTTATTTGGACTGGCACATTGGTCTAGTGGTCGCAAGAGCAACTGCTGATTTTCCATTAGGAATTACTCTGTACCTGCCCAGTGCCCGGAATTTGGAATCCTCGTGCCTCGCACGTAAAGCCGTTGGTCCTGTGCCTGATCTCTCTCCGGTTGTGTCGGATTGCCGTCCCATCGGACTATGAGAGTAAAGGAACAGAGTGCACCTGTGTTTGCGCACACACTTGTGCACTAAAATATCTCCTGCATACTTGACTGATCTTTGTTGAGATTGGCCACCATGATTGAAAACTCGGTCGGGGAAGTATTACATCGTGTGTACACGATAAGAATTTTGTCGGATCTAAGGACGAAAATGGATCCTGGAACTCGCTTGCCTACCCCAGCCCCCTACCGCACCATAGCTTCACTGTCGTGTCTAGTGCAGACAAGACTTCTTGATCAGTGTCAAAGCAGTTTCAACGCCGTTCGTGTGTAGAAACGACACGAATTCTTGCATAGGCCCGGCGATTTTTCTTAATCTGTACGAGCGACCTTATTCGCCAAACTTAAGTGGCAGTGGGCAGGGCACATTGCTCGTAGAACAGATGGTCGATGGGGACGGAAGGTGCTAGAGTGGCGGCCACGTACCGGAAGACGCAGCGTTGGAAGGCCTCCCACAATGTGGACAGACGACCTAGCGAGGGTCGCGGGAGTCCGATGGATGCCAGACGCACAGGACCGGTCGCTGTGGCGACGCTTGGGGGAGGCCTATGTCCAGCAGTGGACGTCTTTCGGCTGAGATGATGATGATGATGAATAACATGAGTACCCACCTAAGTCCTTATTGACCTGTGACTCGGGCATCTCCAACATGAGCTTGATCCTGTAGGGCTGCTTGGGCATCAGAATGTTGCTGGCTTTTGTCAGCTGCACGTAGGCATACGGGTACGAGCATATTCCTGCCTTGTCTTCGCATGGTCTGGAATTAATGTAGGTCATGTTAAACACTAGGAAAAAAGTTATGCATAAGCATGGCATTATCAGCCTGTTAACCTATCACATACTCGAGAAACGAGACACAATAGTAAGACAATAACAGCACGGTCTCATAGGACCGGTTGGGGATTCATGAATTAATGTTTCCACTGCTGAGACTCAAGCCTTCTCTCTAGAAGAGGGAACAGATTGTAATCCACCATGCGGGCCTGGTGTGGTGGATGTCACATGTCTTTAAATTAGGAGAAAAAAAATACAATTTAGGAAAAAAATAATGGCTTGAATTTTTCTACTGAAGGTGAAGCTTTTTACCTACTTGGGATATTGTACAAAATAAATAAAATACCATCAATTATTAAAGAAAAAAAATACTCATATACTTTTCACCCCTTGTTTTTTTTTTATGACAAATTGTGATCTTTTTTTGGACGAATCTTTAGTTTTGTAAATGTATAAAATACATAAATCTGAACCATAAGCAACAGGAAAATTACTGACAAATATAATAATCCTGCCAATTGAATTTCAATCAAAGTGGGTCAACAAATAATGTCTTCGGAAGATAATTTATTGAACAAACACAGGTGCACCTTAAATTTGCATTCTTATTATATAATTTTAAGAGGGTTGTATCTGTCTTTTTGGGCTTGACTGGAAGCCGACCCCAATATATTTGGGAAAAGGCTAGGCAGATGATGATGATGATTATATAATTTTAATTTATTCAATATTTTTATTATATAAATATTGTTAATTATTAGGATTTTATATGTTTTTTTTTCTTTAATTTAATATCTTGTTTAATCATTTTTTTAGTTTATTTTTTGTATTTTATTTTCAACACAATGTTACTTATTATTCTGAAATAAATGCTAAAACTTATTAAATACTTTCTTATGACTGCTGGGCCTCCGTTGTGCCATGAATGTTATAAGCTTAGGCATAAGACCAACATTTTTACAGGCCTCGGAACACTACCATCTTCCAAACTTCAGGCAGTTACAGACTAATTTGTAATCACTGAGATGTAACATAATTAAGAAAATATTTAAAATAAAAATAATACTTACTTGAACTGAAAATGCACTGGCCGCACATGAGTTACATTCGGCATGTAAATATTATAGAAGCCCACATACATAAAAATTGATAGCCACAGGATAACAGTCACAAATAACAACACTATAGCGGCCCTGTATAGCAGTTCTTTAACACTTGTTATACTCTCATCCGTTTTCTTCTTATATCCAACATATTGATTCACAATAAAGGCTTCAATCGGCTTTCGAACATACTCCCTCACTACTAGGAAAGGATTCAAAAATCTCAATATATTTTTTTCGAACATTTTAATTTATTCGTGCCTAGGAAACTGATCAGTGCTTAATCGTGGGTAGATAAAAGTGTAGTAATGATAGTGCATATCGCTCGTACAAGGGTTAAGTCCGCTTTGTTGATAGAAGCGTGATAGATGACGCAGTGCACCACGGATGCTTGGCGATTAATAGATAAGCGATGGAGGTCAGTAAATGTTGTAATTTATTTTTGTTATTGTTGATAGTACGAGATAAAGTCGTATTTATGACAGATACAACCCTCTTTTGAAATTTGACACTTCTGGCGGGGTAACATCACTTCGGGATTGGACTCCCATTTCGAATAAAGTAGATAGGTATCCCGTTTCTTTGTTCATAAAATTGTCAAAATGTACTACTGACTACTGAATGTCAAGGTAATTGATGGTAAGTTCAAAGGGTAATTTTCCCAAGACGTACGGTAAACTTTTGAGCTGGCAACACTTTACTAATATTGTCAAACTCCACTTCATTATACGCATTGAGATTTTATTATTTTTCTAGAAACTGTGAAATCTAAAAATCCATTATAGATGCAAATTACCGTTAATTGATGTACTCTTTATTGTGCATGAAAAGTGAAATTACAAAAGTAATTCAGAATTATTTTTATTGATTTATTAATAAAATTAATTCAATACAATGTCGGAACGTTATTTTAAAACGTCAAAGTAAACATTCCAGTTCTTCTTTTTTTCTTGTTATTGCATGAAAATGAAATAGAATGTTAGTTTTCTAACAGACAAAATGAGATAAAAAATTAAATAAAAAATCTGAATCCGTCAGTTCTGTCAAAAATAACAAAACAGTTTGCTAAAAAATTATATCAAAGATCGCCGATTTAATGTAGAATTATTTGAAAAATTGGAAAAATGTTACGTTTACTAAATTCTCAAGTTTCATACCAGTATATACAAAAAAGGTTGAAGACTTGTACTACGAGCCTAGTCCTAAAACCAAATGTTTCTGCCGTTGCTTATCAGCCTAAAAATGTAGAAAGACAGAAATATGAAAATTGGGAAAAGATTAATCTTTTTACAGCCGAGAGTACTGATCCAAAACCCAGGTTTAGCATGGTGCTACCTCCTCCGAATGTCACCGGAACTCTACATTTAGGTTATTTTTTTTTAGTTTTTAACCTATTTTTTTAATTTTTTATAAATGGAACGTGTGAGTTAGAACACATCGACAGCTTGATAAGTTTACTGTTCAGTAGATTATCTTAGAAAATATACAGGTAATATAGTAATGGTGCCATAAAATCCACTTTGGAATACAAACAGAGCTGTTAAGGTTCCAGTGGCAATTCTTAAGTATCAGCTTATATCAGCAATTAGCAGCGTCTGCACTAAGCTTAATTTTAGCACAACTACACAAAATTAGGACAACTGTTTACTTATCGACGGCGAAGTGCCAATACCTCCTATCTGTAAAATCAAAAATTGCTTTACCCAAATATGTTTGGAGGTTCGGAGGACATTTATTGACATGTTGGATTAGTTGGAGAAGTATCTACAATTTAACTTCATGCAGTTGCAATTAAATATCCGCTTTGAAGATTTCAGTAAAATGTGCGGAAACATTGATATAAATTATATTATAGCTGAAAAGTAATGTTCCCAAAAAAATGTCAGTTAGGAGGTATTGGCACTTCGCCGTCGTTATGGTCCTTCAACCCACATCCCGAGTCTTAGTTTTGGTGCTATTCTTGACTTCTTCATGGCCATTACCTGACAATAGAGCCCTAATCTAAGGAAGGATCATTAGCACCAAAAGTGTTAAAAGAAATCTCTCCACCTAGTGCTGAGGAGATCAATCATTATCAAATTAATGAATTGTTGTAATTCATTGTCATAATCACCTGCCCATAAATTATACAGGGCCCCTGACTGCATCAACCCCAGTTAGAAGCGTAAATTACAGTCTGAAGACAGAATTCTTACTAATGAGAAGCTTTTAGGCTATTGGCCCGTCAAAATGCATTGGGCTTTACCACTATCAAATTAAAGAAGAAGCTACCAGTTTTATTATATGGGACCCCTTTAGGACTAGCTACACCGCTGGACTTGGGTAAATCTCCTTGTCAAAATACCCAGTTAGAAGGTACCTTTTATATATTTGCAGGTCATGCATTAGCCTGCACAGTGCAAGATGTGATAGTGAGGCACAAGAGGTCTATGGGCCACAATGTTCTGTGGCTGCCAGGCATAGACCATGCTGGGATTGCTACACAGGTACTCATCATCATCATTCTCATGTTCTTGGAGGTCACTTGTCTTTGGCTCTGCATGTCTTTAACCATATAGTGATGTCGGTAAATCATACAGGCCCGATAGGGTTGAAGCCTGCTGGGGTCCTGGGTTGACGAAAGAGAACCCTGGGACCCTGGAATTAAGGCAAAGAAGGAATAAGAGTGGGTTTTAGTCTGTAGAAGTCTGATACACTGTACAACCAGTACGCCCAGAGCAGAAGAAGTAATATTGATGATCTTCCACCTGAAAAATAAAATACATCTCTGTTCACTATCATCTGAATAGTTAAATCACTGTGCTTTTTTTAATAATACTAGTGCAAGTCCTTTTTCCTACACCAACCTAAAAATAATGAATGAATCATCATCATCATTTCAATCGAAAGCTATTCACCGACAGTGGACGCCTCATGTATCACCATAATGAACGGTCCTGTGCGTCTCGCATCCATCGGATTCCCGCGGCCCTCACCAAGTCATTGGTCCACCTTCTTTTCGAAGAATCGCCAAACCTAAGTGGCACTGGCCCACTGGGCAGGTCGCATTTCTCGCAAAACAGGTCGATAGGACCGAAAAGTTCTCACCAAATCCGTTTCAGCCCCAACGCATATTTTCGAAGAATCGCCAAACATAAGTCAGGTGGCCGATAGGACCGAAAAGTTCTAGAGTGGCGACAGCGTAGGTACTGGTACTGGCATTGAAAGGCATCCCATAAGGTAAACCGAGGACTTATTAAGGATCGCGGGAATCCGATGGATGCAAGACGTACAAGACCGATCACTGTGGCCATACTTAGGAAAACTCCATGTTCAACAGTGGACGTCTTTCGACAGACACAGATTATAAAAGTACGAAAAAATAGAATATGGGGTTTTGAAGTTGCGTATCCTAAAAGAGCAGTAAAATGCTAAACTTTAATTTTGTAGAATAAAATTGTAATTGTTTTCACAATTATTTTCCAGGGAGTCGTAGAAAAATATCTAAAAAAGAAACAAGACATCACCCGCCACTACATCGGGCGAGAAAAGTTCATCCAAGAAGTTTGGAAATGGAAGGACAAACATGGCGATGCCATCTGCAACCAATTGAGGACCCTTGGCTGTTCCCTAGACTGGTCTCGACAAACATTCACTATGGACGAGAAGCACACGAAAGCGGTCAATTCAGCCTTCATAGAACTGTTCAAAAAAGGTCTCATATATCGGAAGAAGGCTTTAGTCAACTGGTGTAGTGCGTTAAAATCTACGGTTTCCGATATAGAGGTCGAAAATGTCGTGGTAAATGGGCCCAAAGAGATTGCGGTTCCAGGATATGACAAGAAGGTGAAGTTCGGATGGATATACCACTTTGCGTATAGCGTGTTGGATTCTGATGAGCAGATCGTGGTCGCTACTACCATGCCGGAGACTATGCTGGGGGATACTGCGATTGCTGTGCATCCTGGAGATAACAGGTAGGAAATTGGCAATTTATTTCATGGCTGGTTTATAAGGTTTTTAGTCATCATAACATCAGCCCGTAAAGGGCAGTCCAGTCTTGCCATGAAGTACCGTGTTACCCCAGTTAATGGGTAGTGGGGGTCTGATAGGCAGCCCCTCCTCGTAAAATACTGGTATTCAGTTAAATCCGGCTTGACTGGAAGCCGACCCCAATATAGTTGGGAAAAGGCTAGGCAGATAATGATGATATTGGCCCGTAAAATTCCATTGCTAGGTTCCATTCATCTCTTAGAAATAATGTAAGTACTACACTTTAACGCAAGTGCAGAAAGTATGTCATTGCAACCGAGGCCGCATTCGTGTCATGGAGCCGAGTGCTGTAGTGTCTTTCCACGCGTAACAAACACCCTTTTTTAACCTATCACATACCCGCAAAACGAGGCACAATAGTAAAACAATAACAGCGCGGTCTCATAGGACCGGTCGGGGATTCATGAATTAATACATAAACGATTGTTAACTCGTGAAGTTCGCTTAGCGCCCAACCTGACCCAAATGTGGCAAGGGTGAGCTCGCGCACTAAATTGCGAGCCTAAAAGTGGTAGAGATTAAAGCGTTTATTTGCCATATTACGCTCTAGAGACCCACATATATGTAGAGGAGTGAAAACTGCATTTCACTTGTGAACAAATATCAACTGTAGGGTTGTTGAAATAAAATTCAAAATAAATTGCTTCTAACATGGACATAGTGGTCGGTTATTTTCGACTTTATTTCAAAGTATACAATGTTGATATTAGTTTGACACAAAAAACCGCGCTGTACTGCGCTTGAACGATTCTGAGCTGATCTTTGTGCTACATTTCAGTACCTAAATACCTACGTACATTTAGTCCCACCAACTCATTTCAGTGCAGTGACTCCAATCCGCTGTTTCAGGATTTGACTCTTGACATTTGTCGAGCTCACATTACAACTAATTCGGCCGATATCTTGGCCAGTCGCATTACAATAATTGTACTGTTTGAGTCACAGCAGCTATTATAAATGTTTCCGTATTTTCTATTACAGGTACACACATCTCGTAGGTAAAAAAGCTTGGCATCCTTTCAGAAATGTCGAAATACCCATAATTATCAGCGAAAGCATCGACCCGAAATTCGGAACGGGTGCCGTTAAAATAACCCCAGCGCACAGCAAAACAGACTACGAAATAGGACGACTGAACAACCTGCCTATACTACAAGTTTTCGATGAAGACGGACTCATGCAGAATGCAGAAACTTTCACAGCTATGAAGCGGTATGACTGCCGAGAAGCTGTCGTACAAGCCTTAGATGTCCTAGGACTTATGAAGGAAATGAAACCACATTACATGACACTTCCAACGTGCTGTCGAACGGGCTCCATCATTGACTATCTCCCTAAGGAACAGTGGTTCTTATCCTGCAGTAAACTTAACGAAAGAGCCGCCGAGTTGGTCAAAAATGGCGACTTAGCCATCGAACCTGAAAAGTATGTCAAAAATTGGCTCGATTGGACCGGAGACGATCGCGACTGGTGTATCTCTAGACAGCTCTGGTGGGGCCACCAGATTCCTGCGTATAAATGTTCCCATAACCGCAATATAGTCTGGGTAGCCGCCACCAACGATGTAGACGCAGCAAAAGAGGCTTCGAGATTTCTAAGGACATTCCCAGATGTGATTAAAGTTGAAAGAGATCCCGACGTTCTCGATACTTGGTTCTCTTCAGGAATATACCCGTTTGCGGCGTTAGGCTGGCCGAATACTTATCAGAATAAAGACTTCGAGCAGTTCTACCCTCTTGACTTAATGGCCACAGGGCACGATATCTTAGGGTTCTGGGTTCATAGAATGGTGATCCTCGGCTTAGAATTAACAGGAAAACTGCCGTTCAAAAAAGTTTTGCTACACGGTGTCATTTGCGATGGTCGGGGCGCGAAAATGTCCAAAAGCCGAGGTAATGTCATAGATCCATTGGATGTTATAGACGGAATTAGTTTGGAAAACCTTAAAGAAAAGACCAAAGAAATGAATAGAAACGGAATTTTGAGTATAGCTGAAATGAAAAAGGCGTTGACGTATCATCAAGATAATTTCTCAGCTACAAAAGGGATACCAGAATGCGGTGTTGACGCGTTAAGATTCACTCTCCTCTCCCAGGACATAAAATCGCATTTCGTCAACTTCGATATCGCGATGTGCCACGCTAACAAACTGTTCGGCAACAAGATCTGGCAAAGCGTGAGATACACACAGATGGCTTACGCTAAATTGGAAAAATCGCAACCACCTCTTGGCTTCGAATTGGGCTTGAATGATCTGACATACTTCGACAAATGGATCCTTAGCAGATTGGCTCATATGGTAGAAACAGTGAATAAAGCTATGGAGAACTACGAGTTCCATTTAGCAACCAAAGCGATAAGAACTCTGATGTATAACGAATTCTGTGACATTTATTTAGAGTCTACTAAGCCGGGGATCGACGGGCTTGATTGTTCCGTAGCGTTCGCTCACGCGCACACATTATCGGCAGTACTCAATACATCTCTAAGGTGCCTCGCTCCTTTCATGATCTATTTGACCGAGGAACTGATCCCAAAAGTCCCGACGTTTTCAAACAGTATTATACATGATTTTAAAGATTCCAGTAACAAGTACTACGATTTCCCGCAATGTAAAGACTTTTCTAAATGGAAGGATGCATCCTTCGAGACACAAGTCAATAGATATTTGAGCGCTGTTTTTCTAGTGAGAGAATTAAAAGGATTGTATAATATTTCTAATAAATTAAGGCCCGCGATAGTTATTGATAGCAATGATGAGAATTTAAAAACTGATATAAATAGTAATGAGAGGGTATTTTTGAATTTGACGCGTTGTAGCGAGCTCAGCTTTACGGTAGATCCGGAGAAAGGTTATGTGAAGGCTAACTTGGATGGTACTACTGATGTGAAACTGGAGTTGTTAGAAGAAGATTTAGAAGTTGCAGTATTTGCGGCTAGGGGTAAACTGGAGAAGAAAATCAAGAAGTTAGAAGACAGTTTACTGAAGTTGCAAGCTAAATTTGACAGCGGGCATTACTTGTCACAAGCGCCGAAGTGGGTACAAATTAGTGACAAAGAAAAATTAGAATTGAAGAAAAAAGAACTTGAAGGATTGAAAAGACTGATGATGTAGTTTTTTAATTTAAATAAATTAGACTTTATAGTTTTAGGTAGGAAATTGCAGATGAAATTTTGTGCAGACTGTTTAATATTTTTTGTGTAAAAATCGTCCGATATTGATTTTAAAAGAAACGCTTATATCATATTTGTGACTTACAAATTAATATTCAATCAATTAATTTTGAACTGTCGATTTAAAGTCAAACGAAACTAAATTAGTAATTTATTTATGTGTAACTATTAGCTAATTTTAAAACGTAAAAATGCATTTAATTTAATAGATTTAAATTATGGTGTTATAAATAAATAAGCAATGTTAAAAATCAAAAACTTTATTGTTAAAAAAATCAATAAAATGCTTTAAAATTTACAACAGACGATAGATTTCTTTAACTATTAATTGACTAACAATATGTGGTCCTTCCAACCAAAATAATACATTTTTTTTTATCTACAGTAATTATTATAAATATTTAATGAACACATGAACATTGATGCAAAAACACAACTCAGATATAAGTAAACACAGTTGTATAATACAATGTGGATATGGCAACACGACAACAAATGAAAACACTGGCAATACTGGGACCAACCCTGAAATCATGAAAAAAAAATTCTGCTGTCCCGTACATTTTGTCGACTAGGGTCAGCTCACGCCGAGAGGCTACGCGACGCGAAGCTGCACGCACATTTTACTAGAGTGACTCAAAATAGAACTTTAATTTACTTCACGAAAAGTTACACTAAGATTTTAGAATATGTTGCTTCATGCAGCGCTGCTCCTCGTGACACCGCGCGGTTTTTACATTCGCGACGTCGTGTTGCCAACGATTTTACTATGCGCCTCGCAACGTTGCGATGCGCCTCGCGGCGGAGCGCGGTGCAGCGCGAAATCACTGGCCTCTTCCTGCATCGTCGCGTCGCGTCGTCCTTATGCAAACGTATGGAACACCTGAATTTTTTTTCGCGATTTCATGTTGGTCCCATGCTAAAAGTTATTCATAATGATGAGTATTGCCAGTGTTGTCATTTACTGTCGTATTGTTATACCCACATTGTATATGTTAACAAACATACCTATATGCATATTAATATGTAGTTTTGAGCGATACACAACACGTAACACATAAAATATCAATATAACAACATTGGTTACCAACGAGCTTGTGTCTATGGACAGAACTTATACTACGTATTTCATTAAATCATTACTAGTGATCGGCATAGGTAGTGCCATTTGGGGTCAATGAACTTGAATGATAATGTTTACATGGATATGCCCCGGGATTCTGAAGAATGTTTTCCATGTATTTATTACATGCTGTTGAACATTCGAGTAATATTAGTTCTAATACAGGGTATAAACCATTACTAAAAAATGAGAAAACCGTTTTTATGGACCTATAAATATAATAAAATAAATAAAATATTTCCCGGAACTCAACGGCATATCCATGTTAAGATAACTGTCACAAAATCCCGCGAATGGCACTACCTACGCCGCCGCGCCGATCACTAATCATTACACACTAGCGTCCCGACCGAACATCGTCCGGGTAAAGATAAAGATAAAATTTGTCAAAACATGGGTATACATTTTAGCATGCAAGTTGTTACAAAATAATTTGTCCATCCATGTTGGGTGTTACAAATCTTTGAAATTCTCGGCTTTTCTCTACTGTATTATACATGTATACATATTTTTTTTCAGTTATGTGGTCCAATAAGTAATTTTGCACGTTTTAAAATTTTTGGAGAAGTAATTTTTTTTAAGTTGTGTAAACGAATTGTTGCTAGACCAAATAAACTCATAAATAAATTAACCCTTCCTCATGAATCATTCTGTCTGTTGATGAAAACCGCGTGAAAATCTGTTCAGTAGTTATTGATGATTCGAGACAAAATTCTAAATAAGTGACTTATTATAAGAACTCAGTAATATTCGCCGGTATTTGGAATATAGAGTTACAGATTAACCGCAAGGCGAGTAAACTGAGTGTAGCGGTTGGCTATCCATAATTCATTCATAAAATCACAGCGGCTAGCGACAATTCTAAGGTTGGACCTATAATCGTGTTCAATTACTTGACAATTTAAAGAGGAGAAATGCTAGTTTCTGACAGTATTGAAATCATTTCTAGCACTTCTCCAGACTGGAACCCGACCCCAATGACTGCCCCAGCGCACAACCGAGGACGATGCAGCGTTGGCGCGGCCTCCCACAAGGTTATTCGATGACCTGGGGCCCGAAACTGCTATGCAATATTGTCAGAATGGTCGATCATTGAGCAGTGCAAGAGGGACGGAGCTATACAACTTACATAGCTCCGTCCCGCCTGCACCATAAAATGGTCGACCATTCTGACACTATTGTAATAGCAGACTAAGGCCCCTGGTGAGGGTGGCGGGAATCCGATGAGAGATCTTAGAGGTCTATGTCCAACAGTGGACGTCTTTCGGCTGAGGTGTAATGGTGACTACCCCAATACTATTAGTTGAGGCAAGGCAACATAAGTTTACATAAAACTGTCAAGTTATTAAATACGAATAATAGTCCATCTAGAGAAACGGTCCCTAGGTCTTTTTCAAAAACAACACTCTCACTCAAACAAATTTCTTAAAACTAACAAATCCATGCTGCCTAAAAACTCAAAGTAGTAACAGGCACTTTGGACCTGTCATTAAGAACTTAAATCAGAAAAAAAATAATAAGTTAATTGCACATTCCAAAGTGTAGACCTCTACGGAAAAGAACGTGTATATAAAAATTTCAGTTTCGAATCGCTCAAGATTTTATTACCAAAATATTTTTATAAAAGACGAACAACAGTGCTGCTTGCGGAAATTCTTGGAACTATTTTAAATGACATTCTAATTGATTGTTTCAAATTACTACTAGAGGGCGCAAAGCAGGGACAAAAACTGTGGCACACTGATAACTTCATATATGAAACATGTATGTATACTACTGTAACACTGAATAATACACCTTATTTTGTAAACAATAAAGCTTATATTAGACCCTTTGGATGACCCAGGCGTAAAGCCGTGTTCAGACTGCTGTAATGTAACATGCAAGGGAACTTGAAAGGAGCATTTACAAGTGTGGATGCATCGAGTACCTACCAACCGCGTCAGTTCGTGCAACTGAACACCCTAATTACATAGTTGAAATACTCTGTTTCTGCGTGTAGTGTGTGCGGTTCGCGCGCGTAATGTGCGCGGTTTACGCGCGTAATTTGCGCGGTTCATGAGCGTAATGTGCTCGGTTCTCGCGCGTAGTGTGCGCCGTTCGCGCGCGTAATGTACGCAGTTCGCACCGAGCATACCGAGCTATGGGAATTTTGTTACATTACATGTTACAGCAGTCTGTACCCAGCTTAAAGATAAAATCGTGAGCGAATTCCATAATTTTATCAATAGATAGTTTTAAGCACTTTTTGTGCAATATTTTAGCTTAGATTAGGCAATATATTACTCTTATAACTATAGACAACAACTCTACACACGGTAAATACACACCTATTTAACACTCTTGTAACATTTTGAGAAAAACCATCGAGTATTTAGCCTGTCCAGACTTTATATAGGTCACTGCGGAATTCTTTGAAAGAGTTACCGTGGCCCTGGAACGCAAATGGCGCATTTTTTGCACGAGGCTTCCTTTTATAACGTAGGCGAGCCCTAAGAAAGGATTTTTCAAAAGTCTCTAAAGGGTAAACGGGGTTTTAAATTTTGTATAGGGAAACCTACTTCCATGCGGGCGAAACTGCTGGCAGAAGCTAGTTATTCCACCTATATCAGAAAGAAAGATACAGAGTTTATTTGAACGTGTTAATCTTAACATCTACACGATCGAATTGAAAAATTAATTTATAGTGCATAGCCCCTTTAATGAAAAAGTCTTTAGGCCATATCACATCACGCTACGACTCAAGGGGGTGGAGCAGTAACAACAAATGCGGTAGAATCCGCAGGGGATAGCTAGTCTAACATACATAAGGCGTCTGGAGGCTAAATATTCGATGAGAGAAACACGGAATATTATTTTAAAAGTGCGAACTGACATTGGTACTTCACTTAACGTATATATTCAAATATTGGGCATTTGCAAAATTACCTCTATAACAGCTGTATGTAAATAATGTTAAATATTCTGCATATATTATGTCAAATTACACAGATATTCGATTAAAAAACGCTTGCTATTTCTATGAGTAACCATGGGCAAATAACTCGATGCATTAGCCATCAAAATAGATAAAAAAACATGTTTTATTCAAAACTAAATGACCGTAAGGCTTTTGACTCTAAAGCCTTTTTGAGATCTAATTCTAAATTGTAAATTTTGTATAAAAAACTTTACGGCAATTAAAATAAAGTTCATAATACATCGACTCGAAGTTGTAAGCTTGCTAGAGTAATTTTAGAGAATTTGTTTTGTAAAAAGTTCTGTTCTGTAAGCAATAAAAAAAAACAAATTATTTATCAAAATTGCGCTTCATATCTCTGACATTGTTTAATGCTTATTTGTGCAAGAGATCGTGTAATGAGTGTACATTCATCTTTTCTAGCATCGAGAACTTGGCCCAATAAGTTGGAAAATAGATAACGCATTTACAAAAACACACACATCGCTCAAAGGTTTTTTGCTAAGTGGGTACAATGAGTATAACGAAATATGGGATGGCCCCATAGATATGGAGCATGGACTGAGTAATATTTTTACAAAATAGAAAGAGAGAGAGCAACTGTGCGGCCTATACCTGTCTCTTTTCAGATATTCAGTCTTTATACAGAATTCGATGATGATTTACTAAGTAGGTAGGTAGTCTGTGCTGTGTTTGGTTCTAAGTTGTGTGTTTGTGAATGTTCTGTATTTGAATTTTAGAAAAGACACTACTGACCGCAAAATCACTTTATCCCTAGTACATTTTTCTGCCTGTATTCACTTCTAACATAAATAGGACACGCTCAGTCCATTCTCAATATCTATGGCTACCCCCCCTGTAGGCCAAAAAGCCTATATGCCTCATAAATTATATTCTAAATGCATATATGAATGATATGACAATAAAGTCGGATTTCCAGGAGTCTTTTGATTATCTTTTTTTCAACAATAAAGAACTCTATGACTTGGTTAATAAAATAAAGAAAATGTGTATAGTTTAAAAATATAAATAAGTACATACTAAGTGTATAGGCCCATTGATGATCTACTATTTTTCTAAAAGACAATTGGATAGTCAGAGTCAAAAATATAGGATCGTAAGTTGAGTCGTTTTTTTGTAAAGCACCGAACACGACCATGATTTCACTAGATGGCGCTGAACGCAATTTTTTCTCAAGAATCTTGTATATCCTAGAGGAGCTCGTGGCTAAGTAATAACAGCCGCTCGGGTCGATCTTCAAGGTTAAGCAACGCTTGCCAAGGTTGGTCTGTAAGTAAGTAATCGTTTCATCTGAATAAAGACTTTATATTCGTATATTTTCTATGTTGTGAACAGCTTGCTTATACGAATACAGACATTACATTTAACATAATAAGGTTCATATTCGCTTGACTTGGCAAAGTCTAAGTTCAGTTGATGAATCTTACTTCAAGGAATTTTCTACTAGCCAACCTTTGAATACTGCAAACTCAAACTACGATCCTTATAATTTTGAAACTGACTACCAAATAAACAGTGGAGTGTAGATGAAATAACATTTTTTTCCCAAACTAATTTAAATGTAAATAAAAAGACAATCTTACGACTTCGCTTTTAACCTCTTTGGCTGTCTTCGTTTACCTTTTTTTGTGTCTGATAACATTACCTTCTTCTTACCAGTATGCAGGCAGATGTATTCCTCAGGTACATTTTTCTCTGAAATAGATAAAAGAATTTGGGATAATTATATGATCATAATATTCCAAAACTTTCACACAACGCCATCTAGTCGCAATCTAAGCAGAGGTTGTGCTAGAAGACAACTGATAAACATACTTTTTACTATTTATATATTTCTAATGCTATCTGGGAGTTATTTATCTATCTGTGTAATATTATAGGTAACATAGAAAAATGATTGCGCTGATCACACCAACATTTAGATGAGAGTCGAATTCACAACCTCCGCCATAGCAGACAGAGCCATTGACCACTAGAGCTACAGGTCAATGAAATTAGGTACCTAAAATCCTGTCTGTAGGAACTATTTTAACTCTACATAGACAGCTCTACGCGTTCACGAGCAGGGGTAGGAACGCGTCTCGCTAGTGTTAGTAGATAGACGCGGTTCTCGCGAAAGTGGGAACGAAACTAGAATTTGAGTTAAGGTATCAAGCTTATTTCAGACTACACTATAATAATAGCATATCGCATATAGTTCATAGCCCAAAAATACCGCTCGCCATACATTTATAATAATATATAGTATAGCAAAATGTAAACGTGTTCTTAATAAATGTATGGCGAGCGATATTGTTGGTAACTTTCATAGGCTCTTAACATTGGAATGTATATCATACAGACGATAGTTGATCTAGTGATTGAATGATAGGCAGCTGCGCTACATGTGACGGGTTCGATTCCCGCATGGAACAGGTGTCTTGTGTGAGTTTACATGTTTGTAGATGCAATCAAGATACAGGAGTTCTAGTAAAGCCACTCCGTCACATAGAGTTTAGCACTCGCCAGCAAATCTTTTACAAAATTACATTCAATTCGCAAATTGGTAGTGATAGTACTTATTTAAATACATATTTAAACTAATAAGGCCGATGTTTCTCATCTGAGTACTTTAGGGCCCTCGCCCACGGCGACTTTTTGTAGCAGCACTACTAACGCATTACAGTCGCGATGCAGTAGCGCGTTAGCATCGCGACTGTAATGCGTTAGTAGTGCTATAAACAATCTACATGTATTAGCATTATCGGCCTTATAATGTTCCCACTGCTGGGACTCAGGCCTCCTCTCTGGGAGAGGGCAAGCCACTAGCGATTGCTTCGCGACTGTATCGATGCAAACGCGCGACGCGCGACATCCGCGCTACTGCATCGCTTCAAAAAGTCGCCGTGGACGAGGCCCCTTAGAGACGATATACTGAAAAACCATATTGAGGAGGATATTACCACATAAATTTGTCTGGACTTATCCAAACAGTGCAGCATATCAGGTTTCGTATAGTTTAATGCCTCAGCACCCTCACAAACCCTTACCCTGACCTTCCAGTACTGGTGTTCATTGTGGTGATAAAATAAAACAACAAAATTATATTGTATTCCTATTTTATTTTACTAAAAATATTTTTTGCATTATCGATTTTGCCTATGGATGCTGCGATTCTGAAAAAAAAGAAAATTTAAATTAATCAACTGTTTATAAAAAAATAAGATTATTATATTCTCACTGAAGTATTACTTACCTTGCTAAAAGGTCTATCTTTTGCATTTTATATGTTCTATCCAATTCACTTCTTTCTTTCTTTATTAAAACTAATTCTTTCTCTAGTGGAGCTGAAATTAAAGATAACAGTTATAGTAATTTAATATAGTAATTTTAGAACAGAAATACTATTCAACAAATTATATACAAATTATACATATCAATTTTATATTAATTCAAATATGGTTAGTTTCTCTATAAATTAGTGAAAAAAGAGTGAATGAATACTCGTCATATTCATTTCTTTTTATCGTTTAAGTTGTTGTTATAATAAAAATTATTTCTCTTAATTACAGATTTGCATGATTATAGACCAACCAAAAGCCATATTGTGGCAATTTTATTAAAATTCATTTTTGAAGAAAACATGGGTATTTATTATTTATATAGTTTGGTGGATCTATAAAATAAAAAAGCGATTTAATAAGTACTATATTAGGATAACTTACCTTTATTTAAAATTTCTGCTTATTTTATTAATACCACAATTACCACAATATGGCTAATTAAGTTCGTATAGATATTTATAATATTTAAAAGTTGACTATTTCACTAAAATTACATGAAAAAACAATAGCCGTACCATTAATATATTTTTTATTTAATAATTATTTTTTGTAATATTCATGACGCACAATAGAACACCATTATATATACCAAAAAATAATGTACAGAAGCTAAAAAAATACTTACTCATTTTCTTATTTGGTGCATTCTTAAGTTTATTCTGATCTTCGTGCCATTTCACGTGTTTCGTTAAGCAGAAGAGATATTTGAAGACCTGCGAGCATTTTGCACAAGCGTACATCATCTCTCCTTTCTCCTGTGGCTTAGTCATCTTTTTAGCAGGGGATGTCTCACAGTCAACTGCGTTCTTAATAACACCACCGGGTAATATTTCTAGGGTAGGCCAGCTGTCCGATTGGTTCGGTTTGACTGTCTTTAGTTCGCTGGCTTTCTGGGGAGGAAATGTTACGGATTACGACAGAGCTCAAAAGTTAGAATTTGATTTGCAAATAAAAAAAACTAAAATTCAAAGGAAGAAAGAGTAATACTTATTTAATAATATTTAAAAAAAAAAAACTATTTTAACAGAAAATAAAAAGGCACAAATAACGGGAGTGTATGCTATGGAATAACGAATGTAGAAATAATTTGTATTGCGAATTATTAGTTTTTCTATTACTGCGTTCAAGGGCGTAAAAAGAATAAGCTCACCATAGGATCATTTATTTGTATAGGTACCTCCAAAACTTCAGGAACAATCAGTTCTCCAGTATCACTATCTTCCTCTTCCTCTTCTTCATCTTCTTCTTCTAACATTTCCTCAGAGTGTATGGACACCATACTGCCAATATTAGAGTCACTATCATCATCAATTTCACATTCATTTTCATATTCCACTTTGTCATCTAGATATTCAAAGATTTCTTCGTCAGGAGGAGGAATGTGTATGTCTACGGTCCTGTCTATCCTGTCTCTGGAAGGCTGTACGTCCTCCATTCTAACGAGAGCCACATTCTCCAGATCTTCATGTTCCAAGGCTGAAGACATTGTTGATATTTACGTTTCAAAACATTAGATGTTCACAATATTCCATCTCTTTTACATAGATCTAAACCCAGTCTTTGGGTAATATTGTCGATTTTATGAGTCAAAAAGAATATTTTTTATTCGTTACATTTAGTAAATAGATTTTTCTTTGATTATTTCCAAAACAAATCGAGAATTAGAACAAAATAATGACATAGACTGACAAAGTTTGTCTATGATGCTTTTGTTTTTGACGTTCTGTCAACACAGATTACATAACTATTTAATTGTCTATGTAAATTCTCAAGAAATTGGTTCTTATTCATAGTCTGGAAAACGATAATAAAAGGGCTTTTTATTATTACACAGACTATGAATATACTTTCAACGTGAAAGTATAAGTACTCAACAGTAATTCAACTTACACCGCAAGGGGAAAGTGTTGCACACACAGAATACTTAAATGTGCAATATGTTGAAATTGCACATTTTGTGTTTATGCACCATCCTAAGGTTGATGGTTAGTAAATGCCTAAAGCTTAGCGCCCACAGTGGCGGTAAGAAGTTTTTTTTTTAGGAAGGGGCATCATCAGAATGACTTCTCCCGCTCTTGGGCGGAGCGGAAGGGCGTGTCAGACTCTTACTGACTAAATCCCACGCCTTTCTTCACATGTTCCTTCGTTGCCTTCGATCTGGGGGACACAGTGAGCACCTTTCGTATTTTCCGTATTCCCCAGAGGCTTCGGCCCTACCGCGCCGGGCCCCTACAGTTTGCTGATATCTCTTTGAAGCGCGCGTGGAACAGGACGCACCGTTGACGACTAGGGTCGGTCCGGGTTATTTCCGGACCGCCGGACGGCGAGTTACCCAGTGCTCGCCGTCCGCGAACCCGTGCATACGGTGGTCGGAAACCGGGATCGGGATCTCGGCAGCTTTGGGTGAGTCTGCAAGCGAACCTACATGAACTCAATCTATTATGGTCGCCGAACTACTCAATAGATGGAATGATTTGGTTAGGAAGTGAACCAAATTCGTGATCTGATCGTACCAAGCTCGATCGTAGTAAATGCTATAGGTAATGACGAACATCGCATTTTCTCACAAACTGAGACACCTCGTACAATGTGCCCTCAGGCCTCCCACAAGGCGGACCGATGACCTGGTGACTTTCGCGGGAGTACGATGGACAAGAGACGCATAGGACGTTCGTTGTGGCGACTCTTGGGGAGGCGTATGTTGATGGTACACTACTCCGTCTTAACGTCTTCCATATCCATTTTTTCAGTTGAGCGTAAGTACCGTAAAATGGGGTGAATAGAAACGCAGGGGTGAATAGGAACGAAAGTTTGATTTTAATTTTTACTTTGGTTAAATATTTTATCTTCATTTCTGTATAAGCATCGCCTTTTATTACAATTAATGGACAAATAGGAGTAATTACATGCTGGAAAAACCTGTTAAATAACGTTAAAATCCAGTAACCATTTTCGTTCCTATTCACCCCTGCGTTTCTATTCACCCCATTTTACCCGGTACTTACCTCGCATCATGCCCATGAGGAAAGGGAAAGTAAACAAAGATGGCATTAAAACTTCAGTGTTAAAATGATACAATTTTTATTACAAAAAAAACAATGTTTTATTTATCTGACAACTTACTGATACAACTTTTAAGTTGCTAATAACAGAGAAAAGTTTATAAAATATCACATAATTCCCCTCACCTACTAAAATGCAATTATTAAAAACACAAGGACTCAACACATTTCATTCAGACTTTTAAAGCAGTCTCACTAGTCTACAATTTCAGTTTTTTTTTTAAATAATTGATAGGCTCGCGTTTGACCACTTTTTCACCTGATGGTAAGCGATGACGTGGTCGAAGATGGAGCATGGTTGCCAAGAAGTAACCTATTCACTCTTGACTTAAAGTCTCCTTGGTTGTAGCTATCAGGAAACACTGACTCCAGCAGGGAATTCCACTCTTTAGATGCAGGTATGTGTACCAAATGTATTCCCAAAACGCTTTAGAATATGTATTAACAATCGAGAACTCAATTCGAGGTGACGTAAAAAAGTGTTCCTATAAGAGTTCCGGTTTTTCTTTTTGAAGTACGGAACCCTAAAAAGGCATGAATCAAAATCTACTCAGACCTAGCATCATCACTATAATTCAATGCATGCACAGGGAAATACATCTGCATCAAAGTTTCATAGATTTCCACGTCAATAGGCATGAAAAGGCAAAATATAATGCGTTCCATGTCCGGATTCTGTTCTAGAAACTTCCTAGATGTGCGTAAAGCGATGTGGGCCGCCAAACGATTAGGGAAGCTGTATATGCCCGTAGAAATGCAGGGGAAAGCTATGGATGATAGTTTATGTGATTTGTGGAAAGCCAGAGAGTTTTCATAGCATTTGGTGAGTTTTTCTACGCTGCCATCTTGTGGTCCCACTGTATGAATTACATCTGCAAAGGAAATAATATTATTTAAATGAATTATTTGACATCAGATGAGTTGTGCGCTAAAAGAAACTTATTGGACCCCATTAAACGCAAGGCGACATCGTGGCAGACCGAGGCGAAGGTGGAGAGACGAGCTAGACAACTACCGGAAGGACTGGCCTGCAATGTCCTAAGAGAGTGTGGAAAAGGGAGAGAGAGGCCTTTGCGCAGCCGTGGGACATAACAAACTAACTAAATGAATTATTTAAATTTGAAAATGAAACATACGGCCCCGAGCGTTGTAGTTTTAGTTTATTTTGTTCGCGCGATTAGAACATAATAATAAACAAGAGTCCGAAGTCATACCCGGACCATACACACCACCCGTCTGGTCAACATGTCGTTTGCAACAGAAGTTTGCGGGACTTTGCATCCTATTTTGCATACCTCTAATGAAGTATTATTAGGTCAAGGAAATGTAAAAAGATGGGAGAAGAATATTGAATGTAGATGGATGGGTGTTTTAAATAAAAATAATATCCAATAACGGGTTTTCCTATCCTACTGCAAGTTATCAAGAGCAAAGAATAAAGGTTATCAATTCAGTACTGATTATGTGTCTAGAAATACGCCAGGTTTAAAAAAAAATATATTTTATTCCAAAACAAGTACATATTAAAATACTGGGTAAAAAGGCTCAAATGGGATGCAGCGGTTTGTATCAGTCGAAAACACTGACTGCAGGGCAAGAGTCTCCAAGACGTGTACTCGTGAAAAGGTTGACCTCGAAGCCTTCTGAGAATGAAGTGGCCAGCTGATTTACAGCCTCCGCACATTGAGTCACTAGTGGCCACCACAAGCTGCGGACGCGTTTCTCCATAAATTTCGTATAGCATCGGCGCACACCGTGCGTTTGAGTAGCCACGTCCGAGCCACAAGCTACGGGAGTCGAAGGCGCTCGCTATTTGTGACCGCGTTCTGTCGTTCGAATTGCGCGCACACACGGCCACCAGACGCCGGCCTTTCCTCGCTCCCACGTCAGATTTAGTACTACTTGAAGAACTGCAAATGGTAGCCACTGATGGCTGGATGTGAGCCACCAGTGGCGGCGTATAATGGTCTGACCGAACCACTACTGGTTGCGTTTAGTGGCGGCAACTAGTGGCCATAATGTGCGGGGGCTGTTAGAAGTACTCAAGGCTGATTCGAAACTGCGCGGGAAAAGAATGTCCAAAACGATTTAGGGGAACCTCTTTGCTCAGCAGTGGAACAAGAAAAACGAATGAAAAAAAAATTGCTTACACGTAGCTGGCAGATTGTAGCCGCAGGTGATCTTTGCTTCTCCGGTGGGGCAGCCTCCGAGTGTGTTACATTCGTCCTTCAAAAAAAATAAAAAAATAATACAGTACAGTTTTGAGTTTACCCTATTCAGAACATGAGCCGCACGTTGAAGTGCCCCAAGTACCCGTACATCTAAACATTGGAGGACCTAATAAGTGCCACTGATACTGTAATTAACGTAGCCACCTGTGCCCAAATAGTTTAAGGAGTTTCTTAAAAGAAGACTAAGTCTGCTCGGCTATAGTGGAACTGATAGTCATACACGTATAATAATCAAAATATAATATAAATCGCCATATAGCGCGAGCGCCTGGCCACACCAAGCGGCCAGGTGCGCGCGCTCTATGGCGATTTCATACTAATGTATGTATCGATAGCCGTTGCAACCTGGCCCCTAGTGTGCTATTGCTCTGAAGTTTTTTATCTTCGTTGTCAATATAGATATTTTGAAAATTCTTTCATATTTATTTATTAGAGCTAAAAGTGTAAAGTGTGGCTCAAAGCCGCAAACGATGGAAGGAATCGAGGGAGGCCTTTACCCAGCAGTGGGACAACATAGACTAGGTATAATAATACTAATAAAAAATGTATTAATTTAACAAATATGTATGCATATTCCCCATTCCGTCACTGACTCGAATTTTATTTATTTTTAAATTGGTTATTTCTGTTTAAAAATATAAAATAAATATCCAATCCTGTCATATCTCAATATTATAAGAAAAACTATGAAGTTCAAAGGTCACACAGGTCTACTTCGTAACTATAAACCTTACAAGGAAGGAAAACAAATAATGCCTATTTAACTATTTCAGGTTGATTTACAATAAAATAAATTCTTAATATGTTGTTCCTTAACAAGTATATATTTCCTCTTCATTAATTAGTGCCGAGTTATAAATAACATAGTACACAAACACAAATCCATTTTGCATTCTCACAAAAGTGCTATGGTCTATCGGTTTAGGTAATTAACTAAATGTAAACAACCTTGGCATGTCTCTTTATCTAAAAGTTGTCTAAAAATTGTATGTAAAAATCTTTGCAACTGGGTATTTACCTAAATCGATGTTAGCTAATAAACTAAATTTAAAAAATCGTTGTGTATATTATATACAACCTCTTTAATATAAAAAGACATATCAAGATTGTTTACCTTTAGTTAACCACCTAAACCGATAGACCATAACAACATAATTATTGATTTTCCAAAAGAGGGTAGGAAAGATAGCTTATCTATAGTAATACTATAAAGCTGAAGAGTTTGTTTGAACGCACTAATCTCAGAAAGTACTGATCTGAGTACTGGTGTACTTAAATATAGTTTTGTGTACAATAAAGAATTAAGAATCCGATTTGAAAAATTATTACAGTGTTAGATAGCCCATTTGCTATGCTGCCCAATAAAATTTAAGTGTTTTTTGAAACCAATTTGCTAAATACTTTTTAAATATACCTGCAGAAGCTCTCCAGCAGCACGGTGTATGGCCCCGTCAACACCTCCACCCGCAACCAACCTCCTATTGGCAGCATTCACTATGGCGCTCACCTGGGAACATAAGGATCCAATGACTGATAGAGAAATTTGAAATGGCAAAACCCAATTATGCAGTCGGGCCTGATGTCAGCTATGGGATTGTTTAATTCATGAATCCCTGACCGGTCTCATGCAACCGTGCTGTTATTGTCTTACTATTGTGTCTCGTTTCACGGGTATCTGAGTAACTACAAGCGCAATGCAACAGTAGCTTTGAAACATAGAGGGTAACTAGAAAAACAGTTTTAAACGGTAACTTTGATACTCCCTTTATGTGTAAAATTAGGAGATATTTGAGGATATAAATATATTGAAATACTTAACTAAAAAAACTTATCGTTCAATGTCAGAATAAACGATTTAGAAGTTGTTGATATAAGTTTTTTACTTATAGGTAGTTATGAAGTTATCAAAGTAACACTAGTTACCTCTAGAGTAGTTATATCGCCTCTGAAAATAGAAACTTTCTGGGTCAACTCTTTGTTCTGCTCGGCATCTATCTTGATCTTCTTGAACTCCGTCAGATCGTCCAGAGTGTGCTTCCTATCTTTCTCGATGTTTTTATTTCTGATCACATAATTGTGCCAAGGATCAATCGTATCTACAGTTACGACTGTCTTTTTATCATACATGCCAGCTTTCCTCCTGTCATCCGGTCCCATACTAAGTAAACTGCGTTTCACAGTTACCCACTTTGGTTCAGTCATTTTTATTAACGAACAATAATGCGTGTTGTATATTCCGGTGTTTTGACAAACGAATAAAATTTTATCAAAAACCTTGCGCAAAACCGGTGACAACATTCTCGTAGAGCTGGGCAACGACAGTAATCTGTCAACTACTTTAGTCGATATCTCTTTACTTTTTGTCCCTCTAGTCGATACTCATAAGTCTGTGTGTAGTGCATGGCAAGGCGATTACTCGAATACATTTAATGATTTGTATGAACCGCTCGCTCGCTAAACGCTTTGCGCACTTTGTATGTAAATGTTTCGTCGAAAGACGGGACCGTATTATGTAAAAACCTGGGACACGAGGTGACACGCAGATATGGCATTATTTAGGTATTTCTTCCAGATTACTTCTAAAGCAGTCAACCTGCGACCTGTATGAGACCTCTAGTAACCTACTATGCTCGTCCAGTGCCAGTGTTTTTGGATTTAAGGATATGGCGGTTACTATAATGAATTTGAGCGAAGTGGTGATAAAGTGAAGTACAGTACAGCACCTATGAGGGTGACAGCACTAAAGATGGAGCAGATGTTTTCATGCCGAACAAGGAAACAGGTTTTTTTAAATGCTGGTAACCCAATAAAAAACAAAATAGACATGGGCGATTTTGGTTTTGTTCACAAACGGATATTTATCCGCTTTATGATTTCTAAATTCATTCACTTTGTTTACAAATATCCGATTTTATTATTGACCTTCAGCAGTGCTGGTTGCTCAAAACCACACCAAAATACTTCAATCCTTTATAGACAAAAGCCCCTAAATGAAAAGCGGACTAAAAAAACTCTTCAACGCATTTTTCACCGATGTTGTATTTATTTATTTATCACTTTATGCACATAAAAGTACAGAGGCGGACCTAATGCCTTAGGCTTTCTCTACCAGTCAACCTTTGAGTACTCCCGAGAAGATCAGTGGGAGGTGCAATAAAAGAGAAAGAAAAAAAATCGGGTGAGGCTGTGCCGGGGCACACGGCCGTTGGTTTTAACGTGAAACGTCTATGTTAGCGAATCGCTTTTAAAGTAAAAGATTGAAATGAAAACAAGATTGACGGTGTTTTAAGTATTACGTCCATAAGTACAAGTATTCCAGTGGTAGAGGTACTCGCGAGGTCGGCGGCAGCAGAAAAGTTTCTCGCGGAGTTGGCGTTTTTTTCGGCAGCGGCTTTGCGACGTTCCCGAAACCGTCTCGCTCGCTCGGCGCCGGACATTGGGGTACCTGTGCGTGGCCCATAGCCCCCTCTTTGTAACGATAGCCGTGATTTATATTTCTGGCTGGCTCTTGCACGAGCTGAGGCCGACATAGCAAATGTTTATATATTTATTATCACTTTTTGGTTATTTTAACGTTTGAATCCCCAACCGGTCCTATGAGACCGCGCTGTTATTGTTTTACTATTGTGTCTCGTTTCGCGGGTATCTGAGTAATTAAATATAAATACTGTCCAAATTACACAAATTTTTGTATAAATCAATCAGTTTAAATAAACTTGACAAACACACGAAAGAATCACCGCGCTATAAAGTCGGAGTCACGAGTAACACTGAATAGAAACAAGCGAGAGCGCCGGTTTCGCAAAGTTAACGCGGTATCCCTCCCCCGCCGCCCCGCTCGACCCCTACACGAATTGAATGTCAAAACAGCGAGCTGACTATATAAGTGAAATATTCACACCACATTTTTGTTTCTAAGACTAATAGTTTTTTAATTATTAAGGTACGATGATATAGACCTTTTCGTTACGGTCAACTTTTTAAACCTGGTACCCGTATGTTTCGGCGCAATTTTAAAGACGTTTCACGTCAAAAAAATAAAGATACACAAGTGAATCGCAGATGATTTACAACATGTAACATAATAACGCACATCCTCTTAGGGGGTCATTGTACTCACCATTATGAACAATTTTTACTATGGGACCAAACCTAAAACCGGGAAAAAATAATCAGCTGTTCCCTACATTTTGACGAAATAAGTGATCATAAATGTAGAGAATAGCTGTTACGTTTGATTACAAAAACAAAATATCGTATTTTTACTGAATATTTTTGTTACTGTAATTTTATTTGTCGTTTCGGATACGTTTGGAGGTATTTTATCAGCGCTTGGTTCGGGTAAGTCGATTTTTGAAATCGGATATTCTAGTATTTCTAGTTTCTGAAGTTTATTTGAATCGATTTGTTTTAAAAAATCGGATTTTAATTCGTTTTTATATAGCGGACGCATGCCTAAACAATTGTCAAACGGGATATCTCCACGTAACGTGTGCGTGCGTTTCCTTCGTTTTCATCGTAATTATTTCAAATAATATTATTTCTGCGGCGATGAATATATAGAAAAATTGCCACATAAAAGTACTACATTATTTAGGCGTTAGATATATAAATTTAGCCAGGTATGTGGTTAAATACAGTATTTCATTTCGTGTTACTTTTTGGATTTGCATTAACACCGGTCTTTGTTAGTGATAGCTTATTTTTAGCACTAAAATAACTATTTGTGTTGCAGAATGAAGACTCTGGGGCTTCTTCTGGTTGCTACTTTGGCACTAAATGGCAGTTTTGCCGTGGACAGGAACAATTTTAAGACTTGTGATCAATCGGGTTTCTGCAAGAGATTGCGTGGTTTCAAGCCCGAAAAATCACAATATTCGCTTAATTTAGATACTGTATTGGTTCACGGTAATGTTCTGTCAGCCGAAGTCAACACTGTGGACACATCAACATCCCAGAGAACCGTTTTGGTGAGTAGAAGCTTCAATTATTATTTATGTCTGATATACCCACGAATGCATTGGTGATTGGGCGACTGCCAAGTTATTTTTGTAATAAACTTTTTAGATGCAGTTAACTACTCTTTAGGAACGCTATTTGCCTAAATCAAGAATTTGATGCAAAGTAATTATTTTATAGTGGTTCAAAAATTCTTGAGTAGCAAGTTGAAAGAAGTTTTGTCTTATTAGGTTCTGAACTCATAAAATTGTCATACCAAGCAGGTTTATAAGAGAAAACGCTTGAAAAAAGTGCTCAAGGGGTTAATAATAGATGAAAATGCTAAACTAAGTAGTAGTTGTTAGAAAAGATCAAGTCCACATCCTACTGAAAGTGGACTGGATCCTTCTCGCTTAGCTATGTCCAATTAATACAGTGAAAAAAATTCCTTTTTGTTTTACTGAAGAATTTTTATAGCCTTTTTTTATGAGGTAAAACAAATGTGTTTGTGCTGTTGTTCCAATTAACAGTTACAGTATGGCATTAAAAAGTGCCAACAAAGAGGTATATTGAAACTATTTTTGGAACTAAAACATTCTACCACTCTTGATTAATACTATTAACCTATCACATACCCGCGAAACGAGACACAATAGTAAGACAATGACAGCGCGGTCTCATGAGACCGGTCGGGGATTCAAACGTTAACCACTAAAAAAGGCAAAAGCATTTAATTTAACCTATCAATACCAGCGAAACGGGACACAATAGTAAAACAATAACAGCGCAGTCTCATATGACCGGTCGGGGCCTGCATTGGTGCAAAGTGCCTGTATTGGTTTATCTATTTCATGAATATGAAATAGATAAACCAATACAGGCACTTTTGAAAGGTCAAGAAATCAGTCTATCCAGAAAAATGATGCTAATTGCACATACCATAGCCTAGTCTCTAAGGACAAGAATGCGCAAGAATCTACAAATTCTGCATTTCTATTGGCCCCTTGTTTTAATCCCTGAGACTAAATTGACACAAGCAAATGTCAAACTTACAATAATAATGACGCCAATTCTGTTGTGTTGTGACAAGTGTGACAACCCATGTAATGTCAATTTAGTCTCGGAGATTAATTCACGACCGGTCCTATGAGACCGCACTGTTATTGTTTTACTATTGTGTCTTGTTTTGCGGGTATGTGATATGTTAAAAAACAGAACTTCGGTGATAATCTATCACAAGCCCGCGAAACGAGACACAATAGTAAAACAATAACAGCGCAGTCTCATAAGACCGGTCGGGGATTCAAACATTAATTAATTATTGTTTCCTTCACACAGTGGCACTATGCTCTGAGGCTGTCAGCTCTAGTAGACGGCACCTTCAGGGTAGAGATTGATGAAGCGGACCCTCTGTACCCAAGGTACAGGACCCAGTTGGCTCTTAAAGATGAGCCAAAGGCTGATGGGTAAGAAATCTATTTTTATTTTTAAGTGTTAACCGCAGCTTCTTAGGGCCTGTGCATACCACGTTTTTTAAACGTGCCGATGATGCGAGTTTTAGCTATATGCAATAAGCACATCAGTTTTTTTTTTCGATACTGGATCATAGAATAACTTCTCCCGCTCTTGGATTCTGCGGGAGGGCGTGTCAGACTCTTACTGACTATACCCCACCCCGTTCCTTCTTTGCGTCCATTCTGGGGCTACGAGCTTCTCAGAATGAGTTGACAAGTTGACAACCTTTCGGTTTTTTCGTGTTCCCCAGAGGCTTCGGGCCCCTTCAGACATGAGTCAGATGTAACCTCCTTGTCGTCTTCTTACCTTCTGTAGGATATGAGCGCGCCGTCGACGTACGTTTCTAAAACGCGCGTCAACTACCGTTTGAAAAATGTGGTGTGGACAGGCCATTAGTGCTGCCCAGGCATGGGAATTACGTCCAAATGGCTCATTTAATTAATACATAATTACATATGAATAAAAAAAGTAAAGAAAAATTGGTCATAGAGTTGAAAGATGTTGGTTTTATGGTTTTTTCGGGTAGTATTAGATTAAATCTCCCCAAAAACCATTAGAAGTAATTAAGGTTTACGCTCCAAAAATAATATTTATGTTGATGTCACACAAATTTCAATTGGAATTGTATATATTTGACTATAGATAATGAGTTACAGTTAAAGGTATTGTATAATTTTGCAAACAATACCAATTTTGAAAACACACTGACTATTCTAACCTTAACATATTGAATTAATCAAGTATCTATCCTATGTGTACCCAATGTAAATGTTCAAAGTCAAAGTCAAAGTCTTTTTATTTCACATAGGCCTGCATGGGCACTTATAAAACGTTAGAAGCTAGTGCACGGTTCCAATTGGTTGTTTCATATGGAGAAGAATCGGCAAGAAACTCCACCGTTAGGTACTCTTTTAAAAAAACTGTTGGGTTTACAATACTTCCATATTACAACACAAACACATATGCGAGGACAGTGTAGACCAGTCATTAATGTACCCAAAAGCCTTCGATCAACAATGTACTAGATTACCGATCACTGCTTCAAAAACGGCCCGAAAAATACCATGTAAGCATGGTATTTTTAACAATTGAAGTTCGAGTTATCCAAGTGTAGCCAACATTAACAAGCGAAAATGGCGTAGGTACTGCGCGTTCAAACATTGCTCAAATAACCAGCGCAAAACTCAAATTTCAGAAGGAATATCGTTTTTTCGGTAAGTTTATACATATATTTGCTTATTTTCATAATAAAAGTATAACATAAATTGTGAAATATCAATGATTTTATTTATTTTGGTTTGCTGAACCAATGTTTGACACAACGCGCCAACATTTTTGTCAAACGTTGGTCGCTTGAGAATACGGAATGAATGGAGTAAAATATTTTTTTTGCTACTTATTTTTATTTTTCCTTGTAGATTTCCTACTGATCCATTTCGCTGTGCAGAATGGATATCCATTGTTGCACAGGAAAGAGGAGAAGAATTTTACAAGCCTTTTAAAACTTCCGCTATATGTTCTATTCATTTTCACCACTTTGACATAAAAAAAAACTTGAAAAGGCTTAGATTACTAAAAACAGCCGTTCCCAAGTTACAGGTAAATAACTATATTTACTTTCTTAGTAGAGATTTTGTTAAGGGATTTATAGGTACTTAGTTAACATTATTCAAATGTTTTTTTTTTCTTTTTTCAATCATATACTATTTCTACATATTACTTTTGCACTTACGTGACTCGTTTGTTACTGTAAACTTTTAACGAAAACAACTTCCACTAATAAAATAAGTCTAAACGTATCTACCTACTATACTAATAAGTCAGTAACTTATTATTATCTTATTATAGTACGTCTAATTGTTCTAATTAAACAATAATCCCAACTGTAGACAATTTAAAGCTAATATAAAGCTAGGCAGGTGATGAAACCAATTTCTTTGTTTATATTGTAATATGTAAATATTGTACACGCATTATTTAAAAAAAAACCGTGGAGTTTTTTGCCGGTTCTTCTCCGCAGGAAACGACTAATTGGAATCGTCCACTAGCTTCTGACGTTTTATAAGTGCCCATGTAGGCCTATGTGAAATAAACACCATTTAGATTTTTGATTTGATTAAAAAAAATATATAAATATACTAAAACCACTTATTGTTTAAATCGGTCTTTGAAGTTTGCAACTTAAATAAAAAAAAGTACTTTCCATAGAAATATAATAATTTCGCAACTCCATGCTGACTTTGTTCAAGTTTTAAAATTTGATATCTGTCTAGTAAAGAAGTAGAATAAGCACCAGTGTAATCATTTTATTTTAAACCTTGTTGCTAACTAATTAGATTTAATTTTTGAATAAATGTATTTGACCTCATTTAAAAGTGAGTTTTGAATTTGGAATGTCCGTTTTTTCATTTATTGATTTTACCTACTATCTAAGACAGAAGGTATTAAATACAAATATAATTCAAACTACATTAAAGTTTATGATTGTAGTGTATTTTGATCTTAAGGTTTATAATTACTTGAAGTTATTAAATCTTTTAAACTTTTTTCTCAAATAAATATTTTATTTTACGTATAACGTTTTGTGCCACTTATGTGACATGATTTTGCTCTCAATCCTTCATCTAGTACATTGTTGATCGAAGCCAAAAGCATAATAAAAATAAAATTAATCAAAAACTGGGTTGAAATAGGTAATAATTAAAATCCATGGTCTACAGTGTTCTCTCATTCACACTATAAGAGAGAGGCTATACAAATATAACAAAAAAATGTTACCGGCCGAACCCGATATTAGGATGAACTAGTTTCCCCTAGGGCAAACAAGTTCTCCCTACACGCGCGAAGCTCTGCAGGGCTCCTATTTCTGGATAGTTATAAAAAAAATAACCACAAAGGCTAAGGCGGGAGCTCCGTTCCGCTTAGCGTTGCCAGGGGTCCGGATAAAGCCGGACACGGTCAGGCTTTTTGGTTGTGTGTCCGGCCAAATTAGTCTAGAGTACGGCCTGTCCGGCTTCTGTTAGGCTTTTTAAATTTGACCATTTTTATAGTCTTATGTGTTTTTTCAATTGCGAGCGTTTGCAGACCAGCAATGACTTGTTATTTCATTAGAATGTAAAAAATAAAATTTCCGAAAGGCTTTTAAAAAAAATATGTCGGCCTTTAAAGGCTTTTAAAAAACTAACTGTTATATCGTGGGTTCGGACTAGGTCAAACTAGTTGATCCTAAAATCGGCTTTGGCAACATAAGTACGACTAATTCCATTGATTTTGATAAGCCTGCTTGAAACTTGTCGAGGCTTATCAAAGCAAATATTTCAATTAGTTATACTTATGCCTAAATGAATTTGGTTTATTGATCGCGACGATAGGTGGAGCAAAATTAAAGTTGTAGTAGACTGTGTATAACATGGTGTTAGGCCCCGCGCTTACGGCGACTTAGCGATGTTGTCGCGCGTTCGCATCGATGCGGTCGCTAGCTGTTTACCCTCGCCCTCACCACGATTTTCAGTCGCGATCTTAACGCGATATTGTCGCGCTTCTGTCGCGATGCAAACGCAATTCAGTAACGGCATAAAAATGTCATTTTTGTTTGTAGAAGCTCTCATTCATGCTCACTGACGTACGACTTGGTCGCACGTTTTAAACGATACAGTCGCGATGGTGTAGCGCGCAAATAGCGCGTTAGCATCGTTACTGTAGCGCGTTGCAAATGCGACTAACGCACGTTTACGTTTTCAAAGGAAAATACCTGACATAAACCGTCTGAGTGGTGTCAACTGGTCACCCTCATTATAAAAACTTTTCCTTTACGCTGCCCGCCCACGACAGACTTTTTGTAGGTCCGATAATCGTCATACATTATAATCCTATAGTATATTCTGACCGACTTTTTGTAGGCCGTGTGCGTTGCACTATTGCTATCAATATTTTTCACCTACAAAAAATCGTTCACCGATTGTCGGTCGTGGGCGGGCAGCGTTACCCTACCAACACACAGAAAAACTAACAAACAATCTCTCCACAGCCTCAAGCTCCTCTCCAACGAGAACGGCAAGCTCACCCTAGCCAACACTCAAGGTCACAAGGTCATCATCACAGCGGAGCCCCTACTCCTGGAGTTCGTGAACGCGGCCGGTGAAGTGGCGGTGGTGCTCAACGACAACGGACAGCTGGTCGTGGAGCCGCTCAGGGTCAAGAAGGAAAGGATCGATGATGAGGATGGGAATCTGGTGGAAGTCGTGAGTGGGCTTTTTGTGGTTGTTTGTTTTTGCTTTGGAGGGTGGTTTTGCATGATTGTTTGGCCTCTTGTAGGTACTTGGTACGTTTTGTTCCCCAGTCATCCATATAACATTGACAACTGTGCTTACACACGGCGAAAAAACGTTTCGCCGTGTGTGGTTACGGTTAATAAAAACGTACCGTGTACAAGAGGCCTTAGATTGCGATAAAACACTGATGGAACACGGTGGTGGTTCCATGATGTAGCGCCGCCGTGTATGTCAACAAGCTCCCCCAGTGATCCATACAACATTGACATCCGTGCCTGCACATGGCAAATTAACCTTGTCTACACACGGCGAAAAAACGTGCTGCGTACACGTGGCTTAACTTTTTGAAAGAGAACGGGCCATGGTAGTCTGCAAAATTCAAGTTTTCTAAAGTTTTTATGCAATTCGCAGCTCAGTATCGGATAGCTTAGGGGCCTAGCAGGGTCGAAGCCTAATAGGGCCATGGGTTGTGCGAAAGAGAACCCTAGAACAAAAAATAAAGCAAACCCTGGTGCAAAGAAGGAAAATAGGAGTTTAGGTTAGTTTTTAGTTAGTCACTAAAAGTCTGACATGCCTTCTCGCTCCACCTAAGGCCAGGCGCGCACTAGCGGCCAGGCCGCAGGCGGCCAGGTGAAACAAATGAAACCGCCAGAGCGCGCGCTTCTGTCCGCACGCGGCCAGCAGCCACAGGTGCGCGCGCTCTATGGCGGTTGCATACTAATGTATGTATCTCGATGGCCGCCGCGTCCTGGCCGCTGGCCGCTGGCCGCTAGTGCGCTATGGGGCTAAGAGTGGCAGAAGTCACTGGATGATTACCCAAATAAAAAAAAATCGGCTTAGAGGCTCAAGATAAAATCATCAGTTTTGTTTTTTAAATTACACATTTTAGCTCTTCTTAAAGTTAGAGAGGTATGTCAGAGGTTTTAATATGCACAATTGTGTAAATACATACATGATATTACCGCAAATGTATTTATTTTATCTTTACTCCTTGACAATGAACTGCAAATTGCAAAAAAACTTACGAAATTCTTTGAAAAATGTTTCCTGGAGCATTTAGCTTAAGAGGGTTTATGTGACGAAGTTTTACGGGATTAAACCCCGAGCGAAGCAAGGGTACCTACTAAATGTTAACTCTCGAGCATAGGAGTCAAGCTAAGTATTCTGAGCGTGGCGAAGGAATCAAGCTAGCCCAAGACGAAGGGAACCTTATCCTCGAGGAGAGTACTCTATTTTACACATCTACTGTGAGAAAATCTTGAAAATTAATTTCCAATAAGAATTACAATTTATAACGTGCAGTAACAGTTTTAGCTAAAATAATTCAGAAATTACGATATAAAAGAAATATTTGAAAATTGCAAGGTACCTAATCGGAAACTTATAGTTACTTACATAGGTACACGGAGTACAAACAACTTGAAACGACATTTACTAAAGTGATTTTTATGGAAAACAGACAAACAATAAAAACAGAAAAAAGTATGGAATTTATTTTTGCAATATCGATATAATTATATACTTACTTATGCCAAAAATATTCGAGATTTCATGGGGAAAACTAAGAGGAAACTCTTTTATAATGAGTGTTATCAGTAGACAATGGTTGAGTTAAAACAAAATTATCAAAATGGCATTTGCGTTAATATTTTCAAAATGACCAGTACCTACAGGTATTTAAATATACTACTAGCTCGGGAACTATTAGGAAAATAAGAGACGCGTGGTGATTAGTTCATGGGCAATTGATCTTAATTAATTTTGACCTGTGTATTTTATTCCTCAAGTATTGTATTCGTCAATGGAGCGCAATTTTTAGGTTCTAAATTATGGTTCGAGTTCAAAACAGTATACTGCACTCCAAGTAAAAAGAATGTAAAGTTTCATCAAAATCTATTCACTATTTTTGCATGAAAGAACATAAAACATTCGTCTATCCACCCGCCTATCCATTTGTCCATCTATTCATCCACCCGACCAAACCATTCTTCCATCAATCCATCCGCCCATCTATCCTGATAAATGTGATCTAAAAATAGTAGCTGGATTAAGCTAATTTGTGAACAGCGTTTAGCTCAAATTGTAATGTTTTATGTACTTAGAGTATGTAATAACAGGTGAAAGTGTATGTTGAATGTCGTTTCCGTTTCTGTGTGTACGGCTTGGGTTACATGGCACGGCCTGTGTCGATAAAATAGTATCGTTGCAAGATGACACCTACTACGTACTAGAAAAGCAAAGTTGTGAATTAGTATCAATTTTTTTCTACTCGTTGAATAATACGGATTAAAAAATAATGCATGTATTGGATATGAGAATTTTGAGGTGATGTAGAATGTTTTTAAATAACCAAAAATGTGGTGGTTAGTGCTAGCGTGATGTTATATAATTTGTAGCCTTATATTGTTATAGCTCGATAAACGGGCTCCAAAATTGAAATATTTTTTCAATTCGAACTAGAAGGTATATACGATACTAGTTGAATCATTATTTGATTAGGCATGCCCATTTAAACCAATGTTGGGCTGTGAAAGATGGATGAAAAAAGATTCTATGTAGCGGAGATAAGAATGTTGAGATGGATTTGCGGTGTGACAAGAATGGATAAAGTGAGAAATGAGTATATTAGAGGAAGTTTGAAAGCGGCGCCAGTAACAGAAAAGTTGAAAGGCAATCGTTTGTCTTGGTACGGTCATTTGAAGAGGAGGGATGAAACGCATACTAAAAGAGTTCTGAATTTAGATGTAGATGGATGGAGAGGGAGCGGGAGTTAGTGATAGTGTGACGGACGACAGGACAGAATGGTAGAAGTAAACGTGTTGCGCCGACCTCGACCCCAAGTAATATGGGATAAGGGCAGGAAGAAGAAGATTTGATTAGGCTTGACGGTTCAAGTACCGTACTTCAAAGTCGCTTCGTCAAAACCGTCTGACAAATGTACATATTCGATTATTATTCTTCAGAACAATTTTTCCATTCGTAGATCCATTTCAATATAATTCATGCGTACAAGATTGGCCGCATCACCGCCACGCGCAAATTGACGGATGCCAATGATCTCTTCTTATCTGAATCCGTGGCTGATAAACGTTTTATACTTGTCTATAGCATTTCTGATATTGTAGAATCACTTTGTTGTCCGTCTAGTCTGTCTGTCAAGACCCTTTATCTTGGGGATGATCGGAGGTATCGAGTTGAAATTAAAACCATAATTAGTGTGGTCCCTTAAAATCTAAAAATAAAACTATTAAGTTAACGAAAAATAGATACCGCGTATATTTTGACATTCTCAAGAGATTTAAAATTCATAGGGCAAATTATAAGAAAAAATCTGAAAACTGAAAATCTGTACTAACAACACAAAAAAAGAGTTGCGTTTTGGAAACATCTTCGAGACTCGATTCGGGAATTCAACTACATATTTTCATACGGAACGCACGGTGCGCGAGTCCGACTCGCACTAGCCGGGTTTTTCTAAGTACTTTGCTGATTTCCGCGTAATTTTAATAGTCATGTCTTTCGTAGTTCTTGAACATGCCAGCTATCCTTGGCTTTCATCCCAGTGTTATCGGATTACGGTCCCTTGACAGTTATAATAGACTAACGACCCGCCTGAGCTTCGCAATAGTATTAGAAATTATCGACTTGTAGGTATCTACTAAATATGCATGTATTGTATTGTACACCTAAACTTGCGTGAGTCGTCGACGATGCGTTGTATTTCACACGCACCTCAATGAGATGTCAGCAGACCGTAGGGGCCCACTGGGCCGAAGCCTACTGGACCCATGGGTTGAGTCCCGAAAGGGAAATCCGGGGTCCTGGCGCACAAAGGATAAATTAGTAACATAGGTGTGCTTTTAGCCAGTTAAATTCAGACACGCCCTCCCGCTCTAGGCCAGAGCAGGAGAAGTCATTGGATGATTTCCCACCTTAAAAAAAACTCAATGTATTTTTCCAAGGTTGGTTTATCAATGTAACTTTGGAATTGATGGCTGTGGGGCATGAGGACGTTCTTTCCCTAATGCGTGCGGTCGCCTCTTTCGTTTGCATCACTGCTTCACAGAAGGATCAACCGCCGAATACGTTGTGGTATAAAAGTATCTAATAATTTTCCCACTCTAGGTAGGCAGGTAGGCACCCAGTTGCTCTCTGCAAGCCAGGATCACGATACCTCTTCCGTACATACCCACAGCCCCAGAAAACTCATGCTGACAAGCAGAATTTTAAATATAACTATACCTTATCATAGTATTGACCGGCTTACCTACATACTTCAGTTGGTCATGTCATTGATCTTGACTCAATCACTAATACGTGACTGATAGCAGATTGCGTTGTTTATTAATATTTATCATCTCTATCTGTGTTTGTCTTCACATCTCGTCGAGTGGTCTGTTGAAATACTAGAGATTTAGATTCCGCCAAAATTTACTATTATCAGTCTATTTTTAATGGACACTTGAGGTCGTAGAACGAAAAAGGCAATTAATACAACTGTGGTGTTAGCCAGTTAAAAACTGACTGCCCTCTCGCTCCACCCAGAGTGGTAAAGTTTTTTTTTATTGCTTTCCAGTAAATCTGACTCCAGTCTTGCCATGAAGTACCGTGTTACCCCAGTTAATGGGTTGTGGAGGTCTGGTAGGCAGCCGCTCCTCGTATAATACTGGTATTCAGCTAAATCCGGCTTGACTGGAAGCCGACCCCAATATAGTTGGGAAAAAGGCTAGGTAGATGATGATGAGTTTTGACCGGCTCACCTACATACTTGTGTTGGTCATGTCATTGATCTTGACTCGATCACCAATACGTGACTGATAGCAGATCGCTTTGTTTATTAATATTTATCATCTCTATCTGTGTTTGTCTTCACATCTCGTCGAGTGATCTGTTGACATACTAGGGATTTAGATTCCGCCAAAATTGATAGTTATCTGGTCTATTTTTAATGGTTGCTTGTGGTCGTAGAATGAAAAAGGCAAATGAATATAACAGTGGTTTTAGTCAATTCAAATCTGATCCACTCTCTTGCTCCACGCAGACTAGGAGAAGTTAATTTTATGACCCCAATGTAATTTTCCAAACTAATATCTCAGGAACTATTAGTTGGAATTGAAAAAATATTTTTATGACAGGTAGCCCATAATTATATCAAAAAAGGCTATAAGCTATATAAAATAAACTATGGACGTGGGATTTCATTGGGACAGCGAGTAATGTATATTTAGGCTTTAGAGTGTTTTTGTCTACCAAAATTGAGTTCACACAGAAAATATACCTCCAGACACTAATCTATATTATATACCTTATCATGGTATTGATCAGTCTTGCCATGAAGTACCGTGTTACCCCAGTTAATGGGTTGTGGAGGTCTGGTAGGCAGCCGCTCCTCGTGAAATACTGGTATTCAGCTAAATCCGGCTTGACTGGAAGCCGACCCCAATATAGTTGGGAAAAAGGCTAGGCAGATGGTGATCATAGTATTGACCGGCTTACCTACATACTTGGGTTGGTCATGTCATTGATCTTGACTCAATCACCAATACGTGACTGATAGCAGATCGCTTTGTTTATTAATATTTATCATCTCTATCTGTGTTTGTCTTCACATCTCGTCGAGTGATCTGTTGACATACTAGAGATTTAGATTCCGTCGAAATTTAGTGTTATCTTGTCTATTTTTAATGGACACTTGAGGTCGTAGAACGAAAAAGGCAAATGAATATTACTGTGGTTTTAGCCAGTTAAAGTCTGAACCGCTCTCTTGGTCCACCTAGAGTGGAAGAAGTTATTTTGATTATTTTATGACCCCAATGTAATTTTCCAAACTAATATCTCAGGAACTACTAGTTGGAATTGAAAAATTATTTTTATGACAGATAGCCCATATATCAAAGAAGGTTATAAGCTATATAAAATAAACTCAGGACGTAGATGCGTATATGGAATTTATACCTTCACACAACGCTCCATAGTGTTGAGTTCGTATATACATTAAAATTGTATATCGCTCGTATTAAAGTTTCAAAGTATACCCGACTACAACATTTTTTTGGGGTATACTTTCAAGAAGGACACTTTATTTTGCTACATTATAATCTATACCCGTTTAATTAAGTGCCTTTCAATGAACTCAGAGACAGAAAAAGGGATATAGTTATTTTTATATGGCATGTATTTAAATCGATATCTGTATATTCCCTTTTTTCGAACGAAATATTACAAAGTTAAATAAAAAATACTGACACACAAATTATTCACGCTACACAAATCAAATTAAATATACTGTTTAATTTGCAGAACTGTTTTACCGAACGATAACAATTATTGAAATAGTATATCTAAAATTTTCTTTGTTCAACAAACATTCTAAAACCATTTTTAAGGAAAACCATCACCTAATTTAATTTTAGGAACGTATTCTAAAAACAATTTGAGAAGTAGCGCTCGCCGGCCGCTGTCGCGGCACCGCTCGCTTCGCTCGCTCGGCTCGCGCGCGTTTGGTCACAGTTCTAACCTAACCTAACCTATTTCACCCACTGCAAAATGTTACAGTGCAAGTTAGTATTTTTGATAAACAATTCATATTTTTAACATAGTGTGCTGATAAATTATACAGGAGCATTTAAAAATATCCCTTGAACATATTGCTGAAATGAGGTTTAGCAGCCAGCGATAGCTGCGTTACGTTCGGGTATATTTTAAATTAATCGCGCGCGGTTTTTCCAAATTGAAAATATACCCCAAGTCAACACGTCCTAAATGTTACGTAAAGGTAGGTTTTATAAGAAGAATTTTCGCTTTCTGGATTTGAAAATATACCCGACGACAACACGGCCTGTGACGTCACAAGCGTTGAGTGAAGGTATAAATTCCATATACGCGACGTAGATCCCATTGGGACAGCGAGTAATGTATGTATATTTACAAGTCGGAAGCTTTTCTATTAAATTTGCCACTGTTCATGTAAATTGAGAGTTTTTCTTTCTTTCTTTCTATTTAGGCTTTAGAATGTTTTTGTGTACCAAAATTGAGTTCACACAGAAAATATACCTCCAGGCACTAGTCTTTATTATATAACTTATCATGGTATTGACCAGTCTTGCCATGAAGTACCGTGTTACCCCAGTTAATGGGTTTTGGAGGTCTGGTAGGCAGCCGCTCCTCGTATAATACTGGTATTTAGCTAAATCCGGCGTTACTGGAAGCCGACCCCAATATATGAAGTTGGGAAAAGGCTAGGCAGATGATGATCATAGTTTTGACCGGCTCACCTACATACTTGTGTTGGTCATGTCATTGATCTTGACTCAATCACTAATACGTGACTGATAGCAGATTGCGTTGTTTATTAATATTTATCATCTCTATCTGTGTTTGTCTTCACATCTCGTCGAGTGATCTGTTGACATACTAGAGATTTAGATTCCGCCAAAATTGACTGTTATCTTGTCTATTTTTGAAGAGGTGTTTTCTAGTAAACATGTGTGTTCTATGAGAGGCACGTGCTTTGTCTAAATCATTTGTTTGTAGGCATCTTGTCAAATAGATACATATCTTACAGACTAATATTTAAGAAGTAAATACAATTGATTGTTAGTACCTAAATAAGACTTGTGACTATGTTAGTAACACTTCACAAGTATACATTTGCTTTATAAAGGAAAAGGAGAGGGGGGCCTAAGAAAAGATAGATGGATTGTATGAGTGATATGAAAGAAAAGGTAGTCAGTGATAGCCTGACGGGTGACAGGATAGAATAGAAGATGAAACCGGATGAAAATGATAATGATATTTCTTTAGGATTTCCTTATGGTACATTTTTCTACCGAATCCTTGTAACTAAGGTTTTGTTCAAAATTAAAATAGAAAGTCATCTGCTCGATTTCGAACACTTATTATTAGTTCGGAAACCGATCTCCTATAACCGCAGAGTTTGCGAACAGTAAAATATTAAATACGGAAGTTTTAAATAAGTTTTCATTGAAAATTTATTTAATTTTCATCTAAGGTGTATTGTATACGCATACCAAAGTTCAGCTCAGTCGGTTAGGAGTTACTGGTTTGAAGTTCATTTGCAAGATTTGCCCTAACCTAGAATATAAAAAGGCCCTAGAATACAATATAAAATAGCCCCTAGAATACAAAAAGGCAAGTGAAGGACATGGGGGGATTTAGTCAGTAAAGTAAAGTAAAGTAAAGTAAAAATTTATTTGTTTAAACATGGTGTACATGATACCTTGCATGCAGTATAATTGTTGAATATAATTAAGTTCTAGCATGTTCGGTCATAGAATCTGAACGGGAGTAGTGGTACATTAGTTAGTACATACAAACATTACAAATTAAATAAAAGTTTGTAAAAACTGTTCAAGTTTTAGTCTGGTTTGGTTGCCAAAAAATATAGACACTATGATTCAGACTTGGAAAATTAAACGAATGATTTTAGGCTGTTCAGTTTAAAATTTTCTGGACTTTAAGCTATGATTCATAGTTAGTAGTTACGAATGTATATTTTGAGAAGCACAAGTAGAGGAACGCATAGTCAAGTTGGTATAAAGATATCGAAGGTAGATATGAATGTGGTGACTCTGTTCGCTCATCGAGTGATTCCAAGGAAGATGGTGGCATGGCACAGTGCACAGTGATCACGTTCTGCCGTGCACAGTGAGGCCCAAAGTTTTGTCGTTTGAGGCATGCTAAGCCATGGTCTCGCCTGTCATTTGTAGGGCTTTGTAAGTAATCACGGGTAGTCAGAAGCCAGGAAATCTGACGCTAGTCTTGCCTTACCGCGTAACTGGTTTGTGGAGGGATATGCAGTCAGTATTTTTATCGATTTTAATATTGTAGTACGAAACCCTTCGTGAGCAAGCCCGACTCGTACTAACACAATTTTTTTATTACTTTTTTTTAAATTTATTAGTATCCGTCATCAACCGTAGTGATCTATTAGAATAACCTTATTTCCGACTTGTACTTAAAAAAAACGCTAGTATACGAGTATCATAGTTAAACATAGAATCAATGACCAGGTCACTTAGAGTTTCCTTAATGACAAAAGAACTCGTAAAATACCTGATAATGAAGTTTTAATGAACGCTCATTACGTCATGTGTTTAATCCGTCTTTGTTTACTAACGTAGTCGGACATCAATCTATGTATATTTGTACAAAGACTAGCTGACCTAGCAAACGTTGTTTTGCCATATTAATTGTAGAAGAAGAAGAAGGGATTGAAGGGTTTTTTATGGTAGATGGTAGGAGAATCATCAAAATGACTTCTCCCACTCTTGGGCGGAGCGGGAGGGTGTGCCAGACTCTTACTGACTAAACCCCTACCCCGTTCCTTCGTTGCCTTCGATCTGGGGGACACGGTAGACACCGTTCGGATTTCCCAAGTTCCCCAGAGGGGAACCCTTCAAACCCTCTGTTGGGGCCCGGCAGGGCCGAACCCCAACAGAGGGTTTGAAGGGTGGAAATCATCTAATGCCTTCTTCCGCTTTTGGGTAGAACGGGAGGTCGAAGGGTTAGACTTTTACTTAAATTCTAGTCAATATGCTCGTTCATTTTCGTATTCTTCCACATGGCCCTAGCAGGCATCGGCCCTCAGGAGCCCTACGGTTTGCTAAAATGTCTTTGAGGCGCACGGGGAACAATACGTGCCGTTGATTTCGACAGTTTACGTCCTATTCTCAGACATAAAATTTCATAAGATTCGGTCGAGCCATTTCGGAGGAGCTTTGTTACAAACACTGTTTTGTAGGCAAAAGACGACTTTTATAAGACTAGTGATTGTAGTGATCTGCCCCGGCTTCGCACGGGTGCAAATTAATACACAAACCTTCCTCGTCTCTTCCTCTTTTAATTAGTGAAAATCGCATCAAAATCCTTTGTGTGGTTTAGGAGGAATTAGCAGAGAACACTCCGACGCAGATATCAACTGGTTTTATGAAGGAAACCTGTGTTTACCTTTTTCGATTGAGCTCTCAATGGTTTCTATTTATATCTTGGAAACCTGTTTTGTTTTAGTTGTGGTTTTGCGGTTATTCGTCCATTGCAGCTCTGGGTAAATGACATTCACTGTATTGTTTACAACAACATTTCGATGTTGTAAGGCTTTTTTTGTATAAACAATTAGGTAAACGCTACAATTATTGGCCTCTGTATTATTATTGTTGCCATTTCAACTTTGACAACCTAAAATAGCCTACGAGAATAGTAGATTCAAAACTACTTCCTGATTAAGCAGTTTTGAATCTACTATTCTGGTAGGCTAAAGTCGAAATGACCAATAACTGTAGCATTGCCTCAAAAACATTCTTTTTAGCAAGCAACTTCTTGAAGTACTGACCCTATTTAAAAAAAAAAAAAATTTCGAGTTATTTGTTGGCTAAACAAATACCGAATTATCAAAAAATATCTGATACCGCCATTTTACCCATAGATTTACTCGTAAGCTTTTACATTATTTTTTTAAGTACTTTTTTTGGTGTACAACAAAGTTTATTCTATTCTAAATCGTATAGTGCAAGATAACTTCTTTCACCCAGAACTTGTCAGACAGTTTAGGCTTTGTTCCATAGCCTAACAGTCTCCACACGTTTCTTAGTCACAGACTTCGGCTTGTGTAGATGACGGCGTTCGATAAACTATGAGTTTAATAGATAACTTCTTTCACATTGGACTGCACCCCTCGATTTAATATTGTTCAGACTAAAAGTCTTCTTCACACGTTTTGTACCTAGTCATGATGGTAAGCAGTGACACAATCGATGATAGTGAGGTGCACTTGGTCATTAAGAGCCCGTTCACTGTAGCTTTGAAGCCACCCAAATTATAAAAAAGTTTTCTAAAAAAGGTTTTTTTTTGTGTTATTTATTGGCAAGCCAAGTATCAAATTATTGAAAAAAAGTAACAAAAACTTTATTCACATCGGACTGGATACGTCAATTTAGTCTTTGTTCCATAGCCTAACAGTCTTCTCCACACACGTCTTAGTCACAGACTTAAGCTTGTGTAGATGACGGCGTTCGATAAACTATGAGTTTAATAGCTTACGTGAGGTCAATCCACTTGTATCGCGTTTGTTATGATTATACGTTATGTGCAAGTAATGAGGTATTAGGTCGCCGTTTGTTTACTTTATAGGTAGTCATTACTTAGTTATAGGATAACCAAATGCGGTTTGATGCCTTTTAATATAGATTAGTAGGTAATGGATAGGTATATGTATAGACAGAAAGGTATAGCATTCTTTATTTTACACCAAAAAAAATACAGTAGGAGCTCAAAATTAATCGGATGTAACAATAGGCGATCTAATCGCTAAAAGCGATCCCTATGCTCGCTAGGGCCGCGGGGATTCCGAAAATGAGTCTTAGGCCGCTATCCCACTGGCGTTTTACGAGCGTCGGCGTCACTCGAACGTCTGCGCAGCGTCAACGTTGCGTAGACGCGACGTTGACGTCGCGTTTGTATGTGACAAGCATTGACGTCCGCTGAACGCGATATCAACGTCGCGTTTGCGCAGCCTGTATTACTTCAGTGGCCCTCGTTCTGTGATCATATTGATTGCCTTTTTTCCACGAGTTGACGTAGAAACTATTACATTTCCCTTCTATAATCATACATTCATCTTTAACAGGTCAAACCCCAAGCATTTACGTTCATAGTGTATCGTATCGTGTCAATGTTTGTTCTTAGTACTGTTAATATTATGTATTACTTTTGATCAAAATATACATCCCGCCGCCATATTTAATATCATTCTTTGTCATAAACAGCAGGAGGAAGAAGGCACGTGGGGCGAGAACTTCAAGTCGCACCACGACAGCAAGCCGCGAGGCAATGAAGCCGTCTCTCTCGACTTCAGCTTCCCCGAGGCTGATAATGTATATGGTAAGTTTGTGGCGCCTTTGTTGTGTCATAAACAGCAGGAGGAAGAAGGCACGTGGGGCGAGAACTTCAAGTCGCACCACGACAGCAAGCCGCGAGGCAATGAAGCCGTCTCTCTCGACTTCAGCTTCCCCGAGGCTGATAATGTATATGGTAAGTTTGTGGCGCCTTTGTTGTGTCATAAACAGCAGGAGGAAGAAGGCACGTGGGGCGAGAACTTCAAGTCGCACCACGACAGCAAGCCGCGAGGCAATGAAGCCGTCTCTCTCGACTTCAGCTTCCCTGAAGCTGATAATGTTTATGGTAAGTTGGTGGCGCCTTTATTTTTTGAGAAAATCGGCAATTGGAGATGGTTACTAGGTTTTATTTCCAGGCCAAGTAGTCTTGGGCACGCCTTACTAACGGCGGAAAGTCCCCTCTTTGAAGATTGGCTGGAAAAACGTCCATGATGTCCTTTCTGTCTGTCCACCTCACCTTCCGCATGATGCCAAACTTACCATGTCCGGTGGACTTTCACCGGACATGATAAATTTGGGAGATTCCTGCACGGATTTGTATGGAAGAAGCGTCAGGGTATCACCGTTGTACGTATCACCCTTAGGACACGGTGGAGCATACGGTGCAGTTATGCCCCGCGATCGGCGGCAACCACTATCGCGCCGGGTACCAGGCGGTACATAAAAAATCTAATCTAATTAGCTCATTATGTCCCACTGCTAGGCGTAGGCATGCAGGCCAGTCCCTCCGATAAGAATCAAGTTCATCTCTCCACCTTCGTCTTGGTCTGTCGCGAAGTCGCCTTGAGTTTAATGGGTCTCAAAAAAATCATCATCATTTCAACTGAAGCTTCGCCACAATGAGCGGTCCTGTGCGTCTCGCATCCATCGAATTCCCGCGACCCTCACCAGGTCATCGGTTCACTTTCTGGGAGGCCTTCTAAAAAATCTATTTTACTCAAAATAAACCCTTATTTCTCTTTCCTCCAGGTATCCCTGAGCACACGGACAAGTTCTCTCTCCGCACGACGACATCGGGCGAGCCGTACCGTCTGTTCAACTTGGACGTGTTCGAGTACGAGCTCGACAGTCGCATGGCCATCTATGGCGCTGTGCCCGTCATGTATTCTCATGGGTAAGTCACACACACACAGACAAGTTCTCTCTCCGCACGACGACATCGTACCGTCTGTTCAACTTGGACGTGTTCGAGTACGAGCTCGACAGTCGCATGGCCATCTATGGCGCTGTGCCCGTCATGTATTCTCATGGGTAAGTCACACACACACAGACAAGTTCTCTCTCCGCACGACGACATCGTACCGTCTGTTCAACTTGGACGTGTTCGAGTACGAGCTCGACAGTCGCATGGCCATCTATGGCGCTGTGCCCGTCATGTATTCTCATGGGTAAGTCACACACACACAGACAAGTTCTCTCTCCGCACGACGACATCGTACCGTCTGTTCAACTTGGACGTGTTCGAGTACGAGCTCGACAGTCGCATGGCCATCTATGGCGCTGTGCCCGTCATGTATTCTCATGGGTAAGTCACACACACACAGACAAGTTCTCTCTTCGCACGACGACATCGTACCGTCTGTTCAACTTGGACGTGTTCGAGTACGAGCTCGACAGTCGCATGGCCATCTATGGCGCTGTGCCCGTCATGTATTCTCATGGGTAAGTCACACACACACAGACAAGTTCTCTCTCCGCACGACGACATCGTACCGTCTGTTCAACTTGGACGTGTTCGAGTACGAGCTCGACAGTCGCATGGCCATCTATGGCGCTGTGCCCGTCATGTATTCTCATGGGTAAGTCACACACACACAGACAAGTTCTCTCTCCGCACGACGACATCGTACCGTCTGTTCAACTTGGACGTGTTCGAGTACGAGCTCGACAGTCGCATGGCCATCTATGGCGCTGTGCCCGTTATGTATTCTCATGGGTAAGTCACACACACACAGACAAGTTCTCTCTCCGCACGACGACATCGTACCGTCTGTTCAACTTGGACGTGTTCGAGTACGAGCTCGACAGTCGCATGGCCATCTATGGCGCTGTGCCCGTCATGTATTCTCATGGGTAAGTCACACACACACAGACAAGTTCTCTCTCCGCACGACGACATCGTACCGTCTGTTCAACTTGGACGTGTTCGAGTACGAGCTCGACAGTCGCATGGCCATCTATGGCGCTGTGCCCGTCATGTATTCTCATGGGTAAGTCACACACACACAGACAAGTTCTCTCTCCGCACGACGACATCGTACCGTCTGTTCAACTTGGACGTGTTCGAGTACGAGCTCGACAGTCGCATGGCCATCTATGGCGCTGTGCCCGTCATGTATTCTCATGGGTAAGTCACACACACACAGACAAGTTCTCTCTCCGCACGACGACATCGTACCGTCTGTTCAACTTGGACGTGTTCGAGTACGAGCTCGACAGTCGCATGGCCATCTATGGCGCTGTGCCCGTCATGTATTCTCATGGGTAAGTCACACACACACACACACACTACACACACTCTCACTCACTATTACTAAACACACATACAGTGTGTGTGTGTTTACACACACAGTAAAATAAGTTAGGAATTACTAGGCCTAGGAGCAGGGTTTCCAAGGGTTCATCAAGAAGGCAAAAACTATTTCTACTTGCAAATTGTGTTCTTTATAAGGGTAAGCTGGCTACCCTATCCGCTGGCTACCCTGTCCGGAATTCAAATTGATAAAAAAGTATATTTTATCGAATTAGGCTTACAATCAGCGTTTATTGAACGCAACGATGTCAAAAAAAAAACCCAAAAACAAGTTCGATTCTAAAACCATAAAAGATCTCGTCGTTCCGACGTGCCAAGTTGCTTATAGCCTAACAGCCGAAACCAATAACCTTTCTGTCACATATCGGAGATAGTAAAACAAATGATACAATACAAAAATTATACATGTTTTCTGTTGTTTCATTTGTTTTTCAATCTCCAATATGTGAAAAATAGGTTATTGGTTTCGGCTGTAAGTAGGCACATGTTTGGTTTAAATCTTATGATCCAGTTGAGCATATTTGAGTGCACCTGTTTTTGCGCACATACTTGTGCACTATAATATCTCCTGCGTTCTTGGCTGTTGAGTAGTGTTGAGATGCTCTGATGCGATTGGCCACCGTGATCGATGATTTAGAATCAGGGGCAACTGAAAATGAATCGTAAAAATATCTTACACTAGCTTTAGCCCGCAGCTTCGCCCGCGTACATAAAATATAGCCTGTCACTCAGGAATACAGCAGCTTTCTAATGGTGAAAAAATTTTAGCAATCGGACCAATACTTCCGAAGCCAGTAAATCTGACTCCAGGCTTGCCATGAAGTACAGTGTTACCCCAGTTAATAGGTTGTGGAGGTCTGGTAGGCAGCCGCTCCTCGTAAAATACTGGTATTCATCAAAATCCGGCTTGACTGGAAGCCGACCCCAATATACTTGGGAAAAGGCTAGGCAGATGATGATGACCAATACTTCCACATATTACCTCATACAAACAAAAAAACAAACTTTACCTCTTTATTATATTAGTATAGATTTTCAAAAATCTATGTGCTGTTGTTCTCCATATATTAATCTTTTCATTTTTCCCCTTCTAGTGCAAAACGCAGCGCCGGTATCTTCTGGCACAACTCGGCCGAGACGTGGGTGGACGTGGTCAACTACGCCGACAGCACCGTGGTCTCCTCGCTCGTCAACCTCGTCACCGGCGGACAGAAGCGTCGCGTCGATGCTAGGTATGTTTTTTTACTTTTACCTTTTCTGAAGTTAGAGTCAATGTGTACTTTTTTTTCTGGTAGGGGAATCATCAGAATGACATCTCCCGCTCTTGGGTGGAGCGGGAGGGTGTATCAGACCCTTACTGACTAAACCCCTACCCCGTTCCTTCGTTGCCTTCGATCTGGGGGGGACTCGGTGTCAACCTTTCGGAATACCCATGTGCCCCAGAGGCTTCGGCCCTGCCGGGCCCCTACAGTCAATGTGTACTTTGAACTCATCCGATAAATTGTAGAGTTCATTTTTTCGCTTATCATCAGATGATCAGAGCAGTGATAGCAGTGTAAGAAAGGAGACAAAAACATTTTTTTAGAGTAGCTCCCATATATTAATAATAAACTAAAATAAAAATGTTGAATTTAGCGGCATCTAGGTTACCTTTACTGTGTTCAAACCTGCAGCAGTAATTTTAAAGTACATGCAGTAGAACATGTAATGATGAAATTTTATAAGAACCATGCATACAGATTAGGGTCTGGGATGGTATTTTGAGGATAGAATCACACGGATTTCAGTGGACCTGTCCAGTCGGTGCAAGTATTGAGCGGGAACTACATTAGACCGACGCACACATGGGCGACGCTTGAGTTGTACGTAGAACCGCGTCGCGAAGCGTGGCATGGGTCTAATGTACTTGATAAAAGTCTAGTTTCAATATAAAATGTATGGAGACAAGCACACCCAGATGACGTACGTGGCTCACGTGGGCCCAAATCTACACACATCAAAAGTGTCTAGGGATCAACATATATTTTTGCAATAACTTTTCTCCTGATTGATATTAATTAAAATTTTCTTTAAGGATTCATCAAATAAAGTGTTTTCGTTTGTCACAGTAACGATAAACCAAGTCACCTTTGCATTAATAAAGAAATTTGCCATTTTCCTAATAAAGGGATTTTTGACATTTGAACCACTAACATTAAAGTTCGAAAAAAAGACTGAAATAACAGTTTTCTTTAAAATTTTATTGGGTAACTTAAACAATTAATAATCCGTGTTTCTACCGCGAACACTAACAACACAAGAACATCGGTTTGGCATACTCAAAATGAGTTCATCCAAATCACGCTGTGGAATGGCCGCCCATGTTCGTTGCAACAACAAAAAAAGGTCTTCTTGCGACTGGATACCCTCCATATTCGGCAGAGCTCTTCTCTGTAGCATATCCCATGCATGCTCAATCGGGTTCAAGTCTGGCGACTGAGCAGGCCAGGGCAGGACATTGATGTTAGCTGCGGCGAGAGTCTGTCTTACAACTCTTGCGCTGTGCGGTCGTGCATTATCATGCATTAACTGAAATAAGGGACCGATTCGCACTTGTAGAGGAACGATGACGTCTGATACAATCGTCTCAGCACAAATTTGAGCGTTGAGGTTGCCTCTGATCCAAATCAACTCAGTTCTTCCGCCGATCCAAATACCCGCCCATACCATGATGGTTCCACCACTATAAGGATGGACTTCCTGGCAGGATTTTAATCGCTGTTGGCGTCCAGGGGTTCTCCAGTGTCGTATACGTCTTGTATCCTGTCTCATACCAAAACGAGACTCATCAGAAAAGCACACGAAACGCCATTGTTCTTCTGCCCAATTTCTGTGTTCAAGAGCCCATTGATATCGAATCCTACGATTGTGCATTGCTATAGGTGGTACCCGTAGCGGTCTTCGGGAATGAAGGTTCACTTCATGCAAGCGGTTTCTGACTGTTTGGTCGCTAATTAAGTTCCCTGAAGAGTGATGAAGCCTCACGGCTAACATCATGGCGGTTATTGTTGGAGCTCTTCGAGTTAAGATTTGAATGTATCGGTTTTGTCTCCGTGTGGTGCAGCGATACCGTCCTCCATGGCGCTCAGCCACGGTACCAGTGCTTCGGTAACGTGTCCAAAGTCGACTGATAACACTCTGACTTGTATTCAGAGCTAAAGCCACAGTACGTTGCCGGAACCAGCTTCTATCATTCCCACGGCTCTGAGCATTTCTTCCCTGCTTAAATGACGTCGCCGCTCCATAATAACGTTGGTTTTAATCAGTAGTAGGGAAACAGTAGCACTAATAATGTCTTCAATGCGTTGTATGTTTTTATAGGGAAAATATTGATTCAAATTATGAAATGCACCAAAAAGGATCCATATAAATTTATAAAATCATAAATCCGCATAAAAATGCTTGATCCCTAGACACTTTTGATGTGTGTATTTTAAACTAGCTTTTACCCGCGGCTTCGCTCCCGTCCAATGACTACCCTACATATCCTACGCTACCCCAAGGGCGTCGCCAAGGGGGGGCAGGGGGGGGCAGCTGCCCCCCCCCTAGAGATCAAATGTAGCTAGCCGCAAAGCGACCAAAGTGCGAGCAATTGACTTCCTTAACTATTAATAAATGCAGAAATTATACTTATGCAGCTATATTATAAACTGCGAGAAATTATAAATTTAAGGAAGCTACTGCTGTTGCGGAATAAGTCAGCGAAAGAAACAGCGACACGTGGGGTTGCGATAGTCGTAGACAGGATCCAGTAATTGGGGCTCAAAGTGGCATTGCACAAGTCCGAGGCCATGTGCTTTTATGGCCCTCGGGCCGCGCCACCACCGGGTTCCCAAAGATTGGCAGGAGGGGGGTCCACATCGGCGTCGTACGATGAAATACCTGGGACTCGTTCTCGACAGCCGGTGGACTTTCGAGGAGCATTTTCTGGCTCCCAAACTGGACAGGATTAGGGCTGCTCTGAAGCGGCTCCTACCTAGCCTAGGGGGTCCAGATGTCCCCTGCCGGAGGTTCTACGCGGGGATTGTTCGGTGGCGTCCATGGCCCTTTACGGAGCGCTGGTTTGGGCGCCGTCACTGGGTAAGCGACCGGCGGCCAAACTGAACCCTTGCCAGAGAGTCATGGCCATCCGGATGGTGCGGGGATACCACACGATCTCCTTCCTTCCTCGTGCGATCTGGAGGCAACAGTCCTTGCACGCATGCACGATTTGCGCGTGGAGATGCAACGCCCGGGGTGAAACTCCGCTGCCACAATAAGTATGGCGCGGTATGGCGGACAGAGTTCCAGCGGGATCTCAGGGTGGCATGACTGTGACTGTCGCAAACCAGTGCTGGGCACGCCGTCATTGCGGTGGTAAGTCCCCTCTTTGAGGAGTGGTTGGAAAGAGGTTACGGCGTTCCCCCGTTCCGTATGACGCAGGTCCTCACTGGACACGGTACGCTCGGGTGTCACCACTGTGTGGACCACCCGGAGGACACGGTGGAGCACAGGGTAGAGGTGTGCCCCACTTGTGTGGAGTACCGCCGTGTCCCCGTGGAGGCTATCGGCGGTGGCGACTTCTCGCGCCGAGCCCTGGTACATGCCATGGTCCGGAGCGAGGAAGAGTGGCGGGCGGTCGCGTCCTTCTGCGAAGCAGTAATGCTAGCGAAGGAGGCTGCCGACGGCGAGCGCACGAGGGAACGGCCCTCACGCCGCCGCCGCCGAGATACCGATCCCAGTGTCCGACCACCGCGCCATAGGCGCGGACTTGCGGACGGCGAACGCTGGGTAGCTCGCCATCCGGCAGACCGGTAATAACGAAGGGCCGAAGCCTCTGGGGAACACGGAAATTCCGAAAGGTGTGCCCGTGTCCTCCCAGATCGAAGGCAACGAAGGAACGGGGTGGGGTTTAGTCAGTAAGAGTCTGACACGCCCTCCCGCTCCGTCCAAAAGCGGGAGAAGTCATTGTGATGATTCCCCACTTGAAAAAAAAAATCGTAATCGAGGCAAAGTTCATATTTTTTATCATCCATAATTGCCCCATTGCCCCCCCCTTTGTCATAAGCTGGCGACGCCCTTGCGCTACCCTACCCTACCTTCCCTACCTACCCTACCCTACACTACACTTCCCTACACTACACTACCCTACCCTACACTACCCTTCCTACCCTACTTTACCTAACTTTTTTTTTTAAAATTTTTCTCTCCGTAAGAACCATCATTAAACTTCAAGGAACATTTAAAAAAAAAATCAGCCAAATCGGTCAAGCCGTTTTCATGTTATGTCGTGACAACGGAAAACGGGTTTCATTTTTATATATATAGATTTGTCACTATTCGTGTGGATCATCTCAGGACTACTATATAAATAATGTTTGTTCCAGATTCATAAGCGAGTCGGGTATCATCGACGTGTTTGTATTCCTGGGCGAGAAGCCGGCTGATCTGTTCCGTCAGTACACCGCGCTCACCGGAACTGCCCCGCTGCCTCCTGTAAGTACATAATATTTAACACTAGGTGAAAAAAAATGCGGAATTATGTTGTTCGGTTCTTTTCGCGCAGCAACTAATCAATGTGATTTTTATTTGATAAGTAACAATAATGCTGTTACATACATTCTTAGCAAATAAATTATTTATATTAGGACGTCGCCTGTGGCAGAAGGGGCATTTGGATTGCTAGCTCTTAAGCATCGACGTTTAGCCATAGTTTAAGTGATATTATTGAATCATTTCGCATTCTTTTCGCAGGTAGTCATGTTCTCATAGTCATTGTCTGTGCCAGAAAGTGCCGCAGTGGCGTAGTTAGGTGACCAATGGTCCTTGGGTTAAAAAATCTCGGGCCACTTTTTACGTTGTAAATGATTAAATAACTTATCCAGCTCTAGGTTTGCGGAGAGAGTGTTAGCCTTTCAATGACTGAAACGATTTGTCAATACAATCAATTTTATTTACATTTCGAAAGTGGTAGAATTTTTCGCTAGTTCAACAAGAATTGCATATTGGATTTTGGCCTCCCCCTCGTACTTTGGAGGCCTCAGGGCACTGTCCCACCTAACCCTTCGGTAGCTACACCAAAGCTCCTGATAGTGAACATCTTCGGTTACTTGACAACATCATCTGCCTAGCCTTTTCCCAACTATATTGGGGTCGGCTTCCAGTCAAGCCAGATTTAGCTGAATACCAGCATTTTACGAGGAGCGGCTGCCTACCAGACCTCTACAACCCATTAACTGGGGTAAAACGGTACTTCATGGCAAGACTGGACAATAATAATTTACCAAATATCTCTGTTTGTCCTGTAGAAATTCTCGCTGGCGTACCACCAGTGCCGCTGGAACTACAACGACGAGGACGACGTGCGCGGCGTGGACGAGAACTTCGATGTGCACGATATCCCTGCTGATGTCATCTGGCTGGACATCGAGTACACCGACCGCAAGAAGTGAGTGTTACAACCACGAATATTGACGCCGAGTTGCTAGCCTGTCGATTTTCTACTGGTAGCATTTCGAGGAATGTGCGTCGGATTTCTGGGCAAAGTTCCCAAGTTCTTCCTGAATACTGCGCTCCATTAATTGTTTTCAAATCCCAAGGAGAATCTTTTGCAACTCCGTAAGCGACCATGTCTGAGCACTGTAGGCTCAGATGGACAGGATACACATATCAATGAGATTTCACTTCAAAAACAAAAACAAAACAATTACGACGGAGACCTACCGACCTCCCTTCATCGGAATTGCATAATTTTATTCCGCTCACGCCCGTTTATCATGAGCGAACCAGGCGTACGGCGATGCTGATGTGTGAGACACGTGTTTGATATATTATACCAGTGCGCTCGAATTATCAAGATCCTGCATCTTTAGCTAGAATCACTGCAAAATTATATTGTTTCCCACAGCTACTAGACAAATATAGGCGCGATTACGTACATATGTCTATCACTAATCACCCTCCTTCCTCACAGGTACTTCACATGGGACGCCCTCAAGTTCCCGCACCCAGCAGAGATGGTCGCCAACCTGACAGCCAAGGGCCGTAAACTGGTCACCATCATCGACCCTCACATCAAGAGAGAAGCTGGCTACTTCCTGCACGAGGATGCTACGGAGCTGGGCTACTACGTCAAGGATAAGGATGGCAAGGATTATGAAGGTATGTGGAAGGAACAGGTCACTTGTAGGCAAGCTCGTCACATCGACCCTCACATCAAGAGAGAAGCTGGCTACTTCCTGCACGAGGACGCCACGGAGCTGGGCTACTACGTCAAGGATAAGGACGGCAAGGATTATGAAGGTATGTGGAAGGAACAGGTCACTTGTAGGCAAGCTCGTCACATCGACCCTCACATCAAGAGAGAAGCTGGCTACTTCCTGCACGAGGATGCTACTGAGTTGGGCTACTATGTCAAGGACAAGGACGGCAAGGATTATGAAGGTATGTGGAAGGAACAGGTCACTTGTAGGCAAGCTCGTCACATCATCGACCCTCAATCAAGAGAGAAGCTGGCTACTTCCTGCACGAGGATGCTACTGAGTTGGGCTACTATGTCAAGGATAAGGACGGCAAGGATTATGAAGGTATGTGGAAGGAACAGGTCACTTGTAGGCAAGCTCGTCACATCATCGACCCTCACATCAAGAGAGAAGCTGGCTACTTCCTGCACGAGGACGCCACGGAGCTGGGCTACTACGTCAAGGATAAGGACGGCAAGGATTATGAAGGTATGTGGAAGGAACAGGTCACTTGTAGGCAAGCTCGTCACATCATCGACCCTCACATCAAGAGAGAAGCTGGCTACTTCCTGCACGAGGACGCCACGGAGCTGGGCTACTACGTCAAGGATAAGGACGGCAAGGATTATGAAGGTATGTGGAAGGAACAGGTCACTTGTAGGCAAGCTCGTCACATCGACCCTCACATCAAGAGAGAAGCTGGCTACTTCCTGCACGAGGACGCCACGGAGCTGGGCTATTATGTCAAGGATAAGGACGGCAAGGATTATGAAGGTATGTGGAAGGAACAGGTCACTTGTAGGCAAGCTCGTCACATCATCGACCCTCACATCAAGAGAGAAGCTGGCTACTTCCTGCACGAGGACGCCACGGAGCTGGGCTACTACGTCAAGGATAAGGACGGCAAGGATTATGAAGGTATGTGGAAGGAACAGGTCACTTGTAGGCAAGCTCGTCACATCATCGACCCTCACATCAAGAGAGAAGCTGGCTACTTCCTGCACGAGGACGCCACGGAGCTGGGCTACTATGTCAAGGACAAGGACGGCAAGGATTATGAAGGTATGTGGAAACTATCTTGAGTCAGCAGCCACATCTATGACGTCATATAAGAAGTACGAGTCCTGCATCGCATAATTAAAGTTCGCGCGAATTGAATGTATACACCAGCCTGAAATGATCTATATAGAGAGACGAGTATTATGTCTGGTGGGCAACAGCCCGGCTGTTGCCCACCAGACATAATACTCGTCTAGTCGGAGGATCCTCCATTATCAAAGGAAGTTTGGAGAGTATGTCGTCTTAGGACAATTGTCTTTTGTTTACGGTCGAAACCACTGGTAGCAGCTAGTATATTTCTTAATTGATATAAACTAGTGCTTGACTGCGATCTCACCTGATAGTAAGCAGTGATGCAATCGTAGTATTTATTAGAGCATATGGAGAACTAAAAGCTAATAAAACCAGGTAAGGAACAGTAGGTTAGACTGACAGCCAAAAGCCTAAAACCTCACTTATAAAGATAATATTAAAATTCCATGAATACCAAGTAGTATGTAATAGCAGTGGTGGCCCAGTGGTAACGGCCCCGACTTACGAGTTGTAGTTCGCGGGTTCAAACCCAGCCAGGTGCATTACTTTGTGTAATTTATTTCATCACCACTGCTCTCAAAAACGGTGAAGGAAAACATCGTGAGGACATGCCGGTTCCGCATGTCCTAGAACCAAAAATTCGAAGACTTGTGACATCCACCAATGCGCACTGGGCCCGCGTGTTGGATTACGGCCCGTTCCCTCTCCTAGAGAAGAGGCCTGAGTCCCAACAGTGGGAACATTACAAGGCCGATAATGCTAATGTAATACCAAACTTATATCAATCGTTTCCTCTTACCCAGGTTGGTGTTGGCCCGGCTCGTCGTCGTACCTGGACTTCTTCAACCCCGTGGTGAGCAAGTACTACGCGGAGCGCTACCAGTACAGTAACTTCCCCGGCACCAGCAAGGACGTGCACATCTGGAACGATATGAATGAGCCTAGCGTGAGTACACCACTTGCATCCATCATCTATGTATCTAGTTAATCCATTCTCAAATGTTATTAAAGCTACGCGTCCGTAGACAGTAGGCCTAAAATGACCTAAATAATTATAAGTCTTGTTCGATCGAGCCCGCCCCATACTGTCCTCCCCCAGTCCATATTCTGTTAGTAGGTACAAACTTATAACAATGTTAGTAAAATTTAAAATTAATATTATTATGGACATGCATGAGTAACCACTGCTTCAAAATTAACCAGCCGGACAGCCAGCCAGTGACTCCCTAAACCTAGGTCTATATCTGTCCTCTTACGTGTAACCGCTTAGTTTTAAGTTTTTGTACGTCCTAGCTGGTGTCTTTACTTTACTAAGGCCGCCACAGGCAAGTCCGGTTAAGCAGACAACAATCTCATATGTTGATCAGCTAGAGGTCACTCACTAAAATAAAAGTTTCTCGTCATAATCAGGCTGTCAATTTATCTGTGTGTGATCAATATTTGAATGTTGATGTTTGTATCTTTCCTTTGAATTTTTGTATATTTTTTTTGGGTTTTGTATTTATGAGTGATTACTTGAATAAATAAATGATATTATTATTTTCTGTTTGGCGCAGGTATTCAACGGCCCTGAGATCACAATGCCCAAGGACTGCCGTCACTACAAGCCTCCCCAGGATGGCAATGATGGACTCGCCGCTTTCTGGGAACACAGGTATACTCGCTATTTTTACATAACTTATATGCCATATTTTTGTTATATTATCATTATAATATGTCAGAAAATGAGGAGAGAGACTGTTTGGGAAGATCTGAGAACAGTAGTGGATGTCTTGGCTGAAATGATGTCAGAAAACTGACAAAAGACAAAAGTCGAATTATATACAGACACCACAAAGCAGAACGTGTTCTCTGAAAAAGCATGGTCGATTCACAACTCGCACGGTAAATGTATATTTAAACTAGCTACTGCCAGCGGTTTGACCCGCGTCAAAATAGAAAATTATCCCTAGGGAACATTCTCCCGGATTAAAAAGCACCCTATGTGCTATTCCAGGATATGGTTTATTCGTGTACTAAGTTTCATCGAAATCTGTTCAAGCGTTCTAGCTTCAAGATATAACAAACATACTGGTACGTAAATATACACACGCAAATTTCTGTCCTGTGCATCTCGCATCCAGCGGGTTCGCACGACCCTCACCAGGTCTCGACCATCTTATCTTTATGTTCTGGTTTCCACACTTAGTCCCGCTAGACCATTGTGATTGATGGCCATCCGGCCTTTACTCCAACCAGCCCACCTTATTCCAAAAGTAAACCAGCTTCTTAGGTTTGTTCAGGGTATCTGTCATTGATTTCGGTGTTCCTGGGATACTTGTTCTCATTTCACTGACGGCTGTGCACTCCAGGAGTACATGCGCGACAGTTTCCTCTGCCTCCATGCATCCTCTGCCGGTCTCGACCATATCGAAACTAACCATTAAAATTATCTTTATTTGCAGACACGTCCACAATGAATACGGTCTATGGAACATCCGCGCGACGCACGAGGGAATGCTGCAGAGAGAAAACAGCAAATACAGGCCCTTCATCCTGACACGATCGGCCTTCTCCGGTACTCAGAGGTAAGATCTAAATTTAAAGGTTGTAAAATAAGAAAAACTTGTTTGAAATATGTGCTGACTGAAAACAATATATAGCGACATCTATTACATCGCAAGCAAAGTTCTCCGCGCGATTCGAATAGATACAAAAGCTCGAAAACAACTATCGGGCAGTTGCCCAGGCTAGACTCAACACCAACAAATACAAACATTATTGAAAAGTCACCGATCAGACGGTTCCTTTTCAATGGATGTTTGTGGGACTTTACACACCTCTAAAAGTAATCTTTTGGATGATTTGGTCAGAAACTAGGGTTTAATTCAGTCCGAAAGGTTGTCACCGTGTCCCCCAGATCGAAGCCAACGAGGGAACGGGGTAGGGGTTTAGTAAGTAAGGGTCTGACACACCCTCCCGCTCCGCCCAAGAGTGGGAGAAGTCATTCTGATGATTCACCTACCATAAAAAAACCCTAAAGGTAGCCTTTCGAACCGAGCGTCTATAGCGTCAGTGACGCCGCGACAGTAATGAACGTATATATAAAATTGAAGTTTAGTAATAGTCACATTATATTGAATTTTGCCTGGACCTGTGCGGCGTCAGTGACGTCACAGTGACGTCACTGACGCCGCGTCAGTGTCGCTGGGTTCGAAAGTCGTTCCCTAGAATTTCATACATTTGCATAGAACATCTATCTGTCGCTCTGTCGCGTCGTCACTGTCGCGGCGGCACTGACGCTATAGACACTCGGTTCGAAAGGCTACCTTAAGTCCTACAGTTCTCAGACGCATAGCTGCATAGACGTGTATTCGTCATTGTGTCACATGACGAAGTGGCAGCATCGTGCCGTCATGTCTTTGCAGCTTCGTAAACAGTTTCATAGTTTTATATGTAAGCTTCTCGTAGGCGTAGCATCAAGCATATAATGAGGAATATGCGTCTATACATATAGCTATGCGTCCGTGGGCGGTAAAGCCTGGGATACACTAGGGAACATTTTGTCCCGAAACACGACGCGCAACACTAAATTTACGTGACGCTGCAACGTTGCATATTGTCCTGCAACATGCCCCGCAACATAGTACGTGACGCGGGGCATGTTGCTTGCTCCCGCCTCGAGAGCGAGCGCACGAGTCCCGCGTCAGTATGCATGTTCCACGTAGTTGTTGAGCAACATGTTCCGCAACATGTTGCACCATTTGTCCCCTAGTGTATGCTTGGCTTAAGCCTAACACAAACAGCCTGGTACTAATCTAAGCACTTTCTCCATCAGATTCGCGGCAGTCTGGACAGGCGACAACGCAGCGGAATGGGGCTTCCTCGCGGTCTCCGTACCGATGTGTCTCTCTCTCGCCTCGGCGGGCATCAGCTTCTGCGGCTCCGACGTCGGTGGCTTCTTCAAGTACCCTGAGGCCGAGCTCATGACGAGGTGGTACCAGGTATGTAGCCTTCTGCACCAGCTACCCAGCAGTAGACAGGTCACAATGTAACAGAATGGGGCTTCCTCGCTGTCTCCCTACCGATGTGCCTCTCTCTCGCCTCGGCCGGCATCAGCTTCTGCGGCTCCGACGTCGGCGGCTTCTTCAAGTACCCTGAGGCCGAGCTCATGACGAGGTGGTACCAGGTATGTAGCCTTCTGCACCAGCTACCCAGCAGTAGACAGGTCACAATGTAACAGAATGGGGCTTCCTCGCTGTCTCCGTACCGATGTGCCTCTCTCTCGCCTCGGCCGGCATCAGCTTCTGCGGCTCCGACGTCGGCGGCTTCTTCAAGTACCCTGAAGCCGAGCTCATGACCAGGTGGTACCAGGTATGTAGCCTTCTCCTCTAAAATTCGTGACAATGTGGTATTGATGATGTTACTATTTTCTTAAAGTGAATAGATAGCACTGATGACGTCATTATTTTCTTAACGTGAATAGGTAGCACTGATGAAGTTACTATTTTCTTAACGTGTATAGATAGTATTGAAGACGTCACTATTTTGTTAACGTGAATAGGTAACTATGATGACGCTAGTATTTTCTTAATGTCAATTGATAGCTCTAATGATGTTACTATTTGCTTAACATGAATAGGTAGCTTAAACGATGTCATTATTTTCTTAACGTACACAAGTAGTCCTGATGACGTCACTATTATCTTAACGCGAATAGACTATAGTATAAAGGTATTTGAAGGTATTTTTGGGCTAATGAAGTGTTTATCTCTTGACAGGCGGGCGCGTTCCAGCCGTTCTTCCGCGCGCACTCGCACATCGAGACCAAGCGCCGCGAACCTTGGCTGTATGAGCCCGCCACCACTGCGCTTCTCCGGGACGCTACCAGGCGACGATATGCGCTCATCGACTTCTGGTAACTATCTATATCTCCTTTACTACACAATGCAATATCTAGTCCAACCTTTACTCGAAGTTACGACAACACACTTAGTGGAAAAAAGGAGATTGCCCGTTTTGTAAGGGAAGTTGGGTCCCAGTGGCAAAATGCTTGTGCCCTGAAGATTTTTATTTTACCTAAAAGTAAAAAACCGGAAACCTTTTTTTATTTTACCACCCTGGTTCAGAAGATATCATTATTTTTCTGTTTTAAAAATCTAGGTTATAATTACAAATTGACAGACTATACATCACCATGAGCATGGAATTACGTCTCTATTACTTTATGCATAAAGTATTATTCCCAAGTTGAAAAAAATTGTTCAAAAAATAATTTACACACAATAAAATAAATAATGTTTTTAGGTTATTAATCCAAATAGGCACACGACAGCACAAAAGGGACCTGCCCCGTGGCAATCTCCTTTAGCCCAAACCGAAAACTCGAACTTGCAAAGCGATCCAATGCGGTACACGCAAACGTTTAACACAAAAACCTCAAACCAACCAAGCAACCGCTTCGCTTCACTCATCGCCACACCGCATCCACATGCACTGGTCACGTAGGTCATTCTCTTGGGGTGTACCTTTCACGCCACGTGCAACACCGCACCTGTCGATCCTGGTTCGGTCCTTACCGAACGGCGAGCTACCCACTGCTCACCATCTGCAAGCCTACGATGGCCAGCAATCGCTCTGCTACTCTTGCCGCCAGAAGCGTCTCCTGCTGTAGCTGGTTCTGGATGGATCTCTTACGCTTAGGACTCTTGTACACACGTTTTTTCGCTGTGAAAATCTACGGTTAATTCGCCGTGTGTAGGATGTCACTCTTGTATGGATGATTGGGGAAGCTTATTAGTAGGGGAGGCCACGATGCTAAATGGGGATTTACTCGAGCGTCGTAGAGACCTATTGGGTTGCAAAGCTTAGATGATAAGAAGAAAAAAATGTTATATGATTATACCTTTTCATCGGTGGGGGAAGCGGCTATAGATTTTTAAATATGTAAAAAAAAACTGATGCATGGACATCCTCGAGCGCGTCAGATATTGATAGCATCAATGCCCTACGTATTTTTAATAATGTACGTATGTTAATCTGATCGTTTGCATGATGGGGGTGGTTGTATGGAAGGGTTGAAAATGGAAAAAAAAAGAATTTAATCGAGCGCGTCAGATTTTCTAAGGGAGTGTTAAGTGCACCAAAAAAAAGCTCTCATTCACTAATCGACGATTTCGATGGGACGCAAACTCGCGGCCATTTTCATAAAGTGCAAAAAAAAATCACCATTTTGAAATATTGCGTGTCAGATTAAGATATATTTGGTTCATCTTTATGTTCTAAACGTATTGTCTCATAATCTGACAATTATCTAGAGGGATTCGCCTGATCTGACAAAAAAAAACCCTGTAACTTCCCGCTAATTCCATTCCTGGGCGCTTAAAATTGTACTTATATAATTATTGAACCCAAAATATAATTTATGTGATATTTTGAGCTCGCTGAGTTCAAAGAAATAATATTTCTATGCATTTGAGCTCTCCCAGCTCAAAAGTTTGATAGAAGTTTCATAGAACACTATTTTTGGAATTTTCAAACCGCAATAACTTTTGAATGGATCAAGTAATTTTCACGCGGTTGGCGGCATTCGACGCAGTTTTATCATCCTCGTAAGTTATTTTCTAGTTTTAATTTATCGAACCAAAAAATTTGGAGTAATCCCGAAAAATCACTTTTTCGGGTTTCTTTCGTTCACGATATCTCTCGAACGAATCTACCGATTTTGACCAGCTTGGTAGCGATCGACGTGGTTTTTCAAGCTCAAAGGCGGATTAGTTTTTGAAGTTGATCGATAAAGCCGTTCAAAAGTTATTTAAAAAAAACTACTTACAAAATAAAAAAACTATTTTTTTTTGAGATTTTTCAAAAATTTTCAAAATCTAACGGTCCGAATCAGTTCAAATTCCCAGGAAATCTAATTTTGAGGGAACTCTTTAGAAAACCGGAGAAGGAAATGTAGCCATCACACAACTGCACGCATTTAACTTTATCGACGATTTTTTGTTATTTCGGCTTGCGAAAATCGTCAGATTATATATTTTTCATTATTCTTGAATTATTTCCTTCAAAATAAAAAAAAAATTAGCTACGCTCGAGAATGTCGAGAAGACGTTTTTTTTTACAACTTTGCTGCCCTCCCCTTTCTTTACGTCACTCTCAAATTGTCAGATTAGTGGAATATACACTTTTTAGGATGTAATTAACTCACCCTACCTTAATCTGACACGCTCGAGAATGTCTGAGGGTCATTTTTTTTTTACTAATCTGATCCTGTATCCTTCACGGGCGGCTTTATATATGGGCCTCATATTTGGTGGAGGTACTTAACCGGGTGCAAGGTATCCCCCTGTATATTAATCTGCCGCGCTTTAGTAAATCCCGAGATCCCTTCTGGGGCTCCCCTACTATATTGACATACGCGGCGGTGCAGACCTTAATTATTTATTTAAACTTCATGTACAATAGTGGTATATAGGCGGACTTAATGCAACAACCTTATTAATTTTAATTATATAAATTGTATATTTTAGTGTGCGTCCATTTAGGACAGAATAAATAGGTTTTTCGTTCTTTCTTTCTATTATTACAACCTTTAACTTACGATATGTTCCTCCAGGTACACATTGTTCTACGAGCACTCCATCGACGGGCTGCCCGTCATGAGGCCGCTGTTCCAAGAGTTCCCTGCTGAAGAAGATACCTACACTATTGATGATGAGTACTTGCTTGGTAAGGAACCTTTATTTTTTACCCCCTGAATTTGTTTCGGTGTTTTTTCTCAGGGTAGTCAGCTAGGAATCACCGGCTTTTTCTAGTTTAAATAAACGAAAAAATTGACGTGTAAAAGTGTTTTTAAAAATAAATATTTTTTTAATGTCATATTATGAAGAATTTGTTATACGTGTATAGGTATTACGCAAGTAAATGGGTTAATATTAAATTAACTATTTAATGTGGCTGCCTCACGTACTTTCAGTCGGATTATAGTGTTGTTCGTTGTACAAAGCGGCATCCGACGGTTAGCTGTATTGTCAGTGTAGTGTCACTATAAATTATGAAAAACCATTCCCGAAAAAGCTTGGGTAAGGTCGACAGCGACAATTCGAAAAAAATTCAACCGATCACTACTAACTCAAGTGTCGACTTTAGTTTTGTTTTTAAATTAGTACCAATTTTGAATTGTTAACAAAAAGTATGGGTTGTAATCGAATTTAAACTTTATTTTGTATGACAACGTTTTTTTTTCAAAATCTAGCCAATAACCTCTCATTCTTAATCCACAGGTAACGCCCTCCTCGTGAGGCCAGTCGTAGAGCCAGGAGTGTCGTCCGTGAAGGTGTACCTCCCCGGTGCAGCGTCGCGCACGCTGTGGTACGACGTCGACACCTACCACGCGCACCATGCCAATGGCTACCTCACCTTCGACGTTACTTTGGCTAAGGTAAGATTTGAATAAAATAATTAATAGTAGTTTTTCTCAAAACGGTGAAGGCAAACATCGTGAGGAAACCGGCATGTCCTAGAACCAAAAATTCGAAGGCATGTGACGTCCACCAATGGCCTGCGCGGTGGATTACGGCCCATTCCCTCTCCTAGAGAAGAGGCCTGAGTCCCAACAGTGGAAACATTATTGGGCCGATAATGCTAATAATAATAAATTAATAGTAGTCGTTAATAATAATAAATTAATAGGGTTTTGTATATACTAAGTTTTTGTCGACGCGCGATCGTAAAAAAATATTTCTAAACTTATTTAGTACTTCATACCTCGTCTTTTATACCACGTACATTGAAGGATTGGAACAATTTGCCTGCTGCGGCTATCTCGTCCTATTATAATTTAAGTGTCTTCAAGGCTAAATTGAATAGGCTCTTAATAAATTAGTGTCTTTCACACACGAATCAGTGGGATATCCACTATGTACTGGTGACGCAACGCCGTACGTGTCGTGTTCCGATGATAGAACGGACTTTGCGGAATTTGATCATGCAATTCCTGCGCACACAGGGAGTGCGTAGGAATTCAAATTCCACAATAAAATTGAAATGTAAACCGGAATTAGAAAATTATTGATAGAAAACCGACAATTAGCAACTCGGTGTCGATGCCCAAGACTTGTGAGTTTTGATTCAATAAGTGTTTCATTCGTTCTTGGATCGTCTCTCAATCGAATATAGTGCATCAAACGGTTGCAATGGTTTTGTGGGGCTTAGTTTATATCTTACTTACCCCTTTTTGTAAGAATATTTCTTAAATAAATAATATTAATAATAAACTGGTATTTGTCATATCCAGATGATACTAGTAACCCAATATAAGTATAGCCCATGTAATGATTGTGTGTTTTCCCCCAGATCCCAGTGTTCCAGCGCGGCGGTACGATAGTCCCGCGCAAGGAGCGCGTGCGTCGCTCGTCGGCTCTCATGGCCGACGATCCCTACACGCTCGTCGTCGCGCTCGATATCAACGTAAGTATATGTTTTGCGTCCCCGCGCAGATTGGCAGAAACTGCACGCGGAACGCCTTCCCGCGCAGATCCGCGCCGCCAGTGTGCTATGCTAGGCGTGATTTCTATACAAATTGAGGTACTTGCATACAACGGTAAAATCTGCCATCCCGCGTCCCGCGGCGGGACGCGGTGCAGTGTGTGGAGCGCCTTAAAAAGAGAATTCCGACTTGGTTTTTGACAGCAAAGTACACCACGCCCATATATATCCGCCATAGAAAACAACGTTTTGACACATACATAGAGATAAATATAATTATTTAAAATTGTCTTAATATCTCGTTTTTTTTTGTTTCGTTTCTATTTTGAAATTGTTTTCACTGTTAATATTCCATGATTATTTTTTGTATATTTATTGATAAACTGGTTAAATAACAAATAATTTTTGATGCGTATGGGATATTTCTAAATGTTTCCGTTTCCCCCACAGGGCACTGCTCAAGGCTCGGTGTACATCGACGACGGCGAGACGTACGAGTACCTCAACAACAAACACATCTACGCCAAGCTTACTTTCGAGCCCAGCGCCATGACTTACTCGTGAGTATTTCTTGTATTATAAAACAACTGTTTGCCTACGGGATATGTGCTAAAAAAGATTTGATCGGGTTGATTTAGTAGCCAAGGACTAAGAAAGGTTCTTAGTTCTTGTTACATGAATGCTAGTGTGTTTTTTGTACATATCCCGTAGGCTACACCCCGCATTAAATGTTTGGGATATTATTTACTGACTCTTTTTTAAATTATAATGATTCTAAAGGTCCCAATTATTCCCGGTATAAAAAGCATCTTTTTTCTTAATCCAGGACATGGTCTATCTTTACGTTAAATTTCATCTAAATACGTTCTACCGTTAGAGCGTATAGGAGTAATAAATATGTACACAGACACAATCAATCGATGCGTTCAAGTCGATGGTTTAAAGTACACTAATGTTACAAAGAAACCAAAGTGGTCCTCGGTTACAAAAGGTTGGGAACCAGTGATCAAGATATAAATTAAAATAAGACTTCTGGTAGCCGTGAAAGAACAGTCAATATTTAACTCCCAACATGTGAACAGCATTTTCTAACCATACCACTTTATCAACAGCTTCATCGACGAGAACGCTCACTACCCCACCCGCTCCTGGGTGGAGCGCATCGTCATAGCGGGCATCAAGTCCCCGCCCAAGACCGCCAAGCTTAGCCAGGCGGGCAAGCAGACCGCCCTCCAGATGACCTTGCACAAGGGCAACGACGTCCTCGTCGTGAGGAAGCCAGCCGCCAACATGGCACAGCCCTGGACCATCACCTTTACTTATTAAGAACTTAGAGGCTAAGTTTTTTTAGGGTAACTTAGATTTAAATGTTAAAGACAGGGTCATCCGAACGTTACAAGAAACACGGCTTAACCTATCGCATACTCGCGAAACGAGACACAATAGTAAAACAATAACAGCGCGGTCGCATGAGACCAGTCAGCCGTCAGTCATTGCCGAACACTGCCGAATATTACGCGCGAATTTGTGATGTCAGAATAACGAGCGGTCCACCATGTCTTTACTATTTAAATCAAGGGTTGTGACTCAAAATGTTCTTGATTTTGAAGTCTCTATTGCTTTTTGAGAAAGAAAGAATACAAAGTCTTCAAATTGAGTGGCATTTGAGTAGTGAGTGTGTGTAGGTAGTGAATAGTGAGTTTATTTACGCGATATGAATAGGGTTACTTCTAGGCGAGAGTTTTCTATCGTCGATCACATCATGACTTACCATCAGGTAGTAGTCATAAAGCTACTAATAATATTAGCTATTTAGCATGGCATAGCATCAACCTTATAATGTTCTCACTTCTGGGACTCAGCCTCCTCTCTGTGAGAGGGAATGGGCCGTAATCCACCACGCGGGCCCAGAGCGCGTTGGTTGATGTCACATGAGCCATTTAAGTTCAAGTAAAATAGATTTTCGCTAAGTATTCTCACTGTAACTACTGATATTATTTTGTTTTATGGTTTAACTGCGTTAGAACCACTGGATTTAGCTTTAATAGTATCACGGAACAATTGTTTTCTTGGTATAACGAGAATAACCGGCTGATGATATAATAGTCGAATAAAATCGCCATATTTCAGAGGCATATTTTAGTTTATCTTTTTTAAATATTTGACGATATCTGTAAGTTCTCTTCTGTATCATTGAACAGTCCAGTGAATACGTATAACGCAGTTAGATTATAATTTAAGGTGTTGTATTCGTCTTGACACTGGTTTAGACATGATACTATTAATTTTAACAATGTTCCCACTGCTGGGACTCAGGCCTCCTCTCTAGGAGAGGGAATGGCCCCGCTATCCACCACGCGGTCTTAGTACGGGGTACATATATATGTGATTGTTTTTTCATAATATTACTGAACTATGAAACATGTACAAGCCATGTTAGGTTTTCCGAACTGTACGACCATTATTATGATTAGGAAATCAGATTGTATATTTGTAAAGGGCTATCGCAGACAGACTGCAGTCGAGCGTCGCATCGCTACGCCCCAATGAACTCTTGCGCACAAAACTTACACATATTTATTACAACCTTGTCTACAGTGTGTATGCTTTAGCCCTATAAAGGGATTATGTTGATAACAAGTGTCAAACCGAATGCAACTCTGTAACAAAGCAGTAAGGACTAGATTTCAGTGTGTTTTAACTCAGTGATCAGTCATTTGTGTTGTGTTACACAAACGATATGACCTAAGACCTATTACGTTAAGCCAGGATAGGGATTACCAGATAATTAAAAGAATTTGTTAGAAATATCAACCAGATAAGATTAGGATTATCATTATCGGCCTTGTAATGTTCCCACTGTTGGAACTCAGGCCTCCTCTCTAGGAGAGAGAATGGGCCGTAATCCACTACACGGGCCCAGTGCGGGTTAGTGGATGTCACAGTTCTTCGAATTTTTAGTTCTAGGACATGCCGGTTTCATCACGATGTTTTTCTGCACCGTTTTCGAGAGCAATGGTGATGAAATAAATTACACAAAGTAATGCGCCTGGCTGGATTTGAACTTTGAACCCGCGACCTACAACTTGTAAATCGGGACAGTTACTACTGCTCTCATTTTTTTTCAGACTATGTTATCTGGTACTTATCCGGCGTTTTCGAAGCAGGTCAAATAATTTCGTATGTTAGTAAAATAATATAAATAATATTCGTCTGTGTAACATCAACTCCTATAGTTGTAATATTTAGTACACCTAGCATATTTCATTGCTCCGTAAGATTTTAAGTACCTAATTTTGATTTTTTATTAATTGATATTAATAAAATGACTATTGTTTCTACTTCACACACAATACTTTCAAGTATTCATTTTTATTTTTTTATCAAAAAAATATATTTGGTATTAAAAAAATGGATTTTCTATATCTAGAACAAAAAGAAGGTAGTTTTTTTTAATCTTATGACCAGTATGTATTATATTCCATTTAGTAGTATTTAGAAATCAAATTGTATCATTATATAGTTGAATTGTGGTATAATACCATATCTAGCGGCCGTATGTATGGCGTATGGACTTTTAGAAAATGTTCAAATTTGTAGATCGTCAGTTTTCTCCCTCACATTAGAACATGGTACGGTTTGTGCAGTGGTTAAGCGATTGGCTGCTGTACTACGTTTCACCACTTCGGTTCCTGTGCGAAGCAAAATAATTGCTCTTACAGGTAGTTGTTCCGGGTCTGGGTGTCTTGTGTGTAAATGTAAATTGTGGCCGTACTCACGATACAGTAATTTATAAAGTGGGGTTCTTTAGTAAGGTGGGAAATGTTCTAATGACTTCTCCCACTCTAAGGGCGGAGCGGAAGGGTGTGTAAGACTTTTACTGACTAACATATGCTCCTTGTATTGCCCTTTGCATTCTAGGCCCCCCATTTTCGTACCATGACCCTAGTATAGTAGAGTGGGGTAAAACTTAAAGAAAACTTGTGACAGTTTGTCTAAATCTCAATGCGTCATATGTACTGCCGATACTTTCCTTGTATGTCAACTGTAACGGGTAAGAGGTAATGAGGATTTTATCGTATGTATGTGATAATAAAAGAAATTTTATTATTTTTTTTGTCGTTTTATTTGTACTGTACTACCTTTTGCTAGCGAATTCGCTTGCGATAAAATAGATGTTACCTGACCCAATAGGCAATAGACTGCAATACAACACTGACGTAAAACGTCGTCGGTGCCGTGCCGTAGCGTCACCGTGATGTTAAAAAGCTCCCCCAGTGATCAGTGCAACATTGTCAACCGTGCCTACGTATGGCAAAATAAGGCCCCTGTGCTGGCATGGCACGGCATGTCATGGCAAAGGATTTGATTACTAATCAAGTTATTTTGAATCTTATTCAATTGAGTATAAAATTCATAGTATTTTATTTCGATACCAAGATGCCGTGGCATGCTGTTTCATTCCACGGGACGGCATGGGTCATTTTTTGTCGAGGAATTATGATTGCTAAGTTAGTTGAAAATAATATGGTTGAAACCTACGCAGCGGTTAGGCGGAATGCCGCGGGATGCCACGACATGCCTAGAGATGCCGCAGCATGCCATGCCGGCAGTGGGCGCTGGCCCTTAACCGTGCCTATGTACGGCGAAAAACGTTCCGTGTACAAGAAGCCTTAAAGTAGGACTCCAGGGATAGAAACTATCTCCTATGTGTTATTTCAAAACAAGTCAGTTTCAGTATGAAACAATAACAAACATACTAAGTTGCAGACTGTTTGTATATTCCCCGAAAATATTGTTTTAGTAATTTTTAGGTTTCCGAAGCCAAATGGCAAAAAAAGGAACCCTATAGATTCGTCATGACGGTCTGTCTGTCAGTCCGTATGTCACAGCCACTTTTTTCCGAAACTATAAGAAATATACTGTTGAAATTTGGTAAGTAGATGTATTCTATGAACCAATTCATAAATTTTCAGGTTCCCCATACTTAGAACTGAAATTTAAAAAAAAACCATCAAAACCATTCGTGTGGGGTATTTGTAGGTCTCTAAAAATGATATTGAGGTTTCTAATATCATTTTTTTCTAAACTGAATAGTTTGCGTGAGAGACACTTCCCAAGTGGTAAAATGTGCCCCCCCCCCCTTAACTTCTAAAATAAGAGAATGATAAAACTAAAAAAAAATATGATGCAAACTTCCACCGAAAATTGGTTTGAACGAGATCCAGTGGAAGGTTCAAAGGCCTCAGTGCGCCAATCCGACTCGCACTTGTCCGGTTTCTTTTTATAATATTCCATAAATTACACAAAGCAATCTAGTCCCAAGCTAAGCAGAGCGTGTGTTATGGTTACTAGACAACTGATAAAAATACCTACTTCGGTACTTATATATTTCGAAATACATGTTATAGATAAATTACACCCTGACACAAAACAAATGATCATGCTCATCACACAAATAGTTAAGAGAGTCCTGGGTGGGAATCGAACCCATGACATCCGGCACAGCAGTCAGGGCCACTAACCACTAGATCAACAGGCAATTTCGAAAACGCGTAGGTACGTTACCCCTACAGGAAAGTTGCACGTGGAGCGATATTAATACTTACGTATAATTAAGGCGGGCGCGACGTTAGAATTATCCATACAAACGTAATACCAAAATCATTTGCAAATTAAGCATATTTACACCATAATATGATGTTATTCGGATTCAGACAATAATTATCTAGGTTCCTACATCGTCTTTTTGTTGAAAAACTTACCCCAAACGAAATTTAAGCGAATTTAAATTTGCACATTTTCACAGCAGACAGAAAATGTCATGTTTTTATTTTGTTTTTTCTATATTATAAACAACAATATTTCAAAATATCTTTTCGTAGGAACACAGATATTATTATCAAGTTATAAATACTCGAAACAATAATGGAAATACATTAATTTTTCATTCATCATTTTTGGTATTACGGAACCTCTCCCAAATTTCCAATAGTTTGTATTGCTATCACAGCAAGCAACTGTCAGTGTGCGGATGATGACTGTACTCCAGTCGGTGTGTCCAAGAATTGTTTAAACTATCTGGATTGCTTCCATCAACCTCAAAAACATGTTTTATTTCGTCTCAACTCGAGATAGCGCGCGGTCTCCGCAGGCCTCTTAATGTGTAAAATTTACATTAACATTACTCCAGCAAGAAAATTCTAAACGAATAATCGAAGAGAGTCGAGATATTGTGTAGGATAGGTTAGGTTAGGCAGAGAGCTTATACTATTCCAAAATAATTATGTGCCCGATAATATAATTAGAAAGAAAGTAAAACGTTTATTAGTACCTCCACAAAACAATATAAAAATAACATTAATAAAATCTGTTTGAGGCAAAAAGGCTCCTAACTCGCCTATTGTATGTTTCTATACGTGGAGACCTGTTATTGGCTGTCTAGTTCCCATATTGTTAGTTGTTACTAATCTATTGTATTTAGCTGTTGGTCTCCCATGTTAATAAATAAATAAATAAATATTAATAAGTGCGTCTTCAGGTTTTCGAGATATTGTTTTTCCTGCTGGGGTAACGTTTTGCAGAATCGTACCTTTAAAACAAGCTCATTGTATGAGCGGCTGTACAATAAATAGGGTCGGGTGTCTCACATTGAACCAGGCAGCTACATTGAACCACCGCCGAATCTCGAAAATGCGACATTGCCAAACCGCACTAATATGAGTGAAAGAGAGGTATTTACGTTCCTTTCCTGCCCACTAGTTTGCGTGGCGATCGCGTGCAAAGTGGTTGTGTGAGGAGCATTCAAAAGAAAACTGACTCAAAAAGTAAAAATTTTTTGCCAATTTCATTCTTTTTTAGCTTTTTTCGTTTAAATAATATCAATTTATTTATATATACACTGTTTTCTACGGTTATTTAGCAATTAAAAGCGCTATGATTCGTGATTTTAAGAGATTGATTTGCCGGTAAAATATTGAATTTAGTGATAAAACGTGGTGTGTCTCACATTTAACCACCTGAGGGTGGTACACATTTAACCACGGTTTACTGTGTACACCCCAGTCGTTAAAGGAGTATTTTTTACAATTATTTTAATTTAATTTTAATTTGTTATATTATGGAAGGTACTTTTGTTTTTATAATTAAAAACTGTTACTTTTGTTTTTATTATTAAAATATGATAAGAATTTGATTGAAAAGGTTTTGTGATGTATAAAACTAAGACCCTCGGTTTAATTGCATATGATTTAAAGTGATTTTTATAAATATAAGGCCGATTTTTATTATTACTGTTTATTATTATTATTATTACAAAGTATTTGCCTTATAAATTCAACTAGAAGACATCGTTAATAAGGTTTCTCAATGTGGACGATACCCTGGTTAAATGTGTACCACCGGTGGTACACATTGAACCAAAAATCATTTTTCATAAAAACCTGTTTTACACCGAAACTAAAAGGAATATGAGAAATTAATGTTTTACAAAATTGAAGCTAAATAAATATGCTAACTATACACAAAAAATGAAAGGCATTGATTGAACATCCAGCCCACTATGAGACTTTGAAATTTACCTGGTTCAATGTGGGACAACTTACCATATACAAGATTAGCTCGTCTCCGTGTGTCAGCATTGTGGAATCGTGCCCGATCATGACAGAAGCTTTAGTAGAAGATCACCAGTTGACCGATTTCGGAGAAAGCTGTATTGTCGGTCACTTAGAATGTCATTAGTTTGTAGGTATACCAGGAGTTTAGTGTTGAGTTCACGTTCCATAGACTTACAGAGAATGGACGTGACTTAGATAGGCATGTAGTTAGCTGTGTCAGCTCGACTACCCTTCTTGGGCACGGGCTGCACGTTAGTTAGTTTGGTGAGGAGCTCGTGGCTAGATAATAACAGCCGCACAGGTCGATCTTCAAGGTTAAGCAACGCTTGCCTAGGTTGGTCTGTGGATGGGTGACCATCTTAACATAACGAGTTTCCTCCGTGCCTCGGAAAGCACGTTAAGCCGTTGGTCCCGGCTGCCATTTGGAGATCTTTGGCAGTCGTTACGGATAGTCAGAAGCCAGTAAATCTGACTCCAGTCTTGCTATGAAGTACCGTGTTACCCCAGTTAATGGGTTGTGGAGGTCTGGTAGGCAGCCGCTCCTCGTAAAATACTGGTATTCAGCTAAATCCGGCTTGACTGGAAGCTGACCCCAATATAGTTGGGAAAAGGCTAGGCAGATGATGAGATGAACACGATCGCTCGAATCTCTGTTTTTCCAATCATGCTTCGCGCGGCACAACTAATTTCCCGCCACCGTCACTTGTCAAATTATATACCTACGTTGATGTTCGAAAGAAGTCTAATGAATGACGCCATCTATTTTAAAACTGTAGAACAAGAAAGGTTACCTGGTAGAGAATGCCTTGTTGCATTAAGTCCATCTTTGTACCACTACTGTACATGTAGTTTAAATAAATAAATAAACAAGATCCTCGATCATTCCAAAGTTCTATTTAATTCTTTTTTTTTTAAAGAGTAACCATGGAGTTTCTTGCCGGTTGTTCTCCATAGGAAACGACCAATTGGAACCGTGAACTGGTTTTTGACGTTATAAGGCCTATGTGAAATAAAAACTTTGAATTTGAATTTTTATGCACACAAAAGTACAGAGGCGGACTTAATGCCTTTAGGCATTCTCTACCAGGCAACCTTTGGGTGATGCAGAGACAAAAATACTGGTGGTGGCTATCGGTGAAAGTTACGGGTTGTTCGTGGCCATTTTCCCGCTAGATGGCGCCCAAATCAAAGTTTTTAGTAGGTATACTATATTGTTTTGAGTATAATGGAAACATGCGCACAAAGCCCACGTAGTGTCGCGTCTTTTTATGAACTGATCCAAAGAAGAGAGGTTATAAGTTCAGAAAAGAAACGACAAGATACTGCTGTTCAACAAACAATATATTTTCATCTTTTATACATATACACTACTTCGAGAACTAACATAAATCAGGCACCGAAATACACAACAGTTTATATTACATTATCGCACAGAGAAGCGAAAGCGGACCGAAATAATAGCATAAACATAACGACTGAATTCTGTAGACTGTAGTACATTCACGAACATTGTCACATTTTCTATCCATTTCATAAGTTTGAGCCTACTGCAATTAGTATTTTAGCATTATCGACCTTATAATGTTTCCACTGCTGGGACTCAGGCCTCCTCTCTTGGAGACGGAATGGGCCATAATCCACCGCGCGGGCCTATTGCGGATTGGTGGATGTCATATGTCTTCGAACTTTTGGTTCTAGGACATGCCGGTTTCCTCACGATGTTTTCCTTCCCCGTTTTGAGAGCAGTGGTGATGAAATAAATTACATAAAGTAATGCGCCTGATCGCCAAGTATCCATTCAGATCATAAAATGTGCGATACGTCGAGTGATTGTGAGGTTTTTGCGTTTTGTGTTTGGATAGAAAATGAAATGTAATTAAAACAAAAACTGAAATGTCGTAATTAACAGTACGATTTCTTACGGCCGAACCCAATAACCTATCTATCTCCAGTTTTGGCATACTGGAGATACTAAAACAAATGATACAATACAAAAATTATACATATTTTCTGTTGTTTCATTTGTTTTTCTATCTAGATAGGTTATTGGGCTCGGCTGTCTGTCGGTTCAGTTATTATTAGGTATTTCAGTTTTACTATTACTTCGGTTCGCTTTCAATGTAGTGTGCGAAATTATTTAGAGCCACGAAGCAGTTATTTACGATTGATACAATAGGACGTATGTAAAAGAAAACAGGTAAGTTATATCAAAACAAAACTAAATAAAAAAAAACAAGGATACAATTAAAGTGCACTGTTGGAAAAGCTCGTATAAGGTGGAGTCTTAAAACGGTCTTCACTTAAGGATTCTTCATCCAGGGATGTTATGGAACTCTATAACCGTAACCATCGGATATCCGGTTTATTCCCATCTGACCCCTTTCAACTTGCCACCAGGGTGGTAGTCGGAACTATGAAATAGGTAGCGTTTACCACTCCGTGGTACCAATGATATCCTTTTTAATTATTTTCCATAACATTTTTAAAATGAAAAATTAATCTTCAAACAAATTACTACAGAATCCGGTATAATATTACTTCTATATCCGTATCCAGATCCGAAATTTTATATCCATAACATCCCTGGTTTTAGCTAGGAAACATTATATTATACATAAAAACTCATTCTATGTTATGCTGACCAAGCTTCACTCTAGCACTTTATGAAGAAAATTTTTAATCGTACTTTCATAATACAAGAAGAAAAGTTTCAATAAAAAATCAGAAAAAGGTTTTCAAATGTACCCCACTAAGGAAGCAGGATTATTGCTTGAAACGCAAAGGGCACCTGAAGGTATACGGATGTATTCCGCTCAGTAAGACGGAGTGTCAGACACATTCCCTCTCGCTCCACCCAGACCGGGAGAAGTATAAGAAACATGATTTTTGATTGGTTGTTCACGTTAAGCAATCTCTGGAGTTTTAGCTGCTTACATGGTAAAAACAAAATCAAGTATTTAAACATTCTAGAAGAATCATTACACAAATATCACAACTATAAAATAAAATTATAAAGAAGAAAACACCATTCGACGTTAAATTAACTTATTCAAAATCAGTGCAAAACTAAACAGAATTTACTTAAGTAATTATTTGCAATCAATGCTTATCCAGAATATTTTGTGACACACCTCAGTATACCGCACGAATCAACAAGAGAAATAACTCAAAAAAAAACCGGTTATATTTAACCGTGCCCTCCACCCCATACACCCTCTTTTTGAGTTAGGTCTCTTTATGGGCCATCTACCACGGCGAATTTTGTAGCGATGCTATCGCACGTGTCGTAAACGCACGACAGCTTCGCTACCAACGTGCGTTAGTCGCATTTACCACACGCTACAGAAGTGAAGCCAACGCGCTACTAAGGGTCAGCTCACACCGAGACGCGACGCGACGCTGCTTGCACATTTGAATAGAGTAATTTAAAATAGAACTTATTATTTTATACTACCGAAAAGTTACACATTTCATTGTAAGAATTTAGAATACGTTGCTTCATGCAGCGCTGCGCCTCGTGACGCGGCGCGGCGTCTCGCTGTGCAGCGGAACGTTTTTACATTCGCGACGTCGTGTTGAAGACGATTTTACTATGCAACTCGCAACGTTGCGATGCGTCTCGCGACGACGCGTGGCGCGGCGCGAAATCACCGGCCTCTTCCTGCATCGTCGCGTCGCGTCTCGGTGTGTACTGACCCTTACGCGCTATAGCATCGCGACGGTATCGATGCGAATCCGCGACAGCATCGCTACCAATAGTCGCCGTAGGCGAGGGCCCTATGATTAAGCATGCGACATTATTTTTTGTAACCAGCTTATATAAAATAAGGAAAAAATAAGACAAACTTGTCAATGGAAACAGTTTTAGTGATCAACTTAGCTAATTTACGACCAGCGCCTATTTATTTTATAGTCATTAGTTACCAACAATTCAACTTTAATATTATTATCTACGAGTATAGTCAAATCAACTATGGTTTTATAATCAACTCAATGAAGGCGTTCTAGAATGACGTTCACCAGATGGCAACACTGAGGCGTTCACCAGATGGCAACACTGAGGTGTCAGGTCCTGTCACCTGTCAAAACGCTTATGTTAATTTTTATATATTTTTTTTCTCACAACGGAACGCCTGCCAGAAGTTAAATTATTGGAGCACAAATTGGTTTAGAATCTGCTAAAGTTTGTTTTTTAATATCATGATGATACTAAAATGACATTACGTAGGTTGTCACACTTGTCACAACACAAAAGAAGTACTTAGCATCATTATTATTTTAAGTTAAATCAGGATTAAATAACCGACTATATTCCACCTCCGTGTGCGCGGTTGAGTGGTAGACATCAATGACGTCAACGACATGTATACGTTTTTAACGTTTGAATCCCCAACCGGTCCTATGAGACCGCGCTGTTATTGTTTTACTATTGTGTCGCGTTTCGCGGGTATCTGAGTAACTACAAGAAAAGACCTAGCAACTAAGTGGCGCCACCTAGTGGTGTGAATTGTCCTGAACACCTTCATTGTTTATTTTCAACAGGTTCATTTAACTTAACATTTTTAGTATGTGTAACTAATTCAAAAGAATAAAGAGTTGATTCCTCGCAATTTAACCGTTCACGATTACTGTGAAATTGCAGGAATAATTTACTAGTTCTCTTTGAAAGAGATACAGATATAGCGCTATCCTATTCCGTCGCTTTTGCTGATACTAGTAATCATGAACATTTTCGAATTCAACGCAAATTTTTGGGGTTCTAAAAATGCCAAGACTGGTCGAGGTCCATTTCTGAAGCTAGTATAGCAAGTAAGAACTACAGTAACGTCGCATACGTATATAGTATATACTACAAACTTACTATACTAGCTTTAAAAACTTTTCTCAAGTAAACATCGGAAGCAAAGTAAAAACATTTTTTGATTTTCTGATAATTGATAATAAGATTCTTCAATATAATAATTCAGTTCTTTTTAACCCGCCGGGATTTAATCTTCATGTTTTGATTCCGGGATTTATTAACTCTTTATTATTTACTTCCAGAAACTTTAGGTAAACATACTCTACATATTCCCATCTCCAATCTATATTACGCGAAAGAAAGAAAATTTGCCACATTTTAAGTAATCAGAAAATCGCAGATAACCTTTTTAACTGTGCTCCCGTCGATGTACCTAATCCGGGCTTAATGACTTTAGCTGTACACAGCAAGTAAGCCCTTGTTCAGACACGGCGGGAATCGCGCGATTTCAGAATCGCACGGAAATCGCGCGGGTCTTATTAGTATGAGTTATTTAGTAATCGTTCAGACATAACCGCGCGGTTAATCAAGCCGCGCGGTTACCGCAACCCAACCGCCAGAAAATAGAATCGCGCTGCTCCCGCGCGTTTCTATTACTATGGAGTCTTTACGTCTCGTTCAGTTGCGTTGCGGATACCGCGCGGTTTGCACGTCACAGCTCGTGAGTTCGCCATGGATCGTTTCGACACTGAACTATTTATTGATGAGGTGGAGAAGAGACCTGCAATATGGAAAATCCCATATTGCAGGTCTCTTCTCCAGTGTGAGAATTACTCAAATAAAATTAACTAATGAAATTGGGATGTAACGTTACGAACTGGCTATGTCCTAGTCGGTCACTTAATATTGGATGCACCCAATACCGCCTTTGTCTTTTCTTTTTTTTAAGGAGCAACCACAGTGAACACACTTGTTTGTCGAACTCCATTTTCAAACTGACTACTGACGTTACGAAAATCGCATAATAACCGCGCGTGTCTGAATAGCATCACAATTTTGCGGTTTCAAACCGCGCGATTCGTAAACGCGCGGTTCCCGCATGTCTGAACAAGCTCTAAAATGAACTTTTTAACAACTAAGTGAAGTAATCTAATCTTCGCTTATTAAAAATATTGCTATTTTTTCGCTTCTTTCCAATTCAACTAGTGAAAAACAGTTTTATAAACAATAAGGCCCGTTATCCACGGTCGCGTATCTTCATAGACGCGTATTCGTCATCATACGCCTGGTCTACGCCTGCGTGAAGCTTACATACAAAGCTATGAAACTGTCGACGAAGCGGCAGCGACACGACGACATGACGCAAGCGTATAAATTCCCAAGAGACAACATTTTCGTAAAAAATAAACAATCGTATTAGGTAGACCTTGATATAGACTAAAATTTTCGGCCGAACAATTTCGTACACTCATGAGTACAGTACGACCGTTATAAATTGGCGAGTCTGAAGTTAGGCTTTTCGAATTATGGCGCTTGAAAACTCTTGCAAAAATAAAGATTTTAAAAAAGTTTATGCAATTTGCATTTGTTCATCATCTGCCTAGCCTTTTCCCAACTATATTGGGGTCGGCTTCCAGTCAAGCCGGATTTAGCTGAATACCAGTATTTTACGAGGAGCTGCTGCCTACCAGACCTCCACAACCCATTAACTGGGGTAACACGGTACTTCATGGCAAGACTGGAGTCAGATTTACTGGCTTCTGACTATCCGTAACGACTGCCAAAGATCTCCAAATGACAGCCGGGACCAACGGCTTAACGTGCTTTCCGAGGCACGGAGGAAACTCGGTATGTTAAGATGGTCACCCATCCACAGACCAACCTAGGCAAGCGTTGCTTAACCTTGAAGATCGACCTGTGCGGCTGTTATTATCTAGCCACGAGCTCCTCAACCAGTAATACATTCACTCAAATCAATATAACAAATGCAATTTGCATTTGTTATTGCTACTAAAAACTGTTATTGGCATTTATTTTTTAAAAACCTTTGTTTTTGTACGAGTTTTCAAACGCTAAAATTGGCAGAGCCTAGCTTCAGACTCGCCAACTTAAAACGGCCGTACTGTACTACTGTACAGTACGACGTTTAAGCATTTTTCAAGGTCATTCAAGTTGTACAGACGTATGTACAATCGACGCGTGTGGAGATAACGACGAATACGCGTTTATAAAACGACGCGCCCGTTTACAATAGGTCTAATTTCTGTAGGACATCTTTCTTTAACAATCGTAATCAACTGTCCCGTTTTATATAGCGTAAACTATGAATTAAGTAGACTAGCTCGTAACTCGGTACTCAAGGGTACCGTATAAATACCCTCCCAACACGTAAATGCTTAACAAAAACTTTACTATACAAAAGCCATAAGTTTAGTAATAATAACTTAGTTTTTAAATTAATATGACTCTGTTGTAGTGATATTGTTCTATTCAGCGCAGACTAAAGAGGAATGCAGACATTGAATAATGTACCTTATTTTTAAAGCATTAAAGTACAGATTCACCAACCTAAATGTATAGCTTAATAGCAAAGACAGTGTTCGTGCAACTTTGAACTTTAAAACAAGGATAATAAAGTATTTTATTCTATGTCATCAGAATCTTTTTGGTCTACTTTCAAATAAGTTTAAGAATATTTAAAAAATAACACTAATATGTGATGCTTTGTGCCATTTCGTTTGTAAGTGGAAGACTTTTAATTATTGCTTAAAAACCGTATTTTAACATTTATTCATTTGTACAATTACTAAGGCATTTTTATTTCTACGTTACACATCTGTAAAATATCCTATCCATCACCTTTCATAAAATAATACAATTTTTCAATGCTCAATTTGAAAACTAAGGGCCTGTTTCACAATGTCCGAGTAGCCACTACTTCCCGAATAAATTCAAAAATGGAACAGAATTTGTATGAAATTATCTGCCAAGTAAGATATTGGCAACTTAATCATAGGAAATACCCGCAAAAAGTTTAGCCAATGTCATAATTTGAACAATATCACTGCAACAGACCACATAATAGGCAAGATTAAATGTTACTTAAAAAATATCCTACTCGGGGTGTCCTCATTGGGGAACTCAATGAACGGGTGAGTCAGTTTATGTTCCAGCATCTCACTCTCACTCGGGAACTTGTCCCCACAAATGTCACAAGCCACTTCACTGCACTCAGACCGCGACTCACTCCGCGATTTCTCCTTTTTCTTCTTCTCTTTCACCTGCCACTCTTTCTTTTTCAAAGTCTCTTTTATCTTCTCCTGTTTCGCAGAAGACTGCGCTTCTTGCACCCCCGGCTTGCCCGTTAGCAAAAACTCTTTCATATTAATGTGTTTAGGCGATAACTTGTGTGTGTTTAGTCGATTTTCGGAACTGCACTGGTATTCACAGATGAAGCAAACGTACTTCATATCGCCCGTGTGGATGTCAGAGTGGGCTTTCAGCTTTTCGGGCGTAGCGAAGCGGAAATCGCAAAATTTGCAAGGGAATTTTCTATCTGGGGAATGGAAGCGCATATGTGAGAGTAAGGCGTTCATGTCCTTGCAGATCTTTCGACATTCTAAACACATCACGCCTTGTTGTTCCACAGGCTCAGGCTCCTCCACAATCTCCGTGTTATGGTGCATGCGTCTATGAGTTGTCAAACCTTTGTGACTTATGAAAACTCTTCGACAATCCGTACACTGAAACTGCATCTCAGCTTTCAAATCTGGACTGTGTTTCTCAAGTTGATGCACGGCTAGTTTATCTGCTTCATGAAACTGTAAATCGCATTCCTCACATTTCCAGGCTTTCACCAGCTTTGAGAACGCTTCTAGAACATCTAAAACCGACTGGCCTTCGACTTCTGGGTGAGAAGTTTTCGTGTGGTTTCCAAAGTCGATTATTTTGGAGAATGTTCGCTTGCATCGTGGGCAACTGTAAGGTTCTTTATGATCGTCCATGACATGGCACTTAAGGTCCGATAACTCCATATAACTTTTTGGACACATGAAGCATTTGAGTTTCTGCTTCCCTTTGACCACTTCTGAGATAACTTTGTATTCCATTAACTGGACTTTTTGATGGACTTGTAGGTGTTTGAAGAGTTCTTTCCGCGTGTGATAGTCTGTAGGACAGAATTTGCAAGGGAATCTCTTTCTGTGTAGCCGTTTGCGATGCATAGCTAATTCTTCTTTGTTTTTAAAATATTTGTGGCAAGAGACGCAGGGATAAGTGTTTGTTTCACAGAACAAGTTGTGGGATCTTAAACAGGTTTCCATTCGACTCCTTCTCTGAAACGATTGCCCGCAAGTACATTCATAGCCTTCCTTCTTAACTTTTTCTTCTTTTATAACAGTTTGTCTCTCGAGTTCAGCTTTCAACTTCTTGTTTTTATTTTCTTTCTTAGTTATCTGGCTTCTAATATGCCCTTGAGCGCGTTTCTCTATTGATTCGTGGACAGCTAAATGCCTTTTCATATAGTTTTTGTGTCTGTAAGTTTTGGGGCATTTCGGGCAGGTGAGAAGGATTTCTCCAACTTCCTTCTTTTTCCCTTTAGCTTTGAGGAGACCATATGCTTCTTGTTCAAGTGATAAAACATTGCCTGTGATGGAATTTAATTGGAAAGAGTCTTGATAATCCATATAGTCATCCCCGTTGTCATAAGTAGTTGGTAAAATTTCTTCTGGGTTCCCAATCTTTGAGAATGCCATGTTTGTTTGGGTCATGGGAAGTATCTCCATGACTAAGGTTTTAGTAGTTTTGGACTCGATAAGACCGTCATGTGGGTTCGTGATTGTCGACGTGGTGTTTATAAGTTTGTTTGATATTAAGTGTGTCTCTGTTACTGTGACTTCTGATTCTTCTTTGATGTCCATTTTGCCGTATTCATCTTTGTGATGGTGCTGGAGAATTAAAATAGCCTATAAATTTGTGGACACTTCGAGAAAATTAGACATAACATCGAAGCAATTATAGTCTTCATATTATTCTTGGTCTAGTGTTATAGCCTGACCGAAAATAATATGATAGAACAGAGGGAGTACAAAGAACAATTTAAAATGACAGAGGTTAACACAAACAGTTCATCAACACAACAACAACAATTTACAACAACAACAGCAATTCTTTAGTTCGTAAGTGGCTTGCTATACGCTTTGGTGCATACTGTAAGTATAGCAAGCAATTGAAATAAATAAAGGAACTCCAAAGTTATTCTAAGCCAAACAAAGACAGAAGTGGCCGTCGTGGTCAACATGAGGGGGTCATCTGTTATCTTTTCAGAAGTATTTAGAGCAGATCATGACCTCTCCAGTTGACCATTTCAATTTGGCACACGATGTACTACTAATCTGTATACAAATAAACCATTAAAAATAAAGTCTCACCTCATCATCATCTTCCTCACATTTGATGTTCATATCATCCTGCAGACACGCCTCTACCTGATTCAACGCAGCAGCCTCAGTACTATCAATACTGCTGCCGACATCATCATCAAAATTAGGATAGTCATACGTCACTAGAGATTCATCTCCTATAACCGTTTCTTCCTTAACTTCCGGCTTAGAAATGTCATCACAGTCCATTTCAGACTTTGGTACTGTGACATAGTGTTCAAATTCAGTTTTGGATTCGTGATCATAGTCGATTTTCGACATTGTATATTCATTTTCTTCAATACTGTCTCTATTTTCTATTTCTACGGGAATTTCTTGTTTAACTTCTAATTGTACATTAGTAAAAGGGTCATCTATATTATCATGTGTGCCCATATCATCAATGGTTTCTGATTTAATGTCAAGTGGTATATCTTCTGTGATGCCATGGTCTATGTCGGTTTCTTCTTTGATTATTGTGTCTGTTTGTAATTCTGCTATCTCTGAAGCCGTGGGGAAGCTTGTTGATTCCATTTTTGGTTGCTGAAACAAGGGACTATCATTATGAAGGAATATATTCATCAACTGAGCCGACAGACGTCCACTATTGGATATAGGCCTTTTCTAAGTGTCGCCACAAAACCGTCTAACCGATCGGTTTATATTATTTAATTATTTTTTTAAGTTTGCTGGTTGCTTGTTTAGTAAAGATTTTTCTGAGATTCAAAGGTGTCTTCTATAATATAGCAAAAAATGTCTCCGATGAGAAGTAAAATGATTCTTTTGCAGGTTTAGGGAAAGAAAAATTTAAGACCTAAACCCAATAAAAAGGAACGTAGATAATGTTGGTCTGTTGAGCATGGAATTCTGGGTTTGATGTTCAAGTCAGGCTACTTGCTTCTGAATTTTTCATCAGGGATTTCTTAGTAACTACAGTTCCAAGTCTGAATATGGACTTAGGAAATGCCAAAGAATGATCCCTAGGGAATGCAATCTGGGTTTTTTTTTATAACTCTGTAAATTGGTTTATACGATTTTTTCTGGAAATTTCATTGAACTGTTTTTGTGGGTTAGTGTTACTTTGCGCCTCGAAATAATTGTTAATTGTATATTTCACAGTTGTGGCAATAAAATATGAATTAAACTGCGTATGATAGCTTACTTTTACAAAACGTTACGCAGGTGTTATACCTACTAACAAAACATTTCTGTCATTTTATGCTGTGTTATATTTTGTGTGCAGTGGATTTATTAATGGCCGACAAATTGTTCGCATTTAATCCTGAATTTTGCGGAGTCTCTGCTAGAGATTCCGTATATCTCGAATAATTCGTAGGTTCCTTATTTATTTAGAAGTCACACACACACGTTTCATAAAACAGTATGAATTAGTTTTATGAAATGTTAAAATTAATGTTAGTATAGAACACGCATATACGAATAGTCGTTACATCATTTTTGAGTAAAATTATATAATATTTCTTTTTATAAATATTTTCATTTTTATTACATCCAGCGTCTGGTACTGTGATTTTAAACTCATTATTGATTAAATAATGCAAAACATCGGTTAAAAGTGTTTCACAAATTACTTATACCATTAAAAATTAAAATAACCCCACCACCCACGACACGCCACCAACAGAAGGCATCGAAATTTTATAGGTTTTTTTTAAATGTTACATTTACTCGACTAACGTGCGGTGGTGGGCTGCGACCTGCGGAATAGTTCGAAAGAGTAACCGTAGCCTTGGAAAGCAACTGAAGGACCCCAGGTGGATTTTAGTCAGTAAAAGCCTGGCACATCCGTCCACTCCACCTTGAGCGCGAGACTTGATGATAAACCAACTCAATAAAATAAAAATGGTGCGAGCTTCGATATGCAAGAACAAAAGCATTTGAAGTGACTCCCTGACTCAGTTGAGTATTAATCTGTGCTTATTTTCGAACAATTTTTTATTCCAGTCAAGAAATACCTAACACAAAAAAAATGATGATGAGTTTTCTCTGTCATAATATATGAAGAAAACTTCTCTCTGAATTGTAACTAACTCTGGACTTTTATATTTTCAATTTTTCAAACCTTGCCGCAACTCCAAACTTTGTCATTTTAGACGGTTGCAAAAGATAATAGAATAATATTAGAAGTATACCATCATCTATGACGCAACATAGGAGCTAAAATTCAAAATCCTGCATCGCGGTATTAGATTCTCTGCGCGATCGACTCTGAACAGCCCGAAATCAACTATCGAGCAGTTACCCGGACCAGACACAACACCTGTCTGGTCAGAGGAAATAAAAATGGAAAAAAATAACCAATTTAAAATGTCAATAATATATTAAATTGTACAGCTTTACATCTAATATTTACAATTAAACATACTTGAATTAATTTATTAGTAGCTTCGGCACATACTTGGGTCGGTTGTTCTTGGAAATTTGAATCCTTCTCAGTATAATTCTTCTCAGCGAACTGAAAATCTGAAACAATAAGAATAGGAATATATTATTTACGTCATTATTTTTTGCTACTATAAAATAAAGTCACCCACCACTTCTAACTGTTTGCTCACTCTAAAAAAACTACCGAACTTAAAACCTAAAGGTCTATTGAAAGCTAAACCTAGGGTCTATTTAGATGTACCACAACAAAACTCGTGGTTGGGCACTTTTCTTAACACAAATAGTTTCATTAACAATATTTAGTTGTTTAACGCAATCGTGTGGGTGATATCGACTACATCGCTACCACATCGCAACCACAATGCAACCACCAGCGACATCGCGAATTTGTCTGCAAACACTGACTACGGGCCTATGCACACCACGTTTTTTAAACGCGCCGTCGACGCGCGTTTGTAGCGATACAGACGCGATAAGCACGCAAGTCAGACGCAGCCTGTAGACCTTTGCACACCTGTATAAATACAGACGCGCGTGTGTAGCGAAACAGACGCGATGCAAACGCGCGTGTGTAGCGATACAGACGCGATGCAAACGCGCGTGTGTATCGATACAAACGCGCTTGCATTTTGCGTTTTTAAGCAGAACGTCGTCAACAGTAGCAAGATGGCGTCGGTCGAGACAGCATTGACTACATGCGCTTTGTTATTAATTAAAAAAAAAAGAAGAAGAAAAATTACCGACGTTTTTGGGTACACCCATTTACACACACACAGAAAGACACAGCGCCGGTGCCGCGCGTTTGTAACGATACAAACGACAACAAATTGCACTACAGGATAAAAACGCGCCGGTGACGCGCGTTCCCAAAACGCGCGTCGACGCGCTTTAAAAAACGTGGTGTGCATAGGCCCTATAACGTAACAAGAAGCTGCAGCAACACTGTACACACGTAACCACTTTTTGTCGCTGCGATGTGGTGATGTGGTTTATATAGCCTTAAAGTGAAATTGAAGAGCAAGTACTTTTTCTCACCTCCATTGCTTGTCACGCCTGATGTTACCGCCACTTCAAATTCCTCAGAAGCTATGTCTTGGATAACTACAGAATTACTTTTATCTGGTTGACAGTCAAACTTCGAAGGAAAACAGTTTGGTTTCATTCTTATTTTGCCCACAGATCCCATTAGACTATATTGAAGGTAATTTTCCATGTCATTAGGCAGCTGCAAAGTGTCAGATATATTAATTATGTGGGTACTTTTATATACAGAATTAGGGTTGCCATTTTTTAAAATCGAAAAGTGGAACCGATCAGTCGGTTTAGGCGGCCATTTCTTAGCTTTTGAGTATTATTGTAACACTGTAATTTTAGGTCCAATTTTAGAAACCGGACAGGGTCGGACTCCGTCTAATTTAACGCAGACGCAACCAAAATATTTAGTGTGTCCGGCTTTATCCCAAAGTCTGGCAACGCTAACACAATGATATTTATGTATTTACAAACGTTAGGCATAGTTTAAAAGAAAAATATTTCGTGAAGATCAAGTATTTTAGGACCTGGACGTATAATGCGGGAACTACATTAGACCGAAGCACACATGACCGACGCGGCGACGACCGAGTTGTATGTAGAACCGCGTCGCGTGGCGTGGGTCAAATGTAGCTCTAAAACTTTAGTTGCCAAAAATAAGATGTATGGAGACTGACGCGACCGGCGCGGTGTACGCTAGGTGAAATGCTACCTTTGCTAGATGAAATGGCGCGGCGCCTAACTGCGGCATTTTGCAGCGTCGTCATTCAGATTAGAGATGTAACGGTGTTACATCGGAACCGGACTTTTCAAATTTAGATTAATCGGAATCGGCACCGAAATCGGACGTGAAGGCAAAAGCGTCAAACGAAACACTACTAAGGGCCCATTTCACCACCTTTGATTAAGTTGCCAATATCTTACTTGGCAGATAATTTCATACAAATTCTGTTCCATTTTTGAATTTATTCGGGAAGTAGTGGCTACTCGGACATTGTGAAACAGGCCCTGAATCTAATAAAAAAATTGGATAAGTAAAAGATGAAGAGTAAACTTACAAAATTTCAAAAACGAAACAAAACAGCAAGTGAAAAAGTAATTCAGATGGACCCGGTACGGAAGGATCCCGAGGTTTCCCGCTCTACAAGTATATGTATAAACTTGATTGTATGTCCTATAAGTTCCAATTAAAATTTATCGGAACCGGAAGTGTAAAATCTATCGGAAGAACCGACGTTTCAGAAACGAAACTGGAACTCCGTCACTTCTCCGTTGCAGATATACAGTGCCTAATAATTTCGCGATAAGTGTTTAACTAAAGGGTTTAGCGACATTGCCTTATCGCGTATTTACGCAATGTAGGACAGTTCCGTGTATCCGTTCAATACGGCTAGGCAACGTATATCTGTCCGATGCTTCAGCCGCAATCAGGCGCCGCCCGTTTATTTAGACCTGGCCTATTTGTTATTGGTTAGTGACCCTGACTACTATGCCGCCGGTCCTGGGTTCGAATCCATCCAAGACAAATGTTTGTGTGATGTGCACGATGTTTTGTTCACAAGCTCTGCTTAGTTTGGGACTAGATGGATATGTGTGGAAGTTGTGGAATATTATTCTTACTTAAAGGGTAATGCTCAAAGGTAGCCCGCGAAATTCAAACTTTCAACTTAATAAATTCTGATACTGACCTACAAAATGCTAAAAACTTAAGACAATTGTGAAAGCCAATTGCAGGTTAAACTCGCCTATGTTCAATAATGTACATCAACTATCCTAGTTTTTGTTAGAATCTATATTTTATGTACAATAAAGAATATTTAAAAGAAAATTAGACTTTCGCGGGTTACCATGATGTTTTCGCGCAATGTGAATATCGTCCGTTTTTTATACCCTGAGACTAAATTGACACCGGTAATGTCAAATTTACTATAGGAATGATGACAGTTCCTTTGTAATGTAATGTCATTTTAGTCTCAGGGTATAAAAAACAGACGGTAGGCTAGATATTCATTTCTAAATACTTACATCAAAATGGTCTTGACAGAAGAAGATCGCAGACTTATCAGACGTAAGCTTCGGGTCTCGACGCGCTAACTGTAACCACATCTTGCGACGTTTCTGACCTTTAGGCACGTGTATAAACAGTTTGTCAGGATACTTTACTGTCGTACTTCCACACATTGGCACGGAACACGTCTTGTAGCTTGTCATTTTTACGATTCCAGTGAGAAAAATGTAAATAGTAAGCTATCCTCGCCAACTGAGCCTCCCCAAGTGGTGTTAAATATGTAGTTCTGCGATTTCGAGTCTCCCAGAGTGGTGTAAAATATGTGGTTCTGCGATTTCAAACGCCCGGCGTACACTCAACAGCTAGCAATCGGTAACGCAGAGTCTAGCTGACTTATCCTTTCACCACGATGGTAAAGGCAAATGATTTTCTTCAGGGGGATAACCACTTCTTGGCTTCTTGAGGCCACTTAATAAATACTGTTGAATTCTGAGGGGAACCACCACTGGTTTTACAAGCAAAGTCCTCATCACCAGCTTACAGCAGGCTTTAACTTTCTTGATTGAAATTCAACGTCAGGTTTAGGGATCCAGATTGCTTGGGAGACTCTTCATATATCATTCATTCTTTCGCGCTCCCGATCCGCAATAATTTCTTCTGTTTTATTCGAAAATTAAATTGTTTTTCGTTTACAAAATATTTGCCTGCTGCGGTCTTCCCGTCCGGTTATAATTTTGGTGTCTTCCAGGCTAAAGTCGATAGGCTCTTAAAGAACTAGTGCGCCTCACCATCAATGATCGCATCACTGCTTACCATCAGGTGGGATTGCAGTCAAGCACTAGTTTATGCTTTTTTTTTAATCACTCCTAAAGGCGCGGTAGCACAGTCTTCCAGAGAATAGAATAGAATAAACTTGTTTTTTTTTCTGTCTCTGTCGTTTCGTCACAATCGTCACATATCACACCCTGAGCCCTACCGGTGCAAGTAAGGAGCAAGAAAGAAAACAGAATCAACATTATTATTGGCAAAATTAAAGTTTATTTTTACTCATGTATTATTGAAATTAGAAATATGTACTTGAAGTACAACTTACATTTTTCTTGTAAACTCTTTTATGATTACGCGTTGAAAACCCGTCGCTATATGTAATGTATACAATATGTTTACATAGCTTCGCGCAAGCTATGTAATCATACATTTTTTAAAATACAAACACTGCACGTGATCGAATGTTTTCGCGTATTTTAAATCGTTCGTTATTTGAAGAAAAAAATTATTATGAGAGGTTCAAAGAAAACGTTTGAAAATTTTAAAATACGATTACGTTTTGTCGACCTAAAGTTCTGCTGCTCTAAAACAGCCGAACTTTAGGCTAAGTTTTTTTTTCACTATTCCATTTATTATGAGACTAATAAAGCACATAAAAGTTTGATAGTCAAAAACGATAATGGTATGCTAAAAGAGATTTATTTATTTATTTATTATTTATAAATCAGCACCACCTTTGTATGATTGTATCTATTTTCTGTTTCCTTCTTCTTATCAAATTATTTTGTGTGTGTACAATTATTGTACATAAACTGTTAAATAAATAATGATGACGATAAAGTTTTACCGACTAAATTCGCGATCTAGCAAACTAAGGAGTTTAGTGAAAAAGCGGAACATTGTTCAGTTGTCCCGATCAAACGTCAATCAGACCATTAATTCATGAATCCCCGACCGGTCTCATAGGACCGCGCTGTTATTGTCTTACTATTGTGTCTCGTTTCGCGGGTATTGATAGGTTAATATCGGGTCATCTTGCGTACCCCGGTATCGTTTAACCCGGTTTACCCAATGGGGTAACAAATCAGTTTCGAATATTTTATTGAATGCAAAAAGCATGAGATGTTATTATTACATAATAATTCACGTTAGAATCCAATTAGAATTCTCACAGACTTTTAATAACCTAAATGAAATTCCATCATTCGTCATTTGCGTTACTCACGTTACAGGGTAACTCTTTTAAACATTTCCACAACAATTGGCACTATGCTAAAATTTCTTTAAGTGGCGCGTAAAACACTACGCACCGTCGATTCGGGCTTAATCCTTATTGGATGATCGGACAGCGAGCTATTCATTGCTCGTCGTCTGCAAGCCCGTGAAAAAAATAAATAAAAGGCGCCTTTTTACAATTGTTATCGTGACGTGCTAATATAAAGTAAGCGCAAAAAGAATAATCGCCTTATATTGCAATATAATAATGATGTCTTTTTTTTGTATTTATTATTGATATAAATTATTTGTGAAACACTTTTAACAAATGTATTTGCATTATGTAATCAATAATTAGTTTCAACATCACAGTACCAGATGCTGAATAAAAATACGAAATAATAATATTTATTTTATAATAAAATTTTACTCAAAAAATATGTTAAGACTTTATGTATAGGGTGCATCATTTATTTAAGACTATAATATTATTCATAGGGTTCATCAATTTTTTTATAATAATCCAGATGAAAAAATCTGTTTTATCCACATTCGCTTACATAATTTTTTTAAAGAGTTAAGAGAAAAGATTAAATTTTGGGTCTATCAACATGTTTTTACGTTTAAATAATTAATAAAATATGAAATCTGCCTGTGAAAGTCCCATCAAAAACGGGCTAAACATTTTAGAGATTAGCTAGACACAACAGACCAACACACAAAAATGTAATGTATGTTTTTTTGTAAACTCCACAATCCACATTAATTTAGTAAAAATTTATTTTTAATAAATTGTAAATAAAGCAATGTTAAAGTTATTATTGTGCTATTATTTTTGGAACATACTTACCTCAATTGTATAGTCACAAAATGTATGTAACTCTGTGTGAAACATCTCAGTTCTGACTTTTAGTAAGCTCATAGAATCTAGCCCATTCAAACTATTTTCAAGTTGCCTCTGCATTTTTAGTTTTTGATTATTCATTCTCCTTTTCAACAACCTCTGTTCTCTTTCCTCTATGGTTTCATTTGCTAGTTTCTGGATTCTTTTCAATTTACTTTTTGTTAATCGCCTTTTTCTTTGAGTTGATGTTTCATTAGGCATTTTTGATTTTACAAGTTTCCAATGCCTTTAGTTGAGTTTAAAATTTCGTTGATTAGAGGAAAATCCAATAAATTGTGAAATGGCTGGAGTGGTTGATTGTCATTCTATTTTTTTTATTAGCTAGTTTCACATTTAGTTTATAAAACTAAATCTGGCAGGCGAGACCTATTACTTTATATCAAATAAAATGTTATTAAATAATAACAAATTTAAATACAAAGCAGTTTGCTAAAGTTTAATGTTTAATTGTAATAATACAGCTTTTTTGTCAGCTTCATGCATTGTTGGGTCATATTTACATTTATTGTCAGGATAATCAGTAGTGAGTATCAAGGTACCTTAGAACTGAAATTTTATAATAAATATAAAAATATCAAATTGCCAATTTTTTGGGGTAAAAGCAAAATTTTCTATTGATGGTTTAACTTCTGTGTATAAATACAGCTGTATGTAAAAGAAGATGCATTAAATTATGTAAATAATTAATATTTGTTAAAAAAAAAACTCAGGTATTTCAACTTCTATCAACAGAATTGTTTTTAAAACTGATCAATTTACAACAAAAATGTAGGTATGGCCAGTTAGCTGTAAATAGTAATAAAATCAAATATGACCTTCAAGGTTGTATGTACTTACTTATTAGAAATATAGATTGCATACAATCAGTGTCCCTTACATGTAGGTATCCATTATAAACTTTGATCAAATTAATTCACAACACACAGCCTCTAAGAGCGAGTTCTTTTTATTTCCTTGGCTATTGGCACGACCGGAAAACCGCTTCATTATCTGCAGTAGCCGAGTATTGAACGTAATTTTAATACATTAATTAGCTCACAGCGCTGATTATTCTGTAAATTACTTCGATACGTAAGTTGCACAAGCTTCTTGGAGAAATCTTAACTTTTGCAAAAGCTTTAATAGGTATTATGCTTCATTTGTACACTGATAACTACTATAATCGTATCAAAATTTAAATTATAGTGCAAATTAATAAAATCTAAACATTCCATCCACTTTGCACTATAATTTTGACAGCTGGTGGATAATAATGTTTTTTATTATTATCTGTATTTTGATTGACAATAGGTAATTATAATCGCCTATAAAAGTTTTAAGAGCGTATTCGATTCCTTGGTCATTTAAACCATAAGATATTCTTGAAATAATAAAGTAATATCCTACATTTATGAATTAAACTGAGTATTAGATTGTAGTAGACTCCTACTACAGTAATTACAAAAATTAATAGACCGTGAAATTGAATACTAAACGAAGCTAGTAAAATTATTTGTTTTTTACTTCATTAGACATTATCATTTCACTATTACAGAGCACCTATTATTCTTCTGTATCATTAGGTAAATCACTTGTTTTATTGAAATAATCGACTAAAGACGTCATTAGTCGACTTATTTCCATTTACAAGTAAATTCAAACATGGCGTCAAATAAGCAAAACTGAACGGGTCTTTTCGTAAATCAGTGATCGTGATCGTTGTTTCACAGAACGCATCTTTAGTTGATTTGGTGGTAAATTCTGAATTTTTGTACATACGAGAGTTTGTTTTTTTTAAAATGTGTGCTGTAAACTGTTTTCTTATCAGGAGTTGCTGGAATGATTATTTGAGAATATGGCAAATACCATGGATCTGAAGCTAGTACTGAAACACCTCTCAAATGGAACTCTCGGTGAAAATTTATGCATAAATTGTCTGAAGCCGCTTCAGGATCAGTACGAGAATATTTTTACAAAAGTTTGTAAATATGACAAGGAGTATTGCATAGCTGACGTGCTCCGAATCATGTGTGATGTTGAGGTAAGTTTTTACGCCATGAGTCAATTCATAAAAGTGTAATTTAAGGTTTTTATTTGATCATCACCGAATTTCACTTATAAATTTTAATGTGTTTTATTTTAGCTGTCTTATGATGATAACTACAATGTTTGCGTCAATTGCTTCATGATGGCATCCATGGCTTATAAATTCTATTTACTGTCTAAAAGGAGCACTGAAATCATCGACTTTTATACCAATGAACTTCTCAATAACTTGGACAAAATAGAATTGCCAGAAGAAACTTCAAATAATACACTTTGCATATCCCTACCTGAGATTTTGACTCAAACACCTATCTACGATTTTAATTTACATGCCATAGGCAAAGACGTAAAGACTGAAACAGTAGAACCGGTGAAAATAAAAACTGAAGTAGTAGAAAAAGAGGATGATGATCATATTGTGCTTGTGATGCAAGATGATGTGCCTTCATTTTACCGCGTTGGCCTAGACGGTTATCTAACTTTGCTTGAAGAAACCGAAGCAGAAAAATATTATAAAGGTTTTTATAAGTTGATGGGAGTAGGACAAAATAAAACAGCAAAGGTAGGACGGATAAAGCAGGAGAAGGAATTACAATTGGACCAGCCTAAAAGGGGGAGAAAGCGAGGGCCGATGACGTTGAAGCTTTGTACACGGTGTCCCGTTAAATATAGGTTCATTGCCAAATTGAAGGAGCACATGAAATCGGAGCATGACGTTACTCTATATGTTTGTGAGGTATGTTTACTGTTTAGTTATTTTTAATTTAGTTTGTTGCTATATTGATAAGAATTTCGTATAGTATGTTACTGGATGCATGATAACTTTAATGTTACTGATATTACAGCTTTTTTTAGCCCAATTAGAATGAAAAATCTGTTATTAAAAAAGAAATAAAATCAATCATTTTAGAAGGGAAATTAACAGAAGAGGTGAATAAATATTATTATAGTTTGTTCGCATTAAGAATGCAGTAAAGTCATCATTGTCCGTCGGCCTAGCCCCGCTCCCTTTCCAATAGCTTAGATTTTGTGTTGTTTAAGTGTACTTTTATAAATTCATTAAACTTAATCTTTTAAAATATAATTTGTTTAGATTTAACACCATTGTAAATACACCTTTATCTTGCAGTTGCACTGATAAATCACTGCATTCTTAATGCGAACAAACTATAGTAACTTGCATGTGAAAGTGGGTTTATACTTTATCTGACCCAAAGTAAAGTTCTTTTCATCCCTTAAGGTGGTGAATTTCACAAAATCCTTTACAAACATCATGTGGGCCAAACAGCACTATCCATTCAGTAGTTTGAGCTGTGTTTTGACGTAAAAATCAGTCAGTAACATATCTACTCTTGCCTCACTACTTATTAGCGTTTTATTTGAAAAGCCTTGATTTATTTATCTATCCTAATATTATAAAGAGGTAAAATTTGTAAGTTTGTATGTTTGTAAGTTAGTAAGTTTGTATGTAGGGGGTAATCTCTGGAACTACTGGTCCGATTTGAAAAATTCTTTCAGTGTTATATAGCCCATTTATCGAGGAATGCTATAGGCTATATACCATCACGCTACGACCCACGGGAGCGGAGCAGTAACGAAAAATGCGGGTGAAACCGCAGGGGACAGCTAGTAATGAATAAAAGGCCTATCTTCTACCAAAATCATTCGGATTACGAATTCACTGCAAAAATAAAATATTAGAGTATTAATTATTAGTTTATAATATTAGCATATGTACACATTTTATAATTGTAAATAAACATTATCGATAAAACCTCTATTTAAATGATTGCTTATTTATTTATTGTGCAGACCTACCACAGTGTTGTCTTTTTAACCCTAAGGTTGACTGGTAGAGAATGCCCTAATGCATTAAGTCTGCCTAGTAGCAGCACTGTACATGAAGTTTAAATAAATAAATAAAAATATGCCACTGTCTACCAATCCAGGTTTGTAAAGCATTAACAGAAGATGAGCAGGAATACCACAATCACCTGCGGACGCACACCAACATACACCAGTGTGCTATCTGCAACATGGTGTTCAAGAAGAGAGTCACCATCATCAAGCATCTTAAGCGTCATGAGAGGATGAAGAATATTACTTATGTGAGTTTACAGTTTACACCACTTTTTTTACACCGTGGAAGTTCTCTTGTCTCTGTGATTGGTTGTGATCTGCATGCTTTCATATGGACAGCACGTCATCGCGCCTTAGCTGCAGTCAGTGGTACGTACCTACCAGCAGAGGGTTTTACAAGATACAGTTCCCGGCACGTAAGTTGGCAAGAGACGTTAGTTGCACAGTAATCGTTTTTTAGATCTATTTGGTGGTTAAACGGGACGCGGGGTATGAGGTAGCGCCGATCCGGCACGCGATTGGTGCAGCATTATAATAGTAGTCTATGATTGGTGCGTTAGTCGACTTTTGCCTCCGCACTGCGTTACGTAAACGGCTCGTTCGCTTTTTTGTACCACATGCGCGAATTTACCCCCACTACGTCAAAATCTTGCCAAGTTACGTGCCGGGTGCTGTACCTACTTAGTAAGACCAGGGTGCTGTGGATCTTCTTTGAAGAGATGGCATCGGATGGAATGATATATTCCTGGCCCTACGTAAATTAAGGCGTAGGTCTTCTGCAAATACTTAGTATAAAACAAAAAAAAAACGTGCCTGTTTATCCACTCACTCTTCTTAAACCACGCAACGGATTTTGATGCGGTTTTCACTAATAAAAAGAAAATCGTAGCGTCGACGTCACATTTCAGTTTTATTGTTTCATTTAATTATTAAATCCATCAATAAATAAAATGTTTGGTGGTGGGGCCCAACCAAATATTAAGGGGGAAGCGTCAGGGTAGCCCGCGAAATTCAAATTTTCTTACGTTTTTTGCAATTTGCAGGCCAGTGGTAGGTTTTATGAAGTTAAAAATATCTTTTGCGACTGTAAAACGTAACTAGTTACATAATTATAACCATAAAAAATCATCAATGCAATGCCCACCGTCAGTGGGCGCCGGGCCTAAGTTAGCAGATTTAATTTTAATGTTTATTGATAATGATGTGTATCTCTAAATTTTGAACAGATTTGAAAAATTAGAAAGATCTTTTCCAAATCTTACGTGTGATTAAGGATAGGAGTTACTCTATGTTAAAAAAAAATGGTTTAATCATCTACCCATTTCCACATCTCCAGACGGACAGCGCCCACATCTGCGAGAAGTGCGGCAAGATCCTGGAAGACGAGGAGTCGCTGCGCCAGCACTACGACACGAAGCACTACAAGAAGTTCACGTGCTACTACTGCGGCCGCAGCTACAAGGGCGAGATCAGCTTCGACTTGCACATCAAGAAGCACGAGGACAATATGGAGACGGGCAAGTATAGGTAAGAATAAGGGTGGCCAGCCTTTCGGTATTCTACAGGATGCATTTCGGAGAGTGTGCGCGGGAATTACACGAATTGATTCCGCCATCCCCTTTTTACCATCAGACAAACCGTCATACGGCGAATATTCCATCCTTATGTTGTTGAAACCTCTACGGTCCGGACAAAGTGCTTCGTTTCGTCGTTTATACCGCGTACATCGAAGGACTGGAATAATTTGCCTGCTGCGGTCTTCCCGTCCGATTATAATTTGTGTGCCTTCAAGGCTAGAGTGAATAGGCTCTTAATGAACTAGTGCGCCTCACCATCTACGATTGCATCACTGCTTACCATCAGGTGGGATCGCAGTCAAGCACTAGTTTATATAACTTAACTGTAGCGTCCCAGCAGGGGCGAAGCCTCTGGGGCCATGGATTGGTTTCTGAAAATAAAACCAGGGACTCTGGAACGAAGGCAAAGAAGGAATTGGATGAAGCTTAGTCTGTAAATGTCTGACACGCCCTCCCGCTCCGCCCAAGAGCGGGAGAAGTCAATCTAATGATTCATCATCTACCTAGCCTTATCCTAACTACATTGGGGTCGACTTCCAGTCAAGCCGGATTTAGCTGAATACCAGTATTTTATGAGGAGCAGCTGCCTACCAGACCTCCACAACCCATTAACTGGGGTAACACGGTACTTCATAGCAAGACGAGTCAGATTTACTGGCTTATGACTATCCGTAACGACTGCCAAAGATCTACAAATGACAGCCGGGACCTACGGCTTAACGTGCTTTCCGAGGCACGAAGGAAACTCGGTATGTTAAGATGGTCACCCATCCACAGACCAACCTTGGCAAGCGTTGCTTAACCTTAAGATCGACCCGTGCGGCTGTTATTATCTAGCCACGGTGTAGGATAATAGCGACACGCCTAGCTTCGTTCGGGTGTTACAAAAACTCATCTAAATATGCATGTTATTCTAAATCTTTTTCATGGCGCTCTATTTTTAGGCTAAAACTGTATTTTTTTTTATGTTAAGTAGGCTCGCGTTTGACCGCTATATCACCTGATGGTAATGAGGTCGGTAACGATGGAGCGTTTCCTAGAATATATTTAGGAGTTAAATTAAAACATAGTTATTTATGACAAGTTGTTTCACTATTTTATATGACAATTTTGTCTTTGTTCGTAAAATTTTTTGTTTTTGTTTTTTCATGTAAAATTTTCATTTACACACGAAAAAAGTTTACTTTTTTTTTATAAGATATTTGTTTGTTTTTAATGCACAAGTTCTTTTATAATTTTTACTTGTTAATTTTTTCTTTAATACAGGTCCATTTTTTGTTTTTTTTTTATAGGACATGTTTTTTTACCAGACCAATATTTTAATTTATACATGACAACAACCTTTCTTTATTTTACACGGCAAGTTTTATTCGTTTTCCAGACACAGTCTATACAAAAAGAAGAAACCGAATCCTAACGAAAAGCCGAAGCCGGCGACTAAACGCTGTATGTGCTCCACTTGTGGGAAACACTTCGTGGACGAGCGCGCCTTGCTGTGGCATCAGCGTCTGCACAATAACGAGAGGCCTTATACTTGTAATGTGAGTACTATTCTCATTAGTGTTACCATTCCTATTTAAGTACGACTCGAGTCTAATGAAAGCGCGACCTGAGAAAAAGAGAAAAATATAAATTCAAAAATTTTGTATGTGGTATTACTAACTAGCAAGAGTCATGTTTGACACTTCACAATTTTTTTTATTTCCTACAATTGCGGCTAAATAATGTTGCCAATTAAATTTAAAAAAAAATCCAGGTTGCGCTTTCATTAGACGCAATCTAGCTGCTTGATAAACACAACAACCTAAAATCAGCTTTTGGGCACTTTCCTGGACCAAACCGAACACAGTTTAAATATAGTCAAACTAGAAATTCTCTCCTGGTCGGCCAAAAAATCGCTGTGCTCACACTTCACACTATATTTGTAATGCATGTGTCTATATGTGAGGACTTTTAATTGATTTTCTAATGATTATGATTATCGTTTCTTTTTTATTTGTTTTTAATAGCTGTAAGTCCTTTATGTACTAAATAAATAAATAATATACTCAACCAATAGCTGATAATTTTTTTGCAATCAAAATTTATCACTGATGGTTGCCATATCAGTGGCAGTACACTCTATCGTGTTGATAGTGTGAACACGAACAAAGTTTGTTGTTGTAAGCCACTAAGCGTCAGTTCACACCGAGACGCGACGCGACGATGCAGGCAGAGGTCAGTGGATTCGCGCTGAATCGCGCACCGCCGCGAGACGTGGCGAGGCGCATAGTAAAATCATTGACAACACGACGTCGTGAATGTAAAAACGTTCCGACGCCGACGCCGCGCGGCGTCACGAGGCGCAGCGCTGCATGAAGCAACGTATTCTAAATTCTCACAATGAAATGTATCTTTTCGTGTAGTAAATAAAGTTCTATTTTGAGTCACTCTATTAAAATGCGCATGCAGTGTCAAGTCGCGTCTCGGTGTGAGCTGACCCTTACACGTAGTTGTTGAGTGCCCTCTAGTAGACAAGCTACACGTGTGTGCACCCGTAGGAGTGCGGGCGCGGCTTCGTGTCGGTGAACCGGCGCAACCAGCACGCGCTGTGCGCGCACACGGCGCCGGCGCGCCGCTGTCCGCTGTGCCCCGCGCTCTTCCATCTGCGCTCCATGGTCAACACGCACGTCAAGAAGGTAACACAACCCTACTACTCTATATCACGCAACTATCTTAAATCATTTACATTCCCACGCTTAATACTCAACTATAGTCTAGTCACGTTAAGAAAATAGTGAAACAACCTAAAAAATGAACATGTTTGCGTGCGGCGCCGATTGGTATGCGCGCATTCAAGTGAACCCTTTGGCGATTCAATATTCTCAAAAATATAATATTGTCTGATCATTCCAGGTCCACCTAAAACAGCACAAGCGTCGCAACCGCATGACTAAACACCAGAACGTGTTCTGGCGCACGGAGCCCGTGCCCATACAGGAGCTCAGCGTCGAGATACAGAACGACATACTGGAGCTGCAGGCCGCTAACAAGGAGCAGGATTGGGTAAGACACTACTGCATGGGTTAGGGGAGCGTGTAACAAGTGCAACCGCATGACTAAACACCAGAACGTGTTCTGGCGCACGGAGCCCGTGCCCATACAGGAGCTCAGCGTCGAGATACAGAACGACATACTGGAGCTGCAGGCCGCTAACAAGGAGCAGGATTGGGTAAGACACTACTGCATGGGTTAGGGGAGCGTGTAACAAGTGCAACCGCATGACTAAACACCAGAACGTGTTCTGGCGCACGGAGCCCGTGCCCATACAGGAGCTCAGCGTCGAGATACAGAACGACATACTGGAGCTGCAGGCCGCTAACAAGGAGCAGGATTGGGTAAGACACTACTGCATGGGTTAGGGGAGCGTGTAACAAGTGCAACCGCATGACTAAACACCAGAACGTGTTCTGGCGCACGGAGCCCGTGCCCATACAGGAGCTCAGCGTCGAGATACAGAACGACATACTGGAGCTGCAGGCCGCTAACAAGGAGCAGGATTGGGTAAGACACTACTGCATGGGTTAGGGGAGCGTGTAACAAGTGCAACCGCATGACTAAACACCAGAACGTGTTCTGGCGCACGGAGCCCGTGCCCATACAGGAGCTCAGCGTCGAGATACAGAACGACATACTGGAGCTGCAGGCCGCTAACAAGGAGCAGGATTGGGTAAGACACTACTGCATGGGTTAGGGGAGCGTGTAACAAGTGCAACCGCATGACTAAACACCAGAACGTGTTCTGGCGCACGGAGCCCGTGCCCATACAGGAGCTCAGCGTCGAGATACAGAACGACATACTGGAGCTGCAGGCCGCTAACAAGGAGCAGGATTGGGTAAGACACTACTGCATGGGTTAGGGGAGCGTGTAACAAGTGCAACCGCATGACTAAACACCAGAACGTGTTCTGGCGCACGGAGCCCGTGCCCATACAGGAGCTCAGCGTCGAGATACAGAACGACATACTGGAGCTGCAGGCCGCTAACAAGGAGCAGGATTGGGTAAGACACTACTGCATGGGTTAATAATATATTTATTTGCGTAAAACACGGTATACAAAGTTGTTAAAGTAGTTATAAGGTCCAACATGTTTTGCTTAAAATTAAAGCATGCAAACTTGTAAGTGATTATCAAAACGTTATAAATTATACAAAACAAATTGAAAGACTAAAATCTATGTTCCAAAAATTGCTTAATACTATAGAAATTATTTTGAGTCATCAAATTATACAGCTTAATCTTAAACAGCCTACAGTTTAACGTTTTTAACAGTAATGGTAATTTGTTAAATACACACACACACATAGCTGGACAGCTCTTATTATATTTTACTATCCTAGGAATCACTTCTAGTACTAGTCTGTGCTGGTACTGATCACGCCGACTGCGTGAGCTCACTTCCTCTACAGTTTTAAACAGCTCTAGATGTTTTCTTACGAACATAGACAACTCATAAAGATACAATGATGGCAATGGTAGCAAACCAAGCTTTTTAAAAATAGGTTGGCATGATTCATCCGATGGAATCCCGTAAATAGCTCGTATACACTTTTTTTGGGCAACAAACACTCTACTGTGGTCGGTACTATTTCCCCAAAAAATAAGTCCGTACCGCAAAGTGGACTCAACATATGCCTGGTAAGACATCACAGCCGTTTTTATACTGGTAACCTTCTTAATTTGTCTAAGGGCGTACACGAATTTATTTATTTTATTGCACACGTGTTCGACCTGAGCTTTCCAATCTAGATGTTCGTCTATAACTACACCTAAGAACTTAGTTTGTGTCACTTGGGTAAGTTTGGGTATGTTCAGTTTAAAATTAAATTTGTTATTATGAGATTGATTGAATTGAATATATACAGATTTATTAAGATTAATAGATAAATTATTATTATTTAAATAGTTAATTAAATTGTCTATTGTATTATTTATGTCCGCTTCATGATCAGTAATGGCTTTAAATTTTTTATCACTAGTAACAATGATAGAGATATCATCAGCAAAAAGGAAACATTTATGATTTGTTATGTCAACTATGTTGTTTATGTAGATAATAAATAGAATAGGTCCCAATATACTTCCTTGGGGTACGCCACATTTTACTTTTTGATATTGAGATGCATAATCTGTCATGTCGCTCTTGTCATTAAGATTGGAGATAACTACACTCTGCTGTCTATCAGTTAGGTACGATGATAGCCACTGGAGTGGCAATCCTCTGATACCGACAGACTCTAGCTTTTCCAATAACCTATCATGTGAAACTAGGTCAAACGCCTTTGATAAATCAAAAAATAAGCCCGTTGTTAGGTGATTGTTATTAATACTCGACAGTACTGTTTTTAATAGAGAAAAAATGGCTAAGGTAGTGGATTTTTGTCTTTGAAAACCAAATTGTTGCTTGTTTATAATATTATATTTTTCACAGTAACTAATTAATCTTTGGTACATGCATTTTTCATATATTTTTGAAAGGATGGGTATTAACGTTATAGGACGATAATTGTCTATATTAGATCGTTCCCCCTTTTTAAAAATCGGTTTCACAAGGGATATTTTTAAGGCATTAGGGAACATACCCTGTGAAAAGGATAAGTTGATAAGATATGTCAATACTCCACTTATTTCATTAACACATGTCTTAATTATTTTAGTGTTAAGTTCATCGTAACCCTCAGAAGTCGTGTTATTTAACGATAATATCTGTTGTCTTACTTCACTTTCAGACATTGGCGTGAGGTACATAGAATTAGCATTAAGGTTTTTATTAGGGCATTTGGTATTACCGTTTTGTGTTACGATAGTATTTGTATAGATATTGTTAAAGGCGGAAGCTATTTCTTCCGGTTTTGTAAGTAAGGTGTTGTCCATTTTAATCTGTTCAATGTTATCTTTGGGGTTCATATTATGTATTTCGTTTTTTATGACTGCCCATGTTGCTTTACATTTATTGTCATTTTTGGCAATATACTTAATATTAGCATTACGTTTAGCATTGTAAATACATTTTTGTAGCAGATTCGAGTATGTGGTATATTTGGTCTTGTTAGCTTGATTTTTATTTTTATAGTATTGGTATCGTAGACAACGCTTGGTTTTAGAGCTGTGTTTTAGACCTTTACTTATCCATGTTTGTTTTGTTTTTTTGTTTAAATCTATTTTTACCCTTACCTTTGGAAAGCAGAGATTGTGAAATAGACACATCAATTCATGGAAGCTATCAAATGCCTTATCTGCATCGCTCTCCGTGTATATGTTTGCCCAAGACAAGTTTTGTAAGCACTCTCTAAATTTATGTGTATTATCCAGATTGTAATCTCTTTTATAGATGTAATATGTTGCTGCTTTTGCTCTCTGAAAACTTAAAGGAAAGCTGAGCATTTGAGCCGTTTCGTGGTCAGAGAGATGGAGTGGTAGTACTCCTGAGATGGCGTTAGGTATATTACTTAGAATATGATCTATACAAGATGATTTTCGAGTGGCTACATTAATATGAATTTCAACATTATGACTACGGCCTATGTCTTGAAATGCTTGCGTGATTTTCCCTTTCTTAAAAGTATTTATATTAAAATCACCTGTTAGAACTAAACGTGTTTTTGTATTGTATTTTTTGTGGATGTCGTGTAAAATATTATCTAACTTATTCAAAAATAGGTTAGGATCGGACTGAGGTGTTCTGTATATGCAGATTATGATTAATTTTTCATTTGTTAGTTCTATCCCACAGGCCTCAAATGTATTAACGGAGGCATGTGTTTTTACAAACGGCAGTTCTTTGTAACTAAAACCCTTTTTAATCAGAATGCAAGTGCCACCTCGTTGTTTTTCTCTGCAAAAATTTGAAGCCATTGCATAATCTGACAACTTAAGATAGTGTTCATATCCTTTTTTAATAAATGTCTCAGAGAGGCAGATTACATGTGGGTCGTTGTGCGAATCTCGTAACTCCTGTAATGTTAATTCCAATATTTCTTGCTTGGACAGTGCACTAGCAATGTTTTGGTGAAGTATCCTAAAGTTATGTGAAGTCGATGTCGCGGTTTTAGGACCGAAAAAACCAGTTGGTTTTTGTGGTTTACTGACTTGAGACACGAAAAAATGAGTCACTTTTGTTTACAACGGGAAAGAAATATGGTAAAGTTCCTTTTTGAATCTTAGCATTGGATAGTGTAGAAGTATTACACTCTAACGGTTTAATACTTTCAAGCCGGTTATGCACTTTGAAATAGTAGGGAATTGTCCCTTTTTTAGGTTCCTGTATACTAATGTTCAATTTAAAAGTTGATTTGCTGTTTGCTATTCTCTTTCTAATTTCACTGGGATTCAAATATTTATCACTATAATCGGAATAATCTATATGATAATTTAATGACCTACAAATTTCTGATACTTTTGAGGAAGTTTGTTTAATAAATTGACATTTTTTAAACTTATCACATATGTTTTTTAAGGAGTAGTTTAGCTTATTAACATTCAGATACATGTTATTTTCGACATTTAGTACAAACACTGTATTATTTTTGAATGTTTCTAATATAACTTGCAATTGTGACAAGATAAGTGTTAAGTTGCGGTCATTTTCACCTACACAAATTATGAGTTTGTCGTCTGTTGAAAGTTTAATATTTAAACAATTTGCTACTACTTCGCTGCTCGGTGCATTTGGTTTCGTTTCGGCGACGACTCTATATCTTTCGTAGTGAGTATTAGTTCTTGAATGTGAGATGGCTGCTGCTAACCCGACGCAACGCTGGGATCCGAAAATATATATTTTCTTCTCGGAAGTAACGGTATTTGGCTTGGTAGTGGCTGTATAAGTCTTAGCAGTATTGATGTTCAGAATGTCCTGCTCTGGTTCTTGACTGGTAATTGGTAGACATGTGATGTTACTGCGCTGATTACATTGCTGAATTGATAATAATTCAATGCGTTGTCTAAGTGTTATAATCTCCCGCTCTGCGGCTTGTAACTGCTGTTGCAGGGTTACAATTTCTTCTTTCAAGCGTACCACACGGTCATATCTCTCGACTTTTAAAAAGGATGACGATGGTGTGGTCGGTGCAGAGCTTAAGTTATGCTGTTGTGGTAGAGATTGCTTCTTTTTCTTACTGCTTGAAGCAGGAATTGGAAATGTGGAGGAAGAAGTGCACAAAGATTTCAACGTGTGGTTTTCCGTTTTCAACTTGTTTATTTGTTTATGTAAATCGGTGTTTTCCAACAATACATTTCCAAGCTCATTTTCAGTGCTTTCAAGCTGAAGTGTGAGTTTAATGATTGTCTCCTTCATTTCCGAGGATGTAACTAAATCAGTCACAGTTATGTCAACACTCCTTGATAGTCTATTGGGAGTTGCGTATGATTCATCAGATGTTTCCAAGTCGGTTAGTATGTGAGAATCAAGTAACTTTGTACTATTTTGAACTGGGGAAAGACGTGTCAATTTGCCAAATTCGAGATTTGCCTGTGTACTTGGTTGTTGTTCCGAGGTAGGTGAGGGGGATTTTAAAGAAGTTTGCTTTTTTCGTAAAGTAATATTTGATGTATCATCGGTTTTCGTGTATTTATTATTTCTTATACACACTTTACACCTCCACTTTTTTTTAGCTTCTGTATCCTTGAGACGATAGGTAGATTCTGGATATCCATCGCAATCAAATTCGTATCTGTTATCACAGGCCGCGCACAGTGCCGTACTTTTAATGTTTACCTTTTTTTTACATTTATGACACGTTACAAGTGCTGCCATCTTGCGTCCACTGTTGTTAATATTTGTTGTGATCTTCGATGATGACGACATTGTGCTTTGTTCCATAGAAAATAATCTTTTATAAACTTTGAAAATTCCGAAAAGTGAATGTAGAACTGGGGTTTGAACTTGCGACCATATAATTATGCAAGTTAGTTAGCAAAAGGAGATACGGTCCTAAACCACTCGGCCATCAAGTTATTAAGGAACAGTGTTGAATTTTTAGACCAGCTGCCGCAAATTCTTTTAATAGTTGTGGATTAGAGTTCAAAATCGCGTTTTTTAACAATGGCGGTTAAAGTTTAAAAGTACTGTGTGAATCACTTTTGCACTTTTGTTATAGTTTTTTATTGTTTAGTTACACGTATTAATAAATATTGAGATCACTGAATGTTTTATGGGCTGTATGTTTATTGTTCACTATTAATTACCACTTGTTATAGTTTTACGTTATTGTTTTATGAGACGGTTTATGAAATAAGAGTTTTCGTTATAACTTCACTGTTTGTGTATGAATCACGTAAATAATACTGTCACTTATGTATTACTGTATGTTCTATATGTTCACTTGTTTTTAGTTATATTTAAACACATAAAATATTTTTAAACTATATTTTATAACAGAGCGTTTATTCCACGACAAGCTAGATGAAGTACTACGTTAGGGGATCGTGTAACAAGTGCAACCGCATGACTAAACACCAGAACGTGTTCTGGCGCACGGAGCCCGTGCCCATACAGGAGCTCAGCGTCGAGATACAGAACGACATACTGGAGCTGCAGGCCGCTAACAAGGAGAAGGATTGGGTAAGACACTACTGCATGGGTTAGGGGAGCGTGTAACAAGTGCAACCGCATGACTAAACACCAGAACGTGTTCTGGCGCACGGAGCCCGTGCCCATACAGGAGCTCAGCGTCGAGATACAGAACGACATACTGGAGCTGCAGGCCGCTAACAAGGAGCAGGATTGGGTAAGACACTACTGCATGGGTTAGGGGAGCGTGTAACAAGTGCAACCGCATGACTAAACACCAGAACGTGTTCTGGCGCACGGAGCCCGTGCCCATACAGGAGCTCAGCGTCGAGATACAGAACGACATACTGGAGCTGCAGGCCGCTAACAAGGAGCAGGATTGGGTAAGACACTACTGCATGGGTTAGGGGAGCGTGTAACAAGTGCAACCGCATGACTAAACACCAGAACGTGTTCTGGCGCACGGAGCCCGTGCCCATACAGGAGCTCAGCGTCGAGATACAGAACGACATACTGGAGCTGCAGGCCGCTAACAAGGAGCAGGATTGGGTAAGACACTACTGCATGGGTTAGGGGAGCGTGTAACAAGTGCAACCGCATGACTAAACACCAGAACGTGTTCTGGCGCACGGAGCCCGTGCCCATACAGGAGCTCAGCGTCGAGATACAGAACGACATACTGGAGCTGCAGGCCGCTAACAAGGAGCAGGATTGGGTAAGACACTACTGCATGGGTTAGGGGAGCGTGTAACAAGTGCAACCGCATGACTAAACACCAGAACATACGAAGTATATGACGATATACGAAGTATATCACGGTATACGAAGTATATCACGGTATACGAAGTATATCACGGTATACGAAGTATATCGTGTAGCGTTGGGCGATTCCGAGATGTTTTTGGATTTTTCGAGTCAGTCAGTCTTACTCGAAACTCTGAATCATCGAGAAACAAATCGTAAATGAACGTGTCATGCGCTAGTCGCAATAACTGACAGAGTAGGACTCGAGTCAAAGTCGAAACAATCGACAACCATCGAGATGATGGTGAGTTTGTGTGATCAATCGAATAAAACCTTTCGTGTATGTACTATCAACGAAACCACTGGGGTGTCGTTTAGATATTCTTTGGTACCCACACCACTGAAGAGTAGTGATGTAGGTATGTGTTATATAAAAAATGGTTATGTTTTAATGGTAATGTTGAAATTGAACGAGTTTTTGTGTTATTTTTTTTTCCTTGTGGAAATCGTCTAAACTACAGTGATTATCTACTGATGAAATTTAATTGATATTGATAAATTCATACCTTTTAACTTCACTGCGTTGGTGTGGTTCAGTGGTGTCGTTGACAATAGACGTTGCGCACACGCATGTTTGCACTATATCTCCGTTTAGATTTGCTATTGCATCACCAATTCGGTCACAGAATAGTTATTACAGTACTAACTTCTGCCAGCGTCCTCTTTAACTCTTCCAACTTTAGACCGTAGTTTCAATTTACCCTCATTGAGTGATTTTTTGAGAATTCTTTCTTAACTCATGCCTATGTCATAATAAACTGTACGTGTATTGGTACCATATTTCTGCACAATCCTACAGTAGTTTGTGCTAAAATTTCACTGATCTATCAATACAGCTGCGTGCCTTTACAGTATGATAAGTTAAACGAATTTTGTTTTTATAAGTGGGAAAAATAAGCATGTTTTATTTGGTTTAAAAATTGTAAAATAGTGAGCGAATAAAGGCTTTTATTATTATTATCTTTATTTACATATCCACATATAAATTATATTTTTAAATATTAAAAAGGAAAAAAAAAATTAATAAATAAAAAAATAGAATGCCACTGATAGCGGGAGCAGGGTCCAAGCCTCCAGGTTATTATTATTATAGGTTAAACGAGGGACTTATTGAGGGAGGGTATTCAGTATTCGATTCTCGTCCCAAATATGTATAAAACTTAGTATTGTATACACGTTGAGAGACTTTTGCGAAAATTTTATATGATTCTATCTGTTATTTATGAGTGTTTTTTTTTTGTTCATGATTTTATTATACACTATTTACTAAAAGAAAAGAAAACAAAAGAAACTTATATTACTATTCGTTCAACCGATTTTGACTTCCATTCCGTAGACAGGATGACATTAATTCATGAATCCCCGAACGGTCTCATAGGACCGCGCTGTTATTGTTTTACTATTGTGTCTCGTTTCGCGGGTATTGATAGGTAAAAAGCAAAAAAAGTGGTTATAATACCAACTTTTTCTGCAGCCGTCATTTGTCATGTCACCAACGCAATAAAAGTCTAAATCGGTTGAACGGACGGTAAAACAAGTTTCTTTAAATCGTTTAGTCTCAAAACGTTCAAGTTGCAAAATAACATACGGTTGCAAAAAGTTCAAATCTCATAAGACCCAAGTCTCGAAACATCCAAGTTGCAAAATAGTCAAGTCTCGAAACATCCATGTCTCATAAAATACATTTTTTATTTAAGTGGATTTGTAAGGGGTGTTTTTTTATATTTTTGACATCGACTCAAGTTGAAGGGTAAAATCTACAAGTCCGTGATAAGACCTGTCATACAATATGGATCAGAATGTCGGGCCGTGAAAAAGATGGATGAAAACTTCCTCTAATATACTCATTTCTAACTTTATCCATTCTCGTCACACAACACATCCATCTCAACATTCTCATCTCCGCTACATGCAATCTTTTTTCATCCATCTTTTTCACAGCCCGACATTCTGATCCATACAGTATGACAGGTCTTATCACGGACTTGTAGATTTTACCCTTCAACTTGAGTCGATGTCAAAAATATAAAAAACACCCCTTACAAATCCACTTAAATAAAAAATGTATTTTATGAGACATGGATGTTTCGAGACTTGACTATTTTGCAACTTGGATGTTTCGAGACTTGGGTCTTATGAGATTTGAACTTTTTGCAACCGTATGTTATTTTGCAACGTGAACGTTTTGAGACTAAACCAAAGAAATTTCTTTTCTTATAGTAAATAGAGTATAGTATCATGTAAGCGTTACACTATTGTGGGTTTGAATATGCCCCTCGTTTAGACAAACATACTGTTTATATAAAGATTATTTTACCAATCTATTTTCAGACATACCAGCAACCAAACTACGTGGTTCCTTCCCCGACACAGTCCGGTCACAGGGGCGGCATTTGACGCAAGCGCAACAGAAAACTCGAACAGCAACGCGCTGCCGAGAAGAAGCTAAGGCGAGCCGCTTGGATGTAGAAACGCTCATCATCTACCTAGCCTTTTTCCCAACTATATTGGGGTCGACTTCCAGTCAAGCCAAGTTCAATATTTTGCAAACAGTGATAGTTACCATGGACTCTTTTAGCTTGCCAGTATTTAGCAAAGTTGTGTCATGAAGTGTCAAGCGATTTTGAACCTTGTGTTGTGCACCGATGAGAACGTTATAACATTTATTTTCGCCACAAATTTGCATATCTGCCTGCGTCCGTCTAGAAATACACGCATGTAGCTATGTATGATATATTCGGATACATGTGACTTTACCATGACGTGTTACGGTCAGTTCACACCGAGACGTGACACGATGCATCGCAACGTTGCGAGGTGCATAGTAAAATCGTTGGCAACACGACGGTCGCAAATGTAAAAACGTTCCGCTGCGCAGCGAGACGCCGCGCGGCGTCACGAGGCGCAGCGCTGCATGAAGCAACGTATTTTAAATTCTCACAATGAAATGTATCTTTTCGTGTATTAAATAAAGTTCTATCTTGAGTCACTATTAAAATGTGCATGTAGCGTCGCGTCTCGTCTCGGTGTGAGCTGACCTTCGAAGTGACAGTCGTGCGAGCGAAAAGGATGGAGCTATACACCCTATGTAGGTCCATCCCTTTAACAGTTCAGTTTAGGTCGACAAATGGATCGTGTTTGAAGAGCTTTCTCTGTTGATTGCATACAAACTCGATTATAAATATTCCATCCCTTCTATAGGCGCTAAGCTTCAGGGTGGTGTCAGCCATGTAACGACGTGCAATCTCTTACTTCGTTTAAGGGTGGAAAAGATGGTTCATTTTCGACCAAAACCAATAACCTATCGATCTCCAGTTTTGGCATACTGGAGTAAAACAAATGATACAATACAATAATTATCATGTTTCTGTTGTTTCATTTGTTTTTCAATCTCCGATATGTGATAGATAGGTTATTGGTTTCGGCTGTTAATCTTCCTCAGCCCCAGATAATTGAGTTTTACTTGTGTATTGTACCTATTAGTGTAAATATTTTGTTATAACTTTGACAGACATTATGTGTACAACAGTGATATTATTACTATTATGAGACTTGGAAGACAATAGTTATTTTTATTATATGAGAAGCAGAAATAAGCAATAATTATGTAAAAATTAGCAATAATTTATTCGAAAAGCTCCGAAGTTGGAGCTCGTTTTTTTTTAATAAAAAAGCTGTTTACATCTTAGTATCATGTCTAGCTTTTTATGCGACTGCCTCATAATATACTGTTGTTGTGTGTGTGTGCCTCAATATCATGTTCAGAACTAAATTTTATTGTTATAAAAACTGTTCCAAATGGTTTAAAAACCTTTTGTATATTGTTTGCTTTTGTAAATATTGAAATAAAATATGAAATTATTTTATCCATCGTGTTTTCTTTCAAAATAATTGCAGATAATCTTATTTCCCAACTACCCTCTAAAGGAAATAACGCTTTATAGCCTTGTTTGGAAAAGATAGTAAAATGTGTGTCTGTGTGTGTGGGGGTATTTTTTGAAAAGGATATCAAAGAAAACAACAATAATCCCTTTTGTATATACATTTATTGTTTTTTTTTTTCAATTTTATATTATTGTTTACCAGATATATACTTTGATATAATTATCAATTGTCTATCGAATATATACAACTTACAAATAAACCTGAAGGTCCTTACGAACAACTATATTTGAGTCTTATTAACTAGGTGGAATCATTTCGTTTTATATCTAGTCGAACGTCGCAACGTGAAAAATGCAATTTTCACACACAAACAATTCAATCAAATCTGTTAATTGGGCAAAACAAATGTCTAATGTGAAACTGCAAATTATAAGTTTTTACCCTGAACTTTGAAGCAGAAGAAAGTTTACTGCTCGAGTTTAAAATATAATTTTTTTATTAATGAAATTATAACTCGACAACTTGAATTTAGTTATTTAGGGAGTGAGTGTGTGTTGGGTATCAGAACAAATAGAAGAAAAAAATTGTTGCGCTGACCCCAAACAATATTAGACAAGGCGCAGGGAACTTGAATTTAGTCAATGTTTTTGTCAAGTTATGGCTTGGCTACATTACCACGGCGTGGACTCTTTGACCCTTTAAACGTGAACGACTCTTTGACCGTTTAAACGAGAACGACGCTTACAACTGACAAAATAATGTGAAAAATAGTTGTAATATTATACGAAATAAACAAAATAATATTATTGAATGGGAAAATTGTCGTATGTCATTAATTCACTAATTCAATTTATCTAAAATTAAGCTTAATCTTCGTAGTACCTATTCATTCAAACTATTTTGTAGGTATGTAATATCAAATAGAAGCTTGACGTAGAGAGCATACTTCTCATGCGATGCGCTTAAAATTCAAAGGGTTAAACAGGTCGTACCGTGGTTATGCTAAGCTGTTATGGTGATGTTCAATTAGGAGCTAGATAGAATATAATAAAATAAAATTATTGTTGTATGTTACGTGTAGAACTCAAAAATAGTCAGCATTATTATTAATAATAAGGAAGCATTGAGTTTAACATCCTTGAAGGAACTGTATCTTTATAGATTTTATGTTACATTCCATCTAAAAACACTTTATGTTAGAGATACAGAGAGTCAAAATTAGGGAGGAATTTGAACAAGTAAGACTAAGACTGGGGTCATTCACGTCATATCAATGACAAACTACAGTAAATTTTGACTGAATATTAGTTTGAAAAATTATTTGAAACCAGTGATGACTGCTAACCAGCCAGCCAAAACTTTTTCTGACTTTTACTCAGCGGCTAGTTTCACTTTCATATATGCTATCACTAAAATTGTCGAGTTATAACAGAGTTTAGAAAAAATAATAATAATAATAAAAAAACAAAATTAATAATATTTGATCATGTAATTTCTTCCACTTTGTACTATTACTGACCGTTTGCAAGAAACAATAATTTCAAAAGGGGTTTCATCTTAAGTACTTGCCTTTAAAGGTAAACTCGTTAAATCAGTTAACTAGTACTATTTGTATTAAGGATGACATCTGGTGGGCTTCTAAGGAACTTATGTATTTGGTTTTTAGGAGTCTACTAAACCCCAGGAAAGATGCTCGCATAACTTTGCATAACAGGACATAAAACATTACTACGGGTATTGTGATACTAACTTGATGCTAAGGGCCAAGCATAAAAATGCATACTAATATTTGGACTAGCTAGGTAGATGCTGAGCATGAACACAAGGCTATTTAGCACTACAATACAGGTGGTGGGCTGTGGGCATACAAATGAATGAGTACAATGTTCTTGCTACTGTAAGTGTTAGATTAGCGTCTAGCGACGGAAGATGTGTAATATCATGCTATATTATTAGAAAAACACGACAGCAATTGATACTTGCATATACAGACAACATTGACAAATGGGCTTTCTTTAAAAGGGGTCATTGTAATCATCAATATGAAAAACTAACTACGGACCAATCCTGAATCTACGAAAAAAAATCCACTATCTAAAAAAATACTCTATACATTTATGTTCACATTATTTGACAAAATACATGGAGCAGCAATTTTTTTTTTTGGAGTTATCAGATTTTGGTCTCATTCAAAAGTTGTTCGTAATGAGCACAATGAGAGCAGCAAAAGGATGATTCAAATGCGGATTCATACAAACATTCTATAACTACAGGGAAAAACTAATGAATTCAATTCACCAGTTCCAATATACAGCCAAAAAGACATTGCTACATATATTTTTTTTAGTAAATCTACCCTCCTTTATAAAATCAGGAGGTACGTCTAGAATAAAAATGGCGTCAAAAGTACCACAAACAATTCTACCATAGAAATATCCCGGTATAGAAACACCGAATTTGTTCTTAATAATTATTAGGCAACCATATCTAGCGTCAATGCGAACATGACTGGCGTGCTTTAGTATTAAGAAAAATATAGGCTATACAAGTATCTACGTAACACCAAGGAGTAGTAAGCGACTGGAGCACTAATGTGTGGATGAATGTCACGATGACAGTCGTCTCACGTAGTGGCACGCCGAAGGATCGTCCAAGGCGGTTTCGTCCCTCCAACTCGAGTTTGGATCTACGAAGAAACATACGTTTTAGCACTCCTTTATGCTTACTAATCTGTGGTGTAGTAAAAAGCGTCGCCAGTCATGTTTCTAGACGCGTCGTCAATGTTTAGAGACATTTCCTTGCAAACGGCCTGACAATCCCTACCCTAAGCCTTTGCCAGAGACTTACATGACGCCGGGTCGCCTCTTCGCCATCTGCAAATAAACAACACCCGAATATCTCGTACAATATACGGACCTTCAATATCAAATCACTTTTATTTCTAACATTTTTTTTTTTTAGTTTTTCCTTTACGTTATTCTAATCATATTTGATAACTTACGCAGCCACGATGCGTTGTCCCCGTATCACATCTATGGAGCATACAAAGTTATGTGAGAATCTTACTTTAATTTTTAATAATTTGATGTGATTAATGAAGTAAGAGTAGAAACCGACTATCTGAATTCTGAATCAAAGAACACTGAACGTATTCCGATAAAAAAAAAATTGGATGATCAATTTCAAAATGAAACTATATTAAGCGAATAAACCGATTCGCGTAAGAATTGGAGTGCACGGTAAACTTGTAATTTTTTTTAAATCGACTATAACATGAGTTCGGATAATCGGCATTCTACTGTATTGTGAAAAGTGTGTGTGAAACATATTCTAAATATTATTTACAAGATAAAAATAAATTCGTCACATAAAAATATTATTTTTTTAGTAGCCGGAAATATTGGCTTTAGTGATATTTTTCTTTTATTGTGATTATTATTTACAGAATCAAATGCTACATACAAGAACACTCAGACCTAATATGAATACGAGTATAATTATTTATGTACAAATTTTTGTTCACGAGGGAATTGAACCCAAACCATCGTGTACTGTGCATTATAAAGGCCATCAACTTTTATGGATTAAATACAAGATAATGAACACTAATCTCTTAAACTAAATGATCTACTTATCTACTCATAATTCTAAGTTGAACGTGATTGAGAACTTACGTCAATCTAAGACTCGCGGTAGCTCGACCGAAGCCGCCCGAAACCGTTGGGTCCAATATGGAGTCCCCGATAGTATATCAATATTTTTTCATACATCTAAATTATCTTACTAAGACTTGTAAATCCCATATACTGGCATATCTGGAGAATCTATACCTAAACAGATATGTAAAGTATCTAGTTAGTTTCTTGTTCTAAAATTCGCATTTTGTTTATTAAATATTTGATGCGAAATGTGAAAAAGAGCTATTGACAAATGGAGTAGAAACTGAACGCAATCATGGCGTTTACCCATAATAACTACGAATCTGAAAACGTTCAAAATACAGATTTTCACCGAAATTGAGCAGCATAGCACTCCATTTGCTAACCACTCTGTGTCTAACACACCTAAATCTATATCTATGGAGACAAAACCATCAAAGAACTCACCATAACGAAACCATCAGTCCTTACAGCGACAGGGCAACACCAAGCACAAATCGCACCATAACAATTGCAACGTGTTCAAAACTTATCATCATATCACGAGTTCTTACACACTATAATCACATAAAGTCAGTTCATCACTTATATTAGTCCACTGTTTGTTTTATTGTTTATATTTACACGCGTTTGGTTCTGTGGTGCTTGACGTGGCTGGTTCCGTATATGAACCGTGTACGCCACTCTAAGTACTGCTACGTACAGGCTATGGTGTTTGACGTTGACGGAGGGTGCTCCGGTTTGTCCGCGGCGGGTTTTGCTTCGGCCGCTGCGTGTGGAAGGATACCGTTCTGTACGTTAACCTCGTACATGTTTGACGAGTTGGAGTCTTCGTTGTATGATAGGACGCTGACTTCATCCGTCTGTGGATGAATGGGTTCATTGAATGTACAGGTCTCCTGTGAAAAGGATTCTTTTGTGAGTCATCCCAGTTTGTGAAACATTTGTTTGGGCCGATTATTCAATAGTCGGATAACTTTTATGATAAGAATAAATATGGCCGTTTGACATATTTTTTATACGAGAACTGTCAAGTCACCATTTTTATTTTTCAATAAGTTATCAGACCATTGCAAAATCGGCCTTTACTTAATTTATTTGATAAAGGGTTAATAGTATGTGTACGTGAACTAAGCAAATGAGATGAGATGAACTACAAAAGTGTCCTTTATGAATATGTAATTCTATATGAAACAAATTAAAGATACTAATTCAATAATTAATGAGAATTGTCGTATGATATAATAATAAATGAGAATATATTATGTATTCGGTAACATGAAATCATCGGATTTTATAGGTTAGTCGTTCTCCAACAAACCTACAGGACCCAATGAATATTATTAAGTAATAAAGAGAAAGAGACTTCGCTGATTCAATGGATTGTCAGCCAAAGGGCCTTGGTTGCCTTTGCCAAACAAATATCGACTTTAAGCAAGTTAAAATAAATCCCTGAATAAGAGTGCTTTAAGAAAAGGTGCACGTCCTTGGTGTGTAGGGTGCGAACCAGCCGCAATAGTATCCTGAGAGCTTTTTCTGACAGATTTGACTGTCAGTACGTGAACCATTGCTGTATGGTTCATCTGCTGACTAATATAAAAATATTATTTTAGTAAATGTTAAATTTGTTTGAATTATTGTAATGTTTTGAGCTTGATTATTGATTTTTATTATGTTCTATTTATTGTTTGTAATTTATATGAAGCCTGAAATAAATTATTTATTACTAGTCAGTAGTCACTAGTCATTTAATTCAGACTAGCTTTAGCCCGCAGCTTCGCCCGCGTACATAAAATAAAGCCTATGTCTCTCAGGAATACAGCAGTAATTTTAGCAATCGGACCAGTACTTCCACAGATTACCTCATACAAACAAAAAAACAAACTTTACCTTTTTATTATATTAGTATAGATTATTTAAGAAACCTGGTAGTTATTTGTCTGTTGCCCTTGCCAAACAAATATGAACCTTGAGAAATTTAAAATAAAACCCTAAAAGCTTTAAGAAACCTGCTGGTTACTTGTGATCAGTTTGTGAAGAGTCACACGTTAAAATGCTTAACAAAACCAGTACTGATGATGATATTCATCTGTATACATTCGTCCGTATGGTGTCTGGACGCAAAGAATTACACCATCCCATCTCTTCCCGTGGGTGTCGTAAGAGGCGACTAAGGGACACACCAGCGAATGGGCAGCAGCACTTTCTGTGCATTTTTCAACAACCACACTGCGATCGCCAACCCGCATGCTAAGCGTGGCGATTATGACAAAACCCCCTCAAGATGACGCTCGGGGGAGGCCTATGTCTAGCAGTGGACGTCTTTCGGCTGAGATGATGATGATGATACATTAGGGGCCAGACAGTTCAGGTTGTAGAGGTTAAAATGTTCCCAACTCTACATCATCTGACGTGCCCTTGTCACCGTCGACGTTCCGGCTGTTTTAGAACCTCATGGCCTGGCACGTGACGATGGTAAGAGGTATGTCTCTATTTCCTTGGAAGATGGGTAGGCATTTAGTGTGGCACGCTACCTACGTCGACACTCTTGCGCCATCTCATCTTCCTAGCTCGTCGTGCTGCCGCTGCGGCTGCGGAGAATCTCAAGCGGCAAAAATATAACAACCTCGTCGGCAGTTATATTTCTCAGCCGTTTGGGGTTGAAACTCTTGGACCGTGGGGCCCGAGTGCACATACGCTTTTTAAAGATCTTTCGAAGCGTCTTGTTGACACTTCGCGTGACCCAAAGGCTGGCTTTTACCTCGGTCAGAGATTAAGCATTGCCATACAAGGTGGCAATGACGCCAGTCTTTTGGGCACACTTCCAGTCGACAGCGACGCGGAGAAATTTCTTGACGCCATATTTTTGTTTAAGGGTATACATTTGTGTGTGTGTGAGTGTATATATGTAGTTTTAATTAGTTAAGTGTTTTTATTTTTCATGTTATTTCTCTGCATAATAAAAGTTGTTAAATTGTAAAAAAAAAACTTCCTATCTATATATATAAAAATCAATAGCTGTTCGTTAGTCTCGCTAAAACTCGAGAACGGCTGAACGGATTTATCTTATGTTGTTCATGAAATGTTCCTGGAGGTCTAGGGAAGATTTATAAGGTGATAAAAATGAAAAAAATAATAATTAAAATTTTAAGTATTTTATTTCTAAATTGAGGCAGTACGAAGTCTGCCGGGTCAACTAGTATAACACTATAAATCGATAGTCAGCGTCGTCTCTTGTCCGTTGACGGGAACAAACTTGCTGGAAGACCAGAGCACACACTATAGTGTACCTGTTAAGAACATACGTTCAAAGTACCAGGTCTTGACAGCGTCGTGTCGTGGCCGTTGTCGGGAACAAACTTGCTGGAAGACCAGAGCACACACTACAGTGTACCTGTTAAGAACATACGTTCAAAGTACCAAGTCTAGACTGAGTATACGAAGTCCTGGAATGGCATTCGCGTTCAGTTTTACAACTTGTTCAGACGCCGCATAGGGTTGAAGCGAAGTTGAAGTGACTCTGCCGCACATTTTTGAGGGGCGGCCAGGATGAACGCGTTCCATGCCATTCAAAGGAACAGATATCGTTTCTTTCATGTCTAGGGTTTGGTACGAGTATAGTAAAGAATCTTTACTATAATCCATTTATAGGACCTGGTAGGTAGGTACCTATAAACGTTGGTATAAAATAGCTGCTTCAGTCTCGCATTGTCTTTTTTTTTTAATTTCCTTAACTTATTTTTTTTTTAGGAACTTTCTTGACTTATGACTATTTTTTTTATATACATATTTTTTTTAATGTCTTAACTATTTTAGGCATTTTAAGACATCTTATTTTTTTTTGTTTTTTTTTTAAATTATATTTTTCTCTTTTTTGCCTGCGAGATGACCGTAGGTATGGGTTGTATGGTCTGAAATGAAGATGATGATAATGAGTATCTCCTTTATTTCATTTTTAAAAACATTTAGAAATATAGAAAATAGTATCCTACTGGTATTTATAATTATTAAAATAACACGAAAATAATTTCACTTATATGCCAAGAGAATGAAACTCTAAAGGGGATAAGTGTAAATTTATTTTCGACAGTAGGTATTCTAACAAAATAAATATTTCTATTTATTTGGCACGGGCAAATAGAAAAGTATCCTTGGATTGTTCGTTTCCTAATTCTTAATATCTCTGCTTTATGAATAAATGTGAAGTTGAAAGGGTGTGTTTAAGAAAAAAAAAGGTCCAAGGACTAAGCCCAGCAGTGGACAAATGTGAGATGTGAAAATGATGATGGGATAAACTTATTATGAGTAAAGTTGTCAAAAATAATAGACCATTGAAATTGCACGCTAATATAAAATAAGCGCTAAAAAGAATACTCGCAATATATTCCATAATTAAATTAGTGTTAAATAATATGATGAAATATATTTGAAGTATTCTTTTGGGGTTTTTTTTTTAATGAAACATAAACTAGTGCTTGACTGCTATCTCACCTGATGGTAAGCAGTGATGCCATCATTGATGGTGAGGCTCACTAGTTTATTAAGAGCTTATTCACTCTAGCCCAGGCTTACTTTATAGTCATCATCATCTGCCTAGCCTTTTCCCAACTGTATTGGGGTCGGCTTCCAGTCAAGCCGGATTTACCTGAATACCAGTATTTTAAGAGGAGCGGCTGCCTACCAGACCTCCACAACCCATTAACTGGGGTAACACGGTACTTCATGGCAAGACTGGAGTCAGATTTACTGGCTTCTGACTATCCGTAATGACTGCCAAAGATCTACAAATGACAGCCGGGACCTACGGCTTAACGTGCTTTCCGAGGCACGGAGGAAACTCGTTATGTTTAGATGATCACCCATCCACAGACCAACCTTGGCTTACTTTATAGTTGCATACAATTTCTTTCAATGTCAAAACGGGCCTACGTTTTGATTTTTGACAACTCTAGGTGGTAATGAAACTAACTAGTTGTACTTACACTGCTCTCCGACAATCGTTTGGTCTTCTTAGTAGGAGCGGGCATGACCGTGGTGAGATCCATGGGTTTACGTTTGTTGCCTGAAGTGGTGCGCTCGCGCTTCAGAAGGGAGCCGGACAGGTACTGGTGCAGCTGCTTGCGGCGTACGTGGCGCGCCTGGAACAAGAGGATACAAAGGTAAATTAAAGGTAGAAAATACATAGCGTTTTGGGAACACATTTATTGTGCGTAGAGCTTAGGATGAAATTCCATGTCGAAGTCTGTGTTTCATATCTGTTAAGCAAAACTCTAAAAGTACTAATTTTAATACAATTTTCACCAACAGACACTTTCATGAGGTTGGTTTTGGTATATCATCATCATCATTTGGTGTATAATACACGCATATTCTTCTTCTTTCTGTCCTTATCCCATATTATTTGGGGTCGGCAACACGTTTTATTCTTATAGTGGTGAATATCTGAGAATAAGTAGCACATATGTGTGTATAATTATGTTGAATAATGGGAGCCTGTTCTAGGCTATCACGGTTTGTTTCACAATTTAAATTGTCACTTACGGGACAGCGTCGAAATATCGGGAACTCAAAATAATGGAAAATCACGGAAGATATCCAGTAAGTGACAATTTAAATTAATGGGAGCCTATAAATAAAAGTAAAATCCATGCCACACTCACCTCTATAGTCATTCCTTCCCTCAGCATGTGAGCACTCTCCGCCTGATAGTTGACGGAATCAGTGAAGGTGGAGATGTCGTACGTCAGATCTACATTGAGGTTGGTCTTCTCAAACACCAGCCCTATGAACCACATCGAACAGAAGTTCGCTATCACTTCGCCCTGAAATTGTGTAAAGAGGACATATTAATTTAATTGAAAAATAAGCATACAAAGCCCTTTTAGGTGAAACTTTACAAATGTGATGCTTTTTTTTGATTTTCGTTAGTCATAATTGGGTAGTTCACGCGATTTTTATTATTTATAGGCTCGCGCTTGACCATTATTCTAGTTGCTGGAAAGCAAAGACGTGGTCGACGATGGAGAAAGAAGTTTTTCATTAAGGATGCATATTGACAAAAAGAGATAGCGAGATGTTTCCATCACACCCCTCATACCGTTATTTTAAATGCTAATTGTTGCTTCATTTGATAACCAATTTTGATGCTGATTTCAGAAAAGTATATCTTATTAGTGTTACTTGTTGTTTAGTACAGAATAAAGACAACAAAAATATCCAATTCGAATAACACAGATGATCATTGCATGACTTTATATCTCGGATAGTAAGTAGAAATCCACAACATCTGTAAAGTTTCTGTATCTGATATAAAAAGGGCCTGTATGGTGAAGGTTATACATGCTCTTTTTGAGGCAGAGTCCGACTGTCTGCTGTGTGTAGCAGTTGATTCCAATGATTCAATGATTCGTTTGCTTGAAAACAGAAGGCACATACGACAGTTAGGTTAAGTTTATTGCCTAAAAGGCACCACTGTAGCCCGCGAACTAACACAGGTATAGCTATGATTATTTCAAAGGCTTGCCAAAATATATCGTTATTTTCGTTTTTTGCAAGTTATTCTATTCAATACTTACATTTTCATTCTTTTTAATTTCAGGTGAAGGATCTGTCGGCATTGGTGCTCCTAAAACAAAAAGAACATCTCATTAATATATTAGTTTAGTGTCAAAATCAGACTAATGCTAGAGAGCAACTTTTTAGGAATTTTAGTCAATAGAACATGGGTTGAACATTTTTTTTTGGTGTAGTAAAAGAGGGAGATGGCTATGGCCCCGAGCGCAGCATAGCTAGAAGTGTATGGAACACTAACTTCTGCCAGCGACTTCACTCGCGAAGATTATGTTCCTCCAAACAAATTTCGGACCCCCGTGTTATATCCTTCCACAATTCACCCCAATTTAGGAAAATCCTTTCTTAGTGCTTGTGCACAACTTTACTCTCCTTGTCCCAATAGTTTCAGAAGTGCATGGATACGTCAGTCAGTCAGTTTCTCTTTTTACATTTAAATAGATTACTAAAACCTAAGTGAAATATCATTATGAGCTTTAACCTATCACATACCCACAAAACGAGACACAATAGTAAAACAATAACAGCGCGGTCTCATAGGACCGGTCGGGGATTCATGAATTAAACTGCTTTACCCAAAAAATCTAAAACTACCCTCCAAAGTTATGATTACATTTAATCTATTTTAGCCGACAGTAGAAGAGAGAGAGAGAGAGAGAATAGTTACCTGGCGGCAACGCAAGCGGCTGTCCGTTGTTGGTGTTGAGCGGCACCGAGTTGTAGCACTCGGGGTTCACGTGCGCGATTGTGATGTGCGAGTTGCGCTCCAGTGTTGCTGTAACAAAAAAAAGATGTTAAACATTTATATACACTTAGGTTTTTAAATTTATCTATTTAAGTACCTACAAGGCACACAGATTACCCAGACAAAATTTTAATTAAAATGGCACATTTTACATCTTATGTAAGTTAGAGTTATGATGATGGGTTTAATGAGTATAATCGTGTTAATACATACGTGATGTTATCTCAATTATAACTTTAATAACCCAATACTGGACTACTGCAAAAATTGAACGGAAATTTGATTTGCGCGGGTTACCCTGGAGCCTAAACCGAAAGGCTCTCACAACAAACTTACAATGTGATTGTGCGGCAAAGTATCAATTCAGGTGACCATACAATGTGCGATGTAAAGATTCGCAAGTTTTTCGTAGAATTTTACGATGAGACGACGTATTGCAGTTTTGTGTGTTGAGCCCTAACCCTAGCTGGTAGCAATCATGAAACAGACTTAGTTGTAAACACAATGTGTTTCCCAAACGTTTTATTCTACCAAAGGCGTCTATAGTTGTGTAGAGGCTAAACAGAAGATGATAGGAGCAGTATATTACTAGTTTAACAGTAAACCTGGTGACCTGTATTACATGTGTTACCACCTACCACAGGCACCAGTGATCCACAAATTGTTAGCAATGTTTAATCATGTGAGATTGTCTGTATTTTTTTGTCTGTCTTGGAATTTTTGTCTGTCTGTTTGTATGTCCGGGCTAAACTCAAAAAGAGCTGCATGGATTTACTTCAAATTTTGCATGAATATTACTAAGAGGTTGGGTCAACATATAGGCTATTATCACGCTATCACCTACGAGGGAGGAGCTGTGAGAGCCTGCACGCAGACGACGTCGCGGGGAGCAGCTAGTTATTAATAAACTCACTGATAAGATGGCGTATCTTGCTCTCGATGAGGCCGCACCACTGCAGCTGGTCGTCCGTGGTGGCCGAGGACGCCAGCAGCACGATGAAGTGCTTGTAGCGCGAGAAGAAGTTCGGCGCCTCGAACAGCCGCTCCCAGCCGCACTTGCCCAGCATTATCTCGTCCGTTATAGCTAGACCTGGGGACGAAATACAGGATTATAACATGACGTAGAACACATTTAATACCAGGTATGATTTAGGGATTCCTGATTTGTTTGTGATTCAACAAGAGCCCAGTTTTCAAGATCTAAACAGCACTAATTGTGAACTTAAAGTTGACAATATTAAAGTAAACTTAAGAATCTTGTAAATCTAGTGGAATGGGAAACTGTCAAGTAACAGTATAAGGAAGCAGATAATGAAATGTCATTTGCATTAGGTTATGTGTTACATTTTTCAATCAGATTTTCTACTGTAATCTGTGGTGCAGTCGTACATCATAAGTTAAAGAGTATATAAGTTCATTTCGACCTATTTAGTATTACAAAAATACACAACTCACCAAGCCTGAATTCCTCGCAGATGACGGTCCTGGTAGAAGCGCACACGTTGAATGTAGAGTTCTGTTGAGGGTACGCCGGAGTGATGATGGGCATCAGGTGGAAACGGTCTGAGATGTTTACCTGCGGAGACAGTATGATATGTAGGGCTTGCTAATAAAATGTTTAAGTTTCTTGAAAAATTTGTACAATAACAATCTAATGTTCCTAAAGATAAGGCCCTATTATCCTGCCTGCGAGAGGGATCGTCTTCACCATTTTTAGATTGCATTTTTTATTTTGGTTTGCATGGTTTATACTGGCAAGTTTTGAAAATTTAAGTTTTCAGGAATTTTAAGTTACTTTCAGTTCCATTAGAACACTGATGTACATGAACACTAATGTTTTTGCATAATTTGGCCGAAAATGTAACTGATCAGCTTTTTTGGCAAGTCAATACTATAATAATATTCAGTTTCATTTTTATTAAAATCGTGCCTGTTTCAATTTAACAACAATCAGTAAAATAATTACACACAGTGAATTAATTTAACACAATATTTGATTTGATTGACCAGAAAAATATAATATTAATATAATAATAATAAAAAATTCAAGATACTCACTCTAGGATCCCACACAGGGAAACCAAGGTTGACGGAGTCGGGCTGCTTTAGCAGGACAGGCTGCGGCCACTTCCACTGGCTGAAGACGAGGAAGAACTTGTGCACCAGCGTCGCCGGCAGCGCGTTGGGGTACAGCTGGCACGTGCGGGCTACTAGCATGGCCCACGACACGCCGCCCAGGTAGCCTAGCGTGTTGGAGTAGATGCCGTGACCTGTGGGAGAGGGAAGTTGGTTTTAGTCAAAGTTAAACTTAACAGTACAAGCTAGAAGAAGACTTGATTCAAGTGACCTTAGTCTTCTATGGCCACGGTAAGTTTTTTTTTTTATAGCTATATTCACTCTTGACTTCAGGAAACATAGACTCTGGCAGTGAACTCCACTCTTTCGAACAATCCTGCTATCCTATCTTTATATATTTGTGGTCAGTATTCCAAATAATATACCAAATTTTCTTCAATCAGTTTAAGCCCTTGGAACAAAACATTAGACTTTGCTGTACCATAGACGGTTAAAAATGGGACTTACCATGCACCATTTTAACACTATCGTTACCTAGGACCAGGCTATGGATCGTACAATGTTTGCACGGCATGGACTTGCTAATTGGTACAAGTCATGGACACAATTCAACAGTAGCTACTTGTTGTAACAACAATTCGGGATGAAGGCTGTGTCCACATGAAATGTTCTAGCCCAAAAGTGATCCGTAACTAAGCACAGTTCATCACATTTACTAGCAAAAGTATTCCCTCTCCTAGAGATCTCCTAGAGAGGAGGCCTGAGTCCCAACAGTGGGAATATTACAAGGCCAATAATGAATAGTAAAAGGTAAGGTATACATTTTTATTAAGGTGTGGAATCATCAAAAGGCAAGGTATACTCACGTTTAGCCCACAACTTGATGGCCCTCAGCGTCAATCGGAAATTGTTGATGTTGGGCACGAGGCGCAGGATCTCGTCGGTGACGCGGCACCCGTTCAGCGAGCGCACACACTTCTGGTCTAGGTTCTTCAGTAGCATGTCATCTCGTAAATCGAATGAATCTGGGGACAAGTACAAGATTTGGTTATTATTATGGACTATGCTCTTGTAGCAAGCAGTATTTTCTAAAAGAAACATTATCATTGTTGGTTTGATTTCTTATCATAACTTCTCGTGAGTCATTTCTATTTGGACTTCGTATTCATACAGATCTAGATTATGAAATCATTGTGAAATTAAGTTAAGTAAGAAAAGTGAAGGATAACGTGATCAAAGAAAAAAATGTGTTAGGCCGAACAAGTAACATGGGACAGTGCGGGAACATTTAAAAGAATTGCCATAGCCCTAGAACGCAAAAGGCAAATGAAGGAAAATCGGTGCGATTTATTCGATAAAAATCTGCTACACCAAGTCTGTCCGCTCTAGAGCCGGAACAAGTCATTTGATGATATCCCCACACCTCAAAAAACAACTTGGGGCAAAACCAGGACAGTGTTGCGCACTGTCTCGATGAAGAAATAACAAAACCGATTCCTTTTTCCACCGTCAACAAATCGCCTGACGTGGACTGTTGACTGATGACGGATGTGCCAAGTGTTTGCAAACAGACAGACAATTAATGACGCTCAACTTTGTACTACAGCCGTTATATAAGTTCAATGGAGTGCATTATTCAGTTGTTATTACTATTAAATAGCAACTCCACCATTCTACGCACATTTTGCTAGTGACTTTGTTTGCGAGAATGTTTTCATAAAACTTAAAACCGTATTTTTTTTTTAATTTTATTACTTTTGACAGTTTTTATTTATATTTAAGTTTCAAGTTTATTACTCCAAGAAATAAAAATTCTCTCCAACCCCAGTAAATTGTTTAATTGGGGGTAGTTATGAAAACAATGCCAACCTTTATGTTTACCATTTGTGCTAGCTTTCAATAATATTGGCACATTGAATGAGATTATGTATACAAACGAAGATCTTTTCGCTTCCCTAGAGGTTAAATTTCCAAAAAATTCATGGAGAAAAGGAAATATTGTGCAAAAATTCTTCATTCATGGTCAGCCGAAACCACAGGACTGTGCGTTGATTTATGTCAGTCAGTCAGTTTTTTTTTGTAAATACAGATTGCCGTAATGAATTGAGGAAAAGGTATGAAATAATTCAGATATGAAAGGTTAAAAAAATACACGTTAAATTGATAACCTTTTACGTACGGAAAACCCCAGAGTAAAACTAGCCGATAAAGCTAATAAATAAAAACATGATCGGCTTACGGCTTTATTATTATTTTATAAACAGGAATAAAAAAGTTTCTACATTATTATTAATTTACTGTATAAATCTAGTCAGTATTGGATTTCCTTAGTACGGAATGGAGAGGTAACCATTTTTGTAAAAGAAATCGTCAGCCGACAACAAGCTAGTTAGGGAATAGGCTAGGGAAGCCTTTAAATATAAACCAGTGCTTGACTGCGATCTCACCTGATGGTAAGTAATGATGTAATCGTTCATGTTGAGGCGCACTAGTTTATATAGACACCCAAATCATAATCAGATAGGAAAACCGCAGCAGGCAAATTCTTTCATTCTGCGGTATAGTGATTAAACGCGAGTATTTTTATTGAAAAGATCCTTACCTGGTATTTCTTTGAGAGCCAGCCTTGCGAACAGCAAGTCAATCTCGATGCCGTCAAAATTCATCTTAATGACCGGCACGAATGCATCTTCTACTGCTCTCAAATCTTTTACCTGCAAATTAGAAAAAAGGTTAGTTATGTTTTCAGGTTAGTAACTAACCAAGTTACATCAAGTTAGTTAGCGTAACTGTTTATTTATTAAATACTTTATGCACACACAAGTACAAAGGCGGACTTAATGCCTGTTCTGGCTTGAAGCATGGGGAGTAGTGGCAAAATTAAATGACAGCGAGAGAGGAAGAGAATGATGACCAGGTGGGTTGCGGGAATCCGATGGATGCAAGAGCCATGACTGGTCAATATGGCAACGCTTGTTTCCACATATGGCCTATGTCTACCAGTGCACATCTTTCAAGTCATACGAAAATGAAGATATATTTTTTACATGATGAGAGATTGCAAGAGTGTTCAAGACAGTTATGCAAGCCTGGAACAAGGGCAAAGGAAGGAACAGAGGAAAAGTTTGAGTGTCAACCTTTTGTTCCACCCAGAGAGGAAGAATGATGAAGCCCTACAAATATTTCCTTTCTTTCAATCTCAAAACAAAAAACTCCGAATTACATAAATCTTTTTCCTTGAAAGCAAGGAAAATTTAACACGAATAAAAGCATTTCATAAACAATGTTGCCCAATGGTTACAGTTACACAAAAAAGGTTGAATCAAAAGTTTTTTTTTTCTTTATGAGACTTTAAAAGGCTTCATCTGAACTCGTTTTGAAATTCACAGAAGTGGTGACATAACGTTATTTTGTACGTAACAGCCAACGTTTGTTAAATAAACAAAGCTTTTGTTTTTGTTTTGTATTAGGCAATTCACTGTAGCAAAGTTTTTTTTGTGTGACAATTTGTTGTTTACGGTTTAAATTCATTTATTTCTAAAGATCAAAAAGTTTTGTGTAAAGAAATGAAGACTTAACAGTGCTTAGTTACAAAACATTTGTAGGGTTCGTACCCAAAGGGTAAAACGGGACCCTATTACTAAGATTCCGCTGTCCGTCCGTCTGTCACATGGCTGTATCTCATTAATCGTGATAGTTGAAATGTTCACAGACACGGAGAGACACACACATATAGACGGGCAGCGGGGTCTTAGTAGTAGTGTCCCGTTTTACCTTTTCAGTACGGAACTCAAAAACATGCCTAGAATATGTTCCGATCATACCTCCTACATAATGTTAATAAAATGTATCTAATAAATCTAAAAACTTAAAGACTCACCTGTGGCTGCAGTTTCAGCAGGTCATAAAACGAAGCGAAGTAGTCTATGCGGTCGATGTGACGCGGGGCCACGCACAGCGCGTCAATGTCGGCACCTCTGTGGTGTACCTGTGAGGAACAATACAATGTTAATACAATATGATCGAGTTTGAGACATCGTGGTGAAAGGATTAGTCAGCTAGACTCTGCGTTACCGAGTGCTAGCTGTCCAGGGTGTGCCAGGAGTTTAGAATCGCTGTACGATGTTTTTAACGCCCTTTAGCGAATGGAGGATGGTAAGATAAACTAGTTTGCAGGATATTAACTGTCCATCCTGCACTACCTCCTGTACTTTTCAAGATCTATGCGAGGCCAATGAGAACCGTGTAGGTTGCCAAATACTGGTCAGAAGAGGTTTGATATGAGTGCATTGACACGAAAAGAAGAATAAGAATATAATGTGATACTAAACTATAGGTTTTTAGGGCAAAGAACGAACAAAGGAGTGGGTTTTAGTCAGTAAACGCATATCAGAATATGCCAAGCCCCGCCCAAGAGTGAGAAAAGTCATTTTAATGATTTCCAACCTTAAAAAAGCATATAATAAAATAAAGTTCTGGAGTGGAGATCGCGCATCGGGACCGATGACCTGGTTAGGGTCGCGGGAATCTGATGTATGCGAGACACACAGGACGCGTCCACAAAATCACCATCAAATCTACATACATACACGTCACTGGGCATCGACCACTGACGTGGGTGTATGTAGATTTTGTGTTTTTACTAACCCCTGTGATCTAAGATAAAGATCTAAGTCTGATGTCTCATTTTACTGTACTGTCGTCCTATTGTGACACTGGCATAATAGTTAAAAACCGGTTAAATTAATAACAATAATAGGAACCCCTTTCATCCTTGTAGTTACTCAGATACCCGCGAAACGAGACACAATAGTAAAACAATAACAGCGCGGTCTCATTGGACCGGTTGGGGATTCAAACGTTAACGTGACTATATGCTAGCAACACCTGACCACTGAAGTTATACCGGTGTGTTTTAGAGGAGCGATTCTTTTGTCGACTCCTTTCCTTAAGGAAAAGGGGTTCACAAAATAGGGCTCTCTCACGTCCATTGTTTTTTTTTTATTAATTGTAATTTTCTATATCTCATTTTCTACATTGTATGTCTGTGTATGCGAATGTGTCCTTTCTTTGTATCGGTTTGGTTTCTTACATAAAAAGAGGTGTAAGCATATAAATTGTTATCTGACAAGCATCATTTTAACATATTTTGTGATTCATTTAATCTTTTTGCCGTTGCAATTATGCGCATATCTTGCAGGGGGCCTCCAGTTTATTTTGTAGAAGGCTATGTGAGTTATATTAGTATTTATTCAGACCTTTAAAAGACAGATTCAATTGGAATACACAGATCTATGGACTATCATTTTTTAATGTTAAAATTGGTATCATTTAGGACATAAACTTGTGAAGCAGTAAACACCATTCACATGAAGAATAACGACTTGTTGTTGTAGCAATTTAATATAAAAACCTTTTTATTAACACAATTATGTAACTGGAGTCTTGTAATAGGTAATAAAATGTTTTTTATTTATAGAAACTGAGAGTTCTTTTACTACAATCTCGTTTTTAATAACCTGTTTCATCAACACAATAGACAATCAGATCAATATCTATTTAGTTCATGAATCCCCGACCGGTCCTATGAGACCGCACTGTTATTGTTTTACTATTGTGTCTCGTTTCGTGGGTATTGATAGGTTAAAAGGTGCTAATATAATGACATTGCATTCAGTATAGGGTATATTTTTAATAAACTATTTTTTACACTGGAAGGTAGTAAGTGTTAATTTATCTGTAACTCTTACTACCCTCTGCTGTAAAAAAATAACAATATTAAAATTTTACCCTACACTGATGAGATACATATTGGCACTGAAAATGTAAAATAAAGGAGAAAAACAGTCTTTAGACAAACAAACAACACTTACCCCCAGTCTGTAAGATCCAAAGGTGTAAATATTCCCACCAACGGTATCCGCAACGCTATGCGGCATGTTCTTCCGCATCGACTCTTCCCTGATCCACTGCCTCACTAGACGATGCAGCGCTCCTAAGACTTCCATACGATGGTGCATTTCTTGCTCCGATTCAAAGACACCGTACGGGACCAATGATTCTTTCAGTTCGGCAGTTTTCTCTATGTCAATGGGCTTTGGACCTGTTAAGAGAAGAGATAATATTAGGAGTAGAAGAATATTATTTATTTGGCTTGTTTGTTGTTGTTTCAAATTCATTGTGGTCCGTTTCCACCAAGGAGGATAAATGCAAAAATGTGAGTGACAAAACACATTCAAACCAATGTGCTAGGTATATTTCTGGATTGGGGGACTTCTATTTCTGTCTACTATTTAACCATTCTGTACTAATAACACAAAACAATGATGATGAAATATATTGACACAATTTCTAGAAAAAAAAAAAGATTTATACATACCTGCCATAGATATAGCAGAGGTCATGCCCAAAGTCTTTAAGTTCTGCTGATTCTGATGTTCATTACCCTTCGTGGTGTTTATAGGTGCTATAGGAGCATTACTATGCGAGTACTGAGAAGCCGGCCACATCTTGGACATACTACGTTAACTCCTCTACAACAAAATATATCCACTGATGTTCTACTAGTTTATAAAACTAGTTGCGGCTCATTTATACTAAATGCTCTCCTTTTGGACAACTGCTGGGTTTCTTATGAAGGGTATGCGAATCTGGAACAAGGAATAGTTTGTTTTAAACATTTGGACCTTGATATTTTAATGATTATAACACAAATTATAATGATAGATCAACAACCTACGGCAAATATCGTGATCTAATACCGTCAATACAAATACCCTCGTATCATAGACTGTAATATTTCATTGAACAACTTATCATAGGTCAATATTTTGCTTGTAAATAAATAATGAAGCAAATCATACGAAAGTTTACTACGAATATCTGTGCGGCGCTATAAGTAGATTCAATTCGAAGAAGCGGTCGTGATGCGTAAGCAAAAATCGAACTTTTAGAAAGCACTATACTATTTGTGGACTCAAATCAGGGTTCGTTCACCTACTTTTTATCACAGTCTTTATTTAGCGACAATGGAAACACTTCACATATCCCAGCACGTTTAATAGTTCAAAAGAATGCACAGCCATTAATAAGTAAGAAAAAACATCAAGAACATTACTTTTTAACAACAGATCCGTGGACGAATTCTTTTGTTGTCTGTATGAACTAAGGTCACAACTTATGTAAATATGACCCTCATTGCTATCTGAACCTTGAATCTTTCTGCGAATTCTCAAAGAAAATACTACGACGCATAATCTCAACATTTATCATGAGAAACATAAAGAAAACTGAATACGCATAAGAAAAGCTCACGTTGCCCAGAGCAGATTGTTATTACGTTACCGAGCACTTTATTGTGCTCTTTAGGCGATGAAACAGATCGCACTCACCAATTTATTATATCACCCGGGCTAAGCTGCAATATTTTACACATGCAGTTATTTGAAATCATAATAAAACAAAGAAACAAACATTAATTTCCAAACAAGCACCCAACAGTCGCCAACAACAAGGCAGCCATTTTTACAAAGATGGCGCTAACATTTCTTGCCATTACTAAATAAAAAATATATTTATAAATGTTTCCATTACTAAAAATTACTAAAAGAAACAAATCTTGAGGAAAACAAATTCGTTTTTTATCTAAAAAATATCTTTGCCAAGATTTACAATTCAGTAATTTCTAGAAAACGCTGTCTTCAGAGAATCGTAAATAATGGAAAACATAACATATTTTGTGATTTTACAATGATTTTGAAATAAAAACGCGTGTGATGAATCAACGATTTGCAATAACGAAACGTCTACGGGTGCGTTCAAAGTTTCAAATACTCGCTACTTTTGCGCATGCTCCATTGGCAGTTTTTTTCAGTGACGTATCACAAAACTCCGTTGAACTCGTTCACATATCACTATCTCTTTTCATGTACTGCCAAAAGAAAGGGATTGATAGAGAGCCGGTTGATGTTTTCGTGTCAGCCTTGTGCCCATTTACGAGGAGTAGGTAAAATCCGCCATCTTGAGAGTGAATTCAAGAATGTGAGGACTTTTAGCGGAGTTAAGTGAATTTCTTTAGTAAATTTATTATTAAATGGATTTATATTTGTCTACCACGCGATTTCGTACCCTTTATTCGAGCCGGTGGCAGTAACGGAAACACTTTGCGTAACGTTATAAAGCTCAAACGCCGAATTCCTTGATAGTGTTTATGTGACAGGAGAAGACACCGTAAGCTTTCTAATAGTTTTTTGCGTGTCTATTTCCGTTTTCCATCTCGACGATCGTTAACATATACGTGAAAGTGAAATAGGTATCGCGTATCGTTACACAGTTTTCGTTATAGGGCTTCGCGATGTTTTTTTCTGGTCGAAAATGCGGTTAGATGGGCGTTGTTGGTCGGCGATCGGTGGAGTTAAGTCGGGGCCTGTGTCGGCGTCCTGGTGAGGGCCTGGGCCGGTCGGGCGGGCTGAGCGCGCGGCCGCCGCAGAGGATGCGAAGCGCGAGGGTGGTTTAGCAAGGTGTTAAAGTGTTTGAACTAGTGTTATTGTGAAAATGTCGACGACTATGAGGCCTACTCTTCAGACTGTCCCGGAGTCGTTGCCGGCTGACCACGTGACGAGTCCAGCGCCGGCCCCCGCGGCGACCACGGCAGCCGCAGCGCCCTCGGCGCCCAGGCATCCCAGACCTATGTTCAAGGTAAGTGCCCATCTGTTTTGATTCCCCAGTCATACTGTTATGCTGCTGCTGATAAACAAATCCGATAACAAACACATCAAGTGCCTTACATAACTATTTAATTGGACTGAAAACTTATTTGTGTATTTGTTTGGATAACATAAACCAAGAATTGGACTTTTTGTGTTTTTAATTACATAGACACAAGTATTGCTACATTCTTATCAGAGGTTCGATATTTGAAGGAGATAAGGTTGGATTAATTTATGGTAGTACACAGGTAATCTGTAGATTGTGTTTGAGTGTAGCATACATGAATTAGTAATTGTGTAAACTGCAATGGTAGCCTAGATAGGCTAGAAAGTGTGGTCAGCGTAGCATGCCATCTAAACTATAAAAATATTACATGAGAAAACCTATTTACAATTGTTAATTGTTCTGTTAGAATATGATTATTGATATACCTGAATAAAAATTAAATTATGAATCAATATTTAAATGAAATTACTGTAGAAATGTGACTGCTGTGACCGTTGCATAATTTTATAAGTAATAACATCTAGTTTCCAATTCAATCTAATTAGGAAATCAACTTTCAAAAACTACAAGCAAACAGAAGTTAGTTTTTGTAACTCTAATCTAACATAGAATCACCACCAATCTAGATCCTTGCTTAGTGGTTACCTTCTTTACATAGCCTTTTTATCTATATTGCATTATGCATCCAGTCTAACTAGATATTAGCAACTTCATATCCCTAGATCCCAGCTTTTTTTTAAAATTGAATATATAAATTTTTACACACATTAATACAATGTTTCCATTCAATAATTACATCATTATATAATAACCAGTATATAAAATAAAACTGGCACACAACAACCAACAAGTTGAAGTCATAAAAACGAATAAAAAAAGTGGGTAGTACTTGCATTGCACCAGCAACAATGTATTACTCATTCATGATAATCTCCTTGCATTGTAATGTTATATAAAAACCTGGCTCTTGTTTGACTCATTGGTAAACTGACAATTATGTACTAAGTAGGTTGAAAACAATTTTTTTTAATAATTGCCCTATGCTAAGAGTTGTCCTGTATTGTTGATGCAAACTCGCATATACAGCAAAGAAAAGCTATCCATAATCCATACAAATATTTATTCTTAGTGGAAAGAATTCAGCCTATGGAATAAGTGTCTATCCTAGTATTAAACTAAACTGGTCTCTTGGCCTTGTAATAGGTTCAATATTCTAGCTTTGGTAAAAGATTAACCATGGAGTTTCTTAATACCAATTAAATCTATGTACAATATTATTATATTCCTAAGTAATAATTTTTCTAATTAAAAAAAACCTAGAAAAATAAAGCCCTATAGGCAAAATTGAGGACAACATCTAGGCTAGACTTCTATTTTATAATATTGATAGTATGTATTATAGTCTTCATTTAGGATTAGGCAAAGATAGGCTAGGGTATATTAAAAGACTAAACTCGGCATGTTCTATTGCAAGGAGGCACAAATCACCAAAAGCATTTAACACTACTATAAAATTCAAAATGCTGTTTAATGTTAAAGGAATTGTGATTTATGTAAGTCTAAATATTTTGTTATGGACCATAAAATATCCATATTGTATTCTGTAATGTAAATAAAGTACTGAACAACATATTAATTTTTAGTTACATAATAGAATACATCCTCGCTTTCAAAGATGATTATTATAAAACAGTCTTATCATTATTATTGTGATTATATGCAGAAAAATAATAGCACAATAATGAGTACTGACATTCAGATTATTAAGAACTATTTACTTTTTTAACGTTTGAATCCCCGACCGGTCTCATGAGACCGCGCTGTCATTGTCTTACTATTGTGTCTCGTTTCGCGGGTAGGAGAAGAGTTAATGTAGAATGAGAAATGATTACAAAAGAAAAAGTAATTGAAAATCTTGCCTGATCTTGTGAAAACAAATTAAGAGTTAGTTTTAAATGGTTTTGTTGTTTTGTTTAGAAAACTTTTCAAAATTATTTCTGATTGATAAGAATAAATAAACCACACTATAACGGTAAATACAACTTTAACTTGTTATTGTTATAAACAGAACTATGTAAAAGAAGCTGGAATTAAATTATACTTGTAACTACATCAAATAACAACAATAGTTGCCTATTTTCATACCTATGTATTTTTTATTTATTAAATATGTTTATGAGAGGCACAAATAAACATTTTTGTTTATTCTCTTTACTAAGTAGTAAATTATAAAAACCATATGCTTAGTTCAGACATTGCATAAAATACAAAAATTATATTTAATTTGTCTGCAACTGTAAAGTATACCTAGTTAGTAGCAATGGAAGTGATGATGAGTCATTTTCAATTAACATACTCTCTGTATGGTTAATTTTGGATGCAAAGTACTTTAAATTATGTGCTTTGTTGTATACTATTTGCTTTTTATTTACTCTATACGAAAAAAGATGCATTGAAACAGTCAGTATTATGTTTTCATTTATTATTTTTTTGGCAATCTTGTCTCAACTATTTTATAATGCCTGCAGAGTGAGAGGTCTGACTCTTGTGTTATAGTACAAAAGCCAGGGCAACACTGATATTTGTTGTTAAAGTAATTCCAATAAAATATTATTATTAAATCCTGTGTAAATTTACTTCATAAAATTTATAGTATGATCATCTGTTACTTGACTACCATGGTTACTTTTTCTGTAACAGCTGTCTTTCATACTTATAATTAAATAAAACTTACTAAAGTACCTGAACACAGCTGTGAAACTTTTTGAAGTTATAAATTAAGAGAAATCTCCTTCATAAAAGTTTCAAATTTTACAAAAAACATGTCTGCAGAAACTTATAAGATTTCCTTGAGAGTTAACTACTAGATGATGCTATAAAAATATAATCATAATTGTCTTTGTTAGTTTCACAGTCAGGTAGACAAGATATAGTATTGTGTATGCTACAAGTGTATTTTAAAAATATCTGTACATAGTCACACCTTGCTTGTAAATACATACATTTAAAAAAAAGAATCACCTAATTTGTATATCTTAAAGTCATAATCTTAATAGCAGCAGTGAATGTAGCAATGGTTTTCAAAGTCCTTGCATTCTCTCTGTTTATATTTATTTATACCAACCACATTATTATTTCATGATGGCTACAGATTAAGCATGATTTGCATATTTCGAACTCGTTGAAGGCAGCCGTAATTTTTAATTTATTAAAAGTAACATAATTTTTGAGTAATTTGGAACATGCCATAATTTGTTAAAATGTTATTAGGTATATTAATATTGTTTTGACGTTTTTCAATTTATCTTCGCCTACAACTTATTTACCTATTTATTTTAAAAGCATAGACGTAATTTATCTTTTTTTTTTTCAGTCTGTAAAGCACTTGATGTGTCAAAATATTGACGCAATAATGTTGCCCAACTGTGTTTTCATAAATCGCACATGTTCAATGACCTCTTTTGTCACGTGCTGAAACAAATTCGTTTACTCTTATATATATCAGCAGTAAATAAAGCAGCCAATGACTGGGAAATCGTAATTTACGCTCCATGTAAAGCTTCGAGCCTGTTTCGTCGTACAAACTGATATAAATGTATTGTGTTGCCATGTTGGTGAAAAATGTCTTTCAAGCTTAAAATGTTGTCTGCGGTGTTATTTGTAAGCGGCTAATATTTATTACGTAAACATTTTACGTACTTCAGCGTAATCACGACTTTATAATACTGTATCTTGAATTTTATATCGATTTTAGTTATTGCAGATCATAAAAGCTAGGTTAAAAACAATGATTTTAGGAAAATATAATTACGATTAAAACGTTATTCAGATTTACGTCATAAAAGGCGTGTTCGAATTTTAAAACATGCCATAAAGTTTGTCATAGAATTTGATAAAAAAATAACTATGGAATCTGAATATTTAAGCATATTTTAATGTATTATGTCGTATCAAATATATACTTGTTATTATTAGAGTTGTTTACGTGCCGGCGGGTGTTGTCTCATGCATAAGCATCAGGGCTAGGGTGTAAGGGATGACTGGCCTTCCACCTGCCCCAGTTTTGACGCTACACCTACCTACCTATAGACAAAGTAAGCCGCGTAAAATTCCGCGTCATTGAATAATTTTACGGTTCGGTAAAGCCTTTATTCACCGTCGACAGATTTTGAGCTTTACAAGCGTGTGGAATTTACGTAATTGAATATGTTACGGATGAAAAGTTCGAGTTTTCATTATTGATATTGGCAACACTGTTCGATTGTGTGACGTCATTATGAAGCTGCGACAATTTTCCTCCCGGACTTGTTTTGTTATTTTTTCCTAATCATCATAATATGCCAATTTAGCTGTAAATGAGTATTTTTTAGCCTTCCGTAAACCACAGACAAAAAAGTTACATTGCAAACCATGTGGGGTCTCTCAGACCCCAAGAATTTTTAGAGCAAAGAATTTGTCATTTGTTATTACTTGTTTATTTTATTTAAACATACTAACTAGTTACGATTTTACAAGCTTAAAAGTTCGTGTATAGTACATCGAATCGCGTGTGACGTCATTTTACACGCACACGGTCGCAAGCGTAGAACTTTTACTCGCACAGTGTCTAGTTTTGTTTCATCGTTTCAGATGAATGAATTAAATTAATAATGGATGAAGGATTCGAAAAACAATAATCAGATAATCTTCAAAAATAGGTGGAAATAAAATAGATTGAAACGAAAAAAAAAAAAACTTTTCCGGCACATTAGTGATTGTATTTGCACATTTTGGCACAACACATGATTTTCTAGTATGGGTTTTGGACATTAAAAAAATATTACTAGTTATAATAATGAAATGCAAGCACAGAATACCTAATAACGCAAGGCAGAAAAGTAGGAACGGGCTGAGCGAGTGTACTATGACGTCACGTTCATTAAAGCAGCCCCGTCGTCGCACGTTCACTATAAAATTTTATATCTTGGAAACTAATTAACTTATCGAAATTTTTCTTTCACGAGTCTTTTTTTATTAAAAAATTAAAGCTCACATTCAAAATTAGTAAAGTTTCTTCATTGTAAAAACCCACGGTGATTATCTTCATTGCACGTCGGACAAACATAATTTTAATTATTATAATTTTTACTGTGAGTTCTGATGATGACTGAATAAAAACCATTTATTTATTTTAATTATTTAGTTAGAAATTCAAATCATACAAGTATCTTTTTACGATCTGTACTTTTGTCAAATGCTATAATTTGGTCTACTTTGCCTAGCGTTACTTTGCCTAAACTGATTATTTTAAATTAAGTAGTAAATTATTTTAGGTTCAGACAAGAAATTTATGAAGTGTAAGGGAACGACAGAATTTTATAATGGTCGGTTTTTTTAAGCATTTCAAAATTTGATTGTATACGTATTTTAAACTTTTTTACATATAGTAGCAAACATTTTAACAATCTTCCTCCATCTTTCTATTTATGCGTTGTACTTGTAAAGCGAGTTTAAGTTGGTAAAATCGAGAAAAACAATGGTATGTCACTTTTTATTAATAATTTACAAAACTTTGCCTGGAGGAGGGCGGTCACTTTTTAGTTTAATAGCAAACTAGTGCAATCCTGCGGTTCTTTATTATTGAACTCGGAACACACAGGATGAAAAAATGAGAAAGACAGCTCTACTAGGCAAAGTAGAGCAGTCTTTTTGAGACCTTCCAAAATAAAAACAGCATTTTAGACTTTAAAGCCGGCTTATATTATGAATTCTATAATAATACGCTATGGCACTAATTCTGTTAATTTATAAATGTAATATTTCCTAATTAACAACAATATTTCCTAAGCAAAGTAGATGACCATTAACTTTGCCTGACCATTTCGAAGGTTTATTTTTTAGAAATTGTGAAGTAAAAGCTAAAATGCATTGTTTTAATAAGAGCATAAGCGTTTGTTTTTTATTTCTTTAAGTCACATACGAATTTTTCTTTCTAAGTTGCAAAATATCAAAATTTGTGCAAAGTTAGGGAATTTAACTGCTTAAAACTAACACTAACTTAGTTATTTTTTTTAATTTTTATGGTATATAGATAAATATATCAAAACTGGTTGAGTTAGAACTGGGGATGAGGGCGTATAGTATTTTCCTACAAACTAAAACTTGAATTTTTCTTTAGTCTTACTTTCACGATTAAAAAGTAATGGTACACTTTTAGTATATCTTATATACTCAAAATAAGCATTTTATGTTTACAAAAATAACTTAATTTCAGTCAGTCTTATGAGATGAAGGCTGTTGAAATTCGCTATAGTTATTGCATTAAAAAGATAGAAAACTTAATGCTTAGAATCTAAATCTAAGCATCAAGTTATCCGTTCTTACATTCTAATCGTCTTGAAAACGAGATAATAAGTCGAAATAAATACAAATAATCTAAGATTACTGCATTTCACAACAAAATTACTACTTACATTTTTGACGAAGTCTCGAACCACGTGAGGATTGTAGGACCCGAACACACTATGCACACGTCTGTCTTCTGCAACGGCGAAGCGAGTACTGACTAGTTCACTGTCACCACTCGCCAAGCGGTCTGATAATGTCGTTAACGTTAATGCGTTGAAAACGTGCTTCAAACCGCTAATAGCACCGCACTTGATTAGGTGGGGACTGTAGGACCCGAATACACTTTGCGCACGTCTGTTCGCTGCAACGGCGAAGAGAGTACTGAATGGTCAACTGTCACCACTCACCAAGCCGTATGACAACGTCGTTAACAATGTACTTCAAAGCACTAATAGTACCGCACTTGATTAGGTGGGGACTGCAGGACCCGAATACACTTTGCGCACGTCTGTTCGCTGCAACGGCGAAGAGAATACTGACTGGTCAACTGTCACCACTCACCAAGCTGGATGACAACGTACTTCAAAGCACTAATAGCACCGCACTTGATTAGGTGGGGACTGTAGGATCCGAACACACTTTGCGCACGTCTGTCTTCTGCAACGGCGAAGAGAGTACTGACTGGTCAACTGTCACCACTCACTAAGGTGTATGGTGTGTGGTGTGGTGGTGGTGGTGGCGTTAATAACGTACTTCAATGCACCAATAGCAACGCACGTAGTAAGGTGGGGACTGCAGGACCCAATCACACTTGCACAAGTCCGTCTGCTGCTACAGCGAAGCGAGTACTGATTGGTTCTCTGTCACTACTCACGAAGCGGTCTGATAATATTGTTAACGGTAACGCGTCAAAAACGTGCTTCAAAGCGCTAAAAGCGCCGTATGAATTTTAAAGAATTTTGATGATATCTTTTATGTAGTTAACAATTTTTTTTTTTTTTTTTAACCTGTCGAGCACCGGGGGGCCGCCATTATTTATTTTTATTTTAATATAATTAATATTAACTCTAAACTAATTAAAACTAACTTAAGATACTTAGATACTTCTCTTGTAGTTAACAATTGATGTCTACACATATATTAAAACAAAAGTGATAAGACATAAAATACTTTTTTTTGTATGACTGGGGTCTATTAAACCCCACATGATTCACAAAAGGTTAAGTAAGCCCGTTATAATCAATTTACTTATAATGTCGCATTTCTCAATGTAAATCTTATTGTTTAGATTTATGATGATGTATGTTAGTTTTCAACTTTATTACTTTCGGTTAGAAATAAATTAATTCATGAAATAGGCACATCAGTATATTTTTTTATAAGAAGTAATTATTCAATTTGTAATTTAATTGGTCAGGATTTTTTTAGCCGATTCACTCGATATATTTATTGAATTATATTCAATTTGATATAAAATACCTTTCATCTAATAAAAAGATGGGTGGAGGTCGTTCTTAATCGTATCCTCTACTATAATAATAAATATGCAATAATCTGAAGTACCAAATCAAGATTTTTAAAGAGTCATCTCTCAAAATTACAGGTCATGAGTAAAATAAATAAACCCGACTTTAACCAAATAAAGAAACATTCGCTTTATTATTTGATCAATTTTTATTATTTGTAACTAGTTTTTTGCAACGTGAAATATAGTATGTTGAATTGCAAAAAATAAAGTGGCAAAGTTACCTCGATAAGGTAACTTTGCCTCTTTATTTTTTTGTAACTTCTACGTTGTCATAAAAAATACTGAATTGTGACAAAAATATAACTATAACTTGGTCCTTTTTTAAAGCTGCCTTTTCTCTTAAACACTAGAATTACATTGCCCTATAATAATCTAAATCATTGTATGTTGCAACTAGCAAAGTTTCGGTAACTTTGTCATAGAAGAGTTACAGAAATGTCGCTCTACAAAATAGTTATTTTTTAAACTACAGAATTGCATTTCCTTAATACACTATTATGTCTCATAAGATACAAGATCTAAAAATAAAATCAAACGGAGAACAACGCATGTGTGAATTCACAACGAAAATATTATAATTATATAATACTGTGTAACCATTTCTCTAAACGTAAGTCTAGTTACAGATAAAAATAGATAATTGCGAATTCATAGTACGGCTATTTTAACAGCTGTTTCGTATTTTAGGTTTCAGTGTTTTAGACGCATTGGTTGCTCGTAGAAATGAACGATTGACATAGTTTCCTCTGATAGAGTTTTGCTTCTGCCAAGATAGATTATAAGTTTATATGCCACTTGAGAGTTTCGTCTAAGATTAGGCTAATTTTGATTGAGATGAGTTTACTAAGGTGGGTACTAGCGGCTCGCTTTTCAGTATTTCTATTACAGAAAACCGTATAAAAATACGTTGTGAGGTTCATGAGTTAGCTGGTATAAAGACAGACATGCACATAACCTATAGATCGTTCTCCCGCTTGATACTAGGAATTTATCCCAAGTTAACGTATTCCCGGGGTAAAAAGTATTCTATTTACTATTTCAGGACATGGTCTTACCGTTTACCAATTTCATTTCAATACGTTCAACTGTTTCTACGTGTAAGAGTAACAAACATGTTTATTTTTGTTTTTATAATTTTATTATTAGTGATCATGATTATCATTTCGGTCGATAGACGTTCAATACTGGACATAGGCCACTCCAAGCATCACCGTTACTAACGTGATACAACAAAATGCATCATAATATTTAATTAAAATAACCCACAATATATTCTACCGCGACACCATTAACTAAACCAGATTCCTCGTTTATTAAAAATATTCTCAAATAAAGTGTCAGCCAAAGAGATGCATTTAAAAGTAAAATGTAAGCGTAATGATAATGCGTCCTTCACGGAGAAGAAGACGTCTCAAGAAATTCCTTTTAATACTGCTGCAGCGAGAAAAGATTTTAAAACGAATAAAAGCGATACAATTGCTTTGTTATCAGATAAAGAGGAACTAGATTCAGTTAGATAGCGTTCTCTTTAATTAAAAACATCATCTACCTAGCCTTTTCCCATCTATATTGGAGTCGGCTTCCAGTCAAGTCGGATTATCAGTATTTTACGAGGAGCGGCTGCCTACCAGATCTCCACAACCCATTAACTGGGGTAACACGGTACTTCATGGCAAGACTGGAGTCAGATTTACTGGCTTCTGACTATCCGTAACGACTGCCAAAGATCTACAAATGGCAGCTGGGATCTACGGCTTAACGTGCTTTCCGAGGCACGGAGGAAACTCGTCATGTTAAGATGGTCACCCATCCACAGACCAACCTTGGCAAGCGTTGCTTAACCTTGAAGATCGACCCGTGCGGCTGTTATTATCTAGCCACGAGCTCCTCTAATTAAAAACAAGTCCTTAAAATATATGTTTTTGTAAATATGTTTCGGAATCGCTGAATAGCGGACGCGGTGGAAATGTTGTTTGAACTTTGGAAAGTTAATGAAAGGATCCCTTTTAATAGCCTATAGAAATGTATTTTAATAAGCCTTTTAGTTTGCTTTATGATAACGGAATTATTTTGGTCTAAACACAGACAATTGCTGGCCTGACATAAAAGTAATTTTCGTTTGTATAATTTTTATCAGACGATTCTAAGCTTTGATTATAATTTTCAGGTTATAATGGACAACAGTAAATAATATACTAGGACTTTTTTGTCTAATTTGCACCCGTGCGAAGCCGGGGCGGACCATTAGTCTTGTGTAAATATAATTTTACACTTCTAAAGTCATGAAAACAATGTTCCCTTGTATCGTAATAAGTTTTTGTAGTAATTCATGAGCCTATTACAACGCGTCGATACAATTTATCTTCACTCGACTGAATTGACAAGTACCTACCTACCCATAGGGAATTTCCATGGTACGACTGTTATGAACTCGGACGTTCTGAATTTAAAATGACATAAGACTTTTGTGCCAGGAGTAATATTGAAAAATAAAAGCAATGGATTTACAGTGTGTTCCCCCGCGTGAATTAAGTTTATTCCTACATAATTTGAACCCTTTTGATTGAGTCCAGAATTTGTGTCCTGTTTATGATAGACTAGGTGTCCCCTGCGGTTTCACCCGCATTTTTCTGTTACTGCTCCGCTCCCGTGGGTCGTGGCGTGATAGTATATAGCCTATAGCATTCCTCGATAAATGGGCTATCTAACACTGAAAGAATTTTTCAAATCGGACCAGTAGTTCCAGAGATTACGCCCTACATACAAACTTACAAATTTTACCTCTTTATAATATTAGTATAGATAGACGCTCCTTGTCTCCCTTATTACATATGAATAACTAGTAAAACTAGTTTGATTGATATACATATCTATTTTACATATTAAAAACTAAAAAAAAAATCTATTTCTAAAACTAAGCAACTACATGCTAAGAGCTACCTGTGAGGTCCAGACTTCGGTTTAGGTCGTTGCTGAGAAAAGGCAGCAATGGACAGGCTGGTTAGAACAAAGGTTTATTATTTTAAGAAAATAAGTAATGTTTTAAACCTTTCTTTTAATACTTTTCCTCATTAAAACACCACCGGTGCTTCACATTAGCACAAAACAATTCTTAAAATTAGGACAAACAAGAACATTCCTGAGTCGACACGGCTAGGAGCTTAGGTAAGAAATTCCAGGAAATTCATTAGTGTCTTTTGTCTAGTTTGCGGTGTAGCAACGAATTACAGAAAGACGACTCGGTTATTAGTGAAAGTAAGTATTCTTTTAACCCCGACCCTCATTACCTTATCAGTACTTGACAATAGTGCAAAACAAAAGAATTCGGCCACCTAGAAATGTGGCTAGGGGCTGAGGTAGGTAATTCTCGGAATTTTCAATAGTAGCTTTTGGTTAGGTAGCCATCTTAACAATGAATTACAATGAACCCGCATGGAACTAATTTTTGTGTGGTCTATTATTTTAAGATTATTGTTAAAAGTATGGATGCCTTATGTATGAGAGTTTCAATGTATGTGAACGCACCCACGTTATAGGAGCAATTCTAGGTGTTCGAAAAAAAAAACCTTTATCTTGAACAAATAGTTTTATAGTGTTTCCACTGCTACTAGACCGAAATCCACGACGCGGGCCAAGTGCGGATTAATTCATGAATCCCCGACCGGTCTCATAGGACCGCGCTGTTATTGTCTTACTATTGTGTCTCGTTTCGCGCGTATTGATAGGTTAAAAGATGTCACATGTTTTCGAATTTTGAGTTCTAGGACATGCTGGTTTCCTTACAATCCGTTTTGAGAGCAGCAGTGATGAAATAAATTACACAAGGTATTGTACCTAGCTGGGTTCGAATCCGCGATCTACAACTCGTAAGCCTTATAACCTTAACTTATCGTAACAGAAAATAGAAGATGTATGAAAAATTCGTCCCACGTAAATTCAAAACTAGTCTAAATGATAATCCGCGGAGTGGATTCCTCACACGCTCCTGATTTACATGCTACCTTGCCGGTCCGATCCGTGACTTGGTCTAGACAACCTAATGGATTTTACATCACTACATAGTATACTAGCTGACTCGGCAAACGTTGTTCTGTCATACAAATTATTTATGTACCTAGCATGATTTTTTACGCCTTGTGTCCGAAAAACCCAAATATCTTACGGAACCCTATTTCTTTCCAAAATAAAATTTAGCCTATGTTACCCGTGGATAATGTAGCTTTCGAATGTTGAAAGAATTTTAAAAACGGTCCATTAGTTTTTAAGCCTATTTATTACAACCATACAAACAAAGTTTTCCTCTTTATAATATTAGTATGCTTAATTAAATCTTTAAAAGTCCGCAACGGATTTTGATGCAGTTTTCTTTAATGGATAGAGTGATTCAAGAGGAAGGTTTATATGTATAATACATGCATAATATAGTAGAGTAGGTAACACTGATAAAGAAGATTGGCGAGCTGGGTATCACATCAAAATCCAAACATACACAAATCTAGTTATATGCAACTTATGGGTCATATATCGTTAGTTATTTTCCAAGCTAAAATACAATATTAGCAGTCCGGAGTAATTAAAAAACCATGATTTTAGGGTACAGTCCCGTTACGGAAACAAAACGCAATAATGCAATAGTACCTCGTCCTTTTTGTGAAGTCAGTAAAAACAAAACGCATAAAATAGGCTTATTGCGTCAGCTGTTACTTAGGTATGTCAAATGCAAAAAAAATATAAACTGTCATGCTATTTTTGTTTGACCCTGCCTAAACATAATTCGTCGTTCGTGTTATTTGTAATGTTGTCTGCATCTATAAATGAAGTGTGAACTCTTATTTTGTGCCGCCACGTTACTTTAGTACATTACAATTTGCGTTTAGTGTATAAACCTGCGCAGGACTGAAATAGGACTCTTATTTATTCTGTGAATGTTTTTCATGCTTTAACAATGTCAGCAGTTGATCTTCGGTGTATAAACTGTTATGTGCGCTTATCACGCCTTCGCCGACGTGTCTTGATTTGACCAGTTTAAAGGAGAAAACCGAAGCCATTATCGGCTACTGTTGTAATTGTAAAGTATGACTCAGAACCGTGGGCTGTTGTTCACATGTCATGAGTGTAGTCTGGTATTAAGCTTACGATCGACACGAAGGACCAATCTCCCTGCGGTATTTCTTGACAATGTATTCATCATCTGCCTAGCCTTTTCCCAACTATATTGGGGTCGGCTTCCAGTCAAGCCGGATTTAGCTGAATACCAGTATTTTACGAGGGGCGGCTGCCTACCAGACCTCCACAACCCATTAACTGGGGTAACACGGTACTTCATGGCAAGACTGGAGTCAGATTTACTGGCTTCTGACTATCCGTAACGACTGCCAAAGATCTCCAAATGACAGCCGGGACCAACGGCTTAACGTGCTTTCCGAGGCACGGAGGAAACTCGTTATGTTAAGATGGTCACCCATCCACAGACAAACCTAGGCAAGCGTTGCTTAACCTTGAAGATCGACCTGTGCGGCTGTTATTATTTAGCCACGAGCTCCTCAGATTTCTTGACAATGTATTGTTACAATTATAATAAAAAAATGTTATAAATACTATGGTTTTGTTTTTTACCTGTTACGAGACGCCGCGCGGCATCAAGAGGTGCAGCGCTGCATGAAGCAACGTATTCTAAATTCTCACAATGAAATGTGTATCTTTTCGCGTAGTAAATAAAGTTATATTTTGAGTCACTCTATTAAAATGTGCGCGCAGCGTCGCGTCTCGGTGTGAGCTGACCCTAACCATCGTACGATTGAAAGATGTGATTAAACACACATTCTTTAGAGTGTCCTAATAGAAGCTTGTAAATCATCGCGCGAGCACAGGGTTTCGTCGATAAAACTAATCTCATCGTGCGACGAAATCACATCGTTCAATCGTATGATAGCTAAATAGGACGACGCTTAAGGGTCTGCCTTAAAACCTTGTCCAGAAGAAGCGAATTCGTTTAGAAACGTTTCGCGCGAAATCATTTGCGCGCTAGTAATATACTAGTAAGATACTAGCACAAATACGTCGCGTCCACAAGTATCGCGCGAATTCCAAATACGCGCGTAAATCGCGTGCACAACGCCAGACCCTCAACTCGCGCGTATTACACGCGAGTCGAGATACTAGGGACACCTTGTTGCATCCAGTTAAACGCACGAACTCCAGAGCGAGTGCACATATCCAGGGAAATTGAGCACCTACATTTGATACGGAATTGTTGAATGCTCCAGCGTTGATACGCTCTTTCTGGGCGCAACGGTCGCGCGTGATACGCACGAGAGAATCGCGATGAATTCGCCCCTTCTGGTCAAGCTCTAAGTTACATAATTAGGTAGGTACCTTGTATTATTTTTGGTGGTCCATTTTGAGGTTATGTCTATAAATCATTTTATATCCCCAACTCTAATATATGTCTTACCATTACATATTTTGTTATACTCTATTGTAGCATTCTAAACCATATATTCATTCTATTGAATGTTAAGCCTGTATGTGATACTGAAAGTACATGGGATTTTGCCAATCTTCTTTGCACCCGTGTGAAGCCGGGGCGGGTCGCTTGTTATTTCTAAAACAAGACCTAGACTTTGACTTTCCTTGTTCATAGGCATAGGATTATAGCCAGGTTTCATGTCTTTGAGCGGTTAAGGAAGTTGGCCCAAAGGTTGGTTATTGATTGGCTGCGGACTTTAAAATTTCCAAGGACTAACTTAGAGCTTGGTGAAGGAAAGGTGACATTTTGTAGGTAATTTTAACGAATGAAATCAAACATGAAGTTTGTATTTGAAGTGATGTACTTTTCTAACCTTCTATAGGATATTATTGACCTGTGCCTCGGAAAGCAGTTAAAGCCGTGGGTTTCCGTTTCGTAGATCTTTAACAGTCATTACGGGTTGTCTAACGCCAGAAAGTCTGACAGTCTATCCAAGCCGTATGCATAAATTCATCTAAAAGCAAATCATAATATCCTGAATTCCTAGCAGATCATAAGCAATTATTCTAATATTCGTAAAATGATTGCACAAATTAGCCGAATCGTACTCAATTCATTTCATGTCAGAATTATATTCCGTGTAATTATGCCGCATGAACAAAATATGATTCATAATAATTATTATTCTAATACGATTCTACTAAAGTGGCCTTTTAGACCCGCAGATAGGTTGTCATTCGTAATTTATTCCGATGATTAGATAATTCATGTAGGACAACAGTAAATATTTCAAAAAATTTGGCTCTAGGAATTTTTCTACTCATTATTTAATGACACTAATTATAATTTTTTAGGAAATAGTTTAATCATTTTTAATATTAACTAATGAGTAAAATAATTAACTCAATAGTACATGAATTAGATAATGCGATCCCAGGTTATTAGTTTATTACAAATTCGACGTCATTACAATTTTAACATTTTGAATCTTAATTATTTTCCTAGTGTGATAATTGTTTTTGTTGTTATCGGTGATCTTGAAAAATATAATGTACAAGCACTTTCTGTTTGTTCATTCATGAAATACAATAAAAAATAATTTTAAATATGATAGTCTTAGATAAAGTTCCCAAATAAATTCGTGTAAAAGAATATTACGGCTAAACTTCCGGAGATATTTGATATATTTACCCTAGCTCCATAATTTTTTTGTAACTTTTGAGGTTTAAAAATAAATACATAGACTCTTCTAATCCCATATGTCATAATAAAGCATAATAATGATCAAGGAGGTAGTGAGATCAGGTGAGATAGTGTTCAAACGCAAGCCTATGCTTAGTAACAAAAAAGAATATATAAGATCCGTTCAAACAAAAGGACATATATCCCATAACACTTCTCTACATAAGGTTTATGTTATAACCCTATATTAACTAAGGCTAAATAACAATAAGGAAACTTTGCAACGAAGGCAAGCAAGCCGTACAGCTAAAAAGTAGCTGTGATTAAAAACTAGAGGTCACGCAACGCTAATATTAAATAATAAAAATAAAACGGTGCAAACATACGTTTTCGAAGTTGACGTTAGACGGAATCAGATATTACGTTCGCGTGAAAAAAAAGTGGAGTAGGGAATTTAGTTGTTGCAGTTATGCATTTGTTGCCTCCCAGTTTAATTATTTTGATTGAGGTCGATGTTATAAGCAAAATGTAAGATACGTCTTACCCTTATCCCCATTTTATTTTGATGTCATGACACATCATGTCCTCTTTCAGGACTGCGAGATTTTTATAAAGAGTTACTTTGGCCCTAAAACGCATAGAGCAACTAAATAACACAGGTATTTATCCAATAAAAGTCTGATACTCTACCTTGCTCCACCGAGAGCAGGAAAAGTAATTTGACGATAACCAACCCCTCTTACATCTCTATAGTCGCCTCCAACAACATACCTAATACTTATCTATTTTCTTTCACGCATTACATCCATCGTTTCTTGATTTCCCTTAACACACAGTAAACAGTTCAATATAGAGCCCCATATATGGTTGATATTGAGCAATCAGAAACAGAAACGTTAGGAGGCTTACGCAAGGAGGATGTTAGCACCTTCAATTCAAACTGCGTTGTACGTAAAGGAAGTAATTTTGTCGGAATCGAAGGTGCGATCACAATTGGGCAGTTGAGTGTATATATATTTTATTATTTGGATCAAAAAGTATAATAACTTATAAGAAAAAATCTGTAAGATTTCAAGGAAGGGGAAACTGTCAAGTATAAACACTAAAATGTGACGTTACCCCATGAAATACAAAATCGATATCGAAATAAAATATTTCCTCGTACCAATATATCAAATGCTAATTGCTGCTTGATTTAAGAACCAATTGTTGTTTTCCGAAAAAGATATGTTTTATGTGTTTTTCGTGGTTTACTCAGTATAAAATATTGAACAAAACGAAACATAGGATAATACCCAATCGGAAGTTTCGACCCCTCGATATAATTTCGGTAGGACTACAAAGCCATGATAAGACGCTTCATTGAATCCAACATTTGGGTTCTTTGTGCTGAATTCTTGTTCATCCTCTAATTAATAGGCACCTCTATTGTCCCTATGACCAACCAAACCATTACATCCAAACTGAATATTAATGCTTAGATTGTAACATCATTTGCACTTCAATGATTCATCGCTCATTATTCAAATAACAGGTATCACCAGATATTTTGAATATATCGATAACTCATAAATACACATTGAAATATGATAGGATTTCTACGGGATTGGTTAATCCGCAACGCAAAGCAAACGTTAGCTTTCCGTTTTATTGGCTATGTCGAAATGTGTTGTACGAGAAACTACGACTTGGATATTGTTTGTAACATGGCAAATGTGTTTATTCCAATAATTCTAACCTAAATAATGTAAATAGAAATGTGGACTTTAATCTTTTGGGGTGGGCTGATAAGTGCACTGTATTTTGTACAGCTCTTACTCATCACCATCTACCTAGCCTTTTCCCAACTATATTGGAGTCGGCTTCCAGTAAAGTCGGATTTAGCTAAATACCAGTATTTTACGAGGAGCTGCTGCCTACCAGACCTCCACAACCCATTAACTGGGGTAACATAGTACTTGATGGCAAGACTGTAGTCAGTTTTACTGGCTTTTGACAATCCGTAACGACTGCCAAAGATCTACAAATGACAGCCGGGACCTACGGCTTAACGTGCTTTCCGAGGCACGGAAGAAACTCGTTATGTTTAGATGGTCACCATCACCATCCACAGACCAATCTTCGCAAGCGTTGCTTTGTACAGCACTTACTGAGAACTGTAATTGGTTACGTGTGGTCCCTAATCCGACTTGAGGAAGTTTCTAATCTAATGTAGTTCAAAATTAGGCAGCAGTAATTATTTTTTCTTGGAATTCAACAAGTAACTTCTCACACTCGGAGTGGTGCGGACTAAAATCTGCCTGCGTTTGTTCAGTGCCCTTTGTATTCCGGGGTCATGTTAACTCTTTTGAAAAATAAGCAGCTTATCGTAGCTAAGGCTGCAATAACTGACTGCAACATGACAGAGAACATTAACGCCCGTTCAATAACCTACCGCAATTCATAGATAGATAGCTGTCTCCGATAAACAGCAAGATTCTATCTATCAATCCACAACTTTTGGTAGGAAATGCTATCCGTCGGTAGGTTGTAGGAAAGCAAGTAAGGGCAAAAGGATAGATTTGTTTATCTTTAGTAGCTGCAACTGTATATAGCTTAACTGTGTATAGCTTATTGAAAACGGGAGTAAAACTGTCAATATCTGAGTCCAGTATAACCTTAAAGTGGGTGAGATTGGATAAATTGTATTTATCCAATCTCTCCCACAATGCACCAGGTACACTTAGCGACGAAAATGTCAGACAATTATGAAATTCTATTGTAACCACTTGGCATGCATATACGCGTAATGAAATGCAAAATAAACAAATAAGGCTAACCTAATTAAAACTGCAATGATTCATAAATTCTCTTCTTCATCATATCATTTCGTTGGCGTGGTGCCAGCGTCCGTTCTGTGAGGAACTTAGCGGTGCTGATGTTGGCAACCGTCTCCCAGATCCTTTACCTATGATACGTTCAGTTCCAATTTGTGGATTCTGACTACAGTTTTCCTGTTACGTTTCGTACTGAATTGGACCTGATGTAAACTGTCTCTCGGGATACTGTTACAAATGTCGGCTGTTTTATTTTGTTGACTTTTCAATCTTAGTGTCTTTGAGTTATGGGGTGTGAAGGTCAGATGTTGATGCGTTAGATTGCCACAAAAAAACCTTGGTCACATACAGACACACATACAGTGATCGAACTTATAAGACCTCTCTTTTTGCGTTGGGGATTAAAATTTTAAACTAAACAATCCTATCAATTCAATAACTAACTTAGTAAGTTTCATACGATTATATGAAATGCTCGCAGGAAAAATATTAAGAAGAACTTCTCGGGTGTGTCGCCTCTAATTCCCACTAAACTTAGGAGTACGAAGACTTTGGAAATTTGTAATGATGTCTTCTTTAGAACTTGTGCGATATACATTTTGTTTTAAAATGTTTCTACTTTCACGGTTCCTTTGAGACGTGAGAAGCTTTCAGCGTTATAGGATCTGAAATAAAAATAGACTGCTTAGGTGTAAAATTAAAATGCTTGGATACTTCGTTCCGCCTCGCTGCTTCCCTACGTCTTGGCAGTCTGTCGTTCTTCTCATACCAGTCACTGTGGCGAAGCTGTCAACAGCCTCGGTTACCACGGTCTGTCCTGTAGCCGAAGCGTGGGTCGTAGCGCGGCACGCGAATGACAACGACATCATCCGACACGCTCTTGTCATGGTTAGCGTTCGGGTTGTATTGGACACTCATGACCTGGCGCGTGATGATGGCCAAACATCGATCTGCATGTTGCAGAAGATGAAGATGTTGACACTTCACGTTATCTATGTCAATCCCGCCACTGTTTTGTGGACATTACCAGTCGATAGCGATGCGTTTAAATTATAAGTATGGAAATAGTATGTAGCAATTTTATTTATCAAGTTTGATACAACTAACACACATGCATGGTCAGATATCAACCAATCCAGCACATGGCGGTTTACAGTTTCTATCTAACCCTTTGTTATTTTAAGCGAACATACACTCCGTAATTACTACCTCAGCGAAATTCGCAAACGTTCAAATTGTATAAAACTGTTAGCAGAAATTCTGAAAAGTCAGCTTTAAAAACAGTTTTTGCCAAGCATTTTACTATGTAAAACTTCTGTGTAATCAAACGATCAGGCGCTGGTAAAACCTTGATATAATCCAACTTTATAAGTGCTAAAATCTAGACTATTGATTGAATTACAAACATCTAGTGTTTACAATCAATCATGCTTCGACGGCTGAAATGATTTGTATGAAACATCGTACACGGGTAGATCAGGTTTTGCATTTGGTTATACGATACTTATTATCGTGGAAGTATGTGAATCGTCGATATACACGCGGACGAAGCTATGGGTAGTACCTAACTAGTCGGATATTCAGTGTGAGTGCGGTGCTTCTGTTCAAATTATGTGCCACACGTTGGAGTACCCCAAGTGCTCATATACCTGAACTTTGGAGGATTTAATGAGTACCACCGATGCTGCAGTTAACGTAGTTATCTACTGGGCTCAAACAATTTAACAAGTTTTCCATCGATTCGAAAAGAAGAAGAAGTACCTTCCAAGTCAAATATAAGGGCTTCTATTCAGTAGCCATCTTATCGATTCCCCGTTGACATAACGCTAAACATTCTCGGTTGTTCAACCTCACGGAAATAATCTTAATTTAGAGACGGTTATTTTTAGCTACAACCTTTCTGTTTTCGTTTTCCTATGCGTATCCTCTTACGCTGTCGCTTTTGGTCGTATGTTATTGAATAAAATGTTTTTGGTTCACGAAAATAATCTTGGTATGTCGACTGTATTGGGTGGTTTCATTAGTTTGAGCTTTAGGCGCTTAATTCTTTTACTGGAAGGAATTAGGTAGAAATGTGGATTCCTTATTCAGGGCAATGAGTTTTGAGATGGTGATGTCTGATAGAGAATTATAAAGGAAGGTATGTAGGTATGTCGCGTAGACATATCTTTTGGTGGCAACTGTTTATAATATTCTGTCCGGTAGTAAACAGATAAAGAGCTTTCTCATCCTTATCCATCAAGATAATAAGAAACAAAATAAAAATAAACTTGAAGATAACAATGATTCATCGTGTATATTGAATTTGTTAAGCATTCCCGCGGCACCTACAAGTCTGCATTATGCAGAGCGATAAAAATTTAACAGTCGTAGCAGTAATGATGGTGCAAAAGTTTTTTTTTGCAAGATATTTTCTTTTATAACTAGTGTGTTTGTGTTACTATAAATGTAGGTAAGAATAATGTGAAAGAGTATCTTGTTAGTTTAGAATGCATTTTGCGATCTTTAAATAAAATTCTCTTCTCTAAACTGTAGAAGAATAATTTGCTATGAATCGAGACGACACCGCCAGACTACGTTTTCTTCAAAGCAAGATGGTAAATTAGCATCTTATTTGTGCTGAACTGCATACATTTTGTCCGACAGAATTCGTTGGAAGTAACACAAAATCAATTTGCACCTACAGTACCTAGACAAATTGGAAACCGCTGCGAAAGCTTGAGCTGACTGTGCCTTCCCACACGACAAATATTACGTTCCAAACCGAATAAATGTTAGCACAGAATCAGCGAAACGTGACTCTTTCGCTCGCATTATATTCCCGTAGTACCATCGAGTAAAAACTACTGGCGATGTGTTCAGTACTTATCCACTATCCATGTATGGGCGCGCCGAGAGAGTTCTGAAGTACCTGCCTTATTAGCCACCGGCCACGTCAACGTACAAGTTTTTACACATTAAAATGTGCGTAAGACTTTCTAAAGCATTAAAATTGTAGCACCAGCCAGTAACTAGATTAAATACAGTATATCGCTAAATTATTTTAATTCTGACACAGAAAAACTGTACTATTCACGAAAAAATTGTTATTGTAAAATACTGTCTAGTCTTGGCTACGTCATGAATTTTAAGTAAAACTAATTTAATCAACGAGCTTGACTGAATTTGGCATTTAAGAGAGCAGACTAAATATTCTGCAGGCAACGTCTCTAGAATAATAAATATGTAAGAAATTCTTATTCAAATTTTAATACTGTCGATAGATTGCAAAGTGTAGAATCCCGGAACGTTATTGCTAGAAGAATTTTATCGATATTGCTGCTATTCCAGCGTCATAGATCAAACTGACACGTCTATTATCGTCCAACACCTGCGACCAACTGAAAGGGGCGAACAGATGAGAGGTATTGCCAACCTAATAAAATTATGTAAATTTTAATTCTACCCGCAAAGACAAATTGACAAAGGCTTATTGAGGTGACAGCTTATAATCTACTATCGTTTCGGAAATGCGCAGGCAATCAGAAAATTGTTTTAAGTATTCCCTTAGGTTTTCATGAATAAGATATTTAGTCATTTGAATGGTTTAATTTGATTTAGCTTCGGATAGGAGCAGTTGAGCCGTATCGAAGTGAAAAAATAATTACTGTACGCGGGATATTGGTGTAAGCTCAGCTGTAATTAACTTAGCTTCCACGTAGTTTAACGGGGCTAAATTTCAAAATTGCAGCAGTTGGGATGCGTTTAAGCAGAGTTTAGGTAGCAGGTAATTCATAATTGTGACATTTTATCGTGCTGTCGTAATTTTAAAAGACAACTTTGAAAGTTGCTTTGAAGACCACAATTTGCGTTACACTACAGCCGATTGTAAAGAAATCCGTCCAGTTAAAGCGTATAAGTACCAGATTATTGGTCGTTTAAATCCCTTGCTTTTGTTTTATTCTTCGGACTGTGCTCTCAATCTAAAATGTGGGTTTGATAGGATAATTTTTTCACTAAAAGATTCTGTAAGTATTCGCTTCAGACCTAAACTACTGAACTCATGTTGATGTTAGTATGTATTGTTAAGCTAGTATTCAATAAATGCTTGTGATAAACGCACGTGATTACGAATTCCTCTCATATTTTGTAGTAATTGGTTCGCCCTACTGCCTTTAATAATTTCTTATTTAAACTCAACTATGGTCACGAAACTGTAGTTAACATGGTACAGTAAACCACATGTCCAACCTTATGTCCAGTCTCATTGGCAGCGCCTCTATCTCCTAGCAGTAAGGGCGATTTTCGTAGTAAATGTAACGTGTCGATCGTACCAGTTGTAAGGACATTGTATTGTTCAATCGCTATAATTACACACTTGTAAACTCGCCGACGGTCACCGACTGCCGGCATTCCAATTACTACTATAGTAAAGCTAAGGACATACGTTTGTTATTCGATGGTAACTAAAATTCGCTAAAACAAAATCAATAAGAAAATCTGACCTTTTCCCCTAGACTTTCAATTCGAATTCGAAGTACACAAAACTTTGTTTCAATAAGCATTCGATTTTCAATTCTATTGATTAAACATTGTTTCAATTTCGGAACTACGTCTGTCAAATTTCAGTTAGGCGGAGTACACACAGAATTTATTCAATTAATTCCGATTTTCAATTTCGCCGTCTCTAAACATTTGACTTTTTATAAAAGGACGCTCTTCTAGCGTGTTATTTGACTGTAAAATAACCGCAATTGGTGTACTTTCGCGGTTAATTTATTACACAGAATATAAAATGTTATTAGAGTTGGTTATTAATATCCTTGGGGTTATTAACACTGCGTGTCGTCGTCATTACGTCACCCAATATAGTCACCATAACAGAAAATCATAGGCATAAAACATATTTCAACACATAATTAGATCCTTGATATATGTATGTATAGTTAAAGTCTGAAGCTACTAGGAAAAACATTGAGTTTTATAACTAGATCATCTTACGAACTCGAGAGATAAAAGTTTAAACTTGGCACTTAAACGACCTGTAGCTTCACTGCGAACTTTAGTGTCTTGAAACATGGAACGGAATATTAAACTCACTTTACGTGATCGTTACACCTGTGCCATAAGAGGTTGGCTTGGCTCGCCTAATGACCGTGGACCACTTATATTATTAATTGCTCGGGCATTTCCTACCGAGTTGTCATGTAAATATTTGTTCAAAAATCTAGGTTTGTTTAAATTAAACGAGGCGATTAGTTTCCACGATTTTATTAACGTGCAAGCTAACTCTAGGCAGTTTGATCGAAAACCGGATGCCCTCAGGGACTAGTTTTATATCTTGCAACGAGATATTGCGCTCGCGTATCGGGATAAAGTGCGTTATAATTCCATTAGCATGCTTCTATTAACGACAGGTCGGCCATTAGTGGTGGTAAGTAAATGTATCGCTTTTCTGCTATCTACAACGTCACTTGATATAAGTGATGGCGGAGATATATGAAATTTTTAAAAGTAGATAGTGTAGGGCACCCCTTACGTCGTCCTGTACGGCCATTAAAGTGAGCCTCCGTGAGAAGTCAACCCAGCCCCTTATATTTTCTCATGTAGCTAGATTTCAGTGAACCAAAATGAGTCTAATACCCCTAAATAACTAGGAGCTTATTTACTTACAAATTAGGTTCTGCCAGGAGCTTCGCCCGCGAATAAGTTGAAAATTATTCTTCGAAAGGGGTTCTTTTTCACAGAAAAAAGACAATGCTGTTGCTCTTAAAGTGTGATAGTTCAATACACTGTTTACATGCACCAGAAGTTATAGTATTGCATTATAGACGTGATATAGTGACATTTTCCGTGGCCACTCATAAATATACAGTACTGTAGATTACGAATAAAGTTATTATGTATAAATACGACTGTAGCGATCAGTTTCATATATTTATATTCTTTATTTATAAATTTGACAGCTCTAAGCATTATTTTCCCTCATTTGTTTACTAAAATACTACATAATTATATTTTTCAATGCTTCACAACATTCCGTGGCATGAATCAATAAATTATTATTACATTTTTATTTATCACTTGAGGAAAAACGGATATTCAATTAAATTGTAATGGCGCTCGTGTGTTCTAGGCGTTATGTTGTTGTTACGTCTTTAGCATTACAATTGAGTGGAATAGGATCTTTGTGAACAGATTTAGATCTGTCGTATAGACTTATGAATGTCGCTTTACGAAAAGGAATAGGAATTTTGTACTATAAAAACGTTACCTCGCAAAATTTATTTGATAGAAACGAAAAAGCCCTTTAAATAAACGCTATACCTATCTAGCGCTCAAATGTACGAAAAAGTTTGAATGAAACTCATCATCATCATCTCAAACGAAAGACGTCCACTGCTGGACATAGGCCTCCCCCAAGCGTCGCTACAGCGACTGGTCCTGTGCGTCTCGCATCCATCGGATTCCCGCGACCCTCGCCAGGTCATTGGTCCACTTTGTGATGGGAGGCCTTCCAACGCTGCGTCTTCCGGTACGAAATGAAACTACTTCATAAAAAAAATTAGCCTTAATAATAGCATTATCCAGCCTTATAATGTATCCACTGCTGGGACTCAAGCCTTCTCTCTAGAAGAGGGAATGAGCCCCCGAGTAATCCACCACGCGAGCCCAGTGTCCTTTGTACTCTTGTCTTTTATATATTATCTTTTCCTGTTTTTTTGTTGTATGCATATACATAAATACTTAGTTCATAAATAAATCAAAACAAAACTGCGACTTCAAAGATTAACTTTGAAGAAATACCGACAATATAACTAATATGGTTTTACGATCAAAAGTCGGCAAATAACAATAAGTTGTTTAAGATTTTACCGGAGATAAGTATTTTCAGTGATAGGTATGCAAACAATGAAACCTAATGATTAATGAAAGACGTTTTTAAAATGTATTGTTCATAACTTAAACAAAATGCAGGTGGCCAAGTACTTTTGAGCGGTAGTGTATGTATGTATGTATGTATAAATAAGATTTTACCGTAGATAAGTATTTCGGTAATAGGTAACCTATACAAACAATGAAACCTAATGAAAGACGTTTTTAAATGTATTGTTTGTAATTTAAACAAAATGCAGATGGCCAAATGCTTTTGAGCGGTAATGTATGTATAAAAATAAATCCCTATTTCCCTTTGTCACGTGCAAACCCGGTTAAGTAGTCGACATTACGACAAGCTCCCAGGTTTACCTGCGAGAGGCCACACATAAAACCCTTGGTCATAACATCTTCATCGGCTGAACTAATTTAGTTATTTCATTATTTTTTTGTATTTATTATCGTTAGGAGAATGTTCTTATGAAAAAAATAATTAAAAAGTTGCGTAAAAAAACTAAAAACTTAGTACATTATTGTTTAATATTTCACGAATTTTCTAAGACAGGAACAGAACGTGTTTGACATGTCAGCTAGTCTCATTATGAAAATGGTTTCTGTAAAACAATTTAAAAACTAACAGAAAATATTTTCTCACAATCTAATCAACTTGTAAAGCGTTTCACTAAATCTTTCTAAAAGTTCAGAACCATTCATCACTCTACGGTCATTTCAGAAGCCCAGTTTCAACTTCCTTGTTACATCGCTTGACCTATTCTCGCTCAGACACGAGAGAAGCAAAATATCGTAATTATAAGTCGAAGATTTAATCTACATCTTCTTACATCAACATAATCATTAAAACAACCATATTCTACTTAACACATCATACAAATCGCGAAATACTAGCATATGACGTCACTAATTAATTATGGCGGAACGAATAACTCCAATTATACTGCCGCTATAAATATGCCAATTAATGTTTTGAACTATGCATGTGTTTGTTTGTGAAATTGTGGAATATGGTGCATGGTTTGGATGCCTAAACTTAATTCTTACCATTATGAAATAACTCCTTCAGTGCCTCGGATAGCATGTTAAGCCGTAAGTCCCGGCTGTCATTTGTAGATCTTTGGCAGTCGTTACGGATAGTCAGAAGCCAGTAAATCTGGCTCCAGTCTTGCCATGAAGTACCGTGTTACCCCAGTTAATGGGTTGTGGAGGTCTGGTAAGCAGCCGCTCCTCGTAAAATACTGGTATTCAGCTAAATCCGGCTTGACTGGAAGCCGACCCCAATATAGTTGGGAAAAGGCTAGGTAGATGATGATGATTAAATAATTCCTTCCACTCTGGGTACAGACTTTCTGACTATAACCAACACATGTTTCTCTGCCTCCCTGCGGTTCAGGGCCACGTTAATTCTTTCAAACTAACCCACATCCTTGAACTCCAATTATACTGTTCGCTATGTAAATATGTCAATTAATATTTCCAAGTGTTTCAGTATTTGTGAAATTGTGGGATATGTTTCATAGTTTAGTACACATTTTGGGGAAGGACGTATGGCATTGCAGAATTTAAATTCGCCATGCCATCATACGACCTATAGTGATACGCTATTGATACGTGGTGTTCTTATACGTACAGAACATTTTAGGAATACTTTCATAAAACATGGCTAAGGAGTAAAATTCTTTAACAAAGACTTTATTTATACCTCTGCCTTTAAACCAAGAAACAATAGGTAGCTTCCAAGCATTTGTGCTCCTTAGTCAATCACTTCACCACTGAGTTAGATAATGATCAAAAGACAAGATCGTGTCAGTAATTTACGACATTAGCCTACGTACTGCCAGACACGTGCTTCTCTATCGCTATCTTCACAGACACACGTCTTCTCCTCTCCTTTTCTCAGTATCTCAGTGGGTGTGACACTAATGTCATGTTTCCATACACGCGTGTCGCTTGTGACAACTACGTATTTGACCTCTCTCTAAAGTTCATCAATCAACCAATAGCAACGGTTGTGTAATGTCTTTTGCTGCGACCCTTTCTGGAATTTCCATGTGACGTCATGATAATAAGGCTTGTGGAATATTATAGTGCGCCCTGCATTTCGTACAGCTAACTTTAGGCCTTTATCGAAAGCGTCTGGAGTCCAAATTTTAGTCGGCAACATGCAGTACAGTTGGAGTCAGGAGTCTCATTGGCTCTAATATCTTTTCCATCCTTTTTTTGCTAGCTTTTTCTGGCAGTTCATAGGTCTGCACCATTTCTGCGACCTCCTAAAAACCTGCGTTTTTAAATTTCGCCCACTAGTAGATCTCACCGGGGCCTTGAAGACCTAAGACTTGAGGCAAAAAGAGAATAGAAAATACTAAAAATAACTGTTTGCTCTGACACTCAGCCCGTTAGAAGTCCAGTATCATAAAAATCATCTGTCTGACAACATTGCTGAAAAGACCTTTTTTGTCGCAGCCATGAGGCGCACGCAATGTTATTTTGTTTTCTAACAATTGTCACTTTTTATTTTCCTTCTCTTCTGTGAACCTTGTCACAGTCGCCAAATAAATAAATATTTTCTTTCAAATAGAAGCTAAAATTATTCCAAGTTTATATGTATCCAAAAATATGCGTCATATTTACTAACAAAACACACTCTAGACGATTGAATCGTCTTATTCTATTCCGTACATCGATCGGTCGGGCAATTGGCTTTGTATAGCTAGGGTTGCCATAACTTCTGAGAACCAATACAGGACGATTTCTTTTCCGATACTTACCCAAAACTTATATTCATACTTATCACACATTCAACGCCGACACGGGGCTTTCCAGATACACCATACCTTCATGAGCTAGCTAACTATGTTATGAGCACACATGTATGTGTACCTAACTACATGGCAAGTGGAAACAAACTACACACGTGTTTTTAACAGACTTCAAAAAAAGGAGATTCTCAGTTTGACCTGTGTGTTTGTATGTTTGTCGGCGCCTATCACCTCTATTGTCGTATTTTGTCGAAATACGGGACAAATACGGTACATGTAGTAATACGGGACGGGACGATCAAATACGGTGACAGTCCCGTATATACGGGACGTATGGCAACCCTATGTATAGCGGACACGGGCCCCGAAACTGCTCTATTAGTTGGTATACCGTTCAATTGAATGAATTCCGTACGTAATTGCACGCTTCTGATATTGAATGAGGTATGCTGGGTTGCAATTAGCGGTTTAGGATGCCGGGGCTGCGGATTGAGGATTGGAAGAAAGAATTGTCGTGGCTCTGGATCGCGAAGGGTAGCTGAAGAAAGGGTTTTAGTCAGTAAAAACCACCTCTAACGCTACGGGAAGAGCTTGAGAAGTTATTTGATGATTTGCTACAAAAATAGGATGTTTTGTAATAAATGGCAAGCGGTTTCTGTCGAAATAAACGTGTTTGTTACGAAAAAAAAATGACAGGTTAATATTGCTAGTTACTGTATTTTGATGATATGCCCAAAACACAGAATTAGCTAAAAATGTATTAGTCAGCTTTTTGAGAGAGAATTCTGAGGAAGCATAAGAAATATGGAAATATTGAGTGTTTAAACACTCAATATTTCTATATTATTTGTACCAAATGAAAGTAATCATAGTAAATAACCTCCTATTTTGAATTAGTGCTAATGAGTAAATCATTAGGACTAACGTAAAATAATACCAAGTACTAATCGCTCGTTAGTACACTGCATATTAGCCATTTCCGACTAATTTACCCCACGATATTTTCCTTTATAAATGATCTTAGAAAGTTGGTCATTAACATTAAAGCCGAATAACATGGATAATTATTAAATAAATAAGTATATTGAAAGCATTAATTTACCCCTAATTATAATATTATTAATGACCTGATGAGAGCCGCGGGAACCCGATGGATGCGAGACGCACAGGACCGGTCGTTGTGCCGACGTTTGTAGGAGGTCTACTATGTCCAGCTGTGTACGTCTTTCGGCTTAAATGTAGATGATGAACTCAAAACAATAAATAATCACAGAAGATATCCCGTAAGTGACATTTTAAATTGTGAAATAAACCGTCATAGCCTAAAACAGTGTAGATGATGATGATTATATTAATCACCACAAAACTAATCAATATACATTTGTGAGTAAAACTTGGCACATGCGCCCGCACAACGGCCGGTGTCATAAAGTCTGCACACGAGACAGGGATAAATATAGATTATTTGTACGAGGGGTGATCCAAAAGTAATGATAATCGGACATTTGTAGGGCACGTAAAAATATGAAATATTTTTTTTTTGTTTCCTCATATATCCAGTACTTCATCATAAAAAAATCATAAAAATAGGCCACGATTACAGGGAGTTACATTCATTTGAATACGAACAGTCGGAGAGTAAAAATCAAAATGGAGAAAAATTAAATCAGAGCTGTCATTAAGTACCTCTGTTTGAAAAAAAAATCTACCAAAGACATACAAAGTGACATAGTGGAAACATAAGGGGACTCTGCTCCTTCATATTCCACAGTTGCGCGCTGGTCAAAGGAGTCCAAGCTGGGTAGAACATCCACAGAAGATGAACATGGCGAGGGACGCCCACCCACGTCCCACACTGCAGAAAAAGTAAAAAAAGTCGAAGATATCGAATTTGCAGGTCAAAGATTGACCATAAAGCATGTAGCTGAGATCATAGGGATGTCATATGACAAGTGTTCAAAGAATCATTGCGAACAAACTGCATATGAAAAAGGTCTCTGAAATTTGGGTGCCGAGAATGTTAATCGACGAGCACAAATCAAAACGTGTCGACATTTCGAGGGCGAATCTCGAAAAGTTCCAGATGGATCAGGATTTTTTTTTGTCTCGTTTCGTGACTATGGATAAGACCTGGATCTACTATTTTGATCCAGAAATGAAACAAGAGTCTAAGACTTGGAAACGAGCCTCTTCCCGTCGCTGAAGAAATTCAATGAGTCAAGTTCGGCAGGAAAGGTTATGGCGTCCGTTTTATGGGATGCTAAAGGAATAATAATAGTGGAATACTTGAAAAAAGGAGCCACTATTATGGACTCTTACTACGCAGACCAAATAAGAAGATTGCGGCAGGTCATCTAAGAAAAAAAACGTCGCAAACTTCGAGTTAGAGTGTTGTTTCACCAAAACAACACACCGGCTCACAAGCCGCAGTTGCGATGGCTGCCATTCAAGAAACGAGATTCAAATAGCTTGAAAACCCACCCTATCCTCCAGGTCTGGCACCCAGTGACTTATACCTCTTTTTTCGGCCCAAGAAACACCTCTGAGGCAAAAAAAATGACAATAATAACGAGGTGGTGACTACTGTAGAGGCGTTTTTGGATGACTAAGCCAAAGATTTTTTTTCAAAGCGAATTGTGGATTAAAAAAAAAATGGACTAAATGTATTGACTTGCTAAGAGACTATATTGTTACGAACGTGAGTAATTAAATGCCGGTTTACTAGCAGATAACTTTATTCACCACAAAACAATGACAAATTAGTCCAATCAACAAATAACCAATCACTATAAACACTCAGAGTTCCGTTTAGTATCGCTTAAGTCGCTAGGTATCACTTCAAACACTTAGGTGGTTCGCTCTGTATCGCTGACGAAATCAAACTCAACTCGCTTCTAGCCGGGGGCCCGTATTTATATGCGAAGTCATCGAAATTTCTCGATACCGACGTTTCAAGGACATTCTAGCACAAAATAGTCGCATCGGGAGGCCATAAATCATTATTATTACTCTCGTAAGTAGGTACTTATCTACCACCTTACATGCGAATTTCGACTCTATTGCTAATACCGGAAGGTACAAATTCCCTTATCCACCCACATAACTACCTACTGAATTTTATCTAATAATAATAGTACATGTCGGACTTTTCTGGAATTTGCCAGGCCTGAGTATGTACTCCTATTCTCGAAGCTTCGCACAGCAATGCGTTTTAATTATTTGATGCTACGCTTGGTTCCGTCGAAGATATAGCGTACTCAAGTTTCACGGCGTAACAGTGCCCCCCTCTTAGTCATGCTCGTCCCGAGCATTATTAGATCCGTGATACGGCGCCAATCTATCCACGTGGACTACCTTAGGTTTCCCTCGTAACCCTTTCTTGATGCGGTAGGTAACGTCGTTGATCCTTTTTATCACGGTGTAGGGTCCCTCCCATCGAGCTTGAAGTTTCGGCGACTTCCCTTTTCGTCGAAGTGGGTTGTGGAGCCAAACCAGTGCACCTTCCTCAAATCCCTTGGCGTTAGCATTGCGGTCGTATCGAGTTTTCATTTTAACGCTGGTGTGCAGGCTATTCTCACGCACTCGTTTATGCACTTCATCCAATTGATCTTGGAGGTCACTTACAAAGTCCGTAACTGGCTTAGTCTTGTCAGGTGGCACGCCGGTTATGGTATCGACTGGAAGTCTCATCTCCCTGCCGAAATTCACTCTTGCTGGGGTATGGCCCGTGCTATCATGCACTGCTGATCGATAAGACATCAGAAATAGTGGAATATACCGGTCCCAATCTTTCTGATGGTCATCGACAACCTTAGCCAGGTGATTCTCCAGGGTCTGGTTAAACCTCTCCACCATTCCGTCCGACTGTGGGTGCGCAGGTGTTGTGCGTGTCTTGTAAATCCCCAGAAGAGTGCACATTTCCTGGAACAGCGCAGATTCGAAGTTGCGGCCTTGATCGGAATGGATCTCCAAAGGTGCGCCATACCGACATACTACTTCTTCGACCACCTTTTTCGCCACTGTCGTCGCTTCCTGATTGGGTATGGCGAAAACTTCAGGCCACTTTGTGAAATAGTCCTGTATCACCAGTATGTATTTGTTTCCGTCATCTGTCACTGGGAAAGGTCCAGCAACGTCGATGGCAATGCGTTCCCATGGGGCTCCTACATTGTACAACTGAAGCTTGCCCCTGCTCCTAGTCTGTGGTCCTTTCACGGATGCGCACGCTGTACATTTCCGACACCATTGCTCTATGTCTTCTCTACAATTGAGCCAGTAATACCGCTGTCTCACTTTCAGTAGAGTTTTCTTGATTCCCAGGTGTCCACCAGAAGCGCCATCGTGTATCTCCTGAAGCAGGGGGACCACTTCACGTCGTGGTACTATCACTTGTGTGGTCACCTCCTTGCCATCGTTCGATTCCCATTTCCTACAAAGCACGTCATTTTCTAGGACTAAACTGTCCCATTGTGCCCAGTAGCTCTTTGTGACAGGACTATGTGACGATACTTCATTCCACTGAGGCCTAGTTCCACTACGCTTCCAGTCCAGTATAGGTCGAATATCGTCATCTTCTTCCTGGGACTTCTTAAAGTTGCCTTCAGCCCTAATTAAGTTCACGTGTTCCCGGGCTTCATTTTGCTGGCAATGTCTACAGTCCTCATTACATGGACGTCGCGACAGGGCGTCAGCATTGTTATGCCCTTTTCCACTACGATGTTCCGTCACAAAGTTGAACTCCTGCAGCTGCTCTAGCCATCTTGCAACTTGACCCTCAGGGTTTTTGAATTGTAGAAGCCATTTCAATGCAGCGTGGTCCGTCCTCAACGTAAACTGTCTCCCTATGAGGTACTTGTGGAAATGTTGCAAAGTTTTTACAACAGCCAGTAGTTCTCGTCGAGTCACGCAGTAGTTCCTTTCTGGTTTTGAAAGTGCCTTACTGAAGTAAGCGATCACGACTTGCCTATCTTCTTGCACCTGCGACAGCACTCCGCCAATTCCTGTGTTGCTGGCGTCGGTATCGACGACAAATCTTCCATCTCTGCTCGGATACCCCAGTATAGGCGCTTCACATAGCCGTTGCTTTAGTTCGTTGAATGCTGACTCACAGTTCTTGTCCCAGATAAAATCTCGTTTATCCTCAGTCAGCTGATGTAAAGGTTTTGCAATGTCCGAAAAACCCATAACAAACCGTCTGTAGTATGTGCACAACCCTAGAAATGCACGTACTTCTGTTTTGTTCTTTGGAGCCGGCCACTGTTGGACAGCCTTTATCTTCTCAGGATCGGTTCTCACTCCATCGGCGCAGATGACATGTCCTAGGTAGCTGACCTCCTTCTTGAACAGGGCACACTTCTTTGGGCTTAGTTTTAGGTTAGCCCCCCGTATCCTGGTGAATACTTTCTCCATATTTCTCAGGTGTTCCTTAAAAGTGCGGCTCATTATAATGACGTCATCCAAATATACCAGACAGACGTCACCAAGAAGGCCCACCATGACTCTATCCATGAGGCGTTCAAACGTCGCTGGAGCGTTGCACAACCCAAAAGGCATGACGTTAAATTGCCACAGGCCGTTGCCAATTCCTGTACTGAACGCTGTCTTTTCCTTATCTTTCTCGCTAATTTCCACTTGCCAGTAGCCACTTTTCAAGTCAATGGTTGAAAACCACTTCATACCACTGAGCATATCCAGTGTGTCGTCTATCCTAGGCAAGGGATAACTGTCCTTCTTCGTTACATCATTCAGCATTCTGTAGTCTACACAGAATCTGGTACTGCCGTCCTTCTTCTTCACCAGAACGACAGGAGAAGACCATGGGCTCGTAGAAGGTTCAATTATTCCGCTATCAGCCATATCCTTTACCATTTCTGCTACCTCAGTTTCTTTAGCCCAGGGTATGCGGCGCGGTCTCTGTTTAATTGGTCTAGCATCACCTGTATCTATCTCATGCTTGACGAGACCTGTTCTTCCGCAATCTTTTCCCGTTGCAAAGATATCCCGGAACCGTAGCAGAAATTCCTTGGCTTGCTGTAGTTCCGAAACTGATAAATTGCTCTTAGAATTTTCCAGAAGTTGCTGGATGTGATCAGGTTCACCTTTTATTGCGTCTTGTTTTACTGAAGATGTGTTGATTTGGCGGAGATACTTCACTTCTTCACATCTTCCAACAACACTGTTTTTCTTCAACTGGATCTCCTTTTTCCCAAGATTTACAATCCTGACCTTGGATCTTCCTTTCGTCATAACTAATGTCCTCGCGGTAATAAGATCCGGGTGCCGGCCAACGTCTTCAACCATAACACATCTGCGTTGCCTAATTTTCTTAGGAAATTTAACTTCGACTAAGGTTTCCGTTCTTGGAGCCAATGTGGTATCCTTTAAGCAATAGAGGTTGCATGTGTTAATTCCTTGCAGGAAGACTTCTTGGTCTGGGAATTTCAATACTCCTTTATCGATATCTAAAACACATCGGTAATTCCGCAGGAAGTCGAGACCCAGTATGCAATCGTCGGTAATATTCGCAATTAACGCTGAATGGGTGTACACTTGATCACCGATTTTAAACTCGATTTCTGTATCACCGAGGACGGAGACTGGCTGGCCGGTGGCTGTCTGAAGTCGGTAGGCTGGGGTTTGTGTTTGCCACAAGATGGTGCGTTTCAGCAGCTCAGGTCTTATAATAGTCCGTGACGCCCCGGTGTCAACGGTGAAATTGCAAGCACGTTGATTTAGCGTTCCCTCGATGATCAAACTATTTCCGTTGTGGACTTGATTGATGGTGATGGTTGGGGCCTTCAGTTGACCAGCCAGCACCCGCCCCGCGGCCCTGGCGACATTTAGTTTAACGACTCCTCGTTAACTTGAGTTCCGGAGTCCACACTTCCCCTCTTCCTCTTGGGGCAATCGGTACGAATGTGCCCTTTTTCTCCACATCCATAACACGTCGGAATATAGCGGGACTTTGCCGACGAAGCCACTTCTCGGTGACGTGGTTGCACTGAAGGTGAGACCACCACTTCCCGAACTCTGTGCGTACGTGAGTCTTGTCGTACGGCTTCCACTTCCAAAGCGTGGGCCATCGCACTCTTCAGAGTTTGGTGGTGTCCGAGTCGCACCGTAGCCCTGACTTCAGTATCCCGTAGACCGTCGATGAATGCTTGCACCAGATTTACTTCCACCATCTCCGGTGTCATCGACATGTATGCCCGCCGGACCAGCCGTTCAACCTCTACTCCCCACTGCTGAAGGCTCTCGTTCGACCTCTGCGTTCTCTCGCGAAGTTGCGCGCGGAAAACATGTTCGAGGTGCTTGTCACCATAGCGAGTGTCTAGTCCCTCCATTAGACGCTCCAACGTCCTGCCGTCTGGAGGAAGGTTCTCTAGGACCAGCAGAGCGTCTCCTCGTAGGGCCAAAGTCAACGCCGCGAAAGACTGGTCATCATCCCAGCGGTTCGTCTTGACCAGTGTTTGGAATTGGTACTTAAAAGCCGTCCAGGACGACGTGCCATCAAAACGCGGCATATCAAATTTTGCGGCTGATGCTTGAACAGCAACGGGTTCGCGTGCTTCCAGCTTGACAATTTTTTTGTTGATGTCCAGCAGGCGATCTTCGTGGCCATCAATTCTGGTTTCGAGGCTATCAGCTCGGGCGGAAACCTCCTTGACCTCTAAGGTGAGATTTTTCACTTTCTCGCCCAACGTGACGAGGCCGTGATCGATTTTTTCGAGGATCAGGTTCTGCTTAGCCTCTTGATCCCGGCGGGCTTCCTCCTGGTTAGCCGCGATTAGGTCCTGGAGCTTACGTTGGTTAGCCTCTTGTTCGCGGCGGGCAGCTTCCTGTTCGCGGCGGGCTTCTTCCTGGTTAGCCGCGATTAGATCCTGGAGCTTACGTTGGTTAGCCTCTTGTTCGCGGCGGGCAGCTTCCTGTTCGCGGCGGGCTGCTTCCTGTTCGCGGCGGGCTTCTTCCTGGTTAGCCGCGATTAGTTCCTGTAGTTTACGCTGGTTAGCCTCCTGTTCGCGGCGGGCAGCTTCTTGTTCGCGGCGGGCTTGTTCCATACTGGCTTGCATGGCGGCCAACACTGCGGCGAGGTTCATTTCCGAGGATGGCCCTGTTGGCGCCTCAGCGGCTGCCGTTGCTCCCATACCAGCCCGATCTTCCGCTTCCAGACGTTGACGTGCAGCATCCATCTCCACTTGCCTCCTTGATCGTGGTCCCTGTTCGTCGTCCCTCTGTAGTAATGGCATCTCACTTCTGACACCAGTTGTTACGAACGTGAGTAATTAAATGCCGGTTTACTAGCAGATAACTTTATTCACCACAAAACAATGACAAATTAGTCCAATCAACAAATAACCAATCACTATAAACACTCAGAGTTCCGTTTAGTATCGCTTAAGTCGCTAGGTATCACTTCAAACACTTAGGTGGTTCGCTCTGTATCGCTGACGAAATCAAACTCAACTCGCTTCTAGCCGGGGGCCCGTATTTATATGCGAAGTCATCGAAATTTCTCGATACCGACGTTTCAAGGACATTCTAGCACAAAATAGTCGCATCGGGAGGCCATAAATCATTATTATTACTCTCGTAAGTAGGTACTTATCTACCACCTTACATGCGAATTTCGACTCTATTGCTAATACCGGAAGGTACAAATTCCCTTATCCACCCACATAACTACCTACTGAATTTTATCTAATAATAATAGTACATGTCGGACTTTTCTGGAATTTGCCAGGCCTGAGTATGTACTCCTATTCTCGAAGCTTCGCACAGCAATGCGTTTTAATTATTTGATGCTACGCTTGGTTCCGTCGAAGATATAGCGTACTCAAGTTTCACGGCGTAACAATATAGATAAATATAATTTGTTTATAGTTAAAATATCCTTATTTCATATTGATTATCATTACTTTTGGATCACCCCTAGTATTTATGTACTATTTATCTAAGTCGGAGACTATTAGAAAAACATAAGAACAGCTGTTTGTTGACTCGTGCCAGGTGGACTGAGAAGGAAACAGTTGTTATAAGAAATAATTGTTTGAACGATTTGAATTTCGTCTTGTATTCACTTCCTTCCAGTTTCTGCAGGCCTGGTCAAGTTTTGGATTATATATATAACAGTTACACCTGCTGTGACCCATCATCGTCATTTAGCATAATGAAATCCACTGCTGGACCTAATAAATCTCGGACAAACGTGGTCCATAAAAAAACTGGAGTAGATTAAGCACGTGCGTTCAGTTCCTGCATGCCTGGTCATGTCTGAAATCACGTTAAACAGCTGTTGTAAATCATCATCATTATTCAGTTAAAAGACGTCTACTGCTCGACATCATCGCCTAGGACTCTGTTATCTAGTACCAATTTCCGCGTTACTATTCCAGAGATCCTCTAACACCCTGCTACAAGGATCTTATCTTCTTGCATTATACGATTTTTGATTAATGTCATAGTTACAAACAATACTTACCTATGCCTTTTTTGAAGTGGAAATTCATCAAATAACTTCTTCTGCGCTGGGTAGAGGGAGAGCGATTGCAGACTTCAGACTGAAGGCTACCTATGTATTTCTGTTGCTCTTTACGTTCCAGGGCCACATAATTTCTTTTGAACATTCCCAAGCCTGGACTCCTATCTTCTTGCAGTCAGTGAATTCCTATCTGACCTTGAGATTGATTGGCTAAGGTCACAACAAACCTGTAAGCAATATTATGCCTTATGTTGACTCAAGATTTGACATCAAAATTAATTTGAATAAGCTTACAAACACCAAGTGTTGACAGATAGCTTGATTGAATATTAATTGATGTTAAACTTAGGATATCGGTGTCGGCCAATAATTAGATAGGTTGGTGAGCTTAGATTAGATGACAGTTGCTTAATTAATACAAAATGAAAATAAAAATAGTCCGTCTAATGAAGGCGCGACCTGAGAAAAAGAGGTTAAATCTAAAAAAATTGTATGTGGTATTACTAACTAGTAGGAGAATCATGTCTTGACACTTCACAATTTTTTTTATTTCCTACAGTTGCGGCTAAATAATGTTTCCAATTAAATAAATAAGAAAACTCCAGGTCGCGCTTTCATGCGACGTAGGTACTCTATTACATATTGTATACAGGTCGCAAGCGTTACTACAATAGGGTACTGGATCCGATTACCGGGTCCGGCTAATTGCTCAGAGCTTTTGTCATCTGATATTTCTCATTAACAACTGTTTTTCTTTCTTTTCTTTCTAGCCTTGGTAGCCCAGTTGTGACTGTCCCGTCTTGTAGTGTATGTAGGTCGTGGACTCAAACACAGCCAGGCGTATTTTAGCATTAGCATTATCGGCCTTATAATGTTCCCACTGCTGGAACTCAGGCCTCCTCTCTAGGAGAGGGAAGGCGTATTACTTTGTGTAATTTATTTCATCACTGCTGTTCTCAAAACAAGGTTAAGGAAAACATCTGTTGTCCTTTGCGGAATGTAAAGAGAGTCACGGTAACTCTCGAACACGATAATCTCGAAACCCTTCGTTAGTCTAGTTTGTTATAGCCGAGGGAGGGTATTAGGTACACGGACATAGGATTTAACATAACTAAGATAAACTATAGGTACAACTTTGCCCAATTTTCTGGGTAATTAGATATAGGTACTCTCTTCATTGTACTCCATAAAAAAGGGCAGTAGGAGCTTAAAATTAAAGGAGTGTTACAATGGGCAATCTTATCGCTAAAAGCAATTTTTCGAAGACGACCTTTGAATGGATTTCATGGTAAAGGATTATAGATATGCAGGTAGTTCCAGGTAGGGTGTGAAATTGTTCCAAAGAATTATCGCGGCCCTGGAACGCAAAGGTCAACGAAGGGAACACAGTTTGGTTTTAGTCAGTAAAAACGTAATACTCTCATGATTTGCCCACAACAAAAAAAAAATGTCCGTGGTGTACTAGCGAAGGTCTTTTCACCTCGCAAATCAAGAAACCAAAACGATTTTTCTCCATCTCTAAACCGCACACAGACCGCTATTTGCGTACTGTATATTTTAGTAAATATACGCCTTCATTACCTCCGTTTTATATAGCCGGGGTAAACGAAGGCAAAACCACCATGTACCACCATTGTACATGAAGTTTAAATAAATAAAATATATCGACTACTATACTATTCGTAAAGAGTAGAGATTATAGCATATTATTTTCACGCAATCTTCAAGCTTTTATCGTAACGTTAAAGCGCTAATTTGGTCCCTACCTTGACATTTCGTAAGTACTCATTCTGGATATTCGTTGTAAACGTTGCATACTTAATTTTTTGCCATTATTTTAAATGGCTACACTGACTTTTGCGGTAAAGCCACAAATACTACGCCCATTTGTTCACATTAGTCTTGACACTTTATGCCTTCGTATGCTCACTTTATAGCCCGTCTCATTCATACTCTAAACGGCCACGCTTTTGATATTCATAATTCAGAAACTTCTTTGAAAGCTTAAGTAGGCCAGTCTCTTATACGGACTCTTTTAAGTTGAGAAGCGTCTTGCCCTTTTTATACTGTTTCGTCATACATACATACATACGCAGTTTTAAAATGGACTTTTGATTGAAAAATGGCTCCAACTGTTGTAAAATGTAATTATGGTGGAGTATTCTAAACTATCTAAACTAAAATTATGAAAGAAAAGATTTGATTTTTTTGTATGATGATGATTTAACTCAAAAACTTCTTGATCGATTTCAACAATTCTTTCGCCATTAGAAAGCTACATCTTCTCTTGATAACATAAGTTTTTTAATTTCTACTTTAATCCGTCCAAAGCTGCTGCCAGAAGCTAGTATTATAGATTTTATTATCTAATTTTCTATCTGCATCAAACTTACATTAGGAAAGAACTGGTTACAGTATTGATTTCGTTATCTTCGTCTATCCTTTCCAATATGCATAAGTATTGAAAACAACACTTAGCTTCAGACAGAAATTAATGCAAACGCGTCATGGCTACTTCGTTCTCCTATCTTCAATCTTCATGCTACGATATACAGAACTTATAACTATACTCCGTAAAGCAGCCATTGCTAAAGGTTCCATTACACTTGGTCGTTAGGTCGTATTCGATTGCCTATGGCATTCGGACAAACGACTAAGCGTAAACGAACAGAGTTGAGTACGCCCGTATTCGAACAGCTTTCGTTTTAGTTACGCCAAAGCCGTTTTCCTTGCAATTGTCAGGCTGTCGTTCCAATCTGCATGCGGGCGCAGGGTTGAAAGAGTCGTATGGCCGTGTTCCAGTAAACGAACGTGAATAAAACTATGTAATTAATGCATCAGGTATTGTAGGGCCCAGCAGAGTCGAAGAATCTGGGGCCATGGCTTGGCTTCTTAAAGTAAAACCCGAAAACCCGGGACCTTGGAACGAAGGCAAAGAAGAAACGGAGTGGGCTTTAGTCATCCAAGAGCAGAAGAAGTCATTCTGATGATTCCCCACATTAAAAAAATGCATCGGTTGCCGAATTCGAGTAACGTTTAGTAACAACCAAGTGTAATTGCGCCGCAAGACCAAATTAAAATAGGTGCGGCCATACACGGCACCGGTTACGCGAGTCGCGTCCAGCAATTCGCGCGTTTGAATCATTAAGAATATTGAATCGATTTAACGAAACCGGCGCGGTGCGGTGACTCATCCGGCTCGGTCAAGTTCGCGTCCCAGAGATGCGCGCCGAGATGGTGGGCGTACCTTTATGACGTAGTACGATAAAAGTGTTATAACGCTTAAAGGCAATGTGATGAGCTTCATTGATGAAAATTTTGGTTGTTGAGCGCGATTCGGTTCATTCTTGTCAACAATTAATTAGGTTTCGCAAACGGTCATTCGGCTGTAGAAGTCTTCGAAGCTTTTTTGCAGTGGGTTTTGCTCATCAAATAACTTTTCTAGCTTTGAGTGAAGCGAGTGGGAGTTTCAGATTTTATTGACCAAAATCTATGTCCTTTGATTTGCTAGCCTGTCGGTTTTCTGCGGGTACCTTTTAGAGAGTGTGTATCGGAATTTCATAACCTAATTCCGCCGAACCCGTTCCATCATCGGACCGCCAGACGTACGGCGAGTGGCGACGCGCTACCGATGGTAGACATTCCACCCTTACGTTCAAACGGTTTTGGGATTCCCTGCTGCAGTCTGTTTCCTTCAGCTACAAGCTGGGGATCTTTAGGTCTAGAGTAACCTATTCAGTTACTTCTAAGCAAGCATACTCCGTAGTCGACCACATCGTTGCTTTCCAGTGAGACAGTGATCAAGCGCGAGCCTATCACAGTTAAAAAAACTTATTTTTAAAATAACAGAATTGCAAAACCCAAAGAGGTTCCTCTATGAACTATTTTGCATAAAAATATAAACTGTATGCTTTTCTTCCTCATAAAACAACAATAATACTGCCAACTCGAAACTGCGTTGTATAAAAGCTGAACGAACACAAATTAACGATCGCCCATTCAATACGCCAAAACCTAGACAGCTTTTTGGCAAGACCAATGAGGATCGATACACACCATAGACTAAGGAGCTACTGTCATTATGTGGGTGTCTGGGCGTATTTCCATGGACAACAGTATTTGTAATGGTCTGGCTTAACGGTTTTTGGACGGGGATTAATGCATCAAATGTCTTAATTTTTATTTTGTATGTTGATTGTGAAATGGGATTCTGGTTTCGATTAATAAATGGAGGTTTTAGGAAGTTTACGGGATTAGTTGAAAGAGTCACACAGTTCTGGGCCGTAGAAATTCAAAGGACAACTATTAAAACGGGTGTTTTAGTCAGGAAAAATCTTTCATAAAAACCTTCTCCTGACAATAACAAACACAACAAAAGAAGAATAAGCGAAATTCCTCCAGCCGTTCACACGTGATGACGTGACCAAGGAAAATATGGATTTGTTTTTATAAATATTCTAGATTAAAAAGCATTGAAATAAAATCAAGCATTCACGATACTCACGTTTTAATTGAATGTCAAAGTGCGAACAATTTTTCAATCCACGTTTTTCAATATTGTTACGCCGTGAAACTTGAGTACGCTATATCTTCGACGAAACCAAGAGTAGCATCAAATAATTAAAACGCATTGCTGTGCGAAGCTTCGAGAATAGGAGTACATACTCAGGCCTGGCAAATTCCAGAAAAGTCCGACATACGCTATTATTATTAGATAACATTCAGTAGGTAGTTATGTGGGTGGATAAGGGAATTTGTACCTTCCGGTGTTAGCAATAGAGTCGAAATTTGCATGTAAGGTGGTAGATAAGTACCTACTTACGAGAGTAATAATAATGATTTATGGCCTCCCGATGCGACTATTTTGTGCTAGAATGTCCTTGAAACGTCGGTATCGAGAAATTTCGATGACTTCGCATATAAATACGGGTCCCCGGCTAGAAGCAGTTCAGTTTGATTTCGTCAGCGATACAGAGCGAACTACCTAAGTGCTTGAAGTGATACCTAGCGACCTAAGCGATACTACACGGAACTCTGAGTGTTTATAGTGATTGGTTATTTGTTGATTGGACTAATTTGTCATTGTTTTGTGGTGAATAAAGTTCTCTGCTAGTAAACCGGCATTTAATTACTCACGTTCGTAACAACTGGTGTCAGAAGTGAGATGCCATTACTACAGAGGGACGACGAACAGGGACCACGAACAAGGAGGCAAGTGGAGATGGATGCTGCACGTCAACGTCTGGAAGTGGAAGATCGGGCTGGTATGGGAGCAACGGCAGCTGCTGAGGCGCCAACAGGCCCATCCTCGGAAATGAACCTCGCCGCAGTGTTGGCCGCCATGCAAGCTAGTATGGAAGCTGCCCGCCGCGAACAAGAGGCTAACCAACGTAAGCTCCAGGACCTGATCGCGGCTAACCAGGAAGAAGCCCGCCGCGAACAGGAAGCTGCCCGCCGCGAACAGGAAGAAGCCCGCCGCGAACAGGAAGCTGCCCGCCGCGAACAAGAGGCTAACCAACGTAAGCTCCAGGACCTAATCGCGGCTAACCAGGAGGAAGCCCGCCGGGATCAAGAGGCTAAGCAGAACCTGATCCTCGAAAAAATTGATTACGGCCTCGTCACGTTGGGCGAGAAAGTGAAAAATCTCACCTTAGAGGTCAAGGAGGTTTCCGCCCGAGCTGATAGCCTCGAAACCAGAATGGAAGATCGCCTGCTGGACATCAACAAAAAAATTATCAAGCTCGAAGCACGCGAACCCGTTGCTGTTAGCGCACCATCGCACACCCACTGTGCATCAGCCGCAAAATTTGATATGCCGCGTTTCGATGGCACGTCGTCCTGGACGGCTTTTAAGTACCAATTCCAAACACTGGTCAAGACGAACCGCTGGGATGATGACCAGTCTTTCGCGGCGTTAACTTTGGCCCTACGAGGGGACGCTCTGCTGGTCCTAGAGAACCTTCCTTCAGACGGCAGGACGTTGGAGCGTCTAATGGAGGGACTAGACACTCGCTATGGTGACAAGCACCTCGAACATGTTTTCCGCGCGCAACTTCGCGAGAGAACGCAGAGGTCGAACGAGAGCCTTCAGCAGTGGGGAGTAGAGGTTGAACGGCTGGTCCGGCGGGCATACATGTCGATGACACCGGAGACGGTGGAAGTAAATCTGGTGCAAGCATTCATCGACGGTCTACGGGATACTGAAGTCAGGGCTACGGTGCGACTCGGACACCACCAAACTCTGAAGAGTGCGATGGCCCACGCTTTGGAAGTGGAAGCCGTACGACAAGACTCACGTACGCACAGAGTTCGGGAAGTGGTGGTCTCACCTTCAGTGCAACCACGTCACCGAGAAGTGGCTTCGTCGGCAAAGTCCCGCTATATTCCGACGTGTTATGGATGTGGAGAAAAAGGGCACATTCGTACCGATTGCCCCAAGAGGAAGAGGGGAAGTGTGGACTCCGGAACTCAAGTTAACGAGGAGTCGTTAAACTAAATGTCGCCAGGGCCGCGGGGCGGGTGCTGGCTGGTCAACTGAAGGCCCCAACCATCACCATCAATCAAGTCCACAACGGAAATAGTTTGATCATCGAGGGAACGCTGAATCAACGTGCTTGCAATTTCACCGTTGACACCGGGGCGTCACGGACTATTATAAGACCTGAGTTGCTGAAACGCACCATCTTGTGGCAAACAGAAACCCCAGCCTACCGTCTTCAGACAGCCACTGGCCAGCCAGTCTCCGTCCTCGGTGATACAGAAATCGAGTTTAAAATCGGTGATCAAGTGTACACCCATTCAGCGTTAATTGCGAATATTACCGACGATTGCATACTGGGTCTCGACTTCCTGCGGAATTACCGATGTGTTTTAGATATTGATAAAGGAGTATTGAAATTCCCAGACCAAGAAGTCTTCCTGCAAGGAATTAACACATGCAACCTCTATTGCTTAAAGGATACCACATTGGCTCCAAGAACGGAAACCTTAGTCGAAGTTAAATTTCCTAAGAAAATTAGGCAACGCAGATGTGTTATGGTTGAAGACGTTGGCCGGCACCCGGAACTTATCACCGCGAGGACATTAGTTATGACGAAAGGAAGATCCAAGGTCAGGATTGTAAATCTTGGGAAAAAGGAGATCCAGTTGAAGAAAAACAGTGTTGTTGGAAGATGTGAAGAAGTGAAGTATCTCCGCCAAATCAACACATCTTCAGTAAAACAAGACGCAATAAAAGGTGAACCTGATCACATCCAGCAACTTCTGGAAAATTCTAAGAGCAATTTATCAGTTTCGGAACTACAGCAAGCCAAGGAATTTCTGCTACGGTTCCGGGATATCTTTGCAACGGGAAAAGATTGCGGAAGAACAGGTCTCGTCAAGCATGAGATAGATACAGGTGATGCTAGACCAATTAAACAGAGACCGCGCCGCATACCCTGGGCTAAAGAAACTGAGGTAGCAGAAATGGTAAAGGATATGGCTGATAGCGGAATAATTGAACCTTCTACGAGCCCATGGTCTTCTCCTGTCGTTCTGGTGAAGAAGAAGGACGGCAGTACCAGATTCTGTGTAGACTACAGAAGGCTGAATGATGTAACGAAGAAGGACAGTTATCCCTTGCCTAGGATAGACGACACACTGGATATGCTCAGTGGTATGAAGTGGTTTTCAACCATTGACTTGAAAAGTGGCTACTGGCAAGTGGAAATTAGCGAGAAAGATAAGGAAAAGACAGCGTTCAGTACAGGAATTGGCAACGGCCTGTGGCAATTTAAAGTCATGCCTTTTGGGTTGTGCAACGCTCCAGCGACGTTTGAACGCCTCATGGATAGAGTCATGGTGGGCCTTCTTGGTGACGTCTGTCTGGTATATTTGGATGACGTCATTATAATGGGCCGCACTTTTAAGGAACACCTGAAAAATATGGAGAAAGTATTCACCAGGATACGGGGGGCTAACCTAAAACTAAGCCCAAAGAAGTGTGCCCTGTTCAAGAAGGAGGTCAGCTACCTAGGACATGTCATCTGCGCCGATGGAGTGAGAACCGATCCTGAGAAGATAAAGGCTGTCCAACAGTGGCCGGCTCCAAAGAACAAAACAGAAGTACGTGCATTTCTAGGGTTGTGCACATACTACAGACGGTTTGTTATGGGTTTTTCGGACATTGCAAAACCTTTACATCAGCTGACTGAGGATAAACGAGATTTTATCTGGGACAAGAACTGTGAGTCAGCATTCAACGAACTAAAGCAACGGCTATGTGAAGCGCCTATACTGGGGTATCCGAGCAGAGATGGAAGATTTGTCGTCGATACCGACGCCAGCAACACAGGAATTGGTGGAGTGCTGTCGCAGGTGCAAGAAGATAGGCAAGTCGTGATCGCTTACTTCAGTAAGGCACTTTCAAAACCAGAAAGGAACTACTGCGTGACTCGACGAGAACTACTGGCTGTTGTAAAAACTTTGCAACATTTCCACAAGTACCTCATAGGGAGACAGTTTACGTTGAGGACGGACCACGCTGCATTGAAATGGCTTCTACAATTCAAAAACCCTGAGGGTCAAGTTGCAAGATGGCTAGAGCAGCTGCAGGAGTTCAACTTTGTGACGGAACATCGTAGTGGAAAAGGGCATAACAATGCTGACGCCCTGTCGCGACGTCCATGTAATGAGGACTGTAGACATTGCCAGAAAAATGAAGCCCGGGAACACGTGAACTTAATTAGGGCTGAAGGCAACTTTAAGAAGTCCCAGGAAGAAGATGACGATATTCGACCTATACTGGACTGGAAGCGAAGTGGAACTAGGCCTCAGTGGAATGAAGTATCGTCACATAGTCCTGTCACAAAGAGCTACTGGGCACAGTGGGACAGTTTAGTCCTAGAAAATGACGTGCTTTGTAGGAAATGGGAATCGAACGATGGCAAGGAGGTGACCACACAAGTGATAGTACCACGACGTGAAGTGGTCCCCCTGCTTCAGGAGATACACGATGGCGCTTCTGGTGGACACCTGGGAATCAAGAAAACTCTACTGAAAGTGAGACAGCGGTATTACTGGCTCAATTGTAGAGAAGACATAGAGCAATGGTGTCGGAAATGTACAGCGTGCGCATCCGTGAAAGGACCACAGACTAGGAGCAGGGGCAAGCTTCAGTTGTACAATGTAGGAGCCCCATGGGAACGCATTGCCATCGACGTTGCTGGACCTTTCCCAGTGACAGATGACGGAAACAAATACATAGTGGTGATACAGGACTATTTCACAAAGTGGCCTGAAGTTTTCGCCATACCCAATCAGGAAGCGACGACAGTGGCGAAAAAGGTGGTCGAAGAAGTAGTATGTCGGTATGGCGCCCCTTTGGAGATCCATTCCGATCAAGGCCGCAACTTCGAATCTGCGCTGTTCCAGGAAATGTGCACTCTTCTGGGGATTTACAAGACACGCACAACACCTGCGCACCCACAGTCGGACGGAATGGTGGAGAGGTTTAACCAGACCCTGGAGAATCACCTGGCTAAGGTTGTCGATGACCATCAGAAAGATTGGGACCGGTATATTCCACTATTTCTGATGTCTTATCGATCAGCAGTGCATGATAGCACGGGCCATACCCCAGCAAGAGTGAATTTCGGCAGGGAGATGAGACTTCCAGTCGATACCATAACCGGCGTGCCACCTGACAAGACTAAGCCAGTTACGGACTTCGTAAGTGACCTCCAAGATCAATTGGATGAAGTGCATAAACGAGTGCGTGAGAATAGCCTGCACACCAGCGTTAAAATGAAAACTCGATACGACCGCAATGCCAACGCCAAGGGATTTGAGGAAGGTGCACTGGTTTGGCTCCACAACCCACTTCGACGAAAAGGGAAGTCGCCGAAACTTCAAGCTCGATGGGAGGGACCCTACACCGTGATGAAAAGGATCAACGACGTTACCTACCGCATCAAGAAAGGGTTACGAGGGAAACCTAAGGTAGTCCACGTGGATAGATTGGCGCCGTATCACGGATCTAATAATGCTCGGGACGAGCATGACTAAGAGGGGGGCACTGTTACGCCGTGAAACTTGAGTACGCTATATCTTCGACGAAACCAAGAGTAGCATCAAATAATTAAAACGCATTGCTGTGCGAAGCTTCGAGAATAGGAGTACATACTCAGGCCTGGCAAATTCCAGAAAAGTCCGACATACGCTATTATTATTAGATAACATTCAGTAGGTAGTTATGTGGGTGGATAAGGGAATTTGTACCTTCCGGTGTTAGCAATAGAGTCGAAATTTGCATGTAAGGTGGTAGATAAGTACCTACTTACGAGAGTAATAATAATGATTTATGGCCTCCCGATGCGACTATTTTGTGCTAGAATGTCCTTGAAACGTCGGTATCGAGAAATTTCGATGACTTCGCATATAAATACGGGTCCCCGGCTAGAAGCAGTTCAGTTTGATTTCGTCAGCGATACAGAGCGAACTACCTAAGTGCTTGAAGTGATACCTAGCGACCTAAGCGATACTACACGGAACTCTGAGTGTTTATAGTGATTGGTTATTTGTTGATTGGACTAATTTGTCATTGTTTTGTGGTGAATAAAGTTCTCTGCTAGTAAACCGGCATTTAATTACTCACGTTCGTAACAATATCATAAAATGTTTTTTTTTTTTTGCTATTACGTGTGCTGTGCATTTTCCCTCGAAAGTTTTATGTTTTTTTAATGAAACCTGCCGAGCTGGGCTGTGTTAACAAAATGCACTTTACCTTTGATATTTTGTTAAAAGCAAACTGAGTGAGATTTATAAGGTTTACGTACGTTGAGTTTATAGTAAATTTGATGTGAAATAAAACCGGGAACACTCGGTAGAGCACACGTTGACTATTAATAGATAAACAACTCTGTATATTTAGTTACTGGCGTATTTTCTGTATCTATGAAGATAATTTTATGTGGGAGTAGTTCCTAGAAAGGGCAAAGAGCAGTCGAAAGGGTTATATTCGTAGTTTTCTTGCCTTATCGAAGCAGGAATGAAAATGTTTTGTAAGAGAACCAACCAAGGTTTCCGACATAGTCTGAAGAATAGCCAAACTTAAGTGGCAGTGACAGGATACATTTCTCGTAGAACAGATAATCGATGGGATCGAAAGGTTCTAGAGTAGAAGCATTGTTGGTACGTCTCCGATGGATGCGAGACGCACAGGGCCGGTCGTGGTGACTCTTGGGAAAGGCCTATGTCCAGCAGATAACGTCTTTCGGCCGAAGTGAAGATGAGTACCTAACAAAAGTACCTATATATAATATATTTCAGTCTAAGAGGATTACAGGATACAAAGATTGATAAAGATTCAATAGCCTTACGCTTATGCGCTTATGAAAGAAATGACGTAATCGAATCTTGGGTAACCATCGAACATCTTGCGGTTGCCATAAAAGTTATTGTTCCGCGAAACTCATAAAAATCAACAAAGGGTGACGGATTACTATGATCGTTGTAAGTGATGACCCAATTCGCTGTCACTGTAGTATCATCTACTTGAAGTTTACCATGCGTTTATACTTGCTGTGTTTCATATTAAGATTAAATTTGATCTAGGGCTGCACCATTGATTGGAAGAGTTACCGTAGTCCTGAAAAGCAGAGGACAACTGCAGAAACGTGGGTCGGATTTAGTCCGTAAATGTCGTCTCTCTTCACCCAGAGCGGGAAGAGCAATTTAATAAATTCCCAAATAAAAAAAAAAGAGTATTGAGATAGGGCGCACGTACAGTAGTCTAATTTACGCTTTAGCAGGGTCAAATAGAGCCAATGAGCTCAAAAAGGTTGATGGTTCTAAATGAAAATTACCCGTTGATAATATCAAACCCCGTTGTAGGGGTAAAATAGCTAGCCGTATGATAAGGACCAGGGTCAGGTCTAGAGCGTATTAGAGTGCTCCGTGCGCTTAAGAAATAAGGAAGCGTTGAAACTGTAATTTTGCTTCCTTTCAAATACAAGCAATCATCATGCTTGATTCGGTAGAAATCGAAATTCAAACTTGCATCTTGATTTTCGTCAGCAATTTTGAACCCTTCATAACTTACAAGGACGTCAAGCACCTATAGGGATCTCCCCTACGATACTCAAAGCGACACCCTTCAAGCTCTTCCCATACAGCACCCCATCAACGAAAGGGAACTAGTAGACAATAACAAGGAATATAATTACGAGTAGCACATATCCTTCTAACACTTCATAACACTTTACACGAACAGGAAACAACGGAAGGTGACTGTTATATTATAAATACTTGCGTCAATATGCGTACGTACAGGTATATGTATAGACTTATTAATGTATGTTATTGTTTCGTCTTCACAATGCCGGCCAGACTGTACATACTTTGGAAATTATATACAGTGCATAAGGAGGATAAAACTGAAGTCTTACCTAGAGTTTTAAGGTAGAACTACTTTGCGCACACGTGGGCCACGTACGCCTGTCGGGGCGTGTTGGTCTCCATACATTTTACGTGGCAACTAGACTTGTAGAGCTACACTAGATCTAAGCCACACCACAGATTACTAAATAGTTACTACGTAACAGATACTTCACTCAGTAGAAAAATTACAATACCTACTGCTTTATTAGCCTACTCCGGCGCGTCGGCAACCACTGCATGCTAAAATGTGCCTAAATGCTCAAGCGTACAGTTGTGATTGCTTCGCACCGCGCGAACCCGCAGCGATCGCAGGGCTGCCTCTTCGATAAAATTAAATTAACATGACTTTTTGTGTTTATGTTATTCAGAACTGTGAATGTTCTGACTTATAGTTACAATTTATTTATAATTAATTACAGTTTAAAATCTTAAATTCTATCGTTTATAAAATATTTCTTTTATAAGTTTCGTCGTTCTTTGAGAGGTAAAGGAATGTTAGGTGTTTATCCCTTCTTTTGCTTGATTTACACCCATCTACAGCACATAAGGCACCACACGGCATCGTAATACGCGTACGAACGAACATCACTATTAATTAAAATTGAACGGCGTGCGCGCGCTTCGCTTGCGAAAACCGCACTGATTTAGATCCGCAAGCGGACCGAGACCGCTCGGCTGGGCGGTAGGCACTTATAGCGCGCAAGTACATGGAGTGACGGAGGCCTGGCCACACGAAGTCATTCTACGTACAAATCATGCGTGGCTCACATTTACTTTAGTCTAATGTCGTTCTCTCTTTATAATCTACGTTCAAAACCGGGCAATTGCTAATGTGATTTTATTAAATCATAGAATAGAATAGAATAGAATAAACTTTATTGTACACCAAAAAGTAACGGTATTGCTTATACAATAACAATAATCATATGCGCTTTTCTAATTTTACGCGCCTCGGATAGCACGTAAAACTGTTTATCCCGGTTGTCATTCATAAATCTTTGACAGTCGTTACAGGTAGTCAGACGCCAAAAAGTCTGACCATCAGCTTTTCTGTCTAAGGAGTTTTGTGTTGCCCAATGACCTGGTTGTGAAGTTCTAATAAGCAGTTACTCCATGTAAAACACTGATATTTAGCCGCATCCTGTTACAATGAATGTCAACACTAATTTAGTTGGGAAAAGGTTAAGGAGATGATGATATTCACTCTAGCCTTGAAGAACAGAGTTATCGAATATTTGTAAAATCTTTATATCGTGTAAATAGGTCAGAACAAGGGGGTGTGGAAAGGACAGACGAGGCCTATCTTACGACCCTGGAAGAGAGCCAAGACATGGTTCGCATGAATAGCTTGTAATTATACAACATGGGGGATAGTTTGGCACATGTATAAATAGAGCCTGCTGTAAAGGAGGGCGTGGTCTTGACATGTTTTGTCGGTGCCATATCAATTTTAGCACAGTAAGGAAATCAAGAAGTAACGGATATTCAGCTACATCTGATTAGACTGTAAGCAGATCCTGATACAGTTATAAAAAGCAAAAAAGACGATGATGATGTAAAGAAATCTAAAGTCTAGTTAAAGCATACTTTACTAAAGAACTAAACTAAAACACCTTTCCAAATTCAAAAAGAGGTCACTAACCCGTCAAGACGTCGTAAAAATTACATACATTATCGTCCGAAAAAAGCCGCAGGCGTATATTAGTATGGAACGCACCATGCGACCGCAAAACGCAATGGGCTCACCGTATTACATAAAACATTGGTGTCGTAGCGACGCACTCGTAATGGTAACTCCGTTCATAATTACTGTTGTGGACTAGTTAGAAACTAATTAGTTGGGAAACACGGAGAACAGAATTATGACAATTAATTGTGTGTACTTCATAAGGATGGAGTAGATTTAGATGTGTGATGTTTAACCAAAACGGACGCGGTTGGCAAAAATTATGGGACAGACGAGGTACAGAGTTTAAGAATAAGTTCCACCGTTGTTGATCATCATAGCCCCCTTGTTGTGGTGACTAGACAGATATTTCTATACCTGGTTTTAAATATAGCCACTATATGGTGGTGGCCTTTTGAATAGACCCACGGTTATCCACTGAAGTTGAGATAGGTCATGGTGTAAATAGCTATAATGAACATTCATTTTATAGAAAATCTCGTAATGAAGAGTTTGGCAGAATTTGGGATCATAGATTGGACTCCCAAGTAAACTAGAATGGCGAATAAGCACCGTAAAAAGCCCATCAAATCGATAAAAAACATATTGCTATATTTACACGAGATAAAATTGAACAATTATAAACTAAATAACAAACCTGAACATTTTTATAGCCGTCTAAAAAGTTCTACAAGAAATTCATGATCGACTTGAGGTATCCCGATCAAGAAACTTTAATAATATTTTTTGTCGTGTTTCGCAAAAAACACGGTCATGTTAAGTCCCCAAAGAAAAATGTATCAAAAAAGTAAGGAAAGAAAAACAATCAGTTTTGGATTATATTTTGAAAGTTATTGGTTGCCGCAGGGAGTAACGAGACATTTTTATAAGAGCTTTGGCTGTAGCATAATCCTGAGGGACTACTAAGAAAAACTCATAAATTTAGGCATTTAGAATTCTAACTTGAATAACATAAGGTTGGTTTAAATTTACGCAACATCATCATGTGTATGTTAAAAATTGAACGAAATACCATTTTCTCATAGATCCTCAGCAAAACTCTTTCTTCCTTTTTAACACTGTATATTATAGTAGAGAAAAGCCGAAAATTTCAAAATTTTGCAACAGCTACGCACGAGTAGCTCGGGCGGGTAGTTAGGAACAAATAAAATAGTAAAGTCGTTTCAAAACGAAATTTATAGGGAAATAAATGAGGCTTATGAAACTCTCTTTGACTATCAGTTAACTTGCAAATGCGACAGAAAGAAAGTTCTCGTCAACCGCCTGTATAATTGGGTAACTTTTCAAAGGACAGACTCTGATTCATAGCCGTAGTTGGCACTTGAAGAGACCTCTCAGGACGAACTAGTTTGAAGTAATAGAACTTTATATAACGAGGTTTAGTAATCTCTTAGGCTTGATGATGGAACTTGAAAAATTCCATTCCAATAAGAGTTTATTCCACACTAATAAGAGTTTAGAGTTCCTGAGATAACCAATCATCAGAATAATTAAGTTTATCGTATTCTATTTCTGGGCAAACTGTGTTTCTCTATCGGTGTTTTGACATTTTATTCTCTACTTTCGCTGATTGCTTTAGCCCGTTTATGTAAGATCTCGTTATCTGCAGTAGTAGGTAACGTGCTTAGTTCAAGTTTCAAGTAAGATTCTTGCTGTGTCATGCACGTCCTCTTCAGATATTTATACAATCATTAAATCCAAATTTACTGGAAGACTCCCCAAGGAAACTGCCTTGAATTTTTAACACGTCACTTCGAAACTCTCAAATATTACCGCAAGTTCTAGCTAGAAATTCATAGTTCTCATCAGCCTTAGAAGCATGCATTTTAATGGAAATATAATCTTTTAAAACAGTTATTGTGTTGGATATTCTAATGCCTGCATTCAGGTGGCAAGTTCACACGTTACGACCATTTGTCTTGCAATACTCGGCGTTTGTTTAACCAGTTTTGACCTGGTGTAATATGCCAATATTAATAACAAGGTTGTAAATTAATCTCGTGTCTTGTTGTACCTGCTTTAAATCAGTTCACAATAACACACAAACCGCATAAGAACTGGATTTGATTGTTGTTAACAAATTACTTGATTTGTAGCTCATTGTTTTTGACAGGCCATCATTTTGGCTTGTTGACTTCCATCGTTGCTACATTTATGTCTACAAATATCAACAATGTAAAAGTAATATTTGTGATATCCCTTGCCAGTCCTATTTCTCAGAAGAGTCTTCCGTTTTTATTATGAAATCTATCATGATAGTAATATTATTTGTATTATCTACTGTCTTAGCTCAGATGACAGTCTCATCTTTCTATTACCCAATTACTTATCTTCAGTGTAGGAAATGTGATCATAACATTCGCTTTAAACTGTTGTAAACCCACCTGATACTTCATCCGTACACCCGTAGCACATTAACGTCCATATCATATCGCAGTTTGTCGTGTTTGTACCGCGACGAACGATAAAAATCTCGTAACGATTGCGCTGGGCGTGTGTGGCAAGTTGCCAACTTCAATGCTTGTGTCTTGCGAATACCGAGGGAGCCAATGTCATGATCTTCCGGACGGGCGGTAAGCCTGTTGCCAGAATTGATCGATTCTTGACGGCCATTATGCATATTTATAGCACTGTTTGCCAACTACTGGTGTTGTTTCGGCCTTTTAATTGCCTGTCAAGCTGTTTTCAATTGTAGTTTTATTGACAGGTTTAGATTGTGAAAGTTAATCAAGGCTTTGAGAGGTGTTTGTTTTTGTTCCTCATTGTTAAATGTTATTACATTTTTTTAACCCTTTCTCTTCCTGATTTTAGATCATACATGGAGTATGATTTGATTGATTTAACTATCTCCTTCACGTTTTACTCTGTCCTTGAGAACCGTATCGGAAACATAGCATATAGCATAATTTCATTTGTAATCATCATTGTTATTCAAATGTCTTCACACCTTATCCTGCCAACAATACCTTAGTTAAACGTGCGTAATTGAATGTTAATAATTCAACATTAGGTCCTAAACTAACAGAACTGTGCTTCAGTTGTGAGGGTTTGTCCGTAGTTCGGTTCTGTTCAGAACTCCTGCGGTTTCTTCCTAAGTCTAGTTTGCGAACTGAAGCGTGTTTGTGCAAGCTTAGTTTGACATAATTTTGCTTAAGTACTACTCTGTTGAAGTATTGAGCTTCCATGTGCTGTTGACCCAATTGTTATTAGTACATATTTAGTTAAAATTCAAATGTCTGTGTAATCTAATCCTGCTTTAGTACAATACAAGCTTGTGGCTAAATAATACCACTGACATGGCCTGTGGATGAGTGAACTTCTATTACATACAGACCTTCCTACGTAGAAAGCACGTTAAGCCGCTGGTCCCAGCTGTCTTTTGAACATCTTTGTCAGTCGATACAGATATTCAGAAGCTACAGGATTGTGGAGGTCAGATATGCAGTCGCTTCTCCGACTTAGAAGAAACAGACAGTAAGAATATTAACGTCAGTCTCTTCGGGATGCTTCTATAGATAGGCTGAGATACTAATCATGATCAATGAACAAGCTTTAACTATTTAATTGATTGATCACAGACATACAACCTTAGGTAAATTAATCTCTGTACTATAGATAAGGCTATGCTAACTAAAACCTCTGTTTACTATATACCTGATGATGGTAATATTAACAATAAATCGTCCGTAGAAGATAAGGTGATTACCATACTACGTCCTTTGGTTGTATCTATTGTAAGCTATGTCCCCGCGTCATGCTCGTAGAATACTTGACATTGCTCGACTATTTATAGTCGATTCGTAATTATTATGTCAACGGTGACTAATCTTTGACTACATTAGTAACACATTTTTTAATATGATGTTTTTTAGATGTTGGTTTTCTATAATTGAAGCTTTTTCATATTTGCTTGGTTTTCCATTAAAATAGATAACTATATACAAATAAGCATAAACCTATCTGCAATTTTGTATGGTTATAATCAAAGAATTGATGAATAGATTCTGTAATTATGTAGCAGAAGAAATTATTACTAAAAGAGATGATGGGAGGGAAACAAAATGTTACAACGATTCTAAATAAAGAATGATGACGGAAACATGATGAGAATGAAACTAGAATAAGGATAATGAGAATCAAGTTGGAAACAATATACCAAGGGGACATACTTCCGGGATAAAAAGTATCTTATGTGATATTCCAGATATTCTGGTTAACGAGTGTGCCAATTTCCATTCAAATCCTTTCAGTCGTTTAAGCTTGAAGGAGTAACTAACACCTAAATAAACATAACTTTCACCTTCAATTAGGTTTAACATTAGTGTTCAAAAACGATATTTCAATATCCCAGCTCGTTAGGCCAAGTTCTATCGTCGCCAATACCGGTAAACGTTCAAATATAGAAGCGCGTATTTTGCCGCGCGCTCCTACCCACATGACAATAGTAAGGTTAGTCACCTGCGCTCGCAGTCGCACACGTCCTTAGCTTCCGCAGTGACGTCACCGCCGAAGAGCGGGAACGCCGCGGACGCATCTTTTGAACGTTGGTTGACTGATGGTTTATTTTTAATTATTTGTTGTTCTTTTTTTAAAAGGATTTTTTGTTTTTTTTTTGTACGATGAAAGTGGCTAGAAAATCGGACAGCTCGGTTTTTTGGTGTTGTTCGAGCTTTGGGCTTTTAAGATATGCTTTGGACAAGCTATGTATAGGTATAAGTCAGAAATTTTCCCAAGAATTCGTACTATCAGGATGTTCAGTGGAAATCCCATCCATAACATTCTGGATGCAGCGAAGGAGTAGAATTCCTTGCTTCCTGATAGCTACAACCTACAGGTATTTTAGTCAAGTTTGAATAGGTTACTTCAAGGTAAGCGTGCTTTGTCGACCACATTATCGCTTACCATCAGATAGAGGTCAAACGCAAGTCTATAAAAAAAAAGTCCTAATCTAGTAGAATATCTTCCCGTATGCCAAGTTTTATCAAAATTCAATGAGCTTATAAGGCTTAGGGCCTGTTTCACCACCTATGATTAAGTTTCCGATTTCTTACTTGGCAGATAATTTCATTTCAAGACATTCTGTTTCTATTTGAATTTATTCAGGAAGTAGTGGCTACTTGGACATTGTGAAACAGGCCCCTAGTATACAGAATTTCACAATCATAATTTCAAAAGGAAAAGTGACCAATAGCTATTTACAATTATACTATTTATTATCTGTTTATATCGCTCTTTAAAGGTGTCAGGTTGATCGATGTAATACAATTTTATTATTTAATTGTTACGCAAAGCGGATGTCGTGAATTTATTATAATTGATTGTATTTTATAAGGATCTGAAATATCCAATTACGAGGAAACTGCAGTTTGCTAAGCTAGAATAATTATAATAGGACAGGCAAATATAAATTATCTATTAGATTATTTGCTGTTAGAAAATTGGCCGTGGCATGAAGTCCACTTAGAATGGAATAAAATTTAATATAAATACTTTTACTCGAAACAGCCGTAGGTCCCGGCTGTCATTTGTAGATCTTTGGCAGTCGTTACGGATAGTCAGAAGCCAGTAAATCTGACTCCAGTCTTGTCATGAAGTACCGTGTTACCCCAGTTAATGGGTTGTGGAGGTCTGGTAGGCAGCCGCTCCTCGTAAAATACTGGTATTCAGCTAAATCCGGCTTGCCTGGAAGCCGACCCCAATATGGTTGGGAAAAGGTTAGGCAGGTGACTTTTACTCGAAACAGACTCAGCACAACGTTTATCGCAAGGTAAAAAAGAACAAAATAAACTTACACAATTCCGTGTATGAAAGTTATAGCATATGTTTTAACATCAAGGGAACATACACGTGGGATAAAAAGTATCCTATATGCTATTTCAGAATGTGGTCTAGCCTTGTACATTTTTCTCTCTCTTTTATTGCACCTAACACTTTATCTGCATAACACAAAGGACTCGTAGAAAATACCTAAGGCATTAAGTCCACCTCTGTACTTTTGTGGTCATAGGTAAATATGCCAAGGATCACCTAAGTCATTCGTTCGCAATAAGTTAAGGATAGATGAAGGAGTAACAAACACACACACATGCATACAAACTTTCATCATAATTATAATATTGTGAACAGTGATTACTTTAATATAAGTTGTATTCAGGGTAACGGGATCATTTCTTTACATATGTACAGCTACATCTATGTAGTTAGTAAGTTCTCTACATTACCCTCATTCCAATAGGTCACATAAACCTTACCTATCAAATACGTCTTATACAAAATTACATCTCATTCTCGATATTGGAATACTATCTACAATATCTCTGCTTTCGTTTGTGTAGTTAGCTTTTTCAGTAACCAATCAAGTTTCGACTTTCGACCCTTCTATATAACTATATTATTAAATTAATTTTAATGGTGTATTTTATGTTACCATTGTAACTTTAAACCAAATATTACCGAAAAATTCTTCCACTGGGGGGTCCAGATCATGTGCTGGACCTATGGTATTAATTTGTGGGTCGATGTCTGACACCCCTTGTAAATCCTTGTAGTATACTCTTGTACTATAGAATAGGGAAGGGATTTACTGCCTAAACTTCTGAATTAAACCACAAATGATGCGTTTAGTTCGTGACCCAAAATTGTTTTAGATAAGTACAACATCCACCATTATGTAGTTTAAACTCCGTAGCCAAAGATTCCCTTTCATCTTTGATCTTAACTTATTAGCGCCCTGCACACGTACAGTTCGGACCGCGGGAAACGCCACGCGCCGTTCCATCCCGCGCTCCGAACTGTACGTGTAGATGTGCGGGGCTGACGGTCCGATCTGGCGCATCGACGCGAACACATGTCTCACAGTTTGGCGCGCGCATCTCGTGTAAACGTAAAATATAAAGAATGGCGGTTTGGAGCGTCGAGGCTCTCACTGAATTCATTCGTTTGTTCCGTGAACATCCGTGTCTCTGGAAGATAAAAAGTAAGGAGTATAGTAACGTGACGCGGACAGCGAGCACTGGGAAGGGGTTTAGTCAGTAAGAGCCTGACACACCCTCCCGCTCCGCCCAAGAGTGGGAGAAGTCATTCAGATGATTTCCGATTTACCCGAAAAAAAAACTACAGTTCTGGTACGTAAAAGGGAACTAAAGGTACACACATTAGAGTTTCTTAAAAGAGTGACAATTTCGTTCCACTCACAGTGGGAGAAATAATTTGATAAAGCAAAACCATCTTTCAACAGCTTCAAATGAACTAAAAACTCACATTTTTAGATCATAAAATTTTTAAACCTCTTATGATTCCCCTACAATAAAAAAAGAGGTGCATTTCGCAAAGAATTGAAGAAAGTAACGGAGACACGGAACAAAAACTTTTAAAAGTTATAACGTTCCACGCGCCATTCCAAACTGCAGTCCAAACTCTTGAAAATCAATTTACACGCACAGTTCGGAACGTTTGTCTAGATATGTAAGTTTCGTCCGCAGTCCAAACCGTGAATGCATTTTTAACCGTAATCAGTAAAACAGTTTGATCCGCAGTCCAAACCGTACAGATCTAACCGCGGTTTGGAACGCAGTCCAAGATGCGCGGTTCGAACTGTACGTGTGCAGGGCGCTATTCTATCAGAAAATTTTGCACGTCTTCAATTTTATTACATAACTTGCAATTAGGCGATACAGTTTTATGGTGTATTTAGGCAGTATCATGTCATTAGTCGTAGTCGCTTCGTCGACAGTTTTCATAGCTTTGTATGTAAGCTTCACGCAGGCGTACATTTTCCACCTAGCCTTTTCCCAACTATATTGGGGTTGGCTTCCAGTCAAGCCGGATTTAGCTGAATACCAGTATTTTACGAGGAGCGGCTGCCTTCCAGACCTCCACAACCCATACCAAGGGTATAATGACGAATACGCTTTTATGAAGCTACAAGCATGGGCAGTAGATCTTATAAATCACCTTTTAATGCATCTAACAAGATTACTTAAACTCTACACAAATTGAATAATAATAATAAAATTTTAATAATAAATAATAATAATAATAAATTTTTATTGGCAAAAAGTACACATTTACAGATGACACTTAATTTAGGGTACAATTGGCGAGATACAAGAAACATGATCAATGACCCCTATGCTAGGAAAACCTGTGTTACAGGGGTCATCCATCCATCCAGTGAGTAGTGATCAGACTTAGATTAGTAATGTGCACTTATATAAAAAAATAATAAAAAAAAAAAATGAGACTAGTACAATTTAGGGATTAGTAAAGGAAAAAAAAAATAAAAATAATAAATAATAACAAAAAAAAAAAAATATATTAACTGAATTTGTATGTCGTTGTGTGTAGTACCTATGATGCCTATTTACGGTTTAAGAAAATCTTCCGTGTCATCATAGTTTAAGGTAAGAAGAAAATCTTTCACTTTGGACTTACATTGAAACTTGTTTGAGTTGTGTATATCTAGGTGATTGTGGAGTTTGTTATAAGTTAGTGCACTTAAGTATTGGCTATGCCGACGTGCGAAGGTCGTGTTAGTACAAACTCTGGCACAGACTGGTTTGGGTCTTCTTCTGATCGAAGGGCGAAGGGAATACGAGAGTATTAAATTCCCCTTCAATAGAAAACGCAGCAAGAAGTAACGCCACGATCCCTGCTTACTGTATCGTCTTGTGTAACTGAATACGCGGGTATCACGTCTCCAACCAGCCGAGGGGTTAATTGGAGCTATTATGTCGAGCCTCCATTCAGAAGAGATCGAGAAAGATAGGAACATATAAATAGAATATTTACTTGAGTTAAAGAAGCATTTAGCAAAGATGGATATTGAATTGAACGGTACTTATTTACGCTAACTTAAACTTTATGCAGCAGATAGGTATATTGATCAACCTTCCAAACGAAAGACGTCCACTACTGGATATAGGTGAAATTAATGCCCTTAGGTATTTTCTACCAGACGATTAGAATAGTAGAGAGATAACGTGGCTTAAATTTATAGCACTACTAATTAGTAATTACACAAAATTCACGCTTTAGAATTAAATCACAAGTCTTTGTAGACTCTTTAATAACTGTCTATAGTTAATTATTGTTCACTTGGTTTTTATAATAACGCGTATGTTTTGGTTGTAAAGTGTAATAATGTCAGTGTAAATAATATAGGTGCTTATCAGCAAAACCCTTTGTGCAGACGTGATGTTACTCTACTAAATGGGTCCTTTTGCACACGATATACCGTTTTCACGATAGCCTTCGGGCCCATTGTATAACAAAAGAAATGTGTTTTTGGGCAGGCTGTAATTCATATGGAAACGAGACCGTACCTGTGAAACTCTGCCCCCTAGGTAGACCTCTCGAGGCAGTGTAGTGTTACATTTACGTCCATATTTAGACCAAACGAGTCTCCCTTCCTACGCTTAAAATAAAACGATGTAGATGCCCTTTGTGTCTAGTCGGTTAAATACAGCTCAAACCTATATACATTATTCATTTATAAGGCTGAACTAATTTCTCATTCGATAAAGTACTGTTTTCAACGTTTTTTTTCCTCATTTGCCTTTTGTAACGATAAGTCCAGTTATCCACCCCTTGATGACTGGCAAGGCTTGTAGAACAATTTAAGGCAGATATTTGCGACGTTTGCGTGCTTCTTTTTCATCGACAGTCGATACAAAGAGTGACGCGGGGATATTTCGTCCGCGCTATTATTATAGAAGTAAAATATTTTTTATATTATCCAATTTACATCCCTTAATTTGTAGCCTATTTTTATAAATCAAAAGTAATGAGCATTTTCTAACAGACCTGTGGCTTCAATTTAAACCATATTTTTTGTGTAAACCGTATTTGCTCTTACCGACTAAGCCCCATAGCGCACTTGCGGCCAGCGGCCAGCGGCCAGGACGCGGCGGCCATCGAGATACATACATTAGTATGAAACCGCCATAGAGCGCGCGCACCTGTGGCCGCTGGCCGCGTGCGGACAGAAGCGCGCGCTCTATGGCGCTTTCATTTGTTTCACCTGGCCGCCTGCAGACTGGCCGCTAGTGCGCGCCCGGGCTAAAGGGCAGCCTTTAGCCCGGGACAACCAAGCAAATAACCAAACTAAAAAACCGAATAACACTTTTCTCGACCCGAGAATCGGACTCAGGACCGCATTTGTATATGCGGTATGCAGTATCTCATTTTCTCTCCCCATATTAACGTGACAATCCACCCGTTTAGTATAATATGGGACAATCTACCGTTTGACGTTCCAGGAATCCACTTACGAGCTAACATACATAGTAGTATGAAGAACAATAGCGTAAACGATTAAGGTGAATGATCCTGGCAACTCCATTGTGGATTGCGAGCGTCACCACGTTACATGATACCTCATATCGCCTGTTGACGCAGACGGTATAAAAGTTTTATCATAAGCGCTGGCTGTAGTGCAAGATAAGCTTTTATTTAGTTTATGAAGGTTCGATTAGTTGACGAGGCTTTCTAGGGCTGATATCTGCCAGGGTTGCAGAGTTGTTCTCAAGAGTTATGAACCTAGAAGGTAAAGGGCAACTGACACTGGTGTCTCTTTCGAACAATCCCGCAACCCTGAATGCTATAGAGGTTTGACTCTTCATCGAGAACTACATTCGATCAACGCACCCGTGAGCGACGTCGCCTAAGTTGTACGTATAACCTTGTTGCGTGGCGTGAGTTTAATGTAGCTCTACAAGTCTAGTTGCCATATAAAATGTATGGAGACCGACGCGCCCAGATCGGCGTACGTGGCCCACGTGTGCCCAATTTCATTGTACCTTTATTATACAAGAGATAGGTCGAGCTAAGTATAGCTAAGCTAGCATCGCTGCCGGTGTAGCAAATACTTAATACTTCTTACAAACGTCCGCGAAATTCGATCATTCGAACTGCTACTTAATGAGCGTACAAGTATGCGTGCTGTTGTCAATTGGCAAGCTAAATTATTAATTGTTCTAATATAGACAGGAAAGGAATTCGCAGGTGTGTCTGCCAATTCCGTGAGGGTGTGGCCTAAAGATCACATTAATAACAAACCTACGTAACATTGCGAATGTGACGTTGGTTACATAAAAATTGTATTAAGAAAATATCCTTAGAGAAATACATAGGTATGATAAAACAAAAACCCTTACTCAATGCGTCTGTGTGTTCCTGATAAACTCAAAAACTATTATGGGAGTTATTTCCGAGTATAATGCGCAAAAGTAGGAAGGATAAGGAAATAATCAAAAAAAAAATTGTTGTTCTTCAGTGTAAACGCTAGATAGATAGTGTATTCAAAACACAGCTAATTTAGTACGATAGACAAAAATCACGAATATGCCTCTAAAAATTACTTACTTATTGTTGATTTCAAAACCGGACTAATATACATGCAATCATTCTGATTGTTTGTCAGTTTGTACTGCAAACAACGTTGTATCGTTGTAGTGTTTTAGTTTTACAATCTAATCTAGGTTATTAGTTAATCGCTAAAACGAAGTCGCTCACTCTGGGTGAAGCGCGAGAGAGAGTCAGATTTTAACTGACCAAAACCCAACCTACAGTACGGCCGTTATAAGTTGGCGAGTGTGAAGTTAGCCGCTGCGAATTTTGGCGCTTGAAATATCGTACAAAAATAAAGGTTTTAAAAACATAAATGCCAGTAACAGTTTTTAACAGCAATAACAACTGCAAATTGCAATTATTTTTTTAAAACCTTTATTTTTGTACAAGTTTTCTAGCGCCAAAATTCGCAGAGGCTAACTTCACACTCGCCAAGTTATAATGGCCGTACTGTATGTTCCTTCATTCATCGTCTGCGTTCCAGGGTCACTATGTCCACTTTCTACCTACATCCATATATTAATCCAACATCAAAACCGACTCATGACAGCAAGAATTCGAACCATCAAGGGTCGTGTACTCGCGTTGCGGTTACCTGCTTCCAACTGGTCGTATCAGTTACAAGCAGTAACATGCATGTACTACATAGTACGGTTTACGGTATACTTGCTGTAATCACCATTTAGTAGATTAGCTGGCTTTTGCAAAGAGAACCTGTCGGATAGAGAGATGTAGGTTGTGATTGTGGATGCTTACATGTTTTTGTAAAGGTAGTACCTATGTACGAGTATGTATGGTAAGTACATACTGTGAGGATAGGAGATACTGGAAAGACTTATTCGTGTGAGGCTTATTAGCGTAGGATTTATTTTTAGAAAATTACTTTTGTATAGTTTATTTATACCTACATCAGTATTAAAAAAATAAACACTGACGCCCATCAGCCTGACTAAAGTTCTACTCGTGCGGAGACGAACTCTAACCACTAGTGACCCGCCTCGGTTTTCCCGGCTTCGTCTGGTCCAGGTAACTGCCCGATAATTGTGTAATTATGTTCTAATCGCACTTAAAACTGATGTATGATTTAGGATTTTGTCGTTTTAGTTCCCATGTCGCGGCAGAGATGTCGATACAAGGTTCCAATGTCCTAGGGACTAGCAATCGTAAACGAAGTTACGATGTCACCTAGTATAGGTCTGGAACCACACATTGTTTTGGTCTATAATAAATGTACCTATCTTCCAGATTTATGTCTCTGGCGACTCGACTAGACCCTAAAGTGCTCCCTAGGGTTTGTACAGAATTCATTTCTATCGTATGGTGTCTCAGCTAGAGATGTTTCAGAGGTTCTATTCCGATGCCGAATGTTCCTTACAGCGTTGCCCTACAGCGTAGCTATGTCGCCACTTTAGTTCGCATTTCAATTTGAGTTCTATGCCAGAGTAATTATGCTTGGAAGTGGAACTTACACAAATGATGCTACTGTGAAAATAAGTGCATCTGTTACGGTTCAATTGCCGCTGTAGTTGAGCAGCAGGCACTGCGTGTCGCTGATTTGATTCCCGAACAGAACCAATATTTCTATAGCCTACAGTTAGTTGTTCCGGGTCTAGGTGTCCTGTGTATGTGAGTTTACATGGCTATAAACACACCTACGCTACAGGAGTAATATTCATCTTTTACTCTGAATGGGCTAACGTTTGTTGACCTAGAAAACGGCGTATTTTTCTTTACAAATTACCCCTATTTATTTGCATCTACCTAAACTTCATATCTATACTAATATTATAAAGAGGAAAGATTTGTACCTATTTTTGTATGTTTGTAATGAATAGGCTCAAAAAGTACGGGGCCGATTTAAAAAATTCTTTCACCAATAGAATGCTACATTCTTCCAATTTGACATAGGCTACATTTCATTTTGAAAAAAATTAGGGATCCTTGGTAAAATTTTAATAATGTGTAGAAAAATTTCCAAAAATAAATAATTGTCTACCTCGTGCGAAGCCGGGACGGACTTCTAGTTACCACATAAAATGACTAAACTTGTTACTAAGCTATATTTTCTGCTATAGAATAAATAGTTGTCAAGTTACGGAATAAATATTACCATATATCATTAAGTGGTTGCTTTAAAAGCTTTCCCATGTTATCAAGTGTAAAAGGATAAGCGGATTATGTCTCCTAGGTTATTTTAACTAGTCGACATAGTGGCGCCATCTCGTGGGGAATAGCGGAACCTATGTTCAGTCTATTTTTGTCTAGTTGTATTTTTTTTCTTACTGTTTAAACCATTGTAATTGTATTGTATGATAGATAGGCTTTATTATTATATTAACTAAAGTAAAGCTTTATATGTAATATATTATGAACTATAAACCGACACAGTCAGGATTTTTAAAAGAAAAGGATAAATGTTTTCTGACAGTGAGGTTATGAAACGATAATTTATTTTCATACTAAAGCAATAAACCGTCTTCCCAGCTTTCATATACGATGAGCTTCCCAGTAGCTTAGTTTACTTTGAAACATTTATGAACAAAGTTGAACGATACACCATTTAATATCGCTTCAAACTAAAACACTTCGCCATTCCCGAGTCCTAGGTCTTAAAACCAGTCGGACCATATTGCCAATAAACCCATTCATTCCGCGTGGGATGAAACAGGTTCCAATTTACTAATGCAACTGTACCGCGCTAAGAACTTGTGAATTTTTTAGCTACCTACACGACCCCTAACGGGTTGCGGCGCAAGCTACCATTAAAGCTACGTGGTTCCGCTATTGCATAATAGATGGCGCTAGCAGTAGCGTTCGCGCTCAAACGGTCCGCGTTATTGATTCACCGTGCCGTATCTGGACGCGTTCAAATAAAATATTGATTGTTTTGCGATATGCTAGTGTTTACTGAAAACCTTTATCTTCTTGTAAGTTTAAGTTTATCAGATACGCTCTTGTAGTGTTTTCGTTTTGTTATTTAGAATGTAACAGGTTTTGTAATTTTTTTGTTATGATTGCGGCCGTAGCGTCAGACTCGTTGTTACGTTTACGTAAGCTGCTTTATATATACTTAATGCTAACAATAACAATAATTGGGCGAAACTCTTCATGAACCGTTGCCTACAAATTGGAGGGTTTTCTTTTTATTTGTAATGGAGAAATGCTAGCGGGGGGCAATCAATTTACTTGAACCATTCGATGTAATAATGCTCTTAGAAATATAATAATGATAGAGGAAAATATTATAGCAAAAACTATCACATTGTGAGTTGCATTTCAAAACCGTTTTCAAGTATTTTATTGACACGTGTTGAATCAAGACACAATTCTTCATTCATTGACAATATAGAAAAATCTTCGAGAAGCCTTCATTGCATCGTACGTGCAACAAAACACTAACAAGACGCAACAACGGCACTCGTTTGACGTGTGCGGCGGCCATCTTGTCCGGTTTCCCGCCAATTGGATGATTGCGCGGGAGTGGCGAGTTGTGTCCGTGTCAAGGTGACAGTATCGACGACCACGACCATTGTTTTGTAATGAAACGATCAAAATGACGTCACTGTGTTTTGGTTGACGTTTGAATCCCCAACCGGTCCTATGAGACCGCGCTGTTATTGTTTTACTATTGTGTCTCGTTTCGCGGGTATTTGAGTAATTAATTTTTTAGTCGTTAAATTAAATAGTTGCTAAGTGTATGTTTTTGTTAAATTGTTTACTGGTTGCCTAGGAAACTGGACCACAAAAATAAAAAAAATGTTTTACCACTGGTGGGATACTTGATGGTAGTTGAAGATTGAACACACTAGACGTAACTTATTCACTATAGACTCACAGAACTCCAGTTTATTACCTACTTTCAGGAATAAAAGACTCAAAGGGCCTATTTCACCACCTATGATTAAGTTTCGAGTATCTTACTTGGCAGATAATTTCATACAAATTCTGTCAAATTTTTGAATTTATTCAGTGAGTAGTGCCTACTCGGACATTGTGAAACAGGCCTAAAGACTAAGGGCCTATTTCACCACCTATGATTAAGTTTCGAGTATCTTACTTGACAGATAATTTCATACAAATTCTGTCAAATTTTTGAATTTATTCAGTGAGTAGTGCCTACTCGGACATTGTGAAACAGGCCCTTAGGAATTCAAGTGCAAGCAATGTACTTACATTCGCAATATAAACTGGACTGTTTTCTTTCTTTTCAATAATTTACTATTTAGTCAATAACAACTTTTTTCCTACTAATGAAGTAACGAAACATTAAATTTCAACACCCGCTTTAGGCCATAAATCTTCTTATTCAGCACTAAATCGCACACGTTTATAAAATCTGAAAACTCCGGAATTCTTGAAAATTAATACGTAATTTAGTCACGCCACAAAAGCGCTCTTTTCTCGCTTTGTTTTCGCTGAATTCCTTTTTTCGAGTTATGCCGTAAATTGAGAATACTTTCTGCGTATTGTCGGGTAGTTAGCAATTTTGTGGAGGAAATAGTTGCAAAAAATAAAGCGAAAGAAAGAAAAAAAAAAAATTTGTGAATCGCACTGGATAAACAAAAAAATTAATAATAAAATTATAATGAGACTATCTAGCAAACTAAATAAGAAAAGAAAAAGAAAAAATATTAAAATAGATGATCATAATATCTTCTATACCAAACTGGCAAAAGTTTCTATGTTTGAACTTGGGTGAAATTCGGCAGACGGGTCCATTTTATGGTATTTAAAAAACATCCTTTGTGTTGCATTTGTATCCTATGTGCTAAGAGTTTTCCCCTGGGGAAAATTTCCTTCTTTCATGCAGGCAAAGCCGTTGCCAAAAAAACTAGTATTTCATAAAATCTCATACCTAAATAACAATAAAGGGATACCTTTTGTTACATTTTCACCTTTAACCACAATATCCCAAGTTCCATCTAAAATTTCCAAAGGTAAACCAAGATGTCCCAAGTCTAAACAGGGTCCTGATATATGTTTGTGGACCCTAAACACATATTTCACTTGCTTTAACACATATAAACGGTGCTTATATACTTAGCTTATTTACTCAAGCGTCAGTTATACACCCCTTATGAACTAATTGAAATGTTTGCGGTCTCCATTTTGATATTGTACCGTTGGTTCTGATGAAAAGGGGGTTTGCCTGCCTGCTTAACAATGTGGTTTGAATTCAAGGTCGCGGAAAGCGTTATTGAATTTATGCTCAATATTGTTATTAAGCTGAAGAGTTTGTTTGTTTGCAAGCGTAGGAACTAATGGTTAGAATTAGAAATTAGTGTTGGAAGGCTCATTTTTCGAAGAAGGCTATAAAATAACGCGGGTACAACCGTTAACTCTTTCGACCAATCCCACAACCCATATTAGCTATGCCCCTTACTAGTGCGCCTCACCATCGACGATTGCTTCACTGCTTACCATCAGGTGGGATCGCAGTCAAGCGCTAGTTTACAATTAGTAAAAAAAAAAAAAAATCTTGATGTCAGTTTGAAGCCTGCCTAGTAAATGGCTTTAAGTTTATATCCCCTAATAAAATCGCTATTTACACCCAAGTATGAAAAACTGCGTTAGGCAAGCTTAAACTAATTTTCAGTAGGTGAAAAGTGTAATGATTTCTTTCGTTATAACAAAACCTCTACCGACCCCCTAAGAACATATGTAATATATCCCTTTGCAAAGTTAGACTTCAACGTCACATGCCACATTCTTGTTAAGTCCCAGAAAATGTGGCATGTTCAATCATTTGCTTTGCTTGTTTTCGTGTTGCAAAGAGCAGAAGCGTGCCTAATTGGATTAGAAGACACGCTAGCTGACTTTTACAAAGGGTTTATTACGGAAAAACAATGTTATTACTTTGTTTCTCAAAGGCAAAAAAAGGGTATTCCGATCTCGAGATTTCGATAATTAGAATTGAGATAATCTTTGATGTCTAAGACGCTTGGAAAAATCTAATTTCAGTCTCCAGAAAATTCCAATGTAATATCGTTATCAAAAGACCAACCCAACTGCTATCGTAACATCTCGTTTCTAATTTAAAAGTTGAATCGGAACGCGGAAGTCGAACGACAGCCCCTTTCCTTATCGATTTTTGAGTTAAAAACTCCAGTAACATCGATTATGGAGACCGAATAAAGCGGATAATCTAATTAAATGTTGGATTATCAGAAACTTGAGTTTCTTATTGGATTAGTCGGTTAAGGGTCAGCTAACTTTGACTTAAACGTTACAGAACTTGCTATGTTAGAACTATCCGATATTCCCGTATCGGGAATATTTACGCTTACATTAATCGTATCGATTGATAAATATTGAAAACAGGAAAGTTTTGTATCCGGTGTGTTTTGATTAACAAGCCTATTACACCAATACATAAGTTGTATATATGTTTGGATATCGCTTCAGGAAATAGTGGTTTACCAAGGATATTTATCGTCCCATAAATTGATCCAGTCGAATGGGCAACATTGGTATTGAAAACGATGCAAGTATCACTAAACAATTTTATGACCAAAGAAATTGAAATAGCTCTTGAAATATAGAAGAATAGATAGGACCGAGACCAAATATCTTTCTTAAGAACAAAGAATGACCAAGAAAGATATAAAACGTACATTTATTGACCAAACCTGTTGGTAAGTAAGATGCAGACAACAATTGGATAAGAATAATCTATTCACCGAAGATTTTCACGTTACAGCTATTCATAATAGAGCAATGCAATGAAAATATTGATACTGACATTATTGACGAAAACATACTGAATTGAAACACCACAACAGGAGTCACCCTTCACACTAGTTCCGAATACAGTCAACATAATATCAGATATGATGATAAATCGTTCGATGTAAGCGTCGATACAAACGGACGGTCATCAAGTTGTACTATTGATAGTATATAAACTACATCCATCAACGTCAGTTATACACTTTGTGAAAGCCGATGTTGTATGTCCAGTTAAGAATCGATTTGTTGATACGTAGTCGTTACTAGTGACGATTTTGTTAGCTGTAGTAGAGGGTACAAGAGAGAAGGTGTGATTGAACACGCTCTTTTGAAACAGCATGATTGAAAATATAAGAATTGTTCTAAAGGTTGCTATTTGATCCGTTTGAAAATGATCTGTGGGATTGTTAGAAAAAGTTACTGCGGCCCTGGATCGCAAAGGGCAACTCAAAGAACGCAGACGGGTTGTAGTTAGTAAAAGCATGACACAACGCCTCTGGCTTCACCTAGAGCAGGAGGTGTTCGTGATAATTTCCCACTTCAAAACAAAAGTAGTGAAAATTATAATGGTCCTTTGATTATTCCATATTACTTCACCTTTGAGAAGCAAAAGCTGAGGTGAAAGTAGACACTTACGGCACTTGATTTATAATTAAAGCCATTAAAAAATAAGCATTATGTTGATATGTTTAATTTCGCAATAATCATTATGTAGATTGTCCAGAAATCATTACGGCATAAAGATTTATGTACTATATTGTACTATATTGATAATACACACGATCAAGTTTATGAATGAAATAATATTAACGAAGTTGATTAAAACTCTGAAGGAAATGAAATGAAGTGACAGGTTATAATTAAGTTCCAGATTTAGAGCCGACAGTTCTATTCGTTTAGACATATGAGGAGTATGGAAAGTTCCATGGTCCGGTTATAGACAGAATTCTAAAGTGGTACTCTTGACGAGAAACCTTTTGTATCATTGTGTGACTATTTAATAATATGTTACAAGTTTGAATAGAATTCATTCGTTTGAAATTAGGTTTACCAAGAAAAGAAAGTATTTCATATAAGATTTAGATATCTCCACAGCAAATATCCAACGCAAAGCAATTCATATAGAAATCTTCAGAGAAACCTACAATGAAATTCCAAGGGTACGCTCCAAGTATAATCCTGCGACGGAACCCTTTAGTGAAGCAGTGATGTAAGACTAATTGACTGGTACATTCATCACTCGTGTGTCCCGAATATAGACCGTGTTGATATCCCATCACAAACGAATTAAATGGACTTCGCAGATTTCTTTTTCACCGACAGTTAGCTTGATACGGGTGAAACGGGACTTGGAAATAATGTAGAATCGAGTTTTCCTCAAAAGGCCTTTAAAGATTACGAAAAAACTTTATCTCGTGTCCAATTTTGTGACGCTAATCGCTTGTTCGATGATTTATGGGAAGTTTTTAAGTCTGGTATAGAACTTGGAAGTTGTAATTAGTATTGCACAAAGTAATATTGATACTTACTTTCGTTATAAACCTATAATTCTATTATAATTAGCGTCAAGGCAAAAACAAATTTTGGGTATTAATTTAAAATTACTCTGATTTAATTAATACTTTGGAAAAACCTGTGGAGGGATACGAGTCTACATATACAGGGAAATTTCCATACAAATGAAGCAGTAAATACGGTTATCTATTGTCAACACAGATCGCATAAGTCGACGACTGTCAACTAAAGATAGACGCTGATAGCGGCCGAGATAGGATAACGTTACCTGACGTCGAGTCAGTGAGAAAGAAAGGAAAAAAGAAAGAAATTGGATTTATTTGGCACAACACAAGGCACACATACACTAGTTCAACGAAACAAAAAGCAGAAAACATCAGGACTCAGTCGGTCGAAATGTAACTATTTTTTAAAGATACCGTATCGTAATATTCTCTAATTGAAACAGTATTACAAAGCTATAAAGATACTACAAAAGAAAATGTTACCAGTAATATGCTAAAGAGAATTTAAAAAGCCCAAGTCAGTAAAAGTTTGCAGACGAAGTTAGCAATGAATTTTCTTTTGAGATCGACGGGGCTTAAAAAATTAAGATGTTACGTTATTGAAACGCTGTCAGACCTTTCAGAAATGCTGCAGATCTTTTATAAATGTTCTTTTTGATTCTCCAGACTGAGGATTTGCGGAAAAATCGCCTGTTCACTGCGATTTAGATTTCACAGATCACTAAATAGTAACAAGTTTTTTTATTTGTACTATAATCGGTTTGGAAGTGGCAACAGACGAATTGATTTCAATATCCCGATTTGTAGATGTCAATTCCGGTGGTGTATTGATTAAAGGCTCTGTCAAATCAAGCTGTTGCCTTAATTTATCAATTTCATCTATTAGAGGAATGATTTCCAGTTATATAATAAAGGATCAGTCGCACTTGATACATGTTCCCTGTCGTGTTACGTAGATATCTCCCGTCGCCCTAACGTCACTCTCAACTAACATATCAAGGTTAGGAGGGTCCTACTCTAAGAATAGACACTCCCGACGCATGTCGGTAAAGTGCGAAGTGTAGTTAGTTCACGATCAAATTAAATTGTTCGACATAAAATCTCGATAGAAGTGATTAATTTTTAATTTGATGAAAATTGGAGTGGAGACGAAATTTAAAAACTTTTTCATTGGATAAAATCTTTTATCATCAAAGTTGCTGTAAGCTGTAATATATATAGACAGGAGGTAACGTTATCGAAGAAAATAATCTACCGATATTTTGTGACATTGTCTCTCTAAAATATGCATTTTTATTAAGAGTCAATTCACAGACAGTAGTTAACCATGACTTACTCTCCGAATTATCCAACCTTACTCCGAATAAAAGTGACCGAACCGCGAATTTTGCTGTTACGTCATCATCGTCTCCCATCTTGGATTGTGGACGTTTAACTAGCTGCTGTCAAGGCCAGTAGCACCGGACAGGCTCAATTATCCACTGAAGAGGACTCACGAGGCAGCTTCGTGATATGCGAGCCATGTTCAGGATATACGCATCTGCTCGATGGGCATATGTGTATTCAAACTAGCTTGTGCTCGCGGTTTAGCTCGCGTTATATCTCCGGAAAAGTATTTGAACTTTTTTATAGCCCTGACAATGTGCTTGTAAAATTTCATGATGATCGATTGGGTAGTTAAGGCGAGAAAGCGTAATAAACAAAACGGAAAGAAAGAACGAAATATATTTATCTAACAAACAACGAATAAAAAACTTATAATAATAGTTCGAATTTAAGATGGATAAGACTTGAAACCGTATTCAAATATTCTTGTTACAGAAGTCAGAATATATTATAAAGATCACATCTACGTAATAGTATTAAATTCTGGCGGCATACCACTAGCTTTTAATCATATGAATAAACTAAAACCTTCCCCGAATAACGTTCCATATAATACTGAAAACCATTCTGAAACCACGAAGTAATTAGCGGCATTTACTCTAAAACGAGCTTGCGCAAAACCGAAGCAAACTGCTATAGAGCTTGCCATTACTTTGATGACATAAATTTGGATTTTAGGAATATTATACCTTTATGAGAAACACTAAATTATAAATAAACATTTTAATAATAAGCATTGAAGAAACGTGAAATTTATCAGCCTCTGGTATTTTAAGACAAAAAATAGAAAGAATCTGATAAGTTTTGAATATCAATATGAATGCAGATGAAGATCAAAGAAAAAGTTAAGATTGTGTGAGGAATAAGACTATAGCAAAGGTGAAAAGAAGAAAACGTGTGACAACGACCCCAAGTAACACAGGTCAAGGACGAAAACATGACAAGTTATAATAGAATTCTCTGAATATAAATAAAATTAGGGCTATATGTGGATCCCAAAAAAAAAAAACAATCATTTCAATGTGTGGCTTGACAATATAACATCCCGTTTTCCTAAATTGAATGTTATTCTCGTTATTACTCTTCATATGAAATTTGTTATTTGAGGATTCTGTACCAGTATTGTGTTTATAGCTAAATTCTACTGTAGCATGATATTTTTCTTTCATGAATGTGACGACACCTATTCTTCGAAAATGGGTAATGAGATCAAATGAAGATTTTTTTATCAATATTTTTCGATTTACCTACAAGATTTCCTCGTAGCTCTTCTCGATACAGTCATGCATATTGCATATCTGTCGATATTGTATCATAAAGATAACATTCTGCATGCTTGTAGGCAATGTTTCAGCTTATCCACGTTATTATTGAGAGTCACACCTCCTCAGAAGGCTTAAAGTTAACCCCGAAGAATCTCCAAATTTAAGTGGGCTGAAAGGTTTGCCGGAAGACGCAGCATTGGAGGGTCTCGAAAAGGTGAACCGATGACGATGCGAAACGCATAATGCGCGTGGTGAATCTTGAGGGAGGCCTGCCTACGTGCAAGTTGTGGACTGAGTGTCTTTCAGCTAACATCATGGTGATGATGGTTTGAGAATCACAATGGATTTATTAGCGCGGGTCAATGTTCAAGTTGTTATTAATATAGGTATCTATGTCATCACATCTTTCTTGTGTTAAGTGTGGTTTTTAGATATTAATTTTGTTATACCTACATCTTCATCTTGTAAAGTTAACTTAAATATATATACCTCGTTCTTTTTTTGTGAACGGTTTTTGCGATTTCAAATCGAATGAGATGGTCATCTTGGGATTTCTACGAAATCGAGACATGTATCAAATTAAGAATGACGTAACAGTTTTTTCAAGGCATTTTCCTTTACACATATAAACCAGCATCTCCTCTTGCTATGATTGGATTTACTAGATCAATAATAAAAAGTATACTTAATTACTTAATCTCACTGAATCTTCAACATCCAGCCCAAACTTAACAAAATTTTAAATTTGGACTTAGACAAAATTTCAGTTGTTCAATTTCCTTTTCTTTTTATGCCGTATTAGGTGAAAGAATGAGAACTGATTTACATAATTCATCATCTTAGGAAATGAATGTATGGAGAGCCCTACTTCCACGCGGACAAAGTCGCTGACCGTACATAGTGTAATACAAAAATCACAACGCCATTTTCTAATCAAATCGCCTCCTGTGCCAACAAATGGCTGTTCAATTAGTAAACCCTCGTTCCTGGCCACCGGTGCCGGTTCGACGCCCTGATCAAATTGAAACCCGCCATTTTTATTGGTCAATGCCTTTGGGAGCATGGGGCGTAAATCTCCTTTAGCTAGCCCACCAAGATTGCTTTGTAAGGTAAATGTTGGGAAAAGTTAGAATTACGTACGTACCTGGCACTGGTGTCGGGTTCAATTAAGAAAAGGTCCCACGAAGCGTTTTTATAAAGAGTTAAGTTTGGATTAGTTTTCTGCTTTACGTACTCGCGTCTGTTTCTTACTTCATCTGTTGTCTGGTTTCCTCTTTCTAAGTCCTTGGTGGACTATTGTATGGCAGCCTTCTTTCACCTCTCTCCAAAATCCTCTCTTTCTGTCAAGTTTACTATAAATCCGTTCAAACTTGAAAAGGTAACGAACCAATTAATTAATGTAGTAAGATTTTTATTTATAAATTTAGTGCTTCCGTAAAGCTGTTGTAGGTAAATACTTCTAGGTCAAGGTATGATTTCTTAACATTCGATATGTACTTGATATCTTTGATCTGTAATTCACTCATAAAAATCAGTTTCATATTAACATCTTAGGCATAACAAAACTATAATGTCCGTTAACAAATTGTTCCTCTCTTACACAATATTCTTCACCAAACCGTGATAATTTTAGTACGAGTTAACACTCAATAGAAAAAACCGTTCGGAAGCGTTCTACAAATACACGAAGGAATCGATTTGAATCGGTTCGGTCCGTTGTTTGTTCTTACAGTCAATCGCAAATCAGTGATAAACGAATAACATCCTTAATGCCACCACTTAAAGAAGGAGCCAATTTCAAAGTGTTACTACTAATGGGCAGTGGACTGTACGCGGAAAAAGCCGATCTAGATTTTAATATGGATCAATTTGGCGTTCTATCGATCGAATATAAATTATCGAGACGTAACTGAAGAAAAAATTAGGCCATCCACGCGATGGATATGGACGTTCATTTGTATTAAATGTTTTAGATTAGTTTTTCCTGAAGTAGTGTTACTAATTGGTTTTTTGGTCTGTCTGCATTTGTGAAGATGTTGTCGGTAATAACGTTTTTATTGTCAGACACGATGAGCAATGGAGCGCAGTGTAGTAGGTGTGAAATAAACGAAACAGTATACTGTTCTTCAAAACCATGATGGCTGATGTGTCTCAAAAGACGACCAAAATGGTACTGGGCAGGACATGTCTGCCGCATGCCAGATATCGTGAGGGTCAAAGTAAATTGGTGCCTTGAGACAGAGAGATAGGGTCGCGGCTGACTACAAAGAAGGTAGTGGAACGAAATTGACAAACTTCACCAGACCTAGACGAAGAAAGCGGAATTATGGAACGAGTAGAGATAGACCTTTGTCTAGGATTGGGATATGGGAGAAACGTGCATCCTATCTGATAGAATCGTGTATTTCTGCAATATGCGTGAGGAAACTGAGATAGGGGCAGAGTTAAACACACTAAAGTTACTGACAAACTGAAAACCAGTTCAAACTACCTGCATAAAGTGTTCTATTGAACCAAAACTTTGCATGTCAGTGCTAAATATGGCACATTATTACAATGAACACAGTACCGAATTAGGTCACACACTCGCGGCCCAGGTGCTAATGTGTATCGGTTAATGTGCATCGCAGTGGACTTAACTGTGGTTGCATTATAAACGACTGCCATTTAACGTCATTTGTCAGTAATGTGCGGTTAGATTTAGGCATAGAGACCATTTGTATCCATATCGGATGTGTGCAGATGCGGTTTTGAGCAGTCGCAATGTTCATTGCAGTTGTGACTGTTAGTCTGTTTTTGCGTGTATATAATCAGCATGATCAGCCTAATAATGTTCCCACTGCTGGGATCTAAACCTCCTATCTAGTAAAGGAGTCTTAATCCACCACGTGGGCCCAGTGCTCGTTGGTGGATGTCGCATGTTTTAGAATTTCTGGTACTAGGACATACCGGTTTCCTCATGATGATTTGTACCATATTGAGAACAGTGGTGATGAAATATATTACATAAACAATTGCGCCTGGCTGCGTTTGAATCCGAGACTTACGACTGGTGAGTTGGGTTACCACTACTCAACTGGGCCACTGTTGCTCTTTTTGTTTCACTTGCAATCTACAGCAACTGCGAGTACAGCATAAAGCAGGAGTAAAGTTGAACTCCCATGTATTGATCTAGGATACTGTCTGGGCCAAAGTTCGTAGCGATACGTGCGTCCGTTTATGCATGATTTAGGAGCAAACATATTAACGTATTTTGGGATTCTCCTAAATAATGCTGCCCTCTTCGAAATTACACCATAACCATCGATTGCCTGTCTTACGGGTCTAATCCACCAGGGATACTAAACCCTTTTCATTCTCGTACAACATACACGTAATTGCTGTTCTACACCGCAAATATATTCCTAACCCCGTCTATATAAAAACGGAGCTTTATAGCATCCATATATACCCGTGGGATATTAAATATGCACGACAACAAAAGTCGAAGAACCACTCGAGGCTGTTGTAAGAACAAGAGAAGATAAGCTTCTTTATAACTGTTTTTATATACAACAGAAGTTAGACTTCAAAATTTTCAGTTGCAATCTTGTTAGTCTACTGCGGTTGTTGAGCAAATTTTTTTATGGCAGTTTATTAACTGTTTAACTAACAATAATTTTTAATTAATTAATTAACTAAAACTGACTGAAACCTACTAGTAGCGTTTTGTATTCCACAGCCATGGCATGTCTTTCAAACAATTCCGCAACCCATCGTTTATCCTGACTTACATTTCTGAGTAGATACAGGTATTAGCTAAGGGTTCAGTTCAGTAGTCAGACCTTCAGGTCTTATTCTGACAGTAACAAATAAAGATTTACGTAATCCCACTCTCTGTGGAACAATTTGATTCAGGTGTGTTACGCATTAGGGCGAAGGGAATAATTGGGTGAGACTTACAAATGCAATTAAGGGACCTTATTTTGGTCAGTGTGCCATATGTGGTACATTTACGTTAGCGAGGTATTAATAGGAGATCCTAAGTGTTGCGTGGGTGTGTAACATGCTGAATTTTACGTTAACATTTTGCTCTGAATATGTGATGGCGGAAAGCTAAAATATTCACTGAAATGCTAGTAAGAATACCTTTATGTAGTGCCAATATTTTGTGTAAGTACGTTAATTGATGAATATGTGAAAGGATATACAAGAAAAAAGAACAGATTGGATAATGTTATTAAGATTGGATTCTATAAGTATAATATATTGTTGTTACCTTGGTTTTAAATAGCTATTTCTCTTTTATGCACCTACCATATTATCTCTTCACCACCCTAGATTGACTGGTAGAGAATGCCTAAGGCAATAAGTCCGCCTATGTACTTTGTGCATGAAGAATAAATAAATAAATAAATTGGGACTATAAGGTGTCCAGCAGGCTTCATTTTATGGCATTAAAACAACATTACGATTCTAGTGCGGTGAGAAAAATGGAGTATACATGAGTCAAACCACCATCTAAACATCAAACCACCATCGAAATAATACTTTTGATGATTGACATAATTGTCACAGAAATGGTCACTGCCATCCTGGAAGTAAAGAACAACAGAAAAATACTGGTGGGTTTTAGTCAGTAGGAGCCTTTCTTTAAAAACAAAAAAGAAACATTGCTAACATTATGAATGACTTATGCATCATAGATGCAAGACGTGTAACCTCACATACACAAGACACTCAGATCCGGCACACGTATCTGTAGGTCATACAAATATTTGTTCAGTGTGCTGGCAAGTCTGACACTCCCTTTCGCTCCACCCAGATCAGGAGAAGTTATTAAATGATTTCTCACCCTCAAAAACAAGAGGGTCATTTAATGATTCAGCTCAAACAACAAAATTCAATGAAACAACATAAATACCAGACAAAAATTATCCCACACTTGCTGCCAACAGTTTCCGTTACAACATTGAATTAATTCAAATCGCCCATTCATTATTCAGTGTCATTACTCTTACTATCGCACCTGGTCGCGTGGTTTACACAAGTACTAACCATGTACATATGTATCTACCTGCATGTGTCCACATGATGGTCACTGAACGATATGTGATGATTATGTGTCCATAAGCTGTGTGTTGACTCATGTTTTATAGTGTTACATTATGGTTCTTATCTTGTAAAGGTACTGTGTTATTAGGGTAATCGTTTTTGTTACCGTTCGGCTTTTATAGTTTTAGTTAGGTGAAATTGTATTTGCATAATGTAGGTAAAGTTGAAACGACATCTGATCAATTCCTCTCTTTTACTCTATAATAATTGCGTTTCCTCAGGGAAGCCATGAACGAAAACAAATTTAATAAAAAATTTACGATAAATAATAAAAAACACGTTCGTAAAACAACCTGCCCTGCGGATAAAATACGAATGTGTTTGTCCGTAGGCTCGCCGAATACGGCAATATTAGTCAGCCCTGCCTACACCTGCAGATTACAAGCGACGAGCGTGCTTACATTATGTTTGTTTACAAATGCTTTACTGCATTACGTTGATATCAGTCAATGCAGCATCAAAACATCTGGGCGTGGCTTCACAAGATACAACGCGAGAATTAGCCGTAAGCCGGCCGCCTCGCCAGTCGCGATTCGGTCTCCCGTCGCGTCGAACGTCTGTACTAACCTTACGAATTAAAAATTCACGTGCTCGTGAAAAATTCTTGTGCCAAATAAGGAACGAAACGAATTTTCAAGGAAGAAAATTTTGTGCAGTTTTCTGTGATTTTTATTTGTGCAGTGAAAATATCTCGGTCGATCTTTTGAGAAGATTGTTCCAGAGGGTAGTTTGTGTTGTGTGTCGCACGGATCACCGGTATTTTTGTTTGTATGTTTGTTTTTGATTTTAATATTCTGCTACGGACACGTCTTTGGCAAGGTCGGCCGGTGTCAAGTTATTTTATTTTTATTTACAAATAAAATTAAGCTTTATATTTTTGCGTGCAAGTGTGATTTTTAAGCGTAGGTAGGTTTTCGTATGCATTAATTCACAAATGAGGTGGCGTCATACATTTGCATTTACCAAATATGTATTAAAATATTCATTAAAATGAAGGTATATTAAGAGTAGGTAGATTGGCAACTGTCATTCAAGTTCTTGCACTCTCAATTACGAGACTTCCAGTTACATTAACAGTATGAAAGCCATTCAAGCCAACATTAACGGGATGTATAAATTGTAAAACGCCATTTACTTTAACAATATCTTTTACTTCATACAAAAGCTCGTAATCCAGAGGTTTCACAGCAATTTCGCGAAATTAACTCATTCCGCGCTGACTTGTAATTGTAAAATGTTAATATACAAATTATTTATCGTCGAGGAGTCGAGTCGAGATTTTACTTTTTACCCTAGTTCAGAAGTTTGAACGTGCTACGAATCGGTGCGAGTTCCAAGTCTTTAATTTTTCATTTTATTTCCCCTTTTCAAACTGTTTCTCCCAAGTCTTGCCTCTAAATTCGAAATATTTGTATACTTCGGAATTCTTGAATTGTTCACAATTTGTTTGTTTGTAAGTCTCTGCCTTTATTTACGTTTTTCATCCAAGATATCGTAATCACGATAAAACTGTACGTATTTATCGAAGCAAAATTGACATATAAAATGATTAATGAATATTATTATCTATTGAATATGTATACAGAAACAGTAATAAAAATAACCAACCTAATAAAATATCTATAGACATTTTAGACATATTTTTCTTTGTCGTTTTATTAAAAAGAAACAACCAATGTCGTCGAATTATTCTGCGAAGCCTGAGGCTAAATTATGAAACAAAAAATCTTGATCAGACGAATGTTATCCATTCGGAGGACTCAGTATTAGATACCTCGAGGACGTACAAACGGACACGTACCTCGTAGGAGTATATCCATATACTTGAAGAAAAAGGGTTGCGTATTCGGGACCCCGGTCACGTCAGCAAAGCCGCGTAAGCCTTGCATGTAAGCCGAATATTCGCCTTTGTATGAAATATTTATATTTCTAGCGATTTATGGTCGTATTGTATGTTTTAGATGTTTTAAGTGGAGCGGAACGTGGGTTTAGTTTACTTAGTGCTAGGTAGGTACTTGGGTATAAGGTTTATGAAATCTGTCTGTGTTGAACTTGAAGGTGATGTTTTTATTTATTTGATTCTTTATGCACACAAAAGTGTAGAAGCTGACTTAATGCCTTAGGCATTTTATGCCAATCAACCTTTGGGTGATGCAAGGACGAACTGCTAAATGCAATATTAACTCTGGACAGCATCGCGAAATTTAATTTGATCCTTGGCTTATCTCATCCAGCATGTGACATTTTTCTAAAAGTTACCGCAGACTTGGGGTAACAGAAAAAAGTCAGTTGGTTTTTGGTCAGTAAAAGCACTCTGAGTGAGAGGTTCTTCCACACAGAGCAGGAGGAATTATTTGATGACTTCCCAAATAAATATAAAATTCAGCGTAGAACATTAACTTAAATAATATGCTTGTTCAAGATTGAAACTAATCTAATTTCAAATACCACTGAACCAAATCCCAGCAAAGTTAATCCAAAAAACAATACCAACACTCAAACTTATAATTATATTTATCTTCAATTTCAAACTTAAATTATTTAAGACTTAAAACTTTCTAAATTATGATTAGCAGTGAACACCAAAGCGTTTTAGGCCGCCATTGTATCATAGTAACGGCTCTGAACCTATGAAGCGCGGGCGCAGAATACAAATACGCGTGGATGACCGAACAGACGTCCGATTATGGCGGCTATGGCTATATGACATTGACTTGACGTGACTAAGTAACTATTGTAAGTATGAGTATTAGAGAATGGTGCTTTGTTGTAAGTAGGCATGATAATTGATTGTGGAATCATTCGAAAAAGACTCCGCAATCCAAGAACATAGGAGGGTATTAATCAATACAAGTCTGACACTCCCTTTAGCTCCACCGAGAGCAGGAGAAGTTGCGTGATGAACTCCTATCCTCAAAAAAAGTGTGATTAAAATAATTTTTTTAAAGAAGATCTTCGGTTGGATCAAGATTTGGAAAAGGATATCTACCTACTCGAGTATTTTATTTTAATATACTTATGCATTTTAAATTACGTGTTGACACTCTTATGCAAATAATCAGTATAAATAAATGAGAATTATTGCGGTTTTACCATCATTGACAATACGACGGCTTCGCGAACAAGAGCGTGTCCTTTGACAAAGGCCTCCTCCAAAGACAAATCAACTTATTTCCGGTCTCATGCAGTTCTGGTCCGTTCTAGACCCGCAACTCTGTTGATGTAGTGTCCATCCTTAAAAGACACACATCCATATAATCACTGTCTTAAATTCGTCTGATTTATATCCATACAGTATCACCACTATCTCCCCGAGCAAACGATAATGTAATCAACGATAGGAAGTCTATTGACCGATCAACAAATCACCAACTACTGACTTCACGTGACGTATTGAATACAGTACCGTCTCGGACATACAAGGAATCCGTTGCTAGCACACACGGTACGCCTTCAGAATTAATATCGGCTTCTGTGTAGCTACCAGCTCTTGAATATGTGAGGAACGCAGTTGCAGGAAGACGGAAAGATTAAAAGATATTATGGAGATAGATAGGAAAGTAGAATTTTGTATGGATGATAAATAAGAATATTGTGGAACTGTTTTTTTTTTTTAAACTGCTAGTCTAAAGGAACTATAGAACATAAAGTTACGAGCCTCAGTATCGAATGAGTAACTAAAGATAGCTAGTAGATGAGAAAAGTTTTGTCAATTGAATAATATATTAAACTGCAGATGCAACTATCATTATAACTATAACCTAAAGTATCTTTAATGTAAAGTTTAAATAAGTAAAGGGCTTGAGAAAAGAAGAAGCTTAACAGAAAACGTTTTAAAGAAGTTGAAAATGAAGGGGATGTCAACCCTCCTAGTGACTTCGTTTACAAACCAATAGAGGAACTTAGCTTTCATCAAAAGGCACTGGATCTTGTCAATAGAGTTAGTACAAGGGCAAAGTCAATAATAGACGAATAAATAACCGTAACCTAACTATCCTTATTGATATTCTGTATAAAACTGTACCGACTATCTGAATATTTGTAAGAAAATCTCAAGGGACCGATATTTAAGGCACTTTCCAAATTAGAATTATCATTCGCTCAAAAATCTTCAAATATATGTATGTAAGGCGGAATAAATTTACACTGGTATACAAATAAAAGGAACCTGCTTTTAACAAATAAGAAAAATAACTTCTAATTAGTCCCATGCGAATTGGTTTTCGGATCAAAGTTTTTGAATTTTCACGTTACGGAGGGTACTTTAAATAAACGATGTTTATTCATGAGGGTGCGCAAATTACGAATCTGGGTGTCTCTTTAGCATACGCTAACTAAGCCGGCAAATATGTATCAAAGGAATCAGGAATATTCATAAGTTTTTTTTGGGACAGAATAAAGATTTACTTGGTGATAAACTGATGTTGTGTTTGACGCTTAGGTCTTAATAATCTGTTTCTCTCCTACTGAACGGATTTTCATGACTTTTTTTGGGTTGATGCTGTCACTAGTAGGCAGTGTGATTCATGAGGCAGGCTTAGGTGTATAGTACATGCAGATTCATCATCATCATCTGCCTAGCCTTTTCCCAATTATATTGGGGTCGGCTTTCAGTCAAGCCGAATTTAGCTGAATACCAGTATTTTACGAGGAGCGGCTGCCTACCAGAACCCACAACCCTACATGCAGATTATAGTAGAGAAAAGACGAGAATTTTAGAGATTTCTAACACCCATGCGAATCTGGGACGGGTTGTTAGTTTTACCTAAAATGATATGGTACGTTTTATTACACACTAGATGATACATCAGTGGTTAAAATATATTATTGTAGTGTTGGATTTTAAACTTTTGGCGTTAAGCTCAGCGACGAAAATCAAATAGCATTGTTTTGTTAAGGCATTCATTCAAAGGCGTGGTCCAGTGTGAAAGGATAAATTAATGTGGAAAGCGATACTTAAGTAGGTAAAGTTTTTGTGATTCTACAGTCCATCTAAACAATGGGTTTGGCTTCCACTAGCTGTCACCGTACCCAAATTCAAACATATTGACAAATTCTCTTCCGATTTTTCAACTTTTTGATTGCATCTAACGAAAAACTTAGATAATTTGATCAAATTACCGCCTCTTCTCTATTGAAGTATAATTATTGTATACAGCACTTGTTGAATTCATAAAAAACGTCATAATTGTTGTAATTGCCGCATTGTGTCCGGTCTTTGATCCCATCAATTGGCTTTTTATAGTTTTGGACAGTGTTTTGTAAGTATACGGTGTGGTTGATATGAAATAAATTGTTTCGTAAAACGGACCTGCATCCTGTATCTTTGGACTTTAGTTGTTACACCTATTGTGATTTTTTACTGCATTTTTTTTTGTAATAATTCTTCGCCAAAAGAATAGATCATCATTATTTTACTGTTATGCCAATTTATTTAGTATCGGCACAAAGTGAAACTTCTGCCTTACCGTACCTTTCGCTCTAGGGTGGAACGGAAGGGCGTGTCACACATTTACTGTTTAAAACCCATTCCTATTTTCCTTCTTTGCCTTCGTTTCAGGACTTCTGGGTTCTTTTTCGCACAATCCATGACAACAGTAGTACTTACATAATCGTCAACTTTGCAGATTTCTTATTAAAAACAGTACGTACCTACAAGAAAATTCGCCGTCCGTAAAATGGTTTCAAGAAAGACAAACTTAGTAGTTCCAAAACTATGTATTTACTCTTATTAAGTTTGAAAACTGGACGTGCGGGTACCAAAGTCTTGCCGTGACTCGGAAAGTATTATACGATTCAAAGTTTAGAGCTACGCTTAAGCTTGGTTTAACCTCGAAGGCTTGTGACCTGGCGAGTCTTTGAGTTGTATTAATTATGTTGGATCACGTCTGGCTAAATAGCTATTCATAAATACAACAGTGTTGTGTTTTTAAAGGGTCCAGTTGGGTCGATGCTTGCTAAAGCTACGGGAACGTTTAAAAGTTACTGTGATCGTAAAAATTTGATACGTCCTGTCCTTTCCCTTAGAACGGTCATGTAATGATTTCTAATTATAAAAAATCTGCTATATCTACTTTTCTGCCGCAGAATAGTCATCTCTTGGCTGCTGGAGACAGATTTCTTTTTTTCTATTCCTAAAGTAAATTATTCTTTAATAAGTTACTTCTAGGTAAGCCTACTCCATCGTCGACTAAATCGTCGCTTACCATCAGGTGCAATTGTGGTAAATGCGAGCCTAAAAATAATAAATAAAATAGTTGCAATAAAGTTAACAATGTTGAAGAATCTAATAACAATACATACCAATCAATATGTATGAGAATACATATTTAATTTTATAATTATTGGTCTTGTATTACACGACTACTTTATTATTATTATAATCAACCTAAGATTATACCGTAGAAGTGACGGTGTCACGTGACTTTTGACGTCATTTGCCACTAAGAAAAACTTAAAATATATCATTAAACAATTATGTATGTAAATCTAATTATTTATCGGCTCACCTTACGTAGTATAGATTGAAAAGAGAGAACGAACATTTTCTCATTAGCCTCCAGTTTTTTTTATTGGAATTCTTTGAAAAGAAGAATAGTGGTACGCCCGCTTTGGTTGGAGCAAGAGGAAGTGACTAAAATTTTACTGGCTGGACCTGTGTTCTTTCAGTTGCCTTTGGCGTTTCAGCAATGCCGCAGTCCTTTCATAAAGCATCCTATATGCAGTATTTTTGTTGTGCTACTTTCTCCAAATCTTGTGACCTTATTTCCCACCAGAACCCAACATAAGATATGAAAGAACCATGGATTTGCGTTTCCATAATTCAAAACCTTTGTAAGTTAAGTTCTCTGCCTTGATATTTCTTTCCCTACTTTGCATTTCACTGCCCCAGTTCCGAGAGCATACATCAACGTCCGAAGTAATCCTATTTGGAAAACGTTTTAACAGTGAAATGTGGGAAAACCTTTAGTGTAAAGCCATCTCAGAATTATACAAAGACTATTCTACATTTTCACCTGTTAAAATGCATCAGTCGTTGAGGAGCTCGTGGCCAGATAATAACAGCCGCACGGGTCGATCTTCACGGTTAAGCAACGCCTGCCAAGGTTGGTCTGTGTATGGGTGACCATCTTAACATACCGAGTTTCTTTCTTGCCTCGGACAGCACGTTAAGCCGTAGGTCCCGGCTGCCATTTGTAGATCTTTGGCAGTCGTTACAGATAGTCAGAAGCCAGTAAATCTGACTCCAGTCTTGCCATGAAGTACCGTGTTACACCAGTTAGTGGGTTGTGGAGGTCTGGTAGGCAGCCGCTCCTCATAAAATACTAATATTCTGCTAAATCTGGCTTGACTGGAAGCCGACCCAAATATAGTTGGGAAAAGGCTAGGTATGTAGATGAAAATGCATCAGTCGTTACTATTTAGTACTAGATTATGTCCCTAGTTCGCAAAGACGGGCTGTAATAAACGAATTTCTATACCAATAAACAGTTTTATGGGCCACGATAGGTTGAAAGGAGTACTCTAGTTTCGGAATACTCGTATATTCCCTGTGTACTCTATTTATATGACGTCATAAATAAGTACACTGTAGGATCGTAAAGATGACACAATAGAGTCTAAAAGTTCGTGTCACTGTATGACAGTGCCAGATACAAAGGCAGGTACTAAGACATTAAATCTACAGGAGTTTGGTGAAAAAGAGTTCTCTAGTTTCGAAATACTAGTCTATTTCTTTAGTACTCTGTTTGTGCGATCGATGCCTGAAATAAGTATCTCTTTAGAAACGTAACATGTAATTATATGGTACATCGAATCTTGAATAAAAGCTTGGCTTTGGTACTCATTCCTGTGTTAGAATAAAGCCTGGGCAGTAATGGCTGTTATCAAGAAATAAAATCAATGTGGAAAGGAGTACTTTTGTCTCGATATACTCATCTATTACTACTAAGGTATGGCACATCGGGTCTTATAATATAATAAGTTCAGTTTTGTCACTCATTTCTGTGAATCTTTTTAAAGATCGCTGTGTTAGAATAACGCCAGGACTAAACTTGCTGTTACCCCAGAGTATAAAATTTAAAACTAATGAGTATCCAGGGTAAGCAGAAAGAAAATGATCCCTTTATATACAAGCGTATATAACACACACTGTTAATAATAACAGAGTGGGAGTAAGATAAATATATAATTAAGTAAGTAAAAGGATTAGCTCACGGATTTCAGCCGTCCCTCGTGGCCCAATTAGGGGGTATTTACAGAGCTGCTTTGTTTTACAGATTCAGTTTAATTGAATACTGGGTTAGATGAGGTCCCTTAGCAATATGGATCAATCATTTATTTAGGAAATTTTCATTGTCATCATTATTTAAAATGTAACCTTTCGGGTATTGTTGTGTAACTTTTTTATAACACACTAGCTATCCCCTGCGGTTTCACCCGCATTTTCCCGTTTCCCGTGGGTTGTAGCGTGATGGTGATTGAGGAATGCCATAGGCTATATAGCCTATGGCATTCCTCAATAAATGGGCTATCTAACATTGAAAGAATTTTTCAAATCGGACCAGTAGTTCCAGAGATTACCCCCTACATACAAACTTACAAACATACAAACTTACAAATTTTACCTCTTTATAATATTAGTATAGATTTATTGAGCGTACAGCTAAAGATTGTGTGTGTTTTCTGATAGCTACAACTTAGGGGTCTATAAGTCAAGTGTATTAGGTACTTAGTTACTTCTGGGCAAGCGTGCTCCATCGTCGGCCACATCGTCGCTTACGATCAGGTGATATAGTGGTTAACGCGTAGTTGACTGCTGCCAGCGGCTTCGTCCGCGTGATAAAAAAAAATACTCCCGAGATGAAAAGTGTCCTATGTGCTATTTCCAGGTCATGGTTTCTACGAAGTTTCTAGTTATCCGTATATCTACGAAGTTTCATTGATATTCATTCAGTAGTTTTTTCGTGAAAGAGTAACAAATACAAACTTTCGGGTTTAATATCTAGGGTAGGATTTATAATCTACGTCAGTCGATATAAACAGATTCACAGTTCTAATCAGTCTATATTTATTCCCACTTAATAGCCTTAGGCACAATACGATCGACGTATAATCACGTAATCACAATGTCGTGTCTATTAACCTATCATAATCCGTGGTCGGAGCCACGTGAACGAAGCCATTCAATTAACAAGTACGTACATACTAATAGTATATAACTTCTATATATGTTTTAATGCACTTATTTGTAAACATTCCCATCAACGGGGAAGTTTCCATCTGCAATGTTTGCTTGTGTTAATGTTTTTATAAGCTTGTTTATGAACAAATGAGCAGCTGGTTGTGTTAGGCAAATAAAATTATCAAGTTGATCGAAGATCGTAGAATTACATTTTTTTCCGGGCGGAGCGGGAGGGCGTGTCAGACTTTGACTAACTAAAACCCACTTCTTTTTCTTTTTTGCCTTTATTCCAGGGTCCCGGGGTTCTCTTTCGTTCAACTCTGGGTCCCCAGTAGGCTTCGACACTGCCAGGCCCCTATAGTTTACTGACACTGTCTTTTTGGGTGCACGTGGAACGATATGCGCCTTTGACCACATTGTACTATTACGATCAGGACAATTTCCCTATATTTTCAGCATCTTTCATAATAGTGACAGATCATTCATCTTCTTTTTCTGTAGGTGTGGTATAAAAGTTTGAAAAAAAAAATGGACATATGTTTTTTTAGATATTTAGCGTCATTTGTCCAAACGATGTTTTTACGATGAGAAAACAAAAATAACTTGTCAGCATTGGGAACGGAAAAACAGAATCTTTCAATTTCCGCGTTTCATTGTCCTTATCAATACATTTTCTTCAATTCCAAAACATGCTGATGCGACTCAAATCTCAAACATCAGTTTTATTGGAAAACAATAAACGCACATGTATATTTTTTTACATCATAAAATCATTACATAAGATTTTGTGCAGAAGGACCGTTTTTACTCAATAGTAGGACGACGATCATAACTGATTTAGGCATAGGTAAAAGACCGTTGAACCCAAGAACCGTTACCTACTGAGGCCACGAGAAAGTTCTGAAAAACAAACCTGTGGTCCTAAAACGCAAAGGTTTACTGGAGGACTTAGGAGTAGTTTTAGCTACCAAAAGCCTGACTGACAGCCTGCTCCTCCCTAGCGGTCATTACTTCATTAGAAGATTACCCGTCCAAAAAAAATTCTGGAGGTCTGTCCTTACTCACTCAATGATATTGGTTTACAGTGGCCTTCAGCAGCTCTCATATCTCAGCATTTTAGTTTGAATAACTATGAAAGAATCTGTGTTACGACTTCTGTAACCATCCTATATCATGTCACCCCTACGGAAGCGTTCTTCCTTTGTCAAAGTGTCGATAAATTTTTATGTGTTGTCGGAATACGATACGGCAAATGTATCGTGTGATATCAGCATATAGAAATGCCATGTTTTGACACTTTCTCAAATGTTATGTAAGGGTCTTGCTTCTTGGGTGGCTGAGTAAGGGATATTATTGTGTAGTGTATCTATGTTTATGATGTGTGCTTTAGAGTGCAGTATTTTAAGTCAACGTCCTTGAGATGTTCTAGTCTTGCTTCAGCGTTGACATCAAATTTTAGTATGATAAAATGACCTTACAAAAGATGTAAGGTCATTTGGGTCTGCAAATATGCTAAATGTCATTGGTAACGGATCTTTGATTCACAAACTATAATAATATATCATTCAATAAAACGAGATTAAGGCACTCCTTTACCCGGTGGTACCCCAAAAATCGCATAATTTTTACTCGACCTTAAACTTTTCCCCTGTTGGTCCTCTCAACTTTGCGTACCCCCAGGGTTAACGTGGAATCGCTCTCTTGTCGTGAATCGTCGTAATGGGATTGTAAAAAAGTTTGGTTTAGGGCCGAAAGGCACGGTGCCTTTTATAATTTTATGCTCAGGACATTTGTGCCCGTTTGCCTTTTAAGCAGCTCTTCGGGTCAAATGCTTTAGTTGGTAACACTAAGTTAATGGGTTTTTGTAATGTTGGCAGAAGTTTTAATTGCAATGTTGGCTGTATTCGAATTTTAATCGCGGTTACCATAGACTGTTGGTAGGTAGCCTATCTCGAGTGTTTTTTTATGTCGTATTTATGTTCGTTTACTTCTGTTTCATTTTTCTTGAAGCTTCTCAGTGTTTTTTCTATCATATTAAGCTTTACAAATATTTCAATTGAAGTTGAAGATCGTTATTTTACAATTTAACGTAGGTTTTCTTTATGTTAATTAATAGGAACTGAAAAGTAGTTTTCTTAGTATTTGAATTACGTGTTCCTAAAGTGTTTCTCCATAACTTTGTAAATGTGTAACCTTTTTAATATGTAAGTATGTGCGTGTATTAATTCACTGAATATGGAAACCTTCTTTAAGAGTTAATTAATGCCATGTTTTTCAGAGGGGCTTGAGGTCGTTTCTCAGAAATTAAATTTACGTACGTAATATATTAAAATTGCTGAAGTATCTTCCTAAATATTACCCTGATTACCATAAAGGAAGCGTTCCTCTACCTTGCCTGTAGAATATTAAAACAGCTTTTAAAAGATCTTTAGTTTACCTCGCGTGTTCGTTATCTATATAAAAAAGAAACTGCCCGACTGACATATCAACTAAGAGCATATAATTTTGCACAATTTCTTTTTTTTATGACGTAATCGCGCACTAAGAGAGGATTACCAAAATTCGCCCCCAAGGGGATGAAACTGGGGTCTAAAGTTTCTATGAAGAAATCTACCTTCACGCGGGTGAAACCGCTGTAATAAGCTAGTGTACCTATAAGATAATTTAGCAATCATTAATGAGATTTCTATTACGATACTTGCAATGGTGATTAATGTTTTATTGACAACCCTATTAACTGTTTTTAAAAATCTGTCCATCAATTTAATGACTTCACATCATGATCTTCATATTTTAAGAGTCGACCAATCTACCTACATGTTTGATTAGATCTCTAGTTAATGGTAAGTATGTAACTTTGCTCACGGCAAATAATATTGGTTTAAAATCTATAGTACACTTCGCTGACTCTTAAAAAGCTGCCCCGAGGCACATACATAATATACGTGGGAATAAACTCATTCAAAGTAAGTTTTTCGACTTGAACAAGATAAAAAACTGGTATGAGAATTTTGCTTATGACGCGTTGAGGGTTTTCATAGTAAGTATCTTATGTGTGTAGGAAGTTTATGATAAAAGTAATCCTCTTGTAGCGATAAGTGATGAAATATCAGCTTCTGGTAGTAGCGGCTTCGTTCGCGTGGAAGTTGTAAATAATTCCAAAGGTATCTTTTTTATGGATAAGCCTTACGTTTTACTACTATCTCTTCTGATGGCGAAAATGTGGTCAACGATCAAGCAGACTTGTCTAGCAATAACCTATTCAGTCTTAACTTAAAGACTCTTAGGTTTTAGCTATTAGGCAACACATCCTATGTGCTATTTCAGGGTATGTTCTATCAACGTTCCTCATTCACATCTGTTCAGCTGTTAGAACGTGAAGGAGTAACAAACATACACATGCAAACTTTCGTCTTCATATTTTAGTGTGAAGTACAAGGAAACGAGAAACACCCTCTACCCTCTTACATTCATATTTCCACCTAAATAATGAAGTATGTTTATGGTGAAAAGTTCATTATACATCACGCTAGAATTCCCCAAAGATGTCAGACGAGAGCAAACCCACATTTCATCAGTTTTGTATTACCTCCCATGGGTGAGTCTTCCCCCATAAACTAAACAGAAATTCAAGCTCCGGGTCGCTACTATGCATTTCAGAGGGAAACCTCTCAATAAAACTTTTGGATGCTCGGAAAATGCGTTTGCGACTAGTCCCCTGATAATTTGTTTTTTTTTTTTTTTGTTAATAGTGATAGGCTCGCCCTTGACCAGTCATCATCTCATCTGCCTAGCCTTTTCCCAACTATATTGGGGTCGGCTTCCAGTCAAGCCGGATTTAGCTGAATACCAGTATTTTACGAGGAGCGGCTGCCTACCAGACCTCCACAACCCATTAACTGGGGTAACACGGTACTTCATGGCAAGACTGGAGTCAGATTTACTGGCTTCTGACTATCCGTAACGACTGCCAAAGATCTACAAATGACAGCCGGGACCAACGGCTTAACGTGCTTTCCGAGGCACGGAGGAAACTCGTTATGTTAAGATGGTCACCCATCCACAGACCAACCTAGGCAAGCGTTGCTTAGCCTTGAAGATCGACCTGTGCGGCTGTTATTACCTAGCCACGAGCTCGCCCTTGACCAGTATCTCACCTAAAGGTGTTTGATTTGCGATTCAACTTGTTGTTAAGCAGAGATGCAATTCTTTTGTACATGATTATAGTCTTATCTCGATTGAGACTCTTTTTGAGTTCGTTTATCATCAAATGCCTTTTAGTACCTAACCCTATATAATAATCTCTTTATGTATGCTTTATTTTATACTTCAACTCTATTCTTTAATTCAATAATATTGAATAATATCTTAGACGGGCAAACATCTTCATTCGACTTAACAAAACACTAGTTTTTTTGGACGTCCAAAGTTTTTTACACCACACGTGACTTGAAATAAAACAACCATTGTATTCATTTATTTCTGTTGCCTTAGAAGTCGCTTATTAAAATTGATGAGAATATCAAGTTTGAATACCTATAAGAATTAATATTTTCAACGATTTGAATTAATTTGATATCTAAGATAGCATTTCTATTTGTTGAAATTAACGAGATGTTTTGTGATGCAAATTAAGAACCGTTTGGAAATTAATATTTGGAATCAAATTATCTATATCAATTTGGATTGTTTTGTTATGAATGAGCTTTTTTGGTGTGGCGCCAGTGGAATAGAACTGGATTTATCTTGGATATGCTTCCTATCTGAATGATTACACCATACTTTAAGATTCACGACGTTTAGAGTTAGAAATAACATCAGCAATGGTGTCTAGTCACGTCTAGGCTCTAAAGTTTAAAAATAAACACATTTATGTTTATCCTCGTTCTTGACTTAAGATCCTATGTTCCTGAGATAGCGCAGAGGGCGTCCACAGTAGTCCTCCATTTGCTAACGGCCTTAAGCTTCCTCGCTTTTTCGTCTTTCTTTTCTTTCGTCTTTCGGTTGCTCATCACTTTTGCCAACGCGGTGTATCACAAGGTCTCTTTTCCCTTCGGGATTTCAGTCCAACGCTTGCTTGAGTATATGATCAAGATCTTTCATCACGTGATCTCTCGTCTAAATGATACAAAACGGAGTAAACTATGTAGTGCAAACGACCGTAAGTGTTCTCTCAAGTTCTCCCGTTCGTAACTAATTGTTGGCAGCATATTTAGTGCTGAAAGCTTTCGTTTTAATCCTAAAAGCTTGTTGAAAGCTCGAGCTAGTGTCAAGTTGAGGCCGCTTGATCCATTTACCGAGTTTTCTGTGCATATACTAAGGCACACAATGTGGGTCGCGTATTTGTGGCCTGCGTTGTGTCTAGGCTCTTCAGATTTGCTGTTATTAATTTCTTCTTGATGAATTTGTTTTGTTACCTTAATAGAAATTTTTGGAATATCAATAAGTGGTTAGGATCGTTTTTAAGCCACAATTCACATCTTCATCATTACTTTGTTGTTGGCATTTAATATTGTGTATCTACATATATGTGTGTCGAACAATATTCCTATCGAGATATGTCAATAGAAATATGGGTAGATACATAATATTTAATGCTATTGTGTTACTAGGGATATCCTTAGTAACACAACAGTAATACATTGTAGTTTATGTGCATGATTCAGTTGTTGTTTTCACACGTGACAAAGTACCAATATTTTCCTTCTTCCATTCGTATAACAGAGTCGATTGCACTTGGCTAAATAAATCTCAACTTAACACTAAAGATGTCAAATGAAGGAGCTTAGAAACTGCAGAGTTTAAGGACTTAACCGTCATTTATTTTCATCCTGTCTTGGACAAAGCTTAAATTAATATAAATCGTTGTACTGGACCAACACTCTCTGGACGCGGACATCCTTTAACCTATCAATACCCGCGAAACGAGACACAATAGTAAGACAATAACAGCGCGGTCCAATGAGACCGGTCGGGGATTCATGAATTAATCATCTCGAAAACTTTGCCAAGTTTAATGAAAGATTAATTCCTTAAAACTCCAGTAACTGCCCTGTAACGTAAGTTTTTAACAGTGTAAACATAAATGAGATAATAGCGGTGCCCGTTTAACAAGTGACGCATGCTGTCAATGTGATTCATGACTTGACGCCCACGAGATGGTGTCAAAAGTGACGGTGGATCGCTCAGAGAGAGAGGGACAGGAATATGTTTATGATTAAAGCATGAATGAAACGTAAAATTAGCGTTTTTATCACTGGACGCTGGATTTGTATCTAGAAATATATCCTAGCATGTATCTATCGCCTTGTATTTATAACCTGGCATTATTAGTGTTTCTCTATTTTTTGCTTCCGATTCAATAACAACATATATTTGGAGTTGTTATTCAGTTTCAAAGACTCACCGATGAGTCCCTAGAGCGTTCTCTAATATAAATACGTCTGTTTTTTATCAAACGCTCGTTACGTTTCCGCACAATGATTCACGTACCCAAAGACCACCTTTTGAACCGTACAAAAAGATTTAATGGAGCGAATAATCCTTATAATAGTCCCTCACCATCTGTAGAGCTCTCGAAAAACTTTGCCCGGCAAAAAGACAAACGCAATTCGCAATATATCATACAACTTTGAAAAAAGCCAGGAACAATAACTGGCATTGGAAAACAATTCCTTTCGAAACGCGCAAATTAGTTTCGAACAAAACTCCAACGTTGAACGTTAAAATTTAAGCGAGATATTGATTTCGGTAGGACTTTTAAGCCTGCGATGCCTGGTATCGTGATTAATGTTTTGTTCGCAAACGCTTGACTGGCATCATTGAATATTACATTGCTGCTATGTCTATCTGTGTGTCTGTCAGAGCAATTCTCGAAAGCTGAGAGCGTACTACAGATATCACTGTCAGTGTCACTTAGAACGTAGTTCAGAGAAGGCCTTTGAGTATTGACTCCACTTATGTGAGTGAGTGTGCTGACAGGGTTTCAGTGTTAGCTGAAATTGAAGATGGATGTCATTTCTACACGACATCTCAAGAGACTAAACTGTAAGGTCATAAGAAAGAAATATCGCGGCACTGGAACGCAAATGATTGAAAAAGAACAGAGCTTGAGTAGGAGCTGAAATGCCTAAATGTCATATCTACACGACACCTCACAGGCTGTCCAAAGATATGAAAGAAAACAAGTTCAACATTATGAAAATTCAAAGAAAATATTGAAAAGTGACACAATCGCAAACAGACAAAGGTGCAAACCGACGCAATCTCCTTTCCACGCTCACCTTCAACTAGGTCCCCGACATCTGTCACCACATTTTCAATGTCGGATTCGTTTAAAAGCTTCTCGACGTACCTCCGGAGAAAAGGTATTTTCTGTGATAATAATTCTTGACAGTTGACTTTTGGCTGCGTTGTCAACTCATTTGGGAGATTTATGAAATGAGGTAACTTGAAATACTTCTCATGTTTAAAGTTGTTTTCTAATGGTTGTTGTGTCAACTTAGTTTTAAGTAATTACCTTTCTAGATTTGACATTGGTTCAGCTTTGACTTTTCTTGATTACTTGTGTTTGTAAGCAAGCCAAATTTCGGTTTCAAAATTTGCAAAACTACTGCCAAATAACTTTTTCTTGAATCAATTAACTTATAATTGCCCCAATTAGTTACTTTACGAGTACCTTTACCATAAAGTTTAGCATTACAGTATAGCAGATCGTTACCACTAGGCGACAACAACTAAGTATTTATATTAACTATAGTTACCATGTTAGGAACGGTTTTACAAAAGACAGGATAATACAAATATGACCGATGACGAAAGTAAACAATCAAATACAATTTTCCTTAGTATTCATATTCAATTAGTTTCTAATGAATATTCATTGTCTTGATGTCCTAAGTCTTATGATCACTTGTTTTAGATTTACCCAACTCACCGTCTAGACTATTCTGAAATCTAGATAAATATTTGCCCAATAATCTTGGGGCTGAGATTCTACCCCAATATTAGATAGAGGTCGATTTTTACAAATATGTACTTTAAAATAACAATCGGTTTTATTCAAACATGCTGCAACGGTGATCCAATAATATTTTTCATATCTAGTTTGGAGTTCAACCTGAAAAACGGTGGAATTAAATTTTTCTCGAACCAAAAATATAGTTACAAGCAAATATAGAAAAGTTTATATTGCATAGCAAAATGCTAAGCTATATAAACTTTTCATTTGTAATGAATATTTACATAACGTTACTGAAATTCAAAGCAGAATGTAGACCGTCACTTTAATTATGTAAAATAACAGCCCAAAGGCAGTACAAATACAAAACTTGCGACTGTAAAAGGGAACATCACGAAATTCAAGAATAAACCAAGTTGAAACAGCCTAAACGGAAAACTGGGCTATCTAAATGAAACTAAGTCAAAATAGAACATTCCCCACACGCTTGAAACAATTACGAATCAAAATTATTTTCATATGTAGCTCAGTTAAATGTCAGGAGTATAAATACCGGTTTGGTGGCTCGCTCGGCTCTGTAGCTTCTGCAACGAACAAAGGTCGTCATATCTCGGGAGCGAAACTGAATACTTTAGCTACTTTGGACACAGCCATCCTTTTGTACACACTGAATTTTTGGAATAGTTTAGAATTTCGTGGCAGGTATGAAAATCCTTTGCGATTTTGCGTTGAATAACAATTTAGTCGTAATACAGTCAAACTATACTAGACTTAATCACATTGATAGTATGAAGACGAAAGTTTGTACCTTGGTGTGTTTTTTACTCTTTCGCGAACATCAAACTTGTTATAGGGCAAAGGATAAAGTTATATCTGTAGACTATGTTCTCTTACACAGTTTTTTGCTTTTATGCAGGCGAAGACTCTAGAGCAGAAACTAGTCTATACTAATATTATAAAGAGGAAAGATTTGTACCTATTTTTGTATGTTTGTAATGAATAGGCTCAAAAAGTACTGGGCCGATTTAAACTTTCACCAATAGAAAGCTACAGTCTTCCAATTTGACATAGGCTACATTTCATTTTGAAAAAGCTAGGGATCCTTGGTAAAATTTGAACAATGTAACCGAAAGTGTAGAAAAATTTCCAAAAATAAATAATTGTCTACCCCGTGCGAAGCCGGGACGGGCTGCTAGTCTTCTATCAAACAAAAGGTTTAGCTGTTTTACGATAATATATTCGACAGAATTGAAATCGAAACCATCTGTTCGACGCGGTATAAATAAGATTGGTAACATAATTAAATCAAGTACAATTACTTCCATTCCACATAGAATTGACAGAGCGAATATAGATCTTAATAAAGCCACTAATCCCAACTGACATGTGAACAATTTACCCGTCTTCAGCGAAGCGTGGAAATGGCAACAGATTCATTAATTTATATTCCGAACTTAATCAACATATAGATGAATGTATGAGGAATTTCATCGCTCTTTGTTCGAAATCCAATTTCGAAGGATCATTAGCATGAGCTGGCCGAATGTTAACTGTAGGCCATTGGCCTGCAGTGAACTGTCATCCTCACTACAATCAAACTTGGCAACGTACAGCGTATGAAATATATTGGCACGATTTTAAATTATCATTAACATCGTCCTCAGATCATTTTGACCAGCTGCTGATACTAAGTTTCCTTACTTCCAAGCTACCCTTTTCTATCCCTTCTCTTATTAGACCGAGTAAATCGAAGGAAGGACCAGCAATTTCCTTTATGTCGTCAACCCATCTTTGTCTTAAGTCATACTACCCCCATATTTCTTACAAGTAACCTATGGCATCCGTATAAATTAGGGTTCGTCTGATGAATTTGAACTCGTTACGTCAGCGATATCGAGTTCCTTGTGAGGAGTAGCAAGGCCGTTCGTAGACGCCCTTGTGGAAACCTGTTCTGTGTCTTGATATTATTGTTTTGTTCTGCTTAGCATATCGGTCTATGGACTATTTTCGGATGTATCGTGTATTGTGTAAATAGAATGCTGTGGTTGAGGTGGAATGTTGGTAATATTAGCATTGTTATCAAAACTTTTCGAACTAATTTCCCGTTCAATCTTCGGTTTGATTGATGGCGTAACGGCTGTAACGTGATTTGGTTTAATTTTCTAAATGGTAATGCCGGACTAACTTAGCTAGCTAGTGATAAACATTCAGTTTTCAGGGATTCAATTATTTTGACGTCTAAGTTCAGTCTTGTATAAAATATAAATCAGTCTTCATTTAATAAGTGTTCTCAAGATGGAAGTTATTAAAATTATATTAAGTATCTCGTCTCGGAAAGACGAACTCCGTGAACCTACTTAAGTGATTTTTCTTGTCCATTTACTTTTGCTATTAAATACGTAATCATCGAAGTTCATGGCCAGCATAAAGAAATAACTAATATACAGAAATAAATACAAACATTTCTGCTCCATAAGCCACAGAATGTTTTGATGATGTAGCAAAATATACACAGTTAACTAATTCTGTAGCGAGTGTTACATTTCCGTTCTGATTTTTCCTGCTGGCATTAGTTTTGTTGTCATGGAGTGATTTATTCTGTTTACGAAGTCCAGCTTTAACCTAAATATCTACAAATTAGAGAATTAGATTATAGTGATATATGAGATCAAAGGGGCAACCAATGATGGTGTAGATATCGGTAAAATTGATCATTTTGCGGCAAATTATACGGGTTCATAAAACATGCTACTCAAAGAATCGAGTGCATGTGTGTACAGAGATAATTTAGCTGGATAAGACTTTGTAAGTATTCTCTGAGGCAATATGACTCAGGTGCGCGTAAATAATACGGTCGCAAGCATTTATTACTTCACTGTGTACTTATTGTGTGTATGAGACCATTGGATTTAATAGCCCGCGGTGCAATGCAAAAAGGAAATTGTTCAGATCCAAGATTTTTAAAGATGAAAGCAAAGAAGAACAAAATTTAAATTATAAAGATAATAAAACAAATCCTGCCATGTTGGATAAAGAAATAAAATGTTTGACAATAAGAACAGGTGAGCTCTTATTACAAAATGTCAAAAAAACGTTGTGGGTGGGTAACAAGCTCTATATTACAAAGAAGACTCCTAATGTAAAATGTAATTATCAAGCAATTAGCAAGGTTTTTGGAAACCCACCCTTAATAATTTACGAAGTTGCGGTGTTTGCCATGGAAAAGTAAGGGAACATGGTGGTGTGTTTAACATATCATGCTCGTGATACTAATGTGATAGGAAGGCGTGAAATTAGTGTTGTTCAACTTGATAGTTGATACTAACTTTGACGTAAACACTGAAGTGACAGCTTGTCAGATCATGGTGTGTTTTAATCTAGAAAAATAATACTGTATTGTTTAATTAAAGGTGATTTTTCTGGAAATGTATTACAAATTCTTTCGTTGCTAATTTTAGATACTTACTTCTTTTTCGCATCTGTGTGTTTATCCGCTATCTCCTCCAAACGGATTTCGATTCGGTTTTAACTAATAGTAAAACCAATGAACGAGGAAGGTTTTTACATAGAATGTGCATCCGAGCGAAACCGGGTCACAAGTTCAAGTATAATTTTAGAATAAAGTCGATAGACGATATAATTGATAGGATGTAGGTTAGTTAGTCCAATCAATGCAACCTTATACGGGTATAGACTTGCCTCACTTTAAATTCTAAGCTTGCGTTTAATCAGAATGGTGAATCAGTAGCGATTTTGAAGAACTGTTGATTCATTTTCTAAGGATGCTATTTACGTCATGCAATTAGAAATGTTACGGAGATTATAATCCGATTCTGAAAGATCGGAAGTTTGGATTGATTTTGCACCTCCGATTTCGATTCTGCTAAATTTTAATTGGAACTTATATCTAGAGGTATATACATGTCATACGGGGAACCCTCCCCTGCGTTCTCTGTCGATTAATCTTTTAATTGTGGTTTGGTTTCATATTTAAAATTTTGTGAATTCGTTCTTCATTTATTTAGTAGTACATAGTGTTTCATTTGACGCTTCTGCCTGCGGCTTTGATTTTGGTTCCAATTGTAATAAACTAAATGCTTTCGAATTAGGTTTCGATATAACCACTTTCATTACATCCCCTCTTAAAATTATCCTAGGTTCTCTATTCTTAACTTTTGCCCTCTTCAACCTATTGTAGACTTTCGAACTCCGACCTTTATCTCAGACCGACCAACCTTTTTTAGATATTTCAATTTATTGAACGCCGTCTATTTTCGTACCCGCCTTTTCTTGCTCCGAATTAATTTATTTTAAAATGTTTTGTCTTTAAAGTAAGTCTCCTTAGAAGTATCTTTGATTAGTATTGTGTTTTTTGTTCGACTACTTAGTTGTTCAAAGTAAACACTAAGTACAGTACAGATGTGTTTTTTTGTAACTTTCTTGATGGACATTGACCTACTTTGACGATTTTTACGTGACCGGACTGAGACTGAATCGAAAGTACTTTTTAGTAACAATTTATCTGCTGTAGTAAATTGTTTGATTCTTGAACTTGAACACTGTAAATTTATTCTCCTTTGTCATTCTTCTTTGACAAAATATATATAGAACATGACCAGACAAAAAGTATTTTATTTAACGTTGACCATTAAACATTGAAAGTAAAGGAAAACCTTGTCTAAATATTCGCTTAAAAGGATGGAAATCTATTGATTTCAGTGACAATGCTGATATATCTTGAGACTAAAGTACAGGAAAATGTTCGCGTCGACCTATAAACCGCACAATTCTCGGTAAAGTGTTGGGAGTATCAATTATAGTAATTAGTGGCGGCTTGGGTAGCCTAAATACCTGTGCCGCGGCTGTCTAATGAATGGACGGGTTTGTCATCAAGTAAGTGCACCTATACGAGAATACGTTCCATGTGCACTGACTGACAGAAATGGGTAGGCAATTTTTAACTAAAGCCGCAAACACAGTCAGGTGAAAGGGAGAAAATGAGTTTATTTATGGGAAATGACACAACCTGAAGACAAGAGTACAATTATAATCATTCTATATAGGGAAAATATGCGCTACATTAGGAAAATATGTGACTATTCCACGAAAAACTGCCAATTGTTTAGCATAATGCCGTCGCCTTATGTACATGTTATACTGTACTAACACTCTCTCCACCCAGAGTTGGAGAAGTGTTAGATGATTTAGCAGACTCAAAAAAATCATCACTTGTCATTTGCGTTCCAAGATTGTGGTAAATATTTCGAACCAGTCCGTAGCCTGAATACCAACTTAGGTATATCTGCTCGAATCACACATGGCTAAAGCGTTTTAAACTAAAATGTCCTTGTGCATTGAAGTATTTAAATAGGCAGTACGTAAATCCTTTTGCCTGTTAATCATTTTACGCATCAATCTACCCACATGCATTCCCAACAAAATATTATCATTGCTCGCACGTTCTTTGATGTGCATTTTTAGGATTCTAAATTGAGAGACCGCTGTGTGTTGGCTTTTATAATTTTGTATTTTTATTTTGATGAAACAAAAACTTTTATTGAAAATGTGATAAGGTCAAGGGGAATGTGTAGTGTTTAGATTATGTTTTGTGATTTTTTTTTAATATAATAATAATATGAACGTGTACGTCCAGACCAAATGATAATAAATTCATATCACACTAATATTATAAATGCGAATTTTCTTATACTTCTTCAAACTCAAACAGCTCAATGGATTTGAATGAAGTTTGGCACACGGGTTAGCTATGTTCTGAAATTGCATTCAGGATACTTTTCACCCCAGGAGTATATTTCCTTGGGACTATTTTCTACTTTCTTGCTACTAAATCCGGAGACAGCCGCTAGGTATGAATATAAAGACCATTTGCACGATGTTCATTAAATATTTTAATCATAAGCAACCTCGACACAACGAAGCCATAACGCCTCACTCGTCCAATCGATTAACAACTCAATTGTGAACATCAGTCCAGTGGTTTAAACGCTAGAAGGGTGTTTTATAATGTAAAGTGTAGAATGTGTAGATGGACACAGTTTATTTCAGGAGATTTTAATGATGAAGAACTGACAGCCTGGGTATATTTCAGAGACACTGTGACATTAAACTTAAAAAAAAGGTTTTTGCTATAGTCATTAGAAATGACTTCTAAAACATGTACACACATATTAGATTCATACATAAGACAACCAGACATGAACCCACTATTTGGGCATATAAATAGTTGTCTAGTAGCTCTCTTGGGATTTAAAACTCCACACCGTAACTATACGCACGTAGACCCGTAGAAAATAGAGCCCTTAAAAACAGCTAGTGACACAGCACTATGCTAATCTTTACACCCCTTTGCGCACAACCCTTTGCAAAAACCTGCATTCTTCTACATGTATATTCATGTCCCACGAATTTGCACCGTCACCCTACATCGTTAGCGAAACTAAAGCGTGCTTCAAGCACTCAGACTATTTGCATAGTCTATCATCTAGCCTCCCTTTCTACCGCAACAGTAATGAGCGGGACAGACGAAAATCCAACCTTATCTGAAAGACGCATACTTGTGTAGGCGGGGTTAAACCTAGCTGTGGTTAAAAGGTGTAGCCTGTAGCCCTGTCAGCTCTTTTGACATTCTGAAGTCCTGGTATGGATTAACTAATGATGAAGGACTATTTGAAGTATTGAGACGGAGTAATTATCTAAATTCAGCGAAGTAAACTAGAATATCTCAATGACTCCAAAGGATTTGTTTTGTTAGAATGGCTTACGAAACCCAATTAGTAAGAGATTATGACTCGTTGTTAATTTGTAGGCTTCGGTCTTATAAGTCGGTTGTAATGGGTAGGTATTTGATTTGGAGATCCCTAATTGCCATTAGCGAGTTTCAGTGGAGCAACGTTCTGGTAAATGTTACAAGAGGCCGCTTGATGTGGACAGAGTACGATCGGTTCTTGACCTAACTCTTAGGAAAAGCCTCTCAGAGGAAACAATAGGAGAAGTCGTTTTCTCTTGCAAGAAATACAAAATAGAACAATACTTTAACACTAAAACTCCTAGTTTCAAAAGCTATGCCCTCCAAATTAATTCGTTCTTTCTTTTCAACGGGGGTTAAGACATTTTTCTCATTACAAATGCCGTCGACACTTCTTAAGCAGAAACACAATTCTACCCCAAGTCTCATTATAAATATATCTAACCGCTTTGTCGCCGGATCTTTAGAAATTTTTCAACATTTTTTTCCTGTTCATGTTTGTAAGTGATGGCTGATGAAAAAGAACGCCTTTGTAAACTTTGGTAGATTTCATTAATTTGTGATTTTATTTGTAAATTGTGTTATTTTTTTGTGAACATGGTTAAGTGTTTTAATTGCCAGAAACTCGTCCACTTTCAATAATAAAGAATTTTCTTACGACTCCAAAAGTGGATTAGGGTTATATGTTAGTAGTGTAGAATGTTGATCCACATCACTAATAATTGAGATCACAAGAACAAAAGGACTAGACGAACAGTTTCCGTATTTTTGGTCCTTCGAGCCGGATTCTGTCTGGCGTAAGTGGCTATAAACAGACCATATTTATGACCCCCTCCTATACTCTAGGGTGGGTGTCTGAGCTAGACACCATATTTTCAATCCTGGTTTCAACCCCCCATAATGATGGCAAGTGTAATTTTAGTGGTAATACATATTTTAGACAATTTAGCTTCAAGATATATGTGCTATAGATTAAAATTGTTTTGGATTTGAGACATTTTATATAAATTTTGGTTGTAGGTTAAGTAGGATTTACAGAAGATAATTGCGGAAATGTTTTGTTATCATTGAATTCATCCGTAACGATAAAATAACGACCGATAATAAACAGATTATGATAAACAGGCCTACATAATATATTACTTTTATAATGTGTAGACCAAGCATAAATATGATGAATATCCAACAGCTATCCAGATTCTCATTCCGTCAGAGTATTGTCTCTGGCCGCATTTAATCTACAGATATTAATGGGAACGAAGCCTGAATCTTTTAGTGATATTGGAAATAGCTACACTTTTCTGTATTACTTTATCCCATTTGGTGGAAGCTTTTTTTCTGTGAATGACTTGGTTATTTAAAATTAAATAGAGAAAAAGGGGCCTCCCTTTTTCATCTGTCTATACCATAAGGTAGACCGATGACCTGGTGAGGGTCGCGGGAATCCGATGGCTGCCAGACGGACAGGACCCGTCGTTATGACAACTCTTATGTGAGAAATGATGGTGATGACGAGACAAAAGAGTTTTTACATCAAAAACAATGCACTTAAGAATACTACAAGCATAACTTGATTCCATATTAACCTATCAATACCCGCGAAACGAGACACAATAGTAAGACAATAACAGCGCGGTCCAATGAGACCGGTCGGGAATTCATGAATTAAATTAAGGCTAACGATGTCCGAACATGAATCGAGATTCAAAACTGATTGATTTCTTACCAATCCACGAATATAGTAAAATATCTTCCTATAATCGACGTTAATCAATAAACTAGAAACAACAAACAGTAGACGAAGCGATCAATCTTTGATATTAATAGGAAAGCAATTCGGAGTTATAACTACAAAACTGATACACCTCCATATTTATTTGTTCTGAAATATTTACATACACTCGCTCATAATGTTAATTTCCCGAGAGACAGAGCAGTGTTTGTTATATAATTATCTCATTAAATACTGTTGGCTAAACTAGATAATAGAACAAAAATATTTGACAGTGTGCTGTCGCGAAAATGTTTAAATTAACTGAACATTTGTAAATGCTTCTGTGACGAACAATGCATGTTGTTTTGTGGAAGTGAGTTCGCCTGAAACTTCCAAGTTCCATGGTAGTCTTACAACAGTTACTAATGCTGAGGAGTTACTGTCCACCGATATGTATTAATCCTATATTTTGCTCCAGATTTTTAGCTTTCGTGGCCTCTTTCTCAGGGACGATGTGTATTTGTCGGAATATAAAATAGGCTATTGTTTTTTGAGGTCGGAAATCATGAAATATCTCCTCCTACTCTTACTGGAGTAGAGACGTGTCTGACTTACTGACTAAAATCCATTTGTGTTCCTTCCGTTACCTTTTGTGTACCAAAGCCCCATTAACTCGGAACAATCCCAAAGTGCCTACCTTTATAAATTAACTGACCTTTTCTATTCAAAAACTATTAGGTACTTACTTATTCATCTACACGTTTAATAATGTAAGCTTTATCGCAATTAGCATAAATAAACCTGTGACACCCACTCGGCTTTAATATGCTTCACCTCCAAGATTTGCAATAAACTGATAGTAAAATACAAATACATGAATATCTAAATCCATGTACCTGTTCATTAATATTTATCACTAATAGATCTAACTTCGCAAGTCACAACGTCTTCAAGACATTGATGATGTCACTTGATTAGTCTATCAGTAGTGTACTCTATTAACAAAGTATAATTACCTACGCACGTACCATGCTGATCTATTCTTTCCTTGACAGTACGCAACCGTAATTTATTAGCGTCAATGTCTATTGTAAGACAATGCAAGCTATTTATAAGGTTTTGTCGTAGAGACAAGTCTGTTTGTTGAAATTGAATTTTGGCTCGAAAAGGAAGGATCTTTGGCAACGTCTCTAGTTTCGTTGGAGAAATGTATTGGTTGAGTGCATTGAACTAGGTAAAATACTGTCATGGAACAGTGTGCTGTTTTATTTTCTGTCTCAAACCTGATAGAATGATGTAATGGAACACAACATTGCTAAGACGTCTAAACGATGAAAGGTATGAAAATTTAAAATGTGCAATAAAACTTACAGCAAACTACGGAAAGTTTCAAACCGCATCAACCATTCAAAAACACATCAAAATGCTTTTAGATAATCAAAATGTAATGAACAACATAGCGGTCATGAGAAGCGTTCCGACCGGACGCATAAATATGAATTTAGCAAGTTGACCAACGCATCCTGTTAGGCTCCCCCACGGGGTAATTCGCGTAATGTTACTGCCGAAAATTGTTCTTTTATCCCGTGACTTGGCTTCAGAGACCTCAATAATGGAAAAAACGAATGGAGCGGAATTAAGGGGATATACACAATACACATAATATAGGTCGTTCTATTGTCATCAGTGGTAACGTTAGGATTATTTCTATATTTTATTTTATGGAAGTGGTAAATGAAGATATGAAGGTGTCCATTTATTAAGTGAGCTTGCTTAATTGAACACGTTTCTTGCTACAATTACATGAAATGTATAGTCATAATCTTTCCGTAAAGCTGAGTGGTCTCGAGGAATCTTCTTTTCGTATGTTATTGCTGCTGAATGGCGTTTTATTTGCGTCTTTCCAATGTTTCGCATTTAGATTACAGTATTTCCTATTCCCATCCGACATTCCTAACCCCGGATCGTATTTTGTAGCTTCAAACACTCCTACACCATATTTTTCGGATTTCATTCCCCGTTCACTTCAATTCTGCTCTTCTGTTTACGTTCGTTTAAACATTCATGTTTTATTATCAAAGATACAAACTTCAGTCCTACTCCACTATTCATTTTACTGTCGACGCGTAACTTTTCATCATTCGAATTCGTAATTCTCTAAACTGTAAAAGGACCATTTTAGATTTCAATTAAAATTCTTCGTTATTCTCTCGAACGCAATATACTTGATTTTATGGCTTACTTAACATGAGTAGTCACTTTTCATAACGTTTATCTGACATTTTTATAGCTTCCCCTAAAATTCTCTTGAGCCAAATTGCATTTTGTCAAAAGGTACTGGTAGAAATTCGGAAGCAGCTTCATCATAGTTTGCATCAATCAAGAAATTAATTTAAACTTGTGATTGAAGTTTCAATGCCAACTTCCAAGTAAAGCTAAACGTCGATAATATCACAAGGACGTAATAATATACGTTGTATTGCTCGGCATATCTCTGTTACGACAAAGGCACAGCTGATGTCGTCAATGGTCGGGCAACAATAACCAATGATCCTAGATAAGCTGGCGATGCAGCGATGTTAGATGACTTGTAGAACAAGTTAGATGCTTTGTTCGATAGCTTTGTAGAACTTATTAACTGATACCGGGTCTGTAAAGTTGTTTCAATAACTTTAGATTGAGTGTTAAAGCGAAAGGAAAGCGAGTGGATTCATTTATGAAATGTAGATGGTGTAAAAAAAAACATAAGTACAATGTATAAAAAACGTTACATACTTATTCGCTTGTCTACACACTTATACACCATATGCACTTATGCACAAAGCTTGAGCAATTTGTGGAATTTTTGATGACCTGGCTTGGATTTTTAAGTTACAAACTTAGGCCTAGTTTAAACTAGACCTCCCAAAAATTTATTGCGTGGTTAAAAGTTTTAAATTGTGGAGACAAAATAAAGTTTTTTGAGTTTCATGCTGAGACATATAAAGCTTCTTCAAAATTCAGAATCTTCTTCAATACATACGTCTTTCCCAACATAACCCTCACGTACAAACACAATTAGTAAATTCGCGTCTGATCGTATAAAATCGTCTAAATGAATTTCCAACGGGGGAATGGTGAGCCCCCCTAATCGCGTTCAGGATCGTTCGTTCCAAGTTAATTCAATGAAATTTGCTAGTTACCGGCGTCGGCAATTTCCTGCAAGAAGACTAAATAACTAAAGGGTTGAGAGAAATGTATGCGTATTTTACCACTTAAGGAAATTCATGGCTAAGCCTGTATGGTGAAGTTGGTAACTCTAAATACTTTGTTAAGGGTAGCAAATTTATTGCTTGAATACATAGTCTTTTAAGGGATTTGCATATTTAATGAGACCTGTTTGTCTAGTATACAACAGGTCTCATTCAATATGCAAATTCCTAAAATATTTCACACAAAAACCACAATGTGGTCAATACTTTTAAGCTTCCATGTATCATTAAATATAATATTGATAGGCTTGCATCTAGTTTATCTGACGATAATGTAGTAAAGAATTGTTTCTTTGACTTTCATGATATATTAATCATAAAGCCTGTTTCAAACATGACACCTACGTTTCTAATTAAATTAACCGTATAAGTGGTTTAAAATTCAAACCTAAGCCTACTCTAATATCGGTATAATTACCAAGTATGAGCGGGTATAGTAATTGAACACCGTACCACGTAATCATAAGCGGCCTTTAACGATCTTCTTTACAGTTATGACGCAGACGACCTTAGGTTAGACACGTTTGTATTAAGGTTATATGGTGTTAAAATCACCAATTTTTAAAATTCACACAAAGCTCTCCAGGTAAATGTACGAAATTACTGGAGAATATATACAATTTCTTACTCACCATCGAAAACTGATCCAAGAATTTCTACTACACGTATTGTTGTTGAATACCATTCCGCTAAAACATAAACAAGGCAGCTTCTCCAGGTATCTCCTTACAACAGTATGCCGTAGAATGTTTGCTCATAAAATACTAATCTCCATGCAATTTAAGCTCGGAGACAAAGGCTTACGCCGCATGTGTGTAGTGTTGTCTCAAAAGCGTCCTTTATCTTACTGGCACGCCCTTCTAGTGACAATTCTACCGCCTCTAGCACTCTCGCGCTAAAAGTTTAGATTAGTTCAGTTTTAACTTTTATTTTTGCATTCAGTATTACAATGTTTGTTGAGTCGTTTGGCTTCTTAATAGCCTCGAGTTCTGCTACACAAATACTTACAATTTTTTTCTTTAAAATCCTTATAATGATAATTACACTGACGTAGTACACTCGAACTTAAGCTTCTTAGTAGCCCTGTTTTCCTGACTTGATCTACACGAATAAAAACTGACCAACCCTTGCACTGGCTAGACAAGAACACTCAAATCGGTGCTGTATTTTGAGGAAAAAATCCTCAAAATGCTATCTCGAACATTAAGGCGGGCGCGACGTTAGAATTATCCATACAAACGTAATACCAAAATCATTTGCAATTTAAGCTTATTTACACCATAATATGATGTTATTCGGATTCAGACAATAATTATCTAGGTTCCTACATCGTCTTTTTGTTGAAAAACTTACCCCAAACGAAATTTAAGCGAGTTTAAATTTGCACATTTTCACAGCGAAAATGTCATGTTTTTATTTTGTTTTTTCTATATTATAAACAACAATATTTCAAAATATCTTTTCGTAGGAACACAGATATTATTATCAAGTTATAAATACTCGAAACAATAATGGAAATACATACATTAATTTTTCATTCATCATTTTTGGTATTACGGAACCTCTCCCAAATTTCCAATAGTTTGTATTGCTATCACAGCAAGCAACTGTCAGTGTGCGGATGATGACTTTACTCCAGTCGGTGTGTCCAAGAATTGTTTAAACTATCTGGATTGCTTCCATCAACCTCAAAAACGTGTTTTATTTCGTCTCAACACCAGATAGCGCGCGGAATCCGCAGGCCTCTTAATCTGCATTGTTATCACCTGATTTGACCATTACATGTTTACTGTATGGACTTTGACCTATGAGTTGGTTTCATTGTTTCTTCTCATGGTAGTCGGCTAGATTACATCAGCCTCATCTAGTTTAACGTGTTATTTATAACCAATTTGCAAAACAAATATCATTAATCTTGTTCTTCTACAAAACTCGTTATCTTTTTATAGTTATTTGGTAATATAGAAATAATAGGTTTCGTGTTTCCTTGACTAATAAAAATTGGGTTTTAGGGCTGTTTAATTATTCAATTTTGCATATTTTGGAATTTCATGTTACTCGTTAAATTCAATAAGATCTACTTGTGTCTATTAAATTGCAATGTACCTTTTCAATTTAATCGACCTTATCTTTCCAAGAACCATTACTCATTCATCTACACGTTAAATAATGCAATCATTATCGCAATTAAACTGCAAACCATACGTTCAAATTCTTTATGCTTAAACCTACAACTATTAGCTAAAACATACAATCCTACTCGTTCACTAAACTTGCCCAATACGGTCATAGCTTTAGCACAAGCATTTGCTCTATTGACATTTCTTCTCACACCTGGTACAACGGTTCCTTGAGTAGGGATGGGTTATGAGACGACGGTTTTCCGACATCAGTCACGACGTCAGGAATTTGAACGGAATTTCAATATATCCGGGTTTTTCAGAGATAAATTGTCACGACATTCTGTCTGACGTTACATATTTTAGTATAATATTGATGGCTATGTAAGTTGTTCAATAGAAAATTTAATGGGAAAAAATGGGTACCTAAGTAATGATTTTGCATGAAAGGTTTGCTTACCAAAAACGTAAGATATTTCTTCAACACACATATTTTTATTTGGGTCTGGTGACCCAAACAGCTACGGGGTAACATGGGACAAGTCCCATTTATATAAATTGTTTACCGTAACATATGGGGTTTGTTTTATTACTTTTGTGAGTGGCTGCTGGATTCTATTAAGCATGTTTGGAGGTTTTTGCCCTTGTATGGTATCCGTTTCTCTGAAACGTTTTGTTATCGTAAAAAATAGGGTTCATTGGTCTTGAAGTGTGTTTACTTGAGGATGGTATATAAATCGGAATAGAGTGTCCTCGTTTACTGATACTGTACTATTTTTATACTTTCTCCAATTTACTGTTCTCCAAAACAAACAAACAGGATCGGTATTATTTATTACCCTTGCCTGATCAAAGTGAAATCAATATTGATTTACCTACGACTATTGTTCATTAGTTAATCTAAATTCGAAAGGTTATCTAGATTGACATCTAATTCAACTTGTCTTGTGAATTATTCTGAATTCTAGTGGATTTCAATACACTTAGATTAACTCTCTCTGATTTAATCTCTTTAGATTTTGAAAACCAATCTTTGTGTATCGATTTTCTTCCATGAAATTTAGTTCTGTAAACATCGAAAATAGTGAGCTGTTGATAAAAACCATGCTACTGAATCAAACAAAAAACAATACAGAGGTAAACGATTCATGAGTAACACAGGCATTCCAAATTTCACGAAAAGTTCGCTGCAAATGTAAAACTAATAAATTACCATAACCATTAAAATGACAGCCCAATTACCAAGCTATAAATAAAGCAATTAAAATAAGGGAAATCCATAGCGACCGTCAAATTAGTCACACTAGACCAGAAGATGACGAGCGTGAAATTATAAATAGTGCAGTGTGTCGGGAGATTACCCAATGACCTTGCTTATAATTTCGGTGCAAAAACACCGACGTATTTACTAACACCCACACTCGTAGAGGAAAGGATTATATTTAGATTTTATTAGTTTGCCCTAAGAACGAATGTCCTGAGAACCGACTCAATGGTCGATTTGGATTGGCTTAATTCGATTCTGAGACCGTTCTCCAAGATGACTAAGACGTTTGCGCAATTTGCGCTAAAGAATCATTGTTAAGGCAATTATGGTCTGCAACTACACAATAAGGAGTTAGGAAGACACAGAGAATAAACCTAACAAATGATGATACATTTCAGCTCAAAGATCATGTATCCAGCGGACAAAAAAATAAAATTAAAAGGAAAACATATTTAGATAACGTAACGACAAAAATACGCAAGTTCTCTTAGTTGAATTAAGTCCAAAGAAAAGAAAACTTACCCGAAAAGTGTAATCATAAAGATGTCAATCACCCATTACTACCAAATCGATGGTCTCCGCCCACTCCTAATAATGCAAAGGAAGTGAGTGAAGCGGTCACGTCATCAAGGAAACGACCGTAGATTGGCCTCGTCGTAGAGGACACCAGTCAAGCGTATACGCTGAAAAAGTGCCACCACAAAGTGCAAATTTTATGTGAGCTCTTAGGAAACTTTCGGTTTCTTGAATTTTTTTTCTTAATGTATATGGTTGGTAATGGATTTCTAAGTATTTCGGACTGCTGATTTTTTTGCCTCTATTCCTAACTGTCAGTTGTATCTCTGCATGTAATGATCTATGTGTAAGCTCAGACTTTGTTAACAATGACTATGTCAAAATATAAGTAATAACAGTAGCTACAATAACAATATTAACTGCCTGAAAAGTCAAGGCACATTATTATGAAAAGAACGAAATAGGAAGTAGGAAATTGAGCAAAAAAGTCAAGGAAATGTAAAACAGTTCCGGTGTTTGAAGTAGGTACTGTCACCAAAATTTCAGCTCCATCGGAGAAAATTGGTTCCGAATAGCGGTCGACACCGAGTGATTTGGGTCCTCGTTCATGATTCCTATCACCTATTTGAAGGGCAGACTTAATTTGTGTTCTGTTCGGACAAAGGTACCACAAGCTATTTAAATGGTTGGGAATATTACGCGAATGCTCAAGACAAGAATTCACTGAAAGGACAAAGGTCTTGAATAATTCCCGAATCAATTTGCGTGTGTTTGCGTTTTAGAAGTTTCGAAGCTATTCCTATTTATTTTCTATTTGTGAATTCAATTATAGACACCCATGTCTATAAATAAATATAGTCTTCACTGATTAAGTTCTTTAACAGTTTCGCTAAATGTAATTATCACCAACGCTTTAGGTATATAAACAACAGTTCATCCGTATATGTCAATTAAACACTAGAACATCTATGTTCTAAAGACAAAACCACTGACGGAACGAATGCACGATAGTTTGTCTGCCACCGCAAAACAGACGCTGCACCAAATAAACTTGGAAATACAAAATGGAGTAATTGGTTTTGCAGCTCGCTCGTATTTTTACACGAGCGACGATTGTTGGCGCTAAAGACCAGTGAAAAAGTGGTTCTGTTTCAATTAGTTATATCGTTTGCCAAGTAAACGAGGTGAATACAAACGTAGATGGATTGCTGCTATTCAAAATAAAACAGTTAAATGTAGGGCATAACTCCGAATCGTGTCGTTCTAAGCGATATAACGTTTATGAAATGAAGACCTAGCATGGCTCGAATTGAATGTTGATATTATATTAAAATATCTTCCCTTCGCAGCATGCGAAGAAGTATCGTACGAATATACATGTATGATCTAAATTTCGTAACTTGAATGTTGGATTTGAGCAGTGCGACCGTTTATACGTATCGTGATGTGCATTATAGTGAATTCGTCTCAAATATTCGTATCGATTTGTTCAAGCGAAAATGTTGGGCGAACTAAATAAATTCGTATGAAATTTTAGGTCGTTGTCATGAAAAGGTGATTTTGAATTCGTGATCAAATATTTCGAGTATAAGATGGGGCTAGTGAACCGTGTAATGTATTTTAAAGTACTTGATATTAAATTATTTCAAAAGATATATGAGAATTTGATCTACGAAACAATTTATAAGGGAGCTTACTTATTGGCATTTCGTAAGACCCCAAATGATTTACAAAACATTAGGAACATAATCTAGGCTTCCCTCAAGAGAAATTGGTCTAATTTGTCATTATTTTGAACGAGCTCTGACTCATATTTGAATTTCAAATTGCGGACTTCTCTTTGACTTAATAGTACTTGAGGAACATAGCTTTGATTGCGAATAAAATTAGTCGTTTTGTACGAATGTGGTCTTATCTTTAAGTGGGTTAATAGCCAACCTACTCGTTTACGTTTAGTTTAAAAAAAGACAGCTTTACATGGTGGTGGACTAGTACGTCGAAACTTCTTTAGAAAGGGAAACCACCCGACCTGACCGATGAACGCTTTTAGCAATATAATTTATGATACAAAATTTATCAAACAAGTTTATTTTTTAGTATAAACCTTGCTACCGAGAACGCGGCTAGTACCAAAAGTATCTGATGACAATACGCTATGATCGGACGTGCGGCCGTTAACGCTCTGTTTGGCATCCATGTCGGACCGAACGTGGATATCGAAGTTATACGAATGTTCAATAGATTAGTGCGGCAAAAACTATAGCACGTTTTGAGCATTCATGATGTCCAGTTTAAAATGTTACTGAATTTATTAAGACTATACCTACTGGCTGTGTTAGCACAGCCAGTAGGTATAGTCTATATAGTCTATAGATATAAGAAGAAATGTAGTGCACTAGACCCAAGTAATATTGGTTTAAGGCAGAAAGATGATGATGACTTGGTTATAATAGTAAAGAGTGCAGCTGCTGTGGTAGGCAAACAAATAAAATCCTGATATAGGCCGGTTGTGAATAAAATGCAGAAACCTATAAAACCTAGTACTTGGCCTACAAAGGCAAGGCTAAACAGTTACAATATCACATGCAAAATGAATCTTAAAAATTTTCACTGTCGTGAAACTGTAGGGATGCTTAAAACAATGTCGTGATTCTTTGAGCTTTAGGATATTAAACCACTGAAACGATTATTTGACACTTTCTTTTTAAGGCATACTTAAATAAAATACCGTGAAAGAAGAGAAGAAAAGATTTTCAGCAACAAAAGTATCTATCCCAGACAATTGGGAATCTGAGCAAACTTTACAAAGTGATTCATAAAAAAATTAACGGCTTTCATAACACTAGCATCTTTTCAGTTAAAATCCTTAGTTGGATGAAAACGATTTCATTATCAGGTTTTTGCCATTACAGTAAACTTAATACAGTAACTGGAATTGTGTTTTTACAAGCCTTTTTTTGTGTATAGTCTGACCTAGTAATGAGAAAAACAAGTATATCAGCTACTTAATCATCTGTGTTGTGCGTTGCGAAGGAGACTGGTTTTGCGTGGTCGACGATGGTCATGTATTGTTGCTATTTCTGGCTCAAAGCGGTTATGTTCTCAGAATCTGATTACATGTTTATTTAAACGGCACGGTTGCAATCTTGCTATGTATTCATTTAGTTTTGTGTTGACAGTGTGCATAGTAGTCTTTTCAATATTTAGCATAATTCATTACTTAACTCTGTCATTGGTTTTCTTATCATCGCTTAAATCTACCACAGTGTTGGTTTATCTTATTGTTAAACCCAACTTAATTGATAGCAACAATGAACTTTATTCTTAACATTCTACACACAACGCATGTACAAACGTACGTAACATATAAAAGGTTGAATTCAAATGGACAAGCGAGCTTTGTGGCGTGTACGGATGCATTCATTCGAAACGACACGATGTCACTGCGCAAAAACGTGTGTATTTTATTGGCAGGCAGCGGCATTACCGTTGGGAGAACTAATGGAATTGCATTTATTTTGAGGGTTTATTCACGTTGATTTTTGGGATTCAAATCGGATTTGAATTAACGGTTACTGTTTCAGATTTAACTCGTTAACTACTACTAAAAAGTTCTTTGTTTCTATCATGTTCAATGTTTATCTATACTAATATTATAAAGAGGTAAAATTTGTAAGTTTGTATGTAGGGGGTAATCTCTGGAACTACAGGTCCGATTTGAAAAATTCTTTCAGTGTTAGTTAGCCCATTTATCGAGGAATGCTATAGGCTATATACCATCACGCCACGACCCACGGGAGCGGAGCAGTAACGAAAAATGCGGATGAAACCGCAGGGGACAGCTAGTTCTTTATAAGGTATAAAATTACACATGATTCATGAATATGTCTGGACATTCATTTGTAAAAATGCACATTTATCTGATTCATATTACAGTCCCGTCCGTCAGCTTTATCAGTTCGTCTTCTGAATTGCTTGGACGCAGTAATGTTACATTCCAAGAAATGACACCAAGACTCCCGTATTAAGTAACATGTCATTATCCCGTATGATGTCACGGTCATGGTCCACGTGGATCAACACAATCAACCACTTACAACCATGGGAGGAAGTGAATTCGCATATCTTTAGTGCCAAACTACAGGACGTTGAGTCTTTGCGTCACTTTGCCTTCCGTCTTCGTAATCCTCAAAATGCCATCTTTTCTCAAGTAGGACCAAGAGATAAAGATATAATGATAGGTGTGTGTTGGAGTTTAGTGGAGACACTTTGAGGAGGACACTTCATCCTTGACTAAGGTCAGGTATTACGCAAGGCTTATGACAAGATGTAGAATGATCATGGACGAAACGAGAGGAGTATGTCAGGATCCGTAGCACGTGGCATTCTATTGGTGGTGCCTACCGGGAGGTGATAATTTATATTTTATATGACGTTTTAGATCTTTAGCCATTTACAGTCAGCGGTCAACCGTGTTACCATCACATGATCGCTCGCATTATTCAATTAGACTCGCAAATGGTCCAAAATCGCAACCGACGGATTGTCATTGTAGTGGATAAACGGCTCAGTGGCTATTATTGTGATCGCGGATGTTTTTATTCATGTTCTTGACGTGTGTGAGAAGATTATTAACATTGTTTTTGGAAGAATAAAGACAAATGTTTCATTGATGAAAAGAAATAAATATATTTTTCTGAAGATATGACAGAGGATTTGTAGAAAACATCTAAGGAGCGACAAATCATCCGAAACATCTCATTCATATTACCGACGCAAATATGCAGACAAAATTGTCGTAACAAAGACGACCGTTTCTTCTATAGGTACTAATATTTCGTTAGCTATACTTCTTACATTACAAACGAGATATCTTTGAAAACGTGCTGATAAGTTCGAATGACAAACACAGCTATAGTTACAATAGGTTCACATATTCAATTACGAATCGTAATCCGTAACATATTCGATAACAATGAATGAACGTCTCGTGGCGTAGTACAAGTAGTACGTAGTACAAGTACTACATCGATACCGCGCCCATTGGCGTTCTGCCAGCGCACATTTGACGGTTTATGCTTCCCTGGTACTTTATATTTTATTGCTGTACCAGTTTCTACAATAAGGACTTGATGTTTGAATGTTAGTACCTAAAATGTCTTCGTTTGTGTTGAGAAAACCTTGATTTTCTTAGGGTTTGAATTATTCTTGTGATCCTTTCTCACTCTCTCCTTCGTCTCAGTTCCCGTAGTAGGTCAGGTTTCTTCGTTTTCTATTCTCCAATTCTTTTATTTTGATCTTTAACTAATATTACAGTATCTAGCCTGAGATTCGAAACACCTGATTCTTTATTTATAACCTTTTGTTTAATTTTATGTTTCACTTCACGTGGAGTAAATCTTATGTATGTATATGTTTAACCCAATACGTGCCTTATCTACAAATAAACTTATTATTTTCCTCCTCTATTTATGAGGTAAATATGTACCTCTTATTGATTCTGTTAGTATTTGGTGTACAAATACGAAGAACTTTTTCGAATTTCATACGTTTAGTATCAATATTTTGTACCCTCATCACTCTTACCAAGTTCAGTGACTCTTTTATTATATTTCGTCCTTTATGAACATCTTCGTCAATATATCTAAGCACACAGCTTAAGTTTTCATTAAACTCTTCAAGGCTCAGTTCATTGACGACGTCCATTGTCCGGCAATAATCCCTCGGATTTAACCACTTCAATAACATCATGAACTCAACAATTTAACTACAATACATCCACGCAGGAAAATAAACTTTATGTTTCAACATACAAGGTTTATTATTGTGTATGAAGTTATATCATAAATGCAAGGTGATAGGAAGTCAGCGTGTAATATTATGGCTCAAGTAATATACGTAATGTAATTATGTTTGCAATACTGGCTGTATGCCAATTGCTGTGTGATTATGTTGCCTTGGTAGTTGCTGCCACGTGGTTCCGTTTTATATGGCTAGTGGTTGTTTATGTGAAACGTTAATTGACGGTTAATTATTACTTGTCAATAGAATTTTATGTTTGATACTTATGATTTCATTAGGTCACGTTTTTTCTCCTTTATTTGTTTGCGATACCGGCTGTATGCCAACCTGTATGCGATAATGTTGCCCTAGTAACCAGACAAAAGGCAGCAACTGCTTTTTATATGAAAAACATAATTGATGGTTGATTGTTCTTTGAGTTTAATGTTAGAAGTTGTAGATTTTATTAGGTCAAAGTTCAAGTCAAGGTCAAGTTTTTTCAGTTAATTTTACTCGATAGGAGTCGAAGTATCAATATGATTTTGAGATTAAATCATCATTCAATTCATACTATTATTATGCCAACAGAGTTACTCGGCAACATAATAAACATTTCAATCAATCTATTGCGTAGGCTTTTTAATTGATCTCACAACTGATATGTCGCCCACAGCCAATTTGGAATTCTCCAAGACCTCGAAAAGGAAGAAGCTATGTGCAAAGGAATTTTCTTCCGTTCTAGTATCATACTTAGAATACAAGTATCATTATTGCACTTGGGTTCTAATGCTCAGTACATTATTTTGTTCTGATTCATGGATTCTTTTCCACAAAGAGATTAACCAGTCATGATGCATCCGTTATTATAGCCAGTAGTTAGAATCAACAGTTGTTTTTCCGAAACAAAGGTTTTTGAGTTGTTTCTTTGAGTAACTGTTCGTTTTGTGAATGTTGAGTTGTTTTAGTCAAAACCGTTAAGACTTATCATGGTTATATTTAAGATAGCTGTATCAATTTAATTACTAGTTTCTGCCTAAGGCTTCACCGGCGGTGATGTGATACTTCCCCCATTATGAATTATATCCACGATATAACCTTTCCTGGTACCAAATCCGTTAAACTGTAATAAATATACAATCTTTTACCTTTATAGTATATGTAAGTGCGATATTAGCAAATATAATTATGTATTTCAAAATCGTGAAGGGTTCTTTAAACACCTTACCAATAAGTTCTCTCTCTTATTTTTCTGAGTGTGTTTCGCCTTAGCAACCACTCCAAATAATTACAAGGAAATCCTGTTTCTACGCAGCATTTGGTTCACATTTGTTTCAAGTCAGGTCCATGACAAACCAATGTGGCGGAAAACAGTCGACCTTCGCAAAAACAAAAAGTTGTCTAAATATGGCCAAGCATTCACCGTGACACTGCTTTGATCACTCCGTTCGATTGGAAACGTGGATGAAGAGGGTTTTCTACACAAAACGATATTTGTTTTTCCCCCCTCAAAGCTGAAAACAAAATTGGACTGTGTTTTAAGTTGGACTTCAATCAAATGTGTGTTAAAAGACGGCTGTTAGTTTTCACACAGAAAATAATCCTGTAGTTAATCACAAAAAAGCTTTTATTTTTAATCGCTATTAGAAACAAAAGGTCACACAAAAACCTCCTCTAAAAATGGACCTTTTAGATGTATTTACAATTTACCGAGCGAGGAAAATCGCTGCTATTTCAAGGAGAATCGAAACGTGATTTCGCATTGACGAAATGTGAATGTAATCTGCCTACCGAACGATTGTTGCAAGGTCTTCGATTTGCTAGTTTTATAACAGAAAGCGTAGGTAATTAAAATTAAGTCGAGCACCCATACTAGACTCATTTCTTCTTAATATTTTATTTATAAAATATGAACTTTATAGGAAATCGCAAATAGAATGCTTCAAATTCTTTCAATATTAAATATCATCTGCCTAGCCTTTTCCCAACTATATTGGGGTCGGCTTCCAGTCAAGCCGGATTTAGCTGAATACCAGTATTTTACGAGGAGCGGCTGCCTACCAGACCTCCACAACCCATTAACTGGGGTAACACGGTACTTCATGGCAAGACTGGAGTCAGATTTACTGGCTTCTGACTATCCGTAACGACTGCCAAAGATCTCCAAATGACAGCCGGGACCAACGGCTTAACGTGCTTTCCGAGGCACGGAGGAAACTCGCTATGTTAAGATGGTCACCCATCCACAGACCAACCTAGGCAAGCGTTGCTTAACCTTGTAGATCGACCTGTGCGGCTGTTATTATCTAGCCACGAGCTCCTCAATATTAAATAAAAAACCTTAAAATCTGATGAAATAGTTGCATAATAAGGATGCAAATAATGAAATGTGACGTCACTATCATCAGGTTACGTGTGTATAAAAGAAATAACATACCAATATGCAGCAATTAGCATTTAGATGCTGTTTTCAGAAAAAGATTTATTTTTACTGTTATTTGTTGTTTAGTAAATAATTCCAATCGCAAAAATACAATATTTTTGTAGTTTTAGAATAAAAACAATAAGTTTGGTTCCAAAATTCACCGGTTGGTTGGCTTATCCGAAACTGTCGTAGTATATTCAGCTTAGTTGGCTCCCGCTCCAGCCAAGAAATCGACTCGTTATTTTCTCATCCATGAAAATACTGTGGACATAGGTGAAATATAGCCAAAGATGCAGTGCACTCAATTTCACGCTTTCTGAACCCTAAAGAAGCGTTGACTAGGTGTAAAAGGATTTTGTTAGGGTCGATAAACTTTCTATAGGGATCTATAGGACCAAAATTGTTGAGCCTCAGCTTGGACTAAAAGAACGGATAGTTTAAACAACGTTTAAGCCCAATAACCACACCACAGGCGGGCGAAGGCTTTATTGCATATCGTATACAACCAAGCTATACGTTCAGCCTGTTTTAATCTCGAAGCGCTCTAGAAAAAGTCGGAACTTTAAACTTAAATCTAGGACAGACCAGCGAGAAATTTATGCGCTCTTAACTACCATTTTGGCAGCGCTCCGGTCTCGTGCATATGAGACTGTGTGATGTATTTTATCTACCAAGTGCCTGGTAGTAAAATAGGTTTGTTTCAATCTCGTTAGGAGGGTTACCGTGGTCACGTAATCGCTCCAGTGTTTTAGAAAAGTAAACTAAGCGAAATAGGTGGAAGAATTTGGATCAGCGTTCTCTCAATTTCCTTTTTAGAGAAAAGGTTTCTCAAAAAAATTTAAGATTCAACATTCTTGTTTATTTATGCAAAAATGAAGGCTGTATAATAACGGAATTTTATAATTTCTGATATTATTATCCTTCAATAATTTAAAGCTCAACAATTTCGGTATGGCGATGCTTAAAATTGTTTGACGCCTTCTTAAATTCCTCTCAGGTGTCTTATTCAAAATTAATCTTAAGGCACCTCTAAGATATCTCAAGGAAGAATATCAGTTACCTACGACCTTAATTAAATGCCGCCTACGTATCTTGAGGCTTGACGTTGAAATATTAACTATACGGGTATGTTTAACTAATGTTAATACAATGGCTTCTAAGCATTTTCCGCAAATATTATCTCTGAATGACAAGACCTTCTGTTGTGAGGAAATCATTGTCTTTTTTAATGGTGATAATATTTTGTAAATGTTTGGTTGTATTCAGTCTTATCAACCTTATAGCATCTACTTCTCCGAATAATCGGCTCATTAATTTGCTTGTACTGTCCAAGTACTGGTCAAAGGCATCCTTCCATTTTCTTCTTTTGTTTCCAGCTCTGGGCCAGTTCTTTTATTTATTTATTTAAGCTTCATGTACAAAGGTGGTACATAGAGGGACTTAATGCAACAAGGCATTCTCTACCAATCAACCTTTGGGTTTAAAAAAAACAACATGTGGTAGGTTTGCATAATAAATAAATAACAACCTGAATAAATAAGTTGCATATAATCAATCAAACAACAAAAATCAATCAACAACAAGTTCAAGTTCAATTCATAACGAAGACTTTTCGTACTACCATGTTCTTTGTGGTCTGCCGTGGTAACTATATATATTTGTATTTAGATTTTCTTCTTTAATTCTCACAGCATTCCCTTTTTAGCCACATTTTCACGCACTAAAATTGCTTTCATTTCCAAGTAAGACATGACCTGTCCCATATAAATATACAATTTTCTTTCTCGTATATCCTATGTCCTCTTACATTATTCTGTCTTAAAAAATAAGCGCTGAATAAACTAGAATATATTCCACATCGGTCACCGACAAATCTTCCAACACGCGCGTGAATACTGAATGAGTGTAGGATCCTTGTTCAACTACCGACGACATTGCTGTGTACGTATTAGATCTTAGAGCTACAGACAGAGCAATGGATGTTGTAAAGGAAGATGGAGGTTTTGTCTCACAGGGCGTTGAACTTTGCTGTCTAATAGAATATGGATAGGGCTTATATTATTTTAAGGCTTCACGTATGAAGCGACGGTACGATATTTTTTGTAGATGTTCTTTGAATGAACAATTTACGTTTAACATTTTTTAAGATAAATGAGCATCGCATTGTGGCGGCAAAGGAACTTTGCACCTTTCTAGTGATAGGTTTAATATATATTTTTGTTATTGTACAGGGTTCTTGAACTGCGATGTTAATTGAATAAGATGTGTACAGGGTATCCTCCTGGTCGCAAAATTGTCCTAACGAGAGACTAAGTTAGTTTCGACGAGTAATTTATGTGGCATACAGAGCCCCAATTTGGCTCAAAGGTTTCATTATTCCTTAATAAGAGGCAAATGGAATTACAAGGCGCAAACTCGCTAACTCTGTTGCTGTAAATGTAGAAAATTTTGTTGTTTTAGTTGAATTGTGTTTCGTAGTCTCGTACTGTAAGGATACGTGCCGAATAATAATTTGGTTCTTGTTCTTAATAGACTGAAGCAGGTCGGAGTTTAGCAGATTTGTTCGTTGTGAAGTTAGCTGTTAGCACGTCTTCACTAATTCTATGTGCCTGATCTTCTGTTTCTTTCACTGTAGTCTTCATAAGTTTGCGAAGAAGCTCAATGGTCTGAGAACTAGTCCTACCATAGCGTCTCTTACTCAGTAAGGTTCGGTATTCAGCTGGATTTTAAACTGGAAGTCGTTTTAAACACTAACAAGGCTACTCAAATTATCATTTGTTTTAATAAGACCTTCGTCAGTTTTAGCCGTTAGTTTAATCAAAGGGTTACTAACTGAGCGCTACAGAGTATCATTGCAAACAAAACGCCACCTCCATATAAATTCCTGCATCCTCTGACAGACTCAACGTCTTTCAACAATAATCAGATGCAAATACCTTAAACGTGTGTACCTACTGCAGGTGCGCGTGCGATCCTCGTGCATGACAAGCTTATATCGAATGATATAGCTTCATCACTTTCTTAACACTATAAGGTAGAATGAGACAGACATATGCTTTAGGTGTACTGATTTATCGGCTGCAATGTGTACAACGACTTTTATAGTAACCTGTCCTCTATTTTTTCTTGTAATTATATGTGACGAGATTTGTTATGTAGAAGACTTGTAAACGTAAAATTGTTCAATGGTCGTCTTGCTCATGTCCTAATTATTTTGGAGTGTGAAATCATCACAAAACTTCTACCGTTCAGGGTGAAGCGAAAGGAGTATCAGACTTTACTAACTGTGTTTCTTCACTGGCCCTTTGCATCCCACGTAAGCTTTGACTCTTTAATTGAGTAAAAACAACCCAGTAATTGGGTTACTCGGTACCCTTTTACAAGATGGCTGTCTCAATTTCTGGCTTCTAAATAGTCGCAATGTATTTTAAAGGTCTACAAGTATTAACGTTTGAATCCCCAACCGGTCCTATGAGACCGCGCTATTATTGTTTTACTATTGTGTCTCGTTTCACGGGTATCTGAGTAATTAATAGCCGAAACCAACGGCGTGATTTTATATTACAAATCATTCAAATAATCTTTCACTACTTCGCTTTTGCTTTTTTAGTCCTTCCTACTCTTCTTACCAAAGTAAAATTATCTGTTGGTATGAATAAGAAAGGTAGGTAGATGATGATGAATAAGAAAATCAAAAGGTAATTTGCCTTTTATCCTACATTACATTCCATTGTAACCTAATTTAGTGTAAATTCCAGTAAAACAAACCATAACTAGCCCGTAGGCGATTAATAACTGCTCGTGTATAAACGAGCAAAAAATTTTAATTTACACTTCACGAGAGTTCGCTAACTCTAGCGAAGCTTTAAATAAATGCCTTAGGTTTTGTAAGCCAAGAAAACGGCCATTTTATTTTACTTCTGAATAAAGTATCCTCCTAAGTTTTTGAAGCATAAACTATTTATCAGCATAATTTACTTAAGCAAAGAGAAATTATCCCTTTTGTTAATGTTACTTTTTTGCACAGATTTACGATTTGTTCTGGATAATGTTTGTTTAGTTTCTACTTAGGTAAAGACAATGGTTAAAATTTCTATTTCATTGTTTCCTGAAATAAGCTTCATTTTCGGTCATTTGGGTAAGGACGAAAATTCTAATGATCTGTTTTTCAGTCAGCCATATAAAAGCAGAAAAAAATTACGATACTTTCCTTGTTTTCTTTTTACTCGTTGAGCTATAGAGCCAGCCCAAGGCATGTAGACAACAATTGCGGAGCTATTATCTCAACAAAAACGCAAATAAAACCTCCGTAATTATCCTAGCTGTTGTCGTTGGTATTGTGATGAATGCCATGATATATCCTCATAGTCACAACTACCATTTCCCATCCTTTTCCATTATTCTTTTCACTTCCCTCCCTCTATTTATTTTTAGCCGCGTCTACACGTGAACTCTGTCCGTGATATCTTTTTTAATCTCCTCGCATTTATTTTGAATTACGGAGGGGTGAGGTATGAGGGCTGTTTTTGAAGTACTTTCGCTGCCCGTTGTTTGTGTTCTGTTATCTAAATTGTGAGGCATTTTACTCAGATTAGACATCGGACGCAAAGTTGGTCCTTCTGTACGACTTCGGTCTTTTACCAAAATGTTTGCTTTTAAACGCTTAACCTCGTTAATTGCTTGGTTTAAAATTTTATTTTCAACCCCTTTTTTGTGGAAAAACGCTTTTGCAAGCTGTTTCTCGGAATTCTGTCCTGTATTTTATTTTACGTTCACTGTTTTTACAGGGGAAATTTGATGCTTATCTTTTGATTCGAATTATTCACAGGGAAATTCTGCCTTTTGTTGCTAAACCGTATCTGTAAACATAACGTGCACTGTATTTCAGTTCAGGATATTAACTGTATTGATGTTTGATCACAATGCTACCATCGCTATTGTGTTCAATTTTAGTATCCTCACGCTTGAACGGAGACGTATTTCAACAAATACCTTTCTTGAAAGACATTTGAGAGCCCTTAGGGCCGGAAAGTGCCATCACAACAGACCACAGTCCGACATTATCAGTTTTCCAGTCAGTATCTGTCTTCAGGGACCTTGGGTCGCACAATAGAGTGAAATGTAACGCCCATGTTGTTTGTGCCTCGTTTGCTTTGAGAAATTCTCTTGAATGGGCATCTTGTGTGTTTAGGGAGTTTAGGTCTAGTTGGAACTTATGAGACGATATGATTTTATGCTTGACGTAGTTTTGGGAACGTTAAATAAATAGGTTTATGTAGTTACGTTACTTGGATCTTTTGTATGGCTTACTTTATGAGGGTGATTGTTTTATAGATATTGTGTATTGCTTCAGTACCATATTTTAGGTTTACCAAATCCTAAAATGATCAAGAAATCCGATCTTATTACACATGACGTGTCAAATTCAGATATAAAAAAGTCGGCCGTATGATTTTAATTGCGGAGTAACACGAAGTCTTTTCAAAACTTCGTTTGAAGAAACCCAGTACTATCGCATAAATAAAGACATCACAAGAAATAGTAAATCCTTTGATTTGTTTACTTTATGTAACTCTTTTAGCTGTGTAGTTTCCTGGGGAAAGTTTACATTAATGCAGCTAGTACTGCCGGAGTGTGATCGAAACCAGATGTTTCTAAAGAAATTATAGGATCAGAATATATGGTGGGTTTTGAAATTGAATGGAAATAATATGTAGGTTTTTTTATCGTTTATTGCTAATAACTTGCTTACGTGGCAGTGGGTAGAACATTACTCCCAGAACAAATAGGGCAGTCGCTAGGCCCGAAAGGTTCTGAAATGACAACAGCATACCGAAAGACTAAACTTTGTTTTCTCAATCACCTGTAGAAAAATAATCGGTTCACGCCAATCACATTTAAATGGACCATTTTGCACGGATTATATCACACTTTCATAATAACTACCGCATAACACTTACACAATTAGATTTTATGAAACAACACCAATATTTATTGCGAGACATAACATATGAAATGAAAATTGAGATTTATAGTCAAGTGTGAAGGCAGCATAACAATGGTGGATCGTGGCGTTTGATAGATGTACAAAAGGCGGCCATTGTGTGAATGCCTGTGATGGAGTCGGCAGTCGGATGCTGTGCGGGATTCTGACAGCGTCTGTCGATGTTTGTACGTGAAATGACAAGGGAGAAGAGCGGCTCGTGTGAGGAATATAAGCTTGGATCGATTTACGGAGAACGAAGCTAGATTTTATAGCTGTATCTATGTGTTTCCGGAATGAGTGTTTCTATTGATAGGCTTGCGTTTGACTACTATAGCGATGATGTGGTAGACGATAGATTTAGGTCTCGTGATTATTCAATCTTAAATTAAAAACCGTCGTTTTCATAACTTTGAAGATACTGACCTTAAGGTTAATGAAAACACCTTGTTTAAAATTGTTTCAACGGTTTAAAACGTGACAAACATTCTGAAAAGACAGAGTTATAAATGGACTTTTGCCATGCACCTATATCTATAGGTGATATTGATAGAGATATTGGTCCTTCCATGAGAAAGTTTAGTACACACTTGAGCTTTTGCTATTGGATTACAGCTTTAAGTAGATAAGCTCTTAATAACTTCTCGCTTACCAGTCCGCTTGATCATGTAAACCCATTTCCCGTTCTCTCTGATAAGCTGCTGATAAAACTGTTCATTAATATTGAACATTATAAAAATGTTGGTCCTATCGAGGTAACTGTTAAAAGTCCATAACGGGGGTTTCCAATGAGTTTTTATGTGGGTTCAGTGATTAAATTTCTGATATTTGTTAAGAATTTCGACATAGCTGCCGCAGTTAGTGTAAGGGATGATATGGTCAGGTACGCTAACGATGATTGCAGATTAAGAGCTAAGTTAATTTAGTATATCAGCATTTGTATCTCTTATACTCATTACTTGGTTTCGAGCTGCGAGTATGCTTAACGACCAAGGCGTTCAAGCTACCTCTGAAAACTTGGAGTAACTATTTATTGACCCAGATTTCCTATCAAGTAGAAAAAAGCTCTACAACACACAATCTGTTTTTACGAGTATCCCAAAAACAAGCGAACCAAAACAAAAATATACGTACGGAAAAACATGTTTTCGGAACCATTTCTGTCCAAACAACCGGGTGTAAGAAAAAATAGCGTGTGTTTGTTTACACACACTGCAAGCGTGATAATTTCTGTTAATGAGTTCGCTGCATTAGTTGGATAAATAAACTGTAGGAGATGGGAAAGTGGATACGCAAAGGGAGTGTTGAAAATGTTGCACAAGTTGAATCATTTTTCTTGATCTTTCGATGCTTTGGCTTTTGTAGGAATTAAACAAACACCATTTTCCTTACTGTAGATGAGGTTGTTGCCTTCAATCTTAGTATCTATTGCTTTGCCTCTGAGATAATATTACTATTTCCTTATTAATTCTTAAAGAAAGTTATTATGTAACACAAACAGAACAGGTATAGCAAGCAAACGTAAAATAATAATAATCAGCAGCCAGTTTAACACGGTAGCAAAATCGTTAAAGTTGGGAATGACAGTGACGAATGGTCGCTGTCAGAAAAACCGGTGTATTCGCTTTGGCTATCAGTTGAATCCTGTAGTGCAGTTCGCATTAACAAGGCTTTGTTGCTAAATCTATTTAACACATCAACGTTTTTCGTGTTGATTGCATCTAGACAATAGCTCTGCTTACAACCGTGTCCTCAATTTAATCTATCAACACTGGTGTTGACTAGGTAGTTAACACCAGTGAACCAAAGTGAGTTCAGGTGAACCATAATGTTATATATACAATATATAACTAACCACTTTGGTATTGTTAGAATTAGAACTTTCCTGAATTACTTTATCTTGGCAGGGACTCTCAAGAGAAATTATTTTCTGCCTTCTTTTGTCAAGCTACACGATCATCATTATCTTGCCCTTTAATAACCCTATTTATTTCGTGTCGTCGCAATATGCCTTTCTTTTAGTCCTAATCTCAGTAGTCAACTCTTTCAAGATACTTTATTTTGTTATTACTACCATCAAAAGTAAAACTTTCATCATTATCAACCTCTGAAGAAGCTCTTACATTTTCTCATCTCTTTTCTTTACAACTGTTACAAAACATCTGGAGCAATGCTCCACTGCAATGTACACCTTTCTCACATCCAACAGTACCTTAAGTACGTTCACAGTAGTAAGTAGTAACGTTATTACAAAATGTAATCGTAATAGTTCTACCACGTGCATTGCGTTTGCGAGCACTGCCTGATGATTAAAATTACTCACTTACCGTGTTGCAATTGTAAACATGGTTGAAATGAGGTCTTAGATGTACGGGAGTTTCTTAAATTCTTCATTGATGGCTTTGGTATGTTTATGGTGTGGCAAGGCAAGGGAAACATCATCGTCACTTGGGCTTTTCGTAATTTTCTTGGGATCGGCTTTGTGTATAGGAAAATTTGGATCAATAGAACTTACTGTAGTTTTATCTGTAAGTCCTGATTTAGTATGTTTGGGAATTTCGTTGTGTAAATTTTAATTTTATTGTGCAAATCGGGTTTTGCCCTTCCCGTTGTGCGGTTATCGTTTTGATAATACATTAATATCGAATGATTCACATTAATGAAATTTTGTTCGTCATCCGTCAATGCGGTTTCATTATGAGCATCCTCGCTTTGGATGCTGGTTTAACAAATGTCATTAGGGATAGTTTTCCTTTTGGCTTGACGTCATCGTTTATCTATTACATTAGTATCGTAATCATATTTCCTGTCATCCTTTGCCCTTCATAAATATTTAGTCTGTCCGCCACGTGTACTTTCAGCTAATTAATCATTTCAATTATTTCTACTAAGAAATCTAAGAGTACATTTCTAAGCACCTTGACTAGGAAGAAATTCCACTTGATCTGTAAATAATGTACTTCATAGTTGCATACACTTGGGTAGGGTCTGAGTATCAATCAACAAAGGTGCGTCATGGACTTTCACTCGCTCTCACAATATTGACTGGTGTTAACTTGAACTAGTGACTCATATACCCCACGTTATTGTACAGAAGAACAGTTCTATACAACTATTGAAAACAAACACACATATATAGACGCGTAGGTTTAGTGATTTCAAACAAATGCCGGTCGGTTTTGCTCTACCCAGAACGGGAGGAGCTCTTTGATGATTACTCAAACCAAACGAAAAGATAAATGTGTGCGTACGTAAACCTTCTGTACAGATCTTTTATAGCTAGCTATTGTAACTTGGTACTTTAGCAGTTTTATGGTGCAGCAATAAAGACACAAATTACCTGCCACTGGTTGCACTAATAGTTTAATTTTGTTATTGTATGCTGCAATACTGGTAAAGTTGTTTTATCTCACGAACTTTAGTTGGTTTTGAATGTGTGTGTAGGTTCTCTTGTACATTGTTTTATGTATGCGTATTTGAGATTACAGCCGGCTTAACATGCTTTTCGAACGCACGGAGGAATTTCAATATGTTAAGATGGTCACCCATCCACAGATCTACTTTAGCAAGCCTTGCTTAAGCTTGGAGTTGTAGATTAATCTGATCGACAGTTATTAATTAGCTCGTCCTAAAAATTCGTAGCTTATTGAAGCTTTCATTGTTGGCTTCCGTGAATGCAAAATTAAAGTGGGCGAATTAATTATGGAAATTATAATTGAAATGAGTAATTGGATATTGTGTTATTTTTAACTCGGCTTATTTATAATTGTTTTCATGAATGCGTTACTGTAGCATTACCTATATTTGTTTTTTTCGGACACTTGACTTAATTTAAAAAAAGTCCTTCATTTGTGGTTATTTTAGGCGAAGAACCTTTAAAATGATTGTTTGGCAGTTTTTGTTATCACCATTGTACAATTGTACATTATACAAAACCGCGCTCTGTTACTTATTATTTCCTCGACAATGTAAATCATAATAACACTATCCGACCTCGGAATCGAATCGAGATATCTATCATTCGCAGCTGTGCTTGCAACCAATGGAGCATGTCGTAAACTTGTTATAATAAGATTTACCCTCACTATTCTCGGGATTATTCGAAATATTTAACTTGGCCCTGAAACGCAAAGGACTTCTGAAAGAACATTGGTGGGATTTAGTCAGTTAAAGCCTGAAGCTCCCTCTCCTTTAACCCAGACCTATATAAAGTCTTTGCCACTAGCAGAGGGTAGGTTAGAATAAAAGAAATATAAGGATTGGAAATCAATATAGCTTGACGAGTGACAGGACAGAATGGAAGAAAAAGACGTATTGCGCCGACCCCAAGTAAAACGGGACAAGGACTGGAAGATGATGATGAAGGATTGGAAATCAAACTGTATAGCAAAGGAAGTGCTTAAGTTTTCCGGCGAAAGCCAACTATTTGAACTAAGTACGATAAATCAAAAACGTGATGATAAATTTTAGTGACTTCCATTTAGTGAAGGGATACTGTAAATCCCTTCGGGGAAATAATCATTAGGTATTAAGATAAGACCTTCACAATCACAACGCATTGTGTTTACTTCTACAGTCTGCACCTAACAAATAATACTGTTAGCACTGAGGTCATACCAGATTGCCCAACAGCTATGACTATTGACTATAATTTCGTAAGTTTCTGATTGAGATCAGATTCAGGGCTAGGTCTGGTAAAAATATTCCTTGGATTATGTTGCACAATGTTGCTTTGAGAGCCTTGTTTTTTGTATCGATGGTTGCAATGGGTGGAATAACGGCTTTTGAAAAAAATTAAACAAGGCCATTTTTCCCTTCTTTAGGTATGCTGCACATAAGAATTAAATAAAAATTTGTGTAAAGACAAAAAGGCATCTAACTCAATGTATGCTGCGGATTGTTCGAAAAAGTTACCATGACCCTTGAGCTTAAATGACAAAAGACTGACTGGACTGAAGTCTGAAGGAACATCGGTATGTTTAAGCCACTAAAGGTTTGACACTCAAACTCGTTCCTTTCAGAGCAAGAGTAGTAATTTGATGATTTCCCACGTAAAAAACATATGCATTAGTTATATCGCTAGTATTCTACAAGGACCTGCTGAAAGGTTCCGGAACACTGATGGATGTTGTATAGACTAACTAAAATAAAAAGCATTTTCTTGTGAGTTTCTTTCCGATGTTTCTTTCCGAAACTACCTTGTTGTCCCGGTTTTGCTCCCGTGGGTTCCCACAGGGACCGAACATTCATCACCGAGTAAAGATGCTCAACGTAGTGTAGTTTTCCGGCAGTGAAAGCTTCTGCATAGCTGAAAAAAAAAAAATCTCAGAAATAAAACATTTACAGGCACTTTTGAACTGTCAAAATGTCGGTCAGTCATAAAAGTGAACCTAAATTGCGCGTTACAAAGCGTAGATTTCGATGGAGGTGAACGTTTAGGAACTCGGTGGACTCTATGAACTCGTCTAACGACCGAACCCAATAGCCTATCTATCTCCAGTTTTGGCATACTAGAGATAGTAAAACAAATGATACAATACAAAAATTCTACATGTTTTCTGTTGTTTCATTTGTTAATCTATCTCCGTTATGTGATAGATAGGTTATTGGGTTCGGCTGTAAATCATTTTATGACGTTTGTTAGTTACAATACTTAACATATCAGTAAAGACTTTAATAGTTATGTTTTATTTCTCTTCGTAACCTTGCACTTTTAATATGAAACAATGAAGCTGCGGCTTATTGCCCATAAGACAAGTCAAGGTGTTCCATAAAACTGGTGCTTCGAAACCTAGTTAAATAGATGTATACTCTTTATTGTACACCATAAAAAATTACTGTAAGAGCAAACCTAATAGGGTGTAACAATGGGCGGTCTGATTGCTTAAAGCGATTTTTTATAAACATCATTTGCATGAGTTTGGACAGAAAAGGAGAAAAGACGCGGAACGAAACTATAAGACTATATAGGTATAATATAAACTATTGTGTATATCGTATAGTATATGAAAGCAGAGACATCGAAGGATTGAAAAAATTTGACTGCTGCGGTCTTCCTATCCGATTATAATTTAGATGTCTTCAAGGCTAGAGTGAATAGGCTCTCAAAAAACTAGTGCACCTCACTATCAACGCTTGCATCACTACTTACCATCTGATGGGATCGCAGTCAAGCACAAGCTTACATCAATTAATAAAAAGAAACATACTATACTTATACTTTATGTCATTCAGTCAGAAAGCTAGTCATCCTTGCCCATACATTGAAAAGATGCTAAAGTTTATGCTTGTCTTACTGACACAAAGGTACTCCATTGCAGCACTGCTGATCGTAAATTTTGTTGAAATGACGTAACCTATCTAGCTTTAAGTTTTCGATGACCTAAGATATATTTTATGTGTGTCGTATAGGAACTTGAAACGATATTCAGGACAACTGACTTTCAGGATAACAGAAGCAAACAAGACAAAAGAATGCAATGACATAATAAGAATATGTTGTCAATATCGGGCAGAATAAACATGTTTTCTTTCTACATCTTTTCACTCATTTAATTACCTGCCTTCAAAACACTACCATAAAATTAAACCAAAGTAATTGTAACGCTACTTTGCTATTAAGAAATACGTTTCAAAGCGTTCTCTTATCTCACAAAGGAAATTCCATAGCTTAAGTACCTATAACGAGGTATTCGCCTCAGCTGCCAAAGGACCAGAGCACCCAAAACCTTTGGCCCCTCCAACAACCAATTACCTTGTTTAAAATTTATAAATGGCTGTTTCGCGAAATGAAAATGGTTGTGATGGCTGGAAATCCTCTTTGAGATACTTAGTTGTTTTAGCTGCGTAGCGAACCCTGAAATGGTTTTTGGGGGTTAGTGTAGGTAAATTAGTTTGTAAATTAAAACTTGACTGTTGTTGAGATTACTTTTCGCAATGAAGTTCGATTTTTAAAAACCGGCGACATTTCAAAACATAACTGTCAAACTATCATAGATAACGACCCTTTTTAGCAACGATCGTTCCAATTTTAAACAAAAGCCAATGTCAATTCTACCCACGTCTTCGTTTCCGGTCTCATATATACGTGTTGCAGACATTCAGGCCAGTCCAACTTGGAGCGGAATGAGCGAAATAGTTCTGAATTCAATAAAACTGGCAGCACTGGCCAGTTTGCAGTGTTAGAGTATGGCAACACGCTGGAAGTTTGTTGGCCTAAATATTTTGAGTGTATTAGGCTGGAACTTTTGTTTTGAATATTACCAGTGTTACAACAGAATACGAATAACTTTATAAATAGTTTTCCCTTTGTCGGTAACTCGTGAAATGTTCAGAATCGTGTCCGAAGTTTTTTGCTAAAACTTTGATCTACTTTTCTATTCGGCTAACACTCCTGAATTATTCAGATTCATGCACAGAAATACAATACAGTAGGAACACAAGAGGGCGTTGTATCCCGCTGTATTTCGTCAAGCACACACATTATCCAATTCACGTTACATTATCCGCCAATTACAGCAATTGTAGCTGACTTCATCGAAACATTGACCTTTTCGCGGATTATAATGGACCTCGGCGACTGAACGCATCATTCGTTATCACTATCGTACGGCCTTTGCCGCGCGCCCCGTGCGTACTTCACTGCTCAGTTGGTCGGCGACTCGCGCGCGGTAAACACGTATCTGCGTCGTCCCGCCCAATTAATAAATCTTAGCACGTTTCACGCGAAAATTCTTCACAACCGGTCCGACCTGTTAAAGTTATTTTCCTTTTTCGATCACGTGCGACATACATAACGAACACTCTTTCAAATGTAAGCAACGAACTCTTCGAAGTCAACAATTCCGTGTAAAGTGCGTGTTATACGATGCTTTGTCGGAAAGCGTGAACTGTATAGTACAAAAGGATTGCAGTGTCATAGGATAAGTTTGTAAAACATGGTGTTGTAAGTGGAAGTGCGAGGAAGAGCCGCCGGGAACGGTAGTGTCGGAATGTACGAGGTATCGTGCGTCGCGGGGAACAAAGTTGATGCTGCGTACGCAGTCAAGAGCCTGTCGAACGTGATACCACCAGGCATGGGGCACACGGTGTCCGTGCAGCGCCACCATGCGCACTCCCAGTCGTACAAACACAAGCAGCCGGAGCTGCCGCCGCCTGTCAGCAAGCCTGACGCTCTCAAATCTCATGTGATGAGACTCCTCAAACGCTCGAAAAGTCACACGCCAGCTACCAGGGCCGCAGAGAACCAGAACGATCCACGAAACTTTGATCGTCGAACGGTGTTTGCGAGGCCTGTTGTAGATGAGCAGCGGCGTAGGAGGAATTCAGCGGAGCGTCGTCGCAGTGGTGACAAAAGAGTGATGGTGACTATCGTGGATGGTCTCCCGGTTGTAGTAACCGGACAGAACCAGGTGCCACAGCCGCCTCAGCATCCGCCGCCGGTGACCCCTCACCATCGGCATTCACACAAGGTGAGTCTTAGTCGAAACTATACAACCGTAGATCGAAATCTAAGGTTGTTTTTTTAATCGATTTCCCGGTGTTTTCTTAATTAATTCGACGAAAACGATACGATCTTTGAGATCTGTGCAGTGATATGCGCAGTTGCGTTTATAATATCATTAATTTATTCGATCCAATACCTTACTGCACACAGGAAACTGTGACTTATTTGAAACGACTAACTAAACGTATATTTAAATATTAGTATCTCAAACTGTTTTAGAACTAATTCATTCCTAAATAATTATGCGTTAATGGCAAAATAGAGTAAAACAATTGAACTACAAGACATTCGCATATTTGTTCAACACACGAGGTTTGCGTCACTAGTGCGTTATCTTAATTACTCCGACGCTTATGGGAGAGAAGAGATCGAGATCTATGTAGTCACAGAATCATACAACGAACTATATCTCGAAACAGTATAAAACAAAAACTCTGTCTGTTGCCTCTAATAAAAAGAACGATAAACGAGAAAGGTTTGTGTACTTACCTAGGGATAAAATTTTTCGCCAGTGCAGTCGGGGTGAATCGCTAGATGCAATCTGTCTGTGTGTTTTCATTATAACTAAAACCTAGGGATCTTTAAGCCAAGAGTAAATAGGTTACTTTTAAGCAAGCGTGCTCTGTCGACCACATCATTGCTTACCATCAGGTGGGAATGAGATGGAGGTCAAACACGAGCCTATCAATATAAAAAAAATAAACTAACAAGTAACGTCAGTTCTTGGAATAGTAATGTAACATCCTTGTTAATATTGTGGTTACAAGGAAAAAAGGTAAACAAAACCACTAAACATGGTGATTCAATATTTATTAATAATATTATTGTTTGAATATGGAAAATAACAAAAGGGTCTTGATTATTATACACGTGATATTTTTTCTTTTGTTTTTGCTAGACCCGAGTCTACGATTAACTCATACTTAACTATTAATTATTTATTTATTCATACAATTTCTTTAAAAATATCGGTCTAAGAAAGAAATGGTAGCACAAATATTTGCCAAACATCTCCTGCAATATATACTAAAAAAACAGTTTTCACACTCGAAAAATTTACTCGCTGTATTTTTAGGGAACATTTATATTCTTATCTCAGATTCAATCTGGCAAAAATATCTCTAATCTCACTAGGTTTTGATAAGTTTATAACGTAAACTGTAGTCGAGAAACCTGTGAATTGAAATTTATGGTTTCGTAAGTAAGTTACTAGACTATCAGCCTTCTGAGGGCAAGGGCAAACAAAATTATATTTAGTTTAGTGTGCGTTTAAGTTTATATTAAAATTATTTAGTTTTAATTAATGAATCCCCTACCGGTCCTATGAGACCGCGCTGTTATTGTTTTACTATTGTGTCTCATTTTGCGGTTTTGTGATAGGTTAATAATTATTATTTCTGTTTACAACAAAACGTACAGTAAAGTTAGTGCTCTGAAATCACACTAAGGGTCGCGCGCGACAGACCAAAACAAAGATGATAGAATGACTTGGATGTCTTCCTTAGGAATTGGCAAGAAGTGGATAAGAGCCGGGAGCAATGGAATGAATGGAGGAAGGCCTTGCCCATCAGTGGGGCTGTATAGGTTAGATAATTGTAATATAATGCGCACAAAAGTGCAGTGGAAGACTTAATGCCTTAGACTTTTTCTATCAGGAAACCCTTGAAGGATGTAGAGCAAAATAGTTGTAGGTATCAAAAAAATATTGAAAAGCAATCAACTTAAATGTAAGGGTAAAAAATATTGACGGCCTTATTGTAAGACTGGTAGTAGGTAGACTATCGTGAAACCATTTAGCTACGCGTCGTTAGAATTTAGCAAAAAACAGCCTTCTTAATAGCCACGCTTTTTCAATAGTGTCCGTTTTCCAATTCGGTATAGTTATTAATTGATATCGACTGTTACATTTATAGAGAAAACCGTTATATAAAGATAGTTTTTAGAATAAGAGGAGTGTGTTTTGAGGTCGCGTTTCCTGCTAGAGATCAATAAGAAAAAGGTATTTTTTACTATTTCATTGCAATATTTGGCCTCCAATTTGAGCAAAAAATGTTCTCTTTAATTTGACTTGTAGACCTTAAAAATACTTATGGTAGATAAAATAATAATGTCTTTAGGCTGAAATGATGAGGCCTGTAAATTTCATAATTTTAGCCGAAAGACGTCCACTGTTATACATAGACCTCCCCCAAGTGTCGCTACAATGAACGATCCAGTCGCAACCATCGAATAACCGCGATCTTCACCAGCTCAGGTCTATTTGTGAAAGACCTTCCGACAACGACGTTGTGTTTATGCTAGGGAAGACCTGTGTCTTAATACCTTGGATGTCTTTCGGCGGTAATGATGATGATGATGGTAAATGTCCAAGATAAACTTAGAAAGTACAAAAGAGAATAAGGTATGAATTTCAAAAATATATTATTCAACATTCATGCCAACTGAAGTATTACGTTATTACGAATTGTCTACATTTTAAAGTGAATAGTTTCACTTATTTTATCGAGTGTACCGCTAATCGTGTACGTCGGTCGTTAGCACACTTCTAAACGCCGATCGGGAGTTTTTTACTTCGGCACACATACCTAGATACCGGCCGCATGCTAGATGCATTACGAAATGTGACTTATGCGCTTTAAAAAGTGATAGTTTGTGACTAATCCGTTGAATGGCAGGTTTCTGACTGATATATTGTTATTTGGGGCCTTAAAAGTAGCTAAGTAGCAATTATTTGGGGCTATATATAAGACTAGCTAGGTAACCAAAGACGCTCAGGCCGTCATCTTTATTAGCTCCCCGTCCGTTCGAGAGTCAAATCGAGGGAGAACCAAAGCCAAGTCGATGGTAAGTGGTAAGCCAAGTTGGCCACATCATCGCTTACCATCAGGTGAGATAGTGGTCAAACGCGAGTCTATGTATAATAAAAAAAAGTGGTGTTCTACGGGCGTCTTGAAAAGATGTCAGAGAAATCACAAGGGCCGATGCCACCTACAAAGACAGTCGGTACTAACTACTTTCCGAGATACGAATAGGATCTCGTTAAATAACATAATAAAGTTTGAAGATAAGGCCCTTCTTTTTTGACGTGGGAAAACATTAAATAATTTCTCCTGTTCCGGGTGGAGCGAGAGGAAAAGTCAGACTTGTGCCATGTTCTATTACTTATTCTAAGCTTGAACTGATTAAATCAACCTATATTCCTTTCGATCAATCCCGCAGTAATAAATACTATTGCTCTCAAAGCAAAATTCGTAAGGTTATATGAAAGAAAAAGTGTTAAAAATCACCATATCTGACTTGTATATGTAAATGATGCTGTTTAATAAGCGGTTATTAATTATAATTATCTTCGTACCGTACTGCGGATGAGCGAAAGTAATTAAGCACTGATATTTGAACCGGTTCATTTCCGATGTAGTTTAATATGCTAAGTAGACGCTGGGAAAGAAATCGCTTTTCACTCGGAGCATCAAACTTAAGGGCTTTTTATTCAAATCCGCTTGCAAATTGAAAGGAACCGACGAAGAAAACGTTACCTTTAGATATCACTAATAATATAAACGCGAAAGTTTGTAAATGTCTGTGTTTGTGTATCTTTAAAGAGTCACAAACATACACACGTCAAGCACAACAAACTTTGGCTGTTATAATATAAATGTGATGTTACTCAACTGTACTTCACAGCCCTTAAAACTCCATAACTTTTGCTGTTGCTTCCAAGAACTAACTTTTATACAACACTAGCTGCTGTCAGAGGCTTCGCTCGCGTCAAAGTAGAAAATTATCCCTATGGAACATACTTCATCGTCAACCGCATCGTCGCGTTCCATCAGGAGAGATCCGTCAAGCGCGAACCTATCGACAGTAAAAAATACTCCCGGGATAAAAAGTATCCTATCTGTTATTCCTTATGCCAAATTTAATCCAAATCAGTTCAGCCGTTTGAGAACAACAAATACAAACATACACACCCGCAAACTTTCGCCTTTTAAAAATGTAACCTCAAAGAACTTTAAAACTTGGCTCTCTCTCCTTGACAGGCCGTCATTATTAATCATGAACCCGGTTACACAATCAGTCGGTCCGTAAACATATATCGCGGGTTCCTTGAACGCGACCAAACGGTTATATTTACTCCTGGATCTAGTCGACCCGTATGCCAAGTTTCATCCAAGTCAGTTCAGCCATTCAAGCATAAAGAAGTAACAAACATACAAACCCACAAACTTTCGCCATTTAAAAATGTTACTAACATTTACCTCAAAGAACTTTTAACTTGGCTCTCTCCTTGACAAGCCGTCATTATTAATCATGAACTCGGTTACATAATCAGTCGGTTACTAAACATATATCGCGGGTTCCTTGAACGCGACCAAACGGCTATATTTACACGCACGTGTGCTCCGCCCATTATTTTTAGCTGTATACCGAGTTCGGATGTTTCGGAGATATTATGTATTTGGAGTTTGATATGCGATTTGTTTTGGGAAAAAAATTCTACCTGCTGGAGTCTGTTTTCCCTGACTCATCATCAACTCATCAAAATTACTTCTCCTACTCTAGGCGGAAGGCGACTTTTACTGAGTAAAACCCACTCTTGTTCCTTCCTTGCCCCAATTCAGGGACAGCTGAATTTGTTTTCGCGATTTCAGGGTTCGTGATACTAAAAGTTATTAATGATGATGAGTATTGCCCGTGTTTTCATTTATTGTCGTATTGTCATATCCGCATTGTATAATTGTAAACTAGTCCTTTCTTACATAATAAAAAAAACTTGCGTGGGTGATCGGAAATGTTCTTGAAGACTTGAATTTAAGTTAAAAACAAATTAGACCAAACGATCAGTTACCAAGTCAATGAAGTCAGCGCGAACGTTGATTGCATTTTAATTTAGTGTGCTACCACAGCTTTGGAAGCAAAGGTGAACTCGCTAATCACATTCATTCATCTTCTGGGCTTGCTCGAGCCATCGTAGATCTTGTTTACGCTTTCAATCATGTCAGGTCGAGGCAGGCGAAGAGAAATAATAGTTACACATTTTATTATGAAAGAACAAAATGAGTAACTATAATTTCTATAGGTATACTCTTATAAGTAACAAGCTTTAGCCCACAGCTTCGCCCACGTACATAAAATATATGCCTATGCCACTCAGGAATACAGCAGCTTTCTATTGGTGTAAAAATTTTAGCAATCGGACCAATCGGTGAGTTTATGAAAGAACAAAATGAGTAATTATTATTTATTCGATATAAAAAACATTGTCTTGGACGTTGTATTTTTTAGGCAATGAATCTAAATCCTGAGATAATCGGATATTCCAAATGATTAAAGCGCAATTGCAATATACTGTGGCACACATTCGTCTCCACAAAAACCAAACTGTTTCGCTGTACAATGAAGTATTATTCTGTTCTATAAGAAAAAAATTAGACAGCTCACAAAATTGACCGAAGAACATACCGCAAAAAAGCAAGATAAGAAAATTGGAAAACAGTTTTCACTTGGCAAACATTAACGCTTTCGAAACTGTACTTAGTCAACATGGTTTCTTATATGGACACCATGTTTAAAGGGGTTCCAATATAGGTAAATGGGTTTTAGCAAAAAAGGTTTTTGTTGAGTGCAGAACTGATTTAAAATGCGAGCGTTTTAGGGTCAAACCGCGGTATAGGAAATAACCTTTCAGCGGGTTAAAAGGGCTTCGAAATTGGGTAAATTTTTGGTTAGGGTGGTGGTCAGATAATGGAGTAATCGTGTGCTATTTTATTTATTTTGTTGAGGGATGATACCGCTTCTCATTTTATTACTGAAGTAAAACGGAGTAGCTTAGATGCGGTTTGAGGTATTGGCCAGAAAAGGTAATGTACCCTGAAAAATTAAGGACTGAAAGTAGGTCAGAAAAGTATATACCTACTTAAACTTTTATCTAACTTGCAAAGTTTTTAATGTTTTTATGTACGAATGTTTGTTTAGTCAAAGTTTGTTTCATGAATCCCCGACCGGTCTCTGGCGATCGCGCTGTTATTGTCTTACTATTGTGTCTCGTTTCGCGCGTATGTGATAGGTTACACTTATTTACCTATTGAGATGCAATTTAGTAAACGTGATCAGAATAAATTATAATGCATACTTATCTGGGTGACGTCATTCTAAATTCAATATGGCGTACTAGTTATTTTTTTATGGACCTTCATGATAAGGTAAGGAAAAAAATGACAGCAATAAAAGCATATTTACGGATCCATTTTTTTATGTTTGTAAGTATTTAAAAATTTTACTAATGACACCAAAAAACATGCGTTAGTAGATAATTTAAAATACTTAGGTAGTTGACACGGTAACTTAGTATCGTTGCGTCATGACTCGACTAATTGTGGGAAGTAGTTGATTACAAGTACGTACATAGTATTCATAAGATAACTACTTGTCACGAATAATCTTTTGTCATAGCATAATAACAGGCAGAAATTAATGCTATAGGCATTATGGCAATGTGTGTACCTATAGGTAGCCGTAGTATAAGAGTTTAGAACTTGGTCATGTCCAAAATTATGATCAAATAATTTCTTTCACTTCAGGGAGTCAGTTTACTGGCCACCTGTGTCCATTAAATGCCCTATGCGTTCTAAGGCCACGGTAAAACTCTTTCAAACATTCTGACAGTATGAATTTTACAGTTACACTGAAGGGAAAATTATTGCAAATTAATATGATGAATTTTCATACACGCGTTAGCCGCATCTTGGATATTTTTAATGAATTTACGACAATTAAACGCGTCCTGACTTGCTTGAGGCGTCCACGATGTATCCTCGGAAACTCAACCACCATCTTTTTGATTAGTATAGGTCCTATAATAATCAAAAAAGGGTATGGAATTTTGGTTTACATCATCATCTGCCTAGCCTTTTTCCGAACTATATTGTGGTCGGATTTAGCTAAATACCAGTATTTTACGAGGAGCGGCTGCCTACCAGACCTCCACAACCCATTAACTGGGGTAACACGTTACTTCATGGCAGGACTGAATGAATCAGTTTACATCTAAAATAATAATTAATCTGTTTTCACGTACTCATCTGTCACCCTTAAAACCTCTTGACACTGAAACATCCAAGTGTCACAGTTTTGCATGTATGTTCGCTAAACTTGAGTGTAATTAGTTTGTATACGCCACTGTTGTCTGGTTCCCACAGCCGATTTCAAATTACACAGTTATTTAGCATAATTTGTAAGCAAACTGCTAAATTATACGTCCCACATTTATATGACGGAAAAGGATAATGGTGTTTTGTAATGCAGCTCTGTTAAATGTTTCTGAGACGCTCTAGAATTTTTTGACTGTATTTTTAACTAAAATTATGAAATCTTTAGACTTCAATTAATACGATATACATTTAAAATACTTATCAAACTTCATAGTCGCCTATCCTATATGTGAATGTACTAAACATAACAAAACAAACTTGCAACATACTTATCGCTATGTTGGCATGTGCCTGCAGTCCTGCGCGTATCTGGGCAAACTTGAACTGCTTGCAACTTTAGTGGAAATCAGTAATATAGTGAATATCTGTCTGGAACTATCTAGCTACATCATAACACTGGAACACCATAACAGTACTGCCAATTCGCGTAGCCAAGAAACTGCATGCAGTTCTATGGTGTTTAGTTGTACCTCTCTTGGACACTGTCGGTTACGAAGCCAAACAGGTTTTTTGGTGATATAACTTGTCTCCGCCGAGGAGCTTGTGGCTAGATAATAACAGCCGCACAGGTCGATCTTCAATGTTAAACAACGCTTGCCAAGGTTGCTCTATGGATGGGTGACCATCTTAACATAACGAGTTTCCTCCGTGCCCCGGAAAGCACGTTAAGCCGTAGGTCCCAATTGTCATTTGTAGATCTTTGCCAGTCGTTCGCCAAAAAAATTCGCCGCTAGTGTGAAGTCACACTGAGGCACGGTCCTACAGTCAGTATTTTTCCTTGCGGGATCAAAAGAAACAACACAGTCATCTCGCTCCACCCGGAAGCGGCAACCGTTGTTTGATGATTTAAAAAAAAAGGTATTTTATTTTAACCCGTTCAAGAGATCCATTAATAGAAACATCGTTAAACTAATAACGCTTTTAAAGTTGTTAATCGCTTTGCTCTGTTTTTCTCTTCCTCCATATTTCTTTCAGCCACATAATTTCTTGCGCCATCGGGAAGTGTTTCGTATGCACACCGCCGAGATTTTGTTTCTATACAGAAACTGTAAAACAAATAACTCTGGCTTCTAATAGTAAATAGTAAGTACAAAAATAGACGGCATTCGTAAACGTAGCATTTTCAAGTTTATCACGCGTTTTGATAACGCGTATCTCTGACACTGACTGCTTTGCGATCAGTTGTTTTTTTAGAGTTCCGTACTCAAAGGGTAAAACGGGACTTTATTACTAAGGGCCTGTTTTACCACCTATGATTAAGTTGCCAATATCTTAGGGCCATGTGCACCGACATAAGTTTAAGATAACCATCTGATTAACGTCAATAACCGACCATAAGGAACAGGAAATATTGCTAAAACAGCCGTTTTAATATTAAAACAGTCGATTTGGTGTCGGTGAACATCGCCCTTACTTGGCAGATAATTTCATACAAATTCTGTTCCATTTTTGAATTTGTTCCGGAAGTAGTGGCTACTCGGACATTGTGAAACAGGCCACAAGACTCCGCTCTTCGGCCGTTAGTCTATCCGTTTGACACCAGACTGTATATCATGAACCGTGACAGGTAGACAGTTGAAATTTTCACAGATGATGTCAGATGCAGTGCCGTAACTAGCCTATTATGCGCCCGGTGCGAGCTTTCAAAACTGCGCCCCTAAAAATGCTCTAACTAGGCTCTGAAAATAAAATGGACAAATGTGAATACAAATAAATCTACCGAAGGGGAATCATCAGAATGACTTCTTTCGCTCTTGGGTGGAGCGGGAGGGTGTGTCAGACTCTTACTGACTAAACCCCTACCCCGTTCCTTCGTTGCCTTCGATCTGGGGGGGGACTCGGTGTCGTACGGCGGGTATCCACCCTTACGTTGTCCAAACCTCTACGGTCCGGACTAAGCGTTTCGCCTCGTCCTTCATACCGCGTACATCGAGGGACTGGAACAATCTGCCTGCTGCGGTTTTTCCGTCCGATTATGATTTGGGTGTCTTCAAGGCTAGAGTGAATAGGCTTTTAATAAACTAGTGCGCCTCACCATCGACGATTGCATCACTGCTTACCATCAGGTGGGATCGCAGTCAAGCACTAGTTTATAACGACTAAAAAAAAAAAAAAACCTTTCGGAATACCCATGTTCCCCAGAGGCTTCGGCCCTGCCGGGGCCCGGGGAGCTCCCCTACAGTTTGTTGACATCTCCTTGAGGCGCGCGAGGAACAGAACGCGCCGTTGACGACTGAGACTGCCGGAACGCGCGAACCCGCGCCTGCGGTGGTCGGAAATTGGGATCGGGATCTCGGCGGGGGCGGCGTGAGGACCGTTCCCTCACGCACTCGCGGTCAGCAGCCTCCTTCACTAACATTATTGCTTCGCAGAAGGAGGCGACCGCCCGCCACCCCTCCTCGCTCCGGACCATTTCCTGAACCAGGGCCCGGCGCGAGAGGTCACCGCCGCCGATAGCCTCCACAAAGACACAGCGGTGTTCCGCCCAAGCGGCCACACCTCTTCCGTGTGCTCCACCGTGTCCTCCGGGCGGTCCACACAGTAGCGACACCCAGGCGTCCTTTCCTGCTTGATCCGATGCAGGAACCTCTCGAACTTACCGTGTCCAGTGAGGACCTGCGTCATACGGAACGTGACCTCTTTCCAAACACTCCTCATAGTGGGGACTTACCGCCTCAATGACGGCGTGCCCAGCACTGGGTTGCGACAGTCGCAGTTGCCATGCCACCCTGAGATCCCGCCCAAACTCTGTCCGCCATACTGCGATTTGTCGTGGCAGCGGAGTTTCGCCCCGGCGTTGCATCTCCACGCGCAAATCGTGCATCGTGCAAGGACTGTTGCCTCCAGATCCCACGGTGGCAGGCCAGCAAGGAGGCTCGCCGCTTCGCGGGAGATCGTGCGGTATCCCCGCACCATCCGGATGGCCAAACTGAACGCTTGCCAGAGGGTCATCCTCTGGCAAGCGTTCAGTTTGGCCGCCGGTCGCTTACCTAGCGATGGCGCCCAAACCGGCGCCCCGTAAAGGACCATGGACCGAATGATCCCCGCGTAGAGCCTCCGGTAGGGGGCGTCTGGACCCCCTAGGTTAGGTAGGAGCCGTTTCAGAGCGGCCCCAAACCTGTCCTGTTTGGGGGCCAAACGTCGGAAATGCTCCTCGAAAGTCCAGCGGCTGTCGAGGACGAGTCCCAGGTACTTCATCGTCGACCCGACGCCGATGTGGACCCCCCCTACCGTTATTTGGTGTTGGCGCGGTCCGAGGGCCATGAAAGCACATAGCCTCGGACTTGTGCAATGCCACCTTGAGTCCTAGTTGCTGGATCCTGTCCACGACTGTCGCAACCCCGCGTGTCGCTGACCCCGTCGGGGAGGTCGCCGCGCCGCACGTAGTCGTATCCGATGTGCCACAGGGACGGTCCTAGTACCGATCCCTGCAGAACACCGCACGAGATCTCTCGCCGTCTCCACTCTCCCTGGTGACCGGGATAGCTGATGAACCTATCCGACAGGTATGCCTCGATCACACGACGGAGGTAGGCGGGCATGTCATGGTACCGAAGTGCCACCCCGTTGCAACTCCAGGGCAGGGAGTTGAAGGCATTGGCGATGTCCAAAGACACCGTCAAGACGACCCTGCCCCGAATCACCGCATCCCCCGTCGTGAGGGCCCTCACGCGCGTGATGGCGTCCACCGTGGAACGCCCCCTGCGAAAGCCGAACTGACCGTTCGCGAGATCCGGCCCCACCCGCGCCAGATGCTCGACGAGGCGGTCTGTAATTACTCTTTCAAAGAGTTTGCCCACCTCGTCGAGCAGCACGATGGGCCGGTACGCGGACGGAGAGTCCGCGGGGCGCCCCGGCTTCGCGATGAGGACCAGTTTCCCGTTCTTCCAGCGAAGGCGGAACTGGCCTCGGAGGGCGCTAAAGAGCCCTCGCAATCGAGACCCGAGAGCCTCCATGGCCAGGACCCATACCCTTCCGGGCACGCCGTCGGGTCCTGAGGCGGTGTTCTTGACACTGAGTCTTCGTACCACCGCCCTCATCTCTACCTCTGTCACCTCTGGAGCGCGTCCTCGTCGTCACTGGTGTGGTCCGCTACGGGCACCGCAGGTGGCGGAGCCGTGAGCGGGGGAGAGTGCTCCCATCGCTCAGGGAACAGATTGGCCACCACACCCTCCACAGCCTGGGGCCAGAGACTCTGAGTCAGCGGGGGAGCCCACGGGCGGAGCTTGTTCCGCACCACCTGGTAAGGGCGTCCCCATGGGTCCCAGTTCAGGGTCCCCAGCCACACATTGCGGGCCTCCAACTTGGCCCGCTTTATCTCCGTTCGGAGGGTGCGCCTTGCCGCTCTGTACCCTTCCTACAGCTCCGCCTCTCTGGCCTCCGCATCCGGCGGGCGGGTGCGGCGCCTGCGGAACCTGGTGTACCGGCGCTGCGCGGCGGTGCACGCCTCGCGCAGAGCCGCAATCTCTGGCGACCACCAGTACACCTGGCGCCGAGCACGTCCTGGATACCTTTACATGTGTTGTTGTTTCAAGTTTGCTTGAAAAATGCGATATAGATATAACTATATCGCTGCTTACCATCAGGTGGGATCGCAGTCAAGCACTAGTTTATAACAATTTAAAAAAAATATATATATATATAGTACAGTAGGGCGCGTCTACACCATGTTCGCAATAAAACAAAATGTACCTACTAGCTACCATGCATGAGGTCATTTCTGCGCCCCTCCAGGGTCTGCGCCCTGTGCCGGGGCACCGCTCGCACCGCCCTAGTTACGGCACTGGTCAGATGTAAATCACCTGTGAAAATTTCAACTGTCTAGAGAGGCGCTATAACAGCAAATAAATACTAAAAAACAAGATAAAGTTAATTTTTCAAGGGGTTTCCCAAACAACAAACGGGATTTTTTTGCCATTACAGTACGGAACCCTTCATGCGTGAGTCCGACTCATACTTGGCCGGTTTTTTTTCTACTCTTTCAGAATATACACTTTGCTCAGATAGCTGATATAATTTTATGCTTGGTATCATTTTATTTGAATTGTTTAACTTGTGTGACGATTTATCTAATATTTACGATGGTGACCTATGATTAAAGTCAGAGTATGATGTAATTTGTGTGATTTGGCAGGTTGTGACGTGTTTTGTAAACATTTGATTATTGCGTCATAGTAAATTGCTGAACTGTGAACCGTTTCTGTTGTCGTACACACACAGGCACACCATCAGTCATAAGTTATTAATTTTTTTCCCATAAATTCACAAATTATTTGAATTTCTAAGGGCCTGTTTCACCACCTATGATTAAGTTTCGAGTATCTTACTTGGCAGATAATTTCATACAAATTCTGTTCCATTTTTGAATTTATTCAGTGAGTAGTGCCTACTCGGACATTGTGAAACAGGCCCTAAATCAAATTAATTATATATTACATAATTGGTATTTTAACACGTTGCGATTACTCGTAGTCTGCACAGCTGATGTACACAAGCTAATTTAACACACAATTTATTGAATTTTGCACATAAGGACAACTAAGCACATCAAAACTTAAATATACATTATTAATTCTATTTAAATCTCAAAATAAACCGAACAATTATGTGCACAAAATATGTAAACATAATATGCCTACCATCTATAGGTGTAGGCTATACCTAGATATTTTACATTTTATGCGACCCATCGGTCATGTTAAAAAAGAAATTATTCTTCCATAATTCGTCTCCTAAAGACCTCCAACGAAGGACTTAAACTAGTCTAAAATAGCCTAATGTTTATTAAAAATGTTGCTACGAAACTCGTATATTTTCTTCCTACCCTATATTTTTGAACACCCAAAGTTTTCATGGAACAAAAATCTTCAAGTTTCAAACAATCAAAATCTAGTTTATCTAAAGCCTTTGTCTTTATTCTCCTGAAGATGTGAACGACCGTTTTAGATTTACTAGCGAAGATTTCAAAGGATATCGAATATTTTTAGAAAAACCTGTATACTTTTTTTCAGGTGTGTATGCTTAGACTGATAAATTGTAAAAAAAAAAATGTGTAAGTAAAAACGTAGCATCGGAAAGATATACGAAACGTATTCCTGAAAATATTGAAGATAAATGTAGAAAGTTCTGAAAGTTTTGTCTGTATATTTTGTGTAGAAAAAAAAATGTAAGGTATTAACTGTAAACATCATTAAGTGCATAGAATGCTGGTAGTGTTTTCAAGAAAAAACTCGCAAACTTGCTCACTCATGTACGATTTCAAATTATAATAAAAACACGCTTTCCCAAAAAACCAAATTATCAGATGAACAAAATCATACACTGAACGATTCAGTCTCCGAAAGCCACTTCAAGCTTCAAATAATCGATTTACATATACAAAATGTCACCCAATGTTAGTCTAACACGACAATCATAAATTCAGTTACGCTTTCACAAATACTCAAACAAAATATTTGAGTAATCAGTTCTAAATTATGCTAAGACGAACCTCTAGCATTTGAATATGTTATTTCGATGGTTTAATAATTGAAATGATGTAACATCAGACCTGCTATGATTATGTACTTGGATTAAAATAACCTCTAGATATTAGATACGAACACTCTAATTTTAACTAATGGTTCTAGGCGATCATTACTGCGTGTTTCTTTATCTTTGTCACCTGTATCAAGGACCAAGGTATATCATGTAAGAAGTCATAGGCAACCTCATTTGATGGCGAATTGATTTTCAGTCTAATTGATTTTCTTACATCTATCTATATCTGCGCCTTTACAAGACTATGGAAACAGCTTTAGGGCATGCGAAAAGCCTTCCCCTATACTTTGGGAAACTCGCTTCAGCATCTGATTCCCTAATCCCTATTTCCCGATACAATTTACCTTCGTTAGCCACCCTCCTAACTCCTGTAATCTTCAATCCTAATCTAACTTCGATCTGAAACTTTGCAAAAGTTGGAAACCGAAGTGGCAAGCTAATAAATTATCGTAATATATTCATACGCTAGTATGTGTGCTGGTTTTCCTAATCGAGGAGCGACGTATTTATGCTTTAACTTAGACTAAACTTCACCTTGAAAGTTTGTCGATTGAGGGTAACGTCCGTGCAATTTAGAATTGTTTATCCTTATTGCATAACCATCTCAGACCTCCTCACCATGAGATACGTGATCCTCTTCGCCTTGCGTTTGATGTTTAACTTTTAACATTTTGCGAGCAGTGGTGATGATAAAAACTACCCCAAGTAAAGCGCATACCTGATGAATCTCTATGACGTTTGTAAAATTGCTTTTGTAATAGAATATAAGTTTTGGGTTGCAGCTACAAATCTATCCTCTCCAGCCAAATTTTTATCTCATTAATGGATAATTTAAGGATCAAAGAATTCGGTTTGTACGCTAAGTGAGTATTTTGACGCAATGCGCGCGATGGAGGGCCATTTTTTGTCTCCTATTAGTCACACCTATTGGCGTAGCTGCAAATATACTTGTCATGTTTTGAAATTACTTTCTATATACCTACTTTCGGTTCATTGCTATCGTAAAAAACAATACCGAAATGTAATTTTGAAAGTCGTCAAAGAATTTCATTGTTTATGACTTGAAAGTTCTTGAAACGATTCTGTCAGTATCGCATGCAGAGCATATTTCACTAAAAATATACTCAAAGACTGCGGGTTTGTTTGAAAGATTTACCGTAGCGTTGGAACGCAAAGGGCAACTGTAGAAATACGGATGGGTTTTAGTCAATAAAGGACCCCGCCTCCACTTTTTACATAAAAAAAAAATTACCTGTCGTCCTCATTTAACTTGGGGTATGCGTTTAAATCGTTGATGTGCCTCAAAAGGCTACCCAACTTAAATGGAACTGGGCAGGTCATGTCTGCCGCATACCTGATGAGCTGTGGATTCGTAAAACATAGGATTGGCACTCTGACTCAGCGACATGGGAACGATTCAGGACCGGCCTGGATGTGTTCCTTAAGAATTTGAAGGGAGAAGCGAAATATCGCGACAGTTGGACAGAATTGAAGGAGGCCTTTGCTCAACAGTATAACCGTAGGATAAAGGAGTTCAAAATGTATAAAAGAGCTATCTGTTCATAGTTCCCAAGCCTAGCCTAACACTCAACCCAGACATTTTCGCGTTCACATAGCGTCATGCGACCTATTCAGTTATTAATGTACTGCACGCGATGACACCCACATGATTTTAAAATTAGTTCGTATTTATTCTAGATTAGTGCTAGTTCATCGTCCTTTAAATTAAGTCCCATTGACATCAGCGCAACCTTGCTGTGAACGGAAGGAATATTTATCGTAATCTAGGTTATTATAATAATCTGTCACTAAATTAAACTACTTCATTCGCTTCACACATAGCTGTATTGATAATAAAGTAATAAATCATCGGGAGTTCAGGAATGGTTTTATCTTCAAATACAGTGAATTAATTTAGTTAAACTTTATCATATTTTTATTCAGAACTCATACTGCAGTGTTCAGTTTTGTAGTAAACCTGTATGGTCCTTGTGTAGCGCTAAGGCATTATATCTCATATGTGTAGTGTTTACTTACCTATTGGGTAACGTAAGCATCCTTATAATGTTCCCACTGCAGGGACTCTGGCCTCCTCACTATGAGGGGTTAGTGTCTGTTTGCTCACGATGTTTTCTTTCACTGCTTTGAGAGCTGTTCCAGTAATGATGAAATAAACCTCATCAAGTAAAGCATCTATCTAAGTCGCGGCAATTGCGAATTTGCTGCACAAATTATAAATATTTCCTTTACCAATTGAAATATTTTCGGCCTAATACAGTCCATACAGTTCCATCCTACGGCAGACAGTTTTATCTATCGTTGACACACGACAGACGCCGACTATCATAGCTGCACGACAGCGTTTAGTAATGAGCACGATGCACGCCAACGCCCACGAGAACTGTTGCGAAGACACGCCGGTATGAGGAGTTGATTTGGTATGGGAATTTGGATTTAGTAGTTTGAGTAAGTATGACTTAAAGTTGGTAGAGGTGTTTGACTATTATGAAAGGTCCGTTAACACAAAAATAGATTGCTTGGCAAACAAGCCTAGTTCTTGTTTGCAGTGGTGTCTTGCTGGAGAGTATGGTTATAAGTCCTATTTGAATTCTATTACGCCACTTCTTCCTAGTTGAAATGCTAGGAAGTAGTGACAGGCGGCAGTTTTGGAGAACTGACCACTTGTTCGGTTGCCCTTTATGACAGCCTCGATAACCCAAAAAATATTTTATTTCACATTTATTTATTTATTCTTTATGCAACACAAAGTACAAAGGCGGACTTAATGCCTTAGGCATTCTCTACCAGTCACATTGGCCTCATGGTTCCAATTAGTCGTTTCCTAATTCCTATGGAGATGAACTAGCAAGATCCATGCATAAGCACGTTAACTCCTTTAAACAATCCATGAGCCTTGAAAGGAACATGAGTGTTCTTGTTTCTAGTTCAGATGTTCCATCTCCCATCTAAGATCTAGTAGCTGCAACTAATATAGTTAGCATTAAATGCATATTTATTGCCCTTGTAGACGCGTCCTTGCGTTACACCCCAGCTGCAGGGGTGATTTGTTGGAGGCCTGCCTTTGTAGGTCAGTTCGGTCTGATTGATCGCCTGATTACACGTCTCACAGCCTCTCTGCAGAATGCTCTTTAGAGTTGGCGTAAATTGCGAGTGGAAATGCGTCTAAGGGCGATGTTCACCGACACCAAATCGACTGTTTTGATATTAAAACGGCTGTTTTAGCAATATTTCCTGTTCCATAGCGTCGGTTATTGACGTTAATCAGATGGTTATCTTAAACTTATGTCGGTGCACATGGCCCTAAAACACTGGTCTGAACAACATGTCATCTACAAATGAGACAAGATCTGATTATAATCTAAATGTTTTTGTTTAAAGGTAAATCAGCAAGTAATTCCTTCCTATGTGAGTTGGAGCATGGTGGTGTATCAGACGTTTATTGACTAAAACCCTTCCTGTGTTCTTTCAGTTGCCCTTTGTGTTCCTAATCCGTAGTAACCCTTTCGAAAATTCTACAGATTATAATCAAGCATGCTAGTTACAATCTTTCTCAAAACTAACCATAATGGCGTATCGACAAACTGCACGAAAATTACATAAAACGCTTGACTGATCATATTTTCACCTGGTTGTTCGCAATCGCCGACGATTTTTGTTCTCATTGCACATAGATCACAATTGATTAGAAAGTGCGATGCTAAAAAAACATTCAGAAAACGTTTCGTGGTTCAAGAGAGTCGCCGGAGCGGCTAACGACCGAACACGAAAAACCGCCTGAAAAAACTGTTGGAAAAAATGGCGGATCGAATTTTCACAGACTCTCGTTATTATCTGTTCCATATTCTGAAATGCTAGGTTTTATTGATTTTCTAAACTCAGATTAAAGTGTAAAAACTGTGTTAGGATTAGATTGTTGCTAAATGTAGTCAGCCTAAGAACATGTAGCGACACCTAGTGGCGAATAGCAAAACTAATAATAATTTTGTTTACAATGTTGTAGAAAAAAATATAAGGACATTTGAATTCTAATTGGGAAACCAGTTTTCATGCTGTAAAAATATTACTCTGAAAGTAATAATTTTATCAGACATTATTTTCTAGTTCTCGTTTGAACCGAAACGTTAGGGAGGGCGCTGTACATTGCCGCTACTACATACTAGATGGCGCTGCCTGTATCTCCAAGCGAACTTACTGATTACAGTTCCCCGGTTTTCTGCCTCTACCTTGCCGTGTATTGATTTATATTGTCAAAGCGAAACTCACTGCCGTCGTTTAATTATTTCAGTTGATTGGCTGGTTCATGAATAAGAAACAAGTAATATTCGATAATGGACTCATTATGAAGCAATATTATCACAGAGCTACAATGTTTTCTTTAGCTGTATTATTAATATGTCACAATTAATCGCTAAACCGTTTTGTCACTGATTGACGCATTGGTGTCGAACTGTCGATACTGTAGGGCACCGAGTCAACTGATTTAGAATTATTTTGTCTGTTTGCAACTGGAATGCAGAAATAGGTGGTTTATGTACGTGAACTGAACTTCTTAATAGTATAAACTTGGGCATTAAAAGAAATTATTTAAGTAAAATATGTTAGTTCTTCTTCACATTCTGAGCATATCGAAGCACTGGAACAATTGCTTGCTACATTCTTCCCATCTGATTATAATTTGGGTGTCTGCAAGGCTAGAGTGAATAGGCTCTTAATAAACTAGTGCGCCTCAACATCAATGATTGCATTACTGCATGCCATCAGGTAGGGGATCACAGTTTAGCATCATCATCATCTGCCTAGCCTTTTCCCAACTATATTGGGGTCAGCTTCCACTGCTTCCAGTCAAGCCGGATTTAGCTGAATACCAGTATTTTACGAGGAGCGGCTGCCTACCAGACCTCCACAAGCCATTAACTGGGGTAACACGGTACTTCATGGCGAGACTAGAGTCAGATTTACTGGCTTCTGACTAACCGTAACGACTGCCAAAGATGCTAGAGCGGGTCACTATTAAGCAAATATAAAAAATAAATCTCATCCCATGTCTTACAACATCAGTCAAGCTTACAAAACCCATGTGTCTACCAACAGTACCAACTAGTGATGATTCACGAAGTATTCAATCCGAAACTTATTATTACAGTAATACCTCATGACGTAAGACAACTTGATTGGCCATCGACCTCGGTACAGTCAGTACAAGTCACAATCGACTACCAGCAACGCCAACGGGCCAATGAGCTTCTTGCACTGGTCGTCATCAAAATAAGAAAAAAAAATTTTAATGGTAGACCTAATATTTGGACATAGTGACTCAAAACTTTAATATCTCTTCAGAACTATTGTAATTTACGTTTTCGTGTTTATTTTACAGTTTCGTATGTATTTATTCCGAAACTTATTATTACAGTAATACCTCATGACGTAAGACAATTTGATTGGCCATCGACCTCGGTACAGTCAGTACAAGACACAATCGACTACCAGCAACGGGCCAATGGGTTCGCAACACCAGCCATCGAAATAAGAACAAAAAATGTTAACGTATTCGAAGACCTAATTTGTTTGAAGACGATGATTCGAACTTTTAGGACTATGAGAAGCATTTTAAACTATCTTTTTATATTTATTTTTACCAATAATGCTGCTAAATATTGAAGCATTATTTTCTTAAGCACATCACATTTCGATGCAATGAGGGTTTTCTAAAACTGACGTTCACTAGGTGGCAGCACTGAGGCCTGAGGTCTAGACACCTGTCAAAACGGTTATTTTAATGACATTAGCTAGACATTAACGTCGACATCTAACGTTAGAGGGCAGACATCAACGTCATGAAGACGTTTTCAAAGGAAAAGACCTGTCGGCTAAGCGGCTCCAATTGTTGGTGTTAATTTTCCTGTAAACCCTCATTCCCTTATACGAGTACATGTAAGTTCAGCCAAACTAAAGGAAAACCATAATTAAAAAGAAAAATATAGAGATAATAAAAATAAAATATTTATACTTTACGACATCACGACTAGACGGCAGTCAAAGATGACAAGCTTTAGAGCCTTCAGCAGGTAGGTTGGTCTGGTCCACATTGACGCAAAATTAAATGTTTTGGTAGGAACGTAATTCCTAACGGAAATAAAGTTCCAACTTCAGTAATTTCTTACAAATGCCTTGAGTAAACTTCTGAAAAGCAAACTCTCGGTCCTAGAACGCAAACGCTAAAGGAACATAGATGTGCTTTTAGCTAGCAAAAGTCTGACACGCCATCTCGCTCCTAGAGCGGGAGAAGGCATTAGATATTAATTTCTTTATTTATTCTTTATGCAAAACACAATTTACAAAGGCGGACTTAATGCTCTATGCCCGTTTTTAATAAGCTATCTACTAGGGGTGATCCAAAAGTAATGATAATCAATATGAAATAAGGATATTTTAACTATAAAAAAAATACATTTCTATAGATAGACTCTTAGCAAGTAAATACATTTAGTCCATTTTTTTTTAAATCCATTATTCCCTTTGAAAAAAAATCTTTATCGTGACCATCGAAAAACGCCTCTACAGTAGTCATCACCTCGCTATTATTGACAATTTTTTTGCCTCAGACGTGTTTCTTGGGCCGAAAAAAAAGGTATAAGTCACTGGGTGCCAGGCCTGGCGGATAGGGTGGGTTTTCAAGCAATTCAAATCCCGTTTCTTGAATTGCAGCCATCGCAACGGCGGCTTGTGAGCCGGTGCGTTGTTTTGGTGAAACAACACTCTAACTCGGAGTTTGCGACGTTTTTTTTCTTTGATGACCTGCCGCAATCTTCTTTTTTGGTCTGCATAGTAAGAGTCTATAATAGTGGCTCCTTTTTCCAAGTATTCCACTATTATAATTCCTTCAGCATCCCATAAAACGGACGCCATAACCTTTCCTACCGAAGTTGACTCATTGAATTTCTTCAGCAACGGGAAGCGGCTCGTTTCCAAGTCTTAGACTCTTGTTTGGTTTCTGGATCAAAATGGTGAATCCAGATCTTGTCCATAGTCACGAAACGAGACAAAAAAAAATCCTGATCCGTCTGGAACTTTTCGAGATTCGCCCTCGAAATGTCGACACGTTTTGATTTGTGCTCGTCGGTTAACATTCTCGGCACCCAACGTGCAGAGACCTTTTTCATATGCATTTTGTTCGCAATGATTCTTTAAACACTTGTCATATGACATCCCTATGACCTCAGCTACATGCTTTAAGGTCAATCTTTGATCTGCCAATACGACATCTTCGACTTTTTTGACTTTTTCTACAATGTGGGACGTCGATGGGCGTCCCTCGCCATGTTCATCTTCTGTGGATGTTTTACCCAGCTTGAACTCCTTTGACCAGCGCACAACTGTGGAATATGAAGGAACAGAGTCCCTTTATGTTTCCACTATGTCACTTTGTATGTCTTTGGTAGATTTTTTTTTCAAACAGAGGTACTTAATGACAGCTCTGATTAAATTTTTCTACATTTTGATGTTTACTCTCTGACTGTTCGTATTCAAACGAATGTAACTCTCTGTAATCGTGCCCTATTTTTATGATTTTTTTATGATGAAGTACTGAATATATGTGGAAACAAAAAAAAAAAATTTCATAGTTTTATGTGCCCTACAAATATCCGATTATCATTACTTTTGGATCACCCCTCGTATCTAAAGTTGCAGCTACTAAAGGTAAACAAATCTATCTTTTTGCCCTTACTTGCTTTCCTATAACCTACCGACGGATAGCATTTCGTACCAAAAGTTGTGGATTGATAGATAGAATCTTACTGTTTATCGGAGATAGCTGTCTATCTATGAACTGCGGTAGGTTATCGAAAACGGGCGTTAGGCATTCTCTACCAATCAACCTAGGTTGATAGATAGTTCCCCAATTAGGTAGATAATTCCCCACTTTACGTTCGGCTTCAGTAATTTGGTCCTCATCTTTCTTTATCCAATGGAGCGACCATGTTGATATTAAAGCAATTATTTTTACACGTTTTTTCTTGTTAACTGAAGTAGAAGTAATTTGAAGAACAGGTCAAGCAAGTTTCCTTATTTTCCATTTGAACGCTCCTGTCTTGGAGGTATCTGCGAACACGGCTCAAGTTGTTACGCGCAGAATTCTATTCTATACCGTCAAACAGGGTTAATTGGAGCGCAGGGGTGAATAGGAACAAAATTTTGATAATAAATGATATTATTAATAATGTTCAAAATTTGTTCCTAATAAAAGGCCTACTACACACCACTCGTTTTTTCGAACGGTCTTAGTCTACGTCACGTAGTGTAATAAGGATAAGATGGTCTTACTACTCGGTATACTTAACGACAGTCTACGTAGACCCGTCGTAAAAACAGGTGGTAATTAGTTCATGAATCCCCAACCGGTCCTATGAGACCGCGCTGTTATTGTTTTACTATTGTGTCTCGTTTTGTGGGTATGTGATAGGTGTAATAGACCTTTTACTCTTGTGTTCCTATTCACGCGTTTGACTGTACATTTTTTTCCCTTGGAAATAATCTGGAGCACACTTGAAATCTAATGATCATTGTATGTAGTAACTCAAATTGCTTGTATAGTCAAATATGGATAATAAGTACATCTGTAGGCGAGCCTGTTTATCTAGTTTTTGTACTGGTCCTATTTAGACAGCCCACGTACCTATGAGGTCATTGACCTTCAATATACAGCCTAAAATTATGAAACTGTCTATCTCTTATGTGTATGAAGGTAAAGTTGATATTTGATTGATGTTGTGTTCCAAGCCGAGGAAGCGTCTGTTTGTCTGAACTAAATACAACTTAAAATAGTTATCGGAAAACGAGCGTAATATTTAATATGGCATGTGACCTTTAATACTTTATACTTGAAATTATATTTAGTTGAGTTATTGACGACCTTTCGCTATGTAACTGTATGGACTACTTTACTGAGCCAATCCATGAGGTAATACGAGGACAATATTCTTTACTCAAGTTCAAATGTAAGGCCTATTGTTCACGGACGCGTAGCTTCATGGTCGCGTATTCGTCAGTATACGCCTGCGTGAAGCTTGCATACTAAACTGTGTTGACGAAGCGGCAACGTCGTGCCATGTCTTTGCCGCTTCGGTGGCAGTTTCGTACACCAAGCATTTAATGACGAACACTCGTCTTTGAAGCGCGTCCCTGGACAGTAGACTTAAGTATTCACCTATATATGTATATGGCAACCTGGCCAGTACTCTGAAAACAACATTAATAAAATTGTTGGTAATAATTTAACGATGTTACTTATGTACAAGTATGTGGGTGGATTGTGTAAATGTTGATCTAGCTTGAAAGGGGGGTGACTAGACTAGTCAGATAATGTCTAACACAGAAGAATAAATGTTGCTCCGCCTTCAAGTAGGTATAGTCTAACTAAAACAACTGATAGGAGGTCATTCAAATATCTTTTAAGCAGAATTGTAGCTAAGTCATTTAGCCCCGCCTCTCCCTTGACAGTAAAAGTTAGATAAGTCCTTACTTGTCAAAGTAATCAAACTAATAATATAAAGGTGAAACTTTCTGAAGTAGCGACCACATACCGGAAGACGCAGCGTTGGAAGTTCCCCCACAAGGTGTCCGATGACCTGGAGAGGGTCGCGGGAATCCGATGAATGCGATACGCATAGGACCGTTAGTTATGGCGACACTTGGAGGAGGCCTATGTTCCATAGTGGACGTCTTTCGGCTGAAACGATGACAGTTTATGAGTTAGTTACTCCTTCATGCTTACTGCTCGTAGGATACATTATATCCCGGGAATACTCATATACATCACGCAGGCGCAGCTGGTGGCAGCATACTTTATTAAGTCATATTACACCTACACATCTTTTTATAATAACCTTTTAGTTACCTTATATTAGTTAATGTATTATGCAAATTAATGTTTTGATTCAATTTGATTCTAACAACATTAAATCGAGCCTAATATATCAAAACTGTAATAATTTCCACTACGGTTGTCCAATAAATTAGTGAAACGAAACTCTAAACTTACTTGGACCATATACATGAGGTCAACTGCTCTATATTAGCAGTACCAATTAATTAAGATTCCTTGTTTGATAACTTGATCGCCTTTACGCCTTATTAGATTTATGATTGACGTACGTTTTTGTAGATCTGGTTGTGTTAATATTGATTTGATTCGACGTTGAGTTAATTTTTTTGATTAATAAGTTGCAGAATCTGGTTCAGAAGGTTCAATGTCATAACATTAACAGGACTATAGGGCCTTAAAATGACGTATGACGAGCGTGTGAACGAGGAAGAGGGATGGCTGTCCATTTTATGTTGCACCATCCCTGACACAGTTCAGTTTAGGTTGTCAAATAGAGCTCGTGGAAAGCCTATGATAGCTTTGACTTCGCTTTCGTGCCCTACTCCATAAAGACCATGCTTTCAGAACTGCCACTCAATGTTAAGTGATGGCACGGTTGAAGCAGTGGTTGAGCAATTGGCTGATGCCCTGCGGCATAGTGGTTGTGATTTCCGCACAGAAAAAACATTTTTGACTTACAGATAGGTGTTCCGGGTCTGAGTGTGTTTATCACATAGGTATCAAACACTTTTACTTAAGTCTCCTCTAGTAGACCGCGAGCCTATTGCCTGTGTTAACTTATTATCGTTATGTTAGAACTTCGAAATGGAAAAAGCCCAAATCGCTTGTGAATCAAACTTCATATTTCATACTCATCATTAGGAATACTAAAAAATGCACCAACGAAAGAGTATCATAAAATATATCCAGTATTAAAAAGTGAAACTCTCGAGTATCACGTTACTACCACTGATAACTGTGCTAGTACATGCAATGCTAGAAGCATGCGACCGCGACCGCCGTGCGGAAATGAACCGTTTTTCAATTATTGTCGGCGTTCACTTGACGTTCATCGATCGTTTGCGTGTCTTCCGTAGACTACTCTGGCGGTGCTTTGATGTAGGGATTATTACTGTCTTGTTGAATTTTAGTCATCGTAATCACAAAGGTAGAAAGAACTACATTGCCCAGACGTGGGCCACGTACGCTGATTTGTGCGTGTCTGGCAACTAGACTTGTAGAGCTATATTAGAAACAGACCATGCGACGACCTACGTACAAATGAAGCGTGGCCCTTTCGGCTGTAATTACTCGCGTAGTCGTCACTACAGGTCTAAGTTAAAATATTAAATAGTACTGTCATTGTCTCGGCACTAGTTGAATCCTTGTAGGTCTTCAAAACTGCATTCAATCCTTTTACGTCCCACACATTCACAATAAAACTCCGGTAGTAGCTAACCGATACTGCAAAAATAACCATTTCTTTTTTCAAAACCGATACACAGTCAATTCAGACGCTTTATACTTTTCCCTAACATAGTTGTTTGGTAGTGACTAGTGATGTTCAACAAATCGGCAACAATAAAGTCGGCTAGTTTGTTGAACACCGCTGCCAGTGACTCATGGCTACTAGAGCGTGCAGCCATTAACTTGCAGTGGAAACACGAGCTCCGCCGCTCTAGCGAGAAAGATACGGTTTTGTACACAAATCGGTTGATGCGAACCTTGGTGAATTATGAGTGTAGCGAGCTACTTAAAGGCTTATAACCATGAATATCACAAACCGATAGTTTTGTTTAAGACCGATTTTAATAGGATAGAAAGCTGTATAACAATAGGCATCTTAATCACACACTCTTCGGGATTCTAGGGATTAGGAATTCTAATGTTCTGAAACGAAAAGGGCAACTAAAGCAATACTAGGTTTTAGTCAGTAAACTTCTTCATTTTCCACCTAGAGTAGGAGATGTTATTTGATTTCCAATACTCAAAAAAGGTGTCTTAATCATATGAACTTGAAATTTTTATGTAACGTGGTCATGTGCCTTCGTACAAAGAGACTCGAGTTCTAGGAGTCAAAATACTACATGCTAGTGTTTAAGAAGTACGCATTCATGTTATCATAGCTAGTCATCTTACTCGTAAATATAAAGAACAACACCGATTTCACGAGCAAACAAGCACAACCACCAATTCCAAGCAAGGTTCTTAACAAACAGTTCTTATACAAAGACGAGGGCTGCACTGACAGTCAGCCCAGATTTCTCCAACACCACTGGAGCATACCACAAACAATTATACGCTCTACCGGTGGTGACTCACCGACTCCACGAACTGCGACCAACTCGATGTTACCGCGAACTGGTTACCAGACAGTTAGCTGGTGAAGTTGATGCCGACAAAAAGGTTGTGGATAATAATAATTGACCAGTCTGGTAGACGCTGCGGTTATTGTGCTTGAGGGTTTCGACATGATTGATGATTTGAATGTGGCTCTGCTTTTGTTTTTCAATATTTAGGGTAATTTTAAAGATCCGGAGTCTGTGCTGTATAATGCCAAAATGCTAGATCCATAATGCTTGTAGTACAACTGAAAGATTTTGGTGTTCGAATACACTTATGGGCTTTATACACGATCCAGTTTATGTAGCGCATCGTCCGGTGTTCTTGATCGTGTGTGGCTATCAGTAGTAGTATGACAAATCCACTTCCCGTGTGTGTGGCGTTCATTAGACCCACCACATTCATCAGTGTCACTTTGTGATCGCCTACGTTTGAATCCCCGACCGGTCTCATGAGACCGCGCTGTCATTGTCTTACTATTGTGTCTCGTTTCGCGGGTATGTGATAGGTTAAGATCTATGTGGTGATCAATGTTTATTGTAATCTTCCAGGTCTTTTCCTTTGTTCTTGGTCGGTACAGCATCAACCGTTACCCTATGACTCTGTACCCTTTTCTTCTCGTACAATTCTCCGTGTGCTCAACATTGTAAGCAAGATTTTCCTAATCCAATAAATTGTTCACATTAAAGCCCACCGGATCACTTACGCCTCTAAAACCATTCTAATCTGACGTATATAGTTGACGCTTAAAATGCAAATGAACACATGCGCTAGCGGCGGTGAATCATCGTTTTGCAGTGCGCATGACCAAACTAGTTTGGTGGATAGTAACGTTATAATTTTGAATTGATATTTGACATTTGAAAATTAGTGAGAGGAGCTCGTGGCAAAATAATAACAGCCGCACAGGTCGATCTTCAAGGTTAAGCAACGCTTGCCTAGGTTGGTCTGTGGATGGGTGACCATCTTAAAATAACGAGTTTCCTCCGTGCCTCGGAAAGCACGTTAAGCCGTTGGTCCCGGCTGTCATTTGGAGATCTTTGGCAGTCGTTACGGATAGTCAGAAGCCAGTAAAATCTGACTCCAGTCTTGCCATGAAGTACCGTGTTACCCCAGTTAATGGGTTGTGGAGGTCTGGTAGGCACCCGCTCCTCATAAAATACTGGTATTCAGCTAAATCCGGCTTGACTGGAAGCCGACCCCAATATAGTTGGGAAAAGGCTAGGCAGATGATGATGATTTGACATGTGAAAATTTGTGTTCTACTTTAAATTATAGGTGCTTTCGAAAGAGTGATGTCTAGAAAGCTCTTGATATACCTAACGTTTTTATTTAAAATGCTGTCGTAGGTCAAGTCTGTGCAAGCGTTTTTTTTTTAAATGTCTTATATTATTATTTGGTATACAATACAATAATATGGGCTCTTAGGGTCATGTGCACCGACATAAGTTTAAGATAACCATCTGATTAACGTCAATAACCGACGATAAGGAACAGGAAATATTGCTAAAACAGCCGTTTTAATATTAAAACAGTCGATTTGGTGTCGGTGAACATCGCCCTTAGTCAAATAGAAATAATTTTGAAAGGGTATTTACAAACGAGCCGTTTGATGAAATATTTTTATTTATTAACTTCTACAGAATTGCATAAAAAATTACAGACAAACCAGCAATTATTTAGGGTCTTTCCAAGCCAGCTCATAACATCTAAAAAATATTTGATTGACCGCGTGGCCAATACTAGCCAGGTGAGATACACATCATTCAACTGCGTGTATTTCCTTGCTCGGCAGTACCGCCATGGCGTCTGAGTAAAACACAGAACTTACAAAATATGCTTAGAAAAACTTTTAAAGTGTTTTCATCTAACCTGCAGTTGAACGAGGCCGAACCAAACTGCCAGGTATAAATCGTACTCAAGTATCTGAAAATTGCAGTTACACAAACTGTATTATCTGTTTCAGAGAGAACGTTTCATGAGAGCTTTGAAGAATTCTTTTCAGTACACATTCAATGGAATGGCATGAGTATGTTGACCTTTAGGATTGCTGTGTTCTGGGTTATTGATTCAGAGGGTACTAATGAAAGAGTGCGCCTAGAAATGGAGGATAATAATCCTTATTTATTTATTTAATCTTCATGCAACATAAAAGTATAAAGCTGGACTTATCCTTACTAATTAGAAAGTCAGATCAGTCATATGTATTAGGTAAGTTCACAGCCCTTTGGATTTACCATCGTGGTGAAGGGATTGCTCTTGACCAGATGATGGCAAAATGTCCCTATATCTGAAGACGCCATTGACGCCGTTATCAACGTGGCAATCTACTGGGCTAAAGCGTTTGAAGGAAAAGAAAACCATCGATTCGAGAGAAGTCTTTCACAACATGGCAATGAACAAATTGTTCTAATTTGTCCTAGTTCTCAATTGTTTTAATTAATTACAGTTTCAATTTAAGTAACACAAACTTTAAACTTAAATACGACTAAAGAATTTTCTTAATTAAATTGAAACATTTTTTACCTATATTTTTGGAGCTCCTGTTAATTTTTATTTCTCTCGTTAGGTTTGGTAAGAAACGCGCCGAATATCATTAAATCTAAGGACATTTGGATTTTTAAAATCCATCCAACCGTTACGAGTTAATAAAGAGATTTATAAACATTCATACAAATTACGCCTGAAAAACGTGACCCTTCCTTGACCATTTATTAATGAAAAGCGTACGGAGGTAATCATCGTTATCATAAATTTCCCTAAACCAGATTATTAATTTTAACCGCCCTAAAGTCCTAACCCGCGAAATTATGTTATGTTTGCTATCGTAACTATGTAAACTGCGTGAAACACACGTCTTGGGGAAACGTGAGCCGCTTTAATGTCAAGTGACTCATAAATGTGTTTACTCTTTACACGAGGCCGGTTATGCCCATCTATATTTATTTATTTACTCTTGACCCGCGTGAGTTCCGCACGATTATTGAAATTTTCGGCTTTAATAAATTATTATAAATGTTTTTAGTATGCATAGGCTTGCGTTTGACCACTATCTCACCTGATGGTTAGCGATGATGTGGCCGACGATGGAGCACGCTTGCCTAGAAGTAACCTATTCACTCTTGACTTGAAGACTCCTAAGTTGTAGCTATCAGGAAACACAGACTTCGCAATGTGCATCTATTTATACATCTAAACCTTCCTAATGAGTCACTCTGTCTATTAATGAAAACCGCATGAAAATTCATTTAGGAGTTTTAGAGATTTTCGCGGACAGGTAGATGCGATTGGGTACTTTGTTGGTTAAACATTTGCGAACACATTTTAGTAGCTGCTCTATCGTGTTGATACCCACCATTCCCACGATAAAAAGATGGATACATAAGAACGGTACCTGTACAGTTTTTTTCCGAATATATTGTTATGTGCATTCAATTGTTCAATTTATTTTTTAAGATTTTCTGTAGTGATTTTATTGTGCGTTCTGGACTACGAGTATTTGTCGTTTATATCTTTCAAGTACTGTTTTAATAAAATTAAATGATTAATAACTAAATTCAGCTGGTTCAAAGAAAGAAGAGGTGGCTATTGAGATGTAGAAACATGATTACTTTTGCTCATTACTCATTAAGACGCGATCTCTTTCAAGGCAATAGAATGAATAATATACGTATATTACAAGATTCAAATCGCGATTCTCTTACATCTCAAAGGCTCAAGTCGAATACATGGAGTGTTAAAAAGAACCAAATAAAAACAACGGAAACTATTCCCAAAAAACCGGTTTTGAAGCCTCGCCAGACACCATCTGCCGATACAATAAAAAACAAAAAATCTGCACCGCATTTTATGAGAGCCTCTCTAAACCTTAAAATATCGTGCAAACAGATATTAAGTTTATTTGTTCAAAACGTGAAAAAAGTTAAGTAAGGCTTGTTTAAAAAATGAGGGATAATAAAGTATATCTTCTGAAACTAAACAGTGTCGAATGCACAATTTGAAACTTCTTATCTTTAATATCACGTGCGGACTTTTCTTTCGTGCACTCCCTTTACCCCACCGAAGGCTGATAACCAAGCGAAGCGGCGCCTGCGCAGCGCTGCCACCTCAGTCTCCTCTCGGCAGCCGCACGGAGCGGACGTATCGCACCACATTGTTTTCTAAAAGAATAAAAATCTCAGTGATGTGACATATGAACGTGGAATGTGTTTGTGATAGTGATTTATTATTTCAAACTGATAACATTTTCAGTTTGGCTAATGTGATATAAGGTGGAGTTTTTATCTGTGCCCGGATCGAGCCGATACCGTTGCGTCGCGCTTCGGTGATTCGGTTAATAACTCGTGGATCTACAGTGCTTGTGTTATAGTGGCTTTGCTAAGATTTAATGCCGCGAAAAGGTCACTTACCTTGATCGGACATTGAAAAAAGTTCTCATATTCTAGGTCTAGACGTATTCTCTTTATTGGTCGTTTTGCTTTGGATTTTGTTTCCAAACAGGTTGTCATGTGTCTTAGTTCTTTTTTCTGTCGTTTCTTTTTCGTTTGTCTCTAAAACTAGTTTTGGTCAAGTCTGTCGTAGTGAGTCACTACTCTCAAAGTGAAGGTTTCCATAAGAATCCTAACTTCGGCAATTATTTCTACCATTTAATACTTTTTGAGCACGATTGACACAATTTAGAATCTTTTGTTTCGAACGAAGCATAGATGTGAAAGGATGGAAGATGCGAGACACTGTCCCAGTTTCGAAAATTAATAAACTTTCATTTGTATGATAAAGACGATAGGCTCTTTCTCTCATTATTTTTACGCTTCATAGACGTCGGTTGGCTGGAGCGGGTTTTTGTTTCGTCGGAGTGAAACGGCGGCAATTGGACCTTGATATCCGGACTTGCAACATAATACAATTGGTTTGTACGGTTCTAGTGTACGGCGCAAGTTGGGGATTTGTCGGTTTTGTACTGTAATGACACGGTTAGTACTTATTTCAGAAGGAATTTACGTTTTTGCAAACTTTTTTGACATGTTTAAAACAACCTATTCTAAGAAACCTTTCAGCTACATTAATCTGAATTATTAATCTAATACGTCATATTATTAAGACAAGCCTTTAGGATCGAAACGAAGAGTATCTGTAGCTTCTGAATCTGGTTCACTTGCCACTGGTCTACGACACCAAAATTTTAAGTCACGGACATGGTTTGAAAGTCGTTTACATTCTATTCAGAAGCTGCGTTTAAAGCTTCAATCAGCTTCAGTAACGACCTCTCAAACACGTACCCATTGACATATTTTAAGCCCAACATTGTCAGAAATGCACTTGCATTGTGTCCAGCAATTAACATGGAACCAAGTACCCAAGAGGAAGACATACATAATTCAATCTTGTGTGACATACTAATACTATTCACATTTCAAATGCAAACTAATTACAAACAAACCAGTCAGGAAAGAGCCTTAAACTAGAGCAGTATTTGTTCAAGAACTTAGTATTTTGAAATGTCTTAGACTTGTGCGAAGTCGGTAGTCACGCTCGCTACATTTGTGAAATTACAACGACCCAGATTTTTGGCTAACCACCTACTAATGACATTAAGAGTGAATGATTCTGAAAGTCCTAATGCCTCGGGTCGATGGCCGGTTTTTGTACTTTGTATGTTTTCAAGGCTAACAGTCATGGTTGGGTTACTTATGGGGTAAACGGCAGGTGAGTGAATAGATTTGCTTGCAACTGTGGCTACAATGAAGGGGAATAATGTATAGAATGAATAATTGGTGGATTGTTGTTTACAAACATTTTATGTATGACTAGTAATCTACACGGCTTTGTACAGCTGCAAATTATATATGTGAGCCTTCCTCCTTAATTGCTCTTTCTATCAATGATAACCGCATCATAGTACATTGCGCGGTTTAGGTTTAGCGGATTAACAGACAGATGCGGAAAGTGACTTTCTTTTATATTATGTAAAGATATAATAAAAGGCATATTATAAATAGCATCGTTTTAATCTTTTTTAGCCAAATATTAAAGGTTCTTATGTTTATTATTAAAGTTAACCTACCTCTATGAGTCAGAGAATCTGGAGAACATCTGTTTACAGTCTACATCGTCATCTATTTTTTCAATGTCTAGTTCGAGACCTGTTGCTAACTTGTCAACGTAATTGTTTTAAATTAATTTCAAGTTGCTATAATAATGTATATATTAATAAGCATATCATCAGCCTTAGAATGATCCCATTATTCAGACCTTCTGTCCAGGAAAGGGAATAGATCGTAATCCACCACTCGGGTCCAGAGTGGTTTAGATGGTGTGTGTATACTCGTGTATTTAATTAATGCCATTGTTCTACTTTACTTTCAAAATGAACACAATGTTAATTTTAAATATAATTAAAATTACTTAGCACCGCTCTCGCTTTAACACTCAAATCTTGACGTTAACGTTGTCAAGGTCTGAAACGGATTTTCCTAAATGCACTCGAGTTAACTCAAGCATTATTATCTTTTGCTTTTAAAATTATTGAAGCACAATATCCAGTTGTTTCTTCACAATAAGTTACCGTGATTCTTGTCAGTTGTTTTTCTCACGTAGCAGCAATTCCAAATGATATTTGTAAGTCATATCTTGTATTATAATTAACAATGTTTTACATTCGTTACTAGCTATTTATGTAGTGATGTTGTTATTTATTGCATCTTGAAGTTTATTAATAAGTGTCCTAAGGTGCGGCTCATTTGCACTGTAATTATTTATGCTTTGATTAGCACTTGGCTGGTTTAAAATTAGAAGTGTTTAAGTGCTTTAATCAAATGGTAGTAATTGAGAAGTAAAAAATAACTTATAATATGCCAAGGAATTTTACTGTGCTCATAGTAAAACCATCTATTTTTATAGGTAGGTACATTAGTAATAGAGACAACACAAAAAATAAACCTTTCTATTTTCATTCTATTTTCATTAGAAAATCATCAAATGTAGACTTACTGAATAGTCTAGCTATTTATCAAGCGAACCATTTCGCAGCAACTATCGTCGGGCGTGAAAACACCGCCTGCTATCACACAGTAAAGGAACACGGTATCAGATTAGTGCTGATAACTCGAGATAATGACTTGGAAATGTGTTGCAGTGATGTCATCGTGTTTTGTGACCGATAGTTTTATTAGAATGCGTGGAGTGTTTAAGAGAGAGGTTGAAATGGTATTTGATTAGTTTAATATGGTGATCATCTAAAGAAAATTTGTTTTGCTAAATCATTTATACTACAATAGGAACCGAACTTGTAATGGGCGTGGTCGATTACGGCCTTTTCTCTGTACTAAAGAGGAGGTCTAAGTCCAAACAGTAGAAACATGATAAATCTGATTATGCTATAGTAGCTAGAAAACTCGGGTTGAGTCTTTTGGAGCTTCAAAGAGCTATTGACGAAAGTTAAAAGTTGATAGCTAATAGGATGTTAAGTAAATCAAAAGTAACTATAGTATATTGAGAAGAATAGACTCATATAGACCAGATAGGTACTTTTTAAAAAACCGTTGATAAGAACAGGTCAAGAAATCAAGACAGCATCGGAAGGAACTTTAACCCAACTGATACTAAGACTGTAACAGATGAACCATAATCAACAATAACATATTGCTGTCCTACCATCACGTGGCCAATACAATTCTAGTTAACTTCGATTACCGCTATTGTTTCGTAGCTAGATAACGCAAACGTGACTCCGCAACGTTTGACGTACCGTATCTATATTAATAGATAATATCACTCGATTCATGTACTACGGATTATTACAGGCTAGCTTAGAGTGATTGCAGTTCGGAGAAATCTTAGAACGGTTTCGTCTAATCGTTGATAAATTAACCTTTTTTTGCTCAGTAGTCTTGATTATGATTATAGTGTTATCATCACCTTTGGATAGACTTGTTTATAATGGCTTTATTAATCATGAGAATGTCATTGTAAAAATCTAGATTATTTTTAAAGTATTTTAAAGCAGTTATTTAGACTGCCAATTAAGACTTCTCCAGCTTTCTCGTGATCAAAAGAACTCTTTGTGTTTTATTGCTTTATATTCCAAAATATATCGGCTGAAGTTGATGTAGGTAATACAGAATCCAAATTTTTGGGAGTCCTACATGTAAACGAATATTTCAATTGGTTTTAAAAATATAACAATTTAAATAATGATCGTCATTGCATGACGAATAAGCAGCATTACAGTTTACTTATAATTCGCAGCAATTTGAAATGGTGCAATGCAGTTGTGTCATTGACTGTTTTTTGCTCGACGGCCGTGTATCGATCCGTAATCTTACCTTCGTTTTGCATATTATTGTCTGTGCTATATTGTTCATTACAAGTAACTTTTGTTTTTGAATTTTCCAATATTTCTTCATTACCACCAATCTTGTTAAGATGATTATTAGTATCTACATCTATATCTCTATACAAATATACATACAGTTCAGTTTTGTATGCTATCATCAGCATGCCATGACTTTTATCTCATTTTATCAGGGGTTAGGTCAACTTATCTTCTTCCATTCATCTCGGCTAACCCCTTTCTAGACATACCATCCATCACGCAACGCAATCTCTTCATAGATTTCTTTCGTCTCATCCTAATCTTATACATACGCTACATATATTTCTATAACGTCTAATTGATAATTATGTGATTAGCTTTGTTTGCAAATAACTTGAGAAAATCTTATATAAAAATATCCGGCTTAAAAAACAATCACGCTCGTCAGCTCGTGATCGCAAATATTTTAAGACACTAAATATAAATAAAAGACGGTATATTGACAAGCTCGCGACCTCAGGCGCAGGTCGCGCCGACCTTAGCACCGATAACTACGCTATTTGACCAGTAGACCAGCAAATAAATAACTTAGTACTTAATCATTCTTTGACAGACTCTTGGGTAATTTTTCAGTGAATATTATCTACACTATTATATTATAAATCTGTAAGCAACGCTTTCACGATTAAAGCACTAAACCGACTTTTATGAAATTTGGTAATAGGTACGTTGTAAGCTTGAATGCCAAGGATTGCCTGATCGCAAGCACATGGTTACTTTTTATTTGGCTTTAACTTTGACTTCGCACCCGCAATAACCAACATTACCCCGGAGGAAGCTGTTTGTTGAAGCTAGGGGTGTATACCTATAATCGTCATTCAGTTGTACCCTTTCGCCAAGTAAGTAAATGCTTATGTTTTCAGTTTTAATGCTGATAGACTTCTGTCTCTTTACTGGAAATTTGAAAACCATTTGTCATGATATTAGCATGGGACTCAAGGTCGTCCATGTCATTAAAGTCTTGCCTAATGTACCTACATACAAATTCTAAGCAGTACAGGCTTCACAATTGAGTTTTATAGATTTTGTACAAATCTCCTTGGCGATGTCAATTTTGCTAATGATGGTAATGTCATTGAAATTCTAGTAAGTAAATCCAAACTAAAGAATGTATCAACTACAGATTGTATGTTTGATACTCTTTCACACTCAAGCGGCTGAAATGATTGCATTTTAATCTAGCATACGGGTAGACCATGCTCTGAAATAGTACAAAGGTTAGTTTCCTACTTTCACGTAAGCGAGGCCACTTGTAGAAATGAGTTGTTTACAAAAGGCTTATGATGATAGGTGAATACGTGTAATCCAACATCAACGTTCAACTAATAACATACAATATACTTCCAAACTACACATTCCTCTCACATCTAAACAGTAATTCGCGATACGAATGTAATAACACCGAACGAATATCCTCTTTCGTATGTCATTTGGGTCAAAGCTTTACTTATGGGAAAACTTAAGACGAATCGACCCTTTTATCCCTAGCACTCTTCTCTTATCGTTGGAAATTTCGAACTGTATCTGTGTGTTGGCGTGTTGTGTTAGTAGATCAGCTGATGTTTTAGTGATGATTTTAGTGAAGTGTTGATTGAGTTTGATCTGTTGTGTTTGAGAGGCAGACAATCACCAACATAACACATCTGTGTTGATAGACATTTTAAACTTAACCCTTAACAAGGACACCATGTGTGTTCAATATCGATCATAGTTTTGTTATTCAGTACAAGCCTATGCTCGCTACTTCGTCAGTGTAAATGTCAGTTATTGCAGACACGAAGTCGAAGCCAGGTAAAAAGTAACTTTGTCCTTTCTTAGGGTTTAAGCTTACTCCGCATCAAAATTCGTCAAAATCGATTCAGTAGTTTAACAGTGAAAGCGTAACAGACAGAATTGCTTTCACATTCATTTTGCAGCATTATTCCCAAAAAGTAATAAATATAAATTACGAAACAGACAAAACAGTAAACGCAATACAAACATAACTCAAAAAACACGGAAACCAACATATTCCTTTAATTAATATTACGAAATTCACACTAGCAAAAACTGGGCAATAAGCCGGTGCGCATTAGTATGCCTCTTGCGTCCGTATTATTAATTAAACAGACATAGAGGCACGCAGACATACAAACATATAGACACACAGACACATATATACCGGTCGCTCTTGTGCCACTTTGTCTTTGCTTATTATTAACATATGACTATTGTTGTATTTGCTAACTGCAATACGTATGTTGATGTGCTATTCGGTGTCTTTGAACATGCCTGCGTTGGTTACGATATGTTTGTTGAATGGAAGGATTAGTTTTACTGTTTAAATGACGGCTTCTGCTCTGGGTGGGTAGGGTACGCGTTTGACCACCTTATGCTACTAAGCGATAAGCCGACGATGGGTCACACTTGCCTAGAAGCAACCTATTCACTCGTGGCCTAAAAAACCCTGGCTTCGCATAAACACCTCTCTCGTTTATTACTGTTTCTGTTACTGAAAACCGCATCAAAATCTGTTGCCTGGATCAGGAAGAAAGAATCAGTAATTAAACAGAGAAACGATAAATTATTACGAAGGCAAAACGTGTAAAAAAGCCAGCACGCAAGGTGCGAGTCGAAGAACCAGATAGCCAATTCAAAAGATTACAAACGAAAATAATATCACGTTCTTTCAGTTTAAATATACATACTGATTATCTGTGATAAGTTTCGTCCTTGGCTAACACTGATATGCATAATTCCGTGACGCAGACTGGAGATATTAATCATCAAATTAGTCTGTTATACAGCACTGGACTGAACATAAGCTGAACCAAAGCCTGCATGAGCGTACTTAAGGCGAATGCTCATGTATATGCTTGTCAAGCATGCATGGACGAGCATATTGTGTATTACTAAGTAGGTTTGCTGTTGTGTCCGTCACTGCCTTAAGCCATTATACCCTTGTTTCTTAGTTAAGCAGTGTTTTGTATTGAAAAATCTTAGTCCTGGGCATAAACACAAGATTACAATAGCTACGTACAATAACGCCTCGGGAGGTGGGTTGTGTGCATATGAAATATATTTTTTTGTGCGATCTTTGCGCCGAAAGTGACAAAAATATTAAATTTAAAAATCTGCTCTGCCAAAACTTAAAGAATAAGATCACAGAAACGATGGTCTGTATGTAAGATGATAAATGGGTCCAGATAAAGGTGACAACTAAGACACGACTAATAGAAAAGAGAAAAATGAAACCAAAATCGCTCCTCTTTCTTTCGGTCGATAATTTTGCAATGATTCTACTCTGGATAGTTAGTAAACCCTCCAGGGTTCTTTCTGCTGGTCTTTATGTTCTAGGGCCTCGGTAACTATCGAACAATCCCTTGGCCCTAATAAACCCCATGCGTTTGTAGATATCTCTTTTGAATCTCGTGTGGAACAAAACGCTCTATTACTCGCAATCTGCAAGCCTTCGCGTATGGTGGCCATCAAATTCACCCTGAGATTGATAATATGGACGTCGTACTGTAACTCTTTCGCGTGTTTGTTTTAAATGACCTTGTTCATGTTGTTTCAAGCTCTATGTGCCGGAACATATCACGGCCTGTTTGCTTTTATTGACTGGCATATTTGGCCTTTTATTAAAGGAAAGTTAATTAACGTTGATATTTTTTGTAACTTTATCGTCTTTTGAAGTGTTTTTTGTATATTGTTGATTTACGGAAGTAGTACAAAAGTTACATTTATAGATTTGTTAATCATGTTCAAATATTTGAGTAGACTAACTAAACTCTAAAATTTTGCTCGTTTTGAAAAAGTTACGGTTGAAATCAAATAGAAAGGCGCAAAGAATTATGAGTTTTTCTACTAAAACTCGTGTTGTCAAATCGCAAAACCAACATACATTTTTCGCACTTCGTTTCTTAAGTTTCTTAGCTAACAGTAACGCAACAGACGATCTCATTTACGAAATGAACACTAGATTTGTAGATAGGAACCTCATCATCAGGTAATGCATCAAATTGGTGCCGCTCGGCCAAGGCAACTAACGTTGTAAGCCGTGACGGTGCATTTACTTGTAATTGTGTAAATCTCACAGATTTTTATAGATGCTAGACGTTCTTTGTTTGATATGGATGAAGTAAAGAACAGCATTGTTATAAGTCTACTGACCGACCATTCTAACCTGGTCTGATGACTTAGTTAGGACCGACCCTGGAACTTAAAGGACAATTGAAGGAATTCAGGTGGTCTGTAAAAGTCTGACACGCCCTCCCACACCTTAGAGCAGCAGAAGTCAACCTCAAAAAGAAAAAAAAGCGTGTGCATATTGCTTGTGAAAAAGAAGTTCCTCTTATTACTCAGACTTATGTATGGACTCTTTGCAATTTGCATTCCATAACAGCAAACCTATAAAGTTGGGGTCCAATTAGCGAAGAATATTAGTTTTCTTTTTTCTTTAAAAAATACTTCCTTCTAAAGAGTAGGCGCGGAGCCAGACTCTCGAGACATAATTTAGTTTTCTCAAGTGTTTTAACTTGTTTTCAGTCTGCATCTATTCTTTTGTTAAATTCTTGTTTATACTGCGTTAGATATTAACGCAAGTGTGATATTTTTCTTCGTATTTACGTAATAGGTTTCTTGTTATAATTAAATATGAAACCTAGTGTCTCATAATTTAAATCTTTTTTAATTTACGTCTCCGTCGTGAGCTTAGACTTTCTAAACTGGTTTTTATTTTTGAACTAGTTTGTAAGACTAGAAATTATATTTTATTTGATTACTTTTTTATAGATCGTTTTTACTCGTATTATTGATTTCTCTTAAATCAAATTCTGTTTTAATTTATATCTTGGATGTCAATTCATATCTCTTTTGTATGTGTCATTGGAATTCATCTGATAGATACCTAAACTCTTTTAAATTCGATTGTGGTACATTGTAAATCATCGATTAGTTTTATGTAATTCGATCTATTCATATTATATCGAGAGTCTACACCATCGATATTTACAACAAACTTAAGATATTTGCAACCATATGGTTAGTTATATTATTCTTTACAATATTTATTGTTATAAACACTCGAAGTATCAGATGTTACCGTACATGTGCGGTCTAGGTCTCCACAGACAGATAGGAGCTCACTGTAACCTTGATTCGTGTTACAATTGATCGTCCGCACACAATGCGAGGTATCAAGTGTATTGTTTATTGTTTGATGTTTCACTGCTACTTGCTTAAGCAGGATTAAATACACAATGATTGCAATAAAAAGAGCATACCTACCTTTTTTCGTTACATATTTTGTCTTATTGTATCTTATTGTCATATCAAAACACTTATTAGTGTATGCTTTATATGGCAGTGATATAAAAACAAAAGATTCTTTTCTCTCTATAAGGATATGATTTATTTCCAGCTAAAGGTTAAATGGCAAAAATATAAACGAAATAGTCACGACATTATCAGATATATGATTAAAATTGTTTTGTCTTTATTATGGTTAGCGTGACAAAATATATAGTTTTTGGAGTTTTAATATCTTTGTAATAGGATCATATTTCATGTAAATTAATTAATGGACACTGCCTCTTTGACTGGACAATGTGGGGTTATAAATTAATAAGTTTAATATTTAAGAAATTTAAATTTTATTATAATAAGTGTCAAATGTAACAGATGGTGTTTTAAATAGGTCTCGCCCACGAGGGTACATTGCCGGCCTATATTGGGAAGTTAATATTTTAAGTATCTCCCCGGCTTTTTTAATATCATTCCATTAATTAAGTGTCGATAAAAGTGTCTTTTCCATATAGTCTCTTTAGGAAGTAAAATTGAAGTAGATAATTAATTGACTTATTTCATACAATAAGCTAAATTAATAATATTATATTGAGCTTTGTTTCGCCTACTTTAGCTTACTTGCTTGTAATCAATACTATCTTTATTCTTGTACTTAGAATGAAGTCACTCTTTTGCGCTCGTTCGAGTCAGTTTTCAGTATCGCCGATTAACAACCAAAATTATACCATTATTTTTATTAATTGCGATCTTTAATACACCTCTATGTGTACAATAGCTGATATGAACTATAGATAGCTCATAAGATAAACAGCGACGGTGCTTATTAGTATGTTATCTTGTCTGATGGAAACCGCGCGGCTGATAGTACGATAACAGGCAAATTGATTTCTCTATAATTATGTGAGGTTTGTTATATGAGGCGTTAATTATTATCTTATTCAAATTGACTAAAGAGATTTCGCTGAAAACTTAGTTGGCAGATGTGTTTTCGTTTTGGAAAAACTAAGATGTCATGATAATGGACATTAACGCCTTCTATTTTAGCAAGTAGATGATAAAAACACAGTTATTAAGTACATTTTCGATTTGTCCAAGACTTTTTTGTATATTCTTTTGCATAATCCCTTACCAATAAACTACTATGAGTAAGACAAAAAAATACTTCAAAATCCACAAAAATAAATCTATCTGAAATTGTATCAATATTGACTATCACATAAGCTCTTTACCCACAGTGTCTTTACAATCATCCACCTGATACCCTGCTGGGCTGCTGTTGTTAGATAGTATTGCTACATTCCCCTATAAATCTCAATTTAGATCAAAACTTTTCAAACTCTACCACGGGTCGTACGGTTAAAAATATTACCAACAACGCATCGCTGGAGAAAACAAGCCATATATTTTGAACCCGCCAACTGTAAAAATATTGCCAACACTGCTGCAGAAAACATGCTATATATTTCGAACTCGTTAAGTGTAAAAGTATTGCTAGCAATGGAGAAAACCACTGTTTGAACATGAAGTAACATGAACACACCTCACTCCCATTTCCAAGTTTAACCTGAGTCAAAGCCACTATCAGTGTTGACTGTTGACTCAAGAAATAGTGTCGCGAATTATCTACAAGGAAATTCTGCAATTGTTATCTGATAAGGCACACGTAGTTACACACTCTGAATTTAGATAATAACAGTTTAGAAATTGTGGGAGGTTTAGAAATTTCTAATGTTGTGTGTGATGAAGTCGAAAGCTTTTGATAGATCTATGAAATTATTAGAGTTTGGTTCCTGCAAATGTTTAACTTTAGAAAAAGCTTGTAATGTGTAATTACTATAAGAAACTCCCGTGTGCTAGTTTCTAAGCGGCATTTAGTTTTTCCAAAGATTAAATCAACATAATATCTGAAATTTATTTCTTCCTAAGAAACTATGCTATTGCAATACCCAATTCCATATCATTACAAAACACCAAAGGCCATACCCATCCCATGAAATGTCAATCGACATTTTCAATTCAATCGGCACCCGGATGGTTGGCAAGCTCAGTTATATCAGCATTCTTAGCTAAGGCCATGACTTTGACTGAGAGCAAAGAGCGTCCATTGTCCTTTCCGTGTGTTGCCGTTTGATCTTCCGTTTAGATTGCCCTGTACGTGAAAGTGTTGCCATTGTTAAGTTTTGCCATTGTTTGCGGGTCAGTAACAGAACTGCATATTTGTCTTTCGAAATTGAGGATATTTTGCAAAATGTGAAAAATATTTACAACCATGTTAACCCATGTCACTTGTTAATGTGTTAGCTGGCCTAAGTGGGCTTAAAAATCGTTGATGTTATATTTGCGTGTCTTCAAGGCTAGACTGAATATACTCTTAATAGACTAGTGCATCGACGATTGCATCACTGCTTTCCATCATTCTGGATCGCAGTCAGCTCTACTTTATATTATTAAAAAAAGTACAGTTGTAAATTGTTTTCCATTTGAACTTACACTATTATTCATAACTCTATTTATTCAAGTGGAATTTAGTTAGCACTGTGTATTTACTGTTTTCACGTAATTCTAAGAACCAATTTCGATATAGCCTCATAAATTCTTTAGATTGACTCTATACTCTACATAATGTAACTTATCTATACATTTATGTGTTATATTGCGATGTTTGGCAGATCCGACTACACCGAAACTGACCTACTGTCTAACCAACGTCTTGCAGCAACAATGACTCATGAACAAAAGTGGTACATGCAAGATTATTAGTGGTTCTCTATTGTTATTCCACTTTATGTTGGAAAGCTTCTGCGTGGTTTATTGTGTCCGTTACTATATGATGGGTACCTGGATAAGTTGATTCAGATGACACAGTTTTAAGTTATTTTGTATGTTTGACTTGGGATATAAAATGATCTGCTAAATAATCCCAAAATGAACTAAAATTTACAATAAGGATATGTAAATTTTTGATTATGACATTAGCCTTACTTCATGGAATTCATAAGTTAACACTGCCAAAATTGGCTAGCCCTTGGGAAATACAGTTATGGTGTTTATTCGTCGTTTACATAGGCCAAGGTTAAAATACTTCGCCATAATATTTCAGCTAGCTACAATATTAACAACAATTTGAAGTGTCCATGACTGTAATAATTTTATTCATAAAATTCCCGTTTTAAAAAGATTTTGTGAAAACCATATTCAGTTTCAAAATTGTGTTTTTAATATTTATGGAACCATTTATCATACTGCCCTTTACCTCTCGTCCAATTAACAATCTGCTACCGTCGACATACCATCAGAATACCTGAGCAAACCCTCTCGTGTCTCATCAACCGCAGCATCCACTGCGTTGCTAACGGTACCAATAACGGTATGCTTTCGCGGCCGGCCCGGATTAATTGTGGCCAAAATAAGATGGATACATGCTGACTTTGTCGCACTGTTTACGAGTAGTTTTTGATGTTTGGACCAGTGGGTGAAGGATTAAATGTCTGGAAAAAGGAGAGTGATTGTTGAGGTCATTGATAGAGAACTATCGAAGATTTCTTTCATAATTCTTTTTTCAGTAGGTTGTTCCGAAATTACTCTTCCCCCTCTGAGTAGGCCAAGAGGGAGTGTCAGACTTTTGAATAACGAGAAAGGACGTTTTAGTTCAAGATTTTTTTGTGGTGATACCTTTAGTAAGAAATTTAAATTTGTGAACAAATTAGCTGCAGCCGCGTCTACACCCGCGTGAATTGTTTACCTATATAGTAGCTAGTAGCTAGTATGGTGTTTGTTAATATGTTTAGCAAACATTTGGGAGGCTAAAGTGAGGTAGATAACTCCTATTTAATAGATCAATCACTCACAAGACGTTAGGAACGTAACCATTTGACATACTTCCAAATTTGGCTCCTATACTAATAGTTGGAGATCCTAGTTCATTTTCAAAGTGATCTACTTCAGTTTTTCTCGATAATAGTTCTTCTTCTTTTTGAATCTAGGGTAAACTCGTTAAATTCTTTGGGCCCAGTAGGTCGCTACTAACTGCAGTATTAGTTTAAACTATCATGATAATAGTCAGCTAGCAATTTCTATACCAATGCCGTTTATACTATTTATAATTTTCCACATTGAGACACGTACAGCATCAAGCAGACATGTAATAATTACCACATGGTCTCGTTGACGGATAAGGCAATTAAACTAGATATGATATACTATTGGATCCAAAACATATAGAGTATAACCGGCTTGTAATGGAATACATTACTATAGGTCGGAATTGCTGCATTCGTTATTGTGAAGGTTGCGGAGCTGTAGGCTATTGCTTACTGAGCTTGGTTACTATCGGAAATATTATACATCTTACTAACTAAATATGCCTATGGATTATTTTGGTCGGGAAATCGTAAATAGCTTCTCTTCCTTCGAGAGGGTGTTTTAGAAGTAAAGATAGTTTTATCACCTGGGATCTAACTAATGCCTTCTTCAGTTGGTTTTTGTGTGTCTCCCAACTTGCACTTACAACGTAGTAGCAGTAGCAGTAGTGGAAACGGCTGGCTTGCTCTGATGCAGCTTCAATCTAGTCATAATATCTTCAATACTATATGAAATATGATCTTTCTTATGTCATCTCAAGCCTTATTGTCTCTTGTCTAGTCTTACCTGATTTGGCTAAATCTGATCCGACGTATCATGTATCATATAAAATTGATAGAATACTGTGATTTATCACTCCACATCAAACGTTGCCTATTATAGTAGCTTTATTATTAAATTTTACTATTACTAATGATTTTAATAACGTAACAGTAAAACTAATGAACAAATTCAGCTTATTCAGTTATAAAGTTTAATGATCTTACGTTCTCAATTAAGGCTTAATTGGTGTACGGAACCGTACAATTAAAACGTTTTATGGTTCATTTCACCGATAGTTATTTAAAGTACTTTCATTCTAGCCTTTTGAAGTTAGGAGTCGTTCACAATGCACGTATATACTACTCTTTTTATATTCTTCTGAAAAAAAAATGATACAACATTTATTGACGCAGACATAAAGTCTATCTTGGAAGTATTTTTTGACACTTCTGTCTAAAGGTGTGGTTTTCAAACTTCTGTTACGGATCCCTAAACAAGTTTTATCTAAGTCGCGCCCACAGATGATCTAGAAGCATTAATGAGCGGTTCCGTAGGTGTCGGCCAAGTGAATAGACTGTTTCGCTTGAGCATTGAGCAACAAAGCTTGGTTTGAGTATGTTTGCTTAAAGCTTGACTGGGTGGAAGGACATAATTTAGTGTTTGGACTAGTAATAACAAGACAAACTCAGTTGGCCATATTATTGTAGAGAGAATGTAGCTTCTGATGTACGCGGTTGGCATTATTTATAGTTGTTGAGCTATGACAAGTCGTCTGGTTTGAAAACGTGGTCCCAAAACATTGAATGGTCATAAAAGAATTTCTTGACTAACTTCTCCCAAAGCGAGAGGACGTCAGACTTTTACAGACCTGAACCTTGCGTGAGTTCCATGGTTATGGCAACTCGAATATTCCCGCAGCTAGACAATATCCCTTGATTACCTCAAAAATTCCCTAAAAACGTCTGTAATATTTCACTTCGATAAATGTTCTGGCTGAACGAATGTAAATAGTATTAAAGTTCACTAAACTAGTAACTACTGACTTACTAAAGATAATATCACAAAATACAAGGTACCTACTACTACAGTTTTAAAATAATTAACATATTTTAGCATAGATTCACCAAAACTTGAATGATTTAAATGTTTTTTCGGACACATAGTGAACTAGTTACTGAGTTTTATTTAGGTTTATTTTATTTACATACATTATTTTATTTACAGCTAGACTCGTTATTTACTTTTATAGTAAGCTTTCATGTAAATCTAATGTTTATTATGTCCGCTCTTTCGAATTTGAATAAACTTTCACTTCAGTCGTGTTATGTAATGTTATAGAATGATAATTAATATGTTTGTGACTGTCACCGTAAATATTGATTTTAATTTGCATAAGATGACAAATTGATTTCAAAACTAAAGGTGGTTTCACATAATCATTGTTGGCCATATGTATATATAAGTATAGCCCTAAAGATCGGTCCTGTGCGTCTCGCATCCAGCGGTTTCTAGCAGACCTCACCAGACCATCAGTCTACCCTGTAGGAGGCCTTCCAACGCTGCGTCTTGCGGTTCGTTGTCGCCACTCCAGAACTATTCGTTCTGTGAGCAATTTGCCCTGACCACTGCCACATAAGTTTGGCAATTCTTCGGACTATGGCAGTTTCACCTGACTTTTAGCAATCAATTAGTTTTATCATCATGAAAATGTTGTAGATTATTACTGCTGCAACTTTTATTTTCTAAACAATGAATAATGCAAGTCCAGTATACAAATATTCATGGTAATAAAATTATCATTAAAACTCCATTAGGTAGCGTGTGCAAACATTACTATGACATTTGCTAGATTGCACTAACACTCTGCAGCAACAAAAAAATTCAACACGTCCTTCTTTTGATTGAAGACATCCTTAAAAATAGTAAACTTGAGGTTTTTTATGGAAGTCTCATCGTCGTCATCATTTCAGACGAAAGATTTCCTGTGCTGGTCATAGACTTTCCCAAACGTCTTATTTGTAATCTTGGTCTATAGTGAGCTTTCGAGACAATATCCTACAAACCTGTTAATTAGCAACCTTCTCCCCTTGGCCCATGTTACTTGGTATCAACGCTGTACGTTTTCTTTTTCCATTCTCTCTTCACACCATCATCATTATTTCAAAGACGTCCATTGCTGGACATAGACTTCCCCCAAGTATTGCCACATCGACCGGTCCTGTGCATCTCGTATCCATCATTTTATGTGCCCTCACCAAGAAGGCGGGGCTTCCAAAGCTTTGCCTTTCGATACGCTGTCGCCATCGAGAACCTTTTGGTTATCTGTTCTGTTAGAAATGTACCACGCTATCCTTCACTCTGCTTTCTTTCATATCTATTCTTTTATTACTATTATTGAAAGGCTAAAGCTTAACCACTTTGTCACTTAATGGTAAGCGACGATGTGGTCGACGCTAGAGCCCGCACGCACACAATCCATCATTCACCTTTCCTTCAACTTCACATTACCACCTAGTAGGCACATTTAAATGTGCCTTTAGCACTTGCCACATTAAATAAACCGGTACACAGTAATGTCAGGTCTAGCGCAGCTTTCTACCAGACGTCAGAATAGCACCATTTGCCTCTCGGTTTCCAGGAAATTACTTTTTATAATTGCCTTGTTGAGACTGAAGCGAGTTTTTAATCCGGTCAGACTATTGTTGGCTTTGCGGATTTGTGTGAATTATTTTAAGAGAGTAATAGCATTGGTTTTTAGGGTGGCAGATCTTTCTTCAAGATTTGTTACATTAATATTAACGTGGTGGACATCCGTCTCATAAGCACAAAACTTTTTGGGAACACATTCATTGTGCGCACAGCTAAGGACTTGAATTCCCTGCTAGAGTCTGCATTACCTGATAGATGTGTTTCGAGTATCAATAACCAGAAATATGATCTTGCAGATTGTAATCTAAAATTAAGTAGCGTCTCAGAAAATGTCTTACTTCAATAGTCAGACATTTTCTGAGACTATTATTATTATTTGACGAGGTGTCGCTGTTTATAAACTCATTATCAAGATCCTTAGCTTTATTAACATATTGACAAGGATTGTTTACTGCTATATGTATTTAAAACATCATTTTATACACTACAAAATATCCATATTTGTCTATAATATCCCAATTATCTCAAAAAGTACGTTGTACCCGAGCATATAAAAGTCTTCAGATTTTTTACGATTAAATTCTCAATACCATATATGGTTCAGTGATTCATTTTATCTTTTGGCTCCTTACGGCCAAATTAGGTTACGGAATTCGACCATATGTGTCATCCTAATATAGGTTTATTTTAATTATGATATTATTTCCTGCTATCGGCGGCTAAAATCGACAGTTTATATTGATGACTTCATCATCATCTTTACTTATTAGTTATTTTATAATAGAAATTCCCCCACCGTGTCTGGCTGTCTGAACGCGATAAACTCAAAAATTACTGAACGAATTTTCGTGCCGTTTTTACCAATAGATAGAGTGATTTATGAGGAAAGTTTAGATGTATAACACATTCATTATCTGTAGGTCATAGTGTTCCGTGCGAGAATCAAACACACGGCAACCAGAGCAGCAGCCAATAGCTCAACTACTGCGTCAACTGTGTCGTAATATTATAACTACTTTAACTTTACTGGAAAACAACCTGAATATACAGGCAATTTAACATATCGTTGAACACAACCGTAGCTATGTGCAATCTTTGAATGGACAACTGTCCGACTATCCAGCCACTATGCAGCTAGTTTTTTTTTTTCAAATGAGTTTTTCTACCTTCCTGGTCGACCGCAGCTATACTATACTAGGTATAGATACTAGTTCACTGGGTCAATCTGAGCTAAAAGTATGTTTCTATCTGTGTATATATCTTCCTAAGTTCAGAAACAAATGAGTTTTTACGCAACCAAGCAATAGATAGATTCATGCGTTTACATTTTCTGTTAACGGTTTCGCCTGCCTGAAAGTAGAAAATTATACCAAATGGTTATATTCTCGTAATCTGATGGTTTAGCCGTCAGCCAATTTTTATTAAAATCCGTTCAGTCGTTTGAGCGTGAAGGAGTAACACACACATATAACCTATTACCATTTTAATATCAGTGTAATCAATGTTTAGTACGTTTTTTCTTTTTATCAAACCATTCAGTTTTATTTACGTGCTATTATTACCATGGTATTACTCGCATCTTAGGAAAACTGTTTCATGTATGTATATACAGCATCCTATAATATAAATCCAGTTCACAATTTAACTGAGCCAGATTACATCAAAATGTTCTATCGTTGAAGTCTTGAAGAGTGACTTAAAGACAAATTAGATGATATTTATCTTAGTAAGTCACTACTTACTAAGCTTGCCTGCCAATGTGTTAAATGAACAACATATGAACGGAAGGTAAACTAATATATTCAAGCCAAATTAAATAAATAACTAAATGTTTTGTTCCCAATATGGATATCGCGTATCTTAATACACATTCGTTGACATTAAGAAAAATATCAATGGTGCTATTTCTGAGAAAAAAATGTCTCACTAGGCTTTTTTTTTTTTTTTTTTTTTTCCGGTAGGGGAATCATCAGAATGACTTCTCCCACTCTTGGGCGGAGCGGGAGGGCGTGTCAGACTCTTACTGACTAAACCCCTACCCCGTTCCTTCGTTGCCATCGATCTGGGGGACACGGTGACAACCTTTCGGATACCGTGTTCCCCAGAGGCTTCGGCCCTGCCGGGCCCCTACAGTTTGCTGACATCTCCTTGAGGCGCGCGTGGAACAGAACGCGCCGTCGACGACTAGGCTCGGTCCAGATTATTACCAGACTGCCGGACGGCGAGCTACCCAGTGCTCGCCGTCCGCGAGCCCGCGCCTACGGTGGTCGGAAATCGGGATCGGGATCTCGGCGGCGACGGCGTGAGTTCCGTTGCCTCACGCGGTCGGCAGCCTCCTTCGCTAACATTACTGCTTCGCAGAAGGAGGCGACTGCCTGCCACCCCTCCTCGCTCCGGACCATGGCCTGTACCAGGGCCCGGCGCGAGAGGTCACCGCCGCCGATAGCCTCCACAAGGACACGGCGGTGCTCCGCCCAAGCGGGGCACACCTCTACCGTGTGCTCCACCGTGTCCTCCGGGCGGTCCACACAGTGGCGACACCCGGGCGTCCTTTCCTCCTTGATCCGATGCAGGAACCTCCCGAACTTACCGTGTCCGGTGAGGACCTGCGTCATACGGAACGAGAGGACGCCGTGACCTCTTTCCAACCACTCCTCAAAGAGGGGACTTACCGCCGCAATGACGGCATGCCCAGCACTGGGTTGCGACAGTCGCAGTCGCCATGCCACCCTGAGATCCCGCCGGAACTCTGTCCGCCATACCGCGACTTGTCGTGGCAGCGGAGTTTCGCCCCGGCGTTGCATCTCCACGCGCAAATCGTGCATGCGTGCAAGGACTGTTGCCTCCAAACTCACTAGGCTTGCGGTAGAAACTAATGATATTAGTTTGCGATGTCAGTCGATTTTGAACTTTATGTAGTGGTCGTTAAGAGTTGTTATGTAACAGAATGTTATGTATGTATACCAAAAGCGTGGGCACGCTTTGGGTACACCTACATAATCTCGTTGCGAGTTAAAGGTTGAAGTTTTCGATATCTTTTTTAAAAGGAATATTAAGTTTTATAAGACTCTCAACGGTAGGAGAAAAAATGAGTTGAGTTTTAAATAAATAATAGGCATTATCAGCCTTATAATGTTTCCACTGCTGGGGCTTGGGCCATCTCTCTAGGAGAAAGAATGGGCCGTAATCTACCATATGGGCCCAGTGCATTGGTGGAAGTCAGACGTCTTTAATTTTTTTGTTCCCGGGCACGTAGGTTTGAAATTTTTGGTCCCTTTTAAAACTACTTTCAAAGTCAAAGGAAAAATAAATGTCGTATAGTCTTATAATTTATTTGAAATAGAAAATGCCTAGAATCGTACATTCAATATTGCCATTCCACCTACCAAGGACTATCGATCATTTTCTATTTCCATCAACGGTAACTATTTACTTGCGTCAATTTCTCAAGAAAAACCTTACCTTCCAAGTGGGTATAATGGCGGTAATTAAAGTAATAACTGTCTGGGTAATGAGAGGAAATCATTTTAATAGTCGACGAAACTTTGTACTGAACACTGCATTCTGCACAGTGTTTCACGAAGGAAAATATTCGGACAAAATGTGCATTTAAAGAGTACCATATTTTCAACAAAAGGTAATTAACCAAAGAAAATAAAAGTTATACTTCTGGTTTTGCATAATAACGACACAGCATCATACATTACGAAGATCAACACTTAAAAATAATTGTCTTTTGTACTGTACAATGCTTAAATCTCAAAAAAAACAATGTCGTCAAACTTTCACCGCACCCACATCAAGTTACGTCACAATCCCATTCAAAATGTACCTTTTTCTTACATACGACCGTTTTCTCAGAGGTTCTGTCAGCTTTCTTTATGGAGACTGGCGGTCTCACGAATCATTACTTCTCATTTTTATGAGCGACAAAACGACCATTTTCACACTGATAAAGTACCCTTAACCTTAGATAAAACCTTACATTGAAGACCTCACAAGATGTATCGCGAATGGGTGTGTTATATTATATATATTTCTGCAATTTATCTAGTATATGTAATTCTGTTGGAATCATGACTATTGTCGTCATGAAAAGGTAATTGTAATCACATTGGACATTTCATTCTGAATCTATTCAATGCTACAGCCAGTTCGTTGCTCCTAGTCTGATATGACATTCAAATATCACAATGAAACACGCTAAAAGTACTACGTGACAGAATTTACATGAGCATCATAAAAATGATGCATTTTTTTGTTTCGATGACGTTAAATTGTTCATGGAATACACATATTCGTACGTGATGAGAATCGTCAGAAACACCTCTTGTTAGGTCCGATTAGTCCGTGTAGCGACTTGCCATTTTTTTCTTAAATTCGTATCTTTCCTTACCCAGACTCGTGTTTAGGGGAAATATTGCTTAGTCATGAAGGAAATTGAGTGCATAACAGAATAACAAGGCTATCTGCACGCAACAGCCATGATGGGTACTTTTCGGGGTTTCCATTACATCTGTTTTGGAATGAATTGCGCTTTTCATCGCTGCGTAAATGAAACGGAAATATTCGTCTTTTACAGCAACGACGTTTGGAATTATGCTAATCATTTAGTTTTGCTTTAACATTACTTATGTTTATGTAGTCACTGCATATGGTTGTAGGCTGTGCTTATTTCTGTGTTTAAATGAAAATTCATTGATCTGCTCAGAGTGATCCATACTCTCAAGAAATCTACACAATATTCATTACGACCTCTTCTGCATAATTTACAACACTGTTATTTACATTATCAATGTCTACAGCCGAAATTAGAAATGCATGAAAGCGAATCCGAGGTAAAAAAAAGTGCTTGTTCCCGACACAATCCAATTAGCCCATAGTCCGCAGTGGGGTCAAACGCATTGTCGTCAATGTAGGCTAAATACGCTTAATTAGGGGATGTACGCCGTATATAATTTCCTGTCATTATCATAGTTTTCAACTTGTTTCGCTTACAATAGAGGTTAAACTGATTATAGCCACCGTTGAAAGGAAACCGTATCATCTTTAAAAGTTATATTGTTATCAATTGAAATTTGCTCCGTAGTCTCAATAAGATTTATTTCATGTTCGTCTCCTATAAATTCTGCTAGTCTATTGGTCTGAATAACACGTTTAATCTCACTATATTCAGCACCTTTAACCTTTTCGTGCAATTTATCTTGTTTACTAGAAACAGTATTTCCTATCCGAGGAACTGTCTGCAAACAACCAATCACTTCCTTATTAAATATTACCTTAGTTTCCTTCACTATAACAATAGTCGCACCATTCAATTCCTTATTCGTTAAAATCATTGCAATGGCTATCGATAAAGCTGCAAACTAGTTTTATCTAATCGACCAAATTCACGTATTACTTGACGAGGCTTTTGTAGCTGTAGAGAGAGATGACGATAGCGACATTCAGGTTTAGAGAGAGAGGGAAAACGACTCTCGGTTCGATGTTCGTGAGTCATGCTCGGGCGCATACACTGGCTGGTATTGTGGTCTATATTACCAGAATACAGCGGTTTCATTAATTCTTATTTGTTATAGTCCATTTCGTTTCTTTTTTGTTAATCTTAAATTGGATTTAAATTTAGTTTTTTCAGACAGGCTTATTTATTTTTATAATTAGTAATTTGATTTTGGTAGTAGGTACGCTTACAAGGCAAATCTAACAATTGACTCAAACGATCACTTTTTCATTTATACATAATTAATACGGTTTTAATTAGCTTAGCATAACCTTGGCTTACTTTTAAAAACAACACAATTATACTGAACGGTAAACAATAGTTTTTCAATATCAGTCTCATACACGAACATATACACGTAAGCACCCAATGAATCGACTACATATTTCATATCTTCCCAATACATCTCATATCTTGTTCCACTGCCATGACGAAAGCATCGACCGCTGTGACGGGGTCGAAGCTACTTGATGTATCGCCTTCAGCATCGTCGTCATTGGCCGCATGGCCAGGTGGGAAAACATCTGTCGATATCTCATCACCAATGTTTGTGCCAAATTCTGAAGTAGTACTTCATTTGTCAAAATATTGTGTTGACTCAAACCTGGTTATTACTCGTACATGTGGTTGGTAATTGATCCCGGATTTCATTGATTCGAAAATGTATCATTATTTTTTGTCTGGTTACATCTGCTAGTTGTCTATGTGATTAAGGAGTCTTTATTCCAACATCTGCTGCATTACGTATGTGTTTTCAAAACATATGATGTGTCCTTTTATACTTGCCTATTTTAAACTAGCTTCTGACATTAGCTTCGTCCGCATTAATGTTCAAAGTTATTCCAGGGCATGATCCTACTATGCCGAGTTATATCCAAATCCGATCAGTCCTTTGAGCATGAACAAGTAACAAATATACACACATACACTACTTTCACCTTTATAAATATTAGTGTAATTAAACAAGTCTATGGTTTGTAAAGCTAAGTTTCTAAATTCGGATATCAATCCACAAAAGCTAGTATAATTGTGCAAGTACATATGTGACTGAATGAAATCCTTATGGGACCTAACTCCATGTTCGTACAAATTGTTCGTTTAATAACACGAGTTTCAAAACTCCATCCAAATACGTATGAAACATGTTCGGCTGGCAGATCGTCTCGCAAATTTGCTTCGCGATGACTCACCAGCGTTCGACTATTTAGTTTAAACGCTTCAGACCGGTTTGTACTCGTTTTTGTTACAGCCGTGATGGTTTTTTTTTCAACCTTTTTTTCAAGTTTACTAACCGTATTAAGATCCTGTTGACAATGTTTTATATTGTCGAGATTTAATCGCCCATTTAAACCGTCATGATTGTCCAAATGTAAGAAGTGCAGTGTGCAGATTTTTTTAGTAAAAAACTTATTTGTACTTGTTTTTAGTGATCACAAAAACACCTCAAATTCTTATACCAAGTTTTGCTGCCGCAGTTTCTGCTACAAATGGAGGTTCTGACTTTGTCACGACTTTTCATTGTTACAGTATCATTATGGGAATCATTAATGTAATTCAATCACTGCTAACTTTGGTTTCATGCACACGCAATACATTTTTTGCATCGTTATGTTCAATTACGTTCGTGGGAGCTAGGATAAAACGATCTTGGCATGATTCATCGGTGATTGGCTACGCTGACATGCAAATAGTTTTATTTGTTTTAACTCCTATAAAACGAAAATTGCTTCTAAAAGTTACTACACTATAACGATCAAGAACTGCATAAGTCCCATTAATAATGCATGCTCAAGGAAATAGCTCGGGAATTTATCGTTTGTGTACGAGGGAAGCACTATATCTAGCGTCCTTTATCTATTTTATTATCAGCTTATCATTGATAATAAAGTGTCTACTGTGTTTGAGCGAGCCTTTCTGTGCATTGTTCGGGACCTGTACGTTATGTGTGACGTAAATATTATGAAGCTATTACGTACAGGCAAGCGTGATTTACTTCATCCTACCTAAATAGTTCGTTGAAAATACTGCCGTCAGTATTTTTCTTCATTCCGAAACCAAGCCTATAATTGTTGCTATAGTTTCCATTATTATACCTTTTATTACTTCGAAAAGAAACTTAAAGTGAAAAGTGTAGAAGAATAGTCTATTGTTTCGACTGTGAAAAAGCAGCAGCAACTTTTTCCTAAAATGGCCGCCTTAAACGGTGTCTAATTTGTGTAGGATGGATTTACAACGTTAATCTTAGTTTTAGAACTTAGTATGGTAAGGCTCGGTGGCTAATGCGTGTTTTACTAATAGTTTTGGTTTAGTGCTGTTGTAACGACTTAATCTAGATTAAACCTGATAAATTACGACAGTTTTATTGATTATGTGGGTAATTCAGTATACCTATAAGTGATATTAACATAGGAATGTAACATCAAAGCTACCTGACCTAATATTTATACAAGAATTGATTATAAACTGACCCATTTGTGAAAGAAGACAGTGAAATGTAAAATTTTCCCCTAGAATATTTATTCGCCGACTACAATTGTCCACTAACAGATGTAGCACAAACATTGAAAAGCATAAAAAAACGCGAAAAATAACCTCGTTCCAACTCAGAACAGAATAAAAAGCAACTTTACCAGCTCGCAACTGTCTGCCAAATGCCATAACTTTGTTCCGATGTTTTTGCCTCGTCTCACAATGCATTCATTAGCATATGCCATTTGCGACCAGGCTTCGTTGGAAGTTGCCCACTAGGCCTTTTGAAAGGCTCCTTCATGTTATAATTTAAGGACCTTGTTGGAATAAGTTACACTTGGCTGGGTCTGAAGTGTGAGCTTTTTAAATATTCGTGTTACGCTCATAATTGATGTGGGAAATGTGGATGGTTTGAATTAACGAGTTTCAAGTAAAAAGCTAACTTTGAAAGGCAAAGTAAACATTTAATAAAATAGTGTAGGATCTAAATATTATTGACACTGAGCTGTACAGTTCTAAAAGTACACTAGTGAACTCATTAGATCTAGAAAGTACCTAATACAATATTGCCAATTTAAAACCAATATAGTACGTTTCTTTTGCTATTGAATTCAATTCGTGCCCCAACAAAAACGTTTTCACGACGAACTCCAGAAAAAAAAAACACCTGACAATCTAATGCGAAAATCAAAACAGCCAAGCCGCAATTGTTCAACCTCACACATAAGAATAGAATCCTACAGTTCCATGCAAGCAGATACGAGCACAATGGCGGAAGCTTGCGGTCCATGCAAACAAAGATAAAACTACCCCTGTAACAGCTAAAACAGCTCTTAATGACAACGATACAGAAGCCAAACACACTGCACATGTTAATTTTGCTCCAGCTCACAAAGAGTTGAATTACGTACAGTTATTTCAAGCTAGGGAACCTGAGATGGTCGGACTTGAAGTACTAAGGTGCTATGTATTGGCTGAGTTTTATAACTTTAAGACTGACAAGCTGCACTTTGAGAAATGAACAGAATGTTTATTGTGAAACTCTTAAAGATTCTAATGACATCGCTAAATACATAGTCTATTGGAGTCTATGAAGAATTAAGTCAGTAGTAGTATTCCAGGCATGTTAGTAAATAATAATTTAATGCGCAAAACAGATTAGCCTATAAGATAACATCAATAATGAAACACTAAAAATTAGAGTGGCTATTTCATATAAATTGAGAGTGACTGTCCTCCAAACTAGGAAACAATACTGTGTCTTGAAGAACAGAGAGAAAATTTTCATAATGTATTCCAAGTTGCGGCACATTCTTAGCACTAATAACTTCATAAAGCTTATGAGATTATGAAAGTTGGGGAAGTACTTATGGAATTGCATACATTATTATTACTTGTTGCAATTTTCATTGAGTTAAACTCGAGAGAGTTGCTAAATCTTTGTAGAAGAATAAGCTGAGTATTTAAGAACTTATTAAACTGTTGTCTTAAATATTCGTACAAAGAATTTCAAGAACAAACTAATCCAGAGATTTGAATAATATTCATGTAAGTAAATAGTCAACTAAAAATGATAAAGTAAAACAGTCTTACAGCAGATGTAACGAAACTCCAGCTTACAATTGATGACTCCATCATTACCCTTATTTACGAAGACGAAAATACTCTTACAAGGTCAGAAGCCAAGCCCAAAGAACCCATATTACACAAGAGTGATAGTGCGGCCAAGTTCAACACAACCTTATAAATAGACGTAAGATTAATACGCAACTATTTTTAGCAGAGTTTGAACTATTTTCGGTTTTAGCGTTAGATTTACAACTTTCAAACATTTTGCTGATTGAGGTTTTACAAATGATTTTATTTTGCAGTTCTCTGTTGGATATTGAAGATGAAGTTATTTTCGAAATTTTATCAGAGAAGTTTTTTTAGTAGTATTTGCTACCCAAGTTATTGGCTCCTTGTGTATCGGATCTACACGAAGAAAGAGCTTAAATAGTTAAAGTGATTAGAATAAAGATACCAATAAGAACTACTGTCAGTAATACTCTTGCGTAGCACGATAGTTATGTCCTCAATATAAATCCTTGCAGGATCCCAAGGGAAGTGAAGCAATAAATTTCGCGGCAGTGTGGTACGCCATCGGTAATATATTTTGAAATGAAATATATTTGACGAGCATGTCAATAGGAATGTCGGTAAACACAGACTTAGTCACAGCTGTTTCTCTTAAGTCAACAGACATATTAGCAAGGTCGCTAACTGCACTTTGTTGAATCATTGCATTTAAAAATTCTATCATATCATAGTCATGTATTACCACCTTTTTGTTCTTAAATAAAGACTGAGTCACAAGGAGCTCACAAAATAGATACAATTATATTCACATCTAAAGCAATACGGAGTGTATATAAAGATATGATTCACTAACTGTACTGTTGACTGTTGCATAAACGTGGAACTTCTCTATTTTATACGAACACGTCGTTTTATTGTAAACAATGCGTTGGAAATCTTGCGCTGTTATGTTGCGTCTCGTAATCGTCGTAAAATGTTGTGATTGTGGAATTAAAGTGCGATTAAGAACATTTGGAATGATCGTTCTAACCTCAATCACTTCAAAAAGAGGAACTACTGTTACATGGAATAAAAGGCTTTGATCAAAACGATACCTATTTTTACCTTTTTTCCGTATTTTCTCTGTTAGATAGTAACAAGTAAGCCTTTCTGAAAATAAAACGACATTGAGATCAAACTTCGTCTTTTTGTATATTTTTAAACCGTTTCGGGACCGAACTATACTTATCGTTAATCGTATTTATGTCTTATTTGTCATAAACGTTACACCTTTTCCTAGGAGTGTTAAACGCTAGGTTTTCCTGTTCAAGTGTCAATTCTGCCATATTTATATCATTACATGTTATATTTGACACAGATTTCTCCGTGTCTGTATTATTTAACACTGTGCGAAAACATTGAGTCATATGTGTTTCGGTCGCCATATGTTGCATGTCGTGACTCCGGACCACGGCCTCGGCTGAATTGAATACTATTCCTAATATCACGTTGTCTTTTGATAAACATTCTTGAGCGTTTGTTGACGTGCACGATTTTAATGGTAATGTAGGTTTAGAAAGGAATTTACAAGAATATGAACCAAGCAATTTGAATGCATTTCCTCTTACTGTGTTGGCTTACTAGGTAATGTGAAAACTTACAATTTTACACTTATCGTAAAATAACGTACGTTTATGAACGTAATTCAATTAATTACCAGCTCTTCGAATTAATTTTATACTTACTAATAACTTTAAAATTTTAATTAAACACAATTAGATATTAACACATTTTACGTAACAACCTGAAATAAAGTACTAAACGAGGAAGACTTCAAGGTCCATAACTTGCGATCGTAACAAAATCCAATTACAAGTCCGAAGAATTCATCATCGCAGTTGAACGTCCTTTTATTAAGTACCGATATTCGTAATGTGTCGTCTTTTGCTTCATGTTGTTTGTTGACTCAAGTGTCCAGGTGATGGTATTTGCCTCTCTTTCAGACGCCGCCGCAGCTTTGTGTCGCTACAAGGGTTTATGGTGAACGGTGCTCCGTGTTCCTTTAACTAACAATGTTTCATCTCTTTCTTTCCAGATGGACTTTGTTGCTGTCTCACTCCCGCCGTACAACGGAATGTTTCTATCGTAGAAGTGTTTTGCATTCCTCTTGCTTCTCGGAAACTGTTTCTATGTTGTAAATGGGATCAGTAATGTTATTTTGCATTGGAGATAATTTCTGCTAACTATGAGTTATGGCACGTTGTTAACTCGTTGCGGTGTAGCAAACAGTAGGAATTTCGTTCTAGTTAGTATCGTTTTTTGAATTCCAATTTTCTATGGTTACTTGATAGCTTTAATAATTTAGTAAGTCTGGGATTCGATATTCTATGACCTTGCTTGGTTTGTTCTAGTCGATAATTGATTTCTAGAAAACTCCTCCAATAGTCCTTGACAGAAAAGGAGGGTTCATAATTAAATGCTTAACCTTCACCTTAAGTTAGATTCTAACGAGTACCATATTGATAAATAATGTCATCGTCATGGGTTCAAACTTTTTCAATTACAGGTCATATTGATTGATATAGATATTCAGTCTATTTTCATTGTATGATAGTACAAAAGTCACGATAATCAGTATTCAAGTTATGTGTGTAATGCAGTCATAATTGTATTCTATCGAACTGTCATTGCATCAGGAAATATAGATTTGATTAGATTTTATAGGTTTGTAATCAGTGATTATTTGGTCTCATTAGTTCGACAGTCAGTAACACATTTTCGGTTTAGCAATACGTGTTTACTTACATTACTCGGATTAACTAGCTGCACGTCAGATTTATAGCTGAGTTTGTGGCCTTTATGTTTTCGTATATAGGGTTTATTTTCGACCAAACCGTATCATGTATAAGTGGTAGCTATAATTTGTTTGGGGCCATTCTTATCGAGTTACGGCTCGTTACGATCGTTCAGGGATTTCTCTCTTTGTCTACATTCATCTGATTTTCCTATTCGATTACGTAATGGTTTTTTTTTCTAATTCCCTTTGTTTCTTTGTTAAGTGTTCGGCTAGATTCTGGTTCTTTTTTATGGATTGAGAGAACCTAGGTTTTATGTGAGGTTTGTTTTTCTTTTCTGAATAAGTATCTAATGAGTTTGAAAATTCTAGGATAGGTTCTAAAATTTTCCATTCCGTTAATTTTTCCACATAATTCTGCCGTTAAGTAAGTCTTGTTTTGTTTGAGCGTCTTCTATCTATAAAATTTATTATTCTATCGATTATATGTCTTGTACGTCAGCATAAACAGTATTGGTATGCGCTGGTTACTGAATTTTATATGCGATTGTTTAATTGACGTCATAGTTGATTTATCGTTAGTTTTTCACTCATTCCATAACCTCTGTCTGTATCGTCATATCGTATTCTATCTGTAGCGTTCAATGCTGGTATTCAGGCCAAATTCAGATGTCAGGTCTCGACGTCATTGATTTAATCTAATCTGATATACTAAGGGCGTCTATATTATGGTTGCAATCAATCTTCATTCTCTTCTTTCATTTCAGATATTTTTACATACCTACAAAATTTATCAATAGTACTTAAAGTGATACAGTAACTGTGATAGACTTAAAATTTAGTATGCACTAAAACCTAGTGACAAAATCAGTGAAATGTTCTCTTTCTAAAATGGAAAGGAAGTTAACACGCGAAGATTTCATGAGGAAAAGTTTTCGTGCACCCAGGGTTTCGCCCGCCCCAGAAGGTCAAGAGCCAACTGTAAACGGTGCGCCACCACCATCGCCGGTTTCCTTAGCCATGCTGGAGAAAACCGCGCCGCCACAACGAACCCAGTACGAGGTTACGTCCTCGGGGATAGCTCCAAAACGACTCGAAATCAACAGAGCTCATCCCATCCACTTAAAATCATTCCAAGCCCCCGAACCTCCCGATGATACAGCTCCAATGCCACCGTCAGACGATGTTTTACGAAAGCTTGAGCGACAAATCGGAGAAATGGAACGAGGACTAGAAAGAGCACAGAACGGTACCGTAGGAGTTGACGAAAGAGTAAGATACGCCGAACACGAAAACCTTTTACGTACCGGTGTATCTTCAGTCGGCGGTGGAGGATACCTCCCCGCTGATTCTGATACAGAACATGATGTAGTACCTTTCAATAGAAACGAAAGTACGCGAAGCAGTACTGGCGGTGCTACTCCAGTGCCGAGGCCAGCTACTAGATTAGCTAGAACAAATTCTGATACTCAACAATCAGTCGCAGCGACTGCGAGGTTGATGAGGAAACTAGCTGACGGTGGCAACAAGGATGAAAAGACTAAGGTTATATCTCGAAAGGCGATTCAAGCGAGGATGGAGAGGGTAAAGAACTCTGTCACGGGGAAGAATGAGCACAGAGTCTTGGCTGAGCATAGGGTGGACCCACCATCTCCAAGGACACCTACCTCTCCTATCACTACAAGGTCTTCTCAGGTAACGATAATTCTTTTGAATATTGTGGATGTCCATATTAAACTGTCCAAGTGTCCATACTAAATAAATGGTCGTATATCACAGAAGATAAATAGAAATCACACTTGACACACGGAAATGAGGAAAGCCAAGTTGTGTTGAGATATTTATTACTTGGCGTTGTAAGTTATAATTAAAATTTATGAAGAGCGAACTGCTGAGTTGCTCTATTATAGAAAACGGAAACTTAGTTGCCTTCAAAGTTGCGTTTTCTCTTATCAATACGATTTTACTAAACATAGAAATAGTAACATAGTGTTTGAATGCACTAATCTCAGGAACTACTACTTCGAATTGAAAAACTCTTTTAGTATTAGATAGCCCATTTATCGACGAAAGTTTTAGGCTATGTAGCATCACGCTACGACTAATAGGAGCGGAACAGTAACCAAAAACGCGCGTAAACTGTTTGTTTCTAAAGTTAATTTCTTCCAGCAGATCTTAGAAACCGCTTACTATGAAAAAGAGTTTTATTGACAAGTGTAGATCTATCATCCAAACATATAATAATTTTTATGATACAAACAAATCAGTATCTCAGCTCATGGTACATTTTTATGTGACGTTAAATGTGTTTCAGCCCACACGTATATTCCTAAATGGTATGAAGCGTTGGGTAACACGGGTTACGAATGTTACTTAATACCGTTCACATTTAGCTTTCGTAATGGTCTACAAAAGGCGGTTGACAGTAATCCTACTTCATTATTTGTTTAGATGTATTTTCAATATAAGCTTTAGTATGGCAAAGCTTGCCCATATGGTTAGGGAATATGTATATTATTTGATTTTAATACTTTCATGAGATTTTGGTAGTTTCAATATTTTATGTACCTATTCGTATATTTATCCGTAATTCTAATTTTAAAGTATAAAAATGTCAATATCCATATTTTTTATTTACTCGAAGCGTAAACTCCCAAGTCAAGTTATTGAAGAAAGGTATTTATTTATTCTTTATTGCTCCCCATAAACACAATTTTACAATATGCGCTTTATTTTTTTTTTATTATTCCTTCTTATAAAAACAAACTCATAATAGGTACCTATTACCTGAGTTCCCTTTAGCAATCACAAACAGCGTTATTTCTTGAACCTGCTGTGAAAAAGTTAATTCGTCGCACATGGCGCGTGTCGTTGATGACGTAGGAACGGCCTATGACGTCATCGTTCACGATACGACACACGAACGGTCTGCGTAGTGTACGTAGTGGGAAAAATGCTGTGTTTGATGAGATATGGTTTTTTATTTGATTTAATACTTTTAGGGCGTTTCGTAAATGATTCGTAGGTATGATGTAAGTGGGATTTGTACTTTTTTACGGGTAATCATTAAAAAAGAGACCTGTCCGGAGGCATAATTCGGCCACTTACTAATTAAAACAAAAAGTAAAAATATATCAGATGTTACCTAATTTAAAGCTCTATAATCTACTTTAATAATAAACTTTTATGAAAAAAAATTAGCCATCGCAATGATGAAACCATGTTTTTTTTTGTTAAACCGTTTGACTTTTTTTGATAGGTACCGCATAGTTTTGAAAATATGTTATGTTACACGTAACAAGTAATCTTGTTATTACTTTTAAATGTACCTAAGATAGATATAAGATAGATTTCAAAAACTGGCAACACAATATAAATTTCTCTTCTAACAATTTAACTCAGAGTAACTGACGCGAAAACTCTTTGTTTCAACATTTTTATCTGCAACACCATGTACTAAATATTCCTTTTTATTCTTTTCACAGGTAAGCACAGTGCAAACAAATAAAATGGCAAAGTTGTCTGCGTACGGTCCAGAACCGTCTCTAATCAGGTGAAGTATACTCTTTTGTCTCCATCATCATCATCTACCTAGCCTTTTCCCAACTATATTGGGGTCAGTTTCCAGTCAAGCCATATTTAGCTGAATACCAGTATTTTACGAGGAGCGGCTGCCTACCAGACCTCCACAACCCATTAACTGGGGTAACACGGTATTTCATAGCAAGACTGGAGTTAGATTTACTGGCTTCTGACTACCCGTAACGACTGCCAAAGACTTAACGTGCTATCCGAGGCATGGAGGAAATTCGGTATGTTAAGATGGTCACCCATCCACAGACCAACCTTGGCAAGCGTTGCTTAACCTTGAAGATCGACACGTGCGGCTGTTATTATGTAGCCACGAGCTCCTCTATACTCGCTACTACTCTACTCTCTATACTCTTTTGTTTCCGTCTGATTAATTTTGTCCATTAGCGTTGAAGCGAGATTTAAAGTTGAGCGAAAAGGAGAGAATTTATTCAGCACGGTATACTTTAATTTTAATTAAGTTGAGTAGAGGTGCAGTTTTAGTAGAATCTGGAGGTGTTTTTGGTTGTGTTGAGGAAAAATATGAAGAATTTTGGATAATATCAGTTATGTTCATCATCTACTTAGCTTCATTCTGTCTAATGGGATGAATGAATACTTTTCAATACCTATATTTTATACTAGCTGAATTGGCAAAGGTCTACTATATACGAGTAAATTATAAAAGACATGTAACATTTTGATACCTTGTGTTACATTGTTCCAATTTAGGTAGAGGTCTCTATTTTTTTAAACATAATTTAGCCCATGTTACCCCATGAAGTTAAATTAAAACTAACTATTTTTTACGGATAAAACCCTAAAAAAACTAACCTAACCTAAACAAAAAATCAAATCTTTCCTCTTAGGAAATTAGTTTAGTTTTGCTCCGCCCTTAAGCGAGAGAGGTCCTTGGATGATTTCCCAACTAAAAAAACTCTAAAGCGAGATAAATCATTCTATGATTTCCCACCTCCAAAGAAAACCATTATAACTACATTTCAGTAACCGTTTAAAATTATCTTACCATATTAAAATTAATATCACCATCTCGAAACCCCGAGAGCATCCTTGTATGGATTAAGCACATTGTAAAATTTATGACAACCATTCTATTTTATGAGCTGTTAAGATTTATTTCCACAACTTGAAACGTTCAAACCTTTACTATTCCAAGGTTATAGCTAAATATTTGGAAGTTCGACGCGGAAAGAATGATGAGCAGAGATCAGAATTAGGTAGAGTTATATTTGTACTTACACTGATTACATACAGCGAAAGAATAAAGTGGATATATCTCGCGAGTGATTTTAAAGAGCAGAAAAAATTCCGAGATTTAATAGATAAAAAAGGTATTTACTTTAACACAATTTAAACCATTGCACGCGGGACGCTGCCAAACTTACATCAACTACAGCGGATATTCAAAGTTGCGTTTCCAAAATCCTAATGCGCAGTTCGCACAACATAGCTTACGTGAACAAGAGAAAACTTAATTATTATTTATTTGTAATATTGTTGGCTATACGGGATTGTCCATTAGAAATCCCGGGAAGATCCATATTAACATCAACATTTCGATAGAAGTACATAAATAACTTTACCTATTTCCGTTTTATGATGATGAGTGAGGAATCAAATCGTATGCGGCATAATTCACAGTTTACAGAACTCAGGAGCCGTTTGCTAAACTAACAAACTGATCTGTTTACGTAATTATTATTTTATTGCTTCGAGGAAGTATTTGTATATGGCGAGCGAGAGCATTCATATATCGGTATAAATATTATTAATTATTTGTAGACGGATTGCAAAAATAACAATTGTTTACAGTAGCTATAAATACACGGAGTGAATGCGGAATATAAACCAAAACATTACAGGCATACTGGCTGAATCGCTAAATAAACTGTTAAATTATATATCAATGAAATAAATAGGGAGTGGGAGTAGGTAAAAAGTAAACTACATTATTTTCGCATGCTTAATATAAAAGAGGCTTAACTCAAAAAAGAGGGTATTTCAAAATTGGGCCTTATTATTGAAATATATGTTAAGATTCAAGTATCTTTTTTTTTAAGTTAGGTCTCTTTTATATTAAGCAAGAAAATTATTCTTAGACCCACCAAACATATACAAAATATTTCATAAAAATTGGCCTAACTGTTTCGGATGAGTTCGATAGTAAAGTAAAACTCTTCACTACTTCCTACTGGTATAAAGAAGATTTACCGTTTTTCTTTGACGATATCAATCTACTATCAAAGAATGCAAGTATTGTCTCTGTTTTCAAGGAATCTCATTCCTTTTGTCGATATATTCCTAACAAATATTTCAAACGAAATTGTGTTCTTCAAAAACTATTCAGTCTCTGTGTTCGTACACAGAGGCGGATTGGCGAAGCATACTTAAATTACGTTCGTTCCCGTCGCCCTCTTTCCGCATTCTATCTGATAAATCGTTTTGCATAATATACTAACATTATATATTCCAGTCTTCGCTTCGAGGCAAATAAAGTCAAATTCCTTTGAGCGTTTTTCAACTGTAACGTAACAAAATATAAATGCTCTCGCACTTGGCGAGTGCACTACCATTTTGTGCAAATTGCTATTGATTTTGCTGTCGGCTACAAGTTTTTTTTTTTTATAAATATGATTTTGCATATGCCGCGGGCTTTTTCAATATTTGTTTACAATCTGAATTTGTTTTCCTTTCATACTAAATAACATGGAATTGAAAATACTCGTGTTTATTAATGTTTGAATCCCCGACCGGTCCTATGAGACCGCGCTGTTATTGTTTAACTATTGTGTCTCGTTTCGCGGGTATGTGATAGATTAAATAAAAGTGAGTATTTAGCGGCTTCGCTGACGTGAAAGTTTGTCCATGCAAACTTTGAACCCCCGTTTCATCCCCCTAGGGGGAAATCCTTTCTTAGTGTTCGTCTGCGTTACAAAAGGAAAGCTTGTGCAAAATTTGACGCTCATAGGCACTGTGTTTATCCTCCGGTTGTGTTTATCCTTCTATATAATTATATAGATTGGTGTAACAGAATTTCGTTGCCATAGAAACCGATACACCCACTCAATAATATAGTAAAAAAGTTATCATAAATAGTGACAAACTGAAATACTAAGTAGGTCGCTCGATACGGCACCGATCAATCCGAAAGCCTTGACATCCTCACTGACTGGTTGCATTCATTATGCCCACTTTTTGTTTCTAATCATGATGGAATATGGTTAATTACCTTCTTTAGGAATCGGCTAAAAGTGGGTCAGAGCTGGGAACAATGGTTTGAAGGGTGAGGGAGGCCTTTGTCCAGCAGTCGGGCAGTACAGGCTATTATAGATATACTAATAAATTAAAGCTCGCGTTATCACTCCCATGGCACATTTAACAGATATTATATCGGGAATTAGAAAGACCATTTTTTTACTTGGAACAAATCGAAAAAAAATACACCTATAGGTACGCTCAGAACGTTTTGGAAACACATTCATTATGCATACAGCTAAGGAGAGGAATTTCCTACCAGTTTTGTGTTTCGAGGTAGCTACAGCTTAGGTTGTCTTTACGATAAGAGTGAATTGCTTTAGGCATGCGTATTGTAAACCACATCATCGCATACTAGCAGGTGAAATAGAGGTCAAACGAGAGCCTATCAATAATAATAGTTAAAAAATTGGGAAAAATTATCCCCCGTCATGTCTATCTGTCTTTTCGCAATAAACATTAAACGAAATTTTAAACAGTTATCATCAATAGACGAGAGTGGTATATGACAAAGGTTTAGTTGTATAATACATGCAATCACGCGTATTATAGTAAATAAAAGCTGTAAATTCCAAATAATTTGTTACGCCTTTTCTGAGCTCGGACGGGTCGCAAGTTAACAACAGAATCACAACAAAATAACACTTTTAATAAAACTCTCCAAAGAGTTTCAAAAACAGTTATTAAACTTGATGAAACCTAATGAACTTCTATCGAGGAAATTCTCGTGTTTCGGTGACGGGTTTCAGCTGAAATGTCCGCACCAGTTTCCCAGTAATGGTTTATTAATTTTCAACGACGAATGAACGAAATTTCGAAACAGAATTTCTATATTAAAGCCAGAGTTTGGTATTTGCACAATGTCGAGAAGGATTTGAAAGCTATTTCGGACGTTTTTATTTGAACCATCGCTTTTTGATAGCAACATTGTTTTTATCATCATCAATCTTGTTTTTAATCATTCGAAGCGTGTTGGGAATTCTTTCCTGTGTGTCTAGTGCGAGTATGCTTTACGTTTATGCGATTTATCCTGTAGGTATATGAACGATTTGCTTGTATTAACCAGTACATTAGGGTAGGTTATCACATAGACGGAATAAATGTAAATAACATAAGCTAGGCTGATGATGTGGCGGTACTATAACTAAAAAAAGTGACTGTGACATACGGACGGACAGACACACAGACAGCGAATTCATAAGGGTTCCATTTTTATCATTTGCCTACGGAGCCTTAAAAATAAGAAACAAAATCCTAAACTGTTCTAGATGTTACCACTTACTTTAATAGGTAAATAATACATGGATAAGCAAAATCCTATATTTAAATGTCTTTAAAATCTTCATCCTTTAAACCCTGTGAGATAAAATGGGATAATTTAGCGTCGAGCGGATAATACTCTCAACATAAAAGCTATAAATATTTTTGTGGCTTACCGAGTTCTTTAGGAATGTAAAAATGCTGTAATTACATTACGAAAAGGGGATTTATGAAATGAAACGGTGGAAATAACAGTATACAATTATGCTACAGCCCTTGGAAATTTCTGTCTTGTTTCATGTGGTAATGTTTCCAATGTATGCAACCTACATTGCTTCCCTTGGTTCTTGAATAGGGTTGCTACCTTTTTAAAGTAATATTTGATTTAGAAGGGGTAAACGAAAATGTACAATTGTACATTCTTACTGTTTCCAAACAATCATTTCGTTATTTGAAAATATTGGTTTTCTTGTAACTATATTTTATTCATGACTGACAAGACCAAAATACTTTAGTAAAATACTGAATTATAACATTCGCTAACATTCTGATTCGGAATAAGTAAAATGTTTTGGCATTTTCTATTACGTTCGTAGATTATAAAATACCCTTCCACTTAATACAGTAATCGTAGGCGCGGGTTCGCGGACGTAGGCGCGGGTTCGCGGACGGCGAGCACTGGGTAGCTCGCCGTCCGGCAGTCTGGAAATAATCTGGACCGAGCCCAGTCGTCAACGGCGCGTTCTGTTCCACGCGCGCCTCAAGGAGATGTCAGCAAACTGTAGGGGCCCGGTAGGGCCGAAGCCTCTGGGGGGAACATGTGGTATTCCTAACGGTTGACACCGAGTCCCCCCCAGAACGAAGGCAACGAAGGAACGGGGTAGGGGTTTAGTCAGTAAAAGTCTGACACGCCCTCCCGCTCCGCCCAAGAGCGGGGGAAGTCATTCTGATGATTACCATAAAAAAAAAAAAAACTAAATACAGTAATTATTCGTATAATCTTCTGAGTAGGAGCGTTTGGCAACCCTAGTCTGGTCAGCCGAGAGTAACATAGTATGTAGTTCCATAAATCCGTCATCCCGTCCCTATTCTGGTCAAGAGAGAGCCATTATGTGGTTTTAGTTAGTAGTGACATACTGCCTCTCACACAAACTTGCTATAGCGTGAAAGATTCATACGATTTTCCATAGGCCTACGAATTTGTACTTCTTTGGGCTATTTCCTGGCCAATTCTTTGAAAAGGATGACCTCAATACAGTCCCAGTGCCTTATAATTTAGTTTATCTACTAGTAGATAAACTAGAACTATTAGATACATTTAAAACGTAGATAGTAATTGTATAAAGAAGAAGTGTATAAAGGGTTATGAAAATCTATAAACATGTAAGTAATCTAACTTCGACAAAGAACCTAAAGAAAAAAAGTTATTAATTAATGTTCTTCTACTTCATCAATGTCTTCAAAACGATGAAGGGGTATGTCATGAGGAAGCCGGCATATCCTAGAACCAGAAATTCGTAGACATGTTACGTCACCAATCCTCACTGGGCCCACGTGGAGGATAACGGTCCATTCTCTCTCCTATAAAGGAGGTCTGAGTCCCAGTAGTGGTATAACTACAAGGCTGATTTATGTTATACTATTATTATGCTATGAGCCTTTACTTGGTTTTGTAATACATATTATTACTGTCAAGATTTGCGTACATACGTTATTTATGGAGCTGTAATTTAGCTCTTAGCAAATAGTTTCGAGACAGTTCATAAAGTGGAGGAGGGTTTCAAGAAGATCACACTTAGGTATATTAGAAAGGTGTGAGTTTGTGTGCGTGTGTTTGTTACTGTTTCATGCTCATAGGTAGACCGTGTCCTAGATATTATCTGTTGGTATCAGCTATATCTGGTTAGATTAGAAACCTCAAAATACTTAAGAGGGTTGGCCAGAAGGTGACGATAAATTATCATCATCTCAGCCATAAGACATCCACTGCTGGACGTAGGCCTCCCACAAGCGTCGCCACAACGACCGGTCCAGTGCTTCTCGCATCCATCGGATTCCTGCGACCCTCGCCAAGTTATCGACGATAAATTTAATATGCCATCAGAAATGGCTTTCCCTTTTCAGTTTCCTAGTGCAATTGGGTCAGAAATCAAGTTGCAATACAATATCCGTGTAATTCCGAATAATTTATTGATTCCGTTGCAGCATCCAGCATCCCACCCCCGCAGATGTAACCGTGGGCGAGTTTACACAAGTTACACTCTCATTTGCATATACATCGTCTTCCCCATTAATGATAGCGTAGATGGCGCCTGCTTCGCCTTAATTACGTTGCTCTTGTATGGAAAATACATGGACTTTGTTACTGCAATTGGTTGGCCCAGTTTTGGACGTAGATTAGGCTACTTTTGTTAGTAACTTAGGTCTGCTGTCTACGGACATACACCTAAAGCTACCTCATGAATCACTCGTTTATTGGAGAAATTCATGTGATCATCCGTTCAGTACTTTTTGAGTTTATCACCAACAGATTAAAAGATGCAGAGGGGAACTTTTTTATTATAAACTACCTTTAAACCGCAGCTTCGCCCTCGTATATACAATATAGCCTATGTCACTTAGGTATACAGCAGCTTTCTATTGGTGAAAAAATTATAGCAATCGGACCAGTACTTCCACAGATTATCTCATACAAACAAAAAAACAAACTTTACCTCTTTATTATATTATGGTCTGTCCAATAAACCCGGAGACTAAATTGACATAAGTAATGTCAAAATTTCTATAGGAATGACGCCAGTTCTTTGGTGTTGAAATGTCATTTTAGTCTCCGGAATTATTGAACAGACCATAGTATAGATAAGAATATCCATTTGTATTGTAAACCTCAAAAACAACTCGAGATATGAGATATCATTAATTCAACGAACAGACAGACAGATGTCGATGGGGGACTCTGTTTTATTCTATGTAAGGATATCCAATTGCATGTACTGTGAACCTCAAAATCAGCTTGGAATATCCATAAGTCACTTAGCATAATTCACAGTCTTACAACCAAATCAAATCGGTTCGCTAACCAAATACATGAATATTCAGAACGCTTAATTAGTTTCTCGCATAATATGGCAATATTTTAAAAATTATCATAGCTGCGGCCAGCCATATTAATGACGTCACTAAGTACCTGCATCACACCCACGTATACGTGGGTGTGTCCGGGCCTCGTGAATTACAACTGCATAGACCTTAATGTAATGTCCAACGATGACGTAAGCGGGAGTGGGCCCTAATGTATCAAAACACGAAGTAGTCGAATTCCGTACACTTCTTAAATGTCTCGAAGACGATTACTGTAGGCGCGGGTTTGCAGTCGACGAGCAATGGGTAGCTCGCCGTCCTTCCTTCTAATAAGGACCGAGCTCGAGTAGTCAATTGCGTGTAGTGATCCACAAACGCCTCAAAGAGATGTCAGCAAAATCGTAGGGGTCTTTAAGTGAGTGAATAGGTTACTTCAAGGTAAGCGTGCTCCATCGTCGACCACATCATCGCTTACCATCAGGTTAACTTATCACATACCCGCAAAACGAGACACAATAGTAAAACAATAACAGCGCGGTTTCATAGGACCGGTCGGGGATTCATTAATGGGAGTGGTCAAATACAAGCCTATCAATTGTAAAAAAAAAATCATCTAAAATCCTAGGGTATCTCCCTATTCTGAGCTCTAAACATGACCTAAAAATAATATGTAGAGAGGAAATAAAAATACAACAAAACAAGCAATAACGCGTCCCATACACTACCTTCATTGATACAACTATATTCGAAACTTTCCCGTTTAAACAGTACTCTGTAGAACTAGGACATGTCTGGTCCCGATACGGTTTGAAAAACGTTTGGCTTTTAGCCACAGAACTTGCCTCCGTCGTAAACTTGAAAACTCTTTTCCGTACGTGTTTTAGTATTATCGACATCGGGAATAGTCGGCAATGGTCGGGGATATTCGACTTTTGAGGTCGATGTATGGATGTCGTTAGATGGGAATAGGTTCCTCTTAGATGGAAATTGGGTGCTTCAGGGTTTTATAGCTTTGACTGACTTGTTTGTCGCGGCTTGCAAATGCGGCTGCTGAGCTAGCTGTCCTAAGTTCGATGTTCTTACCAGGACCTATGGAATTTTTAGTAGGTTTCTAGAGTCTTGACTAAGCTTGCTCTTTGGGCAGCGAGATTGTACGAAATACATTATCACTGTGGCTCTAGAACGCAAAGAGTAACTGGAGGATATTATAAGACAAAATAAATAGGTACAAAAACCGGCCAAGTATGAATCGGACTCGTGCACGAAGGTTGAAAACACTAAACCTAAACTAGTGCACCTCACCATCAACGATTGCATCACTCCTTACCATCAGGTGTGATCGCAGTCAAGCACTAGTTTATATCTACAAACAAAATATGTAAAAAATTCTAAAGACCAGGCTCTAAGACATTTTTAAATGAGAAAGAACTTGCAAATGAGGAAGAAGACATTAACCAAGTTAATTTACAAAGACACAGTTTTCGGGACATCAAGTAACATTATCAAGGGTCATTATTTAATTAAGACCCCCAAGCGTGGGGTCGGAGGACAATAGACAGACTCCTTGTGCATATTTATCATTCCTGCTTATTTTCCAACTTTTCTTTTCACGACTTTTCAGGTTATTTATCATGTTTTTTGGGTAGGTAATTAATAAAGGTAGTTTCTATTGACCTACCGCGACGTTTAAATATTTGAATAATAAAGTTTAAGAGCAAATTATTTACCTACACTGCTTTTTATTGAATATAATAAGCGTTTATTTGGCACATCACAAAGCACACACCACATAAATAAGCACTTACAAAATAGAACAACAAAATAAGAAAAATAGTGACACATGTTAGGTACTTAGAAAATAAAAATACAAATATATGCATACATATATAGTTGTGTTGGTTGGCTTAAAAACCAAATCATAAGCCGACCACAAGCTACCAAAAGGAATATCTTATAGGTACTTCCAGCTAACCACATTGAAAGCCGTTACGTGTTTTAGGAGTTAACAGATAAATACACAAGATACAGATTTTCTTCTTTTTTATACTGTATAGAAACTAGATTTTTCAGAATAGTGCATTTTTTCGGGATGTAAAGTAGCCTATGGCTTTTAGTGATCCTCCAATCAGTGATTTCCCGTTATCAGTAATTCCTGGAAAATCTATCTTGGGAGTTCAATTTCCGCACATAGTTCATAATAAACTATTGTACTTTGAAGCAACTCCGGAAAAAAACATTAATATAATAGCTTTGCCCGCTTGGAAGTATGAAATTACCCCAAGCGAAAATAATCCCGGGATAAAAAGTATAAATTCACTTATGATACTTTTCATCCAAATATTAGCCGCACTCAACCACACGCTTTTATAATATTAGTGTAATTATTAGGTTTAGCATAGATCCTAACATTAATTTTGGTCCAAATTCGCAAAATATGCGACGTATCCTAATTCCTAGCCTAGATTTTCGTAGTATCATCCACACTAGAATTTACTATTCTATTAAAACTGGTATGTTTAGTTCTATTATCTCCACGTGCATAGTCTGAAATTGCATCACAAACTTCAGTAGAATTCATGTCGTAAATGTTAGAAATAATCTGCGGGATTGTTTGAAAGAGTTACCGAGGCTTTGACACAGGTGGGTTTTAGTCAGTAAAAGTCTCATCATCATCATCTACCTAGCCTTTTCCCAACTATATTGGGGTCGGCTTCCAGTCAAACCGGATTTAGCTGAATACCAGTATTTTACGAGGAGCGGCTGCCTACCAGACCTCCACAACCCATTAAACTGGGGTAACATGGTACTTAATGGCAAGACTGGAGTCAGATTTACTGGCTTCTGACTATCCGTAACAACTGCCAAAGATGTACAAATGACAGCCAGTAAAAGTCTAATACACCCTTATGCTCCACTGTAGGGGTCCAGCAGGATCGAAGCCTCCGGGGACATGGATTGGATTTCGAAAGGGAAACTTGTGACCTTGTAACAAAGGCAAAAATGGAACAGGGTAGGGTTTAGTCAGTAAAAGTCTGACACGCCGTCCTGCTCCGCCCAAGAGCGGGAGAAGTCATTCTGTTATTGCCCCAAATGAAATAAAAAAACCTCATGCTACAACTAGAGCCGGAGAAGTTATTTGAAAATTTCCAAGGTCTATATCTGAACGAATAATTCAAACTCATAAACTAGAAAATTCCTAACAAAAATGCCAGAACAAAGATAGCAGCAAACAAATCCTTCCACATAACTACGAAAGAAATATAAACACATTGCACTAACTAGCTAAACACATGTAAATCTGTCGGCAGCTCCATGACGTCGGCGAAGCCCCGTAGGAACGAAACCCGTCCAGTGCTGCATTACCAAGATTATTATTATATTCAGCTGGCTCTCGTGAAGGCCTGAGTGAACCCTTTGACTGGATAGGAGAATATGTGGAGATAATGTTGACGGTAATTTGAGTTTAGGAGCTTGTACAGGGGCTATTTATTTACGAACAATCGATCTTTGTTAATTTTAGTTTCTTCTCTTGTAAATGTTACAAGAGAAAAAAACAAAATTAACAAAGATCGAACAGCACTCACAAATAATTTCTTCGGGAGGAAAGAGTCGGATGGTGGATAGACTCGAAATAGATTAGAATATTAAAAATACAGAATAAATATTACTTATGCATATAAACGTAAAAGAATATGCCTGCAGTAAATAAAAGAAATGGTAATGTATAGCGATGCGCTATTGGTACAAGGTGAACAATTCAACTTCTAATTCAAACAAATTTTGTGTACAGCTGAAGAATGGAGTTTCTTGCCAGTCTATATTTCCTGATACTACAGCTTAGGGGTCTTTAAGTCACGAGATAATAGGTTATGTGCTCCATCGTCGTCCACTTCATCGTTTACCGTCTGGTGAAACAGTGATCAAACGTGAACTTATAAACAATATAAAAGAAATAAACTTGGAAGTTGTGATCTATTTTTTAATGTATGTTACCGCAGATTCCCGAAACGTCCCTAAGGAATTGATTGAGTCTTTTTTGCTCAGAGAGATAAGTAAAGTCGCCATCACTGTGGTCGACGGTATCAGCCTAAAGAAGATACATAGCCTTCAAACTGATTAAAGAAAGTTAATATCTTACCAATGTTGCAAAGTTTGACATAGTTAACTTGAACAATAGACGAACCTATACAAGGAAATATTAAACTCAAACTGGCAGATCCTTGTGCTAGGAACAACTGCTAAGATGTTAGAACTTTGGAAGTCGGAAACTCGCAAGTTCTCGAAGTCGGAGACAATATTGAGATCTATTTGAAGTTTGAACTGTAGCTTATGAAACGAAGGCTGTTGTCTAAGATAATATTAAGGTATTTAAGTTACAAATAAAGCCTTAAAAGGCTGGAACCAGATGAGGAAATTACAAGGTTCTTTCCTCAAAACCCGACATTTAATATCGTGTCGAACATAAAGATATTCTCATGACCGAAATTAATAAAACCCCGCTCTGACCCTCCCAAGACCGAGACTAAAAAAACAAATAATTCAGAGACGCAAGCACCAACTGACGTAACGTCTAAGGTAAATGCAATAACCACCATCAAATGACATACCAAATAAAAATCACCAATGCACAAGCAACACAGAACCTACGGGAGCTAAAAATAGCGTACAATTTTCTCTATCATCCACAGTTGTATAAGACGTTTCAATTTTTGGTTGGATATATAGGGCGGTGGATACTCCACCCCATCTAGTGTACTTCCGTCAGTCGTATTCCGAATGCCGCGGTAAACGCACGTCTGTTGCGTCGCGGATTATGGTGTTGTCATAGTATTTGTGTTTGTGACATGGCTAGGAAGCGGGTAAGGAGTGGCTTGACATAATTAAAATGGGCTAGGTTTATTCGCTAGAGATTTTACGTACGAATTAGGTTTTAACGTGATAACTTTTTTTTCCGTCAGCTGCGCCCTTCTTTTGATCGTTCGTTTTTTTTTGTGTTAAGTATAATTTTATTCTAATGTGTGCTGTAGGTCTTATTTATCTGTTTTTTGAACTGTGTTTTCATTGAGTGTTCGTATTGATGTTCTCCTGCTAAACTGAATGTTTAGTTTTGGGTCGGGTCAGGGACCTACGTTTTAAAGAAATACTGCGTTGATAAAATTATTTTCGAGTTGCGTGGGGCCTTGAGTTACCATCATATCTGCCGTGTTTCTTCGTAAAAATCTTAAATCTTCGTTGTTTATTTTAATATTTTACTTTTTATTTTAAACATATTTAAACCCGTGACTTGATTATGATTAATATAATTATAAACAAAATACTATCATAAACTTCAAAAGGATTCCTAAACAAAATTAGCAATACACAAGCTCCAAATACCACAAAATTGAAATACTCATGTATTGCGATCTGCCAATGTAAACGTTGATTCAAAATCCCATTAACAAGGAATGGATAAACGTTTGTACACTCGTCATCGATTGGTGGTAGGTACTAGTGTTATTTTTGTGCTGCGTTTACATTTCGTGATTAACTGGTTCACTGGACTTGCTACTCTCCCAATGATAGACGTTAATTTTATTGATCCTTTGTAATATTATTACCTGATTGTCAATAAGGAAGTCTACTACTCTTTTAGTGTCCGTTGCTTTCACTGTTACAATTACACTTTTTACTTACCTATTTAAAGCCGTTCTACTTTATAAGGCAATTTACATGCTCTCAATCAAGTCGCCTACCGTTTGCAAGAAAAGTGATTACTATAATTTTCTGTCCTTACTTACTTTATACTCTCCGTGTAGCTAAGTCATGCCTAGTTTATTATTACGAGTAATTAAGTATTCCTTGTTCAGCAGTGATAAAAGGACTACATTTAAGATGCACGTTTCATTACAGTGCTTCTAGCGTTCTCGTTGGAAACTTAATTTGCTTCCCCAATCAGGTCAGCCATTGCGATTCAGTTCAGTGCGTCTCTTCTTATAGTTCCCGTAATTTTGTTAGGATTGCGTCTACAAAATTTGGAAAGCTGTTTGGTATTTAATTATTTATGCTTCTTCGTTAAATAATATTTAAGAAATTGCGTGAGAATATGCGTTGTACAGATCTTTTGAATGAATCAATCATTTATTTCATTATTCTCTCCCCTATTCAAATCGTTTACTTTTGCGAGAGACCGTGAATAAATAAGTATTATTTTGTTATTGTTGTGGTTTAATCTTTCATTTAGAGCTAAAGAAATTCATGTTTTGTTAATGATGCTTATAGAAAATATTCATATAACAACAAAATATTGTTTTACGATGCCTGTTATACTTTCATAATAACGTTTAATACTATGAATAATATCAGAATTATCATAAGCTTATGCAATACCACAGTTAAGTAGATAATCTTTATTTAAAGCTCAACAGTACACATTAACTTTATCAATATTGCATCAAAGTACCTTATTAAGGATACATCGTATTTAACTATGCTATTCTAGCTGTAATAACGGCTTTTAAACAGCACATTAGAATATATGAAGCCTTAATCAAATTATAAAATGTTTACTTAAAACGTAATACAAAATTTTACTTGAAATCTTCAAGGTCTTTCTTGAATGTGATTAAAACGAGATCTATACATCGACGTTTTGAAAATAATTCCAGTGTTAAAAAGACCTTTTATTTAAACAGTGAGAAACATTTGATTCGTTTGTTAAAAATCTTTACTTGCATACAGACTTGCTCAAGTAACTCGACCCTTCTTTAAAGCGTCTATTGTATTTACCCCTTACAAAAGATTTAAAAAATAATAATAATCCTTGGGTAGTACTTTGAATTGAAGGGTAGGTTTTGAAGTCGGAATAAAAATGTTTGATGGCGGGAATACCACGAATCTACTGAATTGTATTGATTAAACATTTATGTGTGTTTCATGATTTATTGTTTCATATTTATATCTTAAAATTGGAAGAAATTGTCATAAAGTGAATATGAAGGAGGTTTTAAAGCCATTTCACATTATTTTCAATGTGCGTAACGGTGCGTCCACACGGTAGAATCTTTGTACAAATCGGCATACGGAGATATAAGTTTGTACTTTACACCATCATTCATTTTCACTTCATGATGCATTGATAAAATTCTATAGGCCTAAGTCTGTCCCCATCTTGACGCTTCGGAGCCTCAAAGCACTTGGTGCCATTGAAAATACATTACGTACAAAGAAACAATCTGCTTCTTCGTCCGTCCCTGCTATCATTATCTGGGGTCGGCTCTCCTCATAATTCTGCGCCAGGACAGTCTGTCAATTTTGCCAATAGGACTTCCTTGAGGTTTCTCTCGATCATCATCTACCTAGCCTTTTCCCAACTATATTGAAGTCGGCTTCCAGTCAAGCCGGATTTAGTTGAATACCAGTATTTTACGAGGAGCGGCTGCCTACCAGACCTCCACAACCCATTAACTGGGGTAACACGGTACTTCATGACAAGACTGAACTGACAGAGATATTATTCCCATTCCGCCTTTATAAAATAGAACACGTGTGTAGTGTTTGCGATTCCAATTCGCAGATTTCCACAAGTTTGACTTTGACCTTCTCTGAGTGTGGGCAACAATTTCATAACCAATCAACACAAATATTTGCTTGCAAACGTTTGCGTCCAATATTGGAAGTTATTGGTATCTAGTCTCGAAATAGGATTGGTGAATGCCTTTTGTGTCAAATATTATGTATCTATTCCTTATATCATGCCAAATACACAAGAATGAAGGAAATCTTATTGGACAGTTCTATTTGTAGGGTTAATAGGTGGAAGCCAAAAAAGAGATAACAGTTATTATTGAAAAGATTTCAATAATAACTGTTTATTATAATTTTCTTTCTATACTAAAAGGTGTGTTTCAATAATATTTAGTAAGACGTACCTTTTCTCCATGGCTTGTGGAATACAGTAACTGTTACCACACTAGGGATTTTAGAAAGGTCAAAGGGTTCAAACCATTAAAATAAATACAATATTTATTGCTTAGAAAGAGAAAGGGCCTGTTTCACAATGTCCGAGTAGGCACTACTCACTGAATATATTAAAAAATGGAACAGAATTTGTATGAAATTATCTGCCAAGTAAGATACTCGAAACTTAATCATAGGTGGTGAAACAGGCCCAAAGACCACTAACTAACATCAACGCACAGCAGATACTACTGGGACTAAAAGCGTGAAAATTTGCGCTAGGTTTCCCTTTAAAGGTAGGCAAGCATTACGTGATTTACAAAATTCACCCCCAAAGGACTTGAAATTGTGAACGAAAGTTTGTATGGAAAACCTACTATCATGCAGACGAAACCGCTAGCAGAAGCTAGTAAAAGATATAACAGCAACATTATTAGTTAGTTTATAGCTGGTAGATATCAGATGGTCGGCACTGACATTGAAATAAACAAAGCATTTCTCAGTCCCAGGTGTGCCCGTTTACAAACAATGGCGATTCATATCGATATCTGTTGTTGTGTAAATTGTTGGTTTCAATCAATTATTGGAAGTAACTTCTGATTGGTTCCTTGTATAAAAATATTCATTTGGACTTGGATTTTAACACTAGTGCGTATAAAATCGCTTCTTTGAAACAAAACAGCCTTTTTGGGTTGCAAAAATGTCATTTTATTTTGTAAATAGGCCTACTACTACCTACTTATTTAGTAGAGGGGAAGTTCTGAATCAATTTAGTTTCCCCGGCCCTTCGTGCTCGAGTCCGACTCACACTTGGCCATTTTTATTTTTTATTGTCTGCGCACTCTCATAATCAGACTCCAGTTCCAAACAGAAGTCACCGTAATACGTCTCACAACAATTTGACCCTGTCACCGCCCTCTACGAGTAAATACAAACACATTGGAATGCTTGACTATTAATGAATTTGTCCGATGTCCACGCTACCCCTATGGTTAACTATTCAACCCCTAGGCTACGCATGTCTGCCCCTCACATGACCGTCAATTACATGGACCCTTCTTATTAACCCATACAATTATCGTTTAATAGTATGTTGGCGGGTCATTCTCGCTCTCTCTCTCTCTCTCTCTGTTTAGTAAAATTGCTGTGTATGCAAAATAAGATCTATAATGGTAAATTTTCCATCCTAATCTTTATATTCTGTACTAATACTAGTGGCCCCTGCAAACGTTGGCCTGGTCGAAAGCTGGTTTTTTATCAGAAAATTTTATTAAGAACCTAATTGTAACACTACGTGCCGGCTTCAGTTGTATTGTCAAATTTTCATCCAGGTACATATATACTCAAATATACACACGAAATTTCATCTAAATCCGTCAACTCGTTCAGTAAAGTTAGGTGTTATCACCTCACACATGTGTAGAAAAAATAAATATAAAGATTTAATTCATGAATCCCCGACCGGTCTCATAGGACCGCGCTGTTATTGTCTTACTATTGTGTCTCGATTCGCGGGTATTGATAGGTTAAAGAGGAACAAGACGTATTTATATTTTTACTGACTTATTATTTGCTTATTTTTTTTTCTGGTCAGTAACGCATCGGTAAACTCCTTAGTTGGAGTTGCAGGTGTTTCACGTTGTGGTTACCGACTACGACCATAAAAACATAAACATTATAGAGGCGAAAGTTTTTGCGTACTAATGTTACTTATTCACGCTAGAACATTGTTTCACAACTGTTTATTTTTTCAAATATTAGACCATGTCCTGGACTGGCACATAGAATACTTTTTATTCCGAGAGAATATTCCCTTGGGACAATCAACGTTCACACGGGCATAGATCCTGGCAGCAACTAGTAAAAAATGTAATTGCCGTTACAAAATATTTCCTCGCGTGATACTTACACAAATAATGGAATCTTAAAGAATTACAACAAACCGTCTCCGTTATTTACGTGTGCTAAGCCTTTATTCCCCAGATTTACGAAATAGGCACAATTTGCCGAGTTTCATTTGAATCGTTCCCAATCCCCTTTCACCGCGGATTGCTCCGTCTTCCATTTTTTTTTTCATTCTCCCGTTTCGCTGCTGGTAGAGGGTAGTCGGAAGACTACAGAAAATTTCTGAATGCAATCTCGATTCGAGTTACGAATGTAATCCCTGGGTAAGGCTCGGTTTGGATTAGAGCGAGGATTAGGGACCAATCCAGATGAAGAATTTCTATACCTCGTTTATACGGTTGTTAGATGACCTGAATATGGGCAGGTGCATTGTAGATTGCTGGTGAATGCTAGCTTGGGTTAAAAGGTTTTATATACCACAAATGACAGTATATAGCAACGTGTAAAAAAGTATGGAGAAATTATAGAACTGGTTTTGGCCAGCAGTGAGGCATTAAAGATTGAAAAGCTCCCAAATGGTACCACTCAAATATTTAGACCATCTTACTAGGACGCCAGTTGTGGTGCAGCCAGTTGCCTTTCTGACAAAATGCATTCAGTTTTGACCCTCCATAGAGCTGAATACGTTTTTTTGATGTCCCGACTTATTATTCCGTCACTTTAAACAAACCTGAACATCAACAACGAAATCCATCGACTTATTTGACGGTAAATACAGTCGTAAATATAATTTAATAATTGAATATCATACTCACAATCCCTAATTAAGATCGTCGTGTCTTTAACAAGGCGATCTATAACTGCGGTAACCTTGAATCTTGACTCCGGTCCTGCGGTTTCGAAGATACTGAGAGATACAATTATTGATACCTATAGGCAATTATATAATAGTTCTAAGGTATAAATGTACAAGTAGAAACGGACGGTTTGATTGAAAAAAAAAAGTTAATATTTCAATTATACGCTAAGTAATGATATCATAAATAAGAAGTTTGAAATACATGCTAGTTTGGTAAAAGCAATAAATCAACATTTATCTTCATAATTTTGGTCATTGACAGCATCCCACTTCATTAAGCCTCCTTTTTGTACCAGGCTTCTGTATTATCAGCGTTAAGAAAAGAAATAAGAAAGAAAACACATTTCTTTAGTACACCATGAATATGAGAAAACGAGTAACTACGATCATGTGTTTCCTTTATGGACATTAAAATCAAATTTCACTCAGCAGTCCTTCAGGCTTTCATTGAAATACGTCATGATTGGTGATATGTTCATTATTATCATCATCATCTTCTATCCGAACCTATGCATCATTAGATCTTTTCTTACACTTCATGCATTCATTCGCAATGAACCGCTTATTGTCGAACCAAACCTCCATGTGTGCCGATCGATCACAATAACACCAACGTCAACAGTTATTTCCTTTGCGACTCCAGTTTCCGAGTGTCACGGGAAATACTTGTTTCAGAGGAAATAAGTCTTAAATGTTTTCAAAGCACTAGCTGCGTCTTGGTGGCCTATAATCTTCCTTTTGTGCGAGATATAATACGAGCGAAAAGAAACTCTACAATAAGATAAAAGGATTGAATCTATTTATTTTTCCTCGTTCTACTAATCTCGTGAAAATACGGAATTATGAGAAAAACAAGTGCTCCTGTAAAGCAGGATGAAATTGCAGTTTTTCCTTACACGTGCTATGAAATTATTCCGCTCGAGAGATAAAAGGAAGACTTGCTTTTTAGAATTCACTTTACAGTTTCGTGTTCTAATGGAAGCTAACATAAGTTTTGTAAAAGCACGTTTGAAAAATAAATTAAGTTAGTGCACATGGCAGGGCAAAACCAAAAATCTACGGCTACAAAATTCGTATAGAAAAAGAAACACACAAGTTTGCTGCTTAATAATCCCAGAGAGGTTTTCAATTGAAGCCAAAATGGCTGCCAATTCATACCATTCCCCTAATCCAAAAAAGTTTATTTAACGTATTATAACAATCACACATTCCCACAAGTTTCACGCTACGCCGAAACACAGCCCGCTTTATGCTGCCTATCGATCCGAGCTGACTCCGCAAGTCCGCTACAACCGAATCCGCGTAAATACGTCACTACCGTACATTGATTCATGTATTCCGATGAACTTGCTACCTTATGACGTAGGGGATATGGTTCGAAGTTGACTGATGATGGCAGTCTGGTATTTGACTTTTGAAGTGATTTTATTGTTGAGGATTTGATGGGAATTGTGGGACTTGGTATTGTTAGTGGTTCTGTTGATTCAGTATATTGATTAAAGATAAGTATTAGTATTGATTTGGCACCTGTCGACTATGAAGTATTCGTTATTGTAGAGAAACCGCCGTATGATATACACCTTTCAACAAACAGTGAAATGTCTGCAAAACTTCATGATTTTGGCACTTATTGAGATTAGGTATTACAAAGATAAGTGCTTAATGGTAGTCGACGAATTAGTGATAAAAACTTCACTACTAACGACTAAGTAATTCAATAATAAAATCAGTAAAACACTTGGAATATTAGGCAGCTGAGAAATTAAGACCTTTCAAAATTCATCTTTCTCAATTCCTAAGCTCTTTATATTATCCACAAATAGTTATTGGATAATAAAATTCGCACCAAATCCAAAAGTTTTCCCGCAAATCTGGGACGTCCATGAATATTATACGATATTATGATGAAGTTCTAATATATTTACAGTGTTGTAATTCAGAAAGTTTCAGACTTGGTTTCCATCTACTCTGAAGTATATAAGAATATTTTCAAAACAAATTACTTGATGGTTCATCAAATTCTAGAAAAACTTCTTTCCTTTTCACAAATTTATGACTAATTTTACTTGATCTTTGAAAGGGTCAGAAAGTTTAAGGGTAGGATGGCTTTCAGCATTTTTAAATGTAGCTTCACAGTTTTCAATATCTCTGATTCGAAACACCGAAACGAGCTCAGCATTTAAATCCTCTTCTCTTCTCTCAATCCCTCTTTTATCAAACGTAACGGCCCCACACTTTCGCCAACCAGTTCACTTAATCCTCTTCTGTCTGACGCTGTCCCGTCGTATTTCCAGAATTCTCCTTCTAAATGTTCCTACATTTTCTCTACTCGATCGTTTATCGGCTTTTTAAAAACGTCTATATCAATATCATTGCTATTAGCTTTGACAGTTACCATTTCAGTCACGAAAAAATATTCATCGTCGTCAATCAGTACAATAGTTGTAATTTTTAAAGCTTATTTCAAATGGTATCGTGATGAGTCGGAATAAAACGTCCTACCGTGTGGTCCAATCGTTTACTACCTTCAATTCATTGTTATAGTCGAATGAATGAGACTACCTTCCATATTGTGGTAAAATTAATTTTAATAGCAATGCCTTTTGTTCTATATAGTCCCTTTGTTTTGAACATCAAATGTAACATGATTGAATTTTTGATTGATTCTATCAACTTTTTGTTTGGGGGTGAATAATAGATGAGGTATAAAGGCTGTTCTTAGTTTAGCATTCAATCGATTGATTTATACTTGAGTTTGATGAAAAGCTGTAGTAGGGATAGGTTAAATGTTTTCTTACAAATTTATGAAATGGTTTTCATGAAACTAAATTGGTTTTCTTGAGATTATATTTCGTAATGTTTTTCCGTCTGATAATTACTAATATATTTCGGTCCTTCGAACCGGATCAAACAATAAATCAATGATAAGATTAATTTGGTCTGAATTATGTTTCTAAAGTGCACAGCTATCGCTTATATTGCGCTGGTCAAGCCCATTTATTGAATACCTAGGAACGAAATTAATTGCCTAAACACTACAAATTATGGACGTGATATACGGACCTAGGGACCGTGGGAAAATGATATTTGTAATTTTCGCAAACGATGGACTAATCGTATGATTATTATTTATGATAATCGGCATAGCTACCGAGGAAAATGTGGCCCTGCCTAACATACTGTAATATCTACCAAGTATTGGAAATACATTCCGTAACAACAGTTTGGCAGTATAATTTGTAAATGTTTGAAGCAGATTTTACGATCTTTTGAAGACGGCACATTGACAGCTTTATTTTTTTAGGGTCATTAAATAACTTTATCCACTCTTGGTGAAATGACAGTGAGGGGCTGACTTTTACTGATTAATACATATCTGTGCCCTTTGCTATGCAAGGTTCTCCGTTAACTCTTTGGAACATTCTTCAGTTCAACATTTAAATTTATTTTAGTTTGAATTTATTATTTCAATCTATCGTTTCTATTAAAACAAAAACTTCGTGATGGTTTATTAGGTGTTAACACTCCTTCGATGTTTCTAGTTTTGTAGAAAATGTGGGTGTAAAATAATTATGACTTAATAATGGTGAGAAATGAACAAAAGTAGTGAACTGTGAGTGATCATGGACTTTTTCATGAGTTTGGTCAGTTGAAGACATCGACAGGATGGGAGTCAAGGGCAGGCAGTTTTTGGTGAATAGCTTGTTTTATTATATAGTACTGTAGATTAAGTTGGACCTCGTTTGTACGTCTTTAGTTACTAGTAAACACCTAGTCGTCAGCTGCCAAGATTTCGTCAGTTGAAACTTGTAAACTGACTAGATCAAGGGTAGTTTTCACGTTTCAAGTAACGAAGTTCTACTTATAAATAAACTCGTCGAATTGCACTAAAGACTGTAGTTTGCCAGTAGATAGTTGTTCTTAGTTTCTTAGTACTCGTAGAAGAGTTTTGTAGTAAAGTAGATTTCGTAGTTGTGTTGTTTTGTTTATATTTATCTAGTGATCCAGCCCGGCTTGGCACGGGTGTAAATTATATACATATATATATAGATCTTCTCACTTTATTGCTTAATGAAAATCCTATCAATATTCTTTGCCTGGTTTAGAAATAGTTCGGATAAATAGACAGAAGCGGAAAGCAACTTTGTTTTATTCTATATACACCTTTTTTAGCATCGTCATCACAAAACTGCTTTATTCTAAACGATTCATAAGTATTTTCAATCGACGATATACCTTCCGAAATACATTATCTGTATTATGGGGTAATTGCGTCATGATCCCTTGTGTATTTTAGAAGAACAACGCGGCCAAAGACAGGCACGAAAAGCAACAAACTTTATTCTATAATATACACTGTGAAAAATTCAGAATCTCACACATTTCTTCCTCTAAAATACGCGAAAATTTCTTTTACAGATTCACACGAAATTTCGCTAGAAACCGCAGATACGAAAATGAAAATTCTTCAAGCATTTTATATCCCACCTTTGTCGGGGATTTCAATATTCCCGACCGGCTAGTGTCCGGTAGTGTAAATAAATGAATCGTGTGCGAGGCATGGCCCGGACTGCCCGGACCGGACTGTTTGTCCGGTGAACGAGTGCGGCGTTGTCTAGACAAACTTTATTAAAGACGCGACAAATCTTAGAGTAGTTGTAGCGTGGTCTTAGTAGCAGCGAGTTGTGAGAAAACTTGGATAACATTGTGATTTTTTAACTAGTCTATATTATTTCACCTGATGGTGAGCGATGATGTGGTCGACGATTTTTTTTTTTTTTTTTTCTGGTAGGGGAATCATCAGAATGACTTCCCCCGCTCTTGGGCGGAGCGGGAGGGCGTGTCAGACTTTTACTGACTAAACCCCTACCCCGTTCCTTCGTTGCCTTCGTTCTGGGGGGGACTCGGTATCAACCGTTAGGAATACCACATGTTCCCCCCAGAGGCTTCGGCCCTACCGGGCCCCTACAGTATGTGGTCGACGATGAAGCACGCTTGCTTAGAATTTCATAAACAAATCACCCTGGCCCTGGAACGACAGGCAAGGAGGAACAAAGGTGTAGTTTTAAAGTCAGACGGTCTGACACGCCTCCAGAACTGTATTATAGCGATCTAGCATTTTGCCTTTCTAGTTCTTATATAGCAGCATAGAGTCTGACAGTCTTTCCTTCAGTGACAACCAGCGCTGTGGATTCGTCGCACTATGTATGTGGCCATAGTATTATGCTGAGCGGTAGGCTGTTTTGCGTGGACGTGGCGCATATTTTTTGTGTAGAATGTTTTTATAGTTTGTAAACTAGTCTTAAGATCGCGTTTTTTCTTTATTTCTTTCAATCTAGCATTGTGAAACGCTTGAATCTCGGAATACATGTTCCTCACGGCTTCAGTCACGAACACTCCCGGGAAGGTGGCTAGTTCTAACTAGTTGTACACTGTCGTCCTGGAGTTTCTTCATGTTCAGAGACACGAATATTGGAAGCCTTTTGTATGTGTCTTGTCGAATTGGCAATCATATTTTAATCAACGTACAAAATGACGTAAAAGGAGTATCCTCTGACCCGATGGATGTTGTCTGCTTCGACCGACTGCCGAAGGGACACTTGTATATGTTTTGATTGTGCGGAGATCTGATCACGATGTAGAATTGTGTCTTATTAGTTCCTATGTGGCAGAATAGTCTGACATTCTTTTCGTCAGTCCAACATCCTCTAAATTGCTTACATCTCAGCTTATCGCTCCGCTGCAACTAGTCCCACAAGTTTAATCTTCCATCCAAAGTGCAGGTGTGCAATCTGAGCACATGCTCCTCTCGACTTCAGTCACGAACGCTCCCGGGAAGGTGGCTAGTTCTAACTAGTTGTACACTGTCGTCCTGGAGTCTGTTCATGTTTTCACTGCGCTTTCAGACTGGGCACGTGTTTGGTTTGCTGTGATAAGTGGGTTTCAATGTTGGGAGGAGAAAATGGAATGGGTTTCCTCTCAGGTGGAGGTTGGACCTTAAATATTCAAATGAAATGTCGGAAAAAGTGTATCTTCTGACCTGATTGGTGTTGTGTCTACTCCGACCAACTGCCCGATGGACAGTTATAATTATATGTTTTGATTGCACGGAGATGTGATCGCGATTTAGAATTGTGTCTTTTTAGTTCCTATGTGGCAGCATAGAGTCTGACATTCTTTTTTTCAATCCAACATCCTCTAAATCGCCCACTTCTCAGCTCATTCCTCCGCTGCAACTAGCCCCACAAGTTTAATCTCCCTTCCTTTAGTGCAGGTGTGCAATCTGAACACATGTGCCTCACGGGCTCAGTCACTCACACTCCCGGGAAGGTGGCTAGTTCTAACTAGTTGTACACTGTCGTCCTGGAGTTTGTTCATGTTTTCAGTGCTACGCTTTCAGACTGGGCACGTGTTTGGTTTGCTGTGATAAGTGTGTTTCTATGTTGGGAAGAGAAAATGGAATGGATTTTCCTCTCGAATGGAGGTTGGGTCTCGAATACTGAAAGCCTTTGGTTCATGTCTTGTCGAATTGGCAAGTGGTTTCAAATAGCTGCTCCTGCTCTCAGTGAATCGAGAGAGGGAGTGTCTGAGATTTTTACTGAGTAAAACCCACCTGTGTTTCTTCAGTAGCAGTTCAGAGGTAGACATTATTTTATTGTGTGTACAGCTAAGAAGTGGAATTCCTTGCTGGAGTTGGTGTTTCCTGATAGCTACAGCCTAGCGCTCTTTTTAGTCAAGAGTGAATAGGTTACATCTAGGCAAGCGTGTTCCCGGTTACCATCAAACGAGATAGTGGTCAAACGCGAGCCTTTTCATAATAAAAATAAGTTTCCTCTTTGTGTTCCACAGTCGCGGTAACTCTTTCGAACATTACTGCAGTCCTGAAGGATTGAATTTAGAATTCTAGTCCATTAGTTCTAGTTCATTTTTGCATTTTTTCTCCCTATCTTTCAACCACTAACCACCTAAGCTCGATCAAAACAAATACCCTGATAGCTTGACCGTAAGAACTAAACAAAAGGGGCGTTCGCATTAATTCCCCACGTACCAAGACGGTTTGAGTACTAAACACAAAGATACAGGTATTTACTTACACGGGATTTAGATTCCATTGCGTAGGTACACTCGACGGTTTTATAAGAATTCCTCTTTTATCTCGAGAGGACCCGGCATCTAAAAGGGAAGGAATTTTTACCTCTTACCTCTTGTGTTGTCTACTTTTATATCGTGCTAAGTAACGCCTTGTTTGTGTGGAGGTACTATGTGTATATGTATGGGTATGTATTTTGCGCTGTATGGAACGTTTATTATACAGGTGGTCCTTTAATGTGGAATCTGCTTTTATATGATATCCTCCACTTCTATCATAGTTTTCAGATGCGTTTTGAACGGAAAATTAGTCTTCTTTTATTATCTTGTAATTCTGAGTCTTACTTATAATATAAACGCGAAAGTTTTTATGTATGGATGTTTATACTCTTTCACGCAAAAAATACTGAATGGATTTCGATGTTTAGTTGACGGGATTATGTTCCCTTGGGATAATTTTCCACTATCAGATGGACGTTACCGCTGGCACCAGGTCGAAACACATTGAAAGAATCTTTATTGGTCGTTTTACAATTCTGAAATGTATTCCACAAAAAAGTATCCATCCATACTAAAAAGATCTCAAGAGCAATAACCAACCAATTTTCACATGCTAAAAACGAAAAAGAAGGCCTGCTCCATCACTTATACAGGATAAACAGGCTTCTCAAAGTCATTAACCTCTCCATACCTTCAAAAAACATTACCTTCCTTCTGTAGTCGGGTAAAAACGTGGATCGTTCACCTGCCCCGCTAAGAATGCCTTTGTACCGTACCTCTTATGGATATAGAATCTCTTATAATGGAAATAAAAAGGAAATTATCGACTTTTTTACCGTCTTCCGTATGACTCATATGGGTTTTTATTGTTTGGTTATTCATGGTAATTCATTTTCGATGCTGGTGGTCTTTTTAAGTAAGATTTATCTGTAACTAGCTTTGGTCAGCGACTTCGCCCGAGTGAAAGTAGGAATTTACCCTTAGGAAACTTACTGCAGGGATATAAAGAGGTCCACCCGTGTCCCAAATTTTATGATATTTACTCACATACATTCAAACTTAATTTCCAGCAAAACCAAGGTTACGGGTTATGGACCACCAAACTTAAGGGGTAGTGGGTAGGCTTCTGTTTGACCACAATCTCACCTGAAGGTAAGCCATCATATGGCCGACGATTTACGACGATATATGTCACTCGTACAAAATAACTTGAAAAGGTTAAGAAAAGTTTTAAAGGTCAATTTTCTAATAACGGCCTCTCAGTCGTCCTGGGATCCTCAGCAATTCTTTTCGAATTCACAATTCTATCTTTAGGTACTATGTACCTATGTATCGGTTGACCTAATAAAGACGTAGCCTGAAGTTGGGTACTGACTCTGGCTTCTAACCTCACGCCGGAATCGATTCACATATATTCCAACTAGGTTTCCCCTCGTACCTCGAATTTTCTCCGAACCACACCGAAATGGAGGACCGTATTTTAGAATGATAGTCGGGCATCTATCTTGATACTTTGATAGTTACTGAAGTATGAAGATCGATGCTTGTCTATATAGCGTTACTAGCGACCCGCCCCGGCTTCGCACGGGTGCAAAATTATCAGTGTTTCCCTACTGTATTATACATATAAACCTTCCTCTTGAATCACTCTATCTATTAAAAAAACGCGCATCAATATCCGTTGCGTAGTTTTAAAGATTTAAGCATACATAGGCATATAGGGACAGATAAAGCGACTTTGTTTTATACTATGTATGTAAGGTTGGGCTGCGCGATTCTCTTAAAGAGTTGCCGTGGCCCTGAAATGCAAAGGGCAATCGAATGACAGGCTGGTTTTAGTCAGTCAAAGTCTAACACGCCCTTTTGCTCCACCTTAAAGCGGATGAAGTCATTTAGTGACTTCTCTACTCAATAAAAAGGTATCTACGTAAGATTATGGTGGAATTGTAGAGCCTGCTTCAAGTACTTCTTTAGAGGATTTAGAACTAGCACATCACACGCATTTTGTAAAGATGAATGTTTGTGAGTTTGTGTGTGTTTGTTACTTTTTCAATCTTGAACGGCTAAATGGATTTCGATGAAAGTTGATACAGGTCCTGGTATTTCACATAGGATATTTTTTAACTAACATGCTTATGTACCATCGGATTCCTGCGACCAAAGCACAGACCAGTCGTTGTGGCGACGCTTGGGAGAGACCCTATGTCTTAACAGTGGATGTCTTTCGGCTGAAATGATGATGGTAATACTTAAGTTACTATGGGATAATTTTCTACTTCTCTTTTTGTGTGAATACACAGGCGAAGCCGCTGGTAGCAACTAATCTAAAAATAAAATTATTCTCCACTTTCCTCATAAAAATATGATAAAATCCCCGCCGATCCCTAAATTGTTTACACCTCGATCTATATTCACGCTGCATCGGAGACTAATAATGTGAGCCTACCCTCCCAGGTACATTATTCATTGTAATAGCCGCGTCTCTAGGGAGATGTCGTCGAGACATTGCGTGTTATGTGCCCTAGTTATAATAATGCTGGCTCTTTTTCAGGGGTTAAATTTTGCTGGTTTTTCGATGTTGAAGATAATTTTTTATTGATTAAGTTGAAGGTAGTAATTTATGGAACTTTCGCTTAAAAACGATTTTCAATTCGGCTGGATCCGGCCAGATGTTTTTTCAGTTTAAGAACCAGTCTCTTAATCAAGACCTAAAGGTACTTCTTACACAGATGGCTAAAATTAATTGGGTTTTCATTGAAAAGTGGGTTGTAATACTTGTAATATCCCTTGAGACTGCGGTTTAAAATGAAAAGGGTAAAGAGTTTAGTATAAGTCTGAAACCCCTGGAATGAAAGAAGTCATTAGTTAACCTATCATTACCCGCGAAACGAGACACAATAGTAAGATAATAACAGCGCGGTCGCATGAGACCGGTCGGGGATTCATGAAATAATATCCCAACATCATAAAAAACTGTATCTCTTGAAATTCTGACTACTCAGTAAGGCAGTGTGTCAAAATATCGGACCAGTAATACTATTTTCTTTTTTTACGATTTCGATCTGGTAATTAGTAAATTGTACCGGATCTGCCGGACCAGATTGCAATTATAAATATGCCCACTTCGAATTTAAGTCATTGTTAAATAAGTGACCGAGACAACGCTCTACAAATCCGATTGTTTACTTGATGGCGAAGAATTTACTGGCTATTGCAGCTAGGGAGTCGAAAAGGAGTTTTCCCGATTCGGCACCAATAGATATTTCGGGTTGGGTCTTTTGTATTGGCTACAGCTACCATCCAAAATACGTCCCCGATGACAGGAATACTCCGTCGAAAAGAATCAATAAGATTAAAGATTTTCTTTAGCCGAGTTTGTAAAAAAACTATTTATAAAGCATAACCCTACAAACTCTAAGCGTATCTTCCGCCTTCCGGATAACATGATAAAGTGTACCTAAGGTTCTATAAATTTCCTCTTCCGAGAATTCCCTCGGCTATTTAGAGAGATATTCTTCGGAGCGGCTAGCTTAGTAGACTAAGTTAGGTATTATATTTTCAATCACATTGCCCTCTTTTCTATGAAGCACTATGTTTCAAGCCTGGGTTCAAATACCCCGGTCCCTCAGTACCTAAAACCCCAAACTGCAGATTACTAAAGCCCTTATCAAAATCCTCAAGCGTAATAATCTTTTATCAAGCTGTTGTATAAACTAGCGAGGCTTCACCGAGGTTTCCACTTGAGCCATATTCCAACTGGGACGGGTCAGCCCCGGAGGCTTCATACTGCCTCGGTCCCAGTGAAAGCATATCCCAGATTCTTTTTAAAGGGGATTTAGGTTAGGACTCGTTTTGAGGCGGAGAAGGCTGAAATTAGGTGAGCGTGTGGTGTTTGCAATGTAACGTCAGGGTTGTTGTAACTAAGTAAGATCTCGATTTTTAGCTGGAGTTTTTATTGTTATTAGGCACTTGTATTGTCCCACCGCTGGGCAAAGGCCTCTTTCCATTCCTTCCAGCGGTCATGATTTTTCACTTTATCTAGGTTAATATCTTTTAACCTATCACATACCCACAAAACGAGACACGATAGTAAAACAATAACAGCGCGGTCTCATAGGACCGGCCGGGTATTCATGAATTAAATTAATCTTAAGTTATGTAACTCGTCATATCCTTACCGAACAGGCGTTCGCTATTTATTCGAAAATGCGAGTGCGCAGTGATCGACACATCAAACGAGAAATATACACCTAATTTGAGTCATCAAGAAAAGTGTTCAATTACTACCTTTAGGTCCATAGTTTGATTCAGACAAAACTATCACCAAAATCGACCATTATAACAATTTGGTAAATGGACGTTTCATGTTATCAGGACATACATCTCTTCGACAAACAAACCAACAATTTTCTTCTACAATAGCTGAAATACAACAATAACTGAAAATGAAACCAATACTGTTTGTAGTATTTGTGCCATTTTCGACCTAAATGTTTGTCTTTTACACATAAGCGCACGTCTTTTTCCCGTGGGGTTATACCTAGGCAGAACCTAAAGAACGGATCTTACTTCGTTATTTTTTTCTTAGGTCTTTTAATTGCTAATGGTCCATATTATATGTGATGAAACCTTTCAATATTGATAAGTTCTAACCAACTTCGCAAAGGTATTAAAAAGGTCTTTGAAATTGTGGGCTTTTCTTTGCTATATAATATGCAAACCTCCCTCATGCTTCATGCTGTATGTGGGTGAAAACTGCATGCAAAATTCGTTCAGAGAGACATATGCGTTGATGTATAGTTTGTTTTATAATATACAAGGGTACATAAACCTTTCTCGTTTATTATGTACACGAATCTTAAATTTATGTTAATTGTTCAAAGCTACAGTGAATAGGCTCTTAATAAACTAGTGCGCTACACCATCAACGATTGTATTACTGCTTTCCATCAGGTAGGATCGCAGTCAAGAGCTGGTGCTCACCGTATCCCCCCAGATCGAAAGCAACGAACGAACGGGTAGGGGTAGTCAGTAAGAGTCTGACACACCCTCCCGTTCCGCCCAAGAGCGGGAGAAGTTATTCGGATGATTCCCCATTTGAAAAAAAAAAAGTCAAGAGCTGGTTTATATCATTAAAAAAATAGATTGTTTCAAAAGCCACTTACACAGTACAATACAAGCATTGCATAAAATCGATATACTGCATTGCCTCCTTTTATTTTATCGCTTTAATATCCGTAAAGTGTTCAGGCAACAGTGTTGCCAACTGAAATCGGGATCAGTTAACAAACAATAGTCTCGAACCTCATTTAACTGGGGCTGTGTAATTAAATCGAGACAATAGAATCGACTTGTAATCGATACGACGCGTATCGATTGTCTCGTTTTTACCGGAAAGCGGTTAAATACTTTCTGTCTGTCACATTTTCTGCTTGAGCGAAAAATTTACTTGTATACTGAATTATTGAAGCGCTTCGATCAGCGGTAAAGGAATAGAGCTTTTCTGACTTTAATGTTGAAGGCTTCAGAAGTCTGGGGATCTTCTCTCGTGTTAGCTTTAAAACTGAAATGTCTCAGAAGCTGTAGGTAAAGCGGCCGGTTGCAACAATTTCAGAACGTAGTTCTAAGTACTAAACAAGGCTTGAGAAGACTTAAGACAATTCTGAGACTTACCAAGAGGATTATTGGTAAGGATGCTCTGCTCCAGTCGAAGTTTTTGTCTTGAGCATCGACCACACGTTGCTGACCTGTCGGTTTTCCACCGGCTGCATTACGGGGAGTGTGCGGCAGAATTGTATAGCCTAATTCTTTCAAGCTCGTTCCATCATCGGACTCCGGTCTATGGTGACAATCCCACCCATAACCTATACGCATAAGACGTTTCGGGAACACATTCAATGAGAGTGCTGTACTGCAAAATTTATGTGTGTAAGGAGTGCAAAATGGAGACGTTATTAAATTTAACGATATCCCCACCACCCCACAATAAAGGTCTCAAGATTAATCTAGCTTAACGTTTAAAAGCCTTCAGTGATAGCCTAGTTACGGTCGTCTCGTTACTCGCTATCCGCTAGATTGTCTTCAAGCCACTTTACAGCCAATTAGTCCGTAGAAGCGGTGCTTAATCCAATTGAAAAGATTTCAATTGAAATCTGTATTGAATAAACCGTCTATATCAGCATTCAGAACATTAACTGCCTCGGTAATTGCATATTGCTGCAAGTTCATTCCACTTAGTTTTTTTTTTATTTGCACTTTTTCGAACGATTTAATTTAAAATTTTGGTTTGTTACGCATTAGTTGAAGGCGACCTTTATTATTCGCGCTGCAAACGGTGTCGCTGCGTAACTAAAGGGTCATTGTTCGGCTCGTGAATGTTTCAGGAAAGCGTGTAGTTTTGCTATTAGCATAAATATGTTTTAAATTAATTTTGGTTCTTTTAATAGTTACACATTTTTGGTTTGTTTCGCACAGCTCAAAACAATATCTGTATAATAATAGCGATGTTTTTCATCGCTATTATTTATAAACATAAATTTAATCTTAAATCTACCAAAACCATAATACAAGCGTCCTTTTTTTAACGCTTTCAAATGAAACACTAATCTCGAATAACGGCGCACCAAAGCATTTTGAAAAGGAAACATAATATATTTTGTTTAAGCAATGAAGAAGTAACCACGCTCGCTTCGCACTTCCAAGTTATTTCCCGGCGGGGGCAGAACCGGATATCCCGGTATAAAACCGGGTGCCGCGGTGTGATGGGACCTTTATGATTGGCGTGGCCCGGTTTTTTCTTGCGAAACCGTGATTAAATTAAAAGGGATGGCTTTTGAAGGGTTAAATGTTGGAGTCGACTTGTTTGTTTGTTGATGTTTTGTGGAGAATAACTCTGTTTTGTTTTACTTAGTACTTAAGAATATTAACTGCTTATGTGTAACAATGTAACGCAGTAATTTACGGTCACCTGTAACGAACATAATTTTAAAATAATGCACTTTATTTCATATAGGCCATTATAAAACGTCAGTATCTGGGGCACTGTCCTAATGAAGGTTTTCTAAAATTACGTTCACCAGGTGGCAGCATTGAGTCGTCAGGTCCAGGTACCTGTCAAAACGCTTCTTCCATAAAAGGAGGAGATCTCAAGTCGACAGAATGCTTTGTTTTTAGTTTCAGTCAATATTTGCCTAAAAACTTAAGTGTTCGGACTAAACACTTTGGTTCAATATATATGAGTAAGTAACTTAATAGGGTTATAAGTATGTACATACCTACTTTGTTGCTTGTAAGGTTTCTATAAGAAAATGTTAAAATGTACATCATTACAATTAACTAATTTTTATTTTTTCAGGTAAGCATCTGAACTTTCCAATATGTGACGCAGTCATGGGTGGGTATACTATGCTACGAGTAAACGTAAGTAGAGAAACGATGATTATATCCTGATGAGTAACTGAAAACTCTACTTTTTGTAAGTAAATAACCCTAATTTGATCAAATATTAGAAATAGATTCGGTTTTGAGTTTGCAAAAATCCGAGAGAAGTCGCCTGAAAATACTCTTCCTATCAGTTCATTTTTTGAAACCTACTTAAAATTCTTCAGGCGCATTACTTAGATCAATACAACCAATTTCTGACACAGATTGAACATAAAATATTCTCGATGCGTAAACAAACAGCCGAAGCCGCGCATTATATTTATATCATCGCCAATACATAATAGGTATCTGGGTTATTACGCCCATCAGACCTTTTTTCACGGTTAGGCTGCATCGTGACGAAGGCTTCAAGCCTCACTTGCCCCATGCTTTTAATAGCATCGCCCTGACGACCCTTAACCAGCCAGTGTATCGTTAGAAGCCAACTCATCGATACATATCGATATCGAATAACGCAAATAGTCGATTAATCGGGCGCCATATTGTGAAACCGTTGACGCGGAAACACTAATTCGTATTCAAATTTCGAGTGCGGTGATGTGTCTTTCGCAGATACAGCCTATTTAATCTGTGGTTTCAGTGAAACGTTGTTCCAAATTGAAATTGTATTATTTGATTTTCAAGGTTTTTGTATTAACAATGTAATTTAATTTATTGCCAATTACGTGTTACTTTGATATAAAATAATTATGTGAAGCTTCAATCAATTAATATTTTTTTTTATAAAAACATAACTTAATTAAATACCTTCTCGTAAAAAAAATATTACAGCGGTCGATGCTAAAAGCGTTTTCGTCCATCCAAATTAATAGTATGAAGTAATCAAGAAGTTTTTCATCCGGAGCCAGTAAAGCCTGGATTAATTAAAAGTTGAATAAATCTATTTTCTAACTTCTCCTAACACGTGATATGACGCAGGTTGTTATAGGTGTTAGGGGCAGTAAGGTAACAGTTGAATAAAACGGCATTCAATTTGTCTGGATCATAGTTACCTAACTCTACAATTATTTTTTATATTTTTACCTCATTCGTTGATAGAAAAAAAAACACTTTTAATTTAAACTAACTGAGCCAGAATTACCTGAGTACCCTGTGAAGAAACACCGAAACTAAATGATACTTATTTAAAGTCCGCACAGTAAACATGTAATGGTCAAATCATATGAGAACTATGCACATTTAGTGTCTGAGATGGTCTTTAAAGAAAGTAATCTATATATTTGAGCGGACCTGTCCAGTCAGTGCAAGCATTTGTCAGTATTCGTGTAACTGAACTCAAGTAAGAGCTCTACGACTCGACACATTATATCGAAGCATCAACTGTAGATAGAGTTGCATCATTCACATCGTCACAATTCCTATCCATCCATAACATATTTTTTAGTATATTCACCGAACTAATCTTGATTAATAAAAGTACCAAATCGATGAACACTAAGAGAATTTTTACTTCAACGTATAACTCACATTTATCATTGTAGTATTAACTATCTGTCCTCATCAGTAAGACAAGTAAATCCACCTTTATTGATGGTTTCTTCACGGGTATCGGCGGGTTTGTTAATGTCTGCTTGCCCTATAAATTATTCATGGATGAATATGGGCGTGTCTAACATCATTTGGCGATACAACTCTAACCTCATGTGAATTTTGTTGGCGATCAGAGCCTTCTGTTATGAATATGGATGCTGTTCTCTCATTCAGTAAAGAACTGGAATCATTCCTATATGATTCCAGTTCTTTTGTGTCGTAAGGTCATTTTAGTCTCAGGGAATAAAAAAAAACAGACTGTACAGAGGAACCTACTCTTTGTAGTATTAAAACTTTTCTCCAATCGGTACAGTAATAGGTCATGGCTTTTTGGATTTGTTGTTCCAGAGAATTAATTACTCTTTGCACTAACGGCAATGAATGGAAACAACGCAGTGCTTGTGCGTTTTCTTTTCAGAGTATTACTCTGTTTCCAGAAGCTCTTCGATCGTTTAATGTAAGGCATTTTACTTTTCAGATTTTATTTCTTCTACATACTGATCGACCGTCAATTCACTTTTTAAGTTTGTTTTCGTCTCTTTCTTTATTGTTATTTTAATATTTACTCGTACCAATTACACTATCATTAGTCTCTAGTCTGCTACTAACTACTCCGTCACCAATAGGACATTCAAATCATACGTCAGCATTTATATCACCAGTATCGATTTTGTGTGATAGCGTGCTACTAAATATTTCAGGCAGCACGCAACGTCCTTGGAGTCTCTCGTTGTTTTGCTGTCGTTTCTATAGTGTTTCTATTTTTGGACTACTAATCGCCAGTTTGGATTTATTAATCGAGTTGTAGAAATAGTTTATGGACGTAGTTTCCCTTGTTGCTTTTCTACCCTTTTTTTCAAGGGCAACTCTGGTCCTTGACTTGATTTAGTATTGCGTACGACTGAATAGTGACATATTTCTTTCGTGTGACGCCTGGCATTTCTAACTGGTCCTTCGTCATTCGAATCAAATAGTCTATTGCGCTTATCCTAACATTACTAATAGTCAGTATTCAAATTCTTTATAGTTTTTGTATCATCTTTCATACAGTCCGTTCATAGTTCCTTTAGTTTCCACAAAAAAAACTGAATCAAAGTCTGTAAACTCTGTTATCCACATATATGTTATAATTTATTATGGTGTCCTATAAAGAATTGAAGTCTATCTTTAATAAACATCCTGATGACATGTCTTCATTTCTCTGTATAACATGCCCATGACAATAGATTTCCACAAAACTATGCATTCACTGGTGCCTCTTTACTTTAGTCACTGAAACAAATCCCATAATAAAATATATATCAAACGATTCGTTATCAAAGAGTTCGGAATCAGTGATGTTTTTGATTAGCTGTGACTCAATGATATCACTTTATCACCTCAAGTACTGTTATCGTTACCACTTCACTGAACATTTTTACGTAGAAGTCCATATGTTGTTAATATATTCCAGCAGTCGTTTTTACAAATAGTGATTAGTATTCAAATATTCTATACTAATTATTCGTAGGTTATGGAGAATGTCTCTTCAATTTAGTTTTGCCTTGAGGTATATTGTTATGGGGTTTCTAATCAATAATGTGAACTGCCATAGCGATTGAGTCTGACATTTCCATTGCGTCTCTTTATTTATTGATTGTCTGCTTCTTTAGTATTAGATTTGTTTTACTTCTTTTTATTTTTAGTATTCTACAGAATATTTAAATTCAATATTTTTGTGATTTTTTGAAAGCATTGCTTCTCTATCTTTGAATGTTGTTTCTTATATTCTTTTTTGTACAGATTTTTTTTTATAAGTCATGTGATAGGGTAGCTGGGTTGGTTGTTTCTTCATTTTTCTCTTTATATAATACGAACTAGCTGACCCTACAGACGTTGTTATCACGTCTTTGCTATCAACTGTCAAACGCACTAAGGATAAAGTCGCAGTTGTGAAATTTTTCCATTTCCTTCACAGTTTCCTTATTTTTTCTCTCTGTAATAACCTTTAGTATAAGCAAACGTCAAAAAGAAATATGAATGAAATCGGTAGTCTTTCTCAAATTGTATCGTGACGACAAAGGAAGTAAGGATTCAATTTTATATATACCTAGGTATATAATATTATCTTCTTGTGAAGTATCATCTTTGTGCCTTTGTCCTATGTTAATTGAGGTCAGTAGAACTCGTTTTGTTCTTTTTATGTCTATGAATAAATTAATTCTGATCACTAATCTCTCTTTGAAGGGTCTTAATTATGAGTACGCCTCTTTTTGTGTGGCAAATCATTAAAAAAACTTCTGCTTTGGGTAGAGTAAGAGAGTTATAGACTTTTATTGACTAAAACCTACCCTTGATTCTACAGTCACCTTTTACGTATTGGGGTTTAGGCGAATCTTTCAAATACTTCCACAAATGATTATGAGAACCCCTTAGGTTAAAGTTATTGGATGCAGGTAGCTGGTAAATACAAAAAAAATACCCGGTGATAATTTGCTCTTAACACTGGATTTAACGCATTCCCTCTCTCCCTTCTTAACGCAGAAGTCATTATTCGATGACTTGGCACGTAAAGAAAATTATCTTTCCATTGATTTCTTTTTTGACCTTGACCCCACGCCTCGAACACTCGTGACAACTGAGCATCAATCGTCAATATTCAAAACGGTTAGCTAACGAATCGATTCTCATGATTCGATTACAGTTCTCTGAATCGAATGGTCTGGTGGTGGTGCAGTGCGGTGAAACAATGGGGGTTGGCACAATAGTGCTCGACTCGGGTCAACGACTCGCAGGCGTCATTCAGCGAAGTGATGTGCTTGACATATCGCATTGTTTTGAGGGTAGTTGGTGTTTTTATTGTTTCGATAGTAATTAAATTGGATGGAAGTAGATTGCTCGAATTTTAAATCGGATTTTTTTGTATGTTAATGGCTAATTTTAATATAAACACATTCGGTGTAGTACGTACAGCTAAGGAGTGGGGTCCCCAGAGGTCTTTCCTGGTAGCTACAAGCTAGGAGTATTTAAGTAAAGAGAGAATAGGTTACTTCTAGGCAATCGTGGTCCATTGTCGACCACAGGTGTCGCTTGTTCGATATCCGCGTGAACTGATATTTTTATAGCCTATAGATAGTTGTTCCGGGAATGAAAGTCTTCTGTATGTAAGTTTACATTAATTTTGAACGCATCCTCGTTACGGAAGTCGTTCTAGTTCGTCGTCTAGTGTGGGGGTAAAGTTTAAAAACAATTGACAAAAAATGTTACGGCTGATTTCAATAGAATATTTGATAAAATTAAATTAAAATTCAAAAGTTCAAATACCAATAGGAACACGAGTTTTTCGTACATAATGATTTTAAACCAACAATTGTTGGTAATCAGTGTTTCAAAGTCGGATTCATCATAATGTAATTCAAATCTTTGCTATTAATTTCCAATTTGTTACAAAAAGGTTTTTTATTAAAAGTTCAGATATAAATGCTGTAATAAATCAAAGTGATTGAATTAGGACGTAAAAAGTTGGCCCGTAAATCTTTTGCGAACGGTCTTTCTTGATCGACAAGTTTTTTTTTTCTTAATAAACCATGGAAGTTTTTTATTCATTACAGTTGCTTAGTTACTAAGATAAATGTGATTTCATATTAATATTATGAAGGCGAAAGTTTGAAAGTGTGTGTGTATATGTAACGTTCGTACTGCTAACCAGATTTTGATGAACAGATACTTTTTACACTGGGAGTATGTTCCCTTGGGGAAATTTTCTAATTTCGCGTTAGCGAAGCCTCAGGCTTTAGCTGTTCTAGTAATTATAGTTTACCTTGGATAATGAATTAAGTTAGCTATAACTGGCTTTACCAAAAATAAGTACCCATTAAAAATATCGGAAACAGGGTTCAGGATACCCGTGGTTAATGCTCCTGGAATCTCGTAAAATGTAATATGCGCCATGTCCAGGAATACCTACTTATTACTTTCTGGAGCACGTACTTGAACCAACTACGCAAGGAGAGCCTCCTCAGATGTTAGTCAGGACTCTTATCTATAATTCCCTTGGCCTTCACGATTATTGGCACAATGACTGCTGAATGCACTTCCCACAACCTCGCGAGCCAAGTTACTTTTTTCTGCATTAAGTAATTAGTGTTTTGGCAGCAAGTTTCTAATTTACCGATTAAGAGTTCGGAACTTTGGAAGTGTCGTTTGTAAACACATAAATCATTAAATATTGAACTTCAGCTTTGCCAAGTTTGAAACATTAAGCTTGCAATTTAGAAAACTAGCTTCTCCTTCTTGTCGTGTCGATTGAACTCAAATTTTGTCCGACCAATATTTAGTCACCTGGACAGCTCTGTCGTTGGCCTCGCATAGGTCGTTAAAGGTGCAGGTGATTGAGCATGCTGGGTACAACTAGCTAAACATAGGACGTCTTACACATATAGACGATGCGATGGAAATCTTTGAAATTCTAGATTTTTCTGTTTTTATTATACACCTAAATCATCATCATGAATCATTTGGCGGAAAACCGCAGGAAAAACCGTTTAGTAGTTTCTGAGTTTACCGCGGAAAAATAAGACAAATAGACGCGGTAGAGGACTTTGTTTTTGTCCAAAGATATAAGGATAATTATTTATATTTATTATCCATACATCTGTGTTCCATTACAGAAATAAGAATTATTTTGACCCATTTTCATATGGGTCTCGGTCCAGCTTGATCTAAATCAAATTATGCATGTTCCAGCACCTGATTACGAGATCCCTTAACCCTCTTATTAATACTAATTTTCTTTACAATGTATTTCTCTTTAACATAATTGACCAAAGCTCTAAATTCCACCATTACCTTTACGTAGTTTTAAAGTAGGCACAATTAACTTATCTTCACAGAATGCTCCATTATCGTCGGTACTGTTGTCATTTACGTCATTTGTGTTAGTTTCAACGGTTGTATTAGCCTCTTTGTTTAGCTTAAATGGTTAGTTCTCTACAGCTCTTTGTATTTCTGTTTACAAAGAAGTCGGTTCTTTATTGATTATGTTTTTGTTGTTTCTTGTTTCTAGTAGTTATATAAGTAGGTTTATACTGCGTACATCGAAGCACTGAAAGAATTTGCCTGCAGCAGTCTTCCCGTCTGATTATAATTTGGGTGTTTTCAAGGCTAGAGTAAACAGCCTCTTAATAAACTAGTCCACCTCATCATTAACGATTGCATCACTGCTTGGCATCAGGTGGGGTCGCAGTCAAGCACTAGTTTGTATTATATTAAAATAAGGGACCTATAGTTACTAGCACTTTGACAGCGACTTCGTTCCCGTAAACTTATACTGGATTTTAAGTATAGTTTTAAAAAACGAATGATAACAGTCTTTTCATTTATTTACACGTATGTTAAAAATCTTTGAAATTCTCAGTTTTCCAGATTATAACATACATGAACTTTCCCCATGAATCACTTTTTCTATTGATGAAAACCATTTGAAAATCCATTCAGTAGTGTTTGAGTTTATCGCGAACAGACAGATATACGCGGTAGGAGAGTTTATTTTATGTAATGAATACATTATCACACACTCAAAATGTAAATCTATTTTCATCATAAGTGTCTTCCTGTCTACCTATGTAGTATACCTTCTTCAGAGTATAAGTGTCGACTTGTGCCCTGAAGTGGACTTAGAATCATTCTGCAAAAAGTGTGTGTTCAAACGTGTTGGTATTGTCTTATCTGTTGTCGTGTTTTTCTTGCTTCATCCTATCTTCATATTGTTATTTAAAAACTAATATAAAAAAAAGTTACAGTCGGTTTAATCTTCAAGTAATCATTGAAGTGTGAGTTTGTTCGTGGCATTATATCGAGGGAAATTTTTATATATCGCAACATAGGCAGCTAGGCGCCTTTAGGGCATCGTATAGCTAAAAAAAATTCTCTAGTTTTAGATTGGTGTCAAGACGCACAAATAAACATTTTATTATTGCTTTTTTTTATATTAATCTTAGGTAAATACTTCGACACGCCACATTCGCGGCCGTAAGCCTGAAGCATAGGGTGGATGTACCTATGCCCCACTTGGGCGGAGACCTCTCGTGCCCGTCCTTGGTTCAGGCCATGGTCCAGAGCGATAGGGAATGGGAAGCTATCCCCAGCCACCGTAGACTCGGGCTGGTGGACTTGTGTCCGGTCGTCCTGTCCGGCTACCTTAGAGCGAGAAGATCATTTATTCAAGATCATTTGATCATTTTCCACCTCAAAATAACGTGAGAACGTGATAATCATGTTTTGCTTTTCTGTAACAGTATTAACAACATTTTTATTATCACTTTAATTAAGTAACCCACGTAATATATTATGAAGTAACAAACACTATCAGAAAGCGACGCAAAGTTCAATAGTTCGTCGTAATTAATCACAAAATCTCTGCTCTTGTTTAATATTTGAAGAGGTCAGAAGGGTTATCCGTTTTTGTACACAATTCACAATTTCGCCATTTTGTCAATAAAATAATAAGGATGTTATTGAGCTCTGTAACCGAAACTTTCGGATAATCCGAAATAATTTCATATCCGTAATCGTAACCGAAACCGAAATTAGTTTCGGATAAAAGCGGAGTCTAAATGACAATTAACGATAGGTTTTAGTTTGTTTTTCCCAGCCAAACCAAAATCAAGACTAGAAAATATAAAAGTCACATCATGGCGACTTTAGTAATTCTCGTATCCGTAACCACAACTATCCGAAAATAGCGGATAATCCGAAATAATTTCGTATCCGCTATCGAAAACCGTATTAAAAACGGGTACCGATATAACCTATATCCGTATCCGTATACAGATCGAAATTTCACATCAATTTCTGCAAAACAACTGGGCATTTTGTTAATTCCAAGCCGTCATTAATATGTATGCGGTTATTAATCGTCGCTTTGATTGCAGCTGAGTTATTGATGGTTTTGGGGTCAGATCAGAAATTGGTACCGGTTTAGATTGTGGGGTTTGATTTATTCATTATTATATTATCATCATTCAGGTAATCTGGATTGTGTTAAATTTAATGGTGATTTTGGAATGGAAAACGCTTTTAGCATTTTAAGTCAAATAGATGATTTTAATGGTTACCAATTGCAACTAGAATATTATGTCGTTATATTTAACAATAAATGCTATAGCAATCCAAGGCATCTGTTAAATACGTGTGCAGTTTGGAGAAGAAATTGAGCTAAATTTCGCGATAAAAAATTTCCTCACGCAATTAATGGACGCCGGTCATTAGATACAGTAATTCCGTAACTTTAGCCTCAGTAATACATAATTAAACGTTGAGACTGTTGTGGTCGATGGTGGGCAGCGCCGTCATCATAACTTTTACAAAACTGGACATTTATAAGTGAACAAGGATAACCAACGTCACAGGAACTATTAAAAGTTACCAAACAAAAATCAAATTCGCTCATTGAACGATTTATTCCCCAAGCTAGATCTCTTTTTTAAGCAAATAGTACGTATACAAACCAACCATACATAAATAAGTGAACCAAAACAACCCACGTCAGAAGAACTATACAAATCACAAAACAAAACCAAACTTATTCATCATCCAAGCTAGATCACATTTATAACCAAACAGAACGTCTACAAACCAACCAAAAACCAAGTGAACTAAAACAACCACCGTCAGAAGAACCAAACTCAACCACCAAAGGTCTAGCTGCCAAGCTAGATCTCATCTTCAACCAAGCAGTAACCGAACTCAGTCAAGATAAATCCTCAAACGATGAGACACCGGGTGCTGCCGATACTGGCGCCGGTGTTCCTCTCCAAGCTGTGGAGGAGACGCCGACGGGCGAAGGCTATCGAGAAACTGCATGGGGTAATGTAACTTTAAGACCTCCTCAAGTGTTTCTAAAACCAGAAGTATTATGTAAACCTCTCCTCTACATGTATGTAAGACTAGATCCAAAACAAAACCAAACTCAACCATCCAAGGTCTAGCTTCCAAGCTAGATCACTGCAGTACCTAAACGAACTCAGTTAACACAACCACTTACTGCTGTAAACGAACTTAGTCAAGATAAATCCTCAAACGATGAGACGCCGGGTGCTGCAGATATCGGCACCCGTCTAAGCTGTGAAGGAGACGGCGACGGGCGAAGGCTATCGAGAAACTGCATGGAGTAACGTAACTTGAAGACCTCAAGTCCATCGCAAGACCAGAAGTACTACCTATATAAACCTTATTAAACGCATGTAATACTAGATCCAAATCAAAAAAACCCAAATCACCATAGTCATATCTGAGGCCCTACTAAGAGCTCGATCGTTTTGACGACCCAAACCAAATTATGATACAGATGGAGAGATGTGGAGCTATATAGGGTGTATAGCTCCATACCTCTTTTCCGCTCGCACGCCTGTCATTTTAACGCGTCACTGCGAGGACAAAATGTTTCCAGGGTTGCGAAATTGTTCGAAAGAGTTACCATGGCTCTGGAACGCAAGGTCTACTGAAGGAACACATGATGTAGTCTGTAAATCTGATCTCACGATTCACACTGATCGGTAAGAGTTATTTGATGATTTTTATGTTTCCTACTTCTATACGCACGAATGGCTGAACGGACTGAATTAATTTTTTCACAAGGGTATCCTTGTCGTCCCATCCTCGAATATCACGTAGGATACTTTTTATAGTAGGTTCGCTTGAGATAATTTACTACTTACACCGGGCGAAACCGCTGGGTAGCATTCATAATATTAGGGGATAAAATTGTGTTTTGAAAATAAATTTAATATCCTTTCCTTACCAATAAATAATGCCATCAATATAACTTTATTTTATAGAAAAAGATACTAGGCAAGGTCAAGTATTTGTAAAAAAAACAAGTGGACCACCATTTTAACCCGAACGGAAGATGTTGCCAATTTACTCTTAAAGTTTATTAGTATTCTCTCCTTATCCGTCGTAAAGTATTCTCCAGTGTGACAAATTATCTCACTTACATAAGACCGCATACCAATTGTAGCAGCCTTGGATTCTGTGACACCATGCTTTTGGCATGCACTTTTTTGTTATATACAGTCAGCACCAAAAGTCGATGAACAGAATCAACATAACAAAACACCTGTTCGCAATAAAATGTGTTTCATCTGTTCACAATAAAATGTTTTGTTATGTTGATTCTGGTCATCGACTTTTGGTGCTGACTGTACAATTATATACTGTAGAGTAATTCATTCGTATAAGGTTTAACCCTTAGCTTGTTGTTTCATCCAACGCATTGTTTGATAACGTGACAACTTGAAAAAACAGATAAAGCCTGAAAAATCTGTCATTCGGTAATTCCGTTATTTACTTGGGTTTTTCACAAAACTGGTTCCAGGAAATACGTGTTTTTTTTAACATTAAACGTTAAAAAAAAAAAAAATTCGTCATTCAGTATTTCGTTTAATTGTGCAAGTTTCTATTTAGATACGTATATATATATACCCGTATTTTTTTTTATTTATGAGTACATTATGAAGAGTCAAAGTTCACGCAAAATAGCAGATTGTCATAGGTCTTTACTGTATAAGTTTTTTTACAAGTTTACGTTTTGATTTGAATACATAATAACAAAAAGATATCTCAGTTTCCAAAAAAAAACTGGAGAAAGATGTATAATAACGTCATAATGACGTAAGAGCGCTTGTATGGCAAAGTATCTCGGGTTGGTCTCTTACGGCCGAACCCAATAACCTATCTATCACATAACGGAGATAGTAAAACAAATGATACAATACAAAAATTATACATGTTTTCTGTTGTTTCATTTGTTTTTCAATCTCCGATATGTGATTGATAGGTTGTTGGTTTCGGCTCTTAATATACCAAAAGAAATTTTTTTAGACCCACAAGAACACAAATCCAAATCGAATCGAGTTTATTAGCAAAACTATTCGAAAATACGAACCGGTTTCAAGAATCCCTGGAATCCAAAATGGACGCTGAAGAAGCGAAGCTAATTCTTAATTTAATTAGTACTACTTTTAGTCAAAAGTTTTCGCTTTTGTTTTAATTGCAGCTAGTCTGACCTATCCGCCAGTTTGGAAAGTAGCAATAAAAGGTTTTCCTGTTATTTAACTCTAGCGTTAAGACTTGGAGAATTAACATCGCTTTCGCCACGACTAATTGAAAACCACGATACGAAAATGCCTTTCGTTATTGAATTTAATATTTTGTTTGTTTAGTGGTTATAGCACTCGCTTCTCATGTATGGGGTTGCGGGTTCGAAAACGGGCGATAGAAAATATGTTTTTTTCAATTATAAACTTTTATAAATCTCCTTTAGTAACTTAATCGGAACTGTTCACTTAACTTCAATTTAACTCAAAAAAGTGCTTTCCAAGTCACGCAGTGTCAGTAGGTAATCTTAGACCCCATGCCTCGATTGTCATTCGTATACCTTGCCAGTCGTTACAGGTAGTCAGACGCTAGAATTCGTGATAATCTTCTACCTAGCCTTTTCCCAACTATTTTGGGGTCGGCTTCCAGTCAACTGCCTACCAGACCTCCACAACCCATTAACCGGGGTAACACGGTACTTCATGGCAAGACTGGAGTCAGATGTACTGGCTTCTGACTATTCGTAACAACTACCAAAAATCTACAAATGACAGCCGAGACCTACGGCTTAACGTGCTTTCCGAGGCCCGGAGGAAACTCGTTATGTTAAGATGGTCACCCATCCACAGACCAACCTTGGCAAGCGTTGCTTAACCTTGAATATCGACTGAAATCGACTCATGCGGCTGTTATTATCTAGCCAAAGCTTAGTTAAATGATAAAAAGGCTTTGCCAACCAAACACATTACCCCTATGTCTAGATTACGACCCGTATTACAAACCTCTACTGAAGCTTAAATCCTAATTCTATTGTAACAGAATTAGTTCGAATCTCCATTAGATCTAGAATTATTATGAACGGGTGACTCGATTTTGGTTATTGAATTTATTTTGTACAGTATAAACACATCACACAAATGAGGAGATCGACAGATGACATCTGAAAATGTTGTAGGATATGTGTCAACGCACTAATTGCTGTCAATGCACTAACAGCCAAATTCGTGACGAATAGTAAAGGCCTGCCTATTCGCTATATTATGTAAAATCACGCTATGATCCTCAGAAGCGGGGGAATAACCAAAGCAAGTGAAACCACGGACAACAGCTAGTCAGGAATAATCATCATCATCAACATCTCACCCGAAAGACGTCCACTGGTGGACATAGGCCTCCCCCAAGCGTCGCCACAGCGACCGGTCCACAGGCGTCTCGCATCCATCGCATGCCCGCGACCCAGGAATAATAGTACAAATCAACCCGATTGAAGAAGCAAACATTTAACTAGATCCGAGCAATAAAATCTTTTAAAAAACATCATGAAAATACTGTAAGACTTTCTAAGAAAACGGATTTAAAAACTGCCTGAGTCTCGCCGTAACGAGGTGCCTAAGGCAAAGGCAAACAAACACGGGAAACCTAACAAAGTGGAGCTTACGTAAAGAAAATAAAACTCGTAGTCGTGACCTAGTCTTATATCTTACTTAGTTAGCGGAGCCACGTTTTGAATAACGTAAGCATGGGGTACTTGGATGTAATGTGTTATCTGTAATCTGTACTGTCCATCATCATCATCTACCTAGCCTTTTCCCAACTATATTGGGGTCGGCTTCCAGTCAAGCCGCATTTAGCTGAATACCAATATTTTACGAGGAGCGGCTGCCTACCAGACCTCCACAACCCATTAACTGTGGTAACACGGTACTTCATGGCAAGACTAGAGTCAGATTTACTGGCTTCTGACTATCCGTAACGACTGCCAAAGATCTACATGTACATGTAATCTGTACTGTCCATATAAGTATGTAGGTAATAATGACAAGAGAGCTTTCTTCAAAGAAGAGTAAGTAGCAACGTTCCTGTGGCATCCCACATATTGCAGATATCCATAGGTGATGATGATCTCTTATTAACAGGTGGGCTGTCTGCTTGTCGGTCAATTTATGGTAGATAGGAAAAAACAGATAGTTCCATACTCCAGAATCTCTCTACTGTACCTTCTGTAATATCGTTACTTGTTCAATCTTTCAAACTTCTAAAAAGCGAATGTTTTTTTGTTGTTTACGTGTCATCCATTTACTTCTACCGCTCTAGGGCACAGCGAGAGAGCGTGTCAGACTTTTACTGACTAAAACACATTCTTATGTTCCTTCTTTGCCTTGCGTTCCGAAAGTCTAGGTTTTTCCTTTCAGAAGCCCCGCAGAAGGTAGGCACTGGATACCGAAATAAGAGACTTTTTATCTCTGGAGTATATTCCCTTAGGTTAATTTTAGGCTTTAGACTTGAAAGCAGGTAGTTTAGTATACATAAGTACTAGGGTATAGGTACTACAAAATTATCATAACTTCCAACTACCGTCCTGGGCATCGTATCTATCGGATAGAATCCCAAATGCCTTGTTCTTGGTCCAAGTTTAATCTTGTAAGCCGTTGGCCTAAATTTTCGACTCCACCTCTACGCTGGCTTGTCGAATCTTGAAGTTAGATGGTTAGATTTGGGCGACTAGGGAGTTTCGACTACCTATCTGTCGTAACTAAGTTACGATAGACATCTTACAGCCTAATTTGTAGAAGGCTTCGTAGATAATAATTCTGAGTTGTGAGTTGGAAGTTATTTCGTGAATTTTGATTACAGTAATGATTTTACTGTAGTCAAAATTCACGAAATATCTGTCTAGTGCAAATTCTCTTAGATATACTTTAAAGATGTTTTATATCGATTTATGTAGTGTGTAGTGGACCTTTTAAATCAAGCTTGATTATATATTCAACCAACGTGGTGAGTGTGGCCTACATCAGATTTCATTATACCCAAATTACTCTAGTCCTTTGACTATTTAGGCAGATTCTATTAGTATAGATTTTCTGACGATCGTTGTCGCTGATAGATTAACATTTTGTGTAGGCTTTCTATTTAATGCTAAATCAAGTGGAACTCTCTGCCGGAGTCTGTTTCCTGATAGCTACAACTTAGGGGTCTTTAAGTCAAGAGTGAACAGGTTGATTTCTACAGCTAGGCAAGCCTCCTCATAGTCGACCACATCATCGCTTACCATCAGGAAAGACAGAGGTCAAGCGCGTGTCTAGCAATAATAAAACAAACGCTTCTGAGAGGTAAATAGGTGTCCTATATTGCCCTAATAAACCCCGTCTTCCCAACAACAAATCTTGATACTTTATCAAATTATTATTAAGGGAAAGGTCGCGTTGTACCGAGGAAGCGGATTTCATTCAAGTTGCTATCTTTGGTAGCACTCGCACGTTCGCCCTATATACTACACCAGTAGGGTTTCAGACCGGGTAATTTAATACGACAAGATAAATGTAGTTTTTGACTAAGAGATTCAGTTAATCTATCACATACATAAAACAATAACAGCGCGGTCTCATAGGACCGATTGGGGATTCAAACATTAGTGGGTTTATTTTATTAGTGGATAGGATTTATTTGGTTACTAACTGCTGCCAGTGGCTTTGCCCGCGTGATAGTAGAAAATTTTCCCAAGGGAGTATATTACTCCCGGGGTAAAAAGTATCCTTTGTGCTATTCCGGGTCATATTCACGGGTCTACCCGTGTACCAAGTTAATTCGAAATCCGTTCACGAAGAAGAAACAAACATTCACTCACTCACAAACTTTCTACTTTATAATATTAGTAGGTAGAAAGAGTTACAGGGGTGGGTTTTTGTCAATAAGTCTAAAACTTTCTCTCGTTCCGACCAGAGCGGGAGGATTTATTCGGTGATAATACGGCCGCCCATCATATTTTAATCCACATGAAAATGCAAAAAACATCGCAGGTTACTTTTTTGCTTCCATCTTTATTAGCAATAGTCATATCCCTATGTAGTTACGAATGCACAAAAGCCCAAAGAAATCAAAGAAATGAAACAACAGATTAATATCACTTAAACCAAACCCAGGGGGGGTTGCACCTCGCTTACAAGTATCACCTGTTATTTCTCGCGCTACAGATAAAGGGCGTCAAATGGAGGAATTCGCAGCTACCGGCAGTGTGTAGCTATGCTCGGGCAGACACGGTGCCGCGGGTCAACGACCGAGATGTCGCGGGCAGGGTTTAGTTACTACCTACTTTGATTAGGGTTGTCTCCTGTACTGTTTTGTTGTGTTGTATCGTACTATGTTTTAGGTAATAGTGCTCTATATTTTCTGTTATTTACCATATACTTTCTCGCTTCTGGACAAAGGCCTCCCGCAATTTCTTCCAAGTATTTATTATTTACTTAGCCACCTCTACCCTTGCGGTAGGTAACTTTTATGTCCGTAAGGATTGAGGAGCCACATCAGATTTTTTAAATCTGATCTCACCATTATTTAGCAGCAGTGTAGATTATTTTGCAGCACGAATTCTAGATTTAGCAGCAAAATATATCACTAGTTATTTTAATGCAAAGGTGGCTCCTCAATCTAAACGTCTGGATTGAGGAGCCACCTGAAAACTCGTTAAGTAATGGATGCACGTTTATGAAAATTTAGCAGCATTTAGTAGCTATTTAGCACATAACCGTCTAAAAATTTCGCTTCTGTAGCACTAAAATGAAAGAAAATACAATACTTTTAATATGGCTCCTCAATCCTGACGTTCTAATTATATATGTTTGACTGTAGCCACCTGAAATCTCAAGGTAATCTAAAGCCAGATATACTAACATTTAGCAGAAATTTCTGCTAAATATACCAGTACAATTCAGCAATGTATATGCTTTAGATTCTGCAAAAACCATCATTAACTATTTTCTTGTAAATTCAGTGTGTAGGGTGACCACATTTTGGGGGTACCTACAAATTAATATTTCACTTACGTACGTGCATACACACAATAATATTTCAAATCTGACACAAAACCAAAGTCAATCCGCCAAAAGCGGCTGAATAATGTTGCCAATTAAATTGAAAAAAAAAACTCCAGGTCGCGCTTTCATTAATCGCACTCTATCAAACTGCACTTAATTATCAGTCACTGCACGATATTATTATCCCCACAATTTAATTATGATGACAGAAATATGATGATTAACTACTATTTCGCTCTGAGGCTAGAATTTTGTAGCTCACTCCACTCTCTCTAGTATTTGCCTTACTAAGGGCTGCAAAGAAATCACTACAGGCTTAGCCCCCATTGATTAATCTTAAAAGGTCTAAAATGAAAATAATTTAGATAGTTTTTCTAATTCCAAAAGTAAGTTAAAAATACTTGATATAATTCTCCCAAAATAGGTGGCAACCATAGGCTCGATAGATAGACGTTGGGAACGTGGCGTATCTACAGGGAAATGGCAGTAAATGTGTAGCATGGGGATTGTTTAACGTAGTTTGATTGATGATCAGCTGTTTGAAGGTTGCCATCGTTACTTAATATATATTATGTAGGTTATATGCCATTACAACATTCGTTTATTGATTCGGTGCCTACTTATTACTCCCTGCTATTCTAGGACATGATCCACCTATATACAAAATGTTTCATCGAAATCCGTTCAGTATTTTTTGCCTGAAAGAGTAACAAACATCCATATATACAAACTTTTGCGTTTATAATATAAGCCAAGTACTTGTATTTTGATGGTGAATTATAATATTGAGAAGTTTGAAGGTGTGCAAATGTTTGAGTTCATTGCGCTCGTTCTGGTAGCTCTAGCATTTGTCTTAGTCAAAACTGCAAAAAATTACTACAGGCTTTGTCCACCATTGATTTATCTTAAAATGTCTGGAATGAATAATGCAATATTAAAATAAATATGTACTATTTCGTTTCTTATTTTTTATATTTTCAAAAGTAGAGGTGGCAACCATAAGCTCGATAGACGTTGGGAACGGTAGTGTATCTACAGGGAAATGGAAGTAAATGTGTAACAGGGGATTGTTTAACGTAGTTTGATTGATGATCAGCTGTTTGAAGGTTGCCATCGTTACTTAATACATGTAGGTTATATGCTATTACAGCATTCGTTTATTGATTCAGTATTATGTGCCAACATGAAACGTTATTGGTTTATTAATTCAGCACCTACTTATCGTATATGGAACTTTCTTTATTTTCTATCGACGTCCTTTCAGTACAATAACGTGTTTCGAAAGCTTATTTCATCTATTCATCATCTGCCTAGCCTTTTCCCAACTATATTGGGGTCGGCTTCCAGTCAAGCTGGATTTTAGCTGAATACCAGTATTTTACGAGGAGCGGCTGCCTACCAGACCTCCACAACCCATTAACTGGGGTAACACGGTATTTCATGGCAAGACTGGAGTCAGATTTGCTGGCTTCTGACTATCCGTAACGACTGCCAAAGATCTCCAAATGACAGCCGGGACCAACGGCTTAACGTGCTTTCCGAGGCACGGAGGAAACTCGTTATTTTAAGATGGTCACCCATCCACAGACCAACCTATGCAAGCGTTGCTTAACCTTGAAGATCGACCTGTGCGGCTGTTATTATCTAGCAACGAGCTCCATCATCCATTCTGTTACAAAAATAAGAGAATATTAGTATCCAATTTAAAACCTTTGAATATTAGTATGTACCTACTTGCTACCTTCAATTAAAACAGAGAATGCTGATACAGGGTATGGAGATAACAAGTTTTGTATAATTTTGGTTACAAATTTCTTGTAGCTTCTAATACATGAGCTCAATTTAATAGAATTATTAAAAAAGTAATTAAAAATAGAAATTCAAATAAGCTATTGGTAGCTAAGAGATAAAATCCCAATAAAATAAATCATGCGGTACACATATTTGCGACAAAATTGGCAAACTCAATATGGATATTACATTATAGTATTTCATATTTTATGTGTAAGTAATATATTTCAGATTCCTATTACGGCGTACAATGTAATTTTAATCTCGGTTGCGGTACTAAAGTTAGTATTTGTAATAAATAATGTTACGGTAATAACAGAGATTTTAGCAGTTAAAATTGTTGGACTAGGCTGTCGTTAGGCATTACATGGCCTAATGAACTAGACTACTGGATTTGAAAACTGATACTGATACTCTAGCAGTGGCGTAGTTAGATTAACAACGGCCCCTGGGGCAAAAATATCTGAGAAATCTTCAAATATTTTCTCATTCTCATAATGGACTGGGTGGAAGTGTCAGGCAGGCAGTCTTACTAAAACGAGGTCATGAGTAGTGTTGCAATTTTATCTAGCATTCGCAGGTGGGAGAATTTTTAGCTAATTCAATAAGAGGTTTGCTAATTAGGTTTTGGGGGCCCTCCGATCTGATCCCTGGGTCACTACACCGCCCAACCCTTCGATAACTACGCCAGTGTTCGCAAGTTTTTAAGAGACCTGTTTGTTTAATGGAACTTATATTAAAAGCGTTGTTTCTCAAAGGTTAAAGATAGCTGCTTTACCTAAACAAATAAAAATACCTTTTAAGTATAAAACTAGGACCCAATTTTAGTTTATACGTTGGAAGTATTTTTAAGTATATATTTTTCCCAACTTTCCTAACCTTTACTCAATTTATTCTATGGAAATCAGTTTTCTTTATTTAATTTTAGCTATTTTCGGGAGCTCTATAATTTGACTTGAAGGTTATACACAAGGCCTCATTAATAAGTGCTTCGAAAAAGCTACTTACCCTTGCCTACCCATAGACTTATGGTTCCTGGCGATGGTTTATCCTTGGAATATTATAGCAAACACTGAAGGTAGACCTACATAGGGCACTGGACTTTTAGAGCTACATTAGACCTATGCCATACAACGTGGTTCGGCGTACAGGTGTCGCCTATGTGTGCATCGGTGTAATGTAGTTCCCCCTCCCGCAATTTGCTGTAAGGCAAGCCGGGAAGAAGCTCTATTTTCAGTATGCTGAAAATATTAGTTTCTTTAATTTTTAATTATAGTCTGCCTTTTTTTTCTGTAACATTTTATTCAGCAATTAATTGTTCGATTGATTAACGTATATTTTGTCTTGTTATTCCAGAGTGCGTCGGAGTCGTCGGCGGGCGCGGGCGGCGGGGGCACGTCGGGCGGCAGCGCCCGGGTCTCGTCGCGCTCGCGGGCCTCCGAGGAACCACACATTGGTCAGTATCATTCATTACCTACCCGTCATTGGAGGACAGTACAGAGTGCGTCGGAGTCGTCGGCGGGCGCGGGCGGTGGGGGCACGTCGGGCGGCAGCGCCCGGGTCTCGTCGCGCTCGCGGGCCTCCGAGGAACCACACATTGGTCAGTATCATTCATTACCTACCCGTCCTTAGAGGACAGTCCAGAGTGCGTCGGAGTCGTCGGCGGGCGCGGGCGGCGGGGGCACGTCGGGCGGCAGCGCCCGGGTCTCGTCGCGCTCGCGGGCCTCCGAGGAACCACACATTGGTCAGTATCATTCATTACTACCTACCCGTCATTGGAGGACAGTCCAGAGTGCGTCGGAGTCGTCGGCGGGCGCGGGCGGCGGGGGCACGTCGGGCGGCAGCGCCCGGGTCTCGTCGCGCTCGCGGGCCTCCGAGGAACCACACATTGGTTAGTATCATTCATTATTACCTACCCGTCATTAGGATACTGTAGGGGCCCGGCAGGGCCGAAGCCTCTGGGTACACGGATATTCCGAAAGGTAAGCCCGAGTCCCTAGATCGAAGGTAACGAAGGAACGGGGTGGGGTTTAGTCAGTAAGAGTCTGACACGCCATCCCGCTCCGCCCAAGAGTGGGAGAAGTCATTCTTATGATTCCCATACCTAAAAAAACCCTTCATTGGTATGAGTTCAGATCATCTCGCCACCTTTTTCTGGGCCAGCCTCGACGACGCTTTCTCAGAGTTCTCTGTGTATGCGTCTGCGTGAAGTTACTTTACAATAACTTCATAGAAATAAAAGGAAAAAAGAACATCACAATATTCAATGGCACAATTAAATAACCCAGTAAATCCTTCACATAAAAAATACACCATAAAACGGGAAATAAACAGTAGATATACGCGAACGAAGTCGGAACAATGAGCGTCATACAAACGGTCTGTGTCGCGAGACCGCCGGCGAGATAAATCTCGTTGTGAAAGCGGAAAGAAGAGCATTTATTTTCCTTAACGTTTCTAGTTTTATGTACCAGAGATGGAGAAAATGATTAGTAGCATACCTAGTAGTAGCATTGATCACAGATTAATAGACTGAGATATATAGAATAGACCATTTGTAAACAAAACCCGACAAAATTGAGGATTGGTTTATAATCCAAGAAATCCAGTATTATAATTCAGAAAACCATTTATTCGAGAAGAAAAACAAGAAAAAAAATCGGTAAAGCAAGTCGGAAAACATTCGAGACGGATTCTTCGTTCAAGTATGACTGGTTAGCTGCTTACTAAAACCTAAATTGTGTGCTAATGCCCAGAATACCTATATTGATCACGACGGGGCCCTGAAATACAAAAAGCAACTGAAGAAACATGGGTGGGTGTTTTTTTCAGTAAAAGTCTAATACTCCATCCCGTAATCCACCTGGAGCGGGGGGAGTCATCTGATTATATCACTAAACAAAAAAATCTTTATTAATGTGACGTTTCAAAAATATCGCAAGACCTCCTTTAAAAATATAATTTTATCGGAAAAATAGAGTAGTAACATCTAAGTGAGATACTTGATGTACTTAAAAGCTACTCAAGTCTACTCAAGCTAGGTTTAACCGAGAAAAACAAACAACTCTTTTAAAAGAAAAACTCAGAAAACCTTTTATACTCTCTCCTATCTATGTTCAAGGAGATACAACAACTTTTGTGTACCAGTACTTTATTACTAAAAGGAAAGAAAAATGATAGGAAACAATATTTTAACTTGCGATAGCAAACTATATAAGTTCATGGAGTAGAAATAAGTCGTTCGAAGCTAGACTGTCTTGAAGTTTTAAAATTAGTTCTGATACTGGTAAAAAAATATGTGAATCGTCTTTCTTTTCTGTCGACTACTCACTTATACGACTACTTACTACTTACCATACGATAGAGTGTGACTGAAGCGTGTGTTGTACACTCTGTAAAGCAAATAAAAAAAACCGGCCAAGTGCGAATCGCGCATGAATGGTTTCATATCGTCCGCAGGTTTATTCTGTGTTTATTTGTTTTTGTAGCGGTTCATCTGTAAAAATTTCAACTATTTAGCTATCTGCACTGTTCATGAGGTACAGCTTGGTAATAGATAGATGAACAGTGGCGTATAAGCTATAGGGTCCTGTTTTTACCCTTTGGGCACAAAACCCCTTTCTAGGTAGGAAACTGGTCCTACCTAGAAAGGGGTATCACTTGATGCTGATCGGAACTTCACTGAACGGGCATAAACTTCGTAAACGAATGGATCGCAAATAGATCTTGACAATTGAAGTCCTTTGTAAACCAAATAATTATAGAACGTACCTTTAATCTTCTTTTAATAAACTGTTCGATATTCTATACTAATTTTATCTTTTTACCGTTTCCAGGAAAGTACAAGCTTCTAAAGACAATCGGCAAGGGCAACTTCGCTAAGGTGAAGCTAGCGAAGCACGTGCCCACCGGCAAGGAGGTCGCCATCAAGATCATCGACAAGACACAGCTCAACCCTGGCTCGCTGCAGAAGCTGTTCAGAGAGGTAAAGTAAAGTTGACAAAAAATAAAAGGTCCATTTTGACATTTGAGAAAGGCCCTAGAATGTAACTTAGAACGAAACTGACAAAATAATAAGTAATAATAAGTTTTAACAAAATATATACATTTTTTTGGGGCGTTAAATAAAGTGATGGAATATATTTCGAGTATTCTAGTATTCTATTTCTTCGTTCGTCGATGACAAACGTCAATTCGAGCCTTAAATTTTGACAACTTTAGCAGACAGATTCCTGAGAATCTCGAATCTCCTTTTAGCTGGTGCTGGTTTTAAGAAAGTTCTGTTACGATTGATGACCCGAAATAGTGGCAAAATGCAACCTAAATCGTCTTTAGGGTTTCTTCAAACGTACAACAACCACACTACAACAAAATCACGTACTTCCGCACTACTTTTTATAAAAATAAATAGTTAAATTCAGTTTGAGCACATTTTGTCGTCGAACGCAACGCCACCACGTGTGTGTATACGACTTTACTGCTACCACAACGCAACGACCAGCGACATCGTGGATTAGTCTATCTGCAAACACTGGCTACAACGTAACGACAATGCAACGACAACGCAACCATTTCGACTTTTGTAGTTACTACAACGCAACACGTAACCACTTTTTGTCGCTGCGATGTGGTGTGGTTGTGGTGAGAGTGGATAGAGCCTTGCATGTGTCTAATGTAGCTGTCCAGATCGGCGTACGTAGCCCACGTGAGCCCAATATACTTCTACCTTTCCTAACACAAAAACCTCAATGTTTCCAGGTCCGGATAATGAAAATGCTGGACCATCCGAACATCGTGAAGCTGTTCCAGGTCATAGAGACTGAGAAGACGCTGTACCTCGTCATGGAGTACGCGTCAGGCGGCGAAGTATGTATACTAATTGATATCCTGATGAATTTGGATCCCTTAGATGTCTTCAGTGCGAATGTTGAGATGGATGTGTGGCGAGACGAGAATGGATGAATCGTCTTGGTATGGTCATGTGAAGAGGAGGGTTGAAACGCATGTTACTAAAATAGTTATGAGGGCAAGGGAGAGGAAGGATTTTGTAAGGAGTGATCTGAAAAAAAAAGGGTACAGTTAATAATGGTGTGATGTGTAACACGTTAGAATGAAAAAAAAAAACATGTTAAACACTGTTTTGGGCTCTCACGGTTTGTTTCACAATTTAAATTGTCACTTACGGGATATCTTCCGTGATTTTAATTTTTTTTTTAATATCGTAAACTCAAAATAATGAAAAATCACGGAAGATATCCCGTAAGTGACAATTTAAATTGTAAAAAACATGTTACGCCAATTCAAAAGGCATTAAATAAAAAGCTTACATAATAAGCAACTGAAGGAGCATAAGTATATTTTCATTCAGGAAAGGTCTGAAATGTCCACCCGCTCCGTCCTATAGCGGGAAAAGACATTCGATGATATCCCATCTTAAAAAAAAGAAGTACTAATAGATGTTGCATAATGTTCCAGGTGTTCGATTACCTGGTGTTACACGGGCGCATGAAGGAGAAGGAGGCGCGCGCCAAGTTCCGACAAATCGTCTCCGCCGTACAGTATTGCCATCAGAAGAGGATCATACACAGGGATCTCAAGGTACAGTCGTTAATAATATTCTGTAGTGGCAATACTGGAAAATACTTCGGTTTTTCGTGTAAATATCATTTAGGTGAATGAAAATTGTAAGAGAATACTGAAAATGTAAGTAAATTTGAAATATTTTTCTGGTTTGCGAACTTAAAATAATTTTTCAGGTCTGAAGTACAATAAAAATCCTTGGACTTTATTTCGTTTGGACGTTGGGCAAATCAAATGGCAGCTACTTTCTGGAGAGAATTTTATCATCCCACATATTTATCTTGTATGGGCAATTATTAAAGATCTTCATCAGGCCGCAGCACACACAGCCTGGCAAAATGGGGATTATAGACTCCACCGACATTCAGTGCGAGTGTGGTACTTCTGATCAGATGACCACTAATTAGAGTGCCCAAAGTGGCCCTCATTGTGAACTTCCTTATCCACAAACCTCACATTGTCACCATGACTGTTCCAGGCGGAGAACCTGCTGTTGGACGGCGAGATGAACATCAAGATCGCGGACTTTGGCTTCTCAAACGAGTTCACGCCGGGCGCCAAGCTCGACACCTTCTGCGGCAGTCCGCCCTACGCCGCGCCTGAACTCTTCCAAGGTATGACGCACAATTCGTCAGCAGACAGTTCAACTACTTACTTCGTGCTTGATTGTTTTATCCGGCTCGAAGGACCATGAATATACTTTTCTACCGTCCAGCCCCTAAAGCGCAGTAAAATAACGTAAAAAACCCATGTTTTACTGCGCTTTAGGGGCTGGACGGCAGTTTTTAGGAATTTATCAATAGTAGCTATTATAAAACTACCAGATATTTTTAATGGCAATAACAAATGGCCCTTGGAATTTCGATAATCACCGGTTTATGGAAGCTTCATATGGTTCAACTAGGTGCAGGTATAAACAAACCATATAAATTCCGAAGAAATAATATTCCGAAGCTGGGACCAAAATTTCGTCGTAGTTCGTCGTACTTATGAGAGAGATTAAGTCATAACTCACGACGTCTTCGTCATGTCTTCACTTGTGAATTGTTGAGCTATAATATGTCCCCGGTTGATTTGGTAGGGCTATCTTTGAACCTAACATTGTTTTATACTGGCCTAGGTATTCACTGGTTTAACTACATAGTTCTGACTGCTACGATTGGCTGGAGGTTTAGGCTATTTTATTATTATTATACCTAGCCTATACTGCTGGGCAAAGGCCTCCCTCTATAGATTTTATGTTCTGAAAATTTTGTATCACTATTTAATATATTCTCTTGTTTTGCAGGCAAGAAATACGACGGTCCCGAGGTAGACGTGTGGTCGCTGGGCGTGATCCTGTACACGCTGGTGTCGGGCTCGCTGCCCTTCGACGGCTCCACGCTGCGGGAGCTCAGGGAACGAGTGCTGCGCGGCAAGTACAGGTGAGACTGGCGACATCTGGGGCGTCGCAGACGAACTAAACTCAAGATACAATTACCTGGCGGTTGCCCGGACTAGACATGACATGGCCTTCATAGTCACCGGGCAGTGGCCCAGACTAGACATGACAGCCCTCACAATTACCGGGCTATTGCCCGGACTAGACGTAGTAATCTGGTCAGAGGATTCGATTTTCATCAGACGTATGTGGGACTTTACACCCTGTTCCGCATACCTGTAAAATACTACTAATATACGCTAGTGAGATCTGTATCACCACGTTCGGTCTACGAAAATGACATTACGTTGCACAAATTTTAAATAGCGCTGTCAAAGTATACATCATCATCTGCCTAGCCTTTTCCCAACTATATTGGGGTCGGCTTCCAGTCAAGCCGGATTTAGCTGAATACCAGTATTTTACGAAGAGCGGCTGCCTACCAGACCTCCACAACCCATTAACTGGGGTAATACGGTACTTCATGGCAAGACTGGAGTCAGATTTACTGGCTTCTGACTATCCGTAACGACTGCCAAAGATCTCCAAATGACAGCCGGGACCAACGGCTTAACGTGCTTTCCGAGGCACGGAGGTCTCGTCGAAAACTTGTCGTCGGAAACTCGTTATGTTAAGATGGTCACCCATCCACAGACCAACCTAGGCAAGCGTTGCTTAACCTTGAAGATCGACCTGTGCGGCTGTTATTATCTAGCCACGAGCTCCTCAAAGTATACAATAGCTCAATATTAACTACATATTTCGAGAACAACAAGACAATTGGAGAATTTTTCCTTTTCGACGAAAATTACGGGACTTACGACCCTGATGCGCATACAAGTAGCCCATTTATCAATCAGCTGGAAGGTACTAAGTAATCATGAAAACCTTCCATTAAAACCCTAAATCTCTTCCTTCCACAGAATACCCTTCTACATGTCGACGGACTGCGAAAATCTCCTCAAGAAATTCCTGGTGCTGAACCCCGCGAAAAGAGCTTCCCTCGAGTCCATCATGCGCGACAAGTGGATGAACACCGGCTACGAAGACGACGAGCTCAGGCCCTACGTCGAGCCGCAACAGGACTTCAAAGATCATAATCGGATAGGTGAGGAGACCATAGGTATACTTCCGACCTCTTTATTCACTCTCAAGTCTCAAAACCGGTGAAGGAAAACATCGTGAGGAAACCGGCATGTCCTAGAACCGAAAATTCGAAGACATGTGACATCCACCAACCCGCACTGGGTCAAGTAGTGGATTACAGCCCATTCCCTCTCTTAAAGAGGAGGCCTGAATTCCTAAAGTGGGAACAATAATGCTCGGGAATTGTCGAGGATCTTCGGGAATCTTCGGGAATCTTCGTTCATGGTCATTTTGATTGTAGTTTTTAAATGTGGGTGTACTGCAGCTTTAGTTCAATTTTCAAATCATAGAATAATTCAAAATATTACTATTTTTATGTGATAACTAGAGTTTATGAAATAAATGTAATTCAATTTCTTATTTTCATAATGTAACTGTATAAGCTGTGGTGTGTCCACATTAATTATATATTTAACAATAAAACTAGAAACTATTTAATTGGTCCAGTTCAGAAGACTTTGAAAACAACAAGAATAAGATAAGGTGGTATTATTAAAATATGATATTACTAACGAAAAATAACAAGCATACCTTTGAGGCTATACAAGCTTAGCACGCAAAACGCAAAAAGAAGTAGTAAAAACAATTACTTCGAATAAAAATGCAAATATACAAAGCTTAATCAAGATTTTAAGTAAAATAAGCTTTCACCAAAACTACTTTATGATGTGAAACATCTATTGGCGCGCTTTCGCAGTAAAACGGATTCGAATACCATGGCAGCAAATGGCAGGACGCCTAATGCCGCCATTATGCCACCGTTCTCGACCCCCTTGAGTAGGGGCGCGCATATGCAACCTGTGCGCATTAACATGATATCTGGCTCGAAAACAGTTGAAAATAGTTTGTGTAGTCATGTAAAAAGCATCGTAAAGTAGAACGTTACGAGATACTACTAGCGCAAAGTAAATGTTGATAATCAAAAAACGAAAATAAATAAAAAATAACAGTCGGTTCATTATACGTCACTATAGATCCGCGCCGCCTTCGCTCTATTATGCATGTATTTTAAACATAAACCTTCCTTTTGAATTACTCTGTCTATTACAGAAAACCGCATCAAAATCCGTTGCGCAGTTTGATCTAAGCATACATAGGCACAGACAGACAGCGGATAGCGACTTTGTTTTATACTATGTAGTGATTCATTCGAGTCAGGTGCCATGTTAATGCGCACGGGATATACTAACTTAGATATTTCACATCTGACGTCTCATGACGGCCAACGTTTTCACGAATTGGACCATTCTACCCACGAAATACTTGAACACCTAGCTTCACTCACGTTCACACCATATTTTACGATAAAACTAACGTAAACAAACTAACGCTTTGTCTTCGAATACTTCCCAGTAACAAAGCTTATTACTAACTCTACTAATGGTAATCTCAATCTCACTGAACACGACATGCCCATAGCATGCTACTGGCACTTGGATACAGTATGTGAATTAATGAAAAGGGAACTTACATCTTAACTTCGGTTCCCCCTTGCAAATAGTACTTTCCACCTTTAGAGGTGATGCCCGTAAAAAACACCAATTTTAACTATTTTTTTTATGAACGACTCTTCTTAAATTCATATCGGACAAGCCGTTTTTGAGTTAAAACGAACAGCAATTCGTTTGACCACTGTCTCACCTGATCGAAACGAACAGCAATTCGTTTGACCACTATCTCACCTGATGGTAAGCGATGATGTGGTTGACCAAACAGGCTTGCCTAGAACTAACCTATTCACTCTTGGATTAAGGACTAGACCAAGACTTAGGTTATAGGAATAAAAAAGAATGATTTCGTTCGTCGATTGAAAGTGACGATTTTATTAATACTTTTACTGAAAGAATGTTGCAATAAAAATATAGTTTCCTTTTAGGAAAGAAATTGTAAGCACTTTTCCTTACTTCACATACTGTAAATCACAAAGCTAAAATAAGCTACTAACATAATTCCTGCTAACCCGTATAATATAAAATTTACATTTCTTATTATTCCATGCGTACTTTCGGCACAGCGCAAATTGGTACGTTATCGCAAGGGGATGTGTGTTATGTGTTTTTTAATAGGGGTTTGAAAATATGTCTTGTTGTATTACTTAAAAAATAATTTAAAATAAAAATACGATTTATACTTTAACTACTTTGATAGAAGTGAGAATTTCATCAAGGCTAGATACAAGATCGTAATCGTTCGTGTGAGGTCGACCGATTCGTGCCGATCTTAATCGAATGAGCGTTACATAGCCGAACGATGCGATTCCGAGATGTTTTTCTAAAATCGAAAGAATCGGATTCCTTAAAATAAACATGGAGTCAACCATCGACTCGCCATTCTACAAAATATGTAGTCGAGTCGAGTCAATGGCATCGACTTCGCTATTTTCTAGTTTTTGATTGTACAAATGAGTCACTCTCACTCTAAACTATCGAAGAACAACTCGCGAATGAACGCGCCATGCGCCAATCGCAATAACAGACCGAGTCGGACTCGAGTCAAAGTCGAAACAATCGATTTAGAAACGACCTTTTGCAAATCTAGCTTGTAAACATTCGTCTCACTGCTTGAGCCAAAACATTCAAATCAATTTTCAAGCCTAATTCTTTCGGTATTTGCTGACCGTTATAGCAAAGAAGATGAATAGCAAAAGCGAAAATTTCTTGCAATAGAATAAAACAATGCTTTTTAGTAATAAGGGGTCCACCCTGATACTTTACTTCAAGTTTAATGCATAAAATGCGTTTGTGCTTAGCTTTTAAAAAAACTACCAAACAGTAATCACAAGTTTTACAACGAGACAGTATTATTATTTTTATATTAATTTGCGTACCGTAAAGTCTAACATAAATTTGACCCTGAGGTAAACTTAACCCCAAGTTCATCGCTCTTGGGGCGCAAAGCAAAGAAGGAACATAGTAGTGGGTTTTAGTCAATAAAATGTCATGTCTCCCAGTCTGCCCAACAGAAGTCATTAGATGATTTTCCTTCTAAAAAAAAGTCCTAGCTCATTAACCAATAGAAATACAGTAAACAGTGTTCCTATTGGTTAATATGCTGTTTTTTTGGGATGGGAAATCATTAAATGACTTTTCCCGCTCTAGAGTGGAACGAGACACGCCCGTGTCTGACTTTTATTTACCAAAACCCACCTAATTTATATTTCTATAGCCCGTTTCATCTCTTTGCGTTCTAGGGCCACGGTTACTTTTTTAAACGTTCCTGCAGCACTATCTGTTTATATGGACGGTTTTTTAATGTAATATAATTCAATAATGATTTTATGGGCTTATGCCTGAAATTACCGATAAATAATATTAATATTGGGCCAAAGTTGTACCCCAGGGTCAAAGTAACCCGACTTTACTGTATTAATGTCTAGTACTTTCTTTTATTTATGTATGTATTACGCTTAAACGCACGCAACTAAGCATGTAGTACTTCTCTAAGCTAGCGTTTTTATATCGCTTGTTTTGTGTCGTAAGACTTTTCTGTTTAAGCTTATTGTCATGTGAATTATATTGTTGTTATTAGGAAATATCTACTTGGTATTATGTGTATTGTTATTGTTAAAGTATATTGAAACGTATCTTAAATGGAAGTAGCTTGAATTGTTTGGTTTTAGTTAAGATGTGGGTGTGTTATACCCTGAAGGCAAATACTCGTTGTTTGGTGGTAGGTAAGACATGGGTATAACATACCCTGAAGGTAATTCGTGTTTAGAAAGACGTTCAAATTCTTGTCGCAAATATTATCATCTCAGCGACAATCAATGTCAAAAACTTGTCAAAACGTAGGGAAGTTAGAGGTGTTTTTTGACAGTTTGTGACTGTGACGGGAATGTGAACGTTAAAAATATTGAGAATTGCCTTTCTGATTTCTGAACTTTTCATGACACTCTACTGTCATGTGTATATTAAGGGAGTAGGATATTGTAGTGAACTAGTGACCTTGATTGGTCTTGAAAGCGTAGGTTTCTTCTGGGATGTGGTGTTGATGAAGAAAATGCAAGGCACACTGTTTGCTGGGCCGGAGATGCTCCGTGCGTTGGTAAAAGCCTATGATTCTCGATGCCCGATCAGTGTAAGCGTGGATATGGGGATGGCGAGTAATCTGTAGCTTACTATCTGGTCGTCCAGCAAGGACCTGGTTCGACGCCGCATTTTGATCCATGCGCGCTTCAAAGAATGTCAGCAAGATTAAATGGGCCGAGTAAGGGTTGATGCCTGCTGTTGACTCGAAAGAGATACAATGGCTCTCGCAAAGGTATACTGTTGGTTCTAGACAGTAAAATTCTGACATTCCCTCTTGCTGCACCCAGAATGGAAGAAGTTATTAAAACTGATGATATTTAGCTTAGACACTTTTGTTAGATTGTCTATCTACAATAATAGTTGCAGTAAGTATCTAAGTTGTCAAAAGAAGGTACATTATGTGGTATTATTCGGTAGTAAATGTTAGGACTATATATAATTAGACGTTTATGTGTTCGTATATAGTAAAATCATAAATAAATGTTAGAGGTGTTGGTGTGCATGACCGTGTATTAGACGTGTGTATCAAATGGTAGAAACACAGATGATATAATATAGGTAGGTTATATAAAGGTATAAGTGTTGCATGCAAGTTAAACTTGAAACATATTTATTGGGCCCCCCGAAATATTTACTTACATAACTTGATGTTTCTATTTTGTAATACTTATTAATATTTTCCTTCTTTTTCTCTCTCTCTTTACTTAATTGTTCTGCAAATTTTATTGTTATCAATGTTTTTGTTTAAATTTATTTAGGCCTGTTAGTGTCACAAGTGGTATGTTTAGTGCTAAACGAATTTATTTATTTTTTATTACTGGCCTCTCTCAGGTCAACCAATGAGGTTTTCTTACGGTTAACCAAACTTGTCTCTGGTGGTGTTAAAAAAAAATAAAGGACTCTACCCAGGACTTATAAAACTTAAAAATAAGCGGTTACACGCTAAGGGCGCCCTCTGCGGGATAATGGCCCGTCCCTTGCAGTGCTCGGGAAGACCAACAACGCTCAAGTCCAGCGAGGGACGGGCTGCATAAAACATTAGTTTGTGTTCTGATAGTAAAATATGTTTAGCACTAAACGCATTTACTGGTACAAAACGGGCCCATTTATTTCTATTTCGATAAAATTCTAATATTTTGTTTTTTTTATCTCAATTTTTTGACTATTTTACAAAATTTCTCCAACAAAAAATCGTAAGTTATTCACACAAATGTCGCCTAAACCACAATATACTAAGACATTACTCTCTACCACTCCCCACAGAGGCTCTGGTGTGCGTCGGCTACAACCGTCAAGAGATCGAGTACTCTCTCGCCGAGGCGAAGTACGACGATGTGTTCGCCACATACCTACTGCTCGGTAGGAAGAGTACGGACGTGAGTACAAAGGTTATTATTCATTAATATAATATTTTAATGAGCTTACAATTGGCTGTATGTATATCCAGAGCTGGATGTTTTTTCTTTTTTGGTGATTTTTTTGTTTCGTCTCTGGATTTTTTTTTGTGTTGATATTTAAATTTGTCAGTTTTTTTATGTGTTTTTTGTCATTTCATGAATGTTATAAATGTTGAATGTTGAAACTGAATGTTTATAACTCAGTGTTTTTCACTCTGTTGAAACATAAGCTCTTGTATATGTCCTTTTTTCGCATTTTTAATGTTTGTCCGTAAATATCAAGTTAGAATGTTCGCTGAGTTCAGTTAAGCTGAGTTCAGTTAAGTATATGAAAGGCAATGATAAATGATAATAACATTTATATTTGCCCTTTTTTTATGTGATTTACTGTTTCATGAATGTTTATAACTCAGTGTATTTTTTTCGCATTTTTAATGTGTGTCCGTAAATGTCAAGTTAGAACGTCCGCACCGCCATCTGAGACATATAATATTACATTGTGTTTGTTGTTTTTTCGAATTCTCTATGACGTCCATTTACATATTACATTGAGAAATTGTTCTCCTCAATGCCTAATCATCGTGCTTTCCGTGCCTCGGAAAGCACGTTAAGCCGTAGGTCCCGGCTGTCATTTGTAGATCTTTGGCAGTCGTTACGGATAGTCAGAAGCCAGTAAATCTGACTCCAGTCTTGCCATGAAGTACCGTGTTACCCCAGTTAATGGGTTGTGGAGGTCTGGTAGGCAGCCGCTCCTCGTAAAATACTGGTATTCAGCTAAATCCGGCTTGACTGGAAGCCGACCCCAATATAGTTGGGAAAAGGCTAGGCAGATGATGAATGCCTAATCATCGGACATAACTGGGATTTTAAGGGTGTAGTAAATGTCGGCCAAAGTCGTGTCTTTTTTTATTTTTTTGTTTTCATTTTGGCTTTGATTGTGTGTTGTTATAAAGGAGAATTAGCTGATATTATAAACCATATAACCATATATTCGTCTAATATTACGGAATTATATTTACAAAAATACTTTTCACATTAAAAACTAAATTTATTAAAAATTCATGTAAAGCGAAATTTGAAAAAATAATAAGGCGCTGTCTCTATTCGTATAGTAAATAAATGATTTAAAGGCAATTTTATACTTATTTTAAAATCTAGTACATATCCAGAAATTGGCAAAATTTTGTATTTTTTTTATACTGCAGAGTGCATACAGGCCATTTGTAACATCATTAAAATACCATCGGCAAGTTCAAAGCAAACGCTGTAATGTGACGGTTCGCTTTGCACAGTGGTTGAGATGTCGGCTGCTGTGCTTCGGGTCGCGGGTTCGATTCCCGCACGCAGCAAATGTTTGTGGACACGGATAGTTTTCTGGGTCCTGGTGTTTGTGCATGTTTTGTTATGTTTATAAATGTCCCCATGATTTTGAAGTAATCTTAATGTTTTTTTATTTTATTTAAGTGTGATTTAATTCATGTTGCAACTACTGTGTTTGATAATTGTTATTTGTAATGTGTGGGGATAAAGAACTGTTAGAAGGGGAAACTACACCTTAAGGTAAAAGCTAATGATCCGAGCATCGCCAAATTGTCGATTGATGGCGCTGAACCTCACTGAAGAACTTTGTTAGTGACAGCTTGCTTCTTTTGCAGAAGTAGGTTTTCTATTCCGTATGAATTAATACTAAAGCCTTTCTAAAAAAAACTGTGGAGCAACTATACTAAATTTGTTATAGGATGGTTTCGGTGACAGCTGTCAGATTCTTGCAATGAAGCTATCTATCCTTTTCTCTCATCTTAAAGATGCATATTTTCGATCTGCTGTCACCCAACTCATGTAATGTAAAAAAGACTAAACCAATTTATTTCAATTGTACTTCATAAAAATACTTTTTAATTTGGATGATACTATTATCGCAGTGATTGAGCGATTGACTGCTGCGCTACAGGTCGCAGTTTTGATTTCCGTACGGAATAAATTTTTGCATGGCATACAGAGAGAGGGGGCTAGTGTATGTAAGTTTACATGTTTGTAACGTACCCCCGATACAAGACTCATAGCTAGTGTAGGGAAAAGTTTCTGAGATTTAAATAAAAACAGCAAAAAACGCAAACTGTCGTTTACGATGTTCTTCGTGAAAAGGGTCTATGTTTAAACCTTAATGTGTAGTCTGCCACCTATTCACTGTGTACCTACATTGATGCCTTACACGTGACTTGCCTTGGCCCCGCACAGCCGGAGTCGGACGGCAGCCGCTCGGGCTCGTCGCTGTCGCTGCGCACGGCCGCGCCCGCCTCCGCCGCGCCCAACGCCGCGCCCGCCGCCAACGCGCACTCAGGTACACACGCACACTTTCTACCTAGCAAATACTGGCCCACTGCTGGCCAAACATCTCCCTCCAACCTTTACCGCCCCACTGCTGGGCAAACACCTTCTTCCATACCTTCCAATGTTTCCCGGCCCTGTAGCTACTTCTTGCCGATTCTTAAAGCCACAGATACATATGACAGATACCTACATTTACAACAAGTGCGATAAGGCCGCCAATTGTATGTATTTTACCATAAGGTTTCCTTATTATTATTGTAATCTTGGTGTACAATAAAGTATATAATAAATAAATAAATAATAAACATAACGTGCAATGCTCAATCTACAAGGGACAATTTGACATTGTCCTGAGGTTACCCAGTATATAGTCCCGCAATTTAAATGCCACAATATTTTACGATATATTCTACTTTATGACGCGGGACATGTTATTAGGCAATTTGACAGCATTGCGCATCATTTTTGTGGTATCTCATAATGTATCTGAGGCTTTAAGAAGACTTTAAAGTTATCCTGACATTCCCTTCAATTTATAAAAAATATGAATTGTGATGTTAAACTTTAAAATTTAATGTTAACGACAATACTTATCGCGAGGATGAATTAACAAAGCGTTAATTTATTCGAAAAATAATTTATGTACGAAATGTTGTTCATTTTTCAAAAATACACTAAAATACAATTTGATTAATTCATCAAAAATTGAAGATCAGAAGTGGACATACTGTATGTTACATAATACGAACCCACGATGAAACTAAAATTATAACCGAATTACAATAGAATTTATAAGATTAAATTGGTATTTATTAGGCAATGTACATAAGCAATATTTGCTTTTAAATAACATTATTAAGCACTCTAAAATTCTGCATATTATAATATTTTTACAAAGGGATATCTATTTATTAATTGGTGAAATAATTTATAACACGAAAAGTACTGACGACAAAACGGTTAGGTGACTACGCGTCATAAGTACCTACATGAAATGGAATTCTACGATCCAGTCTTTGTTGACGCGCGGTCAGGTAAAAAGTCATACTGATTACATTAAATGCTTATTTAGACTGAAAACCAAAATATAAGTTGATGATGCTTTTAAGGAGAATGTTCTTGGACGAACCGCGAAAATCGATTTTCTATTGGTTTTTGCAAATTGGGTAGATAGTTTTATCCAAAATCACAAATGGAACTATTTTTTCCCAATCCATCCAAAAAGTGAGTTGGAAAATTTCTAATGGCAGAGGAAACTGTCAAGTGGCAGAATAAAGATGCGCTTACTGAAATGTGACGTCACTGCTATTAGGTTATGCGTGTACAAAAGAGATAGCGAGATGTTCCCATCACACTCCTACTCTTATACTGGCAATATTTGAAATGCTAATTGCTGCTTCATTTAATAACCAATTTTGATGTAGTTTGCAGAAAAAGATTTTTGTTAAGTATTATTTATGTGTTTAGTATAAAATAATGTACAGATAGAAACATAGGCAAATGCCCTTTTGCTACTTTGAATTATTGCAATTTGCAAGACACTGACGAATATGATATAATTGCGGGCTACCTGAGACATTCGTCCAAAAAGCGCGTAGACCATACTGATTCAGCTTAGCTTAATTCTAACTGGGTTTCTTCATATCATCATTGTACGTTTTGTACGAGAGCGTCTTTATTTATATCATTTGTATTGTCTGGGTGATAATATTATGACACAACTTAAGAAATATCTAATGATCTTGCACAACTGGCAAAACATGGTGGATACTCGAATATAAACCCCGTACAAAATAATTGGTACACCTTCTTCTTTTATTTTTAATTGTTTGGGGCCAGTATGTGGCTACGCTACCTGCCTGGATCATGAGTGGTATTCCTTAAGTCTTCCAAAGTGCAGATGTATAGGCACTTAAGGCACTCCGTGTGGCCCATGTTCTGAACAGGAGCATTGCGCTCACATTAGGAATTTGATGGGTACATAAAAGCCTATTTCGCCAAGTTGTGCTTGCGGCGGTCTACCTGAGTGTGCAACCGCTTTGATGCTTTCCTTATAGGCCACTGCAATTCACTTCGAAGTGGTAGATCCCCTTGGGGTTTGGAAGAAATCGAGTTTTTATAGGTGTACACCTATTTTGTCTTGTGCAAGTATCGCATTTAAAATGTGTCAAAATATTCTTGCCCCCAAAAAATATTTAGGATCATACTATAATACCTATTGCTTCTTATTATTATTGTGTATCGTGTGCTTTTACGTACCACAAACCGATCACAGCCGAGGTGTAACTTAGTAACATTAAATAAGCATTACAATTCATTAATTAAAGGGTTTTGTTACATTTTCATCTTTTGGGAAAAATAACTTGGGATTCGCTTTTATTATTTTTAAGATCAATATCACAGGGTGCCATTTATTCGGGATTTTCATAAGGATTGATAAACTCCGAAAATAATCTTGATCCATCGCGATAGGTAAGATAAGATACAGGCGGAGTTCCATATTTGACTTGAAATGCGGTACCAACTGCTTGGGCAAATCTGGGTGTCATAAAGTTGATATTCGTACAAAGTGGAGGCACAATGGGGCACAAAGTAGTTGCAATATAGGGTACTAATTTAGAGTACAAAGGCATAATACATTAATTTAATACGGAATGACAAGATAGATCTCGAAACAGCGAGAAGCTAGCTCCGCGCTGATTCACTCTAATCTGGGCAGAATCTTTTACCCTAGGGTAGATAAGTTAAAGCTCAACGAAATGTCAACTTGGGATACAATGTAGTATTAGCTATTTAGAGTACAACGGAACCCCAATTTAATACTAAATAATCAGCTAAAAAGGGTACAAGAAGTTACGAAGTTAGGGTGATAGGTATCTAGTGACGATCTTGCTTGGTTGTGATCGGTTTGGCTTTGGGCCGATGGTGTAACTGTACGGACGGTATGGACGCTAGGCGCGGGCGGAGGCGCGGGCGGCTCGCCCGGCCACCGCGGCGTGCAGCGCTCCATCTCCGCGTCCGCGCGCCCCGCCGCCTCGCGCCGCGCCTCCTCCGGCGCTGAGGTGTTGCGCACGCAAGGTACAGACCTACACCACACTTACTTACCTACTCCATATACCTGCAGACGAACCACACACTACATGAACGGAGACGCCAAAATTCCCTACACACTGATACAACTACACCCTGTCAATTCTGTAGCTAGTCAATTCTATAGCTGTTAGTTATTTTACAGCTAATCAATTTTACAGTTACTCAATTCTACAGCTAGTAAATTATACAGCTGGTCAATTCTACAGCTAGTCAATTTTACAGCCAATCAATTCCACAGCGAGTAAATTTTAGAGCTTGTACACACTACAGCTATTGAATTCTTCGGCTAGTGAATTCTACAGATAGTCAATTCTGTATACAAACACCCCTTCGTTACTGGAGGTCAAGTTAAGTTACACACATTACGTCATGTTACACAAACACACCACACACCCTGCAGGTAGACACTTGGATATACTATGATTATTATCCGGCACGACACAATAAGATACAAAATGAGTGATTTAAAAACGCATTGTACATGACTCCAGGCTGTTTTTTACATCCTTTACGAAATAAACTCAACTCAAAAACAACACACAGTTTTAATAGGTAGTATTAATTACATGTACCTTTGTCCACGTCATTCCTTATTAAAAAAACGCTTTGAAAATATTGTAGTTTTGTCTCAGTGTCGAGATAGCAATAGATCTGCGATTTTTCTGGCACAAATGACTTTTCAATACTTATGACGTAGAAAAAGTACTGTAAGCGTAGTTGTTAGTTAATGTCGCTTATTGTAAAGCGTAACTTTTTGTAACTAATTCCAAACACATTTTCTTTCGTTATTTATTCACCAGCACTACACTTTCATGAAAAAGATTGTAACAAAAAAGCATACATCGGAAACATACCTAAAGATTGTGCTTTTCTTACCATCTTTTTCATTACAATCAAAATAAACAATTATCATGGGTGATTGGCATTTTTTCAGCTACATATTTAATCAACTATGCTCCATTCGCAGTAAGTTCAGACACTAAACAAACCTTTTTTTGACTGCTTGAACCTAATTTTGGACATAAGGATGGCATTAAAAGCAAAAAAGTGGTCGAAGCACCAACTATTTACTGCAGCTGCAATTTCTCAAGCCACCAACACAATTAAAGTCGAAATCGGTTGACAAGACAGTCAAAAAGGTTCGTGTAATGTTTTTGCGAATGGAGTATAGATTAATGCTTCAAACTCGAATCGATATTAACAAAGTTGTGCTACATTTTTGTGTACATTCCATTGGTTTATGAAAAAACAAAATAGAAATAAGAACTTGTGTAAAAGAAAACTTAAAATTCGTAAGGTAAAGGGACCTATCAAGTCATCATCTTTGACTTCTAAATCGAAATAAATTTGGATCGAATTTGTCTTAAATTGTACTTGACACTTCTCGATTCGAACTCAAAAACGTTAGTTATGAAACAAAACTTCATCTGCATGAAAAATTTTGGTGTAATGTTGTATGTAAAACACGGTTTTTCACCACAGAATTTACAACGCACTTACGCTTTGCACCCGACAAATGTCGCTGTACTAAAATTTTTGTCAATAAATCGTTTAGGAAAATGGTGGATTCAGCATTATCTGAAAAGTACTACTAACAAAAGAAGATTAGTAACCAAGTAATTTATTCAAAGTTTGGAAACCTTTTTTTTGTATCCGTTTGATGGCAAGCGGATAAAAAAATCTAAATTTGACTCTAATTTAGAAAATTTGGGTGAAGGGTAGGTCACCTACCTCTACCTGAATTTTGGTTAAGGTTAGGTCACCTATCTCTACCAAAATGTCGGTGAAGGATAGATCACCTACAACTATCTAAATTTCGGTGAAGGGTAGGTCACCTACCTCTACCTGAATTTTGGTTAAGGTTAGGTCACCTATCTCTACCAAAATGTTGGTGAAGGATAGATCACCTACAACTATCTAAATTTCGGTGAAGGGTAGGTCACCTACCTCTACCTGAATTTTGGTTAAGGTTAGGTCATCTATCTCTACCAAAATGTCGGTGAAGGATAGATCACCTACAACTATCTAAATTTCGGTGAAGGGTAGGTCACCTATCTCTGCCAAAATTTCGGTGAAGGGTAGGTCGCCTACCTATACTTCAATTTGGGTGAAGTGAAGGTCACCAAACTCTACCTGAATTATCCTTTTAGAAAAGCGACCAAGAGTATGCGAAAATATTTAACTAGTATTTTTTTGTAGTTTTCGAATAGGTAATTACAAGTTTTCACTGCTGTAAGAATTCGTTACCCGGTTACTAATCAATTTTGTTGAGTGTACTGTTCAGATGCCTTGTACCAGTATGTTGCCTATGTAATAAGATGATATTCCTCCAGTAGGTACGACCACGACCGCTGCGAACAACACCACGTCTACAGCCACTACAACGACCTCCAATTTTAAAAGACAGGTGCGTTACTACTGCTTTAATAATTTTTAAATTAGTTTATATATATGTGGTATTCACTAGAAGCACTAGTTAGTGATTCGGGTTTTTAAATACAAAAATGAAATTATCAGTAAGCAGGTACAACTTAAGGGTGACGTCTAGTCGTTCCCTGGTACGGATCAAGACTACCATGCACGACGTCACTACTTAAATTGCCGTACATTTGTATACTAATGTGTATACCACATCTCTTCCTTTTAGCCGGGTTCTAAATGCAACAAAACAGTTTCTACGAACCAACTTCGCGACGACCTTTATTTATTTTATTGCTTACCTATGAGTAACCTGAGGACAGAAAAGAATTGCTGTGTGCTATTACTATCTTAACATAAACTTATTTCTCTTCAAAATCAAAATCAGTTTAACACAGGTATAAAGAAAGTTATTACCGGGTAAAATGGGGTGAATAGAAACGCAGGGGTGAATAGGAACGAAAATGGTTACTGGATTTTAACGTTATTTAACAGGTTTTTCCAGCATGTAATTACTCCTATTTATCCATTAATTGTAATAAAAGGCGATGCTTATACAGAAATGAAGATAAAATATTTAACCAAAGTAAAAATTAAAATCAAACTTTCGTTCCTATTCACCCCTGCGTTTCTATTCACCCCATTTTACGGTATATTTTATATTTTTTCTTGACTTTAATATACCCAGAATTGACTCCAAGACAAGTACCCGACAGTGCTGTTTGTCGGCAGAAATAACCTGGTGGTAGAATTTGCTTAACCAGTATACACTTCTCTACCAACGCCTAACGTATCAGCAAAAAATACATTGCTGTCTCCATTATGTCTTGAAATTAACTAATGCCACGTATTATTTGTTTCAGAACACAATAGACTCTGCGTCTATCAAGGAGAACACGGCGCGGATCGCTCAAATGCAGGTACGCAAGGTATAGCAAAGATGTCTCCATATTATACTGTGCCTTTGTGTTGGTGTGTGTCAGGTTGTGGGTACCTTTAGATTTAGTTATAGTTGGTAGAGAGAGATGGCGCGATGTGACGAGATGACATTTTTATATTGTTTTTTAAGTAGACACTTGGAAAGAAGAGGTTAGAAGACATTATAAAATTATGAATAGGTTATTTCTATGGAAATTTCTTCAAGCTAGTTTTTTATTTAGGTATTTATTTAATCTTCATGCAAATAAAGGTACAGAGGCGGATCATGCCTTAAGTATTCTGTACCTGCAGTCAACCTTGCCTAACCTCACCTTGTCGTAACTTGAAGAATTTGTCCGGTGCTCTAAAAAGGCGATATTAAAAAATAATGTGGTCAATAATGTGTAAAATCAAGAAAAATGTGATATGTACTGGCAATAAAATAGTTTAGTGTAAATTTAGAAAAAAGGAATTTTAGCAAGTAAAGGTCTGACACTCTCTCTGGCCCCACTGAGAGCGGGAGTAGTAATTAAAGTGAAAACTTGGATTTACAAGTAATTGTAGTTAGCTACTAGTAAACCTAAGTATTTGGTCGACTTAGCACATTACGTATTTTCTTGTCTCGTCCCCTCGCGTCACAAAATAATCGGATATGGAACTTACTACACAAAAAATAAGATACATATTTCCGTAAAAGTTTTTAGGTGGTTCGCATTCGAGTGGAGATGGGCCGTAGTGGACCTTAGTGGACCAAATGGGATGCCCTGGATGCAGCAACATAACGTTCCCAGCCGCGTCGCGTTTCTTCGCGTTTGTGTGTTCCAGTGCTTAGTGCCACTCGGTTTTGTACGAAATGATAACAATGTTTTCAGAATTTCATTTTAGTAAAGGATTTGTTCAATTTTTTTTTTTTGAGAATTTTTATAATTTTCAGCAAAATAATTTCAAGAACTATTTTGACAGGAAAGTTCTTTAACTTAACCGTAAATCATATAATTATTAGTTTGAAATTCTGTAGACAATTCCAAACTTGGCTTTAACATTGTATATCCTTGGGTTTTATGTGTCATTTGCTCAAGGATTTCTGGTGTTTCTGACATTCAGAAAGCCTTATAACATTATCTAAAATAATTTCCACACAATATTTAGAAAAAAACTTCGTCAGGCCGAGATTCCATAGTCTTTTGTAACATGGATGTTGGGAAGTACCTCGCTATCAAAGGCCAGTGTCTGACCCCGCCCCCTCTCGCTCAGGTACAAAGCACGACCCGGCCGTCGAGCGCGGCGCCCAAGCTGGAGCCTCGCTCGCGCACGCTCACGGGCGGCGCGCGCCGCACGCAGACCTACGAGCCGCCGCCGCCGCAGCCGCCCAAGCTGTCTCCTGCACACGATGCGCCCAGGTAACGTACATCACCATAACTGTACCTTCTAACTCCTAATAGAGGCTGGATTAGCTGCAAGAGTATCTATGGCAATCATAACCAAGATTTGAGCCGCCTTCTCAGTCTGCCAAGCTGTCTCCAACTCAAATGCTGACAGGTTAACATCATTGATAACTGTTAAGAGAAGCTAGGTTACTCGGGAACCTCTCAACTGCCTAAATAGGACATCAGGTTGCAGACCTTCAAGTTTTGCCCATCAGAACCTCCTGAGCTGTCTCCTACACGTGAAGCAACCAGGTAAACATCTTTCTACTTCCTGTTAAGAGTGGTTGTCAGGATACCTAGGAACCGCTCAGCAGCCCAACAAGGTGGACTGGTTGGAGATATTCGCATCTGCACCATTACAGAGTTACAAACTGTCTCCTGTGCATGATGCGGCCAGGTAAACATTCTATAATCGGCGGCACATAACTTGGCAAGAATTTGACTTAGTGGGGGTAAATTCGCACATGGTGCACAAACAAGCGAATGAGTGAACGCAGGGACGTAACGCAGTGCGGGAGCAAAAGTCGACTACTGCACCAATCGCGCGTCGGATCGGCGCTACCTCATACCCCGCGTCCCGCTTGACCACCAAATAGATCTAAAAAACGATTTCTGCGCATCGAACGACTCTTGCCAACTTACGTGCCATCGATTATACCATAGTTCCTGTTAAAGAAGTCAGGGTACCTAGGTACTATCCAGCCATCATACCATGGTATAAGTATCTAGGAGAACTTTCAACTATTTTCCAAAACCATGCAGGCTTCTCAGGGATTCCAAAGTAATCTACAAGAAAAGCGGTGCCTCTCGTACCCTTTTCCTGTGTGTTTTTCCATGAAAAAGTAAATTGATGATATGTCATTATTTTCTTTAAATAACTACGATTATAAAATAATCTCTTGGTACTTTGATACATTATTTTGACTCCCGATATCTGGAATTCTGATAAATTATAAACGGTTATCCTGCTGAAGAAGTTTGTGTTTAAAATCTGTAATACCTATATATTTTAATAAGTTTCCAGAAATCGGTAGTCAAAGAAGTATTTATCTTTATATTTCTATCGATTTTACCATATTTTATCTTGGTTTGATTGACATATGTGAAATATTATCTTTTATACCTTGAAAATTGTGTGTTCCCGTCTCTTTTTGTGGTAGTTTTATGTCAAAATGTGTTAAAAAAAATCCATTTGTATTATCTTGTAACACTGATCAAACTCCCCTTAAATACAATAAAAAGTAAATTAAAAAAATCTATCTTACATACCTATACTTTAAAATATATATGTACTCCAACTTACACTGTATATATATCCGAATATTATCTATATAAAACGCATGAGAAGGGACTAACAGCATGCTTGAACGACGCACTAAACAGTGTCCCGGCGGCGGACACTAAAAACGGGACCGGCTCTAGCAGCAACGGGTCCACTGGTACCACTGGTACTGGTACCACGCCTGGGGCGAAGACACACGTGAAGAGCGCCTCAATCTCTTCCGCGAGTGGAGCACCCCCGCTGGGGGCCGACTCCCAGCCTCACAACGCCTCAGCAAGGGACCTGGCGCAGCCCCGTCCGAGGTACCGATAGCCACTACTGGTACCCATAAGAAAGCTTCGCAGTAGACGCTTCGAGCTGGTGGTTTTTTTTTAAGCTTTGGTTCGGAATCGATGGTTTGTTTTGGTTCGGCTTCATGCTAGTGTGGCGGTACACGGTGAATTGGAACATCGAGTTATAAAGTAGCTTTGTGTATTGCGGTTTCTCGCATTCTTAGACCGTTTTCACATTTTCCGATCCGATATCGGTATCGGACGCCGATACGATATCGGGGTAAGGTAAATGTATGAGATATGTACCTGTCTTTCATATTGTCCGACCCGATATCAGATATCGGAGCACAGCATTTCATACATTTTACTTACCCCGATATCGTATCGGCATCCGATACCGATATCGGATCGGAAAATGTGAAAACGGTCTTATACCAGATGGAATTGAGTTACAATAAATAATAATAGTACCTTGTTCTATATAAAGTGTCTTAGGTGTATCTGCGAGTTGGCTTCAGCCCCTTGTACGCCTTCCAAAGGTAGTAAAAAGAATAATAAAAATCTTTATTAATTTTGTGGTACTTTTTAGTAAACTTCGTCCTTTACTAAAAATATGTGCAGTAGCGAAGAATAATTTTGCATTTGGTGGACAACATGTATGGAATATTGGTTTTATAATATTGGTTGTTTTTAATGATGTTTTCACTGGTATGTTTTTGTTTTAATTTATTTTAGTTACGCCTTGTTTATACAAGGTGTAACTTACGTATGGTGCGCTAACGCTTCTGACGTTTTATAAGTGCCCATGTAGGCTAAAGAACTTTTTTTGGTTTTAATTTGAATAAATGTAACAGTGTACACTTACTTGTACAATCTCTTCCAAAACTCGATGTGCCGATTTAACTACCGTGTGCTGTTAAATAGGTTTTTGTTCGTTTAAAGGGTTTTTTTTTCTTGGTGATTTTCATCGTTTAGTTTTGCTGAAAAGGTTTCGCAGTTGCGGTGACAATCTGCTTGTATTCACAGATTTCTTGCTTGGCAGTATTTACAGCATCAAATATGGTTGCATTTATGGAGAATTTTTTAACTTTTTAAATTAGCTTTACACAACACTAAAAAAGCTATAATCGCAGATTGGAAAACATTTTTTTTTTTGCACAAATATATTTTTTTACATTTTTTTTCTAATTCGATTAGAGTGCGATTTAGTTTTTCTTTTTCAGATTGATGTTTTATTACTAATACTATTTTCTTTTAAAACCAGCCAGTTATTTTTAGTAGCCGTAGTGGTAGTGGTATATAAATAATATTTGTATTCTATAAATATCTTGTAAATATTTCCTTTTATTTATTTTATAATATACCCTCAAATTTTTATGTAATATAAATTAATAATAATATATTTTCCAAAACATTTTATTTTTATTCCTTTATATTTGGCACAGTACTTTGTGTTGTTTTTTGTCATCACTGTTGTAGCAGTAGTCCGTCAGTTTGTAAAATGACTGAATGATATACGTGTTATTATAAATTGTGTGTTGTTTCGTTACAGCCTGAACTCTCAAGTGTCGACGGGTGGTGGAGCGACAGGAGCGCGGAGGGAGTTCCCTAACCCTCTGGTGTTCCCTAGGAATGTACCTTCGAGGTCCACCTTCCACTCAGGTGAGATGTTATTGCAATTCATTGTCTTGTTGTGCAGATGGAAGGGATATTGTCATGAAAACACTGTTGAAATAATTCGTGTTTAAAAAATACCTCTGTCCCATACATTTTAATAGTCTTAAATATAACATTTACAATTTTGTATGAAAAGATAGCTCAAACAACTATTTTTGAACTCACTTGAAAGAATTCGTGGTTAACCCGCCTCTCTCCTAATGCCTAAAGCTAAAAACAAAGTATTTTGAAGCTATTATGAACCTAAGTGGTATATTCCGACATTTGAGGGATTAAAAACCCTGTGCTCGTCATGTCTTTGATTTGATATATGAAACTTTTCGGCGTAAAATTTCTTCATCATCATCTCAGCCGAAAGACGTCCACTGCTGGACACAGGCCTCCCCCAAGCGTCGCCACAGCGACCGGTCCTGTGCGTCTCGTAAAATTTCTTGTGTGTTTTATATTATGTCCTTTAAGTAAAATCAAATGTCTTATTATAGTGAAGTTAAGCCGTCGTCGCTCTCCCGAAGAACTCGTCTTCAACTCGACTCAAAGTAAAGCACTGATCGAATCAGCTTGCTCGATGCACTCTTATATGTATTTGTGCAAATATTCGTGTTACTTAGCTTTGTTAGTAAAAAAGGCAATTTATCATGTTAGTAGCAGAAGAGAAATGTGCTATGTCGGTCACACTGTCGGACACACTCAGGTTTTTGTTGCTCCCCACTTTTTGTTATAATTATGATGCGCATGAGACCAAACTGCTTACGTAAGTTGAAGTAAGCGATGTCGTGTCGGTCACCTGTGTCCGACATAGCGACTAACGTACTTATTAAACAAAATAATTATTTTGCATTATCAAAGTATAGCGAATATTTGAACAAAATGCTAAGTGAACGATTGTCAAAATTGTTGTGCGTCAGTGACAGCGTCTGCCCGGATTATTGAATGTGGTCATTCCGATGTCTCCGGGTAATAAGTCGGTAATCACAGATATCCGTTTTTCGATTATCGACTTTATTACCCAGACAATAAGTCGATAAACGAAACCCGGAGACGTCGATTTGTAAATGCTGTTATGTTATTGTTATGTGTTTGTATGTATGTTTGTATTAACATGTATGTTATTATTAGTTTCTATTACATGGGACACATAACTGACGATGTCTGTACTATACACCTATGCCTTCGAGAGATACTCACTCACAGAATCCAAAATGGCACTGTATTCAATATTTTTTTATTTTGAACAATTATAAAACGAAAAAAGAAATGTGTAAATACATACATACTATAGATAAATTACACCCAGGCACAGAACAAATTAACCTTTAATTCAATATTTGTCTAAGATGAAAATTGAACCCACAGCTTCCAGCGTCGCAGTTAGTCGCTTCTCGGCCTTTTGGCTAAGATCAAAGTGTAGCAGTTAGGTCTACTATAGTCCGTCTAATGAAAGCGCGACCTGAGAAAAAGTCAAAAATTTTGTATGTGGTATTACTAACTAGTAGGAAAATCATGTCTTGACACATCACAATTTTTTTATTTCTTACAATTGCGGTTGAATAATGTTGCCAATTAAATTTAAAAAAAAATCTGCAGGTCGCGCTTTCATTAGACGCACTCTAACTGTTAGACCAACATTACTTCATGCATGAAGATAAAATAAAAAAAAAAAACCTATCTTTACTAAGTAACCAACCCCCATTCCAGGTCAGACCCGGTCGCGCGGCTCCTCAGGCGGAGCGTACGGCGACGGCGGCTCGCCGCACCAGGCGCGACCCTCCTTCTTCTCCAAGCTGTCCTCGCGATTCTCCAAACGGTGAGTGATCTTGATACTTTGGGATGCCCTGTATATTGTATACTCTGTACATTAATACTCGTACGCACACGGGTTGTGGGTTTTGGGTACCTGTTTTTGGCGGTTGTAACGATTTGTAACGATTTGTAAAAGGGAGAATTAATGTTTTATAAAACAAAAATTGTTAACTTTTGATTTAAATTGTTAACGAAAGTTTTGTTAACTTTTTTTAAATTGTTAACTAAATAAAATTGACAAACATAATCAAAGTAATTGCTAAAATTTGACAGATGCTGTAAATATATTGATATAATTTTTCATATTTATTGTAATCTGCACTTGAAATTATTTGATTTATTATTGTTTTTTTTAGTTGTTTAATTCACTTGATATTGAATTATTTACTCGATTTTGAAAATAAAAATGAAAGAAAAGATGATTACGTGAAAGATTTAATTTTTATTGAGTTACAATTGTTCTTTTTTTACTTTTCAATCGTTACAACTGACAGAAACAGTGACATTTCGTGGCCAGTCTCAACAGGCTCGCCACGGCTCTTACATATGTCATTAAAACATGATACACTGTTAACATACACCGTTTTCCCATCTCGTAACTAACCCGAAGATTAACTTTACACGTATATTATTATTTCGGTGGTGTCTTGTTGTATTTTCTTTTATTTTTCGTTATACTATTGTAGCCCCATAAGCTATGGCTTGATGTTGGCTCGCAAGTAGATTTTTTTTTTTTAGTTTTTAAGGCGTTTTGTGGCGTTTTTTCTGATTACAGCGTGCTTAACGGTGTTGAGTTTGTTGTAAGAAGAAAAATAATTTACTTTTTTGATAGATTTTTTTATGTTGTAACAGTTTTTTGTTAAAAAAATATTTTATAATTTTTTTTTTGTTAAATTTCTACTACAATTTTTTATGCTAATTATTATATAAATAATTTCGATAAATAAAAAATATAAATCTATGTAAAAATAATTGATCAGATTTTGTACACAAAACGCCTTTCGACTGATTGCCTCATACAGCTACAAATCACTGCTAAGCATCAATGTTAGCGATCACAGCTTTCACGCACATCTTTGTCTAATCACCCCATTTCATATAATATAGTATAATATACCATAGTATATTAAAATAGTTACCTTAGATATTGGCGCCCAAATGGGACCAACTTTTGTTAGAATGTATTTTTTTTTTTGTAAAAAAAAGGGTTGTGGAGTTAAGACTCGTGAATATTTTTAGTTTTTTTTTCTTCTATGAGGAACATTAGAATAGTTTGGAAGGAGCTCTGTTTGTTAATGTTTTACATTTCATTGGGATCTTATTGTAGAAATTTTCATATTTTTTTTTGGGACTTGTAGATCGTCTTTAGGTTTCTAGGGTTGAAACACGCATATTCTTTTCTTCGTAATTGTTAACACATAATTGCAACCACTTTTTAATCTGAAATAACACGATTATTTATTCTATCTTTATCTAATGCTTTTATTAACTAATAAAAAATACAAAAAAAAACACTTTCAGACGAGCTCCATGTAATCCGTTCACGAACCTACGTCTTTTTTTATTTTATTTTTTTGTTGTAAATAATGTTATAATACACCATAGACACACTACCTGTCTTTAACTTGTCACTATTAACCCATTCGTATGTCTCGTTATGTGTGAATCATTATGTGTGTTTATTTATTCATTTTTTATTATTATTTCTTAAGATCAAATTGTCTCCCTCTAAAGATTCCGAGCTCTTTATTTTTTTTTTTGAATCTCGCGTCAACGCCGGGGATGCACGATGCTACCTACCTCCCGTTTCGTCTCGTATCGCACTCAGTACTGCCGGTCAACGCGCTCAAGTCCCCCTCAATAACTTGTAGTTTTAGTGTCAAAGCATGTACTCCCCTAATTTTTTTCCTAATTTTTTTATTAGTTTTTTTTTGCTAAACAAAAGTGTGTGCTAAGGCTACAGACATACGCCTACATGCTTTGAGTGTTGTCAGTAGTGCTTTATCGATAGACAAAATTAAGTAAGTATTCGGTTTGTGCCTCGTCGACTTTAAGAGGTGTACGGAAAGCAAAAAAAAAATAACCCTATTCTTTATTTGACATTTAATAATAATAATAAAAATACATCTCTCGTGCATCCCCCGTGTGTCGATAATATCTCTTACCTAACCGTACGCTTCTACTAACGAACGTCGACGGTCGCGACCTCTACCGGTTTTTACATTTTTCGCTTTCTAGTCTATTCCACAACCCTTTAAATGCGACGTGACGGACTTTTTTTTTTAAAAACATTTTTGTTTTTTTTTTTATATCTTTTATTTAACGGAGGGAGTTGCGTTTAGTATTGTGCATCTTGTGTTGCGGCGCGAGACTTTATTGTAGGATTGCCATAAATAAAAATTGCCATTTATTGTGTATTTTTAAACATAAAAACTGTTAGGGGTTCTTTGTATATTTTGACGTATTTCTAATAGCAAAATATGCGATTGTTTACATGTTTTTTAATCCTAAAAGTGAGTGAGAGGTTTTTTATACGCCAAATGCTTTGCTTCAAGTGTAAATACATATATGGCAATCCTAACCAGCGGCAGAATCCAAATACTTGTGCTTAAAAAAAGCGAGCCGGATCGGGAAGAGGGGGGCGATTCGACACGTTATTGGTCGATTCGCTTACCCGTTCCGTTGTACGCAGGTTGAATCAGAACCCTTGAAGCGTCGCCGACTGCAGGCGCGAAGAGAAGATTATCATTAAATATTATTAATAAATTATAGGGAATTGTATACAGTACGGACGCTCCGTCGGACGACAAACGTTTCTGTTAACCGACGGGGTTCATAACAAACATGTTCAGTGTATTAAAATATTATACGACGAAAAAATAGACTTAGAAAAATGATTTATTCTATCTTTTGATACAAATGTATCTAATATGACATTAAAAATATAATTATTTAGTTTTTTTTTTTCTTTTTACTTATGAAGCACGAGAAAAAGCATATTTTTTATGAAAATTGTAGTTGTAATTGCCAATAAAATATAAAGATTTGTCAAAGTAAGACTGGCGGGAATGTATTTTGACGCGAGACTTTTAATACACTGAATGTATTATAACAAGATGTTGTTCATAAGTGTTAATCATTTTTTTTATAATTGGCGTAACTTTGAAGATCCATTTTTAGTTAACATACAATTAAAAATTCGATTTATAATCATTATTGTCATTATAAAAAATCGCGACGACTTCTGACTACATGTTATTTTATTGAAATTAATGTTCCTTTTTTTAAATCGATACAAATAAGTTTTCTTGTACGAAGTTTTCGTATAATTATATTATTATTATCAGCTAACTCAATTGTGAAGTGTTACGGTTAATTTAATTATTTTCTTAAAATAATATGTAGCGGATAACTAGTCCCGTCGCGAGTTGCATTTTATCACTAGCTCATAAGAAGTATAGAGTTCTATTTTCGAGCGAATTTTCAACATTCCAGGGTTCCGTATGTATTTTATATTTAAGTTCACAAAAAAGCACAAATCTTGTTTTTTGTTTAAATATTTTTTACTTTGTATCAAAATTCTGAACTCTGCCTAAATCGTTAAAGATGTCATCGACTGAAACAATATTTTGTATATTTGTATTGCATACTTAACTGTGTAAGTAAAACTTTTCTGTAGTGAAAAATCTCAACGTTGGGTTTTTTGATGTGGACCATGTTATGAAAATGTACCTATAGTTAAATTTTCTTAATCGTCAAATATACGATTTATTTCCGTTAAAAAATAATGAAAAACTTTGTTTTTCGCCATGTATTAAATGTTAACCTATACTGTCAAGTACCTACTACCGAGTACCTTTATCGTTAAACTATCTAAAGCCAACACAAATGGTCCACAACGCAATTATTATTATTATAGTTAAGGCGTGAGTGAGATAATTATCAATTTATATTATTATACATACATGCATAAAAATAGTATTTTTTTAGCGATTAAGATTCAGGCAAACCTATGGCTTTGGTACAAATACTCAGTAGATGTTACCACGTAAACGGACTAACACGTTTAGGCAGCTGTATTTTAATAAAAAAGAAACAAATTAATTAAGGGCCAAAAAATAAGATATTTTTGTCCTCAACTGTACCCTATAGAGTTAGAGACTGTCTCTCTACGTAGTATTGTTGAAAACTGTTTGTTTTTATACAAGGTGAAAAAAAAAATCGTGTAGATTTAATTTCAATTAGAAAAAAGAACGACAGAAAAAAATATTTTTTTAATGTCGTAACTGACATAGCTGTTTCATATATGCTGGCTTCCCGTGTCAGTCAACGTTGTTTTTTAATAATCAATACGCATAGTCTTGCATCTACTAAAATATGACTTGAAAAAGATCTGTTTATATTAATCACAACCGCAAGAAATCGAATGATTTTGGTTTTTTCTCTTTCAACAAAATCTACATGATACAAACACCTTGTACAACAAATCGATATTTTGATACTGCACTTTCTAAATGTCAAATTCTAAAAGAGCTATCAATATATCTAGAAAAAAAGGACATTTAGTAAAATTCCATCTCTCATACTTCCCATACTTTGACTCATTAGAAACTTATGTCATTAGGATCTTTAAATAAATTGTACATATAACAATATGAGTGCGAGTGTGCCGCGTTTGACTTTTTCTAAAAACTTTTCTATTGTTCGTGAAAAGTCCATTATATCATAAATATAAGCGTATTTAATATATATTATATTAACAATTTTTTTTATTATTTTCAATCATTTATATTATGGGGTACTTGAGTATTTTAACGTTTTACACTGTATATTAGTATTCTATACAGTTGTGAAGTGTTATAGGGAAATTTATTATTGCGTTGAATGGTGTAATAAGTGTACTTTCTTCTTAATTTTTTATTTATTCTGTTGTTTAGGGGCCTTCGTAGGAAAAATTGTCGAGTAAGACAATTGTTCAGTTTGACTACCATGAAAAAATATAGTGTTCTGTTATTATTATTATTTTTCTACTTAAAAAGGTCCTTAAATATTTATTTATATAATGTAATATTTTGCAATATTATATATTTCAAAATAAGTTTAGATTTCTAAAAATATCTAATATTGCGGAATATGTTTTATTTATATTTATGGTCGTCTGTCCAGTATTTTCCTTTGAACATTAGATAGATTACTGAACAAATTTTATGTCAAAACTTAGGTGCTGTTGTAAGGAATACCCGTGTGAAAAACTTGTATTTTATTGCTGTTGTTAGTAAAAAATAATGGGAAAATGACGTCCTCGGTCGTGTGTTGTACTCAAATATATTATTTTTCACAATTTTGTCGCTACACACCAATGGAATTAATCTTTAAATTATTTGTAAACAATGTTTACCTTAAAATTTACCTTACTCTTTTTAAATTGACCTTAAAATACCTGTATATGCAATACAGGTTCATATGCCAAGACAATGTCTTCCTGTTAATAAAACAAAAAAAGCCTCTAAGGGCCTGTTTCACCACCTATGATTAAGTTTCGAGTATCTTACTTGACAGATAATTACGAATTCTGTCACATTTTTGAATTTATTCAGTGAGTAGTGCCTACTCGGACATTGTGAAACAGGCCCTAACAATAATATATTTGAGAACGTCACAAAATCTTTTTGACATTTAATTTAATATGAACAGATAATATTATTGGGTAAAAATAATATATCAATCTTTAATATTTACGCACATAAATAGTGCATTATTTTTTTTTCTTTGAGCATTTTTTTTTAATTATCTAAGCAATATGATTAATCTGTAACTATTACACGATTAGAACAATGCAATACATTCTAACTTAGTTCGCTAAGCGTAGTTAGATATTTAATTTTAATACTTTACAGCCGAGATTTTTTTTCCTATTTTCATCATTTTTTTTTTTTGCGTTTTTTCAGGCGACATGTTTCTCTGAAGTGTGTTAGAAGTTTAAATTCACTGGGAAAAAAGCACGACAAATGATAATTATTAGAAAAAAAATAGTCTACTTATGTTTATTATCAATGGAGTACTTTTAGTTCGTACTCTGAAGCAGTTGTAATTTATTTTGACTGTTTCTTAGAGCGTTGCTCACCCCATAGGGGACGATAGTGAATTTATGTATTAATATTTTATCAACCGTCCATATTTTATTTACGCTTCACTTTCCCAGTACATTTAAATTTAAAAGAAATTAATTTTAATTGGGATTATAAATACATAGTCTTCGAAATCATGGGCATTGTTTTAAGATGCATTTATCTAATGTGATCTTATATATTGTCGGGGTTTAGTAAAATTCAAAAATATTTTCTAGTAAAATCTTAGTAAAAAAATTAAAAAACAAAAATGTTTTTGAATATTACAGACTCTAGAAACTTTGCTGAATAAGAGAATTAAGTTGACCTATGTGTATTGAAGTATGAATACCTATTTTGTTTTGACTGTACGCAATAAATGTGTTACGCTTCTCCAAATAATCAAGTTTTTAATAACAACTTGTGTTTTATTTCATTCGCACACTCCTTTTTTTTGCTGAAGACTTCGTAAGAAAACTGTCTTAAATTGATGACACAATTACTTTACACTAAAACAACTCCCTGTGTTAAAAATAACACATATAATTTTATTATATGTAAGTATGTTTTTCAGAAAACTTGGGTAAACCATCAGTCCATATCCGTCACGTTACATGATTTGGTCTTAAACTGTTTTATTGTAGACTTTACAATGTTAGCAACTTAGTTCTGCAAAATCTTTTATGTCTTTGCATATATTATATTCTTGTATGATTTTTGTTAATTTGTTCACTTGAGAACTTACAGTCCAAGTTTTTTTCTAAATATTTTTGTTTATTTGGAAAAATATCAATTAAAATGTTAGGAATTCTGCAAAGAAGGTAAAGCCCATAACTAAAAGGTGAAAACATTAACATTAAAATATATAATAACATGGTGAGTAATTCCCGCCAGACTGTCGGTACTGGGCGAGTCCACGGGGCGCGCTAAACCGCGTATATTTTCCTCTCTGGACATCCAACGGAGGTAGGCCGCGAGGCAACTGCAGCAACCTTTTATTTGAAGTTTTTTATCCAAAGTTGTGGTGGTTCGGGAACGATGGTGTATTGGTGGGAGTGTCGAAAGGAAATCAAATTAGTAAATTGAATATAAAATATAATCATTAGAAAAAAAAAATATTATTGTTAATTTTTTTTAACAAAAAATATTGTTAATTTTTTTATAAAAAAAATATTATTGTAAATTTTTTTAACATAATATAATTGTTAGAAAATTTTAACAAAAGAAAAAATATAAGTAGTAAATAATATAGTTTCAAAAAAGCAGTAAATATGTAAAAAAAAATTGAGAGAGACATTATTTTGTAATTTAAAAGTAAACGTTTTATTAGGTTCCTCTCATATTGCTTATAATTTGAATATTCAACAACTTGTATGATACGACATTATTCATAATATCATGACAATAATTCACTGAAAAGAAACATGGCCATTTTTTCGCGCCTCCACCAATATTTTCTGCATCGTTCTGCGAAGGGTTGATTAAAAAGCGTTTGTGTGTGTATTTAATACGTAGTCCAGCCGATTTGTACTTTTATACTTACACCAAATGATAAGGCATGAATTATCCCCAAAATTTAATTATTTTATAATTAATTTTCTAAGAAATTCAGACTTGCATGTAAGGAATATAAAAACTCGTATATTTTTTATTTATAATCAGGTAGTTAGCTTATTTTCCATTTTGAAATACATACAATTTATTCTTTATTTTTCAATTTTTCTTTATTATTATTTTTTTTATAAAAAAATTGTTACAGTACTAAATTGGATGGATTGCTGGTTTTTCGTGAATAACAAAATTTTGTTTTTGTTTTCTTTACTGACCAATTTGACCCAAAATTTTCGCTATTAACCCAAGTCGTTTTGCATCTAAATTTCCTCTAAATTTATTATTATAGTTAGGCTTTTTTAAACACAAATTAATTCAGAAAACTAGGTCTTGCATGATATTTTTGAAAATAACAAACGTTTTTGAAATAAATCATAATTATATTATTTATAATAAATTATCGAGACACATTTCATTAAGTTATGTCGCATTGAAACCATTATAGAATGTTTTTTGTATGAACTTCATTCTGAGGCATGGTTTTTTCTTGTCGTTTTTAAGTTTTTTTTAGTGACGCCACGGTAAGTAAAATTAGGGTAAATTTAAACTAAGTATATCGCAGGCATGCTTTTGATAACTGCCTTGTGTTGCTTGCCAATGTGCTTCTGTTTTAGTAAAAACTATCTTTTTTTTTTCTATTTGCACTTCCTTTACATTGGTTAATTTTGTGATACGCTGGATTTTAAAATTGTAGATTTTTTTTTAGATATTTTTTTTTATAATAATAGTATTTTTAGACAGTTTGGTGTCGTGAACGTGATTAGAAATATTAAAAGTTTAATAAATTGTCTAGTTTGCTATTTTTCTAAATTATTAATTATTTTTTTCGTTTTATTAAAACTGTGCTCTTTAATTATCGGTTCGAGCTTCGCTACAGTCGGGTGAAAAATTCTTCAAAATTTTATTTTCGTTACAAATGCCTGTTAATGAAATTGTGATGATTTTCTGAAGCCAGCGTATAACAAATGTTCAATGTATGTAATGTATTCGTCGCCACACCCCGTGCCCCTAGTGTTTAGCGTTAGTTTTATGTTTTTCTGTTTTTAGGCCATTGGACGGTACAACTCCGAAGCATGCGGTAGGAGCTAGTCCACAAGCCATGCTTGGGTAATTATCCTAGTTTTTTTTTTGGTAATTTTATCCTCTGTGGCCTTAGTGCGAGGTTTTATACTTACCGGATCGCGTTCGAATGTCAATCTGTATATAACACTATAGCTGACCCGGCAAACGTTGTTCTGCAAATTAAATTATTTGAAAAAAAAATACTTGTGGGGGTAGTAGTAAGGTAAGAAATAGTCTACAACCTACAGATTTAGCATGTATACATAAAAATCAGTCAAACCTAATAAAGAGTTTTGTTACAAACACTGTGACGCAATTTTTTTGTATAATTAATATAAAACATGTGACGAAATGTCAGCAAAAGCAGCAGCGAGGCCGATGCCCATTAGGGCTGGGATTTGAAGAATTACTGTGGTCCTAGATTGCAAAGGGCAACTGAAGGACACTGGTGGCTTGTCACTTTTTCTTTTGTCAGTAAACAACGTTCAAGACCTTTTAATCAACCTTGCCTGATTATTTAACCAGCGTTGCCTACATCAGATTTCATTATCCCCTAATAATTGTCCCCATGTCGTTTGACGTTTTAGACAGACTAATAAAATTTCTTTTTTTCTATACGATCTGACATAAGCGAACGTTACCAATAAAGTATAAAACCTCGTTTTAAGGCCCTTGTATGTTGTGTGTGCAGTCCTTAGTTATTTCGACGTTATCTTCTGAAGCTGTGTGACAAATTAAGTGATTATTTCTGTATTTGTATTTTAGTTGAGTATCTTTAGTCTTATATTTTTTTGTTACGATTTTTTAACTCAATTGTTTAGTCCAGTTAGTGACAAGATTAGATTTTTGCCGTCATTTTATTGTTTTGTGCAGACACTAACCATTACTGATTTAATTTGTAGCATAGAATCTAAAGTATTAGATTAACTAGTTAATTCTAAATTAGTTTCAATTTTAGTCACTAACACTAGTAGAGTGCAACTGCACCTTTGACCCATGGATGTACACCTGTTCCACGCGCGCCTCAAAGAGATGTCAGAAAAGCCTTAGGGGCCCAACAGGGTCGAAGCCTCTGGGGAACAGGAGTGCGTTTTAGTTAGTAAAAGTTTGACACACCCTCTCGCTCCACTCAGAGCGTAAGACACCCACTTCTCACCTCTAAAAAAGGGATTTCATTTATTTGTTAACCAGTGTTGTGTCAATAAAGACCTTATAATCAAACTAGCTCCGCCTGCGCCTTCGCTTGCGTTAAAATAGGTTTCTTCAGACAAATTGGACCCCCGTTCCATAAATCCTCTCTTAGGGTCAGCTCACACCGAGACGCGACGTAACGCGACGCTGCATGCACATTTTAATAGAGTGACTCAAAATTGAACTTTATTTACTATGCGAAAAGATACACATTTCATTGTGAAAATTTAGAATACGTTGCTTCATGCAGCGTTGCGCCTCGTGACGCCGCGCGGCGTCTCGCTGCGCGGCGGAACGTTTTTACATTTGCTCGTGTCGTGTTGCCAACGATTTTACTATGCGCCTCGCAACGTTGCGATGCCTCTCGCGGCGGCGCGCGGTGCAGCGCGAAATGACTAGCCTCTTCCAGTATCGTCGCGCCCCGTCGCGTCTCGGTGTAAACTGACCCCTAGTGCTCGCCTACGTCTTAAAATGAAACTTTGTGCAATATTATTTTTTCCTAGTCCCAGTAGTTTCGTCTGTGGGTTGATATGTCAGTCAGTTTCTCCTTTTATAATCAACCAATGTCGACCTGACGGTGAACTAGCGTATAACTATACTCTATTTACTATAAGAAGAAAACAAAAGAAACTTATGTTTTTTTTTTTTTTTTTTTTTTCTGGTAGGGGAATCATCAGAATGACTTCCCCCGCTCTTGGGCCGTCATTTGTCATGTCACCAACGCAATAAAAGTCAAAATCGGTTGAACGGACGGTAAAACATGTTTCTTTAAATTTATTTTCTTATTGTTTGAATCCCCGACCGGCGGTTCTATGAGACCGCGCTGTTATTGTTTTACTATTGTGTCTCGTTTCGCGGGTATTGATAGGTTATTGTAAATAGAGTATAGTACGTCCTAACATCATCATGTCAGCCTAAAGTCGTCCACTGCTGGACATAGGCCTCCCCCACAACGAGCGGTCCTATTCTAACATAAACCCCTGACGTGTTCAGACAAGGCGGCGGCGGCGGCGGCGGTAATGAGGAGCAGGTGAAGCCGCGTGTACTGCGCTTCACGTGGAGCATGAAGACTACCTCCTCCCGGGACCCCAACGAGATCATGGCTGAGATCCGCAAGGTATGTACTGTAGAGTGTAGCAATCGTAAGGGCCCGACAGGGCCGTAGACTACTGGGCCATAGGTTACGGGAAAATGAACCCTGGAACCTGGAAGGGCTCTGGGAGGAAGACAAACCAGGAACAGAAGTGGGTTTTGGGCAGTAATAGTCTGACATGCCTCCACCCCGATTATTTCTGATTGCCCAACTAAAACATAAAATGTACTTTGTAGTGTAGCGTCTCTCACTAGTATCAGAATGGAATAAATTTTATTGTACGCCAAAATAGTAGATAGACACTTAATAAACTAGTGCGCCTCAACATCAATGATTGCATCACTGCTTACCATCCGGTGGGATTGCAGTCAAGCACTAGTTTATATTATTTAGCGCTATTGGCCTTGTAATGTTCCCACTAATGGGAGTCAGGCCTCGTCTCTAGGAGAGGAAAGGGAATGGGCCGTAATCCACCATGCGGGCCCAGTGCGGATGTGTGAATATCACATATCTTCGAATTTTTAGTTCTAGGACATTGTTTGAGGAGCTCGTGGCTAGATAATAACAGCCGCACGGGTCGATCTTCAAGGTTAAGCAACGCTTGCCTAGGTTGGTCTGTGGATGGGTGACCATCTTAACATAACGAGTTTCCTCCGTGCATCGGAAAGCACGTTAAGCCGTTGGTCCCGGCTGTCATTTGAAGATCTTTGGCAGTCGTTACGGATAGTCAGAAGCCAGTAAATCTGACTCCAGTCTTGCCATGAAATACCGTGTTACCCCAGTTAATGGGTTCTGGAGGTCTCATAGGTAGCCGCTCCTCGTAAAATACTTGTATTCAGCTAACACCAGCTTGTCTGGAAGCCGACCCCAATGTAGTTGGGAAAAGGCTAGGCAGATGATGATGAATTTTATGTGCTACAATAATCTCTTCACCCTCGTCCACAGGTGCTAGACGCGAACAACTGCGACTACGAGCAGCGCGAGCGGTTCCTGTTGCTGTGCGTGCACGGCGACCCCAACGCCGACTCGCTGGTGCAGTGGGAGATCGAGGTCTGCAAGCTGCCCCGGCTCTCGCTCAACGGCGTGCGCTTCAAGCGGATATCCGGTGAGTATGATGGTGACAGACACCACTAGACTAATTAAAGGTCTAGGTGGGGCAGTGCTCCTGGGCCACCAAACTTGCCGTCTGTTTTTTATACCCTGAGACTAAAATAACTGCATATGCCTGCATATGGGTTGGAGCTGCAAAATGCCACCTGGCACCTTTGAACTCAGTGGAAAGGCGTGAGAAGAGGCTAATTGGGGATCCATATTAGGCTAAATCCAATCTACAAAACCTTAAGCACAGGCGTAGGGTAGCCAGCCTTTCGGTTTTTTACAGAATGCATTTCGGAGAGTGTGCGCAGGAATTGTATGAACTGATTCCGCCAGCCCCTTTCTACCTGACATCATTCCTATAGTAAGTTAGATATTACCTGTGTCAATTTAGTCTCAAGGTATAATAAACAGACGATAGGAAGGCCACAAACCTCAGACTCTAAGATCCAAAGATTTAAAGCATTTTATTTCAATTAAACCATTTATAGGCGTTTTTTAAAGTTCAAGAAGTATGTCTGTCAGAAAAAATGATGCTAGGTAATTTGCACGTTCCAAAGCGTAGATCTCGATGAAATACATTTTGGTTGTTTTTGTGTGACAGAGTAACAAACATCTATATATAAAAACTTTCGCGTTTATAATATTAGTACGATGATAGAATCTTTTGTTCCGGTCCACGTTGAAAACCAGCGCTGTGCTCTCGTCGCATTATACCTGAGCGTTCGGCCGTTTTGCGCGGATGTAGCGCGTACTTTTCCTTTTTTTATTTATTGTTAATTAAGTTTAAGATTGTTGCATCGTTTAAATTTCGTGTTCTTGCCAATAAACTGTTTATCTTTCTTTCTTCTTATTGTCTAATCGATTTCTTCTTCGACAGGCACCAGCATCGGCTTCAAGAACATTGCGTCTAAGATCGCGAACGAACTCAAGCTGTGACTGCCCCAGAACCCTCCCCGGCGGCGGCGGCGGCGGCGCACCGTCACGCCGCCCTCCCCCTCCGCGTCGCCGCCCTCCCCGCGCGACCCCCGCGACCCCCGCGACCCCCGCGAGGCGCGCACGCGGACCCCGCGCGCGCCCCGGCCGCGCCGCCGCGAGCGCTCGTCGTCGTCCGAGCGCGGCACGCCGCCCCCGCCGCCGCCGCCGCCGCCGCGCTCGGACTCCCTGCGCCTGTCCGCTGAAGATATGGTCCTGGTCGCCAACGGAGGCGCGAGGACGCCTTCGGGCGCGCTGGCTCACTTCCTAGCGGCGTATACTCCCGCTGAGCTGGCTCTGGCGCGCTCTGACTACTTGCGACCTCCCGTGTCGCCGGCGCGAGGGACGCCGGTACAGCCACGCTCGTCGCTGTCTCTACGAGTGGACAGCGAGGACATTCCTCGTCCGAGTCGAGCTAGGCACGTGCCGCACGCGCACTCGTACAGCGTGCACACGCTGCGGCGGCAGGGCCGCGCGCGCTCGCCGCCCTCGCCGCCCACCTTCGAGCTGAGCTGCGACTGCCTGCCCTCCGAGCCCATACCGCCGCCGGAACTCTTCGACTTCTAAAACTTACAGACTAGCGCAGTCAGGTAGAGGAAGTCGAATTTTGTAAAAATTGTGAGGTGCCCCGTTTTCAAATTGGATTCCTTTTTTGACAACTTGCTTTGTTATCGTGTAGATAACGTTTATAAGGTCGTAATTCTTCGTCAAGTCGAACAAATGAAAGCGCAGAATTCAAACTGTTCGCCTTAACAAAAGTAGGGTGTTAATTTGTGCAATGCAATAAAAAAATGAAATGTTAAAAAATCTAAGTCTAAGAAAAATGTCCACTATTTAAAATCGTATTTGAAAACGGAACACTCGCCCAACTCGAATTTGTATTATTATTCGATTTATAAAGGGAACAGTGAGTGTTGCCAGCAGTTGTATCGGATGTAACGTAATCATTAGCTGATAGGCGGCGCGCACGACGCACGCGCTCTACACCACTCTAAGGAAATAAATTAATGTTGATCGTGACTTAAGAGTTTTATTTATGATGTAGTGTTGGACAATGCATGGAGCGTATAATGTGCCAAGTGGTTATCATCGAGTGTCGCAGTGAAATGATCTTCAAATAGTTGTTCACGCTCAGACAGCGCATCATTGTATAAATAATTTTACTTGTGTCATCAATTTTTATTATTACATGATTGTTTTTTTTTCTGTAGATAAGTCGTCTGCCTAACCGGGTGTGCTGTTCACTTTTTTATTTAACTTATATTTGGTATTCTGTTTTATGAAATCGTGTTTTTTTAAAAGACATTATTTAATACTGTGCGCAACACACCCGGCCAGCCAGTGTTATTGTGCTATCGCTTATAAAAACTATTACATTATGTATTTTAATCGTTGTAATAATGTACAAAGTGAGTTTGAGCTCAACAGATACAATCTAGCTTAGTGTTAATGATATTTTTTTTTCATTTTCCAATATAACAAAATATAAATACAAAATATGGCTGTCTCTGAATAGCGATAAAATGTTTATAATGTGATTGTGTGGTCGTGCGGGCGGCGCGTCGCGTCGCGTCGTGTCGTGTCGTGCGCGTCGTGTCGCACGTGTCGTGTCGTGTCGCCCGCGCGGCAGCGCTCGCCCCGGCCGGTTGCTCTTTCTAATTATAAGGCTGAATTAGAAAGTGTCAAAGGTTCACGTGGTCACTGTTCGGTCGGTACACACTGAGGTAGCGCGTTCTAGTATACTTCACTTAAATCGTTAGGTGTGTATTGTGATCAAGTATTACGGTCTTGTAGTGATAGCAATAAATCGTTCGTCATGCTCGTGTCACTTCTGTCTATTCGATGTAACCAGCCTTTCAATATTGTGATTCACTAAAACCTTTCTTTTTCGATTTGTGTGAGCTTTGATTTCTTTCTTTTTTATCATATATTTCTTTCGTGTGTGGACTGTCGCATACTTTAGGTGATAAATATTATTATAATAAATAGGTATGTCTGTGTGTGTGGCGGGGCGATCGCGGATCACTTTTCTATTATATAATTAAGTGTAGTGTTATAACTTTTACATGGAATCACAAATTCTGACGTGTCGGAGACGACTGTCGTGTTGTCTCATGCCAAATGTGAGAAGCTAGGCGCCATCGATAATATACTACGCACTATTTTATTATTTGAAATACAGTAGAACTTTCTTTTGCTCAAATACAAATTATATCCTATATTATAGATAGAGGGTGGTCTACAATCATTAAGCCAGTGCAACCCTGTGTTAGAACGCAACATACAAATCAAGTGGACTCTAACAAACGCATATGTTTATTTGCTTTATAAGTGTCATGAAATAAAAACAACTGCATAACAAAATGATAAAATCACGCAGTTTAATGTATTTTAACTTATGTTTTAATCAACAACATATTTATATAATACCAGAGAACGCAACTACATTTAAAAAATGACTTTTGAAGGAAATCAGAAACGTTAAATTATGTATTAACCAAAATATTTTTTTAACTTTCAACAAATAATGCAAACCAAATACGTTTTCTCGCAATGTTGAACGATTGTTGATACAAACGACGATGCGACGAGTTGTCCCGAATTACATAATACTGTTTTAAATGTAGTTATATATTTATATATATATGAGCTTTGTTTTATAATAATTTAGTGTAGTTCATTATGCCTGCGAGGTGGACGTTTGTCGAAGAATTTGTGAGATATTCAAAATGAAAAATAAATTTTATTTTTAATTCCACACTTGTTGTTTACTTTGTAATCCTGTGAACCCTTTGGTAAGGTGGGTACTGAGCAACGTTACGAGGCGTAATGTAACGTGTTATACAGCGAGCATTCGTGCAGTCAGTACGTCGTGTTTATTGCAACGAGCCGCTTTTTTGGCGAATCCTTTGACTGTTACGCGGTTCAGTACAGAGTTTTGACGAGCATGTTACACTGATTTTAGATCACATCGTAACATGCTCGATGCGAATGTTACATTACACTTCTAACGTTGGTCAGTACTCGCCTGTAAACATAGTCAGTAACACCATAAAAACTTTGCATACTATTTACTTTTTGAGTTTAATTATCATTACAAACAAAAATACAAATCTTTTCTTTTTATAAAATTATTGTAGACTAGTTTTAGCCCGCAGCTTCGCCCGCGTAGGTACGTAAAATATAGCCTATGTCACTCAGGAATACAGCAGCTTTCTATTGGTGCAAAAATTTTAGCAATCCGACCAGTACTCCACAGATTACCTCATACAAACAAAAAAACAAACTTTACCTCTTTATTATATTAGTGTAGATAAAAAATGAAAGACACAATAATAATATTTCGGTTTTATTTAAACCATCAACATTGCAATATTTACATTTCTTATAAACTAAAATTAAAATAAATAATTTTAACAAAGAATTTGAAGATTGCTTACACAATAACTACCCAAGACCTTTTTCGAAGTCAATAAATTATTCTTCTGCTTTGAAAAAGATCTTGGAACATTGTGTATCTTTCGTATATTTATATCTTTAGCCTTTTAATCATTAGGTACTTAGGGACTTAAAAATAGATATACATTAAGGTTTAAATACTAAAAATTTCTTAATTTTTGCATAAACAATAAAAGAATGCAAACTAGTACTAAAATTATGACACGTTTATCTAAAGAAATACTGGATAACAAAGTAACTAAGAGTAAATATAAATTAAATTAGAGCATTTTTACAAAAATCCTATCAGTCCTGATTATTTATCATATCACTATAATTGTTATTCACAGTTTTAAATACAAATTTCCAGCAAGGACGTTATACCCTGGATTGATTACAAAGCAATATTATACATTCTGAAATGTATTTTATTTTCATTGCGATTAAGTTCATATTTTAATGACATGCAAAAGGGGAAAAAATGTACCCAGCAAGACAATAAAAAGAGGTAGTGTGTCCTTTTCTTACTAGGCTATGGACACCCTGGTAGAAAGAGAAAGCATACCCCTTTGTCGGTTTTTGAGGTTGACGTAATCAATCCAGATAGTATAAAAATTTTTGGTTCGCTGTCAACCAACTGTCTCAATTGAAAGCGTAAAGGAGACGAGTTGTCGACTGGGAATCTACGGTAGTACTTATAAGGAGTTGGTTAATTGAGCACAATGGGACCTTCAGGTAAACTGACTATGTCTTTGAATTCAGCTCTCTGCCCTACTAAAGAAATTTTAGGAGCTGACCCGACTGGAACGCGAACGTAATAACCATTATTAAAAACCGTCATACTTTCACGCCTCCTTATGTATCGGCATGCCGTCTAAATCGACTTCAGTGCTCGGTATTAAAGGGGGCCTGAACCCACCATACTCGATCCTCAAGTTGCTCATCTTCGGTTCCCTATCCGCTCTCCTCATTTTGACTTCCACAACATAATTCTTGTTGTTTTGCCACCAATCATCTTGGTTTTGCATTGGGACCGGCCCGTAATAGTTATTATTATTATTAGATTTACTCTGACCATTAGTCAGGTAAGTCAAGTAGTTAGCTAAATTGCTCTGGTTCCTATTCTCAGGTTTGCTGCCTGAAGTATTGTTTATATATTGGTAAGAAGACGCGTATTGGTTGCCCCATTGAGTTGACTGCATCGGCTGTCTCTGCCTCTCTTTTAGCAACTGGTAATACTGTGCTATATAAATCTGCTGCTGATTCTGTAATCTCTTCAGTCTTTCAATGTCTTTAGAATTCTGATATTGAGCGTTGTTCCTAGTTTCTGAGCTCTGTTCGTGATGATTCGCGTACCTATACACTGGTACGGGCACATGCACTTTCTTTTCTACAATCTTTTCTACAGGATATGGGACTTTGACTTCGACAGGCACTTGCACAGGGTAAGGAACCTTCTTCTCAACAATTTTCTCAACTGGATACGGTACCGTTTTCTCAACAGGATAAGGTTTGTCAACATATTTGGTTACAACTACAGGTTTTTCTACAATTTTCTCGACGACTTTTTCAACTTCGTACGGGACTTGTACTGGGACTTTCTTTTCGACTATTCTGTCTACATGAACTGGGTAAGGAACTCTTTTTTCAACAATCCTTTCTACAGGGTAAGGTTGGGGAACATGCACCGCGACAGGAACCGGGTGAGGCACTGGCACCTGAATATGTATAGGCCTATCAACATACTTAGTAATAGTTACAGGCTTTTCAACAATCTTTTCGACTGGAACAGGTACTCTTTTCTCAACAGGATAGGGTACAGGAACTCTGGTATTATAGTGAACGGGGTAAGGAATTCTTTTTTCAACTGGGTAAGGTACAGGCACTTCTTTATTTACTATTCTTTCAACAGGTTTTTCTATTTCCACAGTTACTGGGACTGGTCTGTCTACAGGAACGGGGTATAGTATTTTATGTTCTACTGGAACTCGGACTTCATAAGGAATACCAACGGGAGTTGGTACTGGAATCGGGTGTGATATATGCTTCTCTACTATCCTATCAACTGGGTAAGGAATGTGTACTGGACGATCTACATATACTTTTTGTTGTACAGGATAAGGAACCTTAACTTCGACGGGATAAGGTCTAGGAACTTCAACTGGGTACGGTTTATCAACGTATTTAGTTACTTCTACAGGTTTTTCGACAATCTTTTCGTAAGGTACTTCTACTGGTACAGGTCTATCTACGGGAACTTGTACCTCTACTCTCTGGGGGTAAGGTACTTTTTTCTCAATAAACCTATCAACAAATTTAGTGATAGGTATTTGTTTTTCTATGATAATCGGTTGGATTATCTTCTGGTTATCATTAGCATAATTGTAATAGCGAACTTGTTCGCTTCTCTGTGTGTTTGTATCTTCTTGGTTCGGACTTACTTCGACTGGAGATTGAATATTCTCGCTTGGTTCCAACTGTTCTTGTTTTTCATAATTTTGATTATTTTCGTTGTCATTTTCATTATTACTTTCATTATCATTCTGGTTATCATTATCTTCTTTCATCGCACCGTACTTATACAAAAGTTTATTCATATTGTCTTGAATCTTCTTTGAAGACCTCAAAGCGTCTACGTATTTATTATACAAAGACTTTGCTACATCGAAAGGTCCTTTATTATTGCTGCGTCCCTCATCGAGGTCAATATACTCATGAACTTCTACATCATTAATATGTGTGATTTCAACTGGAATGGATTGTTGTACTTCAACAGTTGTCTTTTCTTTTGGTGGACTGTGTACTGTGTCTGGAATGAGTTCACTGTCTGATGCTTCGTGATCATCTATATTGTTGAAAGAGTCTGTATCGTTTGCATTAAGTAGTCTCAATGCTACTGTGATAGGTGCTAGATAGTTCTGATTAACTGGTCTTGGTGTCACGTTGACTAATCCTTCATTTTTCTCGTTTGAATTTTCGCTATTTTCATTTGTATTGTTCTCTTCTACATTATCCCTAACTCCTACTATTTGGTATCCATTTGCCATGTATGGAACCATTGTAGAAACAAGATTATCGACAATCTGCTCTTTGAAATTGTTGTATGAGTTGTCTTGAACTACAATAGGTCTCGCGAAGTCATATTTGTTTGAATTAGAACGTAAAATTTGTTCTTTAAAGTTATTGTTTTCTAAATGTTCGATATCACTTTTGACGATATTCCCAATTTTAGCTTTGACTGTAAGGTGGTTTGCTCTACTATCTTGTCCTGTGTAATCATTATTGTCATTATTATTTCTGAAAACGTATCTGGGACGAGGTTTTATAATATCATCAGATTGGTCATTCACATGTTTCTCTGCTGCGTGATTGATGATTAACAAATCTTCATTAGAAATCAGATCTTGAGTAGAGGCTACTAATTTATCAATACCGGCTTGCGTGGCATTTTCAGTATACGTCGCAGTAGGAGTTTCAATTGTAGTGTAGTAGAATCTTTCATTACGAGCATTAGGTCTTGGGGCTTCAACTCTGAAGTTAACAGCACCTCTATAAAAAGGATTAGTCGTCGCTCCAAAACTATTAATTTCATGAATATTGTAGGACGGAATCTCAGCAAACAATTCCTTAGATTTATTTAAATCGTTCTGTAGATCTTTGGAACTGTCCTCGTTGGAGCAATTGTGGTTTTTGAAGACTTGTAGGACTTCGGGACGATACTCGTTGGGGTCCTCTTGCTGAAGAGGGGTCGAGGGGTCCCGTGAGGGTCCACTGGGGTTGTATGGGCCATTGTATCCGTAGTTGGGGGTAGCTTGGCCTTGGGTTGGCAGTTGTAGGACTGGACTGGGCTGGTACGGTTGGTACTGCTGTTGTAACAGGTAGATGTCGACTGGTTGCTGGTTGTTCGAAGGTGGCGCTTGCAGCTGGGTTATGTTTTGGTTTGGCGGGTTGTCGTAGTAGCTGTGTGCCTGGAATGAAAATGATTTTTTAGTACAGCGACGGAAATAAATGTAGAATGGTGGAGGTTTTTTGAAACAAACGATATGAGTGATTAAAGATAAGCTTGCGGAATTGCGACATGTTGCGCCCACATCAAATAACTTGGCATACAGGAATGATGACGATGTGTAGCTCCTTTTAGGTGGAAAATAGGTGGATTAAGAGAGAGTGTCAGACTTTTACCAACTAAAATCCACCTGTATTCTTTAAGTTGTCTCTTGCGTTCCACGGACATAATTATTATTTCGAACAACCCCGCAGCCCTACTGGCTACTATATCTACATCGGCCCCAGTTGTCTGTACTTGGTACAGAACGCGCCATCGACTCGGGTTTTTCTCACCGGACCGCGAGTTACCTAGTACTCACTGTCCACAAGATACCTCTGGTAACTGACCTTTTGACTAAGCTCTATCGCCTTCTGCCCCACCGCCACGTTGGCCGTGTGCTCGTGATGGTCGCTGTTGGTGTTGACGCGGACGGCGCCGTGGTAGCCGCTCCCGTCCGCCGCGTACCGCACTTGTTGTTCAGACTGGAATGCAAAATGAGAATGGGCTGATACAGGGTGATAGATAAGGATTAGCGACAACATGGGGGTCCTTGAGTCAAGAGTGCATCAGACATCCCCACGCATACTTGAACCCAGAACCAAATATTCAGTAGGTACATTGTTCCTAGTAAAAGAAACCAACGCTTGGGAGAGCGCTCTACTTTAGAGCGGGAGAAGCCGAAAGTTGAAGAATTGGATGACTTTTCAACTTTGATATTTTTCAAAAACACCATTTGTAGTATAAATAAGTAACACACACCCCTTCGGAATGTAGGGACATCTATTACACCATAGAAGTTATTTGTACACCGTGGTATCAGAGTTCTCTTCGCGATTACAAAGATACAGCAGTCCAAAATCAATTTATGGGCAGTTACCCGGACCAGACACTAACACTCGTCTGGTCGCAGCATCCTCCCTTTTAAATGCAGGTTTGCAAGACTTTACACCTTATCCTGCGTACTACTAAAGATATATATTGCTGGTAACAACACTACATACTATGGGCTGGTATGGTATGAGATGTATAGCCGTTGGTTTCTGGTCTTACCTGAGGTAGTTTGACATAGTAGTGTCCCACGGAGCTGGCGGGTCCCAGCGGCGACAGCTGCCATCCCCAGCCGAACGCAGCTCCATCCTGTGACACCTGCTGGAAGAATATAGACGTTAGCTTCATCAGTACTGCCTAACTAGAGGAATTGATGCTTAAGATCTAACACCGCGTAAGATGGGAACTTTTCAGCAGGCTTAGCCAAGTTACCATACTATCCATACTAATAATATTATAAATGTAAAAGTAACTCTGTCTGTCGGTTACACATTCACGGTTAAACTCCTGAACCGATATTGATGAAATTTTGCACAGAGCTTGCTTGAACCCCAAGGATGGGGTTACTTTTTATCTGTCTTCGACTTCGCGTTCGTTGTAACTAACATTAACGTTTGAATCCCCAACCGGTCCTATGAGACCGCGCTGTTATTGTTTTACTATTGTGTCTCGTTTCGCGGGTATCTGAGTAATTAATGTGGCGAAGTCGCGGGCAAAAGCTATATAGTCTTCCATATGTATGCTATTGAAACGTCTCTTCTCATTCTCAACTTTAACCTATCAATACCCGCGAAACGAGACACAATAGTAAAACAATAACAGCGCGGTCCAATGAGACCGGTCGGGGATTCATGAATTAAGTCACGCGGTCAGAAAAAACTAATAGAAAATTCGTAGCTAAGTAGGTACTTTTCGTTCAAAATGATAAAATGACGTGAATGTTTCGGTAATGTTCATCGCTAAATACTGTAGTTTTATGGTATAAATGGTTGGTATAAATTAGGCCAATAGTTACAATTTTGACAAGCGCTACCGAAAATATGCTTTGGGTTGTGCGAAAGAGAAACCCAGGGTTCTGGAAGGAAGACAAAGAAGGAACAGGATTGGGTTTTAGTCAGTAAAAGTCTGACACACCGTCCCACTCCGCTCAGAGCGGGAGAAGTCACGAGATGATTTCCCACATAAAAAAACAATTATTTTTGATATTGTGGGTACTTGTAAATATGTTAAGATCGAATAACGCAGTCTTGATCGGAACGTCTTGTTAGATTGTCGTATTCAAGACCCTTGTTATCAACCTGGCACAGCAGGTTTAAATTAAGAACATTAGTAATTTCGTTGTGTTTAGTTAATGGGTTGTGGAGGTCTGGTAGGCAGCCGCTCCTCGTAAAATACTGGTATTCAGCTAAATCCGGCTTGACTGGAAGCCGACCCCAATATAGTTGGGAAAAGGCTAAGCAGATGATGTTGTATTTAGTGAATCTTTAAACCTATCAGTGTTGAGTGCCAGTGAAAAAGATAAGAAGCAAAAAACAAAAAGGTGTTCGCTTGTGTGAGTATTACAATTAGATAGTACGTTGATGTAGTATCACAGTATTTAAACACTACCCTGGATGCCAAGATAGTTCGACGATTCGGGGTGCCAACTATAGCGTATCTCGCTCTTTTCCTTGTTAATAGAACTTCATTGCGCACACGTGGGCCACGTACGCCGATCTGGGCGCGTCGGTCTCCATACTTTTTATATGGCAACTAGACTTGTAGAGTTACATTAGATCCACGCCACACGACGTCGTTCTACGTATACATCAAACGTGGCCTACGTGTACGTCGGCCCAATGTAATTACCGCTATAATTTTATTAGTCCAATCTATCTGATCTCCAGGGCTATAGAATACGGGAAGCAGGCGAGCGAAGAAGATGAACACGACTGTGAGTACCTAAACGAACATCCTTACTCCCCAGCCATCGCCGATGACGCCGCCTTGGGCGTCGGGAGTCGTAAAGTGATTTCCTTACACTGTAGGTGTGGGCTTGCCGATGATGAGCAATACGTAGTTCATTAATCGGCCGTCTAGTAAAGATAATGAACTACGTATACAGGCCTAAGTCGACAGCGCCTCAAAGAGATTTAAGCAAACCGGAAAAAAACCATCATGGACTGAACTTACTAAATGTATGGGTGAAATATCCGTGAAATCAATATGTCTATAGCTCAATTGATTAGCATTATGTTTTGTTCCGTGAGCTTCCTGCGCTCGACCTTTCATGTTGACCTCACGATTAGCGCAGTGATTTCGCGATTGGCTGCATGCTACACTGCGTATAGCGAGTTTGATACCCGTATGGAACAAATATTTGTATATAGCCTGTTAGTTGTTCTAGGTTTACGTGTCTTCTGTATGTGAGTAATTAAATAGAGTGCTTTTGTTTTTTTGGGATTTGTTATTTATATTCATCTTTAATCTTAAGTTTCTACGTACCTACATGTTTTTCATAAACTGTGTGTATCTATGTGCGCCAAACAAAACATTTTTCTTTCTTTCGGATATTGTTTTACTATCATGCGGGTGAAGACGCTGGCAGCAGCTAGTATAGGATAATTATAAATGAGATGTTTATAATTGAGATGGTTTTTATAAAGCCCATAATCTGAATGTTTTGAGTTTCATCATTTTCACAAGCAAACAGATGTATGCAATTTTTGTTAAAATAAATAAAGAAAAGTGTTTAATGAGTGTGTTGCAATCTTCAATATAGCTAAGAATATCAAAATAGGGACCATATGCGTCAGATCCGCGCTAAACGGCCAAACCCTCAGAGTAATGTCATGACCTAAAAAAAATATATACCATCGGTGGCCATACTATTAGGGACAGTACCTAGATTTCTTATATCATTATCAACTTTAATTGCGTTTTGTAGGTAAATGGTTGGTTGTAGGTTCGGCAAATATTTTTTATTTAAAGACTTCATTGATTGAGATAATAAAACATCAAATTTGAAGTCAAAATTATTTATATATTTTTGAAAAAAAAAAAAAGATTCGTAATAAGATGGATTAATATTACTAGTATTTTGTGACAGCATCCAATTATCGTGGTATGCTCTCTATGCAAGTTCTGGCTTTCTGTAGCAGGTTTATGGTATATAATGGCCACTCTTTAATGAGGGTTTACAATCAGCTGGTGTTATTTTTTTCACCGGCAAAAGGATCCAAATATTCACCAAATGTTGAAAAAAGTCAACAAAGTTAAAAAATCCCACTTTAAAAAAAAATATGCAATCACACAGTGTTGCTTTATATCAAAAATAATAAAAAAGATACCAGTAATAATACCAATTAAAAAAATCTTTTATAAATCCGTTGGTTACCTTAAAAAGTGAGGTTTATAACTTTGTTGACTTTTCGTTGATTACGTATCTTTTTTTTTTCAAAACAATATAAATAATTTTGATTTTATGTTTTTATTAACTCAATCAATAAAGTCTTTAAATAAAAAATATCAGCCGGACCTACAACCAACCATTTGCCTGCAAAATGCAATCAAAGTTGATAATAATATAAGAAATTTAGGTACAGTCCCTAATAATTTGGCCACCCACTGTAAGTATATAAAAAAAACAAAATGTTCCTCATTTCGAATAGGGCACATGAGTACCCAGGCACTTAAAATTCGTCAGAGGCTAGTGCACGTATCGTTATTTAATTACGATACCTTCCAAAAAATAGTTAATTAAAATCTTTTAATTGCTACGCAAAACAATGAGACGCCTATTTAACAATACAATACAATATAATACAGCAATATAACCAATACAATAGAACCTAATTTCCATAACACGAATCATACTAAAGTATTATAAAGGCGAAAGTTTGTATGTAGGTACGTGTGTTTGTGTGTTTGTTACTTCTTCAGGCACAAACGTTTCACAAGGGTACCTAAAATATCTGGGGCCATGGATTGGATTCCGAAAGCAAAGCTCGTGACCCCAGAACGAAGGTAAAGAAGGAACAGGGTCGGGTTTAGTCAGTAAATGTCTGACACGCGCTCACGCTCCGCCCAAGAGCAGGAATAGGTAATCATTCGGAGGATTCCCCACTAGAAAAAAAAGGGTGCAATATGTTTTGGATTAGCGCGTTTTTTTTTTATTATTGACTAGCTTCTGAAAGCGGCTGTGCCCGCGTGGAAATAGGTTTCAAACTTTGGACCACCATATCATTTCCTTAGGGGGTGATTATGAAAAATCTTTTCTTATTCTTTGTATAGGTATTTCATAAAAAAAACTGCAAAATTTCTGCGCACCCAATTCGCTTCTGACTAACATACCATACTTCTTCTTTCAAGTAATATACGAGTACATATTTCATTTTGATAAATTGTTACCAATACACAGACAAAGCCATCGGCAGAAGCTATAACTAACAACAAAATAATAACAATCCACGTGCTCCACATCCATTCATCTAATCCACTAAACCGCGTTATCCGGACGTGACGTAAGCACTCTGACGTAACGGAAGAAAGCTTGTAATAGCTATCATTAACGGTTTCCTATCAATTACAATTAGGAGCTTGCCGCCGGCGATTAAACGAGCTGACTAAACTGACTATTATACATACATATTACGGTTACCTATATGTTATAATTTATTTAGAGTACAGTCGTAACATCTTCACCGCTCTGAACTTCGAACAAATTTCTGGCGTAGATATTCTTTTTTACTCCACCTGCTCGATAATGCCCTTTTATATGTCGTACAAACTTCACTAAAAGCAAGTCATTAGAGAATAATCAGATTAGAATTTGGAACGTTAATTAACGTAATGTTGGAAAAAATACATTACCGGCCAATTGGCTGGTTACCAGACAGCCGGACGGCGACCTACTCATTGCTCACCGTTTGCAAACACATGATTGTGGATGAGAATTGGTGTTGGGATTGCGCGGCGGTTGGGGCGTGGGCAATTTTTTTTCGAGTGTGGCCGCATCCTTCGCTAGCATTACTGGTTCGCAGAAGGAGGCGACCATTTACACTCCTCGCTCCGGGCCATGGCCTATACCAGGACCCGGCGTAAAAATCGCTATGATCGTATGTTATAATACTGATTTCCATTCCGTATATAGTCCTACGCGGACCATTGTTTATAGGCCATGGCGGCCAAACTTCTCTTCAAAAATTGGGTTCCCAGATTTATCAGGGCGTCCGTCACAGAATTCAGGTATCCTAGTGTTCGCATGTGTGTATTCAGTAAATAAATAAATAGTTAGTTAAATGTAAACAAAATCTCAGCTAAAACTAAGAAAGAACTTCCGCAGTGCATCTACCTCTAAAACTACACATCACATACCAGATATTCGTTCCTTATCTCTTCGGAAACATACCTTTCTATTTACTATCTACACTTTCAATGGACCGCGGAAGCGAGCTTGCACTCAAAGGTATGTGTCCATATATGTGTGTAAAATCTTAGGAACTGGACTAGGTAAAAGTGGTTCGGCTGGAACATGGAAAAAACGGCGCAGAACGAAAGTGGTCGAGCCTACGTTTTTATTCGACGTATTAATTCGTAGAGGTGCAGTTTTACTTGAATATTGTGTTATAGGTGCTGTTTTGTCAGGTTTTTGTTGAAAATAAGAGGTATACGAGTAGTGCAACGATCTTTAGGGAAAAGTGCGAAAATTGATTCGTGAAAGTTCGTGTGTGTTATGTGTATGTATAACGTGGAAATTGTGAACGAGATGCGAACAACCTTCCCTACCCTTCTACCCTTTCAGAACCCTATGTTACCTTTTTAAATAACCTAATATCCCCATGATCTAATAAATCTAGCCTGGCATATCGATATTATTCTGACCAAGAATTGTGACACCAGAACCATAATTCTCTTCAAAAGTACTCGACTTCCAGTATTTAGCCCGCTTGTAGCCCCATTGCATACCTACACATTTTTCAATAGCAATTTCTATTGTAGTCTACTACCATTAATGCAAAATTATTCCAATGAGTTAGATACCGCAACAGAGTGCTTGTGGCCCAGTGGTAACGGCTTCGACTTACGAGTTGTACGTTGCGGGTTCGAATCCAAACAGGTGTATTATTATAAGCCCGTCGTGTCCCACTGCAGGGCAAAGGCCTCCCTTCCATTTTTCCATTGTTTTCGATCTTGAGCCGCTGCTGACCAATCCTCCAAGAAGGAGTCCAAGTCGTCACGCCATCTTCTTCTGGGCCTGCCGCGTCGCCGGCTCCTGCTGTTCGGAGTCCAGTCGGTAGTCGCTTTAGCCCAATTTTGTTGCGACATGCGGCAGATGTGGCCTGCCCAGTCCCATTTTAACTTAGCGGCTGAGTAACATACGTCTGCGATTTGTGTTTTGGAGCGAAGTAAACTGTTCCTTACGCGATCTGTTCTTCTGACCCCGAGGATACTTCGTTCCATTGCTCGCTGGCAGACCCCAAGTGCGGACTTTTGACGTTTAGTTAATGACCACGTTTGCGCTCCGTAGGTGAGGGTGGGAAGGACGCACATGTCCATGAGTTTTCTTTTAAGGGAAAGTGGAAGTGTTCCTTTCATGAGATGTTTCATCGACCAATAGCTCTTCCAGGCGTTCTCGGTCCGTTTAGCAATTTCTTTATCTTGCCTCGCCTGGAAAGAGACTATTTGGCCGAGGTATATGTACTCATGGACATATTCAACCTCCACGCCCTCGATATCCACTTTACGTTTCGTGCTGTTGGTCATTAACTTTGTCTTCGTCATATTCATTTTGAGTCCGACCTCGAGGCTGGCATGGCTCAGTTGTTCGAGCATAAGTTTTAACTCAGCCGCTGAAGAAGAGAAAAGGACAATGTCGTCAGCAAAACGTAGATTAGTTAATCTCCTTTCCCCGACGACAATGCCCTTGTCTCGCCAGTGCTCATCGAGATTTTTAAAAACTTCTTCCAGCGTTGCTGTAAAGAGTTTTGGAGATAGCGGATCGCCTTGCTTGACTCCTTTTCGAATTGGAAAGGATTGGCCAGCAGTATCCAAGTGTATAGCAGCTGTACTGTTTAGGTAAATTCTTTTCAATAATTGAATGTAGGTGGGTTCAATTCCTTGGTTATTTAATGTAGCGAATATGGCTTTGTGTGACAAACTATCAAAAGCTTTGGAATAGTCTACGAACGCAAGGTATAGAGGTAGGTTGAATTCCTCGTGTTTTTCTAACAATTGGTTCAAAGAGTGTAGGTGATCAGTGGTGGAAAGGCCGCGGCGGAAACCCGCCTGTTCAGGAGGTTGGTGGAGGTCTAGCTGGCCAGAAATACGGTTTTCAAGGACTTTGATGAAAGCCTTATACAGATGCGAGACAAGGCTAATAGGTCGGTAGTTGCCTATATCCGATTTGTCTCCCTTCTTGTGGAGTAGAATGATGTTGGAGTGGCAGAAATTGCTTGGGAATACGCCTGTCTTTAAAATTGAGTTAAATAAATTACAAATGTGTGGTAATAAAAATTGTTCCCCAACTCGCAGTGAGTCGGTTGTAATACCATCTTCTCCTGGACTTTTGTTGTACTTCATGGCACTTAGAGCCCTATGGACCTCAAAGCCAGTTATCATAGGGATGTCTTCAGGACATGAGTAAACTTCATCTGCGAGCTGGAAATTGGTGTTATCGTCTGAATATAAAGTTTTATAAAACTGTGTGCAAATTTGAATTAATTTGGTCCTGTCACCCTGTCTCACACCGTTACTGTCCTTCAAGTGTGTTATAGAAGATCTGCCTGCATCCATCCCGCGGTGTATTACTTTGTGTAATTTATCTCATCACTACTGCTCTCAAAACGGTGAAGGAAAAATCGAGAGGAAACTGGCATGTCCTAGAACTAAAAATTGGAAGACATTTGAGACACCCGCCAACCCGCACTGGGCCCGCGTGGTGGGTTACGGCCCATTCTCTTTGCTAGAGAGGAGGCCTGCGTCCCAATAGTGGGAACATTATAAGGCTGATGTTAATTACCGTAGCCGTGGGACGCATGGGCAACTAAAATAACACAGGTAGGTTTTAGCCAGCAATAGTTTGAGTCCGACACTTCCTATCGCTCCACCCTAAGGGATAATTTGATGATGTCCTACTGAAAAAAGGGTCGATTTAATGAAAATGGGATAGTCTTTTCCTATTTAATTCAGTGGTCCTACAAAGCCTGCACCTATTTATTACCGAAGTGGCCGTTTTAAACAATATTGCGCACTAGTGCAACATTTTTATCTTTACCAATACTAATCAATCACAGTCCACCACACATAATTGCCCTGCAACTAACTGTGCCCACTTGATCACTATCTATCGTAAGATCTCATCTCAGTCGGCCGCATTTCATCTCACACGTTACATCACCGACAATTAATAGGCCTTGCGATACTGCAACAGGTCACCGAGATGTAAACTCTTCATATTTTGATATAAGTAATCAAAGTCTTAGTTGTGTAATAGAAAGGTTGTTTACAAAGTATATAAAGTAAGTAGGTTCTACTAGCCGCTTCGCTTACGTGACAGTATATAAACAAGTTAAATAAAAGCTTGTAAATATATCTAGCCAATTATTCAGTGATAAAAAAGTATTCTAATGGTGAAAGAAATGTTTGTCATTACCACCGAGGCAGAAATCATAGCACGGAGTCGAGTGCTGCAGAGACTTTCCATGTGTATCATAAAACGTTTTTCATTACCCTTAAGGGGAATGCTTCAGGTCAGCCCGCGAAATTCAAATTTTCTTACGTTTTTTGCATTTTGCAAGCCAGTGGTAGGTTGTATGAAGTTAAAAATACTTACGCGACTGTAAAACGTAACTAGTTATATAATTATAACCATAAAAATCGTCAATACAAGCCTCCAAGCTCACTTAGTTGCAGGAACGTTTTTGACCTCGAAAAAATCGTTCCAACACTTAGGTGAGCTTGGAGACTAGTATTGATGATTTTTATGGTTATAATTATATAACTAGTTACGTTTTACAGTCGCGTAAGTATTTTTAACTTCATACAATCTACCACTGGCTTGCAAAATGCAAAAAACGTAAGAAAATTTGAATTTCGCGGGCTGACCTTAAGCATTCACCTTAAGAAAAAATAAATAAACGCGATGCGTGGGGGTCGCTAGGGATGCGATAAATATAATAAATTGTAGCGGGGGAGATCTCCAATACTGTTTCACACTAGCAAACTATAAATTGCATACCTAAAAGCGCTAGGGATAAGAGCAGGTTTTCGATTAAGTGTATTGAAAAGGATTTCAAAATGTAATAATCTAATAATAATCAAATAATATCCATCTGCTACTGCGAGTTCGAGCAATTAATAGGCCTTGCGACACTCCAACAGGTCACCGAGATGTAAACTCTTCATATTTTGATATTAATAATCTAAAAGTCTTATAACTAGTTGTGTAATAGAAAGGCTGTTTACAAAGTATATAAAGTAACTAGCTTCTATTAAAGAGCCTATTCACTACTCGATACGTCGACGCGATACGTCGACGCGATACATCGAGCCCCGTCTAAGGGCGCTTTCAATTTATGCGTTTCGTGTCGGACCGCTGCGGTGCCGGAGAGGTGCGTTAGACGTACTGCGCACGGACGATCCTCTTTTTCATACAAAACGCTCGGTGCGGCAACAGTGCGGCGCCGTTATTGCGAACGCTCGACAACAGGACGGTGCACTTTGTATGGAAAATAGCGTTCGTCCGTACGCAGTACAACTAACGCACCGCTTCGGCACCGTAGAAGGCCGTTTACAAACGCATAAATTGAAAGCGCCCCTACGCGACGTATACTAAGACCGTTCGTAAAAACGAGGGGTGTGAAGGCCTTTAATGGCTTCGCCTGCCTAAAAGTATACAAGTTAAATAAAAGCTTTAAAAAAAATCTACATGTAAAAATATATCTATATTCTAATGATGAAAGAATGTTTAAAATCGGTTAAATTATGATGATAATGACGAACTTTAACGATAACCATTACCTCGACGTCTGTCATATTTCTAGTTAAGAGCGCCCAACCTGTGATATATTGCTATACAACCACTCCTACTTAATTATGACGTTATTAGGTACACATCTTTCTCTCATCATAATTTCAGCTGAAAGACGTCCACTGCTGGTCATAGGCCTTCCCCAAGCGTCGCCACAACGACTGGTCCTGTGCGCGTCGCATCCATCGGATTCCCGCAGCCCTCACCAGTTCATCGGTCCATCTTGTGGGAGGCTTTCCAACGCTGCGTCTTCCAGTACGTGGCCGCCACTCCAGAACCTTCTGTCCCCATCGACCATCCGTTCTACGAGCAAAGTGCCCTGCCCACTACCACTTAAGTATGGCGATTCTTCGGGCTATGTCGGTAACCTTGGTTCGTACGTGCGTCTCGTATCTGTCGGATTGCCGTGATCCACACTAGAGCATCAGCCCGCTTTGTAGGAGGCGTTCCAACGGTGCGTTTTCGTTGCATCTTTCTTTAGATTTAATAAGTATTTTAGCCTAGCCCTAGCTTTTGATCATTTCCGATATCCACACAAGCAAAGTAACTAGCAGAAACCAGTTTCATTTTAATACTCATTTCTATCAGTTATGCAATGAAAACCCAGAGTTGATGGTATGTAAAGTACTGCATATTATTCGATTACACGTAAGTGAACGGCATTTGTATTTAAATGAAGAGGAATAAAATGGCGGATGGCACTTATGAGATGACACCGATTTCTGTTGAATAGAAGTCTCTTATATAAATAGGACCCTATAGCTTGCGCCTACGGCTTCGCCCGTGTTAGAGAAACGACTTCTTTTCTACCTACTAAGCCGCTTTGGGCTCTGACGCAGAATTTCCACTTCTCAAAATGTCCACTGATCGCAAAATGTCCACTTCTTAACGTTTGAATCCCCAACCGGTCTTATGAGACCGCGCTGTTATTGTTTTACTATTGTGTCTCGTTTCGCGGGTATCTGAGTAATGAAAATGTCCACTGGTCGCAAAATGTCCTTTTCTCAGAATGTCTCTTTCGCAAAATGTCTCTTTCGCAGAATGTCCACTTCGCAAAATGTCCCTTTCGCATATTGTCCCCTTTTTATTTCTGACGACCCCCATTTCATCACCTTAGGGTTTGAATTTTGGAGAATCCTTTCTTAGTGCTCACCTACATCATAAAGCCTCGTGCAAAATTTTACTTTCAGAGCCCCAGAAGTTTCGGCTCAGCGTTGATCATGTTATTATGTTCTATACTCCGTCGGTTTAGGTAGTTAACTAAATGTAAACAATCTTGGCATGTCTTTTTATCTAAAAGTTGTCTATAAAAATGTATGTAAAAGTCTTTGCGACTAGGTATTTACTTAAATCGATGTAAGCTAATAAACTAAATTTAAACAATCTTCGTGTATATTATATACGACCTCTTTAATATAAAATGACATACCAAGAATGTTTATCTTTAGTTAACTAACTAAACCGATAGACCATAGTCAGTCAGTTTCTCATTTCATATTATAGACGATCAAAGCGCGGGAAACGTCGAAGTTGACGGGTGTGATTTTTCTCGTAGTCGTTTTTTAATTAATTAAAAATTGAGAACGATCGCGGTAATCGTGCGAGGAAGCGCGTGTTTCGCAACTAAGTACTATCCTCACGTTATCAATAATTATTAAAGTTGTGTGCGCGGCCATTTCTCACCGCCGGCGCACCGGAGTACTACCGTTATGTTACCGACGTACGGGCACTCAAATAACGAAGATAGTCAATAGTCAAATACAATACGAATGAATGAAAAAATAGATAATGCGAATACAATAATAATGGCGAGCGACATTTCTTTGAGTGAACATAATTACTGTTTATCATATGCGGAGGACCAGCTTAATAGAGAAGAGAACTTAGTACAATATGGAATGGAAGAAGATCAACAATCACGGGGGGAGAAAAGGGATAGGGAGGAGGATTTCGTCGGAGTTGATGATAATAATGAGGGGTGGAATGTAGTCCAAAGTCAAGGGAAAAGATTAAAATCACAACAGAAGGAGGATATTGAGATATATATATCTAGCAATGAGAAGTTGCCTAAACAATTTGCTTTAGCTAAGATGCTGAAGGCTTGTGGGATAATTGATATTACCAAAGTTAAATACATTAACCCTTTTAAGATTCGTGTCGAAGTTGGCAGTGAATTGAGTGCTAAAAAAATGGAAAAATATCCAGAATTTATAGAAAAAGGTTGGAAGATCTACAGGGCCCTGGAAAGAACTTCTTCTTATGGCGTCATAAAAGATGTTGATTTAGAGTTATCTGACGAGGATATATTGGAAAATATAATGTGTGATAAGCCGGCCGAAATAATATCGGTATTTCGGCTTAAACGTCGAGTCAGAGAGGGAGAAGGTTGGCAGCCAAGTGAAGCAGTACATGTGTGTTTTAAAGGTTCGTTTATTCCACAGTACATATACGTTCATGGATTACGTATAAAAGTTACTCCTTACGTATTTCCCGTATCGCAATGCTCGAAATGCTGGAAATATGGCCATCCTACAAAGAAATGCCCTTCCAGTAAAATAGTCTGTCCGAAATGCGGTGATAGTCACGAGAACTGTGAAACTCAGAACTTTAAATGTGTAAACTGTGGTGGAAAACATTTGGCCTTGCATAAAGCTTCTTGTCCGGCCTTCTTAAAGGAGAAGAGGTTGAGAGAGATTATGGTAGAATTTAACTGCACTTATAGAAAAGCACTAACAATATATGTACCACCCTCGAATCCTGTTTCCGGAAAAAGTAGTTCGCGAGAACATTCTGGCGACCCGCCTTCCAGCATAAGGTCACAACCGGATTTTATGTTTCAACAACGTGATATCCCCACATTTGCAGAGATAGTTAAAGAGGACGTCATAGTGCATAGAGAGGACGATGTTAAGAATACTTCTGCCAATACTGCTACGAGATTTCGACGCACTCGTAGCAGGGACAAGACTTCTGGTAACTTGCAGCTCCCGATAAACTCAACAACAAAGGATGAGGTAGGAGGTAGTGAGTCAGCAGTCCCTTCTGGTGAAAAGAAAAAGAATGACAGTGTTAATTTGGACGAGCTATTAAAGAGACTTAAAGAAATTTTATTTTTAAGGGAAACGTCGATGGAAAACAAAGTGCATGGGGTTATAAAATGTTGTTTAGAGTGGTTAATATTATTAAGTGTGCAATTTGTATCGAAGTGGCCTTTATGTAAGTTTATTGTTGATTATTTTTTCTCCAATGGCTCATAGTCAGAAACCTTTTAGATTGAATATTGTGCAATGGAATTGTCAAAGTATTCGACCAAAATTATTATCCTTGGAGCATTCTCTCAATCAATTGAAAATTCACATTGCGGCACTCAGCGAAACGTGGTTAGAACGGGATAGTCGGCTAAAGGTAAATGGTTATACGATATATCGCAAGGATAGGGACGACGGTTATGGTGGGGTGGCGGTCTTAGTCCACAGGTCACTCAAATCAAGTTATGTGTCTTTTGAAAGCCTTAACCCGGGCATTGAGGTAGTTTGTGTCAAGATTTGCAACTGTGAGCATGTTCAGTATATATTATCCTTATATTGTGCCCCGGCAGTCAACACGAGGCAAAGTGATTGGGAGCAAATTTTTTCTCGTTTTGAAAGTAAGGTAGTGATTCTTGGTGATTTTAATGGTCACCATACTAATTGGTCTCATAAAATAAATCAGAGAGGTACACAAATTTATGACGCACTTTTAGATACGGAACTCGTAACATTGAATGATGGTAACCCTACTCGTATTAAACTAGTAAATAATGCATTTCAACAATCTACTCCAGATATATCATTAGCTTCCTCGGATATAGCGTACAGATTTAATTGGGGCATAATTAATGAAACATTTGGCAGCGACCATCTTTTGATTAAAATTTCTATGCATAGTGATACTCTGACTATACCACCGCGACGCAGAAATTATAAAAAAGCTGATTGGACTCAATACCGCAACTTAATAGAAACGCTTATGCAAGGTTTTACTATCACAGAAAACTTACAAAAATCGTATGATACATTTATTGAGTTTATTAATTTAGCCGCAGATATCCATATTCCATACATTCAAATTAATTCTGACCCCGAGAAAAATTTCTCTCCAAAACCTTACTGGGACAGTTCCTTATCAAAATTAGTGGCTGAAAGACGGTTGGCTTTATCAACATTTCGACGTAACCCTACGCCTTTTAATTTAGACAGGTTGCGGAAAAAAATTACGGAATGTCAGAGGTGTCTTCGTATAGCAAAAAGTAAGGGTTTTCAAGACTTTTGTACCTCAATAGACGGAACAACATCACATACTGTTTTATGGAAGAAAATGAAATGGTTTAAGGGAAGCTATGTATCCCGATCTGGTATTAGTACAGAGATGGCGGTTGCATTATTACAAAACCTGACACCGGACTTCGTTTGTACTGATGACCCAATATTTCATTCAAATAACCCAAAGCTTGAGACACAAATTTCCCGACAGGAATTCGACAAATGTTTACGCACTAAAGACACTTCCCCCGGCAGCGATAACATATCCTATTCAATGCTAAATAATTTACCAAATAATGCAAAATTGATTTTAGTAAGTCTATATAATATATTTTTTACTACGGGTTTTGTTCCCCAGCAGTGGCGTGATATAACTGTCATACCTATACCTAAGCCCGGCCGGGATCCTCAGTCTGTCTCATCGTGGCGACCTATTTCTATGATTTCCTGTGTGTGTAAAATACTACACAATATATTAATTAAAAGAGTAGAATGGTTTATTGAACATAATAACATGTTATCGGCCGATACTACCGGTTTTCGCAAAGGTCGTTCCATTTTAGACAATTTGTCTACCTTAGTGTCGAGAATCCAACTAGGTTTCTCGAGAAAAGAATCAACGATCGCTTGTTTTGTCGACATTAATAATGCATACAACAATGTTAACTTAGAATATTTATTATATATTTTAGATAGAATAGGGATCGGTACTAAAATATGTAAATACCTACGGTGTTTCTTAAAAGAGAGGAATTTAAGTATTGAGACAGATAATAACTCAGTCATAAGTAGGAGATGTTGTTTCGGTTTGGCGCAAGGCGATCCCTTTTCCCCGCTGTTATTCAATATCCTAACAATGGAGATTTGCAAGTCAATAGATAACGTCTTTATATCACAGTACGCAGATGACTTCGTGCTTTATGTAACCTGTAGTAATATAGAAGAAGGAAGCCACCAATTACAATTAGCTGTAAATCGATTAGTTCATATACTTTCTCTTGCTGGTTTAGAAATTTCAGGAATCAAAAGTAAAATTTGTATCTTCCAAAATAAATTTGTAAGGGACCCTGTGTCTATAGTTGTAGGTGGAATTTCTTTAGAAGTAGTTGATTGTGTAAAGTATTTAGGTATTTGGTTAGACAGGAAGTTACGATGGTCTAAACAAATAAATGAATTAAGAGAAAGATCCTTAAAAGTGCTTAATGTTTTTAAAGTTTTAGCGGGGACAGGGTGGGGTATTCACCCAACAGATTTAAGGCGTTTATACATTTCATGTATCCGTAGCAGACTAGATTATGCTAGTTTCCTTTATGGTAATAGTTGTAAGTCAGACACTAACAAATTAGATAAAATACAAAATCAGTGTATGCGGGTAATAGGCGGGTTTATTAAAACGACTCCAATACACGTCATGGAATGTGAACTACATCTACCGCCTTTAAGTGTACGTAGACATTACCTTGCCGGAAAGTATTGGTTAAAAGCGAAATCCTTTTCTAACCATAAGATTATAAAAATTTTGGATGATTTAAGTCTTTTGTGTCAAAATTCTTACTGGAGGTGTAAAGAAAAACCCATTTTAATTCTAGTTCATAGTTACCTTAAAGATACTGTTGTACATGTAAGTACACAATTAGATATGTTTACACTTAAAACCTGGGTCAGCAATGTGAATATTTCAAATATAATTAAGTTTAACATAGATGCCGTAAGTAACGCTAAAAGAAGTTATAATCCTATGGCCTTACAACAATTGTGTAGTAGTTTTATTAGAAACACATATCCAAATTATTATAGAATTTATACGGACGGTTCGAAGGAAAGTAATTGTGGCGGATTAGCCATTTATGACCCGCAAGTTAACAGTTCGGTGAAACTACGTATTGATTCAAACATCTCGATAATGTTGTTAGAATTGATAGCAATATCGGAAGCAATTTCATATATTCAATCTTTCCAGCCAGGCAAATACGTAGTTTTAACAGACTCCAAGAGTGCACTTCAACATATAGCTCGATGCACCTCGAATAGTCGAGGCACACCGATAGCATACAGGATCTTGGAGTCACTTTCCACATTAACCGCTAAAAATTATGCTATTGTATTACAATGGATACCTTCACATGTAGGCTTAGCAGGGAATGAAGAGGCAGACTATCTCGCGAGACAAGCCTTGTCTGATGGTATCTCAACGGTTTATTATCCGTATTATACCGACGTCTTTTATATGATTAAAATTAAATGTAGAAACATGTGGAACGAGTATTTTGATGAGCGCTCTCTGGTAAAAGGCATATGGTATAAAACAATACAAAATAATTTGTCCCGTGCCCCTTGGTTTATTAATTCCGAATTGTCTAGACATACCATAGTAACTGCTTTAAGGCTACGTTCAGGACACATTCCACTGAATAGTTTTGCATACTTGATGGGCAAAGTTACGTCCAAGAATTGCACTGAGTGTGATTTTATTGAAGATGTTTTTCATATTTTAGTGGAATGTGTTCGGAACGAAGCTGAGAGGTTATCATTTGGGCTTGCTTACGGCATTAGCTTACACGACATTGGTGTTTGTAACAACATTCTTGCATCCCCCTTATCAGAGGAAGCGAGATGTATATATAATATGGTTGATTGTGCTTTGAAGCGTAGATAAGATGTAACTGTGTACCTGTAACGTAGATAAGATGTAACTGTGTACCTGTAACGTAGATAAGATGTAACTGTGTACCTGTAACGTTTGTAACTATGGGGATGGCATGATCATGCATGATCAAATCCCTTTTTTTTTTCCAATAAAGATTTAAAAAAAAAAAAAAAAATATTATAGACGAAATGCAATATTGGCTGATGACACCGATTTGGGTTTAATTAAAATCTTAGTTACAACAATAGTTTATTACTACACATAAACTTATGCTAGAAAATTCCAGTTATAACGTAACTATCTAAATTTATAGCTAAATAATTACCGCAGTGTATGTCCAGAGGTGGTTTTCCTTACAACTATTGCTAAATTCGTTAAAACAGTTTGATAGGAATGTCATAATTGCCTTCATCTTGCCAATGTCTTACAGAATTATTAAAAGTTTCATTAAAATTTGGGTGTCTTCAAGGCTAGATCATCAACGATTGCATCACTGTTTACCATCAGCTGGGACCGCAGTCAAGCACTAGCTTATATTATTTAAAAAAAACTCTTTTCTATCTAATTGCCTCATCACTATAGTCTACAAATTTTAAAAAATGCAATAGATAATGACCAATTGACCATAGATCTTTCGTTATATTTAAAGACTCCTTAGTTTGAATTTAATAGAAGAAAAATGCGTGCTTGCGTAATCGAATCAGGAATGCAGATATCCGCAAGAGAACCAAGATTACCGACATGGCATTAAGAGTCGTAAAATTTAAGTGGCAATGGGCACACTGACCGTTGGGACCGAAAGGTTCTGGAGTGGTGACCGCGTACCGGAAGACGCAGTGTTGGAAGGCCTCCTATAAACCTCCTATATGATAGAACGATGGCCTGATACAGGTTGCGGGAATTCGATGGTCAAATTCCCGAATCGAGTCATCAGATTTTTCCGAATGGCAATTTTTATTCTTGGGACGTAACGACAAGACTTTTTTCTTATATTTGTGCCATGAGACCTCGCTTTATACCAAATTTCAGGATTATAGGTCAACGTTATGAATTTTGAATTCCCTTGAGAGTGTCAAAATGTACGTTTTTTTGCAATATAAACGACAATATCTTTTTTTTTGTTAACTTACTACATAGTTTGACGTTTTGCACAGCTTCGAGGATCCGCAGACTTGAGTATATAGTTTAAATTTCAATTCGATACCTCCACGCGTTCCTGAGAGAAAAGGTCTTAATAAGCAGACAGGAAGGCAAACAGACAGTCAAAAAAATGATCCAATAAGGGTTCCGTCTTTTTCCTTTTGATGTACGAAACCCTAAGAAGTTAACAATAGTAGATTATGTGACTAGGGAGTAAAGCAGTGTCTTTAAGGCGAGGGCGGCATGTTGAATTCCGAACAAAACGAAGGTTGCTAAGTTTTAATCCCGAACGTTAGTGAGGGATTTATATAATTAACTCCCGAGCATTGCGAGGGAGTTAATAGAGAAACCTGAGTGAAGTGAGGAATTAAAGCCGCCCAAGACAAAGACAGCTTTACTCCCGTGTTGGATACTCTACTTTTTACACCATGTGTGAGATAATTACAAGTCTACTACGATTAATTAACTAGGTGCTATATATCGTATAAAACAAATTATAAATAAATTAAAAAATATGCAACATTATTTATACGTTAATCTCAACTCCAAATTAGAAGCAAACAAAATTCAATACTTCAATATTACTCTATAACTTTACTCTTTTTTAGAACCTCCTTAACCTTTTCCTCAATATATTTCATTTATTATTCTTTTTTTTTGTTAGTGGCCAGTTTCATTTTTGAATAAATTTGTTTGATGCACGTACATTTTAAATTACTGAAGGCGTATTTGATGGTCTAAATTAAAAAAAAAACCATTATGCCCTAGGGATCGGCCATACTGTATTATCTCCCTAGGTGATAACGAGTTGCTTTAAGTGCAGGTTACATGACACATAATAGGGTCATTATCGAGCAGGTGGTGTAAAAAATAATTTACCACAACTACGAGGGGAAATGTCAGGCTTTTATCGACTAAAACCCACGCATGTTTTGTAAAATGCGTTCCAGGGCCTCTTTCAAACAATCCTGCATGCTCTTTAAGTCAAGAGTGAATAGGTTACTTCTAGGCAAGCGTGCTCCATCGTAGACCACATCATCGCTTACCATCAGGTCAGATAGTGGTTAAGCGCGAGCCTATTAATAATAAAAAAAGTCTTTTATATGCCTGACAATCAATATGACGTGTAGAAATGTGCAGTTATTATAACATGCGGCTTCCAGCAATCCATCATAATTAATTAGTGCTAACTATGTGGAAGCTATCGTTACTGTGTGTATCATTATTATCGAGTGTCGAAAGTACTTTCCTTATTGCCTAAATATACGGTTCGAGTTGAATTTAATTGGAATTATGAATTGGTGCGAGACGCACAGGGTTAGTCGTTGTGGTGACGTCGTTTGGGGGAGGCCTATGTCAAATAGTGGATGTTTTTTTATTGAAATGATGATGATGAAAATGGAACAGTAGTTACCTAATTCTTTTAAGTTTTTTTTTTCGAAACCCTGCCACCATAGACACCGCAAGAGTTTCTGGGCGAACCCCAGCCACAATATGCGCAGGCTCGTGGACGAAGAGCAATGGGTTGCTCGCCGGCCGGTCATCCCGTAAGGGCCAGGCCTGTGGCGACGACGCGTAGTAACGAGCACCTCAAACAGATAGTCAGAAAAACCATAGGGGCCTAGTTATAGCGCCGATCTCCCATCTTTTGCAAGCCAACGGCTTCCTCCATCCAATTTTAGTGAAACCTGTTTAGTTCGTCCGTCCATCTCCTTCGTGGTCTGCCGTCACCCTGTCTCACTGCCTCAGGGCACCTATTTTGTTTATGGTAAGAGTAAAATTCGACGTGGAGATTGGCGCAGTGGTTGAGCGATTGGCTGCTTTACGTGTTGCAGGTTCGATCTCCACACGGGACAAATATGTATGACCTATAATAAGATGATCCGGGTCTAGGTGTTTAATTTTCATGTTTGTGAACGTACCCACGATACATAACTTGTATTTACTAAAGCCGGGCATAGCGGTTGAACCTCAAAATTTCAAAAACAGAAAGAAAGACATAAAGCTGTGTTGAATTGAGATCCTTCACATTTTCATCTATTAAAAACTGTTAATTGATTAATGTTAGGGTAAGTTAAAAATAAAACTCTTTTTCATCTGTTTCAAGGTCAATGTACTCTGTAGCGGTAGGTTTACCTTAACAATAAATAAATTTAAAAACTTAAAAAAGAAACAGTTTTTAAGTTTTTATTTCCAGCTATATTAAAGCTCTTAGCAGGAAATAGCAGGCCATTGAAAGCCTTTCACCAGCGGAAGTAGTACGAGTAGTTCAATGGTCGTACTCCATACGAAGTATTACATAACGCAGTCTATATACAATAAATAAACCATGTGTAAGATATAAAAGTAAGAGGTGTTTACAAGTTTATTAAGTTTTGAAGTTTATTGAATTGGTTTTGAAGTGGGTTATGTAAGGTTTTAAAAGGTGTAAGTAGAAGTAAAGAGTTTATAGGTTTTGTATGATAAAATAAAGTAAAAGAGTATTATTATCTTTGCTCTTAACTGTGATAGTTTTCTATTTACATGTATGCACCCGTGCCAAGTTGGGGCGATGATGATTTTATATAGGTGCTAATTTATTGTATATACTATACAACTAAACCTTCCCCGCGAATCAATCTGTCTATTATTTATTTATATATTAGGGAATAACAAACATTGTCAAATTGCAATTTGAGGAGAAATAAAGCAAATACTTTTACAACAGGTCATCGATGTCATCATTTCATTCAAAGGACGTCCACTGTCGTACGTAGGCCTCCGCCAAGTATTGCCACAACTACCGGTCATGTGCGTCTACCATTCATCCGATTCTCGCAACCATCAACAGGTCAGAGGTCCAATTTGCGGGAGGTCTTCTTACGGTACGCGTACACTAAAACCGATTTTATTGGCCGATGGCGGCCAGAACTACTCAGACGAGTAACGCGGACGTTCAACTGAATACACTGCAGACGATAACGGCCGTTGTCGGTGGAACTTATGAAGTCTAAACTGTGCAAATAACGACTCGATCGCAGAAAGAAGTCGGTAAAACTGACAAAAAATCCAAACACGTTCGGATTCGTCAGTTGATCGTCCGTTTTCGGGCGTCATCGGACGATGTCGGTAGTAGCAGTGTATGCACTCTCTTCCATTTACTTACGTTTGATTTGATAGGCCGATTTCGGCCGATGACGTCCGAGCATACTTCGGCCGATGACGGATTCGGTGTACGCGTACCGTAACGCTGCGTCTTACGGTACGCGGTCGCCACTGCAGAACCTTCCGTCACCATTTGTTCTACAAGGCATGTACCCTGCCCATTGCCACTTAGCTTAGCGATTCTGGGGTATTTCGGTAACCTTGATTCTCCTTCGGATATTTTCATTTCTGATGCGATTACGCAAGAAAACTCCGAGCATATCCCTTTTCCATTGCCCTTTGAGAAGCCTTTGAGAGACTTTAGAAAGGCTTCTAATGAAGCCCAATATGTGCGATCACATTTTTGATTCTATACGTCATCACTGGCAACACACTCTGGTCATAGACCAGCAGTGCCCTCTCCAAGTTATGACCGTTTAGAAAAAAAACCTAAAGGTACTTAAGTCCATAAAATTACAGGATATAGGTAGCGATGAACATTGTATAAACGATCACATTTCATTCTATAATTTAGAAACGATGCAATGGTAACTTGGCCCTAATAATTGTATTCAAATTCTTAGTTTTCCAATTGTAAATAACAGATCTAAGAAACCAGTCCCTAAACAAGATATTCTAATAATCTAGGCTCAGTATTCGTCTAGACTTTCTCCCAGGAAGGCTAGCCCAGCGAACGAATGTATTGTTCGGTCGTACAATGAAACCTGTTCTCATTCATTTGTATGTAATGAACATATTATTTTGATGATGTGAATGTAAATCTTTTTGTTGAATAAAATGTGTTTTGTTATTTTGTTGTAATGTCTCTTTGTAAAGGTTTGCAAGAAGATTTTATTCTAAAACGAACGATTCGTATTTAAAATTAATGATTTATAGTGAAATAAATCCTTGAACTATTTTTATGGTCCATTTATGGCCGAGACTAAATCAGACAGTAAATCTGACTCCGGTCTTGCCATGAAGTACCGTGTTACCCCAGTTAATGGGTTGTGGAGGTGGAGGAGGAAAATACTGGTATTCTGCTAAATCCAGCTTGACTGGAAGCCAACCCCAATATAGTTGGGAAAAGGCTAGGTAGATTTATGGCCGAGACTACGCCATATAGGGCAGCGGATTGTTCGAAGAAGTTACCGCAGCTCTTGCAATGAATGGCAACTAAAGAAACACTGGGTTTTAGAAAAATAAAAATGTTTATCACGAGTATATTTTATTATTTTTGATGACTCAATGTCCTGTCAAAATTGGTTCATCCACTTTGAAAATTATTCCGAGCAGATAGGTTAAAGTCCAAATAAAAAAAAATGCTATACAAATATATGTTCCGTTGGGAATCAAACCCGCAACTCGTAAAGCACCACTACGGTTGCACGGAAAATCCACCACGTAACACTCACTGCGTCAAACATGCCTTTTCTTATAACTAAAATAGATCGATAGAGTACTTACCGTACTAGTGTGCTGTGACCAAACGGCGGATACCGTGAACGCTAACCACACCCGGACCCACTGCAAACAAAAACAAAACAAATGTTACACAAGTTATCAGGGCTTGTACACAAAACTGCGATGCGACGCGATCCGAATTCGCAACGCAGAAAACTGCAATACGAATTGCTGCGATGCGATTTTGTGTGGCAGAGCATCGGTTCAGGCGACTATACAATGTGCGATGCGAATCAATTCGCGAGTTCTTGCGACGCGTCGTGCGAGCTCGCAAGTGTTTGCGATGCGGCGTCGCATCGCAGTTTTGTGCACAAGACAAAAAGAAAAACACTTTTTCATAACGTTCAAGTTATTCTGCCCTCGTAACAGCAAATGCAGTAATCGACATTTTGACGATTTTCCGTTTTTTTATCATAAATGACATATGGAGAGTTCAAGCTATATGTAATTTTTTTATTTTATTTTCTATGGTGGGAACAAAACATATGAGATTTATATCAGTGAAAGTAGAGATTTAATTAAACCATTTAGACGCGTTTTTCTCGAAACCGCCATTTTGCAAGTACTGCATTTGCTGTTACGAGGGCAGTATTATTGCGCGGATTTTTTTTGAGGTGGAAATCATCTGATGATCCGTCAACATATGGCCGTCCGGTAATCGTCCGAACTGAGCCGAAGTCGTCGACAGCGCGTAGTTTTTCAAGCGCTCCTCATAGCTTTTTGAAAAGGAAACCCGTGGTCTTAAAACGCAAAGGGCTACTAAAGGTGTGATTTTAGCCAAGTTAAAGTTCGACGCACCCTCCCGCTCGACACAGAGCACGAGAAGTCATTGACTCTCAACTCTTGACCCTTACACACATTATCCAAAATTATCACATGTCATGCCTATCATCATGACTCGGTACATTGTTCTGAACTGTAAATGTTGTTCTCCTAGTCTGTTGTCTCTGATAGCTGAAACCTGGGGTTACAGGCTACAGTTTTTAAGTTAAGAGTGAATAGGTTACTTCTAGGCAAGCATGCTCCATCGTCGTCGCTTATCGGTTGTTTTTTAGGGTTCCGTAGCCAAATGGCAAAAAGGAACCCTTAGTTTCGCCATGTCTGTCCGTCCGTCCTCGCTTAATCTCTGTGACCGTTAGCTCTAGAAAGCTGAAATTTGGTACCAATATGTATGTCAATCACGCCGACAAAGTGCAAAAATAAAAATTGGAAAAAATGTTTTATTAGGGTAGCCCCCCTACATGTAAAGTAAAAAGTGTTTTTTATTTTATTTTAACCCTAACGTGTTATATATATTGTTGGATAGGTATTCAAAATGAATAGGGGTTTACTAAAATCCTTTTTTGATAATATCAATAATTTCGGAAATAATCGCTCCACAAGTAAAAAAACAATGTGTGTCCCCCCCTCTAATTTTTGAACCAAGAGTTTAGAAAAGAAAAAAATCTGGGAAGTAGAGCTTTATAAAGACTTTCTAGGAAAATTATTTTAAACCTGATGGGAACAGTTTCTGAAAAGTTGGGGACAGTTATTGTGATGGACGGGAAACTACGGAACCCTAGACTGAGCGTGGCCCGACACGCTCTTGGCCGGTTTTTTTATACCCTGAGATTAAATTGACACAGGTAAAGTCAAACTTACTATAGGAATGGTTCCAGTTCTTTTGTGTTGTAATGTAATTTTAGTTTCAGGGTATAAAAAACAGATGGTAGGTACCATTAGGTTATAAAGTCGTCAAGCGACAGCCTATCAAAAATAACATAAAATAATATGGCAGCTTTGAAATGTGGTTAACCTTTTCGTAACGTAAGTGCACATTATCTTTTTTGCCTACTGTGTCTAGAGGCTGTTGACCCCATGTGCAATATATACTTAGGTATGTACTTTCTTGATGTAACTTTAAGTATATTGAGTCTGATATACCTACTGCTTGTCATCATGTCTTGAGTCATGATGAGTGTAATATATCACGGGAAATTAATTTCATCTAACGTTGGGTCTATATGGGTGGGTGGGGGTTATCCATACATTTATGTACGTAAATAAAATTGAAGTGTGTGAAAGTATATTTGATAACTCTAACCAACATAGGTTTTTTCTGTGCGTTTTCTATCCATCAGTTTCCCACGATCCTCATCAGGACATCAGTCCACCTTGAAGCCTTCCAACGCTACATATTCGGTTTACGTGGTCACCACTCTAGAACCATTCATCCCCATCGACCATCTATTCTGCCAGCATTGTGCCCCGCCCACTGCCACTTAAGTTTGACAATTCTTCGGGCTATATCAGTAACTTTGGTTTTCCTTCAGACATCTCCATTTCTGATGCGATCACACAAGGAAAGTGCGAGCATAGTTCTTTCCTCTTCTTTCTTTGGTGAGGATATTTACGTATGTTTACGAACTACGCAATCAGTAATCACAGAGTATAGTTTATCTAGTTTTTCATGCCATTGCAATGGCTTCCCATCCCATTGTTCACAGCATTTCCTTCATTTGAGATTATGGTAGTCGTTCGCATAATCGCTTCCGCTAGATTTCTAGCTTTAATACGCAGAAACAAATACAGAAAGAAAGAAAACGTTTAAGCGGGAACTACATTAGACTGACGCAACGTGGGCCGCGCTTGATTGTACGTAGAACCACGTCGCGTGGCGTGGATCTAATGTAACTCTGCAAGTCTAGTTGCCATTTGCCTGCTGCGGTTTTCCCGGCCGATTATAATTTGGGTATTTTCAAGGCGTGGATAGGGTCTTAATAAACTAGTGCGCCTCACCATCGACGATTGCATCACTGCTTACCATCAGATGGGATCGCAGTCAAGCACTACATAGTTCATAACAATTTAAAAAATAATATGGCCTACATCAGCCTACATGGCCCACGTGTGTGCAATGTAGTCGTATTATAAACTAAAAATAGATAATAGAAAAGAAAATTGTTATATCTATGCAGGACAAGAAGGAGCCTAACTCAGTACTTCGTTAAAAAAAAACCAGGAACTATGTCTGTTAACGTTTCTTTTTAATTGGTGAATCACTTCTCCCGCTGTTGAGTGAAACGGAAAGGCGTGACTTTCACTAACTAAACCCACTCCTCTGTTCCTTCTTTGCCTTGCATTCCAGGAACCCGGGGTTCCCTTTCGAACCACCAACAAAATCCAATGGTAACCGATGATAACTTTTGAATAGAAATAGATGAAACTTCAGCTGTCAAGCCGTGAAAGAGCGCTAGAAATAAACTCATTCATAATATTAACTGGAATAATATAAATATCATAGAAGGACTTACCATAGTGTTCAATAGTGTCCGTATTCAATTTTGAGTAGTCCTTTTTGTCTTCTCTTGGAAACTGAAACAATAATACAAGAGTGTTATAATATTTATAAAAATATTTTAAATAGCACGCTTGGTGCAGTGGTGAGCAAGTGGCGGCTGCGCTATGTGTCGCAGGTTCGATTCCCGATAAGAACAAATTTTGTGGGACATACAGATAGAGGGACTCGTGCCTGGCTTAGATTCAAACCACGGTCCAAAGCAACCAGGGATGGGATGCGGTCGCTTCCTTCTAAATAACAGTATTGTTAGCGAAAGAGATGGCCATGTTACATCGTCACGCTCCCGTGAAAAGAGACACGTACCCTGGGCATCAAGTCTGCTATTAGAATTGTATCTAAGTTAACAATACAAAACTTTTCAAAATCAACAATTATGAAGCCAATAAGAAAAAAGTATCGTGTTACCCCAGTTAATGGGTTGTGGAGGTCTGGTAGGCAGCCGCTCCTCGTAAAATACTGGTATTCAGCTAAATCCGGCTTGACTGGAAGCCGACCCCAATATAGTTGGGAAAAGGCTAGGCAGATGATGATGAAGCCAATGATCGACCATTTAGATACAATCCTAATAGCAGATTTGAGGCCCTGGGCATCGCTGGGAGTCGCAGGGTAATCCCAAACCCCACCAAAACGCGGAAGCAACAAAACAACAACTCAATACACATTTCTAATAAAGAGAAAAGACCACAATCATTAATCATTCGTTCTAAAACAATAGGTACTCTGTCTGTAGCCAGAATACCAAAACAGATCGGAAGTAAGACAATGTATGTTACGCAACACACAGACGTAGATGATTGTAACATTGTAACTGAAGCCGGGGGCGTCGTTTTTACATTCATTCATAATACTCTGTAACGTAATGACTGGGTTATGATATTGGTAAAAAAAGAACTTGACTGTATTATTTATTATTATATCATTTTAAGAGTAGTGGTGGCTCCGGCTTAAGAGTGGTAAGGTCGCGGTTACGAACTTAGCCAGGCGCATTACTTTCTGTAATTTATTTCACCACTACTTGTCGGTACTGTACGGTATTCCCTAGAACTAAAAAAATAAGGCACATAACATCTTCCAAACCACACTGGGTGCGTGCTGCGTGCTGCTGGTTAAGGCCCAGTCTCTCTCCTAGGGAGGAGGCCTGAGTCCCCGTAGTGAAAACATTATTATATTAGGCTGATTATGTTAAATGAGTGACAAAATATGCGCTTAAACGGAGTATAATAATATAAACGGACTTATCTTTAGATTGCGTTTACTTAGAAGTTAGATTTTTTCACTACTGCTTAGTGTGTAGTGCTTGTGTGTAGGGTGGTAGAGTTAAGTTTTTGATAAGTATTTCTATCAGTTTCATACTTCTACGCGTCCTCGAGTAAAAGGATCTTGATAAACGGACAATAAACTGTTCCTATAAGGGTTCCGTTTTTGCCAACTAAAGTTATGAAACCCGAAAAATGACAATCAAATTATACAACCTATAGATCTCACAAGATTACATAGTAATCTAATCTCACCGACACAATCTGTAACACTTCATTTGCAGCATAATGCTACAATCACAGCATAATGCTATGTACAGCGTAACGCTACAATCACAGCATATTGCTGCAATCACACCGCGGTGTAGAATCACATCTGTTATTTAATTATGCACCTGTCACAAATGTTATTGTGACACATAATATTAGGTATTATTGTTATATAAGACACAGAAAGTACCTATTACGATGGATATGTATAGGTGAATTTAGTCAGAAGGACCATTAAAGGAATAGTCAGTACGAGTGGAGATTTTTATATGAACCAGGGTTCCACGCACGCCTCAAAGATGAAAATGATGATGATGATGATGTCGGCAAACTGTAGGGGCCCAGCAGGGTCGAAACTCACTGGGGCCCGGAGTTGAATGATAGAGAGCCCTGGGACCATGGAAATTTTTCCCAGGCAATTAAGGCAAAGAAGCAACAGAAGTGGGTTTCAGTCAGTAGAAGTCTGACACGACCTCCCGCTCCGCCCAGAGCGGCAGGAGGCATTATGATGGTCTCCCACATAAAAACAATCTCGCTCATATATCGTCAACGTGAGCATGGGTTTAATAAAACCTTGTTGTTTCATTCAACGCAATCCAAAACAATGTTTGATAAAGAGGGTTGCCTCTTCAAATAAGAGAGATAACGCTTTCATGAACTCTCTTTTGATATTCAGTAATTCCAACATTGAAAAATCTTGTTCAAAATATGTGTTTTTTTAAACACATTTATGCAAATATGTGCAACAAGTTTTTTATATGGCTTCTTCTTCTTCTTTTCGTATCGATGCTCTCAAACTTTTCTGCCCAGTATTTTTTTTATTTTTTTATTTGGCATATAATCCAGTCTCTAATTATAAATGTATCGAACTTCTGGTTTTCTCTACTTCATGTAGTTTAACGAGTGACTTCATACACTCTTGAGTGTTGGCTACAACGAAATGAGTTATTAACCGTATCCGACGGAAATGTCTTGTTTTATCGCTTATTCAATTATCTTGTTTTGTAGCACGTTCTTACTATAGTAACGTAATAACATTATTGTTATTTTAACTGCCTCGTTGGTTTTCTGGTCGCAAGCTTAACTGTTGAATGTGGCGTCCTGGGTTTGATTTCTTATTAGAACAAGAAGCAGGATTTTTTAGTTCAGGATTACTCTGTAGCTGTTCAGAAACCCTCGTGTTCCAGAAAGCAGTTCTGCGCCTGATCGCTGCCTGATTGAACTATGACTATGCCTACTGTCCACTGTCCAACTGCGAAAGTATGTCGCCGAAGCGGCAGCGTACCGTCGTATTATTGCCGTTGCCGCTTCGTCGACTGAGTGTCATAGTTTTGTATACAAGCTTCACGCAGGCGTACACCTAGCGTATGATGACGAATACGCGTCTTCATAGACGCGTATTCGTCATTATACGCTAGCTATGTAAACGTGGACCGTAGGAAATCAAAACCCTAACGTTGATTTGATGGTGCACTAGCTTAGAGTCACTCTATTCCTTGCATATGCAAAATCTTATAGCACAAGTGTAGAATAAAGTCTGAAAACTGAAAACCCCAAAGGAATTATACTACCGGGATAAAAAGTATCCTATGTGCTATTCTAAAACATGCATGGTTTAGCCGTGTACCAAATTTCATCGAAATCTGTACAGGCGTTCGAGCATAAAGTACCTTCTACTCGCAAACTTTCGCATGTATATTATAATAGCTTCTATCAGCGGCTTCGCCCGCGTGAATGTAGATTTTTCCATGCAAATTTGCCTCTCTTTTTCATGCTCTTGGGATAGCATTTCGAAAAATCCTTTCTTATTAATAATAATAATATTCCACAACTTTCACACAACGCCATCTAGTCCCAAGCTAAGCAGAGCTTATGTTATGGGTACTAGACAACTGATAAACATACTTATATACTTCTAAATACATACATATTATGGATAAATTACACCCAGACACAGAACAAATGATCGTGCTCATCACACAAACATTTGTCCTGGGTGGGAATCGAACCCACGACCTCCGGCATAGCAGTCAGGGTCACTAACCACTAGACCGATAGGCTAGTCACCGTGAATGCCTACATCATACAAAGAACATACCCCTCAAGATTCAAATATTTATGATCAGCGATTTAAGCTGTGCATAAATCCGTCAGTCAGTCACTCAGGACAAAGCATTTCAGTTTAGATTATATTCGAGTTATGAGATAGTGTGATTTCCATAGTTAGTGCTTTCCTTACGCATACCATTAAAACCTCAGTTAGTTTACTGTCCACAGCGACAATGTACTCGCAGTATATGTCGGAAACAATGTGATACAATTTACTAAAGCTTTGCTCTCACTACTTTCACATGAAAGGGCAGAACAAGTGAGGAGCGGAGGCGGGAATTAGAAGGGAAGGTCTACTCTCCACGGACGCGTAGTTTCAGACCCCTGCTTACACACATCAGTTAGGCCTGATTTACAACCGTTTCGTGTAGAATCTCTTTCTACAATCAGTAACGCCCGGTCATCATCATCTACCTAGCCTTTTCCCAACTGTATTGGGGTCATCTTCCAGTCAAGCCGGATATAGCTGAATACCAGTATTTTACGAGGAGCGGCTGCCTACCAGACCTCCACAACCCATTAACAGGGGTACACGGTATTTCATGGCAAGACTGGAGTCAGATTAACTGGCTTCTGACTATCCGTAACGACTACCAGAGATCTACAAATGACAGTCGGGACCTACGGCTTAACGTGCTTTCCGAGGCACGAAGGAAACTCGGTATGTTAAGATAGTCACCCATCCACAGACCAATCTTGGCAAGCGTTGCTTAACCTTGAAGATCGACCCGTGCGGCTGTTATTATCTAGCCATGAACTCCTCACGCCAGTGGTGATAGTACCTAACTCAGTTAGTGTAACTCTCTCACTCGTTTTCCTCTTATGACTTGTACCACAGCCCACAGCTTTTACTTGACCGTCCCTTAGCGCAGGTGCGACAGTTAGCTGCCTGCTACATTCACTGCCGCTGCCATCTAACTTACTATGTTAGGGATAGTATACGTCTTACAATCTTATAATTTGAACAGATATTGTATTTGCATGCCCTAAATTTGAATCAAATATAAAAAAGAATATAAATAATTCAAGCAGAATTTTTAAAATTTTGAATTCAAGATATTATTACTTATTACATTTATTTATTTTTTGACATATGATTACATTTTTAAAATATTTCGAACTTACAAGCAAACCGATATCAACAAAACAAAACGAGAAAAAAACCAGAGATGAATTCAGGCTACCGGTATACCACCGAAGCTTAAATTCTGCTCCCGTTTTTTTCAAAAGCAGTTTAAAGACATCTGCAGCAGTAGTCGGGAGAAAAGTCATGTATACGTTTTCAAAGGAAAATATCTGACGTTTAAGTGGCGCTGACTGATGGTATAAATTTACCAGAACACCCTCATTAAGTAAAGTAATTATTTTTAGAGTAAATATAACTTAACGTACATAATTTTTCGAGGTGAAAGAAGAAAAACGTCCCATATCGCTTTCAACCAAATGGAATGACAGTTTGTTTAACACACAAGAACTCCTACTGAAAAAACATGTAACACTGTCAATGTCTGCTTCGAGCTCCAGTGAATGGTTAAACAGGAAATAATTACAGCCATCACAAGACAGACAGACAGATTGGTGACAACTAACTAGTCTTGTTGTTATTGGCGACTTGTACAGGCGGGAAGTTTGATGTTTTATGACAATGCTTTACCGGAAAAGCCATGCAAATGAGTGTGTTTGAATCGTAGTACCAAGATACCACCGTAGGCGCGGGCTCGCGGACGGCGCGCACTAGGTAGCTCGCCGTCCAGCAGTCTGGTAATAACCTGCACCGAGCCTAGTCGTCAAAGGCGTGTTCTGTTCCACGCGCGCCTCAAGGAGATGTCAGCAAACTGCAGGGGCCCGGTAGGGCCGAAACCTCTGGGGAACACGGAAAATCCGAAAGGCGCTCACCGTGTCCCCCAGATCAAAGGCAAAGAAAGAATGGAGTGGGGTATAGTCAGTAAGAGTCTGACACACTCCTGCTCCACCCAAGAGCGGGGGAAGTCATTCTGATGATTCCCTTGCCAAAAAAAAAGTACCTAGATGGTTTTTATGGTTGCCTACCCAAAGAGTAAAACGGGACCCTATTATTAAGACGCAGCTGTGATTGCTAGACAAATTTTTAATTTTCACAGATGATATATTCTGGTGCCGCTATAAAAACGAATAGATACTAAAAATAGAATAAAATAAATATTTAAATAGAATACCATATAGAAAACGTGATTATTTTGTCGTTTTTTGGCGGTCCAGAACTCTTATTCTGCTGTTCCATACATTAATGTTCGCTTATTTCGTCAAAATGTATGGAACAGCTGATTATTTTTTCTCGATTTCTGGTTTGGTCCCATAGTAAAAGTTTTTCATAATGATGAGTACAATGACCCCCCAAAAGGATGTGTGCTAATTATGTTAAATGTTGTATATTGTTGTTTGAGCCCCAAGTAAATATTTTTTGTCTTCAATAAATTAAAAACAAAATCACTCTCTTGTTCTCCTTTAAAAAGTAAATAAGGACAGCCATACCAATTAACGTAGGTAATAAAGAAATCGAAATAAACAACAATACTAGAGATGATTTCATACCACTAAATCACAAGTCTGCCAGTGAGGCTGGTGTAGATTACGGTTGTATTATGGTCTTATGGCGGCTAGGCACGGTATGGGCGACGACCGACGAGATATGTTGTGTTTTGATGCTGGAGAAGGCATTGGACTTACTTTTTTTACGGTCTGTGAGTAGTGATGAGTCGTTTTGATAGTTTCTCAAATGTTGTAAAGGAATTCTTGTAAATAAATATAGTATTACACTGTGCTATGGAAGATGATGAAGAAGAGCAGATGCATCATTAACTTTAAAAGAACAACATCATCATCACCATCTACCTAAGTAGCCTTTTCCCAACGATATTGGGGTCGGCTTCCAGTCAAGCCGGATTTTGTTGAATACCAGTTTTTTACAAAGAGCGGCAGCCTACCAGACCTCCACAACCCATTAACTGGGGTAACACAGTACTTCATGGCAAGACCGGAGAAAGAACAACAAAGTCACTATGTAATTTACTGATTAAACCCACTCCTTAGTTAATTCTTTGCCTTCGACCCTGCCGAGCCCCTACGGTTTTTCTGACATCACATAGAGGCGCGTATGGAACACTACAGGCCGATGACGCCTTGGGCTCGGTTCGAATGATTACCGGACTGCCGGACGGCAAGCTACCCATCGCTCGCCGTCCGCAAGCTTGCACCTACGGTGGTTAGAAATCGGGATCGCCCTATAAATTGAGCAGTAATAAGGTAATCATTTAATTATTTTTTAAATACGACTAGTTCATCATCATCATCTGCCTAGCCTTTTCCCAACTATATTGGGGTCGGCTTCCGGTCAAGCCGGATTTAGCTGAATACCAGCATTTTACGAGGAGCGGCTGCCTACCAGACCTCCACAACTCATTAACTGGGGTAACACGGTACTTCATAGCAAGACTGGAGTCTAGTTATAATTATTCCATAACAAGCAAAAATTAACCTTCATCAAAGAATGAAGCTATAAACATAACATTTTACTCTTACATGCTTTAATAGTCAACTTAATTACTTACTCGTAAGTAATGTTGCTTAGAAAGAACTTAAGTTTAACTTAAGTATGTTTTGAACTTTCCCACTTATGTAAGGTTGTCCCACACTTGTTATTATTGTTGTATTTTATGTTATGATGTAAGAATGTCGGAAACTGCGGTTTGTTAATGACGTTATTGTCATAAAATGTGTTTGGGAAATTAATTTGTACGACATCACTGGAATGGCCATAAAATAATAATAATAATAATATTCCACAACTTTCACACAACGCCATCTAGTCCCAAGCTAAGCAGAGCTTGTGTTATGGGTACTAGTCAGCTGATAAACATACTTATATACTTCTAAATACATACATAATATTATAGATAAATTACACCCAGACACAGAACAAATGATCGTGCTCATCACACAAACATTTGTCCTGGGTGGGAATCGAACCCACGACCTCCGGCATAGCAGTCAGGGTCACTAACCACTAGACCAACAGGCCAGTCAAAATATGTAATACTAGCTTCTGCAAGTGACTTCACTTGTGTAAAAGTAGGTTTCTTCGTACCAACCCACGTCCTCAAGCCCACATCTACGGTAGAAGACCATTTCCTAGAACATTGCATCACTGCTTACCATCAGGTGGGATCGTAGTCAACCACTAGTTTATAACAATTAAAAAAAAAACATTGGTACGATTTTTTATTCCGGGACTATCTTCCCTAGGGATATTTTTCTTAAGACTTGAATGTTTCTAGATTAGCGGACTAGTTTTAATTCCTAGGTTTCAAATTTTACTGTTAGTCCAGTGGTTAGTGGCCCTGACTGCTATGCCGGAAGTCGTGGGGTCGATTCCCATCGAGGACAAAAGTGTGTCTGATGAGCACGGTCATTTGTTCTGTGTCGGGGTGTAATTTAACTACATATAGTATACAGTATTGAGAAACTTATAATTGTTTTTATCGGTTGTCTAGTACCCATAACACAAGCTCTGTTTAATTTGGGACTAAATAGCGTTGTGTCACAGAATAAGTATTATTTCAAGTACAGTGTGAGAGTTGTGGAAATATTATTATTATAACAGTTATATAGACAATTTCCCCATTTCGGTATCTCCTATTTACAACAAATCTGAAAGTCTATTAATAACACAAAATGTCACAGTTATCTTATCTTTCTGCGGCAGTATAATTGAGAGAAATGGTGAACAGATTCCGACGACAGATTAGCTTTCAAATTAGGTGCCTTATCGTCCTTTATGATCTTTGTATCTAGCCATTCGGTGATGGCTATATCTCATGCCTGGCCATGTATAAGGCCATAGTCTGGAGCGAGAGGAAATATGGGAATTGGTCACCAGCTCCTCCACCAATAATGTAATAGTGTGATATATGACAAATCATCACGGCTAAGCACTCAAACTTGCTTTATCCAGAATTTCAGGATTCTGAGTTAACAGGAAATACTATGAATATATTGATACCGCTGAGAGTGTCGCATTATACATATATTATTTACTTGCAAAATAAACTGCCGTATCTTTTTTTCGTTAACTTAGAAATTTTATCTTTTTGCAGCTCTAAGGAACCGCAGACCTGATTTAAAATGATTTATATTTCAATTCGATAGCTCCACGCGTTCCCGATATAAAGGCTCTTGACAGATAGACAGACGGACAACAAAAAGTAATCCTATGTGGATTCTGCTTTTTCCTTTTGAGGTACGGAACCCTAAAAAGGATGAGGTCCCCAGCAGTACTTACGCCACCGTAAATCACTAATTAGAACTCGTATACCTACTACACAAAAGTAATGCTGCTCGATATTAAAAACAATAACCGGAAAACCGATAAAATAGTAAATGCGATCGATAGAACACTGACTTTAACGTCACAACTTCCTTACGTACATACCTACAACCATACTAATATTATACATACGAATGTCTGTCTATCGCATTTTTACACTTGTATACCGCTAAACGGAATTTGATGAAACTTGGTAGTAGGATTAAGCCATTGGACACTTTTGATTCTAGTGTACATATATCTATGTCTTCATATAGGAACAATCATGCATAGAGGTATCAGAGTTCTTCGCGTGACTGGAACATACTATTGAGGCAGTTGCCTGGAGCAGTCACGACTCTGATCTGAACGGAAGATCCTGTATTTATTTTCTCTTCACCATAGATTTTCTTGACAATTAATAACCATGTTTGAGACCTAATATATTCCACTATTGTAGATAAGGGAGGAAAAACTTTTGGTACAAATCACCAAACCCCCTCCCCTCCACATAAAAAACAAAGTGTGCAATTATTAGAGGACTTTGAGAGTCAGCAACATTATTTATGGTTAAAGGACAGCAGACCATAATTGGGGAAAGCAAAAGAAAAAAAATAAAGATCGACTCGTGCAACTGTTACCATTGATCTACAAGCATACATTAATAAAACACATTTTCACGCAAGTAAAGCCGCGGGCTGCAACTATACCACTACATAGCGTGTCGGCCATACATAAGTTATGCGCATGACAGTGTCCAGTGCAAATATTCGCGTTAATATGCATGTAGCCGTGTACAGGCCCATTTGTTTTGTGCGCCTATGATCCCTGTCGGGTAAGTGAGGTTATGAGTTATGAACTGAAATTAAACTTGTAGTAGGAAGTAATGGGTGGGGCGACTGCGGTTGTTGAGGGCCTCAAGCGGCGTGAAATTATAACGGCTTAGGCACACATCATCGCTTTTGCTAAATAAAATCATAAAAATGTTCTTTTCTTATAACGTCATCATGACTTCAGCCGAAAGACGTTCACTAACGACCGGGTCCGTGCGTCTCGCATACATCGCAATTCTGCGACTCTTACCAGGTCACCGGTCCACGGATGCCTTCCAACGTTTTCCGGCCCACGACTCTAGAACCTTTCATCCCCATCGACCATCTATACTGCGAGCAATGTGCCCAGCCCACTGCTACTTGAGTTTAGCTATCCATCAGGCTATATCGATAACCTTGGTTCTCTAGCGAATACCTTCATTACTGAGGCTCTGAAGCGGTATAAATACTGTAAGCTTATCTCTGTATCTATCTATTGGAGTTTGATTGCCACACATAATCCTTAGAAAACCATTGTGCGTGGACCATGGTGGCCATGATTTAACAGGCTTGTTCCATCCAGCCCAACTCTCAAATAACGTAGCCAAACACGCTGGTGACCAAAGGGGCCTGGCATGGGTGAAATTCTCTGCTGGAGTCTGCGTATCCTCTTAGCTGATAGCTAAAACCTATCTTTAAGTCAAGACTGAATAGTTTTTCTTGGCAACGCTCACATCATCACTTACTTACCATCAGGTGAGATTGTGGTCAAGGGCGAGCCTATCAATAAAGAAATAAAAAAATGTTTTTTAAACATAGATCACCAGGTTTCTTGTAAAGCAGTAAATTCTTCAACTCATTAATTCATGAACCCCCGACCGGTCTCATTGGATCGCGCTGTTATTGGTTTTACTATTGTGTCTCGTTTCGCGGGTATTGATAGGTTAAAATTATATAACTTTAAATGCTTAAACTTTAAACTAAACATACCATAGCGTGTCACAAACAACGATTACTCCGAAAGATCACAAGAGTAAAAGTTATATTGATGAAAACAAGAGATAAAATGCTTGAGACAGGCTATTACGGGCTATCTTCACGCGTAATCCTCGCGAGGTGAACGTACAGAGAGGTAGGCAGCGTTGGTGGAACTTGAGATAAACAGTGATAATTATTTGCGCATCAAAATTTTTAAGATGGTGGTAATGATAGTAAATTATACTTTATTCGGCTAGTTTTCACAAGAATTCACACTATCACCGGCTACACGGTTAATATTGTAAAGACGAAAGTTTGTGTGAGCGTATATTTGTGAATTTTTCACCCTCGAAAGGCTGAACGAATTTGGATAAAAGGAAATCTGGTAGATGTCTTTTAGTAGCATACAGGACCATTTTTCCCTTGGGACAATTCTCTATTTTGACGCGAGTGTAGCCGCTGACTAAAGCTAGTGGGCAATGTATTATGCAATAACAAGAATACCTAATAATAATGTGTTACGTATCAGACTTGAGCACTTAGTTTTTTTACAAACGCCCAGGACCATACAAGAATTCTCTGTGTCGCAGGGTCAAGTCTAGACTCTTCCCTACACTTACACTTTTTTTGAAAGACTTTGGTTCTTGCACGACTTTGAACCCGCAACCTCATGCATGAGAGGTGGATGCCTTAACCACTGTGGAGGCCATCTTAACACCGTATGGAAGAATATTCCCATTAATTCTTGTCAACATGATACTTACAAGCATCTTTATTGCCACTAGACGTCTGAGACAAACACTAATGACTCAATCTGTCCAAATAAACGCATAATTAGTATTGTTTTTATCAAAAAACTGTGATACTTCAGCTAATTGATGATGTTGCATATCTAGTGGTGTTGAGTGGTTGTCAACACATTGGTGTTAAGCATGGACCAGACGGCAACAATCCAACGTACCCAACTTACAATTGTTACAAACACGTGTGTTTGTAGAGAGAAAGAAAAATTCTTTATTTACATGAACAGTGGCAAATTTACAAAACATAGTACAATATAAAAAAAAAAACAGTAAGAAATATGCGCCACGTCCATGCAAAACGGCCAAACGCTCAGCATAATGCTGTAGGCACACATAATTATAGTGCGACTAATCCACAGCGCTGGTTTTCAGCGTGTGCCTGGTTTGTCTGTGTGTGTTGTGGCATGGTGACTACAAATTACATTAAATAATCGTAAAACGTAGTTAAACTACTTTGATTACATGATTGTAATCATATTACGAGATTACTTTTTATAACCATATACTCAAAGGTTGCTTGTTGATTACTTATCAATCAACGCAATAATACTGTGTAATAAATATTAGTACAATATCATCTACCGTATCGTATCGTAGAGATATTTTACTCAATTATTTATGTAAGTAAACATACGGGATTTTTTATTATTCATAGTTTGATTACTGTAGTTAAAAGTACTTGTAATAATAACTACATTTGGTTAACTACTTTTATTCGTAATAAGTAATCAGATAACAAAATAGTAGTTACTTGTAACTACGCCTTACACTACCGACTGGTCCATGCTTCAATAAAACGATTAAATCAGTGTTTACGATCGCAATGCGCTCTCGATTTCAATCCGAAGCGGTTGTGATGAAGCGGTGATGCGTTCATTTTATTGCTTCTTTATTTATTAGGTAATTTGTTTTATGGATGTTGTGGTGGCCTGTGTGAATGGTTGGCGCAGTGGTTAAGCGTTTGACTGCAGCGGTGTGTATCGTGGGTTTGATTTCCAAATTATGCAAATATTTTTATGGCAATTTTTTCGTGTCTTAAATGTTTAAGGGTCAGTGTTTTTTTTATTCATGATTTTCAGGCTGTCAGTGCCAATCAGCCTTTTCCCAAACTTCACTAAGTAAAGAAATACTACTATAAAATTTTCAACTGAATTTTACCGAGATAGAGCCTGTTTCAATGGTTATTTTACATCACAGTATTCATTTGCGAATGATAAAAATAATCACTTAACTTAAGTGAAGTTTAGTTATTCTTTTTAAAAAATCTTGCTAAAAATTTATCTTGACACTTAAGGAAGGCTTACTTAGGGAACACAGGTCTGTGGGTTTTAGTTAGTAAAACAATGAAAAGCTCTCTCGCTCCACTCTAGAGCGGGAAGAATATTTTTTTACCAAGACAAAAAAGTGCCAGTGTATTAACACAACATATGTATTAGACCATAAACTTAACTTTATGTAATCATTACACTAGTGCAGATAGTCACAGTCTGAACGACATAACGAGAGCAGACACGCGTAGTTTAATTCTAGTTATTTTGTCACATAAGCCGCACATTATATGACATAATATGAGATACTAAGAAGAATTGAATAACATAGCAGTAGGTGTACGAGGCCTTCATGTATATTATGACTGGTGACAATCTGTCAATTTTATTATTGCTTAACGGCCGAACCCAATAACCTATCTATCTCCAGTTTTGGCATACTGGAGATGGTAAAACAAATGATACAATATAAAAATTATACATGTCGATACCTTTGGGTAGAAAGGTCGTATAAACCAAAACCCGACTTTTCAGTAGAGCCGAAAAACTATTTTTTTTTTACAAAAAAATTCATAACTTTTTTGCTTTTGAAGTTATAAAAAAATTATCTATGAGAAAGGTTCTTACATTTTGCAAATGAAAAAGGTTAAATCATCAAAACCTGTCTATCTTCTTTAGTTTCAAAGTTAGCTTGCATTTACGTCTAAGAAAAAATCAATTCTTGGTATATACACCCCATGAAAATGTGCTTTGAAAAAACTGTGTGGGTCGTATATCCATTTTTGGTAAGCTTAAGGTCACATTTAATGTCGTAAAAACCCAAATTTATGTAATTTTTTTGTATTAAAAACCATTTATAATCATAGATCAATTGAATTCTGACTAATAAATAATCCTGTTACTCATAAAATTTGTAGGAACTCAATTATTATTATTCTAATACCCAATAATGGTCGATTCAAATAAAATAAAACTACCTGAACCAACATTTTTTAAGTATTATAATACCTTCTAATTAATGGTAACTGTCCGGTACCTGTCTATCGTTCTTCTGCTTGTCGCTGCGCGCAAAATGCGAGCCTTGTGTGTTGGTCGTAAAGTTTTTCTTGCCCTTATCCCATATTACTTGGGGTCGGTGCAACGTTTTCTTATTCCATTCTGTCCTGTCGTCCGTCACACTATCACTATGGTCTATCGGTTTAGGTAGTTAACTAAAGGTAAACAATCTTGGTATGTCTTTTTATATTTAAGAGGTCGTATATAATATACACAAAGATTATTTAAATTTAGTTTATCAGCTAACATCGATTTAGGTAAATACCCAGTTGCAAAGATTTTTACATACAATTTATAGACAACTTTTAGATAAAAAGACATGCCAAGATTGTTTACCTTAAGTTAACTACCTAAACTGATAGACCATAACTTCCTTTTCTTTCTTATCGGTCCTTACGCAATCCATCCATATTTTCTTTAGCCTCCCTCTCCTTCTCCCTCCCTCTTTAGTAACATGCGTTTCATCCCTCTTCTTCACATGACCATACGAAAACAAACGATTTCCTTCCACCTTTTCAGTCACTGGCGCCACTTTGAAACTTCCCCTAATACACTTATTTCTCACTTTGTCCATTCTTGTCACACCACACATCCATCTCAACATTCTCATCTCTGCTACATGCAATCTTTTTTCATCCATCTTTTTCACAGCCCAACATTCTGATCCATACAGTATGACAGGTCTTATCACGGACTTGTAGATTGCACCCTTCAACTTGAGGGGCATCCGTGGATCACAAGTTGTTCCCGTGACCTGTCGCCATTTCATCCATCCTGCGTTGATCGGATGTGTTATGTCCCGGTCTACCTCACCATTTCCTTGGACAAGCGACCCGAGGTACCGAAAGTCGGAACAAATCAGTATGAATGTCCTAGCGAGGGCTAAAGGCGAAGGATTGGAGGGACCGCCGAAATCGCAGAACAAGTACTCTGTTTTGGTTCTACTCAATTTCACGCCAACACTCTCTAGTCTATGCCACCACATCTCCAATTTGCTCTGGACCTCTAGGTCACTCTCGGCAACCAGCACAATATCATCGGCAAACAGCATACACCAGGGGGCCTCTTCCTGAATGTCTAACGTCAAAGCATCCATTATCAGCAGGGAAAGTTAAGGGCTGGGAGCCGACCCCTGATGTGGGCCGACCGCCTCATTCTAACTGCCACTGGTGCCTACTGTAGACCGGACTTGGGTACTAGACCGACTGTACATCGCTCGGATCAACTGCACATACTTCCCAGGCACACCTTTCTCCTTAAGGGCCCACAACAGAACCTCACGATGTGCCTGGTCGTATGCCTTTTCGAGGTCAATTAATACCATGTGCAAGTTTTTATGTGCACCTCTGTATTTCTCGCACAGCTGGCGTATAGCGAAAATGGCATCCGTTGTACCCCGACCAGGCATAAAACCGAATTGCTTCTGTGAAATTTCACTTTTATATCTCAACCGCCTTTCAATACTTCTTCCTCCCAGACTTTCATAGTATGTGACATTAGCTTTATTCCTCTATAATTGTTGCACTCAAGAACATCACCTTTGTTTTTAAAGATGGAGCACTAAAGAACTTTTGCGCCAATCATCAGGTATGAATTCTTCTTTCAACAACTTATTGAAGAACATCGCTAACCACATCCGTTCATCCACTCGCAGTAACTTCCACACTTCAACTAGTATTCCAAACTGGGCCAATGGCCTTACCATTCTTTATTCCAGTTAACTGCTATTCTGACTTCAACCATACTAACTATTCTCACTAACCCCACATTTTCTGGTTTACTTTCTAAAATCCCACTCCAATCATTTTCCTTATTCATTAGTCTTTCAAAATATTTCCTCCACCTCTCTTTGATTCTTTCATCATCTGATAGAACCAGTCCAGGTTCATTCCTTACACATTTTACTTGACAAACATCCTAAAGTAAAGTGCGACTTGCAATGATCATGGTTTATACACCAAACGTTGCGAACTATCTTTGGATTTACGACGTCGATTTTAACCTGGGTTTAAGTAATGCATGTAACACTTTAGGGCGTATAAACCACTAGCTGCGCCCCGCGGTTTCACCCGCGTAAGTTTCGATTCCGTGGAAATATCGGGATAAAAAGTAATAGCTGTTGACCGATTGCGATGAAACTTGATGGGTAGGTACATAGATGTTACCTTTTTAGGTGACAGTTGTGGGTAAAAAGGGTAAAAAAGAAAGAAAATAAAAATTTGATGTAAATACCTATAAAGAATCATTGCAAGGCTTCTCTGTAAACTATATTAGACGTGCTATTCGTCTGAAGCAAAATATATTGATTTTCCGGAGATCCCACGCGAGACAGGCTAACGTATAGTTGCCCATGAGAGAAGCACTCTTTTCTTAAGTCAATGCCGACCAGTGAAAATATTTGTCCCTGGGACTTATTAATTGTTATAGCAAATGATACTTTAACCGGGAACTGAAGCCACTTAAATGATATTGGCAAATCTGTCGGTATCATTGGAATACGCGGAATGTGTGCGAGCTGTCCGGCTGCGGGCCCGGTGATGATGGTGGCTACAATTATGTTGTCTCGAAGTTCTTTAATTAAAACTCTTGTACCATTACACAGACTTGGAGGGTTTAAATTTCTTAATATCATTACGGGAATTCCAACTTTTAACTTTAGTACGTGTGGCGGCAGACCTGATGGATTTAATGAGTTTAAAAATTCTTGAGGGTAGTGTACAGTGTCTTCGATGTTGCATACTGTGTCGATGGATACGTAACCCCTCCCGCACCTCGGCAACGCCCACGCGTGGAACGGTTCGCGTATTGCATTTTTATACTTGTTATAACTTCGAAATTAAATGTCCGATTCGAATGAATTAAGTATTTTACTGCTACATAAATGCCCTTGATTATAAAACTATTTATTTGAATAATAGTCCGGTCAATTTAGACATCCAAGGTTACAATAATTCGCACTTGGCTGAAAATTGGTAGGATTGTTCAATACACTATTATAAAGGAAATGTGAAAAGTCCTCATCGATCCGGCACGTGCAAAAAAAAAATACACGTGGTCAAAGGCGATTTTCAGCAAAATGGTAAGTTTTATCATAAAATTAGCTCAGACAAAAATTGTAGATCGGACAATTATAAAAATGTCTAACTACTTTTTTTCCTAAGAGCCACCGTTTTTGAGATATAACGATTCAAAAAGTTGAAACAGTAGCAAGCGCAACCTTAGAAAAAGAGGTTGAATCCAAAAATTTTGTATGTGGTATTACTAACTAGTAGTTGTGAAGTGTCAAGACATGATTCTTCATGTCTTGACACTTCACAACTTTTTTTATTTCGGACAATTGTGGCTGAATAATGTGGCCCATTAAATGAAAAACTCCAGGTCGTTCTATCATTAGACGCACTCTAATAGCATTGAATGTATTCGGCATAGTAAAATAAAGCAGGTATACGACCCTAGCCACGCAGACAATTGAATAGGAGGCAGATGTTGCTGAAGGTTACACTGGCGTAGAAGATAAGGGAAAGGGTTTTTTTTACCCCAAATTTTCATATTTTATATGTGTTAGTCACACTGACCGATAGAACGATATTTTTGCTTGTATTACGGCTTCAGTGATGTACGAGTATATACGTGGTGTACTTTTTCATATTTTGACGATTACAACTCTATCAATAATTTGAATCGTTATATCTCAAAAACGGTGGCTCTTAGGAAAAAAGTATTTAGACATATTTATAGATAATTGTCTGATCTATAATTTTTGTCTGAGCTAATTTTATGATAAAACTTACCATTTTGCTTAATAACGCGAAAAACCCATTTTTGTGACCTTTGACCGCGTGTATATTTTTTTGCACGTGCCGGATCGATGAGGACTTTTCACATTTCCTTTATAATAGTGTATTGAACAAACTTACCAATTTTCAGCCAAGTGCGAATTATTGTAACCTTACCCCAATTAATTAGTCTATTTTGACCGGACTATAAGAATTAATACTACGATACGAATGTAACCAACTTTTGTTTCTACCGGCGATTTAATTAAATTTTAGAACACAAAAGCTGCTATTGTGACTTAACTATGGTAGTTAGATATATTCCATCGCGGACTTTTATGTAGGTAATAATGAGTACTTTAATCATGTAGTACATAATTTTTATGTATCATCAATAGTTTTCTCAGCGCACGCCAAATAATGAATTTCATAGGCAAAATTTTGCTACTCTGGGATTCATTATTGCAATTTTCTTATGGATCTCTAATTTTTTTTAACATAAATTATAGCCTATGTTATTTCCTGACAATTTAGCTTTCTATTGGTGAAAAAACGGTTGAAATCGGTCCAGTAGTTTCGGAGCCTATTCGGTACAAACAAACAAACAAACAAAAAAATCTTTCCTCTTTATAATATTAGTATAGATTTACAATTAATGCATTTAATACTTTAGGTCGTATAAACCATTTACAATTAATGCATTTAACACTTTAGGGCGTATAAACCATTTACAATTAACGACTATTTTTACACCCTCCGTTAATATAAATTATGGTCATTACGTCATAACAAAATTACAAAAAAATAATATTTGGCTTTTACATTGAGAATTTACCTTTTTTAAGAGGCTATGACCGAAAATTTCTGGGTCGTATTAACCATTTTTGAGCGAATTTCTACATTTCGTATATACAGATCGATAGAGAAAAAAATTCTGAGAAAAATGGTATATTTAACTCAATTTGGCCAAAATGGTTTATACGACCTTTCTACCCAAAGGTAGCGATGTTTTATTTGTTTTTCTATCTCCGATATGTGATAGATAGGTTATTGGTTTTGACTGTTATTTAGTCACTAAAACAATAATTAAAGTTATTCGAAAGCATTTGTGCGGTCCATTTACTTGATATCTAAGGGGAGTAGGGTATAAAAAAACTGGGCAAGTGTGAGTTGGACTCACAAATTGAGAGTTCCGTACAAACTAACTTATGTAAATAGTTAAATTCTATAGTGTCAAAGATAGTCTTTTTTTGTGTGTTTTACAGTTTTTAGTTTTACTCCTATACTTGTACTTTAGGACCTTGCTGCATGTCGAATTTCAGGGTTCAGGGTCAACGGGAAGTACCCTATGAATTTAGAACCCTTTAAGAGTGACGAAATATACGTTTTTTTGCAACATAAATGGCATACCTTTTTTCGTTAGTTAGATTAATTTTTTCACATCATCATTAATTTCAACTCGATATCTTCACGTGTTCCCGAGATAAAGGGTCTTGACAAACAGACGGATAACAAAGTGATCCTATAAGGATTCAGTTTTACATTTTGAGGTACGGAACACCAAAAAAATTGGACCGATTCTTAGCAACATCCAGAATCTGCATGCTTTTCCGAGTTGAAAATGATATTTACCTAGAACACAGAATGCGGGTGCAAAAATTGTTTAACTTTCTGCGTTGATGTCTTTTGTATGAGTGAACTGTGTCAAAGATTGTAAAAAAATAGTAACAAATAATTTAACGATTTTATACAAAAAAACCGTTCCGTATGGTGTCTGGAACCGAAGAATTTACACCATCCCATCTCTTCCCGTGGGTGTCGTAAGAGGCGACTAAGGGACACACCAGAAAATGGGCAGCAGCATTTTCTGTGCATTTCAACATCTACACTGCGATCGCCAACCCGCATGCCAAGCGTGGCGATTATGGCAAAAACCCCCCAACAATGCAGACACGCAAAACAAAACGGCCCCTAGTACCCGGCAGCCCGTCTAACCTTGACTACGGTAGCGGTCAAGGCTACGGCGAGGCAAGGGGTGCGAAGAATCTCCGGAGGAGGCTAGGCTACCCCTTACAACGACTCGACCTGGCAACATACAACACGCGTACACTGCGGACCGACGAGAAGATCACCGAACTTGAGGAAGAGTTGAGCGGGGTACGATGGAGTATTGTGGGATTATCCGAAGTCCGAAGACAGGGGGAGGACACGATAATTCTCAAATCCGGTAACCTGCTCTATTTCCGGGAGGGCGACCAGCAGTCCCAGGGTGGTGTCGGGTTTTTCGTCCACAGGTCCCTTGTGAACAATGTGGTGAGGATCGAGAGTGTGTCGACCAGGGTGGCTTACCTTATACTCAGAATATCGGCAAGATATTCGCTGAAGGTCATACAGGTATATGCCCCAACCTCGACACACTCCGACGACGAAGTAGAGACCATGTATGAGGATATATCCAGAGCCATACATGGTTATAAGACTCACTTCACCGTGGTCATGGGGGACTTCAACGCTAAACTGGGCAAACGAGACGGTGATGAGCTGCGAGTGGGGCAATTTGGATTTGGACGGCGGAACCACCGGGGACACCTACTGGCTAGCTTTGTGGAGAAGGAGGGCCTCTACATGATGAACTCTTTCTTCAAAAAGCGTGAGCATAGGAGGTGGACCTGGCAAAGCCCCGATGGTGCAACTAAAAATGAGATTGACTTCATCTTGTCGACGAAGAAGCAAATATTCAATGATGTCTCTGTGATCAATGCAGTGAAAACTGGTAGTGATCACCGCATGGTGAGAGGCACATTGAATATCAACATCAAGCTTGAAAGGTCTCGACTGGTGAAGTCTACGCTCCGTCCAGCACAAATCCAGCTCCAAAACCCCGAGAGCTTTCAGCTCGAACTCCACAATCGTTTCGAGTGCCTAGGTAGCTCCGTGGACGAATGTAACGATGGGTTCGTGGAAACTGTCCATACGGTCGGGTCTAAGTTTTTCAAGACCCACCGTACAAATAGGAACAAGAAGCTCTCGGATCCGACTCTCGAGCTCATGAAGAAGAGGCGTGAGATGATTCTGCAGTCTTCAGACGATTTGTGCAGATACCGTCAGCTCAATAGACAGATTTCGAAGTCCTTAAAACGCGATCTTCGCCACTTTAATTCCGAAAGGGTTAAGGACGCGATAGAGCGGAATAAGGGCTCCAAAGTTTTTGCGAGGGATCTGTCTATTGGGCAGAGCCAACTCACGAAACTGAAGACCGACGATGGCAGAGTCATATCCGCTAAATCGGAGCTCCTGGGAGAGATCGAGGCATTCTATGGACAGTTATACACGTCTATCTCTAAACCCACGACAAATCTAGCGAGTGATCCAAGAGCTAGATTGACCCGACACTATACCGAAGATATCCCGGACGTCAGCCTGTACGAGATTAGGGTGGCTCTGAAACAACTTAAACACAATAAGGCGCCGGGTGAGGACGGAATTACGGCCGAACTTCTGAAGGCGGGTGGAAAACCGGTCCTTAAGGCCCTTCAGAAGCTATTTAATTCCGTCATACTCGAGGGCAAAACGCCACAGGCATGGGGCAGAGGTGTGGTGGTACTCTTCTTTAAGAAGGGCGACAATGCCCTCCTTAAGAACTACAGGCCCATCTCACTTCTGAGCCATGTCTACAAGTTGTTTTCCAGAGTCATCACGAATCGTCTCGCACGCAGGTTCGACGACTTCCAGCCTCCTGAACAAGCCGGATTCCGAAAAGGCTTTAGCACCGTAGACCACATACATACGCTACGGCAGGTTATACAGAAGACTGAGGAGTATAACCTGCCTCTCTGCTTAGCGTTTGTGGATTACGAGAAAGCCTTCGATTCGATCGAGACTTGGGCTGTACTGCAGTCTCTCCAACGGTGCCAGATTGACTATCGGTACATCGAAGTGCTGAAATGTTTGTACAAAAACGCCACCATGTCAGTCCGACTCCAGGATCAGACCTCGAAACCTATCCTTTTACAGCGGGGTGTGAGACAGGGAGACGTTATCTCTCCGAAACTGTTCACGGCCGCATTGGAGGATGTCTTCAAGGTTCTGGAATGGAGAGGGCGAGGCATCAATATCAACGGCGAGTACATCACTCACCTTCGGTTTGCCGACGACATAGTAGTCATGGCTGAGACTACGGAGGAGCTCAGTACAATGCTCGGTGATCTCAGTAGGGCTTCCGAAAGAGTGGGACTCAAAATGAACATGGACAAAACCAAAGTCATGGTAAACATCCATGTAGCTCCCACTCCTATCAAGATCGGAGACTCTACACTCGAAGTTGTGGACGACTACGTCTACCTGGGACAGACGGTCCAGTTGGGTAGATCTAACTTCGAGAAAGAGATCAATCGTCGAATCCGACTCGGCTGGGCAGCGTTCAGGAAGCTGCACGGTATCTTCTCGTCCAACCTACCGCAGTGTCTCAAGACAAAAGTCTATGACCAGTGTGTGTTGCCAGTGATGACATATGGCTCGGAAACGTGGTCGCTCACAATGGGCCTCATCAGAAGGCTTAAAGTCACCCAAAGAGCAATGGAAAGGGCTATGCTCGGAGTTTCCTTGCGCGATCACATCAGGAATGAAGAGATCCGCAAGAGAACTAAGGTTACCGACATAGCCCGAAGAATCGCCAAACTTAAGTGGCAGTGGGCAGGGCATATTGCTCGTAGAACAGATGGTCGATGGGGACGGAAGGTTCTAGAGTGGCGGCCACGTACCGGAAGACGCAGCGTCGGAAGGCCTCCCACAAGGTGGACCGACGACCTGGCGAGGGTCGCGGGAATCCGATGGATGCGAGACGCGCTGGACCGGTCGCTGTGGTGACGCTTGGGGGAGGCCTATGTCCAGCAGTGGACGTCTTTCGGCTGAGATGATGATGATGATGATGATGATACAAAAAAACGGATTAAAATAAGAATAGGAAAAAGCCGACAAGAAGTTCCATCATTGATAGGTCCAGTTATTCAATCTGGTTCCATGGTATTCGATTAGCTCAAATCACCCTTTTCCTTCATTTGTGGGCTGCGTTGCCTTGTCTGGTTGAGGTCTGGTAGGCAGCCGCTCCTCGTAAAATACTGGTATTCAGCTAAATCTGGCTTGACTGGAAGCCGACCCTAATATAGTTGGGAAAAGGCTAGGCAGATGATGATGATGATGCCATTTACCGTGGCAATGCTGGCAATTATTCTTTGGGAAAAAAATAAGCCATCCCTCTAGTCACGCAAGTGTCAATCAGTCTGTAAGAAATGTCTATGATACGGAGACGCGGACTCGGCCCCAACAATTTTTTTTTTTTTTAATAGTGACCCCTCAGTTTGTTTCGGTGTTTCTTCTCAGGGTAGTCAGTTAGGAAACACCGGCCTCATCTATGTAGATTAAAAATTATGACAAAAAAAAATGACGTGTAAATATCATTTATCACTGTATCATCATTATCATCATCATCTCAGCCGAAAGACGTCCACAACTGGACATAGGCCTCCCCCAAGCGTTGCCACAACGACCGGTCCAGTGCGTCTAGCATCCTTCGGATTCCCACGACCCTCGCCAGGTCGTCGGTCCACCTTGTGGGATGGGTATGTAAAACTGTAATTACCAGTAAGATGGTTCGTAGAATTTACTCAACTTTTCCGTAGAAAGTAAAATTCTAATGAAAGAAAAACTGTCCAATTAAATGTCGGACACGATGACAGTTCATTTGTTTTGTTCAGAATTTTAATTGTTAGTAGCGAAATAACCGGATTAATTAACAAAGCATATAATGTACTTTATTAGTTACTAGGTATTTCGTAATTTATACGCAATTGATATAATTATTACATTCGTTCAATTTTGTAACAATTATTTTGTTTGTTTTCATAAGTTGGCATCTTATTTAGGTCATCTTATTACTTTTACGAAAAATTTATTTAAAAAAAACTAAAAATTAATAATAATAAAAACCGTATTGCGATGGTTGCGAGACGCACCGGACTGTTTGTCGTGGTGACGCTTGGGGGGAAACCTAGGTCCAGCTCTGTACATCTTTTGACTGAATAATTGTGTATAGTGCAATTTAAAAAATAAAGTACAAAAATAAGTAGTTTTAATTATTATTACATGTATGATAAGTCTTTCTACAGTGCATCATAATATATTATGTATTTCGTTGGAGTAACAAAAATTAAATTTGATTTAAAAAATAATATTTTGACATCGACGTGGATGAATTTTTGATGCCCAGTATCTTCTTTTTTATACACGTTTGTGCTTCTGTCTTTAGTCTGTCATATGTATCTATTGTTTATTAGTTTAGTTGTTTGTATACATAATTATACTATTTTTTAACTATTTCTGATTGTAATTTATCTACTATGGTTTCCTAGCCTGAAATAAATGAATTTATTATTACCATTTTTGAACTATTTTTAAAGATATATGAAAATAATTAATTAAATAAATAAACCTAAAAATACATTTTTTTTAATAAAAAATTATTTCTTCTCATATTATTCTACTTCCATATATTATTTCATTATATTATATAGAATTTTTTTAAAGTAATTTTGTATATGTAATAGTAGGTCAAATATTTAAAAAAAATTGACTAGAAACTTACCTATTTTTTCCAAAACAACACTAACACCACATAAAAAAAAACAGATAAAGTCCCATACGAAAAAAAAAATAAAAGAGGCACAAGATCACGAACTCATTCAGCCAGAAACGTCAAAGTTTTCGCGCCAACGCACGTATCTCGTTTGAGCGCGGTATCGTGACTGGCTGAATACAATCGTGCCTTGGTCTTGAAGGTACGTTTCCCGCCTCTCTGAGGAGTGGAGGCAACTTTTTAATGAAATAACACCCTAGAGAATGTAATATAATGCGGTGGATCTGTTTCGACGGAGGAGTGTCGATTACTTTGTTATTTGATAGAGAAAATTTAGGTTTAGCAATCTTCTTCTTAAATGAAATGTTAATCGAAAGTAAGCGCGTCAATTGAGGACAACTAGTCCGGTTGGTATTTTTTTGTTGTTTGATATAATTATGATTCTGTTTATTTATTTTTGCACACTCGTTATTTACATTTTTAAATATTTCTTATATAAAAAGTATACTAAAGAAAAATTTTTTAGAAAAGTCTAAAAACCGACTTTTTCCTGTACCTCTGCTATAAAACCATGATTCTTACCTAATTTTACGATTCTGGGTCGAAAGGAAGTACCATTTACAACATTAATTTTTCATTATTTATTAGTATTATCTATTCTTGCATCCGCCTCTTCTCTCTCATATTGCACCTACCTATTTTTCTCTGCATCACCCAAAGGTTTACTGGTAGAAAATGCCTAAGGCATTAAGTCCGCCTCTGTACCTACTTCTTTGTGAATAAAGCATTTAATAAATAATTTACAGAACATTGTCACGTTGTTAGTCTGAGGAGACCTTTAAGGAAACAATATCCAACCCACCTTTTTGTTCAGTTACCAGCTAAACTCCGTTGCAGCTCAATGAAGCATTAGCAATAATTATAACTTATCCGATAAGTTAACAGCCAAAAACATAGCCAATAGCCATAAACAATGTCTAGTGAAGCTAAACGAATTGTAATGAAGCATTATTGCAATTGTGTTGTTATGTTGTATTTATTTAACGAACTCTATTATGTGTTAGTAACTAAAGAAAGAAGGAAAAACTAATTGAGTAACGTGAAATGACGCAATCTTAGAATGAGCTAAAAGTTGTAATCATCCTTCAACTAGCGACCCATCCAAGCTTCAAATAACTATCGCTACACTGTGTTACATTTTTTTTAATTCTCTGCCCTGCCCTTTTCTGTACGCATTATTAGGTATGTGCACTAGTTTTCGACGTTTTATAAGTGCCCATGTAGGCCTATGTGAAATAAAAATATTTGACTTTGACTTTGACTTATAAATCTAAATCTGCCCCATTTTCTCATGAAAATTAATTCTGTAGTTTTTAACAGACAGTACAAATGAAAATACTTAATAAAATATAACCTATGGAAGTGTAACCGTAGGAACTAATTAATTGAAACTGTACCTACACTCCTAACTAAAAAATGATGTCAAAGAATTCCTCCGCATCATTGTGTACCCAAAAAACTGGCGGCATTGCTTCATCATAAATGGCTATGGATCTCTGATAGAGGTTTTTTTTGCAGTTGTGGCCCAGTAACTGCCCCGACTTATAAGTTGTAGGTCGCGGGTTCAAACCCAGTCAGGTTCATTATACTTTGTGTAATTTATTTCATCACCACTGCTTTCAAAACGATGATCACATGTCCAAGAACCAAAAATGCGAAGACATATGACATCCGCCAATTCTCACTGGGCCCGCGCGGTGGATTATGGAACATTCCCTCTCCTATAGAGGAGACCTGAGTCCCAGCAGTGGGAACATTAAAAGGCCGATAATGATAGAGGTATAGGGCTCCAATAACTCGGGATATGGGTAATATCCCGAGTGAGGGAACCCTAACAATCTGAATTTATCATACGCACCTTGCGTACGCACACACTTCCGAAAAGAAAAACTGTAAAGCTTACTTTTAATTTAATTAATTACATAAACAGCTAATTGCTTTTCATAATCATAACTCTTTAACGGCTCAATAGTTAGTTATCAAGTAATAGTAACAAATCAGCGCGTATTACTCGCGAACGCGCGTAATACTGACTGATAGACAGGGCTGGGCAGTATTTGTTTAATTTTTATTAAAACATAAACTAGTACTTGACTGCGATCACACCTCCTCCTCTTTCTCCGAAATACGAAGTATCGACCGATATTTCCGTATTTTGCGAATGGGTGGGACAAAATGTGTAATTCGATGCACACCCCAGCTCTTCAAGGAAGGTTAGCAGTGCCTTGGTGTTACTGACCATTACTACTGACATGACTTGTTATTTAGGTACCAGTCTTTGGCTCCATTAAAATAAGGCTAAGGAATCTAAGGACCATACCACCTCGTCTTCAGTAAATATATTTTTTGAATAACATTTTTCTTTAAAAAACATTGCCCTACACTAGGAATTACTCTAGTATCGTGGGTGCGTTTAGACAGCCAGCCCCGAAACACCTATCTGTAGACCACACAAATATTTATTCCGTGCGAGAATCGAAAACGTGACACCCAGCGAAGCAGTTAATCGCTCAACCACTGTGCCGACCGTACCGTCGCCTTAAACGCTAACAAGTCTATTAAGCCCCTTACCGTCATCAAGTCATCACGGCAGTTTTCATACGAGGTCTAAACCGCCCCGTACCGCAAAAAAAGGAAATAATACAAATACTAAAACCGCTGTCAATTATAAAAGCAAGTATAGTGCCCAGCCCTACGGATGGCATATAGCATGACGGCTGCAGGAAGCGATAGTTATAAATCTTTGGCTGCTACAATTAGACGCGAGGTTTACTGCTATGTTATAAACACATTTCTATTAAGACATGCAGTGATGTACCCACATTAACCCAAAAAAGCTTGTACTTTCATAAACGCTACGGGGTCTAATAAGCCCCTAACCGCCATAATAATACTTTCCGTACGAGGTCTAAAACGCCCCGTACCGCAAAAATGGAAATATACAAAAATTAATGCCGCTATCAACAATAAAAGCAAGTATCATGCCCAGCCCTACGGATGGCATATAGCATGACGGCTGCAGGAAGCGATAGTTATAAATCTTTGGCTGCTACAATTAGACGCGAGGTTTACTGCTATGTTATAACTAATTTCCGACATGCGACTGCTGGCACTGGTCGGTGATGGTTGACTTTGATATTGGGAATAGTTAATTAAGTCATTATCCTATCAAAAGAGACAGTTTTCGATCGGGATCTGTCAAAACGTAGAATATAGAACATGAACCGGGAATTCTGCACACCCTTTAGAAAATTCAGTTACAATAATTATTCAAGTACTGAAATTTTATTGTGTTTTTGGAGGTAATGACGTAAGTGAGCACTAAGAGCGATTTTTTCTAAATTCTCCCACTAAACGGATGCAGCAGGGGTCCAAAGTTTGTATGGAAAAAAAACAATTTTCGCAGGAGCGAAGCTACTCTCATCTGCCTAGCGTTTTTCCCAACTATATTGGGGTCGGCTACCAGTCAAGCCGGATTTAGCTGAATCCAGTATTTTACGAGGAGCGGCTGCCTACCAGACCTCCACAACCCATTAACTGGGGTAACACGGTACTTCATGGCAAGACTGGAGTCAGATTTACTGGCTTCTGACTATCCGTAACGACTGCCAAAGATCTCCAAATGACAGCCGGGACCAACGGCTTAACGTACTTTCCGAGGTACGGAGGAAACTCGTTATGTTAAGATGGTCACCCTTCCACAGACCAACCTAGGCAAGCGTTGCTTAATTCATGAATCCCCAACCGGACCTATGAGACCGCGCTGTTATTGTTTTACTATTGTGTCTCGTTTTGTGGGTATGTGATAGGTTAATCTTGAAGAACGACCCGTGCGGCTGTTATTATCTAGCCACGAGCGAAGCTACTATTATAATAAAATAATACACACTCAAACCTAACTCACATTCATTTATTATTATTAGAATTTAAAAATTTATTTGTAATAACTGCAAATTCAAGATGGCGGCCGCACCTGACAGATGACGTTGACAGCTGTCAGTAAGAACTCCCGCGTGTAATATGTGAGCGATATTTTAAAAGGGAAAGTCCTAGTTTCGTGAGGACGTACTACTTCTCATGTGGTATAACCCGGTTTGAATAAAATGGAATATAATCTAGATCATTGTAGAGTAGTTTTTGTTTGACAAGCCTAGATTGTTTGTAGTATAGCGTAGTATAATCAGATTATAATGTTTCCACCGCTGTGATTTAGGCCTCCTCTCTAGAAGAGGGAATGGGCCATAATCCACCACGCGGGCCCGGTGCGAATTGGTGGATGTCACATGTCTTCGGTTCTAGGACATGTCGGTTTCCTGACGATATTTTCTTTCACCAAAATAAATTACACAAACTAGTGGGCCTGGCTGGATTTGAACCCGCGACTTACAACATGTAAGTCGAAGCATTCACCACTGGGCCACCACTACTCCTTTTATTTATGTCGATATAATTTACCTCAAAAAATGAGACTTAGGGCCTGTTTCACAATGTCCGAGTAGGCACTACTCACTGAATAAATTCAAAAATGTGACAGAATTTGTATGAAATTATCTGCCAAGTAAGATACTCGAAACTTAATCATAGGTGGTGAAATAGGCCCTTAGTGTTAAACTCCATATACGAAAGAAGCCATAAGTACACTTGTAATAGTAATAAAACAAAACAGAATTAAATCCTCAAAAATTACTGATAAAAAATCTTAATCTCTCATATTTTAATTATTTGAATAATGATGATGAAGATGCCTGCAATACTGTTTAATCTAGATAACATCTCTATCAGATTGCATTTTACGAAACCCGCGGAAACGATAAAATGATCTACTCTACTTATCTTTTGGTACACTCCCATATATCATCTTTTTATGTGGTAGACGCTTATGCTGTTTTATAAGCAATTGGCTATGACTAGGATGTGCCAAGAATGTGGGGGAATTAGGTCGCTACATATCAGCATTACGGATCGTTAAAGTAGGGTATTTTGCCTATATTTCTACCCAGTTTAGGGCGTCAAAAGATCGTGTTAAGTGTTTGTAGTATCCCCTATTTAACATCTTGGCAGCTACTGTTTCGCTTACTAGAAAACAAATTAAAATGTGAAGATTTTTAAATGAATTTTGTTATTTTATGAACTAAAATGAACATGTGCCGATTTTTTATTGATTAAGCTATATAAATTGTATACTTTTAGATTTGTTTTCATATAAGGTAAAATTTCCCTTTCGGGATTGTTTGAAAGAGTTACCGCGGCTTTAATAAATTCATGAATCCCCGACCGGTCCTATGAGACCGCGCTGTTATTGTTTTACTATTGTGTCTCGTTTTATGGGTACGTGATAGGTTAATACACAAAGGTTTGCTAAAAGTAGGTAGGCTTTAATCAGTAAAAGTTGTCTAACTTTTATATGTAACACTCTCCCTCGCTCAAAATGGGACAGAAATAGCTTTGGATGATTTTATTTTCAACCTTAAAATAAAGGTGCACAATCTCCGAACCGAGTCACAAGCCTAATGAAAAGGGCCCTAGATGCAGGCCAGCTGCCGGTCACATTACCTTGATCATAAGAAAACTGACCGCCCGATATTATTACACTTTCTCAATGTAATCTCACTAAACGCAGCCCGCTTTCTTTGGACATGCTGTATTTTTAGCTTAGGCATATGTGGTGGATGTATTTTCAATCAAACTTAAATTACAGGTGTTGCTCCGTCTCGGCCAGGTATTTAATTCATGAATCCCCGACCGGTCTCATGCGACCGCACTGTTATTGTCTTACTATTGTGTCTCGTTTCGCGGGTATTGATAGGTTAAGGACCATTTTCAGGGCTCCGTACCTGATGGTGCTAACGAGACCTTAATTATTAATCGACCAGATATTTCAGGAGCATTTTTAGGGTTCCGTACCCAAAGGGTGCAGAACACAGGTGAACGAAACCTAATTACTAAGTCCCTACAGTCCATCCGTCTGCTTGGCAAGTTAATTTATATTTATATCGAAAACATGTCTTTAATAAATATGCGTTTGGCCATGTTATCTTAATGGAAACAATTATCGAATTCGCTTCGCTCGGTCTTACATATTTTTGTCTATACACGCGTTTCTGCATAACTTCTAAAGTTAGTTCTAGCTCTGAGTCAAAAGGCAAAAAGAAAGGTTAAGTAATCAGACCTGCTTTTTTTACTTTTACGCGTAAAATAATATATCTGATTTGAGAAAAAGTACAAATGTATTGCAATAGCCTTTGATATTAATGTTGCAACGACCTATGCCTATGCAACATACGACCATCTTCATTTTTGCCAGACAATGCGTCCGCAATATTTCAACTCCGCGAGTACCGCCTCATTTCACGGTCTACCGCTGGGGCGTGTATTGTTCAGAAAAAAGATGCTAATGACCACATTACCTCATGTGTGCTATCATCATACGATATCGTTTGACCTCTTAGGGAGATACATCTTAATAATGTTATATTGTAATGATGATGTTACACATTTTTGCCCAGATATTTTGGAAATACAGATTATATCAAAATTTCTATTGAAATCAAAACACTTGTAATGTGTATACCTTCTACTACTGTAATCCAGTATGACTTCAATCTGCTATTTTGCGTGAACTTTGGCCCTTCATAATACACTAAATATTAGAAATACTAGTATAGTTACTATAATAGAAATATAAAAAGTATACCTATTTTAATACATTTAACCGAGCTTCTTTCACTAATGAGAAATAAATATAACAGAATCATCAAATCGTCAACAGAGTTATCAGGCGTTATCTCTCTTTTTCGCGTTGCCTTTTCATCAAACATTGTCATCATCATCTGCCTAGCCTTTTCCCAACTATATTGGGGTCGGCTTTCAGTCAAGCCGGATTTAGCTGAATACCAGTATTTTACGAGGAGCGGCTGCCTACCAGACCTCCACAACCCATTAACTGGGGTAATACGGTACATCATGGCAAGACTGGAGTCAGATTTACTGGCTTCTGACTATCCGTAACGACTGCCAAAGATCTACAAATGACAGCCGGGACCCACGGCTTAACGTGCTTTCCGAGGCACGGAGGAAACTCGTTATGTTAAGATGGTCACCCATCCACAGACCAACCTAGGCAAGCGTTGCTTAACCTTGAAGATCGACCTGTGCGGCTGTTATTATCTAGCCACGAGCTCCTCTTTCATCAATACAATGTTTTTTTTCATCAAACATTGTATTGGATACTATTTGATGAAGCCACAAGCTTTAAACCATGCTAACGTTACCAATAGACGAGGAGAGAAGGGTCCTCATAAGAACTATCAAGCCTTACTCAAGCCAAATTTTGATACGTTAAGGCTAAAATAAAGTAGAAATACTCAATATCAAATGCTTAAATCAGAAATCTGGGGTTAGCTATCTCGCTATCTCTTCGGTCTTTAGAACTTCACTGCATGTCTTTTGCCCAGAGGTCATTGTACTCGCTTATAGTTACTCAGATACCCGCGAAACGAGACAATAGTAAAACAATAACAGCGCGGTCTCATAGGAGCGGTTGGGGATTCAAACGTTAATTCAGTCTGAAAGCTACCTTTAAATGTCAGACAAATATACAGTAGATTATAGTAGGTAACTGTGCAACAACTATTTCTTAGAGAAAAAATAATTATAAATTGCTGAAGACAATTCAGTCCCAGAAAAGACAAGACTTTGAAAACAGAAGAGGGAAAACTGTCTTGTTCGAAAGAGTTTCCGCTGCCCTGAAATACAAAGGGCAACTGAAGGAATACATGTGAGTTTAGTCAGTAAAAGTCTGACACTCCTTACTCCACCCACAGCGGGATTTAACGATATACGGTCTCAAAAAAAAAAACAAAAAGGATTAGTTTTTAAACAGCAAAACTCACTTCCTAAACACCAGAATTTTAGAAAATCTTAAGATAATGATCCTAGCGTGAGAATGTGAATGTAAGCAAAAAAAGAAATTTCAATTTACGCGCCAAAATGACAACCTAGCACATTGTTATACTTTCCTAACCAGATCGCTATCAAAATGGCTGCTTTGAACGTAAGAACAACAATTAAAAGAATGACATAACAGTTATAATATTCGCTAAACATTTTATTTACAAACAAGCGTGTGAATTCAATGATGTAACTTTTTAATTACAACAATCCAATATTTTTTGAGCTGTCAAAGTGGCGCTGCTTGCTAAGGAAAACGTCAACGAACTGTCAAATTCCATACATTTTATTTTAGTTCCGCATTTCGCCGCATCTCAAGACTTTTTGGATTAAGTTTGTTCATGTTTTGAACGAGTATGTAATGGATACCGGTTTTGAATGAATTTTGAAAGTAATACGATGATATTATGTCAGAAAGTAAGATGGGTTCAATTGAAATCATTTTGGAGGTCGTTATCGAGTTTTTTACAGATGAAATAGCAATTTGTTTTTATTTTTTATTGACTGGTTTGATAGTGGTCACTTAAAATCGGTAGCAAACTTGATATAGAAACTTTTTTTATAAACTTAACATATTTGGTGTAGTGGTTTGAGGAGCTAAATAGTGCTAAGCATGAGGTCCGGCGTTTGATTCCCGAGTTGGACAGTGTTACTGGGAGTTTGAATTTGATGCCTGGGTGAAATGTGAAAAACCATAGGAGGATACTACCAGGTCGTAAAGCAAAAATGTGTATTTTTCAGGACAAGATTTATAATGATGTAATTTGTGCAAATCCTTAGTTTTAACCAATGTATTTGTATTTTATTTTCCTTTCCTCACGGATCCCATAATCGGAAAGGGATTTTGAAAAATATGGGACCAATCTCCATATGGTCAATCAGCATATACATTTTTTTAGATAGCGTAATTTTGCAAATCGACGGAGTTCTGAGGTAACATAAAAACCAGCGAAATGAAAACCCTCCTATTTTGAAGTCGGTTAAAAGATAATTATGATCTAGCTAGAAAGGTGTTGACATTCCACTCGAATCGAAATACCGCAAAATGTTACTACACCAGAATAATAGTTATACAGAGATTCACTTAACACACAGGCGACATTTAACCAATCGTGGTTAACATATAACTATTCTAAGTGTTGCGCAATGTACAGTTACGAATTGATTACCAAATGAAAACAAAAGTCAAGTAAACCTTTTTTTTGTATGATTTTGCACGGTTTGTGCATGAAGGCAGTGTTTAGTTTTTTTATGTTACAATGCGGATGTAACATATTCTAATTTTTTTGAAGTATTTTACTGTAAATGCATTGAGTCGCGGATGGCGCACAAAGGGTAGCTCATCATCCGGTAATCATCCGAACTGAGCCGAAGTGTAGTAGTACGCGAGCCTCAAGGTGTCAGCAAAATTGTAGGGGCCCAACACGGTCGAAGTCTACTAGGGCCAAAGGTTCTGGAAGGAAAACCTAGGGTCATTGAACGCAAGGCATAGTGATTGGTTTTTATTCAGTAAAAGTCTGATTACCATAAAAAAGTCTGTCGGCAAGCTTTGCTAACGTAGTTAATTACTCAGATACCCGCGAAACGAGACACAATAGTAAAACAATAACAGCGCGGTCTCATAGGACCGGTCGGGGATTCAAACGTTAATGCTACAATTAAATGCTCGCCTTTGTTATAAAATTGACCTAAACTGCATATCATGTTGACGTTTATTACCTGCTACATTATTGTTTTAACAATATTTACCTCATGATCATCATCATTTCAGCCGAAATACTACTACTGGACATAGACCGGGCCCCCAAGCGTCGCCACAGCGACCAGTCTAGTGTGTCTCACATCCATCGGGTTCCCGCGATCCTCACCAGCTCATCAGTCCACCTTGTGGGACTATTATACATAGGCCCGCGTTTGACCACTATCTCACCTGGTGGTAAGCGATGATGTGGCCAACGATGGTCCTCGCTTCCCTAGATGTAACCTATCCACTCTTGAATTAAAGACCCCTAAGTTGTAGCTATCAGGAAACACTCCTTCCAACGCTGTAAGTAAGTAGTTGCCACTCCAGAACCTTTCAAAGATGTTCTCCATGGAACATCTGGTCTGCGAGCAGTGTGCCCAAACCACTGCCACTTAAGTCTGGCGATTCTTCAGACTATGTCGGTAATATTCGCATCCCTAATTGAATATTACTTACGGCCGAAATTAATAATCAATCCATCACATATCGGAGATTGAAAAACAAATGCCACCATACAAAAATTTACATTTTTTCTGTTGTTTCATTTGTTTTTCAATCTCCGATATGTGATGGATTGATTATTAATTTCGGCCGTTAGTGTGATAAAAGCAATATCTTGCAACAATATAATGAACTAAGTAAACGAGATGTGAGTTCATATGACAGGTCACTGCACTACGCAACGTGCAATCTGTGTTGAGATCTACTGCGAAGATAAGATGAAATTATTCTGCAAGTGCTATGGCATGGCGCAAACTTGCGACGCTGTTTGTACATCTTGTATCTATAAATGTGGAGTGTATGATATCGAATACTTGATTGCGGTATACGCATTTTTTTTTTGCAATATTCAATTTGAATAGCTCGTGACTAGATAATATCAGCCGCACAGGCCGATCTTCAAGGTTAAGTAACGCTTGCCGAGGTTGGTCTGTGGATGGGCGACCATTGTAACATACCGAGTTTCCTCCGTGCCTCAGATAGCACGTAACTTTAGGTCCCGGTTGTCATTTCTAGATCTTTAGCAGTCGTTACGGATTGTAGTAGAGAAGCCAGTTAATCTGACTCCAGTCTTGCCATGATGTACCGTATTACCCCAGTAAATGGGTTGTGGAGGTCTGGTAGGCAGCCGCTCCTCGTAAAATACTGGTATTCAGCTAAATTCGGCTTGACTGGAAGCTGACCCCAATATAGTTGGGAAAGGGCTAGGCAGATGATGATGATTGCGATACACGCATTTTTTGTTGCAATATTCAAATTGAATCATCATCCATCATACCAGCCGAAGGACGTCCACTATTCGACATAGGTCTCCTCTAAGTGTTGCCACAATTAACCAATTAATAATTGTGTTAATTAATTAATTAGTGTGTTATGAAACTTTGCTTCTTGAAAAATTTCAGAATTCAAGGTCAATGGGAAGAACTTTATTTGTAGGTTTTAATTTCTTAGCGAGTACCGAAGTATGCATTTAAACGGAGCATAAACGGCCGTATCTTGAGATTGCATAAACTTTAGTTGACTTAGACGTTTGACTTTATTTACCTTCACCGTTCCTGAGGAAAAGGTTCGTGACAGACGGACAACCAAGTGATCCTATAAGGAGGAACCACTTGGCTTCACTTCAAAAACTGGAGTTTTTTTCGACTTAGTTACGGAAAGCTAAATAATATTAAAATAATAATAATCAACAAGTATAGTTATCGCTCCCTCGAAGTTAGTCAGAGATAGGAGGCCTAAGTCCCAACAGTGGGAACATTACAATGCCGATAATGCTAATGAGTTATCGCATAAAATGCGCGTACTAAACGCTTCCCTAAGTAATTCGTCTTTGGCCTGTCTGTCTGTCCGTTTATTAAAGGTAATCAACTCAGTAATATGACGTAAGTGACGCCACGGGCGAAAGTAAGTGGGCCGATTTGTTATATTATATGGAATGCCAAGATTAACTGTGTATAGAGCATAGAAAGAGGTAGAGGTGGTGGCTTTTTTTTGTTAAATTATTTGCACGATTTGATGTAATGTCATTGACTATCAAACTATAACATGTAACGGAATAAAGCACACACTATACACCTCAATTAGAAAATTAGGTTACAATCATAATTCAAGCACAAAAATTTTACTTAGATGCACTTAGGTAGCGTTTTTTAAGAAGTTAGTTATCCTTATTCCGGGTAATACAAATGGGAATCGACGCTCTAAATTAGTAGCGCATCATGACAGTAAATCCGGGGTCTTTGAGTAGTGGCTGGAGGGACGTCACAGATCCCCACTTTCTGCCCTTGTCGAACCGACACTTGTTTGTCGTCCACCACGCGTATTTTTCGACATGCTCCTCATAGAGATGTCAGCAAACCGTAGGGGCCCGGCAGGGCTATGGGAATTTTTTGAAAAAGAAACCCTACCCGTGGCCCTTATAAAAAGCAACTAAAGGTGTGGTTCCAATCAAAAAAGTCAAATATACACTTTTAATTAACGCGGCAGATTTATTGAAAGGCCACCTCTATGCGCCTCTTAGGTCCAGCTCGCCTACATAGAGCTGTACATCAAGTAATTAGGAGCGGCTTCGATCTGCGATTATCTGTGGTTGCGTCACAACACTAGTCGCCCGCGCCGCGCTGCACTCGTAGAAAGTAATAGTAGGGTTGGCACTGAGTAATGGACGAACTGTTTTATCACATAGGTTTATTTTAATTAAAAGTTTCAATTGTCCAACCATCATAAGCCGAAGACAGATAAACGAACAAACGGACCTTGGTACAGGACCTTAAAAAAGACATTACAAATTACAACCATACCTAAATAAATTAAGTAATATTAAAAATAATTACAAGCTTATTCTTAGGTCATATATGTATTAACCAATTAATTCTAAATTTACAAATTTTACTCTAATAGAAGATGCTGCGATACTAAGGGGAGGTCTATGTTCAACACTGGACATCCTCCGACTGAAGTGATGATGATGAGACTCCCAGGAGCGGTCGTTGTAGCGACGATTTAGGGAGGCTTATATCCAGCAGTGGACGTCTTTCGATTGAAATTATTTCATATAGATAACGGTGCAATGGTGACTCAAATAGTATAAAGTATCCTAAAGTGACAGCCCTAACCACTACACTTAGACGACCACACGACGATAGTTAAGATTCCTACCGGCTATTTATTCTGAAATACCAATCCTATTTCCTGCATACATACTGCGTAGATTGACAATAAGTTATACCAGTTTTAACCGTACATACAAACGCTAGCGGTGTTATTTTGTTTGTCAGTTATGTCATAATGTCAGTCAGGTTTTCAATAATTCATTTTGTAGCACTGATGCCTGAATGGAATTTGATTTTGTGTCAGTTGACAATAGATAGTATGTAATTTGATTTTATTTCCGGCTGGTATTTCCTAGCTGGGCATAATTAGATCTACAGCCTTGTAATTTTCCCATGGCTGGGGATCTAATCAGCCTATAATGTTCCCACGGATGGAACTCAGGCCTTTTCTCTAGAATAGAATTGAATCAATAAACTTTACTTATACACTGAAATAGTAACAAAACTTACTTTATTAATTTAAATCTATGGGTACAGTGGCGGTCTTATCGCTAACAGTGATAACCTTAAGCTGGACTGTAAGAACTGAGATAAAAAAGATCTATTGCAATGCTAGGTAAGGTAATGAGCCGTAATCTTCCATAAGGGTCCAGCAGCTGTGTAATAATGTCAGGCGGTCACCTCCTTTTTTTTTAGCATTATCGGCCCTGTAATGTTCCCAATGTTGGGACTCGGGCTTCCTCTCTAGGAGAGAGAATGGGTCGTAATCCACCACGCGAGCCCAGTGCGGATTGTTGGATGTCACATGTCTTCGAATTTTTGGTTCTAGGACATCCCTGTTTCCTCACGATGTTTTCCTTCACCGTTTTGAGAGCAGTGGTAATGAAATAAATGACACAAAGTAATGCGCCTGGCTGGGTTTGAACCCGCGACCTACAACTCGTAAGTCGGGTTCGTTACCACTGGGCCACCTCCTTCTGCGAAGCAGTAATGCTAGCGAAAAAGGAGGCTCACGTGTGAAGAAACTCAGCCGTGGAGATTCTCACCTCGACTGCTAGCCGACGTTAGATACGAGCTTATGGACGTCGAGCAATGTGTAACTCACCGTCTGACCGTCCGGTATTCGACCGTACCGAACCCGACTCGTCTACAGCGGGTTATGATCCATGCGCTCCTCAAAGAGATGCCAGCAAACCGTATGGGCCCAGCAGGGCCGATGCCCGCTATGACCACGGGGATTTTCTGACAAGGAAAGAGCAACTGATACACATGCGATTTTAGTCAGTAAAAATCTGACATGCTCTCCCGCTTCATTCAGAGTGGTAGAAGTTATAGGATGATTTCTCACCTTAAAAAAAAGGTCCAGTAACCTGCACTGGACCTTTTTTATGGATGTAAAGTGTCCTGGAAGCCGACCCCAATCATCATCTGCCTAGCCTTTTCCCAACTATATTGGGGTCGGCTTCCAGTCAAGCCGGATTTAGCTGAATACCAGTATTTTACGAGGAGCGGCTGCCTACCAGACCTCCACAACCCATTAACTGGGGTAATACGGTACTTCATGGCAAGACTGGAGTCAGATTAACTGGCTTCTGACTATCCGTAACGACTGCCAAAGATCTACAAATGACAGCCGGGACCAACAGCTTAACGTGCTTTCCGAAGCACGGAGGAAACTCGTTATGTTAAGATGGTCACCCATCCACAGACCAACCTAGGCAAGCGTTGCTTAACCTCGAAGATTGACCTGTGCGGCTGTTATTATCTAGCCACGAGCTCCTCGAAGCCGACCCCAATATAGTTGGGAAAAGGCTAGGCAGAAGATGATGATGAAAGTGTCCTCGAATTGGTTCCAGGATATGCCGGTTACTTACGAATTTTTTTTCACCGTTTCAAAAGAAATTTACACGAAGTAAAGTGCCTGCCTAGGTTTGAATTCACAACCTACGCAGCTCGTAAGTCGAGGCCGTTGGGCCGTTGACCCACTAGGCTATCATTGTCCCGTTACCTTTAGACAGTGTTAAAGATTTCTGAAAACTTTATTATAATTTTATATTATTAAATTATATAGTACTAGACTACCTCAACAAACCTTACCGAAGGAACTAACTTAATACATTTTGCTGCTAAATACTGCAAACACAAATAGTGTTTGTTACATTCGCATTCAAATACAAAATAAAGTGATTGTATGCAATATCAAAAACTAAATACTTTCTAATCTTTACACTAGCTAAATGTATAAACAAAACGAAGTCAACACAAGAAAAAAACTAGGTATCTATGCATTATTATTAAAATTATCGGTCTTGTAATGTTCCCACAGCTGGGACTCAGGCCTCCTCTCTAGAAGTAAGGAAAAATCGTAATCCACCACGCGGACTCAGCGCAGGTTTGTAGTTGTCACATGTCTTCGAATATTTGGTTCTAGGACAAGCCAGTTTCCTCACGATGTTTTCCTTCACCATTTTGAAAGCAGTGGTGATGAAATAAATAACACAAATGCGCCTGGCCGGGTACTTTTTTTTTCAAGTGGGGAGTCATCAGAATGACTTCTCCCGCTCTTAGGCGGAGCGGGAGGTTGTGTCAGACTTTTACTGACTTATAAACCCCACCCCGTTCCTTCGATCGAACCTACGACCTAAACTTATAAGTCTGAACAGTTACAACTGGGCCACCATGACTGCTCTCAAGTATCTACGGAAACCACATAAATTCAAAGACTACTTGAGTGAATTTGAGTGATGCCTCTCATAATATTGATTGGATTCAAGTTTCCGAGAGTACTTACTTATTTTATAACGTAACGCAATGTGTTCCTGCACGTTACGAAACGCAACTTTGATTAATGCTTGAGAGATTGTCGATCATCGATCATACTCAATATAATACGTCAAGTAATAATAAACACTATGAAATAGATTAATGTAGATAAGTGTAGGAGGAAAACGCAAAAAAAAAAATGGTGTCAGTTAAATATTTATCATATCCAAAAGACAATGTAATAATCCTTTCGATTTCTAGCCGCTGTAGGCGTAGGCTTGCAGACGACGAGCAATGGGTAGCTTGCTGTCGGAACGTCTGGTGACCGTTCGAACCAAACCAGAGTCCACGACGGTATGTAGTGTTCCACGCGAACATCACGAAGGTCATTGGTGGAAAGAGAACCCTGGCGCCCTGAAACGAAGACGAAACATAGGAGTGGGTTTTAGTGAGTTAAAGTCTGACACGCCCTCCCGCCCCATCCTAGAGCGGGATAAGTCATTGGATGATTGGATGATTCGCACTTATAACTTTGTTGACATTTTTCAACATTAGTTGAAAACTGGGTTTGTTTCTGCTGAAAAAATAATACCAGTTGAAGCCCTCATTAAACAATGACCATAAGCCTGCTACAGAAAGGCAGAACTTGCACAGAGCTACAGCTACATACTACGATGAATGGAAGCTTCACAAAATACCAGTACCTACCATATATTCATCCATCTTAATACTTATCTTTTTTTTTTCAAAAATATGTAAATGATCGACCCCAAATAAAACGGGACAAGGGCAGGAAGATGATGAATCAACAATGCGCTAAGCGCGAGGCGTTCAAATATGGTGTGCAATTCTTGCTGACGATTAATTGAATTTAAATTAAGTACACAAAAAAATGCGTATTATGGTTTTAAATGATAAATTATCGATTGGATTACACTCCTTGCATTTCGAAAACGCATTCGCACTTTCGCAACACTAGACAGTGTTTTAAAATCGCTACTTACCCTCATGAGTGTCAAAAGTTCAACCGTTCAATCGTGCAATTTATTGATTTACAAACATCCCTTATTTACAAGATAAACATACAGTTTAAAGTAAGAGATAATGTATAAATAAAAACATAACTTAGATAAGAATAAAACGCAACAACACTATAGAAAAAACAAAACGTAACTAAATGACAGCAGAAGTCACATTTCCCATGTTTTCGATCTGTCAATGAAATTGAATTTGACAATTCAATTCAATTAGTCGTCAAAACACTGAAGAAATCTATTTTTCCGACCATTGTATTCAATTATTATGCTAATCTAATTTGGATTAACTATTAAAAATATGGATGTAACTACTGCTGCTGCTAAACCGAGTATCCTCGCTCCAAACGTGGCCGTAAACGCCGTTTTACTGCCGAGTCAAGAGCTACCTGCAGAAACTCCCATCGTATCGGGTTACGACTGGGAAAATGGCACAGATTTCAACAAAATACTCGAAAGCTACACCCGATCAGGTTTCCAAGCCACCAGCTTCGGCAATGCAGTCCAAGAAATCAACAAAATGCTGAAATGTCGCTCCGTTCCATTGACTGAAGAAACAAGTGACCCTTACGAAGAAGATGTATTTATTAAAAAGAAGACTAATTGTACTATATTTTTGGGATATACTTCTAACATGATATCGTCCGGACTACGTGATACACTGCGGTTTTTGGTGAAAAACAAGCTTGTGGATTGTATTGTGACCACTGCCGGAGGCGTGGAAGAGGATTTTATTAAATGCCTTGCTCCTACTTACGTCGGAGAGTTCAATTTGAGCGGGAAAATGCTCAGAACTCGCGGCATCAACAGAATCGGTAATTTGCTAGTCCCAAATGACAATTACTGTAAATTTGAGGAATGGGTGACACCGCTACTTGATGAAATGCTTGATGAGCAGATTGCCAACGGCACTGTATGGACTCCTTCGAGAATTATCGCGAAATTAGGCGAGAAAATCAATGACGAGAGCTCAGTATGTTACTGGGCTTGGAGGAACAATATCCCCATCTTCAGTCCTGCGTTAACTGACGGTTCTTTAGGAGATATGATGTACTTCCACTCGTACAAGCGTCCAGGACTAATCATAGACATTTTAAGTGACTTACGGAGGCTGAATACTATGGCTGTCAAAGCCAATAATACGGGTATGATTATTTTAGGAGGTGGTGTGATTAAGCACCATATTTGTAATGCAAATCTTATGAGAAATGGGGCTGATTATGCTGTATATGTTAATACGGCTAGCGAGTTTGATGGTAGCGATGCTGGAGCAAGGCCTGATGAAGCGGTATCTTGGGGCAAGATCAGACCAAATGCGACTCCGGTGAAGCTGTATGCGGATGCAACATTGGTGTTCCCGTTGATTGTCGGTCAGACATTTGCGAAGCACCATTTTAGTAATAAAAAGAATGTGTAAATTGGGTTATTGTTATTATTTAGACCTGTTAAAAAACACCTGAGTTTATTAAGTATATTCTTTTTGTACATCTCGTAAGCACAGGGCAGACATAGTATAAAAACAACACTTTTTTACAAGTCTGCAAAGGAATACAGTTTTATTCAGTAAAAAATGGCACACCCAGTGCCTGGAAAAACTTAGATCCCACCTAAAAAAAGATGCCTAGCTATAGGTTGTTAGGACATCAATCCTTATATATAGTCAATAAGACTCAGAATGCAATACAATGTGCACACATTGCATTACAAACATAAGAACAAATATAAAATCAACATTCAATCATCATAACAAACAAATATGAAGTGCTATCTGTAATGAGATCTACACTGATAAGGTTTTATGTTGCAATTTGTTATTTTATGAGACTATTACACCCAATACACTCCATTTATAAAGGAAGAATGCATGTTATAGTTATCTCTAATATCAACTATAATTGAAAAATAATTGTGTGTTAGATCATAGTAAAAATTGTTATCTTTATTTTTAATCTACTAATTAACGGATTGTAATTAAATATTATTTAATACGATGGCAATGTTTTCTTGATTTGTTGAACTAAACATGATTACCAATTACATTATTTTCATATTATTTTACTGCCATCTACAGTTCGTCCACTATAAGTTGGCGAGTGTGAAGTTAGGCTCTGCGAATTTCGTACGATATAATTTTTTGTACGATATTTCAAGCGCCAAAATTCGCAGAGCCTAACTTCACACTCGCCAACTTATAGTGGACGAATTGTAGTAGCGAATTACTATTTACGGTACCAAAAATACTAACACTATTTTTGGTACCGCCATCTGTTGACGAGTAGCGATACTAAAGTTTGATGACGTGCTGCCATCTATCAATATATACTGAAACTACGTTGATGCTGCGATAACGACTTTGTTATCAATTTCGCAAATTGCTTATCGTTTTTATTTTAGAGATAACTTGTTTACTTGTAAAAAATAGTGGAGAATTATTTCTCCTTCATAATTGATTCACGATAATTATTTTATCAACAGTAATTAAAAACGATTTTCATGCAAGACGGTGTGAATGAACTGTCAAATATGTAATGAAGTTAGCCGCTGTCTGGAATCCCTCAATTGTATTAGTGTGCGTCCGTGAACAGCTTTTCAAATGATGTGTGCTGTCTGTGAAAGCGGCTTTGAAGCTCCGTCCTCCGAGTTCGTTTGCCCAACTTTGTTCATCGTATTCGTCGGCGCCGCCCGGCCGGTCGTATCCCTCGCATATTGTTTACATCCCAATCCTTAACCAAACATGCCTGCCTAACAGAATTTAAACAAAAAATGGACGTGTGCAAGTTAAAAAACGAATTTTATTAGCAAGTGTTGCAATTTTATGTGATAAAGTGCGTTAAAATGTGCGTGATGCGTCCGTTTTTGCTGGTTATGCTCCTGCTATCCGGTAAGTCGCATCCTTTGAGCCCTTTGGTGGGCTATTTATAGGTCCTTACGGTCATTCCGTGCAGATATTAATGGGAATTTGTTAGAATACATAATTTGTTGCACGTTTCAGTGGAAGTCGAAACTCTTTGATGTTGACAGCGTGCGGACGTTCCGAGAATGCCTTTGCTTCGTTTGATGTTATTATGAACGGAGACGCGTGTTTTTATGGCTCGTTTTGAATTTAGAATGACGATTGTTTAGTTTTAATGCCTCCCTTGTCAGTTGTATTTTGTTATAACGATTATTGGCAGTAACTGCATAATAAACGAGCTTTCGCCGTGGCTCGTATGGTTTCTTATTGTCATGTAAATTCATATTAGAAAATTATTCAATGTAATATTTCAAAAATAATTCAAGAATTTCAACAAATAATCTAATAACTTACTATAACTAGAGATACTAATCTCCAGTACTATCCATAATTCAATTAATCTTAGATTTTCATGATAAGATTACCATTTTATTTTAAAAAAAGATATCAACTATCAATCAAACATTATTTTTTTTAAATTATTGTTATAAAATTAACGCCAAAGACGATTTAAAAAAAAACTTTGGTTAACACCATACATCAATTTAAAAAAATATTAGTTTGCTATCTTATCTATCCTTGGATTTTTATTTAATTACTCAGATACCCACGAAACGAGACACAATAGTAAAACAATAACAGCGCGGTCTCATAGGACCGGTTGGGGCTTCAAACGTTAATCATATCAATCAGATAATATTTTCTATACTATCAACAAGTAACATCATACCCAAAAGATAATCAATGATCCACATTTTTGCACAAAATCAACAGGATACGAGGATTCTTTATCAAGTTTGTGACTCAATAATATTATGAGTTACAGCCATTACAAGCATAAACACAAAGCATTGAGACCATTCAGTGCACTTGTTGAGAATATCTTCTTGTATTACAAGTTGCTGGGAATTTTATCACAATATAATCAGGTCGTAGATAAGATGTAACTGTGTACCTGTAACATTTGTAACTATGGGGATGGCATGATCATGCATGATCAAATCCCTTTTTTTTTCCAATAAAGATTAAAAAAAAAAAAAAAAAATAATCAGGTTATTGTTGCTATTTATGACTTAATTATGTCTTGTTTTGTTATTATAATGTGAAAGTAGTAACTGTTATAACTGTATGTATCTGTTATTGATAAACCAATAAGAAACATACACAATATGTTATAAATGAAAGGTATTGATTAAAGTTATTATCTTGAAGTTATTACAAGAAATGTTTTAATAAATGCTGATGTTTTCTCATTTATTTAATTCACATAAACACTTAAAAACGAAAGGAAGAAAAATAATAAGAGTACAAAAACAAAAAATCCTGTGATGCTTCTACAGGAGATTTTTTTGGGTAACAGATGTTGACACTGTGTATTAACCTATCACATACCAGCAAAACAAGATACAATAGTAAGACAGTAACAGCGCGGTCACATGCAACTTTGGGATACAACATGGGGATTCATGAATTAAATTGGTTAGGAAAATTAAAACTTGAGGAGTATAATAACTTAATTAAATCTTATTTAAAATATCAGGGAAACCAGTAACAAATGTGCACTTAACATAGAACGAATGGGCGTAAATTGTGAATGTGAGCACATTCCTTCATCTGTTTTATTAACCTATATCACATACCCACAAAACGAGACACAATAGTAAAACAATAACAGCGCGGTCTCATAGGACCGGTCGGGGATTCATGAATTAAAACATCTTATCTTCAATATAATCAATAGAATATTTCTCTCCAACTGATCAACTATGCTCTGTCTTTACTGAAAGTGTTGGATAGATTTTTAATAAAAAAAAATTAAATTACATTCAGGATGGTAGAGGTAATGTTCTTTGGCTAGCTTTTTATGTTCTAGCCTAACAAAACCTAGTGTAACAAAAGCCTTGGACTTGTAAAAATTAAAACATAGGTCTATTTTTGACTTGAATGAAACTTATTTAGAAAACCATATTTTTTCAATTTATTATTTTTTGTACACACACTTTGATTTTATTAAACAATAATAGAAAAAAAAAACAATAATAAAAGTCCAAAAAAGTGTGTAAGTAATATAAAAATTACATATTTTTACTAAATGCATATGAAAGTATTTATTTGAAACCTATAACCCTTTTAAATTATTGTCTATCTATACTGATTTTCAATCTTGTGTCTGTATGTCTGTTTATTCCAGCAAATCTTTAAAACATCTGAACCAATTTAGACAGGAGTTTCACTGGTGCTTACCCAATATTATAAGGAGTAACTAGGCTATTTTTATTTTTGACTAACAATTCGAAGTCTGCACAAAAAAAAACCATTTGATGGCTATGAGTTAATTTTTTTCAAGACGAAAATGCTGGCACTATTTTAAGTACATTAGTTATGTATTTTATTATCTACTAAATACCTCCACAGTTTAAATTAACATACACTGACATTAGTCTTATCTCAGTTTTAAAAAGCATTTCAACAAGTATTTATCACATCATTTACTACTTACTACCAACACAACAAAAAAAATAAGTAAAGATAAAAAGTCACAGATCTTTAACCTTTCATATGATTTACAAAATATTTAAAAAATGCGATCATTATTGAAGATTCCGGTCACATGCAACTTTGGGATACAACATGGGGATTCATGAATTAAATTGGTTAGGAAAATTAAAACTTGAGGAGTATAATAACTTAATTAAATCTTATTTAAAATATCAGGGAAACCAGTAACAAATGTGCACTTAACATAGAACGAATGGGCGTAAATTGTGAATGTGAGCACATTCCTTCATCTGTTTTATTAACCTATATCACATACCCACAAAACGAGACACAATAGTAAAACAATAACAGCGCGGTCTCATAGGACCGGTCGGGGATTCATGAATTAAAACATCTTATCTTCAATATAATCAATAGAATATTTCTCTCCAACTGATCAACTATGCTCTGTCTTTACTGAAAGTGTTGGATAGATTTTTAATAAAAAAAAATTAAATTACATTCAGGATGGTAGAGGTAATGTTCTTTGGCTAGCTTTTTATGTTCTAGCCTAACAAAACCTAGTGTAACAAAAGCCTTGGACTTGTAAAAATTAAAACATAGGTCTATTTTTGACTTGAATGAAACTTATTTAGAAAACCATATTTTTTCAATTAATTATTTTTTGTACACACACTTTGATTTTATTAAACAATAATAGAAAAAAAAAACAATAATAAAAGTCCAAAAAAGTGTGTAAGTAATATAAAAATTACATATTTTTACTAAATGCATATGAAAGTATTTATTTGAAACCTATAACCCTTTTAAATTATTGTCTATCTATACTGATTTTCAATCTTGTGTCTGTATGTCTGTTTATTCCAGCAAATCTTTAAAACATCTGAACCAATTTAGACAGGAGTTTCACTGGTGCTTACCCAATATTATAAGGAGTAACTAGGCTATTTTTATTTTTGACTAACAATTCGAAGTCTGCACAAAAAAAAACCATTTGATGGCTATGAGTTAATTTTTTTCAAGACGAAAATGCTGGCACTATTTTAAGTACATTAGTTATGTATTTTATTATCTACTAAATACCTCCACAGTTTAAATTAACATACACTGACATTAGTCTTATCTCAGTTTTAAAAAGCATTTCAACAAGTATTTATCACATCATTTACTACTTACTACCAACACAACAAAAAAAATAAGTAAAGATAAAAAGTCACAGATCTTTAACCTTTCATATGATTTACAAAATATTTAAAAAATGCGATCATTATTGAAGATTCCGGTCGATGTAAAAGAATCGTTTAGCAAATATTGGTAATTACAATATCTTTTGTTTTTTCTTTTTTTTGTTAACGACGTATCAGGTAGCGACCCATCCATAGTGCTCCGCCCATGGCGCCTTTGCCATAAAACAGAAATATAGAAAAGGTTCAGTTCTTCCAAGACAAGAAATAGTTTGAAATAGTAAAAAACAATATAACAACAACAGAGAACTAGCCAAATTATCGACGGTCGACGATCGGCCATACCTGACACTTGCCAGGCGAGCTAAGGGAATGCGGTAGAAAACAGGGGGATTCTCGCATTTCAGAGATGTGTCAAGTTAATGAGACCGTATTGTACAAAACAGTCGTGTCGTTGCATCTTTGTCGACACAGTTTCATAATTTTGTTTGTAAGCTTCACGCAAGCGTAAAGCAAACGTATAATGACGAATACGCGTCTATGAAGCGACGCGCTCGTGGACAGTGGGCCTAAGGTAAGCCTGCAGGCAGAGCAGGAAAAGTACCTAATGAATATGATTGATGAGTGTGTGAACAGTGAACACTCATAAAAAAAGAACGTCTAGCTTAACAGTAGGGCTATCGACCGGAAAGAGAAGAAGTCTTATTTACTAACCGAAACAGGATTCGAAATAAAACTTTTTATCGTAACCGAAACTGCCGCGTTATCCAAATTAATTTTCTGTTAGCGTTTCCGTCAACGCCAAATTAAAAATGTATGGCAATGATATTACCTGCTGAGAAAACACGAGAAGTGATGTGACATGTATAATTACCTAATGCCATACATTTTAGCGGGATCACTAACAGAAAAATCATTTATACTACACCTGCTCGGAAAGTACCTTGATACTTTATCAAATTTACAGTAGGAAGGACGTCATTGCATATCGAACAAATATGCGGCGAGAAAACGCATCTGAGCGGGAGAGAAAAGTGTATGAAAATCCATTTCTTACGTGGTTTTTCTTTTTTAATTTTGGGTAAGACTATGCGCTGGTAACCTAAATATCAAAAGCTAAAAAGTTTTTACAGTGAGTTTTTATCTCCAAGTTCGCAAAATGACACTGGCCACTAGCTGTGTGTTGGATGGTGTCAAACAATTTGAAAAAAGAACATGTGAAAATTGCAGACGCCATTGGCGCCATTTTCAATTTGTGTGTTGTTTGAGGATTCAGTTTTCGTAGAAAAGTAAAATAAAACTATTTTCCTCGTAGGTGTAGTAGGTATAAAGCACTATGTAAGTATCACTCGAGAGAAAGTGCGATTCCCGATCTCGGGTGTTTTAAAGCCCTCGCTTACGGCTCGGGCTTCAAACGACACCCTCGACGGTATTCGGTCACTTTCTCCTCTCGGTGAGCAATGTACTATTGTCTATGACTCTATGCCCTAGGCCATATGCACTGGCTGGAGCAAGAAGACATTTGACAGTTTCCCACCAAAAAAAGCCCTTCACAAATTGCATGGTTTCTCTGCTACCTACCTGCTTTGTGTCCTGCATAGTGGTACAATCATCTCTACGGGAGACGAAACCAATTATAACTATCACTACACAACCATGATTTATGAGAAACCGCCCCCATTCTCAATTTAATTATGTTTTAATTTCGTTTTACGTAGACGAGCCATTTATTTCTGCCTTTTTTATGAAAATGGGACTAGGAATGGCGCCCAGAGGACCCGAAGGACTCTGAGATAAAGTCTTACAACTCTAAGTGGGGTCGGTATGTAGATGGGTGACCATCTATTACATGTTAAGATTAACTTATCAATACCTGCGAAACGAGACACAATAGTAAGACAATAACAGCGCGGTCCTATGAGACCGGTCGGGGATTCATGAATTAAGACCCATACGTTCTCTGGCTACCCATCCCTGCCTCGGATAGCTTCGCAGATCTATCCGAGTTAGGGCCGCGAGAGAACGTATCAGACTGTTACTGACTTAAACCCACCCATGTCCTTCGATTGCCCTTTGCATACCAGGAACACGAAATCTTTTTAAAAAAATCCCGTGACCATAGCGAGCATCGACTCATCTAGACCCCTACGATTTTGTCGATATCTCTTTGAGGCACACGTAACGTTACCTTTGACTCCGATTCGGATTATACCGGACGGCGAGCTGCATCACTCATCGTCCGCAAACCTGCGGTTTAAAGATAACTGGCTTGACATTTTCAAAACATCGTAAAAGCACTATAAAATACCAAGGATTAAAACATTAAACTCGCATTCGTTATTAAACTTAACCACTAAAGATTCCGTTCGTAATTGAGCAATACAAGTAGGTACATTAGTATATTCGTTTACATTTTTAGGGTTCCGTACCGCAAAAGGAAAAACGGAACCCTTATTGGATCACTTTTTCGTCTGTCTGCCTGGCTGTCTGTCAAGACCCTTTTATCTAGGGACCGCGTGGAGGTATCGAGTTGAAAACCATAAATAGGTACTCAGGTCTGCGGTTTCTTGAAGCTAAACTTCATAGTTAACGAAAAAAAGATACCTACGGCTGTTTATATCGCAAACAAGAATATGTATTTCTACTCCCACAAAAAAACCAAAATTCATAGGTCCGTTGATCTAGAATCCTAAAATTTGGCATGAAGCAAGGGTCTCTTATAGAGAATAAATCTGACAATTGGTGCGTCTAATGAAAGCGCGACCTGGAGTTTTCTTTTTTAAATTTAATTGGCAACATTATTCAGGCGCAATTGTAGGTAATAAAAAAAATGAAATGTCAAGACATGATTCTCCTACTAGTTAGTAATACCACATATATTTTTTTTGGATTTAACCTCTTTTTCTCAGGTTGCGCTTTCACTAGACGGACTATATAAGTCACAAAAAAAGAAATTGCGAATAATTGAACTATTTACCTGCATAAGTAAGTTTTTACAGAACCCCTCGATGCACGAGTCCGATTCGCACTTGCCCAGTTTTTTTTCTACTTCTTACGTTTCATCGCCTCGGCGAACTTGAATGGATATAATCAAGGAAAACCCGATGTTCCCGCTTTAAACCTGACTAAACGCCTTGTATTTATATCTTTGCGATGGTTTTTTTCTCGACTCTAGCTAAAACACTCGTTCTGAAACCCGATTCTAGTAATCAAAACCGTAACGATATCGTAGCGACTTACGCCCGTTTTCAATAACCTACCGCAGTTCATAGATAGATAGCTATCCCCGACAAACAGTAAGAGTCTATCTATCAATCCACTACTTTTGGTAGGAAATGCTATCCGTCGCGCGTCGGTAGGTTATAGATAGGAAAGCAAGTAAGGGCAAAAGGATAGATTAGTTTATCTTTAGTAGCTGCAACTTTAGATAGATAGCTTATTGAAAACGGGCGTTAGTCGTTTAGACCATAATCGTATTCACATCCATTAATCGAGCTTGAACGACACCGATTTTAAAGTCGTTCGATCGAAGTGTCGTTGACGTCTATTCAGTTATGTCAATCATTATCCTGCTAGAATACATAATAAAGTAGCTGGCAATAAGCTATTGATAGATCATTTACTTTCAAGCCAATTGAATTGTCGTTCTATCGAATCCCGTTCAAGGAACTTATTCGATTTTACTTAAAAATCAAACAAGTAAAATATCCTTGAAGTTTCATAATCGTTCGATCGAAGTCCTACCCAAAATCGGTATTCACGTGTTCTTTGAACGGGATTCAATAGAACTACAATATACCTAATCGCCTTAAAAAATCCACGACTAAACGATCTATCAACGGCTTATTGCCAGTTACATTATTATGTATTCTACCAGGATAATGATAGACATAGCTAAATACGCGTCAACGACACTTCGATCGAACGACTTTAAAATCTGATTGATGGATATGAATACGATAGTGGTTTAATCAGCTAAGTCGCTACGATATCGTTACGGTTTTGATTACGTGAATCAGGCTACAATTCTGGTTTTTAAGCGAATAAAGCTGTAAAATGGTCATTTACCCCTTTTAATAGTACTCGTAGCCGCAATTGGCGCGTTATTCTCAGAAATGGCTATGATTAGGGATGAAATATTGATGTCTCGGTGTAATTTGCGTTTCTGCAATTGTTTAATTAAATTTATTTCAGAATAAATGTACACATTGTCTCTCAAAACGTTTGTCTAGTACGCTGACTCGGCAAACGTTGTTCTGCCATATAAATTGATAAAGAAAAAAATGGAGGGTAGAAGTAGGAGAGTAGAAAGTGACAGTAAAAGTCTGATGTTTCTCTTCGTTCTTCCCAGAGCGGAAGACGCTCGTAATGAACGTGGTGTCAGAAGAGAAAATCGAGTGTCGGAGTCATTATTGAGCACGAGCATTCCTAACAGTTCAGTTTAGGCCGTCAAATGGGTCGCGTTAAGAGCTCGTGATAAGGCATCTGTAGTCCTTTTAAGATTGACTCACAAAAATCAGCCAAAAATACAGTGTTGCCAACTTTATTTTCACTTCCTCCAAATTCCCTGATCAATTTTTTTTACGTGAATGTTATTAAAAAAAATGTTCTCAAGCATGCTGAGATTAGCTATAAGTTTGTATGCCAAAAGCTGGTAACACAGAGCACTGTACTCATTATATCACCTCTGTAATACCTATGTTTGACAAAATAAATAACTGATTAAATAAATAAAAACAAAGAAAAATCCCGCCCAAATTAGACAGCTCACCGTTGACGAATCCACGTCTGATACGGATAAGCAATCAAGAAATCATGGAGCCAACAAACTGCGATTGTAGAAAACAAGTAAAAACTCCTTGCTTGCGCCACCCCTGCCGTACTGTACACCCTAGCAGGGGCGCGCTACTATAAAACCCGACATATTTACGAGTTTTGTCTCCCCCCACTCTAGTTTGTCTGTGGTTTAAATTGAAAGAATTGGCGGGAGAGACGTTTTTGGCGGGATTTCTTCGAGTGAAGTTCAGTGGCTGTTTTAATTATTCGCAAATTAATTCCTAGTGGATATTGTGAAGTAAAAAATAGTAAGTTGTTTTACTCGTACATCTCAAGTGTCTGCGATACAGGACAATATGTGAAATCATTGAAACAGGCGATATGGCTAAAAGGCTTAGTATCCAAGCCAAAACATTAACAAAAAAAAAATAAGAATTGTTGGGAGTTTGTGAATTAAAATGGAAAATGATGCTCGAAAAATATACGTATTTAAGTATGAAAGCATGGTGAAAAGTCAACCCCACCTCTTATTCGTGGGGCAACCCTCAGTTAGAGCCAAGTCAGTAAAAGTCTGACACTCCCTCTCGCTTCACCTAGAACAGGAAAATTCATTTGTTGATTTCTCACGAAAAAATAAGCTGTTTTAAATTTAAAAGCACCTGCGTGCGATTATTTTCACTGGAATTAAATACCGCAACGGTATTTATAAATTAATGTTTTGAACTTTAAGGGCCACAAAAACGTCTAAACGACTCATTTTACCGCTGCAAAAACACAATGAACCAAAACCACTTCCTAGAGATATAGAATTAAACGTTCTTTCAGACGAAACAGCTGACCAAACCCGCCATTGTATATTTGTACTCTCACTTTAACTGACACTTCGGGCTTAATACAGCTGTTCTATAAACAATGTATGGCTTCTTCTGAGTAATCGTCAGTTTCCTTTCGTCAACCATTAAAATGAATCGTTAGCCGGTAGGTACGACTTAGTTCCTTAAAAAAATTATAAAGAGAATTTGTGAGAATTTGACAATCATCTTCTTAACCTTTTGCCCGACTATATTGGGGTCGGCTTCTAGTCAAGCCGGAATTAGCTGAATACCAGTATTTTACGCGGAGCGGCTGCCTACCAGACTCCACAACCCATTAACTGGGGTAACACGGTACTTCATGGTAAGACTGTAGTCAGATTTACTGGCTTCCGACTATCCGTAATGACTGCCAAAGATCTACAAATGACAGCCCGGACCTACGGCTTAACGTGCTTTCAGAGGAACAGAGGAAACTCGGTATGTTAAGATGGTCACCCATCCACAGACCAACCTTGGCGAGCGTTGCTTAACCTTGAAGATGGACCCGTGCGGCAGTTATTAAGTATCTAGCCACGAGCTCCTCAGAATTTGCGACGCAATGTAACGGTCAAAAGCCCTGTAATGTGCAATATTTTCACTTTCTTCGTAAAAACTTCCTTATAATTCTTGAAATCCCCGAACCCCTTAAAAGGAGAACTGACTGACATGTAGCTCTGTCAAAACTACTAGACTAAGAGAACATGAAGTTTTGAATAAGCTTTCTTTTATGACCTAGGCAAACTAGAAGCCGTTTAACGCAATATTCATAAAATTAGACCTAACCAATACTATCTCTGATTATAATATCTTCAAGGACTTATCCTGAAGAAAGTGCAGATAAGTGCAAAAGTGAGATTCATTGCAGTAGGTATTTTTAAATTAAAATTATCTACAATATTCTGAATCTCTGCGGTCTCCGGTAATAATAAAATTCACAGCTCACTATTTATCATAATATTCCCGCCAATACCTATTTTAAATGCAATTCAAAATTCGAATAAAAGAACTCTCTCCGCTTATTATTTGAACCGCGAATAAAACCATAGGAAAATCACTGCGTCGCTAATCTAAATAGGACTTTATAATTCGCAAGCTAAAGCTCATATTCCTACGACCCTAGGGTTTGATACATCGGTAAGTTTACAAAACGTGTAATGGTGCGCCATGGTTGAATTTTTTTTTCTGTATTCGGATTTGGAATGAATATTTTTAAATTTTATTTGATGCCAGGTAGTGCGGAATACTAAATACTGTGTTGTTTAAATATTTAAAAAATATGTGGACTAGTCTTTGAGCCTACACAGTTCGTTAAATCTGCACACTACGGCATATGGAGCCCACGCTTGAGTTGTTGTATTTTGTTTTATTTCCCATTTTTGTGTGACGCTGCTGGTTTTCGTAGTTTACTAAATTATGTTTTCAGAAGAGAACTCAATGCGGTAATAATTTTACACAATTCGATAAAGCTACAACTTAGGGGTATTTAAGTCAAGAGTAAATAAGTTATTTCTAGGCAGGCGTCCACCACATCATCGGTTACCATCAGGTGTGATAGTGATCAAACACGAGATTATACCTACATAATAAAAAATAATCTTATTTATCTTTTAACAAACAAATGTAAATTTAGCTGAATTTTAGTCCCAAAAACAGATACTCAAATACTTTTTAAATACGGTCTCGTCAAAAGGTTGCAAGTACAATCTTCGCCTGTTGAACTTAATATTGCCATAGCACATCATTCATGGGTCCTTCCCTCTACACTTGTTCCGGTCTATGGTTACAACTCAAGAACATTGCCTCCCTACGCCCATAGCTTGCAAGGAGTTATGATTTGCTGTCTATGATAGTTTATGGTGGTGGGGCCTTCAGGGGCCTTGTACGCTGCGATGGTTCGGAACTTGAATTTAAATGAAAGAACAGCTTTTCATGCACAAAATTGCGAATAACTTTCGTGCAATATGGCGTTTTCCGAGGCCGAAAACACACATAGTCTAAAAGTCTTGCAAATTTTTAGATAAAAATTTGTGTAAATAGGTTTTTTTTTCAATTGAGGAATCATCAGAATGACTTCTCCCGCTCTTGGGTGAAGTGGAAGGGCGTGTCAGACTTTTACTGACTAAACCCCATCCCATTCCTTCGTTGCCTTCGTTTTGGGGTCACGAAAGTAAATAGGTGGATCCAAATATGTATAATTGAACACAGGAGGAGGCTCTCCAAGCGGGATTTAATTTTTTTTTGGAGAAGAAGAGAGAGGGAAAAACAAAGTTTACCGAGAACGCAAGTAATAATATATTTTTTTTAATACAATTTTAGGTACTCAAAAAAGATGCTAAAATTTTCCGTTGAAGGCATAGATTGGCTTCCATCTCTGATTCGGCAACCGTTCTCCTACGACCGATTCGTCATTGGACTGTTCGTCGACAGGACGATTCATTTATTTCCGTTTCCCCAGCAGGGTCTTTCACCTATGGACGTTTCGCCGACAGAACCTTTCATATGCGTCACTTTCGACGACAGCCCTTTCCAGCTACTAAATGTTTCACCGACACGACGATTAACCTATAACTCTTAAGACGAACAGTATTCCAAAAATTGCACATCACAATCTGCCTACAGCTTACTGTGTCTTTACTATCGGCCGAAACCAATAACCTATCTATCACATATCGGAGATAGAAAACAAATGAAACAACAGAAAACCTATATAATTGTCATATTGTTTCCTTTGTTTTGCTATCTTCAGTAGCCCTCATCTCTTACGGCCGAACCCAATAACCTATCTATCTCCAGTTTTGGCATACTGGAGATGGTAAAACAAATGATCATCATCATCTGCCTAGCCTTTTCCCAACTATATTGGGGTCGGCTTCCAGTCAAGCCGGATTCAGCTGAATACCAGTATTTTACGAGGAGCGGCTGCCTACCAGACCTCCACATCCCATTAACTGGAGTAACACGGTACTTCATGGCAAGACTGGAATCAGATTTACTGGCTTCTGACTATCCGTAACGACTGCCAAAGATCTTCAAATGACAACCGGGACCACCGGGAAGGCTTAACGTGCTTTTCGAGGCACGGAGAAAACTCGTTATGTTAAGATGGTCACCCATCCACAGACCAACCTAGGCAAGCGTTGCTTAACCTTGAAGATAGACCCGTGCGGCTGTTATTATCTAGCCACGAGCTCCTCAATGGTAAAACAAATGATACAATACAAAAATTATACATGTTTTCTGTTGTTTCATTTGTTTTCTATCTCCGATATGTGATAGATAGGTTATTGGTTTCGGCCGATAGTAAAGACACAGTAAGCTGTAGGCAGATTGTGATGTGCAATTTTTGGAATACTGTTCGTCTTAAGAGTTATAGGTTAATCGTCGTGTCGGTGAAACATTTAGTAGCTGGAAAGGGCTGTCGTCGAAAGTGACGCATATGAAAGGTTCTGTCGGCGAAACGTCCATAGGTGAAAGACCCTGCTGGGGAAACGGAAATAAATGAATCGTCCTGTCGACGAACAGTCCAATGACGAATCGGTCGTAGGAGAACGGTTGCCGAATCTCCATCTCTACATTAAGACATCCCACTATCTTGTGTCGTAATAAGTTAACTAAATCACCCGGGACCACCGCGATATATTATCGTGTGAGCAGTAATCCCGTAATCAACTGTAATAAATGTTAATTAACTTCTGTTTGTTTACCCACAAATAAGAAGTGAAGATATACTTACGTTTAGCAGACATATTTGTTCTTCCTCGTAAAATATAATGACGTTTTCTTGATGGTTTTACTATAAAAACGTAAATTTGTTGCGATGGTTCTGTTCCTTTGAGGAGTTTTTCGAAGTTCATCATCAGATCATAAGATAACAATATTTCTAGGTTACCAACTAGGGATCTTTCAATATTTTTTTTTTATCTTAATAAGTGTTAGTGATAGCGTGACGAGTAACAGGACAGATTGGAAGAAAAATCTTGTTGCTCCGACCCCAATTAAAATGGGACAACGGTAGGAAGATGATGAATTAGTCCACAGTTGACCTAGAAATCGGTGAAAATTATAAAAAAAAATGCAGCCGAAAACATAACCTCCTCTTTTTTGAAGTCAGTTAAAAACCGCCCGAGTTTCTTCAGTTACCCTTAACGTACACAAAAAAGAAACTCTCCTCCTTTTATGAAAGTCTGTCAAATAGCCAACCCACACTACAACACAGAACAACACTTTACACCAGTAGCCCAACACTCATTATACTACCAACATAATCATTAACACAACTTGACAGCTGTCAAGTGTCAACGTGCATTAAAACTTCAAAACCAGCCCAACCGCAGTGGCCACACGTCAAGTTGGCAAAACGCAATTAAAACGCAGCGGCCACGCTAACGAATACGGCGACACTTCACGCCGAGTGGCGTGCGAACTCGCGCGTTAGCAAATGATTTCGTGTAATGGAGGTTTTTTTAGGGAAATTTATGCTTTGGTGTTACCTATAATTAAGAGTAGCAGTGGTGGCCCAGTGGTAACGGCCCTGACTTACGAGTTATAGGTTTCGGGTTCGAAACTTCGGACCCAGCCAGGCACACTATTTTGTGTAATTTATTTCATCTTCACTGCTCTCAAAACGCTGAAAGAAGACATCGTGACGAAAACTGTGCGTGCTAGAACCAAAAATTTGGAAACCCATTCGCCTAGTCCCAGCAGTGGGAACATTACAAAGCTTATACTTACTAACGTTTGATTTCTTTGATGTTTTATACGGCATCATGGTCGCTGGAATTCGATGGATGCGAGACATAGGACCTATCGATGACATGATATTCCATACATATCCTTGGGCTATTCCCTCTCCAAGAGAGGAGGCCTGAGTCCCAGTAGTGAGAACATTATAAGGCTGTTCTGTGTTCTGTACAACTAATTTATAAAAAAAAATCCAAAAAAAGACATATTTTCGTGTTCTTGGAAACATTGTAATGAGGTTCTGATAACTTCGAACGAAGTCATTATTCATTCATTAAACAGTACAGAATGATGATGAAAATACCAAAATATTTCAATATTTTGACTAACGTGTCTGGTTAAGTGAAAATTAAAGCTTTGAGGTTGAAGATTTTCGCCTTCCTTACTAGAAAGAATACTGATTCTACATAGGCTATATTATATTTTCAAAAACTAGAGATCTCTACCTAAACTGGAACAATGTAATCAAAGGTATCAAAATGTTACATGTCTTTGAAAATTTCTATGGCAGATCAACGTTTGCCGCATCAATGTAATAAAAAAAAATTGAAGCCAGTTCAAATCTAATCACCTAAATTGTTTGTTTCAGATTTTGAGCACTCATTTGGATCAGAAGGTAAGAAATATTTTGTTTTTACCGAACATACTTGTATCTCTAAAGTTGTTAAAAAATAAAAAGCCCGTTTTGACATTTGTCACCCCGACGTAACTAGCTAGAGAAGAAATAGAATACTCGCAATATTTTCCGTTATAATTTTCGTTTAAAAAAAATGTTTTTTCAAAACAATTTTTTTCGTATTTAATTATTATTTTATTGTTTCATTCCAAGTTACATTCTAGGGTCTTTTGCAAATGTCAAAACGGGCTTTTTATTTTATGACAACTTTAGAACCCAAAAATTCATCAGCACAACCCTTTCAAACTGTTGTCAAAGGTCTTAAAAAATGTTGCAAGCCATAAAAAAATGACAATGTCGTAAAATATCTCCATTAGAGGTTGCTGAAGACATATACGACCTTCTTATAAATATATCAAATGAAAATGGTCATAAAAAAGTTACTTAGGCTGTGGTTTATGATGTGATAATGTATGCTTTCCAAATACATGTAATAAAAGTATAATAGCATGGCGCTTATGGTAGTTTTATGACCTCATGCTGAGCTGGTTTATACCTTATGGAGGAAAAAAAAAAAAAAACAATATGGCTGAGATTTATAGGTACTTCACTAATTAATGCTTTGACATGTTCCCATCTACTGAGGAGGTCGTGGCTAGATAATAACAGCCGCACAGGTCGATCTTCAAAGTTAAGCAACGCTTGCCTAGGTTGGTCTGTGGATGGGTGACCATCTTAACATAACGAGTTTCCTCCGTGCCTCGGAAAGCACGTTAAGCCGTTGGTCCCGGCTGTCATTTGGAGATCTTTGGCAGTCGTTACGGATAGTCAGAAGCAAGTAAATCTGACTCCAGTCTTGCCATGAAGTACCGTGTTACCCCAGTTAATGGGTTGTGGAGGTCTGTTAGGCAGCCGCTCCACGTAAAATACTGGTATTCAGCTAAATCCGGCTTGACTGGAAGCCGACCCCAATATAGTTGGGAAAAGGCTAGGTAGATGATGACATGTTCCCATCTACGTATATATGCATTCATGCACTTTTTTTGGTTTCACGCGTTTTGTACATTTAGCCAGTGTCAAGTTTAGAAAGTATATTAAGTTTTTCGTCACTTTGAATTATTTTGAGGTCCTTTAGATTGTGGATCGGACACATTTTAATGTTTTTGCAGTATTTGGCAGCAAATGAATCGAGTCAGCCTTCTCGGCAAGCTTAGCTTTGGTACTACAACAAAATTCTCAGCTACATTTTACCGAAACCGCGCGTGTTTCATCGATTCCACTTTATTATTAAGAGAGAGAAATGATCTCAGAGCTAAAAATCTTCTTTTCCATATCATTTAATTTTATAGCCCTTTTATACCCTCCCAATCCTCCAAGCAACGAGAGTTTTGCACTAAAATCCTGTAAAAATGTAGACGTACTCCTGAAAAATCTAATAATTTCTTGAACCTCTCATACCTTTCTTAGACTTACGTCACTAGACGTTAAGACGTAACCTCTAGCTACCGACCCGGGAGCGAACCGGCGACCGGCGGCGACCTCTGTGTCACTACCACAACCTTCAAGACTGCGTGAGTGTTTCAGCTTCACGATAAAGTCATGAGACTTTTTAAAGAAGTATTAAAAATTCTTTACTATCTGTTTTTTATACCCTGAGACTAAAATGACATTGCAACACAAAAGAACTGGCATCATTCCTATAGTAAGTTTGACATTACCTGTGTCAATTTAGTCACAGGGTATAAAACAGACTATAGTTCGTTGGCTTATAGTAACCACAGACACAGAGGCATTTTTTTTTTGTGATTCGGGCGCCGGATTTTTTGGGAAATAGGCCAGGCGTAGGATTTGTACCTCAATGAAACCACCCCGCTGATCACAGTTACTTGAAAGGGGTTCCGTGACCTTTTAAAAGATCACCCTGGAAGGTTGGTAACATTTATAACGTCAATAATTATTATATTCGTAGAAATTTTCAGAGGCCTATAGTACAATTCTGCGGCACGGTTGGCTTAGTGGTTGAGCGATTGGCTGCTGCGGGTCGCAAGTTCGATTCCCACACGGAATAAATATTAATGTGGGAATCTAACTATGTTTGTGATGAGCGCACCCACGATACAGTAGTAATTCCTAAATTAGCGCAAAGCTTTAAAAAAAGAAAGATAATAAGGAATGTAACATTCTATCAGCGTTAACAATTGAACAAAAAGTCAACAATGTGTAATTTGGAGCCCTGCATCATTGCATGACCAAAACCAGAACGAATGCCGCCATATTGATTTTTAATGCAACTGTATATAGTAAAAGTTTACTAATAACAACGCCTCACTCACGTGTCATTTAAGAACCCGAAGATCCTTATAGTACGATCTACATAATTTTGTTAAAAAGACGTTTATTTTAAACAGCCAATCCGGTTTCTGATAGGAATCAAATCTAATTTTAGTTTGGACGAAACCCTAGCAATAACGAAGACTTGAAACCAGTTAGTTTCCCCAAATTAACTCGCACAAACCATCGCTTAAAATTACCCCTCTGTCCACCACTACTTACCACAGGAATTACTTTCTCATTACACCATTATTATCTACACAAAACACAGTTCAGCGATTCTCAATAAAAAACATTCTATCCTATTTTAATACAAACTGCAGGTGCAGTGAAAACCTTTCAACATTGGAAACAACGAATACCGGTGAAAAGATCCGCCATATTGTTAGCGGAAACGAACGAAAATCATTGTTTGACCTGCGGGACCTAGCCTTTGTCGTTTTTCATTCAGCCATTGAATGGGTCGCGTTATAAATATTCAAAAATGTTTATAGGCAGCTTTATCTTTTGGTTTATCTGTGGTTTTCTTTTTTGTGTTGGTACTACTGTAGTAATGGTCTGTAAGTAAACTGGTGTAAGTCAGTTTTGGTTCATTTGGGGAAGATTTTGGGGTTCGATTTGTATGCCTTATTTTTTGCAGGCTTTGATTTGTAATTAATTATAACTAGCTTCAAAGAATGTTCAAGCATCGATATTGTAAGGAAATTAACGTTTGAATCCCCAACCGGTCCTATGAGACCGCGCTGTCATTGTTTTACTATTGTGTCTCGTTTCGCGGGTATCTGAGTAACTACTATCCACCTAAGAAATTTCGCTGGATTGTGGAAGAGTTACAGTAAGTTTGTAAGGGCAAAGGGCAACACTGAAAAGAACACAGATGGATTTTAGTTAGTAAAAGTCTGACACTACCTCTTGCTCAGATATGCGTTTTAACGTAATATCTAGCAAGGACTTAATATATGCTTATAATACAATTTATTTCGTCTGACTATAATTTCAGTGTCTTTCAATGCTAGAGTCTCTTAATAAACTTGTGCGCCTCACCATAAACTATTGTATCACTGCTTACCATCAGGTGGGATCGCGGTCAAACACTAGTTTATATTATTAAAAAATAATAAGGTTAAAATAGGTAACATTTAGAATATCATTCTTAATGGAAAGCAATTTGTACTCTAACTCTACAACTATGCAATCTAGATAGCAATGAATAGATTAATTCGCCGATTGTTCAAATTGAGATACTAATCTTAAAAGTGGCTTAGACAAAGATCTTCTATGCAAATACCAAAGAGGTTAAAGGGCTCAGTTATAATGACTAAATATTTAACTAAGTATGTATTTGTAGTAGATTTTATGTACTGATTTTAGTGACTTTAGATTATAAGGTTTATCTTTGGATGGGTCATGGGTTATGTGAAAGTGTAACCCCTGGAACCGAGAAACTCAGGAGTACTCACTCTCTCAAACTCAGTCAGTAAAAGAGTGACCCGTTCGGCCCAAAAGTGGGAGAAGTAACTGAATGATTTCCCACCTAAAAACATATCTATTTTTATGCCTGTTTCCAAATAGGTACTGTTAAAAATTTGAAGGACCTTTACTTATTCATCGTGTCGTATTTTTCGGTCAGTGCGTGTAACATTATTAAAAGATTTTTTGCTCGTAAATCAATCTATACTAATATAATAAAGGGATAAAGTTTGTTTTTTTGTTTGTATGAGGTAATCTGTGGAAGTACTGGTCCGATTGCTAAAATTTTTTCACCAATAGAAAGCGGCTGTATTCCTGAGTGATATAGGCAATATTTTATGTACGCGGGTGAAGCTGCAGGCTAAAGCTAGTATTTAATAACAAGACATATAAGTCTCTAAAACTGACTAAAAATGTTTGATCGTATAGCAAAGTGTAACGTTATTAAAAGGCTGTAAAGCTCATAAATCAATATTTCAGCTTCTACCTCAAGAAAAAAATCCTTTAAACTAGTTAAAAATATGTGACCATAATAATATAAGCTTTATTTGACGTCGAGTGGATTGACATTTTTCTAAGCGCGTGCAGCATAAGAAGTGAAGCTTTGGTATTCATGCGTATATTTTTTTTTTCAAGAAACAGTATTTCTATGTGGATCGCAGTTCTGTAGTGTTGTTTTCAGTTTCAATGCTAGGTAGTGGAGGAGTCATCAAGTGGCATGTCTATTTCGAAACTAGGGATGGGACACTGTGGTTTAAATAATATCTAGAATTTCTTTTTTGAAGATTATCATTTCTTTTTCTTGCTGTAGTTATTTTCTATAGTTGTTATCGAAAAAAGTCCGCATCCTTATTGACAGTGAGAACTTGATTGGAATAATAGCATCTTAGCTGTGGAGATTCAAGTAGTAGTAGTAGTACTAACTAGTCTCCGGTCAAAGAAAAAGCTATCCTTTGACCGCAGAAAAGGTCAATCAACCAATTTGCAAAACATTTATCTATCTTTCTGTCCTTGTTATAGTGTTATAAAGCTAAAAAGTTTGTTTTATTGAACGCATTAATCGCGGGAACGAATGGGTTTTAGTTATTTTTTTGATAAATAGACCATTTATCGAAGAGTTTAAAATTTTATGGGCTATATAACATCACGCGACCACTTATGGGAGAGGATCAATAACACACGAGTAAAACCGCATAAAACAGATAGCCAGAAAAAATTGATCAACAGTGAATTTAACACTAATCACGCTTTGCAACAATTATCGAACCTAACACTCGTACTGTTGTGCATTCTTCAAGCTTCGTATGACAACTTACCACGTATTCCTTCAATAAAGACGCCATTCAAACGTTTATTAGTCAACGGCCATCGATGCGCAACTTGTTCATCAATCATCTGCCTATAGTCTATTCACCGGAGCATGAGCCAAAAGGTAAACAAACCATAAAAAGGGTTCTTTATATGTCACGATTGATGTAGTGAACATATTTTATAAAAATAACTACGGTAGTAATACACTGACAACATTAGAAATTATATTTTAGAATGATGTCTGTGGAACTTATGTTATCTTTTCAGATTTATTTGAAATCAAACATTATAAATGCCTTTAATTATTTTCTTAATGTTTATTAATTATGCATTAAATAGCTTACATGTAAAAGAACCTAAAATGACATTTTAATACTACTAAATTGTAGACCACAGATACTGCGAACATTTTACATTAAAATATGACGTTTTGTCATCGGTCGGGTTATACCCGCCATTTTGAAAAAATGATTTCTTTGTTTACCTTTTGGCTCATGCTTCGGCGAATAGACCATAGCCTTTCCCAACTATATTGGGGTCGGCTTCCAGTCAAGCCGGATTTAGCTGAATACCAGTATTTTACGAGGAGCGGCTGCCTACCAGACCTCCACAACCCATTAACTGGGGTAACACGGTACTTCATGGCAAGACTGGAGTCAGATTTACAAAGAAGACAATTGTATCAGAATGTGTGTGTGTGAATGTCGTCTGCGCTGGTAAGGCCACATGCGCCTTCCTATGGAGTACGTTGGTCGGTGATGCATAAATATGGGTGTAATATGGGGGGTATCTTTGGGGCTAGGACCCGTTATCGCCCTCGCAAGCGCTGGCTGGACGTCTTCAAGATAATTGGGCAAAGTAGAGGAAGCTCAGTCGGAAGTCGGACCCTGGCATGGAGCTCTACTTATATTACCACTTTACTGTATTGCATTCTTCAAGCTTCACTTGAACAACTTCCCACGTATTCTATACTAATATTATAAAGAGGTGAAATTTGTAAGTTTGTATGTAGGGGGTAATCTCTGGAACTTCTGGTCCGATTTGAAAAATTCTTTCAGTGTTAGATAGCCCATTTATCGAAGAATGCTATAGGCTATATACCATCACACTACAACCCACGAGAGCGGAGCAGTAACGAAAAATGCGGGTGAAACCGCAGGGCACAGCTAGTCGTACAATAAAGTCGTCATTCAAACGTTTATTAGTCAACGGCCATCGATGCGCCAGCGCAACTGACAAATGACAATGAATACAATTGTATCAAAATGTATTTATGGCACAGGATAGCTCGGAGCATTTTCTTTCAATTGGATCAGGGTTCTTAGCAATTGACAAGTCTGTCAGTAAAGTTTGAATGGAAGTTTGTATCTTTATTTTGTAATAGGTACATATCGGCCTTCCAGTTTTGAGGTATCTTAGAAATAATTAACTTTTTTGGATAATAATCAAATAATTTTTATTTTATTTTATTTAGTGTAAAAATATATTTGTAATGTAGCTAATAAACTAAATTTACCTTTAAAAAGAAATATTCTGAAATTGTAACCGCGACTTCCTCCAAAAAGTTTTTTTTATTATGCTTAGCCTCGCGTTTGACCACTATCTCACCTGATGGTAAGCGATTATGTGACCGACGATGGAGCACGCTTGCCTAGAAGTAACTTATTCACTGTTGACTTAAAGATCCTTACATTGTAACTATCAGGAAACACAGACTCTGGTAGGGAATTCTTGAAACTCAATTCGCGATCGTGATCTTTAGCATTAAATTTCCCCTCGGTCAAAATTGGCAAAAATACTTCAGACGTATTTTTCGAATTTTAAGGTTCTAGAAATTAACGAAACCGTTAAAAAATACTAAACCAAAATCTTTCAATTTCTCTATCGATATCGACACCCCTCCCAGCCCTAAGTCATCGTCATCGACTAGTGTAGTGCACGCTTCGTCGCCTACCCATGAATGCCGGAGCATTCTTTTGTGTCTACCCTCCTGCTCACAATGGCGCGGATGCTCCAGTATCTTAATGATTGAGATGTTTTGATTGGGGCTTGGGGATCTTTCTGTGATACGTGTTTCTTGAGAGGATATTATATTAATGAGGGTTTTTGCTGGTAATATTTTAAAGTTCATTTTTGCTGAGTTGAAGCCCAAAGTTTACTATTATAAGCAACTTTTTTTTACTATGCTTAGGCTCGCGTTTGTCCACTATCTCACCTGATAGTAAGTGATGATGTAGCCGACGATGGGGCACGCTTGCTTAGAAGTAACCTATTCACTCTTGGGTTACTTATTTTATTGATGCTCTTTGAAGTATTTGTTATTTTTTATTGGGCAACCTACCTTAGTGTTGTATTTTTCCTAAGCTACCAGTGCGACAAAATAGGATATTAAATAATATGTCTCTTCTAGAGCGATTGTAACTATTCGAAACCAATAAATGTCACAACTCCGTATGCAAATCCGATGCATCAGGGTAAACATGAATAATCTATAGACGGTTATCAAAATTTGAACATCCTAAAATAAACTTACAAACATATGTATACAATTTATTGGCATAAAGTCATTCCAACCGAGGATGCATCGATATAACCGCATAACGGCATAACGACCGCCATTCAAATGTTCCAGACGAAATATTTCTAGGTAATTAGTTTGCTGCAAAAGGAATCTAAGCAATAAAAGTCGTCCATCTGTATTGTATGCCTTTAAAATTGATTGAACAACGCTCTTTAGTTCATACTAATATTTTAACTGTCCTTTCTAAAAGACCTCTTACACCACTCGTTTTTTTTATGAAGGGTCTTACGCCCGTTTTCAATAAGCTATTGTTACGAACGTGAGTAATTAAATGCCGGTTTACTAGCAGATAACTTTATTGACCACAAACAATGACAAATTAGTCCAATCAACAAATAACCAATCACTATAAACACTCAGAGTTCCGTTTAGTATCGCTTAGGTCGCTAGGTATCACTTCAAGCACTTAGGTAGTTCGCTCTGTATCGCTGACGAAATCAAACTGAACTGCTTCTAGCCGGGGACCCGTATTTATATGCGAAGTCATCGAAACCTCTCGACACAGACGTTTCAAGGACATTCCAGAACAAAAGAGCGGCATCGGGAGGCCATAAATCATTATTATTACTCTCGTAAGTAGGTACTTATCTACCACCTTACATGCGAATTTCGACTCTATTGCCAATACCGGAAGGTACAAATTCCCTTATCCACCCACACAACTACCTACTGAATCTTATCCAATAATAATAGTACTTCGGACTTTTCTGGAATTTGCCAGGCCTGAGCATGTACTCTCATTCTCGAAGCTTCGCACAGCAATGCGTTTTAATTATTTGATGCTACCCTTGGTTCCGTCGAAAATATAGCGTACTCAAGTTTCACGGCGTAACAGTGCCCCCCTCTTAGTCATGCTCGTCCCGAGCATTATTAGATCCGTGATATGGCGCCAATCTATCCACGTGGACTACCTTGGGTTTCCCTCGTAACCCTTTCTTGATGCGGTAGGTAACGTCGTTGATCCTTTTTATCACGGTGTAGGGTCCCTCCCATCGAGCTTGAAGTTTCGGCGACTTCCCTTTTCGTCGAAGTGGGTTGTGGAGCCAAACCAGTGCACCTTCCTCAAATCCCTTGGCGTTGGCATTGCGGTCGTATCTAGTTTTCATTTTAACGCTGGTGTGCAGGCTATTCTCGCGCACTCGTTTATGCACTTCATCCAATTGATCTTGGAGGTCACTTACGAAGTCCGTAACTGGCTTAGTCTTGTCAGGTGGCACGCCGGTTATGGTATCGACTGGAAGTCTCATCTCCCTGCCGAAATTCACTCTTGCTGGGGTATGGCCCGTGCTATCATGCACTGCTGATCGATAAGACATCAGAAATAGTGGAATATACCGGTCCCAATCTTTCTGATGGTCATCGACAACCTTAGCCAGGTGATTCTCCAGGGTCTGGTTAAACCTCTCCACCATTCCGTCCGACTGTGGGTGCGCAGGTGTTGTGCGTGTCTTGTAAATCCCCAGAAGAGTGCACATTTCCTGGAACAGCGCAGATTCGAAGTTGCGGCCTTGATCGGAATGGATCTCCAAAGGTACGCCATACCGACATACTACTTCTTCGACCACCTTTTTCGCCACTGTCGTCGCTTCCTGATTGGGTATGGCGAAAACTTCAGGCCACTTTGTGAAATAGTCCTGTATCACCACTATGTATTTGTTTCCGTCATCTGTCACTGGGAAAGGTCCAGCAACGTCGATGGCAATGCGTTCCCATGGGGCTCCTACATTGTACAACTGAAGCTTGCCCCTGCTCCTAGTCTGTGGTCCTTTCACGGATGCGCATGCTGTACATTTCCGACACCATTGCTCTATGTCTTCTCTACAATTGAGCCAGTAATACCGCTGTCTCACTTTCAGTAGAGTTTTCTTGATTCCCAGGTGTCCACCAGAAGCGCCATCGTGTATCTCCTGAAGCAGGGGGACCACTTCACGTCGTGGTACTATCACTTGTGTGGTCACCTCCTTGCCGTCGTTCGATTCCCATTTCCTACAAAGCACGTCATTTTCTAGGACTAAACTGTCCCACTGGGCCCAGTAGCTCTTTGTGACAGGACTATGTGACGATACTTCATTCCACTGAGGCCTAGTTCCACTACGCTTCCAGTCCAGTATAGGTCGAATATCGTCATCTTCTTCCTGAGACTTCTTAAAGTTGCCTTCAGCCCTAATTAAGTTCACGTGTTCCCGGGCTTCATTTTGCTGGCAATGTCTACAGTCCTCATTACATGGACGTCGCGACAGGGCGTCAGCATTGTTATGCCCTTTTCCACTACGATGTTCCGTCACAAAGTTGAACTCCTGCAGCTGCTCTAGCCATCTTGCAACTTGACCCTCAGGGTTTTTGAATTGTAGAAGCCATTTCAATGCAGCGTGGTCCGTCCTCAACGTAAACTGTCTCCCTATGAGGTACTTGTGGAAATGTTGCAAAGTTTTTACAACAGCCAGTAGTTCTCGTCGAGTCACGCAGTAGTTCCTTTCTGGTTTTGAAAGTGCCTTACTGAAGTAAGCGATCACGACTTGCCTATCTTCTTGCACCTGCGACAGCACTCCACCAATTCCTGTGTTGCTGGCGTCGGTATCGACGACAAATCTTCCATCTCTGCTCGGATACCCCAGTATAGGCGCTTCACATAGCCGTTGCTTTAGTTCATTGAATGCTGACTCACAGTTCTTGTCCCAGATAAAATCTCGTTTATCCTCAGTCAGCTGATGTAAAGGTTTTGCAATGTCCGAAAAACTCATAACAAACCGTCTGTAGTATGTGCACAACCCTAGAAATGCACGTACTTCTGTTTTGTTCTTTGGAGTCGGCCACTGTTGGACAGCCTTTATCTTCTCAGGATCGGTTCTCACTCCATCGGCGCAGATGACATGTCCTAGGTAGCTGACCTCCTTCTTGAACAGGGCACACTTCTTTGGGCTTAGTTTTAGGTTAGCCCCCCGTATTCTGGTGAATACTTTCTCCATATTCCTCAGGTGTTCCTTAAAAGTGCGGCCCATTATAATGACGTCATCCAAATATACCAGACAGACGTCACCAAGAAGGCCCACCATGACTCTATCCATGAGGCGTTCAAACGTCGCTGGAGCGTTGCACAATCCAAAAGGCATGACGTTAAATTGCCACAGGCCGTTGCCAATTCCTGTACTGAACGCTGTCTTTTCCTTATCTTTCTCGCTAATTTCCACTTGCCAGTAGCCACTTTTCAAGTCAATGGTTGAAAACCACTTCATACCACTGAGCATATCCAGTGTGTCGTCTATCCTAGGCAAGGGATAACTGTCCTTCTTCGTTACATCATTCAGCCTTCTGTAGTCTACACAGAATCTGGTACTGCCGTCCTTCTTCTTCACCAGAACGACAGGAGAAGACCATGGGCTCGTAGAAGGTTCAATTATTCCGCTATCAGCCATATCCTTTACCATTTCTGCTACCTCAGTTTCTTTAGCCCAGGGTATGCGGCGCGGTCTCTGTTTAATTGGTCTAGCATCACCTGTATCTATCTCATGCTTGACGAGACCTGTTCTTCCGCAATCTTTTCCCGTTGCAAAGATATCCCAGAACCGTAGCAGAAATTGCTTGGCTTGCTGTAGTTCCGAAACTGATAAATTGCTCTTAGAATTTTCCAGAAGTTGCTGGATGTGATCAGGTTCACCTTTTATTGCGTCTTGTTTTACTGAAGATGTGTTGATTTGGCGGAGATACTTCACTTCTTCACATCTTCCAACAACACTGTTTTTCTTCAACTGGATCTCCTTTTTCCCAAGATTTACAATCCTGACCTTGGATCTTCCTTTCGTCATAACTAATGTCCTCGCGGTGATAAGTTCCGGGTGCCGGCCAATGTCTTCAACCATAACACATCTGCGTTGCCTAATTTTCTTAGGAAATTTAACTTCGACTAAGGTTTCCGTTCTTGGAGCCAATGTGGTATCCTTTAAGCAATAGAGGTTGCATGTGTTAATTCCTTGCAGGAAGACTTCTTGGTCTGGGAATTTCAATACTCCTTTATCGATATCTAAAACACATTTGTAATTCCGCAGGAAGTCGAGACCCAGTATGCAATCGTCGGTGATGTTCGCAATTAACGCTGAATGGGTGTACACTTGATCACCGATTTTAAACTCGATTTCTGTATCACCGAGGACGGAGACTGGCTGGCCGGTGGCTGTCTGAAGTCGGTAGGCTGGGGTTTCTGTTTGCCACAAGATGGTGCGTTTCAGCAACTCCGGTCTTATAATAGTCCGTGACGCCCCGGTGTCAACGGTGAAATTGCAAGCACGTTGATTCAGCGTTCCCTCGATGATCAAACTATTTCCGTTGTGGACTTGATTGATGGTGATGGTTGGGGCCTTCAGTTGACTAGCCAGCACCCGCCCCGCGGCCCTGGCGACATTTAGTTTAACGACTCCTCGTTAACTTGAGTTCCGGAGTCCACACTTCCCCTCTTCCTCTTGGGGCAATCGGTACGAATGTGCCCTTTTTCTCCACATCCATAACACGTCGGAATATAGCGGGACTTTGCCGACGAAGCCACTTCTCGGTGACGTGGTTGCACTGAAGGTGAGACCACCACTTCCCGAACTCTGTGCGTACGTGAGTCTTGTCGTACGGCTTCCACTTCCAAAGCGTGGGCCATCGCACTCTTCAGAGTTTGGTGGTGTCCGAGTCGCACCGTAGCCCTGACTTCAGTATCCCGTAGACCGTCGATGAATGCTTGCACCAGATTTACTTCCACCATCTCCGGTGTCATCGACATGTATGCCCGCCGGACCAGCCGTTCAACCTCTACTCCCCACTGCTGAAGGCTCTCGTTCGACCTCTGCGTTCTCTCGCGAAGTTGTGCGCGGAAAACATGTTCGAGGTGCTTGTCACCATAGCGAGTGTCTAGTCCCTCCATTAGACGCTCCAACGTCCTGCCGTCTGGAGGAAGGTTCTCTAGGACCAGCAGAGCGTCCCCTCGTAGGGCCAAAGTTAACGCCGCGAAAGACTGGTCATCATCCCAGCGGTTCGTCTTGACCAGTGTTTGGAATTGGTACTTAAAAGCCGTCCAGGACGACGTGCCATCAAAACGCGGCATATCAAATTTTGCGGCTGATGCACAGTGGGTGTGCGATGGTGCGCTAACAGCAACGGGTTCGCGTGCTTCGAGCTTTACAATTTTTTTGTTGATGTCCAGCAGGCGATCTTCGTGGCCATCAATTCTGGTTTCGAGGCTATCAGCTCGGGCGGAAACCTCCTTGACCTCTAAGGTGAGATTTTTCACTTTCTCGCCCAACGTGACGAGGCCGTGATCGATTTTTTCGAGGATCAGGTTCTGCTTAGCCTCTTGATCCCGGCGGGCAGCTTCCTGTTCGCGGCGGGCTTCTTCCTGGTTAGCCGCGATTAGGTCCTGGAGCTTACGTTGGTTAGCCTCTTGTTCGCGGCGGGCAGCTTCCTGTTCGCGGCGGGCAGCTTCCTGTTCGCGGCGGGCTTCTTCCTGGTTAGCCGCGATTAGATCCTGGAGCTTACGCTGGTTAGCCTCCATACTAGCTTGCATGGCGGCCAACACTGCGGCGAGGTTCATTTCCGAGGATGGCCCCGTTGGCGCCTCAGCAGCTGCCGTTGCTCCCATACCAGCCCGATCTTCCGCTTCCAGACGTTGACGTGCAGCATCCATCTCCACTTGCCTCCTTGTTCGTGGTCCCTGTTCGTCGTCCCTCTGTAGTAATGGCATCTCACTTCTGACACCAGTTGTTACGAACGTGAGTAATTAAATGCCGGTTTACTAGCAGATAACTTTATTGACCACAAACAATGACAAATTAGTCCAATCAACAAATAACCAATCACTATAAACACTCAGAGTTCCGTTTAGTATCGCTTAGGTCGCTAGGTATCACTTCAAGCACTTAGGTAGTTCGCTCTGTATCGCTGACGAAATCAAACTGAACTGCTTCTAGCCGGGGACCCGTATTTATATGCGAAGTCATCGAAACCTCTCGACACAGACGTTTCAAGGACATTCCAGAACAAAAGAGCGGCATCGGGAGGCCATAAATCATTATTATTACTCTCGTAAGTAGGTACTTATCTACCACCTTACATGCGAATTTCGACTCTATTGCCAATACCGGAAGGTACAAATTCCCTTATCCACCCACACAACTACCTACTGAATCTTATCCAATAATAATAGTACTTCGGACTTTTCTGGAATTTGCCAGGCCTGAGCATGTACTCTCATTCTCGAAGCTTCGCACAGCAATGCGTTTTAATTATTTGATGCTACCCTTGGTTCCGTCGAAAATATAGCGTACTCAAGTTTCACGGCGTAACACTATCTATCTACTGTTGCAGCTACTAAAGATAAACAAATCTATCCTTTTACCCTTACTTGCTTTCCTTTTACCTACCGACGGATTGCATTTCCTACCCAAAGTTGTGGATGGATAGATAGAATTTTACTGTTTATCGGGGATAGCTGTCTATCTATCAACTGCGGTAGGTTATGGAAAACGGGCGTTAGTCTACGTCGCGTAGTGTAATAATAATAAGGGTAAGACGGTCTTCGACGGGGCTCGACGTATCGAGTAGTATAATAGGCTCTTAAAGTCTATTGCTCCCGCAATAAAAGTCTTGTTTGTGGCTTCTGTATTAATTGACCAATACCAATGCTCTAAAGTTTATGCTACAATTTTACTGTCCTTAAGTCTATTGCTCCTTTTATTCCATTCCAAAACGATTTCCATTCTAATTCTTCTTCGGCATCGTACCATGACAAGATTAATGTTTCATATTTTCTCCCATAATCTTATTCCCACACAAATTCATAATAATTTATTCATAGTTTCGCGTACACACGCATTATTTACGTTAGAATGCACTCCTTACTTCCTCTGTAAAAAAAAAACATTATTCCGTGTATTTTTTCTTTTTTTCGCCGCCATTACTGACTTCTTTCGCGTAGATGGAAGGACATCTCTTGCATATATTCATGATTCTCTTTGCGTGGTGTTGATACAAATGTGTGTTAGAATTTAATGGAAGTTGTTTCTTTTTTTTATTTTTTGTGGAGGAAATTAAAACCGTAGATACTGTTTTGTTGGAGTTAGATATGAGTACACAATTTATTTCTAGATACTGCTAGCGAGGCTTTGTTCACAAACTCGTAGTAGGTTTTATTTGAGTTAGAGGTATATTGCTCCTTATGGGTCCTAAAAATGACTCAGTTTTCATAGCTTAACCCTAAAAGGCAAGAAACCGATATTGACACGGTGTTTTACATTGAACGCTCTGCAAAATTAGTCTGTGGTCCGCTCCGAAACCTTTTTGTCAACCTCAACATTAGTGCATTCTATATTCGCACTAATTTTTCATCAAAAATTTTCGCAATCCAAAATGGTTTGCAAGACACCATTTGTTTAAATCGACACAAATTCCCCAAAAACCCTATTCGCGCACGACATCGCATTTTATATTATATTCCGCGCACTTTTTCCGCGCCCTTTGTTCAACCGGAATGTTAGTGTTGCTAGTTTTTTGTCCCCAAAGGATTGATGGACCATTGTGTTGCCATTCGCAAAAATTCCCGGCGTCGAATAATTGATAAGTCTGCTATGCGATCTTTTTTATGTTTCGATGCTGAATCGTTAGGGATTAGATATTTTTTTTATTTGCCTAACTCGTCTGAATTGTTCGGCTTGAATTTCGCAAGGCTTGTTTGTTTTCCCGTCTAGCTTTTTCATAGTTTTTGTGTGAAATTTTGTCGAAACTTTTGTTCTCGTTCAGAGTTATTTTTAGCCTGTACTGCATTGAGTTCGGATTCAATTTTCAGAAGCCTTTGTGTGAGAAAGGGAATTGGCAGCTAACGGTATAAAGCACTTGCCTACTGTCAGTTTAATTATAAATTCTTGTACAAAGTTTCGAAACACAACAGCTGTGGAAGCAGAATTAAAAATAAAGAGCAAGTTTAAATGGCGTGCTAACTTTTCCTCTTTTGAATTAATGGAATGAAAACCTTACTCAATTCAAGAAACTTGAACATATGTGACATCTACTATCCCGGGTATAGTAACAGTCCGTTGTCTTACAGAAAAGGGGCCTAAATCCCAGTAGCAGTGATGTATGCTACCCAATTCCCAGTGACATAATTCCACATACTACCAACATAACAAAACTTAATAGAAACAAACACAATATGATTAGGTTGCGACCCGCGCGCCAAGGAATGGTGATCAAAACTCTATTATGCGCCTCCCAAGAGATATTTACATAATGTGTGCCCAGAAATATAACGCCGGAGAGATAGTCCAGTTTCCTTTTATGCTGTTTTTATTTTTTTTATGGCAAAGGTGATGTGTTATTCGGTTTCGTTGACATAATGATAACGAGTAGCCGCGAAAAGAAATGATATATTGTTGAAATTCTTCGGATTTCATTTTATTAGGTGTTTCCTAAGTGTTTTTTTTTTTAATATTAATTTATTAAAAGCAACATATCGTTAGCAACATGGCTCTTTCGATAGAACCTGCTCTCTATGTTAGCTTTAATTATGCAAACTTAAATGATTACCTACTTAGTTTTGAGTTTTAGTTTCGTTTTAGAGATGATCATATTACCTACTTCAGTAAACAAAAAAACAATTTCTCATTCATAAAAACCACAGATTAAATATAAATTTCACGTATTTCCCACTAATTTTCCCGCTCTTTTTGACAGATCACCATAGACAATTTATCTTTTTTTTCCGCCATTGAAATAAACGATTCTCAAACATTCTTGATCCCCGTCAATTAAGTTAGAAGCTCCAATATAAAACAGACGTTCTTCCGATCGCAAGGATCGTGAGGTGGCAAGGCGTCTGCGCCCTGAATTTGGGTCGTGCACGTGCCTCGAATACAATGATTTTGTCGAACTTTGGTAGTAAAGCTTTTTGGTCCCTGGCAAAGTCGGTTGAATCGAACTTCTGTCGCCCCTCACTGCCTCCATTGCTGAGACCAGATGGGTCGCTGGCCCACACCGCAGAAGAAAAAGCGAACTTGTTTGCTTCCCTTTTTGCGGAATCTTCGCGTCTAGATTCTGGTGATGCGTCGCCCCCGGCGGCTCCTGATGGTGGAGAGACGAGTATGTCGGACATTCGTATCCATCAGAAGGACGTCCGTAGGGTACTACGTAACCTTGACGTGAATAAAGCTAGTGGCCCGGATGGGATACCAGCAATTGTGCTTAAAACTTGTGCGCCTGAATTGTCTCCGATCTTGACACGCCTATTTCGTCTCTCATATGAGACTGGAAAAGTGCCGAATGCTTGGAAGCTGGCTAACGTGCAACCAGTGCCCAAAAAGGGCAGTCGAGCTGACCCAGCAAATTATAGACCCATCTCTGTAACGTCCATCCTATGTAAGAGTATGGAACGTGTGATAAATAAGAAGCTCCTGGCATACCTAGAAGCTAACGACATTCTAAGTGACCGACAATACGGTTTCCGCCAAAATCGGTCTACTGGGGATCTTCTAGCGTATGCCATTCACATCTGGAGCGAGGCCATCGAAAGGCATGGGGAAGCACTTGCTGTCTCCCTTGACATCTCGAAGGCCTTTGACAGGGTCTGGCACGAAAGTCTTATAGCTAAGCTTCCTTCCTTCGGTTTACCCACTGGTCTGTGTAATTGGATTGCGGACTTTCTGAGGGATAGGTCCATTCGAGTGGTCATCGACGGCAGCTCGTCCGGTCAACTGGGTGTCAATGCCGGAGTCCCCCAGGGGTCGGTGCTCTCGGCCACTCTGTTCTTGCTGCATATTAATGACCTTCTTAAGCCCGGTACCTTTGGGTATGCAGACGACAGCACTGTGGCTGAGAGATACGTATCCGACGCACGTGCTAGTGGGTCACAGGTCCAGTCTCTCCGAGAGGCTATGGTTGAGCGCTTGAACTTGTCCTTGCAGGCGGTCTCCGATTGGGGCGATGCCAATCTGGTCAAGTTCAATGCTGCTAAAACTCAGGCGTGTCTTTTCTCTGCTAAACGGAGCCAATTCCACCCAGCTCCATCTTTTCGGGATGTGACCGTACCGATTACCGACCATCTTGAGCTTCTTGGCGTAACACTATCATCCACTCTCAATTTCGGTTGCTATATAGAGGCGAAAGCTCAACTGGCTGCCAAAAAACTGGGGATTCTGGCTAAGGTGAGACAGTACTTCACGCCGGAACAGTTGCTCAACCTCTATAAAGCACAAGTTCGATCATGTATGGAGTACTGCTCTCATCTATGGGACGGATCTGCCAAGTACCAGCTTGAGGCGCTAGAGTCGATTGAGAGGCGAGCCAAGAAGATCATAGGTAATGATGCACTCTTCGAGTCGAAGCTTCAAAGTCTGGAGCATCGACGACGAGTTGCTAGCCTGTCGGTTTTCTATCGGTTGCATTTCGGAGAGTGTGCACAGGAACTGCACAACTTGATTCCTTCAAGCCCGTTTCATCATCGGACCACTAGACGTACGGCAATGCGCCACCGGTACATGGTGAACATCCCACCCATACGTACAAAGCGTTTTGGGAGTACATTTATTATGCGCACAGCTAAAGAGTGGAATTCCCTGCCGGGGTCTGTGTTTCCTGATAGCTACAACCTAGGGGTCTTTAAGTCAAGAGTGAATAGGTTGCTTCTAGGCAAGCGTGCTCCATCGTCGACCACATGATCGCTTACCATCAGGTGAAATGTGGTCAAGCGCAAGCCTATCAATAATTAAAAAAAAAAAAAAAAAAAAAAAAAAAAAAAAAACAATGTGTACCCGCCCTTAGAGGAAAAATATCGAGTTTGCAAGATGTTTTGTCTTGTGGCGTATTTTTTTTTTTGCTAAATATGTATTATTGTGTGCAATTCTTGTGGTTTTTGCGGAGTACGCTAACTGAAATATGACTTTGACGAGGGCAACAGTTTTGATTAGGATTGTGCTGTGGAGTTTTTGGTAAGATTTCTTTGAGTGAACTTCTGTGGGATTCTACTGGAGTGGCGAACATGTGCCAGAAGACGGAGCACTGGAAGGCCTCCCACAAGGTGGAACGATAACCTGGTGAGGGTTACGGGAATCTGAAGGATGCGAGACAGTCGCTGTGGCGACGCTTGGTGGAAGCCTGTGTCCAATATTATAGTAGACGTCTCTAGGCTGAAATGATGATGATGATAAACTTCAGAGGCTCTTTTGATCATGTATAAAAAAGTGGTATGCAAAGGAATTTTAATTTCGTCTTATACAAGTAAGAGTTTATTATTCTTCCATTTAATAAATATAATCCAATCTCGAATACCTATTTCAAAAATACATATATAGTGTACTACACTATATTTTTTAACTACTGAAATGATGATGGTGGTGTAATTCAGAGGCTGTTTTGATCATTTAAGAAAAAAAAACCGTGGTATCAACAGAATTTGAACTTTGTCTTGTAAAACAAAGAGTTTACTATTCTACATTTAATCAATGCAATCCAAACTCGAATTCCAATTTCAAAAATATAGTGCAGCGCAACCGCCTTTGGGCACACTTCGATATCGATTTATAAGTTAGATGCACGCTTTGCAATCTGGATCAGGGGATTATAATCTACAATCTGCAGTGGGCTGTCCGATGGGCTCGCATTCTCAAACCGGTTCGGCGTCTGGCAGGGGCGGATGGGCTTTGTATCGCGAATTCATTGCTTATACCCGTGACCTACACAGGCTAGTCATTAGCGATGCGCGATGGCAAAACGTATATTATTTTATCTTTTTGCAAACTCAGTATTTCTCAAAATTTCAGCGTTTTAGATCCAAGGGCCCAACCGGTGATGAGTCAGTGCGTGAATCAGGACTTTCCTTTTTGTATATTCGGATAATGATAGCTGTTAAAGTTCCACGAAAGAAGTGGCTGGACGAACTAGACAGATTTCGCTAGAATTGGTAGGTGGATGCCATTTTACCGACTAAAACTCAATTGCGTCCCTCAGATGCCCTTTGCATTCTACGCTCACGGTAATTTTTTCAAACGTTCCCTCAGCCTAAGTAGACGTTTACTTAGGTTAGGTCATTACTAGAGAGCCGACGTCCTTAAATTGATGTGTATATATTTTTTTCGTTACGTATGACTTTGGTATTCGCCAGACTTTCGATGGCGTTTAGGAAACTAGCAAATAATTTAATGAAACTGGAGCCTAATCTTCGGAATCATAGTGTAGAGTCTGAAATCAGATGCCAATTGGGTAGTTGCTCGGAACAGATATGGGGAGATGACTCAAACATTATCTTTAATAAAAAAAAAACTGGCCAAGACCGTGTCGGGCCCCGCTCAGTGTAGGGTTCCGTAGTTTCCCGTCCGTCACAATAAGTGTCCCCAACTTTTCAAAAACTGTTCGTCCCATCAAGTTCAAAATAATTTTCCTAGAAAGTCTTTATAAAGCTCTACTTTCCAGGTTTTATTCATATTTTCTAAACTTATGGTTCAAAAGTTGGGGTTGTTTTTTATCCAACAATATATCACAGGTTAGGATTAAAAAAAATATCGCTTTTTACTTTACATGTAGGGAGGCTACCCTAATAAAACATGTTTTTCCAATTTTTATTTTTGCACTTTGTCGGCGTGATTGACATACATATTGGTACCAAATTTCAGCTTTCTAGAGCTAACAGTCACAGAGATTAAGCGAGGACGGACGGACAGACATGGCGAAACTATAAGGGTTCCGTTTTTGCCATTTGGCTACGGAACCCTAAAAAACCTTAAATTATGAAAGGAGGGGAAATTGTCAAGTAACAGAAATGTGATTCACAAACTGAAATGTGACGTCACCGGCATTAGGTTACACACGAACAAAAGAGATGTTCTATTAAGACCTCACTTTTCCTCATACCAATATTTGGTATACTAATTGCTGTTTCATTCAATAACTAGTAAGTATAGGCGCTCTTTAAAAAAACTGTAGAGTATAAAATATCGTTCAAAAATCACAGAAAAATACATGATAATTCCATCACGTCACGACATACCGACGCGACATAAATATTAAAACCACCAGATATCATCATATCACACTCTGACCATCAATAAACGCACAAATCAATTTACATAAATATAAAATCGGTGCAAAACAAACAATTCAACGAAATGAGTAAAATGCAACGCTTTCATTGGCTACCAGTAATTCGAATGATTGCGCCCGTGTTTGCAGACCGAACAGTCGGGCCCAACTAATTGAAACGTCAAACATTTATTACCCTTTCAACTCTTATTGACTGCAGCCAAGGTTTGCAGTTAATTTGAATTATCTTCCTGTTAATGCATTACCTATTTCATCCTAGTGCTTTTCTGGCAAGCAGCCAGTTCAAAAAAAAAAACTAGACGGCATAGACAAAGTTGCAAGTATCAAAATTTCTCCGAATGTCAACCAACTAACTAATAATTTATTAAAAAACTTCCTCTGAAAACCTTTTCCAGTAAAATGTGCTCGTAATATAATTAAAAGTAACTTTTCCAATGTAATAAACGTAAGTAGACACAGACCTTTTCTATAAAAATTAATTAGCCATGAAAAATAGCGAGGCTTCTTGTGGAACTAACTTATGCTGAGAGCGCCTTTTGAAACTTTAAGACGCTCTTATTTCTACGTTCACTCGAAAATATATGAAAAGTTTATTTAATAAATGCTATTGAAAATAAATCTTTTAGTTTAGGTCCCACAGGTAGTTAAAAGTCACTTGTGCATAACTTTTTACGTTAAACAGAGCATAGTCAAACTCATATGAAGTTATGGAATTAAGAAGTTCTGTTTTGTGTGTGAAGTATTTTATTGGCTTTTGTTTAACTTTGAGTAAACATTTTAAAACGGTTTATGTTAGTTTTGAAAGTCTTTAATTAATGTACAATTAACTCATTAATTGTTAAGTTGATTAGCCTTTCAAAGACGTTTAGATAGCATAATATGAGTATTTCTATTATGACTGCAGATATTCACTCCCATGACTAGTCAACAAAGTACAAGACAAGGGTCTAGTATTGTGGTGATTGGATTTTAAGTTCTACAACAGTCAGTTTTCTCCAAACTAAACACGACTTCTGTACCTAAAATTAATTAGCGGGTCTCGTCCAAGTGACAGACGAGACGTTATTGTCTACGTGACGAGAATGCCGTCCTGTCTTGTTATATTTGAGCATAGAATAGCTAGAGAATGTATGGTTGTATACGTTTGCCTCGTGCCGTTTGCCAGAAAAATATACGTGTAGGGGAATCGAATTTGGCGCGAAATAAGGAAAAATGGTGGCCAAAATTGCAGAATGTTTTGTTATTTCCACACCACATTTGTATTCACAAAGCAAATGACTATATTTTAAATTCATGTCCGTCATATGACTTCTAAAAGTTGATTGCAAACATTTTCCACGCGTCCATATCAAATAAATTACAGTAAAAGGTTTTAAAAATCCCCAAATAGTATTTCCACATGGGAAACATTTTTAAAAATATACTTCACGTGAACGTTAAACGAACTTTTCGTTTGCGTTTCGCCATTAAGTTTTTTTACGATAAAAGGTAATGAGTGTGACGGTAGGGTTGTGTTCGTTTAACGATAAACGGTAAACATCGGTAAAATATACTTCAGAAGTTACATAAAGATAGAGATTGGAAAAATGAATGTTTATTAATTACTCAGATACCCGCGAAACGAGACACAATAGTAAAACAATAACAGCGCGTCGTTTGAATCCCCGACCGGTCCTATGAGACCGCGCTGTTATTGTTTTACTATTGTGTCTCGTTTCGCGGGTATGTGATAGATTAATTAGAATAGATCATTTCTGCTACCCTAGCAAAATAAAATTAGTTTTTTTTTATTTAATGTTGTTTCACTAAACTTTTATTGTACCTATGTAAAATGATTAAATATAGACAATTATAATTAAGGTGACTTCAAGGCTCGAGTGAATAGACACTAAATAAACCACTACTTACCATCAGGTGGGATCGCAATCAATTTCTAGTTTATATCAATAAAAAAATATATTAGAGTAAGTAGGTAGATAATAACAGCCACACGGGTCGATCTTCAAAGGTTAGGCAACGCTTGCCAAGGTTGGTCTGTAAATGGGTGACCATCTTAACATACCGGATTTCCTTCGTGCCTCGAAAAGCATTTAAGCGGTAGGCTGTCATTTGTAGACCTTTGGCAGTCGTTACGGATAGTCAGAAGCCAGTAAATCTGACTCCACTCTTGCCATGCAGTACCGTGTTACCCCAGTTAATGGGTTGTGGTGGTTTGGTAGCCAGCCGCTCTTCGTAAAATACTGGTATTAAGCTAAATACGGCTTGACTGGAACCCGACCCCAATATATTATGTAGTTGGGAAAAAGGCTAGGTATATGATGAAGTAGGTACTTATCAGACCTTTTTAGTGTTTGATTTAATCTGTGCTGGGAGTTAAACGTCCTTGAACACAGCCTGCAACTCCCGGTCACTCTCTATCGTCCGTGCTTCCTGTGCTGGGAACAATTGGGGAACGATCATTTCTGTTTGAGACTTGACACCTTGGGTGTAGGTTATACCTCGGGGTGTAGAATCTCTCGTCGAGTAATCGCTGAGATCAGGGCTTCGCTCCCTGCTTGCCAGCTTCAGGTGGCAACCCGTAACTACGGGTGCTTTACTTAGGATGCTTACTACGGATGCCATATAGGCGTAAGTCTTTGTTTGGATGCTGAATGCGTCTGCCTCGGGCAAGTCATAAAATCACGGAGAATCTTAACACCGCGATGCAACAAAAAACAAAAACTAAACAACGCCATCTATCGAGATGGTATGAACTAAATGTATGAAACAAAATAATTTCGGAACTACTTTTGAATACTACTGTTCTTCTTTTGAATCTTGACAGCAAGGGATGAGATTACAAAATGATGCGTTCAGGATTTAACGGAAATCATCCACAGTAAAGAAGGATGGCTTACGCTCATATATCTTCTAGTCTCGTAATGTCAATATTTTAATATCGACGAAGTGAACATATACTTGAGGTACCCAAAACAAACAGATCTTGTTTATCGTGCCGCTTAAAGTCGACAAACTTTGAGGGAAATCGATTAGGGAGACGTCGTGCTTATAAGCTACCAGGTTTGGTAATACGACATTTAAAACCGATACACGTCGGTTTTAATTAACTAGGTTTAAATGCAAAACCGATTAGTATCGATAAACCGTTAGTTAACCTTTAACCGTCTTATTCCAAAACGCCGACTAAATAAAGTATAGGGATTAGTTCAAGGTTTAAACCGTGGACTACAAAAAACCTTATTATAAAATGAAGTTTATCACTGATCCTCGTACTATCTATGGTACTAAAGATAAACCCGCGAGACCCCTAGTTTATCCATGGTCTAACGGTACTATGCATGTCAAATGTCAATTTTTACAAAAAATTGAGGTTACCGTGGCTTTCATTTTCTGGGTTTGTTGTTTTTATATCGTGCAAAAATGGATATTGATATGATTGACTTGATAGACTTAGAAGATATGGAGATGCTTGAGACTTCTCGTCGATCTATGATACGTCGTCATCGTGGAAATCCATTTGAACTGAGTGACGAAGATTTTAGATATAAATATAGGTTCACAAAACGTTTCGGTGAAAAAATTGTGGATCTTTTACGTGACGATTTAGCTCATGATCCTCGAGGATGCCCCTTGAGCCCTGAGCTCCAAGTAGTTTGCGCATTGCGCAACTGGGCTCGCCATGAAGTAAGTGCTATTTGTAATCTTGGTCATTGTCTAAATAACGCTCAGCTCATATTCTAATACATATTATTTGTGTTATTTGTAGATTCAAGATGATACAGCTGACTTACATGGGGTGTCTCAACCAGTTATCAGCAAAACATGTAAAAAGGTGGCAGAAATTTTATCACGAGTATCGCGACGATATATTGTAATGCCTACCACATTACATGCACAGGAACAAGCAATGACAAAATTCCGCAGTATCGCAAACTTCCCAACTGTTATTGGCGCAATTGACTGCACTCACATAAGGGTGAAAAAAATTAATGCCGATGGGGGTCAATTGTATATTAACAGAAAAGGATATTCGTCTATTAATGTACAGGTAATGTTCATAAAAACATTTTAATCCAGTTGTGATTGTATAATAGTTAAATATTTCTTACTAACTTTGATCCCAACATATTAGACCAAATATAAAATCATTTATTTTGCTTTTAAAGTTTGAATCCCCAACCGGTCCAATGAGACCGCGCTGTTATTGTTTTACTATTGTGTCTCGTTTCGCGGGTATCTGAGTAACTACAGGGCTAATAAAGAAACAAAATAACAAAATATTTAAAAAGTGGTAACTTTTCAGGTGGTTTGTGATGCTGACCTGAAAATTATGGACATTGTAACCAGGTGGCGTGGTAGTGTCCATGACTCCCGAATTTTCCGAGAATGCAGATTAAAGCAAAGGTTTGAGGCTGGTGCATTCTCGGGAATATTACTGGGAGATAGCGGCTATCCCTGCACTCCATATTTATTTACCCCACTGCTGAATGTCTCTACACCACAAGAGGAGAGATACAACAGGTCCCATATCCGTACTCGGAACACAATAGAAAGGTGTTTTGGCTTGTGGAAGCAAAGGTTTCGGTGCTTATTGAGGGGTATGTTTGGAGACATTGAGACGGCAAAAAAAACTATTGTAGCATGTGCTGTCCTCCACAATATTGCCATAGATATGAGAGAAGACTTGTTTCCTGGTGAGAATGATAGTGCTGAACAAACAATATCTAGGGAGGCTTTAGTACAACACTATATTCCACCTCCATCAGTTAGGGGAAATGTTAGGAGAAGGCAGTTTATTGAAACCCATTTTAGTACTTAACTAATTTTAATCACATTACTTTACATCACAGTCTTATAAATAAAATACTAATAAAAACAATTTTCAGCAAACAAGTACCTGAAAAAAAATAATTTCATGTATCAGTCTTCAATTTATCTTTATATTGTATAGTTAGCAATTTTAGTAAAAAAATGTGTAGTACATAGGTAATTGTACCTTCTATTATATATTTTAAGTGCAATGAATATACACGTATTGTACATAAACCTTACAGAAGAAAAATTATTGTAAATGTGGTAGCATTTAATCTGATTTTATTAATTCTTGAATCCCCGACCGGTCCTATGAGACCGCGCTGTTATTGTTTTACTATTGTGTCTAGTTTTGCGGGTATTGATAGGTTAATGTGTTTACTTACATTTTACTCTTGAGTATTGCTGTTTTTCTTATTTTCTAATATAGCTATTTCTAATTCCATTTTCCTTATTTTTAATTGGGCAATTTTAATATTATAAGTATGTTCTATTTCCATCATTTCAAGCTGTCGTTTTTTGAAGTCAGTATTGCTTTCTAAAATAGTTTGGCGCATTTCCTCACTTCTGTAAAATCAAAGAGAATCATTTATAAAATAAATAAGAAGAAGAATAAATTAAAGAATAAATAAGTAGGTGCATAATAAAAGCAAGTTACTATGTCAAAAGTATATATATACCTATTTTTGTTTTGCAAAATCTTTTTATTTGTCTTTTTTACTGGGCTTCTTTTGTCAACAGTCTCCTTGTTGGTTAATATTTCAGCAGTTTCTGTAAATCAACATGTAACAAAATTAAATATGAGTAAAACTTGGTTAAACTTGTGTATTGGATTGTAATCCTATTTATTTCAAACTATTGACCTTGCACCCCCACAACAGTTTGTTCTGGATTTTTCTCAATTATTATTTCTCCAGTTTCTTCATAAATGTCATTGGATATTGCTGAAATTAATATGTACGGGAATTAAATATGAATATTTGAATAAAACTTTAAACTTCTGTATTGGTTTTTTTTAACTATTTACCTTGCGCCCCCACCACAGTTTGTTTTGGATTTGTTTCCCCACTTTCTTCATAACTAGGTCCAGGTTTTGGGACAACAAGCATATTATTTGTTTCTGTAGCCACCATAGTAATTGGAATCTAAAAGAAATAAGTAATAAGTAAATTCATTTTCACCACATGTTGCACATTGTCATAGTAATGGAAATCAAGAGGCTATTTTTAGTAGTTTATAATTATATCCAAACCTAATTAGGGAGATACTTTATATATATATATATATGTTATGGACAGAAAGCATATATACAAGAAATTTGATTTACCATTGCGTCACTGTCATAGTCGTTGACTTCAATGACGAAGTCATGAGGAGCAATCGCCATAATTTGCAAGTCCTCTGCAGAAGGTGATTGTGGTTTTTCACCACCGCCCGTCCTTGCTTGCTCCCTTCTATGAGCAGATACGTTTAATTTGGCAGATAACTTCATCCTTTTCCAAGCCAACTTGATTTCCTCAACTGAACGTTTCTTTCCTGTTATCTCATTAAATCTAGAAATAAGCATCCTGATTTTAATCTTTCTACTATTATAAATATTGAAATTTGGATAGAGGATGTTTTTAAGTCAATCACGCTAAAACGGCTGAACGGATCTGGATGGAGATAGATTATAGTCTGGAATACCAATTAAGGTACATTTTTATCCCAGTAACAGTTTCCTGTGGGATAATTTTAACTATAATATCGTAAGTAGTTATACACTAGTAAAAGCGATTAGTACTTACTTGTTTGATAAATTCTTCCACTCTTTTATTTTCAAAATATTTACTGCAGTTTTAGTGGATTTGTCTTCTATAATGTGAGCTGACTGACTAATCAGTTGCCGTAGTATTTCCTATTGTAATAAGTAGAATCACGTTAATCTTTATCGAAATAGGAATAATACAAATAGCAATAATACAAAGTACACTTTACAATATTTCGATGTTTTACTAACTTTTTCTTCAGGACTCCAATTTTCACCTCTTTTTTTCTTCTGTTGTTCCATTTTTTCCTGAAGTACCTTTTCTCAATTTGACCATACAAAACTTCTCGCACAGAACCACAACAGCAATACAGTACAATATAAGGAACAATGAATAAACAACTGTTTATTACAGGATGCAATGCAATAACATAAATATTTGGTTGGACTGTCACATTCACATCTCGAATTACGCGCCGCGAAACTGTACTCCATTTCACGTTCGGTGATAAAAATATAACTTGATAAAAAACGCGATATGTGTGTTTGTTGCGCTCGTTCAAGAGGTTGGAACATGGACAAAGAAATTAAATGTTATGTTTGTTACGAATAAAGAGTTATTATGCATGTAAAGTATGTAGTTGATATCAACATTAGGAAAAACGGAATGCCATATTGAATGAAGCCAGTGTAAAAGAATGAATGATTGCCCTTTTTTATTTTTTATCTGTGTATAATATTTAAAAACATGGAAGATCTTTGGACTAATTGGTCTTCAGTTGGTCTTAGATTTGTAATATGAACACATTTTAAGCCCGGTAGTAACTTTAATATCGTAACAATCCTAGACTATTTAGTCCATGTTTAAACTAGTACTAACTCAAACTTTTGTAATAAGACGGTAAGAGGCATCGTGCAATCGTGCAAATATTTCATAAAATCCTCATCAAATCTCTAGATTATAGTACTTGATATCTTCTGAAAATCGATATTCGATTACCATAAATATAGTTTTGCGGTTTACGGTAATCGATAGAACGTTTTCCCAGCCCTAAGGTTGACGTAAAATGTAGCGTACTGGGGGTCCAAAATCCATAAACTTGTGTTATTTTACGACTTCTAGGGGTTGTTTATGGCAAGGGGGGTGGTGGGGGTAACTTTAATTATTTAACAAAGTGCCACTGTCTAATTAAGTTTAAGCTATTTGTGAAATTGAAGTTTTTAGTGCCGACTTCTTGATGAAAATTGGACACGAGAGTTCGTTAAAAACTAATGAGGTTTCAATTTTTCACTTGCGTGGCTGGAATGGTCAGCTTAAGTAATTTTTCCACGTTTTCAATTTGGAAGATAAGTGAATATTTAGTTACCTAACTAGTTAAGTTCAAGCAGTTAAATAATTATTAAGTTTTATTAGTAGTATACTTGCGTGCTAGTTATATTTAATGGCAGATCATTTTAACACTGACTGTTATTGTGTGTGCCATAAACGTTAAAATTTACCATTGTTCCAGGCAATAAGAAAATCAGATTTTTAGTAGCGAGTGAGAAGTTACAAAGAAAATACTAAGTATACGGAATTCCCATCAGTATCTAATTGATTTTTCCCAACTGTGTTAGAATTCTGTTAAATTTTAATCAATCACTTAATAAAATTTCAGACGATAATTATGTTCAATTAAAACAGAGATCTTTTCACTTCTCTTCTTTTCACTTCACTTAGTATTCAAGTAACTTAATCATCAGAAATCGTAGCGATATAAAACAAATATTCCATCCAGCCAGTCTCAAATCGATGCCAACTTCAACTCAATCCCTCGCAACCCTTACAGAAATGTAAAGCGACGAGAATATCCACTTCTGAAAATTCAAACGTAGAAATCCCTCAGAGAAAAATCACATAAAATCTAGGCGATAAACGAAACCACTAGGGAATAAGTGCCTAACACGTTGAAATGAAATGATCTCTAATCTAGGATGGCTTTGCAAAGTAACCGTTTTGAAAGCGCGGGACGGAGGGCGCGAGTAATAAAATTTTACGAGTGGTTTCCATGGCAACCCCGCCATTATGCAGTTGCGCGGCTCGACGTGAGGGCGCTGCGTTCGATTTTTAAATGCTTTGTTGTCGTTTTTTTTTGTTTGGTTTTGATTATATTATCTGTGGATTGTAATTGAGACGTAGACTGTAATAATTTAATAATGCTTGATTTTATAGTGGGTTCAGGGAGCTTTTCGAATAGTTTTTTTTTATATTATATGCAGACTTTGTCGTACCCCATTATCGCATGTTCAAAACAATGAGGGTTTTTCAGGAAAATTCGCACTACCAGTTGACGCCTCTTAGCCGAGAGTTTTTTATTTTTGTAAACGTAGGAAACCTCTCAGCACAGTACCTATACGTTATTTTAGAAAAACCTCATTAATTCATGAATCCCCGACCGGTCTCACAGGACCGCGCTGTTATTGTCTTACTATTTTGTCTCGTTTCGCGGGTATTGATAGGTTAAAAGAAAGCTGGAAAGTATCAGCTGAAATAAAATAAAACTATTACTTAAGTTCCTCGTTAAGTGCAATTTTCTTATGACTAACCATGTCTATAATCAAACTATTCAATTCTGTGCCTGCATCAGTTATACCAAAATGCTATAAAACATAAACAGCATAGACACCATCAAATATCCATAAACACCGACTATGCTCGTCTATGAATTTGAATGAAATATCAACAGCAGTCCATAAGTCCAACTGCCAAGCCATAGATAAAGTTTAACACCTCTTTTTAGTTTACTCAGGCACGGGCATACTAATCTAATCGATATTCTATATTTAAACTTAGCTTAGAGCCACCATAGACACACCTTTCTATCTCGACGATGCTGATGTAGTGAAGACTTTAATATTTTCAAGAAAATTGCTACGGTTTTACGTTCACATTTTAAAAGACGTTTTCTGCGATGTTTTATGAAACTGTAAAAGGCTTCAGAAGTAAATGCAGAGAAAAGAGATATTGTGGAAATTGTGAGACGCTTTTTATGCTTTTTTCTGCAGTTATTACCATTATTTTTAGCGTAATTATAGATTTTAGTTTTCATTTGTGTCGTGTTTAACTGTATGAAAAACCAGAGGATTTAAAAAATATGAATGATATTCAGTTTTTTTTTAAGGTTTTTAAGATGTGATGATGAGATGGTAAGAGGAGAAACTGACTGATATACTTATCGTCGCACAGCACTTGAGAAGATTCCACAAAATTCTTCCCCTAAGGAGAAGAAAAGGGTGTCCAAAGTTTATATGCCAAAACCTAGGTCCTTTTACGCGAGCGAAGCCACTGGCAAAAGCTAGTGACAAGCTAAAACAAATTTTCATTAAACCACGCACCATTAGAAACACCGGCCACGTTAACACTAAAACGGAAACTAACAAAGGGTAGTTAGAACTGTGAAATAAAAAGTAACGGTCCATCGGCCATCTTGGATTTTCTAAATGTTCGTCTAAATTAGTATCTGTGGAGCGCTTGACTAAATTGTTTTTAACCCCTTACGGAGAAGGGGTGTTATTTTGACGCTGTATTTTTCTTCTTATTGGAACTTGGGACTTGTTAGTTTTTATATTTTGACAATATTTTTTGCTAAATCTTTTTCTGAAAAATGATAATTTCTGTTTGCGTTTTTGGATAAAAGGGCTTTTTGATACAAATATAATTCTAGTAATAATTCTACTAATATTATAACCGCGAAAGCTGATATGTATGAATGTTTATTACTCTTTCACGCAAAAAGGCCATGTCCTTACACATAGGATACTTCATGGGTGTTTCATGGATGGTGGGTGTTTGGCTTTCTTGGGTTCATGTTATAGGATACTTTTTATCTCAGTTTTTCCCTTGCGAAGTAGGTACCCAATTAACAAATAACATTAATAGTTTGGAATATTATCTACAATAGTAAAGCGTGTTTACTGTTAAAGTATTTTGTCAACGTAGTTACTCAGATACCCGCGAAACGAGACACAATAGTAAAACAATAACAGCGCGGTCTCATTGGACCGGTTGGGGATTCAAACGTTAATCCAGTCTAAATCAATTTAGAAATTTAAGAGTCTAATCTAATTTGTTTGACAGCTTTTACTTTTCTATTTTGTCAACAAATTATGTTAAGACTTTAAAGTTTAATTCCTTTACGAAAATATTTTAAAGCTAATATAGGGATAATCAGATTAAAACTTATACTATTCTACAGCGATACTCAGTTCCCAAGAATTTAGTCAAGTCAAAAACGTTCTCAAACCCTAATCTGCCTAATCCTTATATGATAGATCTAATCTTCTTAGTTCTACGCGTCTATGGTCTATCGGTTTAGGTAATGAACTATGTAAATGTAAACAATCTTGGCATGTCTTTTTATCTAAAAGTTGTCTAAAAATTGTATGTAAAATTCTTTGCAACTAACCTAAATCGATGTTAGCTTAACGTTTGAATCCCCAACCGGTCCTATGAGACCGCGCTGTTATTGTTTTACTATTGTGTCTCGTTTCGCGGGTATCTGAGTAATTAATAAACTAATTTTACCTATATTATATACGACTTCTTTAATGTAAAAAGACATTCCAAGATTGTTTACCTTTAGTTAACCACTTACACCGATAGGCCATAGTTGCCATAAAATGTAAGGAGACCGACGCGCCCACGTCTGCGTAATGTAGTGCAGTGTAAGTACCTTTACTTGATGATATCACAAAAAAACCTAATGTCCAGTAATAATCCTGTTGACTATCTCTAAGCCACCTGGTCCTCCACCACAAGATAACATTAAAAGAAGCCGGTTCCCAATCAATCAGCATGCCTTCTGTTTACGTCCTCAGCTATCAGTTACAATCGTTTATCATAACATTCCTACTAAGTGCTGTTTCCGGTGCCACTGGGAAAGTACGGTCAACATAAAAAATAGCTGCGTTATTGAAACCTCTTTTTGTAAGGTGGGGAATCATAAGAACGACTTCTTCCGCTCTTGGGCGGAGTGGGAGGCCGTGTCAGACTTCTATTAACTAAAACCCACTCCTGTTTCTTCTTTACCTTAGTTCGTGAGTCATAGGTCTTCCTTTCAGAAGCCAACCCATAGCCCTGGGCCCCTACGTAATAAAAACCCATTTATATTGTTTTTATTACGATTAAATCCAAATGGCACCTGACAATTCGGCGATTCGACTGGCCAATAGCCTGAGAGCCTTTCATTAGTAAGAATTTGAGTTTTTGTTCACTAATTTTGTGCTTCCAACGGGGGTCTTAGACCTGGGTGAGTGAGGGCCTCGTATTATTGATACGGCTGATACGACGGTAGCTACGCCCCTAGACGTATACCTGCCACAAACCTGTATCTGCTGTTAACTGTACTCGCACGTTAGTACAGCGATAGTACAATAATGGCGTAGTGATAACTGATGGCTGAACCCGGCGCGAGTTCAATGCCGAGTGATGGCCGCGTATACCTCTTGCGGTTTATGAGATACAGCCCTCTGACAGACGGACAGAAGAGGCTTAGTAATAGGGTCTCGTGGACACTCTCAGTCTTTTCTTGAATAAAACCCACTCCTCTTCTTTCTTTACCTTCGTTCCAAGGTTTCAGGGTTTTCTTTCGTGCAAAAATGACGAGTTGCATAGATAACCCAGAGCCTTAAAAATGACGAGTAGGTACCGTGGACAACCAAACTTCAGAGCCGCCATTAAGCCTCACCATCAACGACTGCATCACTGCTTACCATCAGGTGGGACTGCAGTCAAGCACTGGTTTATGCAATATAAAAAAAACCTGCCTCACACCTACGTAAGTATCTGCTGTTAACTGTACTCGCACGTTAGTACAGCGATAGTACAGTAATGGCGTAGTGATAACTGACGGCTGAACCCGGCGCGAGTTCAATGCCGAGTGACGGACTACAGTTGCGCCCGACTATATTTAGATACTGTACGGTGTGTGTGAGTTACGTGGGGCGTGGGATAGTCCGGGTTTTGGATGGTGCCTTGGTCAGGTATTCTGTGATGTTTGACTGTATAGCAAATTATGTCCTACACTTTAGAAGGGAGCACAGAAATCTAAATAATAAGTTAGATTTCTGTGGAAGGGAGCCTCTATGCCTTAAAAAGTTAATTAACTATACTCCGTCGGTTTAGGTAGTTAACTAAAGGTAAACAATCTTGGTATGTCTTTTTATGTAAAAGTTGTCTAAAAATTGTATGTAAAAATCTTTGCACATAGGTATTTACCTAAATCGATGTTAGCTAATAAACTAAATTTAAATAATCTTTGTGTATATTATATACGACCTCTTTAATATAAAAAGACATACCAAGACTGTTTACCTTTAGTTAACTACCTAAACCAACGGAGTATAGGTACAGACATCTTTTTTTTTTACTGTAACAAATCTTTATGAAAATACCAAAATCTGACAACCTTTGGGACACAACAACTTGGTAAATCACAATTTCTTTAAGACTGGATGGTACTACTTAAGTATCTTTATCGAATCAATTGTCAAAATAAAAATTATACGAGCAAAGGTGTGGGCACAAAAGAGATAATTTTGTATAATAATATAATAATAAACAAAGTTTATGTAGTTAAGACAACTAAATAAGAACACTAATATATGTGTAAGTTGTCAAAGCTTATCAGCCTGTGGGTTCCACCCACAATGGCCACAATAACTTAAGTTGTTCGACACTGACGATAAAGTTATCGCGCCCACTCTGTCTGAGATGACTACTTATATCTAGTCAACAAGTGAATAAGGTAAAATAATCATTAAGCAGACTGACTAGACCCCACTCCGTTCCTTCGTTGCCTTCGATCTGGGGGACACGGTGACAGCCTTTCGGATTTGCCGTGTTCCCCAGAGGCTTCGGCCCTACCGGGCTCCTACTAACAGCTTGCTGACATCTCCTTGAGGGACGCGTGGAACGGAATGCGCCGTTGAATCATTAAGCAGACTAAAACCTAATTAATAACGTAACGATTTTATTCAAATGATTGAAAACCCAAATTAAAAATGATTGTTAATTTCAAATTGTTTTTTTTTTGTTTGTTATTACGGTCACTTCCATTGCCAATTTTGATTGTTTATTTTTGCTAGTTTTTGCTTAGTTCTATATATATAATTTAGTCATGCATTTCATCTATCTACAAGTATTTTTCAGTTGTAAAAAGTTTCATTTTCAACAAAATACAAAACAAAATCCCTGTCAAATTCTCCGGACTATCCGAACCCCGCTGTCCAACATGGTCTCCGCACGGCGTGTAAAAGCGTACGCGCATGGCGTTTGATGTGCCGCCCTGTTTGTTTACTCGGCGCCGCGCACTGTGAAACCGTTTGTTCTAACTATGGGCCGCCATTGAACGCTGTCAGTTGTGTTTAAAACGAAAAATCAGTGTCGGAAATGTATGGTGAGATGTAGGAGTTTAAAAAAAAAATATACTTCTACAAATGTACATACTTTTTTTTATATATTGCATAAACCAGTGCTTGACTGCAATCCCACCTGATGGTAAGCAGTGATGCAGTCGTTGATGGTGAGGCGCACTAGTTTATTAAGAACCTATTCACTCTAGTCTTGAAGACACCCAAATTGTAATCGGACGGAAAGACCGCAGCAGGCAAATTGTTCCAGTCCCTCGATGTACGCGGTATAAACAACGAGGCAAAGCGTTTAGTCCGGACCGTGCAGGTTTCGACAACGTAAGGATGGAAATACGTGAACCTATCATTAATATGATAGGCTCGCGATTTACCATGACCATTGATCCCCTGACCGCTTAGCATTATCGGCCTTGTATTTTTCCCACTGTTGGGACTCAGGCCTCTTCTCTAGGAGAGGGACTGCCGTAATCAAACACGCGGTCCCAGTGCAGTGTGGATTGATGAATGTCTATGGAGTTCTAGGACATGACGGCTTCCTCACGAAGTTTTCCTTTACAGTTTTGATAGCAGTGGTTATGAAATAAATTACACAAAGTAATGCGCCTTGCTGGGTTTGAACCCGCGATCTACAACTTGTAAGTCAGGGCAGTTGCCACGAGGCCACCACTGCTCTCAGTTATATTAAGTTTCTTCTTCTTCTTCTTTTCAAATTTCTTGGGATAAAATCAGAAAGTCATTCTGTCCTGTAACCCGTCGTACTATCACTAACTCCCTTTTCTTTTTATGTAAGTATATGTTATGATTATGTTATGTAAATATTTCTTTATTAATATATCTCTAACATCTTGTCAGAGATATTTTTATTCCGCCGCAAAACTACAAAGTTAACCGCACTTTATGTTTACAATATGGCTAGCGTGTAAATCGTTTGTTCTTTTCTACGTATAGACCTACCACCGTGTCGCTGCGTCTTTTTCATGTGCTCTGACTTATTTTTTTTATTATCTGTATTATAATATGTCTTGTTGGAAGGAAACAAGCGTCCGGCTATAGGAGAAGTCTCGTATAAAAAAAAAAAAAACTTTGAAATTCATGATTTAGTATTGTACAGAATAACTAATCTATTGCATCACAGAGCAGATCCAATATTCACCGAGCACAGCAGATCCCAATATTGTAATTGCATTATATTTATTAAATATTTTGTACGTTGTCATATTGTATTCTACTTATTCATATCGTTTAACGCATAATTGTTCATTGATTTGGCTAGCTCTATCACAATGTGGCCAGCGGCAAGATTCTAAGCCATAAAATGCCACTTTTTTATGAAAAAGTCAGTCATGTCATGAAGATCTCTGGCCACGACACAATAAACGACCAGTCTGAAATCAACTGTCGGGCAGTTACCTGGATCAGACCCGTGTTGTGTCTAGTCCGGGCTATTACTCGATAGTACGACTATCGAGCAGTGGCTCAGATCAGACACGTTAGTCGGAGGATCCTGATCCCTTTTCAATAAAAGTTGGCGTGACTTTACACCCCGATTCGGTACCCATCTAAACTAGTATACTCGTCAAGGAACGATAGAATAACCTTGTTATATCTTTGTTTCAGACGTGACTCACCATTCCACTCACAAGATCCGTACTCACAAATATAACCGGCGACATCGAGCGGTCAATGGTAAATATTGTCAGTTTTCTATCAAAACATCGACTTCTGTCTATCTGTCAAACGAAACTGGGCGTATCTATCAAAACATAGGTCATTCCGAGATGTTTCAACAATCGAAACTAGTGCGCCTCACCATCAACGATTGCGTAACTGCTTCCCATCAGGTGGGATCGCAGTCAAGCACTAGTTTATGCTATATGAAAAAATAACTCGGATTCGGTAAAATACTCCGAAACCGTTTCAACAATCGAAACTAGTGCACCTCACTATCAAAGATTGCGTCACTGCTTACCATCAGGTGGGATCGCAGTCAAGCACCATATGTACCAAATTTTGTTCGGTGACAGCTGTCAAATTCATACAATGTAGCTATCTATCCTTTTCTCTCATCTTAAAGATGCATATTTTCGTCCTGCTGTCACCCAACTCATGCTATGTGAAAAAGACTATAGTTTATGCTATATAAAAAAATCAGAGTCGGTAAAATAAACCATCAACTCGCCGGTCCCACCTATAAAAAAAATAAGAGGACCAATCAGATGAGGGTCGCGGGAATCAAATAGATGCGCATAGGTCCAGGCATCGTGGCGACGCTTGGGGGAGGCATATGCCCTGTCCAACCGTGGAGGTCTTTCGGCTGACATTATGAAATAAGCCAAAAAAAATGCTGAAATACAAGCTAACCTTTATTCAATCTTGTAGTCTATGGCGCTGCGCACTTTATCTAAGTAGCTACAACGTTGCTAAGTAGCCACTTAGGACAAAAATATGCCTTTCTTTCTTGCAAAAAAATGTATAAATAAATGTGGTAAGGGCCTGGCCACATTACCAAGACGCGACGACAATAACGTGATGCGGCGCAACTCCTGACCAATGGCGTAGCTACAATACTTTTTACAATTTGCAGTTCAGTATCGAATAGTATGGAAACAACTCAAACAACTATTACTTCGCGGTAACAACATCTACAGTGATGAAAAGCATCATCACAATTCTCTAACTTATAGACAAGGCAGGATCAGTACGTGTCAGTCGAGTGTTTTAAATTGATACAATTTAGCTCTTCTGTAAGCTAGGGTTCTCTCTAGCTAACGATTTCAATACTGGTCATCATCATCATTTCAGCTGAAAGATGTCCACTGTTAGACATAGGCACCCCAAGTTTCGCCAAAACAACCGGTCCTGTGAGTCTCGTATCCATCGAATTCCCACTACCCTCACCAGGTCATCGGTCCACATTGTGGGAGGCCTTCCAACGCTGCGTCTTCCAGTAGGTCCGTGGTTACCACTCCAGAACCTTTTATCCCATCGAGGCCATCGACCATCTGTTTTTGCGAGCAATGTTCTCATTTTTGCCCATGTTGTTGCCCACAGCTACTTCTGAGTGCGACTTTGTGTTAGTACTGACACAAATCGATGGTCCCTAAGTAAAGTATCGAATTATTATGACTGTTTTGAGCTCTTTTTAAAGGATGTTTTTTAATACCACTTCAAATATCGGGAAACTTAAGAGTTTTCCTAATTTTTGAAGTTGTATTAAAGAAACCTCCTTTTAAAATGAGCTCAAAACAGTCATAATAAAAAGTTGCTTTTTTTTGATTCGATACTTTACTTAGGGACCATCGAAATACTATACGTACTGTTATAATAATTGTGTAAATACATACCATGTTATTACTGCACATACATTTTTTTTTATGGATACCGAACTGTAAATTACAAATTCGCAAAAATTTTGTCGGCTGCCTCAAACCATTCACCAGTCACGCGCCGTGATAGTATGGCTAGGCCCTAAGGTTAAGTTCGGTCGAAGCAAGGACGGCCTAGATTTCTAGAAGGGCAAGTACTGACCTTACTTGTAATGTCCTTCGGAAAGGTTAGGCGCGTAGTCAGGCGTAACTTACTCGTACACACACTACACAAAGAGTGCGCGAATTATTATTAAAGTGCCTACTAGCTTTACTCGCGTTAAAAAGTAACCTATGTACTATTTCAAGTCATGGTCTACCCGTGTGCCAATTTCCATCCAGATCTCTTCAGCACTTTTAGCGTGAAGGAGTAAGTAAATAACATAAGTCATCATCATCTGCCTAGCCTTTTCCCAACTATATTGGGGTCGGCTTCCAGTCAAGCCGGATTTAGCTGAATACCAGTGTTTTACGAGGAGCGGCTGCCTACCAGACCTCCACAACCCATTAACTGGGGAAACCCGGCATTTCATGGCAAGACTGGAGTCAGATTTACTGGCTTCTAACTATCCGTAACGACTGCCAAAGATCTACAAATGACAGCCGGGACCTACGGCTTAACGTGCTTTCCGAGGCACGGAGGAAACTCGTTATGTTAAGATGGTCACCCATCCACAGACCAACCTAGGCAAGCGTTGCTTAACCTTGAAGATCGACCTGTGCGGCTGTTATTATTTAGCCACGAGCTCCTCAGTAAATAACATAAGTACACAACACAAAAAAACTTTTGCACTTATAATATTGATGTGCGGGAAAATGTTTGAAAGATTCAGAAAATTCTGTTATATAGGCATTCCTACTACTTAGTGACTTCTGCCGAACTGATTTATTATTTAACTAGCTTTTACCCGCGGCTTCGCTCCCGTCAAATGACTACCCTACATATCCTACGCTACCCTACCCTACCTTCCCTACCTACCCTACACTACCCTACACTACCCTACACTACCCTACACTACCTTACACTACCCTACACTACCCTACACTACCCTACACTACCCTACAACACCCTACACTACCCTGCACTACCCTACACTACCCAACACTACCCTACACTACCCTACACTACCCTACACTACCCTACACTACCCTACACTACCCTACACTACCATACACTACTCTACCTATACCCTACACTACCCTACCTACCCTACTTTACCTAACTTTTTTTTTTTTTTTAGATTTTTTCTCTCCGTAAGAACCATCATTGAACTTCAAGGAACATTTTAAAAAAAGAATCAGCTAAATCGGTCAAGCCGTTTTCATGTGATGTCGTGACAACGGAAAACGGGTTTCATTTTTATATATATAGATAAACCAAAATCTTATTTTACATGCCAATTGGTATTCTGATATTATCGCTATCTATTGTCACCCATCCACAGACCAACCTAGGCAAGCGTTGCTTAACCTTGAAGATCGACCTGTGCGGCTGTTATTATTTAGCCACGAGCTCCTCAGTAAATAACATAAGTACACAACACAAAAAAACTTTTGCACTTATAATATTGATGTGCGGGAAAATGTTTGAAAGATTCAGAAAATTCTGTTATATAGGCATTCCTACTACTTAGTGACTTCTGCCGAACTGATTTATTATTTAACTAGCTTTTACCCGCGGCTTCGCTCCCGTCAAATGACTACCCTACATATCCTACGCTACCCTACCCTACCTTCCCTACCTACCCTACACTACCCTACACTACCCTACACTACCCTACACTACCCTACACTACCCTACACTACCCTACAACACCCTACACTACCCTGCACTACCCTACACTACCCAACACTACCCTACACTACCCTACACTACCCTACACTACCCTACACTACCCTACACTACCCTACACTACCCTACACTACCCTACACTACCATACACTACTCTACCTATACCCTACACTACCCTACCTACCCTACTTTACCTAACTTTTTTTTTTTTTTAGATTTTTTCTCTCCGTAAGAACCATCATTGAACTTCAAGGAACATTTTAAAAAAAGAATCAGCTAAATCGGTCAAGCCGTTTTCATGTGATGTCGTGACAACGGAAAACGGGTTTCATTTTTATATACCGTAAAATGGGGTGAATAGGGACAAAATCGAACTTGTCACTGAAATTAATCGATGTTGTAGGACGAATGCAATATTGATAACTCTTTCCAAGGGTTTCCGGCAGTTAATACTTTTCGTAAATGTTAAAAATATCCCCAGAATTAGTCAAAATTTAGATATTTTAACAAAAATATAGGCTGTCCCTATTCATACTTGAAGTGGGGTGACCTGGGACGAGACAGGGGTAACTTGGGATAAACTAGTAGGGTTGTCTCACGATAATTACGGAGTAATAGCGCCACATACAAACCAAACGAAAAACTTTTTTAAATCATACAAGTTCGTACCTATGTATCTCTTATTAGTTCCCCTTGTGCGTATGCTTGTATATATAAGTTTAAAATAAATAAAATGAAAAGCCTTATTTTAATAAAAAGTGAAATCCTGCAAAACAATGCGATAAAATGTTCACTTCATGTTGTAGCAGCCCTGACCCTATTCAAACTTTACCGTTCCTAATCAACTTTCATTCGTCCCTATTTACCAAGTATAGGCGACTCTATTTGTACTTTAGCCGTCCCTTGTCACCCCGTTACCGTATTTATTCACCTCGAAAAAAATAAACAATCCCAGAGGTTCTAAAGAAAACGATTTAAACAAAAACTATGTAAAATCTAGACTTACCTCTTTTTGTGTAGCTTCTTAAAGATATTATATCGTCGTTGGCTAACTCCACACGTTGTCAAAAAAACTAGAATTTCCAAAAACTGTCAACTTAAGGGACAATACCGCAACCTCACATCTACAGTCTTATTTGAAAGAAGATTTTTGACACCTTTTACTAACTTCACAACGCTTCGGTGCTGTCAGTTAGAAGATAATAATATTCTACTTTTAGAAGAAAAAAAAGGTAGCAATTGGAAGTTCTTACTTTTTTATTTTGTGGCTTCGAAACTAGATTCCTCGATTTGACCCTTTTCACCCCTGAGTCCTTATTCACCCCGTTTTACGGTATATAGATAAACCAAAATCTTATTTTACATGCCAATTAGTATTCTGATATTATCGCTATCTATTGTCAAACTTTATAATCTTTTATTTTGAACTGCTCAAAAGTGCCACTAGATAGTGTTATTTCAAGCTGTTACTTTAGTACCGTAAAATGGGGTGAATAGGGACAAAATCGAACTTGTCACTGAAATTAATCGATGTTGTAGGACGAATGCAATATTGATAACTCTTTCCAAGGGTTTCCGGCAGTTAATACTTTTCGTAAATGTTAAAAATATCCCCAGAATTAGTCAAAATTTAGATATTTTAACAAAAATATAGGCTGTCCCTATTCATACTTCAAGTGGGGTGACCTGGGACGAGACATGGGTAACTTGGGATAAACTAGTAGGGTTGTCTCACGATAATTACGGAGTAATAGCGCCACATACAAACCAAACAAAAAACTTTTTTAAATCATACAAGTTCGTACCTATGTATCTCTTATTATTTCTCATTAGTTCGCCTTGTGCGCATGCTTGTATATAAGTTTAAAATAAATAAAATGAAAATGCCTTATTTAAATAAAAAGTGAAATCCTGCAAAACAATGCAATAAAATGTTCAATTCATGATGTAGCAGCCCTGACCCTATTCAAACTTTACCGTTCCTAATCAACTTTCATACGTCCCTATTTACCAAGTATAGGCGACTCTATTTGTACTTTAGCCGTCCCTTGTCACCCCGTTACCGTATTTATTCACCTCGAAAAAAATAAACAATCCCAGAGGTTCTAAAGAAAACGATTTAAACAAAAACTATGTAAAATCTAGACTTACCTCTTTTTGTGTAGCTTCTTAAAGATATTATATCGTCGTTGGCTAACCCAACACGTTTTCAAAAAAACTAGAATTTCCAAAAACTGTCAACTTAAGGGACAATACCGCAACCACACATCTACAGTCTTATTTGAAAGAAGATTTTTGACACCTTTTACTAACTTCACAACGCTTCGGTGCTGTCAGTTAGAAGATAATATAATCTACTTTTAGAAGAAAAAGAAGGTAGCAATTAGAAGTTCTTGTTTTTTTATTTTGTGGCTTCGAAACTAGATTCCTCGATTTGACCCTTTTCACCCCTGAGTCCTTATTCACCCCGTTTTACGGTACTGCTACTCGATAATAGATGGCGTTGTTTCTAAGTTACTAAAGTAGTTTTAACTCACCAACAGATGGCGAGCTACGCTTCGAACCGGAGCCCTATAGCAAGAAATTGGAATTGAATTCTTCCGGGAAAATACACTGCAAAGTTGCTGGTGGTGTTAATCCTACTGTACAATGGTTTTTGGTAAGTTTTATACTTGAACTATTACTTATTCTGTGCTATTACCTAAAACTACATGGACGTCTTAAATACTCCAATATAAGCCTATCCACAGGGACTCAAGGCCCCAAAAATACTAAACTTAATAAACACTGTTTTAATAAACTAAATAGACTAACGACCGACTCTAACTATATATATAGCTCTTGAGTGTAGTATAGTCAGATGTTAGTTTAGATATTATTTTTGGCGAATTGTGGGGATCAAAGTCTGCCTAATTCGCCAAAAATACCTAAAGCCGTAACTGAAAATCGAAATTGACCAACCCGCACTGGGCCCGCGTGGTAGATTACGGCCCATAGGAGGGCTGTTTCCCAGTAGTGGGAAAATTATAAGGCGGATACTATAAATAAAATATCCGATTTAAGCAAGTATCATTCCTCTTTTCTTCCAGAACGACACAGCCCCGCTACCAGAAGGCGTGACGTCTGCCAACGGCACGCTGATGGTGGCCGACGCTGACAAGCGTCACGCCGGCGTGTACACCTGCAGGGCCGTGGACGGCGAGCGCTCCATCACCTCCAAGATCAACCTGGATGTAGTCAGTAAGTTGAGGAGTCTGTTAGCTTCTAGAACGACACAGCTACCGGAGGGCGTGACGTCTGCCAACGGCACGCTGATGGTGGCCGACGCTGACAAGCGTCACGCCGGCGTGTACACCTGCAGGGCCGTGGACGGCGAGCGCTCCATCACCTCCAAGATCAACCTGGATGTAGTCAGTAAGTTGAGGAGTCTGTTAGCTTCTAGAACGACACAGCTACCGGAGGGCGTGACGTCTGCCAACGGCACGCTGATGGTGGCCGACGCTGACAAGCGTCACGCCGGCGTGTACACCTGCAGGGCCGTGGACGGCGAGCGCTCCATCACCTCCAAGATCAACCTGGATGTAGTCAGTAAGTTGAGGAGTCTGTTAGCTTCTAGAACGACACAGCTACCGGAGGGCGTGACGTCTGCCAACGGCACGCTGATGGTGGCCGACGCTGACAAGCGTCACGCCGGCGTGTACACCTGCAGGGCCGTGGACGGCGAGCGCTCCATCACCTCCAAGATCAACCTGGATGTAGTCAGTAAGTTGAGGAGTCTGTTAGCTTCTAGAACGACACAGCTACCGGAGGGCGTGACGTCTGCCAACGGCACGCTGATGGTGGCCGACGCTGACAAGCGTCACGCCGGCGTGTACACCTGCAGGGCCGTGGACGGCGAGCGCTCCATCACCTCCAAGATCAACCTGGATGTAGTCAGTAAGTTGAGGAGTCTGTTAGCTTCTAGAACGACACAGCTACCGGAGGGCGTGACGTCTGCCAACGGCACGCTGATGGTGGCCGACGCTGACAAGCGTCACGCCGGCGTGTACACCTGCAGGGCCGTGGACGGCGAGCGCTCCATCACCTCCAAGATCAACCTGGATGTAGTCAGTAAGTTGAGGAGTCTGTTAGCTTCTAGAACGACACAGCTACCGGAGGGCGTGACGTCTGCCAACGGCACGCTGATGGTGGCCGACGCTGACAAGCGTCACGCCGGCGTGTACACCTGCAGGGCCGTGGACGGCGAGCGCTCCATCACCTCCAAGATCAACCTGGATGTAGTCAGTAAGTTGAGGAGTCTGTTAGCTTCTAGAACGACACAGCTACCGGAGGGCGTGACGTCTGCCAACGGCACGCTGATGGTGGCCGACGCTGACAAGCGTCACGCCGGCGTGTACACCTGCAGGGCCGTGGACGGCGAGCGCTCCATCACCTCCAAGATCAACCTGGATGTAGTCAGTAAGTTGAGGAGTCTGTTAGCTTCTAGAACGACACAGCTACCGGAGGGCGTGACGTCTGCCAACGGCACGCTGATGGTGGCCGACGCTGACAAGCGTCACGCCGGCGTGTACACCTGCAGGGCCGTGGACGGCGAGCGCTCCATCACCTCCAAGATCAACCTGGATGTAGTCAGTAAGTTGAGGAGTCTGTTAGCTTCTAGAACGACACAGCTACCGGAGGGCGTGACGTCTGCCAACGGCACGCTGATGGTGGCCGACGCTGACAAGCGTCACGCCGGCGTGTACACCTGCAGGGCCGTGGACGGCGAGCGCTCCATCACCTCCAAGATCAACCTGGATGTAGTCAGTAAGTTGAGGAGTCTGTTAGCTTCTAGAACGACACAGCTACCGGAGGGCGTGACGTCTGCCAACGGCACGCTGATGGTGGCCGACGCTGACAAGCGTCACGCCGGCGTGTACACCTGCAGGGCCGTGGACGGCGAGCGCTCCATCACCTCCAAGATCAACCTGGATGTAGTCAGTAAGTTGAGGAGTCTGTTAGCTTCTAGAACGACACAGCTACCGGAGGGCGTGACGTCTGCCAACGGCACGCTGATGGTGGCCGACGCTGACAAGCGTCACGCCGGCGTGTACACCTGCAGGGCCGTGGACGGCGAGCGCTCCATCACCTCCAAGATCAACCTGGATGTAGTCAGTAAGTTGAGGAGTCTGTTAGCTTCTAGAACGACACAGCTACCGGAGGGCGTGACGTCTGCCAACGGCACGCCAGCTGCACGAAACTAGTTAAGACTTAGTGTCCACGGACGCGTATTCGTCACTATTATACTATACGCTTGGTGTACGCCTGCGTGAAGCTTGCATACAAAACTATTAAACTGTGTCAATGAAACGGCAATGACATAATGGCACAACGCGTTTATGGCCTAACTCAATTATTATTATTATTGATCAAAATGAAAACGTAACTTTATCCAAAATCGAAAATAGAATTTGATTTTCAAATCCATTCAGTATTAAGTTAGTTACATACCTTTCAAATCGGTTAAAAGGGGAAACTGTCAGGTAACAGAATAAGGATGCAGATACTGAAATGTGACGTCACCGTCGTTTGGTAACTTGTGTACAAAAGAGATGGCTAAATGTTCCCACCACACCCACACTCTTCCTCATAACAATATTTGTACTGCTTCGTTTTCAAAAACCAATGATGCGGTTTTTAAAAAAGGATTCATTTTTAGTATTATTTTGTTGTTTAATATAAAATATTCTACTACAAATAAGCTCAGAAAAGTACCCAATTAGCTTTGTTAAAGTTATTTCAAAAAAACCACTTTCATAATAAAAAACTTATTTTTTTTGAGATTTTTCAAAATTTCTCAAAATGTAATGATCCGAATCAACAACCAGTTCAAATTCCCAGGAAATATAATTTTGAGGGAACTCTTTAGAACACTGGAGAAGGAAATGTAAGCATCACGCAGCTGCACGCATTTAACTTTATCGACGAATTTTTGTTATTTCGGCTTGCGGAAATCGTCAGATTACAGTGTAAACTCTATGTAACATCACTCGATTTAACGACAAACCCCCTAAAGCGTCGAAATTAATTGACTTTGGTTGGATTAGCTTGTCTACCATACATTGATACACTCCACATAGCATCACACCCACTCTAAATTACGACAATTGAGTAATAAAAAGTACCTTTTAAGTTGCTAAAATTGATATAAACTGTACAGCTGTGTACGTTCGTTTGTGGCTTTGTTATCCTAGTCAGCAATAAACTGGCTGTCGGCATATCGAAATTCGTTCCTTTGTTTACAAATTGGGATTGTTTGCACGTGTTGACTGTTTAGATTATCAAGATTATCTATACGTTATCATTATTCTCAGTTACTCACAAACTTACCGACTGTAAACATGGCTAGTAATATTTTTTTTTTTACTGATACGCGCTATAGCAACGGGAGAGAACTAGTCTGAAATAAACTTTTACTTTTCTAATTCTGTTTTTGTTTGTCTCTATTTAACGACACCTCTCAATAACGCCACAAAATGCACAGTCCCTTCAGTGGCGTTATATAGAGTTTACACTGTATATATTTTTCATTATTCTTGAATCATTTACTTCAAAATAAAAAAAAATTAGCTACGCTCGAGAATGTCGAGATGACGTTTTTTTTTACGACTTTGCTGCCCTCCCCTTTCTTTACGTCACTCTCAAATTGTCAGATTAGTGGAATATACACTTTTTAGTATATAATTAACTCACCCTACCTTAATCTGACGCGCTCGAGAATTTCTGATGGTCATTATTTTTTTACTAATCTGATTCTATCTCCTTCACGGGCGGCTTTATATATGGGCCCCATATTTGGTGGAGGTACTTAACCGGGTACAAGGTATCCCCCTGTATATTAATCTGCCGCGCTTTAGTAAATCCCGAAATCCCTTCTAGGGCTCCCCTACTATTATACACATCAGGAATGTGGGTTGTAGATTGACCTTAACATATAGAGGCAGGTAAAGGGTTCGCAGAAAATGTGAACCAATTTCCGGTTCAACACAAATACCTATGGCAATCGTCACAACTATTTAAGATTCTGAAAGTCAGGCCAACTGATTTATTGGCAGTTAATGATCCATACTAATATCTGTATATTATAAAAGGCTCTTTTCCTGCCCTGCATACTCAAGTACCTGCACGTTCTAAGACCTATACGAGGCGAACGGCAGAGCTGTCCAGGTGGCTAAATATTAGTTGGACAAAATGTAAGTCAGATCGACACGAAAAGAAGAAAAACAAACGCAAAGTGCTAACTTATCCCTGACTCTTCAACGCCGAGCCTAAATCCAGTAAAATAGGTACAAAGGTTAAATTATCACAAAAATCTCTTATACCACACATTGCTCGCAGAATAGATGATCGGAAGTGCCGAAAGATTCTGTAGTGTAGCGACCACGTACCGGAAGACACAGGGTTGAAAGGCCACCCACAAGTAAGTGTGGACCGAGACGCGACACGCACAGGACCGGTCGTTATAGCGAAGCTTGAGGGAAGCCTATGTCCAGCAGTGGACGTCTTTCGACTGAGATGATGATGATACCTGGGCACCGCTTGGTTTGATATCCATATAACGCTGAAAACCAGTGCTGTGGTCTCGTCGCATTATGCATGAGGGCACGGCTTTATGCTGAGCGTTCGGCCGGTTTACGCTGATGATTATTTTCCCTAAACTATCATTAAAATTATGATTGTTAGCTACTTTTAAGATTGCGTCATTTGGCGTAGTTTCTCTTTCTTTTCCTTCTTTCATATTTTTATTAAAATATATCCTCCTCTTCCGCAGTGACCCCCCGCGTGGTGGAGCCGTCCCCAGGCGAGCAGCTGCACGTGACGGTGGGGCAGACGGTGGTGCTGCACTGCGTGGCGACCGGCGACCCCGTGCCCACCACGCACTGGGACCGCAACCTCGCCATACTGGGCAAACAGCGTGAGTACTATTTGGTCATCTGTACATCATCATCTGCCTAGCCTTTACCCAACTATATTGGGGTCGGCTTCCAGTCAAGCCGGATTTAGCTGAATACCACTATTTTACGAGGAGCGGCTGCCTACCAGACGTCCACAACCCATTAACTGGGGTAACACGGTACTTTATGGCAAGACTGGAGTCAGATTTACTGGCTTCTGACTATCTGTAACGACTAGGGTTGCCAACTTTTTTTGACGAAAAAAAAGTATAAAACGACTTGCATAGGAAAAAAAAGAGTATTTGAAAGAAAAAAAAAGTATTTTCCAAATTTTGTTAAAAACGTATTTTTGTGTGCTAACAATTAAAAAAAAATGCTTCATAACTTGTTATTGTCAAACATTTCAATTTAAATATGTAATTCGTTTTTAATTAAATTTATTGACGTTCTATTTCTCTCTTCTCGCCACTTCAGATTCATTATTGAAAAAACCCTCTCAGTGAAAGCTGAAGTAGCGGGAAGCGGGAACCGAAACTATTTAAGAATTTTTTTTTTTACATTTGGTAAGCTTTGCTCATTTTAGCTTTTTAGTCACTGTTGGAGTATCACTACCAGAAATCACCATTTTTAAGCATTTATTTTTACTTTAAAATGGATTCTGTAATCAAATTTAAAACAAAAATAACTTACAATTTCGTCGATAGTGACATCTGTGATATTGTGACCTGTCAGGCTGTCACTTTCACATTAACATCTGACATATTCTAACATTTCGATCAGTAATTATTATAAATAATTCCCATCATTTGTTGCAACTTATAATACCGTTATATAGTTAAGTACTTATCTATAAATCCCGTAATAAATGTTCATCGTATTGTATGCATTGCAGTAAAGGTTGAGAATAAAGTATTTTTACATACTTTATTTGTATGCAAAAGTATAAAGTAGGTATAATTACCAAAAATAAAGTAGGATACTCTATTATAAAGTATGGTTGGCAACCCTAGTAACGACTGCCAAAGATCTATAAATGCTGAAAAACAGCGAAAGTATAGCTTGGACCTGCAGCTTAACGTGCTTTCCGAGTTACGAAGGAAACTCGGCATGTTAAGATGGTCACCCATCCACAAACCAACCTTGGCAAGCGTTGCTTAACCTTGAAGATCAACCCATGCGGCTGTTATTATCTAGCCACGAGCTCCTCGAAGTCATCTATACTATATAATAATATTATAAAGAGGAAAACTTTGTTTGTTTGATTGTAATGAATAGGCTCAAAAACTACTGGACCGATTTTAAAAATAATGTCACCATTTGAAAGCTACATTATCCACGAATAACATAGGCTAAATTTTATTCTGAAAAAAATAGGGTTCCGTAAGATATTTAGGTGTAGGTGTAAAAAATCAACCAGAAAAGTTACTTATTTTGCGTACGCTGCCTAAACTGTAAAAGATAGAACCATAAAATGTTGTAATTAATTGTAGATCTTATAAATATCTACAAAAAAGTCCGCGAAGCACTATACCTATCTATGTCGAGTGAGGCACAACAACCATTTTTTTAATCTAAAAATCTTGAATTTTTTTGGACTACATTTAAACGCATTTATTTTACACATGCTATTAACACTTATCAAAATAAATTATTTTATCACTAAGTACAGTTTATGTAGATAATATTTGGTCTTTGAATGATTAAAATTGGACGTTTGGTTTTGAAGTTATGGCGAAATTAAAATATTACGATTCCTGCTGCACGGTCTGTTGCGAAGTCTCTTTCTTATGAATTGTGCTATCATAGTATAGGTAGGTAGAATTGATTTGAGAAATTGTTTACAAAGGGCATTTGAAGGAACATGGTGGGTTCTTTTACAGCTCTGCAAACTGTACCCGTTTAAAATCGCACCACAGGTTGCGTTTGACCATGTTTGACCATCAATAATGTGAAGTCTGCTGAGTAAAAATGCACGCACTCAAGAGTTAACTTAATTCATAAATTGCATAGTTAACTCTCGATAAAGAAAGTAGTACCCGCTGAAAAAAAAACACCGTATGATGTATTAAGGCATCAGTCAAATATCACCCCAAGTAAAAAATCTGCCTAAATAAACGAGTAATTTCAATAACTAAAAACGTCGGGAATCGCTTTGTGACTAATGACACCTAAGAAATGTCTACACGACAATAGGACGCTTAAGGATGTCTTTCTCACGATAGCAGGTTTATTCCATTGGCAGGGCAAGAGGAGGTGTTGCCCCATACATTGACCCAAACTAGGGCATTAGGATTCAGATTCTGACGCCAAAACAGTATGGCGGTGCTCCGCCTAGCGGAGTAGACTTCGACCGTAACGTCTGCCGTGTTTTCCGGGCGTTCCGCAGAATGGTGACTTGGCCTTTTCTTCCCGCCAAATCCAAAATATTTACCTCTCGAAACACTCATGTTCGGTTAGTACTTGCATAATTCAGATAGTGAGAACGTCGGCGTCATGGACGCCTATATAGTTACTCTTTAAAGAGAGAATATACCGAAGTACCTAATAACTGAGGCGTGCAAAAGTTAGTGGCCCTGATACGTAAATAGCAACTGAAGGAACATGGTGGAATTTAGTCCGCAAAAGACCACTTGCTCCACCTAGAGCTGGATAACTACCTCAAATAAAAAAGAGACAAATACTAAACCTTCTATTGACTTCAGGATCAGCTTTGTGCTGACCATTCATATATTTTGACAGCTAAAAACTACTTTATGCACTTTTTTTCAGCCTACATAAGTAAGTGCTATTTACACTTACTTAGTGGTGCTTTTTTTGGAAGGAGAATCATCAGACTGATTTCTCACGCTCTTGGGCGGAGCGGGAGGGCGTTTCAGACTCTTACTGACTAAACCCCACCCTGTTCCCCTTCGTTCCTTCGTTCTGGGGGGCACGGTGAGAACCTTTCGGATTTTCCGTGTTCCCCAGAGGCTTTGGCCCTGCCGGGAACAGAACTGCGTGGAACCTAACACGCCGTTGACGACTAGACTCGGTCCAGGATATTACCAGACTGCCGGACGGCGTACTGCTCGCCGTCCGCGAGCCCGCGCCTACGGTGGTCAGAAATCGGGATCGGGATCTCGGTGGCGGCGTTTGTGGTCGGCAGCCTCCTTCGCTAGCATTACTACTTCGCAGAAGAAGGCGACCGCTCACTACCCCTCCTCGCTCTGGACCATGGCCTGTACCAGGGCCCAGAGAGGTCGCCGCCGCCGATAGACTCTACAAAGACACGGCGGCGCTCCGCCCAAGCAGGGCACACCTCTACCGTGTGCGCCACCGTGTCCTCCCTTTGTGGGGGTCATCGGTTGCAGCGACCTCTCGCGCCGGGCCCTGGTCCATAGCAGGGTGGAGTGGCAGGCGGTTGCCTCCTTCTGAGAAGCAGTAATCCAGCCAAGGTGGCGGCCGCATGGATGAGGAAATGGCCTTCACGCCCCAGCGTTGAGGAAATAAGATCCCGACCCCGATTTCCAGCCACCGTAGAAGTGGACTTGCGGACGGCGAGCAATGGGGCGCCGTTCGACCGTTCGGTAACCAAATATCTACACCGAGACCGAGTCGACGGCGGGTAGTGTTCCAAGCGTGCCTCATTGAGATGTCAGCAAGATCATAGAAAACCATCAGGGTCGCCAAGCCTACTGGGGTCATGGGTTCGCTTCTGAAAGGCATTCCTGGGGCCCTGGAACGCAAGGCAAAGAAAGACCATAGGAGTGGGTTTTGGTCAGTAAAAGTCTGACACACCCTGATGCGTTAGCTAAGGGCGGGAGAAGTCATTGGATTATTTCCCAACTAAAAAAAGGAATGAAGTTAAACTGTTTTATGTGAAAGTAAAATGAATGAATTGGATGCTTTCGGAATTATTCGCAAGTGTAGAATTATTGGTTACTTTTGTGCAGTTTAACGAACTTAACGCGGACGAAGTCGCGGGCAACAGCTAGTCTCATGTATATAAATAAGGCATAGTTCTAACTCACAGATTCATCAACGTCTAGCCCAAACCCCTTAGTCTAAAACGCTGAAATTTTGCACAGAGGTTCCTTTTATAATGTACGTTAAGAATAAGAAAGATGTTTCCAAAATTCATCATATAAAGGGATGAATTGGAGGTCGAAAGTTTGTATGGAGATACCTACACTCACGCGGGCGAAACCGCTGATCATGCCAGCGATTTCGCTAGTCCAAAATATTGACGAATGGCCAGTATAAACTTTGCTAGTAAAATAGTCTCTTATCTTCGCCGATTTTTAACAGCTATTGCACGTTTATTGACCGACATCGCGCGTTTTCTCCGCGTTTACTAAAACACGATATCTCGGAAACTATGCATCACAGCTAGTTAGTTAGAGGTTATATTATAATCCAGAAAGGCTAATATTTCGCCTCACATTCAATCAATACTATTTGAATTGGTGTGAGTCATCAAGTCTTGATTTTTCCAAAACGTCACAAGGCTTGATTGGATTCACTCCCATTATAAATATTTTTTTACTAAGTTAAATAAGTTCCAACAATAAATTGTTCTTTTTATATTTCAGAAGAAGGTGTGGACGTGGAAGATGGTGTTAACGCTACATCAGCCAGGTAATATCATTAGCATCACCTACTTATTCAAATTCACACCTCACCAGACACACGAATACTTAACTAGGTACCGTACAAGATTTTATAACATAAACTATAGTGCTTGACTGCGATCCCACCTATTGGTAAGCAGTGACGCAATCGTTGATGATGAGGCGCACTTGTTTATTAAGAGCCTATTTACTCTAGCTGTACTACTACTATACTCCGTCGGTTTAGGTAGTCAACTAAATGTAAACAATCTTGGCATGTCTTTTTATCTGAAAATTGAATGTAAAAATCTTTGCAACTAGGTATTTACCTAAATCGATGTTAGCTAATAAACTAAATTTAAATAATCTTTGTGTATATTTTATACGACTTCTTTAATATAAAAAGACAAACCAAGATTGTTTACCTTTAGTTAACCACCTAAACCGATAGACCATAGAGAGCACTAGCTAGTGCTAGTGTATTTAGAAATATATAAGTATTTTTATCAGTTGTCTAGTACTCATAGCACAAGCTCTACTTAGTTTGGGACAAGATGGCGTTGTGGGAAAATTTTACCATATAAATTATTTATAAATTCTCATCCCCCAGAATCCTGGTAATGAACAACGGCACGCTGGTGATCCACAACGTGTCGTCGCCGGACGCGGACCGCTACGGCTGCACGGCCGGCAGCGCCGCCGGGCTCGCGCGCAACGAGCTGCAGCTTATAGTGCACCAAGGTAACTTAACTCATCACCATTATGTCTAGTCTTCTCTTGCACGTTGCAATCAATGCAGCTAAATGCAAAGATTTACAGATACTTGACAACCCTAAGACCTTTTTTATACACGGCACGTTTTTCGCCGTGTGTAGGCACGGTTAATAAAACGTACCGTCAACAATACACGCACAACAAACCATAGATTGCTATACAACACTGATGAAACACGCCGGCAATGCCGTGCCCCGTAGTGATCCTACACACAGCAAAAAACGTTCCTTGTACAAGAGGTCTAACTGGATAACAGTGTTATCATATTATATTGATGTAATCTTACTCATAATATTTATAAAACTGAAGAGTTTTTTTTTATTTGATCGTACTAATCTTGGGAACTACTGGTACGAATGGAAATATTCTTTTAGTATAGCCCATTTATCGAGAAAGGCTATAAGGCTAAATATAATATCACACTACGACCCAGGGGTGCGGAACAAGGAAGGGGAGAGCAACGAGTCTTTACAGTTTTGCCTTGAGCTTTTGAGAATAATCGCTCCATTAGCATCAACTGCTTTTTATAGGTGAGAAATAATGCAATAACTTCTTCCGGGAGTGTTAAATTGTCTCTCTGGAACAGAGTCGCTTTGCCATAGTTGAAAAATAGGACGCGACCTTTCAACACGCTTCAATCCTATACCCTCGTCTTTTCTGTTTCCCTTACCTCAATTGTGATCCTAAAGTAAAGTAATCTGCTCCATGTTTTTCCTGCTGTCTTTATGACGTCGTCACTCACTATTGTGGTCTGTTTAGTCTGCCTTTTTACCCATACGGTACCAGTTCGTGGTGATTTCGTTGGCCATAGTTTGTATATCACATATATAATATCATATTTCATTGATATTTTTCTTTTACCTCTATTAATTGACATATTGTTTCTACAGAAGGTGAACTGCCTCCGCAAGAGTCTTCGGGCGTGGCTGGCAAGGCGGTGGTGGTGTCCATCTCAGTGGCGGGCGCCTACATGGTGCTGGTGCTGGCGCTGATGGTCTACTGCAGGAGACGCAGGCTGAGGAGACGGCAGAGAGGTGAGAGGACTGGATATATATGCCTCAATCACTCACTCAATCATAAATATGCATTTGAAAAAACATTTATTTTTTAATTATATGCAAGTGCCGTATTTTTTTAGTTAATTAGTTCATATTGGTGATTAGTTTTGTTTATTTGTGAAATCGGTAAAAACATTGTTTCCAACTCAGAATTAATGATTTTGTTACCTCAAAAACGAAATTGAAACATAAAACTCTTGGAAGTTATTCAACTTTAAGGTACTACACCTATTTGATTATTGTATTTGTATTTATTTGAGTAGAGATATTTTTATGATACTTTCATATACAAAGTAAAAAGACCGATCACAAAGGCGATAACTACACATTCTGTACATGTAATTAAGCAACTTTGACCAAAAATTATTGCTGGGAAAAAACTTTTTTTTTTATCTTTAAAAAATAATTAATTAATAATAATTTTTATCAGCTGGGCGTTCGGCCGCTCGCGCTTGGTCGTTGAACCGACCGCCCGCTTGTGTGTGTGAGGCGCTCGTTGTGTTTAGTTTTCGTTGCTTTTTTCTAACTTCAAATGCGTAATTTGTTATGAAAAATTGATAATTTTGATAATGTTTGTTCAGAAGAATGATACTTGGAATACGATTTTGAAAAAAAAAAGGAAAAAAAAATGTTGACTTTGACCTTCAATATCTCCAGAACCAGTGAATTCCCAGGTATGTCCTAGAAGAAAAAAGTATCCCAGTGATGTGTAGAATATGTGGTTTTCGTTTTCGTTAAGGGTCTTTTTACACCCTTTATTTTACTTAATTTTTTTCATAAATAATCCATTAATCAAGTACAACCTTGTAAATGTTTTCACTCTATAATTGAAAGTTTTGTTGGGAGAAAACCGTGGAAAAAACTCATTGCTGAGTTAAGCTTGCCTTTGTTCATGAACTATCTGTGTTACCAGGTATTAAGTTATTATTTTTGTGTACAGTAAAGAATTAAGAAGAAGAACTCTTTTTTTTTACAGGTATTAATAGTTTTTAAAGTTAAACACAAATCTGCCTTTGTATTTATTTATTAAACACTTCATGCACATAGAAGTACAAAGGCGGACTTAATGCCTTAGGCATTTTCTACCAGTCAACCTTTGTTTGTACTATGTGTTAAATAAATTAATAAGAACTAAATAAATACGTGTCTTTCTAGGAGAGAAGATGGAGTTAGAGATGACAGAAGGTCGGGAGAAGTTGGTAGAAGAGGGAGAGGAAGATAAGCAGAAAGTGAACGGAGCCGCCTTGCAGAACGGGAGGCTACTGGCGCATGATAAGGATAGCGGTATGGAGCTCACTTGTCTCTTTCTTAATGCCTATGTATATCATGTTTACCTGTTAATTATACCGGCCACCGTAAACGTGGGCTTACGGACGGCGAGCAACAGGTAGCTCACCGTCCGATAAGGACCAAGCTCAAATCTTGGGCGCGTTGCATTCCATGCACGCCTCTAAGAAATGTTAACAAACCTAGGATTGGTCGAAAGATTTACTGTGGCCCTAGAGTGTTAAGGATAAAATAGAGGAACATGGGTGGGTTTTAGTAGGTAAAAATCTGACATTACTTCTCGCTTTACTCAGAGTGGGAGAAGTTATTTCATGATTTCCCATCTCAAAATAAGGATATAGTCTACTCATGTACTGAGTTTCATTCGCCGAGTTGCATTCAAATCCGTCGTGTGATCATCATCATCTGCCTAGCCTTTTCCCAACTACATTGGGGTCGGCTTCCAGTCAAGCCGGATTTAGCTGACTACCAGTATTTTACGAGGAGCGGCTGCCTACCAGACCTCCACAACCCATTAACTGGGGTAATACGGTACTTAATGGCAAGACTGGAGTCAGATTTACTGGCTTCTGACTATCCGTAACGACTGCCAAAGATCTACAAATGACAGCCGGGACCAACGGCTTAACGTGCTTTCCGAGGCACAGAGGAAACTCGAAGATAGGTGACTTGTACCAAGTCGTATTGAGTCCTCGTGCTGAATTACAGCACACCCCCTCGCATGGAAAGGGGGTCCGAGTCCTGAGTCCCAGCAGTGGGAATATTATAAAGCTGATTATGCTATATACTAGGGTAAGTAATGAGTAATTTTGTCTGTCGTTTATAGGAGCGGATAACTCTGAAGTGTCGGGCATATCGCGCACTTCGAAGAAATCGGGGCAGTTCGAACATCTGTCTATACCGCGCACACTGCTTACAGAACAGATTACGCTAGGTAAGTTTAATTTATTAATCTATTGGGTCATAAAAAAATATCAGAACAACAAAAACTTTAAGAGGTTTACCTCTTAAAGTTTTTGTTATTCTGATATCTGAAATCAAAGCGCTAAGTCGATAAATCTTTTCTTTTTTTTAAATTGGTTTAATAAAGATGGAATTCATTTCATCAATTTCTTACTCAGCGAGAGGCATTTTGTTGAGCGCTGGCCATTTTGGCGGGGATTATACTCGTTTTTTCCCAATACATTATAGAGTTGTAATTACTGTTATATTTTTTGTGGTATGTGCCATATTTGACGCAAATAAACACTTTTCTTTCTCTAGTTTCACAATCAATCAGCAGCGTCTAGTTCAGGGAACTTGCATGTTTTTCTACTAAATAAACACGTAAATGAATGATTATTACTTCTGCCAGGCCGTGGCGAGTTCGGCGAGGTGATGCTGGCCAAGATCGACATGATCCAAGTGAACAAACTACGTAACAAAGACTCTTTAGACGCCGAAGGAGAGCCCAAACTCAGGCCTGTGCTGGTGAAGGCGCTCACTACTAAGGATGAGGTTTGTATTCCCTTACCGCAGGCATAGTCTTGCGGACGGCGAGCAATGGGTAGCTCGCCTTCCGTACCATGAGACATCATGTCATCTGAATTGTAGGGGCCCAGCAGGGTCAAAAACCTACTGGGTCGTGGTTTTTATGCAATAGTACCCTGGGGCCTTGGAATGAAGGCAAAGAAAGAACAGGAGTGAGAAGAAACATCGAAACAAACTCAAGTTGACTCGAAACAATCGAAAAACATCGATTAATTTTGTAGAATGGCGACTCGATGGATTATTTTAACGACTCCAATTCTTTCGATTGTTAAAACATCTCAGAATTTCCCATAGCTAAATTGACGGCTCATTTTGAACTGCCTGTTTGTCGCAGGTGCAACTGGCGGAGTTCCGTCGTCAACTGGAGCTGTTCACGCGCGTGCGGCACGAGAACATCGCGCGCCTCATCGGACTCTGCAACGAGGCTGACCCGCACTACATGCTACTCGAGCACACGGACTGGGTAAGAATCAAAGAAATCTTTTTTAAACGGAACCCCGTTTGCGCGGAAAAAACGCCTTACGATGACCGTCAAGGTGGAGTATTTGGTGGAGGTGTGCCCCGCTTGGGCGGAGCACCGCCGTGTCCTCGTGGAGGCGATCGGTGGCAGTGTCTTTTCGCGCCAGGCCTTGGTTCAGGCCATGGTCTGAAGCGAGGAGGAGTGGTACTCGTGCCTCTGCGTGCGAAGGAGTCGGCTGCGTTTTTTTCTAAAATTGCAGCATGAAGTTCGTCTTTAAAAGTATTTTTTTAAATTAATTAATGTTTCTGACTTGTGTTGGTTTCCTGAAATCGCGCGACGGGGTCGCGACAGACCAAGAAGGAGATGGCGGGACGACTTAGATGTCTTCCTTGAGCATTGACAAGAAGTAGTTCAAAGCCGGGAACGATGGAAGGAATGGAGGGAGGCCTTTGGACAGCATAGGCTAGATATAATAATAATGTTTCTGATGTGTACGTTTTAAGTTTTATTAAAATTTGTTTGTACTAAGATATTTATCCAATTAGTGAATCGCGCTTGTGGAGTCCAACCTTGAATTGGATTTGTTTGCTGATCAATGGAAAGACGATAATATTAGAAAGTTTGCGGTTCTATAAGAAAACAGTGTTAAGTTAATGCCTGTTTTGTTGTACTAAAAATAAAAAAATATCTCTCTCGTTCCAGGGTGAACTGAAGAAGTTCCTGATCGCGACCCGCTCACCCGAGGAGAACGCGGAGTACGTCGCTAGAGTAGGGCCTGCACACGCACACCCTGCACCCGCTAAGACGTCGCCGCCGCTGGCGCCGCAGCACCGCGCGCTGCTGGCCGCGCACCTGGCCGCCGCCGCCGCTAAGTGTGCTGCTGTGAGGTTTACTCATCGGTAAGTCGGCATTATCATCGTCATTTCAGTCAAAGTAATATCCAAAACTGGATATTAAAGAACGCCCCAGCGACTACCTTTTCCTTTCCTTCACCCTTTAGAGCTCATACACACGAGCGGCATGTAGTCAACGGTAGCCATAACTGCAACCATCGACACTGAGCAGCGGTAGACGTACGCGACACACCCACACACACAACACATACAAACAGCTGCCAGTATAAAATTAGTATGAAGTATATGTAATCATCATTCAAGCCGAAACACGTCCACTATTGGACATAGATGTCCCCCAACTGCCACCAAAACGACCGATCCTGTGCGTCTCGCATCCATCGGATTCCCACGACCCTCATCAGCGGGGGTATTGCCTATCTTTGTTGATAACTCAAATGAAGATCAGTCGTTATGACTAACGTTCCAAATTGCGATAAAAATATAAAGGCTATCGAGTAATAATTGTGACGTTGCGTGTGGGTCGGATTGGCGATATTATCATTTACCATCGGTCCATCTTGTGAGAAGTGTAACTATACTAATGAAATAAATCGTTGTTACAGAGACATCGCAGCGCGTAACTGCCTGATAACGTCGAAGCTGCAACTCAAGTTGTCGTACCCCGCGCTCACCCGCGGACCCGACTCGCACGAGTACTACAAGCTACATGACCAGGTATGCACTGACAAAAGTAAACCCAGTAATTTATTACTTCTTTTGGTGTACATCATCATCTGCCTAGCCTTTTCCCAACTATATTGGAGTCGGCTTCCAGTCAAGCCGGATTTAGCTGAATACCAGTATTTTACGAGGAGCAGCTGCCTACCAGACCTTCACAACCCATTAACTGGGGTAACACTGTACTTCATGGCAAGACTAGAGTCAGATACTGGCTTCTGACTATCCATAACGACTGCCAAAGATCTACAAATGACAACCGGGACCTACGGCTTAACGTACTTTCCGAAGCACGGAGGAAACTCGTTGGTGTACAATACAGTTTATTCTATTCTATTCCTAGCTTAGTGCACATACAGTAGCAATGGGGTATGCCAAAAATTTAAGAATCTAGTTGGAGTCGTTAAAATAAACCATCGAGTTCACCATCGACTCGCCGTTCTACAAAATAATCGAGATGATTTTTTGCATTGTTTCGAGTCAACGAAATAGACGGCTAGTTTTCGATTGTTCAAATCAGTCACGCTCACTCGAAACTCTAAACCGGCGAGGAGCAACTCATGAATGAAAGCGCCATGCGCCAGTTGTAATAACCAGTGATAGGAATAGGTAGTGCCTATTTGCCTAAACTTCGAAGAACAGAGACAAGAAACGGGGACTTCCTTAGGACTACATTTTTTCCGAGACATCTGTCCCGAAATTTCGAGACAACACTTAAATACATTTAAAAAAATTGTTATTTGGAATAAGTAATACCTATTACGATCAACAAGTCATTTACATTATGTTCTCCAAAAAAAAAATTCTGAATATTTTTGTTGTAACGACTGTGTATGTTATTTATTACGATAATCGCAAACTTTTGGTAAATATAGACGAATTACTTATTCCAAATAAAAAATGTTTAAAATGTATTTTTAAGTGTTGTCTCGAAATATCGGGAGTCTCGGAAAAAAATTAGTCCTAAGGAAGTCCCCGTTTCTTGTCTCTGTTCTTCGAAGTTTAGGCAAATAGGCACTACCTATTCCTATCACTGGTGATAACAGACCGAGTTAACGTCGAAACAATCGATAACCATCGAGATGTTCGAACAATCGAATAATACCTCTCGCCATGGCACATCGCTACTTTGGTGACGGCAGATGCTTTGACGGCTGCTGTGTTATCCACCGTCAAGTAAAAGCTGCTCGTTGACAATATACCGCTTACTAATTATATTATTTAGAGGATAATTACTAATTTATTCAGTGAGTAGTGCAACTGAATAAATACTAATTTATTCAGTGAGTAGTGCCTACTCGGAAATTGTGAAACAGGCCCTAAGTCTGTTTTTTTAATCTCCGTCTAAAATGTAATTGCGAGGGTTGTCACACTTGTAAAAACACAAAAGAACTGGTATCATTATTGTAAGTTTGACATTTGCCTGTGTCAATTTAGTCTTAGGGATTTAAATACAGACTTTATGAATATTTATTTATTTGTTTGTGAAACAGGTAATTCCTCTGCGCTGGCTACCTCCCGAGGCCGTGCTGGAAGGAGACTACTCCACCAAGTCTGATGTCTACATGTTCGCTGTCACCGTTTGGGAGGTGAGTTCCATGCTAATTCTTCTTCTTCTTCCTGCCCTTATCCCATATTATTTGTGGTCGGCGCAACATGGTTTTTTCTTCCATTCTATCCTGTCACCCGTCATGCTATCATCAACTCCCTTTTCTTTCATATCAGTCTTCACACAATCCATCCAGCTAATTATACTAGTCTAGACATCTTTTAAAAAATGCAAAAGATGTGACCATAGATGGCTGTATGGCTGTATGTAACAGCTTCTTAATACGAATTTGATTGAAGAAAAACTCTCCTACACAATTGGACAATTACAATTATTGCAATAATGCTCTTGTTTTTTGTTACATCCTCGTTCTAGTGGAACTAAAAGTGACTGAAAACTAAAAAAAAAATTGGCCAAATGCAAAAACCGTAAGAAGCCAAAAATATAATATATTCAAATAAATTCTTTTTCTTTCTTTCTTTCTTTCTTTCTCATAATAGCCATATATCCATATAACAACGAGTTAACATATGAAGCGACTGAAGAACTTCTTACTATTATAAAGTAGCTTCATGGTTAGTTTTTTTTATTTCTTCAATAATAATAATAAAAAAATCTATTACACAAATTGCATTACTTCAAAGAGCGATCATATTGTTATAAACTTTAAATTAGTATAAGCAAGATATTGTGAGTTAGGAGGAAACAATTGGACTCCAAAATACAGGCATCTCTTGCCTAGTTTCAAATGGTTTAGTTCTCGTATGTAAACTGCATGTTCTTGGTTCAAATAAATAAATAAAAATTTATTCCTCTAGGGGTAAATTAAAAAAAAATTGACGCGCATATAGTAGTTCTTTATTGTTACGGGATTCTTACAAGTCATATACAGAATATTAAGAGTTGCTAAATTACTCACAATACGTAATTATTTCAGATCTACACCAAAGCGGAGCTACCGTTCGCGAAACTGAACGACAACTCAGTGCTGGAGCGAGTGAAGGCGGGATCGCTCGAGTGGACCATCCCGGACACCATGCCCGAAGCCCTGGGCGCACTACTTGTAAGTATTGCTATATGATCCACCAGATATATTTGAGATTAAGTAAAGTGACCTGCATTGGTACCCGAAAATTAAAAAAAAAACTGTTTTTCATTAGTAATCAAAAATGTAAAGGATCACGATAGATGCCGATACACATTTACATATATTAAGAATGTCAAAGAAAATAAGAAAACTAGCTTCTACCAGTGTTTAGACCCCGCTTCATCCCTTAAGGGGCTGAATTTAAAAAAAAACCTTTCTTGGTGCTTGCTTACGTCTCAAAATTGAGGCTTGTGCAAAATTTGTCAATCTTAGTCCCTGTAGTTTCGGTTGTGCATTGATATGTTAGTCAGTTTCTTCTTTTATAACATAGCAACTAACTTCTGCTAGCGGTTTCACTCGTATGAAAGTAGAAAATAAATAAGTTACTATGTAATATGTTACCCAGTGAAGATTTAGCTTTCTAATGGTAAAAGAATTTGATGAAATCGATCAAGTAGTCTTTGAATAACTCAATCGAAACAAACAAGAAAATCGAATATTTCCTCTTTATAATACTTATTAGTTTAGATGACTGCTATTACATTAGACTCCTACCTTAACGTCTAATCGATATAACCTAATAATTTGTCCTCTTCCCCCCAGAAACGCTGCTGGTCCAAATCGCCGTCGGACCGGCCGCAGTTCACGGAGATCTACGAGGAGATCACCGGCATCCTGCAGGACGTCACGTCGGAGACCACCTCGCAGACTTCACATAACAAGACTGAAGAGTAGGAGACACGCGTAGGTTAGCGATGCGAGATGGCGAGAGGGTTTATTTGGTTGTTTCAATGAATATCTTGATCATCTGCCTAGCCTTTTCCCAACTATATTGGGGTCGGCTTCCAGTCAAGCCGGATTTAGCTGAATACCAGTGTTTTACGAGGAGCGGCTGCCTACCAGACCTCCACAACCCATTAACTGGGGTAACACGGCATTTCATGGCAAGACTGGAGTCAGATTTACTGGCTTCTGACTATCCGTAACGACTGCCAAAGATCTACAAATGACAGCCGGGACCTACGGCTTAACGTGCTTTCCGAGGCACGGAGGAAACTCGTTATGTTAAGATGGTCACCCATCCACAGACCAACCTAGGCAAGCGTTGCTTAACCTTGAAGATCGACCTGTGCGGCTGTTATTATTTAGCCACGAGCTCCTCATGAATATCTTGATGATTCTCGATTATTTCAACTTTGATTCGAGTCCTACTCGATTTGTTATTACGATTGGCGCATGGAACGTTCATCGTTGGTTTAGACTTTCGAGTGAGAGTGACTGATTCGTACAATCATAACTAGCGGTCGAATACATTGACTTGAAACACTCGAAAAACATCTAAATTATTATGTAGAATGATTGATTCAATGATTTATTTTAAGAACTTCGATTATTTCGAGTATTAAAACCTATCAGAATCGGCCATTGCTAATGTAGGTGGTAGTTTTTTGTAGGAGTATTGGAAGGTGTTAGAGCTGTCATAACGCGGCACGCAAAAACTGCAAGTATCGTTATAGGTTATCGAGAGCGCTACTATAAGGTGCGCTCCGAAGAATAAAAAAGGTGCGCTTCGAGGAATACCTCTCGACGGCAGCCGCCGACGCGTGTCGACGGCTGCAGTCACCTCTACCATTGGCGCCATGCCGCTCGTGTGTATAAGCTCTGAAGACCGTTTATTTGGGATTTTTGACAGTTGAGGTATTGGGAAATAAAACCTCTTTGGACTCAATGATTCATAAGATATGATGCCGGAAGCGCAAGAAATTAATTTTTAGTCGGAGTTATTTATATAATTTTTCCGTATGTGTGTCTCACAGCTAACTCCTCTTCGGTTAGGTTGATTTGGATGGAATTTAGTGTGTATATAATTATAAAAAGCCATTTTTCAGACAAAACAACGTCTGTTGGGATCGCTAGTCATTTTAAAATGTTTTTTCAAAATGTAGAAGCTTTTCCAAAGCGAGTATACTCCCGAAGTAAAAGGTTTCCTCTTACTAGTAGGTCCCACTTTGCACATAGGCAGAACATGTCTAGGTACTCCTAGAAATCCAGGCATTAACTGGCTAGCCAGAAACGAACAAAAAAGAGGTCCAAAACCTCAGAAGGGTTTCGAAAATTCATAATAAAAATAATAAATTTGTTTATTGACGCAAAGAAAACAGTCAATAGTGCAATAAATTATTTTAAAAAAACATGGCGAAATAAAAGAAATCAAAGTGCAATCCATACTTGAAGACTATCCCAAAAATGGTCCATAACTGGGACATTGCAATGAAAAAATAATAGGAAAGTAAAATATAGGTTTTAGTTTAACTACGTTTAATTTAGTGAAAATATATAGCCATTTCGATGCATTTACTATTTCGAGATAAGTTAGTTTTAGTTTAATTTAATATTGTAAGTAGTTTTTAGTGATTTTTGTGTGGACAATGTGATTTATGGGTGATTTTTTTTTAAACTCATCTCCATAACATAAAAGATTAAATTTTTTTAATTAAATTTGGAAGATAAGTCGAACCACGCACAAGTAAATTAATCATTATTAAAATATCTTATACAAAGAATCAAATTGTTGAGATAGTTACAAGAAATAAATAGAGTGCTTATATTATTATTTATAAGCGCTTTTTTTATTTCTTCAGCACAAAAAAAAACTCAAGCACTACACAATTTTGGTCAATATCATCATCATCATCTGCCTAGCTTTTTCCTAACAATATTGGGGTCAGCTTCCAGTCTAGCCGGATTTAGCTGAATACTAGTATTTTACGAGGAGCGGCTGCCTTCCAGAGCTCCACAACCCATTAACTGGGGTTTTTTTTATTAATTTTCGTCAATATCATAGACAAAATATCTATGGTCAAATCAATCATCTAATCACATTGTCGACACAATAATCAATCCAGCCCGAAGGCTTGTCTATATAAAAAAAAATATCCTAAGCTAAAATGATACTGCCATTTGTAGATAAATCTAGACTTTAAGACTGAAATATAAACGTATGTAGCCATTTCTAATTATAAGCTATTTTTTAATCGTCCGAAATTAATATAATACGTCCTGATTGAATCGAAATTTTAGTAATAAGGTATTTAAAACTATTTAAATGACGGACCGTTAAGTTGATCTCGGTTTAATATTATAGGGGCCTGTTTTAACATTTCCTGATCTACTATAACAAAACAAAATTATTTCATAACTGTTGTCCCAGATAAACGCATACACGATTTTTTAGCATTATCGGCCTTATAATGTACCCTCTGCTGGGACTCAGACCTCCTCTTTAGGAGAGGGAATGGGCCATAATCCACCGCGCGGGCCCAGTGCGGATTGGCGGATGTCACATGTCTTCGAATTTTTGGTTCTAGGATTAGATTTTGTCATTTCCGTTTTGAGAGCAGTCAAATTTGCAAGAAACTCCATTGCCATAGGCCCAAGTTTAAAAAAAACGGAAATGACAAACAGGCCATAGGATTACCTAATTGAAGTTAAATAATATTGTATAGTTGTTCTAACTCAGCAAGATGAGTTTATCTTGAAACTGTTATATAGATTCAAATACACTTTTTTTTCGGTGAGCGTAAATTTAAAACGCTTGGTTTCATAATTGACGTACGAATTAAATATGAGAGCTTGAATGTACAGGCACCATTCACCTTCAAATTTAAAATCTACTTCCTAATGTCAACAACTTCGTCAACTATCCATTCAATGGAGAAGTTACCATTAATTTAACTATGAAAATTTAAGTAAAATAAAATATAACAAAACTATGAAAGTTTCCATATTAACAACATCACAACAAATGAAAACTTTAAGTTGATATAACTGTACAATATTTTTTACCCATCAAACATTATTTTAAGTAAGGGTTTGTAAAAGGCGTCATTTTAGAAAAATATAAATCTAAAATCATAATTAATAAGAAAACTTCTGTAAAACGAAGAATTAGGAATATTGTAAAAATTAAGTCGCGTAGGGTGAAACTCCCAATAATCGTCTACCTATTTAAAATATTATTATTTAATCAGCCATTCGGCTTCGCTCGATTTTTAATTTTATTTTGTACATTTTTAAGCGAACAGTGACCAGTCATTGCATTTATAGTTTTAAGATAGATTTAAGATTATCTCAAGTAATTGAAAATCTCAATTTAGTTTTTAGTTTTGTGAATAATAAGACTGTTTTTTTTTTATTTAAGATATATCTGAAATTGCAGTTTGCAATGCAGACGTTGCATTTTTTGCTAGGAGAACGGCAACTAATAATTTTAAGCAACTTTTAAGGACTAGTCTAGTTTTAGCTTTGTATTTGTAATTTTATTACTTGTAACATTTTATTTACACTTTTAAATACATGAATATTAGATATATTACATAACATTGCAATTTTGAAAATTTTTATATAATTGTCTTATTTTTTATCGACAATCGCTTAGTTTTCTCAAAAAAATAATAATATAAATATTGTATTTACGGTTAAAACTTTTGGGTTTCTCATTTTTATTTTACTAGTTAAATACATTTTGTATATTTTTATACATTTACCTACTTTTCCTAAATTGGTTGAAAGCGTGGACGAAATAAATCTATGTCACACTTTTTTGTACTATGTGTCTAGTGCGAGTTTATTTTACGTTAACGCGATGGACACGTCTATTAAGTTCGGAGCTCCGATTGGCCCACTCTAGAGAGCGGTAAACGTTTCGATCGCGTTTACGTCAAAAGAACTCGCACTAAGTCCTCAGATTGATTGTCAGTAGAAAAAGTGTCTTGAACTAAAATGGCCGCGGAAAAAAAATCATCTTTTACGGAATTTTCTTTTACATTACCAACTTCAAAATGTAGCACAGTGATTTATTTTGTATCCCTTAAATCGTAAAAATCTAGTTTTATTAGTAATGTTAGTTTAGGATCACTATTTAATTGTATTTGTGTAGCTTTTTTATAACTAGTTAGACATATTTACAGTTTAAAACTGAAGTAGTTTTTGTAAGCTTAGTGCCAGAACTTAGATTTAAATGTGTAACTTTTTTATGTGGATTTTAGATCTCTTAAAAACATTTTTTTTAACTTAAACTAGAATTAAAACGCACGAGTAAAAGATTTTTTGGGGATGGTGATTTATGATAATTATTATTATTAAATCAAATATAAAATGTTTTCATTTTACATGGGCCTACATGGGCACTTATAAAACGTCAGAAACTAGTACACGGTTCCAATTGGTCGTTTCCCATGGATAAGAACCGGCAAGAAACTCCATATTATACATATTAAAAGGCCTATCGCAATGTTGTGTGTTATATACTTGTATAGTATGTGTCAATTTTGTGTATGAAAAACATAAGGGCTGATAATTCCCCCTATAATAATGATTCTACCCTACAAAATAGTACATTTTGTAAAAAACTATTGGTGTTGTGGATTCAAATTGTAAATGTTCGAAAAAATCACATTTTCGATGTCTCTTTAGTATGTTGATAAAACAATATAACTTTATAAATATTTGCTTTAATTTTTTATATTATTAATATTGTCGATGTTTTTGAAAATTGCGAAGGTTTAAAAAGTCTACGTTTTTGCTAACGTCCGTTTTCAATAACCTACCGGAGTTGATAGATAGATAGCTATCCTCGATAAACAGTAAGATTCTATCTAATACTTCCAAAACTTTGGTAGGAAATGCTATCAGTCGGTGGGTTATAAGAAAGCAAGTAAGGGCAAAAGGATATATCTTTAGTAGCTGCAACTGTAGATAGATAGCTTATTGAAAACGGGCGTAAGTGAAGACAATTTTCAACTAATTACCATTGATAGATAGGACAGCGTTGAGCGCCGTCGGGAACGGTCGGGTCGGTCTTCGGAAATAGTCGTCTTTAACAAAGACGGAGAAAACTAAACCACGCTGAGTTGAAATAATGACAAAAAATTTCAGCAGTTAGAGTCGCAATCTTTTGCTCGATATTTCGAAAATCTAGCTGTTCAACGTAAACATAAAGTAAACGAAAGGTCATCACCATTTTTACACCTTCGCAAGTTTCAAGAACTTAATCTTACTATAGAAGTGTTATCCTTTTGACCGCTACGTCAAAAAAGTAAAAGCGTGCTCCCTGCGTCAAGTTTTGATTTCATCCTTTAATCAGTCATGCAGTCGTGTCTGTGGCGTACCGGACACATTTTACTTTGTCATGTATACATGACAGTGGCGGTCAAAGGCTAATTAAGTGTGCTGAAGTCATATTTATCGTCGGTAGTTTATTATTCATATACGTATGTGATATTGACTGACTTTTGTTTTTTTTATATACAAATCTAGCTTTACAGTGTATTTTTACTAAAGATATTATTTAAAGGACTTACGTTTTTGTCGAGTCGATAAATATGTATCGATGTCGATAACATATTTGTCGATGTCGATAAAACATTTGTGTAATTTGTAAATGAAAGAAAATTTTGCATTTGCGATTTTTAATAAACGTAATTATAACTGGTATTTGTTTTTCTTATTTTGACGTTTTTTCATCCTTTTTAATCTTTGTGACAACCGGTACAAAAATCCTCCTTTATATTCTGTTCCTAGTTGTTACTGGACTTTGCCATCACTAGTAAATGGGTAATAAAAATATCTCATTCGTTGCAAGTAGGTTGCACTCGAAAAACTTTTGCCAAATACCCACGTACTTATTTAGTTTTTTTTTTTCGTATTTGTGATTTTTTCGAGTGAAGTTCAGTGGCTGTTTTAATTATTAAAAAAATAGGTTGCTAGTGGACATTGTGATGAAAAATTAGTGTAGCTTTGACTCTCAAGTGTCTGTACAACTGGACAACACATGGAATCATTGAAACAGGCGGTAAAATGGAAGTTAGTATTTTTTATAGTGTTGAGTACCTCAGTGAAGATTGCTAAGGAAGCCGATTCGATACTTTTACTACCAAATACTACAAAAACATTAGAATATGTAACATCCGTTTTAAAATGTCACTACAAAAACATTAGGTATCTTTAGAAACGTATCACGCGAGAAAACAGAGACATAAGACTTGGCAATAAGGTCGAAAAGCCTTCCCTTAGGAGTAAATAAAGAAAAGGAGACATGACACAAATGTTTCCCTTTCGTCCCCAAGTGAGTATTCTCTTAGGGGGACCAATGAAAATTTAGGTATTATGTGTTCTGTTTGAAGTCCGGAGTCCATTATGAGAGACTGCATCGTGTTTCTCCACGATTACTCACTACATAATCCAACTCGCACTACATAATCGACTCTAGCGCCACCCGTGGCCGCACTAGGAACTAAATAAACGAACAGAGCAAGCCACCATGCCTTCGTCACTGCGTCGTTTTTCATACCGCGCGAATTTCGCTAGATTTTGAATTTGGAAAACTTACAACCTCCATTTTGTTATAGTACATTACGATATTAGTGCGTAATGATGGTTATAACATGCGAGGCGGAATTTCAGCCCGAGCCGAAGGCGAGGGCGTAACTGAGCCGAGCATGTTATAACCAATACGCACGTATATTGTACGACGTTTTTTAACACATTTGCGAGGAAACAGAAAAAAAAAACAATTTTGTTAATTTTTAATTATTGAAACAGTTAGTGAAATTACAATTATTAAAATGATACTGTCTTTGGATATTGACGGCAGCAAGCTGTCGCATGCGGTTCGCGCTTCTGTTAGTATATCCGGTGGAGTTGAAGTAATATATGGCTCTTCTTCATTATTGAAAGTTGTCATATTTATATTTTCACAATACAAGTACAAAGAAAAGAATTGAGAAAATGGCGCGAGGATTATTTTCTGCCATAGCTGCGTGAAAACGTTGGCAAAGACGTTAGAGACCATGCAGCCAAGTTTTTAAATTACCGAATAAACTGTTTTTTTTTTTTACTCACTTATTTCATGCAATTTCGTGTTTGTGTATTTTGTTTTTAACCTATTTAAAACTTTACATATTTAACTAATTAAATCTTTTATCAAATTTGTATTTTCTGTTTATATGCAACCTCATTCATATTTTTTCTAAACCAATATATTTTTTCAAAATGGCGGTCATAGACTAGCTACTCTAGCTATAGCTAGTCTATGACCGCCATTTTTCGCGCATGCGCGCGTTTAATTACTCAGATACCCGCGAAACGAGACACAATAGTAAAACAATAACAGCGCGGTCTCATAGGACCGGTTGGGGATTCAAACGTTAAGAAAAGTCATTTTTTTGCCGCCATATTTAAAAATAAAATGCCGATTTTATAAATATGTCTACAAAAACTATTTATGAGGAAAATGATTTGTGCTGTACGCAAGAAAATCTATGTCATGGGACCACTATACAGTCAAAATAGTTAATTATAACTTTACTGACTGCACATTTACGAACTGTTTCTTTAGATAAACTTTTCGTATACCTACTAAATAAAGTTGATTTTTAATTTGTGTGTCGAATTTTTTTTTTTTATAAACTGAATCTGTCTGTGAAATCGCTGCCTACTGACTGGCGCCGCGCGGCGATTACTTCGAAATTTGAATTTGCTATTCAAATTTCGAACTAATCGCCGCGCGCGAAATGGCAAATAATGCTGTTATGGAATTTGTATGGACTATAACTTAACTATTTGCTTTGATAACACACGCGTTTTTTATGACCCGCTTTACATATTTAAAACCGGTGGAATTACATCAGCTTTACGAGCAACTGTGTTAAAAATGTCTTTATTATTATAATGCCTACTTATTTTAACTTTCGCGACTAAAGTAGAAAGTTACCGTTTTTATTTTTTCCGTTACGTAAAATTATTTCGTTTGTAAAATTGACGTACAATAACCTCCCTGGCGTTTTAGTTAGTTTCTACTCTACTCGGTAATGTAAAAGCGATAACGTACGAGTTAATGCAGTGAGGGCCTGTTTCACAATGTCCGAGTAGGCACTACTTAACTTATTCAGTGAGAATAAATTAAAAAATGGAACAGAATTTGTATGAAATTATCTGCCAAGTAAGATACTCGAAACTTAATCATAGGTGGTGAAAGAGGCCCTGAGTCTAGTAAGCGAAATCTAGTGAGTCAAGTTCATCAGAATAGATTTTAAGTAGGAGTGAAGATGATGAAGCCTCCGTTAGACGGCGCCGGACCCGACTAGCAATACCTGGTAAGTAATTTTAGTACCTTCTACTTTATTTTTGACCATCGTCAATTTGTATCGTTGAGGTTAACGACAGTGAAAACATTAGATAATTTCTTGCCATTCTGACTTTTATAATGCAGAAATTGGACGAGGATATGAGAATCCCTGTAATTCTTGCTAGGTCGTCCCTTATTACCTTTATTTTAATTCGCAAATATAACATTATGAAACACTAACTCTTGATGTCTACCCTTTAGAATGTAATACGCTTACGTCCACTATAATTTATAATAAATTGAGTAATGGAGAAGAGGATTTATTTGTTCTTTGTTTTTACAAAATTATTCTGAGCACCAAACGTTTTCTGGGGCTATGGATCGGATTCCGAAAGGGAAGCTCGGTGACCCCAGATCGAAGGCAACGAAGGAATCTGGTTGAGTTTAGTTAGTAAAAGTCTGACACGCCCTCCCGCTCCGCTCAAGAGCTGCAGAAGTCATTCCGTTCCCGCTTTAAATTAATCAAAAGCAAAGGGTATAATAAATATATATATAAAGTATAACTCACATATAAATCAATAGCAAAGGGCCCCCTCGCCCACCGCGACTTTTTAAGCGCTGCTGTCGGGCGTTCGCGTCGATACAGTCGCAAGCTGCTTGCCCCCGCCCAGCCACACCACGATTCGCAGTCGCGATGCAAACGCGCTACTGTAGCGAAACAAACGCGATATAGTAGCGCGTCTACCGCGATACAGTCGCACGTCTGTCGCGAAGCAAACATAAAAATTAAGATTTTGTATGTAGATTGTTTTTGTTATTCGTTCACGCGCCATCCGGTATCCTCCCTCTGTCTTCTACCCGATGTCGTAGGATACGGTCGCGCGTTTGCAGCGCGACAGACGCGATGATGTAACGCGTTGCAAATGCGACTAACGACTACGAATGTTTGTTACTCTTTCACGCAAAAACTACTGAATGGATTTCGAAGAAACTTGGTACACGGGTAGACTATAGGAAACCATTCTCTGGAATAATTTTCTACTATCACGCGGTTGAAGCCGCAGGCAGCAGCTATTATAAAGGATAAATAAAACAAACATGGGTTCAGTTTAAATTATAATTACAAAATCATACAATTATTATTACATTATTTTCTTGTCGTATTTTCGTCGCCAAATCTGAACATTATTGCATACAATATTTCAGTAAACTTTTTACTAACCTACCTTGGCTAAAAAGTCCAACATTCAAGAAGTTATTTTTTGAATTAATATCCCCATACTCCTAAATAACTTTAAAATAAGTAGTCTCATTATAAATTGCAATTAACTTTCTTAAATGACTAAAAAAGATTTGATCTTGCTTACAAAATGTCTGAACTAGCTAAATCTAATCTCAATAGTATTTTTTATAAGTAGATGGTGAGAACCTTATACGATTAAATTAAATGCATTATAAAGGTGTTTGAAGCGTATTATTTCGGGACTGCTTTTAGGGTTCCGTACTCAAAGGGTAAAGACGGAACCCAATTGCACACCAGGCCGTATCTCATGAACCGCGATAGCTAGACAGTTGTGTTTCACAGATGATGTATTTATATTGCCGCTATAACAGTAAATAAAACAATAAATATTTAAGTGGGGTTCCCATACAACAAACGTGATTTTTTTACCCTTCTTGTGTGAGTGCAACTCTCACTTAACCGCCTTTCATTACTAGAACAAGTGAAGAAACACATGTTGGTTTAGTCAATGACAGTCTGACACTACCTCTCGCTCCACATCAAGCGGGAGAAGTTCTGTAGTGACTTCCCAACCAAAAGAAATGTATTGATTTTGGCAGTCAAGGTCAGCTAAATGTATTCTTGGATTTGGCTGATTAACTATATAAATATGTGCGTACTTGTATTACAATCCGGTCACATTAACTTGACGCATCTCTGAAATGCTCACATCCCCCCGCATTCCCTTAGCTCGCCCGGCAAGTGTCAGGTATGGTCAGCATCTTTGTTATCGATACGCGCGTCGATAACTTGGCTAATTCTCTGTTGTTGTTATATTGTTTTTGGACATTATTTCATCGACGCCAAGCGTCAAGTTAATGTGACCGAGTTGTATTTACTAAGAATGTTCTTTCTTACAAGAATCTAGCACCCGAAATAACATACAAACACCGTAAAACATGAAAAGAAATCTATGCACAGTATTCTTCATTTTCTGTAATATTAAAATTGATATACAAACTTTATAAACATAATAAAATCATTGATTCTATACAAACTAAACTTAATTTAGAAGTAAAATAACGGAATACTTGAAACGTATCGACAGTAAATTGGCGTAAGCGAGAACCCACTCTTGGAAACTGTCTGAGAAATAGTATCTTCAACGAAGAAAGTGCTAAACTGTTAAAGGGGCCGAGCGAGAGAAAGGGGTGGAGTTATACACCCTATATAGCTCCAACCCTCTCTCTTGCTCGGGCCCTGATCTTTCCAAAGACCACCACCAATTAAAGATTAATGTATAACCAATACTTCTTTTAGGAAAATGTACCTTATCTCCAAGTAATTAGAGCAGTTTATCGCTTACGCCGTGGTGGCACCGTCTATATACAGTTAGTGGTAATTAAGTAAGGGCTTCAGTCATTAACTGGCGCGGGGGCCCAGCTTCCTTAGGCAGGAGATACCCTGGAACAAAGTATTTGGAAGGTTAGGAGTTTGTTTATACAGACTGATTTACATTTGATACAGTCGATTGCAAAGCGAGCCAAGAAGATCATCGGTAATGATGCGCTCGTCGAGTCGAAGCTTCAAACTCTTGAGCATCGACTACGAGTTGCTAGCCTGTCGATTTTCATAGCATTATTCTGCCTAGCCCGTTCTATCATCGAACCGTCAGACGTACGGCGATGCGCCATCAGTACATGGTGAACATTCCATCCATACGTACAAAACGTCTTTATTTCCTGATAGCTTACAACCTGAGGATCTTTAAGTCAAGAGTGCATAGGTTACTTCTAGGTAAGCGCGCTCCATCGTCAACCGCATCACCGCTTTCGATCAGGTGAGAGAGCCGACGTCACAGAATCCTGCATCGCGCAAGCAAAGTTCTCCGCGCGATTTGAATAGATACAACAGCCCGAAATCATCTATCAGGCAGTTGCCCACCAGATATCACACTCTCTGGTTGGAGGATCCTCATTTTTCAACGAATGTATGTGGAGCTTTATTCTCTGTTCCACATACCTCCAAAGAAGTTCCGGCTTCGCACTACTAGTAACTGAAAGACAAAAGTCTGGCTGCAATAGCTTACTTACGTTCCGAAACACCATACTTTTAGAGGTCTGTGGGACTTTACTCTCTATTCCATATACCTCTAAAGACCTATCAACAATAAAAAAATAGTGAAGCAAACATACCTGCTCCAGATACTCGTTCCGTGAGAGCCAGAAGTTGTCCCTGTTCTTGCAGACCTCGGCCAGCACGGCGCCGCCGATGAACACCATGTCCTTCCGGCGCGGCGGGTCCTCCACGCGGATCTTGAATTTCTGTAGGATTTCCAAGATAAGTGAATTTAATTATCTATTAAAATTTTATAGATCTGTATGTGCTTTGGTGCACTATTGGTATAGCTCTTTTATTAACATGTGTTTCATCCATCGTCTTCACTAGACCATTCCAAGATAAACAATTCCCTTTCACTACTAAAATCCGATTTCCTATGATGCAAGTAAAACCGTGGTTATATTTTCTTTACGTCATACACATTACACACATACACAGGCTAAATTTTTATACTTAGGGGCAGCGCAGACGACAGGCTGTCTGTGACGCACTTTTTAATTTGTGAAAATAGAACCTAAGTATTTGTATGCTATAAAGGCATATAATTGCGTAAGTTCTATTTTCATAGACAAATTATTTTATATAAACACGCCATGCAAACAATTAGTGCGCAACAGCCTCGTTCGCACAAAAAGTCTGTCGTCTGCGCTGCACCTTAGTAATACGATATACGACAATGCTCATCACTTCAATTGAAAGAGGTTCACAACAGTGCAACAACCGGTCTGGTTTTGGTTATAGCCCTCTCGTGCCTCCTTCAAGTTTCACTGCAGCAAACAGTCCAGTGCGTCTTGCATCCACCTGCTCACCAGGTCATACATCCACCTTGTGGGAGGCCTACCAATACTACACTCCTGAACTTTTGGGTTACATCTATATACTCACCGCTAGTTTATCACAGTCGTTCTTGAGCACTCTCTCCAGGTACAACTGCTTGATCTCGCGCTCCAGACGCGACGGCAGCCCCGGGTACATGGTGGAGCCGCCGGAGAGGACGATGTGCTTGTACAGCTAGTGTAACACTCACCGCTAGTTTATCACAGTCGTTCTTGAGCACTCTCTCCAGGTACAACTGCTTGATCTCGCGCTCCAGCCGCGACGGCAGCCCCGGGTACATGGTGGAGCCGCCGGAGAGGACGATGTGCTTGTACAGCTAGTGTAACACTCACCGCTAGTTTATCACAGTCGTTCTTGAGCACTCTCTCCAGGTACAACTGCTTGATCTCGCGCTCCAGCCGCGACGGCAGCCCCGGGTACATGGTGGAGCCGCCGGAGAGGACGATGTGCTTGTACAGCTAGTGTAACACTCACCGCTAGTTTATCACAGTCGTTCTTGAGCACTCTCTCCAGGTACAACTGCTTGATCTCGCGCTCCAGCCGCGACGGCAGCCCCGGGTACATGGTGGAGCCGCCGGAGAGGACGATGTGCTTGTACAGCTAGTGTAACACTCACCGCTAGTTTATCACAGTCGTTCTTGAGCACTCTCTCCAGGTACAACTGCTTGATCTCGCGCTCCAGCCGCGACGGCAGCCCCGGGTACATGGTGGAGCCGCCGGAGAGGACGATGTGCTTGTACAGCTCGTTGCGCATGTCTATGTCGGCCGCCTAAGGGATGAAACAGAATAGATTAAGCTTATAATCCCATGATCGCTATATTTTTAAGTACTTGTATGGTTTATGCCCTATATTACCAAACCTATCTTAGAAATATAAAGAGAGAAATATGGGTCAGACAATAAGAAGCATTGACTCTACGAGTATAATACTCGGCAAATACGTTGGCAAGTTTCGCGCATGGTGCACAAAACAGCCAATGAGCGAACAGGACGTAACGCAGTGCAAAGGCAAAAGTCGTCTAACGCACCAATCATAAACTACTATTATAATGCTGCACCAATCGCGCGCCGGATCGGCGCTACCTCGTACCCCGCGTCCCGCGCCACCACCAAATAGACCTAAAAAACGATTTCTGCGCATTGCCAAGTTATCTGCCGCCGGTTATACAACATTACAGAGCATATCCAAGGCGTTGTACAATGGAAGTAACAAATTAAAAACGCATTTAATAAAACAATATTAATCTAGTAACATATATCCATACTAGTGATGAATTTGGTTAAGTGAATGAATGTTTGATTTATCAAATTCGCAAATGCGAATGCAAATAATAATAATTATCGAAAAATTTACAAATATCCGTGAATGCCAATACCCATTTTATCACTAATTCATACACATTGAAGAGCAAAAAAACTAACAATATACTTAATTTACATTGTTTATGTAATAGGCTCCCATGAGCTATTACATAAAAACCTCATTTCAAGCGTAACAAACATATTTAAACATATTTTTCCAGAAAAAAATTGATTATCGATAAAAAATAAGAATATTTACTATTAATCTTTGCCGTTGCCTATATATTCACCTGTATAGTATTGAAGACGAGCTCGGCAATGCCCTGCCCCTCCACATTGATGAGATGCGGCTGGAACAACGCTTCGGGCGCCTCGAACCTTTCGCCTCCCACTTTGATCACGCGGCCGTCTGGTAACTGTGGAGAAAATTCAGATAAAACATGATTTCTTTTTAAGTTCCTTTTCTTCTTTTCGAATAGACCGTTATCTCCTTAAACTGTTTGAGCCCAGTAGGTGGCTACGATAACTGCAGCATCTGTGGCACTCAACTCCACGTACGCAGATTATACGTATAGTATGTATATGTATGACCTTGAAAAACGCTTAAGCGTCGTTTGTCAGACGTATGTTTCGGTTTCTTTAATTTCGTATCTTACTGCTGGGTACTGGGCTCTTACCTCTTTCTGTTTTACCTAAGGTCTATTCCAAAACAATTTTTTTTTACAAAAACTTCATCATTTTGATGATTTATTAAAAAAATGCGCAATCACATAATAATAATACGCGTATACTGCAGCGGTCTTCTCGTCCGATTATAGTTTAGGTCTCGTCAAGGCTTGAGTGCTCTTAATAAACTAGTGCGCTTCACCATTAATGATTGCATCACTGCTTACCATCAGATGGTAACGCAGGCAAGCAATAGTTTTTTTTTTTTAAAGTTCATCATCATCATCTCAGCCGAAACACGTCTACTGATGCACATAGGCCTCGTCCAAGCGTCGCCACAACGACCAGTCCTGTTTATTTTGCATCCCTCGGAAAAAAAGGTCAATGTACTTTATTCCAAAATTATCTGGCGCCTTGTTTAGAAGTCTACTCACCACATAGGGCTCCACCAACACGGTGGTCTCCCAGGCGAGGCGCTGTTCCTGCTCGATGTTGTAGCCTATGTAGCAGAGTTTCTCCTTCATCATGCGAACTGTCTCGAAGTCAGCCGAATGGTTGAAGGCGTACCCTCGGAGGAGTAATAGCTGCAATGAAAGCCATATTATTTAATACTTAAATCGTTTGTCTTGGTATGGTCAACAAAAACTAAGTTACTAACTCAATATTCAACTACTATATAAATCATTCAAGTCATCATCTGCCTAGGTTCTAAGGTTTAAATAAACTTAAAACAAGTTCATCAAAAAAGAAAACACGTTTGTGTTTGAATATTACGAAATTTATTTATTTGAACTTCATGCAACATTTACAGGCGGACTTAATGCCGTAGGTATTCTCTACCAGTCAACCTAGGGTGGCGAAGAGACAAGGTGGCAAATGCATAAAAAAAAAGAAATGATTAATTGGAAAACGAGGGTATAACTATAAATATACAAATAAAATATACATATATCCAATATTTAGCGAAGATACTGCTGAATAAGGTACAAAAAAAAATTAGACGACTTGCAAACCTCGCTTTATTGGAATTCGGTTACAAAGAAACTAGAAATGATACTCATCATCATCTGCCTAGCCTTTTCCCAACTATATTGGTGTAGGCTTCCAGTCAAGCTGGATTTAGCTGAATACCAGTATTTTACGAGGAGTGGCTGCCTACCAGACCTCTACAACCCATTAACTGGGGTACAAACCGAACACGGTACTTCTTGACAGAACTGGAGTCAGATTTACTGGCTTCTGACTAAGTCAAGTCTCAAATAAAATATGATTTTTTTTCAAAGATCCTACTGATGCTAAGAATATGAGAACTTACCTTGATAAGATACCTGGTGATGTCTCGTCCTGCGATATCCAGACGTCTCGTCAGATGTGGCAGCGAGAACTCTTCGTATACTGGGCAGATGTGGGTTACGCCATCGCCTACCAAATGAGAAAAGATCTTCAGTACAAAACTTAATTACAACTTATTTTTACTTTTATTTCTACAAACCACGAGTACATTTTAGTTATAACTAATGATGACCCATCCCGGCTTCACTCAGGTGCAGGTGTAAGTTATACCACAAACCTAGCTTGTATATTTTTGTTCTGATTATTGAAAATCGCATCAAAATCTATTGTGTTGTTTAGGAGTTAGCAGATAAACAGTCAGACGCTACCGAACTTTATATATTTCGTTAAACAAAAAATCACTAACTAAACTCAACTTAACCAACTTAACTTCGAAGGGACTTCGGTCTTAACTTTGAAGGGACTAAGATTTGGATTTGGAACATGGTGTTAAACTTTTATTCCGCTCAAAATTACCTATCCAATGATATCTATAGCACATATAGCTATTCATTGAGACCTTGGCATCATTCTTTGTGTTTTGTTTTCAATAGAAACCTAAATAATAACCACAGTCGGAAATTATTTCACGTTTTTGAAACACAGAATCTGATGTCCATGAGTGTTTTCAAAATATCTAGAGAAAGATGTGTAATGAAGTCATAATCGCGTAATAAGCGACTGTACAGTACGGCCGTTATAAGTTGGCGAGTCTGAAGTTAGGCTCTGCGAATTTTGGCGCTTGAAATATCGTACAAAAATAAAGACTCGTCAACTTATAACGGCCGTACTGTATGTGAACAGGTTGGGCGCTCTTATCACCACAGTTAATGATCTGACCTGAATCGACGACGACTCCCGAGATGAGTCCTTGAGCGTAGAGCGTCAACACCGCCTGGATAGCGATGTACGCGCTGTCGAACTCGTACTTCTCGAACATTACCTGTAACAGAACATACCTAATTAGCCCTTTAAATGCCACAGTGACAAAGAAAACTGTGTCTAGCACGCCACGGTCACGATTACGAGACAGACTTGAACGCTTATAAATAATTTTTAGGGATCCGAACCAAAAGGGTAAAACGGGTTACGGGACCCTATTACTAAGATTTTGCTGCCCATCCATATATCTGTCTGTTTGTTTGTCACCAGGCTGTATCTCATGAATCGTGACAGTTAGACAGTTGAAATTTTGACATACGATAAATTTCTGTTGCCGCTATAAAAAGAAATACTAAAAAATGGAATAAAATAAATATTTAAGGGGCTCCCATACAACAAACATGGTTTTATTTTACCGTTTTTATAGATAACGGAACCCTTCGTGCCTGAGTCCGACTCGCACTTAGCCGGGTTTTATAATAACTCGTCTTTGACCTCACTAGAGAAGTTTTTGTCTATGATAGCAGGATTTCGCGCACAGGCGAGATTCATGAAATCATGAGTGAAGCCGATGACATCACAACAGCAGCTAGTTGTTTACATTAAGGGAAGAATATTTATCATCTTTAATCATTTTAAAGGAATTTAAATGAAAGAATTAACTTTTAGTGTTTGAAGGACAGTTTATTTCTATAACTTATTGTTTCACGCATGTGGCGTTCACCTATAAGTGATCGTCACGCTGAAGTTTAATTTAGTGTATGTGTTATGTTGCTGTTCAGTGTGAACATCGTTGGTGAACCTAAATTTAATAAATAAATAAAAATAGGGAACGCGACTTCCCTGGCAAAATCTACTTACATCTATTTGTCCAATCATGGGTTACTTACCTCAATCATCTTCTCTCTGTTCTTGGTGGGGTTCATGGGGGGTTCCGTGAGCAGGATCTTGGTCTCCTTGGGGTCGATGTTCATCTTGCTCTCGCCGAACGTGTAGTCCCACACGTGACACATGTCCTCCCAGTTGCGGACCACCTGCGGTGGGAGAGATATGGTTAATGGCAGGTTTCAATAAAGCATTGTCAATTTTGGCAATTATCCCCGGCACTTTGTGGGCCCAGTAACTCAGGGCTTCGGTCTGCTGGGCCTGCGCGTGTGAAACACTACACGCCGTTGACGACTTGGGCTCGGTCCGGATGATTACCGGACTACCGGACGTCAAGCTACCCATTGTTCGCCGTCTGCAAACCCGTGCAAGTTACTGAGTGTCTGTATGTTTGATACTTTTTCAAGCTTGGACGACTGAACGGATTTCTATGTAACTTGGTACACGGTTAGACCTCTCGGGAGTATGTTCCCTTGAGATCATTTTCTGCTATCAACCGCGAGATGCCGCTGGCAGCAGCTAGTTTATTATAAAATGAAGTCGCTTTCCGCGTCTGTATGTTGATCCGCTACTTATACTCTTGAGCCACGCAACGGACTTTGATGCAGTTTTTATTAATAGAAAGAGCAATAAACGAAGAAAATTTAATTATACACTTATACAGTTTGCAACCGTACGAAACCGGATCGGGTCACAAGTGTGTACTAAAAGAACTCTTACTTACTCCATTTTCCATGGGATAGCTGACCTCAAGCATAGACCTGAGCTTTGAAGCTTCATCTCCAACCATCAAATCCTGAAAAAATGACATTTTTCTTAGTACAAAAATCACAAAACTATCTCAACTATGCATCTAGCCGCTAAGGTGACAGCTAAGGGCCCAACGGTACCGTCAAACGTATAAATAGGAACGCAGGGGCTAATAGAACCAAAACTTTGAATGGGATCGCTTTGGTATTTATTTATATTATTGATTTCTGTCCAAGCATCAACTTTTATAACATTTAATGAATAAATTAGAGTATTTAATTACTCAGATACCCGCGAAACGAGACACAATAGTAAAACAATAACAGCGCGGTCTCATAGGACCGGTTGGGGATTCAAACGTTAAAGGCTGGAAAAAACTCAGACAATGTGAAAATTATCTTCAAATTTTTGTCTCTATTCCCCCCTGCGTTCCTATTCACCCCGTTTTACTGTAGTCATGGTATTACTTGCCGCGTTTGGGCCTTGTAGCTTTCACCTCAATATGATACAGTGAGTTTTTAATCAGTCTTTTTTTAGAAAGAGACTATCATATAGTGTGAGTGAGAAAAACAACACTCTAATATGCTGAAGCTGATATTTTGAACACCTGAACTTGTATTTATTAAAAAGAAAAGGGCTTTGAATTACACACTAAGGCTGACTACTAGGTTTTTCCTTTTTTCCTTCAATTACTATTTACATACCAGGGCTCTCTAAGTTTTTTAAACTCATTGTATCATATTGTCGGCCAGGTTTTGTAAGTGGTTATATAACACAGTTTTTAGAATTAAAAATAGTCTGAAAAACGGCACAAAACCATACAAAAATAATGCTGTAAGCCAGTTAGATAGAATTAAATATAGTTTTTATAGAATAAAATAAAAACTGCCCAAGAAGTATAAATGCAACTAAGATATAATAAATATTATAGTTTTTTAAACTACCTAAATACAAAGGCGGTAGATGGAATGCAATAAAGTATTGAGTATTGAGATACGACTACAGTGCTATTTCTTAAGCCTATACTATGCAGGTTTAATAAGATATATTTAACAATTACAGAAGACCACAGCAGTACCCCCTCCCCCCTTTTTTATGCCTTTTGTAAGTAACCAAATACTGAAAAATGTTGACAAAATAGCAATTTTGATTTGATGACCAAGACATTCAATACAAATGTTGTCAAAAAATAGAAGTAAAGTTTATAGAAAAATTTACAAAAAACTGACATATATTAATATATTTAATATGCATATTGACCCATGCATAGATTCATTTGTTTAGTGAATCTGTGGGCCGTTTGTCAATAGTCTATGACCACTTGGCCCAGATTAAAAATAAAGCACAGATAAAAATAAATACCAGTTAATATAATAAATAACATTTCTAAGACATTGCTAACTTGATAATATTGCTACACTAGAATAGGAAAATAAGCGAGAGTATAGTTTCTGCTGTAAGCACTGCATAGTACGGCTGCTGAAACATACCGAAACTTCCACATCTTCATAGTTGAAAGCCTGGTATGCATGAAATGTATATTATATTATAGTGTTTTAAAGTGATGGTTTTTAAAAAAGGAAAATAGGATTACATCCAAATCAATTTCACAATTCTTTCGATGTTGGATAACCCATTTATAACATTACACTATTACAACCAATAGGGGTAACTAAAGACACAGGTGTAACCGCAGGGGTAAGCTTGTTGGCAATAATATTAATTAAACTATATAAATTATATTAATTTTTTTTAAAGTATTTTAACTTTCTTTTTTATTTCATTTTATTTTTATCAAATACTGTTCAATCGTATTTTAGAGCTTAACTTTCAGTGCCAAGATCATAAGAGAGCTGAAAAATCTAAGTATTGCTTAGCATACATAATTATACTTAGATTAGGGCTTGCTAGTCAACTGCTTGGGATTAACATAATTCCACAATGACACAATAGTCTGGTTATGGATATGCCAACAAAAATTATTCTAAATATGTTCTTAGCACCAAAACTGTACTGATATTTATTTACAATTTGAATTTTATTTTACACTCATACATGCATCTTTTAATCTATTACATACCCGCGAAACGAGACACAATAGTAAAACAATAACAGCGCGGTCTCATAGAACCGGTTGGGGATTCAAACGTTAATAGACACACTTATTAGTTTTAAAACAACCATTTTAATTATATATGTTCATAATTAAAATTGTCTTTTTATTAGATCATTCAAGAACACAGTTATTTCAAAACCATGCTGAAACATAATCAACTTACTCCAATAAACATATCCTGTAACATTTAATTATAGCTTCAGTTTATATGTATACATACATAGCAGGAAATAAAATTAAAAACTTAGGACAATTTTAATTTTATGGGCTATTTTATTTATTTATTTTTATTTATTATACTCTTTATTGTATACCAAGATTACAATAATAATAATAGGAAACCTTATAGTAAAAACATACAATTGACGGCCCGTGGTAGCGGTCTATCCTGGGGCTTTTACCTTAACTCTTCTCCTACCCGCGAAACGAGACACAATAGTAAGACAATGACAGCGCGGTCTCATGAGACCGGTCGGGGATTCAAACGTTAATTACTCAGATACCCGCGAAACGAGACACAATAGTAAAACAATAACAGCGCGGTCTCATAGGACCGGTTGGGGATTCAAACGTTAAAAAGCCTGCTCTACAACCATCAATTAAAATAGCCTAATTTATGAGTCTAAATAGAAACAAGTGAAGAGATGTAAAACTCATTATACTTTTTGAAGATTTTCATGTAAATTGTTAACTTACTTTCATTCTAAAAGTTGTATTCTCCAGAACCACTGAATCTATTTAATATTATAAGTTTGCACAATTATAATAGGGAACCCACAGGAAAAGTCCAGGTAAGCCACTAGTTGTTCATAAATTCAAACATAGAAACAGGAAAGTGTTTCTAAACATGTTTATTGTATTAGATATCAATGACTTTCAACAGACTGTTTGTTTTATTGTTAAAATATTGAATAGTTTGACTTGTAAACATTATCTTCAGCCTGAAATATGGCAAACTAAACTAGTGCCTTGATTAGAATCATTATTAATATGAGAATACTTCATAGAATGTCCAATAGATATAGTAAAATGAATTTAAAGACCTTGTATCACTAGATACGTTGTCCCTATTACACACAACATAATTTCCATCGACAGGATACGGCCGAGTTCCGCTTGCACACCTGACTTCACATAGTTTTACCACTCACCTTTACATCGATATCGCCGATCTTATTCTCGGCCCTGATGATCGGCCGGCCGACCATCGACGGGAATATGAAGGCTGGGAAGTTGCTGCCTGCATATCCACACTTCACGAACTAAAACCGACAGTAAAACATAAGGAAAACGATGATTCAGTCGCTTATCAAAAGAACCATTTTCAATCGACATTTTTGAGTAGACTTACGCCTGTGCCGTTGTCGCAAACGATAACTTTTCTTCCTTTCTCATCCATATTGCTTAATTAATTCTTTCTTTAATTAAAAACTAGATTTCTATTGAAATATTTGATGAAAATAACAGACGAAGTAGCCCCCCGCACTGTCCTGTAGCTATCAAAGTTTTTTTTTAATAAATGACAAATCGACGATGTATGTACGCAACAACTTCAACTTTAGCTACTTTTGTTAAAGCACAAATTGCAATAGCATGAGAAATTTCCTGATTTTGACACGCCTTTTAAATATAATCTTGGGATACAAGTCTTTTAAGACACTAGACTAGTCGTTATGGCATTGCTTGGCTTCGAGTCCCCAACTGATTGTGTGGAAAGTATTCATTAAAATAGCATGACATAAGCCAAGAAGATTTCCCAAGAATTACTAAAACGACATCACTGAGCCACAGCATTCTGCGTTGCTTGCACACAGCAAGAAGACGAAAGAAAAAAACATAAATAAAATCAATTAATCTACCCAGACTTCGTCAAACTATGTAAAGTTCGACTTCAAGTCTTACCTTTTGTAGCTTTTTTTTAAGGTGGGAATGAAGGTGGGACATATACACTTTGGGGAAATGCTTGATGAGTAGTTTGGGTATGTGACGTGGAAAAAGGTAGGTAATATATACAGAAGTATTAGATTGTAACTTATATATTCTCGTTCTACAATAAGTATCATGAAAAAATAATGAATGCTCTAACATGAAAATCCAATGCTCAACATGACATCAAAAAGGAAAAAGAAGTTCGAGCATGGAAGTAGTAACTTCTATAAATGGTTATAGCAGTATTGCCGCCACAACACGATACATCAATATGACTTCTTTCGTTCTGGACGGAGCGGGAGGATGTGTCAAACTTTTACAAACTAAAACCCACTCTTGCTCCTTCTAAGCCTTTATTCCAGAATCCTTCTCTTTCGATCATTCCCCAATAGGCTTCCACCCTCGCGGCCTCGTGGGCGCCCATAGTATCTGATATAGCGTGTATTTTACGTAGCAAATGAAACAGTCTAACTTCCGCAAGCCCCGAACAACACGCACATGGCCTGCACTGCGAATGACAAGAAAATACTAACGGCTGGCTTAGAGACGCAGAGGTATCCTCAGAAAGTGTTGCTTATCCTCTTAAGATTTACTTTTCCGTAACCGTTTATCGTCGTCTTTACCGTCAATTTCACAATAATAAAACCGTATAACAGAACGACAATTAACGTCCCAAGAAATGTCAAAGTCAAAAGTCAATTTTATTGTCAAAGTAGCATGGCAAGTGCTTAATTTCACGTGTTTATCTTATTTTTAATTAATACTGTCCGTATAATTAAGTGAAAATGAAGCACAAACGTTTTGAGGAAAATATATTAGTAGACGAGGCATACACAAATTACAGCCAACCCGATAAAAATGCCGACACAAAGAAAGGACAAGGTATTGCAAAGCACTTCGCAGAAACTTTGGAATATGAGGATAAAAAGAAGTGGTATCATCAAGTAAGGCGCCCCTTCCGCTAATTATTTAGTTATTAATTACATTATCAATAGAAAACTTTGATTATAAAACGTGTTGCACCATTTTTTGAAAGCGCTAATGTGGTATGTTGTTTTCAAACATAACCAAAAAAATTAATATAAATAACACAAATATTAATTCAATTCTCAACGTAACTGGGATATATAGTATCCTATGTCATATTTCTGGGTATGGTGTATTCATGTGTGAGTTTGTGCAATGAATGCTATAAGTACAAACAAAGTTTGCCCTTTACAATTTCCATATTATTTTTTGTCTTGCGTTTTTTTATCATAATTAAATAAACTTACACTAATAAAAGTTTATAAAATATATAATAGTTAAACCATAAACCTTAACACTCTAAAATGTTAACTTGTTTAAGTTAAGGCAGCGCACATGCTAACATTTCCTCAGAAGAAGGGAAAATACTCAAATACTCTCAATATTTACAGATGCCAGAGGAGCCTGTTACTATATCAAAGACTTTAACACAAGAACAGATTGATGAAGTGCGGAAAGAAGCAAGCAGTGCTTTACATGGAGACACCATGGCATATGAAACAAGTAAGCTACCTATACTAATGTTATAAATATGATGGTAATTCTATCTGTCTGTGTGTTACACTCCTACGGATAAGGATGGTAAGGGACATTTACCAAAACTGTAAAAATGTTCCTTGACTATGGACATAAGGGCCTGCAAGGTCCTTAGGCTATAGGTAGCTTATGTCCTGTTCCTGGAACATTATATTATCTGCTTCAAATGTTTTAGGATTACTCAGTAACTATGTCAATTTCAACTACTATCTTCTTCTTCCTGCCCTTATCCCATATTATTTGGGGTCGGCGCAACATGTTTTCTTCTTCCATTCTGTCCTGTCATCCGTCAGACTATCACCAACTCCCTTTTCCTTCATATCGCTCCTCACACAATCCATCCATCTTTTCTTTGGCCTCCCTCTCCCTCTCCATCCGTCCACATGTAAATTCATAACTCTTTTAGTAATAATAATAATAATAATAATAATAATGATTTATTTGCTAAGAACATGTGTACACATACAAGAATATACAAAAATACATGCATGTAGGATGACATAAAAAAATAACGGTTCAGACATGTTTGCCAAATTCAATGGCGTGCAAATATTGATGGAAATAAGTTTATGATACAATTAATATTTCAATTCAACTTCAAATTTCAATCAACTCAGTTATGACATAATTATGTGTATAATAAAAAAGAAAATAAAAAATTATGAATGTCCAATAAATATTATTATTAATTTAATTGCATATGTCAAATTTATATAAAGCATTAGTCAATAGCAAAATTACAATTAGATATATTATGTCAAAGTTGATATTAAAATTATGGCAAATTTATATAAAACAATAGTCAATTATTACAGTCAAATGTATTATGTCAAAGTTAGAGTTGTGTGTCAAATGTCAAAAAAATATGTCATAAATAATAAATAATATGTCAAAAAAAAAATAATAATTGGTAAAAATAATAACAATACTAATTACACACAAAAGTCAATCATTTTAAGCTGGCATACCTAGTAGTTTTTCTTCCAGAAACTCAGAAATGGAGTAGTAGGCTTTGCTTACGAGAAGATTCTTTAAATGTGTTTTAAAAAGATTAATATTCAATGATTTAATTGTGTCTGGTATGTGGTCATAAATTATTGGAGCCTTACAAAAAATACTATTACGCATCAGTGCTGTTTTGGATTGTCGTGAACACAGCATATTGACGTGTCGCCGGCTGCGATCATTTCTATCTGATAGCTTAGGAAATAGTTTTTGGTTGGTCTTTACAAATACTGCAGCCTCGAAAATGTACAAACAGGGTAGCGTAAGTATTCTATATTTAATAAACAGAGGTTTACAGGTGTCTGTGCATTTTAACCCGAACATTGATCTGATGCACTTTTTTTGTGCCTTAAAAATAAGGTCCTTATTTGTTGAGTTTCCCCAAAAAATTACTCCATATCTTAGTAAAGAACCAGCCATGCCATGGTATGCTGTAACAATAGAGTCCGCTCCTGTGACTGGTGCAAGTTTATATAAAGCATATGCCGATTTGCTAAGTTTTTTCGCTAAATCTAAAGTGTGTGCTTTCCAGTCTAGTCTTTGGTCTATGGTTAATCCCAAGAATTTAGACGTGCCTACTTGATGAATTAGTTTACTATTGTAATAAATATTCATAGGTACATTTTTACGTTGATTGAAAGTTATTAATTTGGTTTTGTCAAGATTTATATTAAGATTATTATTATTTAGCCATTTTATAATTGAATTTATAGTATTAGTAATGTCAGTATCATAATTTAGTTTGTCTCTACAGTCAATGGTAACGGTGCTATCGTCGGCAAATAGTGTCATATGATGGTCTGTAACGCTTGGTAGGTCATTAATATATAGTATAAACAGAAGGGGTCCAAGCACGCTGCCCTGTGGTACACCATAAGCGACTGTTCTGTCATTTGAACGATAGATTCTTTCGTTTTTAGTTTTAGGATCTATTTGTGATATTTCTACATATTGTTTGCGGTTTTTTAGATATGACTCTATAAGCTGTAGGATATTTCCTCTTATTCCATAGGCTTCCAGCTTATTAAGCAGTGTATTGTGATCTACGTAGTCAAAAGCTTGTGTCATATCGCAGTAGATTGAACATACAGGTACATTACGATCAACATTCGTGATAACTGTATTTAAAAAGTCATAAATGGCCATATTAATCGTTTTATTTTTTCTAAACCCTTTTTGTTCTTCAATTAAGATGTCATGTTTTATTAAATATTTATAAATTTGTTCGTATATGTATTTTTCAAATATTTTTGAGAAAATAGGTACAAGAGCAATAGGTCTATATGAATCAGTTTTATCTCTTTCGTTTTTTTTATATAAAGGTTTTATTACGGCAGTTTTGAGTGCAGCCGGAAATATACCTCGCGTTATACTCAAATTAATGATATGACTTAAGGGGCTACTAATACTGTCTGACACATATTTTATTGCTTCGGTGGCTATACCATCATTTCCTACACTCTTAGTGTTTTTTAAGCCTTTTATTATTTGTTTTATGTCATTTTCGAAGGATTTAGTAACATGCATTTCATCCCTCCTCTTCACATGACCATACCAAGACAAACGATTTCCTTTCAATTTTTCTGTCACTGGCGCCACTTTCAAACTTCCTCTAATATACTCATTTCTTACTTTATCCATTCTTGTCACACCACACATCCATCTTAACATTCTCATCTCCGCTACATGCAATCTTTTCTCATCCATCTTTTTCATAGCCCAACATTCTGATCCATACAGTATGACAGGTCTTATCACGGACTTGTAGATTTTACCCTTCAACTTGACGGGCATCCGTGGATCGCAAGTTGTTCCCGTGACCTGTCTCCATTTCATCCATCCTGCGTTGATCCGATGTGTTACGTCTCGATTCACCTCACCATCTCCTTGGACAAGCGACCCGAGGTACCGAAAGTCGGAACAGATCGGTATGGGCGTCCCGGCGAGGGATAGAGGCAAAGGATTGGAGAGACCGCCGAAATCGCAGAACAAGTACTCCGTTTTGGTTCTACTCAATTTCAGGCCAACACTCTCCAATCTTTGCCACCACACCTCCAATTTGCTCTGGACCTCTAGGCCACTCTCGGCAACCAGCACAATGTCATCGGCAAACAGCATACACCAGGGGGCCTCCTCCTGAATGTCTAACGTCAAAGCGTCCATTATCAGCAGGAAGAGGTAAGGGCTGAGAGCCGACCCCTGATGTAGGCCGACCGCCACATTGAAATTGGCACTGGTGCCCACTGTGGACCGGACTTGGGTACTACACCGACTGTACATCGCTCGGATCAACTGCACATACTTCCCAGGCACACCTTTCTCCTTAAGGGCCCACCACAGAACCTCACGAGGTACCCGGTCGTATGCCTTTTCGAGGTCAATGAATACCATGTGCAAGTTTTTATGTGCACCTCTGTATTTCTCGCACAGCTGGCGTATAGCGAAAATGGCATCCGTTGTACCCCGACCAGGCATAAAACCGAATTGGTTCTGTGAAATTTCACTCTCTTCTCTCACCCGCCTTTCAATAACTTTCTCCCAGACTTTCATAGTATGTGACATTAGCTTTATTCCTCTATAATTGTTGCACTCAAGGACATCACCTTTGTTTTTAAAGATGGGCACCAAAGAACTGTTGCACCAATCATCAGGTATGGTTTCTTCTTGCAACAACTTATTGAAAAACAAAGCCAACCACATCCATCCATCCACTCGCATTAACTTCCACACTTCTACTGGTATTCCATCTGGACCAATGGCCTTACCATTCTTCATTCCATTTACTGCTATTCTGACTTCATCCATACTAACCATTCTCACTAACCCCACATTTTCTGGTTTACTCTCTAAAACCCCACTCCAATCATTTTCCTCATTCATTAGTCTTTCATAATATGCCTTCCACCTCTCTTTGATTTTTTCATCATCTGATAGAACAATCCCGGCTTCATTCCTTACACATTTTACTTGACAGACATCCCTCGCCTTTCTCTCTCTTGCTCTAGCAAGCCGGTACAGCTGTTTTTGGCCTGCTGGACTGTCCAGTGTATCGTACAGTCTGTCGCAGGCTTTTGCTTTGGCTATTGCCACGGCTTTCTTAGCCTTTTTCTTCAACACATCATACTCACTCTTTTTTTCAGCTTTCACACTACCGTCTTCCATTGGCACACGCTGCCATTCCTTGAATTTTCTTTTCTTTTCTTTCAACACATTCTGAATTTCTCTCGACCACCACCTTATAATTACTGTATTTAATTTATTATCCGCGTATTTGACTTGAGAACTCCCCCTTTTTATACAAACCAGATTACCTTATCTTTGACTTTTGACTATTTCTTAAGCGAAAAATTCTTTAGAATAATTTTTCTTACATCACTCATTTTTACGACAACGACATGCACCTACAATATGGAAAATAATTACGTTGGACTGTTGCGCGGCTTTTATAACCGGCCACACGTGCAAGTAAAACCGTGCAAGTCAAATTTGCGCAGTCCAAATCTTCAGCATGTCGACGATCGAACAAGCCGAGCATTCAGGACTGCGCGAGCTACCGTCTCGCCGTTCACACGCGCGCGCTTACCTCCGCAAACAGATTTGTACAGGCAAGCTCGCGGGCAAGACTGAGTGTGTAGCCGGGCCATAATACTCCCTTGTTCAACCCATAGTGGGAGTAATTCCTTTTTTTTTTTTCATATACATAATACATACTTTGGACATGGGAGTTTTAAACACCAACCCAACCTACATACACATATTATATGGATATTGTTTCAGAGGCCAACAGAAGTGGATCATCAGACCACCAGTGGGCTCGCACACTGCTCAACAAAGGTGCCATAGGAGACAGAGTAGCCGCTGCTACTATATTGATTCAGGTTAATATACTTAGTAGAAATTAGAATATTTTGGAGATGGATGCAGCAGCCAGATAAATGAATTGTAGAGCCTTTGGGTTCTTACTTCCGAAAGGAAAATTTGTCCTTTAAACTCAAAGTTTTAATCAGTAAATGTCCCACACCCATCGGCTTCGTTCTAGAGTGGGAAAAGTTATTGGATAAGTTCCCAACTTCAAAAAAAGAAATAGACTATCTCTATGCATGCCTGTGGATCACATTATTCATTTGTTTCAAAACAAAGCATTGTTTTACAAATCTATGTCTAATGGTTAGTTCACACCGAGACGCGACGCGAAGATGCAGGAAGAGGCCAGTGATTTTGGCACGCGCCGCCGCGACACGCATCGCAACGTTGCGAGGCGCATAGTAAAATCGTTGGCAACCTGACGTCGCGAATGTAAAAAACGTTCCGCTGCGCAGCGAGACGCCGCGCGGCGTCACGAGGCGCAGCGCTGCATGAAGCAACGTATTCTAAAATCTCACAATGAAATGTGTATTTTTTTGTGTAGTAAATAGTTCTATTTTGAGTCACTCTATTAAAATATATGCCGCGTCGCGTCTCGGTGTGAGCTGACCCTAAAATAACATTTTCTTATTACAGGACAACCCACTTTATAATTTGACAGCATTGAGAAATTTAATCAATAATGTGAAACCAGCCAAGAAGAAAGACGGTATCATTATTATTGGTAAGTTATTATTACAATACAATTCTATATTATTTTTCGATAATGGGGTGGGTCAGGCATGGTACTGTTCCCGGCACGTAAGTTGGCAAGAGTCGTTAGTTGCGTAGAAATCGTTATTTAGATATATTAGGTGGTCAAACAGGACGCGGGGTATGAGGTAGCGCCGATCCGGCGCGCGATTGGTGCAGTATTATAATAGTAGTCTATGATTGGTGCGTTAGTCGACTTTTGCCCCTGCACTACGCTACGTCCCGTTCGCTCATTCGCTTTTTTGTACCACATGCGCGAATTTACCCCCAGTATGTCAAAATCTTGCCAAATTACGTGCCGGTAATTGTATTTAACGAGTTTTGTCACCAACACGTTAAGAAGGAAAATATAATAATATGTTCCACAACTTTTCACACAACGCCATCTAGTCCCAAGCTAAGCAGAGCGTGTGTTATAGTTACTAGACAACTGATAAACATACTTATATATTTCTAAATAAATACATATTATAGATAAAGTACACTCAGACACAGAACAAATGATCATGGTCATCACACAAACATTTGTCCTGGGTGGGAATCGAACCCATGACCCCTGACATAGCAGTCAGGGCCACTGACCACTAGACCAATAAGCCAATTAAAAAGATTACCAACATTTTCCATTCCACAGATGCACTATCAGAACTCCTAATCTCAGAGCTGCTCATCCCGGACGTGAAGCTGCGTACATTTGAGCAGCATCCTCTGGGGCACGTGGATGAGATGACGTCCGGCAACAAGCAGGCCAGGCGGAACATCCTCAAGCTTTGGTTCTACGAGGATCAGCTGAAGGAGTTGTATGGAAGTGAGTCATTGTGTTTTAAGAGTATACAGGGTGTAAAAAGACCGATCACAAAGCCGATAACTACACATTCTGAACGTGTAATTAAGTAACTTGGACCAAAAAATATTGCTGGGAAAAAACTTTTTTTTTCAACTTTAAAAAATAATTAATTAATAATAATTCCGATCAGCTGCGCATTCGGCCGCTCGCGCTTGGTCGTTGAACCGACCGCACGCTTGTGTGTGTGAGGCGCTCGTTGTGTTTAGTTTTCAATGCATTTTAATAACTTCAAATGCGACTATGAAAAATTGATAATTTTGATAACGTTTGTTCGGAAGAAAGTTTACTAATGATACTTGGAATACGATTTAAAAAAAAAAAAACGAAAAAAAAAATGTTGACTTTGACCTTCAATATCTCCAGAACCAGTGAATTCCCAGGTATGGTCTAGAAGAAAAAAAGTATCCTAGTGATGAGTAGAATATGGGGTTTTCGTTTTCGTTAAGGGTCTTTTTACACCCTTTATTGAGTATACACAATTTAAAGATATTTTTTCCGAACACTTCATTTCTTACTCATTAGGATACCTTTTTAATTACTCAATAGGGATTTTATCCCAGGAGTATTAGTCCAGTCAAAATAGACATTCCAGTTTGCATTAATTCGACAATTTTACGATCTACAAACTTTGCCTGAACCATTTTTCGATAGCTCTCGTTGTTTCAGAGATATACGCAAAAAACGCAAATTTGTGACCTTTGACCTCGAATAAAAAAAAACGCACAAGCGGGATCGATGGGGACTTTTGACATATCAATCGTAATGACGTATTCAAGGCCTGCACAAAAATCCAGCTTGTTGGGAATTAATGCAAACTTGAATAATAATGTAGTCTATTTTGACTGGACTATATGTTCTCTTGGGTCAATTTTCTACTTTAACTGGCGGCATTAATGTTTCGTAGGTGCGTTCACAAACACATACACACAAGATATCCAGACCTGGAACACGTGTGTTTAGACCATACAAATATGTGTTCCATGCGGAAATCGAACCCGCATCACGCAGCGCTACAGACAATCGGTCAATCACTGTGCCAAACGTGCCAACGACCGAGCCGAATTACTAGTATCCTATGTGCTATTCCAGGATATGGACTACCAATATGCTAAATTTCATCCAAATTCGTTCAGCCGTTCGAGCGTTAAGAAATAACAAACATGAAAACATACGCACAAACTTTCGCCTTTATAAAGTGTGATTGCGTCCTTCTAATCTATGTAATACTGAAACTTTTATCCAAATTTTCAGCATACGTGGAGGCACTGAACAAATTCGCGCACGACTCAGTAGAAGCGAATAAGGAGAAAGCCGTCAGCGCCATGTCTTATCTGCTGATGCACCATCCTGAAAGAGAAAAGGTATTGTGATCTTTCTTTCTTTACTTCATTTTGAATACCTAATGACTTTCGACGAATCTTGGACATCGACGCCAAGTCGCTAGCTCGGTTTCCTATCGTTAAATTGCACAATTTAATTCCGCCAAGTCCAACAGACTCACAAAGGGTTTTGGTAATATATTTATTGTTTGTTCAGCTAAGGAGTGGAATTCCCTTACTACAACTTAAAGGTCTTTTGGTCAAGACTGAATTAGTTACTTTTAGGCAAGCGTGGTCATCGTCGGCCGCATCATCGCTTACCATCAGGTGGTCAAACGCGAGCCTAGCAATAATAAAAAAAATATTCTTCTCCAGATGCTTCTAAGCAACATAATCAACAAGCTTGGAGACCCGTGCCAGGGCGTGGCGTCCAAGGTGGTGTACCACCTGTGCCAGCTGCTCTACAACCACCCCAACATGAAGGCTGTAGTCCTGGCGGATATTGAGAAGATGCTGTTCAGGTGAGTATTGTTACAAGCTGGGTGTGCCAGGGCGTGGCGTCCACGGTGGTGTACCACCTGTGCCAGCTGCTGTACAACCACCCCAACATGAAGGCTGTAGTCCTGGCGGATATTGAGAAGATGCTGTTCAGGTAGAGCTACACAATTCTTGCACATCCTTTCATGGTGCAATGCCAAGCATCATAAAAGGTTCTGCCAAAACCCACTACTATCTTCCTTCTGTACCTCGCATTCCAGGACCTCGGGTTTTCTTTTCAGAAGCAAACCCATGGCCTCTGTAGGTTTCAACCCTGCTGGGCTCCTACGATTTGCTGACATCTGCTTGAGGTGTTTGTGGAACACTACATACATCCGGACCGAGCCCAAGTTGTCGTCAGAACTTGATCTCGGTCCGGATCGCGAGTTACCCATTTCTTGCCGTCTTGAAGCCCACGCCTACGGTGAAATCATATATGCGATTGTCTCGTATCTTGAGACTTATAAACGGTTAAAAAGTCTTAAACCATATTACACACTATATTTTCTCTCTGCAGGTCAAACATATCCCCCCGCGCGCAGTACTACGGCGTGTGCTTCCTGAACCAGTTCTTCCTCGGCAAGGACGACTCCAAGATCGCGGAGAACCTCATCAGGATATACTTCTCCTTCTTCAAGGCTTCTATTAAGAAGGTTAGTTAATGTTGTGTGTTTATGTGTATACATTTCTGTGTACCGCTGGTGTTGCGCGGTTTAGGCGAAGATTATATATCATATAAAGACCATTCGCAGGAAATATATAGGTCAGAGTAACTCTTCTTTTAAAAGAAGGCTTTACACAATTTCTGGTTATTCTTAGCTCACCTTAGCATGCACGATGTTACAGTTTTTACGCACAAACACCGACCAAATTGCAATCATGCTTTACGTGCACGGGCACGGGGGTATTTCACCACATACTTCCAAACTCCAGGCAGCTACAGAGAACTACACGACGTAATATAAAATTCCAATAGCTCTTTAAGCTTAACCTGCGAATCGTACTAAGGACTCCATACTGAGCAGCCGCTGTATCTTTGTCCGTCCTAAGGGAAAACACTTCCAGGACATGATTTAACCGTGTGGCAAGTGACATCCACATCCGTTCAACCGTTTGAGTGTGATGGAGTAACAAACAACACACCCACTCTCGTATAAACTTTCACTTTTATAATACTGATATTTGACTGATTGCATTTCATTCCTTCTCCCCAGGGCGAGATCGACTCCCGCCTAATGTCAGCCATCCTCACGGGCGTCAAGCGCGCCTACCCCTTCGCCAACAAGGAGCGTCTCTCGGAGAGTACCGCCCACATCGACGCCATACATCGCCTGGTGCACCTCGCGGGCATCAACATCGCCATACACGCGCTAGCACTGCTGTTCCACATCTCCGACGCCTCCAAGGGCACTGCTGACCGGTAAGTGTCTACTATAGCATGATAGTAGGTGTCTCAGGAGTGTCTCTCAGGAGTGCCTCCCACATCGACGCCATACATCGCCTGGTGCACCTCGCGGGCATCAACATCGCCATACACGCGCTAGCACTGCTGTTCCACATCTCCGACGCCTCCAAGGGCACTGCTGACCGGTAAGTGTCTACTATAGCATGATAGTAGGTGTCTCAGGAGTGTCTCTCAGGAGTGCCTCCCACATCGACGCCATACATCGCCTGGTGCACCTCGCGGGCATCAACATCGCCATACACGCGCTAGCACTGCTGTTCCACATCTCCGACGCCTCCAAGGGCACTGCTGACCGGTAAGTGTCTACTATAGCATGATAGTAGGTGTCTCAGGAGTGTCTCTCAGGAGTGCCTCCCACATCGACGCCATACATCGCCTGGTGCACCTCGCGGGCATCAACATCGCCATACACGCGCTAGCACTGCTGTTCCACATCTCCGACGCCTCCAAGGGCACTGCTGACCGGTAAGTGTCTACTATAGCATGATAGTAGGTGTCTCAGGAGTGTCTCTCAGGAGTGCCTCCCACATCGACGCCATACATCGCCTGGTGCACCTCGCGGGCATCAACATCGCCATACACGCGCTAGCACTGCTGTTCCACATCTCCGACGCCTCCAAGGGCACTGCTGACCGGTAAGTGTCTACTATAGCATGATAGTAGGTGTCTCAGGAGTGTCTCTCAGGAGTGCCTCCCACATCGACGCCATACATCGCCTGGTGCACCTCGCGGGCATCAACATCGCCATACACGCGCTAGCACTGCTGTTCCACATCTCCGACGCCTCCAAGGGCACTGCTGACCGGTAAGTGTCTACTATAGCATGATAGTAGGTGTCTCAGGAGTGTCTCTCAGGAGTGCCTCCCACATCGACGCCATACATCGCCTGGTGCACCTCGCGGGCATCAACATCGCCATACACGCGCTAGCACTGCTGTTCCACATCTCCGACGCCTCCAAGGGCACTGCTGACCGGTAAGTGTCTACTATAGCATGATAGTAGGTGTCTCAGGAGTGTCTCTCAGGAGTGCCTCCCACATCGACGCCATACATCGCCTGGTGCACCTCGCGGGCATCAACATCGCCATACACGCGCTAGCACTGCTGTTCCACATCTCCGACGCCTCCAAGGGCACTGCTGACCGGTAAGTGTCTACTATAGCATGATAGTAGGTGTCTCAGGAGTGTCTCTCAGGAGTGCCTCCCACATCGACGCCATACATCGCCTGGTGCACCTCGCGGGCATCAACATCGCCATACACGCGCTAGCACTGCTGTTCCACATCTCCGACGCCTCCAAGGGCACTGCTGACCGGTAAGTGTCTACTATAGCATGATAGTAGGTTCCTCAGGAGTGTCTCTCAGGAGTGCCTCCCACATCGACGCCATACATCGCCTGGTGCACCTCGCGGGCATCAACATCGCCATACACGCGCTAGCACTGCTGTTCCACATCTCCGACGCCTCCAAGGGCACTGCTGACCGGTAAGTGTCTACTATAGCATGATAGTAGGTGTCTCAGGAGTGTCTCTCAGGAGTGCCTCCCACATCGACGCCATACATCGCCTGGTGCACCTCGCGGGCATCAACATCGCCATACACGCGCTAGCACTGCTGTTCCACATCTCCGACGCCTCCAAGGGCACTGCTGACCGGTAAGTGTCTACTATAGCATGATAGTAGGTGTCTCAGGAGTGTCTCTCAGGAGTGCCTCCCACATCGACGCCATACATCGCCTGGTGCACCTCGCGGGCATCAACATCGCCATACACGCGCTAGCACTGCTGTTCCACATCTCCGACGCCTCCAAGGGCACTGCTGACCGGTAAGTGTCTACTATAGCATGATAGTAGGTGTCTCAGGAGTGTCTCTCAGGAGTGCCTCCCACATCGACGCCATACATCGCCTGGTGCACCTCGCGGGCATCAACATCGCCATACACGCGCTAGCACTGCTGTTCCACATCTCCGACGCCTCCAAGGGCACTGCTGACCGGTAAGTGTCTACTATAGCATGATAGTAGGTGTCTCAGGAGTGTCTCTCAGGAGTGCCTCCCACATCGACGCCATACATCGCCTGGTGCACCTCGCGGGCATCAACATCGCCATACACGCGCTAGCACTGCTGTTCCACATCTCCGACGCCTCCAAGGGCACTGCTGACCGGTAAGTGTCTACTATAGCATGATAGTAGGTGTCTCAGGAGTGTCTCTCAGGAGTGCCTCCCACATCGACGCCATACATCGCCTGGTGCACCTCGCGGGCATCAACATCGCCATACACGCGCTAGCACTGCTGTTCCACATCTCCGACGCCTCCAAGGGCACTGCTGACCGGTAAGTGTCCAGTCTAGCATGATAGTAGGTTCCTCAGGAGTGTCTCTCAGGAGTGCCTCCCACATCGACGCCATACATCGCCTGGTGCACCTCGCGGGCATCAACATCGCCATACACGCGCTAGCACTGCTGTTCCACATCTCCGACGCCTCCAAGGGCACTGCTGACCGGTAAGTGTCTACTATAGCATGATAGTAGGTGTCTCAGGAGTGTCTCTCAGGAGTGCCTCCCACATCGACGCCATACATCGCCTGGTGCACCTCGCGGGCATCAACATCGCCATACACGCGCTAGCACTGCTGTTCCACATCTCCGACGCCTCCAAGGGCACTGCTGACCGGTAAGTGTCTACTATAGCATGATAGTAGGTGTCTCAGGAGTGTCTCTCAGGAGTGCCTCCCACATCGACGCCATACATCGCCTGGTGCACCTCGCGGGCATCAACATCGCCATACACGCGCTAGCACTGCTGTTCCACATCTCCGACGCCTCCAAGGGCACTGCTGACCGGTAAGTGTCTACTATAGCATGATAGTAGGTGTCTCAGGAGTGTCTCTCAGGAGTGCCTCCCACATCGACGCCATACATCGCCTGGTGCACCTCGCGGGCATCAACATCGCCATACACGCGCTAGCACTGCTGTTCCACATCTCCGACGCCTCCAAGGGCACTGCTGACCGGTAAGTGTCTACTATAGCATGATAGTAGGTGTCTCAGGAGTGTCTCTCAGGAGTGCCTCCCACATCGACGCCATACATCGCCTGGTGCACCTCGCGGGCATCAACATCGCCATACACGCGCTAGCACTGCTGTTCCACATCTCCGACGCCTCCAAGGGCACTGCTGACCGGTAAGTGTCTACTATAGCATGATAGTAGGTGTCTCAGGAGTGTCTCTCAGGAGTGCCTCCCACATCGACGCCATACATCGCCTGGTGCACCTCGCGGGCATCAACATCGCCATACACGCGCTAGCACTGCTGTTCCACATCTCCGACGCCTCCAAGGGCACTGCTGACCGGTAAGTGTCTACTATAGCATGATAGTAGGTGTCTCAGGAGTGTCTCTCAGGAGTGCCTCCCACATCGACGCCATACATCGCCTGGTGCACCTCGCGGGCATCAACATCGCCATACACGCGCTAGCACTGCTGTTCCACATCTCCGACGCCTCCAAGGGCACTGCTGACCGGTAAGTGTCTACTATAGCATGATAGTAGGTGTCTCAGGAGTGTCTCTCAGGAGTGCCTCCCACATCGACGCCATACATCGCCTGGTGCACCTCGCGGGCATCAACATCGCCATACACGCGCTAGCACTGCTGTTCCACATCTCCGACGCCTCCAAGGGCACTGCTGACCGGTAAGTGTCTACTATAGCATGATAGTAGGTTCCTCAGGAGTGTCTCTCAGGAGTGCCGCCCACATCGACGCCATACATCGCCTGGTGCACCTCGCGGGCATCAACATCGCCATACACGCGCTAGCACTGCTGTTCCACATCTCCGACGCCTCCAAGGGCACTGCTGACCGGTAAGTGTCTACTATAGCATGATAGTAGGTGTCTCAGGAGTGTCTCTCAGGAGTGCCTCCCACATCGACGCCATACATCGCCTGGTGCACCTCGCGGGCATCAACATCGCCATACACGCGCTAGCACTGCTGTTCCACATCTCCGACGCCTCCAAGGGCACTGCTGACCGGTAAGTGTCTACTATAGCATGATAGTAGGTGTCTCAGGAGTGTCTCTCAGGAGTGCCTCCCACATCGACGCCATACATCGCCTGGTGCACCTCGCGGGCATCAACATCGCCATACACGCGCTAGCACTGCTGTTCCACATCTCCGACGCCTCCAAGGGCACTGCTGACCGGTAAGTGTCCAGTCTAGCATGATAGTAGGTTCCTCAGGAGTGTCTCTCAGGAGTGCCGCCCACATCGACGCCATACATCGCCTGGTGCACCTCGCGGGCATCAACATCGCCATACACGCGCTAGCACTGCTGTTCCACATCTCCGACGCCTCCAAGGGCACTGCTGACCGGTAAGTGTCCAGTCTAGCATGATAGTAGGTTCCTCAGGAGTGTCTCTCAGGAGTGCCTCCCACATCGACGCCATACATCGCCTGGTGCACCTCGCGGGCATCAACATCGCCATACACGCGCTAGCACTGCTGTTCCACATCTCCGACGCCTCCAAGGGCACTGCTGACCGGTAAGTGTCCAGTCTAGCATGATAGTAGGTTCCTCAGGAGTGTCTCTCAGGAGTGCCTCCCACATCGACGCCATACATCGCCTGGTGCACCTCGCGGGCATCAACATCGCCATACACGCGCTAGCACTGCTGTTCCACATCTCCGACGCCTCCAAGGGCACTGCTGACCGGTAAGTGTCTACTATAGCATGATAGTAGGTGTCTCAGGAGTGTCTCTCAGGAGTGCCTCCCACATCGACGCCATACATCGCCTGGTGCACCTCGCGGGCATCAACATCGCCATACACGCGCTAGCACTGCTGTTCCACATCTCCGACGCCTCCAAGGGCACTGCTGACCGGTAAGTGTCCAGTCTAGCATGATAGTAGGTTCCTCAGGAGTGTCTCTCAGGAGTGCCTCCCACATCGACGCCATACATCGCCTGGTGCACCTCGCGGGCATCAACATCGCCATACACGCGCTAGCACTGCTGTTCCACATCTCCGACGCCTCCAAGGGCACTGCTGACCGGTAAGTGTCTACTATAGCATGATAGTAGGTGTCTCAGGAGTGTCTCTCAGGAGTGCCTCCCACATCGACGCCATACATCGCCTGGTGCACCTCGCGGGCATCAACATCGCCATACACGCGCTAGCACTGCTGTTCCACATCTCCGACGCCTCCAAGGGCACTGCTGACCGGTAAGTGTCTACTATAGCATGATAGTAGGTGTCTCAGGAGTGTCTCTCAGGAGTGCCTCCCACATCGACGCCATACATCGCCTGGTGCACCTCGCGGGCATCAACATCGCCATACACGCGCTAGCACTGCTGTTCCACATCTCCGACGCCTCCAAGGGCACTGCTGACCGGTAAGTGTCTACTATAGCATGATAGTAGGTGTCTCAGGAGTGTCTCTCAGGAGTGCCTCCCACATCGACGCCATACATCGCCTGGTGCACCTCGCGGGCATCAACATCGCCATACACGCGCTAGCACTGCTGTTCCACATCTCCGACGCCTCCAAGGGCACTGCTGACCGGTAAGTGTCTACTGTAGCATGATAGTAGGGTCCTCAGGAGTGTCTCTCAGGAGTGCCTCCCACATCGACGCCATACATCGCCTGGTGCACCTCGCGGGCATCAACATCGCCATACACGCGCTAGCACTGCTGTTCCACATCTCCGACGCCTCCAAGGGCACTGCTGACCGGTAAGTGTCTACTATAGCATGATAGTAGGTGTCTCAGGAGTGTCTCTCAGGAGTGCCTCCCACATCGACGCCATACATCGCCTGGTGCACCTCGCGGGCATCAACATCGCCATACACGCGCTAGCACTGCTGTTCCACATCTCCGACGCCTCCAAGGGCACTGCTGACCGGTAAGTGTCTACTATAGCATGATAGTAGGTGTCTCAGGAGTGTCTCTCAGGAGTGCCTCCCACATCGACGCCATACATCGCCTGGTGCACCTCGCGGGCATCAACATCGCCATACACGCGCTAGCACTGCTGTTCCACATCTCCGACGCCTCCAAGGGCACTGCTGACCGGTAAGTGTCTACTATAGCATGATAGTAGGTGTCTCAGGAGTGTCTCTCAGGAGTGCCTCCCACATCGACGCCATACATCGCCTGGTGCACCTCGCGGGCATCAACATCGCCATACACGCGCTAGCACTGCTGTTCCACATCTCCGACGCCTCCAAGGGCACTGCTGACCGGTAAGTGTCTACTATAGCATGATAGTAGGTGTCTCAGGAGTGTCTCTCAGGAGTGCCTCCCACATCGACGCCATACATCGCCTGGTGCACCTCGCGGGCATCAACATCGCCATACACGCGCTAGCACTGCTGTTCCACATCTCCGACGCCTCCAAGGGCACTGCTGACCGGTAAGTGTCTACTATAGCATGATAGTAGGTGTCTCAGGAGTGTCTCTCAGGAGTGCCTCCCACATCGACGCCATACATCGCCTGGTGCACCTCGCGGGCATCAACATCGCCATACACGCGCTAGCACTGCTGTTCCACATCTCCGACGCCTCCAAGGGCACTGCTGACCGGTAAGTGTCTACTATAGCATGATAGTAGGTTCCTCAGGAGTGTCTCTCAGGAGTGCCTCCCACATCGACGCCATACATCGCCTGGTGCACCTCGCGGGCATCAACATCGCCATACACGCGCTAGCACTGCTGTTCCACATCTCCGACGCCTCCAAGGGCACTGCTGACCGGTAAGTGTCTACTATAGCATGATAGTAGGTGTCTCAGGAGTGTCTCTCAGGAGTGCCTCCCACATCGACGCCATACATCGCCTGGTGCACCTCGCCGGCATCAACATCGCCATACACGCGCTAGCACTGCTGTTCCACATCTCCGACGCCTCCAAGGGCACTGCTGACCGGTAAGTGTCTACTATAGCATGATAGTAGGTGTCTCAGGAGTGTCTCTCAGGAGTGCCTCCCACATCGACGCCATACATCGCCTGGTGCACCTCGCGGGCATCAACATCGCCATACACGCGCTAGCACTGCTGTTCCACATCTCCGACGCCTCCAAGGGCACTGCTGACCGGTAAGTGTCTACTATAGCATGATAGTAGGTTCCTCAGGAGTGTCTCTCAGGAGTGCCTCCCACATCGACGCCATACATCGCCTGGTGCACCTCGCGGGCATCAACATCGCCATACACGCGCTAGCACTGCTGTTCCACATCTCCGACGCCTCCAAGGGCACTGCTGACCGGTAAGTGTCTACTATAGCATGATAGTAGGTGTCTCAGGAGTGTCTCTCAGGAGTGCCTCCCACATCGACGCCATACATCGCCTGGTGCACCTCGCGGGCATCAACATCGCCATACACGCGCTAGCACTGCTGTTCCACATCTCCGACGCCTCCAAGGGCACTGCTGACCGGTAAGTACGATAAAACACTTTTAAATGTTTCCACTTTCGGGACTTAAGCCTTCTCTCTAGGAGAGGGAAAGTCAAAAACCAGAATCAAAATGTTTTAAATTATTTCACATAGACCTACACGCGCACTTATAAAACATCAGTAGCTAGTGCACGGTTCAAATTGTTCGTTTCTTATGGAGAAGAACTGGCAGGATACTTCATGGTAACTCTTTGAAATGTGAGCCGCATGTGCAGAAGCAGTCATTGCCAAACAAGCATGTCTTCGACATAGTCTTTTAACCTATTTGTATGGAATGGGTCTTCCACCATGCGGGTCTAGTGCGTCCGCTTAATTAAAACTTTCATTCCAGTTACTACACCGCCCTCTACCGCAAACTGACGAACGCAGAAATCTTCAACACGACTCACTCGGCTCTTCTCTTCTCGCTCATCTACAAGTCGTTGAAGCGAGACAGCAACGTTCCTCGTGTCGCGTCGTTCGTCAAGCGGCTACTACAGCTGTGTTGTTATATGACGCCCGCGCAGGCCTGTGGGATGCTGTTCCTGATCTCTCAGGTCTTGAAGGATGGGGAGAAGAAGGAGGCTGTTAGACTGGTTTGGACTAAGAGGGAGATTAAGGAGGTGAGATTTGGTTTTGAGGTATTTTGTATTATGTTTCACCTTTATGGTTAAGGTAAATGCTCCGGTGTAACCCGTGAAATTCAAATTTTCTTAAACTTTTTGTATTTCGCAGACCAGTGTCAGGTTGTATATTTATCTTTTTCGTCATGTGCGTAAACGGGCGTTGTTGAGACTGGTCAGATTTTAGCAGCCTATAACTTATTTTAATTTATATTTTTTTTTAATTCTCACTCATTGTATTAAATATAGTAACAGTTTATAAATTATATTTACATAATATCTGTAAAATTGAATATGTTTTTTTTTTACTTTATTTCTTTATTCTTTCATAATAGCATTAATAATAAACGTTTAACCGATATGTGTATAATACAAAACATAATTTTACAGAGAGAGTTATTTGCACATTCTTCTCCATAGAGATCTACGCTTTGTAATTTGCAATTAATTATCTTAATTTTTTTGTCTGACTGCCTTCTTAACAATCTAAAAGTGCATGTAAATGCTTTATTTGAAATAAGTGCTTTAAATCTTGAATTAAAATATATTTTATAAAACAAACCTTGAGTTTGGCTTCTGGATGTTGGACAAAATTAAATACTAAAAAAGAAAAATGAAAACCTTTTCCCAAACAAAATACAAATGGTATTTCTGATTTTTTTCCTACTTTTTCTGACACCGATATCTGAAGAAAAGTTTTTTTTCAATTCTGTTAGTTTTTGAACTCGGTCATATTTTGTTGTAAAATACTTTTTATTTCTCGTTGATTCATACAAGGTTTTATAAATGAACTAAGGGTAAATAAGTATCTCTTACAATGTTTGTTTCATTCTATAAAACTCACTTTAAACTCAACAGGAAATAAAAGAAGAGACCCCCGAGCAAGAAGGCGATCAAGAAGAGAACGCAGAGGACACAGTGACAGAAGTGAACGACACGCTGAACAGTACAGAAGATGATGAGGAAGTTAAAGTGGAACAGAAGAGAGTTGATCTGCTGAGGGGAGACAAAAGAGATCTGTTGTTAGGTAAGAATATTTGGAAGAATTAATTCGTTATATTACGAATTTACTCCAAGGACTGAATATCAAACAAATTTTCGAATTCTTCGAACAAGAAATTAACAGAGTAACCTGACATTGGTATACGAACATTTTCATTCGCGTCTGAATTGCGCGCGCAGGTCGTTATGCGGTATAGCGTCGAGATGTCGCCACTGTCGATGTGTCGTCTACACGAGGAGCTCACGAGTTTTTGTATCGTTACGATAGATGGCGTTGTGCGTAGCAAACACTTAGTTTAAATAATCGTAGCTGAAATGCTGAATTAGTTTTTTTTCCTCGTAGCCTCCTTTTTGTCCCACTGCTAGCCAACGGCTTTCCTATTTTCTTACCAAACCTCTCCGTTTTACGTTATCTCCGTACAAACTTTGCCCATGAACATCGTCATCTTCCTGACTAGGGCATCGAGAACCGGCCCTATTTTGGGAACCGGTTCTTTCGGTTCCAAACTCAAGCCAGAACCGGGTACCCGGTTTTTTCGGTTCTTTCGGGTCTTTTTTTCCCGTGAATTTTCGCGCGTTGTAGTTGAGCTAGACCCGCGTACGAGGTGTCAATAGACGCGTCTCCGCGAGCCCTAGCCAACCGCGCTGAAATTGATTGAAAAAAAAACCGGAATTTTTGGTGAAAAATACTAATTTGGAAAACTGAACCTTAATTTGTGTTCTCGTAATGCTAGCCAGAATGTAAGTCCAGTGGGTTGGGAAGGCTGAAAAAAGAAATCGAAAAAGACTAAAGGTTTTAAAGATAAACATTTTGAAAAAATATAATTTTGCGGGAAATGGTATTTCTCGTTAAATATAATGGGAACTAGCCTATCTTAGGTCGCTGGCGCAAAAAACCGCACCAAAATAGCCCTTCTAGAAAATGAGTTATCGCGATTGTACTAGAAACCCGTCGCCCTAAGGTGGATTGCTATAATAAGTCAACTTCAACTGTTGTCGTTTGGTGACTAAAGTCATGATAGACTATTCAAAAATTGTATTCTTGATAATGTGAAGATAAGAAATGTGTATGATTTGAATGTTTTCATTGAATAAAGTGAAAAAGGATCTACAAATGATGTACCTATCGCCGAGTGGCGGGAGAAAAAGCAAGAGAGAGCGGATGAGCATTGTGATTTTTTTTTCTAATATGAATCTAAATAATTCCTTAGATTCTATGATCTACAATTTGAAAGTGTCTACGATGTCGTAACGTAACTCACCATAATTTTCTATCTGAGACTGAGCTACAAATTAAATGTCAAAAATTTAAATATCGCGGGATATTCTGAAGCATTTACCTTAATGTTGCCGAATCCCTTAAAAAATCGTTAACTTGCTAAAGATTCATCAATAATATTAAAATTATAAGGTTATTTATTAATATAGTGAAATAATAGTATTTATTCTGTTTGGATTATAAATTCGGATTATAACTTGATATTTAGCATAAAGAGTAGTATAAAGTATAGACAATCTTATTTCTAAATTTATTTTAAGAGGGAACCGAAAGAACCGAAAGACCCGGTTCTCCATTTTACAGAACCGGTTCTTTCAGGGTCCCTCAGAACCGGGAATTCCCGGTTCTTTGAGAACCGGGAAAAACCGGTTCCGATGCCCTATTCCTGACCTTATCCCATATTACTTGGTGTCGGCGCAACACGTCTTTTTCTTCCATTCTGTCTTGTCACCCGTCACACTATCACTAGCTCCCTTTTCTTATCACTCCACACACAATCCATCCATCTTTTTTTTGGCCTCCCTCTCCCTCTCCGTCCACCTACATTTATTTATTTATTGGTTTATCCTCGTATTGGAACGCCTTTCAGCAATTACACCAATGGAGTAGGTACAAGTCACAACAGAATCTGTTAGTTTCTTCTTCAAAGGAGCGGAGTGGTCACATTACGCTTATCAGCCAACAGGCCAGTGCCCCTTGAGGATTCCATATCGCACACAATTTGAAATTTAAAATTTACATGTAAACTCGAATATTATTATTCGCGACCTGGTTGCAGGCATAGGTCGTTATTCGGTTTTTCGCATCGAGATGTCGCCACTGTTGATTGTTGTCTACACCGCTGGATATTGAGCAGCCCGTGAGTTTTTGTAGCGTTACGATAGATGGCGTTATGGCGAACTTCTTCTTCCTGCCCTTATCCCATATTACTTGGGGTCGGCGCAACACGTTCTAACTCCTTTTTCTTTCATATCAGTCCTCACATAATACATTTTCTTCTTTCTAGGTCTCCCTCTTCATCTTTTTATGTCACCTCTACATGTAGATTCATAATCAACTGGTGTTGTGGCGAACACTTAGTAATTATCGTGACGGGAATAAGTTTTTTTTTTTTACGTAGCCTCCTTTGTGTCCCATTATTGGGGAACGGATTTCTCATTCTTCATCTTACACTATCTTCAGCCTAGTTTTACCCGCGAATGTAACCAAATGTATTTTTATTAGCGTATTTTATCTCACTGTAGTGAAGTCCTTCTTTCCTTCTACTTCTGTCAGCCATTAACTTGCCATCAGGTGAAATCGCAGTCAAGCACTAGTTTAAAACAATAAAAAAAAAAACTGGCTGTGTTGGGACTCAGGCCTCCTCTCTAGGAGAGGGAATCTAGTGTGGAGCAAAGTTACCTAGGGTCTTTAAGTTAAGAGTGAATAGGTTGCTTCTAGGCAAGCGTGCTCCATCGTCGACCACATAATCGCTTACCATCAGGTGAGATTTGGTCAAGCGCGAGCCTATCAATAATAATAAAAAAATAACAGCCTCTTATCCTCCCGAAAACACCATATTTACAGATGACGATGAAGAAGAAAAGTACGTAGACCTAAAAATCGACGACCAAGGCAACATAAGACCGAAGAAGCGTAAGCACAGTACTGCCGTGACGGGCTGGTTCCACGCCAAGGTGAAGACTGAGGCGCTGGTGAGCAGGGAGGAAGATGAACAGGAGAAGGACCAGGCTGCCAAGATACAGTTGAAGAAGAGCGTTAATATGGATAAAGTGAGTATTAATAAAACAACGATTGACAGCAACGGACTAAACTATACAGGAAATGTTTTTAACCTCTACGTAAATTTTTTTTGGTGGCTCAGTGTAAGTAACAGAACACAGATCGATCTTCAAAGTTAAGCAACGCTTGCCAAAGTTGGTCTGTGGATGGGTGACCATCTTAACATAACGAGTTTCCTCCGTGCCTTGGAAAGCATAGGCTGCCTACCAGACCTCCACAACCCAATAACTGGGGTAACAGGGTACTTCATGGCAAGACTGGAGGCAGATTTACTGGCTTCTGACTATCCGTAACGACCGTGTGGACTGAATTAATATCAATGTACAATTGTCGTATTAGAGTCTCAATAAATTCTTAAAATAATAGGTGGCGCTAGTTTCAGTTTTATATAGATTGTGTGAATAGATCGAGGTAATACCAGCTACACCGGTTGTCTCAGTTAGCCGGTAGATGGCGTTTGTACGTGTTGACGTTGCTACGGTAGCAGCTAGCGACATACAACTCGTTCGTCGAAGCCGTTACCACTGATCCACTACTGCTCTCAATGTTGACCCAGTATCTTTATAAACTTTTCATTCTTTCTTCCCCAGGAAATAACAGAATACAACCCGTTCGCTCGCAACCCGTCGTTCGCGGGCGCGCAGTGCTCCGCCTACGTGGAGCTGTTGCCGCTCGCCCAGCACTTCCACCCCACCGTCAAGTTGTTCGCCGAGAAGCTGCTCAATCGTAAGTGTTTTATAGATAGCTGGGTTAGGGATCCAGTTGGGTTATGAAGTAGGTACTAGATAAATCTATATACAAATTTATGGCGTGACTGGTAATTAGTCACCGATACTTAAACACATCATTGTACTCATGAAAACAAACTACTTTTACCATGACATTAAACATGAAATTATAAAAAAAATCAGCAGTTTAGTACATGTTGACCAGTTAGTAGGCGAACATAAATTATTATCGCCATTCTAACAAAAAGCAAACGTCGTAATTAATTGATTTCAACGTAACGAATAATGCTATATTTCCCGTCTTGCCCCTCGCCTCGTCTTTTTCCATCCATAGCTTTGTCCCATCTTGTCCCGTTTGAATGAATGACGTCATTTTTGAAATACCCCTTTTTTATTTGAACATATCATCTGTCCAGCCTTTTCCCAACTATATTGGGGTCGGCTTCCAGTCGGGCCGGATTTAGCTGAATACCAGTATTTTACGAGGAGCGGCTGCCTACCAGACCTCCACAATCCATTAACTGGGGTAACACTGTACTTCATGGCAAGACTGGATTCAGATTTACTGGCTTCTGACTATCCGTAACGACTGCCAAAGATCTCCAAATGACAGCCGGGACCAACGGCTTAACGTGCTTTCCGAGGCACGGAGGAAACTCGTTATGTTAAGATGGTCACCCATCCACAGACCAACCTAGGCAAGCGTTGCTTAACCTTGAAGATCAACCTGTGCGGCTGTTATTATTTAGCCACGAGCGCCTCCCTTTTTTATTTGAACACAAATTTTAATAGACTTATTGCACGCGATCAATACTCACATCTACTTTTATTTTTAAACCATGCAAGATCCCACTGAAAAATACACACATTTTCCAAATCGATCCAGCCGTTAATGAAGATTTAGGTGACAAACACGTACACTAACAACCTACACACACACATGTGATAAAGGAAGATTCGCACTGCCGAAACTATGGGACTTAGGATAATAAAACTATCCAAATAGGCCAAATACTAATAATTTTATTTTTACTTGCCATATTTACGGTTCATAAAGAAAGCAACTAAAAATAAAATAACATAAAGACAACCCTTTGTAATAAGCCGACAGTATGAAGTACCTACACTAACTACCTAATCTCGAAAATTCGGACAACCCCAACAAACAAAATTACCGTTTCTAAGAAACCATTGTCCGTGCAAAATATTAACGACTTAGTAACAAAAGAGATAGACCCAGAAGGCATCAACATACAAAGCGCGCTCGAGCAACGCACACATAGACACCGCTCACAGACACGATATCTCGGACCTGTGTGTGTATGTGTGTTTATTGGGGTCTAAAGAATTATGTATTGTTTTCTCTACTTAGAGTATTTGCTTTGCTCGAGTTATAACGAGTGTTTCAATATAGGGGTACATTGTTTAGTCAAATAATAATCATCACACTTTTTCCGGGTATTTATATCCACCAATCGAGCTTGAACGATACCGATTTTGAAGTCGTTCGATCGAAGTGTCATAGACAACTATTCAGCTAACACCAGTTTTCAATAAGCTATCTATCTACATTTGCAGCTACTAAAGATAAACAAATCTATCCTTTTGCCCTTTCTTGCTTTCCTATACTATAACCTGATTAACCTGACGACGGATAGAATTTCCTACCAAAGTTGTGGATTGATACATAGAATCTTACTGTTTATTGGAGTTAGCTATCTATCTATGAACTGCGGTAGGCAAAAACGGCCGTTAGTAGTATAAAAGAGATAGGTACATAAGGCAATTACATACAAAGCGCGCTCGAGCAACGCACACATAGACATCGCTCACAGACACGATGTCTCGGACCTGTGTGTGTGTGTGTTTATTAGGGTCTAAAAAATTATGTATTGTTTTCTCTACTTAGAGTAATTGCTTTGCTCGAGTTATAAAGAGTGTTTCAATATAGGGGTACATTGTTTAGTCAGAATAATAACATAACGAGTTTCCTCCGTGCCTCGGAAAGCGCGTTAACCCGTAGGTCCCGACTGACATTTTTAGATCTTTGGCAGTCGTCACGGAAGCTATGAAGTACCGTGTTACCTCAATTAATGGGTTGTGGAGGTCTGGTAGGCAGCCGCTCCTCGTAAAATACTGGTATTCAGCTAAATCCGGCTTGACTGGAAACCGGCCCCAATAAAGTTGGGATTTAAGGCTAGGCAGATGATGATGTTTAGTCAGAATAATAATAATTATCACACATTTTCCGGGTGTACACATCCATCAATCGAGCTTGAACGACACCGATTTTGAAGTCGTTCGATCGAAGTGCCAATCATAATCAGGGTAGGATGATGTAACTAGCAATAAGCCGTTGATAGATCGTTTAGTTTCAAGCCAATTGAATTGTCGTTCTATCGAATCCCGTTCAAGGAACACGTGAATACCGATTTTGGGTAGGACTTCGATCGAACATCTATAAAAGTCGAAAACTGAATGCTACTCGCACAGGACCGTTAATTGTTATGGCAACACTTGGGTATGCCTATGTCCAGCAGTGGACGTCTTTTGAGATGATGATGATGATGATGAATTTTACGTAAATCAGACTACGGATGTAGACCAATCGCTTCCGTAGCCTGACTGGGTTTCGGCCACGTCTTTGGGAAAACCGATGGTTTTGTCTGTGCAATTATGAACGAAGTTATCATAACGAATAACTACCCGAGATCTTACCATAACTCTGGTTGCTCTCATTACATTTAACGGAGAATACTTAGGAAGTGCATGGCCACTTGTAGGATCTATGTGAATTAAAACATTTTGAATAGAACTCAATATAAATAGGTCGCGGGTTCAAACCCAGCCAGGCGCATTGTGTAATTTACTTCATTGCTGCTGCTTTCAAAACGGTGAAGGAAAACATTGTGAGGAAACCGGCATGTCCTAGAACCAAAATTTCGTAGACATGTGACATCCACCAATCCGCACTGAGCCCGCGTGGTGGATTACTGCCCACTCCCTCTCCTAGAGAGGAGGCCTGAGTCCCAGAAGTGGGAATATTACAAGGCCAATAATGTTAATGCTAATTTTGAATCCTCATTATTCTCCTTCACAGAACAAATAATCCAGTACAGCGGAGATCCCCTCAAAGACTTCGCGGGCATCCGTTTCCTGGACCGCTTCGTGTTCAAGAACCCCAAGAAGCGAGCTGATCAGCAGCAGGACGAGGCGGTGAAGAAGGTGAAGGGATCACATCCTAAGTTTGCCGTCAGGAAGAACTATGTGGCCAAAGGTTTGTGTGTTGTCATCATCATCATTTCAGCCGAAAGACGTCCACTGCTGGACATAGGCCTCCTCCAAGCGTCGCCACAACGACCGATCCTGTGCGTCTCACATCCATCGGATTCCTGCGACCCTCGCCAGGTCGTCGGTCCACCTTGTGGGAGGCCGCGCCAACGCTGGGTCTTCCGGTACGTGGCCGCCACTCCAGAACCTTCCGTCCCGTTGTGTGTTGTTGTGCTGTACTTTAACTGATGTTATGGAGAACCCCAAGAAGCGCGCTGACGGCCAGCAGGACGAGGCTGTCAAGAAGGTGAAGAGATCACATCCTAAGTTTGCAGTCAGGAAGAACTATGTGGCTAGAGGTTTGTGTGTTGTGCTGTACTTTTTTTATTTACCACTAAACTAGTTCTTGTCTGCGATCCCACCTGATGGTAATCAGTGATGCAATCGTAGATGGTGAGGCGCACTAGTTAATTAAGAGTCTATTCATTCTAGCCTTGAAGACACCCAAATTATAATCAGACGGGAAGACCGCAGAAGGCAAATTGTTTCAGTCCTATGTACGCGATATAAACGACGAGACGAGTTTTTTTTATGTGTATTGGTTTTCTGTAAACTCATGAATGACTCTCAACTATTATTGACAATATAATTTGCATTGTTATAATACACCTGTATATAACGCAGTGAGTTTATAATCTTAACCTGCTGTGTTCCAGGACTGAAGAGTATCCCAGTGAACTCAGCGTCATACCTCAACGAGGACGCCAGCAAAGTGCCCGTGGACGAACGGTTTCTTTATGAGTAAGTTACTACAGTCAATGGTGATGGTATTTATTTATAAAGCTGGGGTGGCGCAGTGGTAACGGCCCTAAACTCCGAGTAACAGTTTGCGGGCTCAAAACCAGCCAGGTGCATTACTTTGTGTTATTTATTTCATCACCACTGCTCTCAAAACGGTAGAAAAAAATCGAAGATATGTGACATCCATAACGCACACTGTGCTGGTGCGGTGGACTACGGCTCATTTCCTCTCCTAGGGAGAAAACCTGAGTCCCAGCAGTGGGAACATAACGGGGACAAAAAGGTCAATAATGCTAATATTTTTTAGCATTACCAAACCCTTAAGGGAGAAGCTTCAGGGTAGCCAGCGAAATTCAAATTTTCTTACGTTTTTTGCAATTTGCAGGTATTATCAATACCAGCCTCCAAGCTCACTTACTTGCAGAAACGTTTTAGACCTCGAAAAAATCGTTTCTGCAACTAAGTGAGCTTGGAGACTGGTATTGATGATTTTTATAGTTATAATTATGGAACTAGTTACGTTTTACAGTCGCTAAAGTATTTTTAACCTCATACAACCTACCACTGGCATTGCAAAAAACGTAAGAAAATTTGAATTTCGCGGGCTACCCTGAAGCATTCACCTTAATCACTCTTGGCTTTAAAGACTGCCAATGTGTTTCTCACAATATAATTGTATTTCCCTCCTCTCAGTTTCCTTCAGAAGCGGCGCAACGTGGATAAAGACGAAGATGACAGCGACAGCGACGCGGACTCCGTGAACAGTGAAGACTTCGAGCAGTACCTGGACTCAGTCACAGGCACTAAGGCGGCAGGTAAGCATAACAGCAGGTTTACGCCCGTTTTCAATAACCTACCGCAGTTCATAGATAGATAGCTATCCCCGATAAACAGTAAGATTCTGTCTATCCATCCAGAACTTTGGTAAGAAATGCTATCCGTCGGTAGGTTATAGGAAAGTAAGTAAGGGCAAAAGGATAGATTTGTTTATCCTTAGTAGCTGCACCTAGATAGATAGCTTATTGAAAACGGGCTAGCCAAGTTGATAATCTACAATCGTTAAACGTATTTAGTTCAGAAACATTTGTAAAATTAGGACATGAATCTCGGAATGAGAGATAGTCTGCTATAAACGTTTCTTTTGGCACCCTAAAACTTGTCTCAAAACCTACTTATCGTAAGGTGTCCGCGTCTACCGATTTTCTCCATTTCTCCATACAAATTTTGGCACCCGATTCATCCCTTTAGGGGGTGAATTTTGGAAAATTTTGGAAAAAAAGGAAGCCTTGTGCAAAATTTTACGCTCCCATTCCCAGTAGTTTCGGCTGTGCGTTGATATGTCAGTCACTTGCACCTTGTATATGTATAGAATTGGATTCATTCGGTTTTCAACGACCGGTGCGAGGCCAACGATAGAGCTGTCCAGGTGGCTAGATATTGGTTGGACAAAATTTGAGTTCAATCGACACGAGAAGAAGAAGAAGATTCGGTTTTAACATTTCATTTCGGTTTTACCTATCTTTTAATAGTTAGGTCGTTTATCGATATCGTGTTTTCTGCTTTGAGACTTTGATCTGAACCCATGTGTGTTTGAAATCAGATTTGAATCTAACATATAAAATTCTCGTGTCATAGTGTACGTAATAAAAATCCTTTTATATGCGTTTATTGAGTAGGTAGTAGAATAGGACGTAAACAATTTTTTAACTTCCTATTCACCCTTCCGACCCCCATATTTTTCTCTCTTCAATTATTTAAATGGCAGAACGTTTACCGAGTCAGCTAGTATAGTTATAATATCGGACAAATGCCTATTATACTTGTACTATTACTTAATCTGTAATTTTCTCATCCACAGCGGATTCAGACGACGAACTAGACTTCCTTGCCGACATGACAGCCACGAAGCAGAAGAAAGGTTCGAAGAAACAGGAAGACGATGATGATGATCAGTTTGGCAGCGATGATGATGATGAGGCCGGTGATGATGCCGCAGATGGAGGGGGTGATGACGGAGGTACGTGTTTTTATACTCTTTTTACAATAAGATTAGACATTTAAAGAAACTTGTTTTACTGTCCGTTCAACCGATTTTGACTTCTATTTCGTAGACATAAGGATGACATTCAAAGCAAAAAAGTGGTCACAATACCAACTAGTTACTGCAGTCGTCAGTTGTCATGCTATCAACGCAATAAAAGTCAACATTGGTTGAATGGATTTGATTGTATTGAGATTTTTTAAGCAACTGTGAAAAGCATTATATTATACTTTTAAAAAATGTAAAAGCATTATATTATACTTTAAAAAAATCCCACCTGATGGTAAGCAGTGATGCAATCGTTGATGGTGAGGCGCACTAGTTTATTAAACGCCTATTCGCTAACCCTTGAAGACACCCAATTTATAATCAGACGGGAAGACCGCAGACTTATATATTTCTTTTTTTTTCTGCTATTTACAGATAGTGATGGTGAACTAAATATTTCTGGAGATGAAGACGAACCGGCTCTTTCGGGAGAGGAAGATGGTAAGATATTACTTGTAATCGTATCTTAATTTTTAGAACAAACTAGCGAAGCGTAGCACCTTCACAAGTGTGTCAAAATCATTGGAATTCTCGGCCTTTTCTCTACTATAATACGCCTGTATTATATACTTATACCTTCCTTATGAATCACTTTGTCTATTGGTAAAAACCGCATGAAAGTTCGTTCAATAGTTTTCTGTTGATTGCGTTGATTCACACAGAATCAGTGCGGGACTATAATTTATACAATAAGAAAGTAGAGACTTTTTTATTAAAAAAAAACTGCGTCCTTGGAATTACTCCTGTATCGTGAGTGTGTTCACAAACATGTAAACTCACATGCACAAGACACCCAAAGCAGAAAACTGTCTGTAGGCCCTAACAATATAATATTTTCCGTGCGCGGATTACGCGACACGTAGCGCAGCAGTCAGTCACTCAACCATTGCACCAACCATGTCATCCAGATTAACCTTTCCTTCTTTTTTTCTGTCCCACTCCCGGACAAAGGTCTCCTTGAACTCTTTCCGTCTTTCGCGGACCCTCTTAAAAGTTCTGGTGGAATCTGTTCAATGCCTCACGCCACGTCTTTCGTGGTCTGCCGCGACCTCGTCGCACTGTTTCAGAACACAACTTTGGGCTACTTTGGCCCACAGTTTGTCGGGTATGCGGCAGACATATCCTGTCCAGTCCCATTTCAGTTGGGCAGCCTTTTGAGCCACGTCAACTACCTATTCTGGTTTTAACCTACCTTTACCTAGTATTTTATTTATATGCATACTAGCGACCCGCCCCGGCTTCGCACAGGTGCAAAATTATCAGTGTTTCCCTACTATATTATACATGTGTTATACATATAAACCTTCCTCTTGAATGACTCTATCTATTAAAGAAAACCACATAATCCGTTGCGTAGTTTTAAAGATTTAAGCATACATAGGGATATAGAGACAGAGAAAGCGACTTTGTTTTATACTATGTAGTGATGCTCGCGTTCGACGTTGCTGTGAATTCCATCGGAATTCAAAGCAAGCTCTTTGGTTCACTCATTATGTTTTTTTAAATTATGCTTAGGCTCGAATTTGACCACTATCTCACCTGACAGTAAGCGATGATGAGGCTGACGATGGAGCACGCTTGCCTAGAAGTCACGTGATCAGTCTTGACTTGTAGATCTAAGCTGTAGCTATCAGGAACAGCAGGGAATTCCACTCCTTGGTTGTACGCACAATAAATATGTTACCAAAACGCTTTGTTTATATAGGTGGAATGTTCACCACGTACCGGCGGCGCTACGCCTTACGTCTAGTGGTATGATGGAATGGACTTTAACGTTTTGTTTGTTTTTCAGAGTTATTACTTGAAGACAGTGAAGACGACGATGACAAAATAGATGTCCCTGGAGCTAAATCGAAGAAAGGAAAAGGCAAATTCAAACTAAAAGGTAAAATTCTTAAGAAACTTGAGGAAGACTTTATAGTTATACTCTTCTTTACATCAAGTCTGTGAATTTAGGCTTCATTCATAGGAAAAACTATATTTATTTTGCCGTGGTCATGTAAAGAGGAGAGATGAATCACACGTTAGGTATTAAAATAGTTATGAGTACACACGTGGATGGATGGAGAGGAAGAGAAGGCCAAAGAAAAGATGGATAGATTGTGTGAGAAGTGATATCTAAGAAAAGGGAGTGAGTGATAGCGTGACGAATGACAAGACAGAATGGAAGAAAAAACGTGTTGCGACGACCCCAAGTAATATGGGACAAAGGCAGGAGGGTGATGATGATGACATAAGAAATACTATAGCTAAGTTACTTATATGTATATTGTGCACTTTAGCTGCTAACTAACCCAATCAAATGTCGTTAACCATTATTGCTGTAACTACATTATCGCGCGAATATTCACGTCGCGTCGTCGCGATAAAAACATCCTATTCGGGTGTACCCGATGTTGTTTTCTACATTAGTTTCTATGCAGCTTTGAAAGAGCTCAAACACACTAGCAGCATTTTTCCAAAGGCAGTAATACCTGTAGCCGTCGACATTCCAACAAATAAAGATCAGCCGTCGTGTGTGTCAATATAGACCGACGGCTGACGCTGACGTGACCACGGCTGTTGCCGCCCAGTGTCAACGGCTACAGTTACCTCTGCCATTGGAAACATGCCGCTCGCGTGTCTGAGCTCTAAGTGCCGAAAAGCATTCGTGTTGACCCGAATACCTACTTCGCCATTCGACAAACTACTCGTCTATATTTGTCGCGATAATGCGAATATTCGTCAAATCTCGATAATGTAGCCACGGAATTATGGCCACAATATATTTTGTAACAAATCTGTAGACAAACGCAAAATTAACCTATAACTTTTACCCCCCAGGTACAGACGACCTCGGCTCCCTATTCGCGTCAGCGGAAGAATTCTCAACGCTCCTAGAAGAGACAGCTACAAATAAAAAACAAGGTTCCAGTCAAGCAGTCGCTAACACAGATAACGCGAGCACAAAACAGCTCGCCTGGGAAGACAACAGAGATAGATGGATTAAAGGATACAATAGAAAAATACTAGGAAACAAAGCCCCCAACAAAAAGTTCAAAAACAAAAAAGGAAACTACAAGAAATCCGATAGTAAAGGCTTCAAATCTGACAAAAAAGGTTTTAATAAGATGGCTGACAAAGGCGGGAAGAGAAAAGGCGCGAAAGCTGATGGTGCGGGCGGGAAAAAGAAAAAAATGAAGTGATTATTGCAAATTGTAAAATAAAATCTTGTTCTGCATTTGCTGTTTTATTGTGTGCGAATATTGAACGCGATCCTTCGGTTGTAAAGTCTCAAGCTATTACAGTTTATTGCTAGGAGTTAACAATAGGTTTACCTGAATGAACCCCTACAAACTATAAGAAGTAATAGAGAAAGGTATTGTTTATTGGAACAATGAGTTTTACAGAAACCCCACAAAAATAATATTCATAATGAATTACATTTTTGGTGTGCTCCTTTTTGGTATAGAAAATAAGTAGAACGCATAATTTTAATAATTGTCTCTTGTGTCTTTTTTAATTACTGTAATTGGTTGACCAACCGTTGTAATTATATAAATAATAAAATTATTAATTTGAATGAATAATTTTTATCTGTCACTTACGATGTCAAATCAAATTATAGTGATGTGATAGCAATTATTGAAAATCGATAACCTCGATTGTGATTTTAAAAATAAATAAAAATTGAAAAAGAGAGGCTATAATTGATAAGATTTTATTTAAAACAATTTTCTAATAATAATTAAAGTTTTAAAAAAATTACTTCACAAAACATTTTAATTAAAAATTTAGAAACCCAATATTTGTGTTTTAAATCCGCATTTCATAATACTTCACATTTGTCAGGAATCAATCACAGTTAAGCAAAATTTTAATGACAAAAACTTACATAATTTATATTTACATCAATAGAGGTCACAAGGTCAACCGTCAGACAGACAACAAAACATCAAAACAATAAAATCACATTAGTATGGACTTCACAATGTATCAACACGTAATCTACGTATGACCTTCAAATAAAGATACATTCTACCTAAGTCTAGAGAAGTATAATAGATGCATCTATTTCATAGGCTTGACGGAAATATTACCATAAGATTAAAACAAGAAACAAAATACCACTTGTTTCCAAGTTTGACAGGTACAGTGTTTACAATGCGCGCCACTTTTTCGTCCAACAGATAACAAAAATATCGCACGAATTATATAGCTTCATTACTAAAAATTTACATTTTAGGACAGTAAATAAAATTGCAATAATAATTCGATTTATAAAGGGATTAATCTGAGATTGAACTAAGAATTCCATATAATAAATGCTTAAAATGGTTGCCCGCGCAATGTATAGAACAGATTGACAGTCTCGGAACTCTTGTTTGTTGACATTACTACATCATGTAGTTGTGTTGTGGAACGCGCCATCGCGCCGTATCTTGCATTTATAGCGCGAAGTAAACAACTTCTCCCTTGTACTAATACATGACATAAACTGTGAAAGATACATTGTGAACTAATAGACATTCCTGGACATTGTTTACGAACGATGCTGTGATTGTAAAGGAACAAAAAGGCGGGCAAAAATCAGTGTGAGAGTGGCGATTACCGATCTATTTATAGCCGGACCTATGGCGCGATAAAGCTGTTTTACACGCTGTAAATGTGTATCAGTGTCATATTCACATTCCAATTATAGTTTACGTCCTAAAAATACGTTTTTTATTTCTTATTAGACAATTTTCTTTACGGCTATTGAGGAAAACGTAGCCGCGAAACTCGTTTGACAGCTCATGCATGCACACAAATGAAAGGGAGCGCTGTGCGCATGTGTGCGTGTAAGTGATGTGAAATTCTTATGTATGCGCTTATCGATTGGCAAGATTATTTCAAGGACACCGGTGAAGACTAATGTATGATTTGTTGTTCTAAACTGATAGTAATATAACGAAAGCTGGTCTTACGAAACACTTTGAAAATGGAGTCGCCGATGCTAGATAATAAAAATGTCGAGGTCACCATAAACACGGCGACTAGTTCAAGTTCAAATCAATTTATCCCAGACAACTTGGAGCTTCCTGATGATACATTCCGTATGAGTTTAGATAATTTTTCAATGATTGGAGAAAACGTGACTATAGGCAGGGGCGTTTCCGTGGACAGCAGCGTAGCTGGTAATCCCTATACCCCTTCGATTGACTTACCTTCACCGTTACAAACGCCTGATTTACAAACGCCGGATATTGAAATATCTGATTCACAAAAATTACATATTGGAACGCTGGACGTCCAAACCTCTGGTGTAGAAACACCTGATCTTCAAACTCCTGTCGTTGAAACTGTTGATGTACAGACTCCAGGAATAGAAATCCCTGACGTCAAGATTCCGGACACAGAAATGATAGATCTTCAAACTCCGGACGCAGAAACGATAGTTCTTCAAACTCCTGACGCAGAAACGATAGATCTTCAATCTCCTGACATTGAACCTCTGACCCCAGGTATAGGAACGCCTGACGTCGAAATTCCTGACACAGAAACGATTGATCTTCAGACTCCTGATATTGAAACTATTGATGTTCAGACTCCAGGCATAGGAACGCCTAACGTCGATACTCCTGACACAGAATTAATTATAGATCTTCAAACTCCTGACATTGAAACCTTAGAAGTCCAGACCCCAGCCATAGAGACCCCTGAAGTTGAAACTTCCGACGCAGAAACGGTGCATCTTCAAACTCCCGATATCCAGACCCCTGACATTGAAACTCCTGGCGTCCAAACTCCTCCACCAGAGGATAAAACGTCCCCACCTATAATAGAAACACCAAAACAAGTTCAGACTAAAACTGAGATAAAAAGACCACAAACACTGCTAAAATTATCTCTATCAAAGAAAAGCGACAACGATTTGTTTGTTAAACCATCCCCAGTCGCAGATCTCATGTCGCCAGCTAGAATGCTACAATTCGAAGTCGAGGCATCCAGTGCTACACCAACGATGAAACGGGCAGCTGTAGACTTCGATTTCTTCAGTAAAAACAATTTTGAAGAATATTTCGCTGAATCAGAAGCGAAAGAAGACGTGAAGTCGGAAGATCCGGAAGATGGCGGCACGTTCAAGGAAACAGCGGTCATAGTGAAGGCTGATACTGTCCGACTGGAAATAGGCTACGGTAAGTAACACCAGCAAGTTATTATTGACTATTTTATAATGTTATATTTTTCTTTCCTTCAAGGTTTAAGACACGCAGCTGTGGGTTCCGATGGAATTCAAAGCAAGCTCTTCGGTTCACGCATTATATTTTTGTTTTTATTATGTATAGGCGTCGCGTTTGACCACTATCTCGCCTGATGGTAAACGACGATGTGGCCGACGATGGAGCACGCTTGTCTAGAAGTAACCTATTCACTCTTGACTTATAGACCCCTAAGTTATAGCTATTAGGAAATACAGTTTCCAAGAGGGAATTTCACTCCTTAGCTGTACGAATCAATGTATTTCCAAAACGCTTTGTGCGTATGGATGGATTGTTCCCTATGTTCAATGTTACCGGGGCCGATGGCGCGACGCCCGTACATTTACGCCCGTTTTCAATAAGCTATCTATATAAAGTTGCAGCTACTAAAGATAAACAAATCTATCCTTTTGCCCTTATTTGCTTTCTTATAATCTACCGATGGATTTCCTACCAAAAGTTGTGGATTGATAGATAGAATCTTACTGTTTATCGGGTATAGCTATCTATGAACTGCGGTAGGTTATTGAAAACGGGCGCTAGTGATCCTATGATGAAAATTAAATGGACTTGGCAGTTCTAATACTTGATAAACATTTTTTCATCGTGTTTATACCTAGGCACGTTATACATCCGATAGACAAAATTTAAGGTCATTAGAACATCGATTTGCTAATAGCAACAATAAAGTTATTATACATCAATTAAATAGTGATTAAGATAATTGAAATATACGAGTTTACAAATAAGGAAACTATTGAGAATTAAGTTGCACTACTAAGTAGTATCCTTGTAGTCTTTGGCTGACAGCAAACTTAAGAAACTTCAAAAAGCTACGTTTGCAAGTGCAATAAGGCCGCCAATTGTATGTTTTTAGGGTTCCGTAGCGAAATGGCAAAAACGGAACCCTTATAGTTTCGCCATGTCTGTCCGTCCGTCCTCGCTTAATCTCTGTAACCGTTAGAACTAGAAAGCTGAAATTTGGTACCAATATGTATATCAATCACGCCTACAAAGTAGTAAAATAAAAATTAGAAAAAAATGATTTATTAGGGTAGCCCCCTACATGTAAAGTGGAAAGTGCTTTTTTTTTTTCATTTCAACCCTAACGTGTGATATATTGTTGGATAGGTATTCAAAAATGAATAGGGGTTTACTAAAATAATTATTGATGTTAATTTCGGAAATAATCGCTCCAAAAGTAGAAAATAATGTGTGTGTCCCTCTAACTTTTAAACCATAAGTTTAGAAAATATGTAAAAAAATCTGAAAAGTAGAGCTTTATAAAGACTTTCTAGGAAAATTATTTTGAACTTGATGGGACGAACAGTTTTTGAAAAATTGGGCACACTTATTGTGACGGACGGGAAACTACGGAACCCTACACTGAGCGTGGCCCGACACGCTCTTGGACGGTTTTTTGACTTGATCCTACCACCACCACCTTTCAACCAGCGGACAACCCGACCTACGGCGAATATAGCACCCTTAGTCTCTTACATTGTTGAAACCTCAACAGTACGGACTAAACGTTTCGCTCCGTGTCGTTTAGATAAAGTTTTCTTTTTATATTGAAATCTTCGTGTACAAATAAGCGTAAATAAATAAAGCTAGTGGAATTATGGGACTGACTGCAGATTATATTGACGATATGTCACCAATGTTTCGGTCGTCGTCGGTAAGTAGTGACAGCAGCTACAAGCCAACTCCGCGGCAGACGAATACAGGAGAACCAGGTAAGTTAATTACTCTAAATAAGTATTTTAATTAATATCTTGAATGAATCCCTATTTCCCTTAGTCACGTCTTTACGCGTGAACGGCTTGACCGATTTCGCTAATTCTTTTTAGGGTTCCGTACCTCAAAAGGAAAAAACGGAACCTTTATTATGATCACTTTGCTGTCCGTCTGTCTGTATGTCTGTCAAGACCCTTTATCTCGGGAACGCGTGAAGATATCAAGTTGAAATTAAAACTATATACTTATGTCCGCGGTTCCTTGAAACTGTGCGAAAATCAAACTTGTAAGTTGACGGGAAAAAAGATACGCCCGTTTATGTTGCAAAAAACGTACATTTTGACACTGTCAAAGGAATCAAATTCATAGGGTACTTCCCGTTGACCTAGAATCTTGAAAGGGAATTGTCCATTTTGTTCAGGACTTTGGCCACTCATGAACAAAGAGATCAGGTAATAATATTTGATTGATTTAATAGCTCATATCAGTTAGAATGAGGATATAAATCTAGTTTTGTGTCAAGTTGCATATTTAGATTTTTTTTTACATTTCTAAAATAAGGTTATGTATGAAATAAAACATGTTTTTTATAAAAATATTTTTATTACTTTGATTCATGTGTTATGAGAACATGGTCAATGAACTGGGCAGGTGGATTAATATGTTCCTGATACCTAGCCCAGCTTAAAAACCAAATAATGGTCATAATGTGTGCTTAGCAACCTACTTTCCTACGGCCCACCCTTCTAAAAAATTGATTTTTATAGTGCAAATTGACACAAAGTTATTTGCATCAAAAATTTACTAATATAGAATTTATAATATTGATATTTTTTATTTTTGTATGACGTTTTGTTTAAAAAATGGCCAATTTTGGACAATGCCCTTTGGTACGAAGCCAGGTATTATAGCATAAATATAGGGAAAAGTCTGAAAATTGAAAATTTGTCGTTACAACACAAGAAAAAACGTTTTTGAAAAATCTTCAAGACTCCATTCTAGAATTTAACTGTTTTCATAGGTAAGTTGGTATGGAACCCTCAGTGCGCGAGTCGGACTCGCACTTGCTCGGTTTTTTTTGTTATGTTTGATATTGTCAGGAGAAGGTTCTTATGAAAGAATTTGGAAACTTTTGCGAAATATAAAAAAAAACTTAATGACTATAGGTTCGATATTTGATAGTTAGCACGTGACAGTAAATAATAATAATAGTTAAAAGGCAGGACAACATGTTTGTCGGACTCGGGTCAGCTATTTGTTAATGATTATTATTTCTAAATGATAGTTGGTTAATTGCCCTGTGCGATAAGAACGCCTAATGTGCATTTATTTTTATAAATGGTTTTTCCTGTGTGCAATAAAGTACCTACAACATTTATTATTTTTAAGAAATAATTAAAAATTTACTAATTAAGTTAATACTAATTAAGTAATGTGTACATATGCAAAATAAATAGAATAATAATAAAATTGTAATTTACTAATAATACAGTTATCAACCATGCCAAATTGTCTAGCCACATTTCTAACAATACAACTTTATGCATGATTCATTCATTCATTCTGGGAATAAACTAGTATCTATTTACATATTAACTGATATAAATGACATTCTTCAGCATCAAGTTTCCTAGGAAAAACGCCCTTGTGTTAACCATTCAATGATATACAACGTGTACCGTTCAATGCGCAAAACCTGAAAATAGTTTGATCAGAATAACGATCAGAAATCGGAATGAAATGAACCACTTTTTATATAGGTCACCTTTTTGAAAAAATCTTCATTCAAAATGTCGCCCTGTCTATTTATTAATAGGTCAAACCATCACGTACGAAAACGTGGTCAAACAATCCAGCAATATCACTACATAGTCGCTTTCTCTGTCCCTATATCCCTATGTATGCTTAAATCTTTAAAACTTCGCAACGGATTTTGATGCGGTTTTTTAATAGATAGAGTGATTCAAGAGGAAGGTTTATATATGTATAATACATGCATAGTATAGTAGAGTAACACTGATAAATTTGCATCCATGCGAAGCCGGGGTGGGTCGCTATTATTATCTACTAGCTTCCGCCCGTGGCTTTGCCCGCGTAAAAGTAACAAACAAAACAAAGTTTTTTTACATAAAATATAGCCCATATCACTCAGGAAGAAAGCAGCTTTCTATCAATATATACATTTATGTAATCGAATCAGGATCTTCAGAGATTATCCCATACAAACAAAAAAACAACTTTATCTTTTTATTATATTAGTATATACAGGGTGTGGCGTAAATAGTGGTCCACCGTTTAGGATTCGATTTACCAGATAATTTACTATAACTTACTAAAATTTTAACCATTTTTACCCAAGGGTTCCGGAGATATAATTTTTTTTTCTTTTTTTAGTAAAATTTCTACATTTTGTTATAAATTTGTTTGTATTAAAAAAAATAAACATCTTTTTCTTGTTCTGATTTCTGTTAATAACTGCTGAATACTAGAGCTATCGTGAATAATTGTCTTTTTTTAAGTACATTTTGAGAATTTGAAGAAAAAGCAATTCTTCTCTATTTTTAATCCAAATTTTTTACATTATCTGCAAGTTCAAGAGCGATTTCTGTAAAAAAAATGTACTATACTCTCAGTGCCCATGAATTATAAAATATGCCTACTAATTACCGATTCTAAAAAGGTATCATAATAGCAGATTCTATTGGTGAACAGAAAGATATTCAATTTTAATCTTAGAAAGGAAGATTTTCATTAAAATACATTTTTAGTTATAGTTACGTTAGTACTTACGATTTTCATTAAAAAATGACTACACTGCGATGCCAATAACATTGTTTCACTATTGTTGCAATCTGATAAAATGCACCCAACCTTTTTGGCCTAAGCAAAATAAAACAATTCATACTTGTCATCATTTATTGAAATCTTAAATATGGTTAAACAATATTAAATTGAAACACAAAATGTTCAAAATGGCCCCCATTCGCAGCGATAAACGCTCTGCAACGTCGAATAAATGAACGTTTAATCCTTCTAGCATACCCGCTCGCGCTGGATTCTCTAACTGCTGTCTGGATTCTAGTCCTCAATTGCTCAATACTTGTTCTTTATAAACTTTTTCCTTTAGGCAGCCCCAATAAAAGAAATCCAGGGGATTTAGGTCTGGCGAGCGCAGTGGCCACAATATTGGACCTAAGCGCCCTATCCACCTATCTGGATACACCATATTCAAGTTCTCTCGTACTACACGAGCGTCGTGTGCGGGATAGCCATCGTTTTGCAGCCACATGTCTTCTTGGACTTCAGGAGCGACATTTTCCAAAATCGACGGCAAGTCGTTTCGCGAAAAACTCAAATACCTCTCCGCATTTAAATTTTACTGGCAGCTTGTGTGGACCAATTATCTGTCCATTTATGATTACGGTCCATAGATTTATTTTTGATTGATATTGTGATCTATCTTGTCTTATGAGCTGCGGGTTTTCGATCTGCCAACGATGCAGATTGTGCAAATTCAAATAACCATCTTGCGAATGGGGGCCATTTTGAACATTTTGTGTTTAAATTTAATATTGTTTAACCATGTTTAAAATATTAATAAATGATGACAAGTATGAATTGTTTTATTCTGCTTAGGCCAACAAAGTTGGGTGCATTGTATCAGATTGCAACAATAGTGAAACAATGTTATTGGCATTGCAGTGTAGTCATTTTTTAATGAAAATCGTAAGTAATAACGTAACAAAAACTAAAAATGTATTTTAATGAAAATCATCCTTTCTTAGATTAAAATTTAATATCTTTCTGTTCACCAATAGGATCTGCTATTATGATACCTTTTTAGAGTCGGTATTTAGTAGGCATATTTTATAATTCATGGGCACTGAGAGTATAGTACATTTTTTTTACAGAAATCGCTCTTGAACTTGCAGATAATGTAAAAAATTTGGATTAAAAATAGAGAAGAATTGCTTTTTCTTCAAATTCTCAAAATGTACTTAAAAAAAGACAATTATTCACGATAGCTCTAGTATTCAGCAGTTATTAACAGAAATCAGAACAAGAAAAAGATGTTTATTTTTTTTAATACAAACAAATTTATAACAATATGTAGAAATTTTATTAAAAAAAGAAAAAAAATTATATCTCCGGAACCCTTGGGTAAAAACGGTTAAAATTTTAGTAAGTTATAGTAAATTATCTGGTAAATCTAATCCTAAACGGTGGACCACTATTTACGCCACACCCTGTATATATAATGCACCTCGCATATTAGGTGCACCGAAATGACGCAGCGATTCAAAGTCCACTTGCCACATCCAGGTCGCGGAATCGATGGCCGCATTGGGACAAAAATCTCAACTAGTTACAGGGTTTTGTTCCGCTCGAGTTTGCGCATCTGATTCGTGGTTAAACTATTGACATAAATTATGTCAGTAATAAAATATAATTATTATAAAAAATCTGTTTTTTAATCTCTGAGACTAAGATGACATTACGTAGGTTGTCACAATTGTCACAACACAAAAGAACTGGCATCATTATTATTGCAAGTTTGACATTTGCATGTGTCAATTTAGTCTCAGGGATTAAAAACAGACTTTAGTTGTCAAAAAATAATAGGCCCGTTTTGACATTTGGAGAAATCGCACGCATTTCTTTTTCACTTACTTTATAGTAATAAAGTAAGTGAAAAAGAAATACTCGCACATATTTCGTCATTAAATTAGCGTTAAATAATACGATGGAATATATTGCAAGTATTCTTTTGCGCTTACTTACTTTATTCTACATTGCATTATGTGCCCTGTTGCCTGTTCGAAAAGGGACTTAATGATAGCATCAGTGGACGGCATTGCCGTAGCGGAATACTGGGCCAGGCAAGAAATTTAATAAATTTACTATCGATACGCTAAGAAGAACAGTAGCATGCAATTTTTTCAAACGTCAAAAAGGGACTTTTTATTTTTTGACAACTCTTTATTGGCAAAAAAAAGAATTTGTAATTATTATGTCATATTTGGTTAAAATCGCGAGACCCAAGGGCTGGCTTGTACCTTGGACAGAGGATAATCATTGCTATACAACGTGGCAATGCCGCCAGACTTTCGTGCATATTACCAATCGACAGCGAGGTGGAAGAGTTTTTTATTTACTTCGTTTTTAGTTAGTTGTAATTATTATACTGTAAATATAATTGAATATAATACACAACCTTCCATAATTGGTTAGATTAAAACTCCCAAAACACTAGGGAAAGACAAGGATGATACTATACACAAATAAGATAAAACAGGCTATCCTATCGACGATTGCGAAGCGATCAGTGGCCTTACCATGAGTTTGAAAAAACGTTCTCGCTATCGAAAACTATAGCTTTGTCTCTTTCACGTGCACCACAATGACAGGGACAAAGCGATAGTTTTCGATAGCGAGAACGTTTTTACAAACTCATGGTAAGGCTACAGAGAGTTATTAACTGTTATTATCGCGACCCTTACACTTCACACCATGGGGGCATGATAACCACCTTGTTTACATTGGATAGCATTCAATCGTTCTGATTACTACTATCTCTTGCGGATGATTTTTATTTTAGTTGTTTAATTCATGAATCCCCGACCGGCCCTATGAGACCGCGGTGTTATTGTTTTGCTATTGTGTCTCGTTTTGTGGGTATGTGATAGGTTAATTAGTAACCCAAATCTCTACGTTCACCAAAAAAATTAACCTAATAATTTTTGTTTCCCTAATTTGAGTCAAGTTGGTGTCTTTTTATTTTGGTTGTTTAATTGTTATTAACCTAAATATAAGTTTACTAAAGAACGAAACTGTACTCGAATACATGTATTTTTTTTGTAAGTACCTAATCCGAATTTGAGTCAAGTTAGTGTCCGTATCTTAATTTTAATAAGCATTAAAACTCCTACGATGATGCTACAATATCAATCTATTTATTAAATGCAACTTTGTACATAATCCTTGCTATGTTAAATATTATTTCTCAGTTTTTATTTTATTTAACACTAGCTTTAGCCCGCAGCTTCGCCGGCGTACATTAAATATAGCCTATGTCACTCAGGAATACAGTAGCTTTCTATTGGTGTAAAAATTGTAGCAATCGGACCAGTACTTTCACAGATTACCTCATACAAACAAAAAAACAAACTTTACCTCTTTATTATATTAGTGTAGATGAAGAGCCTATTCACTCTAGCCTTGAAGAAGCCCAAGTCTACCAAGAAAAATGAACGATTTATATTTCCCTCCATGATCCATATCGTATGCAATCCAATAAAATCAATCAAGGAAATGAGACTGACAACACATTTATACCGATATCCGTCCGTATCGGGTTGTTTTGCAACGTACTAATTAAATCATGCTTGATTTGTAGCGAAAATCTTCCTCTGTGTACCATTGAAAACCAATTAATTCCTCTATGGATAAACACTTTGTTTGTAGCTAAAGAGTCTATTACAGTGCTCGATACGTCGACTCGATATGTCGACTCGATACGTCGGTCGACTCGTTACGTCAACTCGATCCGTCGAGTCCCGTCGAAGACCGTCTTACCCTATTACACCACGCGTTTTTACGAACGGTAATACCAAGGCACTGCTGGCCTTTCTTGAGGAGCTGGGGTGGATCGAATGACACATTTATCCCACCCATACGCAAAATACGCGCTTTAGTCGTGGAGTTGCGGATACCAGCCCGTTTTACTATACTATACTATACGAACGGTCTTAGTCTACGTCGCGTAGAGTAATAAGGGTAAGACGGTCTTAGTTGTATGTAGACTCAACGACAGTCTACGTAGACCGGTCGTAAAAACGGGTGGTGAAATAGGCCTTTTAGACCGTTCGTAAAAACGAGTGGTGTAATAGACCTTTAATTCCTATAAATGGACAAACACTTTGTATGTCAGTTGTAAGGACTTTATCTTTACAATCTATAATATGTATGTATAAGTATCGTACTTCCGGTATCTTTACACGTGTCACAACACTATGTATTGATATGGTAATTATAAAAAAAAAACATACTTTAGTAATTGTTATCGAAAATCAATCGGAAATGACTGTATTTGAGATTTTGAATCAAGATAGCGTTTAGCGTGGTTAGTTTAAACTATCGAGTGAGGATGTAGGATGTGCTCAGGAAGGGTTAATTGAAATTCTTTCTGTCATCATCATCATCATTGTCATTTCAGCTGAAAGACGTCCACTACTGGATATAGGCCTCTCCAAGCGTCACCACAACGATCAGTCCGTTTCAACCTTCCTGTACCATAAAATGATCTTCAAGTTTAAACCTAAATGAATTTTATCTATAACAAAAAATTTTAATAAGTACCTATGTTATGCTTAAATATACTAAGAGGAGGCTCGAGGGGCTCGTGGCTAGATAATAACAGTCGCACGGGTCGATCTTCAAGGTAAAGCAACGCTTGCCAAGGTTGGTCTGTGGATGGGTGACCATCTTAACATAGGTACCGAGTTTCCTTCGTGCCTCGGAAAGCACGTTAAGCCGCAGGTCGCGGCTGTCATTTGTAGATCTTTGGCAGTCGCTACGGATAGTTAGAAGCCAGTAAATCTGACTCCAGTCTTGCCATGAAGTACCGTGTTACCCCAGTTAATTGTTTGTGGAGGTCTGGTAGGCAGCCGTTTCTTGTAAAATACTGGTATTGGTATTTGACTGGAAGCCGACCCCAATATATGTAGTTGGGCAAAGGCTAGGCAGATGATGATTTTAAAAGTGATTGCAGATTGAGATCTATTAGTCAATTCAGCCTATCACTGTCTCCAACTTTACCACAACATTCGATTCTACATCGTAAATGTATGTCTCAATTGAAATCAAATACATACACTCCTATACTGTTCCAGTTTATAAATTAGCTATACCTCTCTCAGACTATACGATGGGAACTTAGCAGACTGAATTGCAGTGTCTATCTATCTATGCATTCATATTATTTAAGGTAATACTTCGTTTACTTGTAGATTACCTACTCCCCAATATGCACTTTGCAGTCAGAATAGAAACGTCTATCTATCTATCTATCCATATTCTTTTAGCGCCCGTTTTCAATAAGCTATCTATCTACAGTTATAGCTACTAAAGATAAACAAATCTATCTTTTTGCCCTTACTTGCTTTCCTATAACCTACCGACGGATATCATTTCCTACTCAAAAGTTGTGGATTGATAGATAGAATATTACTGTTTATCGGGGATAGCTATCTATCTAAGAACTGCGGTAGGTTATTGAAAACGGGCGTTAGGTAAGTAATACTTTTTGATTATCTACTCCCCAATTTACACTTTGCAGTCAGAATAGAAATGTCTATCTATCCATCCATATTCTTTTAGGTCATACTTCATTTACTCGTAGATTACTCCCCAATTATTAAATTTTAACTGAACTTTCTTGGAGCCAACCTTCCTCATAGTTATTCCTGGTTATTCCATAGAGTTCCACCCCTAAGATCTAATATCAATTTTTTAACTGAACAACTCGTGATATAGTTCTACTCTAGTACGAGGGGATAAGGCGAATCAGTCGAAAGACATCCAAAGCACAACTTCACAATAAAATAATAATAATAAAAAAATATTTACATTTTATTGTGAAAATAACTTTAAACAATTTTTGTCTATCTTTCTGTCTATTATTAAATTATTCTGTAACCAAAACCAAATTTGAAATAAAAATAAAAGATGTTGAAGAAATAAGTCTAAGATTTTTATATTCAAAGGGGTGGCCTGTTGCTAACCAGAATTTAGCATTCATAAGTTGATGTCATGGGCGCAAATAACGAAAAGGGTAGCAGGATGTTTTTTGGATAACATACGTTTTATTGAAAGGCTGGAGATTGCGCATTGCGGTAAAAATTATACCATAGTGCATGTTTCAGTATTTCAGGAGAACGCCTGGATATTTTAGACAATCCTGTTACCTATGAATTATGTTTGATTTGATTTATTATTGTAAGTAGGTTATGTTACGTAGGCAATTTTCATGCTAACTTTTTTTTTGGTTATGATTTCCCGCGATTTATGCTTTTAGCTAGTGTCAACTGTCACGTTTAGTACGTATTGCATTTGCTTTTGGGGACATGACTTTGACATTTTAAAGTGCTGTGCTCTAGGTAAAGTGAAACGGTATCGATATCGACACCTACTTAAACAACGGAGTCAAGAACCCTAGATAGTATCTGTTCCGTACGATTAACAGAGTAATTATCTTCATAAAGATAACAGTTTTATATCGCAAACATTTTCACAACAGACTACAGACACGAAGTACATTAGTACGTGATTTTTAACGTTTCTGATGTTGAAACGAAGGTCGAAAGACTTCCGCGTCAAAAACGCAGACATCTTCCGTATTCTTTTGATTTGATTGTTACTTCATTAATCACTAACTGTTGCCAGTGGTTTCGTCCGCGTGATAGCAGAAAAATTAGTTATTTGGCACACAGTGTAGGGAAAACATGTTGATATTTGAGATTAAAAATAAATAAATAAAAGTAACATTGTATGTCTCACGGTTGCGCTAAGAGGACATATTCCCGGGATAAATAGTATCCTTTGTGCTATATTAGGAAATGGTCTACCCGTGTACCAAGTTTCATCGAAATCCATTCAGTAGTTTTTTCGTGAAAAATAAAAAACATCCACACATACCAACTGTCGCGTTTATAATATTAGTAGTATTTTATAACTGTTAAATATAGCCCATCCCTAAACTGTCGTCGTCTAAAAGTGTTAAACTGCTAACTCCCTTCTAGCTAGAAGGGAGTTAGCAGTTTAACACTTTTAGACGACGCTGTATTAGTTTGTTCGATTCGTGGCGCTTAGATAGGTACTGTGACTAACCTGCTCGGTAACTAACGGTAATATAAAATATGGCCCGGCTTTTTGGGTTTGATGCTTTACAATACTGTCGTATCACGCTTCGGTAGCGGATTGCTTATTAGCGTTGAACTTATTGCCTATTTATCATTTAACATATAAATACCTACTCAAATACCGCAACAGTATCTTATACGGTACGGTAGGAACCATGTAGGAACCCATTTTATTTAGATGTGAAGTCATCAAATAACTTCTTTCATCGTAGGTATCGCAAGTATCAGACTTTTACTGACCAAAACTCATCCTTGTTCCATCATTTGACTTTTGTAATCCAGGGCCACCCAGCATTGGCACAGCTACTATTTTAAATATTAATTTTTTGACCACACACAGTTTATAAGGAAAACAGACAAATATACAAATTCAAAGAAAGCAATTAAGAAGTGGCCGTGGGACCCAAACTAGGTAAAATATTCCAGAAAGAACAATACAATAACTAGAAGTGAAACAATAAGCATAGGGGCTTTATCTCGAACTTACCGAACTCCTTAATTAGTTTCTGTGTACAAAATAGTAAAATTATAGCAAAATTCTTTTTAAAAAGGTAATTATTCATAGGATTATCGACCCTTGTTGAGTCAGGGCGTTATCTTTCGAGAAAGGACCTACAATAGACAATAGTAGCTATGCGAGTCTTAATCAGAGCCTTTTACTTAGCTTGTACCTCCTTTCCTCCTTAAAACAATACATCTAAGTATGCAGGTAAAAAGTTAGAACAAAAGAAGTTGCTAACCACCTGGCGACAACAAGGCTAGCGATAACCGTTCAAAGAATTTCGTACTTACACATTGGCAAGGTCATAATTATTCTTGGAAATGAATGAACCGATTTTTATGGCACTTGGTACAGTACTCAGGTACCTATTTCGGACAAGAGTTTTAAGATACGTTGAAGCAAATTTAAATTCCTTATAGAAAGTATGAATTCACTCTTTCGCCCTAAATTCTTTTTCGATAATCTTTTTACTGCTATGAGTACCTTGTGTCATTTTTAAGACCAAGAACTTGAATTTGAACACTTCTAAATCAAGCAAAAACAGGAGGGTTACAGGAAATCATTATCATCTTCCTGCCCTTGCCCCTTATTATTTGGGGTCGGCCCAACACGTTTCATTCTTCCGTTCTATCCTGTCACTCGTCATGCGATTACTTACTCCCTTTTCTTTCATATCACTCGTCACATAATTCATCTATCTTTTCTTTGGCCTCCCTCTCAATCCATCCACATGTATGTATACTCATAGCTCTCTTAGCAACATGCGTTTCATCCCTCGTCTTTACATGATCATACCAAGACATGACGATTCCCCTTCAACATTTCAGTAATTGGCGCCACTTTCGGACTTCCTTAGGGTAAATAGGGACTTATGAGGGTTAGGAAATCATTAACGCTTAATTGACTGGCAATCTGAATGTAGATTCTTAAGTTACTGGTTCCTTAACGAGAGCTAATGACATAAAACAAGTTAAGGAAACAACATCCGATATTAACCACATTTCTTAGAATAGTTTTATTGTAATTTGTATCTACCTATAATTAGTGGTTATCGGGTAAAAAAACTGATATTCAGACTAGTATCTAGTAAAAAATAACAGTTATTTAAGTATCTGGTATTAAAAAAAAACTGGGTTAGACTGGAAGTCGGCCCTAGTATTCTTGAGAAAAAGGTGATGATGAGAATTATTATCGTTGATGAACAAAGCATTTTTCAGCATGAAAAAATTAATATACCTACTCGTACCTACAAGATTTCAGTTTCCGCGATTTTATCGCATGGCGTTATGCGATAAAATCGCGGAAACTGAAATCAAGGTTTTTACCTCGAGTCAAACCAAATCAAGTTCAATTTGTGTAAATAAGCTGTAAATACTTTTACTTGAGAAATAAATGTTGTTACACGATTTTTTTGACATTGGCCATAATTTATAACTTCTTGTTGAAATATTTGCTTTATTTGCTGTAGGTAACTTTGTTAAGGTATTTAAGGGAATTTTTCATGTGATTTTTTACAGTTTCGCGTTTTATGACAAAAAACCTAAGCGCAAAAAGAATTGTCGCAATATATTCCATCATATAATTTAGAACGCCATAAAATGTATTTAATAAAAATACTGTCTGTAATTAATTATTATTTCTTTCAGTTTCGTTCCAAGGTACATTTTAGGGTCTTTCTCAAATAAGTATCAAAACCAGGCCATTTGAATTTTGACAAGTTTACCTACCTGATGTTAAGCGATTATTATGCTCAACGATAGAGCACGCGTGTCTCGATACCTAATTTTTAATTTACTTAGTTCCAAGCAAGTGGTCACACTTGGCTTAAAAATCCCCATGTAACACTAAATAACTAAGTAGCTATTAAAAAAGCTCGCACTCCGGAAATTCCTCTTCCTACCTACCACCTAACTGCTGCTAATTTTCAGCAGTTTTGTAATTTAGGTCTGTCTGTAAGCTAAAGACACAAAGTTGCAACGTTGATGTGGAACCGTCAAAGTCTACGTTTGGCAAAAGACGAAAATACTGCAGATTTCATCGATATCATAGCTTTTACTATTAAATGTCCATCACAAACCTAATTATTCATGAAAAATTTATAAGTAACCGAACAGCTGAACTGATTTGAAATTAGGGTAAACTAAGTCCTGGATTAGCACACAGGGTAGGTTCTTTTTATTCTGCGATTATTTTCCCTTGGGACAAATTTTTATTCGTATAATACAAGAATCTTACTAGTTCAAGTTCAAAAACATTAAAACATTTTAACAAAATTATAAAAAGAGGGGAAAAAACTGCCTACATAGTAAACTTGTAGTCGAATATTTCACCCCAATGATAAAAACTAGTTAACAAAAATACCACGTGAGAAGTCATCCTAAATCATCATCTACCTAGCCTTTTCCCAACTATATTGGGGTCGGCTTCCAGTCAAGCCATCCTAAATACGGTAAAAAAAAATATTTTATAAGTTCTGCTGGTTCTGTGTCCAATATCCATCAGTAACTGTGCAATTTTAAAATAATAACAACCGTAAGAATTTCTAAAGATGAAAGCTAGGATAAAAGACTAAGAAAAACCACATTTTTGTTATTTAAAAAGCAATGCGCTGTTGATAAGTATTAAGATAAGAAAAAAAAATATCAAGAAAAATTTAATTGCGAAAATTATTGTAAAAGAAATAATTTCTCAATCCATTATGTTTCAATCCATGTTTATAACTCAACCACTTCACGGCCACTCTGTAGCGAATCAAGAAAGAGATGAGAATATTGTGTATCTCCCTTACTTATTTGTCATCTCGCTCTACATAATAGATAAGCAATAACCGTGTCTCTCTTTGTTTACGTCCATGAAACGCGGACTCGTATAGTAAACGCTTGATTTTAAGATAATCTTTGGCAAAAAAACCATGTTTCACTATACTAAAGAATTTAAATAATTAATTAGTAAATCATTTCTTAATTGCAATAATCATCTAAAATAATCATGGGAAATGATTTAGAAAAATATCGATTCTTAACTCATCGATTTGTCTGCGCGTTTGCCATGCACTATGTGGCCTCGTAAATCGTAAATGGTGGGGGGAGCGCACCGCTCGCACACCGTCGCACGGTTTCTATTTTGCGTTTCTCAAATTCAGTTGCTTCAGCGCGCTGAGTGAGTTCGTATCTCATTCGCGCGTGCATTTTATAATTTATTTATATAGTGTACATACAAGTTTTGTAAAGAGAGACGGTTTATACATAGTGCTAGTGAATTCAAACAAATTATCGAACTGTTGTCTGTGTGCAAATGAACTGTGCTGACAGTGAAGTGAAAATTTTATACGAGTGAAAAGTACCTGGATTGTTTTGGATTTGTAACCCCCGTGTAACAGGACGACGAAGAGGCTGTGATTTTGATGCAATGAGACAAAATAAATAATAGGAAATACACAAAACTAAATTATTTGACGTTTCATGAGTACAGTGAAGTTTGTTACGAGTGAAATTCCTATCGACCAATCACATTGACATATCGGTGTGTGGAGCAAGCATATTGTGGGGTGGTTTCGGATTCGGTCGGGTTATAGCATATTGCAGCGCCATCTGCGACACAGCTCCGCGTGAAGTTATCGCGGGTGGAACTACTCGCGAAATGCTTTACGTGTCGTTTGTACTTTCGCTGAAAGTTGAAGAAATAGTTGCAATATAATTTATTGTCGTTTTCATAACGGTTTGCGATCGGGCTAGCCCCCGGGACTGGTCGGTTTGCGCGTCACAACGCGGCGTTACGTGGAAAAACTTGATGAGGTCTTGAAGTGGTGGAGGAGTCTACATGGTTTTGGTCAACGGCTGAGCCATGGCCACCGCCACCGCCGAGATGAGCCTGCCTGACAAGAAGCCTGAGCACGAGTCGGGTTACTACGAGGGCAGCGACCAGGAGGGCAGCATGGAGTGCGGGTGCCCGTCGCCGGTCAGTTCGCGGAACTCTTCCCACTCCACGAAGCTGAAGCGGCGCCACAGCGCTGGTAAACACAAGAAGGTGCCCCCAAAGAAGGCGAGGACTGAGCCTCCTGTAAATGGCTGCAGCGTGACTGCCAATGGACATGTGGACAAGAGTGTGGAAATTGTGGAGTGCTCAAGTGTGAGTGTGTCGTCAGTGAAGGACTGTAAGAAGTTGGAGGAGCTCATCCCGGTGCCGGGGCCGAGCTCCAAGAGGAGCAGCTCTGTGGAGCTGATTGGGGGCACGGTGCCCGCACCTGCTCGGGACTCGGTTGACTGGAACTTGGTAGACGCTAGTAAAATTAGGAAAAGATGCAAAGGTAAGTTTGTTATAATATACTCAATTGTAGATTACTGCTTGATAATATTCAGGAATCATAGTAGAACCTTATCACTGTCTTGTAAAAGTAACTTCTACTCTTGAAGTTATTAAGATCGCTACTTAAAGCAATTATGTTTATTGAATTATATTGTTCAGTGACTTCAATATACATAGAAAATAATTAAAAATTAATTTCCATCAAGGAACTTAATGATAATTTTAAAAATGTTTTGGTTTCATTTTGTGACCCATGATTATTTATTTATTTAAACTTCATGTACAGTAGTGGTATATATGCAGACTTTATTGTAAGAATTGATACAAATGTTGTTTTGAAGCAGTTCTTACTAGTGACTCGTCTGTTGACAGTGATATTATCTTTATTTGTATTATGGAAATACCAGTATGTGCATTTCTTTTATACTGTAAAATCTTCCACAACTTTCTATCATCATGATTCCTACAAATATCAGCCGGATTGGCAACTTTAACAATATCTAGGTCAAATTCCTACCAAAGAAAGTCTACCCTTGATAAATAAGTCTCAAGGATTGCTAGAATTGAAATTATGTAAGTACATAGATGTTTTGGTTAACAACATTAATATGATTCATAAGAAACTATTTGATTATTTTTTTAGTAGCCTAATTTGTGTCCCACTGCTGGGCAAAGGCCTTCCTTTTCTCTTTCCAAACATCTCTTTCTATCATGATCTCTGGCCAAGTTAAATAAATGATTATATGGAAGGTAAATATATAATAAAATAAACAGGAAAAAAGAACCATCTATTTTAAGTATGGCCTTAAAAAAAATTATGTACATAAAACACTGTTTCTCCTTCATTATATTAAAATAGGTAATTGTGAAACAAAGTACATAAGCCGTTATGTAATATTCATAAGGTACATATTATCAGAGTGTATGTGGCATGCTTAGAATTGATTTCAATGTCATGTGCCTATATACCTCTGAGTAAAATTTCAGAATAAACTGTAATATTCTACCGGCCCTAGTGCTATGTTAGTTAATAATGTGAATTTCTTTTATTCCCTCGGACACCACCATTATCATTGGAATTTGGAAAATAAAGTTTTTTCTCCCTTAATCTCATACCAAAGTAATCATCATTCTCTTTAACTCTAAATAAGTCTAATAAAAATCTCTTCTCCAGAAATGACTTCTGTCCACTTGTGTTCCACCACAGTGTGTCTTAAGGCCAGACCTCATTGTATGTAGCCTTCCTTGCCAAATTCCCTAAAAAACTTCCTTGATACAGGTTTGTCAACTCTAATAACTGAACTATTTTCATCTTATACATTCTTCCGATACAAACTTCATCCATTTTCTGCTACTAATGAAATAAACCCACATACAGCACAAACATAATAATTTTCTTAGTTACTACTAGAGTAAACCAGAATGCTTCCTGCATTCATCAATTCTATAAGCGTCATTCTATTTCCAGCGCGCTGCTCTTAAAATAAAATCTAGACTAGATTCTAATCTGGTCTCTGTAGTGAAAGTTTCTTTTAAACTAAGTGAAAGTCCAACCGATTCTCTTGTTAAGATTCTTACTATAAATAAAACAGATAACTGAAAATATCAGTTTTTAGTGTCATGGTTGGGAAATAAAAAAATGGTCTTCTAGTTATATGAAACCAGACCAAAAATGAAACAGAATGACAAACTTTTCTAATACTTAAAAATAATAAACATTTTTTTTTTGGAAGTTGTTACTTGAGATAAAACGTTTTCAAGTTTACGGGATCCGATATATTTTTAACAATTCTGTATTTAATTTAATAATTAATTAATAAATAAATGTATTCAGTTCAAGGCAAATATTTAAGGTAGTAAACTAGCAATAAAATATTACAATAATTATATGTTTCATTGTCTTTTCATGTTTCCTATAATATATTATTTCTCAAACAAGCGCACAGAACTATGGGAATAAGTTAATGGGCCTTATTATCAGCAGTCCTTGACGCAAACCGCGATAATTATAGTTCCTTATCACTATTGGTGTCCCAAGTCCGGTACGCCATTTAATTTTAGTTTTATTAGGTATTCTAATTAATTAAATTAATTGACATTAATAATCACCGTTTGTCAGACAGATGCACAAATGAATACCATGGATCCAGTACATGAATCCGGACCCGCCAAAGGTCGATTAATTTGTCGACCATTTCCAAATTTTGTACACATGCACTAAAAACATATATCCGCCTGATAAGGAATGTATCATCATCATCAGAGTTATTCCAATTTATTTCAGCACAATTTGGTTCAGCTGATGTTTCTCTTTGATAATGTCTTTGATTCTTAACCTTTTCCCAAATAAAAAGTCCTAGTAACTTTCCCCAAAGTTATGTAAGTAGTACTGCACACTATTTTCAGTATTACCAAACCTATTAGAAGATCAGTTAATGCCTTATTGCATTAAGTACACCTATGTACAAATACTGTAGATAAAGTTTAAATAAATAAACAACCATTCTGAATATTATGGTGTACATTTTCTAAGACATGTTTTTCACCAGTAAATGTGTGGGGGGATAACCTACTTAATCTACTTGTACACTTACAAAAACTGGGTCAACTTATCTTCAACGGACTATATTGAAAAATCCAATACTCCTTTCGTTGACTCTCTTGATAAGAAGTTGTTGAGTTTTTTTACTTTCTTGCACAATTATGTAGCACTTATAATGCTTGTAGATTCTTAACTCCATACTACAATTACTATTAAACTGTCATTGTAGGCAGTATTGTATAATTTATGACATCCTTCATGGGTATAAGGTGCAAGTTTATAATAACTTTTGTTATTCTTTGGTTATTCCCAAGTTTAACTACGGCTAATATTTAAACTGTAACTCAATTTATTTCTGTTTTCTACTTTAAAAATAAAATGCTTTTTTTCAACTAAAAATACTACATAATTGGATTTATTTTTGCTCACTTCACTAACTCACTAGACCCCACCTTCCCCTTCTAACCTAACCATAATAATTATAAAAAGTCCTGGATTAATATTTGGTGTACAATTTATATTCTCAGTGAAGAATGAAATTGATGCATAGTCGTTAAAGGGATACTTTTAATATCCCTTTAACAACTGCCAAGTATTCCAGGAGTATTATAATAAACACAGATCACACACACAAACATACCATTTGATAATACTTCATAATATGCAACCAGTGTATTATAAATGCTATAGGAATGCATACTCTACTGTATGTCAATCATAAATAATCATACTGAAAAATCCAGTGCAAACTACAATCAATTTGCTTGCCATTTTTTATTCCCACAGTTTTCTATTATTAGATATGGCAATTTTCTTTCTACCGTAACTGGTAATACTGCTATAGTGACCTTCCTAAGTAACATATTTAGCCTGATGTTTTCTTTGTTGTTACAATTCCTTTACAATTTCACTGATATCATTTAATACTTTTGACGTAAATATAGAACTATAAAAGAAAAATTAAATATAGAAATACTAAGAAAGACAGAAATTGTAATAACCACAGACCAAATCATGGGGAATAAGTTGTTTATTTTAGTCATAAAATTATAAATAAAAAGAAAATAAACACAAGATTTCACAGAAATACATACATGGCCTATCAAAATAATAACCCTCCTTATTTTTGAAGAAATCACTGCTAGCTGCAAAAGGCGAGTAAAAAAATAATAATTAAATTATTAACTCTAGAGACCTATTACGTAACTAACGAAATATGGGTGTATGCAGTATGTTACAACTATGCTAACCCAAAAGAATTAATGTTATGTTACTTTACTGGAACATAATTATTTGTTCAAAGAAAAAAATGTTGAGTAATTACGGTTTTAAATACGCACGGATCACCTTCAAACGCCATCGAGAAATGTCAGCGGTTACTAAACATAAGTAGCGACCTTTGAGAAATATGAATTTAGTAAATATTGGGTCGACGCACCAATGACTTTGTCGAAGACAAGTTTGCCGGTGAGATATTGATATAGTTGCGTCCTATACAGCTAGTTTAAAACAGGTGGCCGAATCGAGTCGAGAAGGCAATTAATTTGATCTCGAGTGATTCGACACGTACCGAATCATGTCGCATCGATTATTTGAAGACTCTTTATCGATTGAGTCTCTGTTTACCGCATAATTTGTACCTTGCAGCTGCGCCATGCATTTACAATCTGATTAATCTCCATTTTGACCTAAAATACTTGCATTGAAACAAAAAATACGGTCCCTACAAGGTAGCTTATATTACATTGACCTCAAAAATTTATTTAAAAATTAAAAATATTATAAGATTGCCATGATAAATGTCGATAAACCCGGATGGGCAGCGCCGCAAAAACTGAACGGAAAATAAAATGAAACATGTTACAGTGCAATGCTAGGTTACAATTTTACACCAATGTCACAGATGAAATAATTACAGCTGGGTGTCAATGAACTGTTGACTTTGTTGAGCGAAAACATTGTGTCTATACGTACAGTTTGTTTATCGCCAATTCTTATGTAAATCGTTATCATAATATGCTTTAAACATAAACGATAAGAGATGTTATTATTGAGATTGTGTTTTTATTCTATGGGAGAAAATTTGTTTTTTACAGTTCTTTAGAATTGAAACTGCGTCTTTTGATTTACGTCTACTCTTTGCAATTGGATATTGACCCTGTAAACGCCCATACACAACTATGTTTTAAATTAAAAGTAATGTGTGCTAATAACTAGCAAGAATAGCATATACACATGTATATTATTTTTTATAGAATAGTAGACTCGTCCCAGCTTCGAACGGATGTTAGAAAACTTTGAAATTCTTGTCTTTTCTCTGGTATAATATCCATGTATTATCACCTGAACCTTCCTCTTGAAACACTCTGTTTATTTCTGAAAACCAGATGATAATCCGTTCATTACTATGAGTTTAATGCTAACAGACAGACAGACATACTCGTAGGGGGGGTTTATAATAAATGTGAGGAAAGCATTCGTGGATTTAACTGGCTTTACACTTAAAAACTCCGAATATGTCTTAAAAAACTCGATCATTAACTTATAGATATGAATTGGTTATTAGACAACACAAGAAATGGTGACAGGTCACTAGAACAACTTTTGACCCATGAATGACCTTTAAGTTAAAGGGTAAAATCTACATATCCGTGATCAGACCTGTCATACTGTATGGATCATAATGTTGAGCTGTGAAAACGATGGATGAAAAAAGATTGCATGTAGTGAAGATGAGAAATGTTGAAATGGATGTGGAGTGTCGAGAACGGATAAGGAATTTTCCCCTTTTTACCCCCTTAAAAGTTGAACTATCAAAAATCCATCTTTAGCCTACGACGTCATAAAAGGAAATCTTATGCAAAATTTCACGCTGATAGTCCAAATAATTTCGGCTGTATGTTGATATGTCAATCAGTCAGTTTCTCCATATATATTACTAAATTATTACTAGGGTTTTACCACTTTTAAATACCATTTCTACTATTATAACAACACTTTAGCATTCGCCTACATCATAAAAGGAAATCTTATGCAAAATTTCACGCTACTTAATCCCCGTAATTTCGGCTGTATGTTGATACGACAATCAGTCAGTTTCTCTTATAGATTACTAAATTACTACTAGGGTTTTACTTTACCATTCTTAAACACCTTAGTACTCGCTTGCATCATAAAAGGAACCTATCTTTTTACAAAATTTAATGTTATTAGACCCGGTAATTTCGGCTGTATATCTTTATATGACAGTCAATTTCTCCATATAGATTACTAAATTACTACTTACTAGGGGTTCACCACTTTTAACTACCATTTCTACCGGTCTTATACACGTAGATAACAGGTACATTCCACAATAAGTGAGAATATTGTCCAACAAAACTAACACGGATTCGTAAGACATGATGGATTCAAAGCAGATCCGAAGTAAAAGTGAAAATCTCCGTGACGCGTAGGCATGTTGGTTTAATGTACATAACGGAACAGTACACTGGAACAGTTAAGTTTTGGTACTTTTGCTGTGGATTTTGGTTGTTTTTTTATGTGTTTTTGTCGTGGTTGGGTATGGCGGTTGATTGGAAACTAACAATGAACTGAATAACTAAACCAAATTGTCGAAAATGTATTGGTAGCTTTTTGGGTAGTTAATACACATTTTGTTACTACAAATACTACAATAATGCACTTAGGTAGTGTTTATTTTAAGAAATTAGTTATCCAATTAATATGGGCATTAATCTATCACATACCCGCGAAACGAGACACAATAGTAAAACAATAATAGCGCGGTCTCATAGGACCGGTTGGGGATTCAAACGTTAATTTACTACGTTGGTAGTGTATCGGTTTTGGTATCTACGTATGCACACGCAAATATGCTATTGATCAATATTTATCAAAATTGGTACCTTGTTTTTTTAGTCTAAATTCACTATTGAATGTTTTATGACAATATAATGACCTATTTTAAAAATACTTCTGTCTCTGAAATCTATACATAGTAGGTATGTTACATGTTGTAAGAAGCTATCTACATATTTAAGAACAAATTAGTTAAATCCAATCTATGCAATAACAAATTCACACCACATAACAATTTAGACAAAAGAGAATTTAATATCAATCTTGACTCGCAATAATACCAAAATCTGTTCTCAACTCTCAAACTTTGGTACTGTGTCTTCACCACAGACTAGATTATCAAGACCCTAACTGTCGTTTGATAACACGTAATCTAATTCGTACATCATCATTCTCATCTTATCCCAAGAACGGTATTAGTGAGTGTGATTTCACAGATATATGACGTATAAACTGCCTAAGGGTATTAAAGTCAAGAGTGAATAGGTTACTTCTAGGCAAGCGTGCCCCAACGTTCGACCACATCATCGCTTACTATCTATCCGGTGAAATAGTTGGTCAAATGCGAGCCTGCCAATAATACAAATTAAAAGAAAAGATGTCAATGAGTGGACCAGATACTAACATGAAGCCAGTGGATAGGCTATCCTATTAAAAAATGTAGATGTTTACAACGAAAAGTGGACATAACATTCCATGGATTTCTTTTAAGAGCGTCCAATGGGTGATACTTCCTATACAACCGCTCTTACGTGACAATGACGTTATTCCACATCTTTCTTCACATATTTATTTATGTACACTCAAACACTTGACAAAAATAACAAATAGATATTTTGGAAACGCATATCTTCAGGTTGTTATCTAGATTTCTACTGATAACAAAGTATAAAACGAATAGTATCGTTTCTCTTGAAAGTTATTCGGTGGAGCGAGAGAGTATGTCAGGCTTTAGTACTGACTAAACCCACTTGTCTTCCTTCAGTAGCACCACAGTTACGTTACGAACATTCACGCAATCCATTCGCCGATTATAAAGCGCCCTAAATACAAAACGACTATAACACAGAATTAAGATTCATAAAATTACAATAATTATACAACTCGGCTTAATTCTGTGACGTCATAATGTCGGGGAAGTCACACAAATATTAATAGATGTTCATTTTGTTTCAGTTAATCTCAACGGACCCGCTAAAGTGGACATATCACATTTTGACCTGCTCAAAGTACTTGGCACTGGTGGTAAGTACCATAGTTTTAAGTTCTTTTTATCTACTAGAGTTAAGAATTGAAGAAACTGATTTTTTTGTGTTGGATATTATCAAATAATCAAGAGTTTCGCCTCGTACATCGAAGGACTGGAACAATTTGCCTGCTGTGGTCTTTCCGTCCCGAGTCGTGTCTTCAAAGCTAGAATGAATAGGCTCTTAATAAACTAGTGCGCCTCACCATCAACGATTGCATCACTGCATAAAATCAGGTGGTCGTAGTTAAGCAGTAGTATCTACAACTACATAAACATTTTTTCATATAAATTTTCCTTAGAAACAATCAACTTCAGAATAGTCTAATCAAAATGAACTCAAGAATTCCGTTAATAGTGTACATCCGTTACTTTCCTTGAAATAATTTACTTAACCGTTTCCTTCTACTTTTCATTAGGAATTTCATCATTTTGAACTTTTCTGTTAGTTTATTTAATAATCATAAACTGTACTAGCTTCTGCCTTCGCTGCCGCGAAAGTAGGTTTGTCCATACATGCTTCTATCATCCCTTTAGGGGGGAATTTTGGAAAATCCTCCCTCAGTGCTCGCCTACGTCATAAAAAGAAGCTTTGTGCAAAATTTCACGCTCATCATACTCCTAGTATAGTTTCGGCTAGACGTTGATTTGTCAGTCAGTCAGTTTCTCCCTTTAAATCATACTGTATTTGCACGTTATTTTCATAACGGTCAGTTACTAAAAGTCTTTTGAAAAGTCCAACCACTTCAGTATAAAACATGCGGGTAATGTAAGAATCTGAATAAATTATAGTACGCTCATATCCAAGAAACGGCACAATAGCAGATGCAATATTAAAACAATTAACCAATCAACACCCCGTGAATAGCCGGTCATTCACCCCGTACGCATGGTGCACTCATACTCAACTCATACCGTGTTACCAGGAGCTCAGGAATGTAGCAGTAGCGGTAAATGGACGAATTTTTTAGCAGATCTACCGTAGACCGTATTTATAATAGTTTTAATTTATAGGCTTTAAAGTGGCGATTTGTCTTTCGATCTGGCTGTAGATGCCTTTGCCGATAAAAAAATATGTGCAGATTTTTTTGTCTGTGGTATGTGTTTTTTTATCTGTGGATTTTCAACTGACTGAACAAAAATGTGTTGCAAGCGTAAAAAAAGTTACAAATATCCAAAATAAGGATTTTCAAAAGCAAATATGTCTTCTGAAATGACATCTTATCATTTATTTCATCATCATCCTGGATATAAAAAGATAAGTTCCTTGTCCTTTTCAATAGCCATTGCGTTTCCTCAACAAAACCTGTTATTTAAACGTTTCCTGTTTATATCAGTTCACTTTTTTTGAGTAAAAAAAGAAGGGTAATGACTTTGTACAATGATAAATTATGTAAACGTGTTGCAGTTATAGCCATTTTACCGGAGGCCTTTTAAAACTAGAGCTTGCCTTGAGGTAAGCATTGATGTAGTCATTGATGGTGAATAGCATTAGTTTGTTAAGAGCTTATTCACTCTAGCTTTGAAGACACCTATATCATAATTAGACGGGAAGACCGCTACAGGCAATATGAAATGCAATACCTTGTAAATATCTACTTCTGGATATGAACAAGCTCACAGATAGTTATTTTATCTGGATTATCAAGGTGTGAAAGACCAAAAATCTGGCTTTGCGGATAGGACCCATTTTTCTTCTACAAACCATGTCTGAATCAATTCTGTATCAAAACTGACTAATTAAAAGGTCACATCCACCAAAAAATTTAAGTATTTTGTACAGGTAATGTCACTGATGATAAAAAAAATCGATTAACTCTCACGTCGCTTTTCTGCGACCAAAGCAAAATTCTCCCTGTTAACGGTTCGATAGTATAATCAAAATACAATGGCAAATAATTATTGAGCGCAGCACTCTAATTCAATAGTATTTGGAAGAAACTTGATTATAATCACGTTGACTAAAACGTAATAAACGTTTCACGGTATTATTAAAGAACTTACTGGGATTCTTGACTTAATACTGTGGAACTTCTTCACCGTCTTAAGATCAATGGTGGAAGATTGTTCGAAACAGTCACCACGTCCCTAAAAACTGAAATAACACAGGTGTGTTTTGGTCAGTAAAAGTCTGACAATCCCTCTTGCTCCACAAAAATGAGAGAAGTGGCAATGATATTATTCTCCTGTCCTTATATCAACATGTTTCCTCTGATCTTGTTGCCATATTTATGCTCAAAACTTTCCTGAAACTGAATCAGTCTTAAAAGCCATTATTTCTTACATGTCGATTAGGTTTATTTCGGGCAAACTTGGCGACAGTGCTGACTTCCCAGAGGATACAATGCAAATAGTGGATAGTCAGAAGCCAGTAAATCTGACTCCAGTCTTGCCATGAAGTACTATGTTACCCCAGTTAATGGGTTGTGGAGGTTTGATAGGCAGCCGCTCATGGTAAAATACTGGTATTCAGCTAAATCTCAGGAAAAGGCTAGGTAGATGATGATGACAATACAAATAGTGGAGACTTTTAACAGTCTCACAGATTGATGGAAACCAGAAGATGTATCACCAAATACTATATTTCCTCAATCCGATTCATTTACAACCCTACCAGTATTACACGGTGAACGAAAGCCACCAAGTCATGTGTATGCATTCCTGGCTTCGGTTATATGACGTCCCGGTAAACTGTCGTCGTATAATCGTAAAACGTGAGGACGACGCGAACGAAGTGGCGGATAATAGCCATCATATTTTGATAATATTACCCCCTTTTCTCTCTGTTTATGGTTGACAGATAAGCAACTGAATTTGTGATGCTTTTTTTTTTGTCGTAAAAACAGCGATGAACTGTCAAAATCGACGCGACGTCAAATCAGTTGCTTAGTTGATAATGTTTTATTTGTATGCTTTCTTTCAAATGTATCGAAAGCGTCAATAAGTTTTCCGTCTTTCATCAGTATCTATGTACTATCTTGTGATATTATGAGTTTCAATGCTGAATTAAGGCCTTCTAGCGATTATGGTGTATACATCCGTTAAAAAAAGTTGTTTCTATATGAATTTAACAATATTTTGCTTCATCATTTACTGCATCAACCAATCAAACTCCGTTCATAATTTCAACAACATTGTAGTGCCGTATCACTCTCAAGTCTTAACCTCCTTGAGTTTTTATAACCTGTGCAAGTTTATTTCCATTTTTTTTAAACTTTACATAGTCTATGGTTGCATATTTGAAAAAAGAACCAGTAACGTGACTATTTCCGCGTGTATCGATGCGTTTCTGCATCGCATTTGCAACCGTTATGTAACAACACATTTTCTGTATAATTGTGCGTACTTGGCCATTCCGTTTTACAGTGGAATGGACACCCTAGGGTGTTACGTTTCCTGTTATGTAGTATAACCTTTTTTTTTTCGAATAACTGTGCATTGCAGCATAGTAAACATGCCAGTGATGTATTGTTTTATTATGTTTAATAATATAACGTAATCATTATCTTATTATTACAATACGGATACGCTTTATCGGGTAGTTTCGCTGTCAAAATGTGTAAGCGTCGAAACCAGTGCAAACTTCGATAGATGGAATATTTGCTCCATTTTAGTGGAGATAAAAGATCCAGAATTTTATGATACGTTTTTTTTTTTGTACAATGGCTGCACTTTATTTAAGAGTATTGAAGACTCTTGAAGTTATATCCAGTTCCATGAATTGAGTTTCCAATTTCTACAGTTTAGTTTCTTCCATACAATTCATATTTAACAAAAGTGCAATAAATGATTAAAAGGAATCTCGTCAGAACCAAGATTGTCAGCAATATAAACCGATGGCAAACGTGACCCGTGCCATGTTTTGAGTACATATGCACTCCGCTGTACCGCTTTCGACACGAAAACAAATTAATGTGGGTACTTTGGTACACAGAATATATGGGACAGGAAAAATATGGAAAAAAGTTGTTATTAGGTAAATCCAAGGACTAGATTTTTTATTAAATGTAGGGTTGGATGATAGACCTTTAATTAGGTCAGTGATGAGCGATAATGAAAGTATATAGGATATTGGGACAGGAAAAAATAAGGAAAAAAATTGTTATTAGGTAAATTGAAGGCTAGATTTTCTTTTATTAAATGTAGGGTTTGATGTCCTTTAAAAATTTAGGTCAGTAAAATATATGGGCAAGTGATGAGCGATAACGAAAGTAAATAGGATATTGGGACAGGAAAAAAGAAGGAAAATTATTGTTATTAGGTTAATCTAAGGGCTAGTTTTTTTGGTTGTATTAAATGAAGGTTTTGATGATAGTACTTTTAATATTTAGGTCAGTAGAACTATATGAACAAATGATAAGGAGAGATGACGAAACTTTTGCTTGCTAAAATCAGTTGTTTGAAGTTGACTCTAAACAAACCTTTTCCATATTTTTTTACATAATCTTTTCACTTAAAAACATCTGTTTTACAACATTCCCAATCGATTACAAATCCCAGAACAAAAAATATAGTTCGAGGAATTTAAAATAAATGCCAATCACAAGTGTTTTGTAAACTTTACTGATAGTGCTTCGGTTTGTTATTCGATGCCAAATCGATATTTTTTTTCGACGGGACTCGTTGGTACTTACATTGTTACATCCCTAGGGAGTGATAAGGATTTAAATAGTTGTTGAATGACATACAACACGTTTCTCGTTTAGTTGTTATTTTAGCGATTTTGATGCCAAATCGATTATTTTTTTTCGACGGGACTCGTTCGTACTTACACTGTTACACTATCCCTAGGGAGTGATAAGGATTTAAATAGTTGTTGATTGATATACAACACGTACCTCGTTTAGTTATTTTAGCGATTTTGATGCCAAATCGATTATTTTTTTTCAACGGGACTCTTTGGTACTTACATTGTTACACTATCCCTAGGGAGTGATAAGGATTTAAATAGTTGTTGAATGACATACATACAAAACGTTCCTCGTTTAGTTGTTATTTTAGCGATTGACTATAGGATAATTGTTATCGACTAGCGCGAATAACGTGTTGAGAATATTAGTACAAGTGCACTGATATAATTGTTTGTTGATGGAAAAGGGCATTGAGAATATACATGCAACTTTTTCCGTAGAGACCCTGCAGGGTCAAAGCCTACTGGGGCTATAGGTTTTCTGATAGAGAACCCGAAACCCATAAAAATGACTTTTTATTAGCTTAATTATAATTCTTTCCGCCATAGAAAAAGGCGTCTTTGCGAGAGAGACATACACTTGTTGAGAATTGTTTTATAGAAACACCTAAACCTAGCGAACAGACAGACAGACGTGGAGGCTACTTGGTTTTATAGTATTATGTTAGGATATTGGCTAGTACGTTTTCAAATCTATACTTATACTTATAATATTATAAAGAGGTAAAATTTGTAAGTTTGTATGTAGGGGGTAATCTCTGGAACTACTGGTCCGATTTGAAAAATGCTTTCAGTGTTAGATAGCCCATTTATCGAGGAATGCTATAGGCTATATACCATCACGCTACGACCCACGGGAGCGGAGCAGTAACGAAAAATGCGGGTGAAACCGCAGCTAGTTATAAATAATTTTCCATGTTCAAAAAGCTTGTAAATTAATACTAGGTATTTTCTTTATTAACTCAAACATTCGTATTGTTGCTTAGCGGATAAGGAAAACTTACATAACTGCCGTAAGCATATAATAATCATATACTTTGTAGCCACTTTAATGTTTTATAGTTTAGACTCGAGGAGCTGACCCCAATACAGTTGGGAAAAGGCAGATGATGATGAGTTTAGACTCGAGAAATAAAGCGACCGATGCTGATAGGCTAAAATGTACAGAACAAAATGTTTTGTTGACTTAATTCGATTTAATGGCCTTAGTTTATCAGTCAGTAATACAAATTAACATTTGTACTACTGGTTGTAGAGGTCTGGTAGGCAGCCGCTCCTCGTAAAATACTGGTATTCGGCTAAATCCGGCTTGACTGGAAGCCGACCCCGATATACCTAGTTGGGAAAAGGCTAAGTAGATGATGATGAATACAAATTAACATTTGTTTTTGAAAAACTGCTAAATAAAGTCTGTGTTGTATCTGGTTCTACTATTTTATTACCAACTTCGTCCGCGTAGAAATTGATCTCAAGGGAACATAATTCTGGGATAAAAATCCTCCTAATGTGCTATTCTAGGACATAGACTACACGTGTTTCACCAAGTTTCTTCGAAATCGAAGAACAAACACACTCGTGTGAAAAATAAAAATATAAGTATTAGCTGTATCATAAATGAGTCATTGTTTTCATAAGTCATAGGTTTTTTCTTGGGTGGACAATCAATAGATAACCACTCGCTATCAGTAAAAACTCAGTTTTACTGACTAAATCCCACCTGTGTTTCATAAGTTGCCTTTTATGTACCAGGTCTAGGATGACTCTTTCGATTTCGATTGAATTTATGTACCTATTATTTATTAGGGAACCGACCTTAACACCTTATGTAGGATAATTCAGGAAAATTGAACATTTTATCAGCCCAGGGTCTTATAGGAACAGTCACATATGGGTATGTAGATGTTATGTAAGTACAACTGAACTTAGCCTACCAACAAAAGTCTTGGATGTCATTCATGCCATACAATTTGCAATTTGAAGTCAATTTTCCTAGAATGTCGCTGTAATCTATAATGATCTCGGAAGGTGATTTCCTACGTCATCTCACAAAAACCATTGTCAACAACAAACTTTACTGCCCACGTCATAATTAGATATTTTAATTGATGGAAAACCGTGCGTGGCGACTTATGTAATATTTAGCATATGTGACGATATCACAAGATATTAGGTGACAAATAACTCTGTAACATATCGTTGTACGCAAGCGTACGTCACATATTTGCATTGACTTCGAACGTACTGTGACTGTGACGGTCTCCTATTGCATTGTCCATAGTGACGCTAGTGTTATCCGTAATGTTCTTGACTTGAGATAAACAAGCCATTTTCTACGGATAAATCACGTTTTAGTAATATTTTACTGTGAAGTTACCAATTTGCGTAAGTTACGACGTGAATGAAACTGGTTACTCGTGGTTGATGACGTTGATTGGTTGTTTTTCTAAAATTTGTATGTACGTCATCAGTTTTACGTGGTAACTGAGGTTTTTACGTTTGTGCGGTATTTGTCGGCGTTCTAACTTGTGGTGTCGGCGTAATGTTCTGCTTGTCGGTGTTCGTGTCGGTGATGTAACAGTTTACGGCGACGCTGTCGGCTTATGTCGGCCAAGTTTCGAATTTGGAAATTTTATTAACACGTGTACGAACTTGGGTCTATACCTTAATATCGAGCCTTTTCGGGATAGGAATTTTTCCAGTTTCGCACAGCTCGGGCGGATTCTGCCTCAATCACAATTCTCCACTTGTATCAAAATATGGTATTTGAATAGAAAATAAAAATTCTATTCCTACGAAAAACGGAAACGTTCGTTTATGATGTTCTTTCTAAAAAGGTTCTATATCTTCTATACTGCTGGAACAGTTACAAACAGAGTCAAAAGTCAGTTCTGTTATTGTTATTAAACAAGTGTTTTGTTTAATAAGGACATTTAGTTCAGCAGTCAGTAAGTCTTCCATTGCGTCAGTCGTTGTTCAAAAGAATATACAAAACATTTTCATTGGTAGTAAAACTATCGCTACCGATGCAAATGTAGCAACAAATTAAGTAACCAAGCATAAGCATTAGCCTTTCAATGTTCCCACTACTGGGACTCAGGCGTCCTAGCATGGCCATGTTATACTCCCACTGCTGTGATTCAGGCCTTTCCTCTTGGAGAGGGGTCGTACGAGTGCGGGTTTGTAGATGCCACATGTCTTCGTATTTCATCGTTCAAGGACATGCAGGGTTCCTGCGATGTTTTCCATCACCGTTTTGAGAGCAGTGGTGATGAAGTAAATTCAAAAACTAATGCACCTGGCTGGGTTAGAACTAATGATCTACAATTTGTACATTGGGACAGTTACCATTGGGCCACAACTGTTAACCAAACATGAGAAGTAAAATATATATCGAACAAATCTTATAACTTAATGAGATTTATTAGCGTCTCTTAAAGAGATCGACGCGTGAATGACATTAATATTTTTCTCTTTTTGTCACTTTGTCCTGTGTGAAGTGCATCATGTTCTTTTTAAGGACACGACTCATTACTGGCGTCGTTAATTAGTCTAAATGCAGTCGTCACGTACGTCTGTAACAAAAACAACACAGCGAATTCGTTAACTCGCTTGAAAGTTTTGTAAAGTGGATGTTTGGCTCAATTATATCTGTTTCCGTCCTGCAAATTAGGACTTTTTTTTGAGAGTATACCTAAATAAATATTATTTTAAATTACATAGGTATTTCTGTATCAATATTAATAGTTATCGCCTCCGAATAAGTATATGAATCATCACTGATTTAACGTGTTCGACTTAATCGAACGCATGACTTAGATCGCCATTGGAGTTCTCAAGGCGGTTTCATAGGTACACTGCTAATCCGTATACCCTTAGTAGTAGTTTATTTATATTTTTATATAAATTGTAATATTTGATCGCAATTATATTTTTATCGCAATTATATTTAAAAGTGCTTGTGACCAATTCTTGCATTAAAAAGTGGTTTTGACCAATTAAATCTTTAACCGCTTAATTCCGTCGGATTAATTCGACAAATATTTTCGTGTCCATTTAGTTAAGGTCGTATATTTACGACCAAGTTCTCGCATCTGTTTTAAACTTTCAATTCCTAGTGTCACTTGTACCTACAACACATCTTCTTTTCATATCTGACTGGCCTGTTGGTCTAGTGGTCAGTGGTCCTGACTGCTATGCCAGGGCTGGTGGGTTCGATTCCTACCCAGGACAAATGTTTGTGTGATGAGCATGATCATTTGTTCTGTGTCTGGGTATAATTTATCTATAATACGTATTTATTTAGAAATATGTAAGTATGTTTATCAGTTGTCTATACTCCGTCGGTTTAGGTAGTTAACTAAAGGTAAACAATCTTGGCATGTCTTTTTATCTAAAAGTTGTCTATAAATTGTATGTAAAAATCTTTGCAAATAGATATTTACCTAAATCGATGTTAGCTAATAAACTAAATTTAAATAATCTTTGTGTATATTATATACGACATCTTTAATATAAAAAGACATACCAAGATTGTTTACCTTTAGTTAACTACCTAAACCGACGGAGTATAGTACCCATAACACAACCTCTGCTTACCTTGGGACTAGATGGCGCTGTGTGAAAAGTTGTGGAACATATTATATATTATATCTTTTCAACTTTTTTCTTGTCACCTGACAGAAGACCTGATGAGATGAGAATCTTTGGTCGTAAATATACGACCGAAAAGACACTGAAACTATTTGTCGGATTAATCCGACGTAAACGATCAAACTGTTAACAGTTTTGACTGTGACATGAAAATAAAATAAAATATAATTATAATTATTTATAATAAATGAAAATAAAATTGATCTCTCGCCTCCCTTTTTATGGCACATACTTTACACTTCGGCCTAACCTACGAGTAATATTAGGCATGATGTCATATAGTTATGTATAGTCTGTCTAAAAAGTCAAAAGACTGGAGTAATTTTATTAGGGCGCTTGTACACGCTAAGAAATATAACCGTACCTGCGGCAGATAGGACCAATTCATTAAGTACACGATAAGAATTTTGTCGGATCAATACTGGTATTCAGCTAAATCCGGCTTGACTGGGAGCTGACCCCCAATATAGTTGGGAAAAGGCTAGGTAGATGATGATGATGAGATGATGGTTAGGTACCCATGACCAAAACCAGCCAATTGCCGTGTAGAAATAGGCTTGGTGATAAGGGGCTAGGCACGATTTTTTTCTTGGTCAGTGCCAAAACAGTGAGGAGCTCGTGGCTAGATAATAACAGCCGCACGGGTCGATCTTCAAGGTTAAGCAACGCTTGCCTAGGTTGGTCTGTGGATGGGTGACCATCTTAACATAACGAGTTTCCTCCGTGCCTCGGAAAGCACGTTAAGCCGTTGGTCCCGGCTGTCATTTGAAGATCTTTGGCAGTCGTTACGGATAGTCAGAAGCCAGTAAATCTGATTCCAGTCTTGCCATGAAGTACCGTGTTACCCCAGTTAATGGGTTGTGGAGGTCTGGTAGGCAGCCGCTCCTCGTAAAATACTGGTATTCAGCTGAATCCGGCTTGACTGGAAGCCGACCCCAATATAGTTGGGAAAAGGCTAGGCAGATGATGAATTATATTTTTATAATGAAACTATCAACAGATTTCTGCGGGTACTAGAACAAGATCACATTGTATACCTGGCAAATAACAATAGTCTTCGCCTATTTCAATATATACGTCGATTTCTTAAAACAATCGTAACAAGACACGTAATTTTATTAAGGGTATCATTTAAGCTGTCGCCAATTTAATTCGTTTTGTGTTTTCTAAATAATAGCTTTGTCCTCAAAATAGTAGATTTGTCGCCAAAATGTAGTCACCAAACAATGTAAAATCAATTTTCCAATAAATCATCTAAAATCATGGAGATATAGGATCTAGTACCAAATAATTGTTTTTGTACATATTATAATAGGTTTGTCTTAGTAAGCATTTAAGCAAGCTAATTGAAAGAGATCACCAATTATTGTGTTACCTACTAGACCGGGCGCCGGTCGTTATGGTTTTTTTTTCGTTAGGGGAATCATCAGAATGACTTCTCCCACTCTAGGGCGGAGCGGGAAGGCGTGTCAGACTCTTACTGACTAAACCCCTACCCTGTTCCTTCGTCGCCTTCGATCTGGGGGACACGGTGACAACCTTTTGGATTGACCGTGTTCCCCAGAGGCTTCGGTCCTACCGGGCCCCTACAGTTTGCTGACATCTTGTGGCATCGTATGACCATCGTAGGTAGTTACGAGTACCTACGACACATCGTTGAGGATGGAAAGCGCGCCAATTGGTCTCCGCCTCTTTGAATATATTTGCAACAAAATTCTAAATTGGTAAGGAATACTATTATTTTATTAATCGAACGAAATAAAATGTAACTACTTTATTGGTGACAAAATAACAAATAAAAAAGAGTTGCAGTCAGGGATTGATAATTAATCGATTTATTTGGCGACAGATCTACCATTTTGGCGACAGATCTACCATTTTGGCGACAGATCTACCATTTTGGTGACAGATCTATCATTCTGAGCACAAAGCTATTAATTTTGTAATAAAACTATTATTATAAGAACGAAGTTTTATTTTATTGGTGATGCATCTCTTATTTTTTGATAATTCATACCTGGATACACTTTTTGTTTATCTGAGAACGAAAATATTTCGTGGTGATAGATCTATTAATTAGGTAATACAACTTGATGACAAATATAAAGTTTGATGACAGAAAATATAATCCCCTTTTATTAATGCATTTCTTTTACTCATATATGTCTGCATTACTTTTATATGGAATCAGTTTGACTACGTATTTGGCCCATAGTTTTATTGCGGGTAAGCTACCTAGTCTAGACTGTATCGTTTTATTGCTATGTTTAGCCCTCCGTCTTTGCCTGCGTTCATATGGCGTGCAGACTTATTGTTTCATTAAAGATTTTACTGCTTTTTCTTGTAATTACTTACTTTTAATATGGGGAGGTTTTTGGACTGCATTTATGTTTTTGTCTGCTTATATTAGAACAGTTACAGCTTGGATATACTAATAAAGAACTTTGGCCATTTTAAATGTGCAAGTAAATATCAAAAGACTCGTGCGATAATAATAACATTATCTTTTCTGATAAAACAAATTAATCTGCCTTCAGCTGTTTCTAAATCAGTTTCGCCACGGACGTTTCGATAACCTTATAATCTTTGTAGTAGTGGGAATCCCAAACACACGCATTTACTGTTATAATTAAGTATGCCCAAAACACTCGTAAAATTTATTTGGCCATCAATCCATCTAATGCTTTAGTTATATCTTGAAGAGGATTTTAAAACTTTTCACGTGGAATTGAGTGTTTCTCAAAAGATGCTTGAATTTAAATAAGGTAAGGGACTAGGGGTACGTTCGACCTTACCCTTGGATAAGGGAGACGGTTTTTGTTACCGCTGTAGGGTGAGAGTGTCTAACTGTGAAATAGGGGCGGGGCTAAGTTTCGAAATGCGCGTCGGTGGAGAATTTGTTTCTTTCAAAAAGTTGCTTTTATGATTTTTTTTGGCTTTGAAGTTATTGTTCTATTAATTGTGTCATATTTTGAGAAGTATGAGGTTATCTACATTTATTTTGGTAATATTTGAAAAATTAAAAAACGAAATAATGATTAGAAAAAAAAAATACATTAAAAACCTACCTTTTCGGCACATCTTCATTACAAGTTTACAACTAATTAAACTCCAATCAAAGAATCTATGAGAAAAATCTCTCCGCCTAGGTACCAAGGCATCACGTTTGGCGTAGAGGCCGTCCCAGGACGTCGTCCGTCGCGGCAGGTCGACGACCCCCGAAACTGGCGCGTAGCGGTGCCCGGTCGTTACCCGCCCGGCGCCCGTCCTTACATAGTCCACGACCTTATGTTAACCTGGTACATCCAACGCGGTTTCTGCGCGTTTTCTATTACTTTTTACTAGATTAATCTATTATTTGGTTAGGTTTTATCAATCAGAATCAGTGTTTCTTCTAATTGCTATTTATAGTAGTTAAGAAATTGAACAATTTCCTATCTGATTTTCCTCATATTTGAGCGATAAGCGATTGACCTTCACGCCACGTTTTGATGTTATTCACATCTGATATCGCCGGAATTGGCGGTTGTTAACCTTGTAACCTATTTGAATAAACCATAAATCAATGAAATTAGTGCACTGTAAAAATCAAAATTTGTGTCGTAAGCTCGTCTGTAGTCTATTTGTCAAAGACAATTAATAGAGATTAAGGAATCTATTAAATTAATTGTCTCATTACTCATAGTCACGGTTCATTGTGTAATAAACATCATTAACATTATAAATGACTCGCTTATTATGCTTATCTTTCAATCTGTTAATAATTAATTGAGTATTTTCGCTACTGATACAGGAAATCGTATTCATAGGCAGACCATTGTCAAAGTACAATAGAAAGAATTCATTATCGGCCATTTCAGCAATGGCGTCGTTGACTCCTAGCGAGCTGCATATTTTCTATCTTTTCACGTGGCTACATCGAAGCTCAGTGGAAAAGAGAAAAAACTGAATGAGCAAGCTACACAAAACGGAATATATTTGCATTATATCTAGCGGCCATTTTGTTCTTTTAATCTAGTCTAGAAAAGCAAGTGCTCAACTGAAACTCGACATATTTTTCGGGACAGTGTGCGTGCTATATCTTTGTGAGGGCGTTCACGTTGACCTAAAAAGGACAGAGTGATTAATTCTCGTAATTGTATCGAATATTCTGATGTGGTTATCGATAAAGTATCGGTGTAATTAAAGACTGTGTGGTACTATATTAATTTGGGAAAAGAAAGGACTATCTGTGATCTATATTTTTACCTGATAATTGATTTATTTTGATAGACACTCTTCTTCATTTATCCAAGGAAACGGAAGTGCTTTCGCATAAGTCACCGACCCCAAAGTTAACCTAACCTACGACAACGAAACATTCCTTACCGTACATCCGGATATCCCGACATTTTAGCAACTTCCGCACAAAAACTCCTACGATTGTTTGTTAATTCATACTAGTAAACTTACTGCGACCTCAAAACCGTAGGGGCCAGTAGGGTCGAAACCTCTGAAGCCATGGCATTGCTTCTGAAAGGAAAACCCGGGACCCTGGAACGAAGAAGTGGGTTTTAGTCAATAAACGTCCAACACGGCCTCCCGCCTCAGCCCAAGAACGAGAGAAATCATTGTGATGGTGTCCCACCTAAACAAAAAACTTACTACAACTAAAAATGACTTAAGAATTAAGATTCCTCATAAGTTCATAACATATCCGTATCGGGGGCTTGGATCATTGACACCGCGCACCGGTGAAGCCCATATGCGAGATAACACAACCCCAGCTAAGCTTTCAACTTTCAATATATTTGTTTTGTCTCTGCCCCCCTTCACTTTGACTTGTTATCTCTGCTTCATAAATATAGATGATGCTTATGCCAGTAACGAGGTGAACGGGGTTAAAAAGTTAAAATTAGTTGGTTGGAGTTTTAATATGGTGTTTTTGCGACACGTGGTAACTGCTAGGTGATAAAAGTTAATTCATTTTTAGTACTTTTTTTATTTGCCTGATGCGGTCTTCCCGTCCGATTATAGTTTAGGTGTCTTTAAGGCTAGAGTGAATAGGCTTTTAATAAACTAGTGCACCTCACCATCAACGATTGCATCACTGCTTCCCATCAAGTAGGATCGCGATCAAGCATTAGCGTCTTTTAAAATAGTTATACATTTGTGTCTTAAAGTGATGCATTTTTGAAGTTTCATGTACAGTCCTCTCAAAAACTTCGGCTAATGAAATTCAAAAGAACAAGAGCTTTAAAATATCTTTCAGCTCCTCCAAAATAATCGCGAAGATCCTAAGCCGTGAATTTAAATGAGCTTTGTGATCAAGCAGGTGGAATTACAGGATGCACGCGAGGGAACGGTATTAGGCCCCGATTTGAATGTTTTATGTATGGCAAGCGCGTCTGCTCGCCTTGGGGTCAGAATTACGAAATTTCGTGGTGATTTGTTTGTTTGAAGGTTTGTTTCAAATGTCAAGGGTATTGGATATTGTCCTAGAACGATCTAACTGTTAAATTTTAGCCAGTAACTCAGGCCATTAAAAATAATTTGCCTATGTTGATAAATTGATATATAGTAGTGGAAGACGTAAAGACGTAGAGAATACGCGATGGATGTTCCGTTTCAAAGGTTGTTTTTTGTTTATATTTGATTGACTACTAAAATACCAACTAATAGTGTAATATGGAAAGAGAAATAGATTTTTATTTAGTATTCCATGTCCTGGAATAGCAACTAGGATACTTTTTTTCCTGAAAGTATGTTATTTTTGAGACAATTTTTTACTTTCACACAAGTGACAAAATGGTTACCTAAACCATTTACTAGAGTACCTAAATCTAGAAAATCTTGACTAATTTTTTGATTGAAAACCCTTTTGAGGTTACAAGGATTAAACGGAAAACTACTACCAAATTCGTAAATATTTAAATATATATTTAATATACGTCGTATAACAGTGAAAGCCGGATATAAAAACTTTATAGCTTGTCTTTTCGCGAAATGCTTTCCCACGCAATTCTCAATTGGTCTCATGTTAATGAGCGATTACGTAAAACTTGTCAACTGCCATACAGTCGTAAATCAATGTCCTATAAAACATTCCGATAGTCAAGTCAGTCACAACTTAATCTATCTCATACCCGCGAAACGAGACACAATAGTAAAACAATAACAGCGCGGTCTCATCGGACCGGTCGGGGATTCAAACATTAAAAAGAGGTAACATTGATTATAGGAAGTAATTTGTGGAAGAACTGATCTGATTTTGTAATATCTTCTGGCTACACTATCGCCGAAAGAAACAGGCTTTTAAGTTTAAAAAAATATTAGCATTTATCTTGTAAAGGGTCGCGTTTGATCTCTATCTCACCAGTTGGTAAGCGATGATGTGGTCGACGATGGAGCACGCTTGCCTAAAAGTAACCTATTCACTCAAAATTAGGTCTTGGAAGCAAAGCTGCCGTTTAAAACTTCCTAGCAATCTTTTACGATCACCATTTTAAATGTTAATAGGTTAAATTCAATGTTAAACTAATAAAAAAAGAACACTTAGCCAAATTACTTCGCCTGCCGTGACTAAATAATCCCATAGTCACTTTTCCAGTAATTTAAAACACCATGTGGGTTTCGTGCAAAAATCGGTGATCGCGATCATATTCACACATCCGCCCGGTTGCGTGTCTCAGACGGGAATGCACGCAACGGGCCCGGCCCGGCACCACCTGTGCGCCCGCGCAACCAAGCTAGCTTGACCTACCGCACCGTGCTGTTACATATTGTCACACAAGATTATAGAATATCCTTTACTTGAAATCTTTTCTTTAGTGGGAAATCTTCAAATCACTTTCTCTTGCTGTGTTCCTTCAGTATTACATTTCTGGACGTCATTCTTTCAAACATTAAACGTCTATATTTGTTACAATTTTTTTATATCTATAGTTCCAAGTGGTTTTAACGGCCTAGTACATGAACATGACAGATATCATGTTTTTTTTTTCGAATAAAAAATATGTATGTTGAAAGTTGTTTTTTTATAAATTTCGTGGTTTTTAGTCCAATTTTTTACTAAAGAAAAAACATTCACATTAATTGAGTCTTCGAATCTTTCACAAACACACAACAATAATCTGAAATTAATTCAGGTTGTTTTCAAATCTTTGATTGATTTGTTTTTCTAGGTCAGTTTTTCAGATCTATACAAATGTTTGAGTTAGTCGTTTGACAGCTAATTTGTAGTGTTTTTACCAAAAAATTGTCGTGTAATTTGTTTTCAAGAAAAATGGGTGTCAAGACAGATGGCATTCTAAATACGCTTCATTAACTAAGATAAAGTGTTTGTTGAAAATTAGGGTTTACTAATTGACTTGTAGAAATAAATCTTAGTAGAAATGAATTAATTCTTTCACTGTTTTGAAAGCAGTGGTGAAATAAATTACAATTACCTACATTAAGTAATGCGCCTGGCTGGGCTTGAACCTGCGACATATAAGTTGGGGTCGTTACCGCTGGGCCATCACTGCTCACTATTACGCATGTTCATAAGGTTCAAAGAACTTTGTTTATTTTTGTGTGTTGGTAAGAAAGTGGCTCGAAGGGTTAAGGGCAAAAGGATGATCGATACTGAGAACCAATTGTGATTTAATTGCCTATTATTATTTATCTAACCAAAACGAATCAACATGCTACTAAAAACAGGGTCTGTTTTGGTCAAATTATATCGGCTAGACACTAAAACCTGTCATGAAAATTGTCAGTTGACCGATAAGGAATTCTGCCCTATAAACGGCAATACGTTCTCTTATCAAATGATACATAATATTTGCGTGGTGACGCCGGTATATTTAAAATCCACCTCCGTGTAACCTTTATTTAATACTAGCTGTCCCCTGCGGTTTCACCCGCATTTTTCGTTACTGCTCCGCTCCCGTGGGTCGTAGCGTGATGGTATACAGCCTATAGCATTCCTCGATAAATGGGCTATCTAACACTGCAAGAATTTTTCAAATCGGACCAGTAGTTCCAGAGATTACCCCCTACATACAAACTTACAAACCTACAAACTTACAAATTTTACCTCTTTATAATATTAGTATAGATAGTATAGATAGACTAGCGTGACGCTTGTTTATTCATACATCGTTAATAGGTGTAGACGCAGCCGATGGCTAGGACAGAATATAAAGCGATAGTTTTGGGACTCATCCCCTTTAAACTGCATGGTTGGCTACGAGAAACCACTTACACATAAGCTGAAAAGACGGTACTGGGCTGCAGGTGAAAAGGCTATAACGCAATTTTTTTTAATTATGCATAGGCTCGCGTTTGACCACTATCTCACCTGATGGTAAGCGATGATGTGGCCGACTATAGAGCACACTTGCCTAAATACTGTGGTCCAGAAGGCTGAAATCAGACCACAAAGACAGAAGACAGGTATAGACTAATAAAAATTAAAATCGTGAATTCTTCTTGTATAATATTGTTAAAGTATTAAAATAAATAACATTTGGAGATGACAGACTTGACACTTGAATAATATTTTAACGACACACTTAGCTTCAAAGTCGTAGGACCATTCTCCTTTCAAAAGTACTTGGCGTGACAGCAAAAAAAGAATTCTTATATTTTAACTAATTTGAAAATATTCTTTAAGAGTTTGCTAATCTTTCAAGTGTGTTTAAACTTAATATATAAAAAAACAGACCCTTAAACAATACATTTTAAAAATAAAACATGGCCCATTAATAGGCAGTAGGTATTTAAATTCAAACATATGTATTTCCAATTTCAAAATGTAGTTCTCAAAGTACAAGCATGGTCTAAAGCTCAAAAGTCATGAATCTCAACATATAAAGCCAATTTCTTTTTTCATTTGTTTCCAATTTCAAAATGTAGATCTCAAAGTACAAACATGGTATAAAGCTCAAAAAGCCCTGTGTCTCAACATACAAAGCCTAATTAAAAAAAAAATATGTTTTCCAATTTCAAAATCTAGTTGTCAAAGCACAAGCACAGTCTAATCTAAAGCCAAAAACCCATGTGTCTCAACATATAAAAGCCTAAAAATCATAAGCGCAACGCGTCACCGCGAGCGGTTTCCATTGGTCGAGCAGCCGTTACCAGGTGGCATATTTTTTTATCCCACAACAACTAGCAGATGTTTCACCTCTGGGGGCCGTTTACCTCTCGCTCACTAGACTTCTATCGCGGGTACAGTCAAGGGCGAAAATGTGATTACACTTACGTACATTGCCACCGTTTTCTTCTATAGTTATTGATTGGAATTATGATGGCACACATTTGCATAGATGTTTTGTAACTGTCTGCTAACTTTGGGCCGTCATTTCGAGACTGAATTTTGGAAATTCCTTTCTTATTCTTTGTATTTTTTAAATTTAAAGTGTTCTAGGTCCAAGGGTTTGGGTTGTACGATGATAAGTCAGTGAGTGAGTCAGGACTTCTTTATTTTTATTTTTAAACAGATTTGAAGTCTACTAAAACATACTAGCACTATCCTTAGTGTAATATGTACTTTTTTGCCCTTTAGGCACTGTAACATACATCTGACCGAAAGTTTTGTCTGTAAGACATTAGCTTTATATATTTATAAGTGTGTACATATTTTTGTCCTTTACATTGCAGAGTTTTTAATTAAATATTCGCGTTTTAGTAGGCACAGGGTCGTAGGCCCTTCGTCTAGGCGTAGGTCGTTTGTCTGCGTATTTGGATGAACTCTCAAACGTTTAGTATTCTAGAATAATTTTTGAAGGTTACATCAGGTTAGTAACTCCTCTGGTTAGTTTTATCATGTGGATGGAGTGAGAAGCGATTTCCTTGACCAAGGGCATTCACCCCTTGTTTATTTAAATGGGGACCGTTCATCCTTATACATAATATATTATCCTTATATTCTTGCATATTATAAAACAGAGTCCTCACGCCATATGTCTGTTTGTTCGCAATAAACTCAAAAACTACTGAACAGATTTTCATACAATTTTCACCAATAGAGTGGTTCACCTCACTTTTTCGCTCGCACTCTTGACAAATTTAACACGTCATAGTAAGACCTCTGCCTTCATAAGATTAAGAGCCTGTTTCACAATGTCCGAGTAGGCACTACTCACTGAATAAATTCAAAAATGTGACAGATTTTGTATGAAATTATCTGCCAAGTAAGATACTCGAAACTTAATCATAGGTGGTGATACAGGCCCTTAAGCAAGTAACTTTGACAGGTAACGTCATAATAGCCAGAGGTAGCCTTAATCACATTTTAAGTACGGAAATAACAAAATTAACATCATGATTTAATAATCCTGAAACTTATCACGGCTTAAATCTATCATAGATAATCACTTAAAACTCATGTGTCACTTGTCAGTCACTACTTTATTTTAGACAAAAATATCATATGACATGCAATAATGATATTTTATCGGCAAAATACATTATCAGTCATAAAAATGTAGATATTAAAATTATAATTTTTCAAAGTGATAACATGTCACGAAACATCGATTACAGAAACTGTTTGTTTACGTTTTTCAGATAATTTGTTGTGTTATCCTGTATTTGAAAATAAACGACTCTTTTGTAATATTTAAAGACAAACTTTTCCTGTTGGCAGCAATCATCAGAAGTAATTTAGGATGTTCGTTTTTTATTGTTTGGCCGAAGCTTTCATGGTACGTTTTAAAAAAAACTTACAAAAGTTTAAATGTATTGAACATTCTATGGGTAACGGAACTTAGTTAAATTCTAGAAAATTTCAACATGCGTTAGTCTAAACTAATTTTATAAAGACGATAGTCCGTAGGTGTGTATGTTTGTTACTTGTTCACTCTTAAACGACTGAAGGGATTTGGATGTAATTTAGCACGTCTTGGAATAGCGCAGGATAGTTTTTACCCCGGGCGTATGTTCCCTTGGGATTGGGTCAATTTTCTGGATTGACAGATCGCAGCCGCTTGCAATAGTATAATAAAATAAAATAAAAAATATAGGAATAAAAAGAAAGAATTGATAATATTTTGGTAGAAAAAATAAGCAATATATTTAAATAACGCCGTTTAAATTACATATGTATGAGAACAGAGCGAGGTGTTAATGTTCGAATGTAAATTAGATTACTGTATGTTTGTCATCCTTGTGCTAGTAACTATTTACTCTGGCTATGTGTTTCTAATACATAGTTCTAACTGTGTTTAAGGACAAAAATAAATTCTCCAGTAGTCTCTTTAATTTTATGGGTATTGTCAAAAATTTCTACGTTTGTAGGCGAGAGATCATGAAGCAAATAACCGGTGGAGTGCGCGTACGATGCTATTGCGCTCACCAAACATATGCTAAAACTAGTAGAAGCGGCAGGAGCAAATGCAGTATGTACGTCACGTGCTCCCGATTTTTAAGCGAATCAAATTAAAGGTACACGACTTGACCTTGAACGGACCAATAGCAGCCGCGCATTTTTCTTCGTCCCCCGGCCCGCCGTGGTGAGTTGTTTACTTAGAAGAAATCGGGCTATGCGCTCTCTAGTGGTTATATTCTCTATGCGAGAGATAGTGTTAATCTTTTGCTGACTAGAACCCACCTGTGGTTCTTCTGATGCCTTTGCGTTCTAGGGTTGCGGTAACTCTATATAACATTCCCACAGCCCTAGCAGGGAGCATGAGGTAACTTGCCACGTATACATGGCAAGCATATGTAATATACACAGCCTTGATTATAACTGGCGAAATGTGTGTTTTCTATAGATGCTGTACTTCTACCTAATCCTTTGGGAAATAGAAGCGTGATGTTTCCCGGTTTGCGGGGTTGTTCGAAAGTTACTGCGGTCCTGGAACGCAAAGGGCAACTAAAGAAACGAGGGTGGGTTTTAATCAGTAAAAGTAGCTCCTTCCACAACGGCATTTGTTTGATGATGTCTCATCCAAAAAGCAATTTCTTATATTTATTTTCGTCTTTATCAGAAACGTCACCAGATGTTTTAATATCGCTGTCACCAAGTACATTGTTCTTTCTACGTCAGAGGTCGACAACCTTGCTAATATACGCGAAATTTGCATTTTATCAACGACCCGACCGTATTGTTTCGAAGCTTCTGTGTATACAGCAAATTGTTTGAAGATATCGTTTGATTGTTAGACTTTAGTAGAATTTAGGTTATTTTTCGAGTGATTTTGTCTACATCCAATACGTACATACAATTTTTATTATGAATAGTCTCGCGTTTGACCACTATCTCACCTGATGGTAAGTGATGATGTGGCCGACGATGAAGCACACTTGCTTAGAAGTAACCTATTCACTCTTGATTTAAAGACCCCCTAAGTTGTAGTTTATCGAAAACACAGACTCCGGCAGGAACTCTACTCCTTAGCAGTACGCTTAATAAATGTGATCCCAAAGCGCTTTGTGCGTATGGGTGTGATGTTCACCATGTACCAGTGACGCGACGCCGTACGTTAATGGTCTGATGATGATAATTTCGTTGCTAGACTATAACAGAAGCACTGAGAAAATAAAGTTCTGTATCAGTACACAGTTGTGTTAGGTTAAGGTTAATGAATGTCAAATGTTAATGCATTGTTGTCAACCACGGTATAAATCATTATCGATACAATACACGAACGGTTTCCTGGTTTTGCGTTGGTATCAAAACATTTATTCAGTATAGAAAAAATAGCTTGCTATAACTTCCAATTTTGAAGTATGAGAGTAACGGGCATTTTCTGGACTAGTTTGAGACATCAGATCTTAGGTGTTCTGATAGATCTAAACTGAATTGTTAAAAGGACGGAGCCATATAGGGCGTACGTATAGATCCATACCCTTTTTCGCTTTCACGCTTGATATTTTAATACGTCATGGTTAGGCCTCCCTTATTCATATTTTCCTTTAGGTGAGATTGAGAAAGATGCCTTGCTCAACATGAAAAACAATCTACTTATAAATTCTTAAATATATAGATTTTAAAAATTACTCCCTTAATTGAGACTTATCATTTATCATGTTGAACTAGTAATGAAATGTAAATAATATGCTTACCTATAGAAGTCTTAATAAAACTAGTTTGATAGCTACAGAAGAAGTTAGTGAACTCACAGATTAGCAGCTGATTCTTAAAACAAGTCTTGTAATTGTTGCTACTGATGATTTGAATATTAAAGTAATTCTATTATAGAAGATATAAGGCTAGAAAAGTTTTAAAATCAATATGTTTAAAAGGAGAAACTGACTAACTGACATATCAACGCACAGCCGAAACAACTGTGACTAAGAGTGTAAAATGATGCACAGGGTTTCCTTTCATGACGGAGGCGAGCTCTAAGAGAGAATTTTCCAAAAAATCACCTTCTAAGAGGATGAAAAGGGGTCCAAAGTTTGTATATAGAGAAACCTTCTTTCACGCGGGCGAAGCTACTGGTAGAAGTCAGTAGCAGAATGTAGGTAAAGAAGTATTGATGTTGTTAATCGGTCATTTGGAAGATTCTTTTGAAATTAGATCCCAAAAAAGAGATGTTAAACATAATATTATTAAAGTAGATCTTGTATATATAAACATTCTAGCCAAAGAACAAGGTAAAGCAGAAAAGGAGTCCATAACAGAAGTCAAACTCGTAATGAATGACCTACACGAATTCAACAACGATCGAGTTCCAATTTAGTATTAATCTCACGGACCAGTTTTAACAAAAAAACGTAACGGCCTGTTTAAAGTTATTTGCACGTAAAACGGAATCAATGAACCGTTTTATGCGCTAAACGATTGACGTGGGTCTCCGAACCCGGGTAGCGTTATAATCGGAGGCGACACACTGTTTTAACCAATTTGATCTATTTTAATTACTTGTTTTTATAGTAGAATCACATTTAACGTGACACTAGAATCTATCAGTTCATTTAATATTGTTAGAGTAAAAGGAAAGACTGCAGATAACTTCATAATTTTGGCAGTGTCAAAAATATGTTCGTATATTGCGCCACGATTCACAACTTTGTGAGGAACAAGTGATGTTTTTGTCTATAGCGTAGGAAGGACAGTAGATACGTAGGCAATACTTGTTTACCTACTCTTAAATGTTATTAAACTGCTACACGTGGCTTTGTTTTTAATGTCATCATCAATGTCTGGAACATATCCAAAGAAGGGGAATCAATAAATTACAAATTAAAGCAGTGCCATTTTTCAACGAAGTTATAAAATTTTCAATCCTACCCCAAGCCCCGTAAAAGGTTCCGGGAAGTTCAATGAATTAAATAATATCCTTCAGAAAGTTCTGCTAAACGGATTCCTATGAAATCCTCCTTCTCAAGATCATCTTTCCTTTACAATATTTTGTTTTCGGGCCAGTGGGTGTCGTAATTGGTTTTCTAGCATGTTGTGACAGCTTATTTTTTTTTTCATCATATGGTATCTGATATTTTTTTTTTCGTCTTTTCTTTCTAGGAATGTTCTTTGGTTCTTGTAACGGTAATGATTTAGACCCACCTCTTTATCGGTTACAAAGTTACTCGAAGCCAAATCTATGCCATTGTAGGTGCTAATAGATTTGAAGACATGTTGTGATTCCTCATTGTTTGCGTTCTGTTACTATGCTGTGTTTTATGCATTAATAAATCGAATTGAAATTCTTATACTAACATAAATCAATCCCTTTATATTGATTTATTAACCTGTTTTCAGAGCCATACATTAGGAATTCTTCGCTATCTCTAAATTATGCTCCAAACACCCATTCGTATTTTCACAATTTGCTTTTAAAATAAATCCGCAGTTTCCTCATGCTCAATATTCAATACATTATCGGCCGCAATTGCCTCTTAGTCCATCAGCAAGTGAACTTGACCTGTGAATTTCGCGCTACCGTCTAATAATAAATGTATTTTGAAAACAAGCAATAACCGAACTTCGTATGTATTGAACTATTGACACGCTTCGTTTACAAGTTCAATGCACCAAAGGACGTCTGCGATTACATGGGCTCTGGTACATTTTCTTGAGTATACATTTACCGATTCATTGATTTTAGGAAAATATTTGGCTCGCTGTTATTTCTGTTGTATTTGCCAATTCCCGAAATAGAATCTTTCTGGTTTCCTGGAACTGATGTGTAGGTATTTCTCAAATGACGGGCAAATAACTAATATTTATCGTTTTTTTCTTTCGATAAAACGTTGGATTCCGTTAATTCATCGTATTCACATAGGATTGGGTCAACATCGTCAATATGGAATTTTTCTGTGGTAAATAATTTTGCTTATGTTATCGGTTCTTATTCATTTTATCAATAAGCAGCAATAATTTCGTGTAACTTCCTTAATTTGGGGATATTTACACGAAAGGCTAAGGCTCTACCATTTCGTAGTATTGTTAGTGTCTTCCATTTTACTATTATTCTTTCATAAATTCAAATATTTGTCCTCTTTGTTGTTACAATCCAGTTCCAATGTGTATTTTATTTCTGTTTGCTTATTTAACGGCTTCCCAACAACACAACGGTAATCACCTGCCTTCCAATCACTTATTACTCATTTGATTTGGTAATTCAAAATTTTTCCTTGTCTGTACCGAAGTAGGCCGTTGCTCGAGTAGTTTGTTTTGTTACTATTTTCGATGCAATCCGCCGTAGGTGTAGATTCTCACAGACTAACACAAGAAATAGATAATTCCAGTTCACTGAATCAATCGACCTTTGTGAGTTTATACGCAAAGGATTGATCGAGATCAAAGCTCAGTGGATTCCTATGAAATGTGTTGGTATTTGGCAATCAAAATGAAAGTTATACCTTTTATGATTGACTGCCTGTTACTCATTTGTGTAAAAACATTGAGTCGGGAACACGGTTGTTGTATTTTTGGAGTAACGCTGTTATTTACTCGGACTGCTATCGGGAGCATCGACCGGCCTAGGTCGTCTGTGCATTCGGATCGGGAAACTGCGAAACGACTTCATTCAGGATGTTTATGATTTGTTCGTCTTTTTGCGGTTTCATTTATTCAGGGGCAAGTAGAACAGTGTTTACCTCATTATCCTCTTGAAGTACCTCTCATCTACTGAATTGGTTGTCTCCTTGACTATTTGTTATTGTTAACCGATCCTCATATTATAACTGATTCATAAAAGCATATTTATACTATTCGATACTACGATATCATGATTTATTTGCATATGCAAAACAATACTCTGTTATTTTTCTACCTACCATTATTACACCTACTTCATTTTGCATTTTTTATAGTCCATAATTTTTTAAATATTTTACAACTTTTGGGACAGCATTCATATGTTTGATCTTAAAGCGTGCAAATATCGTTCTATCGTTGCTAAACCCGAGTTGAGTAATGAAACGAGAGTAGGACAGTGCGACTGGTTGACCAACAAACCTTTGAAATGAGACGACTAGACTGACAAGATTGTGTGGATAAAAATAGTGGGCAGCAGATGACAACAGGATCGTACGAGCAAGTATTATAGCGGCGATGCGTTTATCGTCTAAGACTCGTTGTGTAGCAGAAAATAACGGTAATGAAGCTGTAGCTAAATATCTGTTTAATAAATAAAATTATATACTCCCCAATTTGAAAATGGGTCGCAGCTACCCATTTTTAAATTGGGAAATCATCAAATAATTCCTCTCGCTTTGGATGGAGTCAGATAAAAATAATGTCAAATTTTTACCGATTAAAATCGCAATAGAAGTGACCCTATCGGCTGACGACAACAAATTCAAATTGACTTCTTCATTCAGGAACAGAATAATATAGACTTCATTGAAACCTAAGCCCTCCACCTTGCAATGTCTAAACACACCTACAATCATCATAAACCAAAACCCATTAAGTTGGAAGCACACAAGTCTCAATATATTAGAAAATCATGCACCTAAGCTTCGCAGCTGTATGTAACTGAATACGTCCGGTGCGACGAGTGGCTATCAACGAAGTGGCTACTGCTAACAAAAGGTCCGAAGTATATCCTCGTTCAGTTGGTAGGAAACACCTGATCCTTGCAGCTTAGGGTGATTGTGGGAAAACTGACGACAAGTCTTTGCTTATGGCGGTAACATTTCCGCTTGTGGAAGCGGTATTGATAGATGGAAATGAAATTGAATTGATGATTGAAAGTTTGAACGATGTTGCAATAATCGAATAAATAACCAGTTGAGAATCGTTAGGATGATACGAACAAAAAAAACCCATAATTATTATCTGTATAGGATAAAACTAAAAAATAACGAGCTTGATACCATGTTCTTCCTGTTACAAAATAATTGGATATCCTATCAACACTGACCAATTGATGCAGCTGTGTTACTAGAATAGGCTATTGTTTCCGTAATGAATATACGGGAAAAATATGAATTTTTTGGAAGCATTAAACCAGTTTCAATACCCTCTTTTCCTATTACTGGATCATTGCACAATTCAGCATTATGAACATAATATTGAAGCGCAGATGTATATCCAAGTATATCTATTTGTGTTTTGCCGTCTTTACTTGCTATTACTATTTTATTACCAGCAATAATTTCTAATTATCAAGTTAAATATCAGAAGTGTGTAATTTGAATTAAAACATTAAAACCGGTTAAGACATTAGTGCGTTGGGTGCATTATGTTGGCGCCACCGCCATGTGAATGCGTTCGGCTTATTATAACAGGTTGGACAACATTCTGACGAAGCAAGCTGAAAATTATATTTAAACTAGAGAAATGTAATTGACATTGTGCTGCTATTTAGTCTTCTTTTCTCTTATAGACAATGGTTTCTAGTTTTTGGTTATTAGTATCAGCTGCAAGAGTTACTCTCCAAGTTTAAACCTATGGATGGGTAACCATCTTTACATCATAGCATGTAATCGTCTTTAAAACACATCTTTACATATCGAGATTCTTTCGTTCCTTGATAAAGTCATTGGGCTCAGCTGTTTTGTGTAGATTTTTTGTAAGTCGCTACGAGTTGTCAGAAGCCAGAAAAATTTACACCAGACTTGTCAAGAAATATCTTTTTACTCAATTACTGGGTTGTGGAGGTTAGATGGGCAGTTGATTCATATAAAATCTCCAGCTGCATCCGGTATAACTGGAAACCGATCTCAACTCGGTTAGGAAAAGGATAGGCAGATTGATTGGTTTCTAGCTTTAGGTCTTCAATCAACGATTCTTTTTGTGTCACATTTTGTTTGAGACCGGTTCAGCATTTGGTCTTCATTACATCTGTATCAGCTGTCATTTCCATATTCACACCTTTTCTATTTATATCATCTTCCATACAAAGTAACTTTTGCTTCATTGATCTTTCTATAGTTTCTTTTTATATTATCGAGTACTCTTAACAATATACCTTATGCCATAACATCAATCCTAAAACCTACGATTAATTCTGTTGTTCTTTACTTGTCAATTAATCAAATCAGTCTACCACGAAATTGCATCATAAAAATCCGGTCCACCATTTTCGTTCTCGCTTAAACTTTTACGTAATAGAACTTAATTGTGATTAGATTAACAACTAGTTGTAATTAAGTGTGTAACGATCGTTGCGATACAGAATATATATTGACAGAAGGTCAGGACTAGAAGACGACCAAAACAGGCGTACATATACATGATGCATCGGATATACGCATACAAACGGTGATCTCTAAACAAACGCTGGCCGCAAGTGCGCTTTGAAACGTGTCTAATACGGTTAAATATTTCAGTACTTTTTACAAATTTCATTTATCATTCAATATGCGATTCACCATCAACGCTTACCACTACCATTCAATGCTTACCATCAGGTGGGATCGCAGTCAAGCACTAGTTTATATCATTTAAAAAACGTTTGTGATTTAAGTGTGCGTGTGTTTTCACTCGTATCAATTCGTATGTCGTCGACCTTCTGTCTATCTTGTATGTGGTTGCGGTCACATCGAACCAGTTTGTGGTAATTAGTTTGCAAATTAGAGGAAACTGTACCACGGATAGCAACAGGGACATTTTATACGATGGAAAATTATTTTCCAATACAAAACTTGTATGGTAATAACTGATTAATTGAATCTAGAGAAAGCGAATTATAATTAATAGGCAATGATAACGATTTTAACATTATTTGTAATAGGTACAATTAGACAACGAACATATAGCTACTAAATTATGAACATTATGTTTCATTAAGGGCCTGTTTCACAATGTCCGAGTAGCCACTACTTCCCGGATAAATTCAAAAATAGAACAGTATTTGTATGAAATTATCTGCCAAGTAAGTTATTAGCAACTTAATCGTAGGTGGTGAAATAGGCCCTAAAACTCATTACAATATTACAGTTCAAATTAACAAGTTACAGTAATGATAATGACCAAAAATTTATCAAACAAAATATTTCAACAGAACAATGTATTCCGTTCATAAATGCTGAGGTTGGCATTTCCGGTACCAATGCCGCATCGGAAGAATTTACCTGCATTGCTTATAAATATTTGCTCGGAACACGGATTTTGGGAACACAGCCTTGATACGGAGAATATTATAAAAAGCATCGGTTGAAATGAGAATACAAATATCAGATGGAAAAAAATATTCGGAAGGAAATTTAAAAATATGCTTCAATGATGGATGTTGTAATATTTTTTATATGGCATTATCCTTGTTCAAGCTTGTTACAAGTGCATCTTTTATCCCTATCTAGTGTTACGCTTCTGTAATATTAAAATCATTACTGACTTCATACAACACAGTGCCAGTTGCTATACGGCTTATCAGTTAGTTCGTGGTATTTATGATTATGTAGATTGTTGTAAGTTCTCTTCCCTAACTGTTCTAACTTGCAGGGTCGTTCTTCGTATTCGTTGTTTTACCTTTCTAGGTTATTCTCTTGCATTTTTCTTTTCATAGATTGTTGCGACATGTGTCACCAATATAGGAACTATACAATAACAAAATCCTGCATCGCGGTATCAGAGTTCTTTGAACAATTAGAGCTTAATATAAAATAGTTCGAAAACAATATTGGGCAGCTGCCCGAACCAGACGACACCCGTCTGTTCGGAGAATCCTACCTTATTAATGGAGGTTTGCGGAACTGTAACACTGTGTTACGCCCTTGCAAAAAGATTTTTTTTTATCGAAATCAGGAGTTCCAGACCTACATGTCCTAAATATTGTTACGCCGTGAAACTTGAGTACGCTATATCTTCGACGAAACCAAGAGTAGCATCAAATAATTAAAACGCATTGCCGTGCGAAGCTTCTAGAATAGGAGTACATACTCAGGCCTGGCAAATTCCAGAAAAGTCCGACATACACTATTATTATTAGTAGGTAGTTATGTGGGTGGATAAGGGAATTTGTACCTTCCGGTATTAGCAATAGAGTCGAAATTCGCATGTAAGGTGGTAGATAAGTACCTACTTACGAGAGTAATAATAATGATTTATGGCCTCCCGATGCGACTATTTTGTGCTAGAATGTCCTTGAAACGTCGGTATCGAGAAATTTCGACGACTTCGCATATAAATACGGGCCCCCGGCTAGAAGCAGTTCAGTTTGATTTCGTCAGCGATACAGAGCGAACTACCTAAGTGCTTGAAGTGATACCTAGCGACCTAAGCGATACTAAACGGAACTCTGAGTGTTTATAGTGATTGGTTATTTGTTGATTGGACTAATTTGTTATTGTTTGTGGTGAATAAAGTTCTCTGCTAGTAAACCGGCATTTAATTACTCACGTTCGTAACAACTGGTGTCAGAAGTGAGATGCCATTACTACAGAGGGACGACGAACAGGGACCACGAACAAGGAGGCAAGTGGAGATGGATGCTGCACGTCAACGTCTGGAAGCGGAAGATCGGGCTGGTATGGGAGCAACGGTAGCTGCTGAGGCGCCAACAGGGCCATCCTCGGGAATGAACCTCGCCGCAGTGTTGGCCGCCATGCAAGCTAGTATGGAGGCTAACCAGCGTAAGCTCCAGGATCTAATCGCGGCTAACCAGGAAGAAGCCCGCCGCGAACAGGAAGCTGCCCGCCGCGAACAGGAAGCTGCCCGCCGCGAACAAGAGGCTAACCAACGTAAGCTCCAGGACCTAATCGCGGCTAACCAGGAGGAAGCCCGCCGGGATCAAGAGGCTAAGCAGAACCTGATCCTCGAAAAAATCGATCACGGCCTCGTCACGTTGGGCGAGAAAGTGAAAAATCTCACCTTAGAGGTCAAGGAGGTTTCCGCCCGAGCTGATAGCCTCGAAACCAGAATGGAAGATCGCCTGCTGGACATCAACAAAAAAATTATCAAGCTCGAAGCACGCGAACCCGTTGCTGTTAGCGCACCATCGCACACCCACTGTGCATCAGCCGCAAAATTTGATATGCCGCGTTTTGATGGCACGTCGTCCTGGACGGCTTTTAAGTACCAATTCCAAACACTGGTCAAGACGAACCGCTGGGATGATGACCAGTCTTTCGCGGCGTTAACTTTGGCCCTACGAGGGGACGCTCTGCTGGTCCTAGAGAACCTTCCTTCAGACGGCAGGACGTTGGAGCGTCTAATGGAGGGACTAGACACTCGCTATGGTGACAAGCACCTCGAACATGTTTTCCGCGCGCAACTTCGCGAGAGAACGCAGAGGTCGAACGAGAGCCTTCAGCAGTGGGGAGTAGAGGTTGAACGGCTGGTCCGGCGGGCATACATGTCGATGACACCGGAGATGGTGGAAGTAAATCTGGTGCAAGCATTCATCGACGGTCTACGGGATACTGAAGTCAGGGCTACGGTGCGACTCGGACACCACCAAACTCTGAAGAGTGCGATGGCCCACGCTTTGGAAGTGGAAGCCGTACGACAAGACTCACGTACGCACAGAGTTCGGGAAGTGGTGGTCTCACCTTCAGTGCAACCACGTCACCGAGAAGTGGCTTCGTCGGCAAAGTCCCGCTATATTCCGACGTGTTATGGATGTGGAGTAAAAGGGCACATTCGTACCGATTGCCCCAAGAGGAAGAGGGGAAGTGTGGACTCTGGAACTCAAGTTAACGAGGAGTCGTTAAGGGCCGCGGGGCGGGTGCTGGCTGGTCAACTGAAGGCCCCAACCATCACCATCAATCAAGTCCACAACGGAAATAGTTTGATCATCGAGGGAACGCTGAATCAACGTGCTTGCAATTTCACCGTTGACACCGGGGCGTCACGGACTATTATAAGACCTGAGTTGCTGAAACGCACCATCTTGTGGCAAACAGAAACCCCAGCCTACCGACTTCAGACAGCCACCGGCCAGCCAGTCTCCGTCCTCGGTGATACAGAAATCGAGTTTAAAATCGGTGATCAAGTGTACACCCATTCAGCGTTAATTGCAAATATTACCGACGATTGCATACTGGGTCTCGACTTCCTGCGGAATTACCGATGTGTTTTAGATATCGATAAAGGAGTATTGAAATTCCCAGACCAAGAAGTCTTCCTGCAAGGAATTAACACATGCAACCTCTATTGCTTAAAGGATACCACATTGGCTCCGAGAACGGAAACCTTAGTCGAAGTTAAATTTCCTAAGAAAATTAGGCAACGCAGATGTGTTATGGTTGAAGACATTGGCCGGCACCCGGAACTTATCACCGCGAGGACATTAGTTATGACGAAAGGAAGATCCAAGGTCAGGATTGTAAATCTTGGGAAAAAGGAGATCCAGTTGAAGAAAAACAGTGTTGTTGGAAGATGTGAAGAAGTGAAGTATCTCCGCCAAATCAACACATCTTCAGTAAAACAAGACGCAATAAAAGGTGAACCTGATCACATCCAGCAACTTCTGGAAAATTCTAAGAGTAATTTATCAGTTTCGGAACTACAGCAAGCCAAGGAATTTCTGCTACGGTTCCGGGATACCTTTGCAACGGGAAAAGATTGCGGAAGAACAGGTCTCGTCAAGCATGAGATAGATACAGGTGATGCTAGACCAATTAAACAGAGACCGCGCCGCATACCCTGGGCTAAAGAAACTGAGGTAGCAGAAATGGTAAAGGATATGGCTGATAGCGGAATAATTGAACCTTCTACGAGTCCATGGTCTTCTCCTGTCGTTCTGGTGAAGAAGAAGGACGGCAGTACCAGATTCTGTGTAGACTACAGAATGCTGAATGATGTAACGAAGAAGGACAGTTATCCCTTGCCTAGGATAGACGACACACTGGATATGCTCAGTGGTATGAAGTGGTTTTCAACCATTGACTTGAAAAGTGGCTACTGGCAAGTGGAAATTAGCGAGAAAGATAAGGAAAAGACAGCGTTCAGTACAGGAATTGGCAACGGCTTGTGGCAATTTAACGTCATGCCTTTTGGATTGTGCAACGCTCCAGCGACGTTTGAACGCCTCATGGATAGAGTCATGGTGGGCCTTCTTGGTGACGTCTGTCTGGTATATTTGGATGACGTCATTATAATGGGCCGCACTTTTAAGGAACACCTGAGAAATATGGAGAAAGTATTCACCAGGATACGGGGGGCTAACCTAAAACTAAGCCCAAAGAAGTGTGCCCTGTTCAAGAAGGAGGTCAGCTACCTAGGACATGTCATCTGCGCCGATGGAGTGAGAACCGATCCTGAGAAGATAAAGGCTGTCCAACAGTGGCCAGCTCCAAAGAACAAAACAGAAGTACGTGCATTTCTAGGGTTGTGCACATACTACAGACGGTTTGTTATGGGTTTTTCGGACATTGCAAAACCTTTACATCAGCTGACTGAGGATAAACGAGATTTTATCTGGGACAAGAACTGTGAGTCAGCATTCAACGAACTAAAGCAACGGCTATGTGAAGCGCCTATACTGGGGTATCCGAGCAGAGATGGAAGATTTGTCGTCGATACCGACGCCAGCAACACAGGAATTGGTGGAGTGCTGTCGCAGGTGCAAGAAGATAGGCAAGTCGTGATCGCTTACTTCAGTAAGGCACTTTCAAAACCAGAAAGGAACTACTGCGTGACTCGACGAGAACTACTGGCTGTTGTAAAAACTTTGCAACATTTCCACAAGTACCTCATAGGGAGACAGTTTACGTTGAGGACGGACCACGCTGCATTGAAATGGCTTCTACAATTCAAAAACCCTGAGGGTCAAGTTGCAAGATGGCTAGAGCAGCTGCAGGAGTTCAACTTTGTGACGGAACATCGTAGTGGAAAAGGGCATAACAATGCTGACGCCCTGTCGCGACGTCCATGTAATGAGGACTGTAGACATTGCCAGCAAAATGAAGCCCGGGAACACGTGAACTTAATTAGGGTTGAAGGCAACTTTAAGAAGTCCCAGGAAGAAGATGTCGATATTCGACCTATACTGGACTGGAAGCGTAGTGGAACTAGGCCTCAGTGGAATGAAGTATCGTCACATAGTCCTGTCACAAAGAGCTACTGGGCACAGTGGGACAGTTTAGTCCTAGAAAATGACGTGCTTTGTAGGAAATGGGAATCGAACGATGGCAAGGAGGTGACCACACAAGTGATAGTACCACGACGTGAAGTGGTCCCCCTGCTTCAGGAGATACACGATGGCGCTTCTGGTGGACACCTGGGAATCAAGAAAACTCTACTGAAAGTGAGACAGCGGTATTACTGGCTCAATTGTAGAGAAGACATAGAGCAATGGTGTCGGAAATGTACAGCGTGCGCATCCGTGAAAGGACCACAGACTAGGAGCAGGGGCAAGCTTCAGTTGTACAATGTAGGAGCCCCATGGGAACGCATTGCCATTGACGTTGCTGGACCTTTCCCAGTGACAGATGACGGAAACAAATACATAGTGGTGATACAGGACTATTTCACAAAGTGGCCTGAAGTTTTCGCCATACCCAATCAGGAAGCGACGACAGTGGCGAAAAAGGTGGTCGAAGAAGTAGTATGTCGGTATGGCGCACCTTTGGAGATCCATTCCGATCAAGGCCGCAACTTCGAATCTGCGCTGTTCCAGGAAATGTGCACTCTTCTGGGGATTTACAAGACACGCACAACACCTGCGCACCCACAGTCGGACGGAATGGTGGAGAGGTTTAACCAGACCCTGGAGAATCACCTGGCTAAGGTTGTCGATGACCATCAGAAAGATTGGGACCGGTATATTCCACTATTTCTGATGTCTTATCGATCAGCAGTGCATGATAGCACGGGCCATACCCCAGCAAGAGTGAATTTCGGCAGGGAGATGAGACTTCCAGTCGATACCATAACCGGCGTGCCACCTGACAAGACTAAGCCAGTTACGGACTTCGTAAGTGACCTCCAAGATCATTTGGATGAAGTGCATAAACGAGTGCGTGAGAATAGCCTGCACACCAGCGTTAAAATGAAAACTCGATACGACCGCAATGCCAACGCCAAGGGATTTGAGGAAGGTGCACTGGTTTGGCTCCACAACCCACTTCGACGAAAAGGAAAGTCGCCGAAACTTCAAGCTCGATGGGAGGGACCCTACACCGTGATAAAAAGGATCAACGACGTTACCTACCGCATCAAGAAAGGGTTACGAGGGAAACCTAAGGTAGTCCACGTGGATAGATTGGCGCCGTATCACGGATCTAATAATGCTCGGGACGAGCATGACTAAGAGGGGGGCACTGTTACGCCGTGAAACTTGAGTACGCTATATCTTCGACGAAACCAAGAGTAGCATCAAATAATTAAAACGCATTGCCGTGCGAAGCTTCTAGAATAGGAGTACATACTCAGGCCTGGCAAATTCCAGAAAAGTCCGACATACACTATTATTATTAGTAGGTAGTTATGTGGGTGGATAAGGGAATTTGTACCTTCCGGTATTAGCAATAGAGTCGAAATTCGCATGTAAGGTGGTAGATAAGTACCTACTTACGAGAGTAATAATAATGATTTATGGCCTCCCGATGCGACTATTTTGTGCTAGAATGTCCTTGAAACGTCGGTATCGAGAAATTTCGACGACTTCGCATATAAATACGGGCCCCCGGCTAGAAGCAGTTCAGTTTGATTTCGTCAGCGATACAGAGCGAACTACCTAAGTGCTTGAAGTGATACCTAGCGACCTAAGCGATACTAAACGGAACTCTGAGTGTTTATAGTGATTGGTTATTTGTTGATTGGACTAATTTGTTATTGTTTGTGGTGAATAAAGTTCTCTGCTAGTAAACCGGCATTTAATTACTCACGTTCGTAACAATATAAATATTTATATCTCTTCTAATATGCACTGTTTGCCTCAATTATTGTAACTGCCTGTTCTGTTTATTAGGGGAATAACCAAGTTTTACAATCGCCTTCTATGTATGTCACCGGATAATTGTTAACACCGTTTGTTTACGATAAATCAGTTAAAATTATACTCCCTTAGATGCCATTGTATTCGACATGATCTATTATTAATATTAAATCGGGAATTTACTCCTTCTGAAGATTTATTACAATCTTTCTTTAGTGTTTGCAATTAATTATTTGGTGATATAAAAGGCCCATTCTCACAGCCCCTAATGTCATAATCAACAGTCCTGACATTCTCTATCTTTGAATTCTGCTTACCTATCTTATCATTGTTTTGCATGACCGCCATTGTGGTCCTTACCTGCCCACTTCCCATAACAACATTGTTAAAAACGGAAAGGAAACTGCCTCGTTTACGCATTTCTTTTTCTACCAATAAGCTCTCGAACAATAGCGTTTTGGTTCTTGGTAAATCGTAGCTACAAAGTGATCTGTATTTGTAACCTCTGTCGGTTGTGTGTGTTACGTTTCTTTCTGTCAAGTTATAGTTCTTTCGTAATTCTTCTTTATTATTGTTTATAACAACTGTCAGACTTCTGTGACTTAATTTACTGTTTGTGTTACCGATTTCAAAACCTCTTCATCACCACTAATTTGTAACGTTTCTTAAAATATTAACATAAATACCGTCTATTGATGTACACGTGTGGCAAACAATGGTCCCTTAGAAAAAAGGCCTAAACTGATTAGAATTTCGACCGTCAACTTTGTTGATAAATACTTCCTGGTACTTTAAACAATTTACCTTATTCATTTTCTTACAAACAAAGTCTTTGTCTAAAGATTACAGTGTATAGTACAAGTATCTTAATCGCGCTTTTGTAAGTAAGTGACCCACTTGTAACATGAGAGTGACCCATAAAACGCTATTGTTCACAATTATAATAATAACCTTTTCTCGTAACACTTTACTGGGCCTTGTAGATGACTCGACTTAACGTAGGCTTGCTCGAGATGTTGTTGCAGTAAATATACGTTATTTTTACGTTATATTGACAGATATTATTTATTTATTCATTTAAACTTCATGTACAGTACGTCAACCTTTGGCTTCAAAAAGACAACACTGTGGTAGATGTGACATTATTCTTCAAATCCGCCGCAAATTCAAAAAGACTGGTAGAGAATGTCTAACTCAAGCTTTTTATACATGTAAAGATGTAAGAAGTATAAATCTTATTGTTGAGGTAAAAAAAATCACTGAGATAACTGTTGATAAAAACATTTGGAAGAAGCAGACTTGCTACGCCAAACCTACTTAACGTTATCAAAGGCTATAAATTATAAATATACTAGTAGCTTCTAAGCAAGTATAATAAAGCTTAATGCAATTTCACTTAGCATACAAATCAAAAATTCAAAAACAGATTAGTTTAAGTGCTCACGTTACAAGGATTCCAAGTAGAGAGGATTTGAACGATATTGTGTTTCCAACTACTGCTCTGTTCCCTGATCCAACATGTATACTATCCGTGACTTTAATACCAACGCAATTTGGATATACGACTCCACGTGGATTTTAGCTTTCCAACGAAATTAATGTTGGTGTAATTCACGTGAAAGGGGATAAACGGAAATATAGAGAGGGGTTTGTGATGCACGAATTTAAAAGATGTTGTGTTGCACACTTACCGAGAGTACGCGAGTATGAGACAGAGCCAGGACAAAGCAGATATAGTGATATCGGCTGAATTCCCTGTCTTACTTGGCATTGTCTCACTAGTGTACTTGATACTTGTAGTAATCGAGGTAGTACCTGATGGTACTATTGTCATTAATACTATCGATCGCTAAAGGGTTTTAATATCCGCACTTCAAAAGTACTGCGCTTAGCTACTGGTAACTAACTAGGTCTCAAGTTGTTTGTAATATTCGAGTGCAATTTCTAGTTACTAGTCCCATACTTTAACTTTAATATCTCAATACTAATGATTGTTTTTCTTTTGTTTCAGCTTACGGCAAAGTGTTTCTAGTTAGGAAAAAAGTTGGCATCGACGAAGGCAAGTTGTATGCCATGAAGGTGTTGAAAAAGGCATCAATAGTACAGAAATTGAAGACTGCTGAACATACTAGGACTGAAAGACAGGTAAATATGCTACGACAAATAAGCGTAATATACTATAGAAATGACTCTTCCGACTTATTATACACATTCAATAAAACTTACCTTGAGGAATTCCACGAATGTTCAGACAAATAATATTTTCTCCAGCATTCGATTAAGTAATATCTAATACAACTGAATTAATATTAAATCCAGAAGCGAATGCTTGGAGCGTTTTTATGTATGTACAAACTTTCATTATGTAGTGACTCAAATATTTACAGCACAAAAAAAATGAAGACAGAACTACTGGTCCTTTCAATAAAATCCATTTTTATTCCGGGATGCCCCAGGGATCTAGTCTAGGTCCTTTTTATTTGGATTCTATCAAATAGTGAATTGTAAATCTATCGCATGTATGTAAAATGGAACGAATTCAACAGGTCCTGGAGGCTGTAAGGGCGTGCCCATTCCTCGTGACACTGCACTATGCCTTCCAGACCGACTCCAAATTACACCTTATTCTTGGTGAGTACAGTTCATTTTTGTTTGAAAATTCACGCTATGTAGATAATCTATACGGATATGGGGAAACAAATGCCTCGCATTTGCCGGTTCGGATATCACAGTTTCGGAATCGATTTTATTTTCAATATATTCGCTGGTTTGGCGTCGCAAATCAAACCCGATTTATATTTTTAACTGAATATTAGGGATTCTTGTAAAATTCAATGATCGAATAACATTGCAATTGGTAATAAGTGACTATGCATCTGCTACATAGCTTAAGAGACTAAAATCTACGCAGTAATTGAGTTAAAATGTAGCATAGATATCTTAATTGAACTTATTCAAATATTAAGAATTATATCTTCACTGAAAAAAGTGTAGGTTTACGGTGATCACTTTTAAATGTCTTGTAACAAGAATTTAACCTTTGCTTTCATAAAACTCATCTTTCTTTGTGTCTTGACTATCCATGATAAGTCTACTTATGCGACTATTATATCTACAACAAACTATGCAAGTATAAATACAGATACCAATAGCCTATCAGTCGTAACTGAGACCATAAAAGTTGATCAAGGAAATGGTTTCATAGCACTGATTAAAAGTTCAGCTAGCAACGAACTAATAACAATTGCAATTGTGCATTATTTAAATGCAGCACGCCACGTGTAAGAAAATATAAATAAACATAGAAACAACATCTTTAATAGCCGCATAGTTTTATTACTACTGACCATAGAGCGAAGAAACTTTGGAACTGGCAGAAGTTATACTTACCTGTGTTTTGTGCAGTATTTTATACTGGCTTCTGCCAGCTGCTTCGCTTGTTGCGAAAGTAGGAAATATATTAGTAAACGTCACATAGTGATCACTTTATGATGACGATCGTGAGAGAATGTTTAAAGTCGTTCCAGAAGTTTTTGAGTTTATTCATTACAAACAAAATAATAATATTAGTGTAAGACTACAGACTAAACAACAGATAACATTAAAAATAAATGTTTTATTGAAATGAGCCACAAAATTGGTTATAAAATTAAGCAACAATTAGCATTTCAAGTATTGGTATGAGGAACAATTAACATTAAAAATGAATATATAAAATTGGTTATTAAACAAAGCATTAATTAGGATTTCAAGGATTTGTATGAAGAAGAGGCATTTGGTGGGAACATTTCGCTGTTTCTTTCTTCATCAAATATCATATTTATAGCGCAGTGTAGTAATTTTTTACTCTAAGGTTAACTGATAGAGATTGCCTTATTACAATTAGTCCACCTATTATACCCCTACTATAAATACATCAAATAAATAAACGGATTAATCGGTGCCAGCGTGGCAATTCCTAACTCTATACTATTAACTCATTCAATGATTCCTCCTTAGTCACTATTACAATCGGAAATGATGTGACTGGTGATATAGTCGTGTCGTATAAGTCTACATCTTCAAAGGCTAGACTTAATTTGGATTACTAATGATGTCTTTAAATCAGACATGTATGTTTGTAACCTATCTGATGTAAAGTTTCAGATAGGTTGACGTAAATTTATAGGGTGTCATAGTAGTGGCCTTAGGTTTGGCCCTGTTGGGACCCCCTACAGTTTTGTTGACATCTTTTTGAAGCGCGTGGACATTCCTTGCTCCAACCGCAACGGGATTATTTAATGATCACCCACTTCAAAAATAAAAATGAATATGTACTAGAATGGTATAAAAACATGTTGCGCTGACCCCAAATAATATGGGATAAGGGCAGGAAGAAGAGAAGGTACAAGATAACAAGAATGATATCAAGCAAATGTTTGTTTCTAAACAAAATCGTTACTCATTGATTCCAAGTTAACATGTGACGCGAAAAGTTAGTAGATATGTGGCACCGCTTTCGGTCGTAAGTGGCTCGCTTCGCTTCTCACGATCGTCGACAAGCTCACACAAGTTGGAAACTTATCACTATTGTTATCTACTGCGAGAGGTTGGTTCCGTACCTAACTAACGTGCTAATTAAAACTTATATCAATGTATAGATTGGTATGTATTTGCGTAAAAAGTCACGGTTTTTGCTAATAGAGCCTCTCTTTCTATCATAATATGAATTGAATAGCCTAATAGAGCTTCTTTCCTATCATAATATGTACTTACTAGCTTCTGGTTGTGAATTGGTCCTTCTGTTTTTAATATAAAACACAACCTTTTGGACTCGGTAATAGCTTAGTATTTATAACACACACACACACACATATATAACACACCCAAAAAGAAAACTTAATTTTGAATGAGTAAAACCTTTTTGGGATCGGAATTGTAGTTTAAGTTTTCAGAGTACATTCAACTTGATTCTCACACCAACAATAATTTTGAGAGATAATATCACAGAAACTTAAATTTTTGTCTGCCCTTCAAGTATTAAACAATTGTATACAAGGCAATGACACTTTTAACACGTTTGATCTCTTGATAATCCAGCCTCCCTGTACCTACCTCTTAATTCCCACAGACAATCTGATAATATTTTATAATAAACAATAAATAACACTAAAAAATTTGATGTGGTTTTCCTGAAAACCACATCAAAATTTGGTTAATTAAATAAAGCAGCTGTTAGCATTCCAAATTAATATTGATTTGCGGAAGAGTGGAGTCGTGGTGGCAATATCTCTTGAGTACACCTACGTGACGTCATATTTCAGTATGTGCATCTGCTTACTGTTATTTGACAGTTTCCCTTTCCACCAGATTTGAAAGATTTCCGACTTGATTAATTTTGAACGAATTTATTGAAAATTTCTTTCTATTTGTGATTATGGATTAAGTTACTTATAGAAACGATAAAAATAATCAATTTCCTAATTTCAGGCTTAGGAACAAAGTCTAGTCTCACTTCTCCAGTCTGAATCGATAGCTCAATGTCACCCGGGCATATAGACCTTTCGCCCCCAGCCAAGTCGCAGACCTTAAGGTCTTTCAACCTGGTCCTGTTAAGTAATGCCAGGGCTCGCGTCAAGGTAGGGTCGACGGACCCTGTTGACATGCCAACCTCGATTGTTGCTTTAAACTTCGTCAGGGTCGAAGTTGCGTAATCGTTTTGAATGATGGCATGTGTTCGAAGAGGTCTTGAGAAAAAGGGAGGAATTGTGTGGAGTGGAATTCTTTGGCGGTGTGTTTCCTGATAGCTACAATTTAGAGGTCTTTAAGTTAAGAGTGATAGGTCACTTCTACATAAGTGTGCTCCTTAGTTGAGTAATCGCTTACCATCAGGTGTGATAGTGGTCAAATGCGAGCCTATGAATGATAAAAGAGAGGAAATGTAATTAGTTCTTCAAAATTAATTACAAAAAATTCTCTTAGAGATAGATTTGCGTTTGATCACTACATCTTTTCTGATGGTAAGAAATGATGCCGTCTACTTTGAATCACGTTTACCAGGAAATAACTTATAGACTATTTTTACTTAACTAGCCCAAGTTATAGCAATCAGGAAACAGTTCAAGGATAAATATAAATTTAAGGGGACCAGTAATGAACCCTTTGAAATGGAAAAATGAGGAAGAGTGGAGGTTATATGATGGGTAAAGTGTCGTCCCCAATTGTTGGGACGGCATAACAAATTGTAGACTTATGTCGGAAGTTCCATAAGCTTCCTAGTCCCTAGTATCGATCCATCATTGTTAAAGTGTACTTTACGGACTACTTGAAAAGCTTCATTGTATAACAGTAGCTTTACCTAGCTTGCTGAAGCTAACAAGCCCTAAGGTTTTAAATTATCTGATCATATAGATCGAAGTCCCTTTCCGTGTTTCTTTGTTTCTATGCTTTCTTCTTTTAAACCATGCAACGAGCTTAAATGCAATTTTTACTAATAGAAAAAAAAAAGATAAACGAGGATTGTTGTTCATATGATTTGCACCCATGCAAAGCCAAGGCGGGTCACTCTAGTATCGTTACAATCTTCGTGTGCATATAAGTGGAGAAATAAACAACTTTCAATAGAACTAGTATCAAAGGAACAATCTAAAACAGCACATGCAATCAAGCTATTAACCTTACTAAGAAATAGTATTTTTTAGAATCATTTCATAACTTGTAGAAGTTAATCCATACGTCAAGGCACAATGTACAGATCAGTACAATCAGTTATCAACACAGATGTTGCATCTCCATCAAATGCAAGATGCATCACCTGTATTTTTAATTGTAAATGTACCATGGCTGGTTGCTCGAATGCCGTTACATATAAGACTTACAATTTGAAATTCTATTAGATTGGTTTAATTCGCCTGCTTACAACTGGTTTCTGCTTTAAAAGCTGCTTCTTTAGTTTTTTTATTGATTGAGTCCAGTTGTTTCTAGAGCGCCTTATTGATGAGCTGGATTATCTGACTTGTTTCTATAAAGGTCTTATCGTTGTCGGCTAGAGGAATCTTTGAAGTTGTATCAGCTACTTTGTCTTCAACATTTGAAGATGATGATGTGTCCTATATAACATTTTCAACCTTGACTGCATTGACTTAGTGTGGCATGTGTTCATCTCTGTAATTCAGCATGTTAGATTTAACCCTCATAGCCTTTTAAATGTTATAACTAATCATTTGATAGCCAGTTGCTACAGAAATTAAAGCGGCTATCAGTTCCGATAATACATTAAAGTAAAAAAGTATATTTACATTGTACTCTATCCCATTTCAACGGAACAAATCTAATGACAGTTGAACTTTGTGCTCAGAAAACTAACTTAAAGTGCCTCAGATCTCCACGGGAATACAAAATGGAATATATTTGTGAAGTTGAAAGTAGAGAATAGAGTATTTTCTTCTTGAAATGCGGCATTATTAAAAGGTATAAGTAAGTTATGCTTGATATATCTTGTTTTGTCAGTAGGACAAGCATCAGGGTTAGTTTGTGCTCTGTGGTTTAGTTCTGGCAAGTTCTGTAATGCCTCGTTAAAAGCGATAGGATCGTCTCCTTTCACATAGCAACAACTGCTGACTATAAATCTAGGTCATCACACCTCTCCGAGTACCACAACCGTGATAGTTATCTATAAGAACTTTCTCCACTACCATAGCGACCCTAATCAAGGATTTATTGCCAAAGTATCATACATCAATACTATGACTAATTGACTCGATTCTCTGTACGAATCTAACTCGGACATAAGCGTGTCAAGGGGATACCGGCGTTCCTTACGCAACGAACTACACTTGTTTATTTTAAACCTTGTTGTAAAAGGAATTGGGTCTCCTATCCATTGCACTCCAATCTGAACAGCGGCTCGCGAAATCGAGAGGTTATGTATCGATTTATTTGGTTATTAATCGAATGAAATTACAGTGAAGTAAGATTTTGTGAGGTCTTTTTGTAAAATGTTATACAATTTATTTAAATAAATAAATGTTATATTATGAATGAACTTTGAAAAGGAAAGTTTTTATCGACGTTCTAGAAGCAGACGTCACGATGTTTGATTTTATGCTGCTAATTACAATTTTATGGAGCTTCTATAAAAAAACATGCAGATTCGAAAATTTACGGAATATTACCGGTAACCTTTGACATCACTACTTTCATCCTATTTAAAAAAGTAATTGCCAGACATTGCCGGATGAATAAAAAAATCTATTCATCAAATATTTCCCAAGCAACCTATACTATTTCCAATGAGACAGCAACTATCGTCCAATGACATACATTGATTCAATTAGCGGATAACAAAGAATATCATTATAACAGTATTTGAAAAATATTCGCCAATTAAGATTTGTATAGGCATCGTATTTGGCATATCATGTAGGCAGGGGCTTGTTTTTCTCTACCTACTTCATTGCTTAGACGCCTACGCTAACGGTACGGTGCTCTTAAAATGTCATCCAGATACGAGGGATGAAATTATACTTGACCTTTATTTGTGAAGACGGTTTGGATACATCTTTCGAATTAGATGTCTAAATGAAGAAATGACTTGATAGATCAGGCTTGTTAGCTATTTGTGACTTTTCTTTGACTCAAAAAATGGATAATGCTTACAATCATATGAGATCAGTATTAAATTTATGAAATATGTACGTATAAACACGAGTACGATTTGATTTGACCCTGTGTTCTGTAGAACAGTAGAAGCATCGGTTATTTCGAGCGAAATATTTACTCAAATAGAATCAATGAATGAATGCAACACGTGTGAAATTCTGAATTAGTCACAGCCGGCCGGTTAGAAATTGAAACCTAAAAATATATGAGAAACGACTAAGTTAGATTCAGAGAATTTATCGAACAAACTAGAAGGAAAAATGACGGTAAATGTGAGAGAGATGATGAACAAATAAAACTGAATGAGTAGACACGCAAATACTATAACCTTGTAGTGTAAGACTTCTCAGAGGTCGATACTAGTGTAGAATTGTAAACAGTTTGTATGCGCCTTGTTATTCTTAGCAAGAGTTTGATCGCGTAATCAGACACAATTAACTAAAAAAAGACCATCAGAGGCATTGTTAAACTCAAACAGTGATATCAAATTCGAACAAGCTGGCGATAACCGGAATCCATGTCAATTAAAAATTATCATTAACTGATATTAGACAGATGCAGCCGTGAACTTTGAGTCATAATTATACTTCTGGAAATTAACAAAATTGTTTTGCATTATCCTCATCCGACTTAATTTCAAAGAAATCATCATTTGACCTTGCCATTGGATACAATGTCATGGCCTCACGCTTGCCGGCACTAAGCGTACATAGAGGATGCAAAATAATCTAGTAGCTACTTCAAACCTCTCTAATAATATACTGCACTATCAACCAAAAATAGCACACGGCACGGATATATTGCAAAATTCGCAAAAAAATTGAGCTATTATTCAACAGCATATATTTTAACCACGACCCTGGCAAGCGAAAATATTGTTGCAAAATCGCAGTGCCATCGCCAAGGTTAAAGAGCAATGAAGTATTTTCTAAGCTGGAAGCAGTCAAAAAACAAAAGAAACATATTTGCAAAGCTAATGCTTCTTCATTGTCACTCTCACTTTTTGGCTAGTGTCGTGCAGTATAAAACGCTTTAGTATGCGTATATTTCTATAGAATATACTGTCGTTCTAAACTCTTCTAAATCTCAGATCAATGAACTAATACCCTCAAAAATTACTCTGTCTATAAACACACAACCTGGAAAATAGGTATACTGAAAGAAGGCTAAAGTAATTTTAACTTGAACGAGTGTTTCAAAGTCAATTGCTACCCTACTTTGACCTTACCCGTCAATAGCGGGCTCGCGCAAGTCAATGTATTCTCGATAGTATTGTTTGTTCACCGTTGATATTAAAATCGTATTGTAATATTTCCATATTTTCTCTTCACCTTTCTTTATGCTAACCTTTATTTCCAATCCAATCTCTCTGCTTCTTCTGATCTTTTTAAAGGTTTGATGGATTAAATTAATAAAAGTGTCTTCAGGTAAGTTTTCGCATCACGTCATTCTCAAGTCCCCTTCCTTTACCTCGGGATCTCTTAAAGGTTATCCAGTGAAAAATTAGAGATTCTACACATTTAAGTATACTGAAAATGAAAATATCTTGCTTCGTCGTTCGTGAAATTAATAACTAAAAGTCCTTGCAATTTTCATATTTCTTAAACAACAAGTATAAAATATAGACAAGCTTTATTTTTAAAATAAAATTGCTCAATATGATTTAAAAGTATCCCATCGCATTATTGCTTAAAGTTCAATTCACAATAGAAAGTGAGAATGCCATACATGTTCATGTTTTAGATACAAAGTTCAGAGTTGAGATTGCGAAATAGAAATGGCGACACGCGAAGCTTGACACATTCAAATCTGTTCTTACAGAGTCGTGTCCAAATCTCAATCACCGTGGACAATACTATAATTACGTGTAGAGAATATTTCTGCACATTCAAAATTGTAAAAAGTACAGCATTTACCTGAGAACGTGATTGCCAAACAGTACCGAGACCTACATTTGCGGCACCTTGACCCACTGCCCCTCTATAGAATCTAATAGCTCACGCCCGCACAAACTTTAATAATTAATGATAAATCTTTCGAACTATAACAGTTTTTGTTCCACTGATTGCATCTCTCACCTTGACATATCGGCTTGCATCTTCATTGTTTTACCACGCTTCTTTTATCTGCATTTTCTTTCCGATCTCAATTGTCGATTAAGTAGGAGCTAACCATCCTGTGTATGTTGTAAGTCGAGTGTTAGAAACCGGTCAATATAATGTTACTATGTTATGAAACTCGCCGTCTGCCAATTCTCATGCGCTACAATAGTGTCTATACATTCTTATACCTATAAGACCTTCGTCTAAGTACTTGTTAGTCTATCGGTCTTCAAAGGGTATGCGAATAGTCAACTATGTTCAAAGTAATTACGTGACCATTAAAGAAATGCAGCTTTGCATCTCTTCATTGAATCTATTAATTGTTAGACCAATTTAGCTCTAAATACATTTTCTTTCCTAGTAAATTTCGCAATAGAATGCAGTAATACGTGTATTGTTTACGTCTTTATCATCTGTACCACTTTCATCTGTTAAAAGGTCAGCCATATTAATTACTTCGTCGACATCGGTCTTAATTGATATTTGGCAACTTTCCTGATTCAGAACGGAATTGTTATTGTTGAAAGTATTAAACTCTGTATACATTAACTCGTTACATCAATACGATACTTCTGGAGTCAATCAAACTTTTAAATTGAGTGTCGTTCGTTGTTTGCCAATGATAAAAGGTTTTGTTGCTGTTCAAAAGTTCAGGGTTGCAGTTATTGAACATCAATTATCTGTAATTTCTTCGTCACGTGTTGTTTTGCTTTGCATTTGAAAAGAAACGATTTGCGAAGTGTTTTGTTCCGTCCTTTGTTAGATTGATCGGTTGGAAAAATATGCATTTTGCTTTGTTACATCTAGTTTATTGATTGGATCTTTGATCTTTCTCGTTTGTCGCGTTTGTTGCGTAATTGGTCCATTGCAGTCTACAAATGCGTCTGGAATGATGCTACTAACGTTGTCTAACAATATTCTTTATCATTATACACCACCTACTGATTATGTGCGTCCTTTAAGAGACTATTAATCTTTTTAATCATTTGTTAACCTAATAAATTATCATTGAATTCAATAATCCAAACAAATTCGTTATTAGATTGAATACAATTTAAAGCAATAACCACAGTTTCGTAGCATTTCTTGCCTTGACCCGCCACTGGCGGACGTTTGCGCTTTTTCCCTTACTGAAGTGTTTGTAATCCATTGTTAGTTGCTGCACGTGCACAACCTACTGTTCTATGGTGTTCTAATTCTATAGATTTTAGCGATAACAATATGGCTCGGTCGTATTTTTTGCTCAGAATCTTGGTTTTGTTGAGGTTGATGAAGATTATTCACTAGAAGCATTAGAATACATCGTTGATTTTGCAAAGAAGGTATACGATGATATTAAAGGAAGCATTCATATAAACGATTTGAAACTAAATACAATAGTATACGTCCAGACGTACAGACACAAAATTGTAATATGGAATTGTTTATGACATCAAGAACTAGGTTAATCTAACCTCCGCCTTAACATAGGTAGTCTGACATTCTTTGCCACCGTCTATTGCATCTGCAAGATGAACATACACAAATGTAATATCAACGATTCGAGCAAGTGAAACTAGAAGGAGAGTGTGTTCCTTTCTTTCCTACTTATAATTTCGCAGTCTTGTCTACCTTGGCAAATTAACCCTCACCGTCCTATAACTTGCACCAAGTCCCACTAGCAACACTAGAGATTGGGAAACGCTCGAAATAATACAATATCGTAATGGAGCTGATACTCGATACGGTCAGGTTGCCGCGATGATTGTGTTTGCTTTCTTGTATTGATATGAGCTTTCTTGTGTTTTTACAGCGTATCTTTCTATAACCACAACAAATTTTCACTTTCCTTAATCCTTACTTTTTTTTAAAGTGGGAGTTCATCGTTGTGTCAGACTAAAATTCACATGTATTCCTTAAGTTATCCTTTGCATTACGGTATCTCTTCCAAACAACTCTGCATCCTTGGCAGGTATCGGCCCCAGTGATCACGGTCCCTTTTGCAGCCATCTCCTTGGTGTCCTTTATAAGACCCCGTTAGTACTATATTATGTTGTTCGTCATCTGTGTCCTTTAGGTCTGTAGGGTTCATTAGACCTGCTTAAGTGACTAGTATAAAATGATTGCCTTTATGTCTCCATAAGGTTTTTGGATTGGTTTATTTCAAGTTCATTCACTTTAGTTTCTTTCCCAAATTCATGTGCTCCAAAACCTGATAAATGTGACTTAATAATTTACCCTTACAACCTACATATAAAAATGTTACAACTAGCGAAAACCCGCAAGCGAATCAGAAAGAAATATAACAAGAACACAAAAAATATATTTCGATATAAACTATTGAGGTTACTCGATGCCCTAAATGCTTATGCCCTGTTAACCTCCAGCAATAAGCCTTAAGCTTACAAAGCGTAATTGATTATGTCTAACAAAACTTTACTACTTGTAATATCAAAAAGTAGTATTGTAGTAAGTATCCTTCACTATATTGTATGAACGTAAACTCATCAAGTTAATGTTTATATCTAATTCATTGAACAAATTGATTATCTACAATGTTATATCATGATTAGAAACACGGAGAGTTATGAATATTTATTCGTATCGATTTCTGGTTGACTCTGTATTATCTATTATATTAGGTGTTATAGAACGTAAACCAGCTGTGTTCAAACTCTTATCATTCTTAATTTCATCATCATCACGTTGGGGTCGATACAACAAGTTTTCTTCCATTCTTGTACCATCATCTATCATCCATACTCCTTATTTTTTCTATTAGTCAGTATTAGACAAAGGCCTCCCTTCTTCTGACTGTACATAAAAGAAGGAGAGAATGAACAAAATCAGAAGCGTGAGAAGGACAAAGTACATAGTAGGAGATTATTAGAAGAACGCAGATTCCTATATTTGCATAATTTTTCTTCCTGCCCTTGTCCCACTTGTCCCATATTACTTTAGGTCGGCGCAAAACGTTTATTTCTTCCATTCTGTTCATATTTTTGCATTCATTAGTCCGAAATTGATCTCCTCAATACATGACTACCGCAAACCAGCCTAAAGAGAAATTCAAATACTCTACCGCAATTAACTCCGACATTTATAAAATCTTTCTTATGTAAAAAAGGTCTTGGCCTACCTCTTGCAAATGTCAGAACTCTTAGCAAGGCTTTAGCGGCAAGCCGTGACGTCACTGATGACGAGGCGTGACGTCACCGCCGTATTGCGTCATTGTTACTACGTTGTGAGGTGAATGAATTATACATATGACGTTGTAGGTCAGACTAGTTTAGGGCTAACTTTCTTATTGGTTACTGTAAATGACTGTAAACTTAGCATATCTAACATCATGTTGTGTAATATATCTTTTTTAATCTTATTATATTTGCAGTTCCATTCCCAGAAAATTCCCTTGGGATTATTTTCTATTATCAGGCAGACGAAGCCTCTGGCAGCAGCTAGTACTCTATTAATTTTTTGCACATTCCGCTGTCATCTCTGTCTTTGCCACCTTACTAACCATATCATTTTCACGATACGATCTTTCTTTACTTGCTTTCTATTCTTCACTAAATTCAATATCTCAGCATTGTACTTGAACTTGACTAAGGACAATATCATTTCTGTATTCAATGTCTGTATATAACAGACCTCTGGCCGCCTCTACGGCCTAGTTGCCAGACTATATTATTACATTTATGAATTTATTACCTCGATACAATGAAAAAGCTGGCTTATTTATCTAGATGACTTTAGCATTTTGTCTAGGAGATGTTGTCCCAAGTTTTAGATGTGTTCTATTTTATATATTGTTGGAATATTTGAAGTTGAAGACGTTCATAACAATTCATTATATTAGGGCAATTACAACTTAGACGTTTAGCAAATACGGCTTATCAAAAACCGAAGGACTGGAACAATTTGCCTGCTTTCGGTGTTCCCATCTAATTATAATTTAGGTGTCTTTAACGCTAGAGTGAATATGCTCTTAATAAACTAGTGCGTCTCAACATCAACGATTGCATCACTGGTTACCATCAGGTGGGATCGCAGTCAAGCAATAGTTTACATCAATGAAAAAAATGGGATGATTTATACATTCCTGGCTTGTGTGTTTTGTTAGTGCTTAAAATCTGGTATCCCAAATTCTCGACAAATAATTTTTAACTTGGTTATCTATGTGAAACAAACTGCATAATAAAAAGTAGCCTAAACACATTACCCGCACATCAACACTTTCACTTTGGGCAATAAAACATTAACAAATGCTCGCAGATAGTAAAATTATGTACCAAGCATGGTTGAGAGTGCTTCTCGTACCAAATATGGTAGTGTTTAGGCGCATGCTTGGCATATCGGCGTGTGTTAATCTGACCCTATGCACTGACATGTTTCATAGACATACCGAACCAACCATCTACTATCATCATCATCATCTCAGCCGAAAGACGTCCACTGCTGGACAAAGGTCCCCCCAAGCGTCCACAACGACCGGTCCTGTGCGTCTCACATCTATCAGATTTCCGCGACCCTCGCCAGGTCGTCGACCAATCCAATCTAATTCCAATCTTTGACATTATTTTTCCAGTAATTAGGTCACAGATTAACTTCATTAGTGATTTAGTATTATTTATTCTTATATCAACATAAGATGCCATAATAAATAGTTATATGGCCATCTCAAAGGATATTGTCCCATGCACGTATAAATTAAATACTGAATTTCCCGTTCAATTTTGAATCGACAAATTGCAGGATCAAGAAGAGTTATTTTTTTTTTGTTTATTCATGTTCTTATTATAAATTATTTTTGTAGAAATATGTGAATATCTGTTGGTAAAATCAATAGTCACATTCTGGTCTACTAACTAAAACCATTTTTAATCCCATTTAATAAATCTTCTTGGTGTATTTACGCAAGATGACAAATAACATCATTATCATCATCAATCCTCCTGTAATGAGCCGGTTTACCGTTTTCTAGTTTATCTGAGCTTCTGATTAAACTGCTATTAGTCACGATTTTCGTATAATTCATAGTCTCAATACAGTTGAAACGGGGTATTCGCACGATTGCAAATGAACACCCACGTAGGAAGAGTTATTGTTGGTTTACTGAATTACTAGAGAAATTAGTAGTGTTTGAGTTTTGTTTTAGTGGGTCATATCAGTTATTCAGAAAATGCTTTATAATGTGAGGCGAAATTCTCGTCTTTTTCACTATAAACTATAAAATTTTTGTACCCTTACACTAAAAATATTTGATGTTCCAACGATGCGATGTCAATCATGAGCATGACATCTTAGACCTGTATTAGACTCAATTTTTAAACATGACTGGACTGTAGTATTGATATATTTCTTCTCTTTTCGCAGACTATGTGGCTGGCGGCGAACTTTTCACCCACCTCTACCAGAGAGAGCATTTTAACGAGAACGAAGTCAGAATATACATAGCTGAAATTATACTGGCGCTTGAGCAATTGCATAAGGTAAGCTGGTTTCTCCACCTCTGTACTGTGCTGGTAGCCCAGAGCAGCGCAAACGGAAAAAGGGGGGTTTGGGGGGAGTTTGACACTCCCTCGCTACACTCAGGGCGGGAGAAGTTATGTAGTTGATGATTTCTTATCCCAAAAAAAAACCTAGTTTTCAGTTTTTCAATCAGTAATAGATGTTTTGTCAATTGTACTTCCAGAAATTACTAACGTACACCTTTGGTTGGCACAGGTAGGTTTCAGCTAGTAAAGGTCCGAGAATCCCTCTCGCTCCATCCAGAGCAGAAGAAGTTATGGGACAAGTTTTTATTGACCTCCAATATCTTGATCGCTCCAAACTTCTAAACGGGCTTCACAGTAGTTCTTTTTAAGAATCATGGCGAATGCGTGTTGCGTACTTTTTCAGAACGCAAACTTCAGACTAGCTAACTTACAGACCATACAGTAATATTGTGATACTAAACCACCAGTCTTAATGGTCGTAGTCTTCACTGATTCATACGAAGTCAGGCTGCATAGGTCTAATGCATTGTTTGACCATAATAACAACACCTAGACCTCTATTTATGGAATGTATTGCTATTTATTTAGTTAAGTCGCTTTGTGACAACACTTGTTTTGATTTCTAACATAAAATAAGGTGTGTGTTGGTTTTATTAAACAATTACTTAACGATATTATACCTGAACATCAAAATGTATAAAAAAACAACTTAATTTTCTACTTACTAACGTAACTTCCTACTCTAGGGCCTGAGAATTTTACTGACTACAATAACAAGTGTGTCCTTAGTTGCTTATTGGGTTCTAGGTGGGTCTCCTTCAGATTTTCCCTGTAGCCCTAGCAGGACTGATGATCGATGTGATCTAATTTTAAAGGCTTTATTACTGCTGTATCATATCTTGATAATATTCATGCAAAAGTAGGTGCCTCTTAAAGATATTGCACAGTTCTAGAAACCTGTGGTCTCAGCCAATCAACTAGGCATTCAACTACCACGCTAAGAAGAAGATCAGACCCATTATTTTTGTATGACCTAGTCTAATCATCAATTTTCTCCACCAGCTCGGCATAATCTACCGTGACATCAAACTCGAGAACATACTCCTGGATGCGGAAGGTCACATTGTCCTCACAGACTTCGGTCTGTCGAAGGAGTTCTGTGGCGGCGAGAGCAGGGCCTACTCCTTCTGCGGGACCATCGAGTATATGGCTCCTGAAGTTGTGAGGAGTGGCAGCCAAGGACACGATATTGTAAGTATTAGCTTTTATTTGTTGAAGAACCTCTGTTGATGAGAGGTATTTTATTTTTATATGGACCAGCTTCGTTCTAAAACTTGTTTTAGCCGGCGTTTTACCAGAACATACTCCCTGAAAAGTTTTTAGATAAAATCTAGCAATCAATATCTTTAGTTTATTACAATTGGCCTTTAAGGTGTGTAACCAAAAAAACATAGTCATTAACAAGACAGTTATTTTGGGTCCACCATGGTTGTAACGTTATGTTATAATTATAACCTTCCTTAATAAATGGGCTACCCAAAACTAAAAGAATTTTTCAATTTGAACAATTAGTATTTGAAATTTGCTCGGTCAACCAAACAATATAGATGTTAGTTTAGGTACCATTTATCTCATCTGATGCTAAGCGATGGTATAGTCGACGATGGAGCACGCTTACACCGACATTTCAAATTAGTATCGGCTTTATTTCCTCGCAAGGAACCTCCTTTGGTATTTACTTTTATTTATAAGTGACATTTCGCCTTTGAAAATTCGTGTATTTCATGGTTTCGTAAGCTAATATTTACGTAATTAGTTTCCTAAGACTCGGGTTGGGAAATTTTCCAAAAGATGTCTTTGATGTACGATTTTTTTTTTGGTACAATGTCAAGAGATTTAATGCTCTGACTTTCAAAGCCTTGTAACCATGTTTGAAGATGATATACGGCTTAAATTTTAATGATTGGCAGAACCTCAGAGGAGGTGTCGTACAAAAACAGTAGTCTTTATGAAAGACTAGCTATCCCCTGCGGATTCACCCGCATTTTTCGTTACTGCACCGCTCCCGTGGGTTGTAGCGTGATGGTATATAGCCTATAGCATTTCTCAATAAATGGGCTATCTAACACTGAAAGAATTTTTCAAATCGTACCAGTAGTTCCAGAGATTACCCCCTACATACAAACTTACAAATTTTACCACTAATATTAGTATTGATATATCGATCAGCGATAGTCGTGTTGCCCAGTAGCTGGGTTGTAGAAGTTTGGGTCACAGTTGCTCTACGTATGACATGGTTATTCAGACGCATCTAGTTAGAATAGAAGCTATAAAAGACCCCAAGCTAATTAGGAAAAGACTAGGGATGATGACATTGGATGCACTAGCTTCTAACGTTTTTTTTATATGCCTATGTAGGCCTATGTGAAACAAAAAGATTTTGCTTTGACTTTGGATGCAGCTAGAATGTTTAAATGTTACTGGCTAACTAAATCCCGTCCATGATCCTACAGTTGCCCTTTGCGTTCTTTCGAACAATCCCATTTCATTTCACCTTACAAAACAGTCTACATATGACACATTACAGTTAAAGAATGCCGTCAAAGTGTTACATAACTGATGTGCCCGTTATCCCCTCCAGCTAAGCTAATTATGCCCGTGGAGTCACTACGATAACTCAACTGGGTTACATGTTCAATTTTATGACAGCCTAGTCCTTGCTACGTGTTATTCTTTTGAAAGCAAGACAATTATTCAAGTATCTTAAGTGCATTTAAAGTGCGTTTATTATCCCAAAAAAAATCTAAGAACGCCTAACGCCCGAAACCTATCTATCACATATCAGAGATTGAAAAACAAATGAAACAACAGAAAACATGTAAATTTTTGTATGGTATCATTTGTTTTCCAATCTCCGATATGTGATAGATAGGTTATTGGTTTCGGCTGTAAGACGGTACAATTTCTGGCATGTGACCTGTAACGATTGTCAAAGATCTAAAAGTGACAATCGGAACCAACGGCTTTACGCACAGTTATTTGATGATTTCAAATACAAAAAAAAGGAAAGAATAAGGTGTCCAGGAAAATGAGGAAACCAAGGATCACTGAATGAATAGTAATGATCTTTTCGGCTTCACTTATTCTAGGCATAAGCCTCTTTTTGTTTTTACAAGCCAGTTCTGTCCTTGACCTGATTAGTTTGGCCCTCTTAATATAATAAGCCTTTATCCATATCCATGGCTCTGACTACTATTCAAATGCCTCCCATTTCGGCTTCCAAACCTCTCTGTCTTGAACGATTTCTGGTCATCTTTGGCCTGTAAACTGTGATGAGATCTTCACACCACCTTCTTTGCTGTCGACGTCCTGTCTCCGGAGTCCACTAAGTGACGATCTTCGCTTATTGTTCCTGGTGCATTCATTGACATTGTCGAAAAGAAAGAAAGGATTCCTCTCAACAAAAAGTTCCGCAAGGTGCAGACATCAGGCATGCAAAATTGCTACTTAACTACAGAGTAATACTGACCATAATAGATTAACTTTGACCACCTTCATCCTTTGTCCTTCCACGTCCAATACTGGTGTCCAAAATCTCATTACAAAGAAGGTTCCATACGAATAAGGCATCGTTACATTTACCTGAAGTTTCTGAACAAAGGTTTCTATAATAAGGGCACAAGGATTGAGCAAGCGTTTCGCAAGTTTGCAACATGTTGACAAACCAATGCCGATATGGATTGGTGATTGTGACTCATCTATTTATCTTTATATATTTATAAAACTAGATGTGTTGATGTTGAGATAATTCTATTTTACTAAATGCTAGTTATTTTTTTTTGCTACAAGAAATACTTACTCATATTTTCTTAGGCATTTTAAAATCATCTCCTCTACCTCGTCTGTTATCGATAAACTCAAAATCTTCTTAACGGATTTTTCTACAGTGTTCAGCAATAGGCAGAGTAATTAAATAATGAAGGTTATAACATCAGCTATGCATCCGTCAAAATTGGACCAGGCGTTTTAGAGATTAGCTGTAAGAAACAGGGAAACAGATCGACAGATAAAAATAATATTAAATGGTTATTTTTAGCTTTATAAGTGTCGGAGACATAGTCCATAATATTTATGTTCTTATGCATTTAGTTAAAAGCAGTTACTTCGCCATTAAAAACGAGACACTTAAATTTTATTTATTTGCAAAGATTTTAAAATAAGTCATGCAATGTTTTCGTAATCATGCACTTAGTACGATATTGATCCGTCAATAGCGCAGTAAAATATTGTGAAATTGTGTGTTTTGATGTTGTGAAATAGTCCTGAAGATGAAGTATGTTTTTTGTTCAAGAGATCAATTTGTTCGAATTGTTGTTATAACATTTGATAGCCATTCGTTATTGCTGTCAAGTAACATAAAGATGTATAGAAAACTAGCTTCTGCCTGGGTTTCGCCCGCGTTAACATTTTTTCATTTGGCGTAGGTGCCCTTTTCTGGTAGAAAATTATCAACTATCTTCTCCCGCTTGGGATGGAATGGGGGGACTTTTACTGACTGAAACCCACATATTTTCCTCCAGTTCCCTTCACAGTTCCGGAGTCATGGTGACTCTTTCGAATAATCCCTTAGCCCTGGATACCAGGCTACCAGATCAGAACAGAGGTGTAGTAACCACCACTCAACTACCTACTTTGGTAGATTTTCGAAAAGTCTCACAGAGAGCCCTGCTTTGATTTTAAAAACATCAACTACCTTCAATGACAATCACAATTTTCGCACCCAATTACTACCGTTGTCAACAGTAAATTTCGAATCAGCTGTTCTTACAATACAACGAAAACGAATACACGGTAGAAAGTATACAACACTGACACATTCTTCATATCACCTGTCTCAAACTACCACAGTATAATCACCTTTATGTTTTAGACTATAAAGGTTGATTTGTCTTGTACATTTTGTATCAAAGATGGTTTTATCGTGCAGATGGGTACGTGTGAATTGCTTGATTGCCTACAATTATGTGTTTCTTTCACGGTCTTGTGTGAACTGTTGTATAAAGTACTGAAGAGTTAAGATGTAGGTCTGATTTGAAAAGTTTTTGGGTTTTGCGGTGATAAGGTGTTTCTGAGAAATGGTCGTGGAGAGAGTGAGTAAATTAGATGGACTGGTTCGTGAGGTTGTCAAGGTTGCGCAGATTTTAGGGTTATCATTTGCAAGATTGCATATCAATTAGATAACATCAAGGTGAAGCAGTTGTCCTTGATAATAAATAAAAATATTTCACAACTTTCACACAACGCAATCTATTCCCAAATTAAGCAGAGCTTGTAATATGTCCTAGGCAAACATGCTCCATCGCTTACTATCAGGTGGGATAGTAAATCAAAACCGAGCCTATCAATAATAATAAACCAAAATTGTTTCAACTCCAAACCCCCAAAATCCTCGAAATATCGGTCATTGAAATTTCCAAACTTGGCAACCCTGTTAAAGTGCCCTATCGTCTACAAACACTGGTAACCCACTTACAAAAGCTGACTTACTTACCAGTATTGTGATGTTGTAATATCTATGTGCCAGTTTCTAGGAGCCTAGCCGTCTAACTGGAAAATGTGACGTTTACAACTACCGATTTTAGAAGTACGACCCTTTTTAACAGTAAACTTGTAATTGGTATTTTGACCTGAATTTTTGACACAGTTATTTTTATTGGTCCTAAACAATGAGTCACATATACTAAATATTTACTTACTAACAAATTCTTTCTAAGCAATCATAAATTAAAACTCAGGTATTAATACATATTTCGCATAATAGAAACCTGTGTCTCCTATCCTTGTCTAACTTGATATCATTTCGCATCGTTTGTCTCGTTTTCGCTTAGACCGTGACCTACATGGTAGTTGCGATGTTGCGCTAATTCGGGTACTGTCGTTGTGTACATATTGCTAATATACAAAGACTTATAGCTGTTGCTTGCGACGCCATTTGTAGGCAAAAACAATTGAAGCTATAGAGAACTCCTACATAGACCACGATCATTCATCATGCTCTTGTCCTTTATTTTGGATGGGAGATTATCAAATAAATTCTCCCGTTCTGGGTGGATCGTACCCTGAGTTTCATCATTTCAAGACGTCCTCTGCTGGACATAGGCCTCCCCCAAGCGTCTCCATAATGACCGCTCCTGTGCGTCTCGCATCCATTAGATTCCCGCGACCCTCACCAGGTCATCGGTCAGTGTCAGACTTACATTGACTTAGACCTACCTTTGTGCCATGGAAACTCTTTACAATCTTCAAACAGTTCCGCGATTCTCCTTTTCCTATCAATTCCGGAACAGTTTTTTCTTTTTCTAATACACAAGTATTATGTAGTGTATCGTGAAAGGTTTCTGCGAGTATCGAAGGGAGATGAATAACTTTCACTGCTTTTGAACCGTAATGACTTGGTCGTTTTATTGGAACTACTACTACTACTTACTAGTTACAACCTTCATGGTTTCTTTTCTTGGTGTTAAGTTGTATCATTTGTTGTGGCGTTAGTAGATTATGTTTAATTGCTTTGATAGTCTTATTCTTCGTCAGTTTTGTATTATTATTGTCGTTATCTGACTTGAATGCTTTCATGATCATTAATTCATTTTTATCAGCATCATTAACACCCTTGTTTAAACCAGTACTGGTTGTTAGCATAACCATTTGTTTAATCATTCTCTGATCAACTTTAGTCTCAGATTTATGCAGGTCTAAGTTCAAGTGCATTCTGTTACTATGCACCTTTATATCTTTTTCTCTTTCCTACTTAGCCTCGAATTTTACCTTCTGTTCCACGGCTCCCTAATCAACTCTAGTCTCAAGTTCATCCAGGTCTAATACAATTGCATTCTGTTACTATGCAGATTTATAACTTTTGCTCATTTCTACATAACCTCGAATTTTTTCGTCAGTCTTAAAGATAGAATAAAGCATAGAATTTGTTGTAATAATGTTGTCTGTAGTCACGAGAGTTATATTATTAGCAAAACTCGTTTTGTTTACTACTGAAAATAATTTTGGCACACGAAATTTCATACTATATATTTTAAATTCTTTTAAATAAAAACTTGAGAGTTTTAAAGTTGAAGAAAAGGCTACAATTAATGAATATTTAAATAACAATTTACTTTTTGTTTCTCTCTGTATACCAAAATTAGATATTGCAGCAAACACTAAGGTCTTGAATTCACACAGTTGAGCCAACGAGAAATTGAATTTGTATCATGAATTGCCCAGGTTTTGGAACCGTGCCCAAGCGATAGGCTTGCTCTAACATTGAAACCTCATGCCATCGGTATCATGATAGAAAGGTACCTATATGAAAGTTGGTACCTTTTACGATATATTGATCCATCTCTTTAGATATTTTTCCCAATAAACATTCATCATCATACTAGGTAAACAGAAAACACAGAAAGTCACGTGCAGTATTATTTCCATATTTGTATAGTTTCCCTTTTCCGCATTTGCAAATTAATCAATAACCTCAATATATTAAATTGTGAAAAAAATACAGCTCTTTAAATAGAAAATCTCATGATTTTTTTTTTACAAAAAAGAAATTCATTTAGAGAATAAATACACATTTACCTTAAAACCTTTAACAAAGGGTTAAGCTCGTATAACTGCAATCTTAGCTAGATATGCACAGACGCTTAATAATTAACCAAAATAACATTAGCAACCTAAGCTTCGCTATATCAACACAACAATTTCAAACAACAAACTAAGGTCATAGTAAAAACGCAATGAATCCATCGCAACGAGGAAGAGTACCGTCTAGAAACTACGACCTCGCTATCAATGTCGCTTCGGGTAAATATATACTGCTGCGTAGCGTGAGGGTTGATGGGTTTTATGGAAAATGGTGGTATCTGTTACCCAGTATCTGGGTTGTAAAGGTCAGATAGGCTGATGGCACGTGTAAAGTATTGTAGTACACCTGCTGCCTGAAGTTGACTAGATTCGGCTTCCAATAACCCAACTTAGTTAGGAAAATACTAATCAGACGTTGATGATGATCCTCGTACAGATTGATGCTTTAGTTAAAAGTTCGAGATTTGTAAAAGAATATGGAATAGAAGTTAAAATTTATCTTGAAATGCAAGTTGCGTTATAGTTGACACATACTGATAAAGTAGATTAAAAAGATCAAACTATTGTTCTGGAAGTAGTAGTATCACTCAACGAGTAAATGCTATATCAATAGACTGCTCTTTAAAACATTCTAAGCATCACTAAAGATTCCCTTTGCAATAAAGTAGCAGTTTCAAGTATACTTCCGATTAATATCCTATGATGAACACTGAGAAATCTCCAGTTTTCTCCCCTAAACAACAAACAGATGAAAATAACAGTAACCATTTTCTAAATTAACTTGGAAACACAACAGTTTCTAAGCTTGCACAGAAACCTGACCATGAAACCTTGACCGTGAAAAAGCAACTAGAAAATTCCACTGGGATTCAGACCCGTTTATATTTTAACTAGAAATGAAATTCACTTGCTACCGTGGAGTTTTGTTGGAGTAATAGAAAGTTAAATTAAATGAAATTGTTTTTGAAACAAGAGATTCAATTGTTTCAAGCCGATCTGGGTGTTTGAAGTTGGTTTCTTATATCGGTATTTAATACTTCCTCTTCAGTTTTGCTTACCTGTGTGGCAGTCAAGATTAATTATGTCCTTTCGATCGTGTAGTCATAAATCGCTTCACGATCTCTCTCCATTATACACTGTCTATGCTTACTGTCTGTTATAGTATTCTTCTTCCTCTCTTCTACTTTATCAACCTCCAACTTCTTCCGCGATCTATCTGGTCCTATTGCTAAGTTATCCTTCAGAGCTTCTTTGTCATCAAGATCAACGTAACAAATTTTCTTTAAATCTAAGCGGATATAACAGTTCATTTTCATTTCATGGTCTGCTGTAATGCTACCTTCGTTTAAAATAAACATACTTTCCTTACCATCTCCTTATTTTGGTCTATCAACATCAGTATTAAACAGCCATTATCTTGGGTACAAGTAATTATTATCATCTATTAGTTCGCTATCAGATTTTTTGTTTCAACAAGTACTCAACGGAGCGATCAAAAAGTGATCGATATAACTGACCTATTTAATAATAATATGATTAAACATATTGTGACCTATTTAGTTATCGTGCATAATGATAGACATACATTTACCTTCTTTATTTTTAATACTATTTCCAATATGTGTGTTCATTAAATAATGTAGTTAGTTTTTAATTACTTTTTGATCTTATACGAAAGGATCTATAGTATTCTGTTGTGTTTTTGCTAGAATAATATTTGTATCTATTCAAATGATTTGGAGATTCTTACTGCTATCTCTATCATTAGCATTCTAGCCTTTTTCTGCTATAAACTCTTCGACTTCCTAAAACCATATAATCGTAAAATATAAACACAGTCTCGTCCATGTTCAATCACAAAGCGATATATGAACTAATTACAATCTCCAAGCATATACGAGTAGTTACACAATAACATTGTGAGTTAGTCACCAAGGCTCTGCGCGGTCTATGGGAAACTGTTCCATGCACTCAACTGACTGTTTAGAATTAATTATACTTGTATATTGCCATAATATAACACGGTAACACACTATGTAGTAGGTAGAATGACCTCCTACAATTGTTCAAAAACATATCAATGTATCGATATAAAAATAGCGGAACCCGTCGAAAAAAAGCTGGAATTTGAATCCATAAAAAAGTACAGTCAGAAAAGATGGAGTAATCGATGTATCACTCAAGACACGAGATATTTTCACGGTATGGTAGACAGATATGAATAAGGATATATAAAACTATATTTATTAATAGAAATTGATGAGATACATCTCGACGTTTCCAATAATTCAGTCCTTCCAATAATCCATAATATGTGTGGAGGTAAAGTTGATAAAAAGCTCTGCTCGGAATTTCCCAGTACCTTATTTATTATTTCTAGAATGATCAATACTTTGTAATCCACTTTCGTTTAGTTCTTTGTGTTTTCCTTATAATACAAACCTGCTAAGGATTCTTTAAAATTAATCAATATTTTGAGATAGAATTCATGTTTTTTTGATTTTCGCAAGATCGCAACGGTTGTCAGATTCATAAAGATTAATTTTCCCTGGCAACATAAGTGAAATTGCTATCATCTTATTTCAGTATTATCTCGTATCTTCTCCATTTTTACAACTCAAACCGAGATAAGAAAGATAATCCTATCTTCGCGACTCAAAATCTCGAAACGTGTGCTTAAATGGCGAAGTACAATGCTTTGTTATTGTACAGACGAAGTATATTTTTTTCTGCGACTGTCCTAAGAAGGCACGCATGACAAATACAGAAGGCATGCGATTCAACCGTAAGGAAACGTCATTGACCGATCCTACGGTGATGGGGCTAAAATAACTAGAAAAAATACACCACAACCTATTGTTAAAGACATAGAGCTCAATATCGATCGATTTGAAGTTATAGAGCATTTGGCGAACATAAGGTCACAAAGCCGAAATGTAAAACACAAATGAAATTGAACCTTAAGCCTTTAATTGTGAAGTCCTATTTAGATGAAATCACGATACGGTCCGTGACAAAAATACAATTAATAATTCCATTGAATCTTTTGTTGAAATAAATTATCTAGAGTATTATACCAAATATTATTAAGAAATTAATGTTGATGCATTTTTAAACTGGATTTCAATGCAACAAAATAAATGTGTAGGTATGTTGCCTTGTATTTTTTGTATTGCGAAAAAGTAACTGGGGAAAACAAGTTAAATAAGAAACACAAATTTAACATTACCATCACGTTTTCTTAGGAGGGGAAAATAACATCACTCCGCTGGGAATCCATCCACTTAACAACAGTAAAATCCCATGTTGAATACGAGGTAAAAAAAGAAAATAAACATCTTATACATATAGATGTATTGAACACGAAATTTAGAAAATATTAAGAGGCTAACGGTGAAATTTAAGAGGTATTTGGCACTAGTGCCACGCCCATAAAGTGATTTGCGATACAGCCAAAATAACAAAAACAAGCTTATCTACAACTGTATAGAGTCGTAACTGAATTATTATCTATCAAAATGTTTCGGAGACAACAATGAAGACTATTAAAAGATGGAGCAACTGACTTGTATTTTGTATCTAGTGTAACAAAAGATCTTATTTTTAGTATAAACTTTGGAGCAGATAAAAGGAATCAAAAGCCAGTCATTTGTATCTATAAGTATTGTAATATAGCCGAAAGTTTGAGTCAAATAGCAGATGCTCTGAATGAATTAGACACAGAATGTGTAAGACCTGGTTTGGTACTTAAATTCCTTTCTGTTACCCTCAATAAGACCCATAAAGAGCTTGTTATTAGTTTGGACAACACTGAAACAAAGACTAATATCTATTAAACTCGCATCAATGAGACTCCAATCTTGCTCCAGCCGCTACACCTTACGCGTACCCACATAAATTTTCAAGTTTATTAATGTGTCACCTTCGGGACTCTTGCGCACGTTAAAATAGAGCGGGACGCTATTATTAGCGAATAACTGTGTGAAAGAGACAGCGCTACGTATTATCGGTGTCTGCCGGAATGGCATGCAGCTGATTGTTTTCTATTTATCTTTGCTATTGATGTCTGGCTGAATGTACTGGATTACGGCGGTCATGGAATACGTATGGCCCATTTCCATTGAATTTTTTGTTATTTTCATACGAATGGTTCGGACAAGGTTAACTTTATTAGAAATATTGTCTTTATCCAAGTCTTGCTCTGTACATTCGTAACGATTTTCTGATTCATCTTCATCTACATCAAAGCAATCTTTAAATAGCCAAACAAAGCTTATCCCTGGTAACTTTTGTAATATTTCATTTTAATTTCCGTCATCTAAAAGAGATCACACTGCCAAACTTAAGACTTACAAAAACACGAAAACGACGACAGTTCGGCTATCTCCGTGAATTCCGGAATCGGCCGAAGCCAAACCAAAGGCTTTCTCAAATCCGTTGCGTAATTTAAGTGAACTCTGTATAATAGCTTCCTTACTGCAAATTAATTGTTTTATATTTGAGTCGCTTGAGTTATTAAACTTTAGTCAAGTAATAAAGGTCTTATTCAAAATATTAAAACAAGTTGTAATGGATATCATTAAAAACGGTAATTCTATAGAGCAGAATATTAAAAGGCGACAATTGCGTATTACACTAGAAAGCTACATTAAATTCTGAGGAAGAAAAACATTTTATATTCTCAATTTGTTCCAAACTAAACCATAAAACATTCCAATCTTCATAGAACACACTATTTATTCAAACTCTCGCAAAAATCCAGAAAAATATGTTACACGTTCCTCGAAAATTTATCTCGTGAAAGAGATGAACAGAAATGCGAGCTGTAAATCAATCCAAATATTCATACGTCCTTGTTTCCACTGTAAGGTTATTTTTACTCTGTATTTGCATACCTTATTTGCGTGGTCTAAATTCGTATATAAGTTATGCCCATATATTTTGATAAGGCCTTGATTATATGATAATGTTACCGTTAAGGCTGGTCGGCTATGAGTCTTGGTTCTGTATGAAAAAGAAATTGGGTTTGTCTGTTCTTTATTGCGTTTTCTTCTAGTAATATTTCGTTCTGTAAGGGCTCTAGAATTTCATCCATTTCTTAATCAATATGTAATTAAATGGGTCAGCAAAATGGTGTACTTGCTTTTAGAAAGTCATTTTGAATACCTGTTTCACAATCACAAGTATTGAGATATCCTTTTTGTTAATTTATGAGTTTTATGACCTATTTTATTCTTCTTACTTAATATTCATTCTTCTACCTTTTGGTGTCATCTAGATTAATTTTATCTTACCCATGCGAAGGACAAACTGTAATTGGTGGTTTTCATCACAACAACCCACTTCAAATTATACATATACACCTCTTCGTTTAAGTGCACTTGCACAACATTTCACTCATTCAACAGTACGGTTATGATTCACAATTTCCAATTAGTGTAATCATTGCCCATCACGTAATTTATATGTAAACAGGACGAAACAATGGTGGTATACCGGCACATGTAATATTTGTTGGTAATAGAAATATAAATAATGTCATACATAGGCAGAATAGTAACGATTCTATAAGTTTTAATGAAGACAATATTCATGAAATCATAATTTCATAGTCAGCAAAGATGAATTTGTACTTGGACACGATAATAATTTGAATGTAAAAGAAAGTATGTCACTGATGTTTGGTGAGGTTGATTAGATATATAATGCCCCCTAATGATAGTCTTACATCTCTCAAATCAAATTCAAAAGGAAGATAAGCAATTGCTTCTCATATACAGCAATGCCGAAAAGAATTTTCGCTGAATGAAATCTTATTTGTTGAATCAACGGTTTTCGGTACGCAACCTAAATATTTGATTCGGGGCAAGCTATTAGTCATACTAAATTATAATATTTGTTATGGCATATTACTAATGCTATAATTTGAACTATCGCACTGTTCGATCTACAGTTATTCGTTACCTGACCTAAATTACAATAAAATGAAGTAAACAAATCCAAGGAAGGTTTAATTTACTTAATTGCAATCATGATCATGATCCGTATGATCATATTTTAACGCCAAAAAGCATTAAAGCGAATTATCTTGAATAACCTGACGTCGTTTAAAAGTACATTCGAAAGGAATAATGAAACTCATTAAATAAAAAGAAAACCCAACGCAGATAAGCCGGGTATCATGTGAAATGTGCCACCAAAACCGGCGCGAGCGCAATATTCAAAATGGCTGCCGCTGTATGTAGGTCACGGCAATCGGTGCCTCGGTGGCTGCTCTTACGAATTTTTTAAACCCGAAACCAATTTGACTTAAGTTAGCAATGTTTTACTTAGTTTTGTGCTCAATGTTTTAACATACCAAACGAATATGATTAATATTTGTTTTTGCTTTAAGTGTTGAAAATTCTTTGTCAAGGGCGAGAATAACGGTGGTTTCGCCTAAATCATTCTTTAAATTAACAAATAATTTGAGGCCTTCGCAGAAATATTGGTGGAAAAACTGCTATAAAGTTAGCCAGTCACCGTTTATCGTAATTATAGTTTGAATGTCATATCCTTGTATAAAAACACGGCCTTGACTTTAAGATTAAGATTTTATAAAAAACATAACGGATCATTTGAAATGTATCTAGGTAAGATATTTGAGTATAACAGTATTGTGTTTGAACAGGACATGATGTAATACAACCGGAGAAATGTAGGAAAGTAACGGATATATGATAATTTGTGCCGCAAACAAGTTCTCAATACATTTCGGTCGTTTTAACAGACAGAAGCAGAATTTATTGATCTTGACCATTATTCGGGCTTTATTCTTATAGGATCTCTATAAAGGTCTACATACTCGAAGGTCCTAAAGCAGTACTTACTACAACTCTCTACGTCAATGGGATGTACCACCTGTCTCTTTGGCTGTGATCAACTACCAACGTAAATATTACTAGTGCCAAGAATACTCGAAATTGATATATGAGTGACTTCCCCCACTACTACTTACTATTTAGTTGTGATCCCAAAGCGTAAATAGACTATCATCCTCGTGTCGTTTGAAATTATAAAGAGGTTTGACTGGGAATATGTAATGCGTAGCACAGACATTTACTTACCTTAAAATGATAACTACAGCTGACGAAGAACCTTATCATAAATTATTATGATCAAGAGGAAACAGTTAGCAAAAGACTTCTAAATATAGGCTAAAGAAGATGATAATGAGACGAATATAAAACAAACATCAAGGCCCCTCAATCTTTGAATATATGAAGTTATGAATACATTCATGAAAACATAGGCAGGTGTTTAAAGAAATATATCAATTTAGCATGAAGTTCATTGTCATTTGAGTTTACAGTTCCGTGGACTTTAGTCTTTTGCTGTAATTCTCGTTTGAGGAGAAGTCTGTCATCGTGACTTGCGAGTTTTCGAATGGAGAAATAATGTAAGACTAATATGTTACTGTAATCTTTAGTAGATTTACAATTTGATATTTCAAGGAGATGATTTAATGAAAATTGTAATATATTCTTTTCGGATTTTAACCAAATGGGCAATAAATATTTCTCCATTTGTAACAGTTTTGTCCTATTTAATCTGTATGTGCTAACACGAGAAGAATTTCCTCTTTATATTCTTTAAATTACAATTTAGTTTAAAGAATATAAAGATTTCTATTTATAAAATTAGTTTCAGATGAAAACGATCATTAGTGACTCATACAGCTTCATGCATCTTTTCACTTTCTTTTTCTCAAATCAAATGCTTTCGTATCTTTTCACACAACCTCATTTTCTTTAAAAGCTAATTTGTAACAATAAAGACATTTAAATGGGATTGTTTATTTGTTAGAAAGTAATAAAATAAATTGTGTTTAGGGTGACCCTAACAACATTTTTCATAATATCATAAAGAGAGCCAATCTTGTTAAAATATTTCATTTTCGTGTTGTGGTGGTAATTATTAATAGTTTTTATAATTATTTTTTTCTGATACTGCTTACTATATAATGTAAGAGACATTAGACCGAGACAGAGGATATATTTTCTGTAACTAAAACCACTAAAACGTCCCTTACTGACATCTGAGTGCACCAAATAAATGAATGTTTGATATGTCTTCACGACGATCTCGCAAACTTATTTAATCATCATAAACCCACAGTTTAATGTTAGCTTGAATGTTAACAGCTTCCATGTATTTGAGAGCGAAAGTGTATGCATTTGCACAACGCGCATCATCTGTATTTACACAATTTGGGGCTTGTTTGAGCGTTTTACGATCATCTTGATTAATTAATATGGTTGATTTTAACTTCATGATATTTTTGTATGTTATTCAGTAACCTGATTATTTATCCTCCTTCTTAGCATGCTCCCTATTACCTTAAGGAGAATTTGTCTCCTCTATGTTACATATATATAATTGTTACATTACCTCTACAAAATTAATCTATTTCAACATTAATAACGGCTTCGTGTCCAGAAGCAAACTCTTGAGCTGATATTTTATTAACATAATTTCCATTGTAAATAGAAACTTTCTCGGAATATACCATTACATTAATGACTAGACGGAGTTCCAATTCACTTTTTCAGTTCCGTAAGCCATGCATGCGAAATTGCGGGCAAAAATTTTCCAACTCCATTTCTCCAGTACAATTCTTTTAATAGGCATGTTCAACAGCGTTGTTTTATAGCTCAGCACTCGGTTGTTTGTCAAACAATGAAAATCAATCATTCGCAAGGAATGTCCCAATTCGGTTTTACCGAAACCCAGGTCGCATTACGTTTAAACAAAATAATTGCACGTAAACAATCATTCGGCACTTGGACTGAATTATTTATCGCATTATTATATTATTCGGTTGCTCAATGTTCAAACTAATGATGTATATTTTATATACTGTAACAAACAAGTCTATTGGGTCTCAACTCACAACGGTTCGCGAATTCCTTTCCAAGAGAAGTGAAAGCCGACCAAATAATACATTTATCAGAGCGGAACGCTTTTCGTCATGTACTCCATTGACAAAACACCTAACACTGAACTGCTTCTCCTCGAAGATGCAATGAATGAATATTACTCGTATTATTGCGGCTAATTTTAAAATGATTTATTTTTGCACTACCACCCGGTCAACCGCTCTCTCCCAAAGACGCGTGCGGAATGAGGTCAGCGTGTCCCAATTTTAAATTTTGATTGTCAGTAAGAGGTTTTGATATCTCCTAGTACCTACATTCACTGTCATTTTTTGCTAGTCATTGTAGAGTCTAAAACTTCCGGTTTCAGTTCCGGTTAGGCTCCAATTTCGAATTTGATAGGTTTCAAAATGTTACGCTACTATCTAAACGAGTTATTTATAAGTTCGAGTTACTCTTATTTGGCTTATCTCTATGATTGAACTTTTATCTCCATTTTATCGTTAACTAGTTTTTTTTGCACAATATTAGAGTTCATCTGTAATAATATATCTTTAATAATGATTGACAATTTTTTATTGGTCGTAAAATTTTATAAGTTATTCCTCAATAGTTCTTTAACTGCCTAGAATAGTGAGCTATATTAACTTTAGGTCCAGTTAAATCCATTCGGGTCTTCAGGGTCCATCGTCCTGCATTTCTCCCATTAAAAGAGCTTGCTTATCAGGCCCCAAGCGGTAACCCAAATGACACATTCGCGGTCCTGTTATTACTCCGGTATCGCATCGGACCAATTATAAATAGAGACTGATAAGTTCCGTTACTCGTGCCTCCTCCATCCCTCTCGCACTCCCACAGAAACCTCCATTAAAAAAAAGAGACAGAAATACAAACGAACCTGTCTCGGTGGATTCGCGTGCCACGGCTCGGGTTTCCCCGTATCACGAGGCCACTTTCCTTCGGCGACATGCGAATTTATCGCTTCTTGATATTGGATCTTAATTTCTTCAGTTTAAAGTTGAGAATCTTTTGGTGGTTGATCAAAGGGTGTTTATAAAACCCTTGTTGTCTTGACATTGCCAATTTACGATGCCGCCCTTTCGCCAGATTATGTGTCGTTTCAGTTTACAGAAAAAGTTTATTGGAATTTAAAATTGTTATGTACTGACTGTGACTGATCAAGTTAATGACCCTGGAATTGGTTGAATGACTTTTAATTTGCTAATGCCTAGATGTTGTTAAGCATTTGATTTAGATCTTTAGAATCAGACTCTCGAATCTTCTATGAGATCTTTTAAAGTCATTGAATAATTTCGTAGAAAATCTCTATTGTTATGCAAATGATTTGTTTTACTTTAAATTCTTGTAATTTATAGCTAGAACAATTGTTTAGAAATTAAAAGTTTTCAGTTCATATTTTTGTCATCATTGGATGCTCTATGAGCATAGCTCCATTATATTTACCATAATTATAATTTACCCTTTTGCTATGTTGTGTTCTTGGAATCCATTCATCTGTATTTTTATTGCTACTGAATAGTAACACAGCATTGCCAATAGATAATAATCTATCTACTTGGAATATTTACTCCTGTGTTGACCTCCAATAGATTATTACGGTTTATTATTTAATGATCTCTTTATCGCATGTTGTTATTCAAATAATAATATTATTTACTTTGCTATCCAGATATTGATACTGATTCGATTAGTCCTTAACTCGATTTTAATCTGCCGTCTTCTCTTGCGAGGTATTGGTATCTGTTAATTTTGCCTTAAATTCTTCTTTCTTCGTATTTCTAAACTGTCATGATCTACAATTAATGAACCATCTACCGATAAAGAGGTCAGCCGCTAATCTGCAATAAATCATTAATCGCAGTTCACTTGAATCTACAAAACTTAACCATCCGTGATACAGCTTGGTAACAATCGCAGTACACTAAGGTCGAAGCTATTCGTGTCATGCAGATCCCTATCATTTCCGTCTCCGACTGATTTGAATTCAATGCTTCCACCATTTGTTTATTGTTCCTCAGCATAATCTTGACCTGTGGCTTACGCATTCATTTCATAATAATTCACACCTTGAAAGTTTTCCTCTGATTTTTGTGTACGGTGACCCATTTGTGAGTCTGAATCAAGAGCAGCGTGGATGAACAATGCTCTGGATACTCCGTCATCCGCTCGAAGGCGTAACATAGCGGTCCACCAACGTAACAAGAGTTTCACCGCTCTGTAACGGATGACACAAGCGGTTACGGTACCCGAGCCCGCGCAGTGGGGCGCATTCGACTTTCAAACTCACGCGCACGAAAGCCATTGCTCCAGCGCTCGGTGCGCGCTCGGCTCGTCTTCGGCTAACATCGGATCCTTAATCTTCATAAACACTTTAATTCTGATCTTTATTATAACATACCAAAATAGATTTTCCTTTGGCGTCATTTTCATAATCCGTAAAGTATTAAATGCGGAAATGTTGACAATGAAGATTGTAAGCGAAGACATCTATGGTAGAGTCGGTATTCGCTTGTAATTCAAGCGTGGTACGCTCGTACCGTTAGCAGTGAAAGTGCTTGGGCAAAAGTGAAACGGATGGTTTCGAGTGGCGCAACTTGCTCGAGATTGGCGTAAAAAATCGCGATCGAGGAAATGTGAGAGGTTACAGCCAGTTGGATGCTTGGCATATTTTTTGTGCGAACTTTTTTTGGAATCATGATCTGTCTTTCTCTAGTTCTTCTCGAAGGTTCTTTAGGCGTTTTCTTTTCTTGGAATTATTTTATCTTGGTTTTTCTACTGTTCTTTTCCAGCAGATGTCTTTACTATCCTGCATCCTCCCTGCAGTTTTTGCTACTGTACTTCCTGGAGGAATCTTTCTCCATCCAATTCGATGAAATTAAAATTCAAGTCATGCGGCTCTATCCCATTAATTATTGTTTCAAACTAAAAACTAATAAGTCATTACTCTAGTAAATAACATGCGATGTCGCCTAACCTAATTTCACCCATTGATTGTGCACTACAGTATGTGGCACGGATGTATGTATGTACGTGAGTTTCTTTTCAACTCACCTGCCACTCATTTCTTTCCATGATGGTGTTAAGTTGACAGTTTAATCTATTTATGGCCTGTTTCTTCACCTTTTCATGCGTTCCGGAAATCTTATCTAATGCTTCGTTCTTATTTACTTTAGGCTTCCTTACTAAACCTGTAGAAAAAGATGGTACATCAGACACCTATGTATGCTTAAATGATACATGTCCAGGGCTTCGGCATTCTTCGGAAGAGTACTTCGGACCCTAGTTAAGAAGCCCTGGAATGCTTGAAACTCACTACATTCAGAGCAGGAGAAGTTATTTGACAATTACTCACCTAAAGAAACAATTTATCATACACACAAACCACGAGTAGTGCAAGACCGGTGCAAAGATTCTTAAGCGGAAGCAACTTCCGTATTTGAATTTCCTCAAGAACAATGCGGCCAAAACTCATTCGAATTACCTTCGAATCCTAAATTAGAAAGTAGGCAAGTAGACCGCTCGTGTAAGCTCCAAATTATCTCTAAAACATAACGGGATTTCCTCCTAAAAGGGTAATCCTTTACTCACCGTCATCTTCCTTGTCCCTTGTTACTTATGGTCGACTCAACACGTTTATTTCATCCATTCTTTCCTGCCAAACGTCACGGTATCACTGACTTCCTTCTGTTTCCACTCATTATCCCTCAATTACTATTATTGTTGTTCAAAGATTAACCTACTTTTCCTTATACTACCCTCGTTTTTCAAACATCCTTTATTGCGTAGGGATAAAATCACTTAAGGCATTTTTCCTCAGCCTTGGTCTGCAATATAGTCTGGGTCTTTTGCTATATTTCATGAGCTATTCTTGTGTCTGGATTTATTATTAGAATGATTGATGGGTAAACTAGGGTATTTTCTGCACTGTGTGAACTCCATTTAGTTTGTAGTTGGTTCGTAAAAGTGTTTAGAAATTTTTTCGTCCATTATGGAAGCATTTTCTCTTTTGCCAAGATTATGTTTATCGTCCATTTTTCCTCTGCGATTTGGATTATAGAAAAGCATTGTTGTTTAGTATACTTTTCTATTTCTTCTTATCTGAGTCGAATTTTAGAAATGTCATTACCTACTCAAGATAATGATTGAATTGCACAATAATTTGTAATAATGTTATAACAAAATGGCACATTACCGGATGTTGAAAGTGTTTTTCATCGTTATGTCTTTTACTTATTTTTTATGTTTGTACCTCCGTCATTAACATTCTCTTTTTTCGCTTTCTTTGAAAACTTATCCGTTCTCTTATTCGAAAAGAATTATTCAGTTCGTTTTAACGTTTGAATCCACAACCGGTCCTATGAGACCGCGCTGTTATTGTTTTACTATTGTGTCTCGTTTCGCGGGTATCTGAGTAATTAATACTGTTACCATCATTCTAATTTATTAGGGGTCCGTGTTAAATGTCTTCTTCATCCAAACTTGTTTTGTTGTTGCCAACTTAGTCACCACCGTTCATGAAAAAGGATGTGTCTTTCATACAGGCCACCCATCGTTTTGTATCTTTCCGTACCGTCCATCTATATTCATTATCAAAACTTTTGTATTCTGCCTCCAAATTGAACTTTGCAGATTAAAAATTGATTAAAATCTACCCTTAAAGTTGCGAGATTGTTCGAAAAAATTACCGTGGGCCTGTAACGTAATGGGCATCCAGAAATGTATACATTTACTGTGTTGTGTTCTGCAATAAAGATTTGACTTTGAATTTGAAAGGAGACTGTGTCTCAATGTAACTTACTATTAGGTGGGAACCTAATCATCATCATCATCTGCCTAGCCTTTTTCCCAACTATATTGGGGTCGGCTTCCAGTCAAGCCGGATTTAGCTGAATACCAGTATTTTACGAGGAGCTGCTGCCTACCAGACCTCCACAATCCATTAACTGGGGTAACACGGTACTTCATGGCAAGACTGGAGTCAGATTTACTGGCTTCTGACTATCCGTAACAACTGCCAAAGATCTACAAATTATTAGGTAGGAACCTAATAACAATTTGAAAATTAAAGGATAAAACAATATGATCTATAAGTCAAATGAGAGCGCGGCGACAGTGAAGCGCGCGTGCGTATCTAGGTTAGTTGGTCGCAACCTCGTCGGCTGGGGCCTCAGCGCTGGGTTAGGTTAATCTTGATCGTCGCTTGCTTTCAATACCCTGGACCTGTGATCAGGTGTTCGCAGGTCTCACTGAAAATTTACGGTACGATACTCATTAGAAATTGGTTGATTAATTTTGGTCCAAAAATTTGACCCTCAAATATCGTCGATTTTTTTTACAAATTTATAGTTCAGGTTGTAAAAGATAGTGTGTATGTTTAAATAAATAAAAACAAATGAATACTTTTTAGTCTTTATTGTACACATAAATTTTACATAACAATAAAAATAGGACAGCTGATATACACAGGCGAGCTTAACCTAAATTGGGTTTTCTCCTTCCAAACCTCTCTGTCTATAGCGATCTCTGGCCAAATATTAACAAACCAAATTCATTTTTCAAGTCACGTTTTAAAAAGCCATTTCTCGACATTCTTTTCACAGTTTCCATCAATCAATAAATACCTACCGTGACCCTCAAATATTTGTTTACTCACACAACCAATCAAACCTTTAATTACCATGACTTTAACCCCAGTCCTTGGTCTTGTTTTTCTGTTATTTTCGAAGAAATTGATGGAAAATTCTAGAAAGAGCAACTAATATACGAGTATATTGCAAATTTGCAACCTATTAAAGTTACCTGAAGGTTTTCAGATGGCTTCGTTAATAAAGGTCGGAGTTTATAGTGGGCGCTACTTTGTATACGTTTGTTATATCAACTTGTATTTTATGTGGATGGATATTTTTGTTGTGCTTCTCGGAAAGAGTGATGAAGTGAAATGTTTTTCTGGGAGTTTAATGATTTGCGAATTTACGGTGAATTGTGATTTTATACGGAAAAGTGATTCTATCTGATGTTTGTGGTTTTGACTCAGTATAAGCTATGAAATTGCTGATAGCTACCTAGGGGTTTTGTAGTCAAGAGTGAATAGGTCACTTCTAGGCAAGCGTGCTTTATCGTCGGCCATTTAGGTGAGGTAATCGTCAAACGCAAACCTATCAACAATATATTTTTTTTATACTTTAAAAGATTTACGTCATAACCCTTGAACTAACGTTAAAATTTAAAAACAAGTTCGTTAAACAAGATGAAAATTTAATATTTATGAAATTAAAGTATCTAAAAATAAAATGTAAATTTTCAGTCGACCGCCACTGCTCGGTGGGCGGTGACTGTTTGTCGCTGAATATTATATACTTATATATTTTTAGATCGACATGTTTGTGACAGCCCTATTCCAATACATGAGCTGTTTGACGTCATCGTCAGCAGGGTAGTTCGCTTTTTGTTTGAATGCAGACTACTGTTTTTTATACCCTGAGACTAAATTGACACAGGTAATGTCAAAATTACTATAGGAATGATGCCAGTTCTTTTGTGTTGAAATGTCATTTTAGTCTCCGGGTTTAAAAAACAGACCATAGTTTACAGCTTAGAATGACTTGTCACGTGACTTTTCTACAGGTAATGTCAGTGTCATTTTATATTCTGTTTGGAGCTAGAGTTTGGCGAAAACGCTAACTGAAAAGTCAATTTTCTAAGCCTGTCCCAGGGCCTTACTGTGATTTTTTTAAATGTTAGTGGTGTGGACAAGAAAGAGGCATGAAGCTATACACCCCATATAACTCCATCTCTAACGTTTAGGTCTTGAAACGGATCGCGTTAAGATCTAGTGGTAGGGTCTCTGGCCTCTAAAAATTTGATTTTTCTGAGTAGACAGCCCTAAGTAAGGTACTATCGTGTACGTGGCAAGCAAAGAATTAAAACGTATTTTAAATACGACAGACCAAGGTATTTGTAATATGTTATATGAATGAATTATGTTATATGTATGTGTTAGACATCATGAATATTCTGTAAACTCTACTATTTCTTCAAACGCCTTGAATATTTAACATAATTATCATAATGTGTAATGACATTATTATTACTACGGTACGTACTTACCTACTTGTTTACATAAACTTATATACAAAAGAGGATAACGAAGCCAGCGTCTCATATAAAATGTATCGTATTTTCCTTAAATTATCCTTTTTTTTACGATCAAAGCCTCCTTCAACCGCAATTTTTTTAGTAAGAGAGAATAAATAATTAACTTTGATTAAAATCAAGAACTCGACTTAAATGTATCATCCCGAGTTTTGGTACCATTGTAAATTGAGCTTTGGGTAGTGTAAAATAAAGTAGGTAATTGTTTGTTTGTTGTTGTGTGCCCCCTCGATCCGCGAGGCCGCGTGCAAGCGGGTCAGTGGGGCACGAGTAAGTGTGCCTCGCGGATCCGACCGGTCGGCCAGCCCTGAACTTGGTCTGGGATTTGCTATGTTATGTCATGTGTATATGACATAATGTGCGGTGCTCGGATTTTTGTACCGTATCAGTAGTTTAGGGTTAGAATTTTTTTTTGGTAAAAATTTAGGGTGTTTTTTTTTTGTTTAGTGCTATTTTTGTACCGTCATCGCAATTCCACAATTGCATCACTTACTCTCTCACTCACGCTTACCATCAGGTGGGATCACAGTCAAGCACTAGTTTATGACAATAAAAAAAAACAGGATTGAATTTTTTATTTACTTATTTGGTAGGCGCCATATTTAGTAAAAAATAATTTCTAGGAATTAGGTCTTTATTGTTACAAATATTGATTTGTTTTATAAATTATTAACTTTTAACCACTGCTTCGTTCGCATTTTAATTAAAAGTTACACTAAGACAACACTCCAGGCGCAAAAACTCTCGTCATACTTTATTTACCCTTGTAGCAATTTTCATGTAATTCCGTTCAGTCATTTGAGTGTGAAGTAATAACATACATACCTATAAACAAACTTTCGCCTTCATAATCTCAGTATGACGTCCACATTTCAAAATCACTTACAACAATGCAGTTTTCAATTTCGACACTCGAACAAAACCAAATATCAATTACTCTGATAAGTATCATATAATAGCTCATCAACTAACAAAACTGGCCGAAGCAATTACTTTCACAAACAAACAATTTTAGTTGTCAGCAAGACTGACACTTCATTACGGTCGGCCACTTCGGAACTTGTTACTAAATGTTTAATAACTTTCACTATTGTCCATGTCTCATGACATTGCCGCGAATCGATTGCGAGAGTTTTGTAACTGGCAACCCATCGATTTGGTGTTGCCAGCTGTGTTCAAACTTGAGCTTTTTGCTGGTTGAATTCTGAAATTGATTTTGAGGACAGTAGCCTGGACCAGACTTATTACTAGTCTGGTCGGAGGATCCCCCTTTTTTAACGGACGGTTACGGGATTTTACACTATTTTGCATATGTGAATTCCTGTAGACATTTTCATTTCTAATTTACATAACAATACGATTTTTCTTTCTATATCTGCATCTAGATTTAAAGAATTTAAAGAATGAAAAAACCAAACCTCATTTCTAATTTTGCATCATAAACCAATATTCCAAAAAAAAAACTCGGAAAGTATCGATAAAAGCGATTCTAATAAAAAGGAACAGAAAACATTCTTAATTTCTACTTTACTCCATAAACCAATTTTTCCCCAAAGAAAAAGAAGTCCTAAACCATCTAGATACCAAAACACTTCTACAAAAGGATGACAAAACCACCCATCCAAGACAAAAAAAAAAACTTTGAGCACCGCTTTCCAAATCACTAGATTCTAACAAGACCAGTCACGAGCGGATACAAGACGTCTACTTATCTGTTGCTATCCATCAGTTATCAATCAGTCAGATGGCTCTGGTAGCCGATTGCATGTCTGCGAAGACTACCTAGAGTCAGAGATCAAACGTCGACAGAGCCTGTTGCATAATTAGGTACACAGCAGCCATTATTAATAGACTTGTTATGACATTTATGTCAAATGATTTGAAAGCCTGATTATATTGATGAGCAGAATATTGCTACAACTTCTTTTTTGCTAGCCTGTTTTGTCTTACTCTTGGGCAAAGGCCATCCCTCCACTCATTCCAATTGTTAAATACATATATTGCTACCACTTCTTTTTTTTGGCCTGTTCTGTCCCACTCTTGGGCATCTTTCTACTCCTTCCATCTTTCCTCTCACCTCCTTGCTTTCTTCTTATAAGTTGATTAAAATTGTGTTTGACCCAATTTTTTAATTATTACAATAATTTAAAAATTGGGTCAAACACTCAATGAAAAAAAGAAAGAAATAATTTTAACGAAAATAGAAGTTTTCAAATCAGTTCAAGATTAAATAAGTTAGAAAGTTTTCAAACTTTTGGAATCTAGTGGAGGGGAAATTTTTATAACCCATTTAGTAATCAATTTTGAAGCTATTAACAGAAATGTTATTTGTAATTTCGTATAAAATATTGTACAAAAATAAACACAGATTTTTCTTTAAAAAAACCGAATCATGAATGCAAGCAATCTCTGCTTCGATTTAAGACAACAGATAAAATTGAAACCTAGAGGATATAAATGATTATAAAGCATGCACCAACAAAATGTAAGCTTGGACACAATTGTAAAACTAAATCTGTGGATGTTCTCAACTTAAATCAAAAATATATAGCCGTTAACACAGACGTGTTTAACAATCTTCTAAACTAAGATCAAAAAGATAGACGTAGCCTTGAGACGGTCCTTGAAATGAGTCTGGATCCAATGAATATTAAACAGCTCCCTTGGTACAACGTGATACGTTTTAAGTTAAGTAAGTTATTCTAGACGATAGAGATAGAAATTAGAAGAGGGACGGAGAGAGTTAATGAAAATGAAGAGGTACAGGATCATCATTTGTCTAAGATTTTCATGTTGGGGTCCGCTTCCAGTTTAACAGAATATAAGTGCATTTTTTATCTGAGCATCAAACACTTCGTATTTTTCTACATACGAAACATCTTTTACCAAATTTCTATTCAAATTCTATGATTAATACAATATTGTGCTGAACTCGTTTCTAAAAATTTGCCAAAAATAAAACATCCAGTTTTCCAAATTTATCGTGATCTTGTTTACCAGTCCTCCTCAGGTATAATCGGTCTATCCACCTTAACGGCGACCCCACGTGTGACAATCCAATTAGCATAAATCAATCAACAGAATAAATACATTGTAATGAAGAAAAGAATGACAATGTGTTTATTTTTAAACCGTAGATAAGAGATACTTGCCCCGACCAAAGACAGGAACGTGTTTTATTTTTGTTTGTTCGGCACGTTTCTTTTTTTGATGTTGCTGAAGCTTTGATAAGAACGAAAACACTGGAAACTTCTAAAACCTTGAGAATTTGATTGAGCTTGGTCAAAAGTCAACCCAAACAATTTTGACTCTGGACCCCATTAAGATATCCCACATGATCACTCCTTTGACTGAGAAGAAGCTCAGAATCAGGCGATGTAGCGATACTTGAAGAAGACCTACATCCAGCTGTAAAGGTCATGCGTCTTGAAGCTTTGATAAACATCCTTATTTTCATCCATTCTTCCAGAATGAGATAGAAAACCAATTTAATATATTTGCAAAGATCAAAGGTCAAACGTGTTTCATCAAAACAATAGCTTGTTATCATTTTCCTGTATTATATCCATAGCTAACTTTATAGCCTTCCAAACAATCTACATCTGGACTCGCACTTAATCCTTTTCGAATCTCGAAACCTTCAATGATTCCATGTTCTATAACTTCAACCCCTTCCCCTTCCTTTAATACGCCGTCAAATATCCACCTTCCATCTCCATTCATACCCAACTGCGTATATCTAATAACAAAATTCCGACCAATCGTAGGCTTCCGAACACACACACGTATAGTATTGGTTGTGTTTGTGGCAACGTGCCGGGCTCACGTGGCTGTCGACCGTCGACGTGGTCACGTGAAATAGCTTTGTCTGTAAACATTTTAGATTGCATTAGTATTTTGTTAGAACCTAGAAATTTTGTGCCCTTTGACAGATCTGTCATAATTTGGAGGACGATTTCTGAAGTGTAAATTCCTCTATCTCTCTCTTTCATAATCGTGCCAGCATCATCCATGCTTTGTCTACTGTCTACTGCCAAGCAAAGGCCTTTCCTCATTCTACATTTAGCTTAGTCAACTGCTATTTTGAGTTTTCAGAAAATTATTTAAAAAAGCCCTTCCTTGATTCAATAAATGGTAGCATCTGAAAGCATAGGCGAAGAAAACAGTTTTGTAGAAAGATAACATAAAGTATACAATTTTTTGTCGTAAATCAGATACTCCACAAATTCGATGGCAGTAATCACAAATTCAAAACAACTAAAAATCTCTTCATCTTGAAAAAAAGTGATATGCAACCTAATTTCTAATTCCAAAATTAGACTGCTATCTCATCTATGTATATTCTTCCGTATACGATAAAACTATTGATGTTTATTTTTCGACCTCATTTCAAGCTATTTTTATTTATTTACAGCACTTAATATCATAACAGATATTCATTTCAGCCTGAAATAGAAGAGCATTAAGTATATTATGAAACTGTATAATCATGTTTTGATGAAGTATAATAATGCTCAAGCCTTGAGGTTCTCCATCCACGTGCAAGCTTATTCCTTCACTTTATAAAACAAATCTTACTCAATACTAGTCTTTCTACTTGCGAAATGGCACGTGCCCAATAATGCCACAAAAGGCATTGTCGAAATTGGTGTAAAAGTTTTTTTGCGGCAAAATGGAGTTAATTTCATTAGGCTTCTTAACAAGAAGCCGCAACGAATCAAAGGGTTGTTTGTTAATGAAACAGCCGGGTTCTTTACACCTGTCCAAAGTTTCAAACAAAGGGGGAAAACAATTTAAATCAACTCGGAAAAATTTTGGCTAAATTTGGCTTAATTGTTTTTGGAGCATTTTCAACAATGTTGTGCTTAATTTTGAAATTAAATATACTAATTGGTCTTTGTGTTCGAAAATATTCATCCTACAAGAAGCACGCGATAAAATCATTCCTTTTCAAAACAAACATTCGTCCTACTATTTGCCTAAAAACTGCATCAAAATCCAATTCACATAATATCAAGTACTGTACTTAAATGACCTACTTCCAATCTGATCTAAATTAAATTGTAATTACACGCCTGTATGTGGAATTGTGTAACTGTTCTAAATATACGACCTGATTGTTGCTACTCTTTGAAAATGGATTTAGTCCATACCTAGTAACAGTTCTTTGTGTTGTTAAAAAGTTATTGTTGGTCTTTCTATTCGACATTTGGCTACAGTTCCGTTAATTACTAGTAAATGACTATCTTTATCATCATCTCAGCTGAAATACGGTTACAGAGGAATCATGTGCATGAAAAAGAATATAATAGCACTCTATTTAGCTTTAAAAGTATCATTTTCTTCAAAGACAATTCTAGAATTCTACACTGCTTGGCCGTAGTATTATTTGATTGCCATACGAATATTATTCCAGTCATCATCATCTTTATCTTGCATCTTTTTAGGCTAATTGATTATATTCGTATTTCCTAAGTCACGACCAACATTACAAAGTTTAGTAGTATTTCTTCCGCCATCCTCATTATCACGTTTGTCAAGTACGGCTATTCATTTTGTTCCTGCCCTTAGTATCAATGAAACACGTTTCTTTCTTCCATTTTCTCCTGTTTATCATAACCTCTCTTTTGAATATCCTCAGCTATAACTACTTCCTCTTCCAAAACGGAACTTACTCAATTTTTTTCATTTTTACCTCATTAGTAATCATCTTGAAAACAAAACAAACAATAAACAAATACATTTAATACGACATCAGCGGTATCACGCGAGTCTGCATCGTCGAGTGACTACGCCTGACCTTGTCTAGCGATAATTTAGTGAAACACGGCCGCTCAATGTCATGCAAATTGTACGGACACGCCCACTGCTTGGATAACGGCACGTGTGTGAAGATGTTCCGAGGAAGTTCACGTACTAATCAGATTTTTAAGGCTACTTTAAAATTATGCGCAAAATGTTATCTGCAGACTGATTACAGTTATATATATGGTTTGAAGGACAGTGATCCCGTTTTTGTAGTAACAACACTAGTTATAAAAGCTAATCTTTTTGCTAATATAAATGACTATTTACTGGGTTGTAGGAGTCAGGTAGAAAGTAGCTATTTGTAAAATACTGATATTCATTCATCTACTAGACGTACTGAAAGCCAAATCTACCATAGTTTTTTTTTTTTTTTTTTTCTGGTAGGGGAATCATTAGAATGACTTCCCCCGCACTTGGGCGGAGCGGGAGGGCGTGTCAGACTCTTACTGACTAAACCCCTACCCCGTTCCTTCGTTGCCTTCGTTCTGGGGGGGACTCGGTATCAACCGTTAGGAATACCACATGAAATCTACCATAGTTGGAAACGTAAGTCAACCTGATGAGGTTGACTTACGAAAGATTATGATTTCATGGGTTTCGATTGTATCCAGTACGATTGGTATTATGATATGTTTGTGAGGTTGTAAATTACCATATACCTTAAAAAATCCTTTAGAATCCCAAATAATATTCAAATCTAAGTGAATATATTGGTATAGTCCCAAACAATACAGGTTTCGAGTGACTATGTTAGTTTTATATTATGAATGACTAAGACGAATGTAGGTCATGCATATGATTATCATTTTTAGATAGCCAGTTTTTACTGGTGCTATCAGAAGTTCTCATAACTTGAAAGCAATTTTTTACTTATAGATTTGGGATAGGCTTTTGACAACATGACCCACAGATTTAACTGGTGATTACCTAGAAATGAAATAAGAGTTTGTGAATTCATACGGTGAATTTCGAAAAACGGGCCAGTAGGTCAATGCAAAGCATAAATTTAACATTTAATATCTGGTGCAATGTTATGTGAATTTTTTTCATTGCGTTTGGTGTCGTAAAAAAAGACTTTATTTATCCTTGTCATAAATAAGCTGTATTAATTTACAATTTCGTCTGGTTTCCTCACTAATTCTATTTATATTTGAATGCAGCTAATAAATATGACATATAGCCTTTCATAGAGCAAGTCCACACGATTATGCAATGCTCTGCCGTATTCTACTGCGCAAGCGGACTAGCGTCAGCATGCGAATCCTTACAAAAATGAAGTGTACCTCTTATAACTTTCTTGTTTCATATTGTCTGGCATTGAGAACAGCCGGACGTTGCCAAACTGCTCGTATAAATTGCTTTATGTTTTATATTCTAGTTAAATAGCCTATAGAATTACCCTCTGCACTTTTATGGCTGGAAACTCTGAAATATGGGAAAGAAAATCGCACTGTCTCTATTATAGTCTATTACTGTCTTTTGAGCATCATTTCAGCTTGGATGCCCCCATTGCTGCGTATATGTCTCCCCTTTCTTCTGTTATACTTTTCTATTCCATGCGTGCCTTATCCAGGTCTATTCCTCAACCTTGATATCAGAGGGAACTGGTTTATTTGGTTCGACTTTGCTGTCGTTTTCCATTTCGAAAATTAAGAAACAGCAATTTCAAGCTGTCAAAATTTTAAAGTTCTTATAAATTGGATAAGTAAAGGTCGCTTGTTTGAAAGTTCTATAGCATGAGAAAGTTTTGCTTGCATTTTGAATTATAGGAATGTCTTCAGTTATTTCTTTTTATTGTGTCATTAATATTTTCTTTGAAGGTGAAGGTTAAATGAAACACGTGGAAATTCTTTTGAAATATCTTGCTTTGCTTGTGACATTCCATAAGTGCCGTTTCATGCTTTTTTTCTACTAATGATCGCCAAACAATTATAATTAGATTTTGTATCTAGTTTTCGGTAATTTTGGCAGATATTTTATTCATTATTCTTAGCTTTTTCTCATCTACATTCATTCCTTTGCTGCCTTGTCCTAACCAGATGCAGTTTATTCCATACGGCGACTACAAATCTACCATTTGCAACCTTGTTATTAGGGAACGCAATATATCTCTTTGGTTAGACTTGTTTATCTGTTTTTTAGGGTTTCCTCACCACCTGTAGCGACTGTTAAAGAGATATTCAAATCAGTCTATGAAATAAATCTCTTGAAACTGTAACTCTTGCAAATATTCCCGCAGCATGTTTATTGCTACTGCCAGTAGTAATATTGTTAATTTCATTTCCTGTCTTACTTCTGCAGTATTGTTAGAAAGGTAATTACAACCTGCCTTTGCGTCGATGAGCCTTTGCTTCCTACATCTCTAGCTGACCATAGATGTTGTTTTCCCCATGAAAAATGACCACGACAGCCTTCATTAACTTCGCCATTTCCAGTTATTTTCCCGTGCTCACTCACTAAGGAAGTCCGTGTCATTTAAAAGGCAAATACAAAAGTCTATTCCGTTGACCATTTACTACATTAGTACTACATAATTATGTCCTCACATATATGTATGTTTGCGTGTCCGTTAACCCGGTTTTTGTGAATAATTGCCGTGTTTATTATTGCTATACGTACCTGTTGTATAGTCACCTATATAATTATCTTCTCTTAATGGGTTATGAATATATTTGATCAATATTAAATTGAGACGTATTTTGGCCAATTTGTTCTAGTAATGTGTCCTGGTTTCGATTTAGTTCAAGTTTTAACTAGTCATTAGTGATCAGGTTAGGTTTCCGTTTTGGGGGCATTTAATTGGGTTATTAGACTGCCAAGTCAAAAAAGGAAAAGTGACGTATAGGCAGATTTACTTTCAGTTCTAGATTTATCAAAGACAAAATGTTTTACATAGTGACTCCAGCAGGCTTAAGCTTATTGTCCACGGACGCGTAGCTTCATAGACACGTATTCGTCACTATACGCGTCGTGTACGCCTGCGTGAAGCGCACATACAAAACTATGAAACTCTGTCGACGAAGTGGCAACGACACGACAGCACGACGAAGTCACGTGACAAGTAATGTCGTTGTCATTTTTTGCTGTCATTGTTTTGGCGAAAACGTTAACAGAAAAGCATGTTTTTCTCCTTCTTCTTCTTCTTATCGTGTCGATGTTTTTAATAAAAAAAAATCCGACCAGTATTTAGCAACCTGTACGGCTCTATCATTGGCCTCGCATAGATCCCGAAAAGTACAGGTGGTTGTGTAGGATGGGCAGCTCAGCAAGTGTCGCATGTCTTGCGTAGCGTTTTTTCACTTCATTTTTTCTCCTGCTGATATATAACATAAACATCACGTGAATGTCAAACATACTCACGTTTTGTACAGCAAAGGTTGCATACCACTAGGTATATGAGATAACGATAAAAACCTTATCTCTATTAGAGATAATTACATCTAAATGGCGATAGCAAATGCTTGATTGACGCTAGTGAAAGTTTTATTGGAGATCCGTTTGGAGTTTTTTGGACAATCATTGCGTCTTTAGCAATCTTCGCTTGGATATGGTCTTACTGTTTCCGCTACTTTGTTTCCGTGGTCTGTCTTAAAAAAAAAATAGGTTTTCCGAGAATAAGAATTGGTCAATCATAGTCACACAAAAGAAATATCGTTCATCACCACTGTTCTCAAAACGGTGAAGGAAAACATTGTGAGGAAACCGACATATTTCTTTTGATAGGAAATAATGAAATCAATCCTTCTGCTTTGGGTGGAGTGAAAGAGACTTTTAGTAACTTAAATCCACCTGTGTTCCTTCAGCTGCTTTATGCATTCCAGAGCCACGGATAATGGCTAAGGTAACTCTTTCAAAACACTACCGCAGAAATTAGATGGCATGTGACATCCACCAACTTTTACTTGGGTGCGATCCGCGTGGTATACCTATTCCTTCTTCTAGAAAAGCCTGAATTTCAGCAGTGCGATACCTATACCTATAATTATATGAAAGTCTTTTACTTTGAATAGTACTTTGGTACCAAGCACGGATAGATAATAAAATGCATAAGTAAGAAATTATTACCAAATCATGACAATAGATACTGCAGTTATGCAAATATCAGTATTTTACATGTTGAAATATTCTTGCAAAAATGGCTGAATAATTGACTCAACAATACTTTTTTTCATAACCTTATGTTTTAAGAAAAGTATGAATATCTCGGCAGGTCTAAAACTAGCCTTAAACTTTGAGCAGCTATTTCCTGATGCCTGCCAGAGTTGCGGAATTATTTGAAAGAGTTTCCGCGGCCCTGGAACGCAACGGGCAACTGATGGCATATGACTAATTCCCCCCGGGTTATAGTCAGTAAAAGTCAGCCATTAGAGACGTAAGGAAGGCAACTTACCTGTAAATTAAATCAAAAAAGGTCTTAAAAGAAAGCTCCATCCAATACTTTGCTTCTTAGGAACAAACTAAGTAAGTAGACCATACTAAGTACCCGCAAACTTAAAAAGAAAAGAACAAGCAATATCTTCAACAAACACACATTCTCGCCGCCGTTAAATTTGTTCTGTTACCAACCAACCGACTTGCCAAAAACTTCTACCGAACGACCTAGATTCGACCATAACACGACAATCTATTTCCAACCTTAGTTACCAAGAAATAAAGTTCAAATTCACATTTTAAAACTGTTCGTCTCGATAATTCAAAGGAATGTCGACTTTAATAACTTTGATAATAAAGTAGGTTTTGATATGATTGCATTATAGTAGTGTAACCTTCCACAAGACTGCTGCTGTGGCCTCGCTCCTTCCACGTTCAAGGTTTGGTTCCTAGGCGATGCAGACAATCTAATACAAACTCTATCTTAAAGCTTTTAAAGTTTATTTTGTAGTTTTTAAGAAGAGCTTGGAGAAAACTGTTGTATTGCGCTGGTAACGGTCCACGAATTTAGCCATCTGTCAAAAAAAAAACTATCTAGAATTTTTAAATAGTCTTTACTGTATACGGGTTTGCAGAAATTGAACTGTTGTTGTAGACCGTTATTCGAGATTCTTTTCTGCTACTTCCTTTATAAGAAACTGAACTTGGCAAGGAACTAAAATATAGTTTGGAAACAGTAGCTATTTATAATTATTGTTAACCACTGACTGGATCCCAAACAGTATGAGCCAATGACAGGGTAGGCCCAGAACGAGATGTCGTGACGAGTTAGCCAGAGGTAGCTAGGAACATAGAAGAATGGGAGGGAAGCTTTTTCCCTGAAGTGGGACAAAACAGGTTTATAATAATAGGCTGACTTGAATTCTATTTCATCTGATGGTAAGCTCTGTTGTGGTCGTCAATGGTCTAGAGTCCCTCAGGTTATAGCTATCAGGAAACACATACTCCGGCAGGGGATTTGACACCTTAGCTACACATAATGCAGGTGTGCCTACTCGGATTGTGTTCTGAAAAGCCATTAAACATCCAAATAAATTAACTAGCCTATTTGAATTGGTAAATTATAAAATCAATGTTAGTTGTGCCAGAAGTATCGAAGCGATAAATTACTTTTATACAAATGAAGTAATAGCTGTAATCCGAACTAAATAATACTTATAAATGAAAAAGTAACTCTGTTTATCTGTTACACTTTCATGGCTAAACCACTGAACTGATTTTGATGGATACAGACTATGTTTGAACCTCTAGGTAGGACCTAGGCTACTATTTACCTGGCTTCGACTTCAATTACCGATATTCATGAGAAAGAAATCGCAGGCAAAATTTCATCATCATCATCTCAGCCGAAAGACGTCCACAGCTGGACATAGGCCTCCCCCAAGCGTCGCCACAGCGACCGGCCCTGTGCGTCTCGCATCCATCGGAATCCCGCGACCCTCGCCAGGTCGTCGGTCCACCGCAAGCAAAATTTAGGCAAAATTTACTGTCTAATAATTATCATCTCTTTGGTCATAGGTCAAATTTAACAGTTTCAATGGTGGTTGTCCATCACCATATTTCGTAAAAAAAAAACAATGTCGTGTACAAAATAAATTGTTTGACTTTGACACAAAAATTACAAGTCCGATGTGTTGTAACTTTGTCTAAAGTTCTCAACGATTAACAATTAAAACTTCTTTGTTGTTATAAACATTTTGTCCCAGTTTAGGCGGAATTGAATTTATTATACTCCTCTTTTCGTGCCATGCTACCCTGGTATCTCTGGATATCAATATGTATAAATCCAAAATGGATCTTAATTAGTATTCATATTACATATCTCGCCTATACTGCCCCACTACTGGGCTCAGCCTTCCCTTAATTCCTGCCGTTGTTTCCAACTCTGTAATATTTCTTGCCAAATCCTAAAGAAGACATCTAAAGCACCCTTCTGCGACCCCGTCGTGCGATTTCAAGGCACCAATTTTGTGTTTTACGGGACCATCTTTCGATCGGCATACCGCAAGCATGTCCAGCCCAGTCTCACTTAAGTTGGACAGCCTTCTGAGCCACGTCAACGATCTGTGTCTTGGAGCGCCTTATACTGTTTCGAAACCGATCCGTTAGTTTAACACCAAGTATACTGCGCTCAATAGCACGTTGGCAAACCTTAAGTTTGGACTTTATCCATACTCATTTAAACTTTAATGTTTGGTTAATAAGATATCATTATCAGAATGCCTGATTACTTCCGGGGTATATAATAACAAGATTTATTCATAACACTTACGAATCTTCATTTAATCCAACGCTTTGTCTTAATACTGCTCGTAATTCTCTCTTCAAAAACGTAAACACAGACTTTGTGAAAAGAGTCAAGTCATAATCGTGCCACGCACATTCTCTAAAAATATCTAAACATTTTATGTATTCTCGCATCTATGTATAGAATATGCGGTGTTATCTAAAGGACGAATTATGAAGAGAGGTCGTCATGATAGAAGGGGTGACTAAAATAGGCTGTAAATTAGCAACGCTTGTTTGGATAACTTTTATTTTGGCTTGAGTATGTTATTTTGCAATCACCCTTTATTTTCATTAGATAACTGGGATTTTTCACCAAGTTTCTTAGTAAAAGAGTATAATTTATTACGAGGATCAAGTAAAATTTCTTTATTTTTTTCATTATTATTTCAAAAAGAGTTGTTTATAATTTACATTGTGAGCCGATGTTAATGTCGGTCGCCAAGGTTCCTGCGGAAATCGACTCGTGCGCACGTTCGTGTATGCTCGGCAAACGTCGGGAACGATCGGAAAATGGCCGCCGCAACGTGGAAAAGACGACATTTAATCAGAGAAAAATTTCGTTTTCTTGTTCTTTTATAATGCGTTCTATTTTCACGCTTAATTGTGATTGGTTAATATTTTAAGGCAGATATTATTTATATCAATATTTACTTTTATTAGATAATAACTAAACGTGCTTGTATTGGCTGGCTCGTGATTTTTTTTTACTTGTATGTGTTTATTTTAGATTCAATACCGCACGTGAATTCCAATGTCAAACAAAGATACACACACTACATGAATATGATTAATATGTCTGTCGCGATGCGGAGATATATAATTTTATGCTGATTTGTTAATTAAGACCACGTTTCGCTGAGTGAAGGTTTTTCTTCGCTCCGTATCGGCACGGAATTTGTGAGAAGTGTCGAAGTGAAAATATTAGTTGGTCAGCATCGTGATGTAGAGGCTGACTGGTCTTTATGCCTGCATTGATGTATCGTCACTTGTAAAGATAATTTCTATACGCTTCATAGAACTGTGACGCTGAAGAAAATACAGTTCCTCATGTATTTGTCTACGCCACAACATAATTCGTCATAAACAAGCCATAAGTCAAGGTGAATAGGTTACTTCTAGGCAAGCGTGCTCCATCGTCGGCCACATCATCGCTTACCATCAGGGCCTCAATTCTGCTATTAGAATTGTAATCAGTATTCATAATTGTTGATTTTGACAGTTTGGTAGTACCAAATTGGTAAAAATTGAAGCCAATGATCGACAATTCTGATACAAGTGTAATAGCAGAATTGAGGACTTGGTGAAAAGTCTTTTTAACCCTAAGGTTGACTGGTAGAGAATGCCTTGATGCATTAAGTCCGCCTATGTACCACCATTGTACATGAAGTTTAAATAAATAAATAAAAGGTGGTGAAACGCGATGTGGTCGACGATGGAGCAAGCTTGCCTAGACTACTCTTACTCTTGACTTGAAGACCTCTAGCTTGTAGTGATAAAGGCAAGACGAATTAATTATCCAAGTCAAAAAATCTTTTATTTTTTATTATTGATAGTCTCGCGCTTGACCACATCTCACCTGATGGTAAGCGATCGTGTGGTCGACGATGGAGCACACTTGCCTAGAAGCAACCTATTTACTCTTGACTTGAAGACCCCTAGGTTGTAGCTATCAGGAAACACAGACCCCGGCAGGGAATTCCACTCTTTAGCTGTACGCATAATAAATGTACTCCCAAAACGCTTTGTACGTATGGGTGGGATGTTCACCATGTACCGGTAATTTTTTTTTTATATTGTGGAAATAGCCACGTGTATAATATACTTAAGTAAGTTAATTCCCATTACTGGTAACTGCAATGGACCGCCATATTCTCATTTGTTCAATCGAAGGTCGATCTTCGGTTTATCGATCAAACTGTTTTATACGCTCTTGGTAATGACCGCACGAGGTGCGTACGGCTATGAGATTTATGCCTAGACTTTCCATAGCGACAGTAAATTCGCAATCAGGTAGAGTTTTACTGAATTTTTTTTCGTAGTAAATGTATTATACATATAGTATCGTCAAAACGGGGTGAATAGGGATGCAGGGGCTAAAAGTTAATATATCAGGGGAGTAGTACCGCTGTATCGATAATATGGAGGTTCCCAGGCTGCAAGGACCCATGACAATAAAGTCGAAAAATTATGTCCTCAATGAAATGATGTCCTCTGGGTGCAATTTATCTATAATATTTATGCATTTAGAAATATGTAACAAAGTTACTCAGTTTGCAGCTCTGCTTAGTTTAGACAACGTTATATGGAAGTTGTGGAATACTGTTAGGTATTATTATTATAAACTATTTTTTTTATTAATGAGAGGCTATAAAATTAGGCCAATTTGATAGTCATTACAATTCAGAGGTAATTAATTGAGCCTATTTCACAATAGAAACAATATTCCCCCCATTCTTTGCTACTAAGAACGCTACTGATATATTTTATTGAAGAAACATTAAATATTTGTGTTCCCTAAACTAAATCCACTTCTCCTTTGTCGACAGGCCGTAGACTGGTGGTCAGTCGGTGTGCTAACTTACGAGCTGCTGACAGGCGCGTCCCCCTTCACGGTGGAAGGCGAGAAGAACACCCAGCAGGAGATCACCAAGCGCATCGTGCGCTGCAGCTACCCTGTACCACCTGATGTTAGTCCCGAAGTGCAGGACTTTATTAGGAAGTGAGTAACTAAGCAGTATTAGAATTGAATAAACTTTACTACACACACACAAACGCGTACACACACGCACACGCAAACACACACACACACACACACACACACACACATACACACACACACACACATCACACACACACCCATCACGTTCCAAGGGTCCGTTTCCAATTGGTTGGTTTTGTTTTGTGTGTTTATGAGTTCAATGGACACTCGTATAATTGTTTCCAAAGTAGTACAGAATCTTTCATCCCCACGGATCAAATAGTCGATAGGGAAGAAAGGTTCTGGATTGGCGGCCAAGTATCGAAAGACGCAGTGTTGGATGGCACGCCACAAGGTGGACCAATGACCTGGTAAGGGTTGCGGGAATCCGATGGATGCGAGACGAAACTGGTCGTTATGGCGTCGCTTGGAGGAAGCTATGTCCAGCAGTGGACGTCTAAAAATACTGGATCGTTTCTAAAAATTCTTTCACTAGTAAAATGGTACTTTATCACGCAGGCAAAGACGCTATCAAAAGCTAGTTGGATATAAACCTAAATTAATAAAGTAAAACTGTTTTATAAGATCAGGCTTTTTAAAGCTATATCTTTATAACAGCGAGAATTAGCGTACTCTGAACCCTTTTAAGTTAAAAGCTTTTGTAAATACTTTTTTAAATAATTACTCAGACATTGAACCTTAGTCTAGTTATATTAGAGGAAGTTTGAAAGTAGGGTTAGTAACTGAAAAGTTGAAAGGGAATCGTTTGTCTTGGTATGGTCATGGGAAGCAGAGGGATGATATGTTACTAAAGAAGTTATGAGTGTTATATGTGGATGAATAGAGAGAGAGCCAAATAAAAGATGAATGGATTATGTGAGAAGTGATACAAAAGAATAGGGAGTAAGAAAAAAGGCTAGACTGTGTCTCGCCGACCCTAAATCAAACGGGATGAAAATGAAACATGGACGGATGGGATGGGAATGATTGATTGATTGTTTGACAAGGGAGGGAAGTTGATGATGATGATGATGAAGTATTCCCGTATATACTTAACCTACGAAAGTCTTTCTAATGAAACCGTTTCTTTTTCCTCAGATTACTGGTGAAAGACCCCCGTCGCCGGCTCGGAGGAGGCGAACACGACGCCGAGGAGCTTAAGAGGCATCCGTTCTTCCAGGTTAGTTCTGAAAAAACTTCGAGGTTTTTTACTTAATATCTAGAAATGATAAAATAGTATAAGGAGGAAGCCTTAAAGGAACATAGATGTGGTTTAAGTTAGTAAAAGTCTGACACAAAGAGCGGCAGAAGTGCTTTAAACCTAGTTAAATTATTGCTTCAAAATTATCCAATTTGCCAATCTAAACTCATGTAGCGACATCTATGAAACCGTATAAGAACTAAAGTTTGACTATTCAAAAGTGCCTGTTAATGGTCTACTTGATACAAACGCTTTTGGCTTTGACCCGTGTGGTCGGAGGATCCTCCCTTTTCAATGGAGGTATGTGGGACACACCCTGTTCTGACTATACTTTAGTTTAAGCAAGTTAGAGTCGGATAGATATTGAAAATGTTGACTTCAGCGCCATTTACCGACAACGCGGCGGAACTTTTTCACCGGCGTACCATACACACATTGTCACTAACCAAATTCTTTCCATTTTACAGAACCTAGACTGGGACGCCGTGGCCCGGCGCAAGATCCCGGCTCCGTTCGTGCCGGTGCTGACGCACGCGGCCGACACGTGCAACTTCGCGGACGAGTTCACGCGCATGCCGCCCACCGACTCGCCCGCGCAGGCGCCCAAACACCACGACAAACTGTTCCTTGGTGAGTCATCTTGATACCAGTGGCTAGGACTAACTTTGCATGGGCAAAGTAAGCTTTATGAGGATCCTTGTGTTACTAACAATATATGGACTTTTATCTGAAATAAATACCTTAATATCACTATTATTTAATCATCTTGATACTAGCGACCTACCCGAGCTTCGTAAGGGGTGTACATGTAATGGTCTTGATACTAGCGAGCTACCCCAGCTTTGCATGAGTGTACATTTAATCGTCTTGATACCTGCCAACAATCACAACTTCACACTGGTGTATATTTAATAGTCTTGATACTAGCGTACTTGATACTTCGTGTGAGTGTACATTTGAATCATCTTGATACTAGTGACTTACTCTAGTTTCGTACGAGTGTATATTTAATAGTCTTGTTACTAGCGACCCAGACTAACTTCGCATGGGTGTACATTAAATCTCATTGATACTCGCGAACTACCCCAGCTACGCAAAGGTGTTAAAAATCTTCGACCGCTTTTCTCTTCTATAATATGCACCTACAGAAAAAAAATAACCAAATTGGTCTAGTCACTTCCAAGTTTTACGCCTAACAACACATTTATCCATTAATTTTTATTATATTGTTAATTAATGACAATTATTCTTTACAGGATACTCCTACGTGGCACCAAGCATACTGTTTTCGGAGAATGTCATCGCCGATCAGATCTGGATGCAGGCGACCGGCGAGAAGAATGAGAGGCTCAAAGGATGGGTCGCTAAGGTAAATAGCTATATTACTCATTAATTAGATTGTACGAGTATATCAAGTCGTCGTCAGTCTCTAATTTCGTGGTTATCTACTTTTGCTAAGCGTCGGCCCCGGTGTCTATATAAGTCCGCGGTATACCGTGGAACATCCTCCCTTTTGTTCTTCCTGCCCATTTTCTATTCGTCCATTCCTTCCATTGTCTCCTATCACCCGTTACACTATCATAACTCCCTTTTCTTTCATCTCCTCACACATTCTATCCATCTTTTCGTTAAACTCCCTCTCCACCCATCCACATGTATAATTAGAAGTCTTTTAGTAACATGTGTTTCATCCCTCCTTTACATGACTATGCCAAGAAAACAATTTCCTTTTAACTTTGCAGTCTCTGAAGTAACCCCATTAATAATCTGATTTAAATGGGGTTATTATCACACTCAAAGTCATTTGTAGATCTTTGGCAGTCGTTACGGACAGTCAGAAGCCAGTAAATCTTACTCCAGTCTTGCCATGAAGTACCGTGTTACCCCAGTTAATGGGTTGTGGAGGTCTGGTAGTCAGCCGTTCCTCGTAATATACTGGTATTCAGCTAAATCCGACTTGACTGGAAGCCGACCCTAATATAGTTGGGAAAAGGCTAGGCAGATGATGGATTACCACACTGGCTTCCAAATAACAAAGTCTCTAATCAAATTCTCTCCATTACTTCCAGGACTCGCCGTTCTTCCAGAAGTACGCCGTGGAGCTGAGCAGCCCGCTGCTCGGCGACGGATCCTACTCCGTGTGCCGCAAGTGCATACATCGCCAGTCCGGCAAGGAGTATGCTGTCAAAGTGAGTAGAACAAGTACTCCTCGTTTGATAAAAATCATAACCATCCTTTGGCTTTGTCGTAGTCGGGTAAAAATGAAAGTGAAATCTCTGAAGAAATTCTGTAAGAGTTGTGTAGGAGAAAAATACTTGAAAAATTTTGTTTTGTAGTTTTATGTAATAGGAAAATGCACATACTTGCATTATTTTTATACTATTCATAAATAATTTGTGTTTTAGACGTATTTGTACTTTATAAGAATGTTCAAATTGTACTTGTTGTTAAAAGAAATTGGGTAGTTGGCAATTTTTTTTTCTTTTTTATTATTATTTTTATTACAAAGTAATTTACCCGAAATTCCTTTATCCAAAAACTCTCACTATAGAGCATCAGTATAGCATTATAGTTGAAAGTCATGAACAGTCATAATTAGGTAGATTTGGATGCAATAATTTGACTATGTTCAATAAAAACCCTAATAAACAAAGATTTTAACTTTTCCTTGCTCTTTGCTTATTACACAAATATTAACTGTATGTTTTCTCCTACAGATAATATCGACGCAAAAGAAAGACATAAAGCAGGAAATAGAACTACTGAAGGCGTGCCAAGGATGCCCCTACATCATCACACTGCATGAGGTGTTCCATGATTCTGTAAGTATTACTTTTATACTGTTTTTATTACAATTCCTACTTATTGATAATGGATCTTTAACATTAGTTTTTTTATTATTATGGTTAGGCAGATGACTAAAAAGAATTTCTAAGTTGTCAGTCTTCGTTCTTGTTAATCATCCATAAATTGTCTTCTTTTTATTAAACTGTTCAGTTCATGTTAGTGGCTTCCTCTGCGTAAAACTTGTGCTCCATTGGTGTAATTGCCGCAAGGCGTTCCATTGTGAGGATAAACCAATAAATAAATAAAAGATAATCGTCCCAAGAGAACAACACTCCCATCCAATAATAAACTTGATTATTTTAATATTTCTCTGTTCTCGGTTAGCCAACAAATCGAACTTTGCTTTCCGCGGAGGAAAAAAGTAACTTATGGCGCCCTATTCCAGAACATAGTCTATCCATGTACCATATCCATATCCGTGTACCATATTTCATTCAAATCCGTTCAGTGGACTGAGCTTGAACGAGTGCTTAATATACATAATGAAAACTTTTCCTTTTATAATATTAGTGTACTAATGTTAATTGTTTATCCATCCACAGGCTTTTACGTACATAGTAACGGAGCTAGCAGCGGGCGGTGAGCTAGCTGCCCAAATATCGGGCGGCCTCGACGAGAGGATCGCACGCCGTTTACTCGCGCAGTTGGCTCTTGCATTGCGGCACATGCATGCCAGGAGGGTCTCGCACAGGGATCTCAAGCCTGAGGTGAATATTGTCATATTAAGATAATGCTTCCCAAAGCAAACTTGCGGACGACGATCAATGAGTAGCTCGTTGTCCGTGTAATAAAAATTTATCTTCATCTCTTACCCATTCTTGAATAAAAATAAAACAATCTTACTTTCAACGTCATGATTCGGGCCCTAGTCCGAGTAGTCCTACATACACTGTCAGCATAACAGTAGCAACTCAGCAGGGTCAGTATCTGCGAACATCTCAATCAAACATTCCCCACGATGAATCGTGGCTTTGGAGCGCAAAGGGTAATTGAATAGACAAATTATTTATTGTCAACAGAACATCCTGCTGTCCACATCCCGCCTGAGCGAAGCCAAGGTGAAGGTGGTAGACTTTGGGTTCGCGCGCCGCACGCCCGACTGTGCTGAGGAGCGGCCTCGCATGATGACACCTTGCTTCAGGTAACCCATCTACTTTAACTATACGTGCTGGTCAAATCCTAGCTCAAAATACCTATTTCGGGTTTCATCATAACCCTACTCTTCCTCATACCAACATATAAAAGGCCAGGCTTCATTTCATATCCAATTTTGAAGACGTTTTTAGAAAACAAAAGTCTTAAAACTTACTTGTTATTTCATATAAAATCTAATCTTCTTATACATAAAACTAGTCGACTCGGCAAACTTTGTTCTGTCATATAAATTGTCAAAGACTATACTATTCTCAGACCTACCAAATATACACAAAAATATTCATGATCATCGGTCAAAGCTTTTCAAGGGACTTTAATGGAAAATACTATGACACCAGTTTTAATACAGCCTTTTTATTACAGCTTGCCGTACGCAGCGCCCGAGGTAGTGTCCCGCGCACGCAGTGCGGCCGCACCTGGTTATGGCCCGCAGTGCGATCTGTGGAGTCTTGGCGTTGTTTATGTGAGTATATCCCACTTTAATGCACGCTCTTACTGCTTAACATCGACATATTGTTATGTTACCTAGTCTACTAAGGCTGAGGGACCGTTCCAAAGAGTCACCACAACCTTGGAACAGAGAGGACAACTAAAAGAACATGGTTGTCTAATTTGTAAAATTCTGACTAAGCGACATCCCCTTCAGATTTTACAATTTCAAAGTCGACTAAGATAGTTTTTTTTAGTTCTCTTTAAAAATCTTCTAGTTATTTATGAATGTTTTCTTTTTATTTCCAGTATTACATGCTCTGCGGCAAAGCCCCGTTCCAGCCCCTGTCCAAGAAGGAACCTATCACAGCTTTCATGGACAGAATCAGGATCGGCAACTTTACTATGGATGGTCAGTATTATATTACATTATTATCTTTTTAGACAGCATAGTGGCTGAGTTATTGGCTGCTGTACTGCGTATAGTGGGCTCGATTCCCACTTACAACAAATATTTGTGTCGCCTGCAGATAATTGTCTTGAGAATGTGAATTTCAAATTTTATCTACTTACCTGCGATTCAGGACCACCGCAGATGTGGTCTTGTGGCTGTCCGGTATGGACTCAGCCCGAATCGTGGACAGCGCGTAGTTTTTCACGCATGTATCAAAGAAATGTTTGCAAATCCAAAGGGGGCCGATGGCCCCTAGAACCGCGAGGAATTTCTGAAGGAAACCAGTAGTCTTAGAATCCAAAAGGCCTTCTTTCTTCTTCTTCTCTTCTATATATAAATCCTTTAGTTGCCCCCACAAGTGTGGTAGTTTACTCTGCAAAAGTCTGACACACCACACAGTCTCAAAAAAATCCACGATACAGGAGTAATTTCTACTATTACAACATAAAAAAAATATATCATTACTAACCTACATATTTGTTTGTCATACAGGCCCGATCTGGGAGAACATATCAACGGAGAGCAAGCGCATAGTTCTAGGCCTCCTCGCCGTGGACCCGCTGCGCCGCTTCGGCACCGACGAGCTGCTCGCTGCACTCGGCATCAGCATACCCGTCGACAACAGCTTCCGTCTTTGTGTAAGTACCAACATATCAAGTTTTGTGGATATAGTGCCCGTCTACAGGCTACAAATGTAACGTAAATTTTCGCTGAAGTAATCGGAATTCATAAGCCAGTAAATCTGACTCCAGTCTTGAAGTACCGTGTTACCCCAGTTAATGGGTTGTGGAGGTCTGGTAGACAGCCGCTTCTCGTAAAATACTGGTATTCTGCTAAATCCGGCTTGACTGGAAGCCGACCCCAATATAGTTGGGAAAAAGCTAGGCAGATGATGATGAATCGGAATTCAGAAACATTATAAATAGACCATTTACAGCTGTTTCTCAACCTTTTGTGAACTACTGTCCCCTCTGCAAAAAAATAAAATTCCAACACCCATAATATTTACAAAAAAAATAGTAAGAAAAAACTAAATAGAAATTGAAATAAGCCACTGGCAGCTAAGAGATGACTAGTCTCAGTGCTGCCACTACCACTTCCTAAATAATAAAACCAATGATCTGTCCATGGCAGCTTGTTGTTCATTATACACTCCAGACTAACTGTGCACATGATACGTCTGAACTTCAACGACATAATATTAATCAGAACTATTTTCTCCCCAGGACATGACCAAAGCTGATCTCTACAAACGCAGATACAAGAACAAACACCGAGAGTCCAGCGCCTCCGAAGCCGGAACCTCCCAATCAGACATAGCCGAGGAGCCAGAGGAAAAGGAAATCTCCCTCATAGACACCATCAACAATCTCAAGAATAGGATGAACAAGAACTCTATAGAAAACGACGTGGAACTCATCAAGGCTAATACCATAGAGACACCCGTCACAGAGTCCTCGGAACCAACCTACACTGACATAGATGATGATGTTCCCTCAGTCAAACCTGTCGAAAAGACATACGCTAAATCTAGATCCAAATATGATGACTACATCTACATTGAAAGCAGTCAAGGGCTAGATGGCACAGAAGTCGCATTCCCCAAAAGTAGTCGCGCTAAGAAATCCAAATCTCCAGTCCCAAGAAAACGCAGAAAAGTTGAAACACCACAAACTAAGAAAGCCGTGAACGGAGTCAGGGAAACGCGTAGCAAAGTAGGGAATGGTACACGTGCAAAGAAGGAGGTGCAGAAACGTGCGCTTAGGAGTAAGAGTGTGACGGACAAGAGTAGAGCCACGAAAGAATCTATAGAGAATGAGAAGACTTTAGTGACCAGGGTCACGCGGAAGAGGAGGTACGAAGAGGTCACCAAGCCGGTACTCCGGGAGAAGGGACAGAACGGCCGCGCCTCCTGCAAGCCCAGTCCTGAACCTGTGGCCGAGGAGCGGAAAGTGATCCGCGCGAGGAAGGCCAGGAATGTGCCCGCGCCGGAGGTGGAAGAGGCGGCCAATGTCCGCATGACGCGGTCGCGGCGGCGTCGCCTCGAAGTGAGTCTATCGCCCTCCGAGGTGGCGGCCGCAGCCCTCGCCGCGTCCCTCTCGTGCGAGCGTCGCGTCACCTCCGTGGAGAGCGTGAAATCCGTCACTAATACCAAAGCTAAACGCAGGAACAACGCCAAAGCTCGTCCCAAGGCCGCGGCCAGCAAGGCCAAGAAGCCGCCCGTGCGCACCACGCGCGCGCGCGCCGCCCGCAGGTGAGGCCGCCGCGCCTCTCCCGAACCCATCGGCGCCATCTTATCAACTATAGACAATTCATAGACTGTTGCGCCTCACGGCAACTATATTCTAGTTTTAAAATTCCCCCCAATATGGCGTCAGCTAACCTCAAATTCCAAATGAGACAAAATAGTGATGCAATAAAATTTATGGACGCTTTGCTCACGCGTAGGCATAGACAACAGAGGAAAGAAATTATTTATTCAACGAGAAAAAAAGAGTAAGTTATATTTCTTTTTTTTAATGTAGGTAGCCTCTGAAAACTAGTTCGTGAAAATTAACGTTAGACCTGTTTTTATTTTTTAATCCTTTTATTTAATGTTACTATTAATTTTTAAGATACTTTTTCCCCTATTATTACCATTAGAAATAATTTTTTGGTTATGTATTTTTTGAATAGAATAATGAAAAAAAAATAATTAATTAAAAAAATAGGTAAATTGGTGTGATTGAGCACTTTTAGTAGATGAGAGTAAAATTATTTTGTGAATTACTATAATTTATTCTTGGATAGCGCTACAGTATCTTGCTTCATTGATGTGATTGGTTCACGTGGGCGATTTGTTTAGTTTAGGAATCTATAGTAAACGTTTGCTACGATTTAAGCCACTGGGTAAAAAGTCCAAAATGTATTGAAATCGCGGCATTATCAACAATCGTTCATATAATCACATCAAGAGTAACTCAAAATTTCCTGTCACTCAATTTATGAAAAAAAATATAAAAGTCCTTCGCAGATCTCTTTCCGTAACTATAAAAAAATTACTTTGTTTGTGTGTGTATATTTGTTTGAATAGGATAATAGGTTAAATTTGTAAATGTTCCCTTCGATATAATAGACGTTTGTATAACAATACATACTTCTTTCTTCCACTTTGCAAAAAATGTAAAAAAAAAAGAATATATATTTATTTATGGTGAAAGTGCCAAAGCATGCTTGAAAATTCTGCTTATATATTACGCGTTCAAAATTATTTGTAATTGTTTAAAATCACAACTAAATACTTCCTATTTTGTATAAGGGTTGTTTAAAAATTTAAAATGGTTCTGGAAAAACGTTATATCTTGTCTTTGAGTGTTGTATCTGTATCTATTGTCTGTGGTATTGTACGCGTCCATTGCTCCAAGTTTCGGTTACTTACTGTTGCTACATATCTGTATTGGGACTCCTCTACGAACAAACTATCTCACTATTTATTATAATTGTTAAATAACTTTACAAAAAAATCGTAAAACATTAAACAACCCGTACACAATCCTAATCTAATTCTTTTATCGTTATAAGCGCTTTTACCAAATAAAAACAACATTGTTTTCGGCTCACTTCCCTGTAAATATACTATGATAGCATTTAGTACAAAATCGGTGGAAGAGTTATAAAAAAAATATTATTTATAATTAAATTGAAGAAGGAAATAGTCTCAATTTTATTGTCAACTTGCATGTTACTCTCCAATCGTGATACGATGAGGCACTGATTTCTAAATATTATAAAACTAGCTAATTAAGCTTGACTGTATGTTTTAACTTCATAATTTTAGTTACAAATGAATAAAATTGTTGCATGATGTTAAACTTTAATGTGATCTTGTTAATATGTACGCCAAATTCAGTTTCGCGACTGATTTAAACAAATAATTATTGTTATCTATTGCTTTTCGGCTGTTCGTCTAACTTTGTTCTTAAAGAGGAAACGAGATCGAGCATAGCGCTCTCTCATTCACTCACAATACAAACTTCGGTTATGTTCGTAAGTGACGAAGATTCCCGAAGGATTAGCGAAGTGTTGCCGTTAAGTTTGAAATGATTTGCATGGTAAGATGTATTGACGGAAGAAATAGTGATCCTTATGGTATGTAGTTAGTGACCGCAAATTTTGTTATACATATATATATATATATTAGCTCAAATATATATTGTGAACCCAATTAGATGATATATAGCTTATACAAATGTTTTGTTAGTGAAAAGTACTTTCACCGTTGATGAGTATATAGATTTTGTATGCATGTTTAATTAATGGGTTGCTATATCCATCATAAGTTGAGTCCAATACCTTTAATAGTAGTAGTATTATTTAAAGCAACGTGAAAGTACTTTACTAATCCGTATTGTTGCAATTTACAAACGATTATGAGCAATCCAATGTATTTTTTGTACAACTGATTGGGGGTTTTTAATCCATAGTCAATATTTTGAAGCAAAGATGTTAGTTTACATGCCTGTTCATAGACCATGTATCGCCGCGTAGTGCCGACGCGTATTACGATGTTCTTTTGTTTCGGAAATTGAAAATTTCCCCGAATGCTTAACTCGAGTAGCCTTTACGTCACATAAGTCGTGAAGTTTGTAAAAGTGCACTTAAAATGGATTGTACCAAAAGATTATATAATTTTATAATAAAGTGTTAGAAGTTATTATTGATGTCGGCGTAAAACAAATTTTGTAAGAAGTTACATGGCAGCCGGCAGCGGAGATATTCGATTGTAATAAATATACCATTTTAACATTAATTTTATTTGTTTTATTCATGATCGATTTGTCGTGGACGAGATGAGTTGCTTCTGGTTCTGGTTTCGACTCCATGAAGTATTAAGCATTGAGACTGCTTGAAAATTTTAAACGTTTTATATGGTTCTTGTTTTCGGGGTTCTTTTTCTATAGGGTGGACCACGGAACAGATGCCCCTATCTGTTCCGTGGTCCACCCTATGGGCCATGTGGGTGGACCAGGGATGCCATTAAGTAAGAGCAGTGCTCATAGTTCAATCTAGTTCAACCGAAAAAAGAAGTGAAATTCCTTGCCGGAGTCAGTGTTTTCTGATAGGTACAACCTGGGAGTCTTCAATTCAAGAGCGAATTTCTGCTTCTGGACAAACTTGCTCCATCGTCGACCACATCATCGCTCATCATCAGGTGTGAGATCGTGATCAGGCGCTAAAAAATCGCAAACTGGCTATCACGGGACTACTATCGGCAATCATTTCCAAATTTTGTAAATAATTAGTACTGAGTAAGTACTAATTGGTACTCGAATAAAAGAATTCTACTTCAGTAAATTTTGTGGGACGGACAGACAGGTGTGACTACCTCTGCGACGCGAGCAGGACTGCTGCGAACGACGCAAAAAGGGCTACATTTTATTTGGTACGCTTTTGATCTGTCCGTACCAAAGTCTAGCGTGAATGAATACTAATTTGTATTAATTAACACACGCTCGAACTTATAACACAAGTTGGAGCATGTGTTAACCATAGAGTTATAAATCAGTGTTATAAGTATGGGTATCAGGGACAATCAGGGTATGCTGTCACTCGCATACCCCATCTTTATTTCTGCGCCTCATACGCAGCCATTTGCCGGGATTTATAAACTCATACTACTGTCCTTAGGAAGATAGCAATAAATTAAAAAATTAGGCGTTGGTACTTAAATTACTTCGTCCGCTCTGGGTGGAGCGAGAGGGTGTCTCAGACTTTTACAATAAAACCCTTCAGTTGCCCTTTTTAGGGCCTCGGTAACTCTTTCGAACTTACAGCAGGTTTTATACGCCCAGCAAGTATGTATGCGTGATTTGATTCTTTACCCCGTACGAGGTTATCGCGTACAGCATACGTAGTGAGAGCCGATGAGCATACTGTCCAATGTATTAATATTTTCGATAACAGGGCTGCAAGAGTCGTTTTAGTTTTCTACAAAAACTATTTTCCAGTTGATAGCATATACCCTATCGCTGTATCGCTTAGCTCACTGAAACCCAGACGCAAGCGCGGCGACGCCCAGTTGGTAAACTGCGCCCAGACATGAGCTCGGTGACCGCTACCACAAGGTTAAAAGGATGAGGGTTTAGTCTAGGTTGATTCAAACCTATTAAAAAGTAAATCTCAAGTCTATGGTATATCATAAAGAAAGGAATTGTGACAGTGAAAGTCAGTGCTACCAGCGATATAAAAACAGCTTTTTCTTGGTACAATTTAGGTCATTAAAGTCATCAAAGCATTTAGGTCCTGATAGACTGTAATCTTGTCACTGCTTGCCATACAGTGGTAAAAAGAACAATGCATGACACATTATTTTCTAACAAAGAGAAGCTAGTACAATTAATAACACAACCATAATAACAGGTTGACTTTGACAGTGTTTTATTGCGTACCTACATCTAAACACAGTATTGTATGTTCAGGTGTCACTGCTGATGTATTTGAATATATACGCTTATAGAATCATTTTCAATCTTTTACAATAGCTTTTCGTCCTGATTATATCGATAGAAATAAAGTAATTGGTAGATTGGGAAAGCGTTGTCATTTCTAGTACTAAATTTAAAACTTAGTACGGCAACACCAAGAATGGCACTGTGGCAAACGTCAGACGATGTCGAGTGAAGTGATAGAAAAATAATTAATTTCACGACGTTTTGTGTTAATAATTATGTGAATGATGAGATGAAAGTGTAGATAAATGTTAGTATAGTGTTCAATAGTGATTATGGCGCATAGTGGTGGTGTTTTAAGTTCGGATATATCACGGAGGAATCCACAAGATGAGTATGAACTCATACAGAGAATCGGTTCGGGGACCTACGGTGATGTATACAAGGTAGGGGGCCTTTCTAAAATACTTAATTCTCTAATTTACGTCTGTTTAAGACGATAACGACACGAATCTAACACTTTCTCGGGCGTTTCGTCACAAAAAATGGCATTGTAAATCTCGTTTGTCATACAAAATATTTTTTGTGACAAAAAAAATGTTGATAATCGTCAGAATTAGTGACAAAAAGGGTATTTAGCATTGTGCATTGTTTATGGGGCGGTGTTTGTAATAGAAAACACGTGTTACTGATGACCTTGAGCGCAAGACGAGTCTGGTTTATTAATTATTGTTGAACACACCCAAAGGTGTAGTGATATTCAAAACACATCACATCTCTTTGTTCTGTAACTGTTCTTTATTTAAAATGCTTATGTAAACGGCTAGTGATTATATATAGCTTACAGGTATTTGTGTGGAATTAGCAACTTGTCTATTAGGTGTAAATTATATTTTTTCCTGTTGATAATTTAAGATTTAGCTATTAAATTTTTGCATAATATATTCGGTTCTGATCTTCCTCAATTAGAACCATAATCTTCTCTATATGCAACAACACAAAACTGTGTTCATACCAATTAAAATTTCCAAATAGAAAAAAATACAACTTAATTTTAGTAACAACATTTCCTTATCAAATATATTTAGGTTTGACAGCTGCATAGGTATTTGTATTGCACAAAAAGGCAGACAAGTGTTTGTTATAGGTAAATCCAAATGATTAATTCAATAATATCCTTAAACATAAGTGTAATTTCCACAAAAATATGACAAATTCTAGGAATTTTATATAAACAACACTTATGTCTTAGTAAGATCTTATAATATGACTTGCACATGTTTTTTCTAAAGATTTTCCTACACCCTGGTGCACATAGGGCATCTGGAACACCAGTGGGTTTTAGTTAGTAAAAGTCTGACACAGTCATTGTATGATTACTTACCCTGGAACTCAAAAATTATAAAAATCACCAATAAAAAGATCTTACACAGCAGCAATTATAACCTTATGTTTCTATTGTTGTATTAAGTATTAAATACATTTGATGGAAATATTAGTATAGGGTCGGGTGTCTCACATTGAACCAGGCAGCTACATTGAACCACCGCCGAATCTCGAAAATGCGACATTGCCAAACCGCACTAATATGAGTGAAAGAGAGGTATTTGCGTTCCGTTCCTGCCCACTAGTTTGCGTGGCGATCGCGTGCAAAGTTGTTGTGTGAGGAGTATTCGAAAGCAAACTGACTCAAAAAGTAAATATTTTTTGCCAATTTCATTCTTTTTTAGCTTTTTTCGTTTAAATAATATCAATTTATTTATATGTACACTGTTTTCTACGGTTATTTAGCAATTAAAAGCGCTATAATTCGTGATTTTAAGAGATTGATTTGCCGGTAAAATTTTGAGTTTAGTGATAAAACGTGGTGTGTCTCACATTAAACCACCTGAGGGTGGTACACATTGAACCGCGGTTTACTATGTACACCCCAGTCGTTAAAGGAGTGTTTTTTACAATTATTTTAATTTAATTTTTATTTGTTATATTATTGAAGGTACTTTTGTTTTTATAATTAAAAACTGTTACTTTTGTTTTTATTATTAAAATATGATAAGAATTTGACTGAAAAGGTTTTGTGATGTATAAAACTAAGACGCTCGGTTTAATTGCATATGATTTAAAGTGATTTTTATAAATATAAGGCTGATTTTTCTTATTACTGTTTATTATTATTATTATTACAAAGTATTTGCCTTATAAATTGAACTAGAAGACATCGTTAATAAGGTGTCTCAATGTGGACGATACCCTGGTTAAATGTGTACCACCGGTGGTACACATTTAACCAAAAATCATTTTTCATAAAAACCTTTTTTACACCGAAACTAAAAGGAATATGAGAAATTAATGTTTTACAAAATTGAAGCTAAATAAATATGCTAACTATACACAAAAAATTAAAGGCATTGATTGAACATCCAGCATACTATGACACTTTGAAATTTACCTGGTTCAATGTGGGACAACTTACCATACTGTTTCTGAAAGTCTTTAAAATTAACAATATAATTCTGGTATTACTATGGTTGGTTTAAAACAAAATAAAAGGTGTAAAACTTGAAAAAAATTGAAAGAATTAAAATTGAGTACTAATTTAGGTAGTATACAACATTAAAATGCTCACTAATTTGTTAATTAAAAAGCTTAAAATTAATTTGTACGTCAGCATAGTATATTTGAATTCATGAATTATATAGAGAAAATTCTGTACTAAATAGAATTGTGCCAAAATAAACGCTTTCAAAATTAATTCATGAATCCCCGACCGGTCCTATGAGACCGCGCTGTTATTGTTTTACTATTGTGTCTCGTTTTGCGGGTATGTGATAGGTTAAGTTAGTTGTGTACATACATAAAAGTCAGTGTAATTGCTAATTGTTTATTTAATTACTAAAAGTATGTCCTTATCTTCATTGTTAGCCTATACTGTGGAACACTGTCGGTCCAAGTCCAGGCTATGCTGTTCTTTACCACTACAATAACTTTAGAAAAGACAAAAATCACACTAGTTCCTAAATATGTATGAGTGTGTTTGTTACTTTTAACTCTCAAATCGCTGAATGAATCATTTCAGTTTTGCTCATAAAATCGTATTTAATTAGAAGTCTAAAACAGTCTTATTGTTATGTTCTAGTGCCCAAGTTACTTTTATAAAGTAATTCTATTTATAAAATATAGCCATAATATTATAAAAATAACTTTTATTAATGCAAGTTTTAACACCAATGCTCTCATAACTACGACAGGAAGGAAAACATCTTGAGGAAACCAGTGTGTCTTCAAAGACATGTGATATCATCAACCACTTTGAGTCCGCATGGTAGATTATGGCCAATTACAGTCCATTCCTTCTCCTAGAGAGGAGGCCTGAATCCCAACAGTGGCAACATTAAAAAGTTGAATATACTATACTATCTTAATTCATGAATCCCCGACCGGTCCTATGAGACTGCACTGTTATTGTTTTACTGCTGTGTCTCATTTTGCGGGTATGTGATAGGTTAATATACACTTAGATGCCAAGTAGTGTGTACTGAACTATCGAAAAACATGATTTTAATTTTACAAAAACCTTGGTATCAATTTATCATAGTCTAGCAATCAGACTTTTATTACTCCATCTATTGATTGTAACAATTACAGGAAGTATTGCCGAATAACCACTTTTGTGATCTAGAATGCTGATTTAGTTATCACTTAGTTAGTATTAAATTAGAAAACAAAATGATTTTGCATATATTTGGCTGCATAATCGGCATTTATTATTCGGTAATCACTGCTGATAAACACTTCCACTCAGTGTTTCACTGATATATGTATAATATTTAAATCAACAAAGAAGCTATTAAAAATATTTGGATTGGTGTACAATAAAGCGTATATTATTATTATTATTTGGGTCAATTGCTGATTTATTTTGTGTTTACAGACTCTACAAGTCACAGCGGGGCCCTAATAGAACATTAGCGCTACATTGTGTAACTTTTTAAATATCGCAGAATATGCAGAGTTAGGTGCATTTTCGGCCTGGCATTGGCTTAAATTTTCTGTTACTTTATCGAATTTTAGGTTTAACCTATCACATACCCGCAAAACGAGACACAATAGTAAAACAATAACAACGCGGTCTCATAGGACCAGTTGGGGATTCATGAATTAAAAAGACTATAATTCTACAATACCAATTTTTGGTCATCAGTCAACAAAGCTGAGTCAAAAAAATAGTAACTGATCTGGGTGTCTGACGCCCAGCAAATGCCGAGGTGGTCACCCTTTCGGTGCATTCTGTAATGTATAAAAGTATTTCTATTTTAACTGTGGCTGGTTACTTACCAATAATACACTAGAATGTGTTGCATGTCCCAAGGTTTGAAAAAGTATAGGCTTGCCAAGTATGTTTTGTTGGCAGCAACTGTTTATAATCTGGTTTCTTAATCAACGTTGGCCATAAGTAGGTAACTAGAAACTGTTTGACAACAATAGCATGTCTGAATTAACATCTGTCCAATGCCCACACATTATACAATAAAATGATGGTGAAAAGATTGTCCTTGGAGTTTCTTGCACATACTTCTCTGTAGAGATGTACACTTTGGAATAATAATAATAATTAATAATATCCCACAACTTTCACACAACGCAGTCTAGTCCCAAGTTAAGCAAAGCTTGTGTTATGGGTACCTGACAACTGATAAACATATATATTTCTAAATAACTATAGATAAATTACACCCAGACACAGAAAAAATTATCATGCTCATCACACAAACATTTGTCCTGGGTGGGAATCGAACCCACGACCTCCGGCATTCAGGGCCACTGACCACTAGACCAACAGGCCAGTCTACTAAGACTATAAGCCCGTTGTGTCCCACTGCAGGGCAAAGGGCCTCCCTTCCATTTTTCCATTCCTTTCGGTCTTGAGCCACTGCTGACCAATCCCTCAGGAAGGAGTCCAAGTCGTCACGCCATCTCCTTCTCGGCCTACCGCGTCGCCGGCTCCTGCTGTTCGGAGTCCAGTCCATCATTTTTCTGACTGACTAAATTCTGGACAATTCAAAGGTAAATGGTTTATTTGACATAAAGATAGAAAAAACCTGAACACTCTGTTGGCTTTCGGTAATTCCGTAATTTTTTCAAATATCTCATAAAACTTGTTCAAGGAAATAGATAGGTATATGTGTCTTTTGTATTATACTTATAAAGTTTTTGATAAACAAGTCATCATTCAAAAATTTGATTAAATGTAGAAGGTTCCATAGTAATATTTTCCTTATTTATTCATTTAATTTCAATAACAACCACAAGATATCTGTTTCCAAAATATCTAGAGTAAGATGTATAATAACGTTAAAATGACGTAAGAGTCGTTGTGTGGAAATGTAACTCGGGAAGGTGAAGGTCGCTCTTTATGAATAAAGATTTAGATTTTGGTTCTTAGTTAAAATAATATTGTTTTCCACCAGAAAGACGTCCACAGCTGGACATAGGCCTCCCCCAAGCGTCGCCACAACGACCGGTCCTGAACGTCTACTCTCTTTCTCTGAAATACGAAGTTTCGCGTATTTCGTCAGTTTGACGTTAAAATTCCGAATAATCTAAGAGACAAGAGCATTTTTTCTTTTCCGGAACATTACGAATTAGAGTAGGTTTAGAGATTCGAAACGACGAACTATTTTCGTTCATTCAAAATTTCGGAAACGAATGAAAACACGCGAAGATTCGGTCGAAACTACGTATTTCAGAGAATTCGGATAATTTCGAAGAGATTGGATTCCACGACCACATAATAATATAATGTTCTCATGTTATTACGAGACATGCACCAACCATCAAAGCCTTGTAAGTTCAAAATACATGAGTCAGTGCCAGTGAGTCACACAGGTGTTTCGGTTCGATTCCCGCGTCGGACACCACGTCAGGTGGCGCGACCTTGTCGGTGATTTTGATATTTTATTGTTGTACTGATAATGTAGATTTTTGGTCAATGTCGCGTTTTTTTTTTGGTACGTTTTGTATTTTTTGTAGTAGATGACATTGAGTGTTTGATAAATATTGTATTTTTTACGTACTTATGCCAGTTGAATTAGTTAATTAGAGTGAATAGGCTCTTAATAAACTAGTGCGCCTCACCATCGACGATTGCATCACTGCTTACTATCAGGTGAAATCGCAGTCTAGCACTAGTTCATAAAAATTTAAAAAAAAAATCCTTATAAGATTCATAATAATTGTTTTTTTAACTTCTTTTGGTGTACAATAAAGTTTATTCTATTCTATTCATATCAGACGAACGTCCACTGTTGGACATAGGCCTCTCCCAAGTGTTACCATAACGACCGATCCTGTGGGCATATATCGCATTCCCGCGACCCTTTACAGAACATCGGTCCACCTTGTGGAGGCCTTCCAACGCTGCGTCTTCCGGTGAGCGATCGCCACTCTAGAACCTTTCAGCCTCACCGATCAACAGTTTTACGAGCAATGTCCAAGTTTGTCGATTCTTCGACACGGGCAGAGAGATGGTGATGATGACTTAATCATCTTTTTTTTTGAGATGGGAAATCATCCGATGACTTCTCCGCGTCTCGCTCTAGGAGTGAGTGGAACGGCTTGTCAGACTTTTACGGACCAAAACTATACTTAGGTATGTCCTTCAGTTACCTTATACGTTTTAGGATCACAGGCTTCATTTTCAAAATTTTCCCATAGTTCTAGTAGGAATTGGCCCTACTGTTCCCCTACGGTGTCTTTTACCATCAAGTTAACACTATTTAAATGAGAACAGCTCATCTCGCATGCAGTAGTAAAAAGATAAGCAGTGAACGAGTCTCGCTATACTACCCCTGACGCCCGGACGTGCCCAAGTACCGGCGTCGGCTCTTCTAAATTAATACATGGACACAAGCAGATATAGAGCTATGTGTGTGGAGCTTTAGTATAGAAGTTAAGTGCTATAACTTGAGGAGGTAATTGCGAGTTTTATAATGCGCAAAAGTATATGATCCACTAAATAGAATCAGAAAAATGTATGTTGTAATGTTATTCTTCGAAATAAATGCTAGATAGATAGTCTGTTCAAAACATGACATAATAGCTTAACGAAATCTGCCTTTTCATGTTCCCATTTCTGGGACTCAGGCCTTTCTCTCAAAGTATTCCTGTTTCGGCACCAAAGCAATTTCTGTTTGGTGCCGAAAAACTTGGTGCCAAAACAGGGGGCTCTCTCGCTTCATACAAACCGCTCTAGATTGCACCGAGTTTTAGGTGCTATCCTGAAACTTCAGTATAAAACTCGTATGCTAAAACTTGGTATTAAGATAATCTTGGCTTTGTTTGACTGATAATAATGCGGTGCTGTAAATTAGGATTAACATTCTTGCTGAAAAATATTGACTCGAGATATTTTCAGTGCGACGTTTTTTTCAAGTTTTACGAGTTTCTGCATCCAAATTGTTATTTGCCTGCTGCGGTCTTCCCGTCTGATTATAATTTAGGTGTCTTCAAGGCTAGAGTGAATAAGTTCTTAATAATCTAGTGCGCCTTACCATCAAAGATTGCATCACTGCTTACCATCAGGTGGAATCCCTGTCAGACACTAATTTGCTATAAGATTTTTTAGGACAAGCTATTACATATTCTTTCTTCTATTATATGCTTACTCTTCAAATCTGTTTTCACAGTATGTTATCGAATTCCTCCAAAATGGCTAGGCTAATTTTTTTTAAAGAAAAATTGTATATATTTAGTAGGTCTGAGAATACGTCGTAGGCTATTTTTACCCTCCCGTCCTTTCTAATCCTGGCTTTCTAGGCTTTAACTTTACTAAGGCCATCAAAAACCAAGTCCGGTTGCCCAGACAACCTCACAGCACAAAAAAACACTAATAACAATTAAGTAGTATTGCCAACAGCTCGATAACAATTACTACAGACAGACATTACTCAGTCTTGCGACAGAGTAGTGCCCAGAGATCGGAATTAGGTACAGTTATTTATGTACTTTACACTGATTTCATACAGCGAAAGAATAAAGTAGATAGGTATGTCTTAAAATCCCTCTAGTTTTAAAGAGCAGAAAATTCCCGAGATTTATAAAGGGGAACATTTTTTGACCTTGAAATAATCGTTCCTCGACTTATATGAACTAAGAGGGATGTATTGATGATTTTTATGGTTATAATTAGCAAGTAACTAGTTACGTTTTACAGTCACAAACGATATTTTTAACTTCATACAACCTACCATTGGCCTGCAAATTGCACAAAACTTAAGAAAATTTGAATTTCGCGGGGTACTCTGACGCTTTCACCATAAATGCACGCACGATGCTGCCAAACTTACATCAACGACATCGCATATCCGAAGTTGCAAAATCATAATGCGCACATGCATGATGTTGCCATATTTGTAGTTCGCACAACATAGCATGCGTGAAAAAGAGAAAACTTTATTATTATTTTTATTTGTAACATTTTTGGCCACACGGGATTGTCCATTAGAAATCCCTGGAATTTTTTTTGTTTATACATATATGTATACCATAAACTAATGCTTGACTGCAATCCCACCTGATGGTAAGCAGTGATGCAATCGTTGATGGTGAGGCGCACTAGTTTATTAAGAGCCTATTCACTCTAGTCATGAAGATCCGTATTAACGTTTGAATCCCCAACCGGTCCTATGAGACCGCGTTGTTATTGTTTTACTATTGTGTCTCGTTTCGCGGGTATCTGAGTAATTAATATCAACATTTCGATGCAGTACATAAATGACTACCTAATTCTGATCTCTGGTAATGACTTATTGGTACTGTCGGCCTTTGCGGATTGGTCCAATGTGGTCTAAGGTCCGCCGGATACGTAGATCAAATGGGTCAATTGGGTTTCAAAGATGAATCTCTTACATCTAACATTCTGCATTCCTCGGCGTAATTTTCGGAATGGGGACTTACTATGAGGTGTTAGAATGTCAGTCGTTCGAGCGAGGAAGAGGGATGGAGCTATACACTCTGTATGAATAGAAAGACTTTTTATTCGACATAAGCAAAAAAAGAGTACAGAAATACACATACAGTGCAGAGCGTGCCCGAATTGAAAGGGTCACCAACTCGAGGTATTCCACATTGAGCACCCGTTTTAATAGCACCCAAACTAATAGCACCCAAGGTATTCCACATTGAGCACCCAGTGATATTTTTAGTGGGTGCTATAAGTGGAATACTTTTTAATTTAATATTTTATTCCACATTGAGCACCTACAGATTTGTAGGCACTAGTGTTGGGACGTTTACGTGTTTATGGACGTCGAAATAAAAAAACAATCGATTAAAATGAGTCGAAGAACACTGATTTTAATCGATTGTTTTTTTATCCTGGCGTTAATCCCGGCTAAAGCCAGGGTCCGTCAGAACTTCTTTCACTTTGCCCAATCTTCAACATCCTTTTCAGTGAGGCCATTGGCTCTAATGTCGGACATGACGACGTCCAGCAGCGCTTGCGAAGGCGACCACGGGACCTAACCCCAAGGACAGCCATATTATATACATAGCCAAGGAAATGCCAAACCAGTTGCGATTAAGCCTGATTATTCCTGTTTACAAAGGCAAAGGCAGCGTACAGGATTTCAGTAACTACCGCGGTATCAAGATCATGTGTCACACATTGAAGCTCTTCGGGCACATCATTGACACACGGCTCCTTAGCGAGTGCACTGTCTCTGAGTGTCAATATGGCTTCCGGGCGGGTAACAGCACCACGGACGCAATATTTGCCTTACGTACTCTGACTGAGGCTTACAGAGAGAGAAGCAGAGAGCTCTGCATATGACCTTCTTAGATCTGCAGAAGACCTTCGACTGCTATGGGCACTCCGCTTCGAGAGCATTCCCGAAGCCTATATTGACATGATCAGAGATGTGTACCGCGATCCCGTGTCCTCTGTCCAGACCGCTGTTAGCGAACCCAATGTCTTTCCAATATCTGTTGGCGTTCACCAAGGTTCGGCTTTTAGCCCGTTCTGGTTTAACGTTGTGCTCGATGCAGTTACGTCAAACATCCAAGATCAGCCTCCATGGCTAATGTATGTCAATGATATCGCCCTCGTTAACCATAACAAATCGCATGTGATTTGACCAATACATTATGCATTGACTTTAAAAGAGACTGTGACCCCTGAGTTTGTTGCGGTGTTTCTTCTCAGGGTAGTCAGTTAGGAAACACCGGTCTCATCTAGTAAAAAAAAACAAAGTCCAACAAAAAAAAATGACGTGTAAAAGTGTTTGTGAAAACCTATTTGCAAAAAAATATAATTTATCATAAAGCCCATCTTGAGCGCAAGGTCAACGTTTAGAAGAACACTCTGGAAAACTACGGTCTGAGACTAAATGTGGCGAATACCGAGTACATGTCCTGTGTCAACACGGATTCAAATACTATCCGAATAGGTTCGGATTAGATCAGGAAGTGCAATACGTTCCGGTACCTCGGATCCGTGCTGCACGAGTCTGTTAACGTGGATGACGATGGCCAAGCACGTACAGGCGTGGCTTGGGCAAAATGGCGCGAGGTGACGGACATTCTATGTGACCACAAAATGCCTCCGTAGCTCAAAGGGCAGATATATAAATGCATCATACGGCCTGTCCTCTTGTACGGTGGCGAGTGTTGGCCGGCATTAAATTAAGCAAACAAACTCAGGAGCTTCACGTCACGGAGATGAAGATGCTGACTTGCTGAGGTGGATGAGCGGCGTAACGCGATCCGATCGCATGCACAACTCATTCATCCGAGGTAGTCTTGGTGTCCGTGAGGTGGGGGAAAAACTGCAAGAGTGTCGTCTGCGATGGTATGGACACGTCATGCGCCGTCCTATGGAGTACGTTTGTCGGAGATGCATGAATATGGCTGTCCTTGGGGTTAGGTCCCGTAGTCGCCTTCGCAAGCGCTGCTGGACGTCGTCATGTCCGACATTAGAGCCAATTTCCTCACTGAAAAGGATGTTGAAGATTGGGCAAAGTGAAAGAAGTTCAGGCGGAAGGCGGACCCTGGCTTTAGCCGGGATTAACGCCAGGATAAAAAAACAATCGATTAAAATCAGTGTTCTTCGACTCATTTTAATCGATTGTTTTTTTATTTCGACGTCCATAAACACGTAAACGTCCCAACACTAGTGCCTACAAATCTGTAGGTGCTCAATGTGGAATAAAATATTAAATTAAAAAGTATTCCACTTATAGCACCCACTAAAAATATCACTGGGTGCTCAATGTGGAATACCTTGGGTGCTATTAGTTTGGGTGCTATTAAAACGGGTGCTCAATGTGGAATACCTCACCAACTCAGCTATTGCTCCCTTAAACAGTTCAGTCAGTTTAGGTCCTAAAATGGATCGCATGAAGAGCTCGTGGTAGCAATTTTGATCGTATGAGGTAAAATTGTTGGAAGACCAGCTGGGCAAAGACCTTCCTCTCCGTTTTCCACACGTCTGTCCTTGACTTTGCGTTGTAGTTGTGAATCCAGCTCATCTCCCCACCTTCGAATTACTCATTAATACAACATTTTATGTTTAAACTAGCTGTCCCCTGCGGTCTCACCCGCATTTTTCGTTACTGCTCCGCTCCCGTGGATCGTAGCGTGATGGTATATAGCCTATAACATTCATCGATAAATGGGCTATCTAACACTGAAAGAATTTTCCAAATCGGACCAGTAGTTCCAGAGATTACCCCCTACATACAAACTTACAAACCTACAAACTTACAAATTTTACCTCTTTATAATATTAGTATAGACTAGCGACCCGCCCCGGCTTCGCACGGGTGCAAATTTATCAGTGTTTCTCTACTATATTATGCATGTAATATACATATAAACCTTCTTCTTGAATCTACTATCTATATCTACTAAAAAAAACCGCATCAAAATCCGTTGCTTAGTTTTAAAGATTTAAGCATACATAGGCATATAGGGACAGAGAAAGCGACTTGGTTTGATACTATGTAGTGATAATAATGTAATTTTAAAGAACGCTTTTACCGGATTGGTTTGGCACGAGTCACCTTCTGACCCCTTTATCCCTGGAGGGAATTCTACCCTGTCGCCTCCAATACATTCGGACTACAAGTTTTACGATCACCCTTACGATCCATTGAAAGGAAAAGTGCAATTGAACTGAAAACATGGATGGATTGTGTGAGGAATTATATTAAAGAAAGAGGAGTTAGTGATAGCGTGTCGGGTCATTAATTCATTATCATCATCATTTCAGCCGAAAGACATCCACTGTTGGACATAGGTCTCCCCCAAGCGTCACCACGGAATGATATTAAAGAAAGAGGAGTTAGTGATAGCGTGACTGGTCATCATTATCATCATCATCGTCATTTCAGTCGAAAGACATCCACTGTTGGACATAAGCCTCTCCCAAAGCGTCACCACAGCGACCGGTCCTGTGTGTCTCGCATCCATCGGATTGCCGCGCTCCGCTCTCCCGCTCTAAGCAGAGCGGGAGGGAATGTCCGACTCTAACTGAACACACAGTGTTCCTTCAGTTGTCCTTTTACGCCCCCGTTACGGCAACTCCTTTGAATAGTCCGCAACCCTGGCAGGCATCGAGCCTAACTGACCCCATCAATCTTGCTAACATTTCTTTGAAGCCCGCGTAGAATACAACGTGCCATCGACCCAGACTTGCCCTACCAGACGTCTGGACGGCGAGCTACCCATTGCTCGCCGTTCGCTCAATAGCAGCCTGTAGAGAATGTTATGAATTACCCTTTCAATAAACATGACATCGTGATGTCATGTCCGTTATTCTACCGGAAAAAAAAGCGAAAATGTTTTTAGTCGAGTTTCCGAAGTTACTTTGTGTGAGTTCTGAGAATTATCTTTGAATGAACTTGTGAACGGATAAGTCATTCATGAATGATGTCATTGCAAATGTTTACGTTATGTGGCAACTATACGATCGTATAGTTTCATCTCACTGTATAAGGACTTTCTAACTTGTGTCATAAGTGTCGGAACTTTTTGTAACTTTTGCTCAGAATCAGTAATTTCTTCATTAAAAGTAAAAGTTAGAAATCGATGAATGAATGGATATGAGGGAATGACGATCATTCCCTCGTAAACTGAGGGAACTTCGTCCTCTCTTTTTTTATTTGACACTAGCTATCCCCTGCGGTTTCACCCGCATTTTCCGTTACTGCTCCGCTCCCGTGAGTCGTAGCGTGATGGTATATAGCCTATAGCATTTCTCAATAAATGGGCTATCTAACACTGAAAGAATTTTTCAAATCGGACCAGTAGTTCCAGAGATTACCCCTACATACAAACTTACAAATTTTACCTCTTTATAATATTAGTATAGATGAACTAGTCTTGACCGCAATCCCACCTGATGGTATGCAGTGATGCAATTGTTAATGGTGAGGTGCACTGGTTTATTAAGAGCCTATTCACTCCTATTTTATTTGCATTGATTTCCTGCAAAAATAATGCAATTTTCTCCAAACCAACAAAAATTTCGAATATTTACCCAACTAGTGTTTTACCTAAAAACACCTGAGCTAAAATAACAAAAGGCGTAAACGAATGTAGTGGTCATTAGTTACAGTTAAACTGCACCACAGTACCACAGTACAAGGTCGCTGTGATTCAGACACTAACTGTTCTAATAGAAACTAACTCAGTGCTTGTGGAACTGTTCGTGAAATATCTGCTTTTGTTCTTGTTGGGAAATCAAATAATAACTTCTCTCGCTTTGGCTGGAGCGAGAGCGAGTGTCAGACTTTAAGGCTTATTATCCACGGACGTGTTTTACTCTTCACTCTCTAGACTTCTAGTTATTACATGAATTCCCCTTAAAAATGGTTCTCCGCTCCACTCTAATAAAATAATTTAGAAGTCATTAGATTCTGATTACTTCTCCCGCTCTAGGGTGAAGCGGGAGTGTCAAAGTTTAACTGAAAAGCCACCTGTGTTCCTTCTCCAAAACCTACGATTGCACGGAAGTAAACTCTTTATTCGTTCTTAATCGATGGATAACATAATCAATCCTTGTTTTTATAACAAAAAAAAGTGTATTTTCCAAACATCTCATTTATTAACAAAAAGAAAATGAAAAGAAACCCTCCAATCGTGTTATAATGACCTCTTGACTGGGCGACACGCCTCCCGCTTGGTGGCGATTATTTTCATTATTACTCACTTGCACGATATTTAAACTGAAAAATATTTCGTGTCTAGCCTTAAATATGAGCTGCTTATCTATAATAATAATAAATAAAAAAACCGGGCAAGTTCGACTCGGACTCGCGCACTGCTTCCGTAACATTTTATGTATTAAACGGCAAAAACCTAGAAAATAGTTTACGACCTACCCGATATAGATACGGCCTAGTCCGATTAGATCTTCCAAAAATACACAAAAAAAAATCATAAAAATCGGTCAAGTCGTTTCGGAGGAGTTCTATAATAAAAACTGTGACACGAGATTTTTACACTATTTTTTTGACAATTAAACTAGATAAACACAATTTTGTTTCTTTCTTAGCATGGCACCTTTGCAAAGAGGGTCCATATTTAATTTTTTTAAATGGTCGCCTATTTAAAACAATATAAAATGATCTTTCAAAAAGAAAATTAAAAGAAATTCTCCTTCGTAAAATAATGACCTATTCACTTCGGCACGCCTGCCAAACAAGATTATTAAAATTTTATTTTCATTATTACAAACGTGCACGGAAAACATTGAAAAAGTATGTCGTGTGATATAATTTATGGGCGACGGACTTTAGAGTATTTAAGTATATAATAATAGTGCATGAATGTACTCGTAAAATAAAGACAGAAGTGTTTTTGGTCAAAGAAAAACTAAATTAGTTTTTTTTTCTCCTCACTGCTTCTTAGCGTGTTTACGGCTAATTTCGGTTTTAAATATTTAATAGTATGTTTGACCCAATATTCAGCTACGGCAATAGTAATCAAAAGTCAAAATGTTTTTATTTCACATAGGCCTACATGGGCACTTATAAAACGTCAGAAGCTAGTGCAATCGCTGAAGGTTTTAGCGCACTGGCTGACGCAACTATATGCTTCTTGCTAGACACCGAAGAAAGAACACTTGAACCCGGAACCGTAACCGGATGTCCGGCTTCTCTTCTCGTTTCGGCCGAAACCTAGACTAACGTAGTGACACAAAAACTGCCAAAAAATAAAAATATTATTCATCATAATTTCAGCCGATACCGTGCGTCTCGCGTCCATCAGATTCCCGTGACCCTTACCAGGTCTTCACTCCACCTTATAGGAGACCTACCATCGTCGTGACAATGCGTCTTCCTGTGAGCAATGTAGCCTGCCCACTGCCACTTCCCTAGGAGCTGTGTAGGTAACCTGGAGGTTAAAAGGAACAGTAGTGGGTTTTAGTCGGTATACGTCTGAAATGCCCTCCCGCTCCGCCCAGAGCAGGAGAAGTCATTATGATGATTTTCTACCCAAAAAAAGGCAACAACCATTCTACGCATTATCGTCCATCATAATGTCATATTTTGATGATACGCAAGAACCCTGAACCTCACACATAGTACTTTGTTAATTGGGCTGCCCCTCACGCATACAAATTGCTAACAAAAGAGTGTGAGTTTATGCAGACATGCGTCGCAGACTAGTTCGCTCAAAAAAAGTCTGAAGTTTTTCATAGACGTGGGAAATGTGGAAGCGAATAGCGTAGTTGATGAACTTTAAAGAAATTATCAACTCTCGAAGATGGGAGATTATCAGGGTGGAATCATTTGATCCTTCCTGTATTCTAGCCTATGGTCCTTCAGTTGGCCAATGTATTTAGAGTCGACTCAATTTTTATTTACTGAAACTTGGAAGACTGGGCAAAGGGGACTTACTATCTTAGGCTTTTTGTTCCAGTCATTGGTTACCTTTTGTCGACATGTCTTACTCGTGTGGCAAATTTCATCCAAATCCATTCAGCAGTTTGAGTGTGAAAGTATAACAAACATACATACAAACTTTCACTTTTATAATATTGGCGTGTGATTTAACCCAAGAGTAACGACTTAAAACATGTTAAAAACATCTGCACAATTTGTTTAACTTTTACTTGGAGAAAAATGTAACAGATCTGTTTCTTTGAAGAACAATGAGACAATTAATTCTGTTAATTACAATATAAATTCTTAACTTGGTATGTAAGTGAATCCGCGAGATTTGTCTCGTGAATTCGTAGCAAGATTTACAGTTATTGACTTTACGTTTATAAAATACGTATGTGTGTCTGTATGTATGGACACCACTAGACATTTTGAAAAGTCTACGGTCCGAATTAAACGTTTCGCCTCGTTGTTTATACCGCGTACATCGAAGGACTAGAACAATTTGCCTGCTGCAGTCTTCCCGTCTGATTATAATCAGGGGAAACTGACTGACTGACATATTAACGCACAACTGAAAGTACTGGGACTAGGAGCATAGGAGCAAGGTTTCCTTTTATTACAAAGGCGAGCACTAAGAGATAATTTCCCAAAATACACCTCTTATTTTATAGGGATGAAAGAGGAGCTCGTGGCTAGATAATAACAGCCGCACGGGTCGATCTTCAAGGTTAAGCAACGCTTGCCAAGGTTGGTCTGTGGATGGGTGACCATCTTAACATACCGAGATTCCTCCGTGCCTCGGAAAGCACGTTAAGCCGTTGGTCCCGGCTGTCATTTGTAGATCTTTGACAGTCGTTACGGATAGTCAGAAGCCAGTAAATCTGACTCCAGTCTTGCCATGAAGTACCGTGTTACCCCAGTTAATGGGTTGTGGAGGTCTGGTAGGCAGCCGCTCCTCGTAAAATACTGGTATTCAGCTAAATCCGGCTTGACTGGAAGCCGACCCCAATATAGTTGGGAAAAGGCTAGGCAGATGATGTATAGATAGGAATAATATGGGAATAATTTCTTGAAATAAATTATTATTATTGTCTAATAGGGATGAAACGGGGGTCTAAAGTTTATACAGAATAACCTACATGCGTGCGTGCAAACTTGCAAAGCCACTTATAGGGATAAAACGGGGGTCTAAATTTTGTACCTACGGAGAAACCTACATGCACGAAGCGAAATCGCTGGCAGAAGCTAAGTAGTTTCTTACATAACTGCAAAATATCCACATTACAACCCCCATACATATTATGCCTGAAACAGAGCCTAGTACAGCTAGAAGGCACCAATAAAAATGCTAAAATCCACCCTTAGCGTGTTGTCCTCTCTTTGAAGAGTGGTTGGAAAAAGGTCACGGTGTCCTCACGTTCCGTATGACGGAGGTCCTCACCCGGCACGGGAAGTTCGGGAGGTTCCTGCATCGGATGAAGGAGGAAAGGACGCCTGGGTGTCACCACTGTGTGTCCGCCCGGAGTACACGGTGGAGCACACGATAGAAGTGTGCCCCGCTTGGGCGGAGCACCGCCGTGTCCTCGTGGAGGCTATCGGTGGCGGTGACCTCTCGTGCCGGGCCCTGGTACAGGTCATGGTCCGGAGCGAGGAGGGGTGCGCCTCTTATAGGGATAAAACTCAAAAGGGGGTCTAAAGTTTATACGGAGAATCCTACGTTCACGCAGGCGAAGTTGCTGGCAAAAGCTAGTTTCTTACATAACTGCAAAATATCCGCATAACAAAACCCCATACATTTTATGCCTGAAACAGAGCCTAGTACAGCTTGAAGGCACCAATAAAAATGCTAAAATCCACCCTTAGCGTGTTCCTAAGGCATTGCAATATTGCAAATGGCTTCACGATGTAAATATTAGTATCACGCACTCCATATTTGTTGGATGAATTTATTCTGTGGTTAGTAGTTTAATATGGTGGTGTAGACACATTAATTTATTTTTAATATGAAGCATTAACTTGTGATTATATCGGTGTACGACTTATGCAATGTTTAATTCATGAATCCCCGACCGGTCCTATGAGACCGCGCTGTTATTGTTTTACTATTGTGTCTCGTTTTGCGGGTATGTGATAGGTTTAACAATCTTAATAGCATTAGCATTATCGGCCTTGTAATGTTCCCACTGTTGGGACTCAGGCCTCCTCTCTAGGGGAGAGAATGGGCAGTAATCCACCACGCGGGCCCAGAGCTAATTGGTGGATATCACTTGTCATCGAATTTTTGATTCCAAAACATTTTCCTCATTATGTTTTCCTTTACTGTTTTTGAGAACAGTGGTGATGCAATACATTACACAAAGTAATGCGCCTGGCTGGGTTTGAACTCACGACCTACAACTTGCAAGTGGGGGCAGTTCCCACTGGGCCAACACTGCTCTGCAATTGCATGCAAGCAATGTTACATTACATTAATAAAAAAAAAAAGTGTTAAATTGTTTTTTAATAGGATAATACTCCTATATCGTGGGTGCGTTCAATTTGCATGTAAATTCACATACACAAGACTTCCGTCCGAGAATCGAACACGCGATACGCAGCACCAATCCACAAAGTCCACACTAACCCTATACCAAAACAGCTGGAAGATATGAAGTTAGGGGGAAGGCTTTCTCCAGGATTGTTTGTAAGCATCGCCATGGTCCTGGAACGCAAAAGACAACAGAACTAAAACAGTAGGTTGTAGTTAGTAAAAGTGTAGCGACTACGATCTACTACATGTGACGTCACAGAACCCTGCATCGCGCAAGCAAAGTTCTCCGCGCGATTTGAATAGATACAACAGCCCGAAATAATTTATCGGGCAGTAGCCCACCGGACATAACACCGGTCGGAGGATCCTCCCTTTTCAACGGAGGAACTTTACTCTCTGTTCCACCTACCTCCAAAAAAGTCCTACATCCGATATTCCCTCTCGCACCACCTAGAGCAGGAGAAGTGATTTCCCATATCAAATTTCAGAATAGAAAGAAATCATTACATTGTCGGGCACTAGGCTGTCTGTAATCAGAAACCATGCCAAGTCTCATTTAAATCTATCTTGTAGTATTTGCGTGATACGGTAACATACAGATAACCTTTCCAAAATCCCAGGACTTATCGCAAAATACAAACAATGTGATTGTAAATTGTTTATCAAATAATCACGTGGCCGATTTCTCATCAGCAAAAAGATAACTTTTCGTGAATTACTGCGGCAGGAAAGAACACAGGTCGAAAAGTCTGTAACTCCCTCTTTGCTCTGATCAGAGCGAGAGAAGGAATTTGATGATTTGCTACCTCAAAAAACAGGGGTTTGAATTTACTAAAAGAAGATTTTAATATTATTGCACACCCTCGTTATAAGAACCCTGATGAAAATGTTCAAACACAAACTGCTCCTCTTTTCAAGCAAATTTGATGACAATACTGCTCCCCTGAACTTCCACTAATCCGGCTCGAAGGACCATGTACTGGTTGGCCCACTCCTGTTGCTAGGTTTGGTGTAGAGAATCCAATTCTGCATCAAATCCGCCTACGGCATTTGACGGATTGAGACTTTTTAAAATTATTCTTATATTCTTTATTTTAAGTAGTAAAAGAACCAACCCGGCCCTGGTTCAGGCCATGATCCTGGACCTGATGCCTGGGAGGGCAGGAAAAGCGGTCGCCTCCTTCTGCAAGGACTAGAGTTAGCGATGCAGACGATCGTGCCCATAGAAGTCTCTCTGAATGTAATAAAAAAAAAAACAATCCCGCACGCGTGTGGAATCCCACCTCATCATCATCTACCTAGCCTTTTCCCAACTATATTGGGGTCGGCTTCCAGTCAAGTCGGATTTAGCTGAATACCAGTATTTTACGAGGAGCGGCTGCCTGCCAGACCTCCACAAACCATTAACTGGGGTAACACGGTACTTCATGGCATCACTGAAGTCAGATTTACTGGCTTCTGACTATCCGTAACGACTACCAATGAGCAATGACAGCCGGGACCTACGGCTTAACGTGTGGAATCCCACATGAAGAATGAAAAAAAAACTAGATTATAAAAACGTGTTTCAGTAGATTTCGCCTACTTTAAATTACTCAAGTAACATTAACTACATCATACTTCATGATTCACAAGTACAAACGGATCTCTTGAGTCATAGCTCATCATCCGATCTATACCTATATACATCCTACAAATGTCATAAACGCGAAAGTTTGTATTTACGCACGTTTGTTACTCTTTCACGCAAAAACTGCTGGTTTGATATCAATGAATCTGGGTACACGGGTAGACCATGTTTTGGAATAGCATATAGAATATTTTTTATCCTGGCAATATGTTCCCTTAGGATAATTTTCTACTAATAAGCGAGTAAAACCGCTGGCACGCGCAGTTAGTAATGAATGCAATAAATAAAACTGAAGTGCATTATCAAATAATATTTTTTTTTACTAAATGCATAATCATTTCTATTTAAATTATTTTTTGTTTGTTCTAGCTTATCTTCGAAACGGCTAGACTGATTTTTACGGGACTTTCACTGATTGATAGCTGATGTTATAAAGAGCAACTTAGGGTACGTTTATTGTAGAAAAGAATTAGAGTTACTCCGTAAAAGAAATGTCTTAAAATTTAGTTATTTTACGAGTTTAACGTGGACAAAGTCGCGGGCACTAGTTAGTCTTTCATTACGACAGATCATAATTACAAGTCGCGTGACGTTGATTTGTATGACATTCACTTCCTTTGCTCAACAATAGATGTTTCCAGAGTTTTAGTTTCGCTACTTTTGTTCTTCATATTATATTTTCTTTTTGATAACTTTGTCTACGGGAGGCGTTTGTCGAGTTTTTTTTTTAGTTAGAACCACACCGAAATACGCCTTGCGTTGCTAAAAGATTTCTTTTTTATTTATTTATAACGAAAAATAGATCTATGTCTTGTAATGAATAGAGATCGCCGCGATGCACAAGTGGGCAAAGCTTGAGTTTTACGTAGAACCGCGTCGCGTGGCGTGGGTCTAGCTACAAGTCTAGTCACAGATTAGCAAATAGTTACTGCCATATAAAACGTATGGAAGACCGACGCGACGCGCCCAGATCTGCGTACGAGTACGTGGCCTACGTGGGCTCAATGTTCTACCATAATTTCCTATATAACATAAACAAAAATTTATTTGTCTCTACCTTTTTAACTTCAGGACTGGGAATCCTTTAAAATTTTCTCGGTACAAATTACCAGGGCCTTGAGTCTGCTCAAGTCTGCTATTAGAATTGTATCAGAATTGTCGATTATTGGCTTCATAATTTTTGATTTTGACAAGTTTTGTACTACAACCCTGATACAATTCTAATTGCAGACTTGAGGCCCAGGATATCCCCAGGTAATGATGGCTTGACCTATAGCAAAGCACATGGCTTTGCGTGTCGCAGCGTTAGGTTAAATACCCCCACAATAAATATGTACTTAGTTAAGGTTATCGCACTTGTAGTCAATTTGTGGTTAAAGGTTGATGGCGTGAAGTCTAGTTACATTGAACTTGATGAATCACTATCTACCTAAATACCGTGATAGCCATTTGTAACTAAGTAATGTATGCTCAGGCTTTACTCTTTTTTTTTTTGGTTTTATTTTAGTATGTATAGGCTCGCGTTTGTCAACTACCTCATGTGGCCGACACGGTGGAGCTAGAGCGCGTTTGCCTTGAAGTAACCTTTTCATGCCTGACTTAAAGACCCCTACAGATACAGACTCTGGCAGAGAATTCCACTCCTTAGCTGTACGCACTATAAATGTGGAAAATGTTCAAATAAATGGATTCTTCCGCTCTAGGGTGGGGCATCCCCTCGCCTGGCATCCCCTGTTAGACTTTTACTGACTACAACCCACCTGGAACCTTCAGTTACCTTTTGCGTTTGATGACTACGGTGTCTTTTACAAAAAATCCCGTGGCTTTACCAAGCATCGACCCTACTAGGCAGGAGCCCATAGGAAGATCATAGGAATGATTTTGCTGACACCTCTAAGGCGCTGGACACACAGAAAGGACGTAAGACGCAGACGGGGCGCGGGCATTTGTCTCTACCGCGTCTCTTTCATACAAAATGTATAGAAGCGGCGCGCAAATCTGGTACTTTTGCGCCTGTCGGCGACGCGTCCTCGTCTTACGTCTCTTCTGTCTGGCCTGCGCCTAAGAGACGCGCGTGAAACACTACGCGCCACCAACGACTCAAACTCGGTCCTCACTAGACGGCCGTCGCGCGTCGTCATCTGCAAACCAGTGTTTACCAAGAAGCGGGTTTCACCTTCAACTCTAAATCTGTTGCTGCCAAACAACACGATATCAAGTAACACAGGACCAGATAAACCGGAATTAATATATTGAGGAAAAACACAACATAATTAATTTCACTTCGAACAGCTCTTTGATTATTAGAATATAATTCGACACACATATTATATACTAGCTTTTGCCCGCGGCTTCGCTCCCGTCAAATGACTACCCTACACTACCCTACACTACTCCACACTACTCTACACTACCCTGCACTACCCTACACTACACTACACTACCTTACACTACCCCACACTACCTTACACTACCCTACCCATCGTACTGGTGGGTACTAATCGATAAATAGAAGACCTAAAGTTCTGTATAATTTTTTTTTTAAATTCTTCTCACCTTTTAAACCTTCCCTAGACCTCCACGAACATTGCAAGACCAAGATAAGATAAATCCGTTCAGCCGTTCTCGAGTTTTAATCAGACTAACGAACATAAATTCATTTTTATTTATATAGATTATTATATACAAGACTTTTGGAACGAACGCGGAGAAAGTTTTCAATACCAGTTTTTAGCATTAGCTTTATCGGCCTTGTAATGTTCCCACTGCTGGGACTTAGGCCTCGTCTTTAGGAAAGGGAATGGGCCGTAATCCACCACGGGGGTCTATTGCGGATTGGTGGATGTCACATGTCATCGAATTTTTGGTTTTAAGACATATCGGTTTCCTCACGATGTTTTCCTTTACCGTTTTGAGAGCAGTGGGGATGAAATAAATTACACAAAGTAATGCGCCTGACAATATGGCGATGGCGTGAGAACTCTTAATTCATGAATCCCCGACCGGTCCTATGAGACCGCGGTGTTATTGTTTTACTATTGTGTCTCGTTTTGTGGGTATGTAATAGGTTAAAGGATTAGCTAAAAGTGGCTCAAGACAGAAAAAAGTGAAAAAATGGAAGGGGGCCTTCGCCCTGCAGTGGGACACAACATGCTTATAATGATATTGCGTCTGACTGGGTTTGAACCCGCGACCTACAACTTGCAAGTCGGAACAGTTACCACTGGGCCACTACCGCTCAATACAAGTTATTTATATGTAATTTGACGATTGAATGAACAAATAATGATAAGTATCCGGCCGCTGGCCACTGTTATTATGTTGTACAAATATTCATCATCATCTGCCTAGCCTTTTCCCAACTATATTGGGGTCGGCTTCCAGTCAAGCTGGATTTAGCTGAATACCAGTATTTTACGAGGAGCGGCTGCCTACCAGACCTCCACAACCCATTAACTGGGGTAAGACGGTACTTCATAGCAAGACTGGAGTCAGATTTACTGGCTTCTGACTATCCGTAACGACTGCTAAAGATCTATAAATGACAGCCGGGACCCACGGCTTAACGTGCTTTCCGAGGCACGGAGGAAACTCGTTATTTTAAGATGGTCACCCATCCACAGACCAACCTAGACAAGCGTTGCTTAACCTTGAAGATCGACCTGTGCGGCTGTTATTATCTAACCACGAGCTCCTCATGTTGTACTACTACTCAATACGAGTTATTTGTATGTAATTTGACGATTGAATGAACAAATAATGATAAGTATCCGCTGTTATTATGTTGTACAAATATTGGAGTTCAATTATCTCAGTGATTCCGGAAATCATGTTTCATTTTGTGAGCTGATTAATATTTTTCTTTTTATGTAGGCGAAAAATCTATACACGTGGAAGTAACTTTGTATTTCTAGCATAGCAACAGCCTTATAATGTTCACACTGCTGGAACTCGGGCCTCCTCTCTAGGAGAGGGAATGGGCCGTAATTAGGGATTGCCATCCAGCAGCGTTTTCAATCCAACTGGATTTTTGCTGGATTGACCGGAATCCAGCTGGATCCAGCAAAATGTGGAACGCAAATAAAAAGGCGCCATTAATATTTTTTTATTAAGTAATTTGTATAATAACTTCTAACGATAATCTATGAAACCTTTCACTTAATTTGCTTTCGTTTCTTAACCATTTGAGATGAAAAGAAACAACTTAAAATTAAATAACATATTATACCCTTGTAGTGACATCCGACGTCACAGAATCCTGCATCACGCAAGTTAAGTTCTCAGCGCGATTTGAATAAATACAACAGCCCGAAATCATCTATCGGGCAGTTGTCATCACATATAACAATTACGGATGCAATTCGAAACTAAACAATAGAAATTGATACGTTTGCGGATCCGCATTGCTGGATCCAGCACTATATGCTGGATCCAGCATATTTAAAAAGGCGCTGGATCCAGCTGGATTGCTGTATGCTGGATCCAGCAATTGCAATCCCTAGCCGTAATCCACCACGCGCGCCTAGTGTAGGTTGGTGCATGTCACACGTCTTTGAATTTTTGGTTCAAGGACATGCTAGTTTCCTCACAGATGACTGTTAAACTACTGAACCGATTTTGTTGTATTTTTTTTAATCATCTTCTTCTTATCGTGTCGATGTCTTTCACTAAATTTTTTCCGACCAGTATTTAGCAACTTTAATCATCGATCAAAGTTCATTAATATGTGAACGCTCTCAAACATACACAATTTTTCAACTAATGCGGTCAAGCCGTTTTGAGTAACCATGGAGTTTCTTGCCGGTTCTTCTCCATAGGAAACGACCAATTGGAACCGTGCACTAGCTTCTAACGTTTTTATAAGTGCGCAATGCCCATGTAGGCCTATGTGAAGTAAAAACATTTTGATTTTTTTAAAGCTGTTAGGTTTGTTTAATTATCACACTCGGTTTTCGATTCGCTTTTGACCACTATCGCACCTGATGGTAAGCGATGATGTGGTTGACGATGAAGCACGCTTGTCTAGAAGTAACCTATTCACTCTTGACTTGAAGACCCCTTGGTTGTAGCTAAAGAACGGTGACGAACACTATGCAGATAGATTGTATATGAAAGATAGATTAGTCTTTCACAACATATCTATTCTACGCCCTCGTACATAAGTTTCATGTCAGTTGGTACTTGGTAATACCGAGATTATAATATATGATTGTATGATATAAACGTTTCAGTTTAATCTCGATAGCATTGTGCATTGTGTTGCATAATAAGTATTTGATTCATGTCGGTCTGAACTGGGTGCACGGCCCAGTAAATCTCAGAACTTGGGATCTGTCATGACCCCTTTTTTTTTCAAGGGAATCATCAGAATGACTTCACCCGCTCTTGAGCAGAGCAGGAGGGTGTGTAAGACTCTTACTGACTAAACCCCACCCCGTTCCTTCGTTACCTTCGATCTGGGGGACACGGGCTCACCTTTCGGAATTTCCGTGTTCCCCAGACCATGGCCCTGATATCTTGATCATATCCTGTAAAAGGGATTTACTTTTTGAGCCTCATCAGAATGTTTAAAATCACCCAAAGCACAATGGAAAGGGATAGCTCTGTTCATTGCGTTTTCATTGCATTCTTCTTGTGATGACTTAGGGACTACACACACTTATTCAGCTCTATTCGCGTTTCGCTGAACGATTTTGGTCACACTTATACAGCTCTCTCTCTCACCATACTGAAAGTGGCTACCTTCCGTCCAATAATCTATCCTACTAATAAATTATACACAAATTGCAAAGTCCTCAATGTGCGGCAACACTTTATTTTACAATCAATTCTATTGCAACACCGCGTAACCCCCTATATTGAACTGACCAAACGCCGAAAAGATATAATATGTACGACGCCAAAAACCCACTTGACTTTTACTAAAAGATTCTTTTATTATTTAGGTCCGTCTCTTTACAATGTAATTAACAATAAATGTCCAATTTACAGACTCTCCTATCATAATTGTAAAAAGGCTCTTCGCACATTCCTCCAAAGTAAAACATATGACGAAACAGAAAAATATTTAACTTAATGACAAGTTTGTAACTTGTACCACACCCCAAAACATAGACACACACTAATCAACCCATTGACTCACACACGTTTACACAGCCACGCATGCTTTCATTGCCGATTACTTACGCACATACACTCATTCACACATCCATACACATTCATAGACTAATACACGACACACTCAACACACGTACTCACACACACATATACACACACAAAAGTACCTTATAAGTTCTGTTAAACATTTTACTTAGATTAAAGTTGTTAAAATAAAATTGTAGTAATACAACTCTAGGGGATAGGCACTGTTACTTCTTAATACAGGCTATTACATAGCTTAGCAAGGAGAACAGTACGTCACCCATGTGGTATTTGCAAGTAAACAAGTAATTCGTTCGGTAGACATTTATTGACTAAAATCCTGCGGTCGGTGGACAGTATTTATATTGGACAAAACAACTTAAGAATACCCTACATTACACCTCCACCCTTATTAACTAACTTAAAATTAACACTATACATAGGTACTTATATTCTATTTACAAAACTTAAAACTACTACTTAACCTAACCTAATTTAAGGTTGACCATATCTTTTCGGAGGTCTCCTATTCCTAACTAGGCGAGTTTCACCGGTGGTCGAGGACCCATCAACCAGTCCTTCAGACGGATCCGGCGTTATCAACCCCGGTTCCGACTGTGCCTCATCCCTACCGCATCCCGAACCTTCCACACCTCCCCCTGAGCACACCTCGGAGCGTATTTTTGTAACTGGTAGTGTAGGGAAAACCAATGAATTACCTAAATGCCGGTTTAAGCTTTTGGGCGCAACGTTTGTGCTGACTTTTACGTCATCAGTAGGTTGTGATTGTTTTGCCTTACATTTTAACTTTAACTGATCAATATGCCTATGTATCTCTGTGCCATCTAATAATTTTATTTGATAATCTGTAGTACCTAACCGCTCAATCACCGTACCACTTACCCACTTCTTTAATCCTTGGTACACCCGGCACCAAACCTCGTCCCCCGCACCGAGAGCGCGGTGCGTCCCGCCTGCCGCGTTCTTCTGCTGGTGCTGCGCGTCGGCCACCTGTTTCTCGCGTGACGGTTTCAGCCGGTCTAACCGAGTTCTTAACGTCCTACCTTGTAATATTTGTGACGGACTTTCTTTTGTGGTACTATGTTCAGTGGTCCTGTACACTAGTAAATACCGCTGAAGGGCAAGTTCTACATCTATATTTTGGATAATAGCTTTTTTTATAACTCTTTTGCACTGCCTGACCGCATTCTCCGCCAAACCATTGGAAGCTGGGTGATATGGTGCGGAAAATACATGTTCTACTCCGTTATATTTTAAAAATGAATTAAATTCTTCACTACTAAAGGGAGGGCCGTTATCGGAGACTAATTGTTTTGGTATACCAAAACGAGACCAGATTTCCCTAATTTTATCTATTATTGCTTTAGCTGTAGTTGAAGTGACCCGACATGCTTCAATCCATTTTGAGGTGGCATCGACCATTATTAAGTACTTGTGTCCGTGTATTGGCCCTAAAAAATCCACGTGTAACCTAGTCCATGGACGAGACGGCCAGTTCCACGGCTGCGGTGCGTGGTGCACGGGTGCTTCGGCCATTTCAGCGCAGATAGTGCAGTTTCGACATTGGTTTTCTAACATTTCATCAATCCCCGGCCACCACACATAACTCCTAGCTATGCATTTTGTCTTAATTATTCCCATATGAGTATCATGTAGCTCCATTAATACCCTGTCTTGACAAGATCGGGGCACTATTAACCTATGACCCCACATAAGACAACCTAACTCGGTATATATTTCACTACGCCTGTTGAAATAAGGTCTAAGTTCCTTTATTTCTACTTCCCTAGGCCAACCATCCCTAACATAGCTCAATATACGCGTTAACATTGGGTCTCTTTTTGTCTCCTTTCTAATATCGTCATGATTAAGTAACAAAGCATCCGAGGCAAAGTGAAGGTACGTTTGCTCCGGGACTTCATCCATACCTGTTTCGCTTATTGATTTATAACCTTCTACAAGTCGCGATAAAGAGTCCGCTGTGTTTGAATTCGTATTCACATATTCAATTTTAAAATCATAAGCCGATAATATTAACGCCCATCTCTGTAACCTACTAGCTGTCATGCTTGGAATTCCTAATTCCGATCCAAATATACTAACTAGGGGTTTATGATCTGTTTTTAAAACAAATGGTCTGCCATATAAATATTGATGAAATTTCTTTACTCATAAAATCACATTTTGCTTTTTTTATTTTTAAACCATTTTCTTGTAATACTTTAAGAACCTTATTTATTGTGTCTATATGTACCTCAATCGTATTACCCGTGATCAATATATCATCTAAAAATATTGTCACATTTGGTATTTTATCAAACATCTGTGTCATTATTCTTTGGAAAATTCCTGGACTTGACGCGAGTCCATACACTAATCTATTGTACCTAAAAAGACCCTTATGTGTATTAATAACTGTAATATCCTTGGATTCATCTAATAATATCTGATTGTAAGCCTGGGATAAATCTAATTTTGTGAAATACCTACTACCACGTAACTTAGTAAATAAGTCGTCTATCTTAGGCACAGGATACTTGTCGACCCTTAACATACGGTTTACTGTAACCTTGTAGTCAGCACATAAACGTAAAGCGCCATCCGGCTTGTGTACAATTACCAGTGGTGTGGCCCAGTCGGAGGTGTCAACCGGCTCGATGATGCCGGCGCGCAGCATGGCCTCGAGCTCGGCGTCGACACGCGCGCGCAGCGCGTACGGCAGCGGCCGCGCGCGGCAAAACACCGGCACGGCTCCCTCACGTAAATGTAGGGTGGCCCGACCGCCCGTGAAACATCCCAGTCCGCCATCAAATACCTCATGGTATCTAGAATAGATATTACATAAAATATTATTTTTTTGTTCAACGGTTAAATCTTCCTCTGTTAAACTCGCACTATTTATTGTTATAGGGGGTATACTAATATTTAACTCGGATAACCATTGCCTACCTAAAAGTGTAGTACTTCCAGTTTTAAATACATATAAATCTAAAATCTTTTCCTGATTTTTATAGGTAACAGTTACTTCTAGGTACCCCCTAGGTTGAACTTTGGTTCCATTATAGAATTTTACTGATAATTTACACGGTAATAACGGTATATCCGAAAAATATTCTTCATAAGTATTACTCGAAATACAAGATAGGGGAGAACCGGTATCAATTTCCATTGTTAACAATATATTATTTACTAAAATGTTCATGCTCACCGGCCTATATTGGCTTAGCGACATTTGATAGATAGGTTCCTCGTCTTCCACAAAATCTTCCGCGTCTACATCCGACTGCGTCTCGAACGTGTGCATAGCTGGCCGCCCTCCTGCACCCGGCCGCGCCTTCCCGGTACCCCGGCTGGCCGTGCGCGGCCCGCCCGCGCCGCCGCCGCGACTTTTCATGCCTGCTCCGCCGCCACGGCTCCGTAATTGGCCGTAGTCCCGATGATCCCAGTTACCGCGTGCCCCATTCTCCTGGCACATCCGGCGCAAATGCCCAATTTCCTTACATTTGCTGCACTGATATTTTGAAAACCTGCATTCCATTTTCGTGTGTCTGTAATCCCCGCATGCAGCGCATCCTCCCACTTGCATGCGATGTACGTCTCCCGCTTGATCAAATGCAGCCGAACTCCGCCGCGACACCGTGTTAGTGCTCGAACCTTCGATCCCCGCCGCGAAGGTGTCCCCGCCGACCCCGACCTGGCCGCTGACGTGGCACCGCCCGCGTCCGTCTACCGCGGCCGCATCCCGCTCGGCCGCCTCCAATGCGCTCGCCACCGATACCGCATTCACGAATTTAATGTTCCCTTCCGCAAACAACCGTTGTCTAATAAGGTCACTCATAATACCGCACACAAATTGGTCTCTCAAGTTATCGTCTAAACTTGTGCCGAATTCACAATACCGCGTAATTTTCTTCAATTCTGCCACATAATCGGAAATGTTTTCACCGGCTTGTTGTCTTCTTTGTCGAAATTTATAACGTTCTGCCAAAATCGACGGATTTGGTTGCACATGTTCTCGCATGACCTTCACGACCTCAGTAAAGGTCATGTCCGCCGGCTTCCTCGGACTACACAAGTTCGTTAGTAATTCGTATGCCGCTTCACCCATGTATGATATTAGCGTCGGTAACTTCAGGTCCTCCTTCACTGCATTTACCAAAAAATACATTTCCAGTCTATCACAGTATGACTGCCAACTTCCAGTCTTCAAGTCGAATTCGCCAAATTTCGCCATCCTCGTCGCCAATGTGGTATTTGCAAGTAAACAAGTAATTCGTTCGGTAGACATTTATTGACTAAAATCCTGCGGTCGGTGGACAGTATTTATATTGGACAAAACAACTTAAGAATACCCTACATTACAACCCACTTGATTGTAAGAAATTTATAACTACCCACTTTCTGAAAACATGTAAAATGTACTACAATCTGTTTTTTATATGAATAAAGATTATTATTATTATTATTATTATTATTATTATTATTATAGCTCTACTTCTATCAGCCGCGTACAGCGGTGTAAGAGTGTTATCTCCGCTAAAATACTTCTATCTACTACGTACGGCGATGAATATGCTGCGAAGACGGTCAGCTACTCAATTAGTATTGTGTCCTCAACATGGATGGTTCTATGTGCGATATTTTTGTCGTTTCGCTACTTGTAGAAGAAATAGAAAAAAATAACCGTATAAAATTACAACGCGAACAACATTGGGTCGACTCATTTTGGGTAAATAGAAATTTGGTTGGAGAAATCGCGATATTGGTATCCCAATTAAAACAAAATGATATTAAATTTAAAGAGCATTTTCGGATAAATCTAATCTATCCAGGAACTATGCAGGTCGCAACTTGTTGACAAGGAGTTGAGAACCATACGTGTGCAGCGCTGTTCTGCCGCATTCAGCGTCGAACGCGGCGGGACAGCGCTGAACGCGGTGGAACAGCGCTGAACGCAGCAGAACAGCGCTGAACTCTATCTGAAGCACTCGCATGATGAAAACACATTTGTTCTCATTTTGTACTTGTTTGCCGCGAAAGCTGAATAAACGCGGAAACCTGAATGGATGCGTACGCGTCTCCATACAAAATCGTTGTTTTCTATGGACATTAGCTGAATAGAGCTGAATAAGTGTGTGTAGTCCCTTATGGCTGCCTCATAAGAAGGCTTAAAGTCACCCAAAGCGCAATGGAGAAGGCTATGCTTGGAGTTTCCTTACTTGATCATATCAGGAAGATATCAACAACCAAAGTTACCGATATATCCCGAAGAATCGCCAAACTTAAGTGGCAGTGGGCTTAAGGAAATGTCAAAAAAACCGAAGGGGCCCAGTTGGGTTGAAGCCTATTGGGGCTATGGGTTCGAAAAGAAAATCTAGGGTTTTGGGTGTCAAGGCAAAGAAAGAAAGAACTTAGGAGTAGGTTTTAGTCAGTAAAGTCTGAAGCCCTCCCACTCCGTCCAAGAGCAGGAGATGCTAATGGATGATTTTCCACCTAAAAAAAACCTGTACTCCTTCAATTGCCCTTTGCGTTTCAATGTCTCGATAACTAAGTTACATATAAACTAGCGCTTGACTGCGATCCCACCTGATGGTAAGTAGTGATGCAATCGTAGATGGTGAGGCGCACTAGTTTATTAAGAGCCTATTCACTCTAACCTTGAAGACACCCAAGTTATAATCGGACGGGAAGACCGCAGCAGGCAAATTATTCCAATCCTTCGATGTACGCGCTATAAACGACGAAGCGAAGCGCTTGGTCCGGACCGTAGAGGTTTGAACAACGTAAGGATGAATACTCGATAACTCTTCCAAACGCAATGCGTTTCTTCAGCATAACGAATTGTGTAATTTTCGCGAATTAGGTATTATCAGCTATATGAAAAACCAATGGCTAAGTAATAAAATTGATACTGCGAATGGTTCCATGTAAACATTGTGTGTTGGATTTTTTTATTTTTCTTTCGTATTTGCTTTATTTGCAACTGTTACAATATCGCGGTAAATATTGGATTCTTGTATCCTTGGAATAATGGCGCCAGACCTTCATGATATTCTCTCTTTTTTATTATGCATAGGATCGCGTTTGACCACTATCTCCCGTGGCCGACGATGGAGCACGCTTGCCCAGAAGTTACTTACTCTTGACTTAAAGACCCCTAAGTATATGCTATCAGGAAACTGTCTAGCCTTATCCCATTTCATTTGGGGTCGCCCCTCCTTGTCACTTGGGTTTTCTTTAGATCATTGCTAGTGAGGCTGTTCTAGAATGACGTTTATCAGGTGGCAGCACTGAGCACTGTCAAAATGACCTAGTACCAAAAATTCGAAGACCTATGACATCCACCAATCCGCACTGGGCCCGCATAGTGGATTACGGCCCATTCTCTCTCTTAGAGAGAAGGCCTGACCTCCAATAGTGGGAATATTACCAAGCCAATAATTCTAAAAAATGCGTAACTTTTTGACGTTGTCCCCGTCAACACTTCATCGCTATCACTCGTGGACTGTCCTATATTTAATCGCTGTCTTTCTGATCTGTTTTGCCCTCGAATCAAACCAGCATAACCGCTGTTAGAAGTCATAATAAATCTATTTTTTATTTGACAGATTATGATGTCTCGATTTGTACACCTCTTAAATATATTTACGACTAGCTGTCCCCTGCGGTTTCACCCGCATTTGTAAATAAATAAATAAATAAATTTTTTGTTACTGCTCCGCTCCCGTGGGTCGTAGCGTGATGGTATATAGCCTATAGCATTCCTCAATAAATGGACTATCTAACACTGAAAGAATTTTTCAAATCGGACCAGGAGTTTCAGAGATTACCCCCTACATACAAACTTACAAACCTACAAACTTACAAACTTACAAATTTTACCTCTTTATAATATTAGTATAGAAGTATAGACTATCTATCTATCTGTCGTGGGCAGTAAGAGTCGGATCGCCTTATAGCGCCGGAGATACGCCTATAGGCCTTAGGTGACCGGTTTTAGGCTGATGTCATTTGTTCGAATGTTTATTTTGCTATGGTTCTCCATATGTGGCTGTTATATTTAAGGAGTTTGGTTTTAGAGGTATAAGGTAAAATGGTAAATTTTACCTCTTCTCCTTATAAAGAGGTATGATGATGGTTTTAATGAGTATAATTGTATTAATAAATCCATATCATTACCGTAAATATAATTTTCATTTCAAATGCTACTTTTAGGTACGCAATATACTGTTTTTCGGACTAGTTCAGAAAAGTGCTGTCACTGACCCCTGCCACAGTTGATTGTATCTATACTAATATTATAAAGAGGTGAAATTTGTAAGTTTGTAGGTTTGTAAATTTTTACGTAGGGGGTAATCTCTGGAACTACTGGTCCGATTTGAAAAATTCTTTCAGTGTTAGATAGACCATTTATCGAGGAATGCTATAGGCTATTTACCATTACGCTACGACCCACGGGAGTGGAGCAGTAATGAAAAATGCGGGTGAAACCTCAGGGGACAGCTAGTTTATTATATCATGCTTGATGCTAAGTAACGGGTCGCCGGCCAACCTCCGCTTGTTTAGTTCCATCGTAAGAGCGTTTCCACATTATCCGATCCGATATCGGTGTCGGACGCCGATACGATATCGGGGTAAGTAAAATGTATGACATGCCGTGCTCCGATATCCGATATCGGGCCGGACAATATGAAAGACAGGTACATATTTCATACATTTTACTTACCCCGATATCGTATCGGCGTCCGATACCGATATCGGATCGGATAATGTGAAAACGGTCTTAGTGTATTGAATGTCGTTTGATGCACGTGGACGTTGGTTGATTTTCGACTCCGCTCGGACTAGCAGAATAACTACGTATTAAAAAATATAGCAAAAAGTGTCGTAAAACATTCAGTCATTGAAAAATTACAGCTGCTGTCCCAGTCAAACAAAATACTTTGAAAGTACAAATAAAATACTTTGACTTTGACAGTCATTCCATCCATATTGCTCTCAGTCATTCCATCATTCAGTCAATACATTTATAGATTGAGGCAGGCCGAAAGTTCGCCGGATCAGCTAGTAAATAAAATAAATAACACCTCAAACAATATCGAAGCACTTGAGACATTGTTGGGAAAAGGCTAGGTAGATGATGATGGTCTTAGTAATTCGGTTAATATTCATATTCTTCATTGACAGTTAAGCGTAACGAAAGTTCGCCGAGTCAGCTAGTAAATAAAATAAACATTATCAAAGCCCTTCAGACATTGTGAACTCTCTCCATCTCACAATTATCAGCATCCAAAAATAGCGTGAAACATACACAAATGTTGAAATAACAATAATTTTATAACAATCTGCCTTGCACATGTTATTCCGTTTTGTTTCTCAAACACGTCACGACTGTATGATCTTTTTGTGTTATTACTTATTACAATGTTTATACTCTTATGCTGAAACCGAGTGTGTTTTTCAGTGGGTTTTTTTCTGTTAAGATTTTGATGGCAAGCTTCTTAGGGATTAATGCCATATTTACAGTCATCTTTCTCTTGAACAATGCCAAATTACTTTTTTTTTAAGTGGCAAATGATTTAATAAATTCTCCCTGTCTAGAGCGAAGTGGGTGTGTCAGACTTTTACTGGTTAAAACTCACTCCTAGAAAAAAGAAAAACAGTTTATCAGCGCGAAAACGATGCAATCTTAAAAGTTAACAATACTTCTATTTTCCTTCTTTGCCTTACGATCCTGGGCCCCGGGTTTTCATTTCAAAAGCGAACTCATGGCCCCAATAGCTTCGACCCTGCTAGGCCAAGCCAATTTACTTGAGAACAAAACACATCAAATAAAAATCAAAGTATTTATTTTAACTAAATCATTTAGAGGCTCTTTAGAATTTCTTATGGGCCTGCCACAAAGTCGTTATCTACAAATTGAACCTGTAGCGACATCTATAACATCACATAAGAACTACGAATCCTGCGTCACGCAATCAAAGTTCTCCGCGCGATTTGAATAGATAAAACAACCCGAAATTATCTATCGGGCAGTTGCCCACCAGACATAACACCCGTCTGGTCGGAGGATCCTTCCTATTTAACGGAGATATATAGGACTTTATTCTCTGTTCCGCATACCTATACTATACCCATATGAGAATGGTTTATAGCCTATAATATACTCATGATGCGTATGTAGACTTTAGCTACCTTTGACTACATGACCTACATACGAGAGGTGTGGGTTTTGGAACGAAGTATTGGCTTCCTAATTAAAAATTAGGTCATTAAGTTTCACTCTTAAAATCCTTTTTGTTTTGAGGTAGAAAATCATCAAATTACTACTTTTTAACCCACTCTGAATAAGGCGAGAGGAGTATCAGACTTTTACTGACTAAAACCGACCTAACACAGATCAGTCTTTAATTCCATGAATTTCCTTTTGCGTTTCCGGGTCACGGTAACTCTATCAAACATTCTCACAACCCGCTCCTAAATAGGCTCCATAACACCCTCTCCTGCAGCTCGGGCAAATTCCACTTCGGTCGAAATGACAAACATTTACACTTGTATCAAAATGTTACCTGTAAATGTTCCTGAGATTAGCGCATTTAATCATACGAACTCTTCAGCTTTATAATATGTATTAGTCAGTATAATTATAGATTAGTCTTAGCCTAAGGTTGCTTAGCTATAATCAATGATATATAAATAATACATATTATTAGTAAATATATATTACATACTCCTAACCTAAGGTTAGTCAAGTGGCACTGTCAATGGCAGCGGTTCATCGGCCAGGCAAGGTCGGCTGACACAACTTGTGAAAGTGTTTCACTGCACGTCTTGCCGCGGCACCACTCGACGCGTATCGGCGCTTCGAGTGGTGCTGAAGTGCCGATGTAGTATGAGGTGTGGCGGGGTAGGCAGACATACAGGGAGAACTGGGAAGTCAAGGGATTTAGGATTATTGTCATTTGTCATCATCATCATCATCTGCCTAGCCTTTTCCCAACTACATATATTAGGGTCGGCTTCCAGTCAAGCTGGATTTAGCTGAATACTAGTATTTTACCAGCAGCGGCTGCCTACCAGACCTCCACAACCCATTAACTGGGGTAACACGGTACTTCATGGCAAGACTGGAGTCAGATTTGCTGGCTTCTGACTATCCTTAACGACTGCCAAAGATCTACAAATGACAGCCGGGACCTACGGCTGAACGGCTTGCTTATTAAAAGTAAAATGTGTTAAAAACTGTGTGTAAAAAAGAGTTGCATGCTATACCGAACATTATCGCCATACGAATGCAAAAATCAATTTATTGCACACAAGTTTATCAGTGCTGTAATCTAGGTTATTCGAGTTAGCATAGATAGTATCGATAATAACATATAGTGTTGTGATATCTGGTAGGCTTTGGTCGCGTGACTGGGTTAGTCAACATACATTTATGTGAGGTATGCTTGCGATAGTACTGGCGGAATTGGGTATTAGGGTACTAGATCTGAAAAGGAAACCCGTAGTCCTAGAAGGCAACTGTGATTTTAGTCAGTAAAAGTCTGACGCGCCCTCCCGCTCCGCCCAGAGCGGGAGAAGTCATTAGACGATCACCACACCTTAAAAAAAGGGTACTAGTTCAGTAGGATGTTTCGATAGAGTTACTATGGCCCTAGTTAGAACGCATAAGGCAACTGAAAGGACCCAAGTGGGTTTTAGTCAGTAAAAGTCTGATATTACCTCTCGCTTCACACTTTATTTGTGCGGAATTGAAAATTAGGCAGTAGGGTATTAGAACTGATTGTAGGATGGTTCGAAAGAGTTACCGCGGTCCTAGAACACAACGGGCAAACGAACGCGGTGGGTTTTATTCAGTACAAGTCTGACACTACCTCTCGCTCTATGTAATGGTATCGATAATAACATATAGTGTTGTGATATCTCGTAGGCTTTGGTCGCGTGACTGGGTTAGTCAACATACATATATGTGAGGTAGTATGCTTGCGATAGTACCGGCGGAATTCGGAATTGGGCAGTGGGGTACTAGAGCTGAGTTAAAGGCTTGTTAGAACGCAAAGGGCAACTGAAAGAAATGGGTGGGTTTTAGCCAGGTAAAATCTAACACTACCTCTCGCTTCACCATAGAACGAACACACACAATCTAAATGTCTTCCATTTAGATGATCGCTCAAGAAAAATCAGACACTAGTTGCGAATTGGATAGGAGAAAGAGTGTTTGTTTGTGCGCACACACACACACACACACACACTGTAGTGATGCAACACCGGCCACATCATCGCTTACCATCAGGTGAGATAGTGGTCAAACGCGAGCCTATGAATAATAAAAAAAAAAAAAATCAAGAGATATCAGAATAGTTATACAAAAATTAGCTAAAGTCATCGATTATTATATATCAGTAATTGATTCTGAACAAACGACTTTTAGGTTACGTATTTATTTATTATGTTACATGTATATATGTCGCAGAGAAATGAGGATATCAGGAATTCACGAAATTCCGGTACTGGTCGAATATTCTTGTTTATTTCGTCTTCTTACTAAAAGTATCTAGTGATATGACTAAACACCAATTTATCGTCAGTGATATGTTGATAAAGGTACAAGTTGGTAGCTGACTGCACGCAGCAGCAGCAGACGACATGTCGTCGCCTACGAAGGAAATTTCATAGAAATACGTAGAAACCAGTAGTGTCGCCGCGATACGTCGTCTGCTGCTGCTACCTGCAGTCGGCTACCAACTTGTACCTTAAATAAGTACTCGCATACCCGCAAACGAGACACAATAGTAAGACAATTGACAGAAATCTCCTGGAGATTTATTAGCGGACGGGAGGATAAGAATATTCGACATCTACTGAGATTTCGTGATATCCCTAGGGATTTCGACTCATTTCCTTGCGACTTACATACCTATTCTGTCGCACTATTACACGTACACCAACATGCAACATTAATAACACCAACATTGTACGCTTAATTTAAATTGTCACTTACGGGATATCTTCCGTGATTGTTTATTGTTTTGAAACATTGTACACTTAGTTCGCGATAAACGCTTTCACTTTGTAGCTTCCCCAAATTCTCCTCGTTGGGTAGTTTTCCTCCTGCACTGTAGACCCGAAAATTCTCATAGCAAGGTATGTTTTCCTGCACTCCGAAGTCCTCACCTTTAGCATAGAGATCCTTGACCGTCACTCATGACGTGACCGCGCATGAACTTAGATGTATAAAGAACAACGTAATCTAGAGATCTAAACGCGACCTAGAAGTCTAGAAGAACAAAACTTTCACTGTTTCATAATGCGAGATCATCACACTAATATAATAAAGGCGAAAGTTTGAGAGTTTGTGTGTATGTATTTTCGTTAGTTCTTCACGGGTGAACGGATTTCGATTAAACTTGGTATACTGGTAAGCTGGGTACTCACTTAGCAGTGTAGCACGTAACGTATCAGATACGGTATCAACCTGCAAGTGAGTACGGCTCGTCCACGGTTCTCCGCGTATCTAGCTACGAGCTGCCGGATCCGCAGTGCTCGCAACGACGTTACGCCGACATGTCTCAAATGGTGGCTAGTGTTGCGTTCATATTCATGTATAATATTTTAAATAATAATTATAAAAGCCCACGTCGATTTTGGCAAAGTGAAATTTTCAAAGATAGAAATCGTTCTAACAATTTAGTAATGGATATGAAGTCTCAAGAGATTAGTGGACATTTCAAGAATTTCGCTCGTATGTCGAGTACAGATTTTGAGTATCTAATTAATTTAATTGGACCTCAAATTCGCACTAGAGACACAAGGTTTAGAAAAGCGATACCCGTTCAAGACAAAATGGCTTTAACATTGAGATTTTTAGCAAGTGTGATTTATTTACTAGTTTGCAGTATACCTTCAGAATGCTCGCGCGTACGTACTCACTACACAAGCGGTCGTGACGCCGTCCACGAGCACACTGCGAGCCGCCTTTGTGTTCGCAGTGAAACCGCCACTCGGCGGGTCACTGCGAGCTTACAGCGCTCCACGCGCGAGCGGCTCGCAGCAGGTTCGTGCCTACGTACTCACTTGATACCGTATCTGATACGTTACGTGCTACACTGCTAAGTGAGTACCCAGCTGTAGAGTATGTCCTGGAATAGCATATCATCATCATCTGCCTAGCCTTTTGCCAACTATATTGGGGTCGGCTATCCAGTCAAGCCGGATTTAGCTGAATACCAGTATTCTATGAGGAGCGGCTGCCTACCAGACCTCCACAACCCATTAACTGGGGTAACACACCCTGGAATAGCATGTAGGATAATTTTTAGGGAGAATTTTCCTTTGGATAATAATATAACACAATTTTAACACACCGCCATCTAGTCCCAAACTAAGCAGATCTTGTGCTATGAGTACTAGATAACTGATAAACATACTAGCTGTCCCCTGCGGTTTCACCCGCATTTTTCGTTACTGCTCCGCTCCCGTGGGTCGTAGCGTGATGGTATATAGCCTATAGCATTCCTCGATAAATAGGCTATCTAACACTGAAAGAAAAAAATTTTCAAATCGGATCAGTAGTTCCAGAGATTACCCCCTACATACAAACTTACAAATTTTACCTCTTTATAATATTAGTATAGATTATACATAAATTACACCCAGACACCGAGCAAATGATAAAAAATATTAAATAGGTAACATGTGGATAACGTTGTGAGTAGGGAATGCAATCCGGACTATCCGTAATCCGAAAAATCCGGATATCCGCACATTTTAACTCGACTTGTAAATCCGGATTTGAAAATCAAATCCGCGGATTTTCTGAATAATAAGAAATTTCGTTCGCGAATTTAATTCGCGATGATATTATCTACTTTTATTATTAGTTTTAGCACTAGCTTTTGCCCGTGGCTTCACCCGCGTGGAAGACGGATAATTAAGTACATTCAGAAAAAAATATCGTAACGTGGGTCCAATATAATTCGTGGTCTACCCGTATGACAAGTTGCAATGCATGCGTGCCCAAAAAAGACTGAATGTCTTTTAAGGCCAAGCGTCATCGTGCGGACAGAAAAAAACTATGAACTAATTACCAACCCTACTACTTTTTTTGGGCACGCCATAATTATGGCTATAAGTCCCCTCTTTGAGAAGTGGTTGGAAAGACGTCACTGCGTCCTCACCTTCCACATGACACAGGTCCGGATTTGTGCGAAAAAAACGCCTAGGTGTCATTATTGTGCGGATCGCCTGGAGGACACGGTGGAGCTTATGGTTAAGGTGTGACGTTGACTGTCTTGTCGGACGAACACTAGGTTCGTAAGGGCAAATGCTGAGAGTGGGTAGTGGGCTCAAACTAGAGGTCAAACAAATAGTGCTATTGGTTTTTTCCATTAGCAATTACTCTATAGCTGCCTGGAGTTTGGAAGTTGGTGGTATGATACCTCCATGCCTCTGAAAACACGTCAACCTGTGGGTCCTGCACCTGATCTCTTTCCGGTCGTGTTGAATTTCCTTCCCATCTGACTATAAGATTAAAAGAACAGAGAGTGCGCCAGTGTCTGCGTACACACTTGTGCACTATAATATCTGCAGTATACATCAGGCTTCCAGGTTTCAGTAGGCATCAGGCCACCGTGATCAAAATTCGGTCTGGAGGACTATTATTAAAGGTATGCTCCGTTTGGGCAATGACCACTCACGCCGGGTCCTGGTACGGCCCATGGGCCGGAGCGCAAAGGAATGTGACAAGCGGTCGTATGCTTCTGCGAAGCAGCAATGCTAAAAAAGGAGGCGGCTGCACGTGCGAGGGAATGATCCTCACGCTCCAGCTCCCGGATCCAGACCCCGATTTCCAGCTACCGTAGGCGCAGGCTTACGGATGGCGAGCAATGGGTAGCTCATCGACCCCGCCACGGCGCGTGGTCTGTCTCAAGGTGATGCAAATCGTAGTGGCCCAGCTGGGTCAAAGCCTACTGTTGCCATGGGTTATGTGAAACTTTTACATTATGTGAACCCCGGGGCCCTAGAACGAAGACAAAGAAAAAGAAGAAGGAAGAGGAGTGGATTTTAGTCACTAAAAATCTGATATCTCGCTCTGCCCAGAACGAGAGAAGTCATTGGATAATTTCCAACCCAAAAATGGAAAAAATATACATTCTTGTCTTTACATGTTGGGAAAACGGCTTCTTGGAGAGGCCGTAATCCACCAGGCGGGCCCAGTGTGGATTTGTGGATGCTACATGTCCTAAAAGTTTTGGTACTAGGACTTGCCGGTTTCCTCATGATGTTTCTCCTCGCCGTTTTGAGAGTTAATGCTCTCAAAACGGCAAAGGGAGGGAAACAACATGTTAAAAAACTAATAAAAGAAGGTTTGTTTAATTTTCATGAAAAATCCGTAAAATCCGGATAATCCGGATTGGACTCAAAATCCGTTTTAAAAAATCCGGATTTTTAAAACACGACGGATTTGCATTCCCTAGTTGTGAGTTACACATAAATTACTAACATTAGATACTAAGGCTTTATAGTTAAGAATCTGTGTGTAATTGTTTGTTTTCCCAAAATAAATAAATAAATAAATAAATGATTGTGCTCAGCACAGAAATATTTGTCTAGGGTTTTTTTAGGTGGAAAATCATCAAAAATGACTCCTTCGAAAGGGAGTCATTTTGCGTGTCAGACTTGTTCCTTCTTTGTCTTAATTCCAGTGTCCAGAAGGTCCACGGGGTTCTCTTTCGCTCAACCCAGGGCCCCAGTAGGTTTCAACCCTGCCGGGTCGGGCCCTTACAGTTACAGATTTGTCTTGGGTCATCATCTGCCTAGCCTTTTCCCAACTATATTGGGGTCGGCTTCCAGTCAAGCCGGATTTAGCTGAATACCAGTATTTTACGAAGAGCGGCTGCCCACCAGACCTCCATAACCCATTACCTGGGGTAACACGGTACTTCATGGCAAGACTGGAGTCAGATTTACTGGCTTCTGACTATCCGTAACGACTGCCAAAGATCTACAAATGACAGCCGGGACCTACAGCTTAACGTGCTTTCCGAGGCACGGAGGAAACTCGTTATGTTAAGATGGTCACCCATCCACAGACCAACCTAGGCAAGCGTTGCTTAACCTTGAAGATCGACCTGTGCGGCTGTTATTATCTAGCCACGAGCTCCTCTTGGGTGTCTTCAATCAAACCCACGACCTCCGGGATGATTGGATTCCGAAGGGGAAGCTCGTGACTCCAGAACGACGGCAAGGAAGGAATGGGGTGGGGTTTCGTCAGTAACCGACTAAAAAACGACCTCCGGTATAGTTTTCTACTATCACGAGCGAAGCCGCTGGCAGCAGCTAGTAGTATTATAATATAACAATAATAATTTTCGTCTGCGTCTGCACAGAATATCTCAAGTCGCGTGCGCAAGGATTTTTATGAGATCTGCCTCGAGATGTAACAGCGTATAGCACTCACGCGCGTTCGTTTTCTAAAGAATGCACGTTATGTAAGAGTAGACGAATTGGAAATTGATGTTGCACTCGAATTGTATTAACGTAAAAACTGGCCAAGAGCGAATTGGTTCGCGCACGAAGAGTTCCATACCATTATTTGTAAAGGACCGAGTCCAAGACATCGACGGCGCGTATTATTTCACGCGAGCCTCAATGAGATGTCAGTAAACCATAGGGGCCCAGCAGGATTGAAATCTTTGGAGCCATGGGTTGGCTTCTGAAAGGAGACCTGGACCCAGGGAGCCTGCAACGAAGGCAAAGAACGAACAAGGGATTGGGTTTCAGTCACGTAAACTCTGGTCCCTTAAAAACGAAAGAAGTCATTCAGATGATTTTCCACCTAAAAAACCCATTACCTATAAAGAAGGCAAAAAAAACCTTGTCTTTGATGTATGGTAGCAACTCTTAAATAAATAAATAATAAATAATAAAAAATGTTTTTATTTTACATAGGCCTACATGGGCACTTATAAAAAGTCGAAGCTAGTGCACGGTTCCAAATTGGTCGTTTCCTATGGAGAAGAACCGGCAAGAAACTCCATGGTTACTCTTTTCAAAAAAATGATTGGGTTTACAATACTTTCACATTACAAAACAGACACATATGCGAGGACAGTGTAGACCAATCAAAATTGTAACCCAAATAAAAATAGATTCAATCAAAAACTGGGTTGAATTAAGTAGTAATTAAAATTCGTAGTCTACAGTGTTCTCTCATTCACACTTTAAGAGAGAGGCTATATAAATATGAGAGAAAAGAAATCAAACCTATCAACAAATTAGTTCAAAATGAAATCACGACTTAATGAAATTAAGGTGATTAATATCCAAATAATATAAAAATATTGCAAAAGCAACGTGTTGAGTAAAAAATAAATTTATGAGTAATATTTTATGAAATAAAACAAACATGGAGCAGTTAATAGACAAAGAACAATGTTCAAAACGTCCCCACCCTTGTAGCACTTTTAAACCTATATCAATCGAACGGCCTTAACCGTCTCATCATTTTATTGTATGACGGCGAAGCTGAAATATGCCTCCGAAAAAAGTTACATCGACATGAAGTAGCCGAAATCAGTCACAAATTATGTTCCCATCTACTACATTTTTCTATTGTAGCACTATAAAACCTATATCAATCGAACGGCCTTAACCGTCTCATCATTTTATTGTATGACAGCGAAGCTGAAATATGCGTCCGAAAAAAGTTATATCGACATGAAGTAGCCGAAATCAGTCACAATAATATTATATTTCCATCTACTACAATTATTCCTTGTAGCACTATAAAACCTATATCAATCGAACGTCCTTGACGGTCTCATCATTTTACTGCATGACAGCGAAGCTGAAATATGCGTCCGAAAAAAGTTATATCGATATGAAGTAGCCGAAATCAGTCACAATAATATTATATTTCCATCTACTACAATTATCCCTTGTAGCACTATAAAACCTATATCAATCGAACGTCCTTGACCGTCTCATCATTTTACTGCATGACGGCGAAGCTGAAATATGCGTCCGAAAAAAGTTATACCGACATGAAGTAGCCGAAATCAGTCACAATTATATTCGCTTCTACTACAATTATAATTTATTACAAGTTGGCAAGTTTTTCAATTTAAATATGTTCATATACCAAAGAAACTATAGGTGGACAAGATAGCATATTAATACAAAGGGCCACATGCGTATAACATCGCGCAATATTGTAATTATAGCAGAACTTCTTATAGTTCATATTATAGAGTGTACAAGTTCCTTGGAGTAGCATCACGAAAAAAGTACTGTACGACACATGTCATCTCACTTCACTTCACCTTTTAATTATTATCACTTATCTTGCGATATCCACTTCCTGCATTCCCCTAATGTTCAGGACAGCGACACGCGGGGTTGCGACAGTCGTAGGCAGGATCCAGCAATTGTGACTCAAAGTGGCATTGCACAAGTCCGAGGCCATGTGCTTTCATGGCTCTCGGACCGCGCCACCACCGGGTTGACCGAGCACTTCAACCGTGTGGCTCCCAAACTGGAAAGGACTGGGGCTGCCAAGAAGCGGGACCTACCTAACCTAAGAGGTCCAGACGCCCCTACCGGAGGCTCCACGCGGGGATTGTTCGGTCCGTGGCCCTTTATGGGTGCCGTCGCTGGGTAAGCGACCGGCGGCCAAGCTGAATGCTTGCCAGAGGGTCATGGTCATCCGAATGGTTCGGGGATACCACCGCACGATCTCCCGTAAAGCGGTGAACCTCCTTGCTGGCCTGCCACCGTGGGATCTGGAGGCAATAGTGCTTGCACGCAGGCACGATTTGCACGTGGAGATGCAAGTCGAGGTATGGCGGACAGAGTTCCGGCGGGATCTCAGGGTGGCATGGCGACTGCGACTGTCGCAACTCAGTGCTGGGCGGTAAGTCGGCGGTAAGGCTCTTTGATGTGTGGTAGTAGTCCTTACTGGTATGGATGCTGTGACTAATCCGTTCAAAGAAGTCGGGGTGGCGTATGCATTATCTTGAAAAGGCTCCCTGAAGGTATTGGGAAGCGCTCCAGCAACTCGGAAGACAGTGAAGATGTGAGGAAGTGATTTATTAAGTGTCGTACAGTACTTTTTTCGTGATGCCACTCCAAGGAACTTGTATACTATATAAAAACTAAAGGAAGTTATGCTATAATTACAATATTGTGCGATGCTCTGCACATGCGGCCCTTACGATTACTATGCTATCTTGCTCACCTATAGTTTTTTTGACTACGAACATATTTAAATTAAAAAACATGCCAACTTATAATTATAATTGTAGTAGAAGCGAACATAATTGTGACTGATTTCGGCTACTTCATGTCGGTATAACTTTTTTCGGAGGCATATTTCAGCTTCGCCGTCATACAATAAAATGATGAGACAGTCAAGGCCGTTCGATTGATATAGGTTTTATAGTGCTACAATGAAAAAATGTAGTAGATGGGAACATAATTTGTGACTGATTGCGGCTACTTTATGTCGATGTAACTTTTTTCGGAGGCATATTTCAGCTTCGCCGTCATACAATAAAATGATGAGACGGTCAAGGCCGTTCGATTGATATAGGTTTAAAAGTGCTACAAGGGTGGGGACGGTGTCCGAACATTTTGAACATTGTTCTTTACACAATAATGTTACCAGGGGGTCACATGTGCAGAAGCAGTTATTTCCAAACAAGCGCGTCTTCGACATAGTCTCTAACCTTGTAATATGCTTTTTTGGTTAGGACACGCTTAATATGGGTTTTGAACTTTCCCTCGCTAAGTTCAATAACCGACTTGGGCAACTTATTATAAAAGCGTATACTATTGACAAGGAATGACTTACTGGTCTTAGCTAGTCTCCATTTTGGTAATACGATTTGGTGTTTGCTACGCGTATTTTTGTCATGTAAATCGCTTCTAATTTTAAAAAGTCCTAGGTTTTTGCGTACATACAATATACTTTCCAGAATATAAAGCGAGGGCAGAGTTAGTATATCAATTTCTCCGAAATCTTAAATATCTATTTTATTCTGTCTTTAGTATTTGTTGTTGTAGCGGCAACTGAATCATTTGTGAAAATTTAAACTTTCTAGCTATCACACTTCACGGTACAGCCTGGTGACCTACAGACGGTCAGCAGTCTTAGCAATATAGTCACGGTTTTTCGAAAACCGAAAAAGATAATAACTGACATAATTCTTTTTTTAGTGATGCAATAGGTACTAGTTCATATTATCTTATATTCCTTCTCTCAAAAATATCATCTATAATTTAACCTAGACTTGAAGAACCGGTCTAATCAAATTTGAGATCTTCCAAAATCAGTAATTTTATTGTTCCACTAACCAAATATAGAAACCACACGAGTAATATGATTATCATTTCCTCAATGTGATTTTGTATAAATTTAGATTAACTTTAGAACTTCAAACAAAGAATTCAGGAGCCGGAAACCTCTTGAGAATCTATTTTTATCAATATTAAGGAAGAAAGCTTCTTTTTTTACAAGTGGGGAGTCATGGGAATGACTTCTCCCGCTGTTGGGCGGAGCAGGAGGGCGTGTCAGACTTTTACTGAATAAATCCTACCACCCCGTTCCTTCTTTGTCTTCGTTCTGGGGTGAGGAGCTTACCTTTCGGAATCGAATCCATGGCCCCAGAAGGAAGACAACTGAAGTTATTATGGGCTTTTGTAGATATTACATAATCTGAACACATTATGTATAATTTATTACAAGATTTTTTATTATATAAAATTTTCTGTTGACCACAATCTCTCCTGATGGCGTATTATAATACACAACTCGGTCACATTAACTTGACGCTTGGCGTCAATGAAATTATGTCCAAAAAAAATATAACTACAGAGTTTTCAAATAAGAAGTGTTATTTTGATATTCAAAGAAAAATGCATTTTTTTAATATAAATGATCGGATGTTTATTTAATTATAAAGAGGAAGGTATGCCGTTTATAGTGCAAAAAAAAATCAGGCAAAAGACCACCACGACCACGCTTACAGGACCATATCCTTTTTATGAAATTTTCCATAACCAAATCGCAAAGTGATCCATGCTGACCATACCTGGCACTTGCCGGGCGAGCTAAGGGAATGCGGGGGGAAACGAAGGGATGCGAGCATTTCAGAGATGCGTCAAGTTAATGTGACCGGATTGTAAAAGCTTCATTGAAATCCGTTCAGCTGTTAGAGCGTGAAGAAGTGACAAACATACACACATCCCTAACTTTCGTCTTAATAATATAAGTGTGTTAATGGGTTTTAAATGACTTAATTATAGTACAACTGTGTATGTTACAGCCACTGCGGGAATGTTCGAAGGATGCCTTCTGATAGCTACAACCTATGGGTTTTAAGTCAAGAGTGGAGAGGTTACTCGTACTTAGGCAAGTGTGCTCTATCGTCGACCACATCATCGCTTGCCCTCAAGTGAGATAGTGGTCAAACGCGAGCCAATCAATTATAAAAATAAACTTAAAATTTCTTTGTATTTTCGATTTTGGATAAGTTACTTATTGATACAAACGTAAAAAAATAAAAGGCCCGTTTTGACATTTGAAAAAGACCCTAGAATGTAACTCGGAACGAACCGAACGAAACAATAAAATAACGGAACTGAAAGAAACAATAAAATAATAATTAATTAACTACATCATCATCATCTGCCTAGCCTTTTCCCAACTATATTGTTAACTACATCAATCAATATAATTAATTAACTACATCAAGTGTTTTAAAAAAAATATTTTTTTTTTTTTGGCTCGTAAAATAATATAATAGAGCGAGTAGATAGAAGATATTGAGAGTATTCTATTTCTTCAGTAGTTAAGTCGCTATGACAAAGTCAAAATGTACCTTTTATTTTTTCATCATCTCATTGTCCTGAATAGTCACTAATACCTACAATATACATTAAAAAAAAATCCTATCTTCACAATCCTGCCAATATTACGAAACAGACCCACTCAACAGTGTTGTCGCGGGGTCAGTGACCCTGTAACCGCAAGTTTTACTAATTAGCCCACTGGCCGAATATCGCTGCGTTTGGGCAACATTACTGTTGTTACGGGATTCTAGGCCTTACGGGGTGGCCTGTGTTGGCGTACGGAATATTAACGGTAGACCTTGGGTTTAGGTAGTCCTTAGTTATGTTTCCGTACGTTTGTTAGAGGGGATTATAATATAATTCTAACCCGAAAAAATTTCGGTACTGGCCAGTATCGAAATTCCAAAAAAAAGCGAAAAAAAAAGCCAAATACAAAAACCAAAGGTCTACAGAGTTAAAGTTTATTTACCTTATTTATTTTTTCTTCTACATTGGTCTATGGATGAGTGACCATCTTACATCATAACGAGTTCCTTCCGTGCTTCGGAAAGCACGTTAAGCCGTAGGTCCCGGCTGTCATTTGTAGATCTTTGGCAGTCGTTACAGATAAGAAGCCAGTAAATCTGACTCCAGTCTTAGCCTATAGCCAATTGTGATGCGGTTTTCAGAAAAAGGTTTATTCATATAGTTATTTATTGTTTAGTACATCATTTACTAAAATAAATAGGCTAGTACCTAATTAAAACACTGAATACCTACTACGGATACCTACTACGGACCCTATGTGAAGGAAACTTGTTATGTTAAGATGGTCACCCATCCACAGATCAACATTGGCAAGCGTTGCTTGACCTTGAAGATCGACCCTTGCGGCTGTTATTATCTAGCCACGAGCTCCTCACATACCAACTAGTATAAAAACGTAAATGAGTAGTAGCGCGCAGTTTTCCGGTTGACCCCTTCAATTAAGCTGAATGTGATTGGAGTGGGTTCACGAGTCGCGTCAATAATGCAGTGAGCCCACACACTCCGGTTTGACGACTTCACGCAAGCTAGACTTATTAGCTCTTTCAATTGTTAGAACAGAAGAAATAGGCCTCCTCTCTCTAGGAGAGGGAATGGGCTGTAATCCACCACACGGACTCAGTGTGGTTTGGTTCTAGGACGTGCCGCAAAACATCGTGAGGAAATTCACGGTGATTTCCTTCACCGTTTTGTGAGCAGTGGTGATGAAATAAATTACAGAAAGTAATGAGGCTGTTTGGGTTTGAACCCGCGAACTTCGACTTGCAAGTTGGGGCAGTTACCACTAGGCCACTAAATGAACACAGGAAAGAAAGAAAATATTTCTAATATTTTTTTTTTATACAGGCTAATTTGTCTCCCACTGCTGGGCAAAGGCAGCCTCGTTTTGCTTCCAAACTTCTCTGTCTAGGGCGATCTCGGGCCATGTTAAAAAAAAGTCAATCGATCCGAAAAAAATGGTACTAATTGCACATTCCAAAGCGTAGAGATATGGAGAAGAATGTGCAAGAAACTTCATGGACACTCTTTTCAATTATGTACTGGATCCATGGTACACATTTGTGACATGGTGTATATCGCATATTCCTGTTATGCAACTATCCCTAATATAATAAAATAACAATGCGACATAACATACAACTATGATAAGGAATTCATAAAGTGTGTCAGTAGCCCAAAGAACCTATTACATCTTATCTAAAAATGTTTCATTCATATAAAAAATAATTAACATACATTCAAATAATATTAATTATTTTTATTAATGTAGTTGTTCTGTATGACCGAGATAATGGGAGCCTATTTCAGCCTATGTGTGTTTATTATAAATAAATAATGTATTATTGTTTATTATCCTCAATATAAAAAAAATGGTTTACTGGAATTACAATTGAATTTTAGCAAAGATGGTTTGGAGGTCACCTTTTACTGACGAAAACTCAGGAAGGAACGCCGGTCCTTCAGCTAAGACAGCGGTAACTATTTCAAATAATCTCGCTACCCTAGCAGACAGCTCTTTGAGATGCGTGTGGAAACAACACGCAGTCTACTCAGGTTTGGTCTTTACCAGACGGCAAGTTACTTATACTTATTTATTACTCTTCGTTATAGCTTAGCTGGTAGAGAATGCCTTGATTCATTAAGTCTGCCTATGTACCACTACTGTACATAAAGTGTAGTTACTCAGATACCCGCGAAACGAGACACAATAGTAAAACAATAACAGCGCGGTCTCATAGGACCGTTTGGGGATTCAAACGTTAAATATATAAATAATTATGCTTAAGTCCAACAGTCGACTTCTGTAATCTGGTGATGAGAAAAATTAACAAAAACTCTATATTAAAACAGTGATCAAGAATTGAATGTAACAACACAGGAAAGCCGCAGCCATGTCTGTTGACAAACAGTATCTTTATAAATCGAGACAAACGCTCGCTAAGTGCACTAAGTACACAATTAACGGCTAGTTTTTTCATCAAAAACTAAAACTATCAGTAAAACCATTAACATTTACTTGACCATAGCTGTCATAATGGCAAATGTGTTTCTTCATCCAAATCTAAAAGTCAAAAGAGTTGCCGCTACGCAAACGTCGTAATTACCCCAAAAACACGTGGGGAGCTTTTTTTACTCATGACAACATCGCAACATCACTGTCCAGTAGTGCCATAAGTCAAATGTCATTTGTTGTTTAGGGTGAAGGCGGGATATATATTGCTAGCTAGTTTAATCCTTTAAATATTTTTGGACCTATTTTTAAAATTCTAAAAGCATTTGTGGTTTTAGAATTTTAACCCCCCATGGTATTTCTGTCTGTTTCCTCGAAAGTTGACTGTAATAAATTGCTCTGTATTCCATACTCTAACTCGAGCATACTCTCATCCACCAGTCCACCCCGGGCCCACGTGGTGGATCATTCCTCTCCTAGAGAGCAGACTTGAGTCCCAGCAGTGGGATTATTATAAGGCTGATAATGCTTATGCAAAATGCTACTCGAACTCGCACTCCTTCCTTTCTTTTATATATTCATGGCATGGTTCTACTACATTCGTACATATTACAAATAAAAAAGGGGGCAAGTGTGAGTCGGACTCGCGCACTGAGGGTTCCGTTTCCGTTTGTCATTTTTTGATAACAAGGCATCTATGCCACCGGGGCATTTATTCCCGCCTTTACCCTATTTCTTAAAAAAAAAAACTTTAAAATAAAATCTGTTTGAACGCATCCATAATGAACGCAGTGAAATTTTGTCAAAATGACAGTGACTATAGCTTTAACAGCCCCTCAATGAGCAGTAACAGTCAAACCAACGGTTGAAATTGTGAAGAAACGAATTTAATCGTTATTATTACTTTATGTCGTTACTTTGGCTGTTACCTTTGATGAAAAAACTGGCCGTAAGTGTGGAAACAATAGCAGACACTTGACTCAGATGTCTGGTTCGCTTGACAGGGTTGGCCAATGTCTTAGAAAAAAATAAAAGTTTAAGTTATTTGAAAGACTTGCGCCCGTTTTCAATAACCTATCGCAGTTCATAGATAGATAGCTATCCCCGATAAACAGTAAGATTCTATCTATCCATCCACAAATTTTGGTAGTAAATGCTATCCGTCGATAGGTTATAGGAAAGCAAGTAAGGGCAAAAGGATAAATTTATTTATCTTTAGTAGCTGCTACTGTAGATAGATAGCTTATTGAAAACGGGCGTTAAGTAACACAGGCCTGGACTGGTCGTTGTGACGACGCTTGGGGGAAGGCTTACGTCCAGCTGTGGACTTCTTTCAGATGAAATTGTTTTTTTTTTATATAAAACACTAGCTTATACCCGCGGCTTCGCTCCCGTCAAATTACTACCCTACATATACCCTACGCTACCTTACCCTACCTTCCCTACCTACCCTACACTACCCTACCTACCCTACACTACCCTACAGTACCCTACACTACACTACGCTACGCTACACTACACTACCCTACACTACCCTACACTAACCCTACACTACCCTACTTTACCTAACTAACTAAACCTACTAACTTTTTTTTTTTTAGATTTTAACTATCCTATCTCTCAAGTTGGATCGAACTGCACATGGTGTGCGAATTTTATTATAATCGGTTAAGTGGTTTAGGAGTCCATTGAGGACAAAGAACATTGGGACACGAGATTTATATATATTAAGATAAACTGATGCTTGACTGCAATCCCGTCTGATGGCAAGCAGTGATGTAAGCTTTCCTTTTCACTTTCCCAGAGAGGAAGGAGTTAATTGATGATTTTTTTAAATACGTATTCTGTCAGCGGGTTGCCGGCTCGAAAATAGTTTTTTCCACACAAACTTTGGACTCCCTTTTCTTTCCTTTAGCGGTTGAATTTTGCAAAAGTCCTATTAAAATTTTACTCTCCTAGATCCTGTCGTTTCGGCTGTGCGTTGATATGTCAGTCAGTTTTCTTTTTATATATTTAATGTAAGCGTCATCGTCGCCTGGCATCGTTGTGACAAATTACTCATATAAAATGGCTTACTATAAAACGCGGATAGTGCTGACTATGCTTATTTTAATATTTTCCGCTTTCAAACGTCGTAGTAAAAGAAATATTGCCGCCGACAGTTGCAACCAACACCGTTTTCTTTTAAAAGGCTTGGAATTTCCTGCTAGTCTTAGTTTTTGATAGCTATGTATTATCTGATTTTTTTTAATTCAAGAGTGAATAGGTTACTTCTCGGCATGCGTGCTCTATTGACGAACACATCATTGCTTACCATCATCATCTGCCTAGCCTTTTCCCAACTATATTGGGGTCGGCTTCCAGTCAAGCCGGATTTAGCTGAATACTAGTATTTTACGAGGAGCGGCTGCCTACCAGACCTCCACAACCCATTAACTGGGGTAACACGGTACTTTATGGCAAGACTGGAGTCAGATTTACTGGCTTCTGACTATCCGTAACGACTGCCAAAGATCTCCAAATGACAGCCGGGACCAACGGCTTAACGTGCTTTCCGAGGCACGGAGGAAACTCGTTATGTTAAGATGGTCACCCATCCACAGACCAACCTAGGCAAGCGTTGCTTAACCTTGAAGATCGACCTGTGCGGCTGTTATTATCTAGCCACGAGCTCCTCACATCATTGCTTACCATTAGGTGTGATAATGGCTGAATAACATATCAACGCGCAGCCGAAACTCCAGGGCCTAAGACCGTGAAATTTAACACTAGGTTTCTTTTCTGACGCAGGGAAGCACTAAGAGAGGATTTCCCTAAATTCATCCCCAAGGGGATGAAATGTGTGTCATTCATTCGAGCGGGCGAAGCCTCTGACAGAAGGTAGTAAAATATACAAAAAACTTCCCAGGAATGGGTCTCCTACATTTTTGATATAAATTGTCGGATTTTCGCTTTGTTTATGGGTATTAATTGATTTAAAATTAAATATAAATTAATTTTAATATATAATAATACAATTATTATGTATTAATTATTATACAATTATAATCAATACATAATAATACAATTATTACGTATTAATTATTGTTTGTTTGCCAATGCAAACGTTCCCACGCCAGTACAAGGAAATCCAACATTGAAATCTCTTTTATCTAAGTTCGAACCAAAAGTGAAATTGAGCGAATATCAAAAACAATTTCAAGAGGATTGGTCGCCAACCCTAATAACGCTTACTGCTTCCGTCAGTCCGTCCGTCCGTCCCGACTGCCCATTTGAATCAATGTTTCATTGAACTTTATATCGTTACGGGAAAAGGGAAAAGTTGAGGAAAATGGAACGAAAAATGGCAGGCGATGAATACTCGATCTTTACTATGATTTGTTGGAGCTTTTATTGTTCATCTTTTTCACGCTATAAGGAATTTCTAAAGGGAAAACCGTGGTTTTAGAACGCAAAGAGCAAGTAAAGGACATAAATGTAATTATGTGGGTTACAGTAAAAGTCTGACACGCTTTTCATTCAAAATTAAAATCAAAAATGTTTTTATTTCACACGGGCCTACATGGACACTCTGCCGCCCCAGTGGGAAGGCGTGTCATTAATTGGATGATTTCCCATCTCAAAACAACAAATTAATACGTTTTGGCAGATTTATCAAAATAATAATAATATAAACAGTGGTGGTCCAGTGGTCAGTGGCCCTGACTAACGAGTTGTACGAGTATGTCGTGGGTTCGCACATGGTTCACATTCGAACAGGTGCAATACTTACTGTACCTAATGTAGTTTATTTCATCACCACTGCTCTTAAAACGATGTACTTAAACATCGTGAGGAAACTGTCAAAAATAAAATCGATGACGTCTAAAATCATATTTATGATTACGGGATATTCGAATACGTATTATTTACTCTGCGTTACTTACTTCCGCGAACTCTAGGTATTGACGTAGAGTTTAGTTAGAGTATAATTTTATACTTTACCTATTCTGACCTCTACTAATTACACTGTGGTTTTATACTCTTCGAATCAGAACTACAACATTACTGCTTGACTATAGAAGTACCTACAAACAGAGAACTCTACAACTCCTAGCATAAATAGAAGATGAGTTAGCAAAATGGCCCGTATTTTATCAAAGCTTATTCACCTCTCGTTTGCCATCCCTAAGCCAGCAAGTCCTCGCTTCCGCCAGCCTCCCGTCTCGCCGTTTGAATCAATGAATCGTTGAACTTTTTATGATTATGTGAAAAGGGGAGAACTTTCAACTGTAATCGAGAATTTATTCGAGTTACATCTCGAATGATCGATATGGCGGATGAGGAATGAGGGTGGGTCGTGAGATCGTGAGAATAATTTTAAGTGCCCATCTGGATTTCTGCTAGTATGGGAATCGCGCAGCTTGGGTTGCTAAAAGTATAGACTGATTTCTACGATAGGTTCACCAGTCTGTTGTCTCGAAAAATTCGAAGGTGTGAGGTCTGGGTTCTGTCGCGCGAAGGAAAATATTAGATAACAAACCAACAACGTTTCTACTCAACTTCTGACGTTCTTATGAATGTTGGAGATCGTTTTCAATACTCAATACTTTATTTACATTATATAGTACATACATGGAGTATGAATAATATTGTCAAGATGAAGAGTGCCAGAGCCGCGAAAGAAAATTTTGATTTTATTATTTTCAAGATGTAATTTTCCCATGTCTTCGGTTTCTGATTTTGTAATATACTCGTGCATAAACATAACACAAATATATTTGTTATTTTTTTTTCAAAAGCAAATTACCTACTTCTAAGATACCCTGTATTTTAAAAGTTATCATCTACAGCTATCTTCTAACCACCAATCTCCCATCTTTCCAGGCGAAAAGGCTCAACGGCAATGGCGACCTTGCTGCCATCAAGGTGATCAAGCTGGAGCCTGGTGATGACTTCGCCATCATCCAGCAGGAGATCCTCATGATGAAAGACTGCAGGCATCCGAACATCGTCGCTTACTATGGCTCGTATCTTAGACGTGATAAGCTGTGGATCTCTATGGAGTATTGCGGTGGGGGGAGTTTGCAGGTAAGGACCCCTTAATATAATTAATTAATCAAGTAGCCATATTCATCATCATTTCAGCCGAAGACATCCCACTGCTGGACATAAGCCTCCCGCAAGTGTCGCCACAACAAAAGGTCCTGTGTATCTCGCATCCATCGCATTCCCGCGACTCTCACCCGGTCATTGGTCCACCTTGTGGCCTTTCAACGTTACGGCTTGCGCTACGCGTTCGCCACTCCAGAAACTTTCGGTCTTATCGTCCATTTGTTTTGCGAGCGATGTGCCCTGCCTTCTGTCACTTAGTTTGGCGTTGCTTCGGGCCATGTCGGCGAACTAGCGTCCATATCCAGTTTTTTTAAAGCATTTTCTGACCCACTCCTGGGCAAAGGCCTCCATCCACTCCTTCTATCTTTCGCAAGCCCGTGCCTCCTCTTGCCAGTTCTGGCGGTCTGGTTGTCCAAATAGTCACACCATCTCTTTCAGTGGTCTGCCGCAACCCGCACCGTTTCAGGGCACCAACATTGTACTGCTTTAGCATATCCAGTTAGGTGAAGATTATTTTCAAAAACCATATCCTCGGTTTCTGAAAATAATCTTCAATAAAAGAAAATGGTCAACAGTTCGAGTTTTTAAATGATTAAACAGAAAAGTTTAAAGATAAGGTTTGCTGTAAGAAAACCCAATTGTGGGTTAAGCTCGCCTATGTACATCGCCTGTCCTACTTTTAATGTATGTAAATTATATGTGTACAATAAAGAATAAAGAAAGAATAAAGTTTTTTCTGGTTGTAAACTCCTGGTTTCAAACTTTTGGACGCTAGTGTACACATAAGCCCATTTAGTGGAATACCTAGATGGATATTTTAGAAGAATTGCAAAAAGACTGACTCAATTGTAACGGCGCAAACTTTATTTATCGCCACTGTTGTGACCACGTATTGCTCTGACCTAAATCGACTTCTGATTGCGAGGACTCGTGACCACTAATGGCTTGAGTCACGACTTGTTTCTCTTAAATTTTCTCTTGCTACCCTCCGTTTTTAAATAAATGAGGGTACTCAGAAATTGTCTTTGAATTCTAATATCTTTGATTGGTTCGTTTACACAACCCGGCTCGGAGAGCATCGGCGCGCATTTTTCTTTTCAAACAGACCGGATCGTATACACTTGGAGTTGGTCGGAGCAGAGCCACCAACTATTTCACATAGACCGGCTGGAAGCGGATGCGCTTGGAGCCGGGTGAATACACTACAAAGGCAGTACCAGTATTCCACGCAGTCCAAGTTTTGTTTCGGCACGCACGCAATCGGAGCAGGTCAGCGCCTCTTATTATTTCACAGCAAGCGCGTTTAAGCATTCTTTATGACAAAAGCAGTGCACCTGCAAAAATAAATCTTACTACAAATACTTAAAACTCTGTTTTCAACGTGATTAAAATCAGCTCTCCTCTCCGAGCTCGTCTGTGTGAACGGACCCTAAGGGTTGACGTGGTTTTGCAGGATTTTTTGATAGAGATATCGCGGCGTTGTAACGCAAAGGGGATCCAAAGCATCCGTCTCGTGGCCTTCACTAGGCCTTCGATTTACTTTGTGAGAAGTCTTCATTCCATTTGTTTTCATATGGTGCGGTTGGAGGAGTAGACTGTTAGAGGGATCACCTGGGTAGTTTTAGGGATCACTGGCGTGGTTTTAGTCAGTAAGAGTAATAGACTACTCTTGCTACCCCAAGGCGAAAGATATCCATGACAATTTTCAAAAAGTGGTTGAGTGTTGAAAGTGGTCGCGGCTTCGGAATCAGTACAGCACAAATATTTGTATGGCATACAGATAGTTGTTTCAGCAGGCCGATAGTTGTTGCAGGTCTAAAGGTGGGTACTGACCAACGTTACTAGGTGTAATTTCAGCGAGCATTCGTGCAGACAGTAAGTACGTCGTGTTACGGGGAAACCAGCGAGCTACGAGCTGCTCGTTACTCGCTTTGAGTGCTCCACCCGGCTGTCGGTATTTTGGCAAATCCTTTGACTGTCACGCGGTTCAGTGCAGAGTTTTGACGAGCATGTTACACCGATTTTTGAACACACCGTATAATATGCTCGATGCGTAACACGCTCGTTGAGAATGTTACGTTACACCTCGTAACATTGGTCAGTTTTTTTACATGTTTGTGAAGCCACTCACAATACAGGAGAGTACGATACACGAGAGAAGAGTTCTTAGTGTAGAGCAACGTTTATAAAAAATATAGTTGTAAGTAATTGGTTGTCTTCTGATTCCAGGACATCTACCACGTGACGGGGCCGCTAACAGAGCTGCAGATCGCCTACATGTGCCGCGAGACGCTGACCGGCCTCTCGTACTTGCACATGATGGGCAAGATGCATCGGTGAGTTTTTAACCAGAGAAATCATAAGTTAACTTCTCGTGTTACTTATGAAGCGAGAGATAGTATCAGACGTCATACAGGAACTAAGAACCAACATTTTTTTCGCGATTAGAACATACACAATTGTCGGGAATTAACTGTCGAACAGTTGCTCGGACCAGACACAAAACCCGTCTGGACGTTCTGTTTTAACGGAGGGTGGTGGGAGTTTACACCCTGTTTGGTATACCACTACCGCTGGTCCTCACCGAACATGGTAAGTTCGGGAGGTTCCTGCAGCGGATTCAGGCGGTAGAAACGCCCGAGCATACGTTATATGTGTACTCTGCTTGGGCGAAGCACTGACGTGTCCTCGTGGAGGCGGTCGTAAGCAGCGACCTCTCGCGCCGGGCCTTGGTACAGGCCATGGTCCGGAGCGAGGAGGAGTGGCATTTGCTATTCTCGTTATGTCAATCCGGCACTGCAATTGACAGAAGTACCCTGTTAATATTAATCTTCTCTAAAACGTTTCAGGGACATAAAAGGCGCGAACATCCTTCTGACTGAGTGCGGCGACGTGAAACTAGCCGACTTTGGCGTGTCTGCGCAGATCACCGCCACCATCAACAAGAGGAAGTCGTTCATTGGCACGCCCTACTGGATGGCTCCTGAGGTAAGTGTTCTATAGCATCATCATCACCTGCCTCGCCTCGTGTCCTGCTGACTGAAACTGTTAGACTTTGGCGTGTCTGCGCAGATCACCGCCACCATCAACAAGAGGAAGTCGTTCATTGGCACGCCCTACTGGATGGCTCCTGAGGTAAGTGTTCTATAGCATCATCATCACCTGCCTCGCCTCGTGTCCTGCTGACTGAAACTGTTAGACTTTGGCGTGTCTGCGCAGATCACCGCCACCATCAACAAGAGGAAGTCGTTCATTGGCACGCCCTACTGGATGGCTCCTGAGGTAAGTGTTCTATAGCATCATCATCACCTGCCTCGCCTCGTGTCCTGCTGACTGAAACTGTTAGACTTTGGCGTGTCTGCGCAGATCACCGCCACCATCAACAAGAGGAAGTCGGTCATTGGCACGCCCTACTGGATGGCTCCTGAGGTAAGTGTTCTATAGCATCATCATCACCTGCCTCGCCTCGTGTCCTGCTGACTGAAACTGTTAGACTTTGGCGTGTCTGCGCAGATCACCGCCACCATCAACAAGAGGAAGTCGTTCATTGGCACGCCCTACTGGATGGCTCCTGAGGTAAGTGTTCTATAGCATCATCATCACCTGCCTCGCCTCGTGTCCTGCTGACTGAAACTGTTAGACTTTGGCGTGTCTGCGCAGATCACCGCCACCATCAACAAGAGGAAGTCGTTCATTGGCACGCCCTACTGGATGGCTCCTGAGGTAAGTGTTCTATAGCATCATCATCACCTGCCTCGCCTCGTGTCCTGCTGACTGAAACTGTTAGACTTTGGCGTGTCTGCGCAGATCACCGCCACCATCAACAAGAGGAAGTCGTTCATTGGCACGCCCTACTGGATGGCTCCTGAGGTAAGTGTTCTATAGCATCATCATCACCTGCCTCGCCTCGTGTCCTGCTGACTGAAACTGTTAGACTTTGGCGTGTCTGCGCAGATCACCGCCACCATCAACAAGAGGAAGTCGTTCATTGGCACGCCCTACTGGATGGCTCCTGAGGTAAGTGTTCTATAGCATCATCATCACCTGCCTCGCCTCGTGTCCTGCTGACTGAAACTGTTAGACTTTGGCGTGTCTGCGCAGATCACCGCCACCATCAACAAGAGGAAGTCGGTCATTGGCACGCCCTACTGGATGGCTCCTGAGGTAAGTGTTCTATAGCATCATCATCACCTGCCTCGCCTCGTGTCCTGCTGACTGAAACTGTTAGACTTTGGCGTGTCTGCGCAGATCACCGCCACCATCAACAAGAGGAAGTCGGTCATTGGCACGCCCTACTGGATGGCTCCTGAGGTAAGTGTTCTATAGCATCATCATCACCTGCCTCGCCTCGTGTCCTGCTGACTGAAACTGTTAGACTTTGGCGTGTCTGCGCAGATCACCGCCACCATCAACAAGAGGAAGTCGTTCATTGGCACGCCCTACTGGATGGCTCCTGAGGTAAGTGTTCTATAGCATCATCATCACCTGCCTCGCCTCGTGTCCTGCTGACTGAAACTGTTAGACTTTGGCGTGTCTGCGCAGATCACCGCCACCATCAACAAGAGGAAGTCGTTCATTGGCACGCCCTACTGGATGGCTCCTGAGGTAAGTGTTCTATAGCATCATCATCACCTGCCTCGCCTCGTGTCCTGCTGACTGAAACTGTTAGACTTTGGCGTGTCTGCGCAGATCACCGCCACCATCAACAAGAGGAAGTCGGTCATTGGCACGCCCTACTGGATGGCTCCTGAGGTAAGTGTTCTATAGCATCATCATCACCTGCCTCGCCTCGTGTCCTGCTGACTGAAACTGTTAGACTTTGGCGTGTCTGCGCAGATCACCGCCACCATCAACAAGAGGAAGTCGTTCATTGGCACGCCCTACTGGATGGCTCCTGAGGTAAGTGTTCTATAGCATCATCATCACCTGCCTCGCCTCGTGTCCTGCTGACTGAAACTGTTAGACTTTGGCGTGTCTGCGCAGATCACCGCCACCATCAACAAGAGGAAGTCGTTCATTGGCACGCCCTACTGGATGGCTCCTGAGGTAAGTGTTCTATAGCATCATCATCACCTGCCTCGCCTCGTGTCCTGCTGACTGAAACTGTTAGACTTTGGCGTGTCTGCGCAGATCACCGCCACCATCAACAAGAGTTACATAAATGTTCTATAGCATCATCATCACCCTAGAGCAGTGATAACTGTGGCCTAGTGATAACTGTCCCGACTTATAAGTTGTAGGGCGTGGGTTTAAACCCAGCGAGGCACATTACTTTGTGTAATTTATTTCATCACCGACGCTCTCATAACAGTGAAGGAATATATCGTGAGAAAACCGACATGTCTTGGAACCAAATATTCGAAGACATGTGACATTCACTGGGCCAGTCCCTCTCCTAGAGATGAGCCTTGAGTTCCAGCTGTGGGAACATTGCAACGCCGATTCGATCAGTTTCCTCACGATGTTTTCCTTCACGTTTCGACGTGGATTCTACTCCACGGCTTCCTCAACCTTTTTATTATTATTATACCTAGCCTATACTGTCCCACTGCTGGGCAAAGGCCTCCCTCCATCCCTTCCATCGTTCCCGGCTTTGAGCCTCTTCTTGCCAAATCTTGAAGTAATCCAAGTCGTCCCGCCATTTCCTTCTTGGTCTGCCGCGATCCCTTCGTCCTCAACCTTACCTTATTTTTGTTCCTTATTGATGTTTAACTAATTGTTTACTTAATTTATGTTTTTTTTTTAGAAAATACATAAATGCCAATAACTGTTTTTAACAACAATAACAACTGCAAATTGCATTTATTTTTTTAAAACCTTTATTTTTGTACGATATTTCAAGCTCCAAAATTCGCAGAGCATAACTTCACACTCGCCAACTTATAACGGCCGTACTGTACATCTCATCATCTTCTGTTACCAAAACTTTTCAGTGAAGTGTTTTATTTCAACGTTTTATTTCTATTCCAGGTGGCGGCAGTGGAACGTAAAGGTGGTTACAATCAGCTCTGTGATATTTGGGCGTGCGGTATTACTGCTATTGGTAAGTGTCATAGAAGAAGGGTCAGATTGCATTGTCTCAAACTCATTGAGATAGTTTCTTTAGTTACTCCCAAGGCATCAAAAACAAAATGCGTCGGTGATTTTTCTACAAATCCTACAACTTCATGAGATTCATTAAAATGGCATCTGCGCAATTAGAGTTCTCCGCTCGATTTGAACATTTATACAACACACCGAAATCATCTCATGGGTTGCCCAGATCAGACATTCCCGTCTGGTCGGTGGATCCTCTCTTTTAGGGACTTAACACTATATTCTGTACTGAATTCAAAAAGCAAAAGATGAATATAGTCCAAAATAAGTAATGTTTACTGTAGTGGTAGACATTTTACTAAGTTCAATTTTTTACGAACTAAGGATTTTTGTGTAGTTAATTATACCAACTTTAGATGTCTCTCTATTAATTATCTATTACTAAAATAACAAATTAAAAATTTATTCTCTCTGTAAGCTCGACTCGTGGCTGAGGGTCGTGATCATTAATTGTTTTTAATGCATGGAGTATTAAAAACCCCAAAGGCAGCAGGTCCACAGGCATTTGCCTATTGCCTTGCATAGGCAAATGCCTGTGGACCCGCTATCGCCACCACGAAAAGCCCCAACGCTCACTAGGGGCGCTACCGTCCCATTACAAATTTATGATTTAGATAATAATGTCATGTTCTGACCCTCCTCCAGAGCTAGCGGAGCTGCAGCCGCCGATGTTCGAGCTGCACCCGATGCGCGTGCTGTTCCTCATGTCCAAGTCGGGCTTCAAGCCGCCGGCGCTCAAGGAGCGCGAGCGCTGGTCCGCCGTCTTCCACGCCTTCCTCAAGCTCGCGCTCACCAAGAACCCTAAGAAGCGGCCCACGGCTGACAAGCTCTTACAGGTAAAATATACGAGGGCTTCAAGCCGCCGGCGCTCAAGGAGCGCGAGCGCTGGTCCGCCGTCTTCCACGCCTTCCTCAAGCTCGCGCTCACCAAGAACCCTAAGAAGCGGCCCACGGCTGACAAGCTCTTACAGGTAAAATATACGAGGGCTTCAAGCCGCCGGCGCTCAAGGAGCGCGAGCGCTGGTCCGCCGTCTTCCACGCCTTCCTCAAGCTCGCGCTCACCAAGAACCCTAAGAAGCGGCCCACGGCTGACAAGCTCTTACAGGTAAAATATACGAGGGCTTCAAGCCGCCGGCGCTCAAGGAGCGCGAGCGCTGGTCCGCCGTCTTCCACGCCTTCCTCAAGCTCGCGCTCACCAAGAACCCTAAGAAGCGGCCCACGGCTGACAAGCTCTTACAGGTAAAATATACGAGGGCTTCAAGCCGCCGGCGCTCAAGGAAAACCTTAGAGGCCCAGCTGGGTCAAAGCCTACTGAGATCAGGCGTTCTCTTCTGAATCGAAAACCCGTTAAGGCTATGTTTTCACATGAAAAGAACTTCTCTCGCTCTAGGTAGAGTAAAGGGGAGAGTAAGTCTTTTACTGACGAAAACCCATAGTGTTCCTTTGCCCTTTTTTGCAAAGCCTACGGTAACTCCTTTGAACGATCCCACGAAGAAGAAGAAGTCTATTCAAGAAGTATTGTATTACTCAGTAACAGGGTCGTAAGGTCGTCAAGTCTGATAGGCAGCAGCCACATCGGGTGAGACTCGAATCCAACTCAGTTGGGAATAGTGATATGCCTGGCGGCAATATTGCCATTGCCGGGAATATTCCCAATGTTGCCTGTCAAATAATAAAAATATTTTTTTATTATTACTGCAGAAAAATCGAAACACTTCCGTTTTTATGGTTTCTGTCCAAATTTGACACAAAATAATTTTCATTCCATGAAAAAAAATACATGATTGTATATGTGTTGGCAGTTTGGCCATTACAGTGTGTATATTCTTAAATACACACATTTTCCTAATAATCAAAACATAAACTTGCAAAGTGTTTCGATTTTATGAAAATTTATTTTTATTATTTGACAGGCGAAGTGTATGTGTTATTTCTTATAGTCACTATCGTGTGCGGCAACATTGGCAAAATTGCCGGTAAATTACCGGGAATATTGCCAAAAATGCTGGCAATTTTGGCAATTTTACTCAAAACAATAGTTTTATTGTATATAATGTAGATTATGGTCTTCAAACGCTAATTTTAAGTATTGTAAATAGTTTCCCTACTTAATTTGACATATAATTAACCAATATTCCCAAATATTTCCACTCCCGGCAATATTGCTGGTAATGTTGCCACCAATATTCCCACTTCGGGCAATATTCCCGGCAATGGCACATCTCTAGTTGGGAAAAAGGTTAGGACGATATTGTATGTGAAACCATGTCTCAATATAACTCTCTTTGTTGCAGCACGCGTTCTTCCAACAAGACATGAGCAAGCGCCTCGCGATAGAGCTTCTGCACAAGTACTCCAACCCGCCCAGCCACTGTAATAACGAGCCAGATGAAGATACCGTACGTATAACTATAGTAATGCAATTTAATTGCTGTTAAAAACAGTTATAGGCATTTATTTTTTTAAAACCTTTATTTTTGTACGATATTTCAAGTGCGGAAGTTAGACTCTGCGAATTTTACGCAGAGCCTAACTTCAGACTCGCCAACTTATAACGGCCGTACTGTATATTTTTTTGAGCAGTGAAGAGAAGATTCTTACTACCTAAAACCTACCCTATCTTTCGAACAATCCTATAGCGTGAGAAAGGGCTCTCTTACAGCCAACCTTAGGATGGACAGAATGAAGAGAATAGGAAAGATAGATTAAACGCTGGCCGCGTATCAAATATCTTAGATATCATACCAAAAATATTTAAATAAGAATTTAAAATACATAAGAAGTATATGACACGGGGTGTTAAGTCCCATAAGCCTCCGTTGAAAAAGGACCCTCTGACCAGCCAGGTGCCGTGTCTGGTCAGCGTAACTGTCCGATAGCTGATTTTGAACTTTTGTATAATTATGTTCTAATCGAGCGGAGATAATATCGTGATGCAGAGCATGCGAGAAAGCGGGATAAATACCAATATTCAATTTTGGATTTTTTGGAGTTTGGTGGACAGAGAGTAAAGTCCCACATACCTCCGTTGAAAAAGGATGATCCTCCGACCGGACGGGTGTTATGTCCGGTGCTACTGCCCGATAGATGATTTCGGGCTGTTGTTTCTATTCAAATCGCACTGAGAACTTTGCTTGCGCGATGCAGAATTCTGTGACGTCATAGATGTTTTCCGGTGTTCTCTAGATTACGTTCAAGCATATAATAGACATGTAAACTTTGCTTGATTAGACTAACAACAATGATATTATCCGCAGGCAATGTCCAACGTGCCACAACGCATCGCCTCCAAGCACACAGGCCGCGGTGGCCGCCGAGTCCTCGCAGAACAGGCCCAAAACTCCCGCCACTCCAACAACCACGTGCGCCCGCGCTCCTTACTCACCGACCACGTCGTCCCGACCAATAGCAACCGCCCAACCTCCCTCCTAGACGAGGACGTCATCTCCACAGCCAATCGCGTGCGTCTCATGACCGGCGAAGGCAGAGAACCCACCAATAGGAGGTCCGGAGTCTATGATGACTCGCCAATCGTTGATCTGGATGCGGATGATGATTTGAGCGTGAGGTCGATGCCGAAGGTTATAAATTTTGGTGTGGAGGTCAATAGGAGTTGTGATGGGGATACTATTAAGAGGAATGGTGAGTTATTATTTGTTTATTCTTTAATCTTTAATCAAATAAAATGAGAAACTGATGGACTGACATAGCCGAATCTACTGGGACTACAAGAGTGAAATTTTGTACAAGGTTTCATTTTATAACATAACCGCGAGCACATAAAAACATCCCCTAAGAGTTTGATAAAGAGGTCCAAAGTTTGTATAGATAAACCTGCTTTCATAATGTTTCCACTGGTTTTTTTTTTATGGTAGGGGAATCATCAGAATGACTTTCCCCGCTCTTGGGCGGAGCGGGAGGGCGTGTCAGACTCTTACTGACTAAACCCCTACCCCGTTCCTTCGTTGCCTTCGTTCTGGGGGGGACTCGGTATCAACCGTTAGGAATACCACATGTTCCCCCCAGAGGCTTCGGCCCTACCGGGCCCCTACAGTTTGCTGACATCTCCTTGAGGCGCGCGTGGAACAGAACGCGCCGTTGACGACTGGGCTCGGTCCAGATTATTTCCAGACTGCCGGACAGCGAGCTACCCAGCGCTCGCCGTCCGCGAACCCGCGCCTACGGTGGTCGGAAATCGGGATCGGGATCTCGGCGGCGGCGGCGTGAGGACCGTTCCCTCACGCGCTCGCGGTCAGCAGCCTCCTTCACGAGCATTACTGCTTCGCAGAAGGAGGCGACCGCATGCCAACCCTCCTCGCTCCGGACCATGGCCTGAACCAGGGCCCGGCGCGAGAGGTCGCCGCTCCCGATAGTCTCCACGAGGACACGGCGGTGCTCCACCCAAGCGGGGCACACTTCTACCGTGTGCTCCACCGTGTCCTCCGGGCGGTCCACACAGTGGCGACACCCGGGCGTCCTCTCCTGCTTGATTCGATGCAGGAACCTCCCGAACTTACCGTGTCCGGTGAGGACCTGCGTCATACGGAAAGAGAGGACGCCGTGACCTCTTTCCAACCACTCCTCAAAGAGGGGCCTAACCGCCTCAATGACGGCGTGCCCAGCACTGGGTAGCGACAGTCGCAGTCGCCATGCCACCCTAAGATATGTTTCCACTGGTGAGACTTTGCCTTCTTCGTAGTAGAATTGGACGATATTCCACTACGCGGATCCAGATATGACTAAGAGCTGGTTTCGTCACAATGTTTTCTTTTACTTTTAACCACTATCCCACCAAAGCCAATTACACTATTTAAACTTATACCTCACCTCCTAGAGAGGAGGCCTGAGTCCCAGCAGTGGGAACATTATAAGGCCGATAATAATAACTTATACCTAATTTATTTAACTCAGTCATGCATCCTTATCACACAAATTGATGAATTTTATAATTATAATTCCGTAATTAAATACGTGTTACACGCTCCGATCATATTTTAATCAGCATAAGAGCATAAAACTTGACGGTGACCTGCAAAATGCAAAAAAAATTTGTTACCCAGAAACCTTTTGTGAAAAAAAGACTTTTTTTACAAAACCTTTTTTATTATCTATTCCAGCGTACCACAGACAATCTAGTGAAGATTGGACCGTCGCTTCACTAATGAGTTGTCCGAAGCACAACCCGTTACAAGATCACTCCGTAGACACGATGCCTTCCAGCGAGAAGTAAGTACAACAACAATTTTAACTAACATCTAGACATTTTTTGTTACTTTTCTCGCTTTTTTTTGTGGTTTTTTTTTTCTTATATGTTTATTATTATATTATGTTATATGTTATAGCAAGTGGTGTCGGGTGATCACAGGGGATGATATATTGAGAATGAGTTTAAGGTACTTGTTTTTTGGCCAAAAAAAATTAAAATTTGAGCAAAAGATTTTTTTTTTGAACTTCTGTTTTTTTTTTCTCTGATTTCTAACTGTTAGGAGTTTCCGTGTGCTAATACGTTTTTGGTGGAGGATTTTTTTTAAGTTACTTTTTTCTATTGTTTTTTTTTAAATGATTTATCTTTGAGTGTTGTGTGAATGCACAAAATGATAGAATAGTTACACTTTTGATTATGCGCATGATTTGGGCGTTGGTTTTCTGTTTGGCTTTATGGTTTCTCTATGGGTGGGCTATCGTTGTCTATGATATCTTGATGAGGTAAGACGTTTTTATTCGCTGTCTATGGCGCTCTGTTGTTGCCTTCAGTGTGTTTTGAATTTAAAGTGTGTTTGAATAAGGTTTAAAGTTGCATATCAGATTCTTGTCATATTTGAATTCTTCTTCTTCCTGCCCTTAACCCATATTACTTGGGGTAGGCGCAACACGTTTTTTTCTTCCATTCTGTCCTGTCACTTATCATACTATAACGCTACATTTAAGAATGATGTTACGCAACTTTAGACCTTATAACCGAGTCATCTTATTCGAAATATAGCCAATTTACGCCCAAAATGACGTTTAAATGCGTCAGAAACAGAATTAGACGTAGAATACGTTACCACTACATATAAAAATATGCGCAAATATGTAAAGTTATTTAAGGAGTAGTCGGAAATCCATGTTATAATGTAGTGACATCTATAACGTCATGTAAGAACTAAGGATCTTGCATCGGTTAATCAAAGTTCTCGGCACGATTTGAATAGATACAACAGTCCTAAATCGTCTATTTGGCAGTTGCCCCCTAGACATAACACCCTGTTTGGTCGGAGGATCCTCCCTTTTCAAAGGAGGTATGTGGGACCTTACTCTCTGTACCGTATACCTCCAAAGTAAAATCAACCATTTTTGCAAAAGTGTAGCCATGGAACCGTACCCTAGCTTCTTACGTTTTATGAGTGTCCATGTAGGCCTATGTGAAATTAAAACATTTGACTTGACGAACACGGGGTTTCTAATTAGTCAAAGGCCGCAGCTTAGCTGAGTGACAACGATGTCGTCACTATTTCCTTAACTCGAATAGGTTCTAGTTCTATGGATTTATTTTAATTGAAGCACACTCTTATTTAGTTTACTTATCCTCTTTATTATTTTGTATAAACGTAACTAATATTTGTGTGCCTTGTATTGTGTTAAACAAATCCTTTTTCTTTCTTTCAACACGGGTTTTAGTAATTAAAACTGTAGCACTCTCTCTTAGTCCACCCAGAGAATTTCTACTTGCAAGCAGTATACAAGCGTTAGAAACATTAATAAACCAACTCATTTATAGCTTAGCGCTGTATAAGAACATTACAAGTATGTAAAACACAGTTTTTGGGTGCACAAAAGGTATCCGCGTACGCTTATGGTTATACAAGGAGAGTTATAACACTATGATAATCTTATGGTTTTATATTAGAGTTATAATATTCCGATGTATAACCGCAAGCATACCCAGACACCTTTATGCAGCCAAAAGCTGTGTTTTACACTCTTACACAGTCCTCAAACAGTTTTAAGCTGTAAATCAGCTGGTTTATTGATGTTTTAAACTCTTGCATGCTGCGTGAGACACTTTTCTTGACAATTAATGAACATAACATGGATTTTTGTTTAATTTAAGATTCTATGTTGGTAAATAAAACATGGATTTCCGTCTATACCTCTGTCTCAAGACTTCTAAATATCAAAAGTTGAGAAATATCAACTAAGAAACCAAAATCATCGATTATCTAGTACCCTAAGTAAAACAACGTGTAAAGTGAGTATGATGTGTAAGTAAATCTGTCTTGTTTTAGGAGCCTCTTGCAATATATCGATGAAGAGTTAATGCTCAGGTAAACGAGAGGTTTTGTGTTGGCATGTATCAAGCAACGTGTAATCATTACTGTGTAATATGTGTTTGCGTTAGCGCTTTATTACGCTGTTCGGAATAACACTAAATTTGGGGTTGTTTTACACGGTTCAACTTAGGTGGAAAACGTGTTGGTTGCGAGTGCGGTCAGTTACGAAGATTTTGTAATGTTGCTTCTAGCGAAAGGCGATTTTCAGATGTTTTAATAATCGAAAAAATTGGAGTCGTCAAAATAAACCATCGATTCGATTATCGAATCGCCGTTCTGTAAAATAATCGAGATGATTTTCGATTGTTTCGAGTCAATAGTATCGACTGCTAGTTTTCGATTGTACGAATCAGTCGCTTCCACTCGAAACTCTTAACCATCGAGGAACAACTCGTTAGTGAACGCGTCATGCGCCAATCACAATAACAAGCCGAGTCGGTCTCGAGTCAAAGTCGAAACAATTGAGAACCGTTGAGATGTTCGAACAATCGAATAAAACCTCTCGCCATCGTTCATCGCTAGTTGCTTATAAGTTAGTGCGGGATTAATTGGAAGACTGAGTTACCCAGGTCCCGTAACGCAAACTGTAACTGACGAAACGCAGGTGGGTTTTATTCAATAAAAGTCTGATACTTTCTCTCGCTCTAAACAGATCGAGAGGATTTCATTTTTCTTTTTGAAGTCGGAAGTTATCAAGTGACTGCCTCTCTTTCGAGAGACAGTTTTGACTTTTACTGACTTACCATCTGTGTTCCTTAGTTCCAAGACCACAGTAATTCTTTCAAGCAACCCAGCAACTTAGCAAGCCGTCTGCCAATGCGTTTTCGACCTTATGCTATCAATTTGAAGGCGTTAAATGAGTAATAACTTAGGTTAATCACACTATAGAGCTTTGCAAAGCCTATGTGGTCGTCAAAACCTTGCAGTTTGCCGGCGAGGCGTATCAGAGCTTTGTGAATTTACCTTATTTACCTAACTGTAGGGTAAAGAACAATGTTCAAAATGTTCGGACACCGTCCCCACCCTTGTAGCACTATAAAACCTATATCAATCGAACGGCCTTGACCGTCTCATCATTTTATTGTATGACGGCGAAGCTGAAATATGCATCTGAAAAAAGTTATATCGACATGAAGTAGCCGAAATCAGTCACAAATTATGTTCCCATCTACTACATTTTTCCATGAATATATTTGAATTGAAAAACTTTCCAACTTATAATTATAATTGTAGTAGAAGCGAACATAATTGTGAGTTGTGACTGATTTCGGCTACTTCATGTCGATATAACTTTTTTCAGATGCATATTTCAGCTTCGCCGTCGTACAATAAAATGATGAGACGGTCAGGGCCGTTCGATTGATATAGGTTTTATAGTGCTACAAGGGTGGGGACGTTTTGAACATTGTTCTTTATCAAGTGTGCATCGATGGCCATATTTGAAACTATGAGGAATTGTGAAAATTATTCAAAGGAGTCTGGATTTCGATTTTGATGAGAACCAAAACTGTTTCATGGAATTTATGTAAAAATCAAAGCCTCTGTCCGGAATCGAAGCCACTAAATTCCCTGAAACTCTTTGAATACTTCTAAAGACTATTTCCCCATAGATTTGCAAAAAAATCGCCTATTACTTTTGATTTGGTTGAGCCGTGTAAAACTCTGATCAAACTAAGGCGAATACTGCGTGGATACTGTTCGCGACTGCGCTCATCAATTGTTTTATTAACTAGGGTCATGGAACTATATCCACCAGTTTAGACATTTCCACACTTTCGTTCTGTACACCAAGCAAATTTCGCCCTGCGTACCGCGCAAAATTTCGACTATACCACTCAGACATCGCTCTGAATACCGCGCAAATATCACCCGGTATATCGCGCAGATTTCGCCTCGGTCTGATCAGATCTTAATATTGCTATAAGAAACAAAATTATTTAAAAAATGCCAATAAAATATTAGGTTGTGATTAACCAAATCCATTAGCATTATAAATTGTACATCGGCTTTGAAATTCAATGTAAAAATATTCCGAACAGCTAGTATTTAGAATTAGTTTGGATTAATGTGTAAAATAGTTTCGATTTGTTTATTTATTTATAAAAATTATTGCTGCAACATTATGGGAGTTTTACAGACTTTTTATGATTAATTCATGAATCCCCGACCGCTCCTATGAGACCGCGATGTTATTGTGTCTCGTTTTGTGGGTATGTGATAGGTTAAAAGAGAAAATCTTAAGTTACGGTTGAGCGGGAGTGCGATTGCACGCGGTGTATTCGAGGACACGGTCGGGAAATCATTCTCTTTCTCGCTCTAGTAGAAGTAAAAGAAAAGGATAGAAGCATAAGAAAGCGCGATTCAGTGCGACTAGATGTAGCTTAACCTTCATCTTATGGATAAGCTCGCGTTTGACCATTATCTCACCTGATGGTAAACGATGTTGTAGTCGACGATACAGAACACTTACCTAGAAGTAACCTATTTATTCTTGATTTAAAGACCCTTTGGGGATTTGGTGCGATTTTCTCTAATAGAAATAGGAATAAACAAGGAAGGCTTGTGTGTATAATATGTGAAGTGAAGTGAAGCCGGGGCAGGACACTAGTGTCATTATGAAACATATAATAACTCTTACAACACGGGTCCCACATAAAAAGTCTGTAATTACGAGCAATCAAAATTTAAAGCAAAAATATTTGCAAAAGTATTTAGCCAATGTTGGTGCGTAGTTGTAGCATGAAGCATGGTAAACAGAAGCTTTGCAGCTTAAACATTATGTGTAAAATAAACAAACCAAAGTATGGAAAAAACCCGTAAACCAATGTCCGATTCATACTGTATTTTTTAAATTAAAAACGGTTTTATATCCCACCAGCACCACTTGTTATTTTAACACGAATAAAAATATAGCTTGTCTATATGACACCTTAACATTAAGCCCCTCCCACATTTGTGTCTAACAGCACTCGAAATACGCTTCCAAAAAAACCTAACAGCACTGCGATACTCCCCAAAAAAGCTACTAAAACTACCAAACATATTCTACCAAAATAGTAATTTTTCATTTTTATTACAGGGCAACACTACCGTTAACAGCGGAAACCGCGAACATGGCGCAGGGTGGCAACACCGCGCTATCAATGCACGACCAACACCTATCTCAATGTATACAGTTAAAACAAAACTTTTTGAACAATTCTACCGCGAATATCTATCAAAATCTCACGTCGACTTTCCAGAGTCCAATAGGTGCTTCTCGAGTGTCTATAGACGACCCTCTGTGCAGGAAAATAGGTGAAGATATTATGTACGTGGATCAACAAGAAAACGACCATTTAGATTTACAGAGGAACGCGAACTGCGAATGTGGTCTATGCCCGAAGCCGGAACCTAGAGACAACAATACGTTGAGCGACCTACAGAGGTCCGTAGCAAAATGCTCCTGTGACGTGTGCAACTCAAACGGAGATATCCTAAGTTATTACAGAAACTGTTCGAACCAGAACACGGATTCAGGAATAGTGATCTGCGAACATTGTAAAAAGCAAAAAATCTCCGTTTCTAACTTTAGAGCTTTACAAATCGCGAATAGGTTAAGAATTTCTGAGGACGACAAATTACAAAATGGTTCTACGGACGATGACTTGTGTAGGAAAATTGATATGAGTATGAATATGGAAGACAAAGTTTTTGAACACAGAAAAAAGCATAACAGACATCATTCTGACTCCGTCACAGCTGGAATAGACTTAAATCAGTTCTGTCAATGTGAATTAGAGGTCAAGAGGAAAACGTCATCGGTGGATGAGATTTTCAAAATGGTGGATGAGAATGGGAGGGACGCGAAGGCTGAGGTGGTGGATGAGGAGATTAAGACGACGCAGAGGCAACGGAGTCTGTCTGACAGCCAGAGGGATAAGGCCAAAGTTGATAATAAGGGTGAGTTTTTTGTAATTTTTTGACTAGTTTCGCCGTCGGTTTTGTCGGCGTGAAAGTACAAATATATGCGAGTTATCTGTTTAAGTGAGTGACATAGCACTCAGTGATAAACAGATCGAAATAAAAAGGGAAAATCTACCTAAAGTTTTTAGAAGTAAGTAATCAAGACCGCCAAAGTTAAGTAACAGTGGTCAGGGCACAATGCTCGCAGAAGAGATGGTCCTTGACGCCGAAAGGTTTTAGAGTGGCAACCGCGTATTTGAAGATGCAGCATTAGTAGGCCTCCCACAAAATGGACCTGGTGAGGGTCGCGGGTATCCCATGAATGTGAGATACACATGATCGTTCGTTGTGTACACTTGGGGGAGGCCAATATCCAATATCTAGCAGTTGAAATGATGATAACGAATCATCCATGTTTGTTTTAACTTATAAATGCGTTTGATTTTTTCCAGTCCCCCTCCCCGCGTTAGAAGGCACGGGTACCCCGCCAGTGCCCCCACGCCGCGCGCGCGGGCGGCGCCACACGCCCCCGCGCGCGGCGCCCAACGGCCTGCCGCCCACGCCCAAAGTGCACATGGGAGCTTGCTTCTCTAAGGTATGTAGTCAACACATCAAACGTCATCATCATCTTTCTGCCCTGGTCCAGTTTTATTTGGGGTCGGCGCAAGTCGTCTTTTTCTTCCATTCTGTCCTGTCACTCGTCACGCTATCACTCACTCCCTTTTCTTCCATATCAATTCTCACACAATCCATCCATGTTTTCTTTGGCCTCCCTCTCCCTCTCCCTCCATCCACATGTAACGTCAACACATCAAACGTCATCAACTTCCCAAGTAACACGCAAGCGTTTACAAACCAGCTGATTTACAGCTTAGAGCTGTATAAAGGTGTACACAAAAGTGTGTATCCGCATACACTTATGTTTATATAGGGTTATTTGTAAAACACTAACAACCTTGTAGGAATGTATTACTGACATCATAAACAACAACAATTGTTCTATGCCTTTTTAAAAACCTTCAAGGTTTCGTTGTACTAACACATTTCAACTCTGTATTTTGCTATACCTACCTACGCCTCCCACGAACTTTTCTCCTCCACCGATATTGTAAGCGATAGCTTGCTTCGCATAGACTTCGTAACATTTAGAACTTTCAATATAAATATTTTTATTTTTAAGAAAATATGATGAACTAAAATATGATACATTTTTAGAAGTCATGAATAAAAGTTGTTTATGTTGATAGTAACATAGTCCAGAGGTTGCGAGTGTTTTACAAATAACCCTGCATAGTAGAGTTATAATACTCTGATATATAACTATAAGCGTACCACTGTGACCCTTAACCCAGCCATCATACAATAACGAGCTCAAAACTAGTAATAATAAGGTTGTCATTCGTGTGCAGGTGTTCAACGGATGTCCTCTGAGGATCAACTGTACAGCCTCATGGATACATCCGGACACGAGAGACCAACACATACTTATTGGTAAGTTACTCATTACATTTGTTACTTATAGGGCCTATTTCTTTCCAGTATCTTACTTGGCAGATAATTTCATACAAATTCTGTTCCATTTTTTAATTTATTCAGCAATTAGTGGCTACTCGGACATTGTGAAACAGGCCCATACTCTATTTATAATAACAAACTTGTTTTACTATCCGTTCAACCGATTTAGACTTCCGTTCCGTGGACATAAGGATGACATTAAAAACAAAAAGTAGTTACAATACCAACTATTTACTGCAGCCGTCATTTGTCATGTCACCAACGCAATAAAAGTCAAAATCGGTTGAATGAACGGAAAAAAAAGTTTGATTAAATATCTAATCTTATTGCAAATGTATTATAGTTTTTATTTGTAAAAGTTCTATACAATTTTTTCTTGATTTTCTCCTTCTGTAGTAAGTAGTAGGGATTTTACGGAAGTGAAACTAATTTAAAACAATCGCCTGAATCACGTAAAATCAAAGAAGTCGAATTTGGTTGGAAGTTTTATAGTCGTTTAATCGAAGTCCGGCTAGGTTTCGGTAAATCGATATTCACATGCTCCTTGAACGGGATTCGATAGAACGACAATTCAATTGGCTTGAAACTTAACGATCTATTAACGGTTTATTGCCAGTTACATTATTATGTATTCTACCAGGATAATTATAGACTTAACTGAATACGCGTCAACGACACTTCGATCGAACGACTTTAAAATCGGTGTCGTTCAAGCTCGATTGATAAATGTGAACACGAGACCATCTAAACGACAAAGTCGCTACGATATCGTTACGGTTTTGATTACGTGAATCGGACTACAGGGGTCTTACTTAGGGGACTTTGTTGAGCGAGTTTTAACTGCCCCAACTTATAAATTGTAAGTTGCGGGTTCAAACCCAACCAGGCGTACTACTTTGTAATTTATTTCATCACCACTGCTCTCAAAACGGTGAAGGAAAACATCGTGAGGAAACGTCCTAGAACTAAAAATTCGAAGGCATGGGTTATCCACCAATCCACACTGGGCCCGCGTGGTGGATTACGGCTCATTCCCTCTCCTAGAGATGAGGTCTGAGTCCCAGCAGTGGGAAATTACAAGACCGATTATGCTAATTTTCTGTTTATAATAGTAACGTTGATATGTGTTATTCCCAGGCGCGGAAGAAGGCATCTATACGCTAAACCTGAACGAGTTACACGAGACGGCGATGGACCAGCTGTGTCCGCGCCGCACTATATGGATGCACGTCATCAAAGATGTGCTCATGTCGCTGTCCGGTGAGTACTAACTGAACGAGTTACACGAGACGGCGATGGACCAGCTGTGTCCGCGCCGCACTATATGGATGCACGTCATCAAAGATGTGCTCATGTCGCTGTCCGGTGAGTACTAACTGAACGAGTTACACGAGACGGCGATGGACCAGCTGTGTCCGCGCCGCACTATATGGATGCACGTCATCAAAGATGTGCTCATGTCGCTGTCCGGTGAGTACTAACTGAACGAGTTACACGAGACGGCGATGGACCAGCTGTGTCCGCGCCGCACTATATGGATGCACGTCATCAAAGATGTGCTCATGTCGCTGTCCGGTGAGTACTAACTGAACGAGTTACACGAGACGGCGATGGACCAGCTGTGTCCGCGCCGCACTATATGGATGCACGTCATCAAAGATGTGCTCATGTCGCTGTCCGGTGAGTACTAACTGAACGAGTTACACGAGACGGCGATGGACCAGCTGTGTCCGCGCCGCACTATATGGATGCACGTCATCAAAGATGTGCTCATGTCGCTGTCCGGTGAGTACTAACTGAACGAGTTACACGAGACGGCGATGGACCAGCTGTGTCCGCGCCGCACTATATGGATGCACGTCATCAAAGATGTGCTCATGTCGCTGTCCGGTGAGTACTAACTGAACGAGTTACACGAGACGGCGATGGACCAGCTGTGTCCGCGCCGCACTATATGGATGCACGTCATCAAAGATGTGCTCATGTCGCTGTCCGGTGAGTACTAACTGAACGAGTTACACGAGACGGCGATGGACCAGCTGTGTCCGCGCCGCACTATATGGATGCACGTCATCAAAGATGTGCTCATGTCGCTGTCCGGTGAGTACTAACTGAACGAGTTACACGAGACGGCGATGGACCAGCTGTGTCCGCGCCGCACTATATGGATGCACGTCATCAAAGATGTGCTCATGTCGCTGTCCGGTGAGTACTAACTGAACGAGTTACACGAGACGGCGATGGACCAGCTGTGTCCGCGCCGCACTATATGGATGCACGTCATCAAAGATGTGCTCATGTCGCTGTCCGGTGAGTACTAACTGAACGAGTTACACGAGACGGCGATGGACCAGCTGTGTCCGCGCCGCACTATATGGATGCACGTCATCAAAGATGTGCTCATGTCGCTGTCCGGTGAGTACTAACTGAACGAGTTACACGAGACGGCGATGGACCAGCTGTGTCCGCGCCGCACTATATGGATGCACGTCATCAAAGATGTGCTCATGTCGCTGTCCGGTGAGTACTAACTGAACGAGTTACACGAGACGGCGATGGACCAGCTGTGTCCGCGCCGCACTATATGGATGCACGTCATCAAAGATGTGCTCATGTCGCTGTCCGGTGAGTACTAACTGAACGAGTTACACGAGACGGCGATGGACCAGCTGTGTCCGCGCCGCACTATATGGATGCACGTCATCAAAGATGTGCTCATGTCGCTGTCCGGTGAGTACTAACTGAACGAGTTACACGAGACGGCGATGGACCAGCTGTGTCCGCGCCGCACTATATGGATGCACGTCATCAAAGATGTGCTCATGTCGCTGTCCGGTGAGTACTAACTGAACGAGTTACACGAGACGGCGATGGACCAGCTGTGTCCGCGCCGCACTATATGGATGCACGTCATCAAAGATGTGCTCATGTCGCTGTCCGGTGAGTACTAACTGAACGAGTTACACGAGACGGCGATGGACCAGCTGTGTCCGCGCCGCACTATATGGATGCACGTCATCAAAGATGTGCTCATGTCGCTGTCCGGTGAGTACTAACTGAACGAGTTACACGAGACGGCGATGGACCAGCTGTGTCCGCGCCGCACTATATGGATGCACGTCATCAAAGATGTGCTCATGTCGCTGTCCGGTGAGTACTACTAGCCTCATCATCTGCCTAGCCTTTTCCCAACTATATTGGGGTCGGCTTCCACTCAAACGGATTCAGCTGAATACCAGTATTTTACGAGGAGCGGCTGCCTACCAGACCTCTACAGCCCATTAACTGGGGTAACACGGTATTTCATGGCAAGACTGGAGTCAGATTTACTGGCTTCTGACTATCCGTAACGACTTCCAAAGATTTACAAATGACAGCCGGGACCTACGGCTTAACGTGCTTTCCGAGGCACGAGGGAAACTCGGTATGTTAAGATGGTCACCCATCTACAGAGCAATTTTGGCAAGCGTTGCTTAACCCTGAAGATCGACCCGTGCGGCTGTTATTATCTATCCGCGAGCTCCTCGGTGAGTACTACTAGCCTATTAGACTATAAGGGCCCGACAGGGTCGAAGCCCACTGAGGCCCTGGGCCGAACGTAAGTTAACCCCAGGACCCTAGAATTAAGGCAAAGCAGGAGCAGGACAGAGTGGGTTTTAGTCAATAGAAGTCTGAGACGCCCTCCTGCTTCAACCAGAGTGGAAGAAGTCGTGTTGAAAAAAGGATTAACCGACTAGCTTTAGCGCGCAGCTTCGCCTATGTCAAATATAGCCTATGTCACTCAGGAATACAGCAGCTTTCTATTGGTGTAAAAATTTTAGCAATCGGACCAGTACTTCCACAGATTACCTCATACAAACAAAAAAAAAAAACTTTACTTCTTTATTATATTAGTATAGATTGAACGCGGCGGTTCAATGCGATTATAATTGCGAAGCTAACCGATGTGGTTCACGTTGGCAATGCCGCGATGGCTAGAGGTTTTAGTCGATTGTTCGAACATCTCGATAGTTCTCGATTGTTTCTACTTTGACTCTGACTCGGTCGATTCCGTTAACTCGAAACAATCGAAGAACATCTCAATTATTTTGTCGATGGTTTATTTTAACAACTTCGATTATTTCGATTGTTCGGGTTTCATCTCGCGATTGACCATCGCTAGTTCACGTGAAATCAACGTTACGCGGCAGCTTTGTTCTAGGGGCCGTTCAACTATCACATAAGCAAATTTTTGCATGCCACTAGTATAAAATAATTTCTTTAAAAAAACACTATTTAAGTGAAGTAACAAAAATTTCAGTCCTTGAATTAATATACAATCATAATTCAATCGAAAGAGTGAAACAAACACAAATAGATTTAGAAGTAGTAGGGGAGCCCCAGAAGGGATTTCGGGATTTACTAAAGCGCGGCAGATTAATATACAGGGGGATACCTTGCACCCAGTTAAGTACCTCCACCAAATATGAGGCCCATATATAAAGCCGCCCGTGAAGGATACAGGATCAGATTAGTAAAAAAAAAATGACCCTCAGACATTCTCGAGCGCGTCAGATTAAGGTAGGGTGAGTTAATTACATCTTAAAAAGTGTATATTCCACTAATCTGACAATTTGAGAGAGACGTATAGAAAGGGGAGGGCAGCAAAGTTGTAAAAAAAAAACCTCATCTCGACATTCTCGAGCGTAGCTAAATTTTTTTTTATTTTGAAGGAAATAATTCAAGAATAATGAAAAATATATAATCTGACGATTTCCGCAAGCCGAAATAACAAAAAATCGTCGATAAAGTTAAATGCGTGCGGTTGTGTGATGGCTACATTTCCTTCTCCGGTTTTCTAAAGAGTTCCCTCAAAATTACATTTCGTGGGAATTTGAACTGATTCGGATCGTTAGATTTTGAGAAATTTTGAAAAATCTCAAAAAAATAAGTTTTATATTTTGAAAGTGGTTTTGTTTTTAAATAACTTTTAAACGGCTTTATCGATCAACTTCAAAAACGAATCCGCCTTTGAGCTTGAAAAGCCACGTCGACCGCTACCAAGCTGGTCAAAATCGGTTGATTCGTTCGAGAGATATCGTGAACGAAAGAAACCCGAAAAAGTGATTTTTCGGGATTACTCCGAAATTTTTGGTTCGATAAATTAAAACTAGAAAATAACTTATGAGGATGATAAAACTGCGTTGAATGCCGCAAACCGCGTGAAAATTACTTGATTCGTTCAAAAGTTATTGCGGTTTGAAGATTCCAAAAATAGTGTTCTATGAAACTTTTATCAGACTTTCGAGCTGGGAGAGCTCAAATATTATCTCTTTGAACTCAGCGAGCTCAAAATATCACATAAAATATATTTTGAGCTCAAAAATGATATAAGTACAATTTTAAGCGCCCAGGAATGGAATTAGCTGGAAGTTGCAGGGGTTTTTTTGTCACATCAGGCGAATCCCTCTAGATAATCGTCAGATTATGAAACAGTACGTTTAGAACATAAAGATGAACCATATATATCTTAATCTGACGCGCTTGAGTATTTCAAAATGGCGAATTTTTTTTGCACTTTATGAAAGTGGCCACGAGTTTGCGTCCCATCGAAATGGTCAGATTAGTGAATGAGATCTTTTTTTTTGGTGCACTTAACACTCCCTTAGAAAATCTGACGCGCTCGATTAAATTAATTTTTTTTCCATTTTCAACCCTTCCATACAACCACCCCCATCATGCAAACGATCAGATTAACATACGTACATTATTAAAAATACGTAGGGTATTGATGCTATCAATATCTGACGCGCTCGAGGATGTCCATGCAACAGTTTTTTTTTACATATTTAAAAATCTATAGCCGCTTCCCCCACCGATGAAAAGGTATAATCATAGAACATTTTTTTCTTCTTATCATCTAAGCTTTGCAACCCAATAGGTCTCTACGACGCTCGAGTAAATCCCCATTTAGCATCGTGGCCTCCCCTACTAAAGGAAGTTAGTCATATTATTAAGACATGTTTTAAGTTATAATTATTTAATTAATTAACTAGTACATTTAAGAATGTTCAGAGACTCATTGACCCCACAGTCAAACCATTGCAACGGTTTTGTGGGGCTTAGTTTATATGTTACTTACCCCTTTTTGTAAGAAAGATAAATAAATAAATAATAAATCATACTTCTTCTTCCAGTTACATGCTGCCATATATTTTTCTTCGTGTAAACATGTTTCCTTGTTATCCACAGGTAAAACCCCATCCCTCTACCGACACGAGCTGCTAGCGCTGATAGGCTCGGCGCGAGGAGGAAGGTCCCTCCGCGTTTTACCTCCGCGGTTACTGCCCAGGAGGTTCGCGTTAACCACGAGAGTACCTGACACACGGGGTGAGTGTCCTGCACAGAAATAGACCTTTAACTCCAAAAGCAATAACATAAGACAAGATAAATGGCGGCTACAGTAAATAAGTTGGTATTGTGTTCATATAGAATAGAAAATAAAAAATGGCATGCAAATTTCCTATTATTAAAAGTAATTACGAAACGATTATCACTTTGAGCAGTATTTACAAGGGCAAGTGTTTTTAACTTAATTAAGTTGAATCTAATAGTAAAGTAACAGTAAAGTGGTTTTTTATTCATGTTTATGTCGATTATTGCGAACACAAAGTTGATATCGAAGCCAGATAAAAAGTAACCCATATCTTTCTTTGAGGTTAATACTTACTTAGAATCAAATTTTATCAAAATAGGTTCAGTACTCAGACAGAGGTACTATCAAGTTCAACTATATTATTACATACTCGTATTATTTTTCCTTTTTAAAATTTAATTTAATAATAATGCTGAAGAGTTTGTTCCTTTAGTTACTACTAGACCGAATTAAAAAATTCTTGTAGTGTAAGATAGCCCATTTATAAAGGAAGCCTAAAGGGTATATAACATCACCCTACGACTAATAGAAATTGAGCTGTAACCAAAGGCGCTAGTAAAACCGCTTGAATTAAATTACCTGGCGATTTTGGTCTACGATCCTATCCTGATCCTCTTAACGCGAACTATTTGATGACCTAAACTGAACTCTTAAAAGTCTGGTTCTCACGCTTCATATTAAAAATGATTCTCATCTCTCAAAAAGTTTAGAATCTGATTCGAATCTGTTTATAAATTACTCATCTTTCTGTTCCCCAGGGTGCATGCGGTGCGCAGTGGCACGGAACCCTTACAACGGGTACAAGTACCTGTGTGGAGCGACGCCCGCCGGACTCTTCCTCATGCAATGGTACGACCCGCTGCGGAAGTTCATGCTGCTCAAGGTAACAACATCATTACATATATTTGAATATAATAGCTAACTCGGCAAATATTGTTCTTCCATAAAAATGAGAGGCCAGGGTAGGTGGGTAAAAAATAGTTTATATACAGAGTTATTTGTAAAACACTAGCAACCTTGCGAGACAACCTGGTATTTCTGATATCTGTAGCGTAAAAAATAAGTTTTTCACTACATGTGTCACGTTTAATTTTTCCATTATAAAGATACAACGAATACAAACATTTTTCCAATATAAAAATTATACAAAGAAAAAGGATTGGCGACGTAAAAAAAAATGACTTTCAGTAAAGTTGCGAAATGGATTGTCTAGAAAAGAATAAAAGGGAATTGCTCAGATTGTTAGGGGAGTTTGGCTGAGTGTGAACATTAACTATAGTAATTAATGACAATGGTTTTTGATCTTATATACTCCAGAGAAACCAATTATAGTATTAAAGTTGCCGGAGCCTGTAAACATGGTTTATGTGTAGCATGTGTTATGCTACACATAAACCATCGTTATTGTAAGCAGATTCGGGGTCCAAGGGTAAAGCCAGGTCATCTATTGGTGCGGTATCGAAATCCATGATAACCAAGCCAAAAAACAAACGGGGGAAATAACAATCAAAACAATATTCGTATGCACAGCAGCAGCGGCGAAACGAATATTTTTTTCACTGTAGGTATGTCTTTATTGACAGTCGGTGTAGCCAGATAATAAAAATAAAACGATTTTAACAACAATCGAATTATTTTTAAAATAGAATCTGGCAACGTAAAATCAGTCTGCAATAAAAAAAAATGGCGGAGCGTTTTGAGTTCTATGGGTTTAAATACTTATAAATTGACTTATTTTTATATTTATTTATCAGCAGTGATAGGAATAGGTAGTGCCTATTTGCCTAAACTTCGAAGAACAGAGACAAGAAACGGAGACTTCCTTAGGGCTACATTTTTTCCGGGACTCCCGAAATTTCAGGACAACACTTAAAAATACATTTAAAAATTGTTTTTGGAATAAGTAATTCGTCTATATTTACCAAAAGTTGGCGATATCATAATAAATAACATACACAGTCGTTACAACCATAAAATTTTCAGAATTTTTTTTTGGAGAATATTTTTTAAATGACTTGTTGATCGTAATAGGTATTAGTTATTCCAAATAACAATTTTTTTTAATGTATTTAAGTGTTGTCTCGAAACTTCGGGACAGATGTCTCGGAAAAACATTTAGTCATAAGGAAGTCTCCGTGTCTTGTCTCTGTTCTTTGAAGTTTAGGTAAATAGGCACTACCTATTCCTATAACTGTTTATCAGCAACGATAAAAATAAAAATATTAACTGTCGATTTAATTATATTGTTACGTAAAATTACTTTTCGCTGAACCACTTGTCCACGAAAAGCCAAAAATGACAATTCCCTTTATACGAGTACTACTGTTGATGTTACTACAACATCTATGGTTATTAAATTTAAACTCACCCTTTAAAAATTACCAAAAAAACGCATTGCTTCTTAATGTGGGCAGTCACTATATGCTGGGCAATCACTATAGTGGTTACCCTATTTATAAAGAGAAACTGACTGACTGACATATCAACGCACAGCTGCAACTACTGGGACTAGGAATGTGAAATTTTGCACAAGGCTTCCTTTTATGACGTAGGATTTTCAAAAATTCACCACCTAAGGAGAAGGAACCAGCTTTTAAAGTTTGGATGAAGAAACCTACTACAACGCAGGCGATGCTGCTGACAGGAGCTAATAATAAATACACACACACACACACAATTTTGCCTATAACTATATAGTTTTGCCTATAATTATTATATGTGATGATGTTGTTTCCCCTGTGAACAGAACATTGAGTGTGTGCTACCATCTCCCCTCCTGGTGTTCGAGCTGATCATCACGCCGGAGCTGGAGTACCCGCTGCTGTGCGTGGGTGCCACGCGCAAACCCATGCGCCTCAACTTGCTCAACATTAACTCGGGTAAGCGAACATCATCATCTACCTAGCTTTTTCCCAACTATATTATTGTCGACTTCCAGTCAAGCCGGATTTAGCAGAATACCAGTATTTTACGAGGAGCGGCTGCCTACCAGACCTCCACAACCCATTACCTGGGGTAACACGGTACTTCATGGCAAGACTGGAGTCAGATTTGTTGGCTTCTGACTATCTGTAATGACTGCGAAAGATCTACAAATGACAGCCGGGACCTACGGCTTAACGTGCTTTCCGAGGCACGGAGGAAACTCGATATGTTAAGATGGTCACCCATCCAACCAAGACCAACCTTGGCAAGCGTTACTTAACCTTGAAGATCGACCCGTGCAGCTGTTATTATCTAGCCACGAGCTCCTCCAACTCTGGTAAGGGGACATTTTACAAAATTGAGTTTATTTACTATTTTTAGGTATATAATGATTTATCTGAAAATAATTTGCGTTTATAGGATCACAAGTTGAACAATTTTGGGTTCTAATTTCACACTAAAATCGGATCGAATTTTAGTGATCAACTTCCAAGAAGGAAGAGGTTTCTATGTTTTGCTGTATTTATTTATTGTTGGTGATCATTTACTATATTTTTACTGTTACATTTTACTATACTTATCTGGTTGTTAGTTAATCATAAGCTTTTTTTAAATAGTCTTTTTTGTGTCCCAATGCAAAAATCCAAAATGTTTTTTTTTACATAATTATGCCCATATAGGCACTTATAAAGTGTCAGAAACTAGTGCACGGTTCCAACTGGTCATTTAATTTGGAGAAGAACCAGCAAGAAGCTCCATGGTTATTCTCATACTCAAAAAAAATACAACTGTCTTCAATTTTTAAAAAAAAAACACTAACAAGTACAAAATAATTTTAGTGTTACACGCGGGCCTCAAAGAGATGTCAGCAAAAAACCCTGGAACGAAAAAAAAATACATTTAGATTTAGTTAGTAAAAGTCTGACTCTTTCTCGTTCCATCCTGAGAAGGCAATTGAGCAATTCCCACCCTCAAAAAAAATGTCATATTAGAAACTGGTAACATTACAGATACAAGAATGATTCCATCTTAATAAACTCAATGCAGCGTTGGAAAGCCTTTCACAAGGTGGACCGATGACCTGGCGAGAGTCGCGGGAATCCGATAGATGCGAGACGCACAGGACCGGTCGTTGTGGCGACGCTTGGGGGAGGCCTATGTCCAGCAGTGTTTCGACTGAAATGATGGTGATGATGATGATGAATGAACTTAACACCCTCTCTCTATTCCAGGAGCGACGTGGTTCCATTCGGACGAGCTCGAAGCGTGTGTAGGCGGCTCCAACACTGTGATACCTCGACCTGAGAGATTACACACGCTCAGAGCGGTGCACCAACTCAATAAGGACTCCGTGAGTATCACTAGTGCTACTCTATCCTTTCACGAGCTCTAGTCCTACGCTACCGGAAAAAAATTAAGTGATTAAAAAAAAAAAACTTTTTGGGCAATTTTCAGCAGGCCGTAACTTTGAGAGAAGTGGTAATACAGGAAATAAAAAAATATGAACTTGTAGCTCCTAGTGTCTATTTTTTGGATTAGAACTTTAAAGTTTTGTAATGTCGGCGGTTTTTAACTGGTCTTATCTTTTCACCGATGTTACACTTGGCCGAAATAACATTTGAAGTATTAGTTCTTCTGTTGAATTAGCATCGTTTTACATAAAGAATACATCAGTCACCATTATACGATCTTTAACCATATGTTTTTATGTTTTTTCCAGGTACTAGTATGCCATGAGAACGTAGTGGACATAATCCCCGTGCTACCGGCCTGCATGGACGCGGCGCGCTGGCGGCACGACGACGACAAGAGGAGACACAAGCTGCTCTCCAGGATACAGTTCGACTTCAACATCGACAGCATATGTGAGTATACAGTGTGCCACGACAACATATGTGAGTATACAGTGTGCCATGACAACATATGTGAGTATACAGTGTGCCATGACAACATATGTGAGTATACAGTGTGCCATGACAACATATGTGAGTATACAGTGTGCCATGACAACATATGTGAGTATACAGTGTGCCATGACAACATATGTGAGTATACAGTGTGCCATGACAACATATGTGAGTATACAGTGTGCCATGACAACATATGTGAGTATACAGTGTGCCATGACAACATATGTGAGTATACAGTGTGCCATGAGAACATATGTGAGTATACAGTGTGCCATGACAACATATGTGAGTATACAGTGTGCCATGACAACATATGTGAGTATACAGTGTGCCATGAGAACATATGTGAGTATACAGTGTGCCATGACAACATATGTGAGTATACAGTGTGTGCCATGACAACATATGTGAGTATACAGTGTGTCATGACAACATATGTGAGTATACAGTGTGCCATGACAACATATGTGAGTATACAGTGTGTCATGACAACATATGTGAGTATACAGTGTGCCATGACAACATATGTGAGTATACAGTGTGCCATGACAACATATGTGAGTATACAGTGTGCCATGACAACATAGGTGAGTATACAGTGTGCCATGACAACATATGTGAGTATACAGTGTGTGCCATGACAACATAGGTGAGTATACAGTGTGCCATGACAACATATGTGAGTATACAGTGTGCCATGACAACATATGTGAGTATACAGTGTGCCATGACAACATATGTGAGTATACAGTGTGCCATGACAACATATGTGAGTATACAGTGTGCCATGACAACATAGGTGAGTATACAGTGTGCCATGACAACATATGTGAGTATACAGTGTGTGCCATGACAACATATGTGAGTATACAGTGTGCCATGACAACATATGTGAGTATACAGTGTGCCATGACAACATATGTGAGTATACAGTGTGCCATGACAACATAAAATAAAATAAATAAATAAATAAAAAATGTTTTTATTTTACATAGGCCTACATGGGCACTTATAAAAAGTCGAAGCTAGTGCACGGTTCCAAATTGGTCGTTTCCTATGGAGAAGAACCGGCAAGAAACTCCATGGTTACTCTTTTAAAAAAAAAATGATTGGGTTTACAATATTTTCACATTACAAAACAGACACATATGCGAGGACAGTGTAGACCAATCAAAATTGTAACCCAAATAAAAATAGATTCAATCAAAAACTGGGTTGAATTAAGTAGTAATTTAAAATTCGTAGTCTACAGTGTTCTCTCATTCACACTTTAGGAGAGAGGCTATATAAATATGAGAGAAAAGAAATCAAACCTATCAACAAATTAGTTTTTATCAAAAAGAAATCACGACTTAATGAAATTAAGGTGATTAATATCCAAATAATATAAAAATATTGCAAAAGCAACGTGTTGAGTAAAAAATAAATTTATGAGTAATATTTTATGAAATAAAACAAACATGGAGCAGTTAATAGACAAATTTACACAATAATGTTACCAGGGGGTCACATGTGCAGAAGCAGTTATTTCCAAACAAGCGCGTCTTCGACATAGTCTCTAACCTTGTAATATGCTTTTTTGGTTAGGACACGCTTAATATGGGTTTTGAACTTTCCCTCGCTAAGTTCAATAACCGACTTGGGCAACTTATTATAAAAGCGTATACTATTGACAAGGAATGACTTACTGGTCTTAGCTAGTCTCCATTTTGGTAATACGATTTGGTGTTTGCTACGCGTATTTTTGTCATGTAAATCGCTTCTAATTTTAAAAAGTCCTAGGTTTTTGCGTACATACAATATACTTTCCAGAATATAAAGCGAGGGCAGAGTTAGTATATCAATTTCTCCGAACGTATTTCTAAGGGACTCACGGGGACCCATTTTATAGATAGCCCGGATTGCTCTCTTTTGCAGTATGAAGACTGATTCCACATCAGCGGCAGACCCCCACAATAAGACGCCGTACGACATAATACTGTGGAAATAGGCATAGTATACTAATCTAGCTGTAGCTACATCTGTCAGTTGCCTTATTTTTCTTACTGCATACGCAGCTGAGCTTAATCTACCTGAAAGAGTTCTAATATGAGTGCCCCACTGAAGTTTAGAATCAATAGTTAAACCTAAGAATACAGTTTCCGTAACAGTATCAAGTTTTTTGCCGTCAAGCATTAAATTAAGGCCCACTTGAGGAACATTTGGTAGTGAAAACTTTATACATTTAGTTTTGTTCGCATTTAGTAAGAGGTTATTAGCTGCGAACCATTTCGAAAGAACAGCCAGACTTTCGTTTACATGCAAGACATCCGCATCTTTTCTGTCTACTTTAAAAATAAGAGAAGTGTCGTCAGCAAATAAAATTATATCAGCTAAACTAGCCATCATGTAAGGAAGGTCATTAATATAAACCAGGAAAAGGAAAGGGCCAAGAATTGACCCCTGGGGCACGCCCATCTTTACTAAAGACCCCGAGGACGTCGCCCCATTAATGGTTACTTTCTGCTGCCTGTAAGATAAATAGGAAAAAACAAGATCAGCAGCTCGTCCACGAATTCCGTAATGATGTAATTTACAGATCAGAGTATTATGATCAACACAGTCAAATGCTTTTGACAGGTCACAGAATATGCCAATAGCATCCTGGGACTGCTCCCAGGATTCCAAAATGTGACTGATGAGTTTCACTCCTGCATCTGTCGTTGACCTTCCTTTCGTGAAACCAAACTGATGACAATGCAAGATCCTATTAGAATTAAAATGACACAACATCTGGTCAAGCATGATTTTTTCATAGATTTTACTCAATGCTGGAAGCACAGATATCGGTCTATAATTAGAGGGATCACTCTTACTTCCTGATTTGAAAATTGGTACTACTTTACTATGTTTCATTAAATCAGGGAATGTACCACTGTCTAAACATTGGTTAAATATTCCTGTTAGGATAGGAGCAATTGTGTCAATAATATCTCCAAGAACCTTAACGGATATACCCCATAAGTCCTCAGTGTTTTTTACGTTAAGACTTTGGAATGTTTTCTTGATTGTATCAATAGATATACGCTTGAATTCAAAGGTTGGTATATCCTTAGTGAAATTTTCTTTCAAAAAAGATTCAGCTAGCAAAGATGAAGAAGGGAGAGATTTCGTAACTTCTATTGGGATGTTGGTGAAAAAGTTTTCTAATGTCTCCGCCACTTCTGACTTATCTGAGATGATCCTATTATCAATTTTTAGTGACAAATCATTCCGATCTCGTTGATTTGTCTTTCCAGTTTCCTTGTTTATTACCTTCCAAACAGTTTTAATTTTATTATTGGAATTTCCTATTGTCTTACTTATTGACTTAGATTTAGCTTGGGCGCAGACTCTTTTGAATATCTTTGAATAAAGTCTAACGCGGTTATGCAAGTTAGGATCAGACGTCAATGATTTTTCATAGTATAACTGATATAAAGTATCTCTGCTTTTTCTAATACCAGCAGTTGCCCATTCATTAAATTTGGATTTATTATTTATTTTAACTTTTTTAATTGGACAGGACTTATTAAATTCTTGGCATACTGTAGAGAATAATGTATCATAATTTACATTGGGGTCTTGCGAATCAAAATTGGCTGTTGAGAGACTACTGAGAACATTGTTATTAAAAGAATTTAATTTATTTTTAGTAAGCGGTCTAAACTCTGCAGTTGAATCTAATTGAAACTTCTTGACTAACTCAAAAGATACGAGCTGACCAGTATGGTCAGACCTCACGCCACTAATTAAGGATGAGTCTTTTATATTACAATTAGTAAATATGTTATCTATGCATGAAGCTGAAGTAGCTGTTATTCTTGTAGCTTCATTAAATATACATTTAAGATTAAAAGAACTAAATAACGAAAGAAGTTTACATTTTTCTGGTGAATTCAATAATAGATCAATATTTAAATCCCCACAAACAAAAACTAACTTGTTATCTCTAATGAGTTTATTTAGTATTTCTTCCATAGTGATCAAAAAGGATGTCAAGTTTGATGCAGGTGGTCTGTAAACACATAAGAAAGTTTGGCCTTCCACCTCTGCACATGCTACCTCACATATGCGATCAACAGAGCAAGCAGTGATATCTTTTCTTTCCTTATATCTGAAGGAATTACTACATAAAATCAAGGTACCACCCCCTATTGATGATCTGTTGTACGCACTGGCAACTGAAAAATTATTAACATTAAAAAGCATTCTATCTGGTTTTAACCACGTTTCACAAAAACATAAGATATCCATATGATATTTATCTATTAACATTTCCACATCTAGAATTTTACCCGAGAAGCGATTTATATTCTGATGGAATAATAGAATTTTATTAATAGGCTTCCCTTTGGTCGAATCTAAGAGTTTAAAGAATTATTATCAGTATTATTAGGTATACTAGATAATACCGATTCGTCTCTTAACCTAATCTCAGTTAAATTATTAATAACTGCGTGTATATTGTAAGCTAACAAAGTAGCCAATACATGTCGACTGTTTTTGGGAAGAAACATATGTTCCCGAATCAAAACAAAATCTCTAACAAAATTGTTAGTGTCAAAATACAATAAACGGTCACTATGACGACATGACAAAATATGCATTGTATTATTTAGAGTAAAAATGTATTCATTTTCATGATCTAGTAAGCTATTTGAGTATGGGAGTGCACATAATATTAATTTACAAAGTTTTAATTTAAGCAGGGTTTCGATACCATTAACAATGTCTCTTTTTGTAATATTAAAACTATTTCCGACCATAAGTACCACTGTGGTCTGCTCATTCATTTGTGTGTTTTTTATTTTATAAACAAGCTCATTAAAATGCAGGTTATGGTAGCAATGACTCACAATGGTATGTTTGCAACGGTTATTTAATAAAGATCCAAAACCTGACCCTATTCTATCTGAATAAACCAGGATATTACTTTCACAAGAGTTTATTGTTTGAGAAGTATGAGGTACAGAATTAAGGGATGCAGGAACTTCACTCTGAGACATGGGAGGTGACGGAGTGGGAGCACAACTACAGGTGAGATTGTTAGTCAGTGACTCATATCTCTCTGCGTTGAACTTCACCAAGTCCACCAACTCACAAGCCTCCTGCATGCGCTCACTCAACATCTGTTGGCAAGACTCATATTTATTTGTTCGAATTAGACACTCTCAACAGACCGAGTCAGACTCGAGTCAAAGTCGAAACAATCGGGAACTATCGAGAGGTTCAGATAATCGAATAAATAACCCTTACTCGAGATGTTCGGATATCGGAAAGCCTTTGCCAAACACTTTGTGTAAAGCAAAGGCCTCCCTCAATTCCTTCCATCGTTCCTGACTTTGAGCCACTTCTTGCCACTCCTAAAGAAGACATCCAAGTCGTCCCGTAGCGAACCATTTTAAAAGGAATCGGCATACTAATGAAATGTATTTTATTCCAGTGTGCCTGGCGGACTCAGTGCTGGCGTTCCACCGGCACGGCGTGCAGGGCCGCTCGCTGCGCAACGCCGAGATCACGCAGGAGATCACTGATGCATCACGAGCTTACAGGCTACTGCCGCATGACAAGTACGTTTTAAAACTATTTTTTTTTGTTAAGACCTGTTTAGACCATAATTTGAATTATCAGGCGTAATCTAGAATAGCTCTTTCCATCGAATCCTCGAATCCTAATACCTGGAAATCGATTTATCGAATTCATAGTAAAATTTTAATAAAACAAAAAAACACATACACTTCTTTTATCCAACAACCGACCCAAACATGAATTTTAGATTAACTTTAATATTGTTTGGAAAGTAGTTTTCAATTTTTGAATAACAATATTTTTATGCATTCTTCGGTATAAATATGAAATAACAGCTGTGTAAAAAAGATGTCAGCTTTTTTTCAGATGTACTGACTACTAACCTAAATGGGCCATTACCAAGCCTGTACATACAGACTTAAAATATGCCCAAATTGTTTTAAGAACAATTGAATAGACGATATGTACAGAAAGATTTATTTGTAAAAGACTAGAAATCATAAAAAACAACTTTTGTGTTTACTCTAATTTTTTTTCAAAAGGCTCAAGTCGTTTAGGAGGAGTTAGGTCACAAATATAATATGTACAGAAGAGTTATTTATGTAAAGGTGTGTTTGTATTTATGTATGTAGATATATGTAATATGTATGATTAAATTCTTATTATGTGTAATTTTAAAATTATGCACTAGATACTTTCAGTCACTCAAAACTTATAACACATAACTATTGGAAGTTGGGCCAAGATTTCATAGAAACGATGCCAGCATCGTTTTTTATCTAGCACCTACCATAATGAAATATTTCTATTTCCAGGGTCGTAGTCCTAGAATCGCACGTCCTCCAAAACAACACGTTATCAGGAGAAGATGGGAACGACCTCTACATCCTAGCGGGCCATGAAGCGTCCTACTGAACCCAGAGCCACCACCTAGTGCCAGGAACAGGTACCAGACAGTACCACGACAGATTTAGTGTCAGAACACTAGGCCTATTACACCACTCGTTTTTACGAACGGTCTTAGTCTACGTCGCGTAGTGTAATAAGGGTAAGACGGTCTTCAATGGGGCTCGACGTATCGAGTCGACGTGTCGAGTCGACTTATCGAGTCGACGTAACGAGTCGACTTATCAAGTCGACTTATCGAGTTGACGTATCGAGTCGATGTATCGAGTAGTGTAATAGGCTCTAAAACAACGGATTGAACGTTCAAAAAGGCTGTTTTTTAAAAGGAGATTTTGTTTAAAAAAAAACTTATGTTTATGGTAAGGTACTGGAGTTGAAAAGTCGATTTTTTTGTTGAGTTTTCAGAGAAAAGCAATATTTTTTTTCACTTGTTAACAGTGTGAGATTTCAGTGAAAAGTGACATTTTCTTCACTTATTTATAACAGTGATGGAATATCTGCTTTCGAACGCTTGAGAAGATACAGTGAAACTTTTTGTATTTATAAAAGTATTACCGATCAATAGACATAGTATCCCGATTGTATAAATGTAATGGAAGTCGATTCAGTCGTTTAGGAAAAAAAATGTTTTATCTGGGTTGATTTTAAAATTGGTGGTAGGTTATTTTGTCTCGAAAAAAAATGTATTACTTACCAAATTAATCTTTTGAGTGAGTTGAGCAAATAAAGATTTAAATAATCGGCCGAGTGCGAGTCGTACTCGCGCACCAAGGGTTTCGTACCGTCCGTAACAAAAACGGCAAAAAAATCACGTTTATTGTATGGGAGGATCTGTGAAATTTCAATTGTCTAGCTATATCGGTTCAAGAGATAAAGCCTGGTGACAGACGAACGAACAGTGGAGTTTTAGTAATAAGATCCAGTTTTACCCCTTAGGTACGGAACCCTGAAAACCAAGATTTTTAGGAGTCCTAAATATTTGCCATCAATTTTAAAATAATCCATCTACCATCTAAGGGGCCATCCATAAGTGTTACACTAATTTCATGATCCCCCCCCCCCCCCTTTGTCACTGCTGGTCATATATGTCAGACTCCCCTTCCATAATGTGATGTCACATAAATGATTAAAGTAAGTACATACAGTAGGTCCGAAAACTTACATCCAAAACAATTTAAACCTTATGATCATGTTGATAGAGTTGGAAATATTTTAAACATTTTCATTATTAGTTCGTTTCGTGATTTGTGTGTCCGTGTGTAGATACTACTACCGATGCACTGCCAGTATCGTACGTTGTTCCCATATCTTTTGCTTAAAACTAGGATATGTAACTATTTCTTAAAAAACACTGCCTAAGTGCATCTAAGTAAAATTTCAGTGCTTGAATTATGATTATAACATAATTTTCTATTTGGGGTGTATAAGGAAGTGCAGTATTTCAGTTACAAATAATGTGAAATGTGACGTCACGAAACTTTTCACTACTCCCACCCCTTGTCCCACAATTTCAACCCATCCCCTCCCCTAAACGCGTGTTGCAAACTATGGATAACCCCTTATGTGAGGTAAAAAGATATTCAAATAGGTTCATCAAGTTATTTTTCTTTTCTATTCAAAGAGTTATATTTGACATCCGGCGAAAATACACAAACATGATTTAACATCTACAAATAACATTATAAGATAGACATACAATTCATTCTACTCAACTCGAAACAAACAAAACTAAAATTAGTCGATTATCATCAAATAATCGATTCATAAAATGCCAATTAGTCGATTAGTTTACTAAAATAGTCAAGGACACCACTAGCCGCCAAAAAGCGATATAGCGTACATTCTAAAATCCAGAATAACGGATTCGATCAACGATTTTACTATCTCATATTTACATGAAATTAGAAAGTAATATTTAGTTAATATAGTAAATAAATGGTCTTATTTATAAAAATCACATTTATGATACTAGTGACTCAATCGAACAATTTAACACTAGTGGCCGATTCCCTTGACTTGAAACAATCGAAAAACATCTCGATTATTTTGTAGAACAGTGAGCGAAAATGTTACGCAGATTCCTGCACAAAAACGTGCCAGTAAACAAGTATTACCGTTGGGTACCGGTGGCACAAACTTGTGCCACCAAATCCCGACCGATTTAAAACTGTACTCTAGTAGTATAGTTATAGAAGCTACAGAAACGAAGCAATAACAGGTTTTGTGACCGGCGTCAGATTACGCTTACGATAAGAGCCCGCCCGGGATGGTTGACGTAAATAATGGCGGTCCTTCAGCGGTTAATTTATATTCTCAATAGAGAGAGAGTTATCTTCGGTTTCCGAATTGAGAATTTCAAGTAAAGAATTTGTCAAACTCTACTTTAACCTGAACTATCTAACTTTGAGATTAAAGTAAAAAGTACAGTTTCACAAATCAAAATGCTCAATTCAGATACCGGTCGTTAATTTGGAGATTTTTATAAATAAGATTACATAGTTGTCGTTTAAATTACCCCTGTCACTGCCATTGATGGCTTCTACACAGTGGTCCACGATGGGCTGTGGATTTTGAGCCTTCACGAATATCGATACGTAATGTGAACAAAGATACTAAAAACAATTGTAGCTAAAAAAGAACTGTAGGCTCTGTTATAGAACAGCATCATAATAATAATCTAAACGAAAATCATTAAAATATCACGATTATTTAGCTTCTGCGAGCGGAGAAAATTATCATGAGGGATCGTCACATCATCATCATCATTTCAGCCGAAAAACGTCCACTGCTGGACATAGGCCTCCCCCAAGTGTCGCCACAATGAACGGTTATGTGCGTCTCGCATCCATCGGATTTCCGCAACCCTTACCAGGTCATCGGTCCACCTTGTGGGAGACCTTCTAACGAACGTAAGGGCAACATACTTCAAAGATAAAAGAAGATCTTATGTGTGATCTTATTTCTTATTTTAAAGAAATTTCGCACATGGAACATGTCCTGAATTATTTTCCATGAGCAATATTTCATCTAAATCCATTCGGCTGTTTGAGCGTGAAGGTACTCTTTCTTACAAACTTATATTACAAACTTTCGCCATTATAATATAACTGGGATTTAAATATCAATATTCGCGAAGGCTTTAAAAATCCATCCTAAATATTCGTATACACCATTTGCAATAAAATAAGACATTTACACAAACCCTTTTTACTGTTCATTCAACGGATTTAGACTTCTATTCCGTCGGCATAAGGATGGCATTGAAAGTAAAAACGTGGCTACAATTCCAACTATTTACTGCAGCCGCCATTTGTCTTGCCACCAACGCAATAAAGTCCAAAATCGATTAAACGAACAGTAAAAAAGAGTTTGTTTAAACGGCTAATGTTACTGCGAATGGTGTATAGTGGTCACTGTGTAAAAGTCTTTAGATTATCATTCCTGAAGAAAAGCAATAAGTTTGATTAGCAAACGAACGTATAATTAATACATATATTATATCTTCTATCCCCCTTTGCCTAAGGGAAAGTATTCGCTATCTCTGTCTTACGTATACCTTCTATACAACGTGTTTTATCGGTTTTTTTATAACCTATCTGTTGGTAGTTTTAATTACTTTAGTCTGAAATTATCGCTTAAGTTCTAAAACCACGTACGTCAAAATCTAGAACTTTTCAGGAGAACTAAACAGTTCTAGTAGTATGTAACTCGGTTTTGAGAAATAGTATTTCTCCCGGCAAATAAGTTGGCAAGAAATTGACGTAGTGGGGGTAATTTCGCACATGGCGCGCAAAAAAAGCGAATGAGCGCACGGGACGTAACGCAGTGCGGGAGCAAAAGTCGACTAAAGCACCAATCATTGACTACTATTATAATACTGCACCAATCGTGTTCGGCGCTACCTCATACCCCGCTTGGCCACCAAATAGATCTAAAAAACGATTTCTGCTCAACTAACGACTCTTGCCAAGTTACGTGCCGCCGGTTATACATTATTCCGTGTCATCAATTCAAGTGGAGAAACTTCGTCATTACAACCGAGCCGAAATCCGTTCAACATGAGGCAACGACATACAAGTAATTGTCTTAGAACTTCCGAGTTTACGACGCAATGACAGCTTTGCGAAAAATACTACCGGGATAAAAAAAAAACTTAATCCTGACCCTGACATGGCATTTTTTTTCTTGCGCTCTATGTCTTTGGTGATTCATTCGAACAATCTCATAGTCTTAAACAGACTATAAAAATGAGTTAAGTATCACCCGATGACTCAATTCTTAGATAGTCAGAAGCCAGTAAATCTGACTCCAGTCTTGCCATGAAGTACCGTGTTACCCCAGTTAATGGGTTGTGGAGGTCTGGTAGGCAGCCGCTCCTCGGAAAATACTGGTATTCAGCTAAATCCGGCTTGACTGGATGCCGACCCCGATATAGTTGGGAAAAGGCTAGGCAGATGGTGATGATGACTCAATTCTTAAAGCGAGTAATAAAGTAATATAAATTACCAACAGTTAGGTTTCAAATCAGAGATACAAAACCCGTACGTCATATTTGACGTACCTGAAATTTGAAAATAGAAAATCGTATAGGCAATGGATTGGGAGGATATTCTTCCATATTGCATTTTGCAGTAGGTAGCAAGTTTATTTATGTGTCATGAGAATGGTTTAGTATCCCTGGCCTAAAAATATTTGCAGGGCGTTGTCGCATAACAGTGAGATTTGGTACGGATTTTTCATGGTTTGGTTAGAAAGCTACAAAATTCGTAAGATAGGTATATTTTGTCACGGCACGAACCAAGAAATGAAAGTTATTTTTTTCGCTTTTAAAGCCCAATGAAAACGTATAATAAATCTATGTTAGGGTTTTCAAACACATCTTGAAGAAAAATAATATCTAAAACTTGTATTTTACTTTGCATAAAAAGTACTGCAATTTATTAACAAAATATTAAAGGAATATACAAAATAATATTCATTTCTAATGTCTAATATAACAGTTATTTGCTGTGATCGCGTTATGAAGGTATTTTAACTAAACACATGTATAAAATATTAAAGTATTTAATGTGCTAATTAAGGTTTTAATTGATTAGTCGACTAAAACTGTGAAAATCGACTAAAATATCGGTTCGATTATTTTGACAGTCAATCAAAATCTTACTTAGCACATCTCTAATTACAATTTTATTTTTAATTTTTAAAATCTTGTGATGATAGGAGCAATTCTAGCTCCAACAAAATATAACGAAAAATATTAACAGATCTTTTAACTCACTATATTTTAAATATAAATAGTACTTTATTTATTCATTGTTTAATTTAATATTAATAATAATATCACAAATGTGATCGTACGTGTAACGAAAAAATATATAAAAGACAATTTTCATTAAATATAAATTTCGAAAAAGAACACGCTTCTGTAATATTGTTTTTTTTTTTGTAAATATAATAATTATTCCAGTTAGTTTTTAGTGAAACTGTATAATATCGTTAGACCTAGTTATTGTAATTATTATTTTTTTGTATTCACGGTTTTGACAGTTATTAAAGACTGGTTTCACTGCGAGCTCAGAAAATCCATGAAATATTTAATTAAAATTGTGAATTAAAAATGTGTTAGAAAATGGTGTTCTTAGCTGGCAATGGAATTAAGATCTCGTTCGATTTTAGAACTAAGATACTGGTCGTCGTGAGCGGAGATTGTCTTCAAAAGTAGATCGTTGCGACTAATCGAGACTTGGTTTTTGGTCGCTGCGACCAAGTAAACTTAATTTTTGTTGGCCTTAGTCGCGAGATCCCATCTTAAGTAACAGCTTCGATATGCTTTATTTATTTTTCTCCAACAGTGGACTAAAAGACTTATAACAATTACAAATTTTAAAGTCCACTTTCCATATACTTTTCTGTTTTATATTATTACTAAAAAACGTTGTTCATTCTGAGGTTTACGTGATTTTTTTGTGAATAACTCGATATCCAGTGCTCATGCAGTGTCGTGTGAGATTATTTTAATATTTGACAGTTATGTTAATGTGGCGGTTTTACCTGTGTTTATAATATCAATGAAATATGCCTCTGGAATATGGTTTCAAGTCAGATTTTGTTTTTATATGGTTGTGCTATAACTTTATTTTCAGTGATCCGTCTGACTTTATAAAGGCTGGTCTGATTTCTTTTTTAAACTTTTATTTGAATCAAGTTTCTTTTTCTTCTGTGTAAATATTGGTGCGAGGATTAAAAAATAATTAAATAGATGACCAGCTTTGCCATTTTATTAGAAAAGTTAAATGAAATTCAGTTTTAAACACTCAGTTTATTTAATTTTATTATGTAACGGATGTATTATGTATGTATTATAATTATTATAGATAAACACCTTTTAATTGTATAGCCTAGCACATGAAATGAAAGCTGAAAAATACTTCTTTTTTTTATGAAATAGCGAAAAGTTTTAAGTGCTAGATGTTTTTATTTACGATTACGATTCTCGCTATCCGAGTGTAAAACAAAATGCAGTATGTGTAGCTTTTTTAATAATCCTTTTTATTTATATACCTTCCAATAAATTTTATTTCGTACATTTTTTGTTTTTTTTTTTTCGTTTCTTCTCCCATTTTTTTCCTTGTTTTTATTTATTCTTCAGCCATTAAAAATCTGTATTAGAAATATATTTTGTATCAAAAGCTAGTTATTACGGATCAACATGGTTTATATTCTGATACATTTTGAACAATTCAACATTAATTGTAAGGGGGTTGATGCAATAGCTATTAGATATAACTATTATGTAACTTAGTGAGAAAAAGGATCGCTTCTATGCCCCACTTATCTTAATCTTAAAGTGAATGTAGCCAGGGAAAAAACATTAAAAAACCATTGTCGTATAGTAATTTCCTTGGCTATGTTCATAAAAATGATGCCCATTTTCAATGACACTAGATGATACCTAAAATGTCTCCATAATTGCAACTAAATACTGTTTTTTAATCTCTGAGACTAAAATGACATGATTGGCATCATTATTATTGTAAGTTTGACATTTTCCTGTGTCAAGTTAGTATCAGGAATTTAAAAATAGACTAGTAGTAGGATATCAAACAGAATATTAAGGCTTTCATTTAGGGATAATCTCTTGCTATTGAAAATGGGCTTAAAGACGCTAACTGCTTTACGGCAAGGCTTTGCAAATGCCTGTAAATGCATTAGTTTTGTTTGCCAAACTAAAATACGCAATGACGAAAATATTTTCTACCATTGCTTCGACTCTCTCTGTCATTCTATTCTCACACATTCATATTAACTAGTTTATTATGTATACAATCAATAAATATACAAGTATTATAGTAGTAAGAGTTTCGCTTCAAATGGTATTCTTATAGGATATATAATTAATCTCATCTGAATCTTACTATGCATTTATTAAAGCACAAAAATCATTAACGACCACCAATAGTGTTTAGTGACAGGCATTTCTAAACAACGGTGGTGACTGTCACTACAATGTGAGATAGAAAATAAAAGGCGGTTACCGTTGCTAACCACTAGTGATGGTCGTAAATGAGTCATGTGCGAGGGGCTTAATCCCCAAAAAATTGTGACTGTAAAAATTATCTTTCCAACTAATATCTGTAAGTTTAACTAAATAGTAAACTAGTTAATATGTTTGTTTATAATATGGAGAATGCCAAACCACTTGGCAGTTGGACTGAGATTGGCTGTAATATTAAAAAAAAAATTGGTAGCATTATAAATATCGATCATATTAATATAGTCCCGTTTAGTAATAGTTGTATTTGTAGGTATATTTCGATATAATAGATTTAAAGGAACACTAGAACACCAGTACTGAAGTTAATACGCCATTTATTTGTTAGTTACATGCTAAAATACTTTTGTGACCATAAAATTAGACGATTTTTATGAATGAAGCAATAAGAGATATTATATAGATAGAAAGACCGTGACCCCTTAGGAAAACGGCGTAAGTTTATGCTTATATGTAATAAAGTTTCTCCAAAATAAATGTGTCATTTGTGAAGTAAGTCAATGTGCTTTAGCTTCTTTTAACCGACTTCAAAAAAGAAGGGGTTTGTGATTTGAAACTATGTTTTTACAGTGTCTTCGCATGTCTTGTAACTAACAAATAAAAAAACCTAATTATATTGATGATAATAATTACCTGCTCTTTAGAATTTAAAATTAATAATATATTATTAAACAAAGTCTGGCATTAAAAGTCTATTAAAACAATAATTATAAATTGTAGATGTTTAACTCGGCATTAAATGCTCTCGGATTTTTGAGTTTTTGTGCATTTAGAGCTGCAAGATTGTTTTCAAATAAATTGTTATTGATTTAGTTTGTGCTAAAAATCTAGATGTGAATAGCATTTGTTTATGTATTGTCTGTATATAGTTGTTTTGTGATCTCAATGCAGGGGGCACGGCAGTGAAATTCTAGCAATATTTACTAGTAATATTCCTAGCAACAAAAAAAAACAGAAATAAAAAAAATAACACAATATACGGGATACAAAAAAAAAACTATAAATGAAAGTTTTGTAAAAAAAAGTCTGGTGGTCAAATACAATTTAACCAAATTAAAAGTAAAAAAAAAGAAAAATAATGTAACCTGCAGTGGGATCACCCCTTAAAATGCTTTCAGTCAAAATCGGCTTTCTTCATCTTGTGATTTTGACTGACAGTGTATTTTTCATGCAATGGCAATAATACATGGTTCACTGCTTTTCGAATAGTATGTAGGGTAACCACTATAGTGATTGCCAAGCATAATATAGTGATTGCCTTTATGAAGAAGCAATGCATTTTTTTGGTAATTTTGAAAGGGTTAGTATAAATTTATTAAATTTATATTACTGTTGATGTTACTACAACATCTATGGTTATTAAATTTGTACTAACCTTTTAAAAATTACCAAAAAATCGCATTGCTTCTTCATGTGGGCAATCACTATATGCTTGGCAATCACTATAGTGGTTACCCTATGTAGAAACCAAATTGGATGCTATTGGCATGAGTGAATCATCCAAAATCTACAATACTAAATAAACTCGTAATAAACTAGTGCACCTCACCATCAACGATTACATCACTACTTACCATCAGGCGAGATTGCAGTCAGGCACTAGTTTGTTATATTAAAAAAAAATACTTTTCATCCAAAGTAAAGTTATGATTGAACCATGCAATTTTTCCATAACTCCGTTTTGTAGCTTCGCTTCCAGTAGTTACTATGACTTAGTACATACAAAAAATTATGACAATTTATTTTAGTATCTAATAAGGTCTTTCCATTTTTCTCCAAATAAAATTCATAGTATTAACAGTAAAATTTAAAAAAAGAATTATAACCAGAGAAAATTATAAATTAGATTATAATAGCATTTGAAATGATAAAATTAGAGATATGGATATTTATTTTCGTTATTACAGATGGTAGGTAGGATTGGCGGGAAGGAGATTGTACATAGGCTGTAGGTAGAGATAGCGTGTCCTGAGGTGTAATAAAATGTCGGTTCAATGTTATTTCAAGATTGTTTCTGAACAGATTTTATTCCTGAATAAAGTGACGAACAAAAAAATGTTTTTGTTGTTTTTCTTACCTCCATATTCTTACAGGCGTCCCATATGTCAGTGTGTTTGGAATACCAGCGTCAGACAGTACCTATTTTATTGTGTGGCAACATTGCTGAAATGAACCTATTTGGTACAGTCAGTCACAAACAATAATACTGTTTTTACTCGTCTAAGCTGCCAAATGTGACACCAAGGTGCTGCTGGCCTTCCTTGAGGAGACAGTGGGCTGGATTGAATGCCTCATCTGAGTCATCCGCATGAAGAATATGCACTCTAAGGTAGCTCATTAAACCCACCCAACCAGCTCAACCTCGTTGCTCTCGTTCTTTACGGTTGGTCCACCAGTGCCGTTTTTACCCAACTTAAATTGGACGTAGTTAAGCAGAAAGGACTCAATCCACAAAAAGTCACTTTTGAGTTATGGGCGTTTGAAGTTTCAGCTGTAATTTCTCTAAAACAAAGACACATTTTTTAAAAAATTTGCACCCTAATTAAAAGAATAGTTTATATTTTATTTATCAATCAAATATAATCATATATTTTGCAATAGATTTCGAGATATTAACTGAAATGTGGGTTGAGTCCTTACAATTAAACTTAAGTTTGTTAAGACAGGTATTTTTTTTTACTTTCTCAGAATGGACTCAAAACTACCCTTCGACTAGAAAATCTACTAATAAAAAAATAATTATAATGAAAACGATTAATTACTCAGATCCCGCTCAGAGACCCGCGAAACGAGACACAATAGTAAAACAATAACAGCGCGGTCTCATAGGACCGGTTGGGGAATAAAACGTTAAAAAGTTATATATTTATTGTCAATAAACATAAAGCTAGCAAAATCACATAAAAATGCCATGATTGACATACAAAAAAAAGTAGAAACGGTCACGCATATAAGTAAGTAAATTTTAAAATAAACTCCAGGTCACGCTTTCATTAGACGCACTAGTCCGTCTAATAAAAGCGCGACCTGAGAGAAAGAGGTTAAATCCAAAACATTTTGTATGTGGTCTTACTAACTAGTAGGACAATCATCTCTTGACACTTCACAATTTTTTTTATTTCCTACAATTGCGGCTAAATAATGTTGCCAATTAAATTGAAAAAAAAAAGAAACCTCCAGGTCGCGCTCTCATTAGACGCACTCTATTATTTCTCTCATCCTCGTCGAGTCGAAGTCAAGAGATGGCCCGTATCCATCAACATCCTCGTTGATATTGCAGTCTCCCTTAAGGTTACTGTAAAATGGATGACAGTCTTCAGGTATTAAATTAAACATAGATCTGAGATCTTGGAGCTTAGCTTGAGGGATTTGTTTTCCTGGGGCCAAAGAACTTCATATTCTTTTTTTGAAGAGTGGATTAAAACATCTTTGTTTCTTTTCGACAAATCCAGCTTTTGTATATATCTCTACTCTCCGAAGTCATCGTTATTAGGTAAGAAATTTTTTTTTTCAATAAAATTCGTTTAGTTTTTAGCCAGTTCACTTTATCTTTATTCATTGTACTCGTACATGTTTTGCGATTAACAAATTTTTTTTCTATTTTTTTCGTACTTAAAAAATCTTTTTTTCATTCTATTAACGTGAAGAAGAACCTTCCTCCCGAACCGCCTCCAAATCTTGGACTTATTTCCCCTATTTCCCCAGACGAAACCCGCATTGCTCTTCGCCACATGAAGAACCGGATAACGTACCAATTGAAGTGTGGATTCAAACATCATCCGGATAAGTTCAGGTACCTTGGATCCGTGCTGCACGAGTCTGGCAACGTGGACGACGATGTCCAAGCACGTATAGGCGCTGCTTGGGCGAAGAGGCGCGAGGTAACGGGCGTTGTATGGGAGCGCAAAATGCCTCCGAAGCTCAAGGGGCAGATATATAAATGCATCATACGGCCTCTCCTTCTGTACGGCGCAGACACACCCCGGAGCTTCGCGTCACGGAGATGAAGATGCTGAGATGGATGAGCGGCGTAACGTGATCCGATCGCATAAGCAACTCATTCTTCCGAGATAGTCTTGGCTGTCCGTGACGTGGGAAAAAAACTGCTAGAGTGTCGTCTGCGATGGTATGACCACATCATGCGCCGCCCTAGGGAGTACGTTGTAGATGCATGGATATGGCTGTCCTTGAGGCTTGGTCTTGTGGTCACCCTGGCAAGCGCTGGCTGGACGTCGTCAAGTCTGACATGAGAGCCAATGGCGTTACGCAATGGCCGGGATTAACGCCAGATAGAAGAAGAAGAAGAACGTGAAGGGGGTTTTTCTTTTTAGAGATTTTCATGATGTTCATGTATTCTTGTGCGGTGTAAATTCGCTCGTGAGGCACAAGCCAACTTCTTGGGCTCCTCTTCCTGCTTCTCCTTCAACCCAGACAGCATCGTCCTTGATCGTTAAGGCCAACATGAATCCCATAACTGACGTTTATAAAATACTATGTTAGTAGGTATACGGGGCAAAGGTAGAGTCGAGATCGTAGGTAACACATTCAAATTTGGGATCTATTTTAGCACGCGCCAAGTCTTGAGAAATTTGATTACGAAGATCTTCCGCTCCCTCTTGATGAATGAACTAATTTAAACTAAACAAATCGAAACACGCGTTTCACTAGTCAGTGTGCGAAAAAATGGCAGAGTTGCCAGTTTTTTAGAGTTCCACCAGCTATCAACAAAATATTGCCACTGTAAAAATTTCAGGAAAGTATAGTTATAGTTTTATTACATTACATGTCTTTTATTAACAACGCAAACGTAATAACTTTGATTAATTAAATATTACTACTACTTCAACGTATACATAAATATTTTAAGTCGTTTCAATTCAATCAAATCTTTATGACTATCAGTCTAACATCTATTTCTTACTAACGACTCATTCTGCTTGAGTCATTTCTAAATTATTTGATATTAAATGCGCTGTTCATCAAAAGCTCTTTTTCTGTAATATCTCAAGTGTTTTGAGTCGTTTCTGATAAACAAAAAGATATATTTTATGTCAGTAAACCGGTATCACGGAAACGACCCAATCTGTTTGAGTCGTTTCTGATAAACAAAAAGATATATTTTATGTCAGTAAACCGGTATCACGGAAACGACCCAAACTGTTTGAGTTTATTCTGTTTTATCGACCTTAGGAACACATTCATAGCAATCTCATTACTCAAAAACAATTCAAGCGGACTGAGTTAATTCAGCAAATACATTTTGTATGCTCTTCATACTTGTGGGTTGAGTCGGAGTAGTGAAAAAACTAGTTTGAATGTACATTTTAAAGCTAGGGTTTTCATTATATGATAGATTCGACCCTCGGGAGTACGATGGCATACTTAACTCAATTTTGGCCAAAGTGTGGATTGAGTCCTTTCTGCTAAACTACGTCCAATTATGAAAATTATCTTGAACCCTATCAGGAACAACATTGTAGCCAAAAGTGTGAGCTTTTAGCAGGAAGGATTCCTTCCTAATTAAAAACAATTTATACATCACATGTATCAATATATGATGAGCAATATCCAGTTATTTAAAGTCCCTGTGGCTTTAACCTATCACATACCCGTGAAATGAGACACAATAGTAAGCCAAACAACAGCATGGTCACATGAGACCGGTTAGGGATTAATTAATTAATTAATTGATTCCTACGATGTAATTAAATTGCTCACACTATATAGTGCAGTTTTTGCCTGAATTTGGGTTTTTGAACTATTAAAAAAGACATTATTGGAACATAAATGCTTATCAAAGACGAAAGAAGACACCCCTTCCCACCAAAGTTAAGAACTGTAGCTTACGATTTATTTCTTGAAAGGCTCGATATGATAGGTTGGAGAACAGCTCGCTAATAATTGTATACTACACAAAGAAAAGTTGAGGTTATGTATTCAAACACAAACTGTTTTCAACACGATTTATTAACAAAATACTTAAATACACTTAACACTATGGAGTCAAAATATCACATCAGTCGTCTTCTATCATTTCCACTTCCTCTCCTTCGTCCTTCTTCTTGCCAGCTCCGGATTTCCGGGCAGACACCATCTGTTTATATTGTTCTAAAGATTCACCAAGAGGCTCCACAAATCTATCGAATTCTATGTCCCTCATTGCGTCTAACACGTCCTGGCCAGTCAACGCCTTCCTTTTCTTATTTTTCACAATGTTTGTTGCTGCTGAAGTAACGTACAACACGAAAACTGATGCCGCTTTCGCGAGTCCTGTTCGCGCCTCTTTTGATATGGAAACTCCTTCGGGTAATGCTTCCTTCACTATCCTCGTGACTACAGTCATCGGGAGATTCAGGTCCTCTAGTTTTTCAGCCATTATTTTGTTTAGTTTTTTATTTATTTGCTCGAAACATGGAACAGGAATTATAACCGCCAAAACTTTTTGACAATAGAAATATTTTGACAAACATGCTTTTTTTCTACACTCCTTTAGGGGAAGGCTAAGGTATTCAATCATACCGCCTCGTCGTCATTACTTAAAATATCTTTTTGATTTATATTAAAAAGCCAGTACCACACATTCTAATATTTTTGCAGTATTTGGCCAGCCTTCGGCAAGCTTCGTTAAGATAGTGAATACTACAATGAAATTTTCAGCTTCGTTTTGCCGAAATCGCACCTGTTTCAATGATTTTACATAGCAGTTGCGTAGACATTCGAAATGCAAAACTACACCAATTTAACACCACAATATCCACTAGGAACTTACTAGCTAATTATAACAGCCACTGAACTTGAGTCGTAGAAATCCCGCCAAACTCTTGACAATCCTTGTCTAAACTAACTTGACGGTGACAGCAGTGAAATTACAATAGAATTTATACACTCATCGAAATGAATATTGAATATTATTAAGAAATATGAATTTAGTCCTAGTCGTCATGTTAAAATTTCAAATACTTTCCTATCACATAGGTACCCGCAAAACGAGACACAATAGTAAAACAATAACAGCGCGGTCTCATAGGACCGGTCGGGGATTCATGAACTAAATAGCAATCATTCACGCATAATAAACATTGCTATTATTATTCTGTAGGCGTAAGTTGATGCTGTAATCTTACATCTGATGACTAATCAATTGAAGATTACCAAAGCAAGAATCGATTTAGATTTGCATTTTACGAATAAGTTTTGATGATTAATTACATTTAATGAACATCAATTCACAGCGAAGGTCATTTTGCAATAGGGAAAGGTTGAATAAAATGATAACAGAGCTGATTTGATTAAATGTGAAAGTTAGGGGACGAAATAAAGGACAAGGACTAACCTTGAGTTCCGAGAAGACCATTCAATACAAAGCAATGTATCAAATGGGGTCATTTTGTAGTCCGGTTTCGTCGCTCGTGCCCTATCTAACGTTTAGTTCTATCTACCCCGCAGCTGCTTGGAATTTTTATGATGCGAGTAGCGTCTAAATCTAATTAAACCACTGATAAATGTTTTATTCATTAATACTTAGTACGGTACCTATGCATTATTAAAATTAAACGCTCGTTAATTTTCGGGTACATTCTCGAGTCATGATTTTCCCGCGCATTCATTTGTTTTGTATTAAAAAAAAACTAAGTAAGTACCTTCTTTATTTATTAAATCCTTTATGCACACAAAAGTACAGAGGCGGACGGCATTCTCTACCCGTCGCGTCGTTCAAAGTTAGAAGATAGTGTTTTGATAGCAAGCGTGTTCTGTAGCCTTCACCTTACCATAACGTGAAAAATGCCAAGAGTGCGACCAAGAGGGATCGAGATATACACCCTATATAGCCCTTTAACAGTTCAGTCTAGGTCGTCAAAAGTTAAGAAGAACTCATAGTGCGGCCTCTGATCATTACCTTCCTACTAGAAATACCTGTTTACTTTTTTATTATCAAAGTAGGTAGGTATATTGTACTTATTGTTATATCCAGTCGCCTCACTACATTACCTCCTTTTATTAACTGAATCAAGATTATGGCAAAATAACCTGCATTATAAGAAAGTAAACCGCAAACCTTTTACTAGGTAATAGCCTAATAGTTCACTGACCTGAAAATACCGCAACACAACAAAGACAAAATATGTAAATATTGATTTTTAACGCATCCCTCTGAGCTTTACTTTGGTAATTAAGTCTTCAAATAACAATTGTTATTAGAAAACTGTCTTTAATAATAAGATTACAGGATTTTTAAATCTCATTGAGATGATTTCGGTCCGTAATACGTAAGTGGACGCAAGCACACATTGCGCAAACTCAAATATGTACGCCATTTTGTAAGTTGACTAGTATGTTAGTCTGTCATCAGTGCGGCACCGGCATCGCTCGCGTGGGGACGTTTCGCGCGCTTTTTCTTATCGATTATCCTCGGAAGTGTATGACACAGTGTTATTTTGATGTTTTTTGACCGAAAACGTGACAAATAATGCAATGTTAAATCAGTAGGACGTACACAGTTCGCGTGTTGTCGTGGTTTCTTTTTTCATTTAAAAAAAAAGATATATTTAATTTTGTGCTTGACTGAAAACATTGCTTTTAGTGCGATGATAATGGAATTGTTTTTGGAATGAAAATGAGGTGAGTTTAATGTTTTATTCATTAATTTTTACTTATGAGTTTTAATCGATTAGCTTGCTTTAATTTAAATCGATAACATAAGCGTAGTTTGTTGCCCCATCCCTATAACAATTACGGGTTCGATAAAAAAAAATAAGACTTTTTTTAATAATAACTTTTGAGAAAAAGGTGAGAAGGCTATGGAACATTTGACTTTTATTAATTGTTTAGTAGATTTTTATGTTAGACATATTTAAAACTGTGATAAACAGAAGTCATTATTCATTTAAATATTAAAAACAATGTGTTTTATTTTAAAATTTCCTACTGTAATTTTAGTATCGTTTCCTTCTATAAAATTTTATTACGAGCATACCAATACTAACCATGTGCTCGCGGTTCTGCTTAAATTATTTTACTTTATTAATAATAAACTGTGAATCCAAAACAGGAATCAAACCTGCAACCCTTACGCAGAGTAATAAATTGCTTATCCACTACACTATTGCGTCGTTATTTACCTAATTTACTAGAAATATTACGAATTTTCTTCTCCTCCGACGAATTTTATGGTGTAGATTTTTATTTTATCTGCCTACGTTACATACCTACTTGGTTCCTCTTAGAATAAGCATTACCGGTCTTGTAATGTTCCCACTGTTGGGACTCAGGCTTCCTCTCTAGGAGAGGGAATGGGCCGTATAATCCAACACGCGGACCCTGTTCGAATCGGTGGATGTCACGTGTCTTCAAATTTTTAGTTCTAGGACATGCCGGTTTCCTCACGATGTTTTCCTTCACCGTTTTGAGAGCAGCGGTGATGAAAAACACAAAGTAATGCGACTGCTTGGGTTTGAACCCGCGACCTACAATTTGTAAGTCAAGGCAGTTACCACTGGGCTACCACTGGTCTCAACCAGATATGCCTAAAATGCGATAATGCGATGCTTCGCTTCGTCGTTTATACCGCGTACATCGAAGGACTGGAATAATTTGCATGCTGCGATCTTCCCGTCCGATTATAATTTGGGTGAATAGGCTCTTAATATGCGCCTCACTATCTACGATTGCATCACTGCTCATCATCAGGTGGGATCGCAGTCAAGCACTAGTTTATATAACTTAAAAAAAAAGATATCCTTCGTAGTAGTCGGAAAAGGCTTACTTACTTAACGTGTTGAGAACAAAGAAGATCACATCTCATCTACGCATAAACCATGGATTGCCTGAAAGGGATCCCCGGAATCCGGGGACGCAAGGCAAAGAAGGAGGACAAAGAAGTGGGTTTTAGTCAGTCTGATAGATAGATAAAAACATGAGGAGCTCGTGGCTAGATGATAACAGCCGCACAGGTCGATCTTCAAGGTTAAGGAACGCTTGCCAAGGTTGCTCTGTGGATAGGTGACCATCTTAACATAACGAGTTTCCTCCGTGCCCCGGAAAGCACGTTAAGCCGTAGGTCCCGGCTGTCATTTGGAGATCTTTGGCAGTCGTTACGGATAGTCAGAAGCTAGTAAATCTGAATCCAGTCTTGCCATGAAGTATCGTGTTACCCCAGTTAATGGGTTGTTTAGGTTTGGTAGGCAGCCGCTCCTCGTAAAATACTGGTATTCAGCTAAATCCGGCTTGACTGGCAGCCGACCCCTTGGGAAAAGGCTAGGCAGATGATGATAGATAGATAAAAACAAAAGTATTTTTAATTCGTAAAGAACTGCACTGTCTGTCACCAGGCTGTATCTCAGGAACCGTGATAGTTAGAAAGTTGTAATTTTCACAGATAATGTATTTCTGTTGCCAACAACAAATAGTAAAAACAGAATAAAATAAATATTTAAGTTGGCTGCCATTGTGGCTGCCATACAAAAAACGTGATGTTTTTGACGTTTCATTCATAATGCTACGGAATCGTTCCTGTGCGAGTCTGACTCGCACTTGGCCAGTTTTTTTTTTTCATTTAGAAGGTCAGTGTCACTGTCAAGTTATACATTGATTAAAAATATATGATTGTGGCGGACGGGCGTAACATGTATTTTTAAATTCTACTTATAATAATTAATAGCTTGTGGCTAGATAATAAAAGCCGCACGGGTCGTTCTTCTAGGTTAAGCAACGCTTGCCAAGGTTGGTCTGTGGATGGGTGACCATCTTAACATACCGAGTTTCCTCCGTGCCCCGGAAAGCACGTTAAGCCGTTGGTCCCGGCTGTCATTTGTAGATCTTTGGCAGTCGTTACGGATAGTCAGAAGTCAGTAAATCTGACTAGTCTTGCCATGAAGTACCGTGTTACCCCAGTTAATGGGTTGTGGAGGTCTGGTAGGCAGCCGCTCCTCGTAAAATACTTACTGGTATTCAGCTAAATCCGGCTTGAATGGAAGCCGGCCCCAATATAGTTGGGAAAAAGGCTAGGCAGCTTATCAATACAGCCCTTCCAGTTCTTTTTTCTTACGATATTAATTCATGAATCCCCGACCGGTCCTATGAGACCGCGCTGTTATTGTTTTAGTATTGTGTCTCATTTTGTGGGTATGTGATAGGTTAAAAGACTTATACTCAGAATAAAAGTTAATAGGTTAATAAGATATACCTACATTTTTATTGAAATCTTGTATAGTATGGCAGAATATGCTGGAACTGGAACCAAAATTGTAAGATCTGTACCATATTCTAACAAATAAAAATTATTGATAGATTGATTGAGTGGGTGGTTAAGAAATTGGCTGCCGCGCTGCGTATCACATGTTCAATTCCCGGTCGAAACAAATATGTATTTGTTTCACAGACCTAACTTTGAGCATCCTTCATACCTTCACTCATGCAACAAAAGACGTCACAGATCATTTAAAAAATCCATTACAAAACATCTCATTGATTGTTTCAGCTCTAAAAATACACATTGTTACGACTACCTACTCGTACCTCGTATTTTCGTACGTGTATATCGTTCAATCTTATAGCTTGTTGATAAACTGCGGCCTTCGATTGTGTTTGGTAGACGTAACATCTCCGAGTTGTTGAGTTTGAGATTGAGTGTTGAGTTTAGTGTTTAAACTTAAAGCGGCTGTAATGTAACAGAGCTATATGAAGCCTCTCAAAAACAGAAAAAAAAACAGAAACACGTCTATTTCAAGTAGACAAGTTTTATTATTATTATTTATTATTTAAAAACTTCATGCACAAGTTAATGTACAAAGGTGAAGGCGGTTTTCCTAATAAACTAGTGCGCTTCACCATCAACGATAGCATCACTGCTTACCATCGGGGATCGCGGTCGAGCAATAGTTTATACTAATTTAAAAAAAAGACAATTTACATGCACTTTTGGATTTTCAAAATGTCGTTCTGTCATAAAAGTCAAGGTAAGTAAATTAAAGAAAAAGGAGTTCAGGCTAAATGCTACGTAGTTATTTTTCTACGATATTTGCACCTAATAATATATATTATAATATATACTATGTGCTTTGGACATAAAGTCAAAGTCAAAACTATGTAAATAGTAACCTATGACTTTCCTTGAGGTTCAAGCTTACACCGTAACAAATTGGATTGAAATCGGTTCAGTAGTTTAACCGTGAAAGCGTAACAGACAATTTAATTCACAATTAATCTTAAATGTTGGAAAAAATTCTAATTCTTTTTTTTTTAAGTAACCTAGTTACTTTTTACAACATAAGCTATTTACCAGTATATCCCGTCAAAAATGGAGATTAGCCAGAACAAAAGCTGTTTCGGAGATTAAATAGACAGATAGACAAAATGTTAAAAATTATATTTACGTTAAGATATAACATATTAAGTATACTTTCTTTTTCGCTATTTTATTTATATCTACCTATAGTATTTTGATGTGTCTCGTCTAAATAAATGGTTAAACCTAATTAAAAATACTACCAAACTAGAGTGTATTATTAGAGGCTATTATTAAATTACCTACGCAGCTACGTTAAAAATGCCACTATTATGCAGGGGCGTAGCTGGGACTAGCTACGCCCGGCTAAGAGGCCCCGTATAATAAAAAATAAATTGGGGCCCCTCTTTTATCTGATTGTGGTAAAGCCTAGTAGTTGGGCTTAGGTAATTTGTAATAAAATCAATATCCCTTTTGCATTGATTTTATTACGAAATAAACCCAAATAGCACTTGACAATCCATCAATTCGACAGGTCAATAGCCTGAGAACCTCTAGTTTGTAAGAATTTGAGTTTTTGAACAGTAATTTTATGCTCCCAGCCGGGGCCCCTGAATCGTAGGGACCCCGTATAATTGATACGGCTGATATTGCGGTAGCTACGCCACTGTTCCGTACTCAAAGGATAAAACCGGGATCTTATTGCTAAGACTCCACTTATGCCCGTCTGTTATCAGACTGTATCTCATGAAGTTGAAGATGTATTTCTGTTGCCGCTATAACAACAACTACTAAAAACAGAATGAGCCATTTGAGCTTGATGATGATTATGCCATCTAGCCGATTTCAGTCAGTGACCGCATTCCTTGGTTCCTCATGGTGGCAGTGAGCTTAGATTTGCTGCTCTGTTGCTTGCATTTGAGTACACCCTCATGTGACTTACATTTGAGTTTACCATCGTGGTGAAAGATTTTTTTTTGCGCAGAGTTTAGCTGTCTAATACCTAAAACTCTGCGCAAAAAAATTACACGGTTAATATGGTAGCAGCTACGCCTCTGCTATTATGTACAATAATGCTTGCGCTTCAATCGTGATGTAACATCACGAATCGGATCGGAAACATTAACGTTACATTGGTAGAACTTATCGTAAAAAAGGAAAATTATATAACAACTGCTTATGGACATGTTTAATGGTATTTTTTTAAGTAATAGGCTTTTATTGCTATGAGGAATAAAGCAATCGGCTTTATTAAATTAATAATCTGTTGTTGCTAGCCAATCCATACTTATTTTGAAGTTGGTTACTATCAGATACTGCAAAAAGGAGGAGGTTCTCATGCAGTTATACTTCTTTATTATATTTTTTTTACTGCGAAACTGCGTTATTTAAGTCTTTGTACTTGCTCCGTGATTTAAATACTTGAAATATGTGTGTACTAGCTTCTGCCAGCGGCGTCGCCTACGTAGGGCGCTCTATACAAATTTTAGACTCCCTTTCCTCAACTTTGGGGTTAAATTTTGGAAAATTTGCTCTTAGTGCTAGCCTTCATAAAAAGAAGCCCTGTGTTATATGCCAAAGTATGACTAGGTATCTCTATCTGATCGATCAGTTTCACATCTTAAAGGTTGAACTAGATTTACAAGAAACTTGGTACACGTGTAGACCATAAGTCAAGGGGGTCATCTAAAAAAGTTATTCTCATTAAAAACACTTCTTCACAAAACAGCCTTTTTATGTGCCTTTTTTGGTTAGCAAAAAAAGAAACTAGTATTCTATGGCAAAAACGACACTATGTATTTCCATAGATTATAGCCTACGGCAGTTTTTATCATCACTTTAACTTGTCATTGGAAACGAGTTTATTCAGCCTTGAAATAGTGACTACTATTATTACAAGAATTTATGTTTTCTCTGTCCAAGTTACCATGTTAGAATTATGATTCTGTGGTGTTCAAAACTTGGGATTTTTAATTAGTGTTCATAATAACGCGATAGTATTTTCATATAATTGGTTTTTCCCGCGCGTTTCGTGATAAAAAATGGCTGAAAAAAGATGGCGGTGATAAGTTGGCGCATTGTTTTTTTTAAATAATATAAAACATACTTTGTTTATATTTATTTTAACAGTACACATACAATACCTTCCTATGTATAGATCTTTCAAAGTTTTTGTAAATCCTGACTATATAATAAATGTGAAAGTGTGGATGTTTGTTACTTAATAATAACGCAAAAACGGCTGAACGGATTTGGATGAAATTTGGCATGCATATGACATGGAAAAGAACATAAGCTATCTTTTATCCCGATTCTTTTGGAGAAATCTACTTTTACGCGGCCGAAGCCGCTGGCGGAAGCTAGTTGTTCTATAATATGTAAAATTACTGGTGTATCCGGCAATTACTTGCTCACAGATAGCATAGCATAATAATGTAATTTTTTACTTTGTTCGCTATTATCTATGGCAAAACATATTATTATATTAAGCGTGCCATACAAAGATTTTATGCGCCACAGAATCAATCCCACAAAAAATCTATCGTCTGCACTGCACCTTAAAGTAATTTAGGTCTCACCTATCATTACTTAGCAAACTGCTAAACTGAAGTCTAACTTTACCAAATTACCCATGGTAACTTCACATTTAAATCATTCTCATACATAAGTTACACCAAAAATATAAATTACAAATGATTAACATACACGCAGGTCGTGGAAAATTATAATTATTTAAACGAATTGTCCAAAAGGTGACGTCAGTAACCTTGGTCTAAAAACAGAGGTTATGTGGACACGAACGAAAGGTTAAAACAACCAGAAATTCTCGTTTTTTTTTTACTGTCCCCCCGTGCATTCACTTGTCATCGTTTGTAGAGTTTATCTCGTCTATGGTATGCGTTTATCTTTTTTTTAAGCTAATTTGCTTTGGAATTGGATTTAGGTTACTATGTGATTCTAATTTGAATGGAAAAACGAAGTCAAAGTCAAATAATTTATTCGCATAATATGGGTAGACATATGTGGTACATGAATTTTTCATGACATAATATAGAAAAGATCCTTCATAGTAAAATATCCTCATATTCACCCAAAGCGATTTAGGGCCTGTTTTACAATATTCGAGTAGCCACTACTTTCTGAATAAATTCAAAAATGGAACAGATTTTTTATGAAATTATCTGCAAAGTAAGATATCGGAAACTTAACCATTGGTGAATTGAAACAGGCCCTTAAAGAGATAAATATCTTTGTATTCACCATTTCTGGTAGGAATGCGAAACTTAAAACAATAATAAAATAGGTATACTATGATTATAGGCAACCTACCTATACATATCTACTCTTAACATATAATTTCAATAAATTACATAATAACTTAACTGGCTTCTATTACACTAATAGAAACATAGTAACATGTTACAGTAATTTTCTATTTTTGTAACCAAGGACTGCCTAAAACCGTCCTACCCATCTCACTGGCTTAGCTACCGAAAGGGTAGTAGTCAGGGCCCCTAACTTAGGGGCCCCCAAAGCCTGATAAGTAAATCTCTTATAGAGCTAGACCGAAAATATCCCTGCTAAAATACTTGGCAAAATCATGTCAATTCGTTTTAGTCAATTAAAGTCTGACATTCCCTCCCGCTCAACGCGGGAGGAGAAGTTATTCGATTATTTCCAAAATTCCCACGTAAAAAAGGGGCCCCAATTTTCCCAGTGTACCCAGGCCCAGGGTTGTTAGTCACCCAGCTACGCCACTGACCACCTATGTTCCTTCAGTTACTATGCTCCACACAGGGCAGAAGAAGTTATTCAGTGATTTCCAACGTAAAAAAGGGGCCCCAGTTTTTTGTCTCAGGGTTGTTAGTCTCCCAGCTAGGCCACTACCACCTATGTTCCTTCAAATTGCCACGATAACCCTTTTGAATATTCCCGCAGCCCTTGACCCATTCAAAGCTTCATTCAGCAACCCACACTTCATTCAAAATGACACACAAAACAGAATTAGGTCGCGAAAATGGCAACACTACGGTCATGACAAACGCTTATCACTTTTCCGTGTCCTTTTGACATGGGTTCCGTCCCCATAGCCCCATGGACGTTATATGGCTATTATTTGGAAACGTAATGGATTTACGGGGTGTTAATATTGAGATTGGTTTAAAAAGTATGGAAAAGTGGTTTATTTTGAACCCTCTGATGCAGAGTTTTTTTTTGCTATGGATAGGCTTGCTCTTGACCATTATCTCAAGTTCAAATATTGTATCAGAATTGTCAGAACAGAAGAGGGTGAGTCAGACTTTTACTGACTAAAACTCACCAGTATTTCTTTAGTTATCTTTTGCGTTTCAATAGAAAAATAGCCTAGAGGCCCTGTCTCTTAACGCGATCCATTTGACGACCTAAATTGAACTGTTAGCTATATAGGGTGTCTAGCTCCATCTCTCAAAAAATCATCAAATTTTAACACGTCATGGTAAGGCTTAGAATATAGCTATTAATCGGCAACGTTATTTAAACATATGCCAGGTACATAAAATAGGAAACAAAACCATTTTTAAAATATGTATGTATATAAATAACACATTATCCTCCTAAACAGGGAAAACGCGGTAAAACAAGATAATAAGTGTACCTACTTAGCGTGAAGGTCAATATTAACAAATAAATGCAATAATATGGCGTTTATTATTAGGGCTGCCATCTTAGTTTATAATAACGTATCTTACTTTATTTTTGGTAAATATACTAAAAGTAAGTAAGTAAAAATACTAGTAAATGTACTATACTTTTGCATTAAAATAAAGTATACAACGTGTAACGTTATATGCGCAAAACCTCAGAAACAACAGAACAAAAATCATTAAAAAAATATTTAAGCTTTTATGTGCTATTTTAAGGTTCGTATCTGCATTGAATGAAATAATAGTACATTATGATACAAGTGTGTAATGTGGGTCATTATCGTCGCGGTGGTATTAAGACCCGAGCCATGGCGAGGGTCTTAAGAGAACCAAGAACGATAATGACCAATTACTCTCGTGTATCATACAACGTTTTTCGACACACTTGTGAAGAAAATAAATTTAAAATCAACTTTATTTAGTAGGTATATGAAATGTTTATTTAGATAAACAGTTCGTAAATGTGCAGTCAGTAAAGTTATAATTAACTATTTTGACCGTATACTGGTCCCATGACATAGATTTTCTACTTGAAGGCGTACAGCACAAATTATTTTCCTCATAAATAGTTGTTGTAGACATTTTTGTAAAATCTGTATATTATTTTTAAATATGGCGGCTAAAAAATTGACTTTTCTGCGCGAAAAATGGCGGCCATAGACTAGCTACTCTAGCTCTTGGTTTAGAAAAAATAAGAATGAGGTTGTATATAAACAGAAAATACAAATTTGATGAAAGATTTAATTAATTAAATATGTAACATTTTAAACAGTTTATTTAAACACGAAATTGCATGAAATAAGTAAGTAAAACACTAATTTATGCTATTGAACGCAATAACAAATTTTATTAATTTTTTATCCCTGTAGAGCCCCGGGGGCCGCCATTATTTATTTATATTTTAATTTATTTAATATTAATAAATTAATATAAATAATATTAATAATATAAACTGTTATTGCTCTGTTTCTGTTGCTGGTGTAATTATACTACTAAAATACAATTTTAAATCGGCCGGGGTTTGGTGGCACAATTTTTTTCCAGCGGTTCTCAAAGTTAAAAGGAAATACTTGTTTACTGGCACGTTTTCGTGCCACAGGGTCCTACAGGTTAACGTTTGAATCCCCAACCGGTCCTATGAGACCGCGCTGTTATTGTTTTACTATTGTGTCTCGTTTCGCGGGTATCTGAGTAATTAAATCTCTTTTTCACAAAAAAGAGGTTTATCAAAAAGGTTCTAACTACGTTACCGCACATGTGCATAATAGTAATCAAAATGTCACAGTTTGGTAACGAGCCCCTTTATATACTTAAGTGCAGTGCAATAACAGCCACTTTATGAGCAAGTGTGTCGAAAAAACTTTTATTACCTATGCCCGTGTGAGAAAATTAAAATTGGATGACAACCATTTTTGGTTAGGTACTTATTTTGGCGAATTTGCGCACGTGATAGCTTAACCTATTAACAAATAAGTAGGGTACATTTTCAAAGTAGATTTTTTTGAAAAATGTGACCGAAGTATATTAGTTCATGAATCCCCGACCGGTCCTATGAGACCGCGGTGTTATTGTTTTACTATTGTGTCTCGTTTTGTGGGTATGTGATAGGTTAAAAAGTGGTTCATGATTATCCTCGTTGTTCTGATCAATCTTCTTTCAGGTTTTGCGTATTTAACATAGGTAACACGACGTTGTATAGGGTGACTGGTAATTAGTGACCGATACTTAAACACATGATTGCACTCATGATAAGATAACAAACAACTTTTACTACGGGACCGCACCTGAAATCGGGAAAAAATCTGTAGTTCAGTACATTTATACTGTTTGCTTAGTAACTGGTCAAAATGTACAAAAGCTGTTGGTTTTTTACTTGTATTTATTTATTTATATACTCTTTATTGTGTTTTTTTTTAGTTTTATGTAGATATAGTTCCCAAAAATTTCAGTATAATGAAAAACTTTAAGTGTGTGCAGCATAGCATAGCACAGCACATAAAAATATGTCTTTAAGAGAAATATATAAATATTTTTTTATGGTTCCGTATCCAAAGGACAAAACGTCGCTGTCCGTCTATCACCAGGCTGTATTTCAAATACCATGATACCTAGACAATTTTTCGCAGATAATGTATTTCTGTTGCCGCTATAACAACAAAAATACTAAAAACATAATAAAATAAATATTTAAGTCGTGCTCCCATACAACAAACGTGATTTTTTTGTCGTTTTTTACTACGGTGGTTTCGGAACCCCTAATTCGGAAGTCCGACTTGCTTTTCTTTGAAACACATTTTTCCCCAAAAAACTTTAAAAAATATTTTTCTTTAAAACATTCGGTAACCCTATTTACTATGTACAATGTACACACTCATATTATGTATTTAACTACTAACTGTGGGTCACGGTCGTAAGTACTACACGTATGGCATATTATAATTAGCTATTATCTTGTATTTATTTGTTTTTACTATATTTTATACTAAACGACAAATAATAAAAAACAAGTGTGAGTCGGACTCGTGCAAAGAGGATTCCGTACCCACTTACTTATTTTAAGGATAATCTCCGGACGGAGCCACTATTTTGAAAGCAATTTTTCAGCAATTAAAGTTAACAGAACTAAAAACAGAATAAAATAAATATTTAAGTGGAGCTCTCATACAATAAACGTGTTTTTTTTCGTCTTACTACAGTCGCTGTCATGTCGGTACGAAACCCATCGTGCGCGACTCACTCTTGGCCGGTTTTTTTTTTAAATTACGCTGTACAATTATTATTTTTTTGTTTTCTTTAAAAACATTTGGTAACCCTATTTACTATGTATATGTTACTGTAAAAGCCCGAGCTACGGTAAATCCTAAGATTTTCCGGTAAATCCTAAGATTTACCAACTCTTAATGGTAAAAGTCCGAACCATTCTATGATCATCGTTTATTTCGGACTTTTACTACCATTCACTTGGTAAATCTTAGGATTTACCTCAAAGACACGGTAAATGATGAGATAAACATTATCAATAGATAGGTAACGATTTGACTGATTAGTAGTACTTGATTTTTAATAATTACTCATAGGTACGTAAGGATTTGAATAATTATTAATTAAAATAATTGATTAAAAATTCTGCATTATTCTGTAAGGGTTCATACGCACTATGCGGGTAGCCGCATTACGGCTAGCCGCGCGGCTGACCGCAGGATGCGGTTGCGAATGCGGCCAGCCGGATCGCGGGCAGCCGCATTCGCAACCGCAACGTGCGGTTGAAGAACCGTTGCGATTTGCGGTCATGTCGATCCATTTCAAAGATGGACGTGGAAGAAGTTGCAGCTATTTACTACACTTACACACGTTACGTAAAGAAGAAAAAACAAAGAAAGAAGTACTGGTTGCATCCTTATTTGCAAACACGAGATGAGAGCAAGCATTTTGCAATATTTTTTGAAGAACTAAAAAAATATGAAGATAAGTTTTTCGGATTTACTAGAATGAGCATAAAAACGTTTGAAGAATTATTGAACATTTTAGAAAAATTTCAAAAATGCACACACTCACTCAATGGCGGGCAGCCGCAGACTGAACCGCATAGTGCGTATAGCAACCGTCCGGCTGGCCGTCACTCGGGCCGCAGCCCTCCGAGCGACCGGAGCGGTCTGCGGGTAGCCGCATTGCAGTGCGCATAGAAATGAATATTACGTACATAATTGTGCTTGCAGTCAGCCGGACGGCTAGCCGCAATGCTATGGACCCTGTACTTAACACTAAGCTACCTAGAAACTTATGACTTCCTAAGTGACCGTGAGTACAGCTTTCGCCGAAATTGGTCAGCTAGTGATCTTCTAGCGTATACCATCCGTATCTGGAGTGAGGCCTAAGCCTGGTACCTTTGGGTATACAGACGACAGTACTGTTACTGAGAGATGGATATGTATCTCTCAGTAACAGTACTGTCGTCAGTGCACGAACTAGTGGGTCGCAGATCCAGTCTCTCCGAGTGGCTAAAATTTTGCGCTTGAATTGGTCCTTGGGGGCAGTCACTGAATGGGGCGATGCCAATTTAGTCAAATTCAATGCTGCTAAAATCTTTCCGCTAAAATGAGACAATTCAGTCCTCCTCCTACTTTCCTGGGTGCAAACGTGCCGATAACCGAACATCTTGATCTCTTTGGTGTTAAGTTGACGTCGACTCTCAACTTTTTGGGAACACATTTATTGTAAGTACAGTCAGTACAGCCAAGGAGTGGAATTCCCTGCCGTAGTCTATGTTTTCTGCAGCTACAACTCAGGAATCTTTAAGTCAAGAGTGAATAAGTTACTTCTAGGTAAGCGCGCTCCATCGTCGACCGCATCGTCGCTTTCCATCAGGTGAGATAGCGGTCAAGCGCGAACCTATCTACGATAAAAAATATCCAAAACCAACATTTACCAACCCTCACCGGTAAGACCTAGCATGTACCAAATTCTAATGGTAAAAGCCCGATTAAATCGTTTCTTTTTTACATATTCTTACATTTACCGACTCGTGTTGGTAAACCCTAAGATTTACTGGTAAAACCTAAGATTTACCGTAGTTCGGGCATTTACAGTAACATATATACTCATATTATGTATTTAAAAACTAACTGTGGGTCACGGTCAATAGAACATACACGTATGGCATATTATAATTAGGTATTATCTCGAGTTTATTTGTTCTTACTATACATTTGAACAAGAATTAATACTGAGCAAATGTGAGTCGGACTTGAGCACCGAGGGTTCTGTACAAATTTACTTGTTCATCATCATCATTTCAGCTGAAATATGTCCACTATTGGACCTAAAATTCCTCCAAGTAGCAACGAACGGTCCTGTGCATCTCGCATATCACAAACTTACTTACTTTAGGGTTAATTCCGGAACCATTATTTTGATAAAAATCTGTCATCAAGGTAACCTTTTTCCTTCTTCCTTAAACTGAATTTATTTTTTTCAATTTTCAAAATAAGTTACCTACTGATTACTAAATTAAATCAAGGAATTTAATTCTCCGATTTTTGTAAAATCATATTGTGCGATTTTCTAGGCGAGGGTAGGTAGACCATCGACTACAATATCGCTTACCTACCTATCATGTGAGAGAGTGGTCAAAAGCGAGCCTATAGATAGGTAAATCATCGTCTCCTTAGACTTTTCCCATCTAGCTTGGGGTTTGCTACCAATCTAATTGCCTATCAGACCTCCACAGACCATTTACTGAGCAACACGATACTCCTTGGATAGACTGATGAAACGCGAGCCTCATTATCTACCTAGCCTTTTCCCAACTATATTGGGGTCGGCTTCCAGTCAAGCCGAATTTAGCTGAATACCAGTATTTTACGAGGAGCGGCTGCCTACCAGACCTCCACAACCCATTAACTGGGGTAACACGGTAGGAACCGCCGTAAGAACTGCCAAATATCTACAAATGACAGCCGGGACCTACGGCTTAACGTGCTTTCCGAGGCACGGAGGAAACTCGTTATGTTAAGATGGTCACCCATCCACAGACCAACCTTGGCAAGCGTTGCTTAACCTTGACGATCGACCTGTGCGGCTGTTATTATCTAGCCACGAGCTCCTCCGCTCCTCTGATGGAACGCGAGCAAAAAAAATCCTAAAAATAATAAATATGAATCCTCGTTCTGTAACATTCTAATCACTTCTACAACTCCCTGGAGGTGGTAAAACAATTAAATTCCTACTTCTTTTGATTATGTTACTAAGTAATAACATGTAAGGCGGTCTAAATGTTTGCATGGCCGTTACTATGGGGGAGTCGTATCCAGGGGGGAATGGGGTATGGTAATGTAAGTGTTCGATTATATTACGGGGTTTTTATTGTAGGTATAAGGGGTTTTGGAGGAACCTTTACCTTAATTCATGAATCCCCGACCGGTCCTATGAGACCGCGGTGTTATTGTTTTACTATTGTGTCTCGTTTTGTGGGTATGTGATAGGTTAAAGACTGTCCGATACGTAATACATTTTCACAAGACTGTATGTAAAAGCGACTGCACTTACGTGTTATTTATTTGTTTATGGTGCGTAGGGCTAAGGAGTTGAATTCCCTGTAGGAGTCTGTTTCCTGATAGCTGAAACTTAAGAGTCTTTAAGTTAAGAGTGAATAGGTTAGGTACTTCTAGGCAATCGTGCTCCATCGTCGGCCATGTCATCGCTTACCATCAGGTGAGATAGTGGTCAAACGCAAGCCTATGCTTAGTTAAAATAAAATAAAAAATTACAAGAAGAAGAACGAAACCTTACACTATAAATTTGCTAATTTCAAGCTACCTAATGATAAAATTATTGCTTTTATCATAGTAGGCGATTAAAACATCCATTACATGGGGTCCAGAATCATGTACCTACTGAATCCATGGTATTCGTTTGTGCGTTGATGTCTGACACACCCTGTACAACGGTAAAAGTTTCGTTTTACAGTTTTTCCAAGTCCTGAGCCAATAACTATAATCTTATTCTTACGCACGGTATCTCTTCAGAAAGAAAGAAAAAAAAATGATTACCAAAGTACCTACTCGTTGAAAGATCATTCTTTTTAGGGTTCCGTACCTCAAAAGGAAAAAACGGAACCCTTATAGGATCACTTTGTTGTCCGTCTGTCTGTCCGTCCGTCTGTCAAGACCCTTTTTCTCAGGAACGCGTGAAGGTATCAAGTTGAAATTAAAACCATATATTGAAATCCGCGGTCCCTTGAAGTTGTGCAAAAATCAAACTTGTAAGTTGACGGCAAAAAAAGATACGCCCGTTTATGTTGCAAAAAACGTACATTTCGACACTGTCAAAGGAATCAAAACTCATAGGGTGCTTCCCGTTGACCTAGAATCTTGAAATTTGGCACGAAGCAAGGTATTATAGCACTAATATCGGGAAAAGTCTGAAAACTGAAAATTTTTAGTTACGTCACAAGAAAAAAAATTTGAAAAGTCTTCAAGACTCGATTCGAGAATTAAACTGTTTTTATAGGTAGGTTGGTACGAAACCCTCAGTGCGCGAGTCCGACTCGCACTTGCCCGGCTTTTTTTTTAAATTCATTTCGAAGTGCACTCAGGCACTGAGGGGTCTGCCACTAGCAATCTATTGTCTCTGCCCTTTTCTTTTATAATCTATTGATCGCTTGTGACAGTCTGTGGAGAGGGCGGCCAAGGTAGCCAGTGTGCTTGCCCTAATTCACGCCAATGGCGTTTGTAATTATTTTATCCCTGATTTCTGTAGACACTCGACAACTATTTAGTAATCTGTGACCCGACTTCAAATTCTTTATTTTGAAATTAAATAAATAAGTGGAATTGATTAATTAATGATTATTAAAAATGTAGGTTTCTTAAAGAAACCTAAAATGTAGGTTTCTTAAAGAAACCTACATTTTCTAGGGTTTTTTTTTGTGATTTAGGCAGATACTTTTCTGATTGTTACTAGAAAGAAATGGTTTTAAATATATATGCCAATTTTGCTGCTGCTCGTACTCGTAGTGGCCCTGGTTTGGAAGTCCCTAAGGGGCCCCGTATAATAAATGGGGGCTCCTCTTTTATCTGATTGCGGTAAAGCTTAGTGCCTGTTGGGTTTAGGTATTTCCTAATAAAAATAATACCCCTTTTAAGTATAAATTACCCAAATTGCACCTGACAATTCGACAACCCTATAGCCCGAGCGCCTCTCATTAGTAAGGAGTTGATTTTTTTTAACAGTAATTTTATGCATCCAATCGGGGCCCCTGAATCATGGGGGCCCCGTATAATTGATACAGCGGTAGCTACGCCCCTGTCAGCACTCACGCATTTCAGCTCAGATTACTCCAGCAAGCTCTAACAAAAGTTTTAATATCCAATATCAGGAAGAGAGCCAGTAAACTGTCAGGAACACACAGGAAACAAAGGAAATACTAGGAAAATACTTAACTTCGCAAAGAGCTTACTGGCTTCATGCCAAAAACGCTAAAATGACAAATTGGAGTAAGAATTAATTCGGTTAGACGGGTATTGAACCGTTTTTATTCTGGCGAGTGTTTTGTGAAAAAGGTTGGTAGCGACATCTATGGTCTCACTTAGGAACTAAACTTTGAAATCCTGCGTCGCGCAATTAGAGTTCTATGCGCGCTTAACGTTTGAATCCCCAACCGGTCCTATGAGACCGCGCTGTTATTGTTTTACTATTGTGTCTCGTTTCGCGGGTATCTGAGTAATTAAAACAAATACCACAGCCTAAAATCATCTGTCGGGCAGTTGCTCAAACCATAAACACCCTCCTGCTCGGAGGATCCTCCCTTTGCAATGGAGGTATGTAGGACTTGACACTCTGTTCTGAACTCCAAAGATACCTATACGAACACAGTCCAATTTTTTTCTCTTACAGGTTAAGTAACCTATATGTTATCGTCTGCTTAGCTTGAATTGTTCGTGGCAGCCTTAATAAATTAAAGTATCCAGCTAAAACTTACAAAACACTTAGTGCCGAATCAGTAGTTTCTGAGATTAGCGCGTTCAAATCAACAAACTCTTCAGTCTTCTACGCAATAGTATGGATAATAAAAATACGGAAACTAATATGTTTTTCTATTAAGTACAAAGTTTAAGTTACGCACTACTTACCTTCAAAATGTTTACTTGTTTGTGTCTTAGCGTCATGATTTATTCAAAATTCCATAAAAACCGTACTTAACCGTACACGTCTATTTTTTTACAAGTAACTCACATTACTATAATTAGCATTTTTTTATTCCTATTATCGAAATACATTTCATGGTCACGCCGTAAGCATAATGCCTATCTTACCATCAACAAAAAAAAAAGAAAAAAGCGCGCGCAATCCAAAGGTTACGTAAGAATGACATCATGGCGGCTGATGACGTCACAATCGCGGGTTGTTAACCCAAGAGACAGAATGGCGTCCCAAATTGATTTTCCTGTCTACAAATAAATATTTAATTCAGAAATTACCCCGCTTTTACTTTGTAAGTTTGTACTGACATTTACAAATATTGATAGGAGAGTCAACGATCATTATTTATGAATGAAATAGGTAGCCGATAAAGTTACGGTAAGTTTAAAATTCGAAACACACGCAATGGCTGTTTTGGTTAAAATGGATCAAATCGATTCATAATGTAGTTGGGTAAAGTCTTATTTGTAATAATTGATTGAGTTACGTACTATTTTAACGATTTTAGTTAGAAAATCTGACTCTAGTCATCTTGCCATGAAGTACCATGTTACCCCAGTTAATGGGTTGTGGAGCTTTGGTAGGCAGCCGCTCCTCGTAAAATACTGGTATTCAGTTCAGCTAAATCTGCCGACCCAAATTGCCTAGTTAGGAAAAGGGTAGGTAGATGAGGTAAGAAAATAGGACATTTGTCTTTCAATAAAATGTCATGGTAGTCCGCGATTCGCAAAATCCAAATTTTCTTAAGTTATTTTACATTTTGTAGGTCAGTGTCAAGTTTTATGTTGAACTAGCTTCTGCCAGCGGCTTTACTCGGTTGAAAATAGGTTTCACTATTCAGACTTTGCACCCCGTTTCATCCCCTTAGGGGTATGCTCGCCTATGTCATAAACGGAAACCTTGTGCAAAATTTCGCGCTTCTAGTTCTATTAGTTTCGGCTGTGCGATAATTATGTTAGTGAGTTTCTCCTGGTTTCTCCTTTTATAAAATATATTAATAGAACAATAATTATGATTGACGGCCTTAATACATTTTTTTTTGCGCTTGAGTTTGACACGCTCTCCTGCTCCGCCCAGAGCGAGAGAAGCAATGATATTTTAGAGAGAAGTCATTTTGATAATTTCCCAACTAATAAACAACTAATAAAAAAAAAAGAAAAAAAAACTATAAAAAACCCTACCTAATATAAAGTGAAGTGAATATGACAGTGTGACACCCCTGGGGCCAGACGCCCATGAGCATAGTCTGCCCATCCAATTAATTTAATTTATTAGAATATGACACTCTGTAACATGTTAACTAAATTATCTATCTGTAAAACAACCAGCACACTTTTTTTGCGTCAAAATGAGGGTGATGTTTTGCGCTAGAAGGAAGCTTCGCAACTCCCGACGCCCGGGGCGTCTCTTGTGGTGGCGCTAAGACGTGACGATGTCCATACCCTCACGGTTGCAGCCATCACCATCTCGTCACCAAAGAAAGTAGCTGCGCAATGTACCACGCAAGTTTTGTAGACTTTATTTTGCGGGCTATCGATATTATGCGTTTTTTTTCTCATCGAAAATGAGATTTGTACGTGACACCTTGCATTATTCGTTGGATGTTATTAGAGCTGTTTTAGTTCTAAAGAACAGAGAAACAGCTAAGTAATAGGAAATTTGCACCGTCCGTACCCTCACGGTTGCTGACATCATCATCGTTCGCATTACTGCTTCACAGAACGAAGTGACCTCGTAAAATACTGGTATTCAGCTAAATCCGGCTTGACTGGAAGCCAACCCCAATATAGTTGGGAAAAGGCTAGGTAGATGAGAAAGAAGTGACCGAATACCATTCTCTTTCGCGGCGGACGGTGACCTGGGCTGGCACAAGAAGTCGCTGCCACCGATCACCTCCACGAGGACACGGCAGTGTTCCGCCCAAGCGAGGCACACCTCCACCTTAAGCTCCACCGTGTCCTCCATAGGCGATGTACATATATAGGTAACAGGTGGATCGCCTATGAGTATCATACCCTACTGAAATAAAAACTCGGCCTACCACTGGTTGCGTTCGACTTATTAAGGCATGATTTGGCAAATTCTATGAAATGCCAACATTGCCAACACTTTGGCACCTGCTCAAGCTTTCAGTGAGTAGAGTTATCAGAAAATAACAGGCCCGTTTTGACATTTGAGGAAATTGCGTGCTACTATAAAATAAGCGCAAAAAGAATACTCAAAATATAGGTATTCCATCATATTATTTGACGCTTATATATTGTATGTATGTATATTGATGGAATGTATATTACGTTAAGCCGTAGGTCCCGGCTGTCATTTGTAGATCTTTGGCAGTCGTTACGGATGGTCAGCAGCCAGTAAATCTGACTCCAGTCTTGCCATGAAGTACCTTGTTACCCCACTTAATGGGTTGCGGAGGTCTGGTAGGCAGCCGCTCCTCGTAAAATACTGGTATTCAGCTAAATCCGGCTTAACTGGAAGCCGACCCCAATATAGTTGGGAAAAAGGCTAGGCAGATGATGATGTGTATTGATGGAATTATTGTGAGTACTCTTTTTGCGCTTATTTATTTATTAGATAGGATTTTTTAATAGATAGGTAAATTTTATTTTTGTGGTGAGAAATTATCAATAACCTCCCCCGCTGTAGTTGGAGCTTGAGGTAGTGTCAGACTTTTAATGACTAAAACCAACATACCTGTCTTTCAGTTGTCCTTTGCGTTCTTAGACATCGGCCCTGCTAGGCCCCTACGGTTTGCTCATCTCTTTGAGGAACGCGTATATCACTATGCGCTGTTGATGATCTCAGTCTGGTCTGGCCTGCTGGACGGACAGTGCTCAATTGTCGACCATATCATATCAGGTCAGAACAATAAAAAAAGCAAAATTAAAACGACGATTTACCTGCTGCGGTCTTTCCGTCCGATTATAATTTGAGTATCTTCAAGAATAGAGTGAATAGGCTCTTAATAAACTAGTGCGCCTCACCATCAACGATTGCATCACTGCTTACCATCAGGTGGGATTGCAGTCAATTGTCAAGCACTAGTTTATCTTATATAAAAAAAAAGAAAAACAAAAGACTGTCTTTTGTTGATTGTATAATCGAAACAATAACATTTAAAGTTCAAAGAAATACAAAAAAAAACATGTTTAAATCTGGGTCAAAGGCGCCTCACTTATGTAAGCAGAGCAGGGACAAAGAAATTAGCAGTTTCACAGCAATTCTGCTGAACACATCGAGATAGTGTTGTGAATGGGATCATGCCATACTGCCGCCCATAGACTATAGAACGAACGTACTGTCACACTCACAACACAACGTTCCATAAAAAAACCAAGCTTGTCGATTTTTTTTTCAAGGGATCTTTTAATTAAGTGCATAAATATTGTTAGTTTGTTACTGTACGTAAAGGAACCACAAGTAAATCTTAAACAAATAATTATTCACAATTTGATTACTAGTCGATTAGTTTAGAATTATAGATTTACTTTGTTGTACACCAAGATTTTAGTTTAAAAGCAAAAGCAAAAGCAAAAAAATCTGCGATTTCTTTTAACGTTGGTGTGGTTTTGATTCCGAAATATCTACATAATAGGACGACATATGGAATCACTAAAACAGTGCGACTTCGGTAACTTCGAGGTGAGAATTTTATTATAGGCTTTTGATTAAATTAGTCAGCATCAAAATAAAATGTCTGACACATTCTCCCGCTCCACCCTAGAGCTAGAGCAATCATCGGATAATTTCCTACCACAAAAAAAAAAAAACAGGAAAAGGCGAGGCAGATGATGACAATTCGCTGCCAGGACGGCGTTCTTAGCTCTATGGACTCATACAGTGATTGCCGACGTCATCTACCGGGGTGATATCACGTTTATGGGCAGTAATGAGTGCTAAAGAGTGAGTAATTACCTAGTGTTCGTAATGGCTTGAAGGTTGAGGAAGACGCGCCCTAGTCATAAAACAAATGATAACTCGCTGACCCGGCAGATTTTGTACTGCCGATGTTTTTTTCCGATTTTTTCTCATATTTTAAACCTTCTTTAGACCTCCACGAACATTTCAAGACCAAGATAAGATAAATCCGTTCAGCCGTTCTCGAGTTTTAGCGAGACTAACAAACAGCAATTGATTTTTGTATTATAAAACTAGTGATAATATTAATATAGAGATTCCGACGGGTTGAGAACCTCCGATTTTTAAAGTCGGTTAAGAATTTACCTTCAAATAAAATAAGTTTGCTCTGACAAGATTCATCATTATCACCTAAGCTGAAAGACGTCAACTGCTGGACGTAGGCCTTCTACCGCTGCGTCTCTCGGTACGTGGCCGCCACTCCAGAATCTTCCGAGTTTCCGACCCTATCGACCATCTGTTCTACGAGCAATGTGCCCTGACGACTGTCGGTAGCCTTGGGTCTCTAGCAGATATCTTCATTTCTGATGTGATCACGTTAGGAAACTTCGAGCTTAGCCCTTTCCATCGCCCTTTGGGTGACTTTAAGCAACAAATTTTGTTAATATTTGTTCTAGAGTGCGTCTAATGCAAGTGCGACCTAAAGTTTTTTTTAAACTGAATTGGCGACATTATTCAGCCGCAATTGTAGGAAATAAAAAAAAATATGAAGTGTCAAGACATGATTCTCCTACTAGTTAGTAATTTAATACACTAATACCACATGGATTCAACCTCTTTTTCTCAGGTCACTATATTTATAAATATTTGTACAGCTATTAGATGAATCAAGAGGCTTCTTATGAAGATTTATGTACAGCGAGTACATACATGTTTCAAGTCAAGTGTTTACACTTTACAGACATATTGAGCGACGTTTCCGCGCACATCTGTCTGTTGATTTTAATCTCATGAATGGATGCATTGATTGTGATAAGTTTTTAAATTATATAATAATGGCGCGTTGCCTTACCAGCCATGTTTTCTGGTTGGTCTTGTTTAATGGTTTCAGAGGAAATACATCGTGACGAAAACTTATAGGTAGGTACTTTGTTTTTCTTATAATGTTTAAATTGTTGGAGCACAGACCTCCTCTCTAGGAAAGGAAATGGGCCTCAACCGACCACCCGTTGCAGATAGGTGGTTGTCAGATATCTTTAAATTGGTTCTTCGCCTTAGGAGTGGTCAACAATCACTAGTAGTGTTAATAAAATAAAGTAAGTGGACTTTGTGCAATTTATTTTATCACCTGCTTTTTTGCGGTTATGACCCTAGAAATTTTTTATGGCCCTAGCGGGCATCGGTCCTGCTAAGTCCGCTTACTGACATCTCTTTGAGGTTCGCATGGAACACTACGCGCGGTCTATGAATTGGATCCACTAGGTCACCACTGTTTTGGGCACGCCACAATTCATCATCTGCCTAGCCTTTTCCCAACTATATTGGGGTCGGCTTCCAGTCAAGCCGGATTTAGCTGAATACCAGTATTTTACGAGAAGCGGCTGCCTACCAGACCTCCACAACCCATTAACTGGGGTAACACGGTACTTCATGGCAAGACTGGAGTCAGATTTACTGGCTTCTGACTATCCGTAACGACTGCCAAAGATCTACAAATAACAGCCGGGACCAACGGCTTAACGTGCTTTCCGAGGCACGGAGGAAACTCGTTATGTTAAGATGGTCACCCATCCACAGACCAACCTTGGCAAGCGTTGCTTAACCTTAAAGATCGACCTGTGCGGCTGTTATTATCTAGCCACAAATATAGCTATAAATTCCGGGTTCTTGCCTAAGCAACGCCCGGATGACACAGTGGAGATGTGCCATGCTTGGGCGTAGCATCTCAGAACTAGCAGGCTCGAAGTCTACTGAGGCCATGGGTTCGCTTCTGAAAGGAAAACCCATGGTCCTGGAACGCAAAGCAAAGAAGGAACTCAGGGGTGGGTTTTAGATACCTAGTAAAAGTTTGACACGTTTTTGGGGGTACAGAAAGTAAAGTCCAACATACCTCCGTTGGAAAGGGAGGATCCTCTGACCGGACGGATGATACGGTAAAGGGAGATATATTGGTGATATAAGTAATTTAGTGAATTTTTTTAAATACTACTCCATACGGTTCCCTGTATGTGTTACCATGTGTTACTAGTATGAGGATATTTATCCTCCTCACACTTGCAACAACCCGCTAGCACTGTCTCATGAATGTGGTTGCATGGAAATGTGTGGTTATTCTGTTCTGAAAACAATATCTCCACATTTCTTATATCACCAATATACTTATCTCCCTTTACCCTATATCCGGTGGGCAGTAGCCTGATAGATGATTTCAGGCTGTTGGCTCTCGGATCTATTCAAATTGCGCGGAGAACTTTGCTTGCGCGATGCAGGATGCTGTGACGTCATAGATGTCGCTACATGTCCTCCCGCTCCGCTCTAGAGCGGGAGAAGTGACTTCCCAGCTAAAGAATAAGGCCACGACAGTTTACAGCTAGCGACTGAAAACATTTCAGGCCGTCTGCTCATGAAAGCGAGGAAGCGTATAACAATGAGTGCATTCATTCACGATATTATATATGTACGTCTGGCGTTTTTGTAGCACGCTATTTTGTTCTTTAAATAGAATGGAGATAATGATTAAATTGGCATGCCGATATTGAGGCTTATGTAATTTGTAACGTGGGAATTGTTGAGGTCTGGTCAGATTGTCAGGGTCATTTGTGTTTTAGGGTTCTGTATCTAAAGGGTAAAAACGGGTCCCTACTGCTAAGATTCCGCTGTCCGTGTATCTGTCATCAGAGCGTATTTCATGAATTAGTGTCTTTTGAAAACAACGTGATTCCTGGACATTTGTAATCTCATAGATGATAATTTTAGTTGCTGCTGTAAAAACAAATACTATTTAAAAAATAGAATGAGCCATTTAAGTTTACTGTTGTGGTGAAAGTATGGCTTTTTCATTAGACATAAATTAGCTAGACTCTGCGTTACTGAGTGCTAGGCTGTCCAGGATGCTCCGAGCGTTTGGAATCGCAGAACGACATATATATCGTCTCGTAGCGTTATATCTCCGATGCCTTTCATGCACCCCAAATAGAATAAAAAAAATTAAGTGAGGGTCTCAATACAACAACGCATTTTTGTGCCGTTTTTGCCAAGGAAAGTACGGAACCCTTCGTGCACAGGTCCAAATCGCCCTTGGCCGATTTTAAAGTGGTTTTGATATTAAATAATGTACGTTTGTCTGGTCGCGATAAATTCGAAAATTACTGAACGGATATTAATGCGGTTTTTATTATCGCTAGTTGTAAGATAATTTGTTTAAAAATAGATGTTTTGAAGCCAGTTTTACGATCGTCAGTTATCTATTATTTGAATAATAAAGTTAATGTTTCACTGGCCTGTTGGTCTAGTGGTTACTGGCCTTGACTGCTATGCCGGAGGTCGTGGGTCCGATTCCCACCCAAGACAAGTGTTTGTGTGATGAATACGATCGTTTGTTCTGTGTCTTGGTGTAATTTATCTTTATTAAGTATGTCATCATCATCATCTGCCTAGCCTTTTCCCAACTATATTGGGGTCGGCTTCCAGTCAAGCCGGATTTAGCTGAATACCAGTATTTTACGAGGAGCGGCTGCCTACCAGACCTCCACAACCCATTAACTGGGGTAACACGGTACTTCATGGCAAGACTGGAATCAGATTTTACTGGCTTCTGACTATCCGTAACGACTGCCAAAGATCTTCAAATGACAGCCGGGACCAACGGCTTAACGTGCTTTCCGAGGCACGGAGGAAACTCGTTATGTTAAGATGGTCACCCATCCACAGACCAACCTAGGCAAGCGTTGCTTAACCTTGAAGATCGACCTGTGCGGCTGTTATTATCTAGCCACGAGCTCCTCATCTTTATTAAGTATGTATTTAAAATAAATATGTATGTTTATCTGTTGTTTAGTACTCGTAGTACCAGCTCTGCTTAGCTTGGAACTAGACAGCGTTCTGTGAAAGTTGTGAAAAAAAAACTCAATATTTTATACGGTTTAAATAAAAAAGAACAGTTTTTTTTTAATTAGCATAAGGACGATAATAAGTCTTCTTCTTCGCCTTCTACCTGCCGTTAATAAGAGCGATAACAAGTGGTAGCGAAATAATAAGTGGTAGCAGCCCCGAAGTCGGACCCAGAACGGTCGCGGGTTCAAACCCAGCCAGACGCATTACTTTGTGTAATTAACGGTGAAGGAAAATATCATGAGGAAACCGGCATGTCCTAGAACCAAAAATTCGAATACTTGTGACATCCACCAATCCGCACTGGGCCCGCGCGGTGGATTACGGCCCATTCCCTTTTCTAGAGAGGAGGACTGAGTCCCAACAGTGGGCACATTATAAGGCCGATAATGCTAATAATAAGTAAAGAGCCGACGAAAAATTCTACCACTAGGGTCCACCAGAGTCGCGTACTGGATCCAAGGCTTTCGTTTTTGCGTCGATATCGGATGGTCAGAAGCCAGTAAATCTGACTCCAGTCTTGCCATGAAGTACCGTGTTACCCCAGTTAATGGGTTGTGGAGGTCTGGTAGGCAGCCGCTCCTCGTAAAATACTGGTATTCAGCTAAATCCGGCTTGACTGGAAGCCGACCCCAATATAGTTGGGAAAAGGCTAGGTAGATGATGATCTGACACACTTTGTATACTCATAACTAATTCACATGTGACACACTTGTGAATACACCTTTAACTTAAAAAAAAAACTAAGGTTACCTAAGTACAATAAAATAAAGTCAAGAGCTATGAGTCAGTTTCCCCGCGCGACTGAACGAGTGCGGTCATGTATATGACTGTATTGTGTGTGTATTGTGAATTTGTGTTGTTTACGTAAATACTCGGAACTATATTCGTCGATGATTCGTTAACAATATACAGGTGAGGCTTGTATTTTGTTGGTTTTTTATTTACCTATCACATACCCGCAAAACGAGACACAATAGTAAAACAATAACAGCGCGGTCTCATAGGACCGGTTGGGGATTCATGAATTAATTGTTATAAACTAGTGCTTGACTGCGATCCCACCTGATGGTAAGCAGTGATGAAATCGTTGATGGTGAGGCGCACTAGCTTATTAAAGAACCTATTCACTCTAGCCTTGAAGACACCAAAAGTTTAAAAACACGCTGGTGTTGATAAACTTTTGAGAGATATAAGGATATAACTGTGTGATAAGGGGTTCGACAGACAGACGACAGATTATCTCGCACTTTTTGGTCACTGAAAATAAAACCTAAGTATTTACATGCTGTAAATGCATTGTATCGATCATCGATGGTTAGGTTCTATTCTCACAGATACAGTAAACTATTTACAAGTATTGCATCACTGCTTACCATCAGGTGGGATCGCAGTCAAGCACTAGTTTATATAACTTAAAAAAAAGTAGACTATTTTATATATCTGATGATGATGATGCCAACTAGCCGATTTCGGCCACAGGGTCCGCATTCATTGACTTCGCATGGTGGTTGTAAGCTCAGATTTGTTCCTTTGATTTATATATCTAAGCATGGCATGCAAGCATTATTTGTCATCTGTGCTGCACCTAAACGTGCATTTTATAGCATTAATCTATTAAGCCCCGAGCGGACGCCGGCGTCCGCACACCTCTTGTCTTTCTATTATGTCTCTAATTAGGGGTACTCGAAAGATTAAGTGATCAAATAAAGGTTAGTTTTATAATCAGGGTTGATAGAGGGTTTTAGCATCTAGTTTTAACTTAATTTTTGTGTGTTTCTTTTTACAATATATACTTTATAATACTTTACAATATATACTTTATAATTACTGTAATATATACTTTACTTTCAATATATACTTTTTACAATACCGTACAATATCTTGTCATTTTTATTTTGGTATGAGATATTCTCAAATAATTTTTCTTACTCATAATTTTGGCGGAGAGAGAAGGGACGTGTCAGACTTTTAAGTTGTGTCTCGCACCTAAAGGGTAAAAATGTGATCCTATTCTTAGCAGTGATAGGGTTCCGTTTTTACACTTCATTTTCTGTCTGTCTTTAACTCATGAACCGTAAAAGCTAGAAAGTTTAAATCTTCACAGATGATGTAATTGTGTAGCCGCTATAACAACAAATTATACAGAATAAAATAAATAAATGAGCTTCCTTAGAATAAAATGTAATTATTTTTACCGTTTTTTGCTACGGAAGATACGCAATCTTTCTAGTGTGAGTCTGAATAGCCCGGTTCTTTTTGTTCTCAAAGAGATGTCAGCGGAACTGTGGGGTCCAGCAGGGCCAAAGCCTTCAGGCGCCATGGGTTGTCCGAAAGGAAACCCTGGGCAGCAGGGCCAAGAAGGAACATAGGAGTGGGTTTTAGTCAGTAAAAGTCTGACACGCCTCCCCGCTCTACCATAGAATGGGAAAAGTTATTGGATGATTTCCCATCTAAAAAAATCCCGACTTCTCTTGGGTGCCTATTATACACATAAACTTTTCTCATTTTAAATTGCTTTTTCTATTAAAGAAAACCGCATCAAAAGCTGTTGCGTGGTTTATGAGTAATTAGCGTTATAAACAAACAGACTTGGAAAGCGACTATGTTTCTATACGACTGTAAAGAGACATCATAAAATAAACAATACAATACTATACGAGTATTGTATTGTTTATTACTCATAAAAAACATATCTACATAATTACTCGTATATTTGTCTGATTGTATCGAAAGTTGTCGTTTAAAGAAAGTCGTATAGAAATATAAAAAATTCCTAGTCTGGGAAAGTTATGGATTTTTCCTGGTTATGATTTACCAGATCATAACCAGGAAAAACCATAATAAACTGTGGTAACGCGGTACTTCATGGCAAGACTGGAGTCAGATTTACTGGCTTCTGACTATCCGTAACGACTTCCAAAGATCTACAAATGACAGCCGGGACCTACGGCTTAACGTGCTTTCCGAGGCACGGAGGAAACTCGGTATGTTAAGATGGTCATCCATCCGCAGACCAACCTTGGCAAGGGTTGCTTAACCTTGAAGATCGACCCGTGCGGCTGTTATTATCTAGCCACGAGCTCCTCCTCTAGACACGGATCATAAATATGGATTATAAAATAAATAAATAATCAATGAAGGTTGTTTAACACATATCAGCTGTTATCATCCCTTGCAAGTATCATGTCAACAAAGGTACATGCATATTGTAGTCCTGAGTTCAGAGATAACAACTTTATTTATTGCACTGATAAAGATTTTAAGTTGAAAATCCCCGTCTAATCCGATGTCTGACCATGATTTCAGTCAGTGAAATAAACAAAAAAATAATAATCTGTCAATGTCAAACGGACATTTCAGAAGTTAGTTGTCAATGTCAAAATAACATTTAAGAAGTATGTTGTCAATGTCACAATGACATTTCAGAAGTAAGTAAGGTAAGGTGAGGGACCCAAGGGCTGGCTTTTAACAGAGGCCATCAGCATAAGCATTGCCATACAGAGCGTGGCAAAGCCGCCAGTCAGTGGGCACATTACCAGTCGACAGCGATGTGGAATAGTTTTTTAACGCCATATTTTAGTTCGTTAGTTGTAATTATTTTGATTGATTGAATAGGTTACTTCTAGGCAAGCGTGCACCATCGCTATTATAGCCCTCCTCCTTGTTATTTTGTTATGCCCGACGGGGCCCACAATGCTCCAACACTGATGTAGGTATAACCTTATGTACCTACCACCTAAGTTCACATTGTGGAATGCAATACAATTATTGAGTATTGGGCATCGTCGACCCCATCGTCGCTTACCATCAGCTAAGATAGTGGTCAAACGCGAGCCTATGCATATAATAAAAAAAAAATGTTTTTTTTTTTAAAAATAGCGTGCGCCTACTATCCGTTGATACGGTTCGGTTCCGGACAATAAAGTCGTAATAATACGTTATGTAGTTATGTTTTACTAGCATAAGCTATTAAACTACAGAGCTTGTTATCACTGCCATTATTCTTATCAGTATCCTTCTGCGAATAGGGGATTTACACGTAATGTTTTATTTAACCTATCTCATACCCGCGAAACGAGACACAATAGTAAAACAATAACAGCGCGGTCCAATGAGACCGGTCGGGGATTCATGAATTAAGTACCTATATGTTCAAGCGTGATCCACCGTCGACCTCATCATCGCTTACCATCAGGTGAGACAGTGGTCTTTCCATTATTAGTGATAAAAAAGCACAGGACGAAAACAGCAGTCTAAAAAGTTTTTTTTTTTCATAAAAATGGTGGTTTTAACATTCCATCTTAGGTCTTAGGGCCCAAAACGCTGCAATCCCGTCACACGTAAATATCACCTCTTCCTACTTCACCTAAATCATGGTCACTCTTGGATTGTATACAAAATAAAGAAATGCGTAGACACATGCATTTTAGCGATTAACTCAAAATCTACAGAAATTTAAAAAAAAAAATGACTTAATGCGTCTAAATACATACTTAAACAAACCAAAAACAATTAATAGGTACCTAGGTAGGTACTACCAACTACTTTTGATAAAAACAACTTTTAACCGTATAAAAACAATGCCAGCATTGTTATAAACAATAGTGTGAATTACCAGGTAACTAAAATAACATAAAAATAACAACTCATAATTATGCACTCGTAAACAGTAGTTCTAAAACATAATCATTATTAATTCTATCGAAAGATGTCCACTTTTGGACATAGGCTTCCTCCAAGAGTCGCCATAACGACCGATCCTGTGCGTCTCGCATTAATTCATGAATCCCCGATCGGTCCTATGAGACCGCGCTGTTATTGTTTTACTATTGTGTCTCGTTTTGTGGGTATGTGATAGGTTAAAAAATTGAAAACATAACATCCACCAATCCACAAACACTCCACACTGAGCCCGCGTGGTGGATTACGGCCCATTCCCTCTCCTAGAGAATAGCCCTGAGTCCCAGCAGTGGGAACATTAAAAGGCTGATGATGCTATGCTATGTTATGTCTAGCGTTGCCAGGCGTCCGGATAAAGCCGGACACGGTCAGGCTTTTTGGTTGTGTGTCCGGCCAAATTAGGTGGAGTACGGACTGTCCGGCTTTTGTTAGGCTTTTTAAATATGATTTTTTTAGGTTTTTCAATTGCAAATTGCAAGCGTTTGCAGACCAGCAATGACTTGTTATTTCATTAGAATGTAAAAAGATAAATTTCCGGAATGGGATAAAAAAAAATGTCGGCCTTTTTACTCAAATGTTCGGCTTAACTGGCTAGTTTGTCCGGCTTTTCGATTTGAAGATATGGCAAGCCTAGATATGTCGGTAATACTAATAAGGGCCTGTTTCACCACCTATGATTAAGTTTCGAGTATCTTACTTGGCAGATAATTTCATACAAATTCTGTTCCATTTTTGAATTTATTCAGTGAGTAGTGCCTACTCGGACATTGTGCAACAGGCCCTAAGTGTAACAACAACACACAAACACATTGGTTTCCTGCGAAACATAATCAAGGTTGAACTTTAACTGTTAATTAACTATACCCAAATTAACGTAATCATCTTAAAACCTTCGTTTGTTTTTCTCAAAACCTTTACAAACCTCTAATTGCTTCGAAAATCCAATTATTACCTTCTAACTAGATCTAATATTGGTAAACATGATAATTGCAAAGGTCTAATTTCAATTTGAATAAGACCTATTTTAAGCTCAACCTTCATAGTTAAAAATTACGTCATTTCTGTGTCTGTCTGACAATGTGATTCGGTATTGCAACCCAAATAAGTAATGCTTTAGTAATTTATTACTTTTATTTATACGTCTATATGTATAGGTCGTGGCTAAATCATAGAATTGATCACTTCATGATATGGCCATCTGGCCATATCATGAAGTGATCAATTTGAGACCATATGGCCATCTTCTGTGCATAATTTTTTTTCACTAAAAATACTCATTCTATACTAAATATTAATAATCATAATCATAATCATAATCATTTATTTATTTGCAAACATGGGTAAATGTACATTGATGTTTTGTTTTTGGATAAGTAATAAAGTTCTCCATGTTTAACCATCACATGGGTGTGCAAATAACAATTTTTAAGTAGCACAATAAAAAATGAAATATCTCAGTCTTGTTTTTTACAGTTATGCAAGTTACAATTAATATTCAAATAACATAATTTTTTAATAAAATCACTGTATAATTAAATGTCAATATTAATTTAAAAAATCAATAGAAAATTAAATTTGAATATAAAATAAAGAAAACAATAAAGAGTTCAATTAAATGTCAAAATAAAAAATAAAAAATGACGAAATAAAATATACAAAAGAAAATTAAAATGTCAAAATAAAAATCGGTCAATAAAGAATAAATGTCAGAATTAAATTAAGATGTCAAAGTAAAATTCAAAAATTAGATTGGTAACAATAATTACAAATTAAATAAATAATTCATGAAGTACTATAATTCAATACACAATACATAACAGTCTAAATTAAAATTAATATTATACAAATCAAATAAATTAATTGATGGTACATAATCATAAGACTTTCACTTCTTTCCTAATATAATAGATAAGTCGGATGTAGTAGGCCTAGCATCTTTCGTTTAAATAATCATTAATATGATAGTAACATTTCAATACTAAGAAATCGTGCAGTTTTTTTTTAAATTGATCCGTATTTTTAATTTCAATTATATGTTGAGGTAGTTTATTGTAAATTTTTGGTGCCATACCTAGAAGATTTTTACTAAAAACTGCTTTCTTATGTGGTATTGCGCATATTTTATTTTTGTGGCGTAAACTCTTTGGGTGATTGTATAGGTGTATATTTATCTTAACATAGCTTGCAACTTCGTATATGTAAAGACAGGGTAGTGTAAGTAGCTGAAGCTTTTGGAAATATGGCTTACAGCTGTCTGTGCTTTGAATGCCACATATTGCCCTTATGCATTTCTTTTGTGCTTTAAACGCCATTTCTCTATCGGGGGAATTTCCCCAAAACACAAGTCCGTATCGCAATGTAGATGATACATTTCCGTGGTATGCCATTAATAATGTTGACTGGTTAGAGATTTTCCTAAGGTTATAAAGGGCATATGAACACTGATTCAGTTTCTTGCATACATTTTCAATATGTATGCAAGAAAATGAACTTTTACTATTATTAAGAAACTTGGTGCACCCTAACTCGAACAGGTTAGTTTAGAAAGGGATGGCGGGGTCTAGTGAGCGAGCGGAGGGACCGAACACAGATCCCGTCTCGGTAAATTTTTTTTCAGACCACATAAATGAACATATCTTATCAGTGCACAAGAAAAGCGCAGGAACCTCTGGGACACCAGCGGCCGTTATTTTTTATATATTATAGTCTTTAACGTTTGAATCCCCAACCGGTCCTATGAGACCGCACTGTTATTGTTTTACTATTGTGTCTCGTTTCGCGGGTATCTGAGTAAATAATGCAGTGGGCTGTGGAGGTCTGGTAGGCAGCCGCTCCTCGTAAAATATTGGTATTCAGCTAAATTCGGCTTGACTGGAAGCCGACCCCAATATAGTTTTGAAAAAGCTGGGCAGATGATGATAGTCTATAATGCAATGACAAACAAAATGATGATAAATAAAATGCAAATGAATTCATATCTAACATAGTGCAGGTTTCCTCATTTGAAACATTTTGTCCTCTTTATTCAAATTCTATATTTTCCTTCTACTAATGAATCCGTCAGTCAGTGATATCCTAGATTAACCGTAAATACTAAATAACTACTAAAACTTGTTAATAATTACTAGCTTTAGCCCGCAGCTTCGCCCGCGTAGGTACACATACATAAAATATAGCCTATGTCACTCAGGAATACAGCAGCTTTCTATAATAATCGCCAATAATTGGCGAAAATATTTTAGCAAGCGGACCAGTACTTCCACAGATTACCTCAGAATACAAACAAAAAAACCGGGCAAGTGCGAGTCGGACTCGCGCACTGAGGGTTTCGTACCAACCTACCTATAATAACAGTTTAATTCTCGAATCGAGTCTTGAAGACTTTTCAATTTTTTTTTCTTGTGACGTAACTAAAAATTTTCAGTTTTCAGACTTTTTCCGATATTAGTGCTATAATACCTTGCTTCGTGCCAAATTTCAAGATTCTAGGTCAACGGGAAGCACCCTATGAGTTTTGATTCCTTTGACAGTGTCGAAATGTACGTTTTTTGCAACATAAACGGGCGTATCTTTTTTTCCCGTCAACTTACAAGTTTGATTTTTGCACAACTTCAAGGGACCGCGGATTTCAATATATGGTTTTAATTTCAACTTGATACCTTCACGCGTTCCTGAGAAAAAGGGTCTTGACAGACGGACGGACAGACGGACAACAAAGTGATCCTATAAGGGTTCCGTTTTTTCCTTTTGAGGTACGGAACCCTAAAAACAAACTTTACCTCTTTATTCTATACTAATATATTTAGTATAGATTTTCGTTACTTGACTGCACTTTATCTGTGATCCAAATGACTATGTATCTTTTATCGAAGAAGATCAATGGCTGTTTTAATTATTCGCAAATTGATTCCTAGTGCATATTGTGATGCAAAATTGGTGTAGTTTAGTATCTCAAGTGTCTGCGCAACTGGTTAATAACATTGTCCGAGATCGCGTCCCATCTCGGTAAAATGAATCTGTCAATTTTAACCTATCACAATAACAACGCGGTCGCATGAGACCGGTCGGGGATTCATGAATGTGTTGACTATCTTAGCAAAGTTTGCCGTTTTTCTTCTTAAGCAGCGAAGCTTCTTCAGTGTGCCTTTAAATCTTCTGATAAGAAGTTTGTTAATTAATTAGAAAATAAAGTAAAATTGTCTCCCCTGTAATCACATACTAGCTAATTCAATATAATGTTAAATACGTTGCTTAAACAAGTAAGAATTAATATGAATATGTACCTACATATCTTTTCTCTTTCTCTTTCAAATCCATCCAAAGATTGTCTGTAAAAAAATGCTGTTAGCGATAAGACCGCCTATTGTAACATACTATATTATTCTAATATAGGGGAAAACTGAACGAATTTTAATTAAGATCATTATAATAACCCTCGGACAAATTAATTAAGCTCAAAGTTCAAACAAATTAAAACATGATCATCAAACGAACGCATGTTCCACAGACGAAATATAATTAAAATTCAATGCGCATAGATTAAAAATTCAGCTGTTTATCTATGACCTCGCGGTTCGCGGTGATGTCATCCAAGGTCGGGTCGCCGGTGCGGCCGTATTACGTGTTCCAATAGGAATTGGGGATAGCAAGTGGTGACATTAGGAATTGCTATGGGATAATTTTATGAAGAATGGATCTTATGAGACGAGGAATCTTTTCTTGTTTTTTTTTTTTTTAAAGATACCATGTTGTCTCTTCACTATCCTTGGTTGATTGGTAGAGAAAGTAAATCCACCGAAGTACATTTTAGTTGCATTGAGTTTAAATAAATAAATAATTTTACTATAGGCAGCCGCTCCTCGTAAAATACTGGTATTTAGCTAATTCCGGCTTGACTGGAAGCCGACCCCAATATAGTTGGGAAAAGGCTAGGCAGATGATGATGATGATTATATGAGTCCATAGACAATGTTTTATATCACACTTATGTTTAGATATTGAAGTTTGGTTCTAAACTTTAAGACAGCTATGCGACTTTTTATAGAAATTGTTGGAATATTATAATTAAACCGTGGAATACATTCTATCTGCGGTATTGCTCTAAAGAGTTAGCATTACCTTAGTCGTGTAACGTTGCTTTCAGAGCAGAGGTTATCTGAAAATTTTGCACTAAAAAAAAAAACAAAAAGGAGCAATTCTATGAATACTTGTCGACGTATACTCGTTTATTGCATTGTGTCTAGACAGACATGACAGTAAACACGGTAGCCTTAAAATTGAATGTGTTTTTAAAGAGCAATAAAATTAAGTTTTTAAAAACTAGTATAGGTTTCTGTATCAAGTTTGCCTTGACTTCAAAATATTTAAAACTTATTTTTAAAGATCAAGAGTAAAGCAAATTAATTTTAGATAGTTTTGAATAAATTCCTCATAACAGTACCTTACCTACTTAACGATCCATAGGTTGTTCGAAATCGAATCCCAGGGCCCCGAAACCAAGGCAAAGAAAGAACAGGATGTGTTTTTTTTTAGCATTATCGGCCTTATAATGTTCCCACTGCTGGGACTCAGGGCTCCTCTCTTGGAGAGGAAATGGGCCATAATCCACCGCGCGCCCATTGCGGATTGGTGGATGTCACATGTCTTCGAAGTTTTGGTTCTAGGACATGCCGGTTTCCTCACGATGTTTTCCTTTACCGTTTTGAGAGCAGTAAATTACACAAAGTAATGCGCCTGACCGGGAACCTGCGACCTACAACTTGCAAGTCGGGGCAGTTACCACTGGGCCACCACTGCTCTTGTGTGTGTGGATTTTAGTCAAATATCCCACTTCGCCCAAACCAAGAGAAGTCATAATAAAAATAATTAACTATTTTACTATTTATGGCTCTGATGTTATTCTTTTTTAAAGTAGGTTGCGTATAATTATTGTTCATTGTTTAAAATTGTATGGAACAAAAGTTGACCGTGACTTGTGACATAAAAATAAATGGCTGTCGTAAGTTATAACTTGTTTTATATAAAAAATAATTTTGCTTTAAATTTTGATGCGGGATTGCTCAAAGTGTTACCGTACGTAACCCTGGAACACAAAGGGCAACTGAAGGAATACTTGATGGTTTGAATCATTATTTATTTATTCATTTATTTATTAAAACATTATGCAACACAGGTATGTACAAAGGCGGAATGCCTTAGGTGTTCTATACCAGTCAAACAAAGGTGGTGAAGAAAAAGTGTGGCAGTTGCATAAAAAGTTAAGATTAGAAGTAGAACTTTTCATCGGCTTTTTCGTATCTAACTTAAAAAAATCGAGACCTTTTTTATGCATAGGCTCACGTTTGACCACTGGCACACCTGATGTAATAACGATTTTAAACTGTATAAAATCGTTAGAAGAAGAAAAAGCCATATCCTCTCAAAAGGGCCACGAATTCCTATATTCCTATTCACCATAGCAACAAATTTCTTTGATCCCGCTACACGTAATAGGAGCTTGTCAGACAGGAGTGTGTATCGTTAGTGACTTGACTCAGATTATGACTTAAACATGCCTTATTGTATAGACAGAGTGACCTAAGTGTTAATAAGTCAGACTGCTAGGGAATCATTATTAATCAGGGCATTTTAGGTTTGAGATTATTCGGTTTCAATTTTAGATTATTTACTTATTCATTGGCATATGAACACCTGTTGTTGAAACCTCTACGTCCTAAGCGTTTAGGTATAGCCTCTTTGTTTATCACGAAACATGAAAGACTGCAACAACTTTCCCTGCTCTCTAGCTCAAGACACCTAAATTATAATCGGACGGGAAGACCGCATCTTCCCGTCCGATTATAATTTAGGTGTCTTGAGCTAGAGTTAATAGGCACTTAAAAACCCGTGCTTGACCGCGATACCACCTGATGGTAAGCAGTGATGCAATCGTTGATAGTGAGGCGCACAATATTAAAATATACATAGACACTAGTATGCATGCCTATTATAAGTACGCACAACTTACACATTATCGAATTATAAAAAGTGTGGAAGTAACATTAATTAGTAGGAGATAAAAAGATAATACCACAAAAATAAACATAAAAATTGAAAAAAAAATACACAATTATAAAACTAAAAATAGAAAGCAGAATAAAATAGAAAATAAAATATAAAAATCATTATGCTGACAAATGCATGAGTTTTTAGCAGAATTTTTCGAAGGAATTTTCAATTATTCGCAATGTTTCAATGATATAAACTAATGCTTGACTGTTCCCACTTGATGGTAAGCAGTGATGCAATAGTTGATTGTGAAGTGCAATAGAGCATAAACTTAGCTTGAAGAGCTAAGCTAGCTAGGAAGACCGCAGCATGCAAATTGTTCCAGTTCTTCAATGTACGCGGTATAAACGGCGAAATTGATTCATTGTTATGCAAAATTGGTTTAGTTTTCTATCTCCTTTTTTGCTGACTGTATACATAATCTCTAAATGTAATTCAGAATTACTTAACAAGTTCTGGATGGTTTCTTAAGAACATTTTATTGTAACTATAGGAAATAAAAAAGATATGAAAAAAAAAGTTTATGAATGATACCTATTGATAATGCATGTAAAAATATCTGTGTAGGTACAATAAAGAATAAACTAAACTAAATATTGGTTAAAGTATTTATCTACCCCTTGTTCCGTTTTAAAAATCTACCCTTTCCTTATATTACACAAGGTAAAGCAAATACCTAAGTTACCTTTTAGTGTTCCGCACCCAAAAGGTAAAAACGGGAACCTATTACTTAGATTCCGTTCTTTGTCTGTCTGGCAATGATCGCCAATTATTTTCATAAATGTTTTCTGTTGTCAAATATGCAAATAATTTAACAGTATTGTTAAATTGCATATTGGACCACAGTAGGCTTGGACCATCTATGGCTACATAGATGGTCCAAGCCTACTGTGGTCCTGGGTTGACGAAAGAGAACCGCGGGACTACGGACGTATGAACAGGAGTGGGTTTCAGTCAGCAAAAGTCTGACACGCCCTCCCACTGCATCCAAAAGCGGGAAAATCACTATGATGATTTCCCACCTTGAAAAAATAAAAATAAATGCTTATTATTATCTCTATTTTTTTCTTTTTTTCCATTTCTCATGCATACCTACAATATACAATTTAACAGTCTCCACCTAACTCAATCGCCATCAATTTAGCCAGTCACCCAGCTTATCAGCTGATTCACAATACCTATTCAGCATTTGAGTCACCGCGCTCAGTCTAGGCACGTCCGCGGTGTTGCCAGACGAAACGACCTAATTCTACTATCGCAACTTTTGACCCCACCTAGAAACTACCAATTAGTTCAACTGAATTCCGGTTGCGGCGTTTTAAATTAGGGAGATATGTTTATTACGAAATGAATGGTCATTCGTTAGATTAGTTATAAATAACGTAATTGACAATTGTACGCTTTACAGCCGAAACCAATAACCTATCTATCACATATCGGAGATAGAAAAACAAATGAAACAACAGAGAACATGATAATTTTTGTATTGTATCATTTGTTTTACAATCTCCAGCACGCCAAAACTGGAGATCGATAGGTTATTGGTTTCGGCCGTTAGGGAAGTAATGGAACTGAGGCAGGCTAAAGAAAATACCGGCCAAGTGTGTGTCGGACTCGCGCATGAAGAGTTTCGTAGGTACCGTTCGTAGCAAAAAACGTCAAAAAATCACGTTTGTTGTATGGGACACACTTAAACATTCATTTTATACTATTTTTATTTGTTGTTATAGCGGCAACAGGAATTCAATAACTATGTATGAACATTTCAAATTTTTAGCCGTCAGGGTTCATGACATATAGACTGGTGACGTACAGATGGACAGTACAGTCTTAAGAATAGGGTCCCTTTCTGACTGAATCAAGGCAAGAAGCTGTTTTTTTAGGTACGGAACCCTAATAAAACAGTTTCTTGCAGTGATTCAGCATCGTAGGTAGTGTTTGTTTTATAACAACTAATCACCACCGCTAATCCAATTATCATTGAGCCAATTAACCACGCTGAAACAACTGAACAAGGTTAAAGTCATTATGAAGTCTATGCTTGGCGTAAAGACTGGCGCCTGGGCTCTTGTGGCCAAAGATTTATTATCATGGTCTAGTGATCGCAAGAGCGACAGCTGAGCGTAGGATACTAGGTTCAATTCGAGCAAAAAGTAACATTGCATACAATCGAAATTCTCTCTTATCACCCCATTAAAGGAAACGCACGGTAAACGGTAAGGTTAGGTTAGGTGTGTGCCCCGCTTGGCCGGAGCACCGCCCGTGTCCCCGTGAGACGTAGAAGCGATCGATGACACCGACCTTTCGCACCGGGCTCTGGTATAGGTTCCATGGCCTGTACCAGGGCTGGACCATTCTGAAACGAGGAGGATGGCAGTGTACATATATATACCTAGACAGAAGATGTAAGATAGTTCCGTACTGTACCATCACATCACTGCTAAAAACCTTTATAGAAAAACCTCACACAGAATATAAAACCCTACTCTTTAGACTTCGTTACATCACCATGCTGTCATGCATGGCCGACAGTTTACGATAGCTGTAGTATGTATTACGAAGACAATAGACTATTGCTTATTGTTACGAGAAATAGGAGCACATTGTTATGTGTAGTGAAGAGTTTCCGAGCTGAGGATTGGAAGATTTTTCAGGAAATTATCATTTTTAGCAAGAAATTGGTGTCTTGTAATTGCAAGATCGGGGTAGCGGCAGATAAAGTAGGAGATGGCGGTACGACTTAGATTTCGATGGCTTAGAGTGAAAACCTCGTAACTGCGAAATACGTACATATATTTTCAGGAGGCACAAAATTCCAAATTAGACCTTTATTATCATTTAATTTGAATTTGTGATTAATTCAAATATTTAAAAAATATAGATTTGTAACAAGTACTCATTTCTCTTGATTCTCAATTATTCCGACAAGTTTTGATGCGTCGTCGCGAGGTTATCGCACCAAACACACTCGAGAATGATGTTCATTTAACATCGTAGACGGCGTTACAAATCCTTTTTTTCGTCCTTAAATTAGGAATATAGTTCATGAACAACTATTATACAATCACATAAAAAATGAATACAAAAAATTACTCAAGTATCAAGTAATTTTTCTCCTCTCTCTTTTTTTTGTCAGTAATATCTAGTTCAAAATTTTTGGATTCAATCTCTTTTTCTCTGGTCGCGCTTTCAATATCTACAATTTCAAATCATTTTATTTTATTACCTTTCTGGAAAAAGAGCACGGATTTTGGTTAGTTATAAGACATATTTCGATTTTTTTTTATCTCAGGAGTATGTAAAAAAGAAAGAAAGTAAAAAATAGCACGTGGGGCTGTACAAATTATTTAAGTAAAGTGGTTTGGGGGCAATGACTACAGAACCGATTCAAAAAAATTTGGGAAATTCTTTCACCAGTATCACCAAGTGCAACGACAACGACTAAGTGATATAAGCAGGTCAAATTTTCCGATTTCATTCATCATTTCAGAAATTTCAAATATTTTCTAAAAGGTTCTTGTAAAAACAAAAATTAAGAAAACATTCCTTGCAACAAGTCACACAATGTTTTCTTTTTAAACGGTTTTATTTTTAAACGGTTTTATTTATAAACGGTTTTATTTTTAAACGGTTTTATTTAGCTCACCCCGTTTGTTTTATTTTTTATTCTTGGGTCAAATTTCACCCTCTTCCTGTCAACCGATTAATCTGAAATTTTGTATACACTTTGTATTTTGGTGACAATACAATTATAAAACAGAAAAGAAATGAATTAAACAGAATGCGAAATAAAAACTAAAAACTAGAAAATAAAAATAGGTAAAAAAACTTTTTAAGTTAAACGGTTTTATGTTAAACATACATTGCAATGTTTAAGATAAATGTACTAAAAACCAAAAAATAATAAAATAGATACAGTCGTGGGAATTATAAACATATGCATAGACTAGACTAAAATAAAACCGTGGGGCACGTCAATTGTCTACAAATTATCAACTTAATGTGCGATAGAATTCGATAGAATTCAATTGACGTGCCCCACGGTTTTATTTTAGTCTAGTCTATGCATATGTTTATAATTCCCACGACTGTATCTATTTTATTATTTTTTGGTTTTTAGTACATTTATCTTAAACATTGCAATGTATGTTTAACATAAAACCGTTTAACTTAAAAAGTTTTTTTTACCTACTTTTAGGGCCTGTTTCACCACCTATGATTAATTTTCGAGTATCTTGCTTGACAGATAATTTCATACGAATTCTGTCACATTTTAGAATTTATTCAGTGAGTAGTGCCTACTCGGACATTGTGAAACAGGCCCTTATTATAAAACTAAGTTCTTGTTGAAAAACTACAAATGTTACTAAGCAATTTATTGTTGCACGGGTATTAACTTCGTTCACGTGTGGGTTTCATTTGATGACCTATTGTCGACTTTCAATCCTAGCATTACGTATTATAAGTAGGTAACCAGCTAGGTATATTATCCCCACAACACAGAATATTATTACTAAAACAATTCTATTGTTTATTGTAACTCAAGGCTAAGTAAAATAACAGTTTCTCGAGTAGATGTCCAAGGTTAAGCAACACATCTCGAGGTCGATTTTTGGATGGGTGACCGTCTTAACATATCGAGATTCCTCTGTAAGTCCAAAAGGAAGCCCCAGAGTCTTGGATCAAGGTAAAGAAAGAATATAGGGGACGGTTTTTGTGTAATAAAAGTTTAACGTCTTCCCGCTCCGTTCTAGAGCGGGAGACGTCATTAGATGATTTACCTTTTTCCTTCTTGACCTTATACCATATTACTTGGGGTCGGCGCAACATGTTTTCAACATTGGATGATTTATTGCCGAAAAAAAAAACAGACAAAAATCTGGGAGAATCGATAAAAAAAACCGGGCAAGTGCGAGTCGGACTCGCGCACTGAGGGTTTCGTACCAACCTACCTATAAAAACAGTTTAATTCTCGAATCGAGTCTTGAAGACTTTTCAATTTTTTTTTTCTTGTGACGTAACTAAAAATTTTCAGTTTTCAGACTTTTCCCGATATTAGTGCTATATACCTTGCTTCGTGCCAAATTTCAAGATTCTAGGTCAACGGGAAGCACCCTATGAGTTTTGATTCCTTTAACAGTGTCGAAATGTACGTTTTTTGCAACATAAACGGGCGTATCTTTTTTTCCCGTCAACTTACAAGTTTGATTTTTGCACAACTTCAAGGGACCGCGGATTTCAATATATGGTTTTAATTTCAACTTGATACCTTCACGCGTTCCTGAGAAAAAGGGTCTTGACAGACGGACGGACAGACGGACAACAAAGTGATCCTATAAGGGTTCCGTTTTTTCCTTTTGAGGTACGGAACCCTAAAAAGGAGATTGTATTGATTTATTGTACTATAATTATTAATTATTATTGGTTTTATTGACTTTTCAAAATGTACAAATAATGAATTTTATTTTAATTGCAATTGTAATGCTTTATTTTTTTAAATTTTCAACACAATGTATCTATATTGTTATGAAATATATTATTTATGACTTATTTTTTTTTTTTCATTGTTACAGAGTCTCAAAACCATGCTGAAAAGCGGGAAACACTGAAACCACGAAAAACACGAACGAACGAAATGCGTTCAAAGTAAAAACCCAAACTGAACGCATCCAAAATAGAGAGAGACAGACATAGCGAAACAGAGCTGCATCCCAAAATAGTACGTTCGAAAATAGAAAAAAAATGGCCAGCTCGCAATCAGTTTCAGAGTCGGACGCGGCGGACGCGCGCGCGTCGCAGTGGTGGCAAACACCATGGAAAGCTATGGCCGACCTAGCCGAAGCAGTTGACGATCTCATATGCAGCTTCGATTATATGGACACAGCCATGGACAACCTAGTCATGCTAATCTTCATATGGATCCTATTCTCCATCGTCCTCCTCGGCATAGCAAAATGGGCGTACGCTCGCTTCACCAACAAAGTCGTGGAGGTCGAAGTAAAACAAAAAACTACGACTGATGAAACGAAAAAAACATCGAACGAAATTATAAACAGTGCTGACAGTGTTCTGGCTACTAGTGCGAAGGTTAAAAGTGCTTCGTTTAAGCCTGCAAAGCCTACTGGGTTTGTGCCAGCGACTCCGCCTAACAAGAGACGGCTAGGCCGCATGTCCCCAGGCCCCGAACAGCTGACTTTAAAAAAGCATCAGAGTGTCCTAGTACCAACGTGTACGGGCCCCGACCCGCCGAGTGTGCAATGGGTCAATGACCTGTTGACGTGGTTATATAATGATCTAGTTATTGTGAATGAGTTGGTGCAGCAATGGATTGTGTCCATGAACGAGTTCTCCAAGAAGTCGGTTGAGGAGGTAAGTTTATATTACAGTTCGATTTTTGTGTGACTTTTCAGTTGCTAGTACATCAGAGAGACAATCGTTGCATATAAATAAAACACTGGTCATAAAAATTCAGATGCATCCGGTCAGATTGCAATCTCATAAATTTTGGTAAAAGGTTAGGAATATATCTACACTTTTCAGTGCCTGGGAAGTCAGAAAGATTATCCATCTCGTATAAATAAAATAATGGTTGGTTATAAAATTCATATTTATCCGGTCAGATTCAGGTTCCAACAGTTTTGGGAAAATTTTCCTGTATCGTCAAATGCTATAATTTGGCCTACCTATCGTTTATTTTTCTGAACTGATAATTTTAAATTAATTCGCAAAATATACTAGTTAACTAATTTTGTTCCTAGTACAATTTTTTCACGCATGGCAACAGTCATTTCCGGTTTAAACAAGAAAGCTATGAAATGTAACATGAAACATGTGAAATAGAACATGAAATTTTACAAAATGTGGTCGATGCTTTTATCCTCCTCTTCAAAATTTGATTGTATACGTATTTTAAGCTGTTTTTACGTATATTATTTGCATAATTCTTCTTTACACACAAATTTTTCTGTTTAAGTTGCAATAAGCTACAAAATTTGTACAAATTTGGTACAAGTTTGGTATCAAGATCGTCTAGGAATGTTCTTCTTCGTTTATCGTCAACAACATTTGTTGCTACATTACCTGGCATGCTCATAGTACCAGCATAACACAGCCTATGCGTCATGATGTCTATATTGAGAGAATCTTCGCTCTTCAGTTCAGTAATTTTTTCACATTCACCATCAACAAACATATTGTACAACGTTTCGAATATAGTTTTATTTTTATTAGACATGTATGTATACGAGATACTTGTAATACATAATATTGGTTGAAAAGAGTGTCCCTAGAGATCAACGCTTTGGAAAGTGCATTTAGCGTCACTTTTTAGACTGACTTTTTCAATTAATTTATACGGTTTATGTGTTATACTCGTAAATGTTGTAAATCGTTGAATCTTTCTTGCTATATAGTCCGTCTAATGAAAGCGCGACCTGAGAAAAAGAGGTTAAATCCAAAAATTTTGTATGTGGTATTACTAACTAGTAGGAGGATCATGTCTTGACACTTCACAATTTTTTTTATTTCCTACAATTGCGGCTGAATAATGTTGCCAATTAAATTTTTAAAAAAACTCCAGGTCGCGCTTTCATTAGACGCACTCTAGTTTTTAGTATTCTCATATCGGCTTTTGAGTCGATTTGGATATCCATATTTCAAATTATGTTTACTGTAATAAAATATATGTTAGAGTTTCTACCCTTTTTGCACTTTATTATTACATCATGTTACATATTAGAAAAGAGAATAAAAATCAAAACTTTAGTATTGGGCATAGGCGCTGTGAGGTTCTCTATCGTTTATAAATAAATGTATGCACACAAATTGTGCAATATCAATTGCACAATTGGAATTAACAAGTTACTTCTAGGTAAGCGTGCTGCATCGTCGGCCACATCATCGCTTACCATCAGGTGAAACAGTAGTCAAACGCGAGCCTGTCCATAAAAAATAATAATTAGTATTATTGTTTTAACGAACTCAAATGTGTTGCCAACAAACTAATGTCTTCTACGTTAGAAACGACTCCGGAATTTCTCCGAATGACCCTATGACGTTTTGGCTGTGTTGCTGCCTAAACATGATTCATTGTTTGTTACTAAGGGATTCGGTGTTTTCACTACTAATTCTTTTGACGTTACCTCTTCTTTGTTTATTTTGTTATATCTTCTTGAGGAGCTCGTAGCTAGACAATAACAGCCATACGAGTCGATCTTCAAGGTTAAGCAACGCTTGCCAAGGTTGGTCTGTGGATGGATGACCATCTTAACATACCGAGTTTCCTCCGTGCCTCGGATTGCCCGTTAAGCCGTAGGTCCCGGCTGTCATTTGTAAATCTTTGGCAGTCGTTAAGGATGGTCAGAAGCCAGTAAATCTGACTTCAGTCTTGCCATGAAGTACCGTGTTACCCCAGTTAATGGGTTGTGGAGGTCTGGTAGGCAGCCGCTCCTCGTAAAATACTGATATTCAGCTAAATCCGGCTTGACTGGAAGCCGACCCCAATATAGTTAGGAAAAGGCTAGGTGGATGATGAATCTTCTTACAATGAAAGGTACTAACTAAGATGCTTAGGTAATATCTACCAGTCAATAAAGGGTGGTAGGGAGACAATATACGTATCATGATCAGACATTTCGAGCAAGATCTCCTGCACTACCAAAAATTTTAATATGGATTGGAAAAACTAAAAATTTACTGAAACTGGCATCAATTCTAAGAAACTAGGACAAATGCGTACCAAAATGGAACTCCCTTGGTTGAATTCCTTTCGTACGTTCGTTCGTTTTTATAGAAATAAAAACATTGGTTGCGTAAAAGCAAACATTGGTTAATGGAAAACACCTTCGTATTTGAGATTAACCTATTTATTCACTGTTTCTTTTCGAATCCTCGATGATCATCATCATTTCAGTCGAAAGACGTCCACTGTTGGACATATGTAGGCCTCCTCTAAGTGTCACCATAATGACCTGTTCTGTGGTTCTCGCATCCATCGGATTCCCACGACCCTCACCAGATCATCAGTCCACCTTATGGGACGCCTTTTAACGCTGTATCTTGAGGTACGTGTTCGCCACTATAGAACCTTTCATCCCCATTGACCATCTGTTCTACGAGCAATGTGCCCTGCTCATTGTCACTTAAGTTTGGTGATTATTCAGGCTATGTCAGTCACCTAACCAGGTGTCGATATGGTCTCCTGCAGACATCTTCATTTCTGATGCGATCACGCAAGGAATTTCCCAGCATAGCTTTTTCCATTGCCCTTTGAGTAACTTGGAAAATGATAAGTAACATTTTTGACAATTTTCCGGCTATTTAAACTGTAGATGAGGTCGGTGTTTTCTAGCTAACTACCCTGAGAAGAAACACCGAAACAAACTCGGAGGTCAGTCTCTTTTAAAGTCCATACACCAAACATGTAGTGATCAAATCATATGAGAACCAAACATATTAGTGTCATATAATCATGTTAGTGCGAGAAACGAACCGCACACATTTGAGTGGACCTGTCCAGTCAGTGTAAGCATTTGTCAGTATTCGTGTAGCTCAACTCTAGACTAGTAAGAAGCTCAACGACTTGACGATTAAAACTAGTGAAAATAACTGTTTGTTCATAGCTGTAGTAACGAATATAAACAATAATAAAACAAGATGTAGGTATAGTAAACCTTGAACGGAGGCCGCGTGACGTGATGGACGAAACATATGTTTTGGTCAGCGATGCGATACGGCGAGCGGTTTTATTCGAATATCTCGATAGTCCTCGATTTTATTGACTTTGACTCGAGTCCGACTCGGTCAGTTATTGCGACTGGCGTATAGCACGTTCATTCAGGAGTTGTTCTTCGATGGTATTGAGTTTCGAGTGAGAGTGACTGCTTCGAACAATCGAAAACTAACAGTCGATTTTATTGACTCGAAACAATCGATTAACATCTCGATTATTTTGTAGATCGATGTGTCGATCGTTGACTCGATAGTTTAATTTTAACTACTCAGATTCTTTTGATATTTAAAATATCTCGGAATAAAAAAAAAGTTCATCGCTAACACTAGTTATGTGTTTCGGTCTGTTACAGTAGGTACGGCCGTTATAAGTTGACGAGTCTGAAGTTAGGCTCTGCGAATTTTGGCGCTTGAAATATCGTACAAAAATAAAGGTTTTAAAAAATAAATGCCAATAACTGTTTTAACAGCAATAACAATTGCAAATTTAATTTATTTTTTTAAAACCTTTATTTTTGTACGATATTTCAAGCGCCAAATTTCGCAGAGCCTAATTTCAGACTCGCCAACTTATAACGGCCGTACTGTATTTGAAACTGGCGCATGGCGCGTTCATTCGTGAGTTGTTCCTCGATGGTTTAGAGTTTCGAGTGAGAGTGACTGATTCCAACAATCGAAAAACATCTCGATTATTTTGTAGAACGGTGATTCGATGCTTGACTCGATGGTTTATTTTAACGACTTCGATTCTTTCGATTGTTAAGCCGTAGGTCCCGGCTATCATTTGTAAATCTTTGGCAGTCGTTACCGATAGTCAGAAGCCAGTAAATCTGACTCAGTCTCGCCATGAAGTACCGTGTTACCCCAGTTAATGGGATGTGGAGGTCTGGTAGGCAGCCGCTCCTCGTAAAATACTGGTATTCAGCTAAATCCGGCTTGATTGGAAGCCGACCCCAATACAGTTGGGAAAAGGCTAGGCAGATGATGATGATGTTGATTCTTTTGATCGTTATAATAAATATATCTCGGAATCACCCGTCGCTATACTAGTTACGGGCCGCGTTTTAGATTCAAGATATGCTGACCGCTAGTGCATAACATTTTACATATGTATTATTTTAATTTTGTGTTCGTTTTAGGTACTTGCTACTCGTAAAATGGCCGCCACCACGTGTCAGGGCAGATGAACTCTAATGGGCTGATCTCATCATCAGATCAGCGGAGATTCTTTCATCTCTTGTTAGCAGGCTGATGAGCTGTTTTTCTTTGATTTCATCTATGTATCTCTTTTTAGGGTTCATCATAAGGTTGCCAACGCGACCTTCACTGTTTGTCCGTCTGTCTTTCATCATCATCTTCATCATCTTCCTGCCCTTTTCCCGTTTTATTTGGGGTCGGTGCAACATGTTTTCTTCTTCCATTCTATCCTGTCACTCGTCACGCTATCACTCACTTCCTTTTCTTCCATATCACTTCTCACACAATCCATCCATCTTTTCTTTGGCCTCCCTCTTCCTCTCCATCCATCCACATGCAACTCGTCGATCTCCTCGATTGTCCGTCTGTCTTCCTGTTCGGATAATAAAGTTAAAGGAGGGGAGCGGTTAATCAAACTAGCTGCTGCCAGTGGCTTCGTTCGCGTAAGAGTAGAAAATTGTCTCAAGGCAACCCCCGGGATAAAAAGTAACCCATGTGCTATTTGAGCCCATCTTCTACCAGTGTGTAAGCCCAATCCATTGAGCCGTTCGAGCGTGAAGAAGTAACAAACATAGAAAGAAAGAAAGAAAGAAAATGTATTTATTTTGCCCAAATGGACGCACAGTACATGATACAAAAACTGTCAGGCTATGTGAACCCGGCATTATTTCATAGCATCATAGACACTAGAGCTAGAGAGAACACAGTTGTCCAGCTGTCAAGTTATTAACACTTAGATATATAATCTGTGGCAAGTTATGTTGAGCTATGATCTGTGGTTTACACACATAAACTTTCGCCTTTATAATATTAGCACAGATGTTAGTGTGATGACCTTTAATTTTGGATCTTTAACAGATCGAATTTAATCTAAAATCTTCCGTGTTTTGTGCAATATTAAATAGGTAACATCTCCTTGGCAATCACGATTGAATAACAAGGAAGCAACGAGAGGAAACGATCTAATGCAATCTTATCAAAATAAAGATGAACATGAAGAAGCGATATTCGTGTATAAGTAATTAATATTTATACTACATTCGCAATATGATTATTTTATTAGAGACACAGCGTTGGAAGACCTCCCACAAGGTGGACCGATGACTTGGCGAGGGTCGCGGAATCCGATAGATGCTAGACACACAGGACCGGGCGTTGTGGCGACGCTTGGGGGAGGCCTATGTCCAGCAGTGGACGTCTTTCGGCTGAAATGATGATAATAACATTTCTTATGCGTACAGCAAAGGTGTGGAATTCGCTGCCGGAGTGTGTTTCCTGATAGTTACAACCTTTCCTTTAAGTCAAGCTCAAAAGAGTGAATACGGTACCATTACAATCTAAGCAAGCTTGCTCCATCGTCGACCACATCATTGCTTACCATCAGGTGAGACAGTGGTCAAACGCGCAAATGTTGAGGCAAAGTAGTTTATTAAGAGTTTATGCACTTAGTCTTGAAGACACCCAAATTATAATAATCAGACGGGAAGACCGCAGCAAGCAAATTGTTCCAGTCCTTCGATGTAGGCGGTTTAAACTACTAAGCGAAACGCTTAGTCCGGATCGTAGAGGTTTCAACAACTTAAGGCTGGACCCGCCTTACGTCGGATTGTCCGGATTGTTGCGATGGCGGAATCAAGATATGTAATTCCCGCGCACAATCTCCAAATAGCATTCTGTAAAACACTTATAGGCTGTTTTTCTATGCACTAAAATTATAAGAAATAGTGTGGAACAGAACAACTAAAAAGTTGTATCGTTAGGATTGAAAATAGGTGATCCGATGAGTTCCATTCCGCACAACTAGTTGGTCAAGGTTCAGTTGGTCGGAGTGGAAGAACAAAAGGTGATCCGATTGATTCCATTCGGTCCAACTACATAGTTGGTCCGTTGAGTTGGTCAGAGTGGAAGTCGCCATATAGATGACCTTGAAATAATATAATATTACGTAATTCACACATATCCTGTAACAGATAAAAAATACTCCAAATCTACAACATTGACTCACATTCAGTTGTCGACATCACATCCTGTGACAATAATACATTTTGCGGCGCTCAAAATAGATTCAGCACGAAAATAGACCTTATGTCAACTGGAAAAGGTGGTGTGGATGTATTTTTAGGTGCAGCAGGAGTGAGGTCAAGTATTCCTTTATTAGGTCAATGGCACAAATGGGATAATATGTCGATAATATAATAAAATTATGAAATAAGGAGGAAATGAGGAGCTCGTGGCTAGATAATAACAGCCGCATAGGTCGATCTTCAAGGTTAAGCAACGCTTGCCTAGGTTGGTCTGTGGATAGGTGACCATCTTAACATAACGAGTTTCCTCCGTGCCTCGGAAAGCACGTTAAGCCGTTGGTCCCGGTTGTCATTTGGAGATCTTTGGCAGTCGTTACGGATAGTCAGAAGCCAGTATATCTGACTCCAGTCTTGCCATGTAGTACCGTGTTACCCCAGTTAATGGGTTGTGGAGGTCTGGTAGGCAGCCGCTCCTCATAAAATACTGGTATTCAGCTAAATCCGGCTCGACTGGAAGCCGACCCCAATATAGTTGGGAAAAGGCTAGAGGTAGATGAGGGTGTAGGTATAGCTCTATCGCCTCTATCCCTCTTATATCCTATCTATGTAATAAGTATTTTGTTGGACGAGAAGATAACGTGCCTCACATAAGGTGGACCGATGACCTGGCGAGGGTCGCGGGAATCCGATGGATGCGAGACGCACAGGACTGGTCGTTGTGGCGACACTTGGGAGAGGCCTATGTCCAGCTGTGGACGTCTATCGGCTAAGATGATGAATACTTTTAAAAGCTTAGAATGTACGTTACTGGTATAAACTCTCATACATAAGATACTCTATGTAGCATCACTAAACTTTTTAATATTATTGTCTATCGCCCGTATTCAATAAGCTATCTATCTACACTTGCAGCTCCTAAGGATAAACAAATCTATCCTTTTGCCTTTACTTGCTTTCCTATAACCTACCGACGGATAGCTTTCCCTACCAAAAGTTGTGGATTGATAGATAATCTAAATAATCTTACTGTTTATCGGGGATAGCTATCTATCTATGAACTGCGGTAGGTTATTGAAAACGGGCGTATAGCAGTAACTTATGATTATGACCATTATATAGTTCGTTGCCCCCTTTTTTTAAAGCCGTTGGGATAAGCTTAGTAAAAGGTTTTTACATACAGCTTTTATCCAAGTCTATAGATTAGCAATTTCTTCTATATGTAGACTTTTTTATCTTTTGACAGATGACTGGCAGGTTTGCACACATCATAATAATTTATCGTTATGCCCCGTTCTTTTAGTTTTTATAATAACATAGTTAGCGTTAGCGTAGTTTGTGTAGAGGTGTGTAGTACAGTTATACTGATCAATTCTTATGATCTTATTCTTTGTCGCATTGGGGATTAAAAAAATCTGTAAAGATAGGTAGATATAAGATGAAGAAAAATAAATAAATAAAAATACATAAACTTTGTCTTAAATCGATGCCCCCAATTGTATTATTCTTTTTGAGATTTACTTACTCAAAAAGAATTGTTACAACTTTATGCGTCGGGGGCATAAGGATTTCCTTATCCCTATTATTTCTTCTGTACCTATGATTTTTAGTTAACTCCTCCTTAGTAGTATGACCGATTTGGATAACATTTTGTTTGTATATTTGAGTGGAACCTGGATGGTTTGAAAATACAATAATCTGGTTTCGGGCAGGACAACGTCTGTAAAAAAAAAATAAGAAAATCATGCTGATATTAGATTCGCTGGCTGAATGTAATAAAAAAAATCCTTCGAATTCAGAACCTCCTGCTATTTTGAAGTCGATTAACTAGCAAGCTATACCGCTGCCCACCACACCTCTTCAAAAATACAGTCGTGATGTGTGTGTGTGTTCATCTGGCGTCATGTAGTAGCGTTGGCAGATAAAATTAGCATCCGACCTTTCTTTGAAGAACTAGCCACAGTTTAGTATTACTAAACTGACGGGTTTAATAGATAATAACTAACGAGTAGTTTATTTAACTCGTTAAATAGTTACTCGTTAACGGATGTAGGAAAATAAATTCATTTAATCTTTATTTGTATTTCGAAATTATTTTATTTTGTAACAACACAATATGACACAACAAAATACTTCATAGTGCTTATTTTTAAACCAAAGTTCACATTGATATGGGACCCAAACTTGTTATATGGCATTTTTAAGATAAATCCTACTAAGTAATGTTAGATATAAACGCGAAAGTTTGTATGAATTTATTGTGTAGTTGAAAATAAGTTTCCGTTGATCACCCATGTACGAAACTATTTTATGTATTCAAAACCAGAAAGTTTTTTGATCAACACATTGAATTTCAGGAATAAATCCCTACAATAATACACGAGGAAACCGTTTCAAATGTGTAATCGTCAATCCATACAATACCTATTTTCTTAGTACCTAACCCCTCCTATTTACATAAAATTATAAATCTACTTTCCCCCCTCCCATGACGTCACACATCTGACCTCATACCACAAGATGGCGTCATCTTATACTAATATTATAAAGAGGTAAAATTTGTAATTTTGTATGTAGGGGGTAATCTCTGGAACTACTGGTCCGATTTCCGAAAAATTCTTTCAGTGTTAGATAGCCCATTTATCGAGAAATGCTATAGGCTATATACCATCAAGCTACGACCCACGGGAGCGGAGCAGTAACGAAATGCGGGTGAAACCGCAGGTGACATCTAGTCTTCTATAAGACGCGTGGTCGTGTACCTATTTGTGTATCGGTGGGCAATGGCGGACGCTTCCAAATGGAATCTGTCGATCGACTGATTCGGAGTGAAGAGTAGAGGTTAGGACTTCTCCCCTTCCGCCCAGAGCGGGAGAAGTCTTAAATCTGCACTCTGGCACGATGGAGGATGTCAGACTTCTACTAACTAAAACCCAGTCCTGTTCCTTCTTCGCCTTAATTCCAGGTTTTCTATTCCGTTCAACCCAGGGCCCGAGTCTGCTGAGCAACTACATATAGTGGAACAATACGCGCCGTCGACGATATGGGCTTGGTCTGTCTACCAGATGTCCGGATGGCGAGCTACCCATTGCTCGCCGTCCGCAAGCCTGCGCCTACGGTGGCTGGGATGACGAAACACCTCTGACGTAATATCACAAAATGGCGTCATCATCTAAAACTTGCGTGGCCGTGTATTTGTGTATCGGTTGTAATGGCGGACGCATCTAAATGGAATCTGTCGATTGAGTGACTTGGAATGAAGAGCGGAGGTGGATACGTGTAATTTATGATGCTATGTGCTGGGCGAGTTTGGGCTTGAGAATGCTTCTGAGATTGACGGAGCCAGGAATGTGAGTGCATCACCTTGAACCTGTGGCACTGGGTTCATTCGAACCTATGCACTACTTATCGCCTTTTTTTCTAGTGGGGAATCATTAGAATGACTTTTCCCGCTCTTGGGCGGAGCGGGAGGGCGTGTCAGACTTTTGCTGGCTCTAAACCCCACCTCGTTCCTTCGTTGCCTTAGTTCTGGGGTCTCCGAGCTTCCCTTTCGGAAATCCGATCCATGGCCCCAGAGGCATGCACTATCACTTTGGATATCTATCACAGTACTAACGTTGCCATATTTATGTGGATTTTTTTTAGGGTTACGAAAGGTACCAATACCGCCAATAGGACTCTATTATTAAGCTTAAGGTGAATGCTTCAGGTCAGCCCGCGAAATTCAAATTTTCTTACGTTTTTTACATTTTGCTAGCCATTGGTAGGTTGTATGAAGTTTAAAATACTTAAGCGACTGTAAGACGTAACTATACTCCGTCGGTTTAGGTAGTTAACTAAATGTAAACAGTCTTGGCATGTCTTTTTATATAAAAGTTGTCTATAAATTATATGTAAAAATCTTAGCAAATAGGTATTTACCTAAATCGATGTTAGCTAATAAACTAAATTTAAATAATCTTTGTGTATATTATTTACGACCTCTTTAATATAAAAAGACATACCAAGATTGTTTACCTTTAGTTAACTACCTAAACCAACGGAGTATAGTTACATAATTATTACCATAAAAATCATCAATACAAGTCTCCAAGCTCACCTAACTGTTGGAACGATTTTTTCGAGGTCAAAAACGTTCCTGCAACTAAGTGAGCTTGGAGACTTGTATTGATGATTTTTATGGTTATAATTATATAACTAGTTACGTTTTACAGTCGCATAAGTATTTTTAACTTCATACAATCTACCACTGGCTTGTAAAATGCAAAAAACGTAGGAAAATTTGAATTCCGCGGGCTGACCTGGAACATCCCCCTTAAAAAAAAGGGTTACAAAGGATGGCCGATATTGCCAATGAGACCCTAATACTAAGCTGTCCATCTGTCTATCTGTCCGTCCGTCCTTATATCAGTGGGCTGTATCTCATAAACCTTAACAGGCGGAAAGTTGAAATTTCCACAGAATATGTAGTTTCAATGCCCCTACAACAACAAATAAAAAGTACCAAACGGGGTTCTTATCCAAAAAACATTATTTATTGAAACTTAATGTACAGTGGTGGTACATAGGCGGATTTAATGCAATAAGGCAAATCAATCAATTGTAATCGTAATCTTCTCTGTGTTCGGAACCCTCGGTTCGCAATTTTCACTCGCACTTGCCCAGTTTTTTACGACAGCATGAGCTCACTCCAGCCATCACGACAAAAGAATGGCGCCATTTCCTTTCGAAACAGCTGAAGTTTAGGCCATTCGCCGAACTATTAGGTCATTGGCGGCGCCTTGGGTCGGTCACGGCATCATACCGTAGCGATGGGCTAACCGAGATGTTTTAGCAATCGACTGAATCGATATGTTCCGAGATGTTTTAATAATCGAAAGAATCGATATGTTTTGAGGTGTTTTAATAATCGAATGAATCGATATGTTTTCAGATGTTTTAATAATCGAATGAATCGAGATGTTCCGAGATGTTTTAATAATCGAATGAATCGATATGTTCCGATATGTTTTAATAATCGAATGAATCGATATGTTCCGAGATGTTTTAATATCGAATGAATCGATATGTTCCGAGATGTTTTAATAATCGAATGAATCGATATGTTCCGAGATGTTTTAATAATCGAATGAATCGAGATGTTCCGTGATGTTTTAATAATCGAAAGAATCGATATGTTTTGAGATGTTTTAATAATCGTATGAATCGATATGTTTTGAGATGTTTTGATAATCGAAAGAATCGATATGTTCCGAGATGTTTTAATAATCGAAAGAATCGATATGTTTTGAGATGTTTTAATTATCTAAAGAATCGATATCTTTTGAGATGTTTTAATAATCGAATGAATCGATATGTTCCGAGACGTTTTAATAATCGAAAGAATCGGAGTCGTTAAAATAAACCATCGAGTCAATCATCCAGTCGCCGTTCTACAAAATAACACGGAATCGGCCGTTAATTTTTTATTGCACGAATCAGTCACTCTCATTCGAAGTTCTAAACCATAGGTTCACAATGGAGGCGATGCCGCGCCCTAGGGGGCGCTTGAATTTATCTCGGGGGCGGTAGCGAGTCCAAATGCAATTGAGAGGTGTTATAAAAACTAATTAACTATCACAACCCTCAACCACGACCACAAGTAGCACGATTACAGAGAAGATTTTTTTATTTTTAATAGACAGTGTAGTGGTATAGTTTAGGAGGAGCTCGTGGCTAGATAATAACAGCCGCACAGGTCGATCTTCAAGGTTAAGCAACGCTTGCCTAGGTTGGTCTGTGGATGGGTGATATTAACATAACGAGTTTCCTCCGTGCCTCGGAAAGCACGTTAAGCCGTTGGTCCCGGCTGTCATTTGGAGATCTTTGGCAGTCGTTACGGATAGTCAGAAGCCAGTAAATCTGACTCCAGTCTTGCCATGAAGTACCGTGTTACCCTAGTTAATGGTTGTGGAGGTCTGGTAGGCAGCCGCTCCTCGTAAAATACTGGTATTCCGCTAAATCCGGCTTGACTGGAAGCCGACCCGACCTGATGATGATGATGTAGTGGTATAGTTAAACATGGGGGTTTTCAAATTTTCTTTTCTTCTAAAGGGGGCAGTAGCTCATAAAAGGTCGGGAAACTGTGCTCTAAACCTTCGAGGACCAACTCACGAATAAACGCGCCATGCACCAGTCGCAATAACAGACCGAGTCGGACTCGAGTCAAAATCGAAACAATCGAGAACCATCGACATGTTCGACCAATCGATTAAACCTCTCGCTATCGCGTTTCGTTAGCCTTGAGTCGGTCACAGCATGTTATAGACTAGTTATGTCACCGGGCGCGCCTCGTGCGTGCAGACAGCGTCGGTGATGGCTTTTATTTTTATAATACACATTAGAATGGGCTAGGAAGGTATTCAAGTTAAATAATTATAGGACACTAGCAGCCCGTCCCGGCTTCGCACGGGGTAGACAATTATTTATTTTTGAATTTTTCCCGTCAAATGACTACCCTACAGTACCCTACACTACACTACCCTACACTACACTACGCTACACTACACTACCCTACACTACACTACCCTACACTACTCTACACTACCCTACACTACCCTACACTACCCTACACTACACTACGCTACACTACACTACCCTACACTACACTACACTACCCTACACTACCCTACACTACCCTACTTAACCCAACTTTTTTTTTTTTTTTTAGATTTAAACTATCCTATCTCTCAAGTTGGATCGAATTGCACATGGTGTGCGAATTTTATTATAATCGGATAAGTGGTTTAGGAGTCCATTGAGGACAAACATTGGGACACGAGATTTATATATATTAAGATTAACTTCAAGGTTTCGTGTTACGAGTTCTAAGTCTACAGACAGATAGTTCGTTCTGATTTTTGCATTACGCAGGTCCTTGTTGGAGTATAACAAAAACCAATCTATGTTAACTTCAACACTTTGGTCCTTCTCTTTCTAACCAATAAATATTATATTTAATGGTCTGAGACCCGTGTCACCACTTGACTGAAATCCGTGGTATGGTTACAGACTTACAGTCACTGTATTCCACTAGCCTAGCTTGGGCACACACGTCTCAAGTAATATTACTGAAACACACCTTCCGGTATATAAAGACAAGGATAATAAAAGTTATTATTGAAATCCTTAAAACGATGTTTCCCTTTGGCGTCCACCTATTAACCCCAACAGTCCTCACCGGACATTGCCGGCTGCGGTCTTCCCGTCCAATTATACTCGTAGTTTGGGTGTCTTCAAGGCTAGAGTGAATAGGCTTTTAATAAACTAGTGCGCCTCACCATCTACGATTACATCACTGCTTACCATCAGGTGGGATCGCAGTCAAGCACTAGTTTATAACAATTAAAAAAAAATGATATGTTCGGGAGATTTGTGCGGAAAAAACGCCCGGGTGTCACCTTTATTTGGACCGCCTGAAGGAGATGTTGGAGGTGTGCCCCGCTTGGACGGACCACACCATGTCCTCGTAGGGGCAATTTAGGGCAATGACCTCTCGCGCCTGGCCCTAGTACGCGCAGTGGCACACTCAAAGAACATCTCAAAGAGATTTCTTCAAAATCGTAAGCACCCAGCAGGTCTGAAGCCAACTGGGTACATGTGTCGTCCAAATGGGTAATACGGGGTCCTGGGACGTAAGGCAAAGAACGAACATAGGAGTCAGGCTGTCAGTAAAAGTTTGACTCGCCCTTCCATTTCACTCTAGAGCGGCAGAATCAGTACCCATTTACATCATCTTTTTGCGCTTGTCCCATTTTATTTGGGGTCGGCGCGACACGTTTTTTTCTTCCATTCTGTCCTGTCACTCGTCACGCTATCACTCACTCCCTTTTCTTCCATATCACTTCGCACACCTGTTTTCTTTGGCCTTCCTCTCCCTCTCCATCCATCCACATGTAAACTCATAACTCTTTTAGTAACATGCGTTTCATCCCTCCTCTTCACATGACCTTATCAAGACAAATGGTTCCCTTTCAACTTTTCAGTCACTGGCGCCATTTTCAAACCGTACCCATTTACAAGCCCTTAATAAATAATCATTACTATCAAATCGCCAAATCCCATTAAAGTTTATAGCTTACAAAATTAGGACGCCCATAATCAACTGATTAGACAAGCCCTAGTTACGTATTTGACCTAAAACCGCCCAGGCATTGCTAGATTACAACCTAGAAACCTAGTTCTGTGGCGTGGTTCCTAGATTAATTCGGTAATTTGAGTAATAACACTAAAACGGTTAGAGTAGTGGTAGCCCAGCGGTTACAGCTCTGAATTACGAGGTCGCATGTTCAAACCCAGGTGTGTTACTTTGTGTACCTAATTTACAGTGGTGGGTTTTAGGGGTGGCAATCTGTTTAATAAAAGCAAATATGAAAATATGTATTAGTCATTTTATGTTTCATTGACAATTTGAGTTTCATCCCCTCTTCGAACACAATACAGCCCCAAGTAGGCTCAAAAGCCAAAAGAGCTTCTTACGTGGAACACAAGCTATACTTGACCCTCCTTCCAGGGAAAGAATAAGGCTTTGGGAGGAACATAGTCTTCCACGATCCGACTTCTTGAAACCCCAAGAACATCTCCCGCCTGGACGTGAACTGCAGTGGCCTGTATGGAAAGCACTGAATCGGTTGCGCACCCAGGTAGGTCGCTGCAAACACAATCTGGCCAAATGGGGTTTTATAGACCAGTCGGATATTCAATGTGAGTGCGGTGCTTCTACTCAAAACATGAGCCACACTTTGGAGTGCCCCAAGTGCCCGGACACCTGCACTTTGGAGGACTTAATGGGTGCCACCGATGCTGCAATCAACGTAGCTACCTACTGGGCCCAAAAAATTTGACAAGTTTACCTTCGATTCGAAAAGAAGAAGATTGACAATTTTATGAGCTGCTTTTATTTTCATTATCAGTTGTCGGAAAATTTTATCCTAATATTAACACACTGTGTTTCATACATCGACGCAAAAAAAACTTCATGAATCCAGTACATGATTCTGCTATTTAAAAAAAAAACCGTAAATTAAACAACATAAAATCGTTCTTCTAATCAACACAGATAAGCTAGAAGCTCATAGCTTCTCAAACCGTTGTCTAAAACCAAGTTTAGTCAGATTTTCAATTGAAAGTATACTTTGAAAAATACTCAACTTCAAATGCTCAATTCGAAAATTAGAGGGACAATTATTCCTAAAATTATTTACCGACGGTTGGCTCAAAGAAATATGTAGTTTTATGAACCAGTGCAGGCATAATGCAGTTGTCGTTAAAAACACATTTTACGACATTACTATGGTAAAACTGTCGTAAAAGAAACATTATAATTTGACCTACAAACGATTTGTTTTCCTTGGCATTGCATTATTTCTTGTAGCGACATTTATTTTCTTTGCACGCTAAACACGGAAAGGCTTTTTTTAAGTTGGCAAATTAACCAATCACGTCTCCCGCTCTAGGGTGGAGCAGAAAGCCCACACCTATGTTCTTCAGTTGCCTTTTGCGTTCTAGGACTTCATTTTAGTAATTCCTCGTTGCCCTGCTGGGTCCCTACGTCCTTTTCTGACATATTTTTTAAGGCTCGCGTGGAACACTCCACGGGACATCGACGACTCGGGCGCGGTCCGGACATTTACCGGACGTACGGAAAGCGTGTTACTCGTTGGTTATCATCCGCAAGCCAGCCCATACCGTTCCTGTTAGTCATGCTGAGACTTCCGACCCCCAGGGCGTCTCCTATCGCGGCGGCTGGGGCGTGAAAATGCCCATTCGTTCACACCTGTGACTGTCTTTATGCTAGCATTACTGCTTCGGAGGTGACTGCCTCCCATTCCCTCTCGCACCAGAAAACGAGAGGTCTCCGGATTGCCTCTTGCGCGAAGCACACGGAGCGGTCAATTCTGTCAAGATTCTAGATTCATAGGCCTGCCCCAAAAAAACCAAACACCTGGCTTCAATAGTAGCGCTAATGCGTCTATAAATAGTTGTTTGTAGAACAAATAATGACAATGTTAATTAGCATATCGACCTCCTATTGTTTCGGAGCGTCACACAACGGAATTTGACGTACGCGACGGTAGTCCGTAAAACGTGCGATAGACATCTATACAGGGTGTCGTGGATATAGGAATGAAGAACATAATGCTAAGGGCTTAGTCGCTATAACACGCGTGTGGAACTGTGGAGTCATTAAGAGGACTTCAGTAGCAAATCGCGAGTGTTTTAGTGCGCAAAAGTAAATGACCCACTGCAGTAAACAAGCGAAGATAAATGGTAGGCGGTCGCCTCCTTATACGAAGCAATAATGCTAGCGATGAAGGAGGTCGCACACCTGATAGAACGAACATCCTCACGTCCCAGCCGTCTTACACCGTAGCCATCTTCACGTCTCAACATAGTAAACGTGGGCTTGCAGACATCGAGCAATAGGTAGATCGCGGTCCGGTAGTCGACCGGGTCGGGTTGAGCGAACGAGAGGACTGAACGCAATAATTCTGATTTTTTGTCAGATTATTCTACAAGCAACGTTTCTCCAGTATAGTGTTTTAATTTTATAATCAAATCTGTAGACGTTTTTAATAAATCGCTAAAATGTTTTATATTTTGCAAGCATTATATGTATTATGTCTTTGCAAAGTGAGACTGACAATCAATACCTACTATTATTTTGGACATAATCTTGATCAAGTCTTGAGGAAACTGTCAGTGTCACGACAATCGGCGCTCAATCTGCGGCAGATATAAATACACCCTGTATAGCAGTGGATCAGTCGCGTCACGGCCGGTCCGTTCCGACTACGACATGCCAGAACACATAAATTAACGGACGATAGGGTTGCCACTGTTAATTTTTATATTTGTTTACCGGTTCTTCGGGTTATGTCGGTAACCTTGATTCTCTTGCGGATATCTTAATTTCTGATGTGATCTCGCCAGGAAACTCCGAGCTTAACCCTTTCCATTGCCTTTTGGGGGACTTTAAGCCTTCTAATGAGGTCCATTGTGAGTGATTCATTACAAAGGTTGACTGGTAGAGAATGCCTTGTTGCATTAAGTCCGCCTATGTACCACTACTGTACATGAAGTTTAAATAAATATATATAAAAGTGGACACTGTCTAACTGGTATATCAACGCTTCCCTAGAGTATTCACCTAAAGGAATGCGACAAAATAAAATTACGAAATACTAATTAATGAAAGATTGTTAACATTGCGTGTGACAACCCTGAGCGTTGCCTACACCGTTACGTAAGCAGCCCTAGTGCCAAAACTGTGTGTTACTAGGTTTGTCTTAGATAATAATTATCATATTATTGTTTATATTAGGTACATCAAGGAAAAGTTGGAAATTACGAAGTAAAATCAAAGCTAGTCAAAAAATACAAAAACACTTAACCTGTCACATACCCACAAAACGAGACAGAAAAACAGCGCGGTCTCATAGGACCGGTCGGGGATTCATGAATTAAGGGGGATACTCCAGGATAAGGCGCGAAATTCAAATACCTAGTCTAAAGTTTTTTTTACATTTAGGTCAGTGTCAAGTTTTATGTTGATTAAAATATGGTTATTATAAGTAAGATTTAGGGTGAAACTCCAGGGTAAGTATCAACCTTAACGTTTGAATCCCCGACCGGTCCTATGAGACCGCGCTGTTATTGTTTTACTATTGTGTCTCGTTTCGCGGGTATCTGAGTAACTACTAGTATTTTTTGGTAAAACACTTATTTAGAACGTGGACACGTTATGCCTTTTACCAGCTATGATTTGAAAGTTTAATAGGCACAACATTTAAAAAATTAAAAACTAAATAATACATACTTATAAACTATTACTATTATGCTTACAAAGCAATACTACCAAAACTTTACTATACTCACTATTACTGAAAAACTGTTAGAAAAATATTAAAAACAAATAAAAAATATTGTAACAAAAACTATGACTAAATAAAATGAGCCATTTATTGATTGTGGTCGAATAAAAACCGCAACAGTCATCGATATATTTCAATCATTGTCAAATAAAACTATGATCTAACTGCACTCCGTCATATACCTACAACATGTAATTAAAATAATATAAATACTTATTGCAAAATTGAGCCACAATTATAATTCAAGCTCTGAAATTTGACTTAAATGTTAGGTACCCCAAGTTAGCAGGCAAATAATATGGGAATCAACATACTGCATTGGTATCGCATTAACCTATCAATACCCGCGAAACGAGACACAATAGTAAGACAATAACAGCGCGGTCCAATGAGGCCGGTCGGGGATTCATGAATTAATATTAGTATCTCCACGCACACACAAACACTAGTGACGCAGTCAAGAATTTATCAAAAGAGTTAATATTTGAGCATATTTAAGTATAAGAAAAGAATAAAGTTTAAATATTATTTCCTCCAGCCCGTGGTGGAAGAAATTAAGTTGAACCGAGATTTCATTAGAGAGAAGGGGTATATTTTGTCATATTTTCAGTAGAAAGATATTACAAAACACTTAATAAACAGGAAAGAAAAAAATGAGATGTTTGTTTTTTTTCTATCCAAAAAAGAATCAATATGACATAAATAATATAAACATAATCTTGTTATACAATTAAATAAAATTGGCAACAAAAACTTAAAATGAATTGCGGTATTGTCTGCGGTCCTATACATATAAACCCACAATTAAATCACTGTCAAAAATAAAACTATGACCTAACAGCACTACGTCATTTGATATGGCATTCTACTCACAGCCTGTACTGTGCCGTGCAAACGATGCTAATTAGAAAGTAATTGCAGAAATTTTCAATTCGCTTCATTCGCTCTTCTTTATTCCCAAACACAACAACAAGTTACAACAACAACACAACAACAACTCGGTCACATTAAGTTGACGCTTGGCGTCGATGAAATAATGTCCAAAAACAACAACAGAGAACTAGCCAAATTATCGACGCGCGTATCGATAACAAAGATGCTGACTGCACCTGACACTTGCCGGGCGAGCTAAGGGAATGCGAGGGGAAACAGGGGGGGGGGATGCTCGCATTTCAGAGATGCGTCAAGTCAATGTGACCGGATTGTATAATACTTCTACTCAGTGCCGTTACTAGGGCGATACCTGTGGTGTCCAGGCACAAGTCGCAGACCCTGGACTGCAGAATGCAATGTGCAGAAATTATGTATAATGCTTGGCATTTACCTAGCATACGTAGAGTAATAATCCTCCCTAACAAATTTCGATCATGGGTGGTCTATCTCATCAGAGATCAGTCAAAGAATTCCTGTAAAAACTGCAGTGCCGCTTACGATGTTTTTACTCAAAAGTCACAATTAAATATTGAAACAATTAAATCATGTTGAGAACAAAAACTTAATATTATAAATCTGATGACCTACCAAAACCTACAATTAAATCACTGTCAAATAAAACTATGACCTAACAGCACTACGTCATTTGATATGGCATTCTACTCACAGCTTGTACGATGTGCCGTGCAAACGATGCTAATTAGAAATTGTATGTAACTGGCTTTTGCCTGTGACTTTGCCTGTGTGAAATTAGAAAGAGGTTGTTCTTCTTCTTCTTCCTACTCTTAAAGAAAGAAAACATGTTTATTCCGCCCTAAATGGAATAAACATTCTTATCTCAAATTTCATCAACATTCTCATCTCCGCTACATGCAATCTTTTTTCATTTATCTTTTTCACGCCCAACATTCTGATCCATACAGTATGACAGGTCTTATCACAGACTTGTAGAATTTACCCTTAAACTTGAGGGGCATCCTTGGATCGCAAGTTATTCCCGGCACCTGTCGCCATTTCATCCATCCTGCGCGGACTCAAAGTAGAAAGAGGTTTAAGAGGATAACAATATCCTAAGTGGTTTTCCAGGACACACGTAAAACAAATCTGTTCTAACTTTTGAGCGAAAACATAAATTAACCTGTATCAAGTTTATTAAGAGGCCTGCGTACACCCGCGCGCTATTTCGAATTGAGACGAAATAAAATACATTTTTAGGGTTGATGGAATCTGCCAGATAGTATAAACTATTCTTGGACACACTGACTGGAGTAAAGTCATCATCCGCACACTGACAGTTGCTTGCAGTGATAGCAATACAAGCTATTGGAAATTTGGGAGATGTTCCGTAATACCAAAAATTATGAATGATAATGTGTTTCCAATATTGTTTCGAGTATTTATAATTTTATAATAATATCTGTGTTCCTGCGGAGAGATATTTTGAAATTTTGTTGTTTATAATATAGAAAAAACAAAATAAAAACATGACATTTTCGCTGTGAAAATGTGCAAATTTAAATTCGCTTAAATTTCGTTTGAGGTAAGTTTTTCAGCAAAAAGACGATGTAGAAACCTAGATAATTATTGTCTGACTCTGAATCCGAATAACATCATATTATGGTGTAAATATGCTTAAACTACAAATGATTTTGGTATTACGTTTGTATGGATAATTTCTAACGTCGCGCCCGCCTTAACGCAAGAAATAAGAATCATTCATACAATCTTTCGTTTGTAAAAGTTCTGAAAAACAATAAATACCTTTATTATTTACCTAAACACAGAATGAGGTTTTGCATATAATCAAAATCTCTCCCTTTTCATCCCCTTAAAGGTATATCCAAAAACTCCTTTGTAATCGCCTACATCACATCTTATTTGTCATCTTCAGTTTGTCTATCTGTCAGACAGTCAGTTTCTCTTTTTATAATTTAACCTATCACATACCCACAAAACGAGACACAATAGTAAAACAATAACACCGCGGTCTCATAGGACCGGTCAGGGATTCATGAATTAAATAATATCTGTCATCTAGAGGTATAAAAAACTATTCTACGACCTATTCTAAATATACACAAAAATCTGTCAAACCATTTCGGAGGAGTTCGAAACAACAACAAACAATGCAACGCGAAATTTTTATTATATAAATATTAGATTTGTCCGACGGTATTACTTTCGCTACCTATATGCATTAGATACCCGATGACAGTGATTACGCCACTATTACCGTACTTACCTATTCAAGGTCCACCTATTACGTATAGTTACATACCTATCTACAAAACTACGTCATCTACTAACATATGCAGCTCACAGTGCGTTCGTGTAGACACTTTCAAACAAACAGACAGACAATGTGGTAATTTATGCTGCATGGAGGTTATGAACATTGCTGGTTTGTTTACGTTTGTAAATAACACTGTAAGGGTTATTTTCAGCTCAGCAGTGCATTCTTGGTTTTTTGGTTGGTAATTATCAAATGACTTCACCCGCTCTAGGTGGAGCGAGAAGGAGTGGACATTTGAATCTAGATAATGACCTACAAATGCATAAAAAAAATTGAAATTTTAAATTTCGTTGGCTAACCTGGAGTAACCATCTTAAGCTAAATGCTCGCAAACTACGATTGAAATTAAGAAATGGCAGTTAGGCGGTTTTCGTATTTAAAGCCACGCTAAGCAGTAGGTATTTTACTACAATCAATAGTTTGTTTCACAAATAAATAAAATCACCTTTTAATCACCCGAATAGCCTGAGAGCCTTAGGGCCTATTTCACCACCTATGATTAAGTTTCGAGTATCTTACTTGGCAGATAATTTCATACAAATTCTGTCAAATTTTTGAATTTATTCAGTGAGTAGTGCCTACTCGGACATTGTGAAACAGGCCCTTAATTAGTAAGAATTTGAGGTCTGGACAGTCATTTTATGCTTACCACCGGGGCCCCCTGAAGGCTGGGGCCCCGATATAATTAGTGTAGCTACGCCTCTGACTAACACGAAAGTAATTAATCAGTAACATTCATGCTCTGATTATTCTCGATCTTTGACCCTTGTGCCGCAAGGCGTTGCCACACGTGGGCTTCAATGAATGGCGTCGGCAAACTAAGGGCCCATTCATGCATTGTGATGGTATCAGTATCTGTCTTGGAGTCGAGTTTAAGGCGCAGAAAATATTCCAGATGTTAATTCATGTGTGTGCTGGGTTAAGTCCAATCTACAAAGCCTAGAGCACAAGCGTAGGGTAGCCAGCCTTTCGGTATTTTACAGAATGCATTTCGGAGAGTGTGTGCGGGAATTGCATGATCTGATTCCGCCATCGCCTTTCTACCACCGAAAAAACCGTCGTACGGCGAGTATCCACCCTTACGTTGTTGAAACTTCTACGGTCCGGTCCGGACTAAGTAACCCGCTGTAAGGTTTTTATTGCGTGAAATCACCCAATGACCTCTCCCGGTCTGGGTGGAACGAGAGGTCCTACACCTAAGTCTTCAGTTACCTTTTGCAGAAGGTGAGGACGCTGTCTTATCGCTGCAGCCAATCCTCAAAGAGGGGACTTACCGCCGTGATTATTGCGTGCCCTCCTACTTTGAGCACTCTTGCGCGTCCGTTTTTTTTATTGGTATAAACTAGTGCTTGACCGCGATTCCACCTGATGGTAAGCATTTTACTGTCTAAAACCCAACTGTGTTCCTTCAGTAGCTCTTCGCAGCCCAAGGCCGTATTCCATAGTAACTCTATCGAACAATCTCGCCCCGGGCCAATTAGTCCTAACAATACAAGAATCAGTTGCCAACATGATGTTATCACAGAACAATGCTCAGTTCAGCAACAAGGTCTCCAGGGCACGGGTCACCACAACACACAGATAACTATGAATCATGAATACTTACTATCACTATTATTAGTGGTAGTAAGTATCCATGATATGGTAATTGTGTAACGTTTATAAATATACGAGTATATCTACCAACCAGGCTATTTGGGCCATGGGTTGTGCGAATAGCTGGAACGAAGATAAAGACCGCATATAAGAGCTTATTACTTATACTACTCGATACATCGAATCGTTACGTCGACTCAATACGTCGAGCCCCGTCGAAGACCGTGTTACCAAAGTCAAAGTGGTTTTATATCACATAGGCCTACATGGGCACTTATAAAACGTCGAAAACTAGTGCACGGTTCCAAATTGGTCGTTTCCTATGGAGAAGAACCGGCAAGAAACTCCATGGTTACCCTTATTTACTGTTCGTAATAACGAGTGGTGTAACAGGCCCTTAACTCATGGCAATGGGAATAACTCTCAATACGCATAAAACATTTTGGAAACACATATATTGTGCTGAGGAGCTCGTGGCTAAATAATAACAGCCGCACAGGTCGATCTTCAAGGTTAAGCCACGCTTGCCTAGGTTGGTCTGTGGATGGGTGACCATCTTAACATAACGAGTTTCCTCCGTGCCTCGGAAAGCACGTTAAGCCGTTGGTCCCGGCTGTCATTTGGAGATCTTTAGCAGTCGTTACGGATAGTCAGAAGCCAGTAAATCTGACTCCAGTCTTGCCATGAAGTACCGTGTTACCCCAGTTAATGGGTTGTGGAGGTCTGGTAGGCAGCCGCTCCTCGTAAAATACTGGTATTCAGCTAAATCCGGCTTGACTGGAAGCCGACCCTAATATATTTGGGAAAAGGCTAGGCAGATGATGATATATTGTGCTAAGGAGTGGAATTTCCTACTGGAGTCTGTTTCCTGATAGCTACAACTTGAGGGGTCTTTAAGTCAAGTGTGAATAGATGTTACTTCTAGACAAGCGAGCTCCATCGTCGGCAACATCATCGCTTAGACTTTATTTATGCATAATAATAAAAAGGCACGACCTCCCAGACATTGAATGTTTTCCCATCTAAAAAAAAGCTGCCTTTGGAAGTTTACCTCAGAGCTACAGACTTCTAAAAGTAGCGAATTAGATTATTATAGTATAATTTTTTTTTTTGCGTAATTGTTTATATCACCGTTAAATCATCATAATAACGAAGAATTAATTGTTTTTTTGTAAACTATTTGGCCCAGAGCATCAATTCTTTGAAAACACAACTGACCATCTTAAACACCCAAAGCACAGATTACTAAATAGTTATACAAACACACGCCAATGACCGTCGTAAACGCTATTATAATTACTTGAAGTAATATTTTGAGTACATATTAATTAAAAACTTAACATGTAACTTATAAACTATTTTGATAGCTGTGTCATGATTATGCAAAAAGATAATGGTGATGAGTTCGGAATCCAGTTTACTTTAAATGATGACCTAATACAGTCGACAAAATACTAGATAATAATATACAGAGTGGAACTATTTAAAAATAACCACATTCATAACTGTCTGTGTCCATGTTTAAAGTTAGCATAAAAATATCGTTTATTTGGAATGCATTAACAGACTATCTTATTTACATTCTTACCCATGAACTTGAACTATAAAAATTCTTTCCAATCAAAATGGTGCCTGAATTGAATGCAATCGTAGATCAATTTGTTCTTGATTATAATAATAGCGAAATTAATTTTTTTGTTTATTTGCATTTTGCAGGTCATTGTCAGATTCTGTCTTCTAAGTATGAGTGCTATCGTAACACGTATTTATTTAGGGAATTAACACTCTTCGTAGCGTAATAACTAACTAGGCTTCATTTAATAACCAATTTTGATACCTACTTTTTTACATTTATTGTTTTATAAAATAAATCAAAAATATACCCCAAATCACTCCTGAATTCCACTGATTTTTCGCTAAAGAAATATTTGTAGTACCTACTTACTTAAAAACTCTTTCCTGAAATATTTCATGGCACACTGACTTTCTCAGCGCATTATCTGACCAACTTTATCTAATCTTACTAGTAACAGTATTCCATCTTGTTGTAAGATTATCTGTAAGAAATCTATCTGCATTCCCCACTGTAGTGTATATTTATTACTCAATTCTGACTGACTTCTTGACAATTCAAAGTCAAAAAGTCAGTCGGCAGGTGCTAATTGCATTTTCCAAAGCGTAGCGTATTTCTATGAAGAAGAATGTGCAAGAAACTCCAAGGACACACTTTTTTAAATCATGTGAGGTATTACAAAAATCTCGATTAAGTATATATTTGTTGTCGCGATTTACAATGATCGCAAATTGATTAAGAAAATGCATAAGCGTATTCAGCCTTATAATGTTCCTACTGCTGGCCTCCTTTCTAGGAGAGGGAATGGCCCATAATCCAACACGCGGACTCAGAGCGGATTCGTAGATGGTCATTTATGTCTTCGATTTTTTATTCCAAGACATACTGGTTTCTTCACACTGTTTTTTTTCACCGTTTTGAGAACAGTGGTAATAAAATAACTTACACAAAGTAATGCCTCTGGCTGTAGTTAGGTGCCCTGTGTAGGCATGTGAGGTCATATATGCCTATGAACGCACCTACAATACATCATCATCATCTCAGCCGAAAGACGTCCACTGCTGGACATAGGCGTCCCCCAAGCGTCGCCACAGCGACCGGTCCTGCGCATCTCGCATCCATCGGATTCCCGCGACCCCTACAATACAGTAGGTAATAATTTCTGGAGACCATTGTACAGCCTCCTCAGGGATGTGCCTTAACAGGCGATGCACAGAGGGGGTTCCGGAACGGTCTTTTAAGAGGGAACGGCGCCCCCTCTATGTGTGGATGGTGATCACCGGGGTGGTTTTAGTGAGGTAAAAATCCCACACTCCCCGAACTAATCCCCAGAGTTCGGGCGCCTTTTGAAGGTTTCCCCCCGAAAACAAAAAAAAAAGGTAATAATTTCTAATAAAAGACATTTAAAAAAATTAAGACTGATCCCCTTGAGTGTGTCCTTGGAATTGAACTCCACCTCGTCGCATTAGCGCAAGCTCGTGCTTCCGTCGAAGTTATTAGTCGTAATTTATCAATCAATATCTCAATTATTAGGTACGTCAAGGCTATGCCTACGTGGCTGTAGAATTCTTCTGCCCACATCGAAGTACACTTCGAGCCTGCGGGGTATAAATTAATGATGATCAAACAACCTACAACAACCCAGAATTCTGAAATGTGATAAAACTGATTAGGTATATCGCGAATCCGACGGCGATGCCCAACACCATAATTATGGCTCTCAAAAACTCTGGTTGGCCTCCCCAAATACTTCTGACCCTATCTACAGTTTTGACATTAATTGTCGCCGAGTTAAAGTTGCGACTTAACTTTCTTGCACTGGATGGAGAGACTGACAGGCTTTAACGAACTAAAATCCTGTTCGTTCGGTGGTGACTCTCTCAAAAAATAGCAGCCCAAGTTACAGCCTTTTAGCCACAACATCCAGGTTTCTATCTTCCGCATCCAAACAATACAAACAAACTAAATAAGTTTAAACTTGTATATTTTTCCGCCAATCATAGAAGTAGCTGAATTCCAACATGTTTATTTTTATGCCAATCATATATGTCTGCAGTGGCGCCACCTTTATTTAACAGGAATTATGATGGGCTGCCTACAACTGCTGTTCACTCCTTTAGTTACATGTTATACAATGCAAGTCGAATGTTACTATGCGTTAATGTACCTAAATAATTTTGTGTGTTTTTGTATAAATTTAAGTTTAATTTAGTGGTTTCAAACCTTTTGTTGACCAAGGACCGATGTAGAAGATAATTAACGTTAACGTGAAATAAAACTAACAAACGAGTAGCTCTAAGATTCAAAACTTGTGTATTTAAAATTAAAAGTGACTGAATATTATACTGGGTGTAAAAAGACCGATCACATGTCACGTGTCGTGTCATGATGATGATGATAAATAAGAGTAATGCATCTTCAATTTGTTTTTACCAACACAACGTAACACCATACCATTGCTCCTATGATTGCTCCTTTGAAAGAGTTAGTACGATTTTGGAATACCACGGGTAACTAAAGGAACGCGTGGCAGTCAGTAAAAGTCTGCCTCTCTCAGTACACCGACAGTTAAGGAGTTATTTAATTCATGAATCCTCGACCGGTCTCATGCAACCACGCTGTTATTGTCTTACTATTGTGCCTCGTTTCACGGGTGATGTGATAGGTTAAAAACAAACTTAACTGATGTAAGACAATCAATCATTGCTTTGTAACCACAACTACATGTACAGTCTGCACAAGCATTGTATAACGTTAAGTCTTGCGCCACAAATCAGTGTGAAGTACAGGAAACGTGTAATGGACGGCTTCAGTTCCGTGCTTGCTTGTCTTCAGAGTTTTATGGGCTCGCTGTTGAGTTACTTCCTGGCTTGTTATGTTAGGGCTTTTATAGTTCTTTTGTAAGTGGGTTTAAGGTGAATGCACTAGGGTAACCTGCGAAATATTCTCTATTGTGATCGCCAATACAATTCTGTGGTGATCTCTCTCTGTCTCTCAATGGTTTGCTAGATGAAAACTTAACTTTGAGTTAAGCTTGCCTATGCTGCCCTCGTAACAGCAAATGCAGTAATCGACATTTTGGCGACTTTCCGTTTATCATAAATTACATATGGAGAGTTCAAGCTATATGTAATTTTTTTTCTTTATTGTTTTCTATGGTGGGAACAAAACATATGAGATTTATATCAGTGAAAGTAGAGATTTAATTAAAACACTTAGACGCGTTTTTCTCGAAACCGACATTTTGCAAGTACTGCATTTGCTGTTACGAGGGCAGTATGTAGGTACATGAACTGTTTTTTAATCCTTGAGACTAAGGGTCAGCTCACACCGAGACGCGACGCGACGCGACGCGACGCGACGCCGCGAGCACATTTTAATAGAGTGACTCAAAATAGAACTTTATTTACTACGCGAAAAGACACATTTGTGAGAATTTAGAATATGTTGCTTCATGCAGCGCTCTCTATCACTGCGCCTCGTGACACCGCGCGGCGCCACTCTGCGCAGCGCAACGTTTTTACATTCGCGACGTCGTCGTGTTGCCAACAATTTTACTATGCGCCTCGCAACGTTGCGATGCGTCTCGCGGTGACGCGCGGCGCAGCGTGTAATCACTGGCCTCTTCCAGTATCGTCACGTCGCGTCGCGTCTCGGTTAACCCTTAATTAGTCTCAGGGATCAAAAAACCGACCTTAAGTGTTTTTATTTTTCTTTTTCTATCATGTTTAAATAAATTCTCTAATATACTCGTAACTATAATATATGTACAATCAAAATTATGAAAACGTATGCTGACAGGCAACAGCTCAATAATGATCGACGATCAATTTATCTGAGAACATCTCGCGGCTCGAGATTTTACGACTATCTGCGGAATGCTGCGCGCGACTGCGTTCGTGTCCATGTGAAATGTGATAGATTGCTTGTGTGTATGTATGTATTATGTGATCGTAAGCGTATGGGATCAGTAACATACATGTTAATGCCAGCAGATAGTTAAGATTGTTGCTAAGGAGAAGATTTCATCATCATCTTCCTGCACTTGTCCCTTTTATTTGGGGTCGGCACAACACGATATTTTTCTTCCATTTTGTCCCCTTTTCTTCCAAGAGAAAAACATCTGCTCCTTGCTAAGGAGAAGATTTTTAAGTGGGAAATCATTCAAAGACTTCTCCCGCCTGGTTTTTGCGGTTCGAGAGTTCAGACTTTTACTGACTAAAACCTCTACTCCTATGTTCCTTCTTTGTCTTTCGGTCCAGAGCCAAGGCTTTTCTGAAGCGAGTTCGCAAAAACTTCGCTTTTCATGAAAAGTAGGAACATATATTATCAGGCTTTTCCTGTCACTCACTCCGGTTTTAAACAGGAAAAGCTTGAAACGCCTAAAACTTTGAAACTGTTGACGAAGCATCAGCATCATGGATCGTAGGCCTAAGAGTTACCTTTGTAGTCAATAAAAGTCTGACACTCCTTCTCGCTCCAACAAGAGCGGGGAGGAGGAATTTGACTACATAATACCTATAAAATGAATTGAATATACCATGGTTTGTTCCAGCAAAACCCAAGGGAAATCTATAAAAGACATTAGTATAATTATTTTCGTCCATTCGTCTCTTCGTAATCAAATATGGCAGGACATAAACCTTGACCACTTTTATATTATGTAATCCAATCCTAGTGCGACCATTTATGTGTTAGTATTATGACACGATTCCTAATGTATTTCATACTTAAATATATTAGGAAACTGCCTGGACAGAATAAAATTAATTGGTTGTCAGTTTATTTATGACTAGCTGTCCCCTGCGGTTTCACCCGCATTTTTCGTTACTGCTCCGCTCCCGTGGGTCGTAGCGTGATGGTATATATCTATAGCATTCCTCGATAAATGGGCTATCTAACACTGAAATAATTTTTCAAATCGGACCAGTAGTTCCAGAGATTACAAACTTACAAACTGTCCTGTGGGTCCTGATGGACGATTTTTTATTATTGATAGACTCGCGCTTGACCACTATCTCATCTGATGGTAAGCGACGATGTGGTCGACGATGGAGCACTCTTGCCAAGAAGAAACCTATTCACCCTTGACTTAAAGACCCCTAGGTTGTAGCTAGCAAGAAACATAGATTCCGGCAGGGAATTCCACTCTTTACCTATACGCATAATAAATATATTCCCAAAACGCTTTATACGTATGGGAGGGATGTTCACCATGTACCGGTGGTGCATTGCCCTACGTCTAGTGGTCCGATGATAAAACGGGCTTGGAGGAATTAAATTGGGCAATTCCTGTGCACACTCTCCGAAGTGCAAACGACAGAAAACCGACAGGCTAGCAACTCGTCGTCGATGCTTCAAACTTTGAAGCTTCGACTCGAAGAGCGCATCATTACCTATGATCTTCTTGGCTCGCTTGTCAATCGGCTCTAGCGCCTCAAGCTGGTATCTTGGAGATCTGTCCCAAAGATGAGAGCAGTACTCCATACACGATCAAACTTAGGCTTGATAGAGGTTGAGCAGCTGTTTCGGCGTGAAGTACTGTCTAACATTGGGCAAAATCCCCAGCTTTTTGGCAGCCAGTTGAACTTTTGCCTCAGGTGTTGCTTTTCAGGGATCGAAGAACGCATCCCGGTTTGCGCCTGATCGGGACGCTAAATGTTGCATCAATAACATTTAGAACTGTTTCACTAGAGCGGGAGAATTCATTGGATAATTTCCAACAAAAAAAAAAAGACAAAAAAAATTGTCCCGACATAAAATCCTAAATCCCGATATGTTTTAATTACCATCTGTCCCGATTATAATCCAAACGGACCAGGCAACAGTAGTTATATAACCGACATTCGCACGAATAAAATCGTGGATAAAAGCTAGTTTTATACAGATACCTAATTATTTTAATTAGGAAAGGAAAGTTAGAAAAGCTGAAACGGTAGATAAAATTTTCTAGCCGATAAACCTTTTCCTCATGCACGCAGCAAAGGAGATTTAAATTGTCATTTGCATGAATGCAGTTCACGCTTCAGAGAGAAGCCATTAAGTTCTACACAGGCGCCATCTTGGATAAAAACCATAGACGTTTGTCTCTCTGCTTGCTTCCACTATAGTGTCTAACTCCAAACGCGGGCTTTTTTATTGGCGGGATATTTCCGAGTGTAGTTCAGTGGCGGTTTTAATTATTCGCAAATTGATTCTTTATGGATATTGTGAAGTAAAATTGTTGTTGTTTTTTATTTCAACTGCCTAAACAGATGTACAATATGTGGAAATATTGATACAGGCGCTATCGCGACAAAATGCAGCTGAGAATGTTATTGTAGTCAAATCGTTAAGCTTTACTACGCAGCAAATCGAAATCTCTGGTTATCCAGATATTTACTTTCAATAAAATATTATGCCATTCTCTTGAGTAAATACGATTTTTATTGCAAAAAATAACTGGTTCCATTTTACAATATTTGTTTACCCAAAACTTTTATATTCGCTAACATGTGTTTACTAAACAAATAGACAGAATATTTACATACAATTATCGAAACACCGTAAAAATAGCTATGTTATGGGTGTAATACCCACGCGTGAAGTCAATGATGCATACAGTTCGTCCACTATAACTTGGCGAGTGTGAAGTTAGGCTCTGCGAAATTCGGCGCTTGAAATATCTTACAAAAATAAAGGTTTTAAAAAAATAAATGCAATTTGCAGTTCTTATTGCTGTTAAAAAACAGTTATTGGCATTAATTTTTTTAAACCTTTATTTTTGTACGATATTTCAAGCGCCAAAATTCGCAGAGCCTAACTTCACACTCGCCAACTTATAATGGACGAATATTTTTTTTATATTTGAATGGAACTGTGGGCTTTTCAGCAAACAGCTCATAAAAATCGACCGAATTTTGTCTCTCAACGAATATTTTTATACCATGTTTCAGACATCGACATACAACAACATCGAATACACACGTACATGATTCTCTGTGTTCTGGACCCTCCAGTTGTGGAATGTTTTGTAGATTTTTTTCCTACTAAAAAAACCGGCCTTTTTCTTAATTTAAAGTATAATAAAATCGTTATTCTCACATTTTTTGTGAAAAATAAATGAGATCGAGGAACTTATTTTATTGTTAAAAATGAGATCGGGGTGGATTAGAATAATGATTTTATCAACGCCGATGACTTTTTAATTAATTGCTTTCAATAATTAAAATAAAAGTAATTCATTCAGTATTTCACTACAAATATCATCGTGGTTGAATAGAATAACGATTTTCTCTCGATCTAGTGCACAAATACAGGCACACTCTGTTCCTATACTCTCATAATCCGATAGAACTGCAATCTCACACGGCCAGGGGATCAAGCGTTAAACCTTAGTCCGTATCTAAGCTTTGCGAGACCCAGGAGTGGCACCTGTGTCACATGATAGAAAAAATCAGGCTACTACTGAAAAATACCTAATTGAAAAACCCAATAACACTGAGAATCGAACAAGACCCCAAGGGCTTCAAGCCTGATCGTAGAATTGTATCAGCATTGTCGATCATTGGCTTCATAATTGTTGATTCTGACAAGTTTGGTACTCCAAGCTTGTCAAAAACTTGTCAAAATCAACAATTATGAAGCCAATGATCGACAATGCTGATACTATTCAAATAGCTTGAGGCCCAGGCACAGAAATCTAAATACCAGGTCTCAGCAATAATTGTAATTCCATTTTTTAATTCAAGCGTAAACTTTATGACATTAATTTTCTACACTGGTAGGTACCTACTATCGAGCTGTCAATTCATGATAAATAGCTTACTCATATGACGACCATGGACCATTTTCTGCATTGATTAACACACTGGGTTATAATAAAAAATCTATAAACAACGAACGAGCTAAGCAATCTCAACAAGACCGAGCAGTTTAATGCGGATTAAAAATGGCGGCTTATAATCCCAGATTTTCATGATTAAAAGGTACAACAAAGACATCTTCAAAACGTTTTATCTAGGTTTATACCGTAGTAAAATCCAAGAAATATGATTTACGATTTTCTATTTTCCAACATAGGATTTATACCACATTTCCCGGGTTCGTTGCACTTATAAAAAAAAAGATCTGTCAAATCGAGCGTCCCTCAGGAACTGAGAATGTAGGTCGATTGGCGCGAGATTTTAAAATTAGAACACGGATCTCCGGCCGGCGTGATCCGTTCTCGATTACTTTCACTCGATTCAAATATAGATTCTCGATTATGCAGTGTTTTGTGTCTGTGGTCTTATTAAAAAATAGAGGATATAGATTGATTGAAAAAAGAAAGGGTATACCCTTTCTTTTTTTTTCTCTTATGTGGCAAATAAATACACATTGTCATCATTTACAGTAGGTATCTGATGATAAATTGGACAAGACTGACGGTATCATTCGTCATCATCATCATTCAGTAAAAAGTATCCACTGTTCGAAATAAGCTCCACACATGTATTGCCACGACGACCAGGCCTTACTCGCTGGTCCCACTACCAAAGTCAAAAGCATTTATTTCAAACAGACCATGAGGCACTTTTGAATACATAACCCAACCAAATGTCGGTCAGTCATAAAAGTGAAGCTAAATTGCATGGTCCAAAGCTAACGCAAGAAGAACGTGCAATACCAGACTATAATAATTCTTTATTAACCACATTGAGAGTTACAGTCTAAAGCCTTAACCAGAATACACCTCGAAAAATAAAAACTTTCAGTCTTAAAACTACCAGGAAACCAGCCAAACGCAAAATCAATACCAAACCAAACGATTCCCTACCAACAGCGACTCATAGAAACGATCTTATTTACCAAGTTTGACAACGAACAAGACAATATACTAGCAACAATACGACTCTGGCATCCCGCCAACTTATAACCTAGCTTGCCAACAGTCGTACGGTCATCCACACATAAAAACTACGAAAATCCACCTCGCCACTATGAAAAAACAAGAACTGTCAATGTCAAAATGTTACCATAGACTAACGGCTGACTGTACTGTCACGACAAATTGCGATCGCCTAAAAAAAGTTGTCTATCTCATGTGTTAATCAATGTCATGGATACTCAAGTACGTTGCTGATTCTGACACTAAAAATAGATGAAGTAAACTGTCGATTTGTGCCAGTTATAGACAGGTTAATATTGGAGATTTTCCATTTTTTTTTTTTAATGCGTAAGCATGGGTTTTGTATGAAATCAGGACAGGCACGTGCATAGAAATATTTGACGTCCGTGCATAGAAATATCAGATGTCTATGGGCATGTGACTTTCGAGCAATTGTAAAAAAATCATGCTGTGACTGACTCACAGGTTACGGCCCTGACTACCCGTCGTAGACTCAAACACAGGCAGGTGTCTTACTTTGTGTAGTTTATTTCATCATCACTGCTTTCGGAACAGTAAAGGAAAACATTATGAGAAAATCAACATGTCCTAGAACCAAAAATTCGAAGACATGTGATATCTACCAATCCTCACTGGGCCCGCGCGGTAGGTTACGGGCCATTTCCTCTCCTAGAGAGGAGGCCTGAGATCTTAACAGTGAAAGAATTATAAGGCTGATTATGTCTAAGGCTATGTTCACATTCTAATCTGTTTCTTTGGATCTGTCACAGAAAACTCTAATTTCCTAAGTTTTAGACAACTTTTTGACATCGATTGTTAAATTTGAATTTGATTTGACCGTTATTAATTTCGAAAGTTCGCCACTCAGTTTAATGCTGCTTGGAGGCTTGGACTTTCGAGTCTATATTCTAAGAATTACAAAATTCAATTTTAAAGGTCTTGGTACTCTGAAATGTTGACATATAGGTCTGTTCTGGAGAATCGCTCTACACATAGTCTAATTTTTATTTAGAAGGACTGAACTATTAATCGCCGCATCCATCTAGCGGAGTCCGCGGTTCTATTACCCTCGGAATACTAAGAAATAATAGGTACTGATCGTAACATTCGTAACTTGTGCCAATGTACCTCTTTATTCATGTGTGAACTTCAAGGGATCTTTAACAAAACATGACAAAGTAATAAAATAAAATTATTTTACATCAGTAAAAAGAATATATAAACAAGGTTCACCAACGATACGACTGTTTAAAAACTTATTCAATGTACATATTTTCTATAGAAAACTGGACAACCATAAACAATAAATAAAGATGGCGAGATGGCCAACCTATTATTATCTGTGTGAATAAAATATAATGCCTTTTGAAATTGTAGTTTATAACCAGTAATTATTAAATATGACAAAGTAGTTTTTATTCTTTATGAATCATATTCTTGGTTTGCTAGAATAATCTAATAACTAGATTTTACTAGCTGGGGCGGGTTTTTCGCACAGGTGTTAGAAATCTTTGAAATTCGCGGCTTTTTTCTACTAAAATATACAAGTATTATACACCTAAACCTTCCTCATGAATCACTCTGTGTATTGATGAAAATTGCATAAAAATTTGTTCAACCGTTTTTGAGTTTATCGCGTTCATATAAGAGAGACAAACGCCGTGGGGGACTTTTCTTTTATACATAATTACATATGTATAAAGATTACACTAACTAGCTTCTGCTAACCATTTCATCCTATAAAGTGCTACTTCAGGACATAGGCTACGCGTGTGCTAAATTTTATTCAAATTCGTTCAAAAACATGTGTGTATACGTTTGTTTCTCTTCTTCTTTGTTGTATAATATTAGTGTGAAATGTGACAGCTAGTTATTAACCATTAGGCACATAGTTGATATTATAAAGATGAAAATTATCTATTTTTATACTTGTAGGAAGTAGGTAATCTCACTCATAGAAAGCGTCAGTTATTCAAAAGATATTTTGACGTGCGAATGCTATTTTTATCAATAAATATGTTGATCGGTTTATCTCGAGTTATTTTAAAAAACTTCATGCAAAACAAATGTACAAAGGCGGACTTAATGACATAAGCATGCGTAAGCGACTGACTAACCACTGCTACTGTTACTGCGCTAATGTTTCATTATATGTATACCTCTTTTTAAAGGCGTCTACTGCTAGATATACTTAGCTTTGGGTATTTCATACCTACCGTAAATAGAAGAGATAAAAAACATGTGCCCACCTCTATTGGCGATTCACGTGTAAACATACACTTAAAAATAAACTCTATAGCAATAAAAATAGAGATTTCAATCGAATGATATTCGCCAAATCTGACAGCTGTCAATCTATCGTGCATAGACTAAATGTTGCAAATATGTCGGCAATGCGTTCAGGGAAATTAAAATGCTCAGACGATCGTGATTTTCAATTAATTAAAGAAAACGAGTTCAAATAATTTAAATTGTTTAAATTCTTGTTTTACTTTCAATGTTTTAATTTGGTACAAGTATTTATTTAATCTGGCAACTTTGTTTTAAATGTCAGTCGATACGCAGGCAAAGAAACTTTCAACTCAGTTTTAACGTTTGAATCCTCGACCGGTCCTATGAGACCGCGCTGTTATTGTTTTACTATTGTGTCTCGTTTCGCGGGTATCTGAGTAACTACAGAGAGTAGGGTCTGTAAGACTTGGTAGCCTGAAAATAAAGAATTATTACGTCAAAATTATTGAGATTTTAACTTGCAGACATGTAATAAGTTATTTTTAAAACAACTTATTTTGGGAATTCAACTTTAGGGGTTTTTTTTATTTAATTTTTTGGCTGGGAAATCATCCAGTGACTTCTACCGCTCTTGGGCGGAGCGGGAGAGCGTGACAGACTTTAACTAAATAGAACCCAGTCCTGTCCCTTGTTTACCTTTGTACCAGAACTGCGGAATTCTTTTTTTTTTTCATGCATAGGCTCGCTTTTGACTACTATCTCACCTGATGGTAAGCGATGATTTGGCCGACGATCTCTTCCGCACAACCCGTAGCCCCAGTAAGCTTCAACCCTGCTAGAACCTTTATGAAGGTGAAAAGGAGAAATTTCGTTAGCCTACCTACAGACTAACTTCAAAAGCACACGTGCGTAAAACGTAACATCGAAAATCGAATTCGCCCTTGACCTTGAGAAAGCCGCGACAATCGATTGTCAAAGTGATGCGACGTTTATGTAACTAACTAGCCAAGTGTGAGCCGTGCGTGGGAACAGCTGATCGGTATAATTAGCATCACTGTGATGATTGATGCTAAACGAGTTAGTTAGCAACGGAAATGATAGGTTATTTTTCTGTCGTTCCGTCTTTATTTTTTCCGTTTTGACATTTAATCTATCAATACCCGCGAAACGAGACACAATAGTAAAACAATAAAAGCGCGGTCCAATGAGACCGGTCGGGGATTCATGAATTAAGAAAGACTGTTACTTGGAACGAGACTGAAAGAAACAAAAAAAAATTGATAAAATTAAAAAAGACATTTTTTAATAATATGATGGAATATTTTGCGAGTATTCTATTTCTTCACTATAGTCTTTTTATATAGGTAGTTTGGGTTGGGTGACAGCAGGACGAAAATATGCATCTTTAAGATGAGAGAAAAGGATAGATAGCTACATTGTATGAATCTGACAGCTGTCACCGAAACCATCCTATAACAAAACTATAGTTATGTTGCGGTGACAAATGTCAAAAAGGGCGATTAATTTTTTGACAACTTTAACGGGTAAAAAGATTCGTTATCTAGTCTACCTACAGACTAACTTCAAAAGCACACGTGCGTAAAAGTCGTGACAATCAATTGTCAAAGTGATGCGACGTTTATGTAACTAACTAGCCAAGTGTGAGCGGTGCGTGGGAACAGCTGATCAGTATAATTAGCATCACTGTGATGATTGATGCTAAACGAGTTAGTTAGCAACTAACTAAATTGTGTTTTTTGTAATGGGATTCTATAGAAATATAAATACAACAGAAAGAATAGGTATATAAATACATAGATATTAAAAAACTGGGCAAGTGCGAGTCGGACTCGCGCACTGAGGGTTCCGTACCAACTTACCTATGAAAACAGTTCAATTCTCGAATCGAGTCTTCAAGATTTTTAAATTTTTTTTTCTTGTGATATAACTACAAATTTTTAGTTTTCAGACTTTTTCCTATATTTGTGCTATAATACCCTATTTCGTGCCTGCTTCGTGCCAAATTTAAAGATTCTAGGTCGACGGGATGTACCCTATGAATTTTGATTCCTTTGACAGTGTCGAAATGTACGTTTTTTTATACTACATATTCCACATTACAATTTACAAGTTTGATTTTTGCACAGTTTGATGGGACCGCGGACTTGAGTAGAGTATATAATTTAAATTTCAACTTGATACCTTCACGCGTTCTTGAGATAAAGGGTCTTGACTGACAGACAGACAGACGGACAACAATGTGATCCAAAATGTATGAAAGAGATGCGTTGTAAATTACACGGAAAGAATGCGGCGCCGATTTATCACGCATCCTTTCTGTGTAATTTACGATGCATCTCTTTCATACATTTTGTACGAATAAAATTTGAAGCGACACAAATCCGATCCACATCCGCATCGCATCCGAATTTTTCATTGCTTCTGTGTATCTTGCGCCTAGGTCGTAGCACTTGTAGCTATCAGGAATGAGGAAACACAGATTTCGGTCACAGTACCACTCCTTACCTGTACGCACAATAAAAGTGTTCCCAAAACGTTTTGTACGTGCAGCGACATCTTGGAGGTCGCAGAAAAACTAATCTTGCAACGCGCAAGTAAAGTTCTCCGCGCGATTATAACATATTTATAGAACAACCAGAAATCATCTATCGGGCAGTAGCCCACCAGACATAACACCCGTCTGGTCAGAGGATCCTCCCTTTTCAACTGAGGTATGTGGGACTTTACTCTCTGTTCCACATACCTCCAAATACGTATGCAACCTTTCACGTATGTCTCGCTTTCACATATTGATAGTATGAAGTAGGTGGGTTTCGTAAGTTGTTAGTTTGATTGGCGTTGTCATAACAGAATCAACTCAGTGTGTGGTCTATTGTTATAGTTCTGCCATTTTGGAGTATCAAAACATTTATCTGAAGGCCAAGAATTTATGTTTTTGAACCCTAGGCAATCGAAAGCAAAGCACCAAACTAACCTATGCTTATTTATTTTTCCGTCAATAATTAGGACCGTGATTTACTAGAGCGGGATAGATAGCGAAACGAGCGGACGGTTATCGGACGGCCGGACGGCAAGCTACCCATTGCTCGCCGTCCGCAAGACCATGCCTACGGTGGCTAGAAATTGGGATCGAAATCCTGGCGGCTGGGAGGTTTACAGGATTGTAAATGCACCCACGAAACAGGAGTAATTCCTAATGTGAATCACGTTTTTTTAATGTTTTCGCATAAATAATCGATACCAGAATGATGAATTGTATGTAAGGGACATTTTTACGTTTTTTGAAAAGGCCCTTACGACTATGGTCGGTCGTTTTCGTCGGATATTTTTACAGTTTGGTAAATGTTCCTAACGTTATTTAATATTTCCAGTATCGTCATCATCATCATCATCTGCCTAGCCTTTTCCCAACTATATTGGGGTCGGCTTCCAGTCAAGCCGGATTTAGCTGAATACCAGTATTTTACGAGGAGCGGCTGCCTACCAGACCTCCACAACCCATTAACTGGGGTAATACGGTACTTCATGGCAAGACTGGAGTCAGATTTACTGGCTTCTGACTATCCGTAACGACTGCCAAAGATCTACAAATGACAGCCGGGACCTACAGCTTAACGTGCTTTCCGAGGCACGGAGGAAACTCGTTATGTTAAGATGGTCACCCATCCACAAACCAACCTTGGCAAGCGTTGCTTAACCTTGAAGATCGATCTGTGCGGCTGTTATTATATAGCCACGAGCTCCTCAAGCCACGAGCTCCTCCAATATTTCCAGTATCGTATCGTTTAGTAACTTAATCAAAAACAATGAAAAACTCATTTCCTCTTCATTAATCACTATCATCTAATCATTTTGTGAGATAATCGATAAATAAACTGCTATAGCACTTAGGGAGATCAGATAAAGTACCATTTTGTTAATAAATTGATTAAAACAATCGGTAACCTCAATTATATTGTGTTGACCAACTTTATAATCGATATGCGTTAGTTTGATCTTGTGTTTTAATTCGATTTTAATGATTATCCGGGTTCTAATCTAATGCTAGTTATGCAGTTTCTTGCCGTTTCTTCTCCATAGGAAACGACCAGTTGGAACCGTACACTAGCTTCTAACGTTTTATAAGTGCCCATGTAGCGCTATGTGAAATAATAAATTTTGAGTTTGAATTTGAAATATGATTAATTAAGAAGTACGAGTATTATTAGGTTTAGACATTTATCTAAGTTTTTTTACCACCACCACCTACTTATGTTCTTTCTCAATTTGTTTTTTGTATTTTACAACAAAAAGCAACACAATATGAAAAAATCAACGCATAAAAAGCAAAACAAGTAAAGAAACCAAAATATAACCAAAAAACAAAATAATTCAACGATTGTCTTCGGATGCGTCTAACATAATATCAATGTTCCTTATTGATGTCATCAATAAAAATAAAATAGCCTTTATTTACGCGTTACAAAGTTACGGAAATTAAACCTAACACTATTACATTTAAAATTTATTTCATCCTCATATCAAATTGATTATTTTTTCCTCTTTGCCTCATTCTCTTCACTTATTGATGTTATCTGTTTCCAACTACTTCTAAGAGTACTCCATTAACGTGTCCCCTGCTTGTTCCAGCAAGGCATAGGCGTGGAGCTGGTGCGCGCGCTGGACAGCCATCCGCCCAGCATCTCCAACGTCTTCTGCGAGTGCGACTCCAAGGATGATGTTGTAAGTACCAACACTACTATTTTAAACTATCTTTAAACTGGGTGAATGAATGAATGATTTAGGCTGAGGCTACAGTGACCAGCGATTCGCGATGCGGTTGGAAGAGCGAATCAAATATCACTAGTAAAATTAAGCGTATAGTGTAGCCATAAACGTAATTTCAATTATTTGTTTTAATCGCTCATGTATCGCAGGTCGCGTCGCTGTCCAATGTAGCCTCAGCCTTACGCCCGTTTTCAATAAGCTCTACAGTAGCAGCTACTAAAGATAAACAAATCTATCCTTTTGCCAAGGGCGTTGCAAGGGGGGGGGGGCAGGGGGGGCAGCTGCCCCCCCCCTGCCAAATCAAATGCTAGAGATCAAATGTGCGAGCAATTGACTTCCTTAACTTTTAATAAATGCAGAAATTATACTTATGCTGCTATATTTTAAACTGCAAGAAATTATAAAGGAAGCTACTACTGTTGCGGAGAAAGTCGGACTGGAGTTGGACATACATCAATGCCGCGTATTACGGGGGAAACAACGTCATAGAAACAATCATTCAGCAGAAAGCCCTTTCGACGCATTTTCGACTTCTGGCTCCCAAACTGGACAGGACTGGGTCTGCTCTGAAGCGGCTCCTGCCTAACCTAGGGGCTACCCTGTCGGAAGGTCTACGCGGGTATCGTTCGGTCCATGGCTCTTTACGGAGCGCTGGTTTAGGCGCCGTCGCTGGGTAAGCGACCGGCGGCCAAACTGAACGCTTGCCAAGGGGTCATGGCCATCCGAATGGTGCGGGGATACCGCACGATCTCCCGCGAAGCGGCGAGCCTCCTTGCTGGCCTGCCACCGTGGGATCTGGAGGCAACAGTCCTTGCACGCATGCACGATTTGCGCGTGGAGATGTAACGCCGTGGCGAAACTCCACTGCCGCGACAAGTTGCGGTATGGCGGACAGAGTTCCGGCAAGATCTCGGGGTGGCATGGCGACTGCGACTGTCGCAACTCAGTGCTGGGCACGCCATCATTTAGTCTGTATCGGATCAAGGAGGAAAGGATGCCCGAGTGTCGCCACTGTGTTGACACGGCGGAGCACAGGGTAGAGGTGTGCCCCACTTGGGCGGAGTACTGCCGTGTCCCCGTGGAGGCTATCGGTGGTGGCGACTTCTCGCGCCGGGCCCTGGTTCAGGCCATGGTCCGGAGCGAAGAGGGGTGGCGGGCGGTAGTCTCCTTCTGCGAAGCAGTAATGCTAGCGAAGGAAGCTGCCGACCGCGGGCTCGCGAGGGAACGACCCTCACGCCGCCACCGCCGAGATCCCGATCCAGGTTTCCGACCACCATAGGCGCGGGCTTGCGGACGTCGAGCATTGGGTAGCTCGCCATCCGGCTGTCTGGTAATGACCCGGACCAAGCCCAGTCTTCAAAGGCGCGTTCTGTTCTACGCGCGCCTCAAGGAGATGTCAGCAAACTGTAGGGCCCAGGTAGGGTCGATGCATCTGGGGAACACGGAAATTCCGAAAAGTGAGCCCGTGTCCTCCCAGATTGATGGCAACGAAGGATCGGGGTGGGGTTTAGTCAGTAAGAGTCTGACACGCCCTACCGCTCCACCCAAAAGCGGGAGAAGTCATTCTGAAAATTCCCCATATGAAAAAAAATCGTCATCGAGTCAAAGACTTCCAAAGTGTAATGCTTCATGCTCTCGGCATTCATTTTTTTTTATCATCCATAATATTGCCCCAATTCCCCCCCCCCTTTGTCATAAGCTGGCGATGCCCTTGCCTTTTGCCCATACTTGCTTTCCTATAACCTACCGACGGATAGCATTTCCTACCAAAAGTTGTAGATTGATAGATAGAATCTTACTGTTTATCGGGGATAGCTATCTATCTATGAACTGCGGTAGGTTATTGAAAACGGGCGTTATTTGCTAGAATACAGGTACTACAATTCTAAATCCTGCATCGCAGTATTAAAATTCTTCGCGCGATTAAAACACACAGAAACAACATCAGGAAATCAACTTTCGGGCAGATGCCCGGACCAGACATAACATCCGTCTGGTCGGAGGATCCTAACTCTTCATTGGAGGTTTGCTAAAAAAAAGAAAAAGACTGTGTTGCGTTCCATTGCAATTCACTACACGCGCGGAACACACAATTTAGTCTGGATTGGACTGGCTGAGCCATTTGCTTCATGGACGGAGCGGATGTTATGATTGCGTTAAACGGAATGCAGTGATACAGACTCATTACTGGGTTTACGATAGGTCAGTTACACAGTTTATCGTATGACGAAACGTTGAACGGTGAATACGGACTGTTTTATTAAACTGGGGATTTGTAGGGAAATGCTAATCTACATATGTATAAGATTTATTGGAAAAACATGTTAGTATTAAGGTGGGCGCGACGTTAGAATTATCCATACAAACGTAATACCAAAATCATTTGAAATTTAAGCATATTTACACCATAATATGATGTTATTCGGATTCAGACAATAATTATCTAGGTTCCTACATCGTCTTTTTGTTGAAAAACTTACCCCAAACGAAATTTAAGCGAATTTAAATTTGCACATTTTCACAGCGAAAATGTCATGTTTTTATTTGGTTTTTTCTATATTATAAACAACAATATTTCAAAATATCTTTCCGTAGGAACACAGATATTATTATCAAGTTATAAATACTCGAAACAATATTGGAAATACATTAATTTTTCATTCATCATTTTTAGTATTACGGAACCTCTCCCAAATTTCCAATTTGCTTGCTGTGATAGCAATACAAACTGTATTGCTATCACAGCAAGCAACTGTCAGTGTGCGGATGATGACTGTACTCCAGTCGGTGTGTCCAAGAATTGTTTATACTATCTGGATTGCTTCCATCAACCTCAAAAACTTATTTTTTTGCGTCTCAACTCGAGATAGCGCGCGGTCTCCGCAGGCCTCTTAATGTTTCCCGGCTAAAATTTACGAGATATTTTCTTTCTTAGTAAGGTTTTTTTTGAATGGATCGCGCTTGACTATTATCTCACGTAAGCGACGATGTGGTTGACGATGACTGCAAAGTTATGTGAAGTATTCAAGTAAATACTTGAATACTTAGTCCGGCCGTCCGGTAAATGTCCTTACCGAGCACAAGTCGTCAAAAGCGCGTAATGTTCGATGCGCACCTCTAAAGGTGAATAAACTACAACATTTGCTTGTAACAGAACAACGAGCCGCTCTATGATATGTTCTAGTGTATCATCCTTTTACGAACTAAACGTCGAACACGCTCGCCTCTTTGTTGCAAACCAACGAGCATATTGGTGTAACATTTCGGCGAGCGTATTAGTGTAACATTTCGTCGAGCGTATTGGTGTAACATTTCGTCGAAGGAAAGTATGAAAAAGAATGAATGCAAGGTATAACAAAATGTTCGTAAATGCACACTTAGGGCCTATTTCACCACCTATGATTAAGTTTCGAGTATCTTACTTGGCAGATAATTTCATACAAATTCTGTCATATTTTTGAATTTATCCAGTGAGTAGTGCCTACTCGGACATTGTGAAAGAGGCCCTAACTGTAAGCATTTACCCGTAGCATAACGCCGAGCATTCGCAGGAACGTTACATTACATGGAAATGTTTTGGGAACTGAGCTTTTGCCTGTATTGTACCATTCGTAAGAACGTTACATTACACAGAAATGCTCGAGAAAATGTTGTAGTCTATACTCACCTTTAGAGATGTTCGCAAAACCACAGTAGCTGGTCGAGCAGGGCCGATACCCGCAAAGGGAATTTCTGAAAAGGAAACCCGTTATCCTAGATCGCAAAGGGCAACTGAAGGCACATCTAAGATGGGTTTGATCAGAAAAAGTCGTTAACTCGTCCATTCGCTTCACTCAAGAGCGAGAGATAAATCATTAGATGATTTTCCACCTCCGAAAGTAATTAATAACATAATTTTATTCATCTACTTACTTCGTCTACAATATCGCATTGCACAATAAACAGCAATTTGATTCAATCTGTCACGAATGCCATTGATTAAAATTAGTCCAGTCAAAATAGACATTCCAGTTTGCATTAATTCCCAACAAGCTGGATTTTTGTGCAGGCCTTGAATACGTCATTACGAATGTTATGTCAAAAGTCCCCATCGATCCCGCTTGTGCGTTGTGTTTTATTCGAGGTCAAAGGTCACAAATTAGCGTTTTTTGCGTATATCTCTGAAACTACGAGAGCTATCAAAAAATGATTCAGGCAAAGTTTGAAGATCGTAAAATTGTCTACAAAAAAGATCAAACACTTTTTCTTCTACGGTGCACTGTTCTCGAATTATGGCTATTTTAAACATAGAAAATACGAATATGCACTCATGCTAAGGGATGATGGGTTCGATGAATATTTGAAGGACAAACCATCTGTAACGACACATAAGCAGTGTCGTAAAGCATACACCCGGAAGAGCAGCATCGCTGCAGCTAAAAGACAGCGTGAGGTGGAGATAGCTACCACATCTGGGATTAGTCCTCCTCGTACTAGCACGAGGTAATGAATCGTCTTTTTGACGAAATACTGTTTGTTCTGTGGCAATAAAGCAGATAAAACGGCTGAAATAAAAAAAAAGCGCAGCATCTTCGACCAAGAGTGTCCTCAACTTTCAACCCTTGACTTCAAGAAAACTATCTTTAAGGAAGCTCAGACTCGTTCTCATGAGCTAGCAAGTAGTGTCATTGCCCGAATTCAGTATGAATATGACTTAGTTGCTGCCGAGGCTAAGAACTACAGTGATTGTTACACTTAAAATACGACTTTCCTGCGGTCTAAAGTCACGATATCTCGAAAGCGATGCTTTATAGAAGAAAGGACTCTTGGTCGAAGATGCTGCGCTTTTTTTTATTTCAGCCGTTTTATCTGCTTCATTGCCACAGAACAAACAGTATTTCATCAAAAAGACGATTCATTACCTCGTGCTAGTACGAGGAGGACTAATCCCAGATGTGGTAGCTATCTCCACCTCACGCTGTCTTTTAGCTGCAGCGATGTTGCTCTTCCGGGTGTATGCTTTACGACACTGCTTATGTATCGTTACAGATGGTTTGTCCTTCAAATATTCATCGAACCCATCATCCCTTAGCATGAGTGCATATTCGTATTTTCTATGTTTAAAATAGCCATAATTCGAGAACAGTGCACCGTAGAAGAAAAAGTGTTAGATCTTTTTTGTAGACAATTTTACGATCTACAAACTTTGCCTAAACTATTTTTCGATAGCTCTCGTTGTTTCAGAGATATTCGCAAAAAACGCTAATTTGTGACCTTTAACCTCGAATAAAAAACAACGCACAAGCGGGATCGATGGGGACTTTTAACATATCATTCGTAATGACGTATTCAAGGCCTGCACAAAAATCCAGCTTGTTGGGAATTAATGCAAACTTGAATAATAATTTAGTCTATTTTGACTGGACTAAATTGTGAATCCTGCGTTTACCATTCTTTATACTCAACGTCAAAAACTTACGACAAAAACAAACGAATAAAAAACATAGGTAAAATTCTTCTAAAACTCAAAAAGATCGGTCAAGGGGACACCCGGATTTGAACCGGGGACCTATCGATCTGCAGTCGATTGCTCTGCCACTGAGCTATATCCCCGATGAAAGCTCGCTCCAAATACGGGTTCATAATACGAACGTCGCGTAGGAGGGAAGATATGACAAAACCAGTACACTAAGAGCTCTTCATTTGTTCCCAATCAGTTATCAATTTGTTTGCGATGAAAGGTCTTGTTTAGCTAGTTTGTTTGTATGATATCATAGGTCATTGAACTTGTTTATCCGGAGAATTCTTGTGGGAATTTTATTGTTGTTTTCTTCCGAAATAGTCATAAATTAGGATGTTATTTTTCTTATAGAAGAATACATTAGTAAGAAATGGGAAGAGGTTTACTTATTTTGGTGGATTTATCCTTATTTACTACAGAATAAGTACCTAATAGTTTTACAAGGTTTTACTTGGACAAATTTATTTTTCAAATGCGCGTCAAATAAAAAAAAGTTTTGCAAGGCGGTGGTAGTCGGGACTTTTTGAAATGAACCACCTTGTAATCAGTTAAATTAGGAACAACACTTTAGGTACATATAAAAAAGGTAATATCGAATCCATACATTTGTGCTACCTAATATTTATGATAGATACGCACTTGTAGAAATCATAATTATATTCATCATCATCATCTCAACCGAAAGACGTCCACTACTGGACATAGGCCTCCCCCAAGCGTTGTCGCCACAACGAATTCTCGCGGCCCCTCAAAAAAGGGTAGACGGGCTGCCAGGCACTAGGGGCTATTTATTCATTGCAATCATATTGATTTCAATCACTAGATGTCGGTTTAGACTGGGCCAGATTAAATACTGACAACAACTATTTTATTTGTTGTTGTTATAACAGTGACATATTTACTGCACGTTAAAATAATACGGAGAAAGAAACTTTTTTTTTAACTCGCTACCCTGGCAGACTTCGATCAGCGGATTTTTTTTTCGAATCTTTCTCACCTTTTAAAGGTTTTGGTTTTTTCATGGAGGTCTAGGGAACCTTCCCTCGAACATTTCAAGACCAAGATAAGCTAAATCCGTTCAGCCGTTCTCGAGTTTTAACGAGGCTAACGAACAGCAATTGATTTTTATATATAAGAAGATAGATTGTAAACAGAAACATAACTTACTAGCAGCCGGTCCCGGCTTCGCACGGGGTGGACAATTATTTATTTTTGGAAATTTGGATATAAAACACTTTTTTTAGTGTTAGTTTTCTACACCTTCGGTTACATTGTTCAAATTTTACCAAGGATCCCTAATTTTTTCAAAATGAGATATAGCCTATGTCAAATGGCAAGAACGTAGCATTCTATTGGTGAAAGAATTTTTTAAATCGGCCCAGTACTTTTTGAGCCTATTCATTACAATCATACAAAAATAGGTACAAATCTTTCCTCCTTATAATATTAGTATAGATGACGTGGTGACAGACAGTTTATGTACAAAGGCGAGCTTAACTCAGTTATGAGTTTTCTTCCACCTTTGAGTTATAGAGAGGAAACAAGTCTATTATATTTTTTAATTATACTTTTTAACTTTCCAGACCATCACATGTGACTGTGAAGCCACCCCCGCCTTCCAGGTGAAGGCCTTCAGTCAACGAGGAGAGAAAGTCGAGGTGTCGCACTACAGAGTCAACGTTAATAGGTAAGTTTTATCATCATCATCATCTCAGGCGAAAGACGTCCACTGCTGGACATAGGACTCCCCCAAGCGTCGCCACAACGACCGGTCCTGTGCTTCTCGCATCCATCGGTTTCCCGCGACCCTCACAAAAGGGTAGACGGGCAACCGGGCACTATAGGCCATTCATTCTCTCGATTCGTATCCCACCAGGTCATCGGTCCACTTTGTGGGAGGCCTTCCAATGCTGTCTTTCCCGCTACGTAGAATGGCAAACTTATCAACATATATTTTTAAAGCGCTTTGCTTCGTCGTTTATACCGATTACATCGAGGGACTGGAATTCGCCTGCTGCGGTTTTCCCGTCCGATTATAATTTAGGTGTCTTCAACGCTAGAGTGAATAGGCTCTTAATAAGCTAGTGCGCCTCACCATCAACGATTGCATCACTGCTTACCATCAGGTGGGATCGCAGTCAAGCACTAGTTTATAATAAATAATTAAAAAAATATATCTTTTTTCTTTAATTTTTGTTTGTACACAACAACTTATAAGTGAATAACAAGAGTTTATGTACATGGGTGAGTTTAACTCAAAGTTGAGTTTTCTTCCAGCAAAAATGTCTTCAGTCTTTTGCAAATTATTCAATAGATAGCTACATAGCAGCCGCAGTACCGTAGCTACCACCGTATCAGCCGGATATTAACGGAGCCTCCAGCCTACAGGGCCCTGACCCTGACATGTGCAATAATTCATAACTGATCACCAGTGATAGGAATAGGTAGTGCCTATTTGCCTAAACTTCGAAGAACAGAGACGAGAAACGGAGACCTCCTTAGGACTAAATGTTTTTCCGAGACATCTGTGAGTCCCGAAATTTCGAGACAACACTTAGATACATTTAAAAAAATTGTTCTTTGGAATAAGTAATACCTATTACGATCAACAAGTCATTTACTTACAAAATATTCTCCAAAAAAAAAATTCTGAAAATTTTATGGTTGTAACGACTGTGTATGTTATTTATTATGATATCGGAAACTATTGGTAAATATAGATGAATTACAACAATTTTTTAAATGTATTTTTAAGTGTTGTCTCGAAATTTTGGGTGTCTCGGAAAAACTTAAGCCCTAAGGAAGTCTCCGTTTCTTGTCTCTGTTCTTCGAAGTTTAGGCAAATAGGCACTACCTATTCCTATCACTGTTGATCACATCCGTCTCCAAAAAAAACGAAAAACAACTAAAATCTCTCAACAATTTTTGATTCCCAAAAAGGAGGGCCCCTTTTGAAGTCGGGGTCTGAATCCAAATGGCTGGGACGTGAGGATGTCCATTCCCTCACTCGTAAAACTTTGCCACACTGTTAATTCATACTTTATTTATTTATTTAAACTTCATGTACAGTTGTGGTACATAGGCGGACTTAATGCAACAAAGCATTCTCTACCAGTCAACCACGGAGTTAATAGGTTAGGAGTCAACCTTGTTTTGGTCTCCTTTTTACTTTCACTTCAAATTAATGTATAACCTTCGCTCCTCTCCAATCTTCCAGGTTCAGGGCTCGCTTGAACGTGGTGTGCGTTACGGACAAGTTGACGGGCGAGCTCAAGTGCGATGGCTGGCCTGAAGTCAAGGTGGCATTGGCGCCGGTGGGCGCTCTCAGGCCTAACGCCACTGAGAGCAATCTGCAACAACTTATCAGGTAATATTTTTATGAAGAAAGCCTTTCCACTCATCGCATTCTGAGAAAAGAAGTTTAGAGGTAGTGGAACAGAGAGTAAAGTCCCACATACCTCCGTTGAAAAGGGAGGATCCTCCGACCGGACGGGTGTTATGTCCGGTGGGTTACTGCCCGATAGATGATTTTGGGTTGTTGCATCTATGTATTCAATTCGCGCGGAGAACTTTGCTTGAGCGATGCAGGAAGTCATATGTAGAAGATGTCGCTACAAAAGTTACTAAAAACCGTCAGCAGTATCTTCTGTGAAATTAGTAATTCACCTTTAAAAGTCACCACCCGATTAACTTAGTGGAGCACACGGTACATGATACGGAGTCGTGTCCTCATGGGAGCGATCGGTGACTTCTCGCACCAGGACCTGATACAGGCCATGGTCAGGAGTGAATAGCGCTATGATTTGATTGAACTTGGAGCTGTAGTAACTTTTATTCAGCTCAAAATTGCCTAACAAGACCAAGGTTTTGGAAAGTGGGCCCAGATTTCATAGAAACTTTGGTATCATTCTTTAACAACTACCCTCTACTTTTCCAGCGACATAGTGGTGAACGCTCTACGCAGCACCAACCTGCAGTTCAACCTAGCGCACTACCCAACCTGCCCGCGCCTGCGCAGATACGTCGAGACGCCGGGCCCGAGGCTGCCGCTACACTATGACGCTATGGTAAGAGATAGTTATTTATTTCTTTGCTGGCAGGTTAGCCCATACTACCCAAATAAATATAAAGATAAAAGATCTTTTTTTCTTTATCTTTAACTGCCCAATACCTTGTACTCTTATTTATTCTGTGCCCTTACTAGGAGTTTCTCAGAGTACGACTGACAGCACAGTTACCTAGTTGAGCTACGATTTCCGTGCGGAACAATTATTTGTATGGCCTTTATACAGATTTTTCCAGTCTAGGTGTCTCAGATGGTGTGACTTTATGATCGCACCCACGGTACAAGAATTATTCCTAGTATGAGACAACGTTTCATCTTTAAATCAAAACTTTAAACAAACTTGTTGATCTCGTTCCAGCTACAATCAGACCGTCAGCTGTACACTTCCACTCCTAACTCCACCGCCGGCAGCGTCACGCTCCTCGGCGAGAAGAGGCTGCTCGTCAAACTGGTCGGCGCTAAGGACCTGGGCGGTAAGCAGCTATTATATCTAGCCTGTATTGTTGGGCATAAGCATGGCGGCAGGGGACCCTCTTTAAGTGGCTGGAGAGGAGTCACGGTGTCCTTAACTTCCGCACGACGGCACGACGCAGATCCTCGCCGAACCGTCCAAACTTACCATAAGTTCGGAAGGTTCTTGCATCTGAATTAGGCGGAAGAAACGTCCAAGTGTCACCATTGTGTAGATCACCCGGAGGACACGGTGGAGCTCACGCTGGAGGTGTGTTTAACTAGGTAGTCGTCTATGTAAAATTTATCCGTGTCAGCTTTATTCAAATCTGAAACTCATTGTTAAATAAAAGTCAAAGCAAAGCATATACTGTCAGTCGAGCGAGCAAGAAAGAGGGATGAGGCTTACCTACCAGTTAAAAGGATGGAGCTATGTAGGGTGTGTTCCGTTTTGGTCGTAAAATGGATCGCTTTAAGAGCTTGTGGTAGAGTTTCTAATCGTTTGTAGGATTTTGATTTATTCGTTTGTAATTGCAGGTAAAACCGGCTGCATAGCGCCGTACTGCGTGGTGGAGATGGACGAGCCGCCGCAGAAGAACCAGACAGCCTTCAAGAAGGACACCACCAGTCCGCAGTGGGAGGAACACTTCCTCTTGTAAGTCATCATCTTCCTGCCCTTGTGTCCATTTTATTTGGGGTCGGCGCAACACGTTTTTGTCTTCCATTCTGTCCTGTTATTCGTCACGCTATCACTAACTCCTTTTTCTTCCATATCACTTCTCACACAATCCATCCATTTTTTCTCTCTCCATCCAGCATGTAAACTCATAACTCTTTTAGTAACATGCGTTTCATCCCTCCTCTTCACACGACCATACGAAGCCAAACGATTCCCTTTCAACATTTCAGCCACTGGCGCCACTTTCAAACTTCCTATTATAAGTGCTGCTGGTTATTCCACCTCCTTACTTTTGAAGTACAGTAGATAAAAGGATTGGGTAAACAGAATACTACTAACCAACTAATTATTAAGTACTACAGTCTGTTCAATAATTCCAGAGACTAAAATGACATTTCAACACCAAAGAACTGGCGTCATTTCTATAGAAATTTTGACATTACTTATGTCAATTTAGTCTCCGGGTTTATTGAACAGACCATAGTTGCTATCAGCGGCTTCACCCGCATGAAAGTAGAAAAATAAGAAGCCTATTTTACACAGTGAAGATGTAGTATTCTAACGGTAAAAGAATTAATGAAATCGGTGAAGTAGATTTTGAATTAAATCGTAACATAAAACAAACAAAACATCAAGTCTTTGCTCTTAATAATATTAGTATTAGGTACTGATTTATTTGCCACTTTTGAACTCGTCATCTATTTCTAGAGTGGATAAGTGTGCTTGAGGCTTTAGACACTTCGTCCTTAAATAAATTGGCATAAGAGCAGAAAACTTCTGTAGCCCTTGTTTTTTTATAGGCTCGTGCTTGACCACTATCTTGAACCCTGAATAAGCGATGACGTAGTCGACGATGGAGCACACTTATCTAGATGAAACCTGTTCATTCTTGGCATAAAAATCCCCTAAGTGTGTATTGTACTCTGAATGTAACATTTGTCATTTTGTTTGCAGTGACCTGTCCCCACAAACTGCAGAGCTTCTGTTCGAGGTGTACGACCGCACCGGACCGCCCTCACCTGGTGGCGGTGCGTCGCAGAACAGGTAAATTATACTTCCTATCATTGTAATCTTATTTTACTTATATACTAATTGACTCAAGAGACATTGCCTTTTCTTAGCAATCAGTCAAAAGGCCAAAGGTTAAAAAGTTGTAATTTTCTGTAATTTTCTCGATAAATGGGCTACCTACCCAAATTAAAGAAAATTTCAGTGGGTTAGGTGGTGACCTAAGCTTCTTGAGCCACCACTGCTGTGACAATTCGAACCAGTAGTATTTTATAATATTTACCCTGAAACAATTATCTGTTTCTCATTTTCGACTATTCTGTATTTCCCAGGTTCTTAGGTCTGGGTCTAGTGGGCATAGATGAGTTGCTGGCGGCGCCGTCGCAGCGGCAACAGATCGCCTTGCAGACCAGGCCCATGGAGGAGCATGATGTTAGTGGCACGCTTACTGTTGAGGTAATCACATGACTTTATTATTAAGGCTTTGTTTCATTTATTCATTATTTTGAGGATTCTCTATTTTTGGGGATAGAAAAATAATTATACCTGTCGTTACCAGTTTTCACTTAATGATGGTGTTTAAGAATGACGCTTACCAGGTAGTAGCACTGAAGTTTCAGGTCCTGGCACTTGTCAAAACGACTATATTACTGACATTAATTAGATATCAATGTTAACGTGAAACGTTAGATAACAACGTCATTTATAAGATTTAAAAAACACCTTACGACTAAATGGTACCAACTGGTAGTGTGATTTTTCTGAACACCCTCATTATTTATTTTACACAAAAAAAAAACTAAATAATACACACAGTAATTTGACAATTCATGTACAAGGTGATAACAATGAGTTTTTTGCCAGCTAACTCTTGAGGCACAGAGAGATCTCATTCGAGGGTAGGATCTAGTGTACAATGTAAACAGTAGACAACTGATAGCTACTAGTGTGTTTTACTAAATAATAATATAGAGTGCGTCTAATGAAAGCGCGACCAGGAGTTTTTTTTTTAAATTTAATTGGCAACATTATTCAGTCACAATCGTAGGAAATAAAAAAAGTGTCAAAACATGATTCTCCTACTAGTTAGTAATACCACAAACAAAATGTTTGGATTTAACCTCTTTTTCTCAGCTCGCGCTTTCATTAGACGGACTATAGTAATCTAAATTTCCTATGTATTCACATCTTATCTCATTCTCCTCCACAGTTCCTCTTCATCGAAGGAGCAGACATCCCGGACCTGGGCTCCCGTCCCGTCAAGATCAAGGAGAGTCTCCGGACCCTGTCCCCGCATGGACACCTCACCACCACTACTAAGACTATTTTCAAACAAAATGGTAAGTGGAAATAAACTTAAGAAAATTTTGAATAAACGCATGTTTTGGATATGGCATCAGCGTACTTTGAAGAACATAGGTGTTCTATAAAGGATTTACTTCACCGTTTTAAGAGCAGTGATGATCTTCAATCAACAATGTTGATCGAAGGTGATGATGAAATAAATACTAAATGTTTGAATTTAACCTCTTTTTCTCAGATTGCGCTTTCATTAGACGGACTATAGTTGTAGTTATGTATTTCATATCAAAACTATAGTGAAATCTTCATTAAACCAACATGTTTTAGAATGCTAGGCAAGCGAGCTTCATCGATGAACACATCGTCACTTACAATTACGTGAGATAGTGGTCAACCGCGAGCCTATCGATAACAATAATAATGAAAAGAATCAAAGTTTTAAAGACCAGTCCACACATTTCGCAAAGGGGTCTGTGACCCAACTATAGACTCATCGCAGACCGATTTTTAAATCCCAGAATTATATTTCCAGAATATAATTCTTCTATCAAGAAAACAATAAGAGGAGCTCGTGGCTAAATAATAACAGCCGCACAGGTCGATCTTCAAGGTTAAGCAACGTTTGCCTAGGTTGGTCTGTGGATGGGTGACCATCTTAACATAACGAGTTTCCTCCGTGCCTCGGAAAGCACGTTAAGCCGTTGGTCCCGGCTGTCATTTGGAGATCTTTGGCAGTCGTTACGGATAGTCAGAAGCCAGTAAATCTGACTCCAGTCTTGCCATGAAGTACCGTGTTACCCCAGTTTATGGGTTGTGGAGGTCTGGTAGGCAGCCGCTCCTCGTAAAATACTGGTATTCAGCTAAATCCGGCTTGACTGGAAGCCGACCCCAATATAGTTGGGAAAAGCCTAGGCAGATGATATCAAGAAAACAATAAGTAAAAGAAAAAGACCATCAAATTCACAAATGACACTTACAGGCTATATTTTAACGTTTCCAGGACACGACAACTCTCAGCTAACGGAGTCAGCTCTCCGCGAACTAGAGCTGAGCCCCACCAACGCCGCCAACAAGTCCACACTCATCATACACTCTGTGCAGAGGGTGAGATACCTGTTCTGTAGCACACCTCTAGTAGGGTGGAGGTGACTAGCGACATCTGGAGTTCGGTTTTATTAGTTACAAGTAGTTTTATGAACGAACAGTATGTTTAAGTGAAAGATTTTTTTAATAATGTTAATTAGTGCTTAACTGCGATCCCACGTAATGGTAAGCAGTGATGCAATCTATGATGTTGAGACGCACTAGTTTTAAGAAAGAAATCATGAATGGTATATGCGATAGGAAAGGATATTTTTCAACCTATCCTAACCTTACCTTTTCCTACCGTACGTACGCCTCTGCGTGGGGTCTAGGCTGTTAATAATATAGAAAATTCGAAACCTAAAAAAAACAATAAATAATTATTGCCAAAAATGAAATGGCATACATTTAATATAAAGTTTATTTGAAAATATATCACAATTCAAAGTATCCTATTTTAAAAATCGTCAACTTCTTAGGTTTTTCTATTATTATGTTTTTTAAGTTTTAAAAATAATCTTGTTATTAGCTCAGAAAGCACCTGCAGATAAAATAGTTTTCTAAATTAAAGTTGTATAGTATAGAAGTCGCTAGTTACCTGAACACTTTTACATTTTGCGATGTGTACTCATAAGTTTTATCTGATAGTCGTTCAGACACCGACTAGAAATAAGAGTAATAATGAAATATTACCTACTTTTGATTTTGAGGTATTTTGTTTAGAAGAACAAGCGTTTATTTTCATTAAAGCATACCAACAATATAATGTTTCCAATTTCTTGTTGGTATACTTTAAATGAAGATTCCAATTGCTACTAAAATGGTAGTATTTTTGTTGTTGTCGTTTTGGAATCCTTTTATTTACTACGTATATTTTAGAAAATGTTCTTCTAAACATCTGCCTAAGCCCAAACCATTGTAATAATTTAAATACATAGTGTGTCACCAAAGTCCCAAAATCCCCCCATTTACAACATGTGAGAATATGCAGTCGTTAATATGGCAAAATGGTGAATTTTAGAATTTTTCCGGCTTCGTAGAGTCTGTCTATAAAGTCAAACGACTTGGATAATTATTAGGGTACAGTGAAATTTTATATAGGCAACACTAGTTGAATAATCAAAATTGAATAAAAGGTTTTGGTCATTGTTTAGTACCTTACTACTAGACAAGACCAAAATATATTCTAAATGAAAATCTTTTGCATTGTTTTAATATTAAGAAGTCTCCTAACTATAATAAAATCATTAAAAAAAATACTTAAAAGGTATATTCGATACGTTTTATACAGTACATACTGATATAAAATAGTGATCAAGACCTTTTAAAAATCTACCTTAATTATTCTCAACAAATGTTGCCTACATCAGACTTCATTATACCCCAATAATTACCCCAGTCGTTTGACTTTTTAGACAGACTATACAGCGTCGACTCTGTCACTCTTATTTATCTATCTCTTTCTAAAACCCGATGAGCTATATTACCGGCTCGCATATTACATAATTATGATCTAACAATTTGTTGGTTTTCCCTTACATTGCGTGCGTGTGCTGTGATAACATAGGAACCGAAGAAATCCATCAAGGTGAGACGTTTTACTAATTTTTATAAGTTTTTATTTGACTTTAAAAGCTAGGTTACGGTTAGATGTTAGGTATTTTTACTATAATTGGGTAAAAAAAATCAAATTGTGAATTTTTGAACAAAGGGAAAGCGTTTGAATAGGAAATCTACTCTTAGTAAATACTCTACTAAAAATAAAATATATTCTGTTTATTTGGTTTGAAAAAAAAGGAAATTCAAATTTCTTTTTGTTGACAACATAACATAATCGTCCTTCTAATGTTCCCACTGCTGGGATTCAAGCCTCTCACAGGAGAGGGTTTTTTAAATAGTTTAAAAGTATTTTTTTGGGATTCATCAGTTAGATGGTTGCAATGTCTATAATGGACATGAGTAAAAACTACTTTTGGTTTTTAGGCATCTAAAGCAAAAGTTATACTTGTATAATCGGATCTGTGTGTATATTAAATTTAAGAATATAGTAAATTTAATTCTTGGTGTAAATACGCTCAGTATTTTTCTGCTGTGTAGTTAATGGGTATTTATGCGAAATATAGTTTTGGGTTTGTAAATAGGTATCACATACACAAAAATATCCATATATTTAAAACCATGATTTAGATGAACCCATGGGATACTATCTAATAGTACTAAATGTGGTAAAAGTTGACGGCAATATCTAAATACTGTACAAAAATAAATAGATAACAATATTAGTGCTTCTAGATTATAGCTAAGTTATTGTCTACTAAGATCCGCTAAACTCTGCGTTAGAAATTAACGCTGTCGCTTAGAGTAGCTTTTAGTGCTACAACGTCTAGTTAAAAACATGTTGTACAAGTTAATTAATTATCCTAAGCATGATCATTTTATTTTTGGGAGATATTTTGTGACATGGCAACCCTAATATTTTTCTGTAGTCAATGGCAATCGAATCTTTAAAGCGCCGAAGTCAATTGAATCGAAGCCGAAGAATTGATTTTGTATTTTTATTTTACATAATTTAAAATAATAGTATACCTAATGATTATTGTTTTTATGTTAAACCTACATTCCATTCAAAAAGTTAAAATATTTTTTTTTTTTTTTTTTTTTTTTTTTTTTGTGGCAATTGAGCCGGTTTCGACTATTCTGCCAGTGTCACGTTGGGACGGCAGCACAGTGAGAGCAACCGTCGAACTTTGTACTTCGTGGTAGGTGTTAGTTATGCTGAAAAGACGAACACAAAGGTTAGTAGAACATATAATCTAATTTACAAGTTTATATACACATTTTATATACTACACATAGACAAACAGCACAAATACAATATATTTTAAATATGTTACGCACCAACTAGAATTTTAAATCATTATCCTTGAGGAATTTGGCCAAGAAATTAATTAATTTAGGGGAAGAGTGAGAAAGAAGGGAGTGGAAGTTGGTTGGAAGGGGGACGTTACATTTCGGAAGTTTTTGGTAGAGGTCAAAAGATTTGTTATTTAAGGAGCAGGAGAAGAAAATATGGTCCAAAGTACCTTCCGCAAGGCCACACTCGCACAGGGAACTATCCCGGACATGAATTTTGTTCAGGAACACTGGGCTACAACAATGCCCGATTCTCAGTCTACAGAGCGACGAAACAGTTCTCTTCGACAATTTAGGGTATTTAACAAACCAAGGTCTACGCTGAATTTCGGGCTGAATAGCCGCATAGTATGAGCCTTTGGTTTTAGAAGTCAACTTCCATGTTTCACTCCACGAGTTAAATAACTTGGGTTTGGCACCATTCCGCAGATCGTAGTTGTGAACCACGTAGTGCTTTCGATCAGCCGGGTTCGATGTGGCATACTTTGCTAACGAATCAGCGCACTCATTGCCAACAATTCCCGAGTGACCGGGGATCCAGGCTATCTCGATGTCCAAACCGTTTTGGGAACAATCAAATAACAAGTTCTTAATGTCTACAATGATTTGACTATGGATTTTGCTACGAATTTGATTTTGTTTTAAAGCCTGAATACTACTAAGTGAATCTGAAAAAATTACTGATCTTGTTATTTGATGGGATTTGATATAGTGTATGGCTTCTAGAATACCAATACACTCTCCTGTAAACACTGATGCCTCTGGTGGGCATTGAAAAAGAAGGGCAATTCTAGAATTTTGGAAGTAAACTGCCACACCAGTACCTCCTGATTCGGACAGTTTTGAAGCGTCAGTGTAGAAGAAGTTCCATCCTACCCAGTAACGTTTGAGAGCTAACTCAAATTCGTCCTTCGCCTTCTGGGAATTTCTGGATATACCCAGTCCCAAAACGGCTTTTGGTTCGTAGTGAATCGACTCATATGCGGAGGAGAAAACCGGGAGAGTTGGGTATTGACAAATTGGCGCAGAGAGTTGTTTAAGTTCTCTGTACCTATTTATCAATAAAGGAACGGTTTTATTGTTCCAATAAGGGGAATCATTAAAGGAGAGGTCGATTTGCTCTAAAATTGGAAGTAAGGGATGGGATGAAAGGGAAAAAACTTTAGACAAGAAACGGTCTGCCAAATACTGTCTTCTAAGGTGTAGAGGCGGTTCAGCACATTCAACTTGAAGAGCGTTAATGGGAGAAGATTTCATGGCACCAATGACAATCCTCAAACATTTAGCCTGGATGCTGGATAATTGATTCAGCGCATTTTTGTTGCAGGGCTCAAGTAGAAAGCTGCAATAGTCCAACGCACTTCTGGCCAACGCATTATACACTAATTTGAGGGTGCATGGGTGAGCCCCCCACCATACCCCGGCCAAGGCCTTAAGGACCGACACAGATCGCTCACATTTCTTGACCGTGTTTTTGATGTGGTCAACCCCAGTCAGCCTCGAATCCAAGGTTACTCCTAGAAACCTAGCCTTATCCTTGATTGGAATAGTTTGTCCATCGATGTTGATATCTATTGAGGGTACAGAACGCTTGCGGGTAAAAATGACCGCTGAACTCTTTGGCGCACTTAAGGTCAAACCATGATCGAGCAGCCATTGGTTTAATGAGGATAAAGAGACATTCATTGAATGAGCGGCATCCTGAATAGAGATGCCACTAACCAGGAGTGCAATATCGTCAGCATACTGAAGGATTTTACAATCGTAGTTGAGGCAAGAGGGTAGGTCAGCTGTATAGATGTTGTACAGTGGGGGACTAAGAACCGACCCTTGAGGCAATCCTCTCCAGACCGTTCTTTGATCCGAGTCCGCCCCAGGGACCCTTAATTGGATGGTGCGGTTAGTAAAAATGTTGCCAATGATGTGACAGATCCTAGCCGGGATTCTCAGCTCGTGCAGCTTTTGCCTGAGGTTAGGGAGGAGGACAGAATCATAGGCAGCAGATACGTCTAGAAAGACAGCAACCACAGACTCATTCCCGCTGAGGGCCAGCCGGACCGCTGACGTGAGGGTACCCACACTGTCAGCTGTGCCCAGACCTTTCCTGAAGCCGAACTGAGTCGATGGGAGCAGCCTCCCGTTTTCCACCAACCACTCTAAACGGTTTTTTATTAAATGTTCCAATAGTTTTATTAGTATGGACGATAGAGCAATAGGCCTATATGAGCAATGATCATTAGGATCTTTGCCTGGTTTTAATATTGGGATGACAACTTGAACCTTCCATTCTGTGGGAATGTATCCGGAAGTAAAGCAAAAGTTAGCCAAATCCAGGTAATATTGGTGGGTTTTTGGACCAGCTTTGGAAATAAAGGAGTAGGTGAATCCGTCCACACCCGGAGCAGAGTCTCTAACATGGGACAGCACAGTTTTCAGTTCTCCCAGGTTAAATGGCATGTTCATAGGGTCCGCAGCGTTGTCTACATTATCAATGCCAACGCTGCTTTCCTCTAGGCTTGGAACATAAGCAGGAGCGATTTTTGAGAAAAACTGTTGCCCCAGTTCTTCTGTGATGTTCTTTGAGGAGACAGGTGTTAGACCGCTCCTAAAATGTCTAATCTTTCGCCAGACCGTCGAAACTGGTGTGGACGGACTCAGCGAACTACAAAATTTTGACCAACCTTCACGTTTTTTCTTTTTAAAGAATTTCCTGGACTTAGCCAATATTTGCTTGAAGGAGAGGAGGTTTTCCAGGTTCATATCACAGTTAACTGCCTTTTCTGCCTCATTCCTGGCCCTAATCATGTCAGTGCATTCCCTATCCCACCATGGTGGGGAAGGAAGTTTACCGGATGGAGATTTTTTGGGTTGGAAACAGTCCTCTGCTGTGGAGGCGATGGTAGAGGAAAAGGACGAAAAGCATTCCTGGGCGTTGTGACTGTCAACTTTTGGTAGAGTAGATACTCTCAGGTCTAAAAGTTTTGAGTACCAATTCCAGTCTGCCAAATTTAGTTGATATTTTAAAAGGGGTGGAGAAGGTTTAAAAGAAATATTTTTGGAAGGGAATTCTATTATGATGGGATAGTGATCACTTCCATGGGTCATATCCAAGCGTCGCCAAATAAGTAGGCTAGATATATTGGATGAACAGAACGTCAAGTCAACACAGCTATTACTCTGGCCAGGCGCAGACCTGCGTGTGGCACTGCCATCATTGACGAGACAAAGATCTAGGTCATCCAATATATCCAGCAAGCCTATGCCAAAGTTATCACAAGTATCTGATCCCCAACGATAATGATGACAATTAAAGTCACCCATGACAAGTATTGGACCGCTGACACTGCATAATATATTTCTAATGATTGAAAGATATTCGAGTTGAGGGTGCGCAATATAAAAGGAAAAAATGTATATATCCTCAGCCTTAACAGCAACAACATTAATGTTGTCACCAACGAAGGTTAGAGGAATCTGGGAGTATGATACCTTGCTATTGATGAGCAAAGCACATCCCCCATATCCATCAGTTCTATCATGACGAACACTGCTAAAGCATGGCAACCTGAAATTGCTTTCAGGCAAAAGCCATGTCTCAGCAATGCCACAGATGGATGGATTAAATTTGTTGATCAAAAACGAAAGGTCAGGCTTTTTGGGAGTAATACTCCTCACGTTCCATTGTAGGAGACTCCAACGATGGAGCATCGTGGATGTAGTTTAGGATTGAAGTTATCTTTGAGGCAACGTGGTCAGGTACTGATTGATTCGGACTACATAGTACAGACATTAGCATGTCGGTAATGAGCTGCAGTATTTTTGTTGAATTATTCTCTTGTCTGTAGGTTGGTGCATCTCCTTCAGTTGGTAATGCACAACCTCTCCTACTAGGGGAGAAGGAGTAATTACTGGTAAGCTCCTGGTGAGCCTGTCTATTGTAACCAGGTGAAAGGGGGGCATGGGTCTTGGGTTTAAGAAATACCGTTTTACGGTATGACTTTTGGGAAACAGGTATGGGACTAGAGGGTTGGGATTGTGGTATCATATTAACAGGTTTACGGGATGAAGATTTCGAAACATCGGCATATGACCGGGAAACAGGTGGGAATACCCGACTTGCTTCCACATATGAGATGGATTTTTCCGACATCAGAGCTTTGATGCTCTTCTGTCGGCCCAATTCAGGACAAGCACTATCGTTCGCGAAATGGTTGCCGGTACAGGAAACGCAGAAGCTGAATTCTTTTGTAATGTCACAACCGTCGCCTGGATGGTTTTCACCACATTTATAACACCTTGGCTTGGAACGACATAGCGTGCGTGTATGTCCAAAGCGACAGCAGTGGTAGCACAGGATTGTCGGGTAAGTGTATCTCTCTACTGGAAGGGATGAGTAGAAACTGATCACCCGTTTAGGTAGAACCTGACCATCAAACGTTAGTACTACGGTTTGGGTAGGCTTCCACTCAGTAATTCCAGAAGAAGTCACCTTACGGCTCATTCTTCTGGCTTTGATGACAGGGCCGCAACCCTCCGGTACCTGAATATTTTGGATAACCTCATCCTCCGACCACTCAATCGGTATATCCCTAACAATACCCATACGCGTAATATTAAATTGCGGGATGGCAGCTATGTAGTTGTGTTTGGCTAAAATTGGATTGTTCAGGAAACTGTTTGCATCCTGATGCGACTTAAATTCGACCGACACGCGGTTTCTGCCAATACGTTTGATCCCATCTAGACGTATGTTATTGACGTTATTGGTCGTCAAAAACATACCAAACTTTATCGGTTGTAGCACCGTGCCTGAAGTTTGTTCATGTTTTAGGGATACATGTACAATATATGGGGGGTTGTCCATCTTAGTGTAGGTCATTCTACCTGGCAAATTTTTGGGAATCTTTGGTGGAATGTTTGAAATTGCAGGGGGGGAACCAGCAACCCTTTTGCGGTTTGCATTCTCGGTCTCCATGGCAGGATCTTGCGGGGGTATTTCGGTGGCATGAGGGAGAGATACGGTCAACACTGGGGAAAGGTCAAACAATTCGTCAGGGGGGTCGGGATCAGGAGGCTTTTTTGACGTCATGGTGGTAAAATTATGCTAAGAACAGGGGACAATCACAATTAAAAAACAAACCTTAACCGGGAACACAAACACTAGGAACAGTCTCGATTAAGTTTCACACAACAAAAATCACTAAAATCGAAAAAATTCGTAGCACTGACAAAAGCACGTGTCGAGCCTTCACCACTACCAACAAAAGTCAAAGTTAAAATATTGAAACGATAACCTTTTTTGTTCAACTGTCAATGTCACAAAATTTTCTACCAAAAACCTCGTGTGCTGTGTTGCCATACTAACCCTGCAAAAAATCTACCCAAAAAGATGGAAATTACCGACTCGGGGAAATTCATCGAAGTGGAGAGAGCCGAGGTGGATTCCGAAGTACCTCAAGAGAGTGACACTATAGATGAGAGTGAGAATGAGACGGATAATGTCCCCGTCCCTGTCAGTCCTAACGCTTCGCCCGGAAAGACGGTGAGAATAAAGGAGAATGGTGCTAAAGCTAACGGCGATACCGAGGTAAAGTATTGTTTGTGGTTTTCTTTTTCCTTTTTTTGAATACTAAACTATTAACTTTGTGCACAGTTTATGGTAGATTAGTTGTTTTTTTTATTTACATGTGTATCCACTTTTTTGTTACGATATCTATTATAATATTTTGTAAAATTATTCTTTTGTTTGGGGATATTTAATTAAATATTTATTTCTCACTAAACTTAATTCAATGCCCAATAAAACTCCACCTTGCTATATATATTTATTTGAAATCACTTAATAATTACCAAGTAAAGTGGGGTTACTTTGGCCCCTGGGGTATAACTTTGGCACAAACTTATTAATCAATGGGAATACGAGAAACTGTATAAGTACTGTGTTTCTATTGATTATCGAGCTTGGCTTATTTATACCTCAGGGCTAAAGAACCTTTACCGTGCCTTTATATATCTTTAATTTTGTTTGATCTTAAATAATAGTGGTATTGCTGAGTTATTTATTGTTTTAAATATCCTAGTTAAGAGCCTTTTTGGCCTCACACAAATTTTAATGTTATTTTTATTGTATTGTGTAAGATTTTGTGAGATACGAATATTTTCGTTCTTTTTTTCTCTGGTATAAGAGTAAGTCTCAATTAAAATGTATGTATCCTTTCAGCAGGGTGACTACGTACAGCAGCAGAATGAGAACGTCCCTCCGGAGCCTGCGCCGCGCAAGAGGAGGAGGGACTTCTTTGGAACTATTAAGAGAAGGTATACAAGTTTATAACAATAGTTGCTAGTTTGTATCTTCATGTTGATTACTATAAATCCTCCTTCTAGAAACTGTGACAGACCATTTGAGTAATCTTAGTTGCTTATATAAGGAAGAGGTCACCAAAAATTTAACTTTCGTTAGATTTTCACCATCTATAATGTTGTTTAATACGATATAAAGTTTTATTTTGCTGCTTACCCTGTAGAGAGGAGCCCCTGGTGTCCTGAAATACAAGCCCCGGCTTAGTTTAGGCGCCAGTCTCCCACAAATTAACATTAATATATCACATCAATGATTGATACAGGTGCAATCTTGGTATAATGGCGAATTGAGTATTTTACTATAGTAATGACTACCTCAGCGAAGTTGGTCAAAAAGGCCCTCTCGGTAAAGTTGCCAAATACTGCATAATAGAAAACAAAGTGACTGTATCAAAACTTTTCTAATCTTGATACTGGCTAAATATAAAAACCCAGTGAACCCAAAAGAAAAATCTATACTAATATAATAAAGAGGTAAAGTTTGTTTTTTTGTTTGTCTGAGGTAATCTGTGGAAGTACTGGTCCGATTGCTAAAATTTTTTCACCAATAGAAAGTTGCTGTATTCCTGAGTGACATTGGCTATATTTTATGTACGCGGGCGAAGCTGCGGGCTAAAGCTAGTATCCCATATACAGCTTACAGGAGGTTAAGTTTATTTTCACTCTACAACAATTCGTACACTTACACCAAGTGATCTGGTTTCCAGACTGGGCCGGTCCCGCACTCGCGGCGCGTCTCTGGACCTCACGGACTCGGAGTTGGAGAACCAGAGCCGCATCCGCAGCATCAGCGCTGAGAGGAACGCACATGGTGAGTTACATTTCATACTAAAACCTTGATAACATCTATATCTACTTATAAAATATTTTGTTCGAATTGACTGACTGACGGATCAACGCACAGTCTAAACCGCTGATCGTAAAGGCCTGAAACTTTTAAGTGGGATGGAAATGAAAAAGGGGGGGAAAAGTTTGTATGGAGAAACCTACTTTTGATCTGGCGACGCTGCTGACAACAGCTATTCTGTATATATAAAAGGCGAAATTCTTACTCATTGACTGACTCATCAACGCTCAGCATAAACCCTCGTACCTAGAAGAGAAAAAGAAGCCTTCTTTCACGTAGGCGAAATCACTGAGGGTACGAAACGGGTGTCGACACTTTTGTATGGAGAAACCGACTTTCACGCGGGTTAAATTATTAGTAGATACGAAAGGTAAGGTAAAGGATAAATACAATGTAGGTGCAGGCAATGGTTTGGCAAACGTTTAATTAATTATTATAGAGGCGTATAAAACAGTGTAGCTGTGTAGTGCTCACCTTTAAATAAAGGGGCACTTAGACTTAAGATCGAAATGTTTTTCCTCACATGTTATTACTACATACATGTGTACACAGTTGAAGAGCCAAATAAAATAAATAAATCTAATCTTCATCCCTTACAGAGAAAGCGCTGTCCATCCCCAACAGGAACGTATACTCAGCGGGCGCGTCCCCCGCGCAGTCCGGAGATGAGTCCCGGACGTCACGGAGGTATGACCATCATTTCATTACATTTTATAGTCTTTTTTTAATCTCTGACACTAAAATTTCATTACGTGGGTTGTTACAATTGTCACAACACAAAGAATTGGCATCATTGTTATTGTAAGTTTGGCATTTGACTGTGTCAATTTAGTCTCAGGGATTAAAAAATAGACTTTAGAGGTTTAGCTGAACATTGATGATTGGACCGTTAATGGTCCTATCTAGTTTACTAGCTGACTTACTTAACTAAGACTTATTATAATATATTACTTAGAATCAATAGACAAATAGTTTCTGAAATCACTATTATAAAGGTTTTATCGAACACAGATGACTAGACTGTGAATACACCTATAAAGTTTACTAGCTGATTTACTATATTATACGCAAACTTGTCCATAATGTAAAAAATAAATAAAAACGATTATGGATATCTATGGGTATCAATAGACAAATAGATCCTAAACTCTCTTTAATGTCTTGTAATCTGACTTACTTCTCAAAGGCGCTCTTGCGTAAATGGGGTTTATTAGAGACTTCGAATTAGTAGCTAACTTAAGCCCATTATGGATGAAATATATTTTATTTAACCTCGTGTTCGTGTGTATAATTTAGGTAAACCTAGTTTGCCTACCTACCTGGTAAGAGGTTTTGAAGAGAATTAATTTCTTCTTTAATATTTTATTAAATTATTCCATTTTAAATTGTATAATAACTCAAATAATTTCTTTATCTAGTTAGATAAATTCCAAAGGATGTAAATTATAGTATTCAGTAGTAACAGCTGGATTTTTGTGTTGAAAACTATGAAATATATTTATTAAAAATATCTAGGCTTCATCTTTACTCAAACACATTAATATAATGATCACCTTTTCTTCACCATTTTCATCTTGGTGGTTGGGAGCAATTATTTAAAGGTTATATTATAGCCTTTAAATAATTACATCCACTTCTTTATAGAAATGGATGTTTTGGAAAATTCTCATAAACTTATTTCCATGTATCATTTTCACTTTGACGTAGTTCGACTGTTTATGTACATTATCTTAAACAATCACTATTTTATGTAAAGAGAAGAGTGATATTGAGAATCGAATATTTTCCTTCATCGAAATAGAATTGAAAAGAATAAAGTTTCATTTCACAAAGAAACATCAGCCACAAAGTTAATCTTTTTGTGGCGTCAAATCAAAATATGTATTTGTCTGTGTGTAGAAGTTGAGTTCTATTTGGATTTAGCTTAACAAATAACCAATTGGCAAAACCCGAGCTTACAAAAATAAAAACCTATATGAAAATATGCTTGGGTAATACCTAAAAAACGTAGATGCTTGGCAAGACTACATTATTTTTAATTTTAACAACATTTTACTTTTAAAGTTTATGTATTTTTAGAAACTACTAACGTCACCGCTTGAATAATGCTGTCTTGCCATAGTATTTTCCGACTGTTTAGAGTATGGCAACATCGACACTAATAAAAGATGTTTCTCTTTTTTCCATCTGTCAACACTCACAATGCGCTGGGGGTAATGGCACTCTGCAATCTGGTAACACTGGTTTTTCATACTAAACTTTTTATACATTATCTACATTTTTACATGGTATGCGTGAATGAAAATGCTTGATTTTATGATATGTTCAATGCTTTTGCACAATTTTTGGTTTATATTCTTTCTGTTTTATTGTTTTTCTGACTCTATTTTTTGTTTCATATCATGCCTGTTATTTGTATCATCCAACTTTTTATTCCCGAATCAAATTTTGTTTTGGCATCCTTAAAAACCCATCACGATTTTTCCTAAACCTAAATTTTGTGACCTTGCATGACTCCCTTTCCTTACCCTACCTTCGAGAAAAATAAATTAACTCCTGAAGGTCGTCTCTCAGCGAGGTCTCCGGATTCAGTACAGCATCAGCCAGGACCTTCATCCACGAGGCGTCGACCCTGGTGCTGGAGACCATAGAGGCTGGCATCAAGAAGCACTATCTCGTGCCTCTGACCATAGCCCAGCGCTCAAGATGGCGGCGGAAGGGAATCAAACTACATATTTATAATGAGCATACTTTTATTGCTAAACATCTTAGTGGGTAAGTTGGATTTTGAATTTTTCTCTTCTGTGTATTTTATTTTTTGGGTGGAAAAAATATTTTCTCTTTTTGAAGGCTCTTTAAGGTTCTGTTTCAATCACAGCCTCGATAAATTGCCTGTGTAATTAAATTTTCATGCGTTTTTTTATAATTTTTTGGGATTTCTTATATTTGATGGCCTTTAATCTTAGGTCTTATGAATGTCAGCCGCCATGCTACATTGATATTAATCTTGTTGACATATAGACTTGCTCTTGCTACGACCCATTTTTCAATTTAACCATAAATCATATTCCTTTTCCACACACAGGGATCCCCCAAAGATTTCATTTATCTAAAGCAAGTAAGAGATCCAGCTTGATAGCATCTACATCATTCTAACATCCGGTAACAGCTCGGACTAAGCCCATTTCGTTAAAGGCGTGTATTGTTCCACACGCGCCTCAAATAGATATTAGTAAACTGTAGGGGCCTAGCAGGTTCGAAGCCTACTGGGACCCTGGGTTGAACGAGAGAGAAGCCCGGAACCCTAGAATGACGGCAAAGAAGAAAAAAGAGCGGGTTTTAGACAGTAAAATCTGACTCGCCGTCCCGCTCGCTCGCAGAAGAAGTCATATTGATGATTTTCCACCTTAAAAGGAAAAAAGCTTGACAGCACCTGTTTCATTCTGAAACAAAATAACACTCAACAAAATAATCTTCTCCTCCCTAACCCCCCAATTTGTCTGGTTTCCAGTGGCACAGTATGCGAGGTGTGCACCAAGACTATAGCGCGGCGGCTCGGCAAGCAAGGCTACGAGTGCCGCGACTGTATGCTCAAGTGCCACAAGCATTGCCACGTCAAGGTGGCAACCAACTGCCCTCGGTCCACCGTGCACAATATGGAGCTGTAAGTTGCCACAGTTTTTAGTATTTATACGATTTTAGTAGCGTTGAGATGATTTCTAGTAGGTTAATGGAACATTTTCAGAATTTAGAGCTATAGTCTGTTTAGAAAGTCAACCGACTTGGGTAATTATTAGGGTATAATGAAATCGGATGTAGGCAACATTAGTTGAATAGTTAAGCAAGGTTGATTAAAAGTCTTGACCGTTGTTTACTGATATAACCTTTTAAAACGTATCGAATTTATTTTTTTAAATCGAACCAGTGTTGCAATATTCATTGTACCCTAATAATAATTTTTACCCACGTCGATTGACTTTTTAGACAGCAAATTGTAAAATCCTACTTTGAAGTGGAGTTTCACAAATATTTAACATTAAATTCTAAATACAGAAATAATAACTGAGGGTATTTATAAAGAGCACTGAACACACAAAATTTTAATATCAGGTGTCGTTTGTGACATAATATCTGATTAGTGCAAGTCACTATTACAAAGTAGTGAGTTATAGATAATAAACTAATAAAAACTGCAAACGTCTGAATAATCATTGCATATTTTTAGAAATATGTAATCTAAAGATATCTTTATTTCATGTATAGAGAGAAAATTTGCTAGCGCATTTTCAATATGAATTCGTTTATTAGGTCACTCCTACATTCAACAAAATCGTCATCTTTATTTCACCTAATTCTACCATTTTAGAAGAAATCGAATAACAGGCAACACTAACGCTAGCTATTGGCGTCATTTAACATAACCATTTTATTCATTTATTATTTAAAAATTCGCCAATACGGTAAGTGATTAGATTTAATTGGAAAGTTTATTATTTACAAATTATAATTATTTTAAATAGAAATTACTTTACTCAGAATAATATTATACCTACATTTTAATACAATATAATATTAATATGTATGTATATACCAACCACAATTTTCAAGTTACCAGAACAGTCAACCTGAGAAACACTTTTTTATGATTAAAGATTTTTTATAAATTTAAACTTACAATTATAATATTAAATTATTTTTATTCTATTCATCTTATTTTTTTATTGTTAATTAAAATAAAGCTGGCCATTATCGAATATTTTTTTGTTTTAAACAAAATCTTTCACAGTTTGACTGTACTATTTTTCGATACGATTCGCTAGAAGTTTTCACTATTTAGGTAAGATTTTTATAATATTCAAATACACTTTGATGTTTTATAGTCCTCCTATTCTGTTCGAGGACCAGTAAAGTTTCAAGGTGTGTAATAATAATAAATAAGGGCTAGTTTTCTATACGCTTGATATTATTTGAATATCAAAACACACTGCCGTCATCCATGCTAAAAGAAAATCCAAACATATTTTTATATCAATTTCTTTATTGCTTGGATGAACTAATAAATCACTAGGAATGCGCTAATGACATACATACACACTAGAAAATAATAATATAGTTATTTTTAAGAAACACTGTAAGTGCAATTAAAAAAATACTGAGTCTAAATTTAGTTTTTCTTGAAATATTGATGATATTCAAAAATTAATAAAAAAAATTACTGTTTATAATTTAATAAAAAATTAAATTAAACACTGAACGCCTAGAAGTCTTTAACACATTTGCAAACACTATTTTTTATAATATTTCATGACATCTGTAGTTACACTAGATCTCTCTTTATTACATTATATTTAGGCTATCTTTATCGAAACATAACCTGCTAATATTGCATTTTATAATTATTCAAAATTAGAGAAAAAAGAATAAAAGCTTAAAGCGTTCGAATTTTCATTATATTATTTTTACTTTTATCAGAAATAACAAAAGCATTTGCAAAAAAATATTAAATATTTGGAAAAATAAATAAAAAAACAATATAAAAAATAACTTTCTGATAAAAGTAAAAATAAGCATTTTACAGTATACACGCAATTATCTACTTAGTCATATTTAACATTTTTAACCGATCAAAAATTAACGTAAAAAACATGTCCTAAAAACTACTACGCAGAAAAAACTTCTGTCATATTCAATGAAGTATTAGAATGGAAAAGATTATTGCAATTTTATTTAATTGTATTATTAACAACTATACGATTCTAATTGCACAAATTAATGAAATGTTAATCATTTTTCGTGTAAATGAGCAATTTATTTTAGTTAAGTCCTAAATTATATTAACCATAGAGTTCATAATTTTTGATCGGCTCATATAACTGATTCATCTATGCTGTATTGCTTATATGTATTTTTATTTTTAACGCTGCCAAAGGTCCCATTCCCATAGCTTTGGAAATGGAAGGTACTCGTTTAGTTTTTATCATTTTTAATATTCTTATAGCTCTCATTAGCTCCATGAGGTTGGGTTTCTGAAAAAAGAAAATATTTAAACGAAACAATTACTATTTTAAAACAAAATTAAATTGTTAATTTAATTTATATGGAATTTTCACAAGCCCTACCGAATGTTTTGTTATTTTTTGAGGCTGGCAACAACGCGCGCCCTGTCACAACCTTCATAAATAATAAAAATATTTTTTTTAAATAATGCCCATAGAAGTAGTTGACATTGTCTTTCTGAAAAAGAAAAAGATTAGGGCTATTGGACATTATAAGTTAAAAAAAAAATAAGTCAACAGTAATGTAGGGTGTCCCTTACATTTTCATGAATAAATCACTCTAGATCGCTTTGCTTATAAAATGTATGTATTCACTATCATAATAATATAAAAATCATGATAGTTTTACCTCGAAAGAAAATAGGATTTTTAGAAGTCATCTTTCATTACTAATTTATATGAATTGTTTATGAATAGTTTATTTTTTATCTACAATATTCGACATAAGCAAAAAACAGTTTAGTGGCTGTACAAATTGGCTAGACCTAGGGAATATTTTGATGTAAAATTCTTCTCAGTTTTTATAGTGTCTTGGTTAAACGAAGCTGGGAATTTTATTGTAGTGTTGACTACTTCAGCGAAGTTTGCCAAGAAGACTTATATTTGCAGCCAAATGCTACAAAAACATTAGAATATGTTACATCCGTATGCTAATGGTAAACAAAGTTACTGTATTCATACGAAGACATGGCTCAAAAGACTTAGTATCCAAGAAAAAGACGAATTTCAAAAATACAAAAGCTAACGTAGATAAATAATGGACATTCAAATATATGTATTTGTATGATATATTTTATGTATTGTTTACATTATGTATTATTTATTAACATAAGGAAATACTATTTTTCTAGATCCATGCTCCCTGTGTTAAGCGAATAGTCAAGCTAAGCGAGAAGACTGCAAGAAAAAAAATTAAAAAAAATACAAAAAAATGATAACAAGCAATTTTCACTCAGGTTCTTTAAAACTATTGAAGTTTGTAGTCGTCAATATTTAATTATTTTGCCTTTTTGTGTGTTTTGCATGGCGTTCTAATTTTTTTTGCATTAGATTGTATTGAATGAAAAAAAAACTCAAGGAACGTAGTTCTTTTTTCGTGATTTTTAGCAGTTTTTGTGCATTTTTATTTACTAACTCGTTTTTTTTATAGCACAAGTTACTTATTTTAATTTATTTAAAAACGCGATTTAGTTATTTTCGCTGAAGGAAAATGTTGCAATAAAATGTTGCTTCATAATAAAACTTTTAGTTTACTATTAATAAAAGCGTATAATTTATTTATTTATTTATATTTCACCTGTGTATTTATTATTTTTATTTGATGTCGTTTGCATGATGTGTATTCAGAAAGATAATGCATTTCACGTGCTCGCGTAACCTTGAATCTTATGTTATTGTAATAAGGTTGAAATTGCAATTATTATACTATCGGTCAATCGTGAAATGCAAAATCTGTACTTAAATGTATATTGTTTTAACGTAGTCAATAGATTTTAGCCAGAATTATATTTCTTTACAGAAGAGGTGTTACTTTGGCTGAAGTGCGCACATAATAAAACATACGGATAGATATACAAAATAGTAGGTATATTATAGTTCATTTTAATATATAATTCATTGGGAATTGCCATATCTTCAGCTAATATACCACCTCTAAAAAAGAAACATTTATTTTTTATTTTGTATATTTTGTTTATTTTTTTACTATGTTTAATATATTTTTTTATTAACCTGTGCCGTTTTCTTTTACAGGACTTACATCGCATCTCCGTACACAGACAAAAACATAAGGATGTTGTGATTATTCATAAAAAAAGCTTGCGTAATGCACAAAGCATCGTTTTCAAAAATCTACTTAAATTATTAAAAATAAGTACAACACTTATGTACCCCGCTGACATATACAATATTTAGGCTTTTTTACATATATTTATATGAAAAAATGAAGTTTAAAAATTAGTGTTTAAGTAAAAACGTAGAATTTCTAAGCGTCGCTGACTATTTAAAAATCTTAAAAAATGTTACCCGCTTAAAAATGTCATCGTTGGAAAATGTTTTATTCAGATGTAATGAAATAAAGACAAAATATATAAACTAATAAAAAATTTAAAGCAAACTGTTGAATTGTCAAGTATAAGCTTTGACAGATAGTAAAAAATGGCCGACTGTTGCCGCTACCGTCTGAGTGAACCAACTTCCCATGGCGTTAAATTGTTAGAATTAGTTTAGGTATCGCTAGAGCCCACCATCAAAGCCAACTTCAAAGCAAAATATTAGATTTCATTACCAAATAATAATAATAAATAAATGTCAGCCAAAAATTAAGAATTTCACACAAAATTTTCTACCTCATTTCTTCAAGGTTACGACAATTTCAAAGGATATTATAGTTACCATTATTTCTTTTATTTGTTGTTGAAAACACTGTTTTATTTAAAATTAATTTGTTTATCTCGAAATATTTATTTTTTAGTTGTAATAAATGTGCTTTTTCGCACAAAATTGTGATCTGTAATCGTCGAATGTGCAATAAGTCTAATATTTAATGTAAACACGCGCTTTGAGCTTTCAAATTTATACCTTACTATCTTAGAAATAAAATTAATATTTGGCCATAACTTGACAGTGACCACCTAGTAGTTTTTTGGAATTATTACTGGAGATTTAAATATCAACGAAAGTTATTATTGAAGCTAAGTTTTTAAATAAAGATATATCTAAACTCCCACTGCCTAAAATCTTAAATTAAAGACTAAATTTTACTAAACAATTATACACTTCTGGCAAGCTTCAAAATATGAACCATAAAAAAAACACAAATATTAAAGTCTCCAGTAGTAAAAGATTTTTCTCGTCGTATGTAAGAACTAAGGAAGCGTAATGTTGATTTTTGTTCATTAGAGTGACTGATCGTAATGTCATGCTACAAATATTTTGTGCCTTAGTTTCCCTCCTCGCCAAATTTGGCCATAATCTAAAACTAGGCCTAGAATCAATATGGTACTAATACTAAAACTTCAGCTAGAAAGTTGAAGTGCCTAAAAAAAGTGTGCTTTTTAAGAACCACAGAAGTGAAAACTTATCAAGATGAGGTTAATAATACAAATTCGTAATCGTTCGGGCGAGCCGAACTTCCCCGATCGAGCGTTACATAGCCGAGCGTGACGACTCAATCTTATTAATTCACAAAATAAAGTCCTCGTCGCAAAAACAAGTTTTCACTCAAAAACTTGTGTTTTTTATCGTCAATTTTTTTATACAAAAATGGTCTAAATAATATCAAATATACAATTTAGTTTTTTTATTTATTGGTCTAGTCGAGTAGTGTTGTACTCTAGAGCCCAGTACATAATATTTGTAGCAAAAAATGTTTTTTTTTTTTAAGTTTTAAAGGAAGGTTCATATTAATTAATACATGACAAAACCGTAAGTGTATCTTTATATACTAAGATTGTTAACGCATAATGTTTTATGTGGATCCGTATAAAATATACTATTATTATTATTTATAAATGTTGCGCTATGTGTTCTATGTAATTTTATTTTTCCTCTTTTTTAATAAAATGCCTTTTTTTCATGTGGTTGTTTCTTTTTTATATTTAGGGTATAAAACAAAGCATTCCATTCCAACAAAGCATTGCAAACGGGAAAATCTCGCTATCTGTTTTTAACAGTCAAAGTATTTATTCGTATGCTTTTTGGTGACACAGCAGGTCTTACAGTAATTTTATTGGGACTCAAAAAGCTACCCATTAGGCATACACTCTTTAACAATATCAGAAATTAAAATTGATATGATATATTAAACAAAAATGTCAAAATTAAGATTGAAGACAAATCTTACAAGTCGTTATTTCAATACAAAACTGAAGTGGCAGGAATCTTTCAATCTCAAGTCAGAGTTTAGAGCCCTGAGCGCCGATAGTTTGGACCCTGTAAGACCCTGTTCCCAATGCCGGTGTCATAGGTACTGCTTTTTTTAATTGAATTTTTTAATGTTTTTTTTGTAAAATTTAGGATTTTATTCTACAATTATATAATAGATGGCGTTACTAAGTTTGCCACTAAAACGTCACTTGATCAGCTGTTGATTTTTGACAAGTGATTGTGAGGTTTTCGGCGGGATTATTTCGAGTGGAGTTTAGTGTCGGTTTTATTTATTCGCAAATTGATTATAGTTATAGTATATCTAGTGGATGTAGAATTTGTGTAGTTTTGTGTTTCAAATATCTACGCAGCTAGACAATATGTAGAAACATAGAAACAGGCGCGATTTAGGTAAAAATGGGACTGAGTATTATTGTAGTATTGACTATAGCGAAGCTTACTGAGAAGGCCTAGCCGATACATTTGCGGCCAAATACAACAAAAATCCGCGTTCTAATAGAACTCAAAGTAACTTAAAGTGATTGAAAACTTAATACTTTCTAAACCTGACACTGGCTCAATGTAATGGTAGGTTCACACGCGCGCGTTCAACTCTACATTGAACGTGCACATTCACGAGCGTGTAAACGGTACGCCCGAGCCCGTGAACGCGCCTGTGAACGTGAATGCCGCGAATCGGGCAAGTGTCGGTTTTTTGGCAAAGTTCAAAGGATGAATGTGCGGGCGCCCGGTGACTGTTTACACGCGCGCGGGCAGTCAGTCTCTCCCTCGCTTTCGCGACGAGTGGATCTTCATTCAACGTTGCTAAGAAAGCCGCTACATGCTATTGAAAATAGAATAATTTACAATAAACAACTGCATTTACAGATACGAATTTTAATATTTTGTTAAAATTTCAAATAAATTTTTGTTAAAATGGGTAATTTTGTAAGCATTTTACACCACTGAATGACGATCGGAGAAAACACAGGTACTTGGTACGATTTTTGTGAACTGTTATCATCCACCACCTTTTTTGCAGTCTTTTTCTTTTTCTCCGTCGTTCATAATTTTATTTCTTTTTCCAATAAAAATAAGTTAAGCCAAAGGATATGGCAGCAACAACAGCCTCGCTGCTCGCCGTTCTGGCACTGACTGACACGACGGCGTGCGTGTAAACAGCTTGAATGCCCGCCGGCCCGCGCCCGGGACGGGCTGCATGCCGCGCAGCCCGCCAGGCACCCCGCCGGGCTGCACGGCGCGCGTGTGAACGTAGCATAAGAACCGTGCGAAAACAAAATAAAAAAATAGTGACGGTGGCGGGAAATTTCTGATACCGCGCGAAACAGATGGAAAATAACAAAAAGACTCGATCGGCCATGACGGTTTGAACTGTACTTATTATTATTTTACTTTTGGAAAAACAGCTATTGTTAGGTATTGGAATTTACCTAAACAAATATGTGCTATAGTGGTGTATTGAATAGATGTTATGATGTGACATTTGAGTGCGAGTTGAGGAGGAAATGGGGTAAGTGTTTGCGCTTATTAATGACAAAAGCTTTTCTTATCGGACACGAATTAACCAAGTAGCTAGAGTAGTAAATGCTACGGACCCCGCACAATGGCTCTCCATGGCCGTACAAAATCAAGTCAAGAATATTTTTTATCAGTTGTTAACCGCACTGGGTCTGCGTGGTGGATTCGGCCCATTCCCTCTCCTAGAGAAGAGGTCTGACTCCCAGCAGTGGGAACATTATTAGGCTATGCTATGCTAACAGTTGTTACGGATATTATACGAATACATATACCTACAAATATAATCTATAAGACACCTGTTCTTACCATAAGTACGATTTCCTGTTTTTTCGTGAAGACACTGTAGCTTATGAATTTGTCGCATAAGTATCTAAGCACTCTTTTAAAAAGTAATTAACGTTTGAATCCCCAACCGGTCCTATGAGACCACGCTGTTATTGTTTTACTATTGTGTCTCGTTTCGCGGGTATCTGAGTAACTACAGACCAATTGGTTGTCATAAAAAAACGATTAGAAGAATAGCTAGCGAAATAGAAAATCGAGGCTATTGCCTGGGTTGCGGGATTGCTCGAAAGAATTAGCTACTGCAGTCCTTGAAGGCTTTTTTTTAGATAGGCTAATGTCTTTTCCCGCTTTGGGCGGAGCGGGAGGGCGTGTCAGATTTTTACTGACTAAAACCTACTCCTGTTCCTTCTTTGCCTTTGTTCTGGGGCCCCAGGGTTCTCTTCCGTACAACTCGTAGCATAGCTCCAGTAGGCTTCGACCATACAGTTTGCTGTCATCACTTTGAGGCGCCGGAAGACGCAGCGTTGGCAGGCCTCCCACAAGGTGGACCGACGATCTGGCGAGGGTCGCGGGAATCCGATGGATGCGAGACGCACAGGACCGCGAGCTGTGGTGACGCTTGGTCAATGGCCTATGTCCAGCAGTGGACGTCTTGGCTGAGATGATGATGATGATGACTTTGAAGCACGCGTGGTACACTACGCGCCGTCGATAACTCGGGTTCGATCTGGACGACGAGCTAACCATTACTTGTCTTCCGCAAGGCCACGCCTACGGCGTGAGGATGTCCGTTTCCTCATGCGTGCGGCCGTCTCCTTCGCTAGCATTTAGCACTCCCCGCCCATTCCCTCTTGCTCCGGACCATGGCCTGTACCAGGGCCCGGCGCGAAAGCAAGCTCCTGCCGGTATCCCCCACGACGATACAGTGGTTTCCTGAAACGATTCGATACGACTGTTAAGGTAGTTGCGCACATATTTTAACAACTAGACTTGTAGAGTTACATTAGATCCACGCCACGCGAAGTGGTTCTACCTATTCAGTAATCTGTGCCTAAAGTTACTATATCTATTATCTATATTACTAGAAAGGTTGTCTGTAAAAATCGAGGAGGATGAGGAGCTCGTGGCTAGATAATAACAGCCTTCACGGGTCGATCTTCAAGGTTAAGCAACACTTGCCAAGGTTGGTCTGTGGATGGGTGACCATCTTAACATAATGAGTTTCCTCCGTGCCTCGTGCCTCGAAAAGCACGTTAAGCCTTGGTCCCGGCTGTCATTTGTAGGTAAATCTTTGGCAGTCATTACGGATAGTCAGAATTCAGTAAAATCTGACTCCAGTCTTGCCATGAAGTACCTACCGTGTTAACCCAGTTAATGGGTTGTGGAGGTCTGGTATGCAGCCGTTCCTCGTAAAATACTGGTATTCAGCTAAATTCGGCTTGACTGGAAGCCGACCCCAATATAGTTGGGAAAAGGCTAGGTAGATGATGATGTATCTGTAAAAACCACTTTTAGCAATAAGACCGCCCATTGTGACGCCCTATTAATTTTAAGTTCCTAGACATACTAGGGTGGGTGCAGCCCACATGCCCCCTCCCTCCTCTCCCTGTTATACCTCTGCCTACGTATGGCCCGAAGTTTGAAAGTTGGTGTTGTGACACCCTCGTGCCTTGCTGCCCTGTCTTTTCTCCTCGGTCTATGAAAGTAAGTACCAGAGAGTGCACCTGTATACAAATAAGCACACGCTTGAGGAATTATCATATTTTGCCCTTGTCCCATATTACTTGGGGTCGGCGCAACACGTTTTTTCTTCCATTCTGTCCTGTCACCCGTCTCGCTATCACTAACTCCCTTTTCTCTAATATCGCTCCTCACAAAGTCGGTATATCACTATAATAACAGAGATCCGATAGGGCGGAATATTATAATATAATCATCACCTTCCTGCTCTTGTCCCTTTTATCTGGGGTCGGCACAAGACGTTTTTTGTTCACGTTCTGTCACTCGTGACGCTATTACTCTCTTTTCTTCCATTGCAATTCTCACCAGTCAACTTTTTCTTTGGCCTCCCTCTCCCTCGCCACCCATCCACCGTAATTATAATATAATTTAGGTTTAAAAAAGAAATTTAACCAAAAATTTGAAAACTTTCAATAAAAACGATCACGATAATTGATTTATCCGTTTATTGACGCCAGCGTTTATGTACATTACAACAAGCTATTTCATCGCACATCGTCTTTCCATATTCTTACAATACTTATGTAATAACTATATACCTTTATATGCCTTGACAACAATCGACGCTTAGGTACTTACGATTAAATTCACTAAGTTTTTAAAAAGGTACTGTTAGAAAAAAAAACTTTATCAAAAAGTGCAAAACTAACTAGACAGAAGCTTAGCTAAAAAATATATAAAAAGTTGTTTTTGTGTATAAAATATCAGCGAAATGATTAAAAAATTCAGTGCTGTCTATGTAGCATTTTTTTTTGTTATTCAGATCGGATTGGCAGTGTCAGGAGAAACGAACGAACAAACACACAGACATTGATGATGAAACATAGACCTACCATTTCTTAACACAGCACCGTATGATGAGCATGTGCCGTTAAAAAAATTACTTAAAATATCATCAGGCCTATTATACTCCTGTTATAATATATCGATTAATATATCCGATTAAAAATCGACTAACAACAAGAAAGGAAGGAAATAAAAAGAAAAAAAATACGATCACAAAAAAAAATATAATTTGTTACCAAAAAATTCTATTTACACTATGTGACTTGAAACATAGATACATACAGTTAAAATACGTTATGGTAACCTATTTCTAGCGACAGTACATAAGATACATGAGAGATTATGTCTCACAATAAATTACAAAGAATCCTCCTTTCAATATACAGTCTGTAAGGCGTGAAAAATATATCATAGAAAATGCAATAGAAAATCAAAATTAAATTTTCTTCGTCTTTCCTAATATTAAAATGTATTTTTATTATCAAACTACAGTGCCTAGGCCTTTACCTAATCATGTCTTTTTTTCTCTTTCGCATTATCTTAGTGAAAGTAAAACTATTCAGTCATTCAGTGATCCTTATTTCAAAATCTTGGAAATCATTTTTAATAAAATTAGAAAAAATTAAAAGTAATGTCTTGGGTAAAAGTCAACCCCACAAATTCGAGACTTATTTTTATTATATGGCAACACTACTTACAATGTGACACTGATATGTTGCATTCTCTAATTATTTATATTTTTCACACCTCACAGCTAATTCCTCTAACATTATTAATGCACCACAAAAAATTACTAACAAAAATATGAATTTAAGTTTATTATAAACAAAAATACTGGATAATTCTCTAAATAGTCGATTTTCTAAAAGGTAGTGCTCAACACTAGAGTTTGAAACGATTATTTTATTTTCTGGCGAAGTTATTAATTTCTTAGTCATTCTCCTATGTAGGTATTTATCTATTCGTTCTAAATATTTAATTAGATATTTTCTTACAAGATTTTACGATTCATACTAAACTAAGCTAAAAATAACTTCAAAACTAGAGTGTGAATTAGAAAATCGACTAAAATATCGGCCAGTTCTCACAGAACTGTTTTATATATTTCAAATAATCACAAACACTCCTAGTTAATATCTAAATTAAACGGAGTCCATGCGCTATTCATCACTTCAGCGTTCCTACATGGCATACATTCTTTTTTCTATCTTTGACATAACTGAGACCAATAATATAATTAAATTAGTAACCCAACTAAAATTTGGTTAGTTTATTTTAAACATTTTAATACTTAGCCTTACTTATTACAATAATATATCACTACAAATTTTTAATGTACGTTTTTTTAGGGTATCATTAGATATATTTTGGGCGAAAAACAAAATCTAAATAAAAATATTTCTATATCGTAAATGCGACGTCAGTCAAAAACTAAAAAATGGAATTAAAATAAAATACATGATTTGAGCACCAGTTTTCAACTCAAATTCAATGTATTGGACTTTTTTACACGACTGCCCAAAAAAGGAGTGTTGTTTCAGGGTTCATGTATGTATTTTCATATTTGCTTGTCGTAGAGTGAAGAGACTTTTTACATTATGTGTTAAAAGGACAGTATTTTTATTACATAAAAAGGGGTTCTTTATACATTTCTCAGGTTCCACTGTAGGCGACTTGCAGCACACGCAAAAGCGAGCTGTCCTTATGCTTACGATATCCCAAAAGGGGACTTTACACCTACGTAAATCATTCAAAAACTGGCTGTCCCAATATATAAGTGTACCTATGTAGTGTTCGAGTAGTGTTTTATACAATAGGCCGATTGTGGTCGGTCGTCGGCGAGTGACAATCAAATTAAAAAAAAATAGTTATGACGTAAGTTTTCCCGCTTTTTTTGCTGTCTTGTCAAACGCTTCTGTCAATGGCGTTACTATGTTTGAGGATTTCGCTGCTTTAAATTGTAACTCGTACTCAGCGAATGATCTACCAAATGTAGATTAGTTTACTCCTAAATCACAGTACTCGCTTGCCAGAAAACTTAAACATTGAATTCAATCAACTTCGTAATGAGTCAAAAAATAAAAATTCTCGTTTTTATTTTTTGTGATTATTTTACACAAAACAAAGTTGTCAAACCAAATGTATAGGTGAGAAGAAAATTTTACGTCAAAGAAAATCGGGACTGAAAAAAAGAAGGGCTGGCATGTTGGCAACACTATTGCCGTTTCACAAACTTTAGGTTTGCCACGGTGCCATTTGAAAATCTTTAGCAATACTGCCGTATATGAAAATATTTGTCGATCAAAATTCTACTTTATTATGGCTTAGATAATTCCGCAAGGAAAATGTATTTGGTTGACGTTCGTCCTCTGACATTGTCATAAAACATTAATTCTTTGGGAATTGATCTAAGCGTGATCGAAAGATATTGGCATATACGGAAAATAACCAAACAGTAATACAAATGTTTCCGTGGTAAACTGTTAAAGCTTGGAAAACGACAGGACTTTTATAATGTTGCAAGGTAAGAAAATGTCACTTCCACGATAGATGTTGATTTGTGTGGTAGGTACTGTGACGTAATTTGACCGTGCAATAATATAAAAGCTACACACACTAACCACAGTATTACACTATACCAAACCGTTTTTCATAGCTTAAGATCTTCCGACGGAGTAATGTGCAGTTCTTGAAAAACAATCTTGGTACATTGTTACTATGCATAGTGTCCGAATGATCCAAAATTCTTGATGTTTCGGTTAGCGACACAGTATGCAGACACGGGAACAGTGTCTTAGCGTCCGAATAATCGATCATTCGTAATGTTGCCAACATTAAAATAAATCCACGTAAGGAAATTAATAGTAAAGACATGCAACGAGGACTTTCTTTCGGCAATGTCGTGCCAAGTCCTTTGAATCCCTCTCTAGCACTTTATAAATAGAAAAACAATATTGAAGTAAGAAATTTTTGCAAAAATATACTTACGGTATTGAAAAGAAACTGTTAAATAGTAAGAAAAAATGGAAAATAGTAACAACTGGAGCTTAACCAATTCCAAGTTCATACTATTACCATTTTTTTTTTGTTTGGCTTCAGATTTCTCTCTAGAGATCTATCTAAGACCAAACGTAATTTTGAAAACTGAATTAATGGCAAAAGGAATGATAGAATAACGTCCAAATGGAAGTGGAAGAAAATAAATAGCTGAATTCGTACTACAGAGACACAGCCAAGACTTCTCGAGTTGAAAATGTCCAAAATGTCTTAGGCCTACTGTGAACGGACGCGTAGCTTCACAGACGCGTAGTCGTTATTACACGCTTTGTACGCCGGCTCACAGCTTACATACAAAACTAAGAAACTCTTTCGACGGAGATGAAAGACTTTCATAGTTTGGTATGTAAGCTGTGAGCAGGCGTACACGCGAATGCTCAATAATCGAATACGCGTCTACGAAACTACGCGTCCGTAGAAAGTAAGTAACAAACTCTTTGGACATTTCCCTCGGATATAAGCCCCGCGCAGTTTACGGGGGTAAGCATACCAACGCGACCATATCCAGGAAAGTAGAAACTCAACATCGTCGCCATCGATACGCACTACTGGTCTATTTACAAAGGAATATGTACAGTGCACCCAAGTCACGATCTTGAAAAGATCCCACTATTTTCTAAAATCGCTACGAAGGTAAGATGAAGTCTGCAGACTTCTAAGGAAGTCGTGGCAGGTGTTACGCCACGCAGACGATGGTATTTACAGATGAAATGATCTTAAGCTAATGGTGCAAAAAGTAACCAGTGTCCCGCTAGTCTTTAGGGGGTGCTGGGTTGAGTGTCACGTCATCCCACCGCCTCTGAGGCGCCCCAGAAGACTAGGAGTGCCAACTGCTGAGAAAGATTGATTCACAGCTAGTAGCTGGGACAAGCAAAAAGACTGCCGTAGTCCTTATGCTAAATAATATAACCACAACTAGGGTCCTATCGACCAGAGACTTGACAGAAGTACAGAGAACTGCTAATTCGCAACTCAATCGGAACATATGCAAGCCTTATCCTAAAAAAGGATGACTGTACAAAAGAATGACTGGCAACTAACACGATCTTCGAACGTGTACAATTTTTGTTCTGAAATATCATCCTATGGCTGTCCAAATTCTAACTTCGATGTTGCCCCTTAAGAACCACCAAAATTAGAAAATGGTCCCACCACCAATACTTCAGAACAAAAGTTCAATACACGTTTACGAAGTCGAAGTTAGTTCTCTTGCTTTCAGGGAAGATTCCTCAGACTTAAGCAAGAGGGTGGTGCTGATCCAGGCGAGGCAGGATCGAGGCGCTTTAGCAAAATAAACGCAAAGCACGTCTCTCAAGCCTCTACCACCTCTAGGCCGGGTTCATCGCCTCTTACGATTCGCTTTCCCGGTGACGGGGGGGATTAGTATTCTATTCCGTCCCCCCACGGATAAGGGGTAATCTGCCCATCTAGAGTTTTGGAAAGGATTTAGGAATATGCTTAGAAATCTTTTGTTCTTAATGATTTCTAAGAGGTCTTAAAAGAAAACGATCATCTTGCAATCGTGGCGAAAACTTGACCAGCAAAACTAGAACCCGACTACTGTTTTCACAATGGCGAGTTCAGTTCGCTATACAAATTAAGCAACGATAGCGTATGTGTAGGATGATCGCTTCTTGAGGCTTACGCCTGACTGGCCGACAGTTCCAGCTTACTGATGTTAACGAGCAGGATGTCAGCCAGCTATTCCTCCAAAATCAACCTTCCAAATTCACTCACTATTTCTTAATCACTAATGAAGACTATTTTGATGGCGTTGATAAAACAAAATGAATGAAAACCCTGAAGCCTGATATGACTTGTTTGTACTCTGTAGCTATAGCCTAGTTATGACGAATTTGGACCAGTAGTGAGAACTGTCTATTCTAAATGTTGGCTCCAATTGGACCAAACAGTTGGTCTGCTGAGGGATCAACTAATTTCGAAATTTCAGTCGACCGTACCAAGTTTTGGACCAATGCTGGCGTTAATTGGAGTCAGAATATGGATATTGGGACTGACTGAATACTATCTGTTACTATCGATGAATGGAGGAGGGAACAACTATAATAGGGGTGAACTTATTTGTATAGTAAGCGTCATATGCATCAACTGCATTAACCTATAACTGATGATGAGTGAGTGGGACACACATTGCGCGAATAATAGCAGAAAATACTAAGTATTCCCGTTCGACGCCCAGATCGAGCCGACACGGGGTGCCGAAATGGGTATACTTCGAAAATACGGGTTCTACGGCTAAAACCTACAACGATATAAAAGAAAAAAAATGCAAAGCCATTTTGAAAGGGTTTTTCAGAGCTGATGTTATAGAATCCGAAAGTGATTTAATTAAGATGGTGCCTAAAAGAGCTTATGTACAGCTGTTGTTTTTGTTATTGTTTTTTGGGATGTGAAATGAAAATCTAAAAACGCTTATGTACAGCTGATGAATTTTATTCCAAAAAAGACTTTTTTTGAGATGTGAAATGAAAATTCTAAAAGCACTTATGTACAGCCGATGAATTTTTATCCAAAGACTTTTTTTGGAGATGTGAAATTAAAATTCCAAATAGGTTTTTGTACAACTAACGGGGACTACTCCAATTTTTTGCGAGTTGGTATTGCAATTCTAAAAGAGCTTATGTACAGCTGATGATTTTTTTTTCCAAAAAAGTTTATTTTGAAATGTGAAATTAAAATTTTAAAAGGGTTTTTTACAACTGACTATTCCATTTTTTTTGTACAGCTGATGAATTTATGCAAAAAAAAACTTTTTTTGAGATGTGAAATTGAAATTCCAAACGGGTTTTTGTAAATCTAACTTGAACTATTCCAATTTTTGAGATGATATGACTATTCTAAAAGAGCTTATGTACAGCCTGAATTCCAAAGACTTTGATTGAGATGACGCAATTAAAAAATAGCCTATATACAGCTGCTGAAATGCTCTTCTAAACTGATTTAAGGCCGAGATGTTGAAGCTCTTAAAGGACTAAAGCTCTTTACTGTGACAAGCAGGGACGATTGATGGAAGGTTCGACACTTAAGATGACACTATCTCCTATTATCACAGCGCAATTCATTGACAGGCTGGCTACACTACTTCCACTTTAGTAAATGGTCACAGCTATTGGAAATCAGCTGTAACACAGGGGTGTGTCGTTTTGTTGCCAACCTTAAGATGTTACCGTAGTCAATGTTTCAACGTCAATCAATATTATAGAGCGCCCGTCTGACAACATTAATTGATTTGAAATTGAACGGCCGAAACCAATAACCTATCGATCTCCAGTTTTGGCATACTGGAGATTGTAAAACAAATGATACAATACAAAATTATCATGTTTTCTATTGTTTCATTTGTTTTTCAATCTCCGATATGTGGTTAATGGTTTCGGCCGTAAGGTAACATCGGTCGAGACAAAGATGGTATGTCTCATGTGTCTGTAATGAAACCGGCACCCATACCCTTCAGACCGAAACACAGCAATGCTGCTTAGCGGTCGAAATAGGCATGGTGGTAGTACTTCCCCGGACGAGCCCTGACACACGGGCCCTACTACTACTTTTAGGCGGCTTTAGTCCGTGAGTGACAGTCATTACTTGACAGGCAGACAGTTCTTTCTTTTGTGATTGAATGGACTCTTAATGAACTAGTGCGCCTCACCATAATGGATTGCATCACTGCTTATCATCAGGTGGGATCGCGGTCAAGCACTAGTTTATAACAATTAAAATACTTAAACGCTAAAGTATGAAATCGCGAAGTGGGAAAATTTGTGATTTCATCATTTAGCGTTTAAGTTTTTTTGGTTGGTGGCGAGGGCACGTTTTTGCTTTTTTGATGTGGTGGTCAAAAGGCTAATATGTAACAGATTAAATGATTTGTTCCCACAAATCATTTAATCTGTCACATGTGGGGGCTGGAGTCCCACCATGTTGGTCAGCTCCTCAGTAAGAATGGAAACCGTTCTAACCAAATTGGGAAAATACTAAGCAGATATTCCTGGCGTTTTGGGCCACTAAAGTCAAATATAGAGCAAATCCTCTTTCAAACATTGGATCCAAATATTTAGCCAAACAGTTTTCCTCTAGTCTTATAGTCAAGGAAATATTTTCTAGACCGTACCAAGTTTGGGTCAAACATTGGCTAAATTTGAAGCCAGTATGTGAAGTGAGAGAATCGGTTGCACATAGCTAATCAGTCATATAATGTTGCCACTCCAGTCTTGCCATGAAGTACCGTGTTTCCCCCAGTTAATGGGTTGTGGAGGTCTGGTAGGCAGCCGCTCCTCGTAAAATACTGGTATTCAGCTAAATCCGGCTTGACTGGAAAGCCGACCCCAATATAGTTGGGAAAAGGCTAGGCAGATAGGTAATGTTGCCACTACTGGGATTCAGGCCTCCTCTCTAGGAGAGGGAATAAGCCATAATCTACCACGCAGGAACAATGCGAATTGGTAGATGTCACTTGTCTTCGAATGTTTGGTTCTAGGACATGCCGGTTTCCTCACGATGTTTTCCTTCACCGTTTTGAGAGCAGTGGAGATGTTATAAATTACACAAAGTAATGCGCCTGGCTGGGTTTGACCGCGACTCGTAAGTCGGGCCGTTAGCACTGGGCCACCACTGCTCTCAGTTATTGTAAAAACAATAGTTTATAAAGTTTCGAATCAAAATCTTGTTGAATGGTGCACTTATTTCTATAATAAGCGTGTCTACCTTATTTATAGATTAGCAAATGAGTAAAAATTCCTCTGTACTATAAATCAATATCGATCCCTACATTTCACAATTCTAAAAGCCTTAACTGTGTCTCTGTATACGAATCTGCATTTTTAGAAAATGATAAAAGTTTTGTAGAAAAGATATCGTGCAAAAGATTGTCTTTTAAGAAAGGAATGGCAATAGTTCAGTCGAAGCTTAAAAATAATGAAGCCTTTTTGGTGCTGTCAGTGCTAAATGGGCAATTTGTTTATTAAATATTTTTTTTATGATAATTCCAAGTGTTTGATGGACGCATTTGGGGATTTACCATCACGTGTTAAAACGTCAAGCGTGAGAGCGAGCGAGAAAGATGGAGCTATTCACGTTATATATCTTCATCTCTTTAATAGTTCAGTATAGGTCCTCAAATGGATTGCGATAAGGGCTCGTGGTATGGCCTCTAGTTGTAAATAAAAAGCCGATTTGAACATGTTTAAGAAAAGTCTAGTTTGGCGAGCCAAAAAAAATAGTTGATGAAGTTTCATTTGTGAAGAGAAATTGACCTCTTGCGTAAGTTAATGTAACCTTTTGATTTATTAACGTGTGAATGTTTAAGAACTTATTAAGAATTTAAGGAAATCGTAAACGTTTTTATGACTTGGGGTTTATATCCATTGTACCGGACTTGTTTTACTTTATTTACATTGTTCTCACACATAATAGTATCGACAAGAAACATGTAACCGAGGTATTTTTAATATATAACATGATTGAAAAGAGTCTCCATAGAATTTCTTGCACATTCTTCTCCATAGAGATCTATGCTTTGGAATGTTTAATTAGCATCATTAGGGTTCCGTACCTCAAAAGGAAAAAACGGAACCCTTATAGGATCACTTTGTTGTCCGTCTGTCCGTCCGTCTGTCAAGACACTTTTTCTCAGGAACTCGTGGAGGTATGAAGCTGAAATTTATATCAATTACTCAGGTTTACTGTCCCTTGAAGCTGTGAAAAAATCAAACTTCTAAGCCAACGCAATCAAAAGATACAGCCGTTTATGCCGCAAATTTTCGACACTTGCAAGGGAATCAAAACCTACAGGGTGCTTCCCGTGAACTCAGAATCTTGAAATTTGGTACGAAGCAACGTCTTATAGCATAGATAAAGGAAAAATTACGAAAACCATAAATTTTTAGTTACATCACATAATATTTTTTTTTTAAATAATTTTAACTTACTACCCATTTCCTCATAAACGCGTAAAGGTATTAAATTGAAATTCATACCAAATACTCAGGTCTATAATACCTTTAAGCTGTAACAAAATCAAACTTCTATGTCAACGTAATCAAAAGAAACAGCAATTTAAGCTGCATATTTTGAAACTCGCAAGTACTCGCAAGGGAATCAAAACCTAAAGGGTACTTCCAGTCGACCTAGAATCTTGAAATTTGGCATGAAGCAACGTTTTATAGCACACATAAAGGAAAAATTCCGAAAACCTTAAATTTTTAGTTACATTACAAGATTTTCTTTTTTGTAAAATCTTTAAGACTCGATTCGAGAATTGAACTGTTTTCATCTTGATAAATTGGTACGGAACCCTCAGTGTGCGAGTCCGACTCGCACTTGCCCGGTTTTTTTTTTTCTGACAGACTGACTTCTTGATATTTCAAAAAATGCCTAGAAATGGTATATTTGAAATGAAATTCTTTATATTTTTGAATTTTGAACCCATTTTTGCACTAACAGCTACAAACGGCCATCAAAATTGTAAAAAAATCACGTCGTTTTTAATAATATTGTCATTAGGAATGTTTTAGCAAGTTGGATAGAGATAGCTCTGTATAAAAAATAGCAAAAATGGAAGCATTAAGTGATGTGCCAGAAACAGTAAGATAAGTCTGAAAAATTGTCTCACCAAGAATTACTCATGAAAATTGAGAAGATATTAAACTCTATATACTATTTCTTAAAATGTATGACTCTAATGCAATAATATCATACATATTAATCCTATGGTCAAACTATACACTATTTACTATAAGCTTAGAAATTTAAAGAAACTTGTTACACTGTCCGTTCAACCGATTTTGACTTTTATTTCGTTGGTGGCATGATAAATGACGACTGCAGTAAATAGTTAGTATTATAACCACTTTTCTGCTTTTAATGTCATTCTTATGTCTACAGAATGGAAGTCAAAATCGGTTGAACGGACAGTAAAACAAGTTTCTTCAAATTTGTAATCTTATAGTAAATAGAGAAACGATTACTATGATATTATTGTATAAATGTCATACAGTTTAGAAAATACTTTCGTAGTTTATTTCCTTATAATGAAAACAGGAAATATTAGAAGGAAATTTCCAGTTTATAGAGACCTATCATTTAACATAGATCACCACGCTCGTTCAAGGGTTTTTTCTGATGAAAAAACCCTTAAACAAGCTTGGTGATCTATGTTCGTAAATTTAGTGAAAAGAGATTTTTGATTTGCAGTGTGAAAGTTGACTTGGTAGCTATAGGTTGTGTTCAATAGCCAAAATTATTATTTAAATTACATAGACCATGTACGGTATGCATTTGGGAATTCTAGGTACTTTTGTATTGTCCAAGAAATCCGACTTTATGATGCTAAGTTAAGTTTTAAAATGTCAGATATTTGGCATCTGATAAAACTTGAAATCGATGCATGAATACAGAAGCTAAAAGTTGCCACTACCAAAAATATTAAAAAAGAAGAAAATGTTGCCGCTACAAAAATATGAATTACAGAGGGGGTTAAAAACTTATGTTTTATGGAAGACGTTCTAATGGAAAATGTTAAGGGTTGTTTTGTCAAGTGTTTATAGTATACCCGGGATTAGTTTAGGTCTTAAGGTAATGAACAGTTGTTATATTTAGGCGAAATGCTACAAGATAACTCACAAAATTCAATTTTTCTAAGTTTTTTGCATCTAGCAAGTTAGTATCAGGCTTTATGTTAAAATATTCATATTTTAATGAATATAAAGGCTGTTACTGATCTGCCAAATTAAAAAAAATACTTAGAAAAAATAAAATTTCGCAGGTTATCGTAGCGCTTCCATTTAAAGGCTGCGAGATTCGCAATAATTTTGCATTTGAGTTTAGACCAGAATGTTTTATATTTTGGAAAATTAGCTTTTAATTATTTGGCCGTGATAAAATGTTATCTCGTAGAGGCAAATACGTTTGTGACTGTTTTCTAATTTAATTTTAAATATTCTTTTGCGTGCTAAATGCATGTTATTTTTTGAAATCATGAAGTAGACGATACTATAAGATCAGAGGCCTTAGTGAGAGTTGTTTTCACGTTAACGCGATCGAAACGTTTACCGCATCTGGCTCTCTGATTGGTTAAGAGTGTAGAACGGGCCAATCAAAGTACCGAACGTTATAAACGTGTTAACGCAAAACAAACTCGCACTAGGCACTGTCTTTTTCTTACTTGTTATTAGAACCTGGATCTTTGGATTTTTTTAGAGCAAAACTCTTGCGAATCTGCTTAACCAGAATTATGTGACTTAGTTTTCGGTTACTTTTACTTATTTAATTTAGTTTAATTACCACTGAAAGTACTGGGTACGTTAGGTTACTTAATGCCCATATGTTATTGTGAAGGGACAATTTGTTTTTTTCTGCGTCACAAATATCAGTGTTATATTTCCTTGGTAATAAATCATTTTATAAATTCCTTTATACAACAGTAGTTGCAAAAACAAAATTTTTGTATAAATCGTCAATAGATAAAAAAATCCTCGATTTTTTTTTTAAATTACTCTAGTGATGTACTTATAGACAAAAAATAAATTAGTCGATTATATGTAAACGATTATTCGTCGATTTTTGACTGCTCATTACCTATTCAGTTTATATTTATTATAATAGTTTACCCATAGTATAGTATATTATTATATTATATAAGTCACCTAAACTAAGTGGCGTAGTCATATTCTTACGCTCATGAGACAATAAATATAGAATAACACTAATATATAACTTGACGCTAAGTGGATATTACAATTATATATTTTTTTTATTATTATTTTATTTAAAAACTGCTTGTTTTGAGTTTTACTTCTTGGTTAATGACTTAAAACCTTTTAATTATAATTGTAAAACATGGCCGTTTTGATATAACAAAATGTACAATTCCTGTACTTCATAGTTTTTTTTCTTATTGTACCATCATTTTGATTTACAGTTTTTTTAATTAATATTTTTGATCCTTTAAGTAAAACTCGAAACAGTTACTTTAATACATGTGTCGTACCTTATCACTACGTACATAATACGTATCCCAATAAATATTTTATTTAAGTATAAAATTAAAAAACACAACTGCTTTTATGCTTTCGATATTCGTGCGATCTTAGCGAATCGATTCAAACTCGATTGATTCTTTACAACATTTTTAATCGATATCAAATCACGTTTTTACATAGTGACGTTATAGACCGATTTTGAACTGGCAACATTTGAATATGGTGTTGCCATGTTTTATCGTTGTTTTTTTAACATTCCACACAGACCCTTGGCGGGCAACCCTAAATTATGTAATACGTCATTTTGATCACAAAAATCCGCGCCTTTATTTATGAACATATATTTTATTTAAAAAATATTCCCCATAAATTGATGGTTTACAAAAACTGAGAACTATTCACTTTATGTACCTTAAATTCATATAAAATGTCAATAATAAACATCATGATTGTAGAAAAAAAATATCGCAAATTCAGGCCTTACGCAAAAAATATCCTAAATAGGTCGTTTTTCAGTTTACATACACTGGCTAAAAACTTTGAAATCTCCTATATTTTATTTAATAAATGTCATGTTTCTATATTATTAAGTATGTCATTTATTCACATATTTAATTATTACTCACTATTATGATGATACCAATATTATTCATTATATTATAGTCAATATTAATAAATGATTTTGTAAATTCCAATGTTTTTAGTCAGTGAGTCGAATGTCGTACGAAATGGTCGCTGCGGTTGGCGCAAGTACTTCTTAGTAGGCCATTTAAAATACAATATAACATAAAAATCATTACAAAACATTTTCCGCAAAATTTACATCATATACGAACATAAATCTTATTACGCACGTTAAAACGCACCTTTAGCTTTTGTGCGTAAATCAAAATCTGATTTTGTTAGAACAATATTGTAGCTTGCGAACGGTATAGTTGCCTATTCCACGGTAGGCTGTACTGTCAATATACGTGTAAGCCCATTATCCCCATTATTTGTGTCCCCATCATGTGGACAAGGGTATGTCATAAAATTTCCTTACAGTTGTTCCCAGACAAAGACAGACAGATAGAACTTAACTACGTATCTTTGTCAACTTTAAAATTTTATCTGTGTATTAAACCCGTGTCCCTATTTAATGGGGACAGCGCATCTAATGGGGACAACGAGTATACATCAAAATTCATTGCTATAATATGCTGTAGTTGGCGTAGAAGCTTCGCAGTGGGCCATAGGGCCCTGCAGCCGCGTTTGACGGTGATTCCGTACATAGTGTCGCTGATAGAATAATAATAAAATATCTGTTCATTCGGCGACGGGGACTAGCTTCACTCGGCGCGCCACGCGACCTTACCTGCGTGCGAACTCCGCCTTCATTGCTGGAATTTTATAAAAATTGAGTTAATTTTTTTTTATTCAATAATTGGTCCACGCATAAACACAATGTAGGTATAAATCGACGAAAATTCAATAATTATTCGAAAATTATTATTCAATTACCAGCTTATTGTCTGGGTAATAAAATCGATAATCGAAAAACTGATCGTTGCGTTTACCGCCTTATTGCCCGGAGACGTCGAAATATTGAAAAGAAGAAGGCAGACTTCTCAAAGTTATCGCCGATCATGATTGGGACCAAAAAATGATTTGTTTTTCAATATTTCCATGTTACAATATTAATAGATATGAGAGGACAATGTACACCGGTCAATTTTGTTTCCCAAAAGTACAATAAAACTTGTAATCTATGAATGCGCTGTGTCTACAGTGTTCTCACATCCACATTATAACAAGAGGCATTATAAAAGGAGCAGTTAAAAGATGAAATAACAATAATAAAGTTAACGAGATGAAACAAGTGTGTTTTCAACATAGTCACTAAAGACTACGTTAAAGACACAACGTAGTCACTAAAGACTACGTTGAAGACAACAACGTAGTCACTAAAGACTACGTAGAAGACAACGTATGCATTAAAGACAACGTTAAAGACGAATAACGTAGTCATCAAAGACTACGTTGAAGACAAAATCAAAATTATCAAAGACTACGTTGAAGACAAATTTATTTAGTAGTCTTTAACCTTGTAATACCAATTTCATAAGTAAGAAGTGAAAGTTTTAGCTACAATATAAGTGCTACATACCGTCTAGTATCTCCTTCTTGATCTGGTTGAGTTGCTGCCTCATCTCGCGCATCATGTCCTGCTTGAACGCGTCCCACTCGGCCGCGGACACGCAGCCGCCGTCGTTACCGCCGTTCACTTGCTGTAAACGTCAAAAAACGATGAAGATTTAAAAAAAAATTAGGCCACCTACACCTGGGCTTAATAGTTCGGTAGAGCCACACCACAACACTCCACATCTTGGTTTTTCGAATAGCACGAAACGTCAAAAGGGGGAATGCCTAGCCTCTACACTTTTCTAGGCCCTGTATCCTGAAGGCCCCTAAAACCACATCAGTAAAACCCTTTTATTGAATTACCTAGAGATTCTTCTACCTTCGAAATCTAAATAGTTTTACTTTGTAAAAGTCTAACATCCGCTCCACCGAGAGCAGAAGAGATTATTTCATGAGTTTCATGTGAAAAAGGACTCCTGGTTTTTTTTCTGTTTGGTCCAGGGACTTTTGTCACCGTTCTTCGACATTGGATTAGATAAGAAAATATTGAAACCTAAGACAAAAACACATATTACAAGTTTTTCTCACCTTAAGTATAGTCTCCTCGCTCGCCGAACCGAATCTTTTGCGGACGGAGCGCGGCGACTGGGGCTGTTGTTGAGCGTTCGACTCCGAGTTCGCTGCAAGGGATTTTGAACCTTATAGTAATGAGCTTATGGGGTAGTTTTGCTTTTAACAAATGCGACAGCTAAATTGGCTTTTAAGAATGGTAGAAAATAAAAATGTAATATAGCAATATTTATTTACTAATAAGAATAATTTTTTATTTGATTTATTAGCATTCGAAATGTGTGCTGGACACATTCTGACTGTTCACACTATGAACAGAATTAAATACGATATTATAAGGCAATACTAACTTAGTTAAATGAACTACAATTTTTTTTTTCGAATTTATGACAATTGATAATAACCATTGTAATTTAAATATATAATTTGTTTTATTGTAAGAATAGAATACCAATTAATTTTGACCGTAAAATATTATTGAAAAATTTAACTTCTGAATTAACATAGAAATAACTTACTAATATGTAATGTCGACCAAAAGTCTCTTTAAATAAATAAATACAAAATAAAATAAACTAAAAATATTGTATTCAACGCCATCTAGCGAGAACAGGCCTGTAGTTTCCACCTTAAAGCTCAATAACGTCTATTCGCAAATGAAACAAAGCGCGGCGACTCACAAGCGTTGCCATTACATGCGGCGGGCAGGCGGTGCGGCAACGTCGCCGAGCGCTCCCACGTCTTCATCGGCGTGTTGTTCACTGAGTTGTCCGTTGACGACTCCTGGGGGGAAAAAGATTTATAAGAAACAAATAAAACACGTGTTTTGTGTAGTCTCAAACCAAAACTCTATGTACGTGACGCTGCAACGTTGCCCAGTGTCCCGCAAGTAGACTGGGGGTGATACATAACGTGAGACATTTTATTGGACATTCTGACAGTGTTGCTCGTCATGTTGGGGGACATTTTGTCTCCTAATGTATCTGATGTTATGATGAGGGACATAAGATTGAAAGTAGCCTTTGCTAATAGGCTAGTTGGCTATGGCGCCCGTGGGGCGAAGCTGCCTCCTAGCCTGAAATACCTAAATCCGATCTCGCTTCTAGGAGATTTGGACCTTCGGTCCTTATCCTGAGGGACGAAACTACTCATCTTGGAAGACCTTAGGCTCTGACGTCAACCACGGCCACTCCTGCCACCTATCCTAGAAGACACCACCATCCTCCTGTCTTCGGTCTCTACAGGCACCTATCCTAGAAGTCCTCTAGTCTAAGACACCTACCTCAGCCCGGTCCAAGTGCGCCCGACGCCTGGCCAGCGTCCTGGCCATCTCGTTCATCATACACGAGAGCGTGGCTCCAGGCCGCGCGCCTGCAGAGCCCGCCCATGATGAAGAGGAGCCCGAGTGCTCCTGGCCGCCCGGGGGCGAAGCTACCTATCCTAGCCTTAAGTCCTTACTTCTGCCCAATCTTGCAGTCTTCACTGATGTCAACCACTTGGGCATCTATTCTAACCAACTTAAACGTTCAGTCCATATCTCCCTAAGGATGAAACTACTCATATTGGAAGACCTGAGGTTTTCACATCAACCACGGCCACTCCTGCCACCTATCCTAGAAGACACCACTATCTTCCTGTCTTCGATCTCTTCAGGCTCCTATACTAGAAGTCCTCTAGCCTAAGACACCTACCTCAGCGCGGTCCAAGTGCGCCCGACGCCTGGCCAGCGTCCTGGCCATCTCATTCATCATACACGAGAGCGTGGCGCCAGGCCGCGCGCCTGCAGAGCCCGCCGATGATGAAGAGGAGCCCGAGTGCTCCTGGCCGCCCGGGGGCGAAGCCGCTTCTGCGCTTGTTTGGCCGCTGGATTGGCCGTTGGTTGCTTGCTGAAGGGGAAGATGAGAAAGTGTTTGTGTGAGTTTTGTTGAAGTTTTTAAAGAGATTAGTTGAACAAAATATGTACAAGCTTTTAACAATTTTAAGTGATTGTAAGTAGTTAATTTAATAGATAGTAAGTAAAAGAAAATCATATATGCAGGAAGTCTCTACGGGATTGTTTAAGAGTTGAACGCAAAGAGCAACTGAGGGAACACTCACACTGGTAGTCAGTATAAGAATGTTATTCTCTCTCAATCCACCCACAGAGCGGGATAAGTTATTTGATGATTTGTCTTCGCTTGGTTGGTTTGAATAAATTAAGAATATTTTACAAACGATAAAAAGCAAAAAAGAAATGCTAAACAAGTGTTTGATTTTCAAGTAAATAAGGGATCTATTTCTGTACTATTCAAGAAAAAATCATACAGATTTGAAGTGTTAAAAAAATGTATTAAAAGCCTACCTTAGCTTGTCTCTTGAGCCTAGCCTGCTGCAACTGCGCCGCCAAGCCCGACACGTCCTGCGGCGGCGCGGGCGCGGGCGGCGGCGGCGGCGGCGGCGGCGACGTGACCGGCGCGGCCGGGGGGCCCGGCGCGGGGCCCGCGCCCGCCAGCGGCCCCGCCGCGTACACGGGGCCCGGGGCCCCCGACGGCGGCGGCGGCGGCGGCGGAGGCCCCGAAACTACCACTTGCGCCACCACCGCTTGCGTCTGCTAAGGTTGTTATATTCTCCGTTCAGTCACTTTAGTCAAACTAAAGTGACTGAACGGAAAATATAATTTTTCTAATACTTTTATTTAAAAAAAAAATACAAACAATCACGCTTAGGTACATTTTCACATAACTAAACCAAAAATTATTCCTGTATTAAATGTAAATTGATCCTCCAAACACAAAATGGTGCCTTAAAATCGCCTGACTGCACAAGATGGACATAGCCCTCTCTATTTGACATTCATTCAGAAAATAATATACGTAGAACAAAATATAAACATATCCAGAACCAAGCCCATACAATATGTACAATACACACACATACTACAATTCATACGTTCATACGAATTATGTACAAAACAATACACAAAATAACATAAAAACACACACTATTCATCCTTGCTAAAAACCAAAGAATCAGTCAAAATCTTCAATTGACCATGGAGTCGCCTGGTCTTCTTAGTCTCCAGAAGGTATATCCACAGAAGAAATCAGGATTCCGTGAAGAATTGACACCGCTTCCAGTCTGGTGCTCCGCAGATCTTTGGCATTGTATCAAACGAAGCTATATTATCGGCAAGAATGCTCTCGCTTCAAAACTGGTGCCATTTTTGAGGGTCTTCCATCAGAATTTGTGGCGTAATAAGACCAGCCACGGAAGTACTCCAAGATGTTGTCTCTCACTCTTTCTGATGATGGTATAAAGACTTGGCGACAGATACAGTGTCATCTGCTCTCCCGATGTAGTTCCAACAGTGATACCGTTCCTTCCATGTTTGCCAATGAAGTGTCATTCATCCATCATTCATCGGTCACACGGAACGGAAAGTATAACTTACTTAAGTATATACAAGTTCTTGATCAGGTTTTGATGATCTTCTGCTTAGCAGGGTGTCGAAAACTAAGTTTTCTATATGCTTGAATAACGAAAATTCAAAATTCTCTCGCACATACATACATACCAAAATAACTTGAAGTAAAATACAGGATTGCTTATGTCTAACTTAAAATAAAGACTCGACTTCGAAAATCTTTATAGAAACACGCGCAAATTATTTAAAATTATATTTTTATATATTAAAAGCGTTGGGGAGTGCATATAATACATATATGAACCGTCTTCTCCCTTCCTTCCTCGGGCTGGTAGAACCAGGTCCTGACTGAAAGCCCAAACGTTCTACAATTAAAGGGGTAATTCGAAGTCGAGTGAAAATAAAACTAACCATTGGTGGGGGTTGTGGCGCTGCAGGGGGCGTTGGTGGTGCTAGGGGACCCTGGGGAGAAAAATGTTGGGTTAGTATTGTAATGAAATTTTCTGTCGTCAAATGTCAGAGCTACATTATTCAAATTCATAGTATGGCTATGGAGGCTATAGGACGTAAGAAGCTAGTGGTGCACTGACACAAGTGAGTGTAAAAACAGTGGTTCTTATTGGTTTTCTCCGAATTTTCTATGTCGACTGCAAAATTCACTTAGGTTTACAATTATTATTACTACAAGTGCGAGAGATTTTATTCGATTGTTAGACATCTCGATGGCTCTTGATTGTTTCTGGACTTTGACTCCAGTCCGACTCGGTTTGCTATTGCAACAGGCGCATAGCGTGTTCATTTGCAAGTTATTCCTTGATGGTTTCGAGTTTCAAGTGAGACTGATTGATTCGTATAATCAAAACCTAGCGTTTGATTCCATTGACTCGAAACAATCGAAAAAAAATCGATTACTTTATAAAACGACGAGTCGATGGTTTATTTTAACGACTTCCAATTCTTTCGATTGTTAAAACAACTCGGAACCGTCCATTGCTAAAATGGACCTCTAAATATAAAATGGTGCTGCAGAGTCTGACCTATTGTTGTCAATAGACCTGTGCCTCAAATCTGCTATTAGAGCTGTATCTGAATTGTCGATCATTGGCTTCATAATTGTTGATTTTGACAAGTTAACAATACTAAGGGCCTGTTTCACCACCTATAATTAAGTTGCCAATATCTTACTTGGCATAATTTCATACAAATTCTGTTCCATTTTTGAATTTATTCAGGAAGTAGTGGCTACTCGGACATTGTGAAACAGGCCCTAAACCTGTAAGATGTGATGTCAGGTGCTATGAGTACTTACGTTGGCTGGTGGCGGCAGGTTTTGATGCGGTGGCACGGGGGGTGGCGCGGGCGCTCCGGTCGCGGCCGCCGATAGAGACATGTTCGGTGGCATCGGTGCGCTATACAATATGGATACAGTTAAAGACGTGATTTGAAAGAAAAATAAGAGAGAATAATAAAAGACTTAATTAATTTTTAAGAATTTGGTCGGGAAAACTAGTTGATATTTGGATTAAACCACTCGTCGTCGGCAGAAAGACCTACGTTTAGTGACATTACAACCAGTTGTATGAAGAAAAGAAGGAAAATAATATAATTATTTTGCACAGAGACAAACTGAACTGATTGTATGAGGAAAAATAACTACGTACCTAAAAAATATATTTATAAAAAAATAAGAACATTAGGTGTCAATTCTGCACCAATTAGAGTATGACGCCAAATAATAGTGGTTGTTTGCCTGACGCTGGTTTTCAACAATACTGCCAATGTGTGAAGCTTTTTAGTTTTTAATGCAGCTTCTTCTTTTTATGTAATAACCATTTTATACACTTTGAAATAAATAAATACAGTTTTTTCACATTTGTACTCTGATGTCTTGGAGACACGGTGTATATCGTTCCTAAAGTAAGAAAGTCGTTGACGCATAGACAAATCTTTACTAAATTTTTTTTAGGTGTGGAGTCATATAAATGACTTCTCCCACTCTTGGACGTAGCGGGAGGGCGTATCAGACTTTCACTGACTAAACCCCACCCCGTTCCTTCTTTGCCTTCGTCCCTTTCGGAAGCCCACCCGTGGCCCCAGAGGCTTCGACCCTGCTGGGTCACAGTTTGCTAGATGCTTACCTATTGGTGCGATGATGTCCAGGCGTGGGTTGGCTGGGCTGATGCGGCAGTGTGTGATGGACGCCGTGCGGGGGAGGCGCGGGAGGGGTCGGCTGAGGCGGCTGCTGCTGCAATAGTACCGTTGTGTTGCAGAACAGCTGACAAATTCGTGAGGAGGAGTATGGCTCAAGACAATATGTGGGAGGGAGGTGGAAATGGCATGAGTGTGGTGGCGAATAGAAGGGAATGGGTACTGTACCTGAAGATATATTGGGTACTGTACTGTAGATGAAGTGAACTAAAGTGAAGAAAGTGAGTGAGTGAGTGTGAATGAATGAGTTAAGAATGAAAAGTGAATGTAAAATAGTTGCAGAAAATGAGGCATAGAAGTGAGTGGAAAAAATGGTGGAGGTTGAACGGGTGAGATTGAATGCATTTATGTATACAGGCATAGTTTTAATTACCAGACCGGTTTTTTTCAAAGGCATTTATTACTTTTCAAAATATAGGGAACATTAGATTGTTTTTTCCTTTCGGAGTTGATTTTATGCAGATGTTTTACTATTATGTCTGGAAAAACATTGCCTGGTCGTTCAAAAATAAACCTCTAGGTTGTCAATATATGAGTTAAAAAGGTATATAACTTTGTAAGTGAATGATTAAATTGAAAGACTTTAAGTGAATAAGGTAAAAGGAATGTTTAGTAAAGAATTAAAGTGAATAAATAAAAAATAATGGTGGTTACTTTGTACTTAGGAAAACCGTAGTCAGTAAAAAGAGCAGGTAAATAAAACACAAAGATTTTAAGCCATAGTTCAAGTAATGAGATTAAGAGTGAATGAAATTAGTTAAATGTGAATGAAAATAATTATGTGGGTTCGGGTTACACAAATAAGTACACAACACAAAGTTTTTTATTTAAAGTTACAAACAATCAGCACAAAATGTGAATGTTATCGTAAAAAAGATCTTCTTTTTCGTAGAAAATGTTGTCCTAAGGTAGGTAAATACATGAAGACGTTGACTTTATTATTTACTCCATCCTATTGGGGTGATGAAGCCTATGAGACAGGGTTCAACAGCTTAGCGATGAGCGACGGCGAGACGTTTTATTCGATCGTTTCGATTATTCGAGCATCTCGATTGTTTCAACTTTTGACTCGAATCCGACTCGGACTGTTATTATGACTGGCGCATGGTGCGTTCATTCGCGAGTTATTCCTCGATGATTTAGAGTTCCGAACAATCGAAAACTAGCGCTCGATTCCAATGACTCAAAATCGAAAAACATCTCGATTATTTTATAGAACGGTGTGTGACTCGATAGTTTATTTCAACGACTCCGATACTTTCAATTGTTAAAACATCTCGGAATCGCCCATAGCTACATCAGCTCAATGAGTATCCATAGGAAACTCGATTTTCAGACGCTAACTATAAAGTCTAAAATAAAACACATGGCCTAATCCTAGAGTAGATGTAACTGATCACAGAAAACTCAATCTTCACCCGCTAACTATAAAGACTAAAATAAAACAGGCCTAATCCTCGAGAAAATGTAACTGTTCATAGAATATTCAACCTTCAGCTGCTAACTATAAAGGCTAAAATAAAACACAGACCTAATCCGAAAGGAGATGTAACTGTCCATAGAAAACTCAATCTTCACCCGTCAGCAATAAAGGCTAAAATCGTAACCCCTTACCTGATGATGATGATGGGGCGCATGGTACTGGCTGGGTGCCGCATGGTACTGTGGATGTTGCTGATTGTGCGGCGCGTGGTACTGTGGCTGCTGGAATATCGCTGCGTCCTCACGAGTCATGGTTCTGTGTAGGTAAGGGGGTGTTATAGGAGCTGCTAGGGAAGTAAAGTTTTTGTGATGATGATGAACGATAAAGATAAAATGAATGGTAATGAAATTAAAGATAACGCTGCCCGTCCACGACAAATTTTTTGTAGGTCCGATAATCGTTACAAATTAAAATCCTATAGTATATTGAACCGACTTTTTGTCGGTCGTGTGCGTTTTACTATTGCTATCAGTGTGTTCCAGTTTTCACCTACAAAAAATCGTTCACCGATTATCGGTCGTGGGCGGGCAGCGTAAGTGTTAACAGTGCTTTCTGTTTGCGCCTGTAATGTCTTTCTCTCCTCCTCTCCTAGAGAGGAGGTCTGAGTCCCAGCAGTGAGAAGATTACAAGACCGATAATGCTGTATGTAATGTTTCAAAGAAATTCATTGAATGAGTCCGAGCCGTCACGCTCGGCTATGTAACGCTCGATCGGGAGCGGTCGGCTCGAGAGAATTGAGAAGAAAAACGAAGTTAATTGCACATTCCTAAGCGCAGATCTCTATGAAAAAGATCATTGAAAAAAACTCCGTAGTTCTACTCGTATGAGACTTACGACACATTACCTTAGACTATGGGAATTACTATCCATTCCAGGTTGCGAGATCGCGGAATGCGATAACGCCGCCCTTTGTTTGTAAGGTACGATGCAAAATAGCATGGATACCTTAATGTCTATTTTCCCGTGAACGTTTGAGTTAAAGTGTTCGAAAAATACTCATCGCTTTATTTCTCGCTTCACACGATTTTTTTCCTGTATCATCCATGCAATATTGCATCTGACTTTACCTATGTGTTTAGTTTTAGTTTCCTTTTTACGTGTGTACAATAAAGCATATAATAAATAAATAAATAAATACCTGTACCCCATATCTTCGTCGTAGGTGTGCGCGTTGTTGTGTCCGTTGTAGGGCACCGGGGGGTTTGGGGCCTGCGGGGGAGGGGGCACCGAGTTGCCTGCCGGCTTGTTGGCTAGGATCTAAGAAAAAAATAACATGATGTCAAAAACTAAATAGAAATAGTCTTCTGTTAAGGTGGATGCTTCAGGGCTGACTGCGAAATTTAAATGTTTCTTAAGTTTCTTTTGAATTTTGAAGGTCCAACAAGAGCCAGGCCAGGTTATTGTAGCGATGTGCAATGGCGAGAGATTTTATTCGATTGTTCAAATATCTCGATTGTTCGCGATTGTTTCGACTTTGACTCGAGCCCCACTCAGTCTGTTATTGCGACTGGCAAATGGCGCGTTCATTCGAATAATTGAAAACTAGCAATCAATGCCGCTGGTTTGAACCAATCGAAAAACGTTTTGATTATTTTATAGACTAAAACTAGTCCTACAGTTGGGCAGAGGCTTCCTTTTTGTCCTTACAAACCTCTCCTGCGCGATCTCTGATCAAGTTTTATCCGCAGACAAGTAAGTCCCGAACTATTTAAACACAAAAAAAAAATCTTCAGCTCAGACTCACCTCTAAGGTATGCATCATGGCCCTGGCGAAACTATCGGCATCTTCTCTGCAGGAGAAGTTGAGCCCGTACACGTGTCTCGCATCCCGCCACTGATGGAACGTGGCCGTCGCCTGGTTGTACTTGAGACCCCGGACGATGCCACAGTTTATCACCACCTAAGAAAGAAATTTCAAAAAATGGTTGCCTGTAAAGTCGTTTTTACGGGCGAAGATTTTACGTGACAACGTCTTTTTCTCGGTAGAATATTTATTGATATGAATATAATTAAATTGCACAATAGGAACAAGGAATTGAATGAAAATAAGAATTGCACAAATTTTAACTATAGAAATATATTTTGTTTACTAAAATTCTCTAGTGCTGCGCGCGCGGCAGACCGATCATAGTTGAGTGGGAGAGAGACGCAAGGCATTCGGCGGGCCTCTCTCTCGTTCGGTGACTCATCGTAACGTTACCGAGCGTTACACTTTTTCATAAGTGACTCCCAGCCGCAACCTAATTTAAGACGTTGTCACGTCAATAAAAGGCTGAAGGCTCGAAAAAAACCTTCGATTTCGTTATATTTAATAAAAGATTTGATTATTTTTTATTCAGCCTATACTATCCCACTGCTGGGCAAATGCCTCCCCCAACTCCTTCCAGGTATTCTTATCTCGAGCCACTTCGAACCAGCTCGTGTGGTAGGCTAGGTAATTTTAAAATAAACAAGAGTACATATGTTACTGTTATGACAGTTTATAAACAAATCACTAGGCAAAAGTTTTGTAGAATAAAATTTTTTTTTGGTTATCAGATTATTTATTATGCGCCTGTACTGTTTCATTATAGCGTCAAGACTTCACTTCCCTAGCTTCTCTTCCACTTTTCTAGCTTTACAGAACTGATCCAAAACTAAAAGAAGAGGCAAAACTTTAAGCTAGACGCCTCACACTGTAAGGCAGAGGCCTCACACTATAACGCAGAGGCCTCACACTATAAGGCAGAGGTCTCACACTATAAGGCAGAGGCCTCACACTATAAGGCAGAGGCCTCACACTATAAGGCAGTGGCCTCACACTATAAGGCAGAGGCCTCACACTATAAGGCAGAGGCCTCACACTATAAGGCAGAGGCCTCACACTATAAGGCAGAGGTCTCACACTATAAGGCAGAGGTCTCACACTATAAGGCAGAGGTCTCACACTATAAGGCAGTGGCCTCACACTATAAGGCAGTGGCCTCACACTATAAGGCAGAGGCCTCACACTATAAGGCAGAGGCCTCACACTATAAGGCAGAGGCCTCACACTATAAGGCAGTGGCCTCACACTATAAGGCAGAGGCCTCACACTATAAGGCAGAGGCCTCACACTATAAGGCAGAGGTCTCACACTATAAGGCAGTGGCCTCAAACTACTTCCTTTTCAACTTTTCAGTCATTGGCGCCACAGAATCCATCCATCTTTGCCTAAAGGATAAAAGAACCAGCATAAGAGTCTCCACTAACCTCATGATCGTTTAGCTTCCTCCCGACGACTCGGAAGGTGTTGTGTTGGGTGTGGTGGTAGATGTGGACCTTGGACAGGCCGGAGCTGGACCCCGAGGGGACCCACCGCTTGAGGCCATCGTCGTACACCATCACAGAAGCCCGGGCGCTGCTTATTGATTGCTCGCTGTGGGCAGAAAAAAATAATGTTTGTAAAGAAAGAGAAACGTAAGGTTCTACACGTGTTTAAATTGGATGATAATAATTGATGTAACCCGCTAGGATCGATGCCTGCTAAGGCTATGAGGCTGTTTGATAGTCACTGCAGTCCTGAAACGCAAAGGGCACCTGCAGGAACAAAGGTGGGTATTAATCAGTGAAAATCTGACATCCCCTCTCTCTGCACCTACAGCAGAAGAAGTTATTTGATGATTTCTCTTCCGGTCTGGGCGGGGCGAGAGGCAGTCTTAGTGTCAGACTTTAACTGACAAAAGCCCACACCTCCAACCAGTATAAAAAAATAAAAATAAGTAAAAGACCATCAACGGTAAACCCTGCTCCATTTTTTTTTGTTTTGTGTTTAGACTTTTTTAAGTCAACAAAAAAAATAGTCAAAATACTAATTAAACCAAAGACTTCCAACCTTAATTACAAACTGATATTTCCACACGAATTCATCTCTTTATCTCATAATTTGAGTGGGAAACTCGAAGGCTGTTCATGAAACGTCGCAATCCGTCAGTGCGATTACGTAAAACGCGGGAGTTACATAAAACGCGGCTACCCACGCGGGTCCTACGTGTTTTACTACCGCCCACATAAAGGGCATGATACTGTGCACTATTGGACTACATAATTTTGTTTCCATATGGTGTTTTGAAGGTGAAATGAATCCAGTTAAAAGAGTGTCTAAAGTTAATTTACGCGTTTTTCATTTAGGGCCTCGTTCACCATCTCCGAGTAGGCACTACTCACTGAATAAATTCAAAAATGTGACAGAATTCGTATGAAATTATCTGTCAAGTAAGATACTCGAAACTTAATCATAGGTGGTGAAACAGGCCCTAAGTCTAAGTATTTCATTGTTGCTTGTGAGAGGTATAAATAATCTTGTTTCTTACAGATTTTTTTTATAAATTACCTCTATTGCACAGAATTGCAACATAATGACTAACCCTCCCAAAATGTCCTAAACCAAAGCACATTTTATACCTAGTTTAGTAGTCAGAGCGTTTAACCTATCACATACCCACAAAACGAGACACAATAGTAAAACAATGACCGGTCGGGGATTCATGAACTAATTTAAACATTTATTTGATTATTGATTTAGGCGTAAAAAAATTATAACAGCAGGCTTATCTCTACTGATACTATAAAGAGGAAAGATTTGCTTTTTTATTTGTCCTTATTATAAAAAAAAAGTACAAATTCCCCCACCGCGTTTGTCTGTCTTCTTGATAAACTGAAAAACTACGGAACGGATTTTCATGCAGTTTTCACAATAAACAGAGTAATTATTCAGACTAAAAAAACAGAGGCGTCAAATCAATCAAGGGCATATAAAACCTCATTTAATAAAAGATAAAGTTACAACACAGCTGACGTACAAGAGGTAGCCACGTATTCATTTACAAGGCAAAACCGCAGGAAAGCAGTAGAATTATCCTGCTAGACATAATTAACATGGACTGTAGGATAATTATAAAGGTGTAAATATGGCAGTACAATGTTTTACTGGAAATGTTATGCAATTATCTTGTGTTTTCCTAATAAATTTAGGGGTCTAAAAACCCAGAGGTCTTTTAATCAAGAGTGAATAGGTAACTACTAGGGAAGCGTGCTCCATTGTCGACCACATCATGGCTTACCATCAGGTGAGATAGTCGTCAAACGCACGACTATCAATAATAATAAAAAATAAATATTTTTATTTTATTTTATTCATGAACTTAAAAAACTACAATTATGACAAAGAGTAAACACCAGTTGAAGTCTTTTACGTGGCTGAAACCGTTGGCAGAAGCTAATTTTATTTTAAAGAAGGCACTTAAGGTACAAAAACCCAAATAAGTATTCATGACTAAAGTACCCATTGACTATTTACACAGAAAATTTAACTTGAACCATTTTTGGTTAACACCACAAACAACCAAATTATTCAAGTAAATACTGAACTACTTTTGAGTAACACTGGTAGCCGGCCATAAACTACCAAAAGTTTATCATGATCTTTACCCAAAACTAGTCTGTTACGTAAGAGATTTTGCCGAGAACGGACGTGTGGGTTGATTGCCTCAGAAGGTCACATCGGTAAAACGAAACGTCTTTTTGTTAATAACTAGTGTAAGTAGGAGGTACTTAACCTAAATATTCTGCTTGCATTCAAATTGGTTTTTAAAGTTATATGCATGTGTTATTTGTTAAAACTTGAGACCGATATTGACCCGCATAATTATTGCAAGGTCGGAAAAATTGTTTTAAATGTTTGTAGCATAGCATAAGCATCAGCCAACTTCAGGAGAAGGAATGGGCTGTGATCTACCACGCGGGCCCACTGCATGTTGTGGTGGATGTCACATGTCTTCGAATTTTTGGTTCTAGGACATGCTGGTTTCCTCACGATGTTTTCCTTCACCGTTTTGAGAGCAGCAGTGATACAATAAATTATACAAAGCAATGCGCCAGGCTGGGTTTGAACTTGCGAACTACAACTAGTAAACCGTTACCACTAGGCCATCACTGCTCCAATATGTTTATATAAAAGATAAAACCCATTCTTTTCGATGAGAAATTTTCAAACAACTTTGAATAACAAATTTTACAGACGGTAGACTGTAACAAACTCCCGAGTAAAATGTGTTAGTACACAGTTACACCCAAACACATCGATTTTCACCCACACGATAATTATAGATGTACATCTTTTTATCCGATCGCAGACGGTTCAATATTCCGACATGTTTATATAGACAGACAGGTACAAAACGACCGCAGCATCCCTGTCTGTCTGCCTGGCGGATTAATTAGCGGGGGCCAATCACCACAGAATATGGGGACGGGTATGCGGCAGCGATTTTACGAAGGTTCGATTCCGATACGTTGGATCTTCCGATTGTTAAAGGTTTGATATTCCGATTCCGAATGGTCTTCCGATTACAAAAAATTGGATCTACCGATTCTGCAAAGTTGGATCTTCCAATTCTGAAAGGTTGGATATTCCGATTCCGAATGGTCTTCCGATTACAAAAAATTGGATCTTCTAATTTCGAAAAGTTGGATCTCCCAATTTCGAATGGTTGTATTTTCCGATTGATTTTGCCCCGCCGATTCAGATTTCGGTTTCGATTAATTTTAATTGTAATTGATATCAGTGGTGCAAACAAGTTTATGCTGGTCGCCCGGGGCACGGCAGGAGGGTGGTTCCTCCCAAAGGGAATTCGACAGAAGGGACAGTCTGTCAAATTCTCTTCCACTTGTTGTTTTGTAATTTGTGATTATTATTTTGATTGCCGCACATATTGTCGTTATTAACATCGCACTGTTAGAACTTCAAAGACTTATCAACTACTACTACTGAATTGCGGTTCCAGTAGGAGGAAGAATTGACAGAGCGAACCCGTGAGAAGAAACTGGTTAATAATTTAATAGAAAACAAGTTCAAACAGCTTAATAAACCAAGCAATTCAAGTGTCCGACCGTTAAAAACGAAGTACAAATAATATTAACATTTGCGAACTTTTACTTTCAGTTCACAACAACCATACTACCAGTATTGTAACCGATATTACTAGGTACTTGTAACCGATTGAAATCTGACATTACGACACTGTGTCGCCTAAAATGTACATAATTTAAATACGGCAAAGGAGGATGCTAATCCTAGGCCGCTGAATAAAAGTTATTATGGCACCAAGTTCCAAATCTTAGTCCGTTCAGAGTATGAAGTTTAAAAAGCGGGTATGATAATGTATTTTGTGATCAAATGGCTTGTTTTTTCACCCAATCTATTAAAAGGGCAGAAAAGAAATATGTAGTTGTAATTTGTATGGTTAATCGAGGAGAAAAAAAAGTTACTTAGTAATAGTGAGAACATTTTCGCATTCATGTCTGGTTTTCGCAGAAATTAAATGTTTGTTTCGATTTTTTTTTGTTCGTGGTTTCTTTCCGAAAATCGTTTTAATTTGTGATGTTAAGTACTTAGACTAAATAAAAAAAAAAGAAAATGGTTGCTGATCATTTAAGTTATAAACGGCCGGCTAAGAATTAACATAGTGCGATTTTTATTGAAAAAATCCAATACTATTTTCAGTCAAAGTTTCGTTTTGTCAGGTATGAAGAATCAGTTCTAGTAAAAAACATTTTGTTTAAAAAAATTGTCCATGTTTTAAAATTTCAGTCAAAAAATTTTGTGTTAATTTTTAGTTAAATTAAGTTCCGTTAAAAGTTATCGTTGTTAAGAATATTTCACTAAAATATTAAAGACAATGCGACGAAATCTTGAGATAGTTGAGAACCAAACGTTCTCGATTCAAGTCGAAGTCGATGTACGCATATCTTGAACCACGACCTGTAGCGGCCCTTTTCCGCGAAGCATTTCAAAGCATTACGTATCAAAAGAGTTCGGAAGTGCGCACATCACCAGCGAAGCACTGCAACCTCACGGAAACAGGACGGCAGTTTGAAATTTCCGTGAAGTGAATCCCGTTAATGTTCCAAAGTGGCCGCATTGAGTGCAATATGTAAAAAGCTAGTAAGGCGTAAATCGTTTTAAAATTATTAATTACAAGGAACCAAGGCAATCTTGGATTGGATTGGATGCAACATACCGTCGTTATTTAGACCTATAACCAAAGATTAAGTCAGATCACTTTCATGAAGCTGACGCTCATGCACGCTGGTCGCCGTTCTGAAAAGTTCACGGAGAATTCAAAATGGCGGCGGCTCTGTGGCGCCGTGTCCTCGAAAGCCGAAGCCGCCGAAGTCGGACGCGGCGGGTGGCGAGGGCGGAAATATTATCGACCCGATACCCCCTCCCTCTCGCACCTTACCGTTCCGGGCGCCGCTGTCGATGAGGGCGCCATTTTGAAATGTTGACGGAAAATTCAAAATGGCGACGGCTCTGAGGCTGTGTCCTCGACAGCGCCCGGGCGGCGGTGCGGCTGGAGGGGAGGGCGGAAATATTATCGACCCGATACCCCTCCCCTCCCGCACCTTACCGTTCCGGCCATCGCTGCCGAGGGCGCCATCTACCCAATCACGAACAAAGACATTTCTTTGATAAAAACACTTAAAATATGAAGGAAATGGGAAATAAAATAGAAAAATCTACTGAGAAGGGAAACATTTGAAATTTTTAACCACAGAAATCGGATCAAATAAGTAAAATCACAGATTTACTCACAAGTGCGAATGAAATAAAATCTCGCAGCATTGTCCACGAAGCTCTACACAGCCACCACGTTATATTCAGGAAACTATTCACCAAGTTTAAGTCCTCCTGGTAACCACTCCAATGTGAAAACGGAATCGAAAAATTATCTTTTTCTAAAGGTAAGAACTAAGACGACTACCAACTCCCACGGTTGGAACTGGAATGACTGCCGGGGCCGACCGCACCGTTCGGTACCCTGCTAGAACAAAGAAGAGCCTGATCTCTATGCGCGCGCATAATTTCGCATTGCGCAGTATTCCTGGGTCCTATGGTGGCCGCCGTTTTGAAAAGGCTCAAGTACCTTACCTACGTACCTTGTACTCACATTTTGCGACATTTAAATGTATCTTTTGAGAACAAATTTAGGCCTAGTTGCATATTGAAACAAAAAATGCTGGAACGACGGTAAATTGAAACTGCTTAAAAAGCAAAAGAACAAAGAAACCTCCAGTTGACATGCGCGCATCATGTAACGTGCAGGGATGATCCCCCCACCTATTTCAGAGAAAAACGCCTACAACCACCATTTTTACATCAATAAACTCTTAAGTGTTATTTCAATACGTATTTGGTGATCCCGTACGTGCCATTTCGCTCTTATGAAAAACGACCTGAAAAGTATAAAACTGCGTAGAAAATGGGACCTGTTTTTTTCAATCATATAATGAAGACGCATATTCCAAAGGTGATTGTGTGTGAAAACCGGTTTGTGTGAAAAAGTGAATTTTTCAGAGTTGAGAATGTCAACGCGTTGGGCGCCAATAAGGGCTATGGTTAACTAATGTGAAAATTCAATCGACATGTTCTCCCGAAAACTTATAATGAAAAATTAAATATGTATGTACATACATAGACAATACTAACCGCCACAAACACATCCGGAGGAAGGTTACAGATTTTTTCCGACAAACCAAAATATGACTACGGCATACGGGTCTGGTTCACACTCATCATGCTGTTTTCTTCTTTTTAAAATTATAAATATACACGCAATGCAACAAAGAAGGTAGCACATTGCTTTTTATGTAATATGAACGGTCACTATACGTAACTATAAAAAAATATTATATTCACTTTACGTAAAGTTTGAGGACAAGAACAGATCATCCAGATAAACTTTCTAAAATGAGGAAACACAAAAATCACTTAAAATGAAATGCGATTAAAGAAATTATTTTACAGTTTAAACTACCCTTTAATCTAAAATACGGAATTCGCATTAACCGATTGACTAAGAATGTGAAAGAACCGAGTTCGAAAATTTTAATCGCGCTCACTTGTTGCTCATTTCAGAACTACGACCGAATCTAAAGGTGCAAGTTTCTACTACTAAATGTTCACCGATTTGAAACAAATGAAGACCGCGACCCGTAATTTCTATCACCATCCGAATAATCAAAATGAAATCACGCGTCACTTCGGTGAAGCTTCGGTGCCGTAGGTGGTCGCTACTTTGAAACGTTCAGGAGTTTTCAAAATGGCGGCTGCGAATTTCATCGCCCCAGATATCTCCCCCTCCCCTCTCCATCCGCCACTCCCCCCCCCCCCCCGCCACTGCGCGCATTGCGCCAATGCTGTAAAGGGCGCTACCGCTCATGAACAAAGAAATCTTTTTAACAAAACTGAAAACCTGCAATTTTGAAACCATAGAAAATAATTTCTACATCGAAACAGGACCACTAATCAAGTAACGAATTTACTCACGAATGTGAATGAAGAAGAATCCCGATGCAACGGTCGCGAAGCAATAAACCACCGTCATGTTGGATCGGGCTGACGAAATGGGTGATCTTCTTAGTCTTCCAGGAAACCACTCCAAAGTAAAAACCATATTAAATATAAATTTTCGCGAAAATACTACGAGGATAGCGGCCTCCATCTAAGATATGAAAAGACTTCGTAAAAATGAACTATGTATCACTTTCTTCGCCACTGAATTTTTATTTTATAACGAAAACAAAACTAAAGTATCAATTTATTATGATTATTTATTTAAGTGAAACAAAAAGGAAAATATTTTTTTTGCTTGAAAAAAAATAGAACTACGTGAAATAAAATGTCTAACAGTATTTTTAACATCAAACGTATGATTACAAGTTGTAAAATAAGTCCACTGGAATTATCTGAATAGAGGAACGATAAAAAATATAGGGCTTCTATTTGTATCATGGTAAAAGTTACGCGCACGCGACTACCAACCCTCGCGGTCCGGGCTGGAATGACGGCCCGGGCCGACCGCAACGTTCGCCCTGCTGTAACAAAGAGGAGCCTGATCTCTATGCGCGCGCATAAATACGCATTGCGAAAATTTACGGCGGCCATTTTGAAATGGCCCAAGTATCTATATATATCTACGGATATTGTACGTAATAAATATATTCCTACGTACCTTGTGCCTATATTTTCCGGCATTTTCTTCTACCTCTTTTGCGAATAAATATAAGCCGAATTGTATCTTCACTTCAGTTGCTTACGCGGATGTCTGCTGTAATTTCGAAGAACGCGATCGGTTTTTTTTTCAAATGGCTAAGCAGCACGGACAACAAAGAAACCTCCAGTTCAGATGCGCGCGCAACCTACCCATTCCCCTATTTCAGAGAGAAACGCCTACATTCGTTTCCATCGTTACCATTTCTCGGAAATCTAGCCAGGGTGGCACCCACGATGCAGCATTGCAGGTTGCAGGTTAAAAAGTGAATTATCAAGTGAATTTTATTAATCGGTTTTGAAATGAATCAACGAAAAGTGTTTAACGAAATTTTAGTACGTGTGTGGTCTCAGACAGTTTCGCGCTTATGAAAGGTGACCGGAAAATATAAAACCGCTTGAGAAATTAAATAATGGAAGGCAAACGCTTTTCTAAATGGTGATATTTTTGTCTGGTGTGGGCTACAACAATAGTTGATTTTGGGCCGTAGCATTTGTTCAAATCGCGCGGAGAACTTGAATTGCGCAATGCAGTATTTCGCTGTTCTTATGACTGTGACGTGTTGTTTGGTTTCCAATCTACGCTACGCAGATGACACCACCATTTGCCACTAGCTCTAGTCAAATGGAACAACTGCTATCGAAAATGGAAAGTGTTAGCATAGAATTTGGTTTGAAGATTAACCGTAGCAAGACCAAGATGATGATTGTCGACAGTACCGGACATAACGCAAATAGCTAACAGCGACGTCTTACAATCCTATATTTTATTATATACGTTGGGGCTCTAATCTCAAATCAGGAAACTGCATTGAAGACATCACGCGACGAATGGCTCTGTCCAGGACGGTAATGGAGAAGCTCAAGAAAATATGGAAGAACAGGAAAGTATCAGAAGCCACGAAGACCAGACTCGTTAAAACATGAATATTTTCCATATTTTATACGCCTCTGAGACATGGACGTTGCGACAGACGGAGACTAAAAAGATTGAAGCTCTGGAAATGTGGTGTTGGAGGAAAATGCTCGGGATCTCCTGGACCGAATTTCGAACAAGCGCTTTCATACTCAATGAACTGGGCGTCAAGGAGCGCTTGGCTACGCTGGTGCGCAGTCGTATTTATAAATACTTTGGTCATATATGTCGACGCGGAAGTGACTCCATCGAACGCCTTGTTATACAAAAGACGGTGAACGGGACGAGGCTGCGTGGCAGGTCACCGATGCGATGGACAGACCAGATTAAGGCGGCTGTTGGCGGCCCATTGAACGAGTGTGCCCAGATGACTGCCAGCAGGCAACAGTGGCAGAAAGTTGTGCGGCGTACCCTAAAAGCTTCCTGGTTGTCATGAGGGCTGCCCTCATGACAACCACCACCACACTGCCAAGAGTGCAACGACACAGAAGAAGAGAGATGTGATGCCATAGATGTTGCTACATAAAAAACCATCGATCGATTTTCGTTCGCGTTCTCGGACTGTGAAAACTGTGAAGTAATTACGCAAATCAAAAGTATACTGACCGGAATATACACGCCCGGAAGAAGATGGCAGGAGAACCCAGGAACCAGGAACCACAATATAACTACTGCTTACGAGTCAAGTTCAGAATGATCAAATTGTTTCTTTGTTTTAAAAAATAAACAAGTAATGCAACAGAGGTAAAGTATTTTTTCTTATATTACAATCACTATCACTACACTTAAATTTAACTTATAAAACTATGTTCACTTTTACGAAAATGATATTTCACCATTGGAGTGCATCGTTGGAGAAGTCACAACGCGATAGTTCCTATACCCATCGCACATGACATCACTAACTTCAATTATCTGCTGGGCATTATCTATTTCGAAATAATATTCAGTTTCTTGTTGCCTGGCTTGCTCGATTATTGATTCATAATGCTCCTGCGAAAAAACTATGCAGTTTAGATCTTCACACATCGTTCCATCCTTTTGGAAATCTTCCTTAGGTGTAGGCTGCGCGGTGGGTCCTATTTCCAACTGCGCTAACCGTTTGGCAAGGGATTTGAGCTGCCCATTGTCCGTTTTCGCGGTTTTGAATTGACGCGTTAGGGTGTGACGATTCGACGAAGATGCAGCCATATTAGATTGTATCAAATTTCGCCGTATCATTTCATGTCTTCTTGCATTAAAACGGACTGATTTGTATCGCTTTTTATTCGCCCAGTCAATGTTCTTATGACGCACATACGTTGCCTCTGTGTGACTACTGCTCGGCTGTTTCAACATTTTGTATCTCAATTAGATCTTCTGCATTTGCGATTGCGAGGTACTCTTATATTTAAAATAATAATCACTGCAATCGCGCACTCACTTCACTGTATGAATTCCAAATGCCGCGCTTCCCTTTGCACCCTTAATTGGATTGGAGCCCCGGCCAAACTAGATCATGTCCAGTTTTAAAGTTCAGAGGTCATATCCGCCATTTTGAAATGGCCCCCCTCTTCGTCCTTCCTCACCCCGCCCGGGTCGCCTTTTGTTCTAAAGGGATTATTTTAAGTTTCCGATATTAAATTTATGCTGCACTCAATTTAGTTTGAAAGATATTCACTTATCACTTCATGTTACAAAAGAATCACTTCACTTAATAAAGAATAAAAATTTCAACAAAAATAACCACGAAGAAAAAGAATAGTAGCATGATTAAAAATTCACAATAAATCACACAATTAATTATAAATTTATACACTATTCACTGTCACACACATCAAGTAACACTATGATAAAACAAAAAGCTATGATCAAAATCACACAAAGCCACTGCGAACACAATCCGAGCCGACTTGTCGCGACGGGGCTGCGCGCTAGACTGTAGCCAGGTCCTAGGGCTCTCGAGGCTCGTTCGATTGAGCCCAGATTTTTATGCTCATGCGTAGAAGCGACGGTAGCTGTAGGGCTACATGTCGGTCACTCTGTACCACGCATTTTCCAATTCTAGGAATCAAGATCGATGCATGAACTGCGTCATATATCAGAGAACAAAGAACTATGGTTTGATGGACCAAAACTCTATAATAACAGATTTTTCACTATTTTATATGCACTAGCATCTCCATAAAAAACAACACGTTTACACTAAGCCATTACTTACAAAGAAAATAAACACTAAACCATTTTAAAAGTTTGATCATTTGAACATATCATCGATATACATTTTCTAAAATAAGGAACCATACATTAGAAACGATACGCAATTTAAGTAATTACTCCACAGTTTAAAACAACTCACGTTTTAGTTGCATTCAACAACAAAAACTACCCTCCTTCCTAAAAATACGGGATTCGCATTCGCTCGTCGAAGATTTTGAAAGAACCTCGTTGTTCGAAAATCCGAAATCCACCCCTCCGACCGACTCGTTTCGCGCCTACTTACACCCGCGTCCTAACCCAACGCCATTGCGAATCCCTACTTAGTTTTCGACATCTTGAAACAAAGGAAGAACGCGTTCTACACAACATGATTTTCCTGTCACCTTCAAAAATTATTCCTGTATCAATCAATAACGCTATTAATAGGCAAAATATAAATAAAGAAAGGCAAAAGAAGGTCATCTATTCAAGTATTTCTATTTATATTTCATAAGCTGGCGCCCGTAATTTCACCCCCGTAAATTAAGTACCTTTAAGAGGCATCAATAACAACAATTTTAAATACATATTCCAGTTTTTCAACTGTTTTTATTTGTTTTCCCTACTTTTGTTCTCTTCTAAGCTGTGCAACAACAAAGTTCGTTTTAATATTAGAGCGAACAAACTCGCCAAAAATCAGACATGTATCACGCAAATAATTTGATCGCATCAAGTCCGCACAAAGGCATACACTGTAAACTTAATGATGAGATAGTGGGAGAATTTCCTGATCATCATCGTCATCACCATTTCAATCGCAAGATGTCCAGCATTAGACATTGGAACCCCCGAAGCTTCGCCACAAGGAACGGTGGTGTGCGTAATTTCCCGATAAATAAATACTGCATGATCTATTTATAATCTGATATTTAGTGAACTATTTTTGTGTTCTTTATGAGAATAAATATCTTTAAATCGAACTAGAGTTTATTATTACAATCGAGGCACCTACTACCCCTAGGCATCCACGTTTTGTCCTTCATATTTATACTAGCAGCAACCAGTTGTTTGGCCCGCGTGATAATAGAAAATAATCCAAGGTAAAATACTCCCGGAATAAAAAGTATCTTAAATGCCAGGACATGATCTACCCGTGTAAGTACTAAATTGCTCATAGAAAACCGTTCAACCATTCGAGCGTGAAGAAGTAACTCAACATACAAATATTCGCACATTTCCGCCTTTATAATATTTAGTGCGACATATAATATTGGGGAGCAGTGGTAACTGCCCCGACTTACAAGTTGTAAGTCCATTTTATATATACATTAGCTGAACCCCGCGGTTTCACCCGCAGTTTTGGTTACTGCTCCGCTCCTATTAGTCCTCGCGTGATGTTATATAGCCTATAACCTTCCTGAATAAATGGGCTATCTAACAGTGCAAGAATTTTTCAGTGCGGTCCAGTAGATCCTGAGATTATCGCGTTTAAACAAACAAACAAACTCTTCCGCTTTATAATATTAGTATAGATTGTTGTCTGGTCATTTACGCCCCATTCCCTCTCCTAGCGATTGCCGATAATGCTAATAAAAGTTTACATCCCGAAAAGTCTATTATCAATCTTTCAACCCATTTAATTTCATATGAAAAGTCTTTGTACGTACAGCTAAAGTTACTTCTAGACAAGCGCGCTCCATCGTCGATCATATCACCGCTTAGCAACAGGTGACATAAAGGTCAAAGGCAAGCCTATTCAAATAAAATCTGTCTCATTATTTGAAAGTAAATATCGATGTATTTCTCTAAAGTGACGTAAACACCTATTATTTACGCCATGTATCTTTTTTTGAGGGGAAATTGGGCGCCAACGCCTAATGTTTTGTCTGGTAAGTTTTGGCTTGACGCTGCTCCTGTTTAGGTGCGCAATAACGGACGTGCCAGTGAAAGATGCTAGCCATGTGTGGGTGGGTTCCCTATTTGTCTTCGAAACTCGATGGTTCGATTTTTATTATATCGAACACGGTATGTCGATAATTCAGTTGTACGATGTTTTACTGCATCGATGATTTATTGGTGCGATGTAACGTTTGTGCGAAAAATCCTGTTGCGAAAAACCTTACACCGATTGTTCATTAGTTCGGTAATTTTTTATTGTACCTATGTCGGTTCGAAACGCCTACTGTTCCTTGACATTTAATATTAGATCTTATTTAAGAACTTATTTTCCATTCGAGACGATAAGGAACGACATTTAGATGCTAGCCAATTACCGGATACCCTCAAAAGTCCAAAATTTTCATACTTCAATCGTCTACTTTTTTAGTTATTTTATTTTCCTATTTTTTTTTAAATAAAAGGTACTTATTTCCTTATCGTCTTTCTAAAGTTCTTATCTAATATTGAATGTCAAGGAACAGTAGGCGTTTCGAACCGACATAGATACAATAAAAAATTACCGAACTAATGAACAATCGGTGTAAGGTTTTTCGCAACAGGATTTTTCGCACAAACGTTACATCGCACCAATAAATCATCGATGCAGTAAAACATCGTACAACTGAATTATCGACATACCGTGTTCGATATAATAAAAATCGAACCATCAAGTTTCGAAGACAAATAGGGAACCCGTGTGGGTCGGCAGAAAAAGAAACAATAGAGGTCGCCAAAAAAAAGGTTTGACGAATACAGTGTTTGAAAATGTCTCCAAAGTAGAAAAAGAGAATTTGGAGACGTCTGACTTCACCAAAATGAGTATTTTAAAATTTATTTTCGCATATGACGACGTTTTGCAAATTAAATAATTTATATAAAAGTCTACACTCAAAATAAAAAACCGCATTTTAGTATATTTTTGTCCGCGCATCTCTAAGGCGCTGTAAGAAGCAACAGATATTTATTTTCGATGACGATAAGAATTATTTTTGTGCAATTATCCATATTCTTAATTGATAGCTAATAATTGATTTGGATGGTGAAAAACAATCTTGACTAGAATTCCCAAAAAAAAAATTTTGAAACCTGGAAATATAGGAAATTCAATAGTCTTACCGAAATCCAGACGAAACAGCGTACAAAACTTCACTAAAAACCAAAAAGATGACCAAACCAAAAGTATGAAAGACAAAGAAAAAGTCAAAGGTCAATCAAAAAAATGACGTCCATTCGAAATCACGATATGAATATAAAATAACGAATACCCGCAATAAAATAAAAAGAAAAGACAATCACTAAACACTTACGTATTAAAAATAATCACAGGAGATGTATTTGTACTGCATTTTGTAAAATTTAGAATTTTGATAAGGCACAACCGTTAATCGCGGAAGGTTCCCGCGGCACTAGTTGATAGCCTGCATCCCGGCGGAGGCTCGACTGAGCTAGACGTAGCGCGCATGCATCGTATGATTGATTTAATGCAAGGGGGGACCCCCAGGTATTGCGTTTTGATTTATTTATAGCAACAAGGCAGGCAGCTAGCCCGGATGGCCTCGCCCGGAGTACCGAACATGCGTACTAAGGGCTTGTGGAGGGCTAGAAGCTTCCACCGGCCCCCGGTTGCAGTGGCGAGGCCAATTATTACAGGAGGATCAATATTCAGTTTCCTATCTGTTTATTATTGAGATGTATGTAGCGCCGGTTTCTTTGTTCGCAATCAGTTCGGATGGTAAGCTTTATGCCTGATTTATGTATGCTAAATGCATTGTAATTACTTCTAAACTAATAAAACTATGATTTAGAAATAAAGGAATACATTTTATAATCAGTTGCATTAGAGAACGTTCAACTTTTAAGTTGTTTGAAGCCGCTAAGCGAAGATTGCTCTAAACCACCTGTAGCTTCTTTAAGATATTTTTCTGCAGCTCTGTAGCAGATTGGAGGGATAAACAGGGATTGTTTACAGAAATCCGCCAACTTCTTATGTCCACAAATTAACTCTGTAACTTATTCTTAAAGTTCTGTTTAGAAAATCTAGAATTTTTAACGGAGTGCATTTTTATAAGCTATTACCATGATCTTCCGGAAGAAAATTAGCGTTATCATAATTAGAATAGAATAAACTTTATTGTACACCAAAAGAAGTTATAATTATAATTTTTTAGAGACTCCTTTTAAGCAAAACCATTGGGTGTATTAGGAAAAGGAAGTTATATGTTCGAGGCGTTTGGGTTTGAAACACTAGTGGCCATGGGGTCCGAGTTGTTCATGATATTAGCAAACGGCTAATCGACTCTTTGCGTGACCAGAGGGCTGAGCTTTTCTTCGGTCATCAAATCAGTTCTGGGCCCGATTCGATGAATTTTTTGATGCCCTCTGACTTCTTTGTCTACCCGTTTGTAATGTTATTTTAAGCTACAATTTTGATTAGTTAAAATATAATGATATTCATGACGATATTAAATATTATCATCATTAATATAATTTTTTTTTTTCGAAATTAAATCGAAACTGATTTCGATCTGATTTTTTTTTTATTTTATTTCTTCTGTTTTATACTATACTGTTATTTTTTGGTGTACAATAAAGTTTAATTTATTATATTCACCAACAGGAGAGGTAATTTCTAAATGAAGATGTTGGTTTATCCTCAAAACACTTGTAACATAACTTGGCAAGGTTCCAGTAACCCTCACGAGACTTGCAAGTCTCCAAGCACGTGGTAGTTGTTTGACAACACCGGCGCTGCAAGGCATACATTATTCAGAGTTCAGCTCGCTATGACTGTTGACAACAGTTGGCGTCTCCTGAGATTAGTTGATGGTCTCTTTGCGAAGTTAAATCTGCTTACATACGTTTTCAGGTGATGGGTCTAGTTTCGTGTAGTAATAAACACAAGATGATTGGTATTTCGCACAGGACCGGTCGTTGTGGCGACGCTTGGGGGAGGCTATGTCTAGCAGTGGACGTCTTTCGGCTGACATGATGATTTGTGTTTGGTATTAAAAATACATAAACTAATAAATACAAATAATTGCTACGAGCAGCAGGAGTCGAGACAATTCACCAACAGGAAAAGGTAATTTCTAAATGAAGATGATTCGATCCCAAAGGCAAGAAAGTGTTGGTTTATCCTCAAAACACTTGGTAACATAACTTGGCAAGGTTCAAGTAACCCTCACGAGACTTGCGAGTCTCCAAGCACGTGGCAGTTGTTTGATAACACCGACGCTGCAAGGCATACATTATTCAGAGTTCAGCTCGCTATGGCTGTTGACAACAGTTGGCGTCTCCTGATTAGTTGATGGTCTCTTTGCGAAGTTAAATCTGCTTAGATACGTTCATAGATGAAGGACGCAGCTGAAGTTTCGTGTAGTCTATACCTACTAATATTATAAGGAGGTAAAATTTGTAAGTTTGTATGTAGGGGGTAATCTCTGGAACTACTGCACATACAATCATGAACTACAGCAGGAGCCGGCGATGCGGTAGGCTCGGAAGGCGTTAACGTGACGGTTTGGACTCCTACCCAAAGGTTTGGCCAGAAAGTGCTAAGAAAGAGGAAGAATGGAGAGGAGGCATTTGCCATGCCATAATAATTGCTCCGAGAAGTTTATCTATTCATCTACATATTTATGATGCTTTTCAAAACAAGGCACGAACGCTTTCCGAAACCCGTGGTCCTGGACCACAAAGGGTAAAAAAGGAACATAGGTGTGGTTATTTCCGCATAATAGTGTTGTTTTTTTTCTCAATACTAAAATTATGGAATTAGCAAGATAGAAAGGGATCAAAATCAAAATTATTATTTCACATAGGCCTACATGGACACTTATAAAACGTCAGAAGCTAGCGGTTGATATTATAAAGACCTAGTTCTCACCAACAAATGCCACATTACTTACCTAGTAACTTAAGCACTAAATATAAATACTTGAACACTTTGCGACACTATTTTAACACCTTATTGGCAACGTTCCAAATAAACCACGAGAGGCATAGGCTCAACTCACACTAGAGTCAAAGGGTCGCGAAAAAATAACAAAATCTTGTAAGTCGCGAACGATTATAGAAAAAAAAATGAGAGTATACATATTATGAAAACAAATATGGAACCCTAATAACTAACGTAAATTTTCTCTACTGTCTTTCGCTACCTATTATAAATAGAAATTATTTGTATTTTTTTAAGAATAGACTCAAAAACCACTAGACCGGTTTTAAAAATTCTTTCACCAGTAGAATGCTACTTTATTAATGAGAGACATAGGCTATAGTCAAGAGTGAATATGTTACTTCTAGGCAAGCATGCTCCATCGTCGGCCACATCATCGCTTACCATCAGTGGAGATAGTTAAACGCGAGCCTAACCATAACAAAAAATATAGTCAAACTGATAGGTGCTACACTCTAGCACCTTATCAACATGCCATGTAACTACAAGCGAGCAAGCACGTGGCAAACGTTAGTGTGATAGCGCGACTCCGGCACCTGATGCATTATTCATAACTTGCTACTGGTAGCACCGTGTGCTCTTGAACTAGTGCAACGCGTGCTAATAATGCCCATATACACTTTTTTTCAGGTAGGGTAAACATCAGAATGACTTCTCCCACTCTTGGGCGGAGCGGGAGGGCGTGTCAGACTTTTACTGACAAAAATCCACCCCTTTCCTTGGTTGCCTTCGTTCTGGGGAACTCGGTGGACACCTTTCAGATTTCCCATGTTCCCCAGGCCCACATACACGTGGATTATTGATATTTTGCGGTAATGAGTTGTATTCATCATCATCATTTCAGCCGAAAGACGTCCACAGCTGTACATAGGCCTCCCCAAGCGTCGCCACAACGACCGGTCCTGTGCGTCTCGCTTCCATCGGATTCCCGCGACTCTCGCCAGGTCGTTGGTCCACCTTGTGGGAGGCCTATATGGAGTTGTATTATGTATTAATAAAAGGAGAAACTGACTGACATATCAACGCACAGCCGAAACTACTGCGACTAAGTAGCGTGAAATTTCGCACAAGATTTCCATTAAAACTTAGGTGAGCATTAAGAGAGGATTTTCCAATATTCTACCCCTAAATGGATGAAACGAAGGTCCAAAATTTGTATGAAGAAACGAACTTTAATGCAGACGAAGTTGCTGGTAAAAGCGAGTTACGAGTAAGTAGTAAGTGTAAACATATAAAAAAAATTGTGAACTAGCCTCAGAAGCCAGAAGTTCTGACTCGTACTGTACCTACACTAACTTTCGCCTTTATTTTTATTAGTGTGCTATGCAATCGCGGACACGTTTCAGAGACTAGGTATTGTATAAGTGAAATCGTCAATCTTAAAATTACAATATTAGATTTCCACTACGATTGTTTGAACACTAAAAGTATATTAAGCTATCGTTCATTCAATCATTGTTTAGAATTTATAGATAAGGCTACAAAAACATTGGTTTAAATTAAACATTATCTACATCTTCTCTCTCTGTATAGTCGGTTTGTTGTTTATTAAAAAAACAATAATACGCAAATCACAGATATTTTATCAATACCATTTAACAAAAATAGTTTAACTTAATTTTATTAACGAATCAATACATAAGTAGTGTACAAAACAAAATGGGATCGAAGCCAGGCAAATATCAACCAATGAATTTTTTTTTATTCGTACGTAGTATTTAAGTTCATCTAGGACATTACTGACACCCTGCGCCTCAAAAAGCACGTAAAGCTGTTGGTCCCGGTTCTCATTCGTAGATATGTATTTAACTACGTATACGTACGTGAGCAGTAGCTTCATATAAAACACAGGTTATCAGCTGAATTCGGCTGGACTGGAAGCCGACCCCAAACTAGTTAAGAGGCCTGCGGAGACCGCGCGCTATCTCGAGTTGAGACGAAATAAAATACGTTTTTGAGGTTGATGGAAACAATCCAGATAGTATAAACAATTCTTGGACACACCGACTGGAGTAAAGTCATCATCCGCACACTGACAGTTGCTTGCTATGATAGCAATACAAACTATTGGAAATTTGGGAGATGTTCCGTAATACCAAAAATGACGAATGAAAAATTAATGTATTTCCAATATTGTTTCGAGTATTTATAACTTGATAATAATATCTGTGTTCCTACGGAGAAATATTTTGAAATATTGTTGTTTATAATATAGAAAAAACAAAATAAAAACATGACATTTTCACTGTGAAAATGTGCAAATTTAAATTCGCTTAAATTTCGTTTGGGGTAAGTTTTTCAACAAAAAGACGACGTAGGAACCTAGATAATTATTGTCTGAATCCGAATAACATCATATTATGGTGTAAATATGCTTAAACTGCAAATGATTTTGATATTACGTTTGTATGGATAATTCTAATGTCGCGGCCGCCTTAAGAAAAGACTAGAGAGATGATGGTTGAAAATAATAAATGGTAAATCTGGAAGATTTTCAGCTCATACCGGTTGTCACTATCATCATTATCCTACCCTAAAATCTGGCGTCATGGCGGTACTAAAAACCGGGCCAAGTGTTACTCTATCTTATTGATCTAAGGAAGAACTTACTACATCAACGCCATACAAAACAGGGAAGATGTAAAACAAACAAAATAACAACGCCATCTGATCGCCCATAGGAACACTAACTCATATTGTATGAAACGGGAAACAGTTCAACATGGAACTTAATAAAACTAGAAGGTGCAAGGTGACGTGGAAAGCGTGGAAACTAATTGCAACGCCGTCTGATAAACCGTAGAGACACTACATTAAAATAATTCCGGACATAATATTTAATTCATGAATCCCCGACCGGTCCTATGAGACCGCGCTGTTATTGTCTTACTATTGTGTCTCGTTTCGCGAGTATGTGATAGGTTAAACAACCAGAAATAGCATTCATTTCCAATAGACCATTTAAAGCCACTTTTGGCTTGTTAAAATGTCGGTCAGTCAAAAAGAAAAGTGAAGCTAAATTGCACGTTCCAAAGTGTAGATCTCTATAGAGAAGAACGTGCAAGATACTACATGGACACTCATTTAAATCATATCATGAGTTACCTATGCTACTTTTATAGCTCAAAAGTTGACTGGTAGAGAATGCCTTGTTGCATTAAGTCCGCCTATGTATCAATCACTACGGTACATGAAGTTTAACGTTTGAATCCCCAACGGCGCTGTTATTGTTTTACTATTGTGTCTCGTTTCGCGGGTATCTGAGTAATTAAATAAATAAATAAGTCTTGGTTACCTCAGTCTTGTCGCTTCTATTATATGAGTACAATGTAGTTTTAGATAAATAATAAGGAAAAAAGACAAGACATCAAAAAAGTCACTCAAATTCACCACATTCAATATTAGTTCCCAATTTCGCCACGACAAACGCGCTGTAACATAAATCAGCGCCAACATTTCGGAACTACATCATACAATATGTAGGAGGGACGGATGCAAACGTTAGGCAAACACGATGCAACCCCTAGTCTGTTAACAGTTCATAAATCTGACGACAGATGGCGTTGTATTGACGTCACCGTGTTGTACTACAGAGACATGAAATTAGGGGTTGATGACGCTGCATTGAAAAAGAAAACATACGAGTTTAGGAGAATTATGCCCGTTTTCACCAACCACCAGTATGAAATCGAACACGTAAGTTTAAAGTTTTCATATTTTAATTCAGAATAATAACTTAAAAATATGTAAAAACTGTGATTAAATTGGCTTAAGAGACACTTAAATTTTAGGGGCTGTTGGTGGAAACGGGCATTATGCTTTTAGAATTACACAATTTACACGTGTTTAAGAATTAGTACAATTAAGACATTTAGATTGGAAGATTTGAGAGATATGTAAGTATGTAAAAATATGACTTTTTAGACGCGATTGAAGCGCCATCATTTTTTTGAGAGGAAAACAAGTCAAAGGCTAGACTTGTTTGAAAGGCTATGATGCTTTTAGAAGTACACAATTTACCGGTATTTAAGATTTTGTATAAAAAAAGGCATTTAGATGTGGAAGATCTGAGAGACACGTAAACATGTGACTAGTTAGACGCGATTGCAGCGCCATCATTTTATGAGAAGAAAAAGAGCTATACAGCTAGACTTAAAGGCAGTGTCCAATAGTTTGATAAATTAATGGATATCGCAGTAAAATATCCAAGTACGACGAAAATATTATGTTAAAACTAAATGAATGAACATAAAAATGAATGAAAAAAACCAGGTCATAACTGTACATCCATTGAAAAGTGTTTTTTCAAACGCAAGCCTTTTCTTCAGAACATTGTGTAATGAATAAATATTTTTATGGGACCTTCCTAAATAGAAAAAAATACTAAGGGCCGATTCATACCGAAATGGCAGCGGCCGGCAGCGACACGGCGATTACTTTCGGTGTGAAATCATTTTAAACTTTATCTCTACAAAATTTAGGGATCATTATCGCGTAAAAGTGCAAAAAAGGCGCATGACCACCCGTAGTACCGCTTTTTCCCTTTGTTAGTTTCTTTCTTCTTTAGAAATAACTGCAATATAATAAACTAGCTTCTGCCAGCGACTTCACCCCGTGAAAGTATGTTTCTTCGCACAAACTTTAGATACCACCTTACCTTAGGGAAGTGAAATTTGAAGAATCCTGTCTTAGTGTTTGCCGACGTCATAAAATGAAACCTTGTGCAAATTTCACTCCTAGTCCTAGTAGTTTCGACCGTGTGTTGATATGTCAGTCAATCAGTCAGTTTCTCCTTTTATAATATAGGTGAATAAGCAAGTCCGTTATTCTTACACACGAGTTTCCTCGCCAAAGATTGAAACTAAACTGAGGACTCAAGAGGACTCGGTGCGTGGTGTCGGAAGGACGCGTGCGGCTATAGTCCGTCTAATGAAAGCGCGACCTGAGAAAAAGAGGTTAAATCCAATAATTTTGTATGTGATATTACTAACTAGTAGAAGAATCATGTCTTGACACTTCACAATTTTTTTTATTTCCTACAATTGTGGCTGAATAATGTTGCCAATTAAAATTAATAAAAAAAACTCCAGGTCGCACTTTCATTAGCCGCACTCTACTAGCGACCGCCAGACCGCGGCAGTACGCGACCGTAATGCGAGTTTACCGGCCTCGTCGCATCGTCGCTGCCATTTGTGTCTGCTAGCGCCCGCACGCCATTGCCTGCGATTGCCATTTCGGTGTGTACCAAGCCTTATCCTCAATGAAACGGCAATGACTGGACCAGCAAAACTACAATCAGGAAAGCCACACACCAAACGCGTGCATGCCTTCAATCCTTCATGTTAGTTAGTATTCGTGAGTGCCTTTTTTCATGACTTCCTCTTCGTATCCTTGCCTGGATCGTGTTTTAAACGACTGTATCCTCCTTTAATAAGGATCTTGCGTAATGCTGATGGAAAACTTGTTGTTTTCTAAATAGATACATGAGTAACTGTTTACATCGGAAACTAAAGTTGTAGTTGGTTGCGTCATTCTGGAATAGTGGTCAAGATTAAGTCATGAGGGTATAGTTACTTCCTAAGTAAGCGCCCATCGCCGGCCGCATGATCCGTTTTCATTAGTGACAATCAACTATTTAAAAAAATGTTGACTAGGGACAACTTCGCATCTCACCCTCACCTAGTTTAAAATTACGAAAAAGATGACGTGTGAAAGTGTTCTTAACGTTTGAATCCCCGACCGGTCCTATGAGACCGCGCTGTTATTGTTTTACTATTGTGTCTCGTTTCGCGGGTATCTGAGTAACTACAACCTATATTGAAAGATTTTTTTTAATCAGTTCAGTAGTTTTTCAGGTTATTCATTACACACAAAAACAAGTATCCTCTTTATATTTGTATAGATTATTGTGATTAAATGTAGACACAGATGTAATGATGTGATGTGATATAATAATGTAGCAGAGACAGGCCAATAACCGTTATTGCAAATGAATTTGACGGGTCTCCCTTGTTTTACCAAAAAGAAATTGCCAAATTATCACTTCCCAAACAATTTTTCGCATAATTTCATTTGCCAAATTATTACTTAGCAAATAAACTCTTCACAAATAAATGGTACGCAAACCTAATGTTTGGCAAGTTAACGTTTCAGCAATAATTTGCTTACCAACTAGTTCTTTTACCAATTTTTATGTAGTCAAACATTTCAGTTGGTATAACATATTTTACCCAAAATAAAATTAGCCAAATGTTGGTATCTTCAGTTTACTGTTTCTGGGTTTTACATATAAAAATATGCTTCTGGTGGTTTGGTCACTACTCTAACCTAACCTAACCTATAGTTCTGGTAGCAGTTCGCTTTTCATTCGTCGTTTGTAACCGTCTTTATTTTTTTTTCATAGCAATTAATTTGATAAACTGTTCATTTTCTAAAGATTTTTTGCCGTAATAAATCATTTGATTTAAGACCAAATGCCTTAATGAAATTATTCTAGGTAATATTCTGCCGAAGTAAAAATTTGACCAAATGAAAATTTTCGAACTAAAGTTTTTCCAAATATTGCATTGGTAAAATAAAAGGTTTCGAAAATTGCTTTGGGTAATGAAAATTTGGCAAATTCTTTTCGGCAAAACGGCAGACTCCCGAATTTGACGCTTACAATAATCAAACACCATTCCAGTTTAATGTCATTTATACTCGTACAACAACCCCACTCCTAGCCCTCACTGCAGACGACACATCCCTTCTTTCTAAACCTGTTCCAAGCGCACGTGTCGACGCTGACCTTAAAGGTACACCTGCCCATCTTCCCACGGAAGCTGAAGGTCAGATGAGGGGAGCAGATTGGCCAGGAAATACCAAGCCTAGTTGTCATGTAGATAGGATGATAAATGTCGATGGTAATGGAGAAATTAAAGCGCACAGCCACATCGCAGATGCAATGCGAAGAGTGAAAGTGGTCATAGAATGAATTATGTTTTAGGCTTATAGTTTAAGTGATAGTGAAAAGTAAAGTGGTGATGAAATGAAAAGGTTCGGTGATAGAAGACAATTGAAAGGACAAAATGTTAATTTCTACATATAAGCTACGTAGTTTACACGTGTCATAACCACAAAATTAGTTTGATGATTGAAAACCTATGATTTAAACAAAAGCGCACAGCATTGAACGATGAATGATGGGTTTTGCCTTGTACATGAAGTTTAAATAAATAAATTAAACCGTCTGCGAAAAGAAAGGCAACAAATGCATCTCGAATTCGCAGTGTTGACTATGCTCATAGTATCTAAGTCGTTTTCGCAATTCAAAATCAACCACATTGTTATATTTTTTAATAATATGTATTTTTATAATATCCCGGCATGGCATGCATTATTCTATATTATTCTACCAAAAGACGTCAAAAGCTTTGATAAAATACCACATGCCATGTAAATAGGAAGACTATTTATAAACACATACTAATAAATATGTGAATCACCGTGGTACTTACAACTAAGTATATATTTAAACGCATATTATAATAATATAAAAATAATTCCCGGTACCTTTTTCGAACGATCCCGTATCTCCTACACATTATTAATATTAGTCTAATTTAAAACTAAGTTTTCAAGAAGTAATTGCACTAAAGTAGACAAAAAATAATAGGCCTGTTTTGACATTTGAAGAAATTCCATCCTACTATAAAAGAATCGCAATAATCTCAATACTCTTCATATATTCCATCATATTATTTAACGCTAATTTTATGATGATATTGCTAGTATTCTTTTTGCGCTCACTTTATATTAACATGCAATTTCTTCAAATGTCAAAACAGGCCTATTAGTTTTTGACAACTCTACCTAACCACCTTTAACTACTAAACCAAAACAATTGAACCATAAAAACAACTAATTAAGCAAATCTCCGAACCATTAAAAAAAAGACAATCACAGGTGCAACCGTAAACAGCCAACGATAAGGTCATTCCCCTGACGGACACCAAAAAGTTTTAGCTGTAGAACAAAAACTTTTTTCAAGACATGGTGTAACGAAAAAGACAATAAGGTAAAAACTTGAAAAGGAATATACCCTTTTAGAGATAAAACAGGGATGGACAATACTATAATAGAATTTGAAATGCCGAATGCCGCTCTATAGAAATCGGAGGCATTTGATGCATACTAAGCAAAAAGTGAAAGTATAATTACTGTGAATGCACATTAATGTCCATAATATATGGGTCAGAAGAACCATAATAATGGCTGCCAGATCGTGAATGTTACAATTTTAAACGATCTAATGGATGCGTTTTAGAGATAGACTATAATTTGTACGAAGATTTAGAAGATGATGAGATATACGAGATAATGATGAATGCAATTTAAGAGATGAATGTGATTGCATTGATCTTATGAGTTTAAAAAGGCTAGAGATAGAGACAATAGTTATGTTAAAAAGAAAACAAAAAGGTCAGTCAGCACCGACATCTATATTAACATTGTAAAGAAGAAAGATTTGTATATTAAGTTTGTAATTAATAAACTCAAAAACTACCGAAGTGATTTTGAAAATTCTTTCTTCAGTAAAATAGTATTTTATCACAGAGTGACATAGACATAAGTATAGGTTGGACAAGTCAAAATCAAGATTTCACAAAAGTTATCAAACGAGACCAACAGATCAACTTATCAATCATCTTATCAGGCTAGCAGTCAGATGATATTACGTTTCAATGATGGCTGAGCACTACAAGACCGACACGACAGTGTTTTGTTACATGGACGACCGCCATTTGTAAGCAAAGACTATCCTCATGTTGGTACGACTGTCCGCACGTGTAATAATAATGAGAATTATAACATTTGGAATTCATTACATTAGTATATAGTATACTAGCTTTAGCCCGCAGCTTCGCCCGCGTACATAAAATATAGCATATGTCACTCAGGAATACAGCAGCTTTATGTTGGTGAAAAAATTTTAGCAATCGGACCAGTACTTCCACAGATTACCTCATACAAACAAAAAAACAAACTTTAGCTCTTTATTATATTAGTATAGATTAGAGGAAGTTTGAAAGTAACACCAATGAAAGGAATCGTTTATCTATGAAGGTGAGGGATGAGACGCATGTTACTTTAAAGAGCTTAAAACATTCTAGGCCGTACACTATCCAAGGTTTTGCCAGCACCATGTACTAAAATGAGTATGCATGCCGATGGATGCAAAGGGAGACCAAAGAAAAGATGGATGAATTGCACACAAATAACAGTCACAAGTGACAGGACAGAATGGAAAAAAAACGTGTTGCCCCGACCCCAAGTAATATGGGACAAGGGCAGGAAGATGATGATGAATGTCTAGCAGTGAACTATAGGACAGGTATACTATGGAACGTAAACACTGTAAAATTATGATAGACTTATGTGAATCAAATCTTTAATAATCATCATTATAATACACGAAAGTGCGTTACGTTCTGCTTTCATCGTTCGGCAAATACCATACATAATTTATAATACATATTTCATACACTCAATCCAAAAAATAGACTAAACTATAGCTTCTAAAAGCCAGATGGAATAGATCTACAGTCAAATAAACTAAGGCTTTGTCTACAGGATAAATTAAAAACATTTATAGAAATCAGGATTCAACTTTACGTTTTGTGTTGCATAGTTTGCTTATAGCAAACTATGCAACACAAAACGTAAAGTCACTTCACATATCAGGATAATTAAAATAGAAATACTTACCAAGCCCAATACTCTTCCCAGTTCTTCTCTTTCGTAGATCCATATCCTCTCGGCAGGGTCGCAGTCTTGGAATGTCTTCCATTCAGAGAAGCGTACGATCCTCTCTTCTCTTGCAAACTCATCACTGACATCCTCGAAACTGGTTCAGAACGAAACGACTGAAAGGAACTCTGGGATCCTTCATCAGACCTAAGGCTAGTTTGAGAGCCTTTGAACTTTGAGCCGTTTATATCTGGCTGGGAGTACGTTTGCTCCTCTTTATAATCCTCGCTATTCCCGTTTCGGTATTCACTATTCCCGTTACGGTATTCCCCAGAATGACCGTTCAGGGAGCGACTACCTGAGTCCGCTTTGGCTAGAGGCGGTCTTGGCGCGGGTCGACGATAGTCATAAGTATCAGTCCTGTTAAAAGATGAAGTCCTCTTCACCATTTTAGGAGACTCCTGTACGTTAGTCAGTGACGGCATTTTCTTTTCTTCATTTTTCGACTCCTTTTCCAAGTCTATTTCGTGTTCTAGTTGAGTTTGCACGTGAGCTAGCATTTCTTCTAAGTCTCCGAGATCAGGGTCTATCGTCATTTTTTGACGACGCATTTTCGAGCAATTCAATATCGTTTAACGCACCCAATACAAATTCACTGTCACCGAAAATAACGTTTTTATTGATGGGTTCTTTGTATTATCACTGTTTTGTTTAAAATCTCAGTTTCGATGGTCACATGTTATTTTTAACACACTTATCGAATAACCTATTTAAAATTCGCAGTAACTAAAGAAACAACACATCAGCTTATTCTAAACTACGCAACACACAATTCTACAAATCACTCGTGACTAATTTTCGAATTTCGAATTGAATAACCGTCGCTAACGAAAGCGTGCGCACGCGTCGAGCGTCGGCGCGCGAATGACACAGTTATCAAAGCGAGTGACACGCACAGTGAACCCCATCCGCTATCTTCAACTGACATCCGATAGTGGGCAGATAAGTAAACAGATAAACAATGCTATTTACAACCTTACCGTTCAAGAAATAAGGGTTAAAAAATCTGGGTAATCAATCGAAGGGACATTGATCGATCAAATGTTTTTGCTGCACTATTCCTGCAGTTTGTGAAGACTTTGTTCCTGTTGCATAGGGTTGATAATTGAATGGTTTAGAGCCGAGATGTTTTTGTTTAGTTTGTGGGTTATTGTAAAACTAGTGCAGTGTTACCTGGTGGGAAAGCAGTAATTTTATACGTTTATGTCTATATCAATGAGTGCTCAAGCACCGTATACTGTGAAAAAAAAAACTATTAAGATCGTAGCTTCTTAGAGAACATGGTTTAACTAGAAAAATCATGAGTGTACATATTTGTGCTGTGATTGCAGTTTTTGTAACTATAGGAGGACCGGTAGAAAATGCCTTGTTGCATTTTAAATAAATGTTTATAGAATATTGAACTTAATTCATGAATCCCCGACCAGTCTCATAGGACCGCGCTGTTATTGTCTTACTTATTGTGTTTCGTTTCGCGGGTATTGATAGGTTAATTACTCAGATACCCGCGAAACGAGACACAATAGTAAAACAATAACAGCGCGGTCTCATAGGACCGGTCGGGGATTCAAACGTTAATCCTAGAAAATACATTGACGAAATGCAAATGTTGACTGGTAGAGAAAAGTCCAACAAATACGCTATACTAGAAACTGAAGAATATAGATATTTCAGTACGGCTCATATTTATATAACAAACGTGATTTTTTTGCTATGGACGGTCCGTGCACGAATCTCTCTCGCACTTGGTCAGGTTTTCATATATCAAACAGTGTTATATTTACAACTAATATAAATCGTATAGTATAATTTATATCAGTTACAGAACAATGCATGTTTAGATGACATCATTTCACTGAGATATAACGGACAGCACACGCTCTGCGACATTGCGACTACGCACGCGTCGTAAACTGTGAAAAGTCGCAACAACATTTTCAACTTGAAATAATTTTACAACAAATTAATGGATTGTATAAGAAGTGATTTGAAGGAAATGAGAGTGAAGTGATGGATGACAGGATAGAATGGAAGAAAAAGCAAGTTGCACCGTCCCCAAGTAACGTAGGAGGACGTAATAACACTCGTATAAAGGCGATAATTGTGTATATTTGTTTTTTATTTCTTCAAACTCGAACGGCTACACGGATTTCGATGATGGACATATTATAGGATTTTTATTGCGGGACCCTTAGGATAATTTTCAACAATCACGCGGGTGAAGCCGGCGAATTTTGGAAATTTTCGATAAAAACGTGTTAATACGGTACCAGTAATAAGGAAAGCCTCGGCCCTGGCACGCTTAGCGCATCTTAAAAACACAGGTGGGTTTTAGTCAGTAAAAGTCTGACATTCACTTTCGTTCGACCCAGAGCGGCAAAAGTTAATTGACGATACATGCCGCTGATTCACGGCAAGTTTCTATACAACCACATTAACTGCGATCAAACTGCAAGTTGGAGCTTAGTTCAAATCCAGTCAGGTAAGAGCCTTACCAAATATAATACCGACGCAGATTAAAGGTATTATGTTACAAGCAATTGAAAATAATGTTAGCTTTCTCTATGCAGACTTCATCTGATGATTGAAACTTGTCTTAGTCAATACCTTTCACTTTCGTGGCAATAGTCAGGGTCAGTATTGTGTTTTATTACATACATAACTTGTTTACTGCATAGTTATATCATATTCGTCAGTCAACCTTTTAACCTACTTGTTACCTGTTAAGTTAGTTCAAAATAAAAAGTCAAACCGTACACACGCAGTTTTAATTCATGAATCCCCAACCGGTCTTATGAGACCGCGCTGTTATTGTTTTACTATTGTGTCTCGTTTTGCGGGTATGTGATAGGGTAGTTACTCAGATACCCGCGAAACGAGACACAATAGTAAAACAATAACAGCGCGGTCTCATAGGACCGGTTGGGGATTCAAACGTTAATACAAATTCACTATCAATCTAAAAATCAACCTTATCGCCTTCATGTATATAATAAGCGTATATTGAAACTCACATTGTTATTGATACATGAAAAGATTCTCTCTTCATACAGTGGACGAAGTCGAGTTGGACAGTGAAGATGATGATTCTTTTATTGGTGTTGTTAAACACGGGTATAGATATATTTTTATTTCGTCTTGCACTTTCGGTAACGAAAATTCTTTCACTGGTAGAAATTCGTGCTTTCATTGTCATCATCATTTCAGCCGAAAGACGTCCACTGCTGGACATAGGCCTCCCCCATGCATCGGCACAATGACCGATCCTGTGCGTCTCGCATCCAACGGATTCCCGCAACCCTCACCAGGTGTGCCATCAGTCCACCTTGTGGGAGGCCTTCCAACGCTGCGTCTTCCGGCGCGTAGTCGCCACTCCAGAAAACACTTGCTTTACTAAGCTATTATATAACCATGGCAATTTTTTGTCCTGAAATAATTCACGGTTACTATGGCACAGGTCAAAGAGTAGAGTTGCAAAAAAAAAACTAATAACGTATACTGTCGCGACTGGCGACGACTGACCGCAAAATCGCGAGTGCGCGCCAACTCTTACTCAAACAAGAGTTTTATCAAATTGTATCGTGTTCCTAATTGGCAAAGATTTGTTGCGCACTCAATCTGCGAGTTAATTGCTCTATATTGAGACGTCTCGTTGTGACAGCTCCGTGACGAAAGCTAAGCGTTTATACTAATTAGTTATTAGGGGGCATTGGACTCTAGTCTGTAAGCATACAATTCGAAATTAATATTTTTATTTATTTAATAATTACTTAGTGCTCTCAATTTTTTCGAAGCTCAGTTTTGCGTGGGTGTTCGAAATCTTTGAAGCCTTTGAAAAATCTTTGGTGATAACTGCATGAAAATCCATTCAGAAGTTACTGAGTATACCTTGGGTGACTGCTCAGTTTATGATTACTACTTCTTTGTCTAACTTCCGAAATAAAATAAAACAGCCAGTACTTTTGGACATCGCCACTTCCTATTTTAAAATTCGAAGAACATAGAACGCGGCATAGATTACATACACAAAATTGTGATCCATCACTACGACTCTATTATTCAGTGCCAGGGTTTTAATAATCTTGGATGCAAACTGGATTTGATATTTATCACAAGCTCGAAAGCGAATACAACCGCGTGAAAATAGAATATCATCCCAAGAGAACATACTTCCAGGATTCATGACTTGATTCCGCCATCATCTTTCTATCATCGGACAACCTGACGAACGGTGTTTATCTAATATCTACCTTAACAATGTAAACACCTCTACGGCCCTGACTAAGCCGTAGTTTATACTGCTTAGATTGTAAGGACTGGAGCAATTTGCCTGCCGCGGTCTCCCCGTCCGATTATAATTTAGGTGTCTTTACGGCTAGACTGAATAGGCTCTTAATAAACTAGTGCGCTTCACCATCAACGATTGCATCACTGCTTACCATCAGATGGGATCGCAGTCAAGAACGGTAACAAAGATTTTTTTTAAATTGACGATAACGAACGAATTGAATAATAAAAAGAATAGTTTTTATTGGTCTGTAAAACCTGCTAAACGATTAATAAATCATATTTTATCGGCTACCTAAATACACATTTATCTTACTGTTACTATAGTTATAATTGCCATATCCTTAAACAGAGGAAGTGATTCACTCCGATACAGAAATACTCGGAGAAATATCAACACGTCATTTTATTCAAGTTATTTCGATCGATATCTTTTTTTTATGGATAAGGATTCATCGATATTTTTTCTTTATTGACAAACATTCTAAGAAAATAATATTAATATTGATGAATTGTCGGAAATCTCGCTCAGGGATTGTTCGAAAGAGATACTGCACCCGAATGCAAAAGGCAACTGTAGAAATACAGGAGAGTTTTAGTCAATAAAACACTGACACTCACTTTTACTTCACGCAGTGCGGAAGGAATTATTAGAGATAGGCCAATTAATAAGACAGAAATTAATTGTGCGTACAGCTGAGGAGTGGAATTCCCAGCCGGACTCTGTGTTTCTAAATAGTTACAACCTGGGGATCTTTAAGTCAAGAGTGAATTCTAGGCAAGTGTGCTCCAACGTCGACCACATTAACGTTTACTATCAGGTCAAGCGGTGGTAGAGCGATAGACTGCTGCATTATGTGTTGTAGCAGGTTGGATTTCTATATGGAACAAATATTTGAATAACCTACACCTACAGATAATAACTGTTCCAGGTATCGGTGTGTATCGGCGGCTACGACCTCTCGCGCTGGGCCCCGGTACAGGCCATGGTCCGGAGCGAGGAGGAAAGGCAGGCGGTCACCTCTTTCTGCGAAGCCATAATGCTAGCGAAGGAGACGGCCGCACGCGCGAGGTCATGGGCCTCACGCCCTAGACGGCGGAATCTCGACCCTGATTTCCAGTCACACAAAAAAGATATCAGTGACAGGACACTATTAGTGTCCTGTGTTTCAGTTTACATGTTTTTGGCCGCACACACAAAACGGGAGTAATTCCTAGTTTTTTCTAAACAATAACCATTCATAGGGGATAACTCCAAACTTTGAACTACTACTGAGACATTACAAGACCCGGATATCGAACCGAATACCTTTTGCTGTACATTACAACTTGCGACTATAAGACCAAAGATACAGTAACTAAAAACTAGTTAACCTATCACATAACCACAAAACGAGACACAATAATAAAACAATAACAGTGCGGTCTCATAGGACCGGTCGGGGATTCATGAATTAAATCTAAACAAGGTAATGTTATGAAACAATTACATATATGTATGTGTCGGCATATATTTTCCCATATTGTATACTGGTTAATACATAACACAAAGGATATTATTGTACGTGGAATTACCTCATAATTGTATCGAGCTAGTTTATGTCTATAATAACATGGATATATAAAGGTAAACTCTTTAGATTAATGCTATAATCACCACCCGGAAAACGGTAGTGATTGTAGTATTTTATAATTCATCAACTCGCAAACAAGTAAGGACTTCCATGATGTATGTAAACAGTTACTGATTGATATTAGCATAAAATAATCGGCGCTAGGTCCCGTGGTCGCCATCGCAAGCGCTGACTTGATGTCGTCAAGTCCGACATGAGAGCCCATGGCCTGACTGAAAAGGATGTCGAAGATCGGGCAAAGTGGAGGAAGTTCAGTCGGAAGGCAGACCCTGGCAATAGCCGGGATTAACGCCAGGTCGAAGAAGAATATTAGCATAAAATAATCAGCCTTTTAAAGCTGGTTCTCAAGCCTACTATTAACTACTACTCTATAAGGCGAAGGAATGGGCCATAATCCACCAAGCGGGCCCAGTGCGGTTTGATGGATGTCATATGCCTGCGAATTTTTGTTTTAGGATATTTTGCCGGTTTCCGAAGAAAACGGTTTCCTCACGACGTTTTCCTTCACCGTTTTAAGAGCAGTGGTGACCTATTTAGAGCAGCAGTCACAACAGATTGATTGGAACCTTTATATTTTGTTTGATAAATCTTCAAATAAGTTCACCCCTCTAAGGTGGAGCAGGAAATATTAAATAATTTTAACTTACCAAGCCCAATATTCTTCCCAGTTCTTCTCTTTCGTGGATCCATATCCTCTCGGCAGGGTCGCAGTCTTGGAATGTCTTCCATTCAGAGAAGCGTACGATCCTCTCTTCTCTTGCAAACTCATCACTGACATCCTCGAAATTGGTTCAGAACGAAACGACTGAAAGGAACTCTGGGATCCTTCATCAGACTTAAGGCTAGTTTGGGAGCCTTTAAACTTGGAGCCGTTTATATCTGGCTGGGAGTACGTTTGTTCCTCTGGATAATCCTCACTGTTCCCGTTTCGGTATTCCCTGGAATGACCGTTCAGGGATCGACTGCCTGAGTCCGTTCTTGCTGGAGGCGGTCTTGGCGCAGGTCGACGGTAGTCATAAGTGTCTGTCCTGCTAAAAGATGAAGTCCTCATCATCATTTTCGGGGACTCCTGTATATTCGTCATCGACGACATTTTTGACTCCTTTTCCAAGTCTATTTCGTGTTCTAGTTGAGTTTGCACGTGTGCTAGCATTTGTTCTAAGTCTCCGAGATCAGGGTCTATCGTCATTTTCTGACGACGCATTTTGGAATGTTTAGTTTTCGTTTATCACAGTTGAAATAAAGTCACTGTCACAGGAAAAGAACATTTTTATTGATGGGTTCTTTACTGTTTGTGTAGAAGCTCAGTTTCCGATAGTCGAACGATTTTTTAACATAGTTATCAAATAGTATGTTTCAAATTCGCAGTAACTTAAGATATAACGCGACAGCTGATTCTAACGTATGCAACCTACAATTCTACAAGGTCTTGGCGCAGTTCAACGATGATCGTAAATGTATGTCAAGCTAAAAGATGGAAGTCCTCTTCAACATAATCGGGCGTGTAAGTTACTGGAAGATGCTTACCACAATAAGTGGTGTCTAAATCCGACAATTTTTTTATCATGTAGATGATGAATTGATCTTATTTACAGCAGACACGGTCAAACTTAGCGTGTACAAGCGGCAACAGACTATGGCTTGAATTAGGACATAGAATACCCACATTTCATTTAGTGTAAAAGTTCCAGTGAAATTTTTATCTTTCAAGGCAGGCGATACCGACCGGGTTGATTGGTAGAGGATGCCTAGGGCAATGGGCATTAAGTCCGCCTGTGTATCTTCTATGTTGCATGAAGATTAAATAAATAAATAATACCGCCAGCAATGTGCACTTTAACAAATTTTCCTCCTAATCATTTCCTTCAAAATATTCCATAACCAAAACACAGTTAATGAACTAGCTGCTCGTATATCTCAAGAATCTTCATGAGGTTATTACCGAAACATTACAAGTAGTCGAACAATTTGTGTTAACACAAACAGGGCAGATAAGTAATTGTTTGTTTACTCAAGATAGGGAGAACTAGGCCGCCGTTTACCCGGCCAGGTGTAAACAGAATTGTTTAAATGTTATCATAGAAATTCTGAGGGTACGAAGATGAAAGTTGAAGGAGCATCAATAGACATGATCGATGGGAGTGAAAGGTTGTGGAGTGGCAACCGCGTACTGGAAGATGCATCGTTGGAAGGCCGCCCACTAGGTTGGGCAAAGAAAGAGGAGGAGTGGGTTTTAGTCAGTAAAAGTGTAACACGTCCTCTCGGGAGAAGTCAGTCATCTATCACCTTAAAGAAAAAGAAGGTGTAAAACCTATAGCTGATGATGATATGAGTTTCAGCTGAAAGTTGTCCACTGTTGGATATAAGCCTCCCCCAAATCTCGCCACAATAGACAGTCCTGTGCTTCTCGCCTCCATCGGATCCTTGCGACCCTCACTAGGTCACCGGTCTACCTCATGAGAAGTCTTCCAACGCTGTTTTCCAGTACACCGCCACCACCCCACAGGCCCACAACATATAGGCCCCATCAAAAATCTTTTTTTTTTTTAATATAACATAAGAAGAGAGAGACCAAAGTAAAGATGGATGGATTGTGTGAGGGCTGATATGAAAGAAAAGGGAGCTAGTGATAGTACGACGGGCGATAGATCACAATGGAAGAAAAAAACGTGTTGCGCCGACCCCAAGTAATATGGGATAAGGGCAGGACGAAGAAGAATAAAGCAGTGCTTGACTGCAATCCCGCCTGTTGGTAATCAGTGAAGCAATCGTTGATGCTGAAGCGTACTAGTTTATTAAGAGCCTATCATTTTAAACTGACCATTGCAATGAAAACAATAATGATATTGTTAGTAAATGTGAATGTTATCGTAAAAACAGGGACACACAGAGCAAGGCGGAAGTCGTTGTGACAACGGGTGATAAGCGCAGAGGCGCAAAAGTTACAGATTACAATGTTTTGCGATTGGTTTTTATTTAGTTATTTGTATGTAACTGGACCTTGTGTTTGAAGGTTGTGACTTGATTAGTTCAAAAGTCAGGTCAAGTCAAAATTCGCTGATTTAATTTAAAGTAGTCTTCTGGCCCGGGTTAAGTCGTACAAACGTAACAATACGTTTTTTTTTTATTTATTGGGAAATCATCTACGTGTCTGCTCTAGGGCGGAGCGAACTTTTACTGAAACCACAACTATGTTTCTTCTTTGCTCTTCATGTTCCAGGAATTTCGTTTTATATTAAGTAGATATAAAGTTCGGAGGAGCTCGTGGCTAGATAATAACAGCCGCACAGGTCGATCTTCAAGGTTAAGCAACGCTTGCCTAAGTTGGTCTGTGGATGGGTGACCATCTTAACATAACGAGTTTCCTCCGTGCCTCGGAAAGCACGTTAAGCCGTAGGTCCCGGCTGTCATTTCTAGATCTTTGACAGTCGTTACAGATAGTCAGAAGCCAGTAAATCTGACTCCAGTCTTGCCATGAAGTACCGTGTTACCCCAGTTAATGTGTTGTGGAGGTCTGGTAAAATCAATAGGCCAAAAGTAAAGAAAGTAAATATAACTTTTTAACTTTATTTTTCAGCGTAACTTCCTCAAATGAAACACACCTGTTATCTATCTTACAATTTGAAACTAACTTTCAGCAATTTTGTTCGACGTAACGAAAGTATACTTTTAATCGAAGCAACAAACAATCCGCTTATTTTTTTTGCCTTTATACCAAAATAGGAATGACTCATGCCTAGGTTGACGAATTAGAACCCCGGGACCTTGGAATGAGGGCAACAAGAAACAGGAGTGGATTTTAGTCAGTAGAAGTCTGACACGCCCTCCCGCTCCGCCCAGAGCAGGATAAATCAGTTTTGATGATATACTTACTACCTTAATTACTCAGATACCCGCGAAACGAGACACAATAGTAAAACAATAACAGCGCGGTCTCATAGGACCGGTCGGGGATTCAAACGTTAAAAAAAGGAGAAATTACTCCTGCATTGTAACAGCGTTTCAACACGTAAACTCACATACACAAGACACTAAAATTCCAAGAGTTTCATGCCAGATTTGTAAACACCAGCAGACTACAGCATCCATCGCCTTGTACCGAACAATAGAGGTCGTCTACAGATTCCCCTAATGGGCTCTGACGTCAAGGAACCTGATACTATGTTGTACGGCTATTGTTCGAGTAGTAAACAAGCAAAGTGTTCAATTGTCAACCGTTATGGACAGGCTGGGTGGTAATGTAGAAAAGATAACCTAGATTGATCTAGCAGTGTAAATTAGCATATAATAGCATCAGCCTTATAATGTTCCCACTGCTGGGATTCAGGCCTCCTCTCTAAGAGGAGTGGACCATACGTACTCCTATGTCAAGAGTGAATAGGTTACTTCTAGGCAAGTATACTCCATCGTCGACCACATCATCACTAACCATTAGGTGTGATAGTGGCTAAACGCGCGCCTATCAATATTTTTTTTTAAATGTCCCTACTATAAAGAGCAGACTAATCGCGATAACAACAAAGACTGCTTCAAAAACACTTCAAAACGAACCAAAACCTAAAACAGCACAGTTTATCACACCAAGACTCCAGAAAGGGGAGGAGCTTCACTTCTGAATGAAAGAGACCAAATTATGCTCTTTCAAATTCTGCGACCCTAGTACTTTAAACTTCTTACTCAGAGTTTTAACAGTAAATTAAATAATAATTAACTAACAACATCGCGATCACAACAAAAATGCTTCAAAACGAACCAAAACTGCCAAAACCTAAAACATTAGCTTAATTTATCACATCAAGACTCCAGAAACGAGAGGAGCTTCACTTCTGAACTAAAGCGGCCAAATTATGCTCTTTCTAGTTCTGCGAGCCTAGCACTTTAAACTGTTTGCGCTCATTAGACGCATCCTCAGCTCAACGCCCCTTGAACCGTGTGACTGGCAGGCTCATTACACGTCAACATTCTTTAATACGCCTGGTGGATGGAAGGTTCAGGAGTGGCAGCAACGTACCGAAAGACAGCGTTGGAAGGCCTTCCACAAAGGGACCACAAGGAGGGTGGGTCTTTACGTTGAGACGATGATGATGATAATGTCCCTATGCCAGTAAACTTATCGCGATCACAAAAAACACTGCTTCAAAACGAACCAAAACCTAAAACAGTACAATTTATCACACCAGGACTCCAGAAACGAGAGGAGCTTCACTTCTGAACTAAAGCGGCCAAATTATGCTCTTTCAACTCCTGCGAGCCTGGTACTTTAAACTGTTTGCGCTCATTAGACGCATCCTCAGCACAACGCCCCTTGAACCGTGTGACTTGCAGGCTCATTACACGTCAACATTCTTTTATAATAAAGATAAATGCATTTTTTTTATTTGCTACATTTAAGCTTTGACAAACATCGTCATCATCATCTTCCTGCCCTTGTCCCGTTCCCAAAATTCACCCCACCAAAGGGGATGAAACGGAGGTCGAAAGTTTGTATGAAGCGACCTACGCTAGCAGAAGTTAGTTTTTTAATAAACTGGTAAAGTATGAAATATTTTTTTTGTGTGACGATCTGATCGTTCGCGGAGCAAACTTGGCCAAAGATGGCTCAAGATAGAGAGATTTGGAAGGAGAAAGGGGAGGCCTTTACCTAGTACTGGATACAAACTAGAGTACATCATCACCTGCCTAGCTTTTCCCAAGGGTCAGCTTCCAGTCAAGCCGGATTTGAGCTGAATACCAGTATTTTACAAGGAGCGGCTGCCTACCAGAACTCCACAACCCATTAACTGGGGTAACAAAAGAAAGAAAATGAATGACAGCCGGGACCTACGGCTTAACGTGCTTTCCGAGGCACGGAGGAAACTTGTTGTGTTAAGATTACCCATCCACAGACCAACCTTGGCAAGCGTTGCTTAAACTTGAAGATCGACCTGTGTGGCTGTTATTATCTATCCCTCCTCCTTGGGATACAAACTAGACTACTTATTTTTTTTTTAAATGTTGTTCAATAGGACCAGAGGATTGTCAGTTTCCTGCATTTCTACACCTACGCAAGAAAGGAACGTCAGTTTGTCTTGAAAGACTTATCTTCATAGATCAGTCAATCTTTGTTAGGCTTCTTGGAAAGAGTTAGCGGAATGGACGTCAAATTGGTTAGACCTAAATACTAATAAGAATTGGTTGTGGGTTGAAGAAATGTTGTGAATTATCTAATGACTTCTCCCGCTCTATGGTGGAGCGGTAGGGTAGGTCATACTTTTACTGAGTAAAACCACACCTGTTGCTTATTTGCGTTCGTTCCAGCTATGCTATTCTCTAAAAGTCATTTTCATGGCTGTAAGCTGCGACGAGTTCGACTTCGAGACAGCCTTCAAACAGCGAACGCAAATGTATGAAGCATGTCATGACCCCGGGTTTCGCTTTCGGAAGCAATCGGCGCATCATGTCTCTTTTCTTCCATTCTGGTCATGTCACTCGTCACGCTATTACAAACTGCCTTTTCTTTCGTATCACTTCTGATACAATCTATCCATCTTTTCTTTTGCCTCCCTCTCCCTCTCCATCCATCTACATGTATACTATAACTATAGCTCTTTTAGTAACACGCGTTTCATCCCTCTTCTTTACATGACCATAAACGCCCGTTTTCAATAAGCATCTAAAGTTGCAGCTACTAAAGGTAAACAAATCTATCCTTTTGCCCTTACTTGCTTCCCTGTAACCTACCGACGGTTAGCATTTCCTACCAAAAGTTGTGGATTGATAGATAGAATCTTACTGTTTATCGGGGATAGCTATCTATTTATGAACTGCGGTAGGTTATTGAAAACGGGCATTAGTGCGTTTATCCCTCGCACTTTACATTGCCATCAAAATCAGCGAACAAAATCTCTCATCACCGACCCTAATACCAGCATGTCAGTGTACGATTAATTGTCATCCAATGGGGACGAGCAGCGAGATTGCCGCCTTCCTGCGCGTACGCACATCCGCCGCATAATTGTCACTATTACTGCCACATCGACGCATTATGACCAGATAAAAAACTGATCTGTTTCCTGTCACCGCCAAAGTTGGTCAGTTTTTGCGAGATCAGGTTTCTTGGAGAAGCCGGAAGGTCCAGTTTAAGGGGATATGGTAGTGATGAGCGATGGCAAGAGGTTTTCGATTCGATTATTCAAACATCTCGATTCGTTCTCGATTTTTTCGACATTGAATCGAGTCCGACTCGGACTGTTATAGCAGCAGACGAATGGTGCGGTCATTCGCAAGTTGTTCCTCGATGATTTAGAGTTTCGAGTGAGAGTGACTGATTTGAATGATCGAAAAGTAGCGTTCGATTGCGTTGACTTGAAACAATCGAAAATGTCTTGGTGTCTTCAAGGCTAGAGTGTATCATAATTGTCACTATTACTGCCACATCGACGCATTATGACCAGATAAAAACTCATCTGTTTCCTCTCACCGCCAAAGTTGGTCAGTTTTTGCGGGATCAGGTTTGTTGGTGAAGCCGGAAGGTCCAGTTTAAGGGGATAGCAATAGCGATGAGCGATGGCGAGAGGTTTTCGATTCGATTATTCGAACATCCCGATGGTTTTCGATTGTTTCGACATTGACTCGAGTCCGACTCGGTCTGGTATTGCAACTGAACAACTGAAAATGCTTGGTGTCTTCAAGGCTTAGAGTGAATCAGAATTGTCACTATTACTGCCACATCGATGATGGAGCACGCTTGCCTAGAAGTAACCTATTCACTCTAGACTTAAAGAAGTTGTGATTATCAAGAAATACAGACATTGATCGAAAAGTAGCGGTCGATTCTGATAACTCGAAACAATCGAAAAACATCTCGATTATTTTGTAGGACGACGAGTCGATGGTTGCCTCGATAGTTTACGAGTATTTTAACGACTTCAATTCTTTCGATTGTTACGAAATCTTGGAATCGGCCAACGCTAGGTTTAATAGTGAAGTAGGAAGGTCTAGTTTATGTGGCTATGGTCAAGGATCGTGATCGCGTGACGGTTGATACGACGGAATGGAACACGAAGACTTATGCAGGATACTGACGGTCAAGGATTTTTTTGCTATTACTACTTTTTATACAACAAACAAACTGGAATAATGCCCAATTAGCAAGTTACATTTACAGTTACATTATTTAAAGTTACCGGTCGTTGTGGACGTCTTTCGGCTGAGATGTAAGTTACAATCATAATTCAAATACCCAAAATTTTACTTAAATGCATTCAGGTAATGTTCAAAAAAAAAAAATGAGTTAGGTATCCTAATTGTATGCAAATAATATGGGATTCATCGGATAAAATCACAAATCAATCAATAAGCGATATGAGATTCGCTGTTCGCATTTTTGAATATAGATAGATGGATATTCACAGACTTTTTCACTTGCTGCAACGACACGATATTATCTGATCGCATCATCGCAACGCTAACTCGCATATCGATCCATCGATCAGTATAATGACCAATGATGTATGGACATCTCATAATTGAAAGTGGTCTCAGCTCATTTACCCTGACTTTCTTATGCGTGTGCTATTTAACGGCAGACTAATTACTGGTTATGAGTTAAGCATTGTTTATGGCTGTCAGGGTAATGGCGGGGTTTCGTGCTCTAGTTATTTACTTGGTTGGAATATGCAATCTGGACTGTTGATGGAGTAACGTCTTGTTTGCTGGTCTTGAAAGTAAAACTTCGCCTTTTTTATAGTCACATCACTCTTCCGATGGTAAGCACTAAGCAATGATACAATCGTTGGTGGTGAGGCGCACTAGTTTATTAAGAGCCTATTCACTCTAGTCTTGAAGTCTTGAAGACCCCCAAATTATAGATAATTAATCGAACGGGAAGATCGCAGCAGGCAGATTGTTCCAGTCCTTCGATGTACGCTGTATTAACGTATTATGTGATTCAAACCATAGAACTCATAATCTTTTTACCTTCTTTCCAATGAATCTGGTTTATATGGCTACTCTATTAGCTGTAAATCTCAGTATTTAAGTTTCCTCAACACTTATCGAAGTCAACAAACTTCGCCAGACAGCATTAATTACTCTTAAAAACATTTAATCAGAAACGGTCCAAAAAGGTATCCGGTGGGTGGATGAATCAACAACAAAGAAATCTCTACTTAGCGTGAAAACATTCATCGATGACAAGAATATTGGCAATGACAGTGAGTCACCAAGATGAGCTCGTGGTTAGATAATAACAGCCACACGGGTCGATCTTCAAGATTAAGCAACGCTTGCCAAGGTTGATCTGTGGATACCGACCATCTTAACATACCAAGTTTCCTCCGTGCCTCGGAAAGCACGTTAAGCCGTAGGTCCCGGCTGTCATTTGTAGATCTTTGGCAGTCGTTACGGATAGTCAGAAGCCAGTAAATCTGACTTCAGTCTTGCCATGAAGTGCCTTGTTACCCCAGTTAATTGGTTGTGGAGGTCTGGTAGGCAGCCGCTCCTCGTAAAATACTGGTATTCAGCTAATTTCGGCTTGACTGGAAGCCGACGCCAATATAGTTGGGGAAAGGCTAGGTAGATGATGATGAGTGAGTCATCAAGAATGTCCAAATTGCGTTTCCCGAAATGTCGGCTATGGGGGAGCTCTTATGACGCATTCGATAAAGACGAGACGCGACTACGTCACCAAATAATATTTATGAGGTAGTGACGCGTTCTTATTAATTCCATGATTCTGTTAATATAAAGATTTCCGTTTCGACATCCTCTCGCGTTTCAGTTGAAGAATTGCTCTTACTATTGGGTAGCTCGCTGTCCCGCCATCCGGAAACTGTCCGGACCAACAACGCGTATTATCCCAAAGAGGTATTAGCAAAACTGTAGGGACCCAGCAGGACCTCGTAAGGCGCTCGTTAGGCCTACAGGGATATTCTGTAAAGGAAACCCGTGATCCTAGAACACAAACGACAACTGAGAGAACACTGTGGTTTCAGTCAGTAAAAGCCTTACAAGCGCCCACTCGACCCAGAAGCAAAAGAAGTGATTTAACGATTCTCCAAGTAAAAAAAAGGCAGGTGGCATAGGGCGCCCATAGCACCTTTTTTAATTCCACCGCAATCAGAGCATAAACATTCCAAGTATCAAGTCCCTTCAACGCAGAAAGAAAGTTCAATAGCTGAAGCTTTTTGCCCAACTTAATTGTACCAAACAATGGTTTCCCGAGGACTGAAAACTAATTCACAAAGGAGTTCGGAAAACCTCCTTCCTGGTTTAACAATGGATGTCACTGGCCAACTTTAAACCGAAAATGAGGTAACGGAAAACCAACTTTAAGACCTGAGAAACAAGGTCGAAGCTGGATGCAAATAATACTATGATATTGACAAAGTTAATCACCAGCTGTTGCTGTTGGATTACAGGCTGTATTTCCGAAGTGTTAAGGTAGCAGGTGACGGTAAGTTGTTTGGTTAGTTCTTGCACCATCGCTACCGTAACAGAAGTCTGTTCTATCTGGTGCATTGGAGCGGAACTAGTCACTGGTGCAAGTTTTAAAATGTTGACTGAAAGTTTTGATTGGAGGAGGTAAAGTAAAACACGCGATCTGTGGTAAATTATGGATATTATTATATTTTCTGGCTTCTGACTATCCGTAACGACTGCCAAAGATCTACAAATGGCAGCCGGGACCTACGGCTTAACGTGCTTTCCGAGGCACGGAGGAAACTCGTTATGTTAAGATGGTCACCCATCCACAGACCAACCTAGGCAAGCATTGCTTAACCTTGAAGATCGACCTGTGCGGCTGTTATTATCTAGCCACGAGCTCCTCACCTTGAGCAGCAGTTCTCACCTTGAAACAATGTTACTGTCATGAAGATTTCGACATAACTTGATCAGCTGTTTGTGTGTATTACAGTCGGTAGTTACCGAATAAGAAACACAGTGTCGAAATCGCTGCCTTATGAGACATTTCACATCGGTTTCGTTAATGAGATTGATTTTTATCTCTGTTATACTTGAGCATATTTAAATAAATGGAGAAACTGACTTATCAATGTACAGCTGAAACTAGGACTAAAAGTGCGAAATTTTGAACAAGGTTTCCTTTTATGATGTAGGCGAGTACTTAAGAAAGAATTTTCCAAAATTCACCCCCTAAGGGGATAACGGGGGTCCAAAGTTTGTATGGAAAAACCCATTTTCATGCGAGTGTAGCCGCTTTACTGTCAAAGTTCGTAGTGCGGTGCGATAAGACGATGGATAGGAGGGATGCGCTAACTCATCAACGTTTTACTATAGAGTAAAACGTTGATGAGTTAGCACTATGATTTTTTTAATAGTTTGTAAATTGTTACGTCGTAGGTACGTACGGATATTGATTAAGTGAGGAGTGATATAAAAGAAAAAGGAGGCGGTGATTGCGCAACGGTTGACAAGACTGAATGGAAGAAAAAATTGTTTACGACCCTAAGTAACACGGGGACAAGGGCAGGAAGATACATGGGTTACGTGAAAATGAACCCCGGGGTCCCTGAAACGAAGACCAAGAAGGAACAGAAGTGAGTTTTAGTCACTAAAATTCTTTACACGTCCTCCCACTCTGCCCAGAGCCGGCGAAGCCATTAGAAGATTTCTCACCTTAAAACAGGGACAAGAAGATGATTTCATGCATCTAGTATGCTAAGTATATGTATGTAACATTTTGTCCTCACAACGATCTATCTTCAAAAAAATCACTAAGATTAACTATCAGACCAGATTATCACGCTGTCATCTCTCGCCTTGCACCACACGATTCACGTTTTTTTCCCATCCCGCGTCCAGTCACGGTGTGTTCCCAATAAGACACGCATGCTATCACGTTTTGTACATTTTGTAATAGAGGGACACTTTATTGAGAACGATAAAATTCTTTACCTGCTTGATAAAAAACTTTTGTTTTTACGGATTTTATAAAAAAATGTCTCCTCATAAGTGTGTTGATACTATAAAATTAGGAGATTTTGGCGTTATTCTTTCGAGTAAAGTTCACTGATTTTTTTAATAATTAGTCGCATAATAATTCCTACGGATATTATGATTTAAAATTAGTGTAAAATCTTAAGTGTCCACGCAATTTAACCATGTGGAGTAATTGAATCAGGAGCAATCTCGGTAAAAATCAAGCTAATTATTTTATTGTAGTATTGACTACCTCACCGAAGCTTGCCGATAAGGCTAAATCGATACATTTGCTGTAAAATACTGCAAAAAAAATTAGAATACATCCACATTCTAACGGAAAACAAAGTGACTTGTACAAAAAAAACCGTGATTTATGCACCGTGAGAACAACGACTATTTTGCCGGTTTGAGTCTTTAATTTCGTTTTGAAATGTATATGACCAAACAATATTCTTTACTGTACATCCATTTCAAGTACTGTTATTAAGCCGTTAATGTAAAACGTTTATTTTCGAAAGGTGTGATGAAAAACGATTGACGAAATACATCGGTAAATGAACTAACAATATAAAATAAATCTTTCGAAACATCGCCAAAACTTCACAAAAGCTTCTAACAAAATAACAATGCTCCTTTTTCGAAAATCCTCTCAATAAATGGCCATTAAATTTATTATCTTCATCCATAAATACAATCGACTCTCCATTTAAAGACGTCTGCGTGCGATAAACGCCAACGCGCGACTGACCTTATGTAACTCTCTGTTTAAACTTTACGTGCCAAATTCATACTACCCACATAAAACAAATAAAATGTTGCGTGGGCGGGTACCGTTTAGCGCCAGAAATCCGTTTTTGAAATTCGAATAATCGCTTTTATTATTGACGTATTCAAGATCTATTATCATATTGATGTAACATTTACTTTTAATAAACTTGCTTTTGCTTTGCGTGTTCAACGTATGTAAAAGAACCAGTTTATCTTTACTACGAGTAAAGATAGTGGCAGGGAAGGTGGTGGTTTTAATTATGGGAGAATAAGCTATTGCCACCTGCTAAGCTAATGGATTCATTGCCCTTTATAGAACGAGTGAATGCTTTGAAAAAAAATTTGCTTTTGCGCTCAGTAAGGTAATGACAGAACCACATTTAGACTAACTCTGTTTTATTTGAGAGGGGAAGTCATCAAAAATAGCTTACCGTCAGGTGAGATAGTGGTCAAGCGCGAGCCTATCAATCCTAAAAAAGAAGTTCTGTCCCGTTTTATCCTTTGGGCATGGAACCCTAAAAACAGCAAAAAGTATGGTTTCAAAGAGTCTTGTCACCTTTTTGTTTGACCTCAAGTTAAACTTTCCATTTAAAAATAGACACCCAAGATATGTAACTTACAAGTTAATCCCTGCAGATGTCAATCTAAGTTGTTGACAAACTTTTCAAGCTGGTTAAGTCGCTGAACTTACAAGTTAGGAAAGTCCCAAGGTAGTGAGTTGATTGTGTTTGTATCAAAGGCAAACAGATCAGTATCTTAAGTTTTCTAACTAGCACTTTGCCTGTGACTCCGTTTGCGAAAATGTTTAAACCTTAAACACCATCTTAATTGTATTTTAAGGGTAGTATTGAAAAATTTATAATATTTTTACATTTAAGTTAGAATTTGGGCCAAGTTTCAAGTTTATTAACCCCAGAAATAAAAATTCTTAAACCTTTTATCTTATATTTTACTAGCTGTCCCCTGCGGTTTCACCCGCATTTTTTGTTACTGCTCCGCTCCCGTGGGTCGTAGCGTGATGGTATATTCCTCGATAAATGGGCTATCTAACACTGAAAGAATTTTTCAAATCGGACCAGTAGTTCCAGAGATTACCCCCTACATACAAACTTACAAATTTTACCTCTTTATAATATTAGTATAGAAGTATAGATTATCTTAAACCTTTTATTTAGGTTACTTTAGGTTCCTAAAGCTAACCAAGTGACTAGACTTTACTGATTCCTATACTATATCTAATTATAGAAAAAGTGACGCCAGTATCAGACGCTTATCGGAAAATATAATTCCAATTTCCAGTTATCTTTGTTCTGACCGATAAGGAATGTGTAGATGCATAAATATTATCTACAACCTTAATTAATGAAGTCAATGCCCTTATTATTAATTAATTAATCACTTTTATTTTGACAGCAAAGTCAGACGCTTTAATAGAGTCATCTAGTCATCTAGCTACGCCATTGTCCATAAAAGGGTACCCCCTTATGGACAATGGTACTGGGGCAAAATAAAACTGGGGTTCCTTTCTTACCGAAGTCACCGTTATTTGGTCTCTCCTTCTCTAGGTGGAGCAGCAAGGAGTTTCAGACTTTTACTAACAAAAACAACTTACAATCATTCAGAATTTTTTGATAAAAGCGGTCATAGCCATCTATAGAGTGGCAATAGTTTTAATAAAAGTCAACTAACCAAGTCGACTATTTTCAATAAGACTTCGAGGCCAAGGACAGAGCTGTCCAGGTGTCTAAATATTCATCATCATTATCTCAGCCGAAAGACGTCCACTGCTGGTCATAGAACCCAAGCACCGCCACAAAGACTGGTCCTTTTTTTTTTTCTCGCATCCGAGATTATGGATAGGAGACGCAAAGGCTAAATATTGGTCGAACAAAATTTAAGTCAGTCAAGTCCTACGCGCACTGGGCTCGCTGATGGATTACAGTCCATTCCCTCTCCTAGAGAGGAGGCCTGAGCCCCAGCAGTGGGAACATTATAAGGCTGATGCTGTCCTATTATCGAGGTCTATGTCAAAGTCAAAGACAGAAGGATCGGTTTCGAGGTTCATTTGTCGGTAGACCGCAAAACCGGACGTCGGTCACGGTATTAAGGGCAGAGCTGTTTGAATGCTGCTGATAATTTTATTTGCTGTATCTTTGGGTTTAAATTTAAATAGATGATAAGGTTAATGGAATATTTATGTAGAACGTAAATAGTTTATAGGTACATTCTTCCTTACATATTATAAATCAAAGTCGGGGGACTTTGATTTATACCGCATCTGTCTGCTCTCGATAAATTCAAAAAACTACTGAACGGATTTGTAAACGGTCTTCCAGTATAGACATCGTGACTCATATTATGTTAGAATAAAGCCGAGAATTTTAAAGATTGCACTACCCTACACAACGTATCCTATTGTAATGCCTGCTTCTAAATCATATTCTATTCTACCTATTGAATAATACGATCAGGATGTCAATGAGGCTACCACGTTTCCAAAGTGCATCAGGTATGTTGGTCGACGCTTTTCACGCCACCGTCAGAGAGAAATCTGCCTCTTTGCTCTGCAGAGTGCGGGGTAGCTCCAACTCCATTTTGAAGACTAGCGGAGAGGTATCCCTCTCCTTTGTTAGGTGATATTGTTAATAGATGCCTTATGAACAAGAAACTTGTTTTAAAATACTCGTAGATAGTATAGATGTTTTATCTCACGAAAGCGGGTAACCCATACTTGTGTGTGTAAGTGTACATGCACACTGTCTTTGTGTGCGTAAGCTCGGGAGCGCTCAGTTGCGGCCGGGTCGCCGGCTGAGTCAGTATTGCTTCATGGTTCGCGTCAAAATAATTTATCGAGTACCGTCAGCATGCGAGGTACGAAGAAACGGAGGAAAGTTGCTCGCAGTGCGATAAGGCAACTTAATGTTCATGTTTGTTGTGTGTAATATATGAATGTATTTATTTATTTCAATTACTAGCTATACTTACAGTACGCACCAAAGTGTATAGCTAGCCAACAACTTACAAACTAGAGAATTTTACACAGATATTGATCATTTCTTTACTGCTATATAAAAAAAAACGAATTTCGGTTCCTGAGCAATCAGGGCGTTCAGCAGATTATTTATGTGGCGTAACCACGGTAACCACAAAAACCATCGAAGGAGCATCGACGCGCGCACCCGCGCCTGTCAGTCTGCTTCGCTCACAGATGACAGACGCCACGCTCTTACTTTTGCTGTGTTAACTATATTAATGGTGAGAATAAACTATTGAAAAAGTATCTGGTCCGTTTGATTGTGTTCCACCACCACAACACATCAACATGTTAAACGATTTTATAACTGTTTTGTTTATTTTAGGCTCGTCAAATGATTACAAATATTTATAATTTGTTCAACGAAGAATATTTTCTTTGCGGAACTTCATCGAGAACCAAATTGTGATTTATCATATTTGCGTAATATTAAAAAACGCACTTCAGCAGCGACGGGGGTAAGTGAAAGAACAGTGCAAAAAACTAATAAAAGAAGGAAGAGATGTCGCAAGTACATCTTCGAATTTTATGTCACCCATGAAAAACCGAAGAAAGAGAGAAAATAAAGGTGGATTTACAGGTGACGTTGTACGGAGCACAATACAAAATTTTCATATCGTACTAAAACAAATTCCAACATTAAATCAAATAAAATAAATAAATTGTTTATTTGATCTCAAAAAGTTACATTACAAGTGTTAATGAAACAGCCCCAGTAAGTTATTATTAATATTTGTGTTGGGGTTATTTCGTTCCTTTCCTTAATTGTATAACATTGGCAAAGCTAAGGTCAGTTTTGAATGAAAAAGTTGGTTTCGATGGATGTCTCGTAACGCTGCGTAAGTTATTAAATAAATTGGGCAACAAGTGGCAACTTTATTATTTTGTTCAATAGCGATGAGCTTGCTAACGCTACCTGTAGTTACGCACACAAGAGCGAGTGTCTATACATATCACAACTACAAGTATGGCTCACCCGCTTTCGTGAGATAAAACAACTATAAGTTTACTAAGGCAGTTATAACGATGTAGGTAAGTTATATATTTTTCTTTCTTGTTTGGGTTAGTAATGTTATGGATGCTACTAATTGTAACTAAAGATTTATTTTATTATAGACATATTATGAGAACCTGTGGATTGTTCCATCATTTTCCATTGAAAAGAAGCAATCGTCTGGACAGACGGGTGTTATAGGAATTTGCATTCCCATGGAAAACAATGATGAATCTTTGTACGTCGTGGGTCGTTGTATGGGGTCGTGGTTTCATTACCACAGTTCTTGTGACTTGAAAATCAAGATATATGACATCAATATCCCGGCCTGCATGGTGGAATACTGCAGCCGCGCAGCCTCCAAACAACCCCATTCCGGCCGGCTTCACTTTCAAATTATGGCAAATAGTAGTATCTATTATTTTAAATTATCATTCAAATATCATTTAACTGCATAATATTTGCTTGTGAAAATAAAAATCAACAATAAATAAACGCCTACAAGTTTTTTCGGGGCAATATCAACTCACGCAAAACAGGTCGGTACGGTAAGCCGCTTCTTAATACCGGAATTTCATACATTTTAATTCATAGTTTCTAGCGACATCTAGCGGTGTTACGCAGGCGTTAAGCCAGTATAACACGGCTAAATATTAGTTCAAGGGAACCCGCTATTAATCGAGTTACATACCATAAAATGCATTCGCTAGAACGAGATGGAATGATACTGAACTTCTTCATTTATTTAGATATTATTATTTAGTTTGACATTTGACAATAATGACAACAGAGTTGGTTCGCGCTTATTGATGTGTCATATTTCACCTGTTCATTTGCATTTTATTTGATATATTCGTATTATAATTTAGAATCTTATAGTTTTATGGTTGAAATTGATTTATTATTATGTAAACTAGTGATAGTTTTGCGTAGTGATAGTGCAGTAAAGACAAGATTAGTTCAGTTGTAGTTGTATTTGTGTTATTTAGGTAAGTAAGAATAATATAGTGGTTTTAGTTTGTAGTTTTATTATAAAGTAGTTATTTAAGTTTGTGTTGTGTTAATTTCGTTGTGATTTTGTTAATATTGCGTAAATTCGATAGCATGGCGGCTTTAGTTAACGTAGAATGCTGTCTGACAGATTATTTATTGGCTGAGGAAACGTCTTTTTCAAAGTTGAGTTTTGAAAATAAAAAACATGTAATTCAGTTAGGCCGTGCTCGCCCTGAAATGATTATTAATTACAAACGACGCGATGGTTTTTTCAAACATTTTAACAGTTCCTTGTACGACAAATATCCTTGGCTCACGGGAAGTTGTAAATTAAATAAAATGTTTTGTTTCCCGTGTTTGTTATTCTCAGATTCTAGTAGCTTATGGAGCCACACGGGATTTAGTGATATTAATAATCTTACAAATTCGTCCAAAAAACATGTTCAGACCGAAAAACATATCCGAAGTTGTTTATCTTTGCACGATTTCGGAAATCGTAGGATAGAAACATTTTTTGCTAATACGTATGAAGTTCATAATAGAAAAGTAGATCGGAATAGAAGTTTAATGAAACGGTTCATCGACACAGTCATTTTGCTAGGTAAACAAGAGTTAGCTTTTCGCGGACACCACGAAAATCCGGCTTCCGATAACCGCGGTAACTACATCGAAACGTTGTTATATTTAAGAAAGTATGATACCGTAATCGATTCGCATTTGGAACAATGTTCCTCAACACAGAATCCCTCATTCTCTGGTCTTTCGAGTGATATACAAAATGATTTAATACAAAGTATCGCATTCGTTTTACGCGACCAAATTAAAATTGAAATAAATAAAGCACAATTTATATCGGTCATGATTGACGAAACGCCCGATGTTAGCCATAGGGAGCAACTCACGGTAATATTTAGGTATTTATCTGAGACTGGAATCGAAGAACGTTTTCTTGGTTTCTATGACGTTAGCGGCAGTCGGACTGCTGATGTTCTATCAAAACAGTTGTTAGAGATAATCGACCAGTATAGCTGTAGGGACAAGTTAGTTGGTCAGTCTTACGACGGGGCGGCTGTTATGTCTGGTGAGCACGGTGGAGTCCAGGCGAAAATTTCCGAGGCATGCCCTAAGGCAATCTTCGTTCCGTGTTACGCACACGTATTAAATTTAGTACTTAGTCGGTCCCTTGAAAATATTCAGGAACTAAAGGCATTTTTTGGACACATTAATAGTATTGTTCGTTTTTTTAATAAATCGTCTAAACGCTCGAATCTTTTAAAGAAAATAGCTGACCGTCGTTTACCCGGAGTGTCCGAAACGCGTTGGCATTATCATTCGCGTATTATTAATGTTATTTTTAACTGCCGGTTAGACATGATCGAAACTTTTTATTCCATTCTAGATAACCCGCAATCTTGGGATAGTGAAACCCTTTCTTTGGCAGAATGTTTCCTCAGTAAGTTGGAAAACAAGCAGTTTTGCTTCTTTTTGCACATTTTATCTGATATTTTTGGAAAAACGGATATTCTTTTTAATTTACTCCAGTCAAAACAGATTGATATCGAAGTAGCACACCGCGAAATAGATTCATTTAATAGTTGGATTTCAAATGATTTTATTAACAATTTCGATTTTATTTATGATAGCGTCCAGGAATTTAGTGAACCGCCCCGACAACGTAGGCGATTAAATTCAGAATTAGACACTAAAGCTTTGTATAGGCGTCTTTTCATTGAAATAATAGACAATGTTAAGTCGCAAATACAACACAGGTACCAATCACTTTCTAATATGACTTTTCTTAATTTACTTAATAAGTCTAAGTATAGTTCTTACAGTCAATCATTCCCAAATGAAATAGTATCTTCTTTACTAGTTCAATTTCCGAGATTATTTGAATTCGCTGCCCTAAAAAACGAGTTGAAAGTCTTATACACAACTTCATCTTTAAATAAATTAGATGTTTACGAGCTTTATCTTAGATTTCAAAATTCTTTCTTAGGTGACACTTTTCCACAAGTTTTAAAATTATGTAGTATTTTTTTGACCATTCCTGTTACCGTAGCTTCCGCGGAGAGGTCGTTTTCGGCCTTGAAGCGAATTCATACATACGTACGTAATTCTCAAAAAGAGGAACGATTATCAGATTTAGCTATGCTTTCCATAGAAAAACATTTATTGCTTAAAATTAAAAATCAACCCAGCTTTTATGATAATGTGTTAGCACATTTTGTAAAAAAGAATAGACGAATAGCTTTAGAGTATAAGTAGAAAAGTAGTTAGTTTAAATCATTATGTAACAGTAAAGTAGATACATTTTTCATCACATTACATAGAAATATGCTTCTCAAATCCATCCCCAAACGGCTTTTCTCAAAGCCACTTTTATTATACTTGCAAGACACTGTTTGTATGTATCAGTGCTTACATGTATAGTGAAAGTGAGCTAAAGTCAACTCATCAGTACAAGATTTCGAAGTCAGCTAGTTACTGGAATTCACGCATCACACTTGAGCAAGGTAAGCATTTTTTGCTCCGGCTTACCCATTAACAAAAGCCACTCGTCGCCACTGGAATACTGCCCATTCTATCTTCTAGAGTGAAGGCCTGACTGCCAGCATTGGGAACAACACCGAGAGAGCTATTGATCAGAGCAATGCATAGCGGGAAGGTACGAACCTAAATACTACGTATTTGCTTATTCTCATAACGGAAAGCCTTCTAGCAATTACACCATTGGAGCACAAATTGGTTGGCTATGATCTTCTAGATGGATTATACTAACAGATGCGTCTTCAATAAAAATGCTTCTTTCGTAACTAAACCACATCCATAACCCGGCCTAACAACAGTAAATCCTCTATAACAAACTCAAAAAACAAGCAGACACTAACGTAGCGTATAAAGTAATTACCGAAGACGTTTCGTGGGAACCTTTAATTGCGGGTAGTACCGTTGACTGCATTGTTCTGCCGGTCCCCACGGCTGCAAGACTTACGATACGTCCGGGTTATTCGTTAACTTGCGATTGAAAAACAAATGGTGACCGGAATTTGGTGTAATGGGATGAGAAAGGTTATCTGGATGGAAAGAAAGTGAGTAATGGCAGCAAATATGAAAAGTTGCGTTGTTGAAAATACGGTCTGGATGCGTTTCGCCTCATCGTATATACCGCGTAAAACGAAGGAGTGGAACAATTTGCCTGCTGTGGTCTTCCCGACCATCATCATCATCATCATCTGCCTAGCCTTTTCCCAACTATATTTGGGGTCGGCTTCCAGTCAAGCCGGATTTAGCTGAATACCAGTATTTTTACGAGGAGCGGCTGCCTACCAGACCTCCACAACCCATTAACTGGGGTAACACGGTACTTCATGGCAAGACTGGAGTCAGATTTACTGGCTACTGACTATCCGTAACGACTGCCAAAGATCTCCAAATGACAGCCGGGACCAACGGCTTAACGTGCTTTCCGAGGCACGGAGGAAACTCGTTATGTTAAGATGGTCACCCATCCACAGACCAACCTAGGCAAGCGTTGCTTAACCTTGAAGATCGACCTGTGCGGCTGTTATTATCTAGCCACGAGCTCCTCTCCTCCTGTGCTCTTCCCCACCGATTATAATTTAAATGTATTTAAGGCTATAGTTAATAGTCTTAATAAACTAGTTGGACTGGCCATCAACTTTCGAATCACTGCTTACCATCAGGTGGGATCGCAATCAAGCACTATTTTATTAAGAGAGATAAAAAATGCCTAAGGCATTAAGTCCGCCTTTGTAAATTGTGTTATACATAAAGAATAAATAAATAAAAAAATATATGGAAGATATCAGTACAATGCTCGCAGAACAGATGGTAGATGCTGAAAGAATGTCGAAAGGTTCTGAAGTGGCAACCACGCACCAGAAGACGTAGTGTTGGATATGGCCTAGTAAGGATCGCAGAAATCAGATGGATGCAAGACACACTAGACCAGTCTTTGTAGCGACACTTGGGGGAGGCCTATACATCATTCGGTTGAAATGATGATGATGATGAATTGATTGAAACAGTTAACAATCATAATTTAGCTGACCCTAAACAAAATCACGTGCCTAAACTCATAAACCCAGTTGATGTTTTAATCGGTAAACGTACGAGTACAATCAAGGAAAACAAAGCTAGTATCAATTCGCAAATTGATTGCAGACCGCACGGTGGAGGCAATTGACACAAATTGTTCCAAATGGGACGAGACATCATGACGCATCGGGATGGATAAACAATATACGTGGTCAGCTGGTTGAAATTATAAGTCAATATGTAGGGCCGGATTAAGCCCACGCAGGGCCTGTAGCAAATGATACCAAAAAAACCCGCTAAATATTATTGTTAAATGAAAATGACTTAAAACCGGTGACAGGACAGAATGGAAGAAAAAAAACATGTTGCGCCGACCCAGAGTAATATATACGGATAAGGGCAGGAAGAAGAAGAAGAAGAAGAAGAAAATTACTTAAAACTCTTTCGATTTACTTTCTAACAGGCCACCGGACCATAAAGGCTCTGATCGAAAACCGCGGTCTTAAGCTCACCGGTGTATCACTGCAATACCTGCCGCGGGCCAGGATCTTGGCTCGTCATCTTTGCCTCATTTTATACGTTACGACTGTTTTAAGCGCTAAACTGAAGTTCTAAAAGAGTTTTATAATGCACAAAACTGTCTCTCTCTGATCTACTACAGTAAAGAGAATCAGACGACGCAGACATGAATAATTACAATATCATTCATGCGTATAATATCACTACAAATCAATTCGAAGTAAGGTTTATCTAAAGCTCAATAAATTCGGTATTTATGATACAAACAATAAAGTTCAATACATCGCAATCGTTACTAATAGACCGTAAAGACATAGTAAGAGAAATATTCCAGAAGATCAAATCACTCTGGAACCGCGAGTACGGTGCGGGCGCGGAACGGCAATCTCAAACATAACTTTAAGTGACAGTGGGCACAGAGATGTTAAGAGGTATCTTTTTTAGTGTTTCCTTGCGTGATCGCATAAAAAATGAAGATATCCGCGGAAGAACACAGATTAGAGACATAGCCCGAAAAATCGCCTAATATAAGTGGCAATGGGCAGGACACGTTTTTCGTAGAACAAATGGTCGATGGGGACGAAAGGTTATCTGGAGTGGCGACCACGTACCGAAGGCGTAGCTTTGGAATACCTCCCACAAGGTGAACCGATAACCTGGTGAGGATTACGGGAAGGCGATGGATGCGACACGTAAAGGATGGGTCGTTATGACGGCACTTGGAGGAGGCCTATGTCCAACAAAGGACGTCTTTCGACTGAAAAGACTCTTGGAGCATGGCCCTTAAAGTATTTATTTAATCTAGAGTACAGTACGGCCGTTATAAGTTGGCGAGTCTGAAGTTAGGCTCTGCGAATTTTAGCGTTTAAAAACTCGTACAAAAATAAAGGTTTTAAAAAATAAATGCCAATAAGAGTTTTTAACATCAATAATAACTGCAAATTGCATTTATTTTTTTAAAACCTTTATTTTTGTACGATTTTTCAAGCACCAAAATTCGCAGAGCCTAACTTCAGACTCGCCAACTTATAAAACGGCCGTACTGTATTTAGAGCGTAATGGACCTTCTGCCCTTCCATTTGGAATTGTCAATCGCGTGTCTACCCACAATCTATCATTATTATGCTAACATGTTATATACCTACGATTGATGGGTAATTTAATTTATTTACACTGGACGTACCTCGGCATGCAAGCCCATGAGTGAGCCGAGAATTACAAATGTATGCGATTATTATGCAAGAGCTTCGTATTGAGAATCGATTAGGAGTTCTGATGATCGAGTCATCTTACTTCACAAGGTAGTAAGTAGTGCATTGTATTCTGTTTTTTTTAAGGTTGGAAATTATGTAATGACTTCGTCCGCTCATTCGTGTCAAGTCATGTCAGACTTTTGCTGACTAAAACCGCGCTCTTTTCCTTGCGTTCCAGGACCCCGGGTTTCCCTTTCGGAAGTCAACCATGGCTTCAGTAGGCTTCGGCCCTGCTGGGCCCCCTAAGGTTTTGGTAACATCTCTTTCGAGGTGCGCGTGGAAAACTAAGCGCCGTCGACGACTTGGACTCAGTTCGGATGATTACCGGATGGGGGTAGTGTTGCGTGGGGTTGCGGACGGCGACCATTGGGTAGCTCGCTGACCGCAAGCCCACGCAACAGTCCAATGACGTAGGTGCAACTAGTAAGTCGGGGCCGTTACCACTAGACTTGACTTAAAATCCTATATCCCATAGCTGGGGCAGAGGGCGTCAACAGTAGTCACCCATCGCGAACGGTCTTGCGCTTTACGCTTGACCTCGCTTCACGTCAGTCCGATGGCTTTCGCTTATGCCAATACGGTGTGTCGCCAGGTCTGTCGGGGACGGCCACACTTCCGTTTCCCTTGGGGATTCCAGTCCAGCGCCTGTTTAGGTATATGATCGGGATCCCTCCTAAGTGTGTGACCAATCCAGCTCCACTTGCGACGCTTAATCTGGTGGTCGATCGGGCTTTCGCGGCATTTCTCCAACAGCTCTACTTTAGAGACCCCTACCACTAGACCACTATATCAAAGTAGCAGCCAGCAGATTATCATCACCGCCATAAACAACAGATAGCGAGAACAGAATGGAAACAATTCGCGCCACAAAGTAGCGACACAGTTCAACGAATCTCAACAAAGAGTCGGACAAAAGTTGAAATGTTTGTGGCCTACATTCTGAAACGCACAATCGAATCAATTTACACAGAAATCGATTTGTTTATTCGAAACTGCATTCGCCGCAGCGTCAGTCATTTTCTGAAGTTATTAAAACATTTACTAATAAGTCAATGTTTTTAAAGTATAACTCCTACGGTCCGGACTAAGCGTTTAGCCTTGTCGTAGAGAAGATTTTATAGCGTCTGGTAAACTCTACGTCTAATCCATCATATAGGGAATACAACAAAACTGAGACAATCGTCATGCACTATTTCCACGAGATATAAGAAGACGCATGCATGAAATATTGCATGACTTCTTCATGCCATCCAGGGCCACCACTAAAGCTACCAAGAAGGTCTCTGTACGTCGTTTATACTGCGTACATCGAAGGACTGGAAGAATTTGCATGAGCGATCTTCCCGTCTGATTATAATTTGGTAGTTTCCAAGGCTAGAGTAAATAGACTCTTAATCACTGCTTACCATCAGGTGGGATCGCAATCAAGCACTTAGTTTATTATTAAAAAAATATATACATATATAAAGTAAAAAATCATCATGTTAAGTATGAATAGCCATACAGCGGAGCCAACAACGTAGGTAAAACCCGCGGATAACAAAGATATAGTATAATACAAATTGATGAGAAAGTATATAAACACTAACAGACAGACCAAATTCAACACAGAAAAACAATAAGCTAAAAACAGTTAAAAACTCCAAACTTCACAAAAACACACTAATTCAAACGTACCAAGACCAACTAATTAGCATCCGCGACAGTTTTCAACATTCTCCGTAACTAGGCTTTACCGAGCATTTCCAACCTTTTTGCTAGTTCCCTCATTCATGAGCCCCGAGGCTCCAAGCTATCTGACTTCTCAATATGAAACTGCACAGTAATTGGCCCTTTTCAGGACCTTTTTTAGTGAAAAGACGAAGTATTTTTTTGTGAAGAGGAATGTTACGGATATGCTTTTCGAAATTAGTTTGTTTAGACGGTATCCTATTTTTAGTGTTTCCTTGCATGATCGCATCAAAAATTACTGCTTACCACCAAACGGGATCGCAGTCACGCATAAGTTCATACTATAAAAAAAATTAAGATATCCGCAGAAGAAACGAGGTTTACAGGCTTAGCCCGAAGAATCGTTGAATTTTAAAGGCGTAGTGGGCAGGGCACATTGCTCGCAGAATAGATGGTCAATGGGGATGAATTGTTCTACAGTGGCGACCACATACCAGAAGACGCAGCGTTGGAAGGCCTCCCACAAAATGGACCGATGAACTGTAAGGTTCGCGGGGATACGATGGAGTTGAGATGGAGAAGCGTTATAGCGACAGGCTATAACGCTCGCTCTCCTAAGGGAGGCATATGTTTAAAAGTGGACGTCCATCGACTGAAATGATATCATTTTTGGTATTTTCAAAATCGGTTCAGTAGTTCCAGGGATTACTTTCTACAAACAAATTTACAAAACTTTACCACTTTATAATATTACAGTGTAGATAAAATTCGATAACTACCAGTAACTGTTTCGCAAAAAAAAACCGCTTTTATCGGAATATCGCAAGAGTTTTATAACCACTAAATACGGCTAACGTAAAAACGGAGTGTATTTTAATGGTAAAACCAGTAATACGGTAAAAATTGTGGTGTAATGAAATAATTTACGTACGTAATAAAAATTATGTTGAAGTAATTTGTATAATTTTGCAAAGTACCGTTTTTTATGGAAGTACTTGTACGTCATCAACATCATCATCATCTCAGCCGAAAGACGTCCACTGCTGGACATAGGCCTGTCCCAAGTGTCGCCACAATGAACGGTCGTATTCGTCTCGCATCCATCGGATTCCCAAGACCCTCATCAGATAAAATTAATCGGTCATCAAACCTAAATAAACTTACTCTTATTAATATTATTTACTGTAGTTTGCTGTAAATATCAACAGAAAAAGATAAATACGAGTCCGATCTCGGTTAGGAAGCAGCATCCGCTTCCGACGACGGTAACTCGTTTTAAAACCTAATTCGCTTTACCGTCTGCAGTTCTGTCCGAGAAAATAAATTCTAGTAATCAAATGAAAAAGCAGTTTCCACTTGTAGTTGTTGAATTTTTCAGTAAAAAAAATAGTTTATACTAATGACTAGCTGATCCCTGCGGTTTCACCCGCATTTTTGGTTACTGCTCCGCTCCTGTTAGTCCTCGCGTGATGTTAGATAGCCTACAACCTTCCTGAATAAATGGGCTATCTAACTGTGGAAGAATTTTTCAGATCGGACCCTACTCGTCCGAGATTAGCCGTTCAAACAAAAAAACTCTTCCGCTTTATAATATTAGTATATGTATATATGCCCTTCTTGTTTTGTCTTCACATAACTTCTGCCTCATCAGAAGGCTTGAAGTCACCCAAAGGGCAATGGAAAGAGCAATGGTCGGAGTTTTAAATCTTACCTACACATTCTACCTTCGTACCTTCAAGTCCTGATTCACCCATCGTCCATGTTAATTAGTACTATCAAAGACCTACCGCAAGGACTGGTTCGTGGTGGCTCAAGATAAGGACACCCGAAAGAAGTTGGGGGAGCCTTTGCCCAGCAGTGGGAAAGTACAGGGTAAATCAAAAAATAAATGAAGACCTATCTATCCCTACCTACCTATCTGTCAGTCAAAAACCGTGAAGCAAAATTGCACGTTCCAAAGCGAAGAATCTATGAAGAAGAACAAAGTCAAAGTCAAGTCAAAGTGGTTTTATTTCACATAGGCCTACATGGGCACTTATTAAACGTCTAAAACTAGTGAACGGTTCCAAATTGGTCGTTTCCTATGGAGAAGAACGTACAAGAAACTCCATCGGCACTCGTTTTAAATCACGTTATGACTTACAAAAATCCTACCTTCGCACCTTCAAGTCCTGATTCACCCATCGTCCATGTTAATTAATACTAAACAAAGACCTATTATCTATCAGCTAACAATGGCGCTGTTTAAATTATAATAACAGCTGGTCTGCCATAATACCGCCGTAAGAATGTTACGACAGGTCCTGACTGTCATTACAGAGGTATGTCGGTAAAAAACGGGTACACACATCTGCCTTGTAAGTGGAGTTGCTAGTAAAATGTCGGAGTTGTGTTACAATGTAACGGGTAACTGGCAAACATTTTTTTTTTTGTTGATGGAGATGGCGCGACGAGCTGGATAAATTCCACCATAACTGAAAAGAGGAAGCGCGGACCAGCGAAAGATGGAAAGAGTGGAGGGAGGCCTTTGCCCAGGAGCGCAAAAAAAAATTGATATTGACTGGGTCGCGCTTGACTACTGTCTCTGCTGATGGTAAGCGATGATGTGGTCGACACCTCGACGGTGGAGCACGCTTGCCTAGACGTAATCTATTCATTATAATATGAAAATAGTGTTATTCTCTTTGAAACAATTAGATCAGGATAAAACGGTATTAAAAAATCTTTCAAAGATCTTGTTTTTAAAAAAATCAAAAAATATTTGTGACTTAATATTGAGCAGTAGAAAAGCCACAAATCACAACAAAAAATCTATTCAAAGGGTAGAATAGTTACAGCTACTAAGAATTTTAAACCACAACGGTCAAAGTTCCTTACTACTCTGTTTCAAAAATCCATGCTTTCAAGAAAGAACCAAGTAGGTGACCACGTAAACAAGAAAGCATTTAGCAGACCAAGACCAAGTCATTACAATCTCAATTAAATCAAAATAAAACAAAGTATTCAAAGTGTAGTTAGTAATTAGTATAGTTACAGCTATTAAGAATTTTCAACTGTAGCCACAACGGATAAAGTACTGGCCTTACTACCCTATCTTAAAAATCCACCCAGAAAAGTGCAGGCTTAGTAGGTGGCCACGTAAACAAGAAAGTATTTAAAAAATAAAAGACTATGAGTAATAGGAATCCAGTAAAAAACAGGCAATTACCTATATTACATCAGCGACAGCCACGACTCCCAAGACCAAGTTATTACGATCTCCATTAACATTCTGAACATACTTCACATATGGATAGAGGAATGCTATTACGGATGGGAGATCTGCTGACCTTTGGGCTTTATAATGGCGTGATTTTGAAGGTTATGGCCGTAAGGGGAGTTGAGGAAACAGAAGAAGATTGGTTAAGGAAGATCGGTTATGGGGGTAAAACTTAGGCTTAAACAAATTCGTGTAGTTGTCACTAGCTCAAATACTCATCATCTGCCTAGCCTTTTCCCAACTATATTGGGGTCGGCTTCCAATCAAGCCGGATTTAGCTGAATACCAGTATTTTACGAGGAGCGGCTGCCTACCAGACTTCCACAATCCATTAACTGGGGTAACACGGTACGTAGGAAGATCAATTATTATGGCGGGTTGAACAAATTTGTGAAGTTGTCACTAGTTCAAATGCTAAAAGAGTTCTGAGTTTACATGTGAATGGATGGAGAGGCAGAGGAGGCCAAACAAAAGATGGATGGATTGTGTGAGAAGTGATATGAAAGAGAAAACAGGCAATTACCTATATTACATCAGCGACAGCCACGTCTCCAAGACCAAGTTATTACGATCTCCATTAACATTCTGAGCATACTTCTCACATGGATAGAGGAATGCTATTACTGATGGGATATCTGCTGACCTCAAGACTTTATAATGGCGTGAATTTGAAGGTTATGGCCGTAAGGGGACTTGAGGAAAGAGAAGTAGATTGGTTGAGGAAGATCGGTTATGGTGGTAAAACTTAGGCTTGAACAAATTCGTGTAGTTGTCACTAGCTCAAATACTCATCATCTGCCTAGCCTTTTCCCAACTATATTGGGGTCGGCTTCCAATGAAGCCGGATTTAGCTGAATACCAGTATTTTAGGAGCGGCTGCCTACCAGACCTCCACATTTCATTAACTGGGGTAACACGGTACGCAGGAAGATCAATTATTATGGCGGTAAAACTTAGGCTTGAACTAATTCGTGTAGTTGCCACTAGCTCAAATGCTAAAAGAGTTCTGAGTTTACATGTGAATGGATGGAGAGGAAGAGGAAGGCCAAAGAAAAGATACATGGATTGTGTGAGAATTGATAAAAAGGAGAAGGGAGTTAGTGATAGCATGACACTGACGAGTGATAAGACAGAATGGGAGCAAAAAAACGAGTTGTCCCGACCCCAAATAAAACGGGACAAGGGCAGAAAAATGACGATGACACTTGCTAATTTTTTTATGGTTGGGTAATTATCAGAATGACTTGTCCCACTCTTGGGCGGAGCGAGAGTGTGTGTCAGACTCTTACTGACTGAACCCCTACCCCGTTCCTTCGTTGCCTTCGATCTGGGGGACACGGTGGACACCTTTCGGATTTCCCATGTTTCCCCGAGGCTTCGGCCCTACTGGGCCCCTACAGTACACTTGCTCAAATAGTAAGTCATTAGCTTCCGGCAGTCGTTTCTCCTGCATGGAATTAGTACCATAAATTATAGAGTAAATCTTAATCCAGTACAATAAGATATCCTGATACCAAATATCATCGAAATCCGTTCAGCCTTTCAAGCGGAGTAACAAAAGAACACATACTTATAGACAAACAAATATTTAACAATAAAAATAATTTAACAAAAGAAATAGAAGATGACTTAACTGACAACTAACCATAGCCTGATATTATTTAATTCATGAATCCCCGACCGGTCCTATGAGACCGCGCTGTTATTGTTTTACTATTGTGTCTCGTTTTGTGGGTATGTGATAGGTTAATACATAGACAACACAAACCATGTCTGTCCATAACGAACACCATAAACGAGACAATTAATCTAATCAAACACAAAATTACCTCCTTTTGTTACCAAAATATGGACAAGACTTTCCAATCGTACGTATGTCCGCTCCTATCTCCGAAACGAATTGACCAATACCGATAATCCTTTCACCTTTAAACAATAGATCGTGCTGTTGAAGTGAAAGTCATGTCAATTTTAGTAATTGAAGGAAGGCTTTTAAGGTCCGGATCACACTGGGAGCGAAGATTCGCCTGCGCGCATTTTACATAGAAGATAGATTTTTTTTATTGATGTAAACTACTGATTGAATGCCATCCCACATTCAAGCAGTAGTAGATGGTAAGCATCAGGGCAAGCAGTGATGCTATTGTTCATGGTAAGGCGCACTAGTTTATTAAGAGCCTAATCACTCAAGTCTTGAAGACACCTAAAACTTAAGCAGTGATGCAATTGTTCATGGTAAGGCGCACTAGTTTATTAATTACTCAGATACCCGCGAAACGAGACACAATAGTAAAACAATAACAGCGCGGTCTCATAGGACCGGTCGGGGATTCAAACGTTAAGAGCCTATTCACTCAAACCTTGAAGACACCTAAAATTAACCTAACCTAACAGTAATAATAAAAAAAAAGTTTAGCTTCGCGTCTCAGTGTGTGCTTAACCTAAAGATAAAAAAAATGGCCAATCAAGATTTATTAGTCAGAGAATGAATAACATTATTTGTTCGAGAAATCAATTGAGACGGACAAACAACCAGGCTTTGAAACCTGCATGTTGTATAGATATTTTTTTCTTATAAATTGAAATGTATGTGTGCATTTTGTTCGAGCACGTCCGTGCATTATTTTCAGTTACCGTCATTCAGGTTTATTTGAAGGAATTTCTTTGTCACTAGATGATTCAGTTTTCAAGGAATCTTTGGGATATGGGATTGTTGGAAGAGGTTATAGTGGCCCTGGAACGCAGAGGGCCATTGAAGGAACACGGGTGGGTTTTAGTCGGTAACACTATCTCCTGTTCCACTGAGTGAAACAAGGTGGAGGAGTGATTTCATGACTTCCCCCCCATTGGCCTCTTCCACATATCTTTAGACAAACCAAATCACTTATTACAATCATTTTTCTTGAGGTGGGAGATTATCTAAGTAATGACTTCTCCTGCTCTAGGGTGGAGCGGAAAGGTGTGTCAGACTTATACTGTCAGAAACCACACCTATGGTCTTTCTTTGCTATGCTTTTCAAAACCCCAGTAGGCTTCGGTACTATAAAGTACATATAAGTTACAATAATGTTGCAACGTATGTAACTACATACTGAAGTACATATTGGCATATTATATCAACAATATCAAACTAAACTACGCACTGTAGATCTAGACTAAACTAAACAAGTAATTTCCTTAAACCAACAAGACCTATATAAAATAGCAGCTAAAGCGAAACTATCCAAGATTAAGTTTACAACAGCTTTACAGAAGCGACTCATTATATTTGTACAGCAATGAATAAACAGGGATGTTCTACACGTATTTTTTAAGGGAGGAATCAATATCAAATGACTCCTCCCGACTTAAAGGGAGCCAGAGAAGTGTGCGACTTTTGCCACAACCTGTACTCGTGCAGTTACCCTTTGCATTCTATGGCTCCGCTGACTTTCGCAATTTCTTAAGTTTAGTGTGTTCAAAATCACACAATTTAGGTACAGCATACGGGCCTAGGTTTATCGATATAGTATCGCTGAACTTAAGTGGCAATGGGCAGGGCACATTTCCCGCAGAACAGATGGTTAATAGGGCCGAAAGGTTCTGGCTACCGCATACCAGAAGACGCTAAGTTAGAAGGCCTCCCACAAGGTGGACCGAAGACCTAGTCGCCAGAATCTAGTTAGATACGCAGGACCATTTGTTGCGGCAAAACTTAGGCGAGGCCTATGTCTAACAGTGAACGTCTTTCGGCTGAAATGATGATGTTACGCGCTCAGTTTCACATCCATACGAAATATAATTTCCATGTAACTATAATAATTACAAACATAACAGAAACCAGAGTATTAAACACTGCGGTACAGGAAACGATGCGTATGTTGGTATATTATGTTTACAATAACGGATAACGTAGTGCCACAGAAAAGATAGGTACAGAAGGGAAACTCATGAATGTATTTCACTTTTCATATTTACGCTCGGCGATCGTGCTAGTTTAGGCGCCGGTCGTTCAGTCCGAGCTAAGTGAGGCCTCTTATACACGGCACGTTTGTAGGCACGGTTAATTCGCCGTGTGTAGGTACGGTTGCCAGTGGAGTATGGATCACTGGGGGAGCTTGTTGACATACACGGCGGCGCTACTACACGGCACCGCCCGCCGGCGCCGCCGTTTTTCATCAGTGTTGTATCGCAGTCTATGGCCTCTTGTACACGGTAAGTTTTATTAACCGTACCTAAACACGGTTGAAGAATGTACCGTGTACAAGTGGTCTAAAAGCGTGTATGGCCCGAGGCATCGTGTCTGAGAGCGATGTTTGTGTGCGTAGCTCGAGTGCGCTTTGTATATTGCCTTCTGTATTATCTCTTTAGTGGTAGTGCGGTGGTTATCGTCGCTAACCACAAATTGTAATAAATATCACAGCGTCTGTGTATTGCCTTGGAACTCTAGTATTCGTTTAGTTTTGTAAAATTGACCACAGTCAGTTTTGTGTGATGTAAATGCAGCTAAGAAAAATCTTGAAATATTGTATACGGCAGAAAGTACCGTGTTACCCCAGTTAATAGGTTGTGGAGGTCTGGTAGGCAGCCGCTCCTCTTAAAATACTGGTAGTCAGCTAAATCCGGCTTGACTGGAAGCCGACCCCAATATAGTTGGAAAAAGGCTAGGTAGATGATTGAAAACTAATCAATTATTAATTACTATTATTATAATACTACTACACCGATTTTCAAAATACTTACAGTATTTTGAGTCTAGTAGAATGTTAGTTTATCACTGACTAGCATTGGCTATATATTTGTTATTTTTACAGTTCTAATCCACTGGACTAAACTAACGCCCGTTTTCAATAAGCTATTTATCTAAAGTTGCAACTACTAAAGATAAACAAACCTATCCTTTTGCCCTCACTTGCTTTCCTATAATCTACCGATGGATAGCATTTCCTATCAAAAGTTGTGGATTAATAGATAGAATCTTACTGTTTATCGGGGATAGCTATCTATCTATGTACTGCGGTAGGTTATTGAAAACGGGCGTTAGTAAACTAATATTTCATGACCGGTCCTATGAGACCGCTCTGTTATTGTTTTACTATTATGTCTCGTTTTGCGGGTATGTATAGGATATAACGTAAACTACTGACCAGCCACGCATTTGCACTGGTGAAAATTATACACGCAAACCTTCCTCGTTTACTGCTATATTTGTGAAAACCGCAAAAAATTGGTCGCGCAGTTTAGGAGGTGTAACCCACAGACAAGGAAAACGGTTTCGTTTCATATTATATGGAGGTAAGTACCAGTGTTTTTATTTTAGTTTGTAAATTAGAAAAACGTTTGGTAATAAAGAATGTATTTAATGTTTGAATCTCCAACCGGTCCTATGAGACCGTGCTGTTATTGTTTTACTATTGTGTCTCGTTTCGCGGGTATGTGATAGATTAAAAAAAAGCCGTATTATTAAGGGAATATTCGCTTCGGAAACTTTCAAAATCACTTCATTAATTCATTGGTTTTGACATCGATAGAGACAGGGTATTGAGTCTGGAATTTCAACTTTTATTAAGTAGATACGAGATTTTGCCCTAAGATCAAATGACAAAAGTCTATCCTTGATAGAAAGCTAATTTTAAATATTTAAACCGATTCACACATACATACAATATTATCACCATTAGAACAGGCATTTAATTCATGAATCCCCGACCGGTCTCATAGGACCGCGCTGTTATTGTCTTACTATTGTGTCTCGTTTCGTGGGTATTGATAGGTTAAAACCACGGGAAACCATAAATTCCAATTGAAACAGGATGTTATAAATAAATCGCAAACAATACCTACGTGGCTACCATTAGTCATTTGTATTGAAAACTAATCAATTAATAATTACTATTATTATTATAATAGTCACCTCCAAAGTCATGTTTAATATAAATCATCATCTGCCTAGCCTTTTCCCAACTACATTGGGGTCGGCTTCCAGTCAAGCCGGATTTAGCTGAATACCAGTATTTTACGAGGAGCGGCTACCTACCAGACCTCCACAACCCATTAACTGGAGTAACATGGTACTTCATGGCAAGACTGGAGTCAGATTTACTGGCTTCTTTCTGACTATCCGTAACGACTGCCAAAGATCTACAAATGACAACCGTCCCGGTTGTCTCCGGCTTAACGTGCTTTCCGTGACACGGAGGAAACTCGGTATGTTAAGATGGTCACCCATCTACAGACCGAACTTGGCAAGCGTTGCTTAATCTTGAAGTTCAACTCGTGCGGTTGTTATTATCTAGCCACGAGCTCCTTAATCAATTAATAATTACAATTATTATTATAATAGTCACCTCCAAAGTTATGTTTAATATAAATATGAACTATAATGTTACTAGTGCGGAACCAATTAAGTGAATTGTTTGAATGTAAACACGAAATTCAATGTCTTTCGAGTATTTGTATTTGTAAAGATAATTAAACTTTTAATTAATAATAAAGCCTCTACCAACGGCTTCGCCTGCGTGATGGAAGGTTTTTGCATACAAACTTGGAAATCCCGTTACCTCCCCTTAGGAGGTCAATTTTGAAAAATCCTGACTTAAAGCTCGTTTACGTCAATAAAGAAAACTGTGCAAAATTTCACGCTCCTAGCCCCAGTATTTTCTTCTGTGCGTCGATATTTTCAGTCAGTTTTTCCTTTTATATGTATCACACCTATTTCACCGTATATGTATATAGATTTTAGAAATAATCAAACTAAAACAAGCATTCCAAAACTGTTTTACGAAATTGTAAAGAACATTTTCTACAAGAAAAAAACTCAAGACGACGATAACTGGAATCTGTAAAAGTTTCAAAGTCGAAACAATGAAAAACTTTCAACAATTCCTGTTAAGGGAAAAAACGCGCAAAAAATCTTAATTAACGCTTCGAAAACTGAGCTTTTACATAATTTGAGACAATTTATATAATTAAAAAATAATATAACTCCGTCAAACTCACGTTAAACCACTAACTCAGACCACAAATCACTAATTTAACAAATCACTTGTCAAAGAAACCATCAATAAAAAAAAACCTTTATTAAAAATCCATCACACTCTGGAATGATTCCTAGAACCTTTGAAAACACAATGGAACCTTGTCACTATATCACAAACACAGATTGCACTAAATCGATTCTAAATTTAAACTCCGAACGATCGGTACGCGCAGTTGCGCACGCGTCTACCGCGCGACTGAAGCTGAGAGCGGGAAAATTGTAAACATCGCGGGGGAGGGGGACAGAGATATGTGCGAAGAAAGGGATAGACAGTGATTTATTTGTGCGTTCGAGTATGTTGTGTTTGTAAGCTCGTGTGTAGATTAGAGTTGTATGCAGATAGGAGAAATGGGAGCGGAGATTCTGATGCTGCCTCTGTGAGGCAATGGACCAACTTGTTAATAAGACGTGTAAGGGTGATTTCTGAATTGTTTGAAGTTAGTTTTTAAAGAAATAATCACAGTAATATTATAAAGGTGAAAGTTTATATGCATGTTTGTAACTCCTTTACGCTTAAACGAATGAATGAATTTGAATGAAAATTATTATATGGGAAGACCATGGTCTGGAAAAGCACATACGAATACTTTTTATCACGGAAGTAAGTTCCGTTAGGATACTTTTCTACTATATTTTAATCATCCTGCGTCCAAAAGGTACTAAAGGCGGACTTAATTACTCAGATACCCGCGAAACGAGACACAATAGTAAAACAATAACAGCGCGGTCTCATAGGACCGGTTGGGGATTCAAACGCTAATGCCTCAGCTCAGGCATATTTTCAAGAGGGTGAAGCCATGAGCAGAAACTAGTTCCAAAAACCAATTGCGTCAGCAATTCGATGAACATCGATGTTCGTTCTACAATTCACAGAAAACATTAAACAGATTCCGAGACACCTAAAACCGAACAATTGTCCCACTAACACCGATTGTCCAACGACAAATAAAACGGTCCATTATACCTCCACAGCAAAAACGCAAGCTGGTAACACCGAAAAAAAAAGGTACAAACAAACGGACAGTGTTAAAACAACGGGAACACTATCCAAGTGCCAAGTGTGAGCCTTTTAAAACTGTTGACACGTGGTACACCACCCGCCCGAGGGATTACTGGGATATCCAAATGAAAATGGCGAGAGAAAAAACTTTTTAAAACTGCCAGGAATATCATCAGTTTGCGAAGAGCGAGTTTAATGCAATTCCGAATCCATTTTTCGGTTTAACTGTAAATGGGATGCATGAGAATGGGACTGTATAAGTACGTAGTTTTATTAAAATCATAAAATTGCTGTGAAAAGAGTTATATTTTTAGTAGCACTAGTTTTAAGTCCATTAATATTTATTGTGTGCAATTAGTATTTTTATTATTGAAGAATTAGCTGACCTAGTGAACTTCGTCCAGTTCGTACCACTTAACAGTCAATGGAAATTGTGATTACGTTTTAGCTAAACTTATTGATTTCGGTCATTCATCGGTCATACATCATTCGCGATCGAATGATTGAGACATTTGACATTTGGATATTTTGTATTTTTTTACATACATTTTTCCAATATTTTAATACAAATAAAATTTAAATCGAAATTATCTTGTGCTAATGTTTTATACTTGATTTATTCTGTGTTACTTGACACAACGCCCTAAATTCGACCCGTCTCTTCTACATTACCCTAATCTATGTCCCGTATGTTTACACCGTCTGACGTCTAGATATATTGAGATGAATCTGCGATAGAAGGATGTCAGTGACAGGGGAATGTATATCGTGTACGCTACGATATTCCCATTATGCATTGTATCCTTTAATTTCAGGCGGCAATATGTTAGATGTGAGACTGGTAACCTGGATATTTGATGATATGAATCCAGTAAATCTGACTCCAGTCTTGCCATGAAGTACCGTATTACCCCAGTTAATGGGTTGTGGAGGTCTGGTAGGCAGCTGCTCCTCGTAAAATACTGGTATTCAGCTAAATCCGGCTTGACTGGAAGCCGACCCCAATATAGTTGGGAAAAGGCTAGGCAGATGATGATAAATATGTACATAACATCGTCATCTCAGTCGAAAGACGTTCACTGCAGGACAGGCCTCCCTCAAGCGTCGCCACAACGACCGATCCTGTGCGTCTCGCATATATCGGATATGTACTATGTGATATGTTTAATTATACAACTAATTAAACACATCTATTAAATCTAGAATCATAACTGTAGGCGTGAGTTTGCAGACGGCGAGCAATGGGTAGCTCGCCGTCCGGCCGTCCGGTAATCGAACCGAGTCCGAACCATCGACGGCCTGTAGTGCTAGTGTGTGTAGACCGACTGTCGTCTAGATACTCGTATATTAAGATGAATCTGCGATAGAAGGATGTGACAGGGGTATGTATACCGTAGTACTAGTGTTTGTTTAACGTGTTATCATATCGCCGCCACAAATGAAAGGATGTATCTTTTAGATATGAGACTGGATATATTTTTTTAAGGTGGGAGGTCATCGAAATGATTGCTCCCGCTCTGAGCCGAGTGAGAGGGCGTGTCAGATTTCTACTGACTAAAACCCACGCCAGTTCCATCTTTGCCCTTATTCCAGCCAGGGTCCCAAGTATCTCTTTCGTCAACCCAAGACCCCAGTAAGTAGTCCGCAAGCCCACGTTTGTGTCAAGTGTTAACCTAGATATTTTAATTCCTGAACAACTCACTCTTACTAAACCTTCAGTACTCTTCATCTATTACACAACTTACAACTAGGAATAGTTTGTACTATACTGAGTCAATGTTTACCTGTACGGGTCGACAGTCGGCAGTACTGCATTGTTCGATAATGTTACGCGATCGGTAGCGTACCGTGTACGAGTATTGTTAGAACGGACTGGAGATGTTAGCAGATGTGTTCATCATTGTAAGAGCACGTGTTATGCGTGAAGATGCGATCTAGTGCATGCAAATGTATTGTATTGTAGTTGTATTAGTGAATTAGGGTGCGTTCCTACTAATGATGAGCCGGGTGGAGTGGCGAGGAGCGGACCGTGAATTGGCCAATCATAGAACTGGAAATCTGCGCTCCACATCAGTGAAAAAAGTTTAAGTGGAGTTGAACAGACTTTCAAAAAAACAAATGAACCTGCATCTAGCAGGACAGTACAGAGTCGGGTAGTGAGCGGAGGGTAGGTCAGCTCAACGTTAGACGATATAAATAAAATCAAATAAATCAATTATTCAATTTTAAACTAAAGTAGGTAGGGGAGGACTTCGCCCAGCAAAGTGGGGGAAAAAAATCGCGACAATTTTGTATTGTAACGACATCTATGGCGCCACATAAGTACTAAAAAATACCAAATCCTGCATCGCGAAATTAGAGTTCTCCGCGAGATTTAAACATTCACAACAACCCGATATCATCTTTAAGACAGTGGCATAAACCAGACATAACGCCCGCCTGGTCGGAGGATCCTCCCTTTGCAACGGAGGTGTACGGGACACTGTTACGTAGGTACTACCTTTAAAGTATTTGTGCATTTGTGTGTGCATACGTCTTTACGCTCAAACAGCTGAAAGGATAAGATGAAACTTGGTATATGAGTAGACCATGTTCTGGAATAATACATAGGATACTTTTTACCCCGCGAGTTTATTTCCTTGAGACCGTTTTCTACTATCACACGGACGCGGGACGGCAGCAACTAGCAAAAATATACTTCCCCATGCACATTTTCAAAGGACTAGCAAATTCTTTTTAATCCTACACATAGTCGTAGCGCATCACAAATGTATAAAGATGCTCTGCAAGATAAGCCCCGTCACGGTGGACCTTGCATGGCCGCCAAGTGTCCGCATTCCATATTAAGATTCAGACTAGATTATAAAGCAGATAGCTCATTAGTTAGCCAGGTGGCTGCTAATCTGACTGAGGTACCGGTGCCGCAAGCTACGGTAAAAAATAGTCTGTTGGATAACGCAACTTGATACGAAAGGTAGAAGAGAAAAAAATACTCTAGTTTTTTGGTGGGAAATCATCGAATGACGTCTCCCGAGAGCAAGTAAGGCTTTTACTGACTAAAACCCACTCGTAAGCAACCTTCTTTGCCTATTGTTCCAGGGTCCCAGTCTGGGACCCTGGAACAAAGGCCTCTGGGACTCCCAGAGGCCTAGAACCTGCTGGTAAGGGACCAGCAGGATCGGTTTTGCTGACATCTCCTAGCAAGCGTGGAAAACTACTTGCCGTCGACGACTTGATCCCACATACTCGAATATTAACGTTTGAATCCCCGACCGGTCCTATGAGACCGCGCTGTTATTGTTTTACTATTGTGTCTCGTTTTGTGGGTATCTGAGTAATTGAAGGAAAAATGCTTAATGAGCCATTTTAATTAACCTACCTTTATTATTATTTTTGAAAGAATAATTTATTAATTTAACACCTACATAAAATAAAAAAAATCAACAAAATAATTTAAATTAAACAAGTTTCAAAGTTCCGCCACTCACCGCTAGATGGCGCTACCAGTACCATTACTTCAACAAAATAACTTCGCAAAGAACAATGGAATCCGCGTACGATCACAGATGGTTAATTCGTAACAGCTGTCCATACGCTCATTACGCTTTCAATGAGAGAAGCCAGGTAAGATTGTGTCGGCCATCCATATGGACTTGCGGGAAACGCAGGTGGGACTGAATTGTAATGGCGGAAAAACCAGGTGGGGTTCGTGAAATTGAGAGAGGCCATTGAACCTTTTATAGGCGACGAGATTTCCTTCGAGATGAATTTTTACTCCATACTTTAAAGCTGGTTTTAGTATAGTTTTTTTTATCGTCGATAGGTTCGCGCTTGACCGCTAACTCACCTGATGTAAAGTTGTTGCCCTAATTATTAGGTTAAATGATGTTCTGTAACTAGCTTATTCTCGCGACATCGTCCATGTGTGTACAGTGGATGCGAAGTCAAAGCCAGATAAAAATTGCGTGAGCCTAATAAATCACAATTATACAAAATGTTCTTCAACGTGTCCTTCAGTTACAGTTACAATTAGAGAAGCCAGGTAAGATTGTGTCGGCCATCCATATGGACTTGCGGGAAACGCAGGTGGGACTGAATTGTAATGGCGGAAAAACCAGGTGGGGTTCGTGAAATTGAGAGAGGCCATTGATCGCCACACAAGTGTTTTATGAAGACAATTTTTCGGACACTGCTTTCTTACATACAAACTAATAGTTTAAGTTATTTAAATGCAATATTTCATATTCCCATAATCCTTTCCCCAGGGAAGGCCATATTACTGGTTTTTTTTTTAATTAATTAAAAAAAAACATGATTAAAAAAATATAAACTAAACGTGCTAGTGAAAGAATATATGGGAAGGACACAAAATATTGCATTTAACCTATCACATACCCACAAAACGAGACACAATAGTAAGACAATAACAGAGCGGTCTCATAGGACCGGTCGGGGATTCATGAATTAAATAGCTTAAACTATCCGTTTTGGTCTTGTGGGAAACGTAGGTGAGACTGGATTTTAATGGCGGAAAAACCAGGTTGTGAAATTGAGGGAGGCCATTGGCCGGGAATCCGATGGATGCGAGACGCACAGGACAGGCCGTAGTGGCGAAGCTTGGAGGCCTATATCCAGTTATGGACGTCTTTCAGGTGAGATGATGATCATAACACCCTTCTGGTCAGAAGATCCTCCGTTTTCAACGGTGGTATGCGGATCTTCACACCCTGTTCCGCATACCTCCAAAACAGAATCCTTTCCCCAACTATATTGAGGTCGGCTTCCAGTCAAGCCGGATTTAGCTGAATACCAGTATTTTACGAGGAGCGGCTGCCTACCAGACCTCCACAACCCATTAACTGGGGTAACACGGTACCTTCAAAACAGAATACATAATTTAATTATCCCCTTGCTTCTAAATACGAACTAATTCCACTAATCACTAACACTAATCAATGTAAAAACACTATTAACTCCTCTTCATTTATAACCGAGGTGAAAAAGAGTAATATTTCACTATCTTTCTGTAATTAAAACTACATTAAAAACCTATACTCTGTAAACATTGGGTTAACTAATTACATAAAAATACATTAAAATTAGTCTTCACCCTTATTTCCTATCAAATAAGATTCATTTTATAATGTTTTGTAAAAAAAAACCGGGAGCCAAACAGATGATTTCCTTACTTGTCTCATAGCTCTTAGACCGTTTTCACATTATCCGATCCGATATCGGTATCGGACGCCGATACGATATCGGGGTAAGTAAAATGTATGAAATGCTGTGCTCCGATATCCGATATCGGGTCGGACAATATGAAAGACAGGTACATATCTCAAACATTTACCTTACCCCGATATCGTATCGGCGTCCGATACCGATATCGGATCGGAAAATGTGAAAACGGTCTTATGCCTATTAAGTTAAGGTTGTGTTTTGCGTGACTGTAAAGTCAGGTATTTAGGTCAATGACTTGATAGTACTGGATACGGTATGTGCTCACTATTACATAATAATAGTACGCTCAATTTGTGGCCGTAAGCGTGAAGATTAGGGTCTGTTATGATTTATTTTTATTAATTACCTAGGTTTTATTTTGTGATAAAACGGATGTGTTTCCTGTTTAACCGGGAGGAGTAGAATATCAGTAATTTTAACCGACTTAACAAAGGAGGTAAATATACATATATGTGTATTCAGATGTAATATATTTTTTTATCTATGTTCAACCGTATTTATGATCAATTCGGCTGTGAAATATCAAAACCCAGTATCAGCATAAAACCAAATTTTACAGGAGAGCCGAAAAACGATTTCATATCTTTGACAGCTTGCCGTTTCAATAATATTAGTCGTATCTTCTTGGGAGTCATTGCAAAATTTGAGGTACATAACAGGCTTTAAAAAAAAATAGTTTTAATGCGTCTATCACAAAATATGTACGTAGAGGGGCAGTTACTAATAAAAACATTGTTTTCTTAGACCAAACTTTTTGAGTGTGACAATTTCAAAACCTAGTAAGATCACTTGCTTTGTATTCATCTAATTCTAAAATATACTGAGTAGGGACTTGACGTTTATTTCAACCATTTCATTGACTTTAGTATCTACATGAACCATTTTATATCCAAGTAACTACAAGCACTTGCTAGGTTTTTAAAATGGTTGATGTTAGATACTATGTTTTAATCTTGTAATTTTTGCATTTTGAAAACGTTTACTGTAGATACTAGGTTTCCAACTTTGTGTAACTTCGTTTTTGACTTGTTTTTGGGAGTTTTTGCTATCCTAGTATGTGGAGAGTGGTCTATAAGGTCGAAAAATGCAAAAACACGCTTTTTTTAAGATTTGTCAGATACTAGGTTTTGAAATTGCACAGCCGAATTGTAGACCGATTTTGTAAAGAAAAAGAATCATTGAAAGTAAATCTTTCAATGATACTCCCAAGTTATCCCATATAGGTAAATATTATTATGATCTGATGATAAACTTAGTAGTACGCACTTAATTTTTTAACACGACTTGGTAAGCCATAAGTACTGGGTGTAATTTTAACGTGGGCGAAGTATTGGTTTATAAGGCTTTCGCAGTTTATTAAATTATTCGGTGGTCATATCTAGCACATAAAAAAATATGGAAATCTTTGGAAAGAGCAAATCAAGCTTCCACATATTACACCTGGATTTACTGTTAATAAAATGCCGGTCATCCAAAGTCCGAATAAAACTTATGACTATAGTATACTTACAAATTCACAATCATGATGGTAGAAGATGATTATTACCTGAAACAGAAAATATTTTAATTAATATTGGTTGGAAATAAATTAAAGAACATAAACAGATAATATTTACAAAAAATAAAATCAAAAACAAATACAAGTTGACGAAGTTAAAACAAAACAATAATTCACTACAGTATAGAGTATGCACCTAAACTTATTATTTTTAATCATTTTGATATACTACTCGATAGCTACCGTAAAACGGGGTGAATAAGGACTCAGGGGTGAAAAGGGTCAAATCGAGGAATCTAGTTTCGAAGCCACAAAATAAAAAAGCAAGAACTTCCAATTGCTACCTTTTTTTTCTTCTAAAAGTAGAATATATTATCTTCTAACTGACAGCACCGAAGCGTTGTGAAGTTAGTAAAAGGTGTCAAAAATCTTCTTTCAAATAAGACTGTAGATGTGAGGTTGCGGTATTGTCCCTTAAGTTGACAGTTTTTGGAAATTCTAGTTTTTTTGACAACGTGTGGAGTTAGCCAACGACGATATAATATCTCTACGAAGCTACACAAAAAGAGGTAAGTCTAGATTTTACATAGTTTTTGTTTAAATCGTTTTCTTTAGAACCTCTGGGATTGTTTATTTTTTTCGAGGTGAATAAATACGGTAACGGGGTGACAAGGGACGGCTAAAGTACAAATAGAGTCGCCTATACTTGGTAAATAGGGACGAATGAAAGTTGATTAGGAACGGTAAAGTTTGAATAGGGTCAGGGCTGCTACAACATGAATTGAACATTTTATCGCATTGTTTTGCAGGATTTCACTTTTTATTAAAATAAGGCTTTTCATTTTATTTATTTTAAACTTATATACAAGCATGCGCACAAGGCGAACTAATAAGAGATACATAGGTACGAACTTGTATGATTTAAAAAAGATTTTTGTTTGGTTTGTATGTGGCGCTATTACTCCGTAATTATCGTGAGACAACCCTACTAGTTTATCCCAAGTTACCCCTGTCTCGTCCCAGGTCACCCCACTTCAAGTATGAATAGGGACAGCCTATATTTTTGTTAAAATATCTAAATTTTGACTAATTCTGGGGATATTTTTAACATTTACGAAAAGTATTAACTGCCGGAAACCCTTGGAAAGAGTTATCAATATTGCATTCGTCCTACAACATCGATTAATTTCAGTGACAAGTTCGATTTTGTCCCTATTCACCCCATTTTACGGTATGCTAAAATTAAGCAGCAAAAGCCCGCAATTTTCGTTTTTTAAAAATTTTGAGCAAATCTAGCCATCAAAATCCATACAGTCGTTTAGAAAAAATGAGGAAATATTTTTTTATTTACAAATAACATAAAAACATATAAGAACAAGAAACGCTTCCTTTGCAGTCTTTGCAAAAAATAAAATTGATCAAACAGTCCTGTATTCAACTCTATCCGTTTGAGTTCCCACAGTAAATCATAGATGGCGCTAGCAGTTACGTATAAAACAAGAATACTTATTTACTATGTAAAGTGCTTACAACAGATAAGATTGCATTCCAAGCACTATTACTGTATATGATGACATGATCCCTTGCATTACACTCAGTTTTATGAGTCACTTGCACTGATATAGTAATTATTTCATCGATAGAAACAAAAGATTGTTAGATATTATTATGATTGGTTACTTCCGACTGGGGTTCCCCATTCCAGAATAAAAACAGCCACTCTGTGATCAAAGATATAATATATAATAATATAAACAAGCTTCTGTAGTATAAATAGTAATGTTTGTGTATGTATGTATGTATGTATTTTTGTATGTTTTCATCACGATGTTTTCCTACACCGTTTTGAGAGCAGCCAAGTGGTGATGAAATAAATTACACAAAGTAAACCGCCCGAAGAAGCGTCAAACTTAAGTGGTAGTGAGGAGGACATATTGCACGCAGAACAGATGGTTGTTGGGACCGAATAGTTCTGGAGTGGCGACTGCGTACCGGAAAACGCAGTGTTGGAAGGCCTCCTCCAAGTTGGATCGATGACTTGGTAAGGGTTGCGGGAATCCGATGGATGCGAGACCCTCACTAGCTGGCCATAATGAACAGTTCATTGTGGCAACACTTGGGGGAGGTCTATATCCAACAGTGGACGGATATTTTTTGGCTGAATTGATGATGACGACAGCACTCTTTTAAGTTTAAATCCACGACGTACAACGTATAATTCAGAGCCGTTACAGTTCGTCCACTATAAGTTGGCGAGTGTGAAGTTAGGCTCTGCGAATTTCGGCGCTTGAAATATCGTACAAAAATAAAGGTTTTAAAAAAATAAATGCAATTTGCAGTTCTTATTGCTGTTAAAAACAGTTATTGGCATTAAATTTTTTTAAAACCTTTATTTTTGTACGATATTTCAAGCGCCAAAATTCGCAGAGCCTAATTTCACACTCGCCAACTTATAGTGGACGAATTGTACCATTGCTTAACCCTAGATAGCTAACCTTCTTGTGTACCCTATTTAAGCTAACCATCCGTCGATACGACGGGTATTTGAAAAACTATTTTTTACCATGAAATGTAAACTTAATCATCCTGTTGTTTCTATTGAAAGTTAATGCATAGGTTTAGCAATAAAAATAAGTTATACAAATTGACCTTGTTTATTTACTTTTATCAATACAGTAACTTTTCAAAGTACTTAAAAAAAAGGAACATTTTATAATTAAAAACTTTAACATGCAAAATCAATAAAAAAAATATAACAACGTTCAGTCTAATTGTATTTATATGGCACTTAGGAACATAATGAGTAATTATAATATAAAAATAATTATTTTTCTTTGGCACATGTGACACAAAAATCAACTTTATGTTCACCACATATATACCTTACAATTTGCGCAAACACTTTTCGTTATCCGCTTTTTTTTATAGTGGCACTTCCCACACGTCTTTCATTTGCGATTTTCTTCTCTTGAAGAAGTTGATGACTCTTCTTCTTCAAGAGAAGCTTGGCCTGATGACTGCTGGTCTTGACTGATAGTTGGTGGCTGCAATGAAGAAAGATGAAGAACGCTCCTGATTTTTTCTTTGACTTGCGTTGGCATTGTTGTTTTAGCCAGCCTTGTCTTTAGCCAAGGCTCGACTAGTTGAAAATGTATATTCTATCTTCATTTAGTGAAGACATGGTTACTACAATCTAAAAAGAAACACAACACACGTCAAAAATATAAATGCACACTAATTAAAAAGCTAACGGTAAAGCTAACCATCCGTCGAAACGACGGGTAAAAGTTACGTATCTCAAAAACTGCGGTACTTACCAGTTTGATGCGTGCGCCACTGCAACGAACTCACCGGCGACTGAGTTGACTAAAAGAGCCAAAGCGATCGGACACGTCGTTAAAAAGAAACTGCGATATTTCTTTGCGCTACCCGTCGTTTCGACGGAGGTTAGCTATCTAGGGTTAAAAACCTTAGGAACTATAAGCCTGATCATCTGCTTAGCCTTTTCCCAATTATATTGAAGTCGGCTTCCAGTCAAGCCGCATTTAGTTGAATACCCGTATTTCACGGGGAGCGACTGCCTACCAGACCTCCACAACCCATTAAGGGAACTATAAGCCTGATATTATTAAATAATTTCTTACATCTTAAACGAAAACTTGAGGCAAGCCACAGGCTTGACCGCGGTTTCGCTACCGCTTCAGGGGCGAATCAAGATGGCCGCGGTATCCATTACGCGCCAAGTAACGAGCTACTTTACATCGAGTTAATCTTGACAAGTTCTAGATTGAGTTGTGGTTTCCTACATCGTGGTAAGTTCAAGGGTTTGTTTAAAGAAAATATCAACACTTTAGGTACCTTCCTAGTTAAAATAAATACTTATGATATGGTTTAATTTAGTGGACCTAGCATAGATGTTACGAAGATATGATTCCGATTCCGAAATTCGGAACTTCTGATTGAATTTGCACTTTTTTCGATTTCAGTTCCGATATTTTTATTTTCCCTCCGTGCCTTCTGTCGATTACGGTCAGTTTCAGTAGTTGTTTTGTTTTTTATTCGGAATTAAGAGAGTTCGCTATTTATTTATACTGCTTCTGGCTCCGCTTCCTATATCGGTTGCGTTTCTAGTACCGATTCCGACAATCCAAATTTTAAAAACTTCGAATCTATTCCGTTACCTCTCTAGTAGTTTGTTGTATTGCTCGTGGAAGGTACATTAAAAACCTCCAGGAGTAGCAGGACAGTCACATTGTCTGGTTCTGTGTACATGTACTCTACACATGCGCACAGTCAGTTTTCCTTATTCAAATTTTTAACGTTCCTTCTGCTTCACGATTACGTTTAAATTTTTCATCTTTCATGTCTCTAAGAAAAAAAAGTTCCAATAAATCACCAAAATATTATTATTACAATAAAATCGTCCAAACAACTTGAACTCTTATAAAACCCGACATCTCCAATCCGGTACACTATCTACCACAACGCCACTTATTACAAGCGTTTTGAAACGGAGCCAGAGCGCTTAACCTTCCATTCAGGAAAGTTGCGCAACTATGGCTGGTGTCTATAAAGCATTCGCTTTTTTTTTTACTATACATACGCTCGCATTTGACCACTATCTCACCTGATGGTAAGGTAGGGGCCCGGTAGGGCCGAAGCCTCTGGGGGGAACATGTGGTATTCCTAACGGTTGACACCGAGTCCCCCCCAGAACGAAGGCAACGAAGGAACGGGGTAGGGGTTTAGTCAGTAAGAGTCTGACACGCCCTCCCGCTCCGCCCAAGAGCGGGGGAAGTCATTCTGATGATTCCCCTACCATAAAAAAAAACCTGATGGTAAGCGATGATGTGGCCGACGTTGTAACACGCTTGCTTAAAAGTAACCTATTCAATTTTGAGTAGTTGTAGTTATTAATCATTAAAGCGACTTTACAAAATATCAGTACAATAAAATCCTCCAAACAACTTGAACTCTTATAAAAGCCGACATCTCCAATCCGGTACACTATCTACCACAACGCCACTTACTACAAGCGTTTTGAAACGGAGCCAGAACGCTTAGCCGTCCATTCAGGAAAGTTGCGCAACTGTGGCTCTTGTCTATAAAGCATTGGCTTCGAGTTTTTGGCGAGATTTCTTCGAGTGAAGTGCAGTGGCTGTTTTAATTATTCGCAATTGATTTTGGATCTTATGATGTGAAATTGGTGCAGTTTTGTATCCCAAGTGTCTGCGCAACTGGACGATATGTGGAATCATTGAAACAAGCGCGGTCTCGGTAAAATGGAGTTGAGAATTTTGGTGTAAGTAATGTTGATTACCTCAACTTTGTCGAAAAAGCTGAATTGATATATTTGCTGCCAAACATTGCAAAAACATTAGATAGTGATAATAGTATAATATATTCCACAACTTTTAACAGAACGCATAGTGTACAATCACATCCTAATTATGAATGATTAACAACAACAGAATTCGCTTTCTACGGGCACGGTTAGCTTACAAATCACAGCTTGGCCACTTGAAACCTAATAAAACCCAAAGTCCCCAATTCAGTATTATCTACCCCACTACGCCACTTAATTCAAGCATTTTGAATCGGTGCCAAATCGCTTACACGTAGAAAAGTGGCGCAACTGTGGCGCAATTCACTTACGACGGGCAATGTTTCTAATTACCAGCCAGAATGTTAAGTATTGTCGATTGGAAGATTTCCAGATGACTGGTTCGACTGCGTTATTAAATCTATAGTTATAAAATGCTTTGTCCTGAATTACTGGCTGATGAATCAACACATAGCCTAAACAGCTGATCATAAAGGCCTGAAACTTGGAAGGTATATTCTTTGTATGATGTAGGCGTCCGATAGGAAAGGATGTTTTCGAAATTCACACCCTAAGGGGATGAAACGAGGGTTCAAATTTTGTATGGAGTAACCTACACACACGCAGGCGAAGCCGCTGGCAGAAGCTAGTTATATTGTAAAACCCCTACAGATACGTCTAAGCAGTTGTAATAATTAACACTTAAGATTATAAATCCAGACTGTTTTCAATAAATGATTTGTACAGTTTTAAGAAGTTTGGCCAAATATATTCTCCGATAACGCAAGAGCTTAATTTTTGACGAAAGTAACCGACTGATGGTTCTGGCTAGACTATTTTGGACATAAGCCAGCTTATGGACTGGTAAATAAGCTTAAAAGAACAACAAATTAATATTGAATAGACAGTTTTTATAACTGTAAAACTCTAGTGTAAAACGCCAGTCCAATTTTTGAGTTAGTAAATGTTGTTGTGTAAACCAACCATTGTAAACACTAGCTGTAAGTTACCTAACCAAAATAAACAAATAGTTAAACTACATAAACCCGTCGTTTCAGGTCATAAGGTGCCTAAAGAGCAACAATAGGTGCAGTCGTATAAAGAATTCAGTAACGTTTCAAGCAACGGTGCAACGTTACGAATACATTTTGAAGAGAAGTTTGCGGAGTTCTCAGTTACCTCAATTTGTTATGCCATCCCACGGAATACTCATGGATGGAGAGGGAGAAGGAAGCTAAAGAAAAGATTGATGAATTGTGTGAGAAAGAATATGAAAAAATTAGTCAGTGATAACGTAACTGTTGACAGAATGGAAGAGACAAACGTGTTGTGCCAACCTCAAGTAAAAAAGAATTAATCCAGTGACTTCTCCCGCTCTAGGGTGTGTCAGACTTTTACTGACTAAAACCTAGTCCTATGTTCTTTGGCTTTACCTTTGTTCCATGGCGGCCCTGCGGTTTGTTATTCGCACAACCCATGGCCCCAGAAGGCTTCGACCCTGCTGGGCCCCTACAGTTTTGCTGACATCTCCTTGAGATAATCATCTACTTGGATTTCTCATAAAACTTAGGACAGCTACGAGGGGCGTTCAATGTATTCTCGGTATCGAGGTGATATACTAATAATAAGGGTAATTTAATTATTTCATTAGTTAATGACACTCTTTGAGGGAATTAATACAAAATTTCATTTAATTGCCACCATTAGTATTCAAGATATCATTGCGAAAAGACAACTATGATGACTGATTCGACAATGATGAAAAAAATCGAGCATCGCGCAGTGATAAAATTCCTCACAAAACAAGGAAAAACTCAAAAAATTATCCATGAAGAAATGGTGGCTGTTTACCAAGATTCTGCGCCTTCATTATCTACAATTCAGAAGTGGTAAAGTGAAATTAAACGGGGTAGAGAGAGCATTGAAGATGACCCCCGCGCTGGTGGGCCAATTTGTGCCGCTACTGAAGAAAACGTCAAATTAGTCGAAAAACTTGTACTTGAAGATGCCCGTGTAAGAGTGAAAACATTAGCAGCAATGACTAAGCTATCCGTGGGTTCCATTCACACAATCCTTCACGAGCGCCTGAATTTGTCAAAGGTCAGTGCAAGATGGGTGCCGCGAATGCTCACCGCGCTACTGAAACAAGTGCGAGTTGACTGTTGTAAGGAGTTTTTGGACCGTTGTGGTGAAAATCCGCAAAGTATTTTCGATCGGATTGTTACTGGTGATGAAACGTGGGTTCATCACTATGACCCTGAGAGCAAGCAGGAGTCTATGCAGTGGCACAAAAAAGGATCAGACCCGCCGAAGAAGTTCAAAGTCACTCCGTCCGCAGGAAAGCTCATGGCCACGGTGTTTTGGGATTCTAAGGGAATCTTGGTAATCAAGTACACAAAAAAAGGTCAAAGTATTACTGCTGTATCATACGCAATCACCCTGCGTAATTTAAAGGAGGCAATTAAAGAAAAAAGACGTGGAAAATTAACCGCAGGTGTGTTGCTGCTTCACGACAACGCGCCGGTTCACAAGGCGCGCCTTGCCCAGGCTGCTGTGCGGGAGTATGGATTAGAAGAAATCAATCATCTACCCTACAGTCCGGACCTGGCCCCTAGTGATTATTTTCTATTCCCTAATCTTAAAAAAGACCTTCGTGGAAAGCATTTTTCGGACGATGAAGAGTTGAAGGGAGCAATAAACGAACATTTTTCGGGCCATGAACAAAAATATTTTTCAGATGGAATTGAAAAGTTACTTTCACGAACAAATAAATGTATTGAGATGTTAGGGGAGTATATTGAAAAATAGAATTTATTCAGAATTTTCCGCCTTTTCCTTCATACCTATACCGAGAATACATTGAACTCCCCTCGTACAATCATCACCACATACAGCAACTGCAGCGCGACAATAGTTGCCTCGCCAGAATTCACAAGCGCTTCGGGCAACGTTCCCAATTACCGCTGGAGAATGCTTTGTGAGGTCTTGAGGACGGCCTGTGGAGCACCTCTCGTGTGCGGTGCAGGTTTAAGTTTTAAATATCTTCTTTTTGGTGGAAATTATGGAAGCTGTTATGGTTTTTTCTGTAATTAAGGTTAGGCTTAGTGTTTTTGTGGCGTGGGTCAATGAGAATCAGCTTAGAACGGATTAGATTTAGCTGCTTCTAAGTTTTGGTGTTATGTGTGCGTATTTAAAAACAGTCCTCCATTTGCCAGCAATTATAACTTCTAGTCTGTTGTCTTTTATGACAAATTCTAACATCTTATTATTTTACAAAAAGCGCTAGTAAGTAGCATGAGGCGCAATTTACGGTTTGGCTTGGTTTTTAAAATCTGGTTTTCTCAGTAGATCTAGTTTCAATAGTCTGTGATTACGCTCGGCAAACCCAGGTGTTATAAAATATGATGTGTTTTTGAAAATATTTGAAGCAAACGAAGGAAACCTCGAGAACCATTGGCCTAAACCAGATAATCCATCTTCTATTTCAACCCAATAACATCCACAAATAAACAATAAAAAGTCAAACACTTTAATCTCTCAGCTCCTACTATGAACTAAACGTTGCATTATACATTATACATCCAACGCACGGGGCGGAAATTAAACGCTGCATCGGCGGAGAATTGGAGCGACCCGGCCGATGCCCCAGATACGACGCGTCCTTAGGACGGCTGCGCACGGAGCGACAGGACAAAACAACAAAATAGAAAAAGTGACGTGTTTTTCTCTCTTTTTGTTTTCGAGAACTTTAAAAAAAAATTACCGTCTTGCGAGATGTAAAACATTATGTACTAGCGAACCGCCCCGGCTTCGAACGGGTGAAAAAAATATTACTGTTTCCCTAGTATATTATGCATGTATTATACATATAAACATTCCTCTTGTAATACTCTATCTATGAAAAAAAACCGCATCAAAATCTGTTTCGTAGGTAAGTACTTTTAAAGATCTAAGCATACATAGGGACAGACATAACAGCGGGAAGCGACTTTATTTTATACGATGTAGTGATAGTGAAGTGATAATAATGATGAAGCAAGCTAGATAACAATTTATCCCCAGACAGCGGTAACTGAATGAAGTGATCGATTTGAAAACCTCACTAAAGGATCCGATCTTCTAGATATTATTTCGTATTTTTCACATAATAACGAGGTGTATGTATTGTTTGCGAGTTCTACAGAAAGGATGAATTTTCTATTGTATAAACAGACATATAATAATGCCAAAGCGCTGAGTGATAAATTCAAGAATTTTTTTTTGTGAACATTCAATTCAAGAAGAAAACCAATATGAATTTCTTCTATTACATAATAATATGTCAAAGCTTACTTACAGTCAGTCATTGTGAGAAAAGTTCTATTATTCTAAATATATCATATGGCCCATTGTGATCAAAGTTACATTGAAATCTTTAGTCGCCGTCGATATTCGCAAAATCGTTCGGTGTAAAGACAGCTTTATTTGCGGAAACACTTGGCATCTAAAAAATTTTATTTTATGGAATTGCATTTTGTTACTTCCTCGAGTTTAAGATTGGAGTCAGTTGGGATCTTAATTGCTTAAATTGTGAAGTTATTATAATTATAGTAGACTAGCTTTTACCCGCGACTTCGCTCCCGTCAAATGACTACCCTACATATCCTACGCTACCCTACCCTACCTTCCCTACCTACCCTACACTACACTACCCTACACTACCCTACACTACACTACACTACCCTACACTACCCTACACTACCCTACACTACCCTACACTACCCTACATTACCCTAAACTACCCTACCTACCCTACTTTACGTAACCTTTTTTTTTTTTGAATTTTTCTCTCCGTAAGAACCATCATTGAACTTCAAGGAACATTTTAAAAAAAGAATCAGCCAAATCGGTCAAGCCGTTTTCATGTGATGTCGTGACAACGAAAAACGGGTTTCATTTTTATATATATAGATACGGCTGAAATATCTTGAGCGCTCCGAACTTCGAGCAAATGGCTGCGCAGTATTTTTTTTAAGGATGATAATAATATGGGGAATGCGTATTACTTATTTTTTCAAGTATGCGCTATAAACGCCAACTTTAGAATGGGCAACATAATTTGACCGTACTGTATTGGACGAGATGGGAGAGAAAAGTTCATCATATTTTATTAATGTACGGTCGTGGCGTAATGTCTTCATCATCATCATTTCAGCTAAATTGTTCGGGGTTTAGATGTCTTGTGAACGTAAGTTTACATGTTTGTAAACGCACCCACGAGACAGGGAATACTTTCTATTGTGGGGCAATTTTTATTTGACAAAAATCAAAAAGAGTCGAGACAAATCAGAAAGGCCGTCAGAGCCCACTAATCACATCACACTAATATTATAAAGGCGAACATTTATGAGTGTGTTTGTTACTTCTTTATGCTCAAACGACTGATCGGATTTCGATTAAACTTGGTGCAAGAGTAGACCATGTCTTGAAATAGCATACAAGATACTTTTTATCGCAGAAGTATGGTCCCTTGGGAAAATTTACTGCTCTCACGCGGATAAAACCACTGACAGCTAGTCGCAACATAAATTAAAGATGCCCCCTATAATCACAGAACCTTCTTCACAGAACTACAATGACGTCAAATCTACTGAAAAACTTAATATCAAAGCCTACGCAGTGACAAAGTTCGCTGAAACCAGCCGTGTTCAGCGGCTGAAGGCGAGTTTCAGGAGTTATTTATAGAAGGGCCATTGATAAGCGTTCGGGGAAGCATGAATGAAGCCCTTCAACAAGGTTATACTAAATAACATTTTTTTCTACTTTTTCTTTCTTCCCTTGGGATAATTTTCTACTGACACGCGGGCAAAGCCGCTGGCAGGAGCTAGTCACAACTTAAATACCCCCTATCATTACAGCAAACTTCTTCACAAAACTGCAATGACGTCAAATCTACTGAAAAACTTAATATCACAGCCTACGCAGTGACAAAGTTCGCTGAAACCAGCCGTGTTCAGCGGCTGAAGGCGAATTTCAGGAGTTATTTATAGAACGGCCATTGATAAGCGTTCGGGGAAGTATGAATGGTACCCTTGAACAAGGTATACTAAATAACATGTTTTTCTTTCTTCCCTTGGGATAATTTTCTTCTGACACGCGGGCGAAGCCGCCGGCAGCAGCTATTCGCATTAGGTAACCTTCCGAAAGGAAAACCCGGGACCCTGGAACGAAGGCAAAGAAGGAACGGTGTGGGGTTCGTAGTGTACCACACGCGAAACCCGTCGAAGCCTACTGGGGCCATAAGTTGTGTGAAAGAAAATCCCGGGGCCCTGGACCGAAAGTAAAGAAAGAACAAAGGAGGGAAATTTATTCAGTAAATGTCCGACACACCCTCCCGCTCTGTCCAAGAGCGGGAGAAGTCATTCCCCACCTAAAAAAAAAACAAATATCCAGGGGTATGTTTGTTCTTTTCTCATCCAGCCTACACGGCTACAAAAATTCGCTGAAAAACAGCTGAAGGCGAGTTTCAGGAGTTATTTATAGAACGGAACCATTGATAAGCGTTCGGGGAAGCATGAATGGTACCCTTCAACAAGGTGTACTAAGTAACATGTTTTTCTTTCTTCCCTTGGGATAATTTACTATACTGTTACAAGGGCGAAGCCGCTGGCAGCAGCTCGTTGCATTAGGTGGGCTTTCGAAAGGCAAACCCGGGAACCAGGAAGGAAGGGAAATAAGGAACGGGGTGGGGTTTAGTCATTAAAAGTCTGACACAAACCAAAAAAAAAAGCACTGCTGCTAACAACAACAAAAAATATATCCAAGTCGCGCTAAAATTCTCGTGAATAAAACCGATAATTTGTAAGCCTTAGTAAATCCCCCACACCATTCATGCTTCCCCGAACGCTTATCAATGGTTCCGTTCTAAAAATAACTCACTGAAACACGCCTTCAGCTGTTTTACAGCGAATTTTGTCAAGCGTAGGCCGTGACATTCAGTTTGTCAAGTAGATTTGACGTCATTGCAGTTCTGCGAAGATGTTGGCTGTGAAGATAGGGGGGCTTTTTGAATTTTTTTTTAGGTCATCAGAATAACTTCTCCCGCTCTTGGGTGGAGCGAGAGGAAGTGCCAGACTTTTACTGACTAAACCCCAACACGTTTCTTCGTTGCCTTCGATCTGGGGATACCGAGCTTACCTTTCGGAATACCGATCCATCTTATATGACGTCATAGATATCACTACATGTAGGTACCAACTCGCGGTGACACACCCGCTCATGGCAGGCCCGGCAGGGCCGAGGCCTCTGGGGGGAACACGTGGTATTCCTAAAGGTTGACACCGAGTCCCCCCCAGAACGAAGACAACGAAGGAACGGGGTAGGGGTTGAGTCAGTAAGAGTCTGACACAGAAGAGCGGGAGAAGTCATTCTGATGATTCCCCTACCAGAAAAAAAAAACACCCACTCATAGGTGGCGCCTATTTTTAAATGACGTCATCATGTTGTTTCCGAGATCACGGACGCAGCTAGTATCAAAATAACAAACAGCTGTTACCGTTTCCGTAAACACCGGACGCGAGGGTGCGGAACTGCTCCACAAATATACGTCAGCTATGCCCCAATATCCGGACACCTGGAATCTTTCAATGTGCATGCAAACGGAGGAGCATATTCTTATAGATCGAGGACATATTGATATTCAATCGAGTCCTTTAGACGTATTTTTTTCAAGTCCTATTTGTAATGACGGGGTTACCCTAGTTAATGGGTTGTGGAGGTCTGGTAGGCAGCCGCTCCGCGTAATATACTGGTATTCAGCTAAATCCGGCTTGACTGGAAGCCGACTCCAATATAGTTGGGAAAATGCTAGGCAGATGATGATTTGTAATGACGGGAAAACTCAAAGGTTGATTGGTAGAGAATATCTTGTTGCATTAGGTAAGTCCGCCTTTGTAACTCAGACTACTATACAGGAAAAAAAAAATTACATCATATCTTATTTGAGAATAACAACAATTTGAGCTTAAATCACCAAAACCAATGAGTTGAGCAAAGGGCAACTAATAGAACACCGGTAAACCCCCTAATTTAAAATTAGTTAGTAGTGACAGGTGCACCTAGGCTTGGTTAGAAACCACAATGTACAACTCTCAAGTCCGGGTAATTTTTACCATCAGGTGGGATTGCAGTCAAGCACTGGTTTATGTTACATAAAAAAAAATACCAGTGGGCTAAGAGCAGTGTACTGCTCTCATGGCATTGCATATAAATAATAATAAAAAACCTGTCAAGTGCGAATCGGACGCGCACTAGAAAGGTTCCGTACCATCTATTATGTAGCAAGCAATGACAAAGTATATCACGATTGTTGTATGGGAGCCCCTTAAGTATTTATTTTATTCTGTCTAGATATCCTATGGCATTAACTCTATCTGTGTATCTTCTATGTTGCATGAAGTTTTAATAAATAAATAAATATCACGGTTCAAGAGATACAGCCTGGTGACAGACGAACGGACAGCGGAGTCTTAGTAATAGGGTCCCGTTTTACTAACAGAACCCCAAAAACATCTATTCAAGACCGTTCATAACTTTTTTCTCAATTCAAATTCCCTTTTCGCACTCTAACTAAAGCCACATGGCAACAGGCTTGTAAAGTTGTAAACAAACTCCGGGGCACATGGCGGTCTTCACTTTAACACACCATTTCACTCAATATGGCGACGGATTGGGTTGCACGAACAGGTGTTCATGGGGACTAAGTGGTTGCTGAAGTTTGTAAGGGGTATTTTAGGTAATTTTTGGCAATTATTGCGAATTTATAATGTTAGGAGGTGTTTGGAGGCAATTGACTTTGTAGTTCAGTGTTTTAACTTTGTTTTTGTCTTTAGTATTAAGTATTAAGTAGTCTGTGTTACCCTTCGATCAACTGTTGATCGAAAGTGTTACCTGATAGCTACAACTTGGGTCTTTAAGTCAAGAGTGAACAGGTCACTTTTAGACAAGCGTGCTCCATCGTCGGTCACATCATCGCTTACCATCAGGTGAGACTGTGGTCAAACGCGAGCCTAGGCATAACAAAAAATATTGCTAAGCCATCTAAGAGTTTCTAGTTTCTTCTTCTTCTTCCTGCCCTTATCCCATATTACTTGGGGTCGGCGCAACATGTTTTTTTCTTCCATTCTGTCCTATCACCCGCCATGCTATCATCAACTCCCTTTTCTTTCATATCATCTAAGAGTTTCTAGTTTAGAGTAGTTTTTTAACTTTTTTAAATCTTTAGTACCTATTAAGAAAAAAGGTTTTAGTTTAGGAAACTCCTTTTTTTATTTCGCTAAGACCTACATAGGCACTTATAAAAAATCAATAGGTAATAATACTAACCTCGTACTACGCCAGTAAATATTGAGAAAACTATCAATACCATTTAATTATCATACCAAATGACGGAAGGTCTGGTAGGCAGCCGCTCCTCGTAAAATACTGGTATTCAGCTAAATCCGGCTCGACTGGAAGCCGACCCCGATATAGTTGGGAAAAGGCTAGGCAGATGATGATGATGACCAAATGACGGAAAACCATTAAAACCAAAATTTAAAAAAAAATGTTTTTTATATTATTTCACAAGACTTATAAAACGTCAAAAGTTAGTGCACGGTTCCAATTAGTAATTTCCTATAAATAAGACTCCAAACCGAAAAAAAAACTCCATATTAATTCTGGCAAGCTTAACTACTTTCTTCATTAACTTAATGATCAAACATACATACCCAAACAAAAAAAAAATACAATAATCGTTTAATCCAATTTAAAACCAATTAAATTATCATAAAACACAATACCTCATTATATCGAGAGAATGTATAACCCGACACATTTGGAAACCCCTCGCTATCATTAAAGATGCGCAAGGACAAGTGTTACCGAATTCGGTCGGGTTACGTTTGGTAAAAATAATTAAATTATTGTTTCCTAGAACAATATAATATAATAATCATTTCATTATTTTATCAAATGGGGGAAAGAAATTAAATTCAAAATTAATAAAAAAAAACACATAGACTTGGGCGCTTATAAAATGTCAAAAGTTAGTGAACGGTTCCAATTGGTAACTTCCTATGTAGAAGACTCCAAAACCGACAAAAAATACTTCTTGCAAGCTTAACTACTTTCTTCATTAACTTCATGATCAAACATACCCAAATACAAAAACAAATAATCATCTATAATCCAATTTAAAACCAATTAAATTATCATAAAACACAATACCTCATTATATCGAGAGAATGTATAACCCGACTCATTTGGAAATCCCTCGTAGTCGTTAAAGGTGCGCACGCGCTAGTGATACCGAATTCGGTCGGGTATCACCGACGAATTGTGGCACAACAACGTCCGGACGGATGAATTTATTAAATCATACGTGGTCAGGGGCCTTAACTGTAAAAATGTTGTTTAAGTGAGGAGCGGAAGCGATTCTTAATTTATTATTATTCTTGCATTAATGTTTGGGGTTTTATGAGAATATCAACAAAGTTCAAATTTTCTTGTTCGAGAAAAAAACGTATTTTGTAATAACAGAAATATCCACTTGTAAAATAACAAGAATGACACTAAGCTATGTTATTGCCTTTTCAAAATTCAAATTCAAAATTTTTGTTTAACATAGGCCTACATGGGCATTTATAAAACGTCAGAAGCTAGCGCACGGTTCCTATTGGTCCTTTCCTATGGAGAAGAACCGCCAAGAAACTCCATTCTTTGCTGTTCTCATCTGCCTAGCCTTTTCCCAACTATATTGGGGTCGGCTTCCAGTCAAGCCGGATTTAGCTGAATACCAGTGTTTTACGAGGAGCGGCTGCCTACCAGACCTCCACAACCCATTAACTGGGGAAACACGGCATTTCATGGCAAGACTGGAGTCAGATTTACTGGCTTCTAACTATCCGTAACGACTGCCAAAGATCTACAAATGACAGCCGGGACCTACGGCTTAACGTGCTTTCCGAGGCACGGAGGAAACTCGTTATGTTAAGATGGTCACCCATCCACAGACCAACCTAGGCAAGCGTTGCTTAACCTTGAAGATCGACCTGTGCGGCTGTTATTATTTAGCCACGAGCTCCTCATTCATTGCTGTTCTAATGGGGATATTTTCTAAAGATTCTTGGTTCATTTAGGATAAGATCTTCATGGGAAAGCTGTGGATACAAGTTAGACATTGAACATTCCTGTGTGAGCACTTTTATGGCGACAACAAACTAGCTGGCTACAACTTCTAGTATATATACAATATATTTTTCAATGTATAACTACATATAAATTACCAAGTAAAAATAAAGTATGTAACCATTTTTCATGAAGTATTTTCATAAACTTAATACGTTTTCAATTTATTACACTAAAAATAGCGCTCTCATCTGGGGTGCAGAATTATTCGAAAGAAAACCCAGGCCTTAAAACAGGATGGACAAAAAAAGACATTCCCTGTCACTCTACCTGGAGTGGAGCGGAGATTATTAATTTTTTTATTGATTGAATATGACTTATAAGAATCCTTTACCAATAAACTACTTCTTCTTCTTCCTGCCCTTATCCCATATTATTTGGGGTCGGCGCAACATGTTTTTTTCTTCCATTCTGTCCTATCAGCCGCCATGCTATCATCAACTCCCTTTTCTTTCATATCAGTCCTCACACAATCCATCCATCTTTTCTTTGGTCTCCTTCTTCCTCTCCCTCTTTACCAATAAACTACTACGACCAAAAAAAAACAACCTACATTCCTCCGCTACCGCCTATGCCGCGCCCCACACTTAATTGCCTCGACTCGAGCATTGAACGGTGGCAGCTAAAAAATTGGCCAAGCGTGATGTTAGCACGATGAGCCACGCTATTAGCTCGCTTCATTATTTTGTGTATCTGCCCAATCGATTCTTCTTAAACTAGCGTGTTTGATGTTTTAAACTGATTTTAAGTAACTACTGGAATGTTATTTATGGTGTAAGTACAATATGGAGTATATAGAATAGTTTTATTCGACAGAGGCAATGCAATACAACGCCAATAACACAATAATAAATAAAGCGTACAGAAAAACAACCCCCTTTCTATCTTAAGTTCTTAGATGTAACACTCTATCCTAAGGTTGTCTGGTAGATATCGCTGCCATAGCCACAGCCATTGGACCCATAGGTTTAAGTTTTATGTAACAATTTTTGTTACTATTTTAGTGTACAATAGCGATAGAACCAGGAGCGTTATACAGGAAAAGTTTTTAACCACTGCGTAAATTTTTCTTGGTGGCTCAGTGTAAGTAATAGAACACAAGTCGATCTTCAAGGTTAAGCAACGCTTGTCAAGGTTGGTCTGTGGATGGGTGACCATCTTAACATAACGAGTTTCCTCCGTGCCTCGGAAAGCACGTTAAGCCGTGGGTCCCGGCTGTCATTTGTAGATCTTTGGCAGTCGTTACGGATAGTCAGAAGCCAGTAAATCTGACTCCAGTCTTGTCATGAAGTATCATGTTACCCCAGTTTATGGGTTGTGGAGGTCTGGTAGGCAGCCGCTCCTCGTAAAATACTGGTCTTCAGCTAAATCCGGCTTGACTGGAAGCCGACCCCAATATAGTTGGGAAAAGGCTAGGCAGATGATGACTATTTTAGTGTACAATAAAGTATAATATACATATTCTATTCTATTTTATACCTAGCTGATAATGCTGAAGTGGTCATTGACTACCTCAGCATATGCTTCATCATCTCTCATCTTGCATCAGGCACCCTGTGCTGGTTTTCAATTGATGAAAGAAAGAAAGTAAAACTCTTTATTTACATGAACAGTGGCAAATTTACAAAACATGTTAACAACAAGAAATATGCGCCACGTCCATGCAAAACGGCCGAACGCTCAGCATAATGCTGTAGGCACACATAATTATGGTGATGAGTTTGCATCTGTGTTTCAATTAACGATCACCAATTGTGTGCAATTAGCATCATTTTTTTCTGTCAGACTGACCGGACCTCTTGACCTTTCAAAAGTGTTGGTTTAGTTTGAAATAAATGCATGTGACTTTTGACTTTGCTTTTTCAGACTCCAAAATAAGAGTATAAGAGCGTTTTCACATTATCCGATCCGATATCGGTATCGGACGCCGATCTGATATCGGGGTAAGTAAAATGTATGAAATATGTACCTGTCTTTCATATTGTCCGGCCCGATATCGGATATCGGAGCACGGCATTTCATACATTTTACTTACCCCGATATCGTATCGGCGTCCGACACCGATATCGGATCGGATAATTTGAAAACGGTCTAAGAGTCAACGACACCACTCTATAATCAAGAGCTTTGTATACCTAACGGTACCTGTATAATATATTTCTATATTTGAGTCAAGAATCCTATTTCAATTTGATGCCGTTTTAAAACTGGACTGCGAAAAATAAAAATCTTTAAAATTCCATCGAAAAACTTGTTCCATTTACGCAACAAAGAGTATTGGTCAAAAATTTCATCATCCCAAAACCAGAGCCTCAACAAGCTATTAGAATTGTATATATGTAATTTTTGCTTTTGGCAAGTTAACACAATACTAAACTTGTCAAAATCAACAATTATGAAGCCAATGATCGACAATTCAGATACAATTCTAATAGCAGACTTGAGGCCCAGACCGGTTGAAGAGCGAATAAGCGTCTCCTTTCAACCATCGGACAAACAGTCATACGGCGAGTATCCACCCTTACGTTGTTGAAACCTCTACGGTTTGGACTAAGCATTTTGCCTCGTCGTTTATACCGCGTATATCGAAGGACTGGAACAATTTGCCTGCTGTGATCTTCCCGTCCGATTATAGGTGTCTTCAAGGCTACAGTGAATAGGCCCTTAATTCATGAATCCCCGACCGGTCCTATGAGACCGCGCTGTTATTGTTTTACTATTGTGTCTCGTTTTGCGGGTATGCGATAGGTTAATAAACTAGTGCGCCTCACTAACAACGATTGCATCACTGCTTACCATCATTTGGGATCGCGGTCAAGCACCAGTTTATGTTATATATAAAAAAAAACCACCGAAAAACGAGTTCCACTTATGCAACAAAGAATATTGATAAAATAATTTATCACGCCGAAACCGTACCGGTTGATCAGAGAAAACCTTTAGTTACGTAAGCCACACACAAAAGCCATCAAAACGCCATACAATAAACGAATATTACCAACATGTACAAAAGCCCATTTACATGGTCATCAGACACCAACTGCCCACCATGACGGATGATCATGATGTATGACCGATGGCAACTATTACGACCAACGGACCGTTCCCACTCAATCTTAGCAGGAATTTCTTCAAAGTCGAGGAAGCAAGTTTTACTGTTTTAATGTATCTATCAGGAAGTGGTTGAGAATAGTTTGTACCAATAAATAGGAATCTGTAGTTATTGTTGCAATAAAAGAGATTATGAGCGGTGTTACCTATAAAAGTGCTAATGTTAAGTTTAATGGGCCGGAAATGTCTGCGGAACGGCACATCAAAAATGGTCTAAAGGAAAGACCAAATGGAGGCCCAGTTAACGCTAGGTTGCGAATTGTTCGACTGAGTTACTGTGAACCTCGTAAAAGAGTAACTTAATTCATGAATCCCCGACCGCTCTGTTATTGTCTTACCATTGTGTCTCGTTTCGCGGGTATGTGATAGGGTAAGGAACATAGCGTCAGAATCAGAACTGCTGGTTCGACCAGGAAAGAAATATTAAGTGTTGGATAAGGGTAATCCATTTGTTGAGGAAGGTAAAATCAGCTACGAACCCTGGGACCGGAGCAGTGACCAAAGACACAGGTGTAAATAAATGAGTAACTGCTACAAGGAAAAAGATACAAAATGATGCAGAAAAAATTGGTTCATGATATTGGTCACAGTAGCAATTTCGAATAAGTTGACCGGGAGTTCCTTAGAAATATCAATATGAATTGATTGATATTTCTAAGGAACTCCTGGTATTATATATCTAGGTACAGATCATTAAATTTTTTCTGCACTTCATATTCCAATTTCCTATTTAAATAGTAAGTCTAATTTTCGGACCACTGTCCGCAGTAGAAACGGTACTGAAATCAGAGAGCAAAAAACATCTCTTTGAGAAGTAATACACCACTGAGTAACCGGCAATTGCACCGCCTCCAATAGGTTTTTTATCAATCCGTATCTAAAAATAACTCCACTAGATAGTTAGTTAATTTTTTTTTAAATTGGTTATAAACTAGTGCTTGACTGCGATCCTACCTGATGGTAAGCAGTGATACAATCGTTGATGGTGAGGCGCACTAGCTTATTAAGAGCCTATTCACTCTAGCCTTGAAGACACCTAAATTGTAGTCGGACGGGAAAACCGCAGCAGGCAAATTGTTCCAGTCCCTCGATGTATGCGGTATGATATATGTCTTCTTCAGACTAGCGATGGGCGAATCCGAAATGTCTCAATAATCGAAAGAACGGAAATCGTTAAAATAAACCATCGAGTCAAGTATCGACAAAATAATAGAGATGTTTTTCAATTGTTTCGAGTCGACGGAATCGACTGCTAGTTTTCGATTGTGCGAATCGGTCATTCTCATACACCGAGTCACACTCGGTCGTCGGGGTTTTGTTTTTTGATGGTGTAATCATCAAAATGACATCTTCCGCTTTGGGTGGAGCGGGAGGGCGTGACAGACTTCTTTACTTTTACTAATACCCACTCCTGTTCCTTCTTTGCCTTGATTCCGTAGTCCCGGGGTTCTCTTTCGTTCAACCCTGGGCTCCGGTCACCGGGGGTGAGACTCGCAATAACAGATAGAGTCGGACTCGAGTCAAAGTCGATACAATCGAGTTGTCCCAACAATCGAATAAAACCTCTCGATATAGCACATCGCTACTTCAAACATTCATTACTCATTTCACAATATCTAGATGACGTCTTACCCGACAGCGGCGAAAGAAAGAGGGTAATGTTTTTCGACTTATTTGAATACTGACCCTTGATGTCAATGCTTTGCTTTCATGTTTCACAAAATGGCGGCCATTCCCTTTGTTACAGTGATTTATGTTGGAGTTTCTCGTGTTGAGTATAAGTAAAGCAAGGATTGAAAAGGTCTGCTATAGTTTGTGGTCGGTTTTGCTGCTATTTAAAGTCAATGTAAAGTTGAATCATAGCAGAAAGTGTTGCTGGTGAATGCGTCATGGTTAGTAAAACTTTTGTTTGTCAACTTAACTTTCAAGGAATGTAAACGCAATGCACACTTTTCTACATAGTTTATCTGCGGCTTCGCCCGCGTGATAGAAAAAATATTTAGCAAGTATATAGCCTATGTGTAGTATAAATTAGCTTTCTACTGTTGAAATATTCTTTGAATAGTTTATTTATTACAAACAAAAATGTTGTCCATATTACTCTGGATCCCTTGTCCCAAATCACTCGGGGTCGAAGCAACACGTTTTTGTTTTCCATTCTGTCCTGTGACCCGTCACACTATCACTAACTCCCTTTTATTTCATATTACTCCTTAAACAGTTCTTTGGCCTCCCTCTCCCTCTCCATTCATCTACATGTAAACTCAGAACTCTTTTAATAACAGGCGTTTTGTCCCTCGTCTTCACATGACCTTATCCGGACAAACGATTTCCTTTCAACTTTTCTGTCACTGGCGCCACTTTCATACCTCCTCTAACATACTCATTTCTCACTACTTCTTTTGAAATATTCCTGTTGCGGAACCCGAGCTACTCCCGTTTCGACACCAATAAGTGTTTTGGATGGTAGTAACCTATACAAAATCCCAATCCAACATAATAGCTTGGGTGCCGAAACCTTTGGTGCTGAAAAACTTCATTCTTTTTACAACATCATCATCATCGTCTACCTAGCCTTTTCCCAACTATACTGGGGTCGGCTTCCAGTCAAACCGCATTTAGCTGAATACCAGTATTTTAAAACATGATTTGAAAAAACCAAACCTATCGAAGTCCCAAGTACATGAACCCCGTCACCCACCGTCGTTTGCACCAATGACGGCACCAAGCCTATGCCTAATTCAGTGGGAACAATCGAAGCTATGGGCCTCGTTTCCTGTGCCATTGTCATATTAATATGTGAATGCACGTATTGTTATTCATGATATTATAGCTCTATCGGCGCTTGTCCAAAAATAATCTTAATACTCGTATTGTCACAGATTACTAAATAGTTACTACGTAACAGATACTTCACTCAGTAGAAAAATTACAATACCTACTGCTTTATTAGCCTACTCTGTCGCGTCAGCAACCATTGCATGCTAAAATGTGCCTAAACGCTCAAGCGTACAATTGTGATTGCTTCGCACCGCGCGAACCCGCAGCAATCGCAGGGCTGCCTCTTCGATAAAATTAAATTAACATGACTTTTTGTGTTTATGTTATTCAGAACTGTGAATGTTCTGACTTATAGTTACAATTTATTTATAATTAATTACAGTTTAAAATCATAAATTCTATCGTTTATAAAATATTTCTTTTATAAGTTTCGTCGTTCTTTGACAGGTAAAGGGAATAATGTTAGGTGTTTATCCCTTCTTTTGCTTGATTTACACCCATCTACAGCACATAAGGCACCACACGGCATCGTAATACGCGTACGAACGAACATCACTATTAAAATTGAACGGAGTGCGCGCGCTTCGCTTGCGAAAACCGCACTGAATTAGATCCGCAAGCGGACCGAGACCGCTCGGCTGGGCGGTAGGCACTTATAGCGCGCAAGTACATGGAGTGACGGAGGCCTGGTATTGTCTTATTAGCATATGCGAGGGTATTGGCTATCTCTTTTGACTGCTCAAATGATTATTATTATATTATACCTAGCCTATGCTGTTCCACTGCTGGGCAAAGGCCTCTCTCCATTCCTTCCATCTTTCCCGGCTTTGTTTGTTGCCAAGTCTTAAGTAAAAAGAGTGATCATCATTTGAGCTGTCAGCAGAGATAGGCAATACCCCCAATGGTAGCAGGCCAGGCAGGTCTGAGGAATTGTTCAAAACTCTACGCTACCGCGACCCTGAACACGGATTTGATTTTTTGTAGGTGCAATCATCCAATGACTTCTCTCACTCTACTTCAGGAAGTCCTGTTAGACTTTAACTAAAACTCACTGCTACGTTTCATCTTTGCTTTGTGTTCCAGGATCCCGGGTTTTCTTTTCAGAAGCAAACCCATAATACGCAAAATACGCGCTTTAGTCGTGGAGTTGCGGATACCAGCCCGTTTTACTATACTACCACATCGGTTCCAGTTTCGGCCGAAACTGTAAGAGACGAACATTCGCTTTCGCTGCAAATCGTATCTCATTCCGTCACTAGTTTATAGCCAAATTAGATACCTACAAATAAAAAACTAATATCCCAATAAAGAGAATAACGACCCAAGCACAGATTTATACCACCACCATGGCTTGCGCACTCCACAGGAATGCAAAATAATCGCCGAAGCACTGACGCATCAATGTTATAATAAAACGCAAAAAAACGCAATCGAAAGCTCCGACTCGACGGAAATAACCGACTGAGCGATTAATCGCAACGGCTGGACGTTCCGAGACTTTTTAAGGGCATCCGTTAATGGGTTGAGCAGTGCCGGATTTGCTACGTAGTCAGAGTAGCAAGTGCTATAGGCCCCGCTTTAGGAAAGAGCCCTTGGACGCACAAAACCAAGTCTAGATACCTGTGTAGTAGGGAATCTAATCAATTCCACACTATCTTTAAAGGTTAGAGAAGGGGGTTTTTCTTATTAGAAATTAGTCTGTAACTGCCCGGAGTTTGGAAGTCGGTGGTGTGATAGGTACCCCCTGCCTTGGAAAGCACGGAAAGTTGTTGGTCCTGCGCCTGATCTCTCTCCGTTTGTGTCGAATTGCCGTCCCATCGGACAATGAAACTAAAGGAACAGAGAGTACACCTGAGTTTGCGCACAATAATATAACCTGCGTACTTGGCTGATCTCTGTTGAGATTGGCTACCGTGATCGAGATTCGGTCGGGAAGGATTATTAGTATCTTTAAAGACAATGAAACCTATGAATCCACCGTTGCATAAAAGCCCCGCAGACTTGAAGAAAAATAAGTTTTAATTTGTTATTACTTGTAAAGACTAAGGGGCCCTTAGTACAATTTTGCTACGGGCCCCACGCTAGCCAAATCCGGCACTGGGATTGAGGAGTTTTTTCGTCCGAGTATGTCGTCAACGTTTTTAAGTTTGGTTACGGTACTTTTAAAGGCAAGAAGAAAGTACATGTTTTTCGGTAAGATCTGTTTTTATTTCCGTGGAGCAGTGGTAAAGGCCTCGACTTACGAGTTCTACATCTTAGGTTCAAACTCAGCTGGCAATTTAGTATAGCATAATAAGCTTCATAATGTTCCCACTGCTGGGACTTAGGCCTACTCTCAGAGAGAATGGACCGTAATTTACCACGCGGGCCCAGAACTACTTGTATTTTTTTTGCAAATTGTGTGTCTAAATTCTTTTACCAATAGAATGCTACTTTATCAGACTTTATCACTAGGCAAGAGAAGAAAGAAGAAATTATAAGCCTATGTCAGGCTTATATTTTCTACTATCATGCAGGCAAAACCACTGGCAGAAGCTAGTATATTACAATGACGCAAACCGATCTAACGCCATCTGCCCAATATAAAAATATGAAATGCAATAAATAATTTAGTATTAAGTTTATGAATTACGAAGTTACTACCATTTCTTCCAAAGTTCTCTCTTATTCTTTGCACTTAGAAATTCTCAAGTTTTGAAACAGAAGCTTTGCAGTAGTTTCTAATCCTCTTTAACCAGCTTAATACCTTATTTCTCATCCAAAGTTTTCAACACAGCTTTACTTAACTCGGATAGAAGAACTACCTGTACCTTCCAGGATTAAAAGCAGAATTCAGATGAATTAGTGTTTAGAGTTACGTACCCAAAGTGTAAAAAAGTTGACCCTATTGCTAAGACTCCGCAGTCCGTCCATCTGTCTGTCCGTAAGTTACCAGGCTATATCTCATGAATGTTAGACAATATTATAAAGGCGAAAGTTCATGAGTGTGTGTTTGTATGTATGATACTTCTTTACGTTCGAACACGCCACACGGGTGGAACAGATTCTGGAATAGTACATCTTAGGCACCAGAAGTATGTTTCCCAGGGACAATTTTCAACAGTACTTGCATAAATAAACTTAAAAAAGATGTCCAATACTCAAAGATCAGTTGCACAAACAGATAATTATTCCTGCTTTAATTAAAACAAGTGAAAAACCCTATAAATTGCATCGCTTGGCAGCGAGCCAGCTCTCTCCCAGTAAATGTAGAATGTCTGTAAGCCTGTGTAGGTATATCCTTGACGTTTACAGTTTCACTAGTAAAAGCCGTTTTCTAGTTATTCCGGTTTCACTGCAGGAATATAGGTGACATGGGAACTAAATTTCCGGTTGTCAAGGTCAGAATCGATCGGTATAAAGATGTTAGGGAGGTTCGAAGTGTGGTTTTAAAGCTTATTTTTTTCAGGCAAGGCAATGTTGGATGAAAAGGTAATGTGAAAAAGGAAAGATAATGCCTGAACGTTGGCATTCGGTAATTTCGTCACTCAATCAAATACTTCAACAAAACCAGGAAATACATGTTTTCTTTTAACTTTAAAAACCTCAAATGAATTCTTCCACTCTGGGCGAAGCGTGCGAGAGAGATTGTCTGTCAGACTCAGACGCAGTGGCGTAGCGTGCCTTGTCGGGGCCCCGTATAAAAAAATTGTTTGGAGGCCCTTATATGGGGGTAAAGATTTTTCACAAAAGAAAAAAAAATATTGTGAAAAGAAATATTTATTTATCATAACATAATTTAACCATTTTACAAATAAAAATCAAATTTTAAATACCTATTCACTATCCTTGCCTTCTTTTATTTTTTCTTTTTTAATTTTGTCATTTGTAAAATAAAATAAATTGGAAAGTTTTTATTTTTTTCCTTACACACTTTGGGGGCCCCCGTGACCCAGGGGCCCCGTATAATTGATACGGCAGATACGGCGGTAGCTACACCCCTGCTCAGACGTGTACTTTCTAGAACCTTTTCTTTCTCCAAAAAAATGCTAGTCCCAAAAATTGCCCTGGAATACACAGGGCATCTGATTCTTCAGCTGCCCTTTGCGTTCCGGGGCCATGGTAACTCTTTCAAACAATCCCTACCCCTGAAACCATTATTTGGTGTTCAGAAAATAATTAGATTATTCTAATCATTGAGGTGGATAGAATTTGGACTATATTTTGCTAAAGTCGTTTGTAGTTGGGACTATAGCACAGTATTCCCCAATTCCGTAACACCTCTTTCAAGCTTCACCTTTACAAATGTCCAAACAATTAACAAACCGTCTGCCACAGAAGAGCCACGAGTTACATAACATATCACAACTAGCTCCTACAACATAATATTTTAAACTAGGCTAGTTTCCTTTATAAATGGAAGACATGAATGTTTTTTTTTACACCTACACCTAGTTTTAGCCGGCTAAAACTAGGTGTAGGCCGCCACATGCGGTTAAACCTAGATGTATCCTTCTATCTTCGGTTAGAACTAGGTTTAGCCTTCATCATAGCGGCTAGAACTAGGTGCAATCACACACTGGTGGTTAAAATTAGATGTACCCTATTTATCATCAGCTAGAACTAGGATTTCTGTTAAGCATTTGGTTTTGTTTTGAGACTCTTATCTTGCGTTTCCAGATAGATTTGATTATATTGCAAAAAATAAAAGACAGTTCTTTTAATTAAATGTATTTTCATGTGAAGTTCCTCTTACAAATTCCCAAACAATTAACAAACCGTCTGCCACAGAAGAGCCACTAGTTACATAACAAAACACAACTGGCTCGTACAACATAATATATTAAACTAGGCTAGATCCGATGCGGACTGGCGTACTCAGCTGCGTCCCGTTTCAATACGTTTTGTTGGGGAATTTACTTTTGTGTGCTGGACAGGTGAAAATAGGCTGCGGGATGGGGAAAATGCAGGATTTTTTAAATTGCTAAATAAAATTGTATTTAATTTCGCTCTGTTAAACAAAATTTGCACGAAGGGGTCGCGGCAGACCAAGAAGGAGATGGCGGGACGATTTGGATGTCTTCCTTAAGAATTTGCAAGAAGTGGCTCAAAGCCGGGAACGATGGAAGGAATGGAGGGAGACATAGGCTAGGTATAGTTCTAATAATATAATAAACAAACATTACGCACATTACTCGTAGAACAGATGGTTGATGGGGAGGAAAGTTTCTGGAGTAGCGAACTCATGCCGGAAAACGCAGCGTTGGAAAGCCTTCCAGGTTTTCTAACAGTTGCAATTAGGGAAATGTGCGTTGGAATTGCATAATTTAACTCCGTTACGCCCATTCCATCATCGGTACTACCAGACGTATCGCATTGCACGACTGGTACATGGTGGACATCTTACCCATACGCACAAAAGCGTAGTAACACATTCATTGTGTTCCTAAAACGTAGTGTGCGTTTGGGTGCGAAGCGATCAGTTAAAGAATGGAATTCCCTTCCGGAGTCCGTGCTTCCTGATGATAAAGTCAAGAGTTTATAGTTTACTTCTAGACAAGCATGCACTATCATCGACCACATCGTCGCTTTCCATCTAGTGAGATAGTGTTGAACGCTAGCCTATAAAAAAAAACAACAATATCCCGTAAAATGTATATTATAGCATTCGGCCAAAAGCCCGATTTACAATGCAAACACATCCCCTTACCAAACAAAAACACAACACAAGTTCTCCGTGACAAAACTAGGACGATCATAACTAAAACCCATTTCTCCGCGGCAGTACTCCGCACAATGAACCGACTAACAGCTGCGGATGTACTAGTTTATACCTCTAACGTATAATCAGGCGCATTCCTAACATCGTAACCACGTTGGTGCAAAGGGCAAAGTGGTAATCGACAGCTGGGCACCGCAAGGTCGGTCAATGGTTCGGAAGGCGATAAACTTGTGATTGGTTTTCTTGATTGGTAAACGATGTGTATGTTAAGTGGTAAATCAATCGTAGCTTAGGTTGTGTTTGATTGAACCGAGTCATAGCTTATCTAGGAATGTCCTAGCCTGTTTCGTATTCACCTAACGAAAGGGAGGATCCGCTTAGAAGCGGTGGGTACATGCTCAATGGTTGTTAACAAGCCATTGTAATACTCATCATTATCATCATTTCAGCAGAGACACGTGCAATTTCGGACATAGACTTCCCCTAAGTGTCCAAAACAAACGGTCCTGTGCGTCTCGCATCAATCGTATTACCGCGAGTCACACCAGGTCATCGGTCTACCTTGTGGGAGGCCTTCTAACACTGACGAAATAAGCGAACATAAATGTACGGAACATCTGATTATTTTTTCTCGATTTCAGGTTTGGTCCCATACTAAAAGTTGTTCATAATGAGGAGTACAATGACCCCCCAAGAGGATTTGCGTTAATTATGTTACATGTTGAATAGAAAAATGTATGGTTAAACCTAAAACTAGTGATGTAAGAAACTCAAGTCTTAGAGCCTCATTAAATAAGACTTGAGCTATTTTTGAAGGCTCATAAAACTTGTACTATTTCATTCGGCATTTATAGATTACACAAAAACGATAGTTATAAAAATGTGGCCTAGATTAAGGGACGTAACATAATGATCGATCGGTTTCAGTCTGCATTAAAATAGCATTCACAAGTTGCGAACTGGCGAAAGTTGTGTCACAGAGAGTCTACACTGGTTCACTGGTTAATATTAGCACTGCCTGTTTTTTAGGTGGGAAACATCAAGTAACTTCTCCCGCTCTGGATGCTGCGATATATGGTATCGGTACACACGAGATTCTTCTCCTTCTTCCTACCCTTATCCCATCCTACTTGGGGTCGACGCAACCCGTTTTTTTTTCTTCCATTCTGTCCTGTCACCCCTCGTACTATCACTAATTCCCTTTTCTTTCAATCCTCACACAACCCATCCATCTTTTCTATGGTATCCCTCTTCCTCTCCATTGATCTACATGTAAATTCATAACTGCTATAGTAACATGCGTTTCATCCTTCCTCTTCAGTATACACGACATTGTCGAAGGCAATTCCACTCCTTTACTGAACTCCTTTAAAGGTAATAAACACAGGTCTATTCTAAGGAAAGTTGTGGTGGAAACTCCAGAACAAAAAGGGAAAAGAAGGAGACAGGTGTAGTTTTGGTCAGTAATAGTCTGTCACGCCGTTCTGCTCGACCCGAGAAATCATCCAATGATTCCTCCCGTACTATCGTAAGAAGTCATTGGATGATTTGTCACCTCAATTTTTATTTAACAGATTTCGCAACCAAATCTTCGAATCAGCAGTTTCAAACCTGCCGAAGCACATACACACCGTCTACAAAAAACTATAAACAGCTGACAGACAGTAAAAGTGATCGCCGTCTTACATCACTAAGAACAATACTAAGTTTTTATGTTATCACATTATGCAAGGAACAGGTACTCACTGTTACGATCCAATATGCAATCTGTACCAAGAACCGCTTTGTAGTGCATTGCAAAGCACGCGTGTATTGCAAGATACGAAATTTGAAAATACAGTTCGTCCGTTATAAGTTGGCGAGTTTGAAGTTAGGCTCTGCGAATTTTGGCAGGTTTTAAAAAAAATTACGATATACGCTTTATTTTTGTACGATATTTCAAGCGCCAAAATTCGCAGACCCTAACTTCACACTTGCCAACTTATAACGGACGATCTGTACGAGTAAGGTACAATCTGGTCACATTCGTTCCTACGATCCATCCTAAGGATGTCTGGTAGATATCGCTGTCAGCAATAAGACCGCCATTGTACCCATAGATTTAAGTTATTGTATAAACTGTACCGTTACTTTTTGGTGTACAATAAAGTTTATTCTATTCTATTAACCCCATTTTGTGTCCAGATCTGTCTCTGTCCATTCAAGGTTGCCTGGAAGAAATCGCCATCGAAAAAATGCGATAAGGCCGCCAATTGTATGTTTCTTTACTATAAGTTTCCTATTATTATTATTATTGTAATCTTGATGTACAACAGAGAATATAATAAATAAATAAAATTAATTTGACGCATCTCTGAAATGCGAGCATCCCTCGCTTTCCCCTACATTCGCTTAGCTCGCCCAGGTATGGTCAGCATCTTCGTTATCGATACGCGCGCCGATAATTTGACTCGTTCTCTGTTGTAGTTATTAGTTATATTGTTTTTGGACATTATTTCATCGCCGCCAAGCGTCAAGTTAATGTGACCGAATTGTATTGTTACAAACCAATATGCAATCTGTGCCGAGAACCGCTTTGTAGTGCATTGCGAAGAACATGTGTGTTGCAAGATATGGGCTTTGATAATACGCGTAAGGTGATGTGTTGCTAAATTTTGAAAGGAGGGTAGTTGTGAATTTAATTTTAGTATACGTGAGCAATGCAGTGAATTGATGGTGATTGAGATTTGATTTAACGTTTGAATCCCCAACCGGTCCTATGAGACCGCGCTGTTATTGTTTTACTATTGTGTCTCGTTTCGCGGGTGTCTGAGTAATTAAACTGGATCGACTGGACATCTATAAATATCTACTTACTTAATATTACAAAGAGGAAAGACTTGTTTCTTATTCTTATTTTTTTTGCGGCACGGACCAATATGCAATCTGTACCGAGAACCGCTTTGTAGTGCATTGCGTAGCACGTGTGTATTGCAAGATATGGGTTTTGATAATACGAGTAAGGTAATGTATTGCTAAATATTTGAAAGGAGGGTAGGGGAGACCGGGGCTAGAAGTTACCGGGGTAAGTTGTTCCGATTGAAATAACTCCGCGAAGAAAAGAGATAAAAATATCAACTAAACGCATCATGAAATGCAATGCCACAGCGCACCAACGGCGGCCACCTTAAACAGGCCAATGGCACCGGGAATATTGGATCGGCAGCACGTGGGTCGCTGATACACGTAAGTAAGTATTTTCGTATTTAGCATTTTTGGTCTGCTTCATGAATCTTAACGATTATCGTTTAATATTTTATTGTTTCGGTGTGAGGTTTTATCTATTGTTGTGATAAACTATGCGTAAATGACGTATGATTTGTAACCTAATCTATATTTTGACTTTTTTTGAACTCGTGTGTTTGGGGCTAGATGTTCCTTTTTTCTGGGGCAGGTTGTGACCTCGGAACAACATACCCCAATTAAGTTTTACCAAAAATGATGTATAATTATCATCATCATCAGCCTATAGCAGTCCACTGTTGGACCTAGGCATCGCCCCAATAAGCGCATAATGTAGTAAATAGATATATTGTTATTTTATTTTACAGTATGCGGACTTGCAAAAGAAAATATGCCCAAGGTTTAATATCAAAAGAGTTCCTACAAACAGCAGCGAATACAGTTATAAATGATGGCAGAAAAAAATAAAAACTGTGGCCAGAGAGCTTGGCATTTTCCACCTGACTGGCGGCCAAGCTGAACGCCTGTCAAAGGGTCATGGCCATGGTCTCCCGCAAAGCGGCGAGCCTCTTTGCTGGACTGCCACCGTGGGATCTGGAGTCAACAGTCCTTGCACGCATGCACAATTTGAGCGTGGAGATGCAGCGCGGGGGCGAAACTCTGCTGCCACGACAAATCGTGACTTGGCGGACAGACTTTCGTGGGCATCTCATGGTGAAATGATGACTACGACTGTCGCAACACATTGCTGGGCACTCTATCATTATGGCGGTAAGTCCTCTCTATGTGGAGTGGCTGGAACGGCAACACGGCGTTCTCACCTTCCACATGACGCACGTCCTCACCAGTCATGGGAAGTTCAGGAGGTTCCTGTGCCAGATTCGTGCGGAAGAAACGCTCGGGTGTCACTATTGTGATCACCGCGCTGAGGACACGCTGGAGCATAAGGGGTGCCCCGCTTGGGCGGAGCACCGCCCGTGTCCTCGTGGGGGCGATCGGTGACATGGTCCGAAGCTAGGAAGAAGTTATTTGATAAGCACCTAATGACTAAATGTTCAATAATTGTTTTTCTACAAATTATAGTTACTTGTTAAAACAATTTACTTGACAATACGTAGGATATTGTTGATTATTTACTACTGAATAAACAGACTTGGTTTAATCATTTATTGTTTTTTATTTCACAAATAACAAGCTTTAACAGATATGGTAACAACTTACCCCGGCTTGTTAACAACTTGCCCCGAGTCGGGGTAAGTTGTTACTTTCCGACTTTTGTCATAAAAAAATTAATAACAAATAAATCTCGCAGTAAATGATCCAGATAACTATTTTAATAGCAAAGTGAAACATGTAGGTTAATTTTAATCACAACATACGAATATTAAAATCAAGTATTCTTAACAAATTTTAAGGTTAACTGAAAATCGGAACTTGTAGCCCCGGTCTCCCCTACTTAGTCTGTTTTGAATTTACTTTTAGGATGTCGATTAAGCTCTTGTGCAATGCAGTGATGTTGATTGAGATTACATTTTTTCACGGCATAAGCAAGCTGTATGAGTAGAGTAAACTGAGATAGACTAGACATCTACTTGACAAAGAGGAAACATTTGTATTTTATTTTTGGTATCTTTTTTAATAAGCAACTCCTGGACTACAAATATCATGTTTTTTTCGCCAGTAGAATGCTGCTTTTTCACTGAGTGACATCTAAGCAATCATTTTTGTTACTAGCTACTGCCAAGGGGTCGCCCGAGTGAAAGCCGGTTTCTCCACACAAACCTTGGACCCCCTTTTATCCGTGTATTTGCCAAAATTCACCCGGAATTTTGGCAAATTCTCTCTTAGTACTCGCCTATGCGATAAAAAGAACCCTTGCGCAAAATTTTAGGCTCTAGTTTTACCCGTACGTTAATATGTCAGGCAATCTGTTTCTCCTTTTATATAAAGATAAGAATGACTGACAAATATTATTAAAAGTAATTACTTAGTGTAGTTTACACACACCTTTCAATACATTTCGACATGTGTAATTCTTGTTAACGATATTTCGAGAGACCAGTTCGTTTCGATTTGTATCGTTTTAAATATGATTGCAATACAGTTGCACATCAGTAGTCAAAGTAATCACTTGGCGACATGGTTAAATCGCTTTTAGGGTTCCGTAACCAAAGGGTAAAACCTGGGCCCTATTGCTAAGACTGCGCTTTTTAAACGGTTTTATTTAGCTCACCCCGTTTGTTTTATTTTTTATTCTTGGGTCAAATTTAGTAATTCAAATTTCACCCTCTTTCTGTCAACCGATTAATCTGAAATTTTGTATACACTTTGGATTTTGGTGACAATACAATTATAAAACAGAAAAGAAATGAATTAAACAGAATGCGAAATAAAAACTAAAAACTAGAAAATAAAAATAGGTAAAAAAACTTTTTAAGTTAAACGGTTTTATGTTAAACATACATTGCAATGTTTAAGATAAATGTACTAAAAACCAAAAAATAATAAAATAGATACAGTCGTGAGAATTATAAACATATGCATAGACTAGACTAAAATAAAACCGTGGGGCACGTCAATTGTCTACAAATTATCGACTTAATGTGCGATAGAATTTGATAGAATGCAATAGAATTCAATTGACGTGCCCCACGGTTTTATTTTAGTCTAGTCTATGCATATGTTTATAATTCCCACGACTGTATCTATTTTATAATTTTTTGGTTTTTAGTAGGTACATTTATCTTAAACATTGCAATGTATGTTTAACATAAAACCGTTTAACTTAAAAAGTTTTTTTACCTATTTTTTTTTAAGGTGAAATCGTCGATATGACTTCTCCCGCTCTAGACGGAGCGGGAGGGTATATCAGACTTTTACTGACTAAAACCCCCTCCTGTTCCTTCTTTCCCTTAATTCCAGGATCCCAGGGTGCCAAGTCTCCGTCAGTATGTCACTAGGCAGACATGATTAACATTTTTCACAGATGATGTAATAGTATGTCTGTTGCCGCTATAACAACAAAAATACTATAGTAAAATATTATTTAAGTGGGGCTTCCATACAAAAAACGTGATTTTTCTCTAGTCTTGAAGACACCTACATTTTAATCGATACCTTTAAACTACTTACGCTACTTTTAAAATACCGGCCAGCAAGTTGGTCAATATTTCCTGATAAAAAATTAACCACAAACTTAGGTTTAAAACGCAAACTTAAGCAGGCGATAGCACTAAAGTTTAATAAGTTTTTTCATTAATAAGTTATTTGCTACTTCTCAGGAAGCTTTTAAGAGACTTACTTAAAATCGAAGAGTTCGCTGAAGGCTGTTTTATAAAAAGAATAGAATAGATAATAAGTACGTTTATTATTTTTTTGGGGAAGAAAATGATCTAGTAAATTCTTCAGAGCTTTTTTTTTTTTTTTTTTCTGGTAGGGGAATCATCAGAATGACTTCCCCCGCTCTTGGGCGGAGCGGGAGGGCGTGTCAGACTCTTACTGACTAAACCCCTACCCCGTTCCTTCGTTGCCTTCGTTCTGGGGGGGACTCGGTATCAACCGTTAGGAATACCACATGTTCCCCCCAGAGGCTTCGGCCCTACCGGGCCCCTACAGTTTGCTGACATCTCCTTGAGGCGCGCGTGAAACAGAACGCGCCGTTGACGACTGGGCTCGGTCCAGATTATTTCCAGACTGCCGGACGGCGGGCTTACCCAGTGCTCGCCGTCCGCGAACCCGCGCCTACGGTGGTCGGAAATCGGGATCGGGATCTCGGCGGCGGCGGCGTGAGGACCGTTCCCTCACGCGCTCGCGGTCAGCAGCCTCCTTCACGAGCATCACTGCTTCGCAGAAGGAGGCGACCGCATGCCAACCCTCCTCGCTCCGGACCATGGCCTGAACCAGGGCCCGGCGCGAGAGGTCGCCGCTCCCGATAGTCTCCACGAGGACACGGCGGTGCTCCGCCCAAGCGGGGCACACTTCTACCGTGTGCTCCACCGTGTCCTCCGGGCGGTCCACACAGTGGCGACACCCGGGCGTCCTCTCCTGCTTGATTCGATGCAGGAACCTCCCGAACTTACCGTGTCCGGTGAGGACCTGCGTCACACGGAAAGAGAGGACGCCGTGACCTCTTTCCAACCACTCCTCAAAGAGGGGCCTAACCGCCTCAATGACGGCGTGCCCAGCACTGGGTTGCGACAGTCGCAGTCGCCATGCCACCCTAAGATCCCGCCGGAACTCTGTCCGCCATGCCGCGACTTGTCGCGGCAGCGGAGTTTCGCCCCGGCGTTGCATCTCCACCCGCAAATCGTGCATGCGTGCAAGGACTGTTGCCTCCAGATCCCACGGTGGCAGGCCAGCGAGGAGGCTCGCCGCTTCGCGGGAGATCGTGCGGTATCCCCGCACCATCCTGATGGCCATGACCCTCTGGCAAGCGTTCAGCTTGGCCGCCGGTCGCTTACCTAGCGACGGCGCCCAAACCGGCGCCCCGTAAAGGGCCATGGACCGAACGATCCCCGCGTAGAGCCTCCGGCCGGGGGCGTCTGGACTAGGGCTTTCATCCCGGGAGTCTCGGTCTCGAAAATATCGAGACTCTCGGCGTTTTTTCCCCATTTTCGAGACTCGAGACTTACACATGCAGTCCCGGGACTAACGAGACTTTTCGAGACTTTGACAAATATAATTAATTATCTCCTCGTATAATTATGGTAATTTACATTATTGATTTGTAGCATGTCCACGAATTTAAAAACATTTTTGTTTTTATTACTAACTATAAAACGATGGCGTTGAAATTATAATTAATTTTAGATTCAATATTACTAATACTCTTACCATGCTATTTTATCTTAATATCAGGTATTTTTAGCTAATTTGAGGTTATATTGCCGTCATGATATGAACATTTATAAAAGTTTAAAATTAACACTTACCCTGAGGTATTGTAACAAATCAGTTTTTATATTAATTGTTCTTGATAGTGATCGATGTATTTGATCGAAATAAGAATCAATTTTTGTTTAAAAAGGGTTAGGTAGGTAAATCACTCTTATAACTTTGTACTACTCTTATCACTCTTATTATATGTATGCGTTTGTTTTGCATTAGTCTGATAGTTTTCACATTGAATTTATTATGAAATATGAATTATTTTAAAACAATACTTATCAAAACGAAGAAAACATTTTTATTTCATTTTATTAAATCCTGAATTGATCAAAATACATTCAAACTTCCACGGTGTGTGTCATTTTATCGTCATTTTGGATTCCATATAACAAGTTTGGAATAACTCGGTCGCTGTGGTGTGTCAGATCATCAGATGTGTGTGAGTGAAGGAAAAGTGAATTTACGTGACACTGAGATGGTTATTGAGAATGGCCGTCGTGATCAGTTAGGTAGGACTTTATATTTGTTTTGCCAGTCGTTTTTCTTTGTGTCTGGTCATAGATAAAACCATAGCTTATTGCGATGTACTTGCCAAAATGCATAATACGTCTTCGGTTTGGTGCTATTTTTTACGAGCCGAGGATAATACTTCTGCTAAATGCAAAAAATGCCATAAAATATTTAAGACTTTAGGAGGGAATACCAGTGGTCTTCATAAACATCTTAAAAGTATCCATAACTTGGTATTATCAAAGGAAGTACAACCAGCTTCAACAACTTGTATTGCACATATAGCTACATCATCAAAAAGTGAGGATGAAGTATATAAACCACCGGAAAAAAGTAAGATGACAGATTCTTTCCAAAAGGTTGACGGAATTGAAAAATTAAAGTTTCGAGAATGGCTTCTCTGGATGGAATACCATTTCGAACTTTTGTAGAATCTGAAGATTTACGTGAGCTATTTAAAAAATCACAATTATCGCTACCCTCGTCTGTGGCTTCCATGTCTAAAACAAGCTGACTATGTAAAATCTCAAATGCTGAGCGAAATAATGAAATTGAAGGCTGCTAACACAGCCTTCACACTTTATCACGGATTGACATAGGCAAAGCGAGCTAGTTTGATTATAAAGACGAATCAAGTTTGTAATACTTTATAAAGTATTTGGAAATAATAATTATGTATTAATTACTTAAATACCAACCCTTTGAATATAAATCTTTTTCAAGTCTCGAAAGTCTCGTTTTTCCCGGTAATCCCGGGACTGGGCCGAGTCTCGATATTTTTTCCCGGGACTCGTGAAATGTATCGAGACTGAAAGCCCTAGTCTGGACCCCCTAGGTTGGGCAGGAGCCGCTTCAGAGCGGCCCCAGACCTGTCCAGTTTGGAGGCCAAACGTCGGAAATGCTCCTCGAAAGTCCACCGGCTGTCGAGGACGAGTCCCAGGTACTTCATCGCCGACCCGACGCCGATGTGGACCCCCCCTACCGTTATTTGGGAACCCGGAGGTGGCGCGTACCGAGGGCCATGAAAGCACATGGCCTCGGACTTGTGCAATGCCACTTTGAGTCCCAGTTGCTGGATCCTCTCCACGACTGTAAATTCTTCAGAGCTGAGGGTGTATGTCTTTTACTGACTAAAACTACACCTGAGTTCTTTCAGTTACCTTTTGCATTCTTGAACCATGATTATCCCTTGCCTACTTTTCGCCATGACCCTAGTAGGCATCGGCCCTGCTAAACTCTCACGGTTTGCTGACATCTCTAGGAGGGACGCGTGGAGCACTAGGCTCCGTCGATGACTCGGACTCGGTCCTTATAGAACGAGTGGACAGCGAGTTACCCATTGCTCGTCGTCCAAAAACCTGTCACTTAACAATTTCCCCGTCCATCAGACCTGAAAGGTTTCTAAATGATTTAATAATGAAAGATTTGACGCTTTGAAATTTGAAGCCTTTGATGGGAGGTCCAGCAGTGGACGACTTTACGTCTTTCGGCTAAAATGGTGATGATGGATTTGAAACATTCTTTCTATTTGAAAGTTTGGATGAAGTTTTTCAAATTGATATTAGTGCTCGACTGCGATCTCACCTGATGGTAAGCAGTGATGCAATCGTTGATGGTGAGGCGCCCTAGTCTATCAAGTATGCAATTTGGTCTCTCGATATAAGCAAGCTATCCTGCAAACGACTGTTTCATTCGTTTGATATTGCGCGTTATTGATTCCGAAGGAAAAATGTTTGTTTGGAACAGCGAATCTTTTTGAAGAACCATAAAAAAACAATAGCTTTGTATTGATATCACTGTTTATGTTATTTCAGTCGCGATTGGAAGGTCGTATTGTTCAGAATAGTCACCGCGGCCTTGGAACAGAAAGGCTCACTGAAAGAATGCAAGTGGATTTTAGTCAGTAAAAGTATTACACTACAGTCTGTTCAATAATTCCGGAGACTAAAATGACATTTCAACACCAAAGAACTGGCGTCATTCCTATAGAAATTTTGACATTACTTATGTCAATTTAATCTCCGGGTTTATTGAACAGACCATACGTCTAAATCCTTCTAGAGCATGATGTACCTAGCCTTTACCAACTATGTTGGGGTCGGCTTCCAGTCAAGCGGGATTTAGCTGAATACCAGTATTTTATTTATTTATTTATTTAAACTTTATGTACAGTGGTGGTACATAGGCGGACTTAATGCATCAGGGCATTCTCTACCAGTCAACCTTAGGGTTAAAAAGAAAACACTGTGGTAGGTCTGCACAATAAATAAATAAGCGATTATTAAAATAGAGGTTTTTACGATAAAATTTGATTATAATTTATTATAAAATACGTATATATGCTAATAAAATAAACTAATAAATAGTGTAATATATACTAAATCAATATAATAAGAGAACTTAAATTAGATAGAACAATTATGACGACGACCAAACTAAGTTTGAGAGGACTTCAAGTAGTAGTTCCGGGTTTTACGTTTAAAACAAATTCAACAAACAAACTTCATTTTACGAGGAGCGGCTGCCTACCAGACCTCCACAACCCATTAACTGGGGTAACACGGTGCTTCATGGCAAGACTGGAGTCAGATTTACTGGCTTCTGACTATACATCCAGAGCGGGAGGGACACATTTGATGATTTCCTCGATTTCCTCCTCGAACAAAGGTTGATCAAATTAGAAGTGGAAGAAGAGCAGCGGCGAAGCAGCCATCTCCAGAAAAACTAATAATCCAAGCGAACAGCTTCGTTGCCTTTTTCGTTCCTGGGTCACGGTAACTTTCTCACAAACCTTTAGTCCTAGAGGTAGGTACTGTCCGAATTTTTACTGATTAAAATGACCCGTCTTCCTTCAGTTGCCCTTTTGTTTCCAGGATCACGATAACTTTCCCACATTTCCTCAGCTCTGGTAGAACTAAATACCCCTGGGTAAAGCCCTATCGGGAAAAACACTACCAAAAACAGTTTATTCTTAAGCTTCTACATATTTTCTGTTTCGTGGTTACCAGCTGGGTTCAAGTAATAAAATTCTATAGAAAACGACCGCGCATCTCACCTTGGCATATTTGTGTAACCGACAATTGGGCCCTTTAAATCGAGATAAATTGCATCGGTATTATGATCTTCAACGGAAAGGGCTCGAATTTTCCTTGTGGGACCGCAGACCTGAGTATACGGTTTTAATTTTAACTCGATACCTTCACGCGTTCCCGAGATAATCAGTCTTAACAGACAGACCGACAGACGGACAACAAAGTGATCCTATAAAAGTTCCGTTATTTCCGTTTTAGGTACGGAACCCTTAAATATAACAATGCCATCACCTGCATCTAAAACATGATAATAATGTCCAACATCCTAAAATAACATCAATGACACTACTTCCTCCCGAATAGTCGGGGCAATTAGCGTCAATTAACGTTGTTTTACATAATTTTAGAGCCGCCAGCGTTCGTTGTACAGCAAATGTGACTACAATGAGCCTCCAACAATATGGAAAGTACATGAATGTGTATATTTTTTTGTTAGCCTACTCAGTCCCACTACTGGGCAAAGGCCTCTCTTCTCTCTTTCCATCTTTCGTGGGCTCGTATATATATATCTTGCCTATCTGTATTCAAACTTGAATATTATAGATGTCAAAGTATCTCTATCTGTTTGTTACGCTTTCACGGTCAAATTACTGAACAGATTTTGATAAAATTTGGTACTGAGTAAACTGCGTACATCGAAGGACTGGAACAATTTGCCTGCTGCGGTCTTTCCGTCTGATTACAACTTGGGTGTCTTCAAGACTTAGTCTTTATTACTTAGTCTTCAAGACTTAGTTTATTAAGAGCCTATTCACTCTAGTCTAGAGTGAATAGGCTCTTAATAAACTAGTGCGCCTCACCATCAACGACTGCATCACTGCTTACCATCAGGTGGGATTGCAGTCAAGCACTGGTTTATGTAATATAAAAAAATAGAAACTTGAACCCCAATTAAGGATATGAATACTTTTTTGTTCTGGCATCGACTGCCGAACGAAGGCGATGACTAAAGTTAGTAGGTATTGCTGTAAAGACTCCGGCATTGTTTGAAAGAAATGAAATCATCAGAATGACTTCTCCCACTCTTGGGCGGAGCGGGAGGGTGTGTCAGACTCTTACTGACTAAACCCCTACCCCGTTCCTTCGTTGCCTCCGATCTGGGGGACACGGTGGACACCTTTCGGAAAAGAGTTAGCCTGGCTTTGAAACGCTAACTGCAACTAAAGGAACACAGGAGGGTTTTAGTAAATCTAACTCAGAGAGAGTTCAGTCCACCTAGAGCGGGAAAAATTATTTGATGATTTTCCACCTCTAAAAGTATTAGCACCATATTGACAACTGCAAAGACCATAATATTGTGGCTTCACTCATAGATTTCATAGTGTGTACAGTGTCAGTTGTCATTTTACGACGCCTGTGGGTCAGAGCCCAGTGGGTAGGGTTTGACCTAATGTCAGCGGAAACAACACGCTTTTAAACAAATTAAAAACAAACGGGGTTGATCCTACTGGAAATTCATTTAGTAACTTATTGGTTTTTAGGAGTAGGTACGTGTGAAATAAATGTTCCGCAAAAGGATATGCTTTGTGAAGGAGGAAAGTTCTTCCACCTCCGTTATAAAGGATCTCCGAAATGGGCAATTGCGATGATAATAAACAATATTCATAATACTTAATAATAATATATTTATAATCAAGTATATAGACTTGGCTCACGAGGTTGTCGACATGTGGGAAGTGGATCAGTACATTTATCGCCGAGATCAATGTACCGATAGTCGTATCAGGGAACGGATTAATAACCAAGAGCCTCGACCAACACCTTAAGAGGCTCACGTTAGGCGGCTGGATCAAGGGCAATTCAGAAAGCGGTACTCCTGTACACGGCTCGTATTGTTAAGAGGTTCTTTTCTCTGGAGCCCTGGCCGCTGGTAGCTTGGATCCTGTTCCTGATAGGTTGGCAAACGAGGTTCTCGGTATGTGGACTTAGCTGACATTGTGCCGATTGTTGTGACTACCAATGGCTTGAGAGCCAAAATCTTCAACGAACATTTGTCAAAGCTGTCGTTGCGCGGTTGAATCAAGGGCCTAATACATATAGAAAGCAGGATTCCTTGGTATGACTCGCATTGTGAGAAGGTGCCTGTCTCTGAATCCTTAAATGCGCCAAAGAAAGAAGAGTAAATTTTTTAAACTCCACGCGAACGAAGTCCTCGTGACCCCAGATCGAAGGCAACGAAGAAATAGGGTGGGGTTTAGTCAGTAAAAGTCTGACACGCCATCCAGCTCCGACCCAAAAGCGGAAGAAAGCATTCTGATGATTCCCCACTTGTAAATAAAAAAAACGCGAACGAAGTCGTGGACAATGCTAGTCGTATTCTATTTATAGGCTGGTGGTTAGGTACCGGACTCTAGAATAATAATACACATTACGGTAAAGACGAAGGAAGCTGACTCAATCCTTGCACAGAGCCTTGACTTGAACACATTAGTAACACAGTATAAGTTAGTAATATAACATGATAGAGTACCTACTTAAGTTTTTTGTACGTCGTTCTTTTACTCTATTAGTCACTGTAAATTTTCCGAATCACAAAAAATAATATATTTTTTGTCGAAGTAACTAGTACTACAGTTTTCAGATTTTTTCTTTAACTTGTGCTATGTTCATGCCAAATTTTAGTATTCTAGATTAACAGAAAGTACCCTATAAGTTTTGATTTCCTAACAGTTGTCAAAATATGCGCCTAAAGAGAGCATAAATAAGTGGCATAGCATAAATTTAGATTGACTTAATAGGTATAGGTATAAAACCCCTAAAAAAGACAAGGATTTTTTATGTCAAAAATTAGTACTTTTAGCACACTACACACACACAATAGTAAGACAATAACAGCGCGGTCCTATGAGACCGGTCGAGGATTCATGAATTTAAGTAAAACCTTTTTGTGTCGAAAAACTACTTTATTATAATGCAATCAGTGTCAGACAGACTTACAAGTGAACTGTTTAGAATATTAGAAGTGACCTGAATCACATTCTAACAATATGATTCATACGTAGATTGATACTCGGAAGCTGATTATTGTAATAACAATTTCATGCTACGCTAATTTGGTGGCCCAACAGTAGTATCACTAGGTATTTAATTAGCATGCCTATCTATCTGATCTTATAACAAAAAAGTTGTGTAAGTTACACCATTTACAACTCAAGAACGGCTGGACCAATTTTAATTATTTTTACTTTGTTGTATTCGTTTCCGTCCTGAATATAGAATTACTATAAAAATATCGAAAAAAAAAACATGCCGGCCTAACCGAAATTACTGGAATTAGGAGCGTTTTATAAAGTAGACGAGCAATAAGAGAGGATTTTCCAAAATTCTCCCCCAAAGGGAGTGAGACTGGGGTCCAGTGTGTGTATGGAGAAACTCACTTTTACGCGAACGAAGCCGCCAGCAGAAGCTAGTTGGTTAAAAACTTCACTCATTATGGGCTATGGCTCTGTTCGAAATAATAATTAGTAAAAGTTTTGCCCATTGATTTGGCAATTAGTGGGGTTTATTACCCCCAGTAGGCTAAAAAACTTCTTGTTTTCCCATCCTTTTCTGTTCCATTACTGGGCAAATGCCACCTCAAAGTCTTTCAAGATATTCTCCTTGACTTTTTGACCCTTGAGTTTCTTTCGGTGTTTCTTAACAGCGTAGTAGAAACACCGACCTCATCTAGTAGGTATAAATTGACGACTTGGTATACACCCTATTGACACTATACTAATTGACAGCTCCATCCCTTTAACAAATCAGATTTGGTCGTCAAGTAGATCGCGCTAAAATCTCGTTGTAGGATCTCTGCTCTTTTTACATTCAGAATTATGACCACGTTGAAATATTGAAAATAATGTCAGAAAAACCAATTATTAAACTTTCAAAAATCCACACACACCAACAAAATCAAGCCCAATACCCAATTTCAACACACTACAAAATGTCACAGCTGTATATTCCAACAATGACTTTTTAACTGTGAACCACCTTGAACAGAACCAGTCCATTAAAATGGGATGGACGGTTGACAGGTAGGAGCGGCCAAATACTGAATTATTTTGCAATAATTAAAATACGTCTCTTGGGTCTGGGCGAACAAGTTTTTTTTTTGGATAACTACAGTTTGGTAGAAAGGAATTGTTTGATTATGGAAACATTTTTGTGAAATAGCCTGTGTCATTGGTGTTAACTCTTTAGGAGCTGATTCTTACAGAAATGGCATAGGCCAGTCGGCAGGAAACTTGTCCACGGATGCGATGGCACACCGAGTCTTGTGGTCAAAAGTCTTCTTTCATATCAAGGCGCGGAAAACAGTTCTGAGGTTACTCCGGACGGCGAGCACTGGGTAGCTCACCGTCCGGCAGTCTGGTAATCATCTGGACCGAGCCCAGTCGTCAACGGCGCGAACTGTTCCACGCGCGCCTCAAGGAAATGTCAGCAAACTCTAGGGGCCAGGTAGGGCCGAAGCCTCTGGGGAACACGGAAATTCCGAAAGGCGAGCCCGTGTCCTCCCAGATCGAAGGCAACGAAGGAACGGGGTGGGGTTTAGTCAGTAATAGTCTGACACGCCCTCCCGCTCGGCCCAAGAGCGGGAGAAGTCATTCTGATGATGATATTTGTATTTTTTTGTAGGTTCGCTACCACGAGCTCTTAGAGCGCCTTCACGCTAGCGTTTGTCCATCGTAGGTGTTCGATAAACGTATACGCAGCGCGGACGCCACGACAACGCGGCGCACGCGTCGCGTTGTCGTGAAATTTCCTCTGGAGTCAATTGAACTTTGCGCTAACGCGGCGCAGACGTCACAAACCTGCTGCGCTAACGCAGCGTTTTGCATTTCTATATATGTACTCATATACCTAGGAGGAAAATGATGAGTCTTGTCTAAATAAGTGTCTAAGACTTTTAATTACCTACGTAACAAATACAAGGAAAAAATTAATAAAAATAAAAACATGTTTGTCAACATTACAGGTACTGAATGACAGCTCATTCAAAGAATTAAGGTAGAACTACATTGGGCACACGTGGGCCACGTCCTCCGTACTGGGCGCGTCGGTCTCCATACATTTTATATGACAACTTGTAGAGCTAAATTAGATCCACGCCACGCGACTCAGTATGGCTGAACATATTTCGATGAAACTCAGGACATGGGTAGATCATGTCCTGGAATAGCACAGAGGATAGTTTTTATCCTGGGAATCCTTTTTCTTTTAATATTTTCTAACTTAGTCTAGTACTATATGATTAGTAAATGCAATACCAAGAAAAACTTTATAGGTAAAATATTGTAGGTATATAACTTACCATAGTCTGATGACTAAGCACCAAACTTATGCATATTAAATTCCTAATTCTTAGTATTTGTAATGTGTCATTCAGTAAAATTGTATGGAATATTTTGAGTAATTGACTTGTTTCCATTAGTTTATTAATTAAAGATGTCAAGGCTGGCACCTGTTTGGAAAAGTTACCGTGGAATTACAACTGAAGGAACATAGGCCCACCTTTGTAACCTGTGTTCCTCCAGTAGTTTTTAGTTGATAAAAGTATGATACATCTCACTCAACCTACGAGAAGTTATTTGATGATTTTCCACTACAAAAAAAAAACTAGGTTGGGAGGGAAACATCTGCCTGAAAAAGGTTTTTGGATTAAGTTTCTGTAAGTGTAGAAAAAGTGATCATTATAGATGAGTAAAGTTTGATTAAGTAGCAAAATTCCCTGCTGGAATATAATAATTAATTTAACGTTTGAATCCCCAACCGGTCCTATGAGACCGCTCTGTTATTGTTTTACTATTGTGTCTCGTTTCGCGGGTATCTGAGTAATTAATATACAATTTTATAAATTCAGTTCATCAACTTACAGAAAATTTAAATTAGGATGTCCTCAAAAGAAACTAGGAGCAGGTATATTGGAGACGAAAACATTACACTAAAATTCTTACTTCAAAGTGGCCTGCTAGCACTTCAATCAGCCAAACATATTATAGTGTAACATCCTCTTTTTTGAATTTGGTTAAAACTAGACGAAACATACCATATTTTTTTTTATTGACTCGCATAACTGATTTTGCAAAAACTGTTAACGTGAATAGGTGTGTAGCGTAAGAAAGGGTATTACTGAAATCTGTGTTCACGTTACTCTGCCAGGCCAAAAAGTCCCGTTTACTCAGTATAAAGTCAGTTAGGTGGTTGCCACAAATACACAAATATAGTTGTATTCTGCTGTATCCAATTAGAATTTTTCAAGCAGCCCAATGTTAGTTGGAAAAAAGATTGTGTTTACTGATAGTTATACGATTAATAGGAGCCAAGCAAGCTTTATCATTGTCACTGACATCATTGCCTATCATCAGAGAGAAAGATCTTCAGAAATATTGAAGGTCAATTTATGAAAAATATCTATTGACAACCTTTCACAATTACTACCTTAAGTTGCACAACAGAATTACTGATCTGACATTTAGTGACTAAGAATTAGTCATAAATATTAGCCATCGGCCTCTCTTGGTTCATGAATCCCCGACCGGTCCTATGAGACCGCGCTTTTATTGTTTTACTATTGTGTCACGTTTTGCGGGTATGTGAAAGGTTAAGAGTCACCACTACAACCAGTCCTGTGGATCTTGTATTCATCAGATTCCTACAAGATTCATCCTATTGCATTCTTGTGACTGTTTTTATGTCCATTGTCCTCCTACCCTTGCACTGTGTTGAGGTTGGCGCAATACATTTCTTTGTTTCGTTCTATAACTCGCTTTTCCTTCATATAACTTCTCGCACAATAAAATAATACTTATTCATACAAAAATATCCACCTCCCACATGTATTACTTGTACATTGTTTTTGTTTCATGAGAATATTAGATATCTACTGATATTGTTGTTCAACATCCTGAGGATGAGATTAGCATATGAGTAACCCTCTGCCTCCTGTCCTTACCCTAATTTATTTTTTGTTGTACGAAAGAGAACCCCAGGGCCCTGGAATGATGGCAAAAATGGAACAGTCAGTAAAAATCTGATATGTTCCCATGAGCGAGAGAAGTCATTGGATGAAGACCCACCTAAAAAAAAAAATCCTAATTTATTTAAAGATTGATCTAGTGCATCTTTTCCTTCCGCACATTTTTACCAGTCATGATGATCAATGTATTTATTTATTTAATTCATGAATCCCCGACCGGTCCTATGAGACCGCACTGTTATTGTTTTACTATTGTGTCTCGTTTTGTAGGTATGTGATAGGTTAAAAACTTTGTATGCACATAAAAGTACAGAGGCAAAGTTCACAAAATGTTTATTACAACCCCATCTTTACATCAATAGCACTATTTTGCATACAGACAATATACAGATGTAAGTAAATACTAAGTAATTAAGTATATCAGGTTTTCCTTACGTATTTATTTTATGATAAGTAACAGTAATATTTATTTTATAATACCAATTAATTTAATTTATTCTCTTTAATGTGCAAGTGTATTTATATTATTTTATATTCAGATATAATACAATAAAATTGGAGCAAGGGTAGACCATGATCTAAATAAGAACTAAAGATATTTTTTACGTTAATAGATAGTATGCTTGAGTGAGTAAATTTTCAACTTCAATACAGATGAACCTGCTGGCTAAAGCTATATATGTTTATATGGCTAAAAACCTAGATAGTTATTAAAGCCATAGGATAAACCTATAAAACTTCCTTACTTTGTTGTTACCCTGTTCTTGATACATAAACATAAGATATCAATTCATTCATGAATAAAATAAGCCTTCAGTTTACCTTATTTGGATAATTAAGAACCCATTAATATTAATCAACCATCTATGCTTACCTACAAGGAAATGTTTCATGATAATACCTAATTTCATTCAAATTGGCTAATTACTTCCTATCAATTACCATTTTAAAACAACTTGTTGACATAGTAATGTCACTCAGGAAATATGTTTTATGAATAAAAATTATATCTGAAATTGTACTATCTCTAGATTATGACTCAATTAAGTACATAAAATTATCACAGGTTCATGTACCTGGCTTATCTTGTAGTAAAATAATTTCTGTTCTATCTATGTGATAAAAAATGCGATAAGTTATAATTTTAAGTAATCAAGCAACATTGCAATGCAATAACAACTAAGGAATTTAAGTTTTACGCAGAAATAGGGGTGGGGTGTTTATTATTAGTCATATGCAGTCGTTCTAACGAGACACCCTTCCTGGGGGTCCCATACACCCCATTTCGACGAAACATTACGCATATGGTGCCAAGGGACATCCCTATTGGACAAACCATGCCCCAATTTAACAAATTACCTCTGGACCCTCACAAGGTCACTGCTAAATTCCTATTTACAATACTTTCTAAGAAAATAATATGAAAATACATCGTGTGGGGGAACGCAACGCGAAGAAAAATCGATAAACGTATCCGAAACGCATGTATCTTTAATAAATGCATGCAGGAATGATCAAGGTAAGGTCGGATACAGCCTCTAATGACGATGTCATTCATAAACGTATGTAATTACGATCGTAATCAAGTAATCGATGAACCGTAACGACCGCACGCCCGTGCTATGTTTACGTTGTAATATCTATGAAAAAAACAGTCTGCCGATGAAAAGGAAGACCGCCGGTGCAGCAAATACTATGCAGACGTAAATAGATCGACGCGTGCATGATCATCTTTGTAATTATTTATTTGTTTTGCTAACGAAAGCTCCGAGGAGCGATGAACTCGTTATATTGTACATACCTCATTTTGACGCTCTTATCCTTTGTCGTGACAAATCCGTATGCACTACTGCACAGCACGAAACAATTGTTCACTTATAAACTGCATATTTCCACAAACACAAACGAGCATTTCCGTATTATCGACTGGTGTACACGTCTGGAACACTTTCGGTAGCCATTTTTGTCAAAAAACACTTTTTACGTCCCGATTCCCGATTTCGGAAAGCTGTGAGCGAGATGACGCTAGCGCCGCTCCGAGACAACGAATGAAAATAAATGGAACATTGAACCGGGCGGTCGCGAATCCTAGTGTATTGCTGTCCGATTCACATTACTACACTCAACTTAGCTTCCGCCAAAAGCTTCCACGTTGAACGTTATGCCTATGTTCACTGCTTGACAAACTTGCAGCTTTGAAGTTCAGTACGTGAATCGGAACTTGAATTTACATTTCTCGTCCTTATTCGGTATTTCTACCATACTTGGGCGGATAATATCCTATCCCCAGCGCACCCACCAATCACCATTTAGACTTTATTTCGAAATGATACCAGAGCTGTCATCTTTTGACTGGCTGTGTAACTAGCAAGGGTTAGTTTAATCTTACCTGGCAACAACAAAGTTATTTTTATTCAAAAAGCTAACTCAGCTAATAACTTAAATCTGCTTCGTATGGAAGATATAACTATTCCTAGTTTAACTTCTGATATTTTTACTCGAGATTAGGGTAATATATGCGGTAGGTGTTTTCAAAAGTAGACAAAGAAACATTAATTCTTTATTTTAAGTCTGGCAACTTTTGTCACTACTAGTGTTGTTTCAAAACTTACTAATACTTGACATTAATAAAACTCGACTAAAAAGAAGAAAGTTTTGTTGAATCAAATTCTAAATTATACAACTAGTAAAAATTTTATGATGTCTTTTGAATAATTATTGCATTCGATTTGTCTTCAACCTCCGTAACTATGACCATGTACGGCCAGGCCAGCCAATTAGGCCGGACATTTGCATAAATTGGCAAACAATTGTTTATAAGCAAAATTCCAGTGATATAACAATAAAATTGACTGATTTGATTGCTAGTCTGCTCCAGTTGCCTGTGATACACGGTAAGATAAAACGGTCGGTCGGACGCCACCTAATTTTACTGGACAAGTGGTGATAAATCTGAAATTTTAGTTTTTTCGTCATAAAACTACTTTACGATTGTAAAATGTAACTCAACTAATTCAAAATAAAAATTCTTATAAGAAAAACGAACTTCACAATCGACTAGACATAGAAACTAAAACATAGGCAGTGTCCTTGCCTACATCGACGTAGTTTGACAAGTAAAGTGACAACAGTTTTCGGGGAAAAAGTCAGCCTGTTTTTCTTTTGATAAACAGTTCCTTTTTCGAAAACATAAAAATAATGGTGGGCGCAATGCCTGTTAACTTAATACCAAAATTTTGCAACGGTACCATGGACAGTCACAATGGTACCGACGATAGCGAAATTCAAGTGCATATCGGTAGTCGTGTAAAGTGTAACGCTGATTTTGGTACGGTGAAGTATATCGGCGAAGTGCATGGGTATAAAGGTGTTTGGTACGGCGTCGAGTGGGATGACCCAGTGAGGGGTAAGCACGATGGTTCCGTGGACGACGTACACTATTTCAAGACTTCCAAACCTGGAGCAGGTTCTTTCATTCGTCCGAATAAAATCGCTCCGTTTAAAACTTGTGCTGAAGCTATCAAGAAGTATTACGGAGATCGTGAGGTGAGTCAGAGCTACTGTGTAAACAAAAACAAACTTTTTTAAATATTTTTTTTTATTCCGTCGAAAGTGCACAAGCATTAGGTCATTCCACCTACATAAAGACTTGGCTGAATAAGTGTTTGCGTGGGTAGTATGCTTGTTTTGAATCTGTCGCTGCATGTCAAGGCTGTTTTTTGTCTAAATTACTTAAACTTTTATTGAATTGTCTTTTAAAATGCTGCTGTTAACCTAGACTAGAATATTCTATTATATTAAATAAACATTGATATGACTTTATTTATTAGAGTTTAAGTACAAAGAAATGTGTCACTACTTATTTATGTTAGGCATTTAATCACAAATTCTCAGTGTGCTTGCACTGTAGTGTGTATGTGAGTACACATTGTATACAACATCATTAATTTATGGCAATAAAATAGTTTAGTGGACAATGTTTGTTTAAAAGAGTTGCCTTGGCCTCGGGACACAAAGGACTATTAAAGCAAAACTGTTAGGATTTCGTTAGTTAAAGTCCACACCAAGCGGAGCGAGAGAATTGGTTTGATGAACAGACTTTGTTACTGTAAAAATAAAATAAAAATTGGCCTAATATGTTTATTGGGACATCTTTTTCTTAGTTTATCCAGATAATTCTTAATTCTTTATTGTACACAATAACTTAGTTGTAAATACAGCGATTTGACAATTCATGTACAAAGGCAAGCTACTGATACGCTGTGCTAGGCGATAATCTTTTTTATTTTCCTTTTTCTTATCGACCCTTCTGTAACTCAGAAACATCGTTCACTTCTTTCCAGTTCATCCAAATGTCTCAATACGATGAAGTAACAAGAAGGACCTTAGACGTAGATGTTACGTAAGTCCCGTATTTGTATCCGTAACAATTTATCTATTCCAGGATGAAACCGTGGCCGCCCACCGTAGGACCATCATCAACGAGTGGAAACGAGAGATGGGTGCTCCGTTTATTGAGATGGTTGGATTTGAGAAGATACATCAGAAACAGTGAGTAGAATTGTTTTTATTACAGCGTGGATCAGGCTCTCGGAAAGTGTTTTGTAAGCTCCCATATTGAACTGTTTTAAATATTGGTTGAACAGATTAAACATCTCCAAACAATATGAAACTGCTAGTGTATCGAATCATATATTAGCTATGATCCTTATGCAATGATTTATTTCCCTCTGTTACTAAGCATTTTGCTCGCACTGTTCTCAAAGTACTTTGCCTTGTATCCATTTTCCAATTAGATTATTATAATATAACTCCTTTCCTCCTGGGTAGCGCGAGAGGGACTATAAGACTTTTACTTGTCCACAATCCTGCAGAGATTTCACATCTTCATTATATTAGTTAAGGTGGTGATTCATATATAATTGTATGAGTCATGATTCTAAGAACTTTAATGTGGTATTTCAAATGCACCTTTGTTTCCTCTGTGTTGTTTTTTTTTGGAGAATGGGAACCCAATTCCCAGCTGTGGGACGCAAAATTTAGTACAAGAGTAATGGTCAAAAGAAAAAGAATAAAAGTACAGAATGCCCATATCGAAAGAGTGACCACCTCAGCATTTACTGGGCGTCAGGCACACGGCGCTGGTTTTAAGGTAGCACCCCGCAGTGACACACAGACCGAGGGTAGACGAAGTATATCATCATCATCATATCAGCCGATAGACGTCCACTGATGGACATAGGCCTCCCCAAGTGTTGCCATAACGACCGGTCTTATGCGTTGCTCATATATCAGATTGCCGCGACCCTCGCCAGGTCATCAGTCCACCTTGTGGGAGGCCTTCCAACGCTGCGTCTTATCAAAATATGTAGTTTAAGCTGAATATTGATACATATTTGCGTACCTAGTTTAATAATAATTTTATTATATTTGTGGTAAGTACTTGGTAGGCTCAAGTAACAGCGACTTGATATAGTCGTATCGTATTGCATTCGAAGATATTCCTTCTGGTCACACCAGAGCATTAAATTCTCAACACGAGAAATTTTCCGACGAACTTTGTAAAACACGCGATACCAGTTTTTGACACGTCATTTTAATGCAGCATTTCGTTATTACCCAAATAAAATGGTAATTTATTTTATATAAGGGGTTGGCACTCGAGGAATGCTGCATAGGTTGCATGCAATTTTGATTTTATAACATGCAAAAGAACACGCTACACATTCTTGTGGGTATATGGACGAGGTCACAACACTGTCGACGTCGCGTCGTAAAAATATGCGACGTCGCACAAGGCATCGTGAAAATTTCCGTTGCGTTGTACGCAAATGCCACGTTGTAGAGAGTGAGGCGGAAAATGGGCATCGTCAGAAGGCCTAAAGTACCCAAAGTGCAATAATGGGATTAAGGGATACTACGGCTACGCTCGGAGATTCCTTGCGTGATCGCATCGGAAGTGAAGATATCCATCCACAGGAGAACTAAAATTACATAAACATAGCCCAAAGAATCGCCAAACCTAAGTGACAATGGGTAGGGCACATTGCTCGTAAAACAGATAGGGCTGAAAGGCGGAATGGTGATCACAGTACCGAAATTACCACACCACATCTTGGTAGGCTTTCCAACGTGGTGGTGGTGGGTAAAGGTGGACCGATGACCTGGTGAAGGTCGTGGGAATCCAATGGATACGAGACGCTCAGGACCTATATCCAACAGTAGACGTGTTTCGCCTGAAATGATGGCGATGATGATGAGAGGGTGCTTCTTTAGACCGTGAAAATCACCATACAAACAACACCTGCTTTGCCGCGTTACCATGGCAACGCTTGGTAACAACAAACTGCGCGTGCACATTCGGTCGTTCTTCCGTCTATATCACGCTAGCAAGCCATAGCTTGATGTAAATTAGATCTTTTTAAGTGGTGAAACTTCAAATACCTTCTCCTGCACAGTAGCCTGATTCACGTAAGCAAAACCGTTACGATATCGTAGCGACTTAGTCGTTTAGACCTTTATCGTATTCGGATGTGAATACGATAAAGATCAATCGAACTTGAACGACACCGATTTGAAATTCGTTACATCGAAGTGTCGTTGACGTGTATTCTCTAGCTATGTCAATAATTATACTGGTAGAAAACATAATAAATTAATAATATTACTGGTAATAGGCCGTTGATAGATCGTTTAGTTTCAAATCAATTGAATTGTCGTTCAAGAAATTCGGATACCGATTTTGGATAGTACTTCAATCGAACTTAACGATATTTAACTTGTTTGATTTCACGTGAATCAGGCCAAAGGGTGGAGCCAGAGGGAGTGTCAGAAAGTGTTCCTAAAGTTACCCTTTGGGTTCCAAGGCCGCAGTTGGAAAAGATTAGGCTATTGATTGAGTCTGTATTAAAAGTAGCTTCTCTCAGCAGCTTCGCATGCGTAAATGTCTAGTATCTTAATCTCCACTCATCTTTCCAGAAAATTCGACCGCCTGCTGGAAGTCTGCGTCCACGACCAGAACATCGCGAAGCCAGGGGACGTGGCGGCCCTGTGCCCCGGCGTGCGCAGCCTGGACGTGTCCCGCAACCTGTTCTGCAACTGGCGCGAGGTGATCCAGCTGAGCGCGCAGCTGCCGCGTCTAAGCGAGCTCGACGTCAAGTATGTAGCGAGGAGATTGTTATAGACACGCTCGGCCAGGAGACGTGGCGTCCCTGTGCCAGCCTGGACGTGTCCCGCAACCTGTTCTGCAACTGGCGCGAGGTGATCCAGCTGAGCGCGCAGCTGCCGCGTCTGAGCGAGCTCGACGTCAAGTATGTAGCGAGGAGATTGTTATAGACACGCTCGGCCAGGAGACGTGGCGTCCCTGTGCCAGCCTGGACGTGTCCCGCAACCTGTTCTGCAACTGGCGCGAGGTGATCCAGCTGAGCGCGCAGCTGCCGCGTCTGAGCGAGCTCGACGTCAAGTATGTAGCGAGGAGATTGTTATAGACACGCTCGGCCAGGAGACGTGGCGTCCCTGTGCCAGCCTGGACGTGTCCCGCAACCTGTTCTGCAACTGGCGCGAGGTGATCCAGCTGAGCGCGCAGCTGCCGCGTCTGAGCGAGCTCGACGTCAAGTATGTAGCGAGGAGATTGTTATAGACACGCTCGGCCAGGAGACGTGGCGTCCCTGTGCCAGCCTGGACGTGTCCCGCAACCTGTTCTGCAACTGGCGCGAGGTGATCCAGCTGAGCGCGCAGCTGCCGCGTCTGAGCGAGCTCGACGTCAAGTATGTAGCGAGGAGATTGTTATAGACACGCTCGGCCAGGAGACGTGGCGTCCCTGTGCCAGCCTGGACGTGTCCCGCAACCTGTTCTGCAACTGGCGCGAGGTGATCCAGCTGAGCGCGCAGCTGCCGCGTCTGAGCGAGCTCGACGTCAAGTATGTAGCGAGGAGATTGTTATAGACACGCTCGGCCAGGAGACGTGGCGTCCCTGTGCCAGCCTGGACGTGTCCCGCAACCTGTTCTGCAACTGGCGCGAGGTGATCCAGCTGAGCGCGCAGCTGCCGCGTCTGAGCGAGCTCGACGTCAAGTATGTAGCGAGGAGATTGTTATAGACACGCTCGGCCAGGAGACGTGGCGTCCCTGTGCCAGCCTGGACGTGTCCCGCAACCTGTTCTGCAACTGGCGCGAGGTGATCCAGCTGAGCGCGCAGCTGCCGCGTCTGAGCGAGCTTGACGTCAAGTATGTAGCGAGGAGATTGTTATAGACACGCTCGGCCAGGAGACGTGGCGTCCCTGTGCCAGCCTGGACGTGTCCCGCAACCTGTTCTGCAACTGGCGCGAGGTGATCCAGCTGAGCGCGCAGCTGCCGCGTCTGAGCGAGCTCGACGTCAAGTATGTAGCGAGGAGATTGTTATAGACACGCTCGGCCAGGAGACGTGGCGTCCCTGTGCCAGCCTGGACGTGTCCCGCAACCTGTTCTGCAACTGGCGCGAGGTGATCCAGCTGAGCGCGCAGCTGCCGCGTCTGAGCGAGCTCGACGTCAAGTATGTAGCGAGGAGATTGTTATAGACACGCTCGGCCAGGAGACGTGGCGTCCCTGTGCCAGCCTGGACGTGTCCCGCAACCTGTTCTGCAACTGGCGCGAGGTGATCCAGCTGAGCGCGCAGCTGCCGCGTCTGAGCGAGCTCGACGTCAAGTATGTAGCGAGGAGATTGTTATAGACACGCTCGGCCAGGAGACGTGGCGTCCCTGTGCCAGCCTGGACGTGTCCCGCAACCTGTTCTGCAACTGGCGCGAGGTGATCCAGCTGAGCGCGCAGCTGCCGCGTCTGAGCGAGCTCGACGTCAAGTATGTAGGCTCTTAATAAACTAGTGCGCCTCACTATCAACGATTGCATCACTGTTTACCATCAGGTGGGATCGCGGTCAAGCACTAGTTTATATAAATTAAAAAAAAGACGGCCGAGTTGACGCAGTGGTTGAACGATTGGATGCTGCGCTGTGGGTCGCGGGTTCGGCTCCTGCACGCAGCAAGTGGGTATGTATGTAAGTGCATAGGTTACTTTTAGGCAAACTTACTCCATCGTCGACCATCAAGTGAGGTAATAGTAAACCATACTCAAAATCAAACCTATTAGAAATGAAAACTTCCGCTCGGAGTGAAGCGCTTTTCGCTTCTCTGTAAGTTGTATTAGATCTAAAAAGCAAGAAACATTTTTTCTTTCAGAAAACTTAAGTTTAACAACTGCCAATATTGTGATGATTCAAAATCCGCATATTAGTATTAATATATTAACATAAATTTTTATTAAAAACATTATTTTCTTCTTTTCCAGCAAAAACCGCATGGCCATAGACATGCCAGAAGAAACGCTCGCCCAACTATCAATCAATTTCGCCAACCTTGAGAAAATAAACATCTCAGTCTGCGACTACGAATGGGCGGATATTCTCGCCCTATCGCACTTATGGCCCAAACTGAACGAGATGATCGCTGCCTACAATCGAATTAAAATAATTATACCTCCATCTGTCACTTTGAGGACTTTAACGGTTTTAAAACTAGATGGCAACCCTCTAGATCGATGGTCGGAGATCTTGAATCTTGGGAGTTTGAAAAACTTGAAGGTTTTGAGTTTAAACGACTGTCTGTTTTCTGAGATAAGGTTTAGTGAGAACCCAGATGACAAGGTGGATATTTTTCAGAAATTGGAAGTTCTGTTTTTGAATAGGAACAGGATTAATGATGTGAGTATGGCAACATTATGTTTGGTGTTGATTATATATATACACTCAAAGAAATCCACTGGCTGTTTTAATTATTCGGAAATTGACTCCTAGTGGAAATTGTGATATAAAATTTGTGTAGTTTTGTATCCCAAGTGTCTGTCAATATGTGGAATCATTGGAACAGGTGCGATCTCTGTAAAATGTAGTGTTGACTACCTCAGCGAAGTTTTCCGTGAAGGTTGACTTGATACATTTGCTGTCAAATACTACAAAAATTATTAGAAATATTGTAATCAATAAATATATAGAAACATAAATATTTAGAAAATCTCTATTATTCCGATTTCTGACTGAAGGACTTTGTATCCATTGTCAATTGATGCAATTTCGCGTCTTTTTTTTTGACAATTCAAATGTGTCTGTAAATGGTAGGTCTATATAAAATAAACGTGTTTCATTTTCGGGTCAAACAAAAAAAAAATTAAATGGAAAAAGTAAAACTGAGTGAATGATGATAATGAATGAAATGTATGAATTAATTTAAAAAAAAGAATATTGCCGTGTCATCATCTTCCTTACCCTTCTCCTTTTTATTACTATAGGTACTTAATCGTAATATTATATTTTATTTCAGTGGCGATCTCTAAGCGAACTGAACAAACTCAACGGCCTGAAGAAACTCTACTTCCTGAAGAACCCCATCCAAGAAACTGAGGACTACGACACTGGATCACAACTTGTTATTGCTAAGATTGAAACGCTGCAGGTAAATATAACCTCCTACTTCTTCTTACATCAATATACTGCATAGTAGGCTAGAGTGAATAGGCTCTTAATAAAGTAGTGCGCCTCACCATCAATGATTGCATCACTGCTTACCATCAGGTGGGATCGCAGTCAAGCACTAGTTTAGTTTAAATAAAAAAAGCTCATTACCTATCACGTGATAATAGACATCTAGGTAATCATCCAGACTGAGCCCAAGTCTTCGACGGCACGTAGCCTCAAGGAGATTTCATCAAAACTGACCCAGAAAGATCTACTGTCTACTGAAGCCATGGGTTCGCTTCTGAAAACTGAAAGGCAAAGAAGGAACAGTAGTAGGTTATGGTAGTCTATCACCCCCCCCCGCTCCGCCCAGAGTGGAAGACGTAAACGGATGAGTTCATTTTTTTTTTTACTTAAAATTTATGTCACTCTTCTTCACTTGACCATACCAAGACAACGATTCTCTTTCAACTTTTCAGTCACTAACGCCTCGTTTTGATGGTTTTTCGTCCCTCATAGTTTTTGGGCCCAGTAAGCAGTTATTAATTCAACTATTTCAAAACTTCCAGGAACTAAACGGCTCAACAATAACCCGGGAACTGCGCCGCGGTGCGGAGTACGACTACATGAAGCGATACGGCGCGGAGTGGAAGCTCGCTCAGAAGGACCCCGCCGCGCAGAGAGCCTTCAACTTGGAACACTGTCGGTTCTCAGACCTTGTCAGCAGTAAGTACTACTCATGGTAGAGTTAGCCCGCTGTCCGGTAACTGTCCGAACTGCGCCGTGGTGCGGAGTACGACTACATGACGCGATACGGCGCGGAGTGGAAGCTCGCTCAGAAGGACCCCGCCGCGCAGAGAGCCTTCAACTTGGAGCACTGTCGGTTCTCAGACCTCGTCAGCAGTAAGTACTACTTGTGTTAGAATTAGCTCGTGTCCGGTGACTGTCCGAACTGCGCCGCGGTGCGGAGTACGACTACATGAAGCGATACGGCGCGGAGTGGAAGCTCGCTCAGAAGGACCCCGCCGCGCAGAGAGCCTTCAACTTGGAGCACTGTCGGTTCGCGGACCTTGTCAGCAGTAAGTAGTAGAATAGAATATACATACTTTATTGTACACCAAAAAAAGTAACAATTTATGCAGAAACTTAAGGTAGAACTATATTGGGCCCACGTACGCCAATAGTAACCCGATTCTCGTAAAATCAAACGAGTCAAATATTCGTTTGTTCGAAGTCCTACCCAAAATTGGTATTCACGTATTCCTTAAACGGGATTCGATAGAACGACAATTCAATTAACCTACCCACAAAACGAGACACAATAGTAACACAATAACAGCGCGGTCTCATAGGACCGGTCGGGGATTCATGAATTAAACTTGAAAAATAAAATTGAAACCAATTTGACTTGAAACTAAACGATTTATCAACGGCTTATTTCCAGTTACATTATTATGTGTTCTACCGCAAAAATGAAACACAGATATTAATTTTAGAAAATGTGGTTTATGTCAACGCATAAATAAATAGAATTAAAAATGATACGCGTGAAAGACACTTCAATCGAACGACTTTAAAATCGGTGTCGTTAAAGATGGACGTGAATACAATAATGGTCTAAACGACTGAGACCGTTTTCACATTATCCGATCCGATATCGGATATCGGAGCACGGAATTTCATACATTTTACTTATCCCGATATCGTATCGGCGTCCGATACCGATATCGGATCGGATAATGCGGAAACGCTCTAACAGTCGAAACCAATAACCTATCTGTCACATATCGGAGATAGAAAAACAAATGAAACAACAGAAAACATGATAATTTTTGTATTGTATCATTTGTTTTACAATCTCCAGTATGCCAAAACTGGAGATCGATAGGTTATTGGTTTCGGCCGTTAGTCGCTACCGATATCGTCGATGTCGTTACGTTTTTGATTACGTCAATCGGGCTACAGATGCCTCTTACAAGGTGGTATGATGACCTGGTAAGGGTTATGGAAATTCGATGTATGCGGGACTCACAGAACCGTTCATTGTAGAGATACTTGTGGGAGGCCTATGTCCAACAGTGGACGTCTTTCGGCTGAAGTGATGATGATGGTATCAGATTTATGCGATACACTTTTCTGTACTTCAACAAATTGAATGTCACATTTTTTTTAGATAGCCTAGTTTGTGTCCCACTGCTGGACAAGGGCTTCCCCTTTCTCCTTCTAAATCTCTCTGTCTTGGGCCATCTGTTACAATGTTGAATGTTACACAATCTACATTAATTTAACTTATTCGTATTTCTCTATTTCAGAATACGGCATTCCAGAAGACAGTCTGCTAGAGAAACAACCGAAGAACATGACGCTCACATCACAACTGCTAGAAATTATACTCAAAGACGAAAGCGGCAAGCAATTCAAAAAGAAATTCCCATCTTCCATGTTTGTTCAAAAGCTGGTCACACTAGCACAGAGACTGTTCCCGAGGATCGTACACACTGGCCCACCAACATTATATTTACTTGACGATCAAATGAAAGGCGCTGAAATTTGCCTCGACAATGTCATGAAAGATCTAGCCTATTTTTCAGTCAAAAATGGCGACACAATTCTCGTTAAATTCAGATAAATCCATTTTTTCCGACTGGTAACACAAATCAAGATGGCCGTTGATTTTAATTGGCGCGCATTTTAATGTATTTATTTATGAAACTTTTGAGCTTTGTAAATAACGTTATCTCGAAATTGTACCTGTATTTATGGTGAATATTATTTTTCTCAAAATAAATGTTCAATTATGTATTTTTATTTGCTTGTTTTATTTATGGGAGTGTGTCATCCATAGGTTCTCAGATCGGATCGTGATGTGTCAGCCCATAGGTTTTTCTACTTCAGTAAAGAGAGAAGCGAGCCAAGTTTTTTTATTAGATTGCCGTGTAATGAAGCCTTTTGAGTGTTTTTATACATCTCCCAGTAGCACTAGCAGCGGCTCTCGCGGGGCTAAAAATAAAAGAGTAGAGTATTTAGTACAAGTCTGTATTCAGCAGCAAATGTAAAGCTTTGCTCATATATGGCCAATTCTCAGCTTTCTCAAGTTGGCGCCAATATTAATGACTCCACGTATTAGTTGCGTAGACACTAGATCTAAAATTATATCCTCACACAATAACAAATCAATACCCAAATCAAATATAGTCCCGCCAAAACTTTCTTCGTGGAACTGAAAGGCTAATTTTACTTCCGCAATGAACTTAGGGACTTCCGTTGCCTGCTATGCTGCCTCTACATATTTTATCTATGCACAGAAATATGACTAAGATGTTTATAAGAACCTTATTAGAATAGCCAGCCTAAAGGCCATCTTGGGTAAGTATATAAACATATGAAATCATGTTATGGTATTGTATTCAGTTGGATGTGCGCTCTATTCATTCATGGCGAGAAATAAGGCAATGACATACTCCACACTCTACTTAGGTACCCATAAGAAAAACATACAAATTGCAAGGACATCGTAATTATCACAGAACAGATGTGACCTTTAATTTACAATCGCTATTTATGTGGACTTGATCAAATACAGCTGTTGCCTTGGTGTAGACAAACATGCTTTATGTACTTAATTTGTAAATGGTTTTTAAGCCAGATAGTCGTGGTCATAAGAAGGAAATGTGTTACAAAAGAACAATAAAATCTTATAAAACGTCAAAATCGATAAAAAAAAGTATGATGGGTATAATTTTCAATAATTTATTTTTTATTCTCTTTTTTCATAAATAAATAAAATCTGGAAAATGGAAATTAAAAATATAACAAAAAAGGGCAAAGAGAACAAACTAATGCATAACACTGGCCACATCGAACTCGATTGCTATTGGTAACCGTTGTGTCAACAAAACTTTTTTATTTACAAATGGCCACGGGTGACAAATTCAAATTTGAAACACGTATTTGTGATATGAACAGTGATTTTATATCGTTAATCTAGTTGTATATGTCGTGTTTATTATGGGTAATTGCCTCAGAAGTGTTTTTCGGCGTCGAAACCAGCGTCGCCAGATCGTACTGATACTGATAGGATTGGATAACGCGGGAAAAACAAAAACTGTGAACAATTTGGCCGGCGAGAAAGATGACAAGGTTTTACCGACTGTGGGTTTTAAAGCTGTGAATTTAGTGCATAAAGATACTCCTGTGACGATATATGATTTGGGGGGAGGCCCTCATTTTCGTCAAATATGGTCTCAATATTATAGCGAAGTGCACGGAGTGATATTTGTCATCGATTCGAGTGATTTTTCGCGGTTGGATGAATGCAGAGCCGTGCTCGAGGAGGTCTTATCGCATGACAAAATATCAGGTATGATTTTTATTAATATTTTGCAACATTATCGTCATGGTAACTCGTGCTGACTCACATTAAGATTTCGTCATAATTTCACTCGGATAACACGAATTTAAGACCGTGAATTTTTTGGTGAAGAAAATGCATTTTAAAATTGGTTTCGATCTTTTATTTTGACCCGGAATACCATACAAGTTGCTAAAAAGAAAATACATATTTTTTCAAATTTTTATACCTACAGTTCTCACCCCAAAACTATTTAGTACAATCCAGAGAGGTTTTGCCCCTAATATTATAACGTGACCCTATCTAAAACCTCAAATCAGTTTCCTAATCCACTTTTTATTATAACAGTACTATTTCCTCGCTTATCAAAAGATCGCTGAGAGGTCGAATGTAAATAAGTACCTACCTACGGACATTAAACCACACGCAATTCCACTTGTAGTTCTAGGTCAAGACAGGTCTTAGAAGTTCAAGAAATAGTGTAATGAACTTTATGAACTTACTATTCACTACTAGCGTTCTCACTACAGATAATTCTTCTTCTTCGTCGGTATCACTCTTGACAGAGTGGTCGTGGTCATCACTTCTGGTGTTGGTGGCAAGCTTTACAACACGCTGCTACTCATTCTGATGGCCACTTTCCTCGTGCAATTGATGTAGTGATGATGAAACATACTTAGGTGCTTCCTCATCGCCAAAATAAACTGACTAACTGACATATTAAAGCTCAGCCGAAACTACTGCGACTATGAGCGTAAAATTTTGCAAAAGGCATCCTTTCAAGACGTAGGTGATTACTAAAAGATGATTTTCTACAATTCACCCCCAAAAACATAAACGAGTACCAAAGTTTGTATGGCGAAACCTACGTTCTCGCGCGCGAAGCCGCTGGCAGAAGCTAATAGGGAACAGATTCCGCAACACTCCTCCGAAAACCGATTCGTCATTTGACTCTTCGTCGACAGGACGACTTATTTCAACCTTAAAAATAAAATGTATAAGACACTAGTTAATCTGTAGAAATGAGTAGGTATATTTTGTAATATCACTAGTCCCTATCTTCTCAGAAAATGAAAAGGCCTGTCGTCGAAACTTCGAAAGTATCGATGATAAAAGTTCGTGTCGGCGGAATGTCCATAGGTGAAAGATTCTGCTGGCGAAACGGAAAGAAACAAATCGTCCTGTCGACGATTAACGTCGTTGTGGGATCTAAGGATCATAATCCTGAGAAGGTCGATACTACTCGGAAAAGAAGGCGTCGGGGAGACAACCGCCTCGATGCTTTACACGTCAACTCATGTATAACCGGCGGCAGATAACTTGGCAATGCGCAGAAATCGTTTTTTAGGTCTATGTGGTGGTCAAGCGGGACGCGGGGTACGAGGTAGCGCCGATCCGGCGCGCGATTGGTGTAGCATTATAATAGTAGTTTATGATTGGTGCGTTAGACGACTTTTGCCTTTGCACTGCGTTACGTCCTGTTCGCTCATTGGCTGTTTTGTGCACCATGCGCGAAACTTGCCAACGTATTTGCCGAGTATTATATCTTGCGTCATTTGATGCAGGTGTGGCTTTAGAATCACGACCAATCTCGGGTTGATACTGTCGGATAAAGTGACGGAACCCGCCAGGGCCGTTGCCACTTGCCTGCTAGGGTTGCAAGACTATTCGACAGAGTTGCCACGACCCTTGAAGGCTTTTCAATACCCGCGAAACGAGACACAATAGTAAAACAATAACAGCGCGGTCCAATGAGACCGGTCGGGGATTCATGAATTAAGGGAAATCCTCAGAATGTCTTCTCCCGCTCTTGGAAGAAAGGCGTGTCAGACGACTTTTACTGACTAAAACCCAGTCTTTTGTTCCTTCTGTGCCTTTTCTTCCAGGGCCCCGGGTTTTCCTTTTGACCCTGCTGGGCCCCTAAGGTTGTACTGACATCTTGCTTGAGGCGCGCGTGGAACATTACGCGTCGTCGATGAGTTGGACTCGGTCCGGATGATTATCGGACTGCCGAACGGCAAGCTACCCATTGCTCACCGTCCGCGAACTCACACCCACGGTGGTTGAAAATCGGCTCTTAAACGCTAAGGATAACTGAAATAGTGAAGGAGTAACTTTTCTCCCGAGAAGTTATTTGATTACTACCAGGCAAAAAAATGATACAGTTGTCTTCGGATTTCTGGTTCGCTTTTGTTACGATATTTATTTTCACCGCTTTGATGACAACCAGAACTTTTGAGTCTTCTTTGTTTGGGACTACTCTTATCTTTTAGACCACACGTTAGGTGGCCATGCTGTCTTCGTTGTATAAGTGTCTAAACACACTATGCCGAACGTACGCGACCGAAGTTCCGCGGCTGATTTTACGTTCCAATGTATTCGGCTGATATGACACAGCATAAGTGCCGAACTTACGCGGCAGAAATTCAGTTGCGCAATTTCGTGTCTTGATCTTGTCTAGATCTTCGTCGGCAATCGAACCAAATTTCGGTCGCGTATAATGTGTGTTCTACAGGACACGTTGCCGTCGAATTGCCGCTGAATTTACGCCCGACCGAAGTTCGGCTGTACTTTATAACGCAACGTAATTTGGGCATAATGTGTCGCCAGTAATTCAAATAGCATTACAGGCGTAATAATGCCGAACTTCGGTCGCGTATCTTCCGGCATAGTGTGTTTAGACACTTACGGTTCAACTAATTTCGAGAGCAATGGTGGCCCAGTCGTAACTGCCCCGACTAGCACGGATTCAAATCCAGCCAGGCGCATTACTTTGAGCAATTTATTTCATCACCGCTGCTCTCAAAACGGTGAAGGAAAATATCGTGAGTCATGACCTAAAACCAAAAATTCGAAGATATGTGACATTCACCAATCCGCACTGGGCACGCGTGGTGGATTACGGCCTATTCCCTTTCCTAGAGAGAAGGTATGAGTCCCAACAGTGGGAACATTACAAAGCCGATAATGCTAATATCTAGCATGTTATGCAACACTAATAGTGATGATAAAAACACTCGGCATTTTCTAATTAAAGTGCTTATCAGCTGCAGTGAGAACGGCGGGTAGTAAATATGTAACGCGTTACTGAACCGTGTCCGTTGCCGTGGTAAATATCGTAAATACATGGTGCTTGAGTTCTTGTAGCTATACCACTTGATAAAAGTACTTACCCATTTGGAAAGGTCAAAGAAGGACTACGCGACGATAGCACGACGATAGCCGCATAAAAATTTCATCTGTATTCCTCGTTGGTTTACCGTAACGCACATCCTCACGCCCCAGCCACCCGGGACCTAGACTGCTTACCATGAGGTGGGATCTGGGATCGCAGTCAGGCTCTAGTTTATAACAAATTAAAAAAAAAAGACTGATTTCCAACTACCGTAGATGGGGCTTGCAAACGACAAGCAGAGGGAAGCTCGCTTGGATTTAGCAAGAGTCGTCTACAGCGTGTAATTTTCCACGCGCTCCTCATAAAGGGATGTTAGCAAAACCTCAGGGCCGATGCCTACTGGAGCCGTGATTTGTTGTTAGAGCGGCAACAGAAATCATAATCGGTAAAAATTTCAAATGTCTAGCTATCACGGTTCGTGAAATAAAACTTGGTGACAGACAGACAGACAGCCGGAAAGCGAAGTCTTGGAAAGGGTCTCGTTTTACCATTTGGATAAGGAATCCTAAAAAAATCCTTTAGGATCCCAAAAAACATATTTCGAGTTTTCACCATTTAATTTTCCTGAAACGTTCAATATTAAAACAAAGTCTAGATATAAGGTAGGTATGTTATTAGGTGTGTCACGTCAAGGCTAAGTTGGTAGTTAATAGTGTTTGGTAGCTGACAGCCAGCAATTGAGTACGGTGGTCTCTGATTTATTTATTTGTTGACCAGTCTGTTCTGCGAATCTCGGTGTCTTTTCGATAAACGGTTTAATTCCTCCCTTAATAAAATAATGCCGAATGTATTGAAACCTCTTCGAGAGAAGGCCGCAGGCGCGAGGGAATGGCCCTCACGACCCAGCCCTTTATTTAATTTCCAGCCATAGTAGGCGTAGGCTTGCGGACGGTGAGCACTGAGTAGTGCGCCGTCCGGCTGTCCGTTAACCGTCCGGACTGAACCTAAGTCCTGTTCCACGCGCGTCTCAAGAAGATGTCAACAAATAGCAGGGTCGAAGCCTACTACATGGCCTAATAGGCCATGGGTTATGTGACTATGAACGCTGGGGAACTGAAACGAAAGCAAAGAAAGAACAGGAGTGGGTTTTATTCAGTAAAAGTCTAACACGCCCTCTCGCTTCACCCAGAGCGGCAGAAGTCAGTGGATGATTTCAACCTAAAAAAAATGCCTTTGGTATTTTAAATCACTCAATCTGCGTTATCGCTCGCGTGAAAATAAGTTTGTCCATACCAACTTTGAACACCCGTTACCCTTAGGGGGTGAAAATTTGGAAAATCCTTTTTTATTCTTCGTATTAACCTACCTGTAACATAAAAGGCTCCTCTATGGAAAATTTCAGCGTTCTAGGTCCAAGGTTTGGCCTGACCGTTAATGAATCAGTGTGTGAGTCAGGACTTTGGCTTTTTAAATATTATTTCCACTAATTAGATACTAACTAGCGGTTTTCCGCAGCTCCATGCGCGTGGTGTTTTTTCTAATGTAAGAAATCATTCAAAGATTTCTTCCCCTATAGAGCGAAGCGGAAGAGCGTGACAGACTTTTAATGACTGAAATGAGTTGTCAAGATTAAAGTAGTACCTATTGTAAGTTATTTTATTTCGAATTCGGAAATCGAAGGTGCGAGAATTTATGGTCAGCTCAATAAAAGGTTTGCTAATCAGGTTTTGAGGCCTCCAGGGCATTGTCCAGCCCTTTGGTAACTAGAATAGGGCGTATATATTAGCCTATAGCTAAGTAATAATTAACAACTACGTGGATCGATTTCCAAGGTAAAACATTTACCTAGGTCGGTCTGTAGATGATTGATCGTTTAATACCTACATACTGGCAAGGGGTTACTGGAAAATAGGTGGGTTTTAGAAGATAAAAGTGTGAGAAAGCTTACAACTCTACGCTAGAGCTGGAGAAGGGATTAGAAGTAAAACTCCAAAGTTCTTCAAAACCGCGATATAGGCTCGTACATCGATCACCCACTTAGTAATAATCAAGACTTTCTAAACATTATACCTGACAACTATACCTAGCAGCTATGTTTTATTTGATCAGGCAAACCGGTGCTGGTGCTAGCGAACAAGCAGGACAAACAAGGAGCCCTGGACGACATCGACGTGGTCGACAAACTCAACATAGAGCCTTTGGTCAATAAGTAAGTTAACCATTCGTTTCCTTATGTGTGTCTGTGTTTCCTAAAAGCTACAACTACAAACTGGGGGTCTTTAATAATAAATAATAAATTTATTGGTAAAAAGTACACATTTTAATCATCAACTCAAGAGTCAATAAGATTACTTCTAGGCACTTCTAGGCTTCATCAGGTGAGATAGTGGTCGAACCAGAGCTTATCAAAAAAGAAACGAGAGAGACAGTAACAGCATCGTATTCTTTTTTCGCAGGTACAGATGCCCAACCCTAGTGGAATCCTACACCGCGTACGGCGACCACCCAAAGTCCAAAAAGCCAAAAATCGACCCCGGCCTCCGCAAAGGCTACCAATGGCTCCTAAACTACATCGTCCGCCGTTACGGCGATATAAACTTACGCGTGCAGACAGACATACATGCGGACTTAGAAAGACGCAAACGTATGCAGAATAAAGCGTCTAATACTAACTCGCAAACTTTTACTGCAGTTAGCGACGATATAGCCACACAGACTGGCTTTGAAAACCCGAATTACGATATTGAAAAATCGTCTAAACTCGACGAGGATGAAATTCATAAAGGATTGATTATAGTCAAACCGATTAAACAGAACCCTAACAGCATCGATTCAACTATTACGATTGAGAGTGTGGACGAATCTGATGTGACTAGCGGGGTGAAGCCGAAATTGTCCCCGCTCTTCGGCAGAGCCAGCAACTCGACGGTGGAAACTGTCAGGATAGAGTTGGAGCCGAGGAGTGAGTTTAGGAAATTGTCCCCGATAGTTAGGAATAAGAGTGATAAGAACCAGCATATTGATTTTAAGAATAGGCCGCAGTCGAGTCCCACTGTCAAGAGGAAGATCAAGGTAAGCATACCAATTAATTATAGATTCTCGGAAACTCATTTAGTTGCTACCGAATGTTACACGAAGATCAGTCACATTCTTTTTCTATACTAAACTACTGTTTTTATTTGCATAATCTGATATTTTTTTAGTATTAATGCATAACTCTACGAAAAAATGACTATACAACCACGCCTGGTTCCTTGCCTCATGCTATCAAATGAAATGTAATAATTTATTTGCTATGAAACAAACAGAAACAGGAAACAAAGGAAACAGTAAATTTTTATTCAAAGAATGTTTGTGTAATCATAATGAGGTGAATAAAGAACTAGCTCTGCCTATAGTACTATTTGCTTGAGTAGAAGTCTGCCGAAGTCTGTTTTTTCATGGCATTTGCATACAACCACATCCAAAATCATGGCGGTAAGTCCCCTCTTTGAGGAGTGGCTAGAGAGGCGTCATGGCATCCTCACCTTCCTTCATGATTTTCCACCTTAAAAAAGGGTACTAGGCATTAGGCAAAGCGTGCTCCATCGTCGATCACATCATCGCTTACCATCAGTTGAGGTTCAAACGCGAGCCTATCAACGATTTTAACTTCCTTCCTCAGGCGGAACCTCTAAGCAGGAACACGTCATTCCAAGACGAGGACCTAAAGCCGGACGGTGACCTGACGGTGACCATCGGCGACCGCAACCGCTCGTGGGACGACTCGGAGAAGAAGCATGCGGTGCAGGTCAACGATGCTGAGCTCTCGCAGATGCAGCGTGAGATTGTGCTCAATGAGAGAGGTGGGTTTTAGGACGCAATAAGGAACAGAGTGTAATTAAGGTTGTGAGTGTAAGGATTCTCCCTTTTCAATGGAGGTTTGCGGGATTTTACACTCTGTTCGCATGCCTCCAAACTGATGGCCCTCGACTATGAACATCAGCACAGCCTTCTTGCACTCGTTATGTCACTCTTCACGGTATCACTACCTCCTTTCTCTTTCATATTACTTCTCACACAATCCAACCACCTTTGGCCTTTCTCTCCATCTATCCACAGATAGATATATCGGTTCGTCATCGTTGGTGGTTTCGAGTTACAATCCAGAACCAGGTAGGCTTACGTAGGTATCGTGCAAATAAATAGCAACGGTTAGGAATTCAATCCCTTTATTATAATACGATACAGTGCGCTATCATTTGGTAGGTTAACACAAAATAACGCAGGACAGTTCCAGCTTCCAGGCGTCTTGACGCTACGATGGTCTGGCTGAGAGTGTCCGCTGTCCGACCGATTGTCCGCTTAGCGGGCTCTGCCCACTTAGCCGCCGCTAACGGAAACGCCCTGGCTTTGTTGAGCGGTGTGACGTATCCGCTGACGTTCTGTTGTCTAGCTGGCTTTCGTACTATATTGACTTGCCGACACTTCCGTACTATTGACTTCTCCGACAGATATTTAATGTAGCGTTTGATTCACAGACTACACAAGCAAGACAGCATATTCAGAGGTGACTCTCCAACCGGCCACACTGCCGCTGAGCGCTCGGCCCGCGTCCGCCTCGCAGCTGGTGCGGCGGCAGCTGGAGCTGTGCGGCCAACACAAGCGGCGCCTGAGTCTGAGATGTAAGTACATGTTCAGAGGTGACCTCCAGCCACTCTGCCGCTGAGCGCTCGGCCCGCGTCCGCCTCGCAGCTGGTGCGGCGGCAGCTGGAGCTGTGCGGCCAACACAAGCGGCGCCTGAGTCTGAGATGTAAGTACATGTTCAGAGGTGACCTCCAGCCACTCTGCCGCTGAGCGCTCGGCCCGCGTCCGCCTCGCAGCTGGTGCGGCGGCAGCTGGAGCTGTGCGGCCAACACAAGCGGCGCCTGAGTCTGAGATGTAAGTACATGTTCAGAGGTGACCTCCAGCCACTCTGCCGCTGAGCGCTCGGCCCGCGTCCGCCTCGCAGCTGGTGCGGCGGCAGCTGGAGCTGTGCGGCCAACACAAGCGGCGCCTGAGTCTGAGATGTAAGTACATGTTCAGAGGTGACCTCCAGCCACTCTGCCGCTGAGCGCTCGGCCCGCGTCTGCCTCGCAGCTGGTGCGGCGGCAGCTGGAGCTGTCGCGTGAGACGGGGCAAATTGGCACGCACAGGTGAATAGCTCGCCGTCTAGTCTGAGCCCAAGTCGTTGATGGCGTGAACTGTTCCAGGCGCGTCTCAAAGAGATGTCAGCAAAATCTTAGGGGCCCAGTATATAGGGCCGCGGGGTTCTAAAAAGGAATCCCGTGGTCCTAGAACGCAAAGGGTGAAAGAACCCAGGTGTGGTTTTAGTCATTAGAAGTCTGACGTAAGTGGGACGTTTCCATCCCAGAACGGTCTAACGCCCCACCCTAGGGTTTTGGGGCTACCGATTCGAAATTCTGTGATGGACGCCAAAATACTTATGACTTCACTCACAAATCCTGAAAAATAACCCTAGACACGCCGCGTATGTGAGCTACCCATTTATGGTACAATCGGCGGCACGTAACTTGGCAAGAGTCGTTAGTTGCGCAGAAATCGTTTTTTAGATCTATTTAGTGGTCAAGCGGGACGCGGGGTATGAGGTAGCGCCGATCCGGCGCGCGTTTGGTGCAGTATTATAATAGTAGCCTATGATTGGCGCGTTAGTCGACTTTTGCCTCCGCACTGCGTTACTTCCCGTTCGCTCATTCGCTTTTTTGTACACCATGCGCGAAATTACCCCCTCTATGTTAATTTCTTGCCAACTTATTTGCCGCGTATTATACCCGGGAATGGTCTCCCCTCCTCATCTACGGTGGCTCTGGCTAACCCGAGAAGAGCTCATTTTACTTTTAACAGCCAAAGTGCCAGTACAAAGACTCTCCAGTCATACTAAAGGTAGCGCTCCTCCTGCAGACATGCAGCGCAACAAGACCAGCCCGGAGCGTGTGTCCATGCTGATCTACGAGCCGTCGAAGGCGCCGCAACGACACCTCGACAAGGGGGACTTTGAGCACTCCGCTACCATCAACTGAACAAGGTAATGTATTTCTGTATTTTTAAACGACTTTTGAGGGTAGATGTTCGCATTTGACCTAGTGTTATAAGAAACTCTTGAGTTTCTTATAACACTAGGTCAAATGCGATGAGACTCCAAGACTTGTCTTGGAGTCTCATTTAATAAGACTTGAGCTATTTTTGATGACTAAAGTCTTCTAAATAAAACTTAAGAGCTCAAGTCATTTAGAATTTGTAGTCTTTTGCAAAATAGAACTCAAAGACTGAGTCCTCTGAGTCTATGGCTATAGTTTGATGTAAGTAATTATTGATTTATTAAGTACGTAACTCTCTTTCCGTCAAAACTGCCAGAAAAATAATCGCTCAAAACGCTTTCGTCACACCAACTCAAGTTCATGACTCAATCTAGCTCAAAGAACTTAAAATACTCGAAAGAACTTGGAGGACTCGGACTTATGTGACTAACGAGGAGTCCTAGTTTTGAAAGTTTACTCAAGTCTCGAAATGAAGACTAAGGGCCTGTTTCACAATGTCCGAGTAGCCACTACTTCCCGAATAAATTAAAGAATGGAACAGATTTTGTATGCAATTATCTGCCAAGTAAGATATTGGCAACTTAATCATAGGTGGTGAAATAGGCCCTAAACGACTCGAGTTACTTACAACACAAGGCCATTAATCTCACTTGCTAGAAGAAGCTCACGTTTGACCACTATCTATCTTAGTAAAACGTGAAACGCGATCCTATGAAAAAAAAATTTTTTCTTAACAATTATTTTAGGTTAGTCATGGTTGTGGATGACAGATAACTTTTGCTTTATTTAGGGGATCAACGTTCGTCTGAATTCGAATTCCGGTTAAAAAATTCTTAGTTTTATTTCCCAACATTATTCCATTTAGTTTTCAAGAATGTTTTTGATAATTCTTATTCTTGTAGACTATAGATATCAATGCTTGTCTTTCATTTTTTGCTTTCTTACAACTATACTCCATTCGCAGGTCGATCATACATCTAAACAAACTTTTTTACTGTCCTTTCAACCGATTTTACTTTTATTGCATTGTTGGCATGATCTATGGCGGCTGCAGTAACTAGTTCGTATTGTAACCACATTTTTGCTTTAAATGCTATCCGTATGCCTACAGAATAGAATTGAAAATCGGTTGAACGGATAAATGTTAAATTTTATTCCGAACTGGCTGCTGCCAGCGGCTTCGCTCGCGTATAAGTAGGTCTGGACCCCCGTTTCATCCCCTTAGGGGGTGTATTTTGGAAAATCCTCTCTTAGTCTACGTCCTAAAAGGAAACCTTGTGTTAAGTTTCACGTTCCTAGTCTTAGTAGTTTCGGCTGTGCGTTGATATGTCAGTCAGTTCGATTCTCCTTTTATAATAATGATATAGATGGACTAGGTATATGATTGTTGAGACGTAACGAATTTAACTAACCATGTCACAATTTCTTTGTTTCAGATATAGAGAATGTTCAATTGATACAGTCACAGTACAATATATTTAGACTTATATCTGTAGTAGTTTTGTATAAGCAAATAATATTAATATGTTAACACAGGGTATAGATATAACAAGGTGCTCCTGTTTCAAAACTTTAATGAGCGATACACCCCATTAGCTTAAACGCCCTTTAAATGTCTTTTAATGTACAAAATATATATTTAAATAGGAAGTTTGGTTCTCTGAAGGGGCTGAGATGTATGTATGTACTACATTTTGACAGTTATTTACTAAATATAACTGTCAGAATGTAGTGCATCATGTATGTTTAGGGTCAGCTCATACAGAGACGTGACGCGACGCGACGCTGCGCGCACATTTCAATAGAGTGACTCAAAATAGAACTTTATTTACTACACGAAAAGATACACATTTCATTGTGAGAATTCAGAATACGTTGCTTCATCATGCAGCGCTGCGTCCAGTGACGCCGCGCCGCGTTTCGCTGCGCAGCGGAACGTGTTTACATTCGCTCGTGTCGTGTTGCCGACGATGTTACTTTGTGCCTCGTAACTTTGCGATGCCACTGGCCTCTTCCTGCATCGTCGCATCTCGGTGTGAACTGACCCTTAGAGCTGATTATTTATTAGTCAGACAACTTTTAATTAAAAAATAAATATGACGATTTGACAGCTTTTGCATAGAACATCCGACTATTGAAAAATCGGCCCTTATTACACTAGTGTAATTCGCGAAAGATCTAGGTTTTAAGAGCTAGAAATGGCGATTCTCCCTAAAGAAAATCGATTTTTGAATCGATTTAATAATAAATCGAGTTGTTTTATAACTAGAGGAGTTATACCTCTTTATATGGATGATTGTATTTTTATATCGTAGTGAGGTACCTAACGAAAGATGATTTAATTACTTATTATAGAAAAGATTTTTGATTGGCAGAACTGAAATTATTAGTCACCAAGTAAAGAATTGAAAAATTATTCATTTTTAATCTTTGTTTCCAAACATTTTTCAGACTGATTATAAAATAATAATATTTCAACCATAAAAGAAATAATTTGTGATTATTCGCTATGATGCTGGCGTTATAAATAAATATTTTAAATATTCATCGGGCATTTGAAGGGTAGTAAGGTATATTATACAAAATTTATATTGTATAGGTGAGCCTAATATAGTATAGAAGTATAGTAATATATATTTAGATTTAGATAAAAGCAAGAATATATCGAAATAGAATAATTTAGTTTTGTACTTTGTGTACTGCAAGATAATATTGATAATAAAAGTTATGTTATGTACGATTGAGTTTTATTTCTAACATTTTTCCCATGAGTAAAATTGACGAATTTTTATGCGTATTTTTCCCTCAATTACCCTGTCGGGAGGGTGTTAGACTTTTACTGACTAAAACCTACTCCTTTGTTTCTCCTCTGCCTTCGTTCCAGGGCCCCGGGTTTTCCTTTCAGAAGTGGGCTACCGTTTTGCTCATATCTCTTTGAATACTACGCGCCATCGACGACCTTAGTTCGGTCTGAATGATTACCGGACTGTCGGACGGCAAGCTACTCATTGCTGGCCGTCCGCAAGCTCGCACCCACGGTGGTTCAAATCGGTTCGGGCTGAAGTGTTAATAGCTTGAACTTCATTATACAGGGTTATTAATAAAGGGTGCTACCTATTTCGCTAGCTTAGCTCGCCCGCCAGCCTCGTCGGTTCGTTAGCCCGTCCTCCCCGTTTCGAGTAGACTAGTCGATGTTCGTTTTTCGAATAGCAGTGCACCCTTCGCTGCGCCCGCTTCGCGCGCTCCGCCCGTCGCTTGTCTGTCCCTAGTTTTCCGTGTGAACCCCATTGTTTAGCTCGCCAATATTTCGCGTAGTTTGTTTAGTTTCCTTCGTTCGGTTCGCCCACCCGCCTAGCCCGCCCGCCCGCCAACTGGCGGTGTGGCCTGCGCTTAAGCCATGGGTGATTGTAAGTAAAATAACCACAAAGGCTAAGGCGGGAGCTCCACTCCGTTCCTGCCTTAGCCTTCTAACCTGACCTGACCGTGTCTTGGACTAAATATATTTAGTTGATTTTGTAAAAGAGATACATGGTCACCGCGCAGCGCGCTTGCGCGCCCGCCGCCGTCTAAACCCTCGCGTCTAAGTCCGTAATTAACTAGTGAAAACAATTGCCATCACACTTGCAGGCTTTAGACTGTTGTATCTGTGGTCAAGTGTAGGTAGATACTATTTATGTACTTTATTCGTAAAAGCAGTCGTAAAAGATAAAATGTACAATCCGGTCACATTACCTGAGCCCCGCATTCCCTTAGCTCGCCTGGAAAGTGTAACGGTCAGCATCTTTGCTATAAATGAATTTGGTTAGTTCTCCTTTATTGTTATATTGTTTTAGGACATTATTTCATCGACACCAAGCGTCAAGTTAATTTACAATTATCCACTTAATCACTTCTAACAATGTCTGTGTTACTGTAAAAGCCCGAGCTACGGTATATCCTAAGATTTTCCAGTAAATCCTAAGATTTACCAACTCTTAATGGTAAAAGTCCGAACCAGTCTATGATCATCGTTTATTTCGGACTTTTACTACCATTCACTTGGTAAATCTTAGGATTTACCTCAAAGACACGGTAAATGTTGAGATAAACATTATCAATAGATAGGTAACGATTTGACTGATTAGTAGTACTTGATGTTTAATAATTACTCATAGGTACGTAAGGATTTGAATAATTATTAATTAAAATAATTGATTAAAAATGTACCCTGTACTTAACACTAAGCTACCTAGAAACTTATGACTTCCTAAGTAACCGTCAATACGGCTTTCGCCGAAATTGGTCAACTAGTGATCTTCTAGCGTGTACCATCCGTATCTGGAGTGAGGCCTAAGCCTGGTACCTTTGGGTATACAGACGACAGTACTGTTACTGAGAGATACATATCCAGTGCACGAACTAGTGGGTCACAGATCCAGTCTCTCCGAGTGGCTAAAATTGAGCGCTTGAATTGGTCCTTCGGGGCAGTCACTGAATGGGGCGATGACAATTTGGTCAAATTCAATGCTGCTAAAACCCAGGCGTGTCTGGTTTCCGCTAAAATGGTGTCCGTTACCCCAGCCAGATGTTGTCGAAAATGGTCATTTGAATCTTATAGATAATTAGTTTTGCGGCTTCTGTAATTGTTGCGCACATTTTTAAATTTGTTGCGCTTATAGTTTTTTAATTATTTCACAAAAACATTTCCTGCTGGGGTAACGTTACCCCAGCCAGACCTTTTTCTTTCTAATGGGAATTTTTAAATAAATACTAGCTATAAAATTAGTTGTCTAGATGAAGTAAATGTTGTGCCTTATTTTGTATTTGTTCTTTCTTCGGTTGCGAAGTTATTCGAGATTTTGCTGGGGTAACGTTTTTGGTTTTGCTAGATCTTTGAAACGGTTAAGCGGATTCTTATCATATTTTGTACAAGACTTCTTTGGAATTAGTTTAAATTTGTTCTGCAATAAAAATACCAAAATAATACATAGTTTAAAGGTTATTTCATTAAATAGAAAAACACTTCAATTGGTCCCAGCACTCTCAATAAGAGGTCTAAAGACTTACTTTAAACATTATTTTGAAGCTTGTAACTGCCTTCAAATGTATGTGAAGTTTCATTAGTATCCTGTAAGTATTTAACAAGTTATGATGATATTCAGTTCTTCACGAGCACGGTCATGATGCGCGCGGTGTTATTTGGCAACTGATAAGCCTGTATATGGATATATGAACTGAATGTTATGTCAATTATTAGTTGTGTAGTTCAGTTGTATATCAGTAAAATTTCAGCGTAGTACATTGGATAATTAATGAGATAATACGATTAAAGTCATTAGGAATTGAATGACAGTGGTAACCCGATCAAGTTTAGGTGGTTACGAAAAAGCGAAAACGTAGAACATTATGCTACCTTCTAAAATATGTAGGATAGTGTTACAAATTTAGTACAGACATTTACACAAGTGTTAAAAAAACTACATGTTTATTAACGAATTTTTATTAACAGGTAAAATAATCATTTCAATTAATAAACTTATACTTAAAAACAATCACAGATTAAAATTACAGATAGGTAGTAATTTTGCTTTTTGAATTTTCTATTACTTTTTATTTAAAAGATTTTTGTAAACAGTAGGTACCTACACAGTTACAGCTTTTATTTAAATAGGTATACACAATATTGGAATGTGTAATGATCACAGACAATAAATAAATATACAATGGTTTTTTTTCAGTTAACACTAAACTTACGTATGTCTACCAATACCCACTTATATCAATTAAAATCACAGATCAATGGTAATACTAAATAACATCACAATGTAGTAAAATGCTCACAGTTAGTCCTACTGTTTTGTTGTCTCATTTCAAATATCACAGTTTTGTCCCTTAGTTTATACACATAAAATGAACTTAAACTATTTAAAAATCACAGATCAAAAATAATAAAATTAAGTAATATTAAACTGCAGTCAAATAATTATGTAAGTATTACTTTTAACTAATTACAATCTCAAAAAGTCAACTTGTAAAGGTAAATTCTAATAGTTAGTTGGTATTATGTCGCCATCACCGCGTCCATCATCGCGGCCCGTGGCTGTTGCTATGTTGCCATTCTGTTTATGCCTACAATAAAAAGAAAGAGTACATTTTTTTGTCTAAATCCTTAAAGGGGTTTCAATTGTAGTTTTGCTACATATTTGAAACTCGAAACGTCGTCTATTTGCGAGTTTATATCAACGCGAGTGTCGCAACAAGGTAATTATGGATTTCTTAAAGTCTATATGTCCAAGGAGTTTGTGGAAATAAATACCTACTTATTGTAGCGGTAGTCCCGACTCCCGACATTGATAACGATAAAAATCGGTCGCCAATGTCATGAATTTCATTAATCAAGTTTCAAGTCTATTACAAACTAGCTTTCGCCCATGACTTCGCCCGCATAATATGTTGACAATGTACCTAAGTATACATAAAAACCTTCCACTTGAATCATCTTCTATTAAAAAAACTGCTTCAGATTCCGTTGCGTAGTTTTAAAGATCCAAGCAAACAGGGACAGACAACGGGAAGCGACTTTGTTTTATAGGTACCTAGGTACTCATCATCTGCCTAGCCTTTTCCCAACTATATTGGGGTCGGCTTCCAGTCAAGCCGGATTTAGCTGAATACCAGTATTTTACGAGGAGCGGCTGCCTACCAGACCTCCACAACCCATTGACTGGGGTAACACGGTACTTCATGGCAAGACTGGAGTCAGATTTACTGGCTTCTGACTATCCGTAACGACTGCCAAAGATCTCCAAATGACAGACCTAGGTACTATGTATCGAAAAATAAATATGTCGTCATCACTGTCGAGAATTCCAGTCCAGGTAATAACTAGGTAAGTACGAAAAAAAAGGAAATTATAAGTAAGTTCCTAAATTCAAATATTAAGCCTTAAAAAATACAGTTTTAGATAAGTATCTAACAACATGTATCTACATACTAATAATAATTTTGCTACCATTTCTGTAGTTACATTATGCAAGCTTACCTTGTTCGTGAATTCATCAATCAGCACGCACCATAATTATGATCATCAATAGAAGCACTCCACATTAACAGTAATTTGCCGCACTTATTATTATAATAATAGCTCTCACGCACTCGATAAATATTTTCAAAAACAGGAAACGGAACTGCCGAAGCGCACGCGCACTCTACAAGATGAATTATGTAATTATGGAGCAAGTTTAGTGCGTTATGCAAACAAAGAATTACCCCTTCACCCCACCCCTCCCGCGTCCCGCCGAACGACGTGTTAAGGATTTGTCACACTGGATGCGTTCTGCGGTCTGCGGTCCGGTCAAAGCGAACGCAGCCCGCATCATATATGTACAACATTGACGGCATCAGTATATTTTGTATAGAATGCGATCTGACCGCGCGAGCACAACCAAAGAACGCATGTTGGCCCGACGGGGCAGCGGCGCGAGGGACCGACCGGCAACGTGTAACACTTTGACCTGACCGCAGGCCGCAGAACGCATCCAGTGTGACAAATCCCTTATCGGTGATTTTTGAGAAGTATGTGCAACTGGAAGATAATAATAATGTTTTCATAGTACAGATATTATTATGAATTTAACAGTGTACGCGTCTGTACCGAAATTGTAAGGTTTATTATACTAAACATTTCAAAAGATAGCATAATGTTCTACGTTTTCGCTTTTTCGTAACCACCTAAACTTGATCGGGTTACCACTGTCATTCAATTCCTAATGACTTTAATCGTATTATCTCATTAATTATCCAATGTACTACGCTGAAATTTTACTGATATACAACTGAACTACACAACTAATAATTGACATAACATTCAGTTCATATATCCATATACAGGCTTATCAGTTGCCAAATAACGCCGCGCGCATCATGACCGTGCTCGTGAAGAACTGAATATCATCATAACTTGTTAGATACTTACAGGATACTAATGAAACTTCACATACATTTGAAGGCAGTTACAAGCTTCAAAATAATGTTTAAAGTAAGTCTTTAGACCTCTTATTGAGAGTGCTGGGACCAATTGAAGTGTTTTTCTATTTAATGAAATAACCTTTAAACTATGTATTATTTTGGTATTTTTATTGCAGAACAAATTTAAACTAATTCCAAAGAAGTCTTGTACAAAATATGATAAGAATCCGCTTAACCGTTTCAAAGATCTAGCAAAACCAAAAACGTTACCCCAGCAAAATCTCGAATAACTTCGCAACCGAAGAAAGAACAAATACAAAATAAGGCACAACATTTACTTCATCTAGACAACTAATTTTATAGCTAGTATTTATTTAAAAATTCCCATTAGAAAGAAAAAGGTCTGGCTGGGGTAACGTTACCCCAGCAGGAAATGTTTTTGTGAAATAATTAAAAAACTATAAGCGCAACAAATTTAAAAATGTGCGCAACAATTACAGAAGCCGCAAAACTAATTATCTATAAGATTCAAATGACCATTTTCGACAACATCTGGCTGGGGTAACGGACACGCTAAAATGAGACAATTCAGTCCTCCTCATACTTTCCTAGGTGCAACCGTGCCGATAACCGAACATCTTGATCTTCTTGGTGTTACGTTGACATCGACTCTCAACTTTTCTCCATAAAAGCTAGGAATCCTTGCAAAGGTGAGACAGTATTTCATGCCGGAACAGCTGCTCACACTTTATCAAGCGCAAGTTCGATCGTATATGGAGTATCCTCTCATCTTTGGAAAGGATCTGCCCGATATCAATCAGCTTAAAAGGCTTGAAGTAAATGAAAGGAGAGCCAAGAGGATCATTGGTAATGATGCACTCGTTGAGTCGAGGCAACAAAGTCTTGAGCATCGACGCCGAGTCGCTAGCCTGTCGGTTTTCTACCGATTGCATTTTGAGGAGTGTGCGTCGGAATTGCATAACCTAATTCCGCCTAGCCCGTTCCATCATCGGACCACCAGGCGTACGGCGATGCGCCACCGGTACATGATAGACATCCCTCCTATACGCACAAAACGTTTTGGGAACACATTTATTGTACGTACAGCCAAGGAGTGGAATTCCCTGCCGGAGTCTTATGTTTTCTGTAGCTACAACTCAGGAATCTTTAAGTCAAGAGTGAATAAGTTACTTCTAGGTAAGCGCGCTCCATCGTCGACCGCATTGTCGCTTTCCATCAGGTGAGATGGCGGTCAAGCGCGAACCTATTCTACGATAAAAAAATTATCAAAAACTAACTTTTACCAACCCTCACGGGTAAGACCTAGCATGTACCAAATTCTAATGGTAAAAGCCCGATTAAATCGTTTCTTTTTTACATATTCTTACATTTACCGATTCGTGTCGTTAAACCCTAAGATTTAGTGGTAAAACCTAAGATTTACCGTAGTTCGGGCATTTACAGTAACATCTATACCAATCACTCACTACTCAGTTACACTATAGTTCTTGCATACGATAATACGATCCTATATCAAATTGTAAATATTTTTGAAAAAAAGGTAACGATTCAAACAGTATTGACGTTTCGCATAATTATACTAAATATAAGGTTTTATATGATTTATAATTTCTCTTTAGTAAAATTGATAACTGTGTTCACTTCTTCTTCTTCCTGCCCTTATCCCATGTTACTTGGGGTTGGCGCAACATGTCTTTCTCTTTCATTCTGTCTTATCATCACCCTTCATAACATCACTAACTCTAAAAGTACGCGTTTATTTAATATAAACGAATTTATACTTTGTGACGAAACCTGAAATATCGCCGAAGCATAAAAAAGGGTAGTGTAGTAAAAAAAATGCTTAAAAAGTGTACAATTGTTTATTTTCATAATAATGTTTATAATCATTATTTTTAATAAATATTTAGATGTTTATGGCAGTGTGTTGTGGTAACATTTTTAGTTCTTATGTTAAACTTACAATATTCGCTCGAACCCGCGACTTCGCTTGCGTTACAAACATTGGACAAAAAGGAAGACGAATTTATATAAAAAAAGATAAAATACTATAATAAATAAGATTTATGTACAGTAAACCGCGCATCAGAGGCAACAATTTTATTGACAAAACCCTATGTTCATAAGGGTGATTTTCGTAAACTATTACCACTGTTGCAAGGTTGACTGTACTAGTTTTTTTTTTACACTATAATATAAACAAATTTTAATATACCAAAATTTACACACACTGATTTATTTATATACATTTATTTTATGAGAAACAAATTGATAGTAACATATCAACTTATTTAAATACCAAATATTAACTACCACTTTTCTACATAAATACGTATAAAAAATTAACTAAATAGCAACGCATATTCTGGCTTACAACACAATATATCATTAGAAAACTATAAAATTGCCTAAAGAACTAAGTTGGAGAAAAATAAAATATGTTAAATAGAATTTTTTCGTATAACATTTACGTTGTCTAGTTTTGAGACTTAGCTTAGATTTCTGATTTAAGCATTTGAAGTTGAGTATTTTTCAAATTTAAAGGCTCAATTACACTTGGTCGTTAGCCCGTATTCGGGTGCACGAAAGACGTAACTCGAATTCGGGCACCCGATGCATTAATTACATTGTTTTACTGACATTCGGTTACTGGAATACGGGCAAACATCCCTATCACCGAATCCGTTTGAATACGGGCGTACTCGACTCCTTTCATTTCCACTTAGGGTCGATTTTTTAATGGTCGGATAATTTTTAACAGAATAAATATGTCGGTTAGAAATATTTTCTATGTAAAAGCTGTCAAACCGGCATTTTTATTCTTCAATTAATAGTTATCTAACTATTGAAAAAACTTTTTTTTAATTACTCAGATACCCGCGAAACGAGACACAATAGTAAAACAATAACAGCGCGGTCTCATAGGACCGGTTGGGGATTCAAACGTTAATGTTACATACACTAGTGTTTGACTACGAGGTTACCTAATAGTAACCCGTGGTGCAAACGTTTTGTCCAATTTCCGTAGACAATCGAATACGACCAACGACCAAGTGTAATTATGCCTTTAGCCTGAAACCTGTCAAAATTTGACAGTTAAGTTTTAAGACGTTCTAAACTCAAATCAGAATCTCACCTTCAGTGACGCTCAAACTTTTTTTAACCGACCGTAAAAAAGTAAGAGGTTATTCAGCTGTATTTTACATATTAAATGCTCACATGTTTGTAGACTAGATATTATTCACATCAGTGGAAGTATGTGCTGCATTGTTGCAATTTGTCTAAACATAGGTACTTTATAAAGAGTTGTACTTAAGTATAAAAGAACGAGTATGATTCATATATTGTACTGTGATTTTGTAAGTTTATATTATTTTGTAATACGAATATGTTTTTGCAAATATGAACTTATCAATCAAGTATAAAATTCATCACTAGTTTCTCAAAAAAATATTTTAACTTCGTATATACGTATTAAGTTTTTTATTTCTCTTTAATTTTAGGGCTTAAAATAAAATTGAATACCTTTTAAATTTGCGTAACACAGTTGACGAAATACGCCTCCGTCCCACTTTTTTGTACTGATCTTTATTCGACAGAGGTTAAAATGCTAACTTAAAAAAATCAAAGCCCAAATATATGAATCTTACCCTCAATAACGCATTTAAAGAACAATCAAAGTCTAGCCTAAAAAACTATAGTTCACGATTATCGAGCCTTCCTAAACATACAATGATTCTATATTGAGATCACTAAATTATCTATGTACTTATACTAATAAATGCTATGTATGTATGTACAGATTTACAAGAGAGAGCCTCTCTGTTACGAGTTTTAAGAATAAAAATATTAGTAAATAGATTTAAAAAAATGTTTTATGAGCATAAGTGATAAAAGACATTAAAAATCATCTAAATAACTTTACTATAAGTCAGACTCTGTTGAGCAAGACGTAGATTTTTTTAATAAATAAACAATTTTACAAAACAGTCTTTTTTTGACACAGGATTAGGTATGCACATAACGAAATAAAAAAAAAACATTTGTCGAATAATTGAGGTTAAACCAGACATACGAACCTCACTTGCAAAAGACACACATTTAAAAATTTATATAAACTATACAACGCAAGATAAACTTATCGGTGAATTATGAGATCTATTGAGGATATTCTGTTGATTCCCCTAGCATTAGCAGCCTTATAATGTTCCCACTGCTGGGACTCAGGACTCCCTCCCCCTCTAGGAGAGGGAATAATCGCAAATAGAAATAATTTGCAAATTAGAAGCTCGTGGCTAGATAATAACAGCCGCACGGGTCGAGGTCCAGGGGAATCAATCCAATAGTACCTCTATTGGATTGATTCCCCTGGCACATTCTTTTTTACAAAGTAATGTTTAGCATGGTTTTTACCTGAACCCCTAGTTTATAATTCGGCTAAAAATCATACTAAACTATGGTTTGTAAAAAAAGCGTTAGGGGAATCAATCCAATAGTTTAATACTAACCAGATCGGCTCAAATAAGCACCTTTCAATTGTGTTTCTTAAAGTTTGTTTTTAAATCTCTGAGACTAAAATGAAATTACGTGGGTTGTCACACTCATCACAACACAAAAGAATTGGTATCATTATCGTTGTAAGTTTGAAATTTAACTGTGTCAATTTAGTCTCAGGGACTAAAAAACAGACTTTAGTTTTGCAAGTGGGGCACGTTACCGATTAAGGCATGTATGCCTGGTTTACTACAAACATATTTTTATACATATTGTGCTCCTACCTTTAGTCATATTTCACTAAACAGATCAAATATACTATATACTTATAAAATTTTCGTTTTAAATACTAAATAATTTCGTTTCATTTTGTGACAATATTTATTTCGAATTTTCACCATTTGTCTTGTATCGAGACAAGAAAATAAGAGAAATAAGACAAGTCCATTTTAATTACAAAAAAACACAATCTGTTAAAGCACAAACTTCTATTTCAAGTATTTGTAGATCTTACCATGACGTGTTAAAATGTCAGTTGTGCGAGCGAGAAAGTGGGATGGAGCTTTAACAATTCAGTTTCGGTCTTCAAATGGATAGCGTTAAGAGCTCGTATTTTAATAAGTACAGTGAAACAATTTTAAGAGGGCCTTGGCTATGTGAAAAACCTTTGTTACCGCTAATTACAAGTCTGATCTTAAACAACTACTTGAATGTAAAAATGAAACTACGAATTTTCATTTTTAAATTCAATCTTATTTCGGTCTTAACTGTGGCTATCTACAAGATTAGTTAGAATTACAAGGAATGTAGTTTATAAAATGCTAAAAGACAGTTTCTTTAACCCTTTAACAGTCCATGTCGGATTGGTCCGACGAGTGTTTTCGTGTCCTATTCGCCACGGTCGTGTGTTTACGACTAGATACTCCATCTTGCACTTTGGCTGCACTAAATGATCTCTTAGATTCTAATCCAACAAACGATCTGTTTGCGGATGAATGGAAGATGATTTTATCGGCATGTCAGGAGTACTGCGAGAGGATTTAATGTATGTAATGTTTGTAATTTTAATTGTGTTTGTTAATTACTGTAAATGGTTTTCAAACCGTTGTAATTAAATAAAAATAAATAAATCTCGTATCGCTCTTCAATCGTCTTATGTGACAGTAGAGCTGACAAGATGGAGTATTCGGTCGTGGATGTGCGACCCTGGTGGAATAAACGCGAGAGTTTGTCGGATATATCCGACGAGAGATATTAAAAGGTTAACTATTTGACAAGTATTTTTACAGTTTATTTCATGGCACAATATGGCGAGTTTCAACGTCATTTGTGGCAAGTAAAAAATTATTACTATTTTTAAGCTGTGGGTCTGTTTGAGCTTCTATCTACCGGATAATTATATTTGTAATTTATTTAGAGGTGGTAAATCAGGACATAAAAGAAACTTATCTTCTCTTCAATATCAAAAAGCCAAACGGAGAAAGGATGGAAATGCAAGAATTTATTTTTAGCTGTTGGTTTTGCAACTCATGCTTAAAAATTGTTATGAATAATAATTAATACCGCGATGTAAAGACCTTTTTACATAGGATGGATAGAATAGGATGACAGTACGGCGAAAATATGCATCCTTAACATGAGAGAAAAGGATAGATCTATATTGTATGAATCTGACAGCTGTCATCCGCACCATCTTATAGCAATTGGAGTGTAAACAGTACGTGCTTCCAATCTCCTTGTCAGCAGAAATTAACGTCATTTGAAATGATTTGAGCGTTACACTTAAGTTCTAGAGAACATAGCACAGAAAATGACTAAAACATACATCGAATAAAACAGTATTGCACCACTTATACTAGCATTAGTCAGTGGCTTCGCTCGCTTGATAGTAGAATTTTATACCGAAGGAACATACTCCTGGGATAAAAGGTATGCCATTCCAGGACATGGTATTACCGTGTACCGAATTTCATCTAATTCCGTTCTGCCATTTGAGCTAAAGTGCCTGCGGTTTTGGAAGGTGTAGAATAAGGTATTAGACAACATAACATTCTTAATGGAAAAACCCCATTGCACTTTTTGCCCGACCCGGGAATCGAACTCAACAGTCGCTATGAAACAGATGACGCAGTTAAAAGTTTGATATGACTGAGTAGCTGCTGCCAACGGCTTTACCAGCGTGATAGTAGAATAAAAAAGTATCCTATGTCCCATACTAGGGCATGGTCTGCTCGTGTAGCAAGTTTCACCGAAATCCGTTCAGCCGTTCGAGTATGAAGAAGTCACAAACATACAAACACAAACTCTCGGATGTATAATGTTACTGTAAAATTTGCATGCATATTCCCTATGGAGGTACGTTTATAAGTAGTGCATCACTATTTTATCAATGTAATAAACTCATGGCATTAACACACTAGTTGGAAGATAAATAATGGCAACCCCAGAGAAATGTTACGATACTTTACATTACTTAACTTTATAGTTACTTATAAAATTATTAGCTAGTTAACTTTTACTGTTTGGTTCATACTGTAGTTCAAATCTCGAATCTAAAAATTATATCTATACTAATATTATAAAGAGGTAAAATTTGTAAGTTTGTCTGTAGGGATCTCTGGAACTACTGGTCCGATTTGAAAAATTCTTTCAGTGTTAGGTAGCCCATTTATCGAGGCTGCTATATGATATAGGCTATTCATATACCATCACGCTGAGACCCACGGGAGCGGAGCAGTAACGAAAAATGCGGGTGAAACCGCAGGGGACAGCTAGTTATCAATAATCGCATTACCATTATCGGAATTGTAATGTTCCCACTGTTGGGACTCAGGCTTCCTCTCTAAGAGAAGGAAAATAATCGCGAATAGAAACAATTTGCAAAATAAAAGGGTTTGGCGAAAAACCCAAAATATACAGACAACCTTACATTGCTAAAACCTTAACGGTTCGGACTAAGCGTTTCGCTTCCTCGTTTATACCGCGTACATCGAAGGACTGAAACAATTTGCCTGCTGCGGTCTTCCAGTCTGATTATAATTTAGGTGACTTCAAGGCTAGAGTGAATATGCTCTTAATAAACTAGTGCGCTTCATCAACGATTGCATCACTGCTTGCCATCAGGTGGGGTCACAGTCAAGCATTAGTTTATCAATAAAAAAATTGCCTCAAAATTAAGGGGAATCTGTCAAGTAACAGAATAAGGATGCACATACTGAAATGTGACGTGACCGCCATTACGTTACGTGTGTAGAAAAGAGATAGCGAGATGTTCCCACCAGCTAAGGAGTGGAATTCCATGCCGGAACCTGTGTTTCCTGATAGCTACCACTTAAGGGTTTGACCTATCACATACCCGCGATACGAGACACAATAGTGAGACAATAATAGCGCGGTCGCATGAGACCGGTCGGGGATTCATGAATTAAGTCAAAGAGTGAATAGGTTACTGCAAGGCAAACGTGCTCCATCGTCGGCCACATCATCGCTTACGATCAAGTGAGATAGTGGTCAAACGTGAGCATATGCATAATAATAAAAAAAGTCTCCACTTTTCCTCATACAATATTTGAAATGCTAATTGCTGCCTTATTTTGTAACTAATCTTGATGTTGTTTTCAGAAAATATTTTAATTTTTGGTTAGTATAAAATATTGTTCAAAGAAAAAAACAGGAAAATAGGTACACAATTCTTATTTTGAAACAATTATCGTAGAGGAAAAAAGCAAAAAGTTACCTATTTAATTGTTTTATCGATATAATATAGGTACCAATATGAATATAAATATTTTATTGTTTTGAAATTATAGGGAAAAAGGTATGATTTTACCTCTGTTTAGTATTTTTCAACAAGAATTTCAGTATTGATTGGTGCTTCAAAATTTGGTACAAAATTAAAAACTGTGAATTACCTATTTCAAAGTAACTTTTTTTTCAAACCTCTAAATTAAAATAGTTCACCACTCTGTGACGGGATAACTTTAAAAATAAAGATTATACAAATTATTTGTCAGAATATGATTTAACATTACGGATAGTCAGAAGCCAGTAAATCTGACTCCAGTCTTGCCATGAAGTACCGTGTTACCCCAGTTAATGGGTTGTGGAGGTCTGGTAGGCAGCCGCTCCTCGTAAAATACTGGTATTCAGCTAAATCCGGCTTGACTGGAAGCCGACCCCAATATAGTTGGGAAAAGGCTAGGCAGATGATGATGATGATATAACATTATCAAGTACTCTGCATATGCAAAGTATCTGAAAGACTAGTCACTCTGACCTATCTTTTACCACGACTTCTCATTTCCACACCACTAGTTAACAAACTTTCGCTGGAGCCGCACAAACAGTAGGTATTATTTTAAGATAACTGATAATTTCTATCTCGATTTCCGCTCTACAGTACGAACCAAACATTTAAACCTATCAGACCAAACGATCTTACCTAAAAACCACAATATTTTACCTAGAACTCTGTCTAATCGAGTCGTCATCAGCAAAACTAGCTCTATTCCGTCTCTCGCACCTTTTCTGATGTTGCCTGATGAACGCACTGAGTCTGTTTAGGAGAAACTGTTTGTCGTGTCCTTCTAGAACTAACTGGTTCTTCAATACTGTAACCATATGCCTATTAGCGGCTGCTACGGCCCAGTAATAGTACAGAAAGAATAGTAACACAGCAAATGCTGGTACTGCAAAAGTTGAAGTTCCCATTCGGAATATAAATTCCCTGATAAGGAATGGGAAACCGTCAAAAGTTTCTATGACAAATTCCCATACGTTATTGTAGCCTCGATATGGCCCACAGTTAATTGAAGGGAATATTTCTGCCACGGAATAAGCTACAGGAGTAATCGAAGCTATGAATCCTAAGAGAAGCACTGACATGAATAAAGATTTCGATTTCGAAGCTTTGTAAACTACGGGTGAAGGCGTACAATTCGTGAGACAAGTAAACTTTTTGATATAAAAAATTAGGAAGTAAAATATTGTACCAATTATGGGTAGAAACGGGCAGAAAAATGAGCCCATCCAGATAATAGTCTGTGTGTAAACTATATCCAAAACATGTTTCGGTAAATAAAAGTCTTGTTCTCCAATGATTTTGAAGCAGCGACTGTTAGTATGCCTCGCTACGAACGCTCTAGGCAAATTAATGAAGAATGTAGTAACGAATTGTACCGCGAAATCTGTCAGAATTAGCTTATAAAGTTGTTGTCCTACATAAGTCTCCCAACAGTCTAATTTTGAAGAATTTTCATCAGTTTCGTTGACATAGGAACAGACAAAACCATTATCTCTTACATAGGTATACATTTGGCTTAATAAAACGGCCAAAGAAGACAACCTCAGTAACACAGTCCTTAGCAAACTGATGATAAGCACATGTGCAGGAGTGTAACTCTCAAACGGTATTAAATAACTAAAAATCTCTGGTACTATTAAATTTAAAATTACTATACATAAGAAGGGGAGAAATTCTAGTAAAGTGTTTTCTAACTGTTCAAAGAACATTCCACCTTCTTTATATAGACTTAAGGTTAATTTTTCAGCATGAGTTACATTTATATTTCCAAAGTTAGTATTAGTTTCAATAATTTGTTCAGGCTGACTCAATCTATCTGTAGAGTAATTGAACGCGAAATATATGAGAACTCCTGAAGCTATCAAGATGATGAAAACTATTAAGTTTATGAGTAACCTTTTGAAATAAATTAAAATTTGAGATTCCCTAGTCCGTTGTTGTTTCTCTTCATTGTATTTCTCTTCTTCCAAATATCCTTTAATTTCGTTATACAACGCTTTGTGTTTAATTTTAGCTGACTTATCGTTTTGGATGCAGAAGTCCCACCCTCCAAAGACTAAATTACAATATTTGTAGAACTGTCCTTCATTTTCCACGAGCCTCTCTTTAAAACCTTTGGCAGCGGTCTTCACTATAGCTATCAAGGATAATAACACCCAAGAAATAGCCACAAGAATATAAGCCATCGGCATATTGAAATAAAGTTCACTTTGGAATAAATTTTTCACGTAATACTTGTAGATTTGATCGGAATACACACCATAGAAGAGTATTGTTCGTTCCATCCATCCCGTGCCTTGTAAGACGTCGAGAAACACGTTAGAATCTGACAGATTTTTTGTCAAATAATAATTGGAGCAGCATTCTGTAGAATTGTCAGAATAATCTTCACATGTAGACTCTGCTTCTGTCAGCAGAGTTTTAGGTAATATCATGAAGAGGATGATTAACATGGAAATGGCTATGTTTAGGAATAGTAGCCATCGTAGGAACAGGAAGTAGGATACGACGCCTGTGCCGAACTTGCCTTCGATCTCTCTCATAGGGGACTGCCACAACTCTAGCTTGCCCACTATTTCAGAGAATCGTATTCGGAAGCGATGCCAGACTTTTCGCTGTCGCCATTGGAGTTGCTCGAAGCCTTGCAGACGGAGTTTTGTGGCGTTCTGTAGAATAAAATTAATGTTTTATTAGGTGGGTAGTTTAGTTTCGTTGCGACATTATTTTTGATGCAATATTGATTGTTATCTTAAAGTCACAGGTACACTAGAGGACATAATGACTCAATCTACGTGATGCAGCATCTTTACCCAGTGTCGCGCAACTTGCAACCCAACATTTTATATGTATTTGCACCTAATTTAATATTGTCCCCTAATGTATCTAAGGTTTAAGCAGCACTTTTTTATGTGGGGGTTAAACCATAGTGTTTTGTCAATCTGAAATATTGTTTCTTCATTAATAAACCTTTCGTAACTCTTCGCTCTCTGTTTTATAGTGTTCAGTATTGTAAACGTTGTATGTACCTGTAGTCTCGCCTTTCGCTCCCTCTTCTGGTTCATGGGCACCGGCATGGCCTTGATCTGCATGATCTCCTCCCATGTGCGCTCCTCGTTCGACAGGTTCTCTGAAATGAACAAAAGAAGTCAAATTATATTGAGGTAATATTCTTAAACACACCAGTCTTGCCATGAAGTACAGTGTTACCGCAGTTAATGGGTTGTGGAATACTCGTAAAATACTGGTATTCAGCTAAATCGGCTTGACTGGAAGCCGACCCCAATATAGTTGGGAAAAGGCTAGGCAGATGATGACTCTTAAACACAGACTAATATTATAAAGGCGACACGAAGATTTGTGAGTGTATATTTGTTACTTTTGGATTTATTTGTTGCTGAATGGATTTACTTTATTTTACATGAGTAGATTACTGTATAGCATGATAATTTTATCTTGGGATTATAAATCCCAAGGGAATATCTATAATTTTTCTACTATTACGCGGGCAAAGCTGCTGGCAGCAGCTAGGCTTGTATAAAGAATGAACTGAGCAATAGGTACTGCATTAAAATTAATGTGACTGTGCGTACAATACTTCTCTGTATTTCATGTTTTAGATAGGATATCATCAAATAACTTCTCCCATTCTAGGTAGAGCGGGAGGATCAGACTTTTAATGACCTAAAACCCACTCGACTTCCTATAGTAGCCCATTGCGTTCCAGAGCTACAGTAACCAATCCCTAAAACATAGAACTTACCAACATAATCAGTCCTGGCTGGAAATCGAAGCTTCTTTATATGCATGCTTGCGACACGAGCGAATTTCCTTTGCCTTATGTTCCTCGCCATTTTTGTAAACACATCAAAGTCTGTTCAGATAATCCCACAGAACTGAGGTAGACTGAATATTACTCCTCTATTTCAATATGAGTTAGGGGCCATTCATATGTCATCACCTGCCTTTGTCCCGTTTTATTTGGGGTCGGCGCAACACGTTTTCTTCTTCTATTCTGTCCTGTCACTCGACACGCTATCACTAACTCACTTTTCTTTAATATCACTCTTCACACAATTTATAGATATTTTCTTTCACATCCCTCTCACTCTCAATCCAATCACATGTATACTCATAACTCTTTTAGTATCACGCTGGCAAGACCTTTCATACTGTATGGCTCAGAATGTTGGGCTGTGAAACGAATGGATGTAAAAAGATTGCATGTAGCGGAGATGAGAATGTTGAGATGGATGTATGCCGAGAATTGATAAAGTGAGATAAAGTGGAAGTAGTGCCAGTGACTGAAAAATTAAAAGGGAATCGCTTGTCTTAGTATGGTCATGTGAAGAAAAGCGATGAAACGCGTTATATGTGATTTTACTAAAAGAGAGTATAAATGTGGTAAGATTGAGAGGGGGAGGTAGGCAAAGAAAAGATAGATGGATTATGTATAGAGTGGTATGAAAGAAAATGGTGTTAACGATAGCACGAGTGATAGGACAGAATGGGAGAAAAAAAACGTCTCGCACTGACCCCAAATACCATGGAAAAATGGGCAGGAAGATGATAATGATGACAGTATGACAGGTTATCACGACTAGCCGTACTTATTAAGTGTGTATTCAATTCATAAATCACTTAGACACAGATTAAAACTCTTCAATGCACTAGCACGCACGTATTATTTCAAAACAGTTTTTCTTTCTCTAAAAACGAGTACACACCAAAAGCTAGTTTTCTGAATAACGGTAAAAACGCAACTGATAGTGATGATAGCATGAAACCCTGACCCGTGGTTGGTATAGCGTTAATTGCTCAAGTTCATTCCCATGAGTTTTCGGCGCTATGGCAGTAATTGAGTAAAATTGTGTTTTACGTCAGTGTACGGAAATCCCGTTGGTTTCAGTTTCGGTGGCAATAGTGTTTGTTGGTATCTCTTTCATTGCAGACAGACAACTCTTATATAAGAGTCTTCAGAGAGAGCTTTTATTCAGGGACTGAAATATTCATATCGGTGAAGCCATTTAGGAGTTGGGTGACAAACATAAGTACAGAAGAATTTAAGGGGAACTGACGCACACGAGGGCCACGCCTGATTTGTACGTAGAATCACGTCGCGTGGCGTGGGTCTAATGTAGCGTATGGGTCAGCTCACACCGAGACGCGACGCGACGTGACGCTGCGCGCACATTTTAAAAGAGTGACTCAAAATAGAACTTTATTTACTACGCGAAAAGATACATATTTCATTGTGAGAATTTAGAATACGTTTGTTCATGCAGCGCTGCGCCTCGTGTTGCCACGCGAGGTCTCGCTGCGCCTCATGATGCTGCGCGGCGTCTTGCTGAGTAGCGGAACGGTTTTTACATTCGCAACTTCGACAACGATTTTACTATGCGCCTCGCAACGTTGCGATGCGTCTCGCGGTGGCGCGCGGCTCAGCGCGAAATCACTGGCCTCTTCCAGTATCGTCGCGTCGCGTCTCGGTTTGAACTGACCCTAACTCTACAAGTCTATTTTTGCCATATAAAATGTATGAAGACTAACACGCCCAGATCGGCGTATGTGGCCCACGTGGGCCTAATATAGATCGATCATCGATTTACCTTTATACTTGTAAAGATTAATCGATGATCGAGCGAACGAGATTGTGGGTGCGTTCACAAACATGTAAATTCACATATTCCAGAACAGGAAAACCTACTTGAATTGAAGGCTATGTAAATATTGAACCCGCGACACTCAGTATAGCAGTCAATCGCTCAATCAGTGCGCCAACATCTGACGTCAAATTACACAACAAAGGGTAACAAGGGTGTTGAAATCTATTCAATATCCATGGAGTTTTTTGCACATTCTTCTCCATGGAGATCTACGCGTTGGAATGTGCAATTAGCATCATTTTCCTGACAGACTAATTTCTTGACCTTTCAAAAATGCCTGTAATGGTTTATTTGCCTGTAGAACATAGTATCATAACTACTTTGCAAAAGGAAGCGACCGCCTGTCAATCCTGCTCGGCCGGACTGTACGGGGGCCCGTTGCGATACGTCGTTGCCACCGGTGCTCCGTCCAAGCGGGGCACACTTCCACCGTATTGCTCTACCGTGTCCTCCGGGCGATTCACACAATGGTGTCTCCCAGGCGTTTCTTCCGCACGAATCCGGTGCAGGAACTTCCTGAGCTTACCATGTCCGATGAGGACCTGCGTCATGCGGAAGGTGAGGACGCTGTGACATCTTACTAGCCTCCTCAACGTCTCGACCTTTTAGAATCGGAATGACATCTCTGATAAAAACCCAAATAAACAAACAGCCTTGTTTGATGTTAAGTCCTTATCCTATCTGGCAGGGACTGAGTATCGATAGGTGTTATAATTTCACCATGAGATCCTGCCGAAACCCTGTCCGACATGCCTTGTCTCAGCAGCGAAGTTTCACCGCCGCAGATACGGAACCCTAAAACTATGAAGACGTGGTACTCACCCGACAAATCCGGCAGCATAGAGAGATGTATGTCCCTGCTCTGCGTGGTGCGCGCGAATGTAGACTGACGCCGTTCATTCTGCGAGCGAGCGCGCTTCACTGTCGTTGCTGGGGACAAAATGATTCATAGTGAGTTTTGTTAATACAGACAATAAACAAAACGGTAAAGGAAAACATTGCGAGGAAACCGGCATAACCTAGAAAACCAAAAATTTGAAGACTGCTGAAGACTTCAAGAATGCTACTAACCCCCCTTCCTCTCTCCTAATTTTATTTTATCAATCCACAACTTTAGGAAATGCTAACCGTCGTTAGGTTATAGGAAAGCAAGTAAGGGCAACAGGATAGATTTGTTTATCTTAAGTAGCTGCAACTTTAGATAGATAGCTTATTGAAAACGGGCGTTAGACATTCGAAACGATGAACCATCTTCCATTCGAAATTGAATAGAATCGTAGAAGGAAAAACGCGCAATTTCGGTCGACATTTCGTATTTCTGAGAAAGAAAGTAGACGTTCTGGTATGGCGAGCAATGGGTAGTTCACCGATGATTTCCCCCCAAAAAAAGGTAGTAAACACTCACATTTAATATCCATTAAAAGAAAGCACAATTTCAAAGATCGGGAAAAGTGGTTGAAGTTCAGTCGGCAGGTGGAACCTGGCGGGATTAACGCCAGGTAGAAGAAGAAAAGAAAGAACTATTTCTAGTCTTCTGGTACCTGCACCGGAATTATACCGATAGACTCAGGACTTAAATCGTATTTCCCCTATATTCATGTCAGTGGACCAATTATATTGATCTGCAATTACCGATCGGAATAAAAGGCGATAATAAACCATTGTTAGATAAGGACAATCATCATATATAGTTATCCTTATCAGCTATTAATGGGCACAGATATATTTAAATTATGATATATATAACATACATATAAAAAGATCTATAAGTATATCGCGTCTTTTTTTCAAATGGGGAATCATCAGAATGACTTCTCCCGCTCTTGAACGGATGGAGCGGGATGGCGTGTCAGACTTTTACCATAACTATTCAGTAATCTGTGCTTTTACTGACTAAGCCACACCCCATTCCTTCGCTGCCTTCGTTCTGGGGTCACGAGCTTCTCTTTCGGAATCCAATCCATGGCCCCAGGTATGTATGTATATCGGTGAGTCAGACATGGACGCAGTAACAAATACCATGGATCCAGTACATGATTCTGGAACCCCTAGTGGTGGCATTTTTCGTCAGCTTTTTATGAAATTAAAAAAATCTGTACGTTTATTAATTAAACTGTATAAAATCGTTAAACCCGACGAAAAATTCTACCACTGGCAGGTCCAGAATCATGTACTTGATCCGTAGTGTCCGTCTTTGCGTCGATGTCGGACATACTACGGTGTATGTAAAAGGAGAAACTGACTGACTGACATCAACGCATAGCTGAAACTGCTTCGACAAGGAGCATGAAATTTTGCTCTAGGCTTCCTTTTATGACGTAGGAGCACTAAGAAAGCTTTAGCATTAGCGGTCTTGTAATGTTCCTAATGTTAGGACTAAGGCCTCCTCTCTAGGAGAGAGAATGGGCCGTAATCCACCACGTGGGCCCAATGCGGATTGGTGGATATCACAGAACATATAACCTTTATATGTTATGTGGTGGATATCAAACGTCTTCAAATTTTTAGTTCTAGGACATGACGGTTTTCTCACGACGTTTTCCTTCACAGTTTTGAGACCAGCGGTGAAGAAATAAATAACACAAAGTAATGCTTCTGGCTGGCAGTTACCATTAGGCCACCACCAAACCTTCACTAAAAAAGGATTTCCCAAAATTCACATTGTAAGAGTTAGAAACAGGTACCGAAAGTTTGTATGGAGAAACCTATTTACACGCGGGCGAAGCCACTGGGTGAAGTCTGTTATTTATATAGATACTTATGGTATTATAGATTTGGATCGGATCGCTAGAGATATAAGTAACCGGTTTCTGAGAAACGTTAAAAACGTTTCGCTTACTATCTTCCGCGATTTAACGATATAGCATCCGTTAATATGCAGATTAACTAGGTTTTTTTTTTAATTGTTATAAACTAGTGCTTCACTGCGATCCCACCTGATGGTAAGCAGTGATGCAATCGTTGATGGTAAGGCGCACTAGTTTATTAGGGTTCCGTAGCCAAAATGGCAAAAACGGAACCCTTATAGTTTCGTCATGTCCGTCTGTCCGTCTGTCCGTCTGTCACAGCCGATTTACTCGGAAACTATAAGTACTACAGTGATGAAATTTGATGGGAATATGTGTTGTATGAACCGCTACAAAATTATGACACTAAATAGTAAAAAAAAGAATTGGGGGTGGGGCCCCCCATACATGTAACTGAGGGATGAAAATTTTTTTTTCGATGTACATACCCGTGTGGGGTATCAATGGAAAGGTCTTTTAAAATGATATAAAGTTTTCTAAAAAACATTTTTCTTAAAGTGAACGGTTTTTGAGATATCAGCTCTCAAAGTCGTAAAAAGTATGTCCCCCCCCCTCTATTTTTATAACTACGGGGTATAAAATTCTAAAAAAAATAGAGGTGATGCATGCTAATTAACTCTTTCAACGATTTTTGGTTTGATCAAAGTATCTCTTATAGTTTTTGAGATAGGTTGATTTAACTGTATTATATTTGCTGCTACGGAACCCTTTGTGCGCGAGCCCGACTCGCACTTGGCCGGTTTTTTAAGAGCCTATTCACTCTAGCCATGAAGACACCTAAATTATAATCGGAAGTTTTTCACACGTTAACGGATTGTACCCGGTAATTCGCAGATTACCTATTTAATCCGCATATTAACGCATTCCATACTCAACGGTAACATATAATACAGTTTCATCCAAAGATTACGTGATAATAATAAGTACATCAACTGATTTCATAATGACCATAATTTAAAGACCTTGAAACCGTTGGAATTAGTTACGTACGTAATAGTGTAATGTTAGTGTTACAAAAAAAAAAACGGGCAAGTGCGAGTCGGACTCGCGCATGAAGGAATTCGTACCGTCCATAACAAAAAATGGCAAAAAAAAACAAGTTTGTTGTTTGGGATCCAGGCCACTTAAATATTTAGATTTTTTATTCTATTTCTAGTATTTTTTGTTGTAGCAGCAACATAATTATATCATCTGTGAAACACACAACTGTCTGGCTATGACGGTTCATTAGATTCAACCTGGTGACAAATATAAAGACGAACAGTGGAGTCTTAGTAATAGAATCCTGTTTTTACGCTTTGTATACGGAACCCTAAACAGTGTTTCTCCTGTACTACATACTCTTCAACCCTGTGTACCCCAGGTTACCAATACATTTTGGGAACACTTCTATTGTGCGCACAACTAAGTACTGGAATTCTCTAATGCAGTCTGTTTTAAGTAAAGAGAGAACTCAAACTCAAGGTTACTTCTAGGCCAGTGTGCTCCATAGTCCACCACATCATCACTTGTTTGACTATCTTAGCCCACCAATAAAAAAAATCTGTACAACGGGAGTCTTTTTTTAGCATTATCGGCCTCGTACTGTTCCCACTGTCGGGACTCAGGCCTCTCTAGAAGAGGGAATGGATCGTAACCCACCACGCGGGCTCAGTGCAGATTGGTGAATGTTACATGCCATCGAATTTTTGGTTCTAGGACATGCCGGTTTCCTCACGATGTTTTCCTTCACCGTTTTTGAGAGCAGCAGTAATTAAATAAATTACACAATAGGTAATACGCCTAGCTGGGTTTGAACCCGTGACCTACAACTTGCAAGTCGGAGCTGTTACCTACTACTGGGCCACTATTACTGGAGTCTATGTTCATGGATTAAAATTACCTTGAATCATCAAGTTTTTTTTTATATAACATAAACGAGAAAAAAGTGCTTGACTGCAATCCCACCTGATGGTAAGCAGTGATGCAATCGTTGATGGTGAGGCGCACTAGTTTATTAAGAGCCTATTCACTCTAGTCTTGAAGATACCCAAATTATAATCGGGCAGAAAGACCGCAGCAGGCAAATTGTTCCAATCCTTCGATGTACGCGATATAAAAGACGAGGCAAAGCGCTTTGTCCGGACCGTGCAGGTTTCGACAAAGTAAGGATAAGGGAAGTACCTAAAAGTGTTGTGTTTTCATTTAATTTTGCCTTTTAGCCGACAGTCTTTTGTTCTCGAGTTGTGACTGATAAGAAAACAAAAAAAAAAACAAAATAATTAGGTAAGTACACCTATTTTCCTGTTAGATATTTTTGTAAGAAGGTACAATATTTCATATAAAACCACAAATAATACGGATGCACTGAAACAATGTCATCTTAGGGAAAATTAATTATTTCTAAATAATTATTATTTTGCCGTGAAACTGCGTCAAAATTGAGTGAAGTAGCAATTAGTATATTATATTACACTAGATTCTGCCAGTAACTTCCTTGCGCGAATGTAGGTTTCTCCCAAAGGTTTCTCCATACAACTTACTATACATACTTTATACGCCCGTTTCATCACCTCAGGGGCTGAATTTCTAAAAATCCTTTCTTAGTGCTCGCCTACTTCATAAAAGAAAAAGAAATCATCATCATCTATCTAGCCTTTTTCCCAACTATGTTGGGGTCGGTTTCCAGTCAAGCCGGATTTAGCTGAATACCAGTATTTTACGAGGAGCGGCTGCCTGCCAGACCTCCACAACCCATTAACTAAGGTAACAGGGTACTTTATGGCAAGACGAGTCAGATTTACTGGCTTCTGATTATCCGTAACGACCGCCAAAGACCTACAAATGATAGCCGGGACCTACGGCTTAACCTGCTTTCCGGGGCACGAAGGAAACTCAGTATGTTAAGATGGTCACCCATCTACTGCAGAGCTCCACAACTAGCTAGTTTTTTGTACACGCGTAATTTAATGGCGGTGACATCACATAACAGTTTGTGAACGCATTTTCTGTTAGACTGTTTTTCCTCTTCCGCCAGATTGGTAGGATTTCTAACTTCTTCACCCTTTGAGATTTTGTATAAAGTTAGGTAGGAACTTATTGATACCAAAAAAACAAAATTGAGTCATAAGAAGTCCGGGATATCAAAACTATCAAGAAATCACGTTAGGCATTATATCCGTTATCAAGGTCCTAAGTAGTCGTAAAACCGTGTTAATAATTGATTATCAGAATCAAAAAACCCAATTCATATAAGAGCATAATAAGTGATAAGACTTCCGACGGAATACAGGATATGATAACGTCATCTATGTATTTGGCAGGACTGTGTTTAAAAAAATCTGCAGGTCAGTACATTTATATTCGTCTACTTAGGGTCAGCTCACACCGAGACGCGACGCAACGCTACGCAGTACGCTGCATGCACATTTTAATAGAGTGACTCAAAATAGAACTTTATTTACTTCATGAAAAGATACACATTTCATTGTGAGAATTTAGAATACGTTGCTTCATGCAGCGCTGCGCCTCGTGACGCCGCGCGCATCTTGCTGCGCAGCGGAACGCTTTTACATTCGCGACGTCGCGTGTTGCCAAAGATTTTACTATGCGCCTCGCAACGTCGCGATGCGTCTCGCGGCGGCGCGCGGCGCAGTGCGAAATCACTGGCCTCTTCCTGCATCGTTGCGTCGCGTCGCATCTCGGTGTGAACTGACCCTAACCGATGTCACCCTTCTTTTTCTCAGTCGTACACTCCTGGCGGAGTGGTCGTGGTCATGGATCGTCTGGTAGGTTGGTTGAGGCTTTTGCGAGACTTCTCCATCTCTCTCAGTTCATGGCACTTCGAGAGCATTTAGTGAGGGAACACTTCGAAGACGACATTATGAGGTCTGTGCATCTGGTAAGTGATCGGCCGCAAGATCGTTGGCCCTCTATGCTTCCCTGTATCACTAAATGTTTCAAAGAACTTTCGTTGCGGATGATAATTATGTCCAAACATCTTAAAATGCCATTGACAGATGTCACCCAGTTACCCTATGTACCTAACTGACGCTGCTATCCCACTGGCGTTTTACGAGCGTTGACGTCAACGTCGCGTCTGCGAAGCGTCGACGTCGTGCAGACGCACCCTGACGTAACGTCTGCGCGTGACAAGCATTAACGTCCTCTGAACATGATACTATTGCTAAAAAACGCGTCGTTAACGTTGAGCAAACGCGACTTTGATATCGCGTTCAGCGGACGTTAATGCTTGTCACGTTGAAACTGCGCAGACGTTCGAGTGACGCCGACGCTCGTAAAACGCCAGTGGGATAGCGGCCTAATAAAATAATTAAAGGTAACTTACTATTCCTCGCCTGCTTCGAAGGCAGCAGCGTCGCCAGCTTAGCAGCATCAGCCCTCTGCAGGTTATCGAAGAGTTCCTGCTCCCCTCCAGGGTACAGCTCCTGGTAGAACTCCCCGCCGGCTTCCTCCCATCCCTCCTGCTTCTTGGAGCGGGCCTTGTTCTTTGAGTTACCTCCTGACATTGTTTCAGTGCATCTGTGGGTTAGAAAAATTTAGTATTAACTGGCCTGGTAAACGTTGTTCTGTAAAAAGGTGCTGGGTAAAGACATCTCCCACAACCTCTCCTTTCTCGTTTCAAACCTCGCTATCTAGGACAAACTTGGGCATTTCAATCATAGGGTTTTTTTTTGAGGGTGGAAATCATTCAATTGATTTCATCTCCCTCTCTCTGGGTGAAGCGGTAGGGCGTGTCAAACTTTTACCGACTAAAACCATACCAGTTGCCCTTTGCATTCTAGGACTACGGGCTTCCTATTCAGCAATTCCCCGATCCTAGCTCTGTATCGGCCCTGCTGGGCCCCTACGGTTTGCTGATATCTGTTTGAGGAGCGCCTCGATTACCACGCACTGTTAACGACTGGGCTCGGTCCGGTCGATTACCGGACGGCCGGACGGCGAGCTACCCATTGCTCGACGTCCGCATGCACACGTCTACCGTGGCTGGTATTCGGGGTTCCGACCCCGAATACCAGCCACCAAGATTCCGATCTTGGCGGCTGAGGCGTGAGGACGTTCGATCCCTTACGCTGTTCGTATGTACAGCCGTTTCGATGATTAGTCGGAACAAACAGATAGACGGATAGAACTTGATATTTTCATAATTATGCATTTTGTAAAATAAAGTTATTTACAGACTACAAACAGTCCCTCCATTGTATTTAAAATGTACAGATAACAATACTCGTAAAATGGTTGCATCTAAAAACAAACTTGTGCCTCATAGCTGGACTATTTTAGTAATATGTCAGATTATAAGGCACAATTCAATTATGTGTAGTTGTTATTTAAATACTTATTTAGGGTACCTAAATGAAGCAGGAAAGAATAAACAGTGTGGCAATAAAAGGTTGTAGTACCTATTCGTATTTGATATAAGTACTTGAGTCTATCGGTTTAGGTGGTTAACTAAAGGTAAACAATCTTTGTATGTCTTTTTATACTAGCTAAAGAGGTCGTATATAATATAGGTAATTTAGTTTATTAGCTAACATCGATTTAGGTAAATACCTAGAAGCAAAGATTTTTACACTCAATTTTTAGACAACTTTTAGATAAAAAGACATGCCAAGATTGTTTACATTTAGTTAATTACCTAAACCGATAGACCATAAAAATATCATTCTAAAGCAGAATAGTTTGTTTTTAATGTATCTCTGGAACAGATCTGTAGGGGCCCAGGAGGATTGAAGCCTAATGGGGCTATGGGCTGTGCGAAAGATAACCCCGAGGTCCTGGATCGAAGGTAAAGAAGGAACAGAAGTGGGTATTAGTCAGTAGATGTCTGACACTCCCTCCCGCTCCACCCAGAGCGAAGAAGTCATTGCATGATTTCCACCTAAAAAAGGCTAAGTATTTGTAAAAATCTTTCTATATACAGGAAAAGTTTTTAACCACTGCGTAAATTTTGTTTGGTTGCTCAGTGTAAGTAATAGAACACAAGTCGACTTCAAGGTTAAGCAACGCTTGCCAAGGTTGGTCTGTGGATGGGTGACCATCTTAACATAACGAGTTTCCTCCGTGCCTCAGAAAGCACGCTAAGCCGTTGGTCCCGGCTGTCATTTACAGTCGTTATGGACAGTCAGAAGTCAGTAAATCTGACTCCAGTCTTGCCGTAAAGTACCCTGTTACCCCAGTAATTAGGTTATGGAGGTCTGGTAGGCAGCCTATGCTTTCCGAGGCACGGAGGAAACTCGTTATGTTAAGATGGTCACCCATCCACAGACCAACCTTGGCAAGCGATGCTTAACTTTGAAGATCAATCTGTGTTCTATTAGGTACTTACACTGAGCCACCAACAAAAATTTACGCAGTGGTTAAAAACTTTTCCTGTATAAGGATTAGCCAGGCGCATGACAAGCAGAGGCGTAACATGGATTAATTTAGACGTGGATGATAGCACACCAGATTTTTTTCCTTTTATAATTTAGAAAAATATGATTCCTTTCAGTTTGTGCAGGGCATGGACTACTAAACTGTTTTAAAAAGATCTTTAACCACTAGAATGCTATTTTATCACTATGTAGCATTGGCATATTTATATTTATACTAATATTATAAAGAGGTAAAATTTGTAAGTTTGTATGTAGGGGGTAATCTCTGGAACTATTGGTCCAATTTGAAAAATTCTTTCAGTGTTAGATAGCCCATTTATTGAGGAATGCTAAAGGCTATATACCATCACGCTACGACCCACGGGAGCGGAGCAGTAACGAAAAATGCGGGTGAAACCGAAGGGGACAGCTAGTATAATATATTATTTACTTTCATATAAACAAAAATACTCTCGATTGTTTTCAGTACATAGTACCTCTGTGGTGGTATTATTGTAAATCCTAGAGACATTTCCTGGTAAAAGATGACTTGTACCAATGTTTTATGAATGAATGTGGTCAAGAAACAAGTGACTCACAGTAAATAGATGTTTTTATTACGTCTGGTTTATTTTAATTTAAATTAATCGCATTATTTGACTTCCATAAAAAATAGAACTAGAAACTTCTAAATAATTAGGAGATAAAGAGTAGTGACTCAATTTTGTCATTATTTGTTCATTGTAACAACTGGGAAATAACATGATGTCAAACAGAATCTTTGTTTAATGAAAATTAAGTTTGGGTGTCTCCCACATCCAAATTATGTATATACAGAAATTACGAAGAAGAATTACGCTATGACCCTACACCTCCAATTTCCTACACTAGAAGTCATAATTATTTTTTTTATAATAATATAGGGCTGTGAATTAGTTAAAATATCTGATTTCCCACAAAAATAAAGATTAGCAATATAATAAAGTAGCCTTCTCAAAACATACTTATTAGACTTTGGTGGCTAGGTCATAAAACAATTTAAAAAAATGTTTTTAATTCATTAATCCCCAACCGGTCTCATAGGACCGCATTGTTATTGTCTTACTATTGTGCCTCGTTTCATGGGTATTGATAGGCTAATTACACTGGTCAACACTGATTTTGCCACACGAACTTTGATAGCTAATTTTGTTTTATCAATCTACCCTCATCATTAAATGACAGTTGTCATCTGTCAGTTAGCCTCATATTTGTTGTGATACGGTAATAGTCATAACTAGTACTACGGCGGTATATTAACAAAAACGCTCACAAGTAAATCGTCATAAAAGTATTTGTAGTTGAATTTGAATATTTTTTGTGATTTATTAATCCTGTGAACATGTCGAGGAAGTGTAATAATGACCCTAACTCTTTTTGTTATGTCTGCGGAATACTTACATTCCAAAAACAACGACGAAATTTTACGAATCTTGTGCTGGAGTGTTATCACCAATGTTTTGGTTTTGTGAAAAAAATGTAAAGTATTTACCCCTTGTAGAGCCAAATAATGTGCTTTTACCACCATTGCATATCAAATTAGGATTAATAAAAAAATTTGTGAAGGGAATGGATCGCAGTGGGAGTGGATTTTTGTACCTAAAAGAAAAATTCCCTAAAATAAGTGATGCAAAAATAAAAGAGGGTATTTTTGTTGGCCCTCAAATCAGGGAGTTAATAAAAAATTCAACATTTGAAGAAAAATTAAGCGGTTTAGAAAAATGTGCATTTAACGCATTTAAAAATGTTGTTGCAAATTTTTTGGGCAACCACAAGAGTGACAGCTACAGAGAGTTGGTTAGCGAGCTATTATTGTCATATCAAGCATTGGGTTGCAACATGTCACTCAAGATCCATTTTTTAGACTCGCACCTGGATTTTTTTCCTGACAATTTAGGGGCTGTCAGTGACGAGCACGGCGAGAGGTTCCACCAGGACATTTCTAGTATGGAAAAGCGGTACCAGGGCAAATGGAGCCCAAATATGTTAGCGGATTACTGCTGGACAATTAAAAGGGACCAACCAGAAGCTAAACATTCAAGAAAATCTTAAATTATTAAGTAATTTATAAAAAAATAAACGTTTGATTTACGAGATCTGTATTTTTTCTTAATATTTTAAATTACTCAATAGAATAAAATCCTCGGCTAGCAAATTTTTTTTATCTGTTTATTTTTTCTTACAATCACCAATTAAAGTAAAAAATATCAAAAAAGTCCGTGTGGCACGAAAAAGTTTGAATTTTGTTAACCAGTGTTACCTACTAATGTCTTCATAGGTAAAATAAAGCAACCAATGAGAAAACAGAAACATATCCTTTTTTTTCCAGCCTACCAACAGGAGATTATGGCTAGCATTCAGTGCATCCTCCAGCGCAAACATATTCTTATATATAAAACCTGTTTGATGTCTGACAAAAACTGCTCTCCATTTACATTGCAGGTTTAACTATTGTAATTGGTCACTTGAAAACAATGACCAATCAAATCTCTTGGAACAAGATTTGACAAGATTATGTTATGACTAAACATCTAAAATTATGTTGAAATGCATACTGGATTCATTTTCGTGTTATATTTATAAACTACTATAGTTTAATGTGACAATCACAGACAGATTTTTTAAACAAAATAGAATGAAACCTATAAAAATCTCACAAAGATTTGGTTCAAGGATTGACTGTGAGAAAAAATGGATAGTTTTTGTGTTACCCATTCTAAAAGCATTGTCATGGTATCTGAACTTAACATTATAACTATTTTTAAATACAACAGTATACAGAACATGCTGTATAACCTGATTGAAACAAGGAAAGTGAAAATTAATTTATAAATTAATAAAATATTGTTTATGGGTTTACCTGATTTGACAACAGTAGGAAACAATTGAAATAAATGACTTTTATTAGTGTCAATCACTGACATTTATAATTTTAAGCTAATCCAGTCATAAAAGGAGATTAGATTAACAACCAAAACAAATCATTTAATTAATTATGATTCATACTAAACTAGTCTGGTCATAGAAATACGAATTCACACTTAAAAACGCAATGAACTTTTGTATTATTGCACAATAAAAGAAATGCACGACCGATTTCATATTTAGAACACAAAGCATTGATAACCTTTTCTACTTTTTTCAAAATAAGGGCAAAGGTACTGTTAGGACACTCACCGTATAATATAAACAATAGATTTCAATCCCACTGTTAGATCATCGATGTCACTTCACGGGCACCACACATTGTTAGGCGTTAGACACTCACAAATTCTGTAAGATAAATAAATTAGCGTTTAATTTGTAGGTTTAAAAGTAGGTATTTCAGATCAAAATTAGTCTACATTCACAACGCAAGGAGTGGTACGTACTGCATGATTGTCAGTCTGCTACGTGCGTTCGGAAACTGTGAACAGACGTAATATTTTTTCAACTGTCAAATTATTTATAGAGTTTTTCTAAATGTTATGATTAGATACGCTCGTATGGATTGAGCGTTTATTTATAGATGTTTTATATTTAATGTCATTATTACGTTGGCCTTTATTTCATACAGTGGTTTCGTTACCAACATTCCCTTGTATTGCAGTTACGTGATTCGGAATGTACGTTTTTAATTGCGGTAATCTGTCACTCACAATATGCACAAATTTTAAGGGTTCACTTGTTTATGTTATCAAACTAATCACTCACATGCTGTTTGTGACATGTTATTGCCAAAAAACAGAAACTGTTGGCTACCCTTTTCACAGGATCATTATTTTTTATTCAACAATAAACAATGGAAGTCCTTATCGATCACTTTTATGAATGGGACGCGTCGGTCGCGCTTGTTGCAAATGAGATTTCAATCCATCCCAACGCACAGATCCTAATTACATTTTTCTGGGGGAATGAACAGCCATGAAGCCGATAAAAACACTAAATTGATATCCGCAGTCGGCAAAAACCCGACGACCACCCGCCGTTCGCGTAAACAAATCTCTGAGGAAATTTTCTTCATGCAATATCCGGTCTGGCTCATGGTTGGAGCATTTTCGCGGTATTTCCACCGCCAGCCTATCGCGACAGGCCACCTGTAGGTACGGCCAATCGGAGGTATCTTACGTGAGCAGCGATCCTAATTGAGCCAATGCAATATCCGGTGAGCGCTGCGACTACATCCTGCGCGGAAAGCCCGGGAACGGGCCGGGGCGGGACGACACCTGCGCAGCATCCCTACAGACGCCGCTCCAAGATCACATCTCGCGAAAAGTAATGATTATTTCTGTCCGCGGGCGTTTAGTTCCGCATACTCCCGCCGTGGCGCTGTCACGGGAGTCCGACCGCGAATACGTACCTCGTTATATGGATTTTAAAACGTATTAACTGTATTGTAAATTGATAAATTACGTGTTAAAATATATGAAAGTGAAATATTAACAAACCGTGTTGCGTGGCTGTGTGTAAAAATATATTAGTTGATGTGTCTGGGCGTATCACGATGCTGCCTTGTACGAGCGGTGTCCTCCATTAGAAACGATTTTCCAGGGGCAGTGTAGGGTGTGCGAAATTAAACGGAAAATTCCCTAGTGCGTTGGATTATAAGTGTCTAGGCTAGATGTAGTGGAACCAATGAGTGTTTTAGCAAGATGTACGAGTACGAGAGTGTATCGACCGCGCCGACAACACGGCTGGCTGTTTTCCAAAGCCGCGTCGACCGCGCTCGCCCGACCCAACACGCTTAACGAGATAATCACGGACAATTTCGCACTGAACTCTGGTTTAAACTTTTGTTATGAGTGTTAGCACGCATCATGCCCGCTATACCGACCGCTCAGTGCGGCCATATCATCTAAAAACAAAACGAGATCACTAAATGGCGTTTGGGAAGTTACTTTCTGTGCTGGTCGTGGTAGCCATAGTTCTTGGCGACCATGAGGTCGAAAAAGAGAATAAGGCAAAGAAAGCCGTGGCGGCGGAGACGCAACAGAAGTATAGGTCAGCAAATCCTGGGAAGGAGAAGGGATCCTTCCACAAACTGACGACATTGATGAATCGAACGGAAGACCGCCGTCCGAACCGAAGGATGAACAAGTCTTCTGTGGAGGCTCTGCAGGCGTTGAAGAACAAGTTGTCGGGGAACACAAGTAACAACAACGGGATGATGAACGACAACGAAGGAGCGATCGCGATCAACCAGAAGCTGATTCCTGACAACGACACATTTTCATTGACAGACAAAATGAAGATTTTGCGGCCCTACGGTCCGATGTACGAGGCTGTTAACAAGAACTCGTTCATTTCGAAGGCGACTGGGGTTTACTGTAATTTCGAGAAGCACGGGCCTGAGAATCCTGTGAATATGTGTATGTGGCAGTGGAACTCGACGGTGTCGAGTCACGGGCTCGGCTTCAAGGTGGTGACGGCTGCAGACGTGGTGGCGATGAACCAGTCGACCCGAGGATTGAAGTTCTCCGGACCTTCGACTGATGCGGATAGAAACGAAGGAGGTAAGCCTAGACGACGCTAGACCTTTTTGCGCGTGTTTTTGTTTTTAGTGAGGAGGTTTGAAGGCGTGGCGCAGATAATAGGAGCTGGAGAAGAAATAGGCGTAAATACGCATTTTAATCGACTGTATTTTTTTTATAGAATTTGTTTTTTGTTATACACCATAGGTATAATCGTTTTTTCCCAAAAAATGTCATCGCATGATATCTAAGTAAATAGCTGAGCGTGTCAATAACAATTAGACAAATGAAAACGGATTTTTATTATTATTGAGCGTGTCAATAAAAAAATATAGAAATAGGAAAATAGAAATGTTTTTTTTTAACTATTTTTGTGTAATCTATTTGGCAATTGTGTCAGTGATGACTTTTCATTTGAGGTTACAAGATACTAAATAATGATTTTTAGCTGCGCAATTTGCTAAAAACGATGTTATCCTAAAATCTTGTTTTTTTTTTGCACTGGTCACAGAGCAAAAGGCCTAGAGCCTTTTGCTCTGTGACCAGTGCAAAAACATTTAACTCATAATAAACAAAACAGGACACATTAGCCCCAGATTTAATACTCATCACTGAGCTTTTTGTCTTGTCATTATGTGTTCTTAATATTAAGGGCCTGTTTCACAACGTCCGAGTAGGCACTACTCACTGAATAAATTAAAAAATGTGACAGAATTTGTATGAAATTATCTGCCAAGTAAGATACTCGAAACTTAATCATAGGTGGTGAAATAGGCCCTTAGGGTCGTTAATATAGGAATTGTCCCCATTTTATATAAATTGAGTCTAGTGTAATTAGCCACTTTTGCATTTTCGGTCAGGGTTAGGTTAAATACTCTAATCGTCATTTTTTTCTACTTTAGGCTAATGGCTGAATTAATTCGGCATAGCTGAGGGGTAAAGAGGCCTAAGCCAAGACAAGGTGATTTTTAAGCCGAAAAACTGCAGTGACAATTGTGCAAGTTCTTTGCAAACGATGTTTTTCAACACAATCGTGAAATATAAATATAATAATGAATATAAATAAGTATCATTAAAATAAATACTTATAATAATAAATAAAACGGTGGCATTCTATTTTTTTTTTTTTTATTTTTTTTTTATTATTTTTGTAAGAAATATTTAAAAATATATTTAATATGTATTTAAAAAGTAAATAAAGAAATAAAATATAATAATGTTAAAAATAATACATTTTAGAGACAAATTATTGTGTGAAATGGCTTTTGTAACGCTTATCAGCCTACTACAATTTATTCAATAAATTGTGGCGGAGGTTTACGTCGTATTTTTCCATACTAGTGCGAAATGCACTAATTATATTGCGAACATAAAAGCGGTTGGGATTAGAGCGGGTTTTTGTGTAAAATATACAATTAATAACCTAACTACCTAGACCTACTAGTAATACAACAAGTAGTATGACAAGTATTACTACCTGATACTAATACTTGTCATCTTCAAGAACCTGTCAATGCAGTTCTCTTTCTTTGGATATAACATATCTTTTGAAACAGAAGTAATAATAATATTTATTCAAAATTATTTACAGGATAAATTAATAAGGTCCTAAATATAAATCTCCACTCTGAGTCTTATGTGTCTGAATTAGGACTGAATTAGGAACTCCTGTGTTTCAGGCGAGAATAGCTAAAATAATTTAAAATTAATAAAAAATCAAAAGGATTCTATAGTACAACATAATGATTAAAAAATTGAAAGTGGTAACAGACATTTTCTGCTGACTGTACTCTACTTGTTGACATCTTATGCTTCCAAGAAATTTGAAATTTCATCTTGCGGACGGCGAACAATGGGTAGCTCACCCTCCGGGTGCTTTGAGGCCTTACCATAACGTTTTAAAATCACAGGCGTTCGAGCGAGAAAGAGGAAGTAAGCTATTTTAAACAAATAAATATTTACTTTACTTTATTAATAAATTTCGTGTACAATAAATAATTAAGAATTAGAGCAGCTATCATCTACCTAGCCTTTTCCCAAGTATGTATATTGGGGTCGGCTTCCAGTCAAGCCGGCTTTAGCTGAATACCAGTATTTTACGAGGAGCGGCTGCCTACCAGACCTCCACAACCCATTAACTGGGGAAACACAGTACTTTATAACAAGACGAGTCAGATTTACTGGCTTCTGACTATCCGTAACGACTGCCAAGGATCTACAAATGACAGCCGGGACCTAGAGCTTAACGTGCTTTCCGAGGCACGGAGGAAACTCAGTAGACCAGGTATGTTAAGATGGTCACCCATCCACAGACCAACCTTGGCTATTTAATAAGCTATTTTATAATAAGTTTTGTGTACAATAAATAATCAAGAATTAGAGCAGTTATGTGTCTCATTATTTCACATCAATACATGGAGACCTTGAACATAACCTCAGGGGTTCAGAATTATCGCAATGTGGATAACCTTTCTTCTAGGAATCTAGTTACTAGGTACTTATTGTACTAATTAGCACCTAATAACTAGATAACTACTTACATACTTTAGTTAAATTGAGTGTCTATCAATTAATTGAGTATACATACTACAAAAGACGACTTTTTGACAGACGGACAACGAAGTGATCCCAAGGGTTCTTTTTTAAGTGGGATATCAATTGACTTCTCCCGCTCTTGGACGGAGCGGAACGGCATGTCAGACTCATCATCATTATCAACCTAGCCTTTTTCCCAACTATATTGGGGTCGGCTTCCAGTCAAGTCGGATTTAGCTGAATACCAGTATTCTACGAGGAGCGGCTGCCTACCAGACCTCCACAACCCATTAACTGCATGTGGTAACACGCGGTACTTCATAGCAAGACTGGAGTCAGATTTAGGTACTGGCTTGTGACTATCCGTAACGACTGCCAATGATCTACAGATGACAGCCGGGACCTACGGCTTTAACGTGTTTTCCCAGGCACGGAGGAAACTCGGTATGTTAAGATGGTCATCGTGGCGGCGTGTCAGATTAAGACTGACTAAGCCGAAACCCCATCCCTTTCCTTCGTTGCCTTCGGATTACGAGCTTCCTTTCGGAATCCGATCCATAGCCCGAGATGATCACAAGAGTTCCGTTTTTAACCAACTTCAAAATGGAGGAAGTTCTATTTTCGGCTGTAGGTATGTATTTTTTTTGTTGTAACAAGTAAAATTGGGAGGGGACGATCATCGTCATCATCATCATCTCAGCCGAAAGACGTCCACTGCTGGACTAAGGTCTCCCCCAAGCGTCGCCACAGCGACCGGTTCACCACAACAAAAAAGTGTAAAATAAAAAAACTTTTTTACAAAAAAAAATACATCTGACTTCAGTGTAAAAAAAAACACTAAAATTACAAAATCATTTTAATTTCGACTAACTAATTGACTGAACGAGTATGAGACCCAAAAAATATTAATATGAAAATCAAATCAAAATCGTTTTTATTTCACATATAGGCCTACAAGGGCACTAACATAACGTCAGAAGCTAGTGCACGGTTTCAATTGGTCATTTACTATTTTATGGAGAAGAATCCGCAAGAAATTCCATAAAAAAATACCCTACCATATATCTACTTTCCATATCTGGCCATTCCGACAGGTAAGTCCATGTCCTCCAGATCGAAGGCAACGAAGGAACGGGTGGGTTATGGCCCACTGGGCCCGCGCGGTGGATTATGGCCCATTCCCTCTCATAGAGAGGACGCCTGAGTCCCAGCAGTGGGAACATTATAAGGCCGATATTGCTAAAAAAAATGCCCTCCTACTCCAGCTAAGAGCAGGAAAAGTCATTGTGATGATTCCCCACTTGAAAAAAAAGAAACTCCACATCTACCTCATAATTTAATGATGGTAACACCCACTACACGAGTGGGGGTAACTCCTGATAAAGGCTAAGCCGTGTTTATTTATAATTACGCTAATAGCCTTGGGTATTGGCTGTCAAAAGGTCACAGGTTCGAATCCCTGTTAGCACACGATTGTTACTCCTACGCGAGGTTTATGGGTATAAAGGAATATGGCCAATTTGGTAGCGGTATAAATTATTGTTAGGGGACATCTTTGTGTTTATGGTGGGGTAGAAATAGAATAGGAAGGAGGTTAGTTCACAAATGGGTTAGCAGAGATTATAGTACATTCGCGTTAAGAATGCAGTAAAGTCATCATTGTCCGTCGGTCTAGCCCCGCCCCCTAACCAATCAAAGCTGTTTAAGTGTATTTTTATAAATTCATTAAGCTAATCTTTTAAAATATAATTTGTTTGGATTTAACACCACTGTAAATATACACCTTTATTTTGCAGTTGCACTGATAAATCACTGCATTCTTGACGCAAACGAACTATAACATAGTAAGAGTATATTTACTCAAAGTTCGAAGAAGTATGTAGATAAACCCGAAAAAAGCAGTCTGTATTTTGATGGGTTCGATCCACAGAGATCTATGGTTCGATCAATAGGGTCTATCCATGGTCTATCTAATCTATTAATAAAATTGTAATATGAAAATATTGTAAAAACAACTATTTTTTTGGCTAAACAACCAGCTTTTTGACGGTTCTTCTTCATAGGAAAAAAAATGTGGTCCCGCCTGATAGCAAGTGATGCAATCGTCAATGTTTACCATCAACGATTGCATCACTAGTTTACTTCAAATCAAGACCGCATCATTCAAATTGTTCCAGTCCTTCGATATAATTTACTCGATACACGAAGAGCCGAACCGCTTAGTCCGGACCGTAGAGGTGTTAAAATGTAGGGGTAGACACACAACGCATACATACATCTGGTTGTACGATGATAGAAAAGCGATGTCGGACTCAAGCCAATCACATGACCTGATTCCGCCATCACCTTTCTACCACAAAGTCCACACTCCAAAATGCGTACCTACTGTAAGGCCTGAAACTGCGTTAAGCGGGCACCCGCGCGGTTTCATACAAAAGTGCTCCGTCGCGGGGACCAGCGCGGGTGTCCGTCACGGGGAGGCGCGCCCCGCACCCACGCAACGGGGCCCGCCTCCGTGCGACGGAACCCGTCGCGGGGGCACGCGCGGTCCCCGCCAGGGAACACGCACGGGCTTGTTCAGGGCTGTCATTTCATCATTTGACAAAAATGACATAACGAATGTTGCCACTTTTTTGCAATTCTTAAATAGTGATGTACCTCAACCGTAAATTGCCGTTAATAAAATCAAGTAGTATCGTTTTTATAATATTTTTTCCTGAATAGTAGATAGCTATTTAAAATGAAAAAATACAGAAGTAATAACGTATATTTTCATGTTAAACATTTAAAAAATATTTAATGAATGATAAATGATATTTATTTTGCAAATAGGTTTTCACAAACACTTTTACACGTCAATTTTTTTGTTGGACTTTTTTTTACTAGATGAGGCCGGTGTTTACTAACTGACTACCCTGAGAAGAAACACAACCCAAAATTGAAACAGAATGCAGTTATACTGATACTGTATACTGCAATCGGTTTTAATTTTGGAAGAATATTTTTTATCCAATCTTCATATCGATTAGAATTCATTTCCTCGTGATGGTCATCTAGCCCCTTTTTTGCTTCGAAAACTAGTGCACCGCCATCCACGAAACTGTCTTCGCTTCCAAAATGGGACACTACCAGTCGAAACGTTAATTACACATTTTTGACAATACTTTAAATGCGGCTATATTATAAAGTTTTACAACCTAGATTCAATAAACGGGCTTACTGGCTGTCGTTTTTTTTTTGCTAGTCGTCGTTTTGCTATGTAATAATATATTAAGTTCTCCATCGACACGACTATACAAGCACACCGTTAAAATTGAACTAGTGACACTGCGTAAACCGGTCTCCGCGACGGGTCCCCGCGACGGGGACCGTCGCGTAGCCACGGAGCCCACCCGCGTGTCCACGCGCGTAGACACGCGACGGTTGCCCGTCGCGGGCGCCCGCTTAACGCAGTTTCAGGCCTAAAATACCGATAGGCTGGCTACCCTACGTCTGTGCTTTTAAATTGAACTTTGGCTTTGTAAATTGGACGTAACCAAATCTGGATCAGCAAGCCAAGCCAGCTTCGCACGCCTTTTCACTAAGCCTATAGCTTCTAGAAGGCATTTTGCAACACCAGCCCTTATGTGACTGCACCTGACCTGTGCTTTGTAGGTGCAATCCGGTCACATTAGCTTGACGCATCTTTGAAATGCGAGCATCCCCCCGCTTCTCCCCGTATACCCTTAGCTCGCCCGGCAAGTGTCAGGTATAGTCAGCATCTTTGTTATCGATAAGCGCGTCGATAATTTGGCTAGTTGTCTGTAGTTGTTATATTGTTTTTGGACATAATTTCACCGACGCCAAGCGTCAAGTTAATGTGACCGAGTTGTAGGTATTTCCTTTGGAATAATTTTCTACATTCATCTACCTAGCCTTTTCCCAACTACATATATTGGGGTCGGCTCCCAGTAAACCGGATTTAGCTGAATACCAGTATTTTACGAGGAGCGGCCGCCTACCAGACCTCCACAACCCATTAACTGGAGTAACACGGCACTTTATGGCAAGACTGGAGTCAGATTTACCGGCTTCTGATTATCCGTATCGACTGTAAAATAATTTCCTACATTAACGTGGGCGAAACCGATGGCACAAGCTAGTGAATAATACATAGAAGTACAAGCAGTACTTATGTCTAAAGGTTACGAGTCTCAGATTATAGTAAAGGTCATCTTCACCAGTAAACAACAACAATAATAATAAGGGCGTGGCGAACTTTGTGTAACTAAATAACTTCGGTTAGTTACTCTGATATCAGTAGTGATAAGTATTGGTGTATCTAGGGTTATTTGTCAAGAGGAGCCTTGTCGCTTCATCATCATAATCATCATTTCAGCCGAAAGACATCCACTGTTGGATATAGGCCTCCCTTAAGTGTCAAAACAATGGATGATCATGTGCTTCTTGTACCTATTTATCGGATTCTCGGTTTAGGCGGAAGAAACGCCCAAGTATCAACATTAAGCTTTAGATTAAGGATTTTTGTACGCGAACTGACACGAAGTTACAGTAGAATACTATCTCCTAAGTCACAGGGTCCCCCCTAGTTTAGGAGGCAGTGTTTTTCACTATTTAGGCAACCTTTGGTTCCCAAATGTTAATGCTACTATATATATTGTATGACCTTTGTATCTTAAGGTTTTTGTGTTAATAAACTTATTATTATTATTAAGCGTACCGCATGTCTGCCGATGGTGGAGTATACGGTGGAGGGGACCCCGCTTGGGTCGATTACCACCGTATCCTCGTGGGGGTAATCGGATGCACCAGGTCCTTGTACAAGCTATGATCCGGAGCGAGGGGGAATGGGTGGCGATTGTCTCCTTCCACGGGCTCGCCTCGAAAGGTAAACCCGTGGTCCTAGATAGCAAAGGGCAACTGGAAAAAGATAGGTGTGGTTTTAGTCTCTAAAAACTCTGACACGTCCTTCTGGCTTCCTCCTAGAGCGGGTGGAGTCATACTTGGAGACTTCGCAACTCAAAAAAAAAATGGTTGCCCGCGAAATTCAAACTTTCGTACTTTTTTTTGCAATTTGCATTATACCATTAAAAATACTCGTACATAATAATTCTCTAACTTAGAGAAGAGTGAAGACTTGGAGATTATATTAGAGAGTGATATGATGATGGATCAGACATCTCTTTCTTTTTAGAACACAACACACCGTCGACCCGGTCTTAGTCTTTACCGGAATGGCGAACAAACTATAGTAGTACAGTCAAACGGCATAGGAACGCAGGGGTGAATAGGAACAAAACATTAAAGTGGATGTTCACGTTACTTAACAGGTTTTCTGATCATTTAATTATTCCTATTTATTCATTAATTGTAATAAAATGTGATGCTTATGCAGAAATCAATATAAAATATTTAACCAAAGCAAAAATCATAGTCAAAGTTTTGTTCCTATTCACCCCTGCGTTCCTATTCACCCCGTTTGACGGCATCCAAATTCTATCTTTCCCACTCACGGGTGAATGCCCAGTAGCCCGTTCATAAAGTGAATTACCAGCTAAGTCTAAGTAGACAGACTAACGTTTGCATTTAAACGCGACTTATTTTTAGACCGCCTTTGTTATGTGCATTTAATTATGGCGACAGGCACGGACTTGAGGCGGTAAGTTTATTTTTAAAACGGTTTTTTAACTTTCTTTTGATAATTAGTTTGGTACAGATGGTAATGGTTTGTAGAGGAGCTCGTGACTAGGTAATAACTGCCGCATAGGTCGATCTCCAAGGTTAAGCAACGCTTGCCAAGGTTGGTCTATGGATGGGTGACCATCTTAACATACCGAATTTCCTCCGTGCCTCGGAAAGCATGTTAAGCCGTAGGTCCCGGCTGTCATTTGTAGAACTTTGGCAGTCGTTACGGGTAGTCAGAAGCCAGTAAATCTGACTCCAGTCTTGCCATGAAGTACCGTGCTACCCCAGTTAATGGGTTGTGGAGGTCTGGTAGGCAGCCGCTCCTCGTAAAATACTGGTATTCAGCTAAATCCGGCTTGACTGGAATCCGACCCCAATATAGTTGGGAAAAGGCTAAGCAGATGATGATGATGAAGACCTGTATCTATATGCACAACCTATGTTAACAAACAAACGTGATTTGATTTGATTTGACTTGATTTGACGATTCGGAAAAATCTTCGAGATTCGATTCAGGAATTGAACTGAGCAGTCCGACTCGCCCTTGCGCGGTTATTTTTGTACTAATTAAAAAATAGTGGTGTATGCGCCTATGGGGATAGTCAACTTATTATTTTAGTCCATCATATAGTTAGTTTATTTTTAGCATACAGTGTCTATGGGATCAGTAAAACTATTGCATCGCCAATACAAACAGTTTTATCATCCTGTTTTCGTATCTCTCGACCTCAAGACTCAAGGCGTGATGACGGAACGTCTGGCGTGCAAGTAATTATAGAAATATATTTTTGACACCTAACACGTGGGGAAAACAGTCAAAATATTATGTCTGCAACTGTGCAACAATCTCAGGATTGAAAATAACATCGTTTATCAGTTTTTAATATATCGCTAGCGGAATTTTACTACAACCAGCTCTATGTATAAAGGGTGTAAAAAGACCCTTAACGAAAACGAAAACCCCATATTCTACTCATCACTGGGATTGTTTTTTTCTTCTAGACCATACCTGGGAATTCACTAGTTCTGGAGATATTGAAGGTCAAAGTCAACATTTTTTTTTGCGTTTTTTTTTTCAACTTCGTACTCCAAGTATCATTAGTAAACTTTCTTCCGAACAAATACTGTCAAAATTATCAATTTTTCATAACAAATTACGAATTTGAAGTTAGAAAAATGCAACGAAAACTAAAAACAACGAGCGCCTCACACACACAAGCGTGCGGTCGTTTTAACGACCAAGCGCGAGCGGCCGAATGCGCAGTTGATCGGAATTATTATTAATTAATTATTTTTTAAAGATGAAAAAAAAAAAGTTTTTTCCCAGCAATATTTTTTGGTCTAAGTTACTTAATTACATGTACAGAATGTGTAGTTATCGGCTTTGTGATCGGTCTTTTTACACCCTGTATAGTTAAGTTACCTGTATTACCATGTTCAGGTAGGATGTAATATGGTTCCTTTACGCCCTTAATTTATAAAAAAATATAGTTGTTATTACTTATTCAATAAACACATATAAACATATTAAAATCATTTAAAATATTTATTTATTTAGTACTAGCTTTAGCCCGCAGCTTCGCCCGCGTAGATAAAATATAGCCTATGTCACTCAGGAATACAGCAGCTTTCTATTGATGAAAAAATATTTGCAATCGGACCAGTACTTCCACAGATTACTTCATACAAACAAAAAAAAAACTTTACCTCTTTATTATATTAGTACTTATAGAAAATGAGGACCTACAGTTATTAAAAAAAAATACAATAAAAATTGAACCGATTATTATTAATACAGACTCCAGCCTGTATACCTACCTATTGGATTTTATAAATGAAAAGATCCAATAGAAAAACCCGATAACACTCTATATTTATGTAGTCAATAGTTTGTATGTATGGGATCATCTATAGTTAAATGTTGTAAATCACAGTACCCCATTGGATCTGTCTGCTGACAGATTATGATTACCTACCTCAAAAAAAACCACCGATGTTCATAAATTTACTCAAATTTTATTTGTATGTCTGTCTGTCAAGACCCTTTATCTCAGAAACGCGTAAAGTTATCAAATTGAAATTAAAACTATATAACTACTCAAGTCCGCGGTCCCTTGAAACTGTGCAAAAATCAAACTTGTAAGTTGACGAGAAAAAAAGATACGTTCGTTTATGTTGCAAAAAACGTACATTTCGACACTGTCAAAGGAATCAAAATTCATAGGGTACTTCCCATTGACCTAAAATCTTGAAATTTGGCACGAAGCAAGGTATTATAGAACAAATATAGGGAAAAGAATGAAAACTAAAAAAAAAATGTGGAATCTCCAACACTCGCTTCGAGAATTGAACTGTTTTCATAATGTAAATTGGTACGGAACCCTCAGTGCGCGAGTCCGACTCGCACTTGCCCGGTTTTTTTTCATTCCAAATTTAAAGAAATAAAATTACTTCTATATCATGGGTGCGTTCACAAACCTGACAAACTCCCTTCTCCTAATCAAATCCTGCAAGATATTAAATAAGCTATCTTGAAATTGATAAACAAACCTGCACATATAATAACAACACGTGTCATCTGCGACTCATAAAAAAGGAAATGACCTATAAAACTGCAATTTGGACAGCCGGACCAACTCGTGGTAGTTAGTTGGACCGTGGGCCAAAACGTGAGTGGAAGTTGGGTTGCCGATCAATTGAGGAACTAAGGGGCTTGGGGCCAGTAGGTCTTGGTCTATTTTGGACGAGGAGTCGAATGCAGGTAGATCTTTGGCAGTCGTTACGGATAGTCAAAAGCCAGTAAATCTGACTCCAGTCTTGCCATGAAGTACCGTGTTACTCCAGTTAATGGGTTGTGGAGGTCTGGTAGGCAGCCGCTCGCTCCTCGTAAAATACTGGTAGATATTCAGCTAAATCCGGCTTGACTGGAAGCCGACCCCGATATAGTTGGGAAAAGGCTAGGTAGATGATGCAACTCACCTAAGGATTGTTACGAATAAGCTCAACGACTTGACGAACAATAACAATGAATGGACATCTGGTCACATAAATTACCTACTGAAACTGACATACTACAAACGTTAAAATTACTGAAAAGGTGAAAACTGACTAGAAAACGGACTTCTGCTGTTAAGGCCTTGATAGACAGAAAGACAGACAACAAAGTGCTACTATAAGGGTTCTGTTTTTAGGGTTCCGTACCTCAAAATTGAAAAATATATGGTCACTTTGTCTGTCTGTCTATCAAGCCCTTAACAACAGAAGTCCGTCCCTGCTCCCAACGTCACAGATTCCGCCATTTTCTAAGCAAATAATTATTTCGGATGCAGAGCGTCTCGACGTTCTAATAATAGTCTAAAGTGTTGCCACTTCAATTAAGCGCTCTGCATTATGTTACAGTGGGCGGTAAGCTAGGCTGCAGACAAAACAAAGCGTTTGCAACATTTGTGTTTTTTGTAAAAAGAAATTTTAGACTGAGGGAGACTAACTTTATGCTTGGAGATTGATAAAAAAAGAATTTGAAATGTTTTGGGTATGACTGTGAAAGTCTTGAATATTAGACTAATATACAATACTTGAACACTAAAGAGTTTTAAAGAGATACAATTGAATACATTCTAGTCGTGGTTTATTAATAATAATATTCCACAACTTTCATACAATACCATCTAGTTCCAAACTAAGTATAGCTTGTGCTATGGCTAACGAGTTAAAATTGGGTCCTTCACGCAAAAAGTTAAATTTTGTAAATTTGTCAGTTATCACCTTTGTTCATTAGCCCTTCAAACGGAAGTTTTTACGCATGATTGTGCGTGTATGACTCTATCACGCTCGAACGGCTGAACTGATTTGGATTAAACTTGGCAAACAGGTAGACCATCTCTTGGAATAAGACATTGGATACTTTTTATTTCGGGAGTATGTTACACAATGTTAATTTTCCTTTATTATCTTATGTGTCTAGATATGCATATTATTGTTTCTACACTGTGTAGTGTGTGCGGCTGTCATTTGTAGATCTTTGGCAGTCGTTACGGATAGTCAGAAGCCAGTAAATCTGACTCCAGTCTTGCCATGAAGTAACGTGTTACCCCAGTTAATGGGTTGTGGAGGTCTGGTAGGCAGCCGCTCCTCGTAAAATACTCGTATTTAGTTAAATCCGGCTAGACTGGAAGCCGACCTGAATATAGTTGGGAAAAGGCTAGGTAGATGGATGACACTGTGTAGTGTGTAATTATGTATGTTGTTTCTACATTGTGTAATAGGTATGTGTGCCAAACAAAAATATTTCTCTTTCTTTCTATTTTTTGGTTGCGATATTTTTCGAAATTTTCTCGCGAAGTTGTCGGATTGAAAGCATATACCTAGTAATTTTATATTCCGCTCTTATGTATTTTACTATAGTCTATCGGTTTAGGTAATGAACTAAATGTAAACATTCTTGGCGTGTCTTTTTATCTAAAAATTGTATGTAAAAATCTTTGCAACTAGGTATTTACCTAAATCGATGTTAGCTAATAAACTAAATTTAAATAATCTTTGTGTATATTGTATACGACCTCTTTAATTCATGAATCCCCCACCGGTCCTATGAGAACGCGCTGTTATTGTTTTACTATTGTTTCACGTTTTGTGGGTATGTGATAGGTTAATATAAGAAGATACATACCAGGATTGTTTACCTTTAGTTAATCACCTAAACCGATAGACCATAGTAACGTTTTTTCTAAACCGCCATTTTACTTCCCGTGTCTCAGCTCCCTCCCCCGTCGTGTCGCGATCATGTTACAATTAGGCCGAACTCACTCACTTTATGTTTTATTATCTAAATTGGTTTGCCGCCCACCCCGCAGATGTCCCTTCTACTACTGTGGAGAAGTATTTCAGAAATACCACATCTTTTTTTTAGGTGGGAAATCATCAAAATGACTCTTATTTTTCTCTTGGAGACCCCTCTTTCCGAGTCCAGTCATGTTCTTTATCTCGAATCCTAGATACTAAAAATGTGAAAGTTTGTGAGAATGGATGTGTGGATGTTTGTTACTCTTTCACGCAAAAACGGCTAGACCGATTTGGTTGAAATTTGGTATGTAGATGTATAACCTATCTACATTCTGGATTAACATATAGGCTACTTTTTTTTTTCGGGCGAAGCCGGGTGCGGAAGCTAGTGTTATATAGGTCTTAATTACTGTTTTATTTTTATTGATTGTATGCAATTTTCCTAAATAAATCCTGTGACTTGATATCTTATATTATACATAGGTACTTACTTTAATTTAATTTTATATGGACTTAAGTCTATATTTGTAACTAGCTGACTCGGCAAACGTTGTTCTGCCATATAAATTATATGTAACATGATTTATTTACACCTTACACAACCCAAAACAGATTTTTTTTCCCAAAATAATATTTAGCCTATGTTACTCGTGGATAATGTGGCAGTAGTTTTTGAGCTTATTCATTACAATCAAACAAAGTTTTCCTCTTTATAATATTAGTGTAGATTAAATTGTTTTTACAGTGGAATTAATCGAACAATCTTTCAGCACCATTTTAACACCCACTAACTAAATCTCAGAGGTAGATCCTCGCAAGCCTTCTGCGCATCTTACTGTATGACGTCTGTATCGACCATTACTACTGTCCCCGCCCACGTGGCGAGCATAACTGTTCAGTCTGCAGCCGTTATACACTCAATAATATGTTTGCAAGCTCATTTAATTGTTCTAACAAATACTAGTGTAGTCATGCATTTCTAATCCGGCTCGAAGGACCAAAAAGATGTAGGTCTTTAATGGGCATGCGAACTGAATGATGTTTGTATACTAAAGTATAGACCGCGCGTAGCAAGTAAAGTGCTGATTCAATGATGTCAAATTTGTACGTGCTTGCAGTGTACAGCGATTGAATCGAATCACGATTTGAAGCCGAAACCGAATGTTCAGCGCAGTGCCGTAGTTAGGAATGACCCTGGGGAAAAAATGTGGGACCCCATTTTTACATCAGAAATTTTCAAATAACTTTTCCTGCTCTAAGGTATGATAGGGTTGGAGTATCTTGTTAGATAAAAACCTCAAAATCAATTTTAAAAAACCCATTCCTGCTTTGGGTTGAACTGGAGAGATTGTCAGACTTTACTGACTTAACTGTTAACGGCCAAAACCAATAACAGTCTCCAATATGCCAAAACTGGAGATCGATAGGATCTCCAGTTTTGGCATATTGGAGACTGTAAAACAAATGATACAATACCAAAATTATCATATTTTCTGTTGTTTCATTTGTTTTTCTATCTCCGATATGTGATAGATAGGTTATTGGTTTCGGCTGTAAATCTGCAGCGGTTATACACTGAAATAAAATGTTTGCAAGCTCATAAAATTCTTCTAACAATTACTAGTGGCGATCAAGTCATGATTTTAAATCGAAACCGAATGTTTGGCTCGATTTATAGTTTCGGCCCTGACCGAAACTGAAATTGATGCGTGGTAACAGAAAAACTGACAATCAAATATAAATAAAATTCCGATACAGTCCATCATCATCATTTCAGTCGAAAAATACATTTATTGCTGGACATAGGATTCCTCCAAATGTCGATACAGTTATTCCTAACTATTTTTAGTTCGATATCGATTCGATATTTATAAAATTATCCAGTTATAAATTTTCTGAAATAAGTACTAAATCGCATAAATCGATTATTACTAAACACATACGGGTCAGTCAGTTCCAGTGTATTCTTCCATTTTGGTATTATAATAATAAAATATGTAGGGATATTTTCGAGTGTGTTGAAAAACGTCGTTTGGTACACGTGGGCAATTGACATTGCAGTAAGTATTCGGCTACAAAAAGAGGCTTGTTTTTCATGTCGGCTGCAATGACATTTACCCACTTGTGTCAAAACGCAAGTCGCAGTAGAACACTGACTCCCAAGTCACAGGAATTCCTAGTTTAGGAGTCAGGGTTTCAACTTTTGTGCAGCTTAACTATTGTAACTTAACTGATATTTATGTTTTAAGGACTTGTGTCAATAAAGTATTATTATTAAAACGTAGGCATTCCTTGTTTGGGTAATAGACAGAATTCCCAAAAAAGTGTTTGTTCTAAGACAAGGCTGTCTTTTTTCGTTGACATTTCTTTTCTATTTTCGTTCTAAGACAGCCTATGAAGAAACCGCCATTACTTTCTCTACCTACATTTGTTATTGCATGTTATTGACATGTCTGTATGTGTTGTTGCAGGCCACTTCCTGTACCTGGCGGTGGACCCCACCATGGAGAACATGGTCATCAAGTCACCGCCCTTCAGAGGACTCTGGGAGTTCTGTCAGGTAAGGACCTGTTACTGTTACCCACCTTTAGTACCTCCTTAATTGAGATAAGTAAACTAGACCGTGAAAATTCCTGATAAATTTTAAGAGGTTGAAAGAATGAAGTTCTATTATCTCAAAATAAAGATCTATTATTCTGTCAACATTGTTCAATACGTATAATAATAAGTAAGTCCTATGGATTTCTGTAAAAGTGCAAAAGGACGCTACTCTTTTCCAATCTATAACGCGTAATAATAAGTTAGAGGTAAATTGCTTATTAATCTTTTGGGCTAGATTGTAATTAATATATTACAAAATTCGTTAACTAGTTATTATAAAAAATATAATGAATATCATTTTGCAGGATTGTATGTCATAGTTTAAGTCTGTACTGATCAGGAATCGAACCCTCCACAACGCGTCAACCGCGCCGTCAGAATTCAGTAGATATATCATCACGCAAGAAATACAGGCCTGATAAAATCTTATTTGATTAATTTTTATATTTTCCCTACACAACATGTTTCTCGTACAGCTGGAAGCCAACCTCCATCAGAGCAGGATGCAGAACGCCAGCATCAAGCTGGTGTCCGAAGCCACCATGACGGAGGTGCAGTGGATCGCCGGCGAGATCACCGGCAATAACTTTGATGTGTAAGTACTAATACATCCTAAGGAGACCCCTACCCATACCCAAGAAGTAACAGGTTCGCTATATGATACTGCTAGTAACCTAATCACTATAGGATAGGATACTTCTTGGCGAGTGTGCCTCATCTTCGGTCACATCATTTACCATCACGCGAGATAGTGGTCCAACTGTAAGCCTAACAATAATGAAAAAAATAACATCTTCAGCTTTACCCCTTTAAATAAGAACAGATTAAAAAGTCCCACAACTTTTTGTTGAAAAGGGAGGAGCAACTGGTTCTGGTTTACAAAAATATAAGCTGTAGTTTAAAAAAATAGATTTATTTACATACATAAAAGGATTAAATATTTAAAATTAAAAATAAAGCCCTCACCTGGCCATTGTTGGTCACGCAGTTAACCATACAGTTTTATTACACGACTACCCAAAAAAAGAGCGTTATGTTTTTGACGTGATGACCTGACTACGCCGCTTTGACATCCCAATGAGGCTCTACCCTTACCAAGAACATCATTCTAACTCCTTCTCCCCCTTCCAGCTGGCAGCCCTGGCGCGTAATGATCGGCAAGGTGCTGCAGGAGGTCCGCATCATCATCGAGATCACGCGCCCCAACTACGTGAGCCTCTCGCAGCCTCTGCCGCACATCGCCATCGACAACATCAGGATGATGGACTGCGGGCCAGAGCCGCCTGTGTACGGCGGGAAGTGTGTGCCGGGACAGTTGAAGTGCAAGATTATGAATGTGAGTTGTTTTTACGGTTTTTGGATTATAAAAATGATATAAATAAAAATCTTTTCTTCTCATCGTAGGCCTATAATATTAAGGTTTTAGTATATACTTAAAGCTTAAAAACTATGTTACTTACTAGTAGAACTTAGGCACACATAAATAAACAAAACAAATAATTATAAACACAAAATATTTTTTTTGGAAAATCTATCAAGTCTGACATGTAGCTTCATAAATCTATCCATTGTAGGCCCGTCAGTCTAACCTCTCTGAAAAGACCTTCAGTTCCCCCCCAATTGTTTTTTTTAAATATTTCTTACTGCGTGGTGCTAATAAATGCATCATGTCTGTAAATGGACGCTGTTGCGTTCCAGGCCCGTGATGGCCCTTTCGATCGATGTCGTATCCAAGGCAGGACTCATCTCTATATCTGTCTACCTCTTCAGGGATTGAGGAATGGTGGTTGTATCGTGATGAAACCTGCATGTGCTACAACCTAAAATACAAAGATATGTGGCATCCATCAATCCGCACTGGCCCTGCGGCGGTGGATCACAGCCCATTTCCTTTTTTAGAGCAGTACCAGCAGTGGGAACATTATAAGGCAGACCAATTATAATATGCCACCAACTTTCACACAACGCCATCTAGTCCCAAGCTAAGCAGAGCTTGTATAATGGGTACTAAACAACTTATAAACATACTTATATATTTCTAAATACATACATATTATATATAAATTACACCCAGACACAGAACAAATGATCGTGCTCATCACACAAACATTTGTCCTGGGTGGGAATCGAACCCACGACCTCTAGCATAGCAGTCAGGGTCACTAACCACTAGACCAACAGGCCAGTCTTTGATTACGCTATGTTGTGCTATGCTTGCTTATATATTACTTGGCTAATCAATTTGGATCCTCTTACAGAACGACTCGTGCATCAAGTTGCAGCAAGTGTGCGACCTGGTGAAGGACTGCGATGATGGAAGCGACGAGACTCGGAACTGTGGTATGTATTAGTATGATTGCCGCTAGACTTGATTGCCCATTCCAAAACAGATTAGCGATGGGCGATCGAACAATCGAAAGAATAGGAGTCGTTAAAATAAACCATCGAGTCAACCATCGACTCGCCGTTCTATAAAACAATGGAGATGTTTTTCGAATGTTTTTATAAAATAATGAAATCGACCGCTAGTTTTCGATTGTTAGAATCAGTTACTCTCACTCGAAACTCTAGGACTATCGAGAAACACTCACGAATGAACGCGCGTCAGTCGTAATAATAGATCGAGTCAGACTCGAGTCAAAGTCGAAACTATTGAGATATTCGAATAAAACCTCCTGCCATCACCCATCGCTACCCTGTACCTAGTTCTCTGTTTTACTTACATTTTGGTGGTCGGAACTTGCAGGGTGGGTGCTTCCTGTAACCTTTGTTTGCATACAAAACTAATTGGAACTCTCTTTGTTTCAGACAAAATGCCATATGGTTCATACTGTAACTTCGAGCAAGATGCCTGCGGTTTCGAGAATGTACCTCAGTAAGTAGTTAAAATATTTAACTTATTAAATGTGAATGTGGTCCAATATATAGATATTGGTTCGACTTGGGGTTTGTCAGCGAGCAATGGACCGCAGCATTCTGGGAACACCACGCTCATCATAGACGCAGGAAAAAAAACTGCCAGGCTAAAATGGGATTGAGCGGGTCACAACAGCCGCATGCACACTGACCGCTGGGCAAGAGTCTACAGAAAGTCAGGTACCCCTGAGGATGAACGTCGCCGCCGAGGTTACCCACAGTAATCCAATCCGTTGTCGTCGCCTTCATCAGCTCTACCTTCATCTTTGCATAATATAATCTCACCTTCCCCCACAGGCCAATCCTCCGCTGGTCCCGCCACAACGGCCCGACGCCCACCGACAAGACCGGCCCAGACAACGACCACACGTGCGGAGACCAGCAGCCCCACCCCACCATGATGGTGCCCCTCCTCTACCCAGCACACCTGAACCAGACCTGTGTGGGCTACTACTTCTTCGTGAACATGAACGTGACAGGTCCTAACCAGAAGAAGGCGGACTTCGCGTCCACTGCTGTTATGAGGACGGTCATCTTTAATCCGCCGCCGAAGGTCCACGGGAATATTACGTCGAGATATTATAATTGTTGTATGGTAAGTTGGTTTATTAAAATACTTTCTATACGCAAATGTACAGTGGGCTTGACGCCTTAGACTTTTTTTTTCTTGTATTCGAGGTGAAACCTTCAAAAAGGTACATGGACTTTTGGGAAAAAGACCAGGGAGTGTGGGATTCTTACCTTACTAAAAACACCACAGTGATCACCGTCAGCACATAGAAGAGGGGCACTGGGACCTCTTAAAATAACACCCAGACCACCACGGACAACAACACACAACTAACGCCTTAGATGTATTGTCCAATGACTGACGCGTAGTTTCATAGACGCGTATTCATCATTATACGCTTGGTATGCCTGCGTGAAGTTTGTATCCAACACTATGAAACTTTGGGGACGAAGCGGTCGGATATGATAGTCAACACTACAGTAAAATTCTCAGGTCCATTGTACAGCAATTGCGCCTTTTTCAATGTTTCTACATATTGTCCAGTTGTAGAGTCACTGAGATACAAAACTACACCATTTTACCTCATAAAATCAACTAGGAATCGATGTACTTTTAATATCAACCGCCACTGAACTCCGCTCAAAAAAATCCCAAAACACGAATTCACAGAAAAGATAAACCATAAATATATATAAAACATAATAACCAATCTGTCTTGCTTGTACCGCGTTCCGATGCGGACGCATTGTTTACATATTATTTGTATCGATTAGCGCGGCGCAAGCTGTCGCTCGAAATTACTCGCCATGAGTAATAATCTTGTGGTGAACGAGTTGCTGGCCTTCCTGCAGCAGAAGCTGGATGTTATGGACGAAGTGTCCGCCGTCCAGATCTGCACAACGAATTTCAGCGAGGAGGACATCGCTGCTGCGAAGTTGATGTTGTTCACCGTGCTAAATAAGCGCGACCAGATGGTGTCCCGCCGGCGTGACGGGACTAGGAAGAGCATACAGGATATTATCACGCTGTTCAAGGAGACCGACCCAGACGACGTGCCTACGTTTGTGGCGAAGGAGCTGCACAAGCTTCCACCGGTCACCTTCGACCACGTCGACGTCACAACCCTTTTGAAGGACATTGTCTTTCTGAAGGCCAGTCTTGCGGATGTGCAGGTGAAATTAGATGCATCCCAGAAAACTGTCGCTGAGTTACGTCAAGAATTCAGTGAATTTCGCAACACAGCGGCGGTAACTAGGTCATCAGCCGATGCGTCTAATGCAAACACGCGTCGCGGAGTTAGCCTCGATTTATTGTCGCCGAGCTCCGTGTCAGCAGTTTCGTCGCCTGTCCGTACGTCGATTGCTGAGATTGCAGAGTGCCCACCTCGGCCGCCCCGCAGCTCCGTGCCGGCCGCCGCGGCTCCTCCATGTGCCGCCGCCCGACCCCGTCCCCACTACCCCGCCCCGCTGCCTGAACGTGTAGCCACAGCGAATCTCCCTCATAGGGATTTCGCTAGCGTCACCGCGAGCATCCCTGCCGCTCCCATATCAAAGCCTTTGCCTAATAAGGCAATGAATAAGGCTGAAAACGAAGATGGTTTCGTGACGGTGCAAAGGAGGAAGCGCCGAACGCAAGCCAGCCGGAACCTGTGCGGCAAAGCACCAGCAACGCCTGGTGCGAGTGTGCGTGCCGCTCAGCCGAACACGCCGGTGTACATCTCCCGCCTGCATTACACCACAAAGGTGGAGGACATCGTCGAGTATGTGCGCCAGAAGTTGAAGTACACACTGAGGGTGCAGCTGCTGGAGTCGCACCGGAACGTCAATTTTCAGGCGTTTGTGGTGCGAGTACCGAACTGTTTTCTGCATCTCGCTATGAATGAAGACTTCTGGCCACAGGGCGTGGTGTTCCGTCGCTTCCGCGGACAAGTGCCACAGGACAGCACCAAGAAAACATAGTGCATAGTGAAGTGCTACTAATATAGCTTTAAGTCGTTTTTACTAACAAATTAACTTACGAGTAATAGTTTATGTTATATGTATTAGTTTATAATTTTGTAATATTATTTGTGTATTGTTTCTATGGGCCTTAGTTGCCTGATAATAAAGGATTATTATTATTATTATTATTATTATAAATAAATAGAACTAACTACTTCCTAAATCCTATCTGAAAAGCATTAACATGTAACAGGTAACAGGTGGACGTTTGCGAGCTGTCTTTGCACTTTCAGACATTTAAAAGTTGGTCGAAAATCATGAAATAACACCTCTTTAACAGTTCAGTTTAGGTCGTCAAACAGTTCGCGTTAAGATCTCGTGGTAGGTCCTCTGAATTTGTGAATTAGCGTGGGTTATCGATGCTCTGCTTGGTAGTAGGTACAGCGATGCGTTTAGACTCTGGCGTTAATCCAACATTCTAACCGCCCTCTCCTACCCACAGATCCGTTTCTACTACACCCAATACGGCCGTAACTTCGGCTCCCTGAGCGTGAACGTGGTGGAGCTCACCAAGCGAGGGAACATCACCACCAGCGTCTGGTTCAGTACCAAGGACATGGGCCAGCCCTGGTACAGGGCGTCCATCTTCCTGCCCAATGTTACTAGGAGGTAAGGATCTAGAACATTCATCATTTATTTATTTATTAAGGTCAAACCAATAGCTTCTGAGTACAGCATTTCACAGGTATAAATAACAATTCGCCTGTCTTATACGGTCGCCAATAACAGGTGAACCAGCATCATCATCATCTCATCCGAAAGACTTCCGCTGTTGGCCATAAGCCTCTCCCAAGCGTCGCCACAACGATCGGTCCTGTGCGTCTTGCATCCATCGGATTACTGTGACCCTCACCATTATCATTCGTCATTCGTCATTATGTTCGCCGATCTGACAGCAAGGAATCGAAGCGAAAAGTGCTTTATCAAGCACGTTATCAGATTTATCACTACCATCAGATTGCATTGATTGATTCCTGCTCGAAACAAAATATTTGTACAGCCTAGGTACAGAGATTTGGTCTGGGTCTGGAAGTCACATTGGGAGCACACCTACGATACGTAGGAGTAATTCCTAGCTTACCTGCTATAATTCTGACAAAAACAATAAACGGGTTAAGCCTGGCGGGGAGCGCTCCATTTCAGAAATACTAAGATTTATTTTCAAGATTTACAGAGTAAGAGATTTAAAAGCATTAAAGTGTGATAAGCGATAAGCAGTGAAATGAGAAGAGATTTTAGAGAAATTATCTCTATCCTTGAAGACACTTTTATAATCAGACACAAATTATAATCAGACGGGAAGACCACAGAGGCAAATTGATTCAGTCCTCCGAAATACGGGGTGTAAATGACGAGGCGAAAATCTTAGTCCGGACCGTAGAAGTTTCAACAACGTAGGGGTGGGGAAAACTTGGACTTGTCGCGCAAATCGAAACACCTAACAACACTAATTCCCGTCTAGGCATGATATTTGATTATAACCTAATCCTTCCAGATACTTCTTGGAGTTCAAGACTCGTATGGGCATGCGGATCTACTCGGACTCGGCGATAGACGACTTCTCGATGGCGCCGGAGTGTTTCGGGCTGAACATGGACCCCAAAGAGCTTGGGGATTACAACTACTACGACCCTTCGTTTGAGGAGCAGACCACACCGCATCCTGCTTTTGCTGACAGGCCTTGTAAGTATTTTAACCTTCTAACCGCCAACGTCGGATATATTCAACCAACATTCTTGCGTTTATTCCGCCATACAACCACGATGAAATACTCCATCTCGTCAGGTCTTATCTATCACCTATAATATGGACATTGAAGAATTAAACGAGGTGGAGTGACTTAACGTTTGAATCCCCAACCGGTCTTATGAGACCGCGCTGTTATTGTTTTACTATTGTGTCTCGTTTCGCGGGTATCTGAGTAATTAAGATCCTATATCCCCTAGCTGGGGCAGAGGGCGTCAACAGTAGTCACCCATCGCAAACGGTCTTGCGATTTCGCTTCTGCCAATACGGTGCGTCACCAGGTCTGACGGGGACGGCCACGCTTCCGTATACCTTGGGGATTCCAGTCCAGCGCCTGTTTAGGTATATGATCGGGATCCCTCCTAAGTGTGTGACCAATCTAACTCCACTTGCGACGCTTGATCTGGTGGTCGATCGGGCTATACGAGATGGAGTACCTAGTCGCGAACATAGGACCCTGACGATTCTATTAGGACACTCGTTGGACCAATCTGAAGCAAACAGTTTTAGTGTCTTAACACACTATGCCGAACGTACGCGACCGAAGTTCAGAGGCTGATTTTACGTTCCAACATATTCGGCTGATATGACACACCATAAGTGCCGAACTTACGCGGCAGAAATTTAGTTGCGTAACTTTGTGTGTATATTCAGTGTTTCAAGCGCTGTCGTGGCGTCGTGTCTTGATCTTGTCTAGATCTTCGTTGGCAATCGAACCAAATTTTGGTCGCGTATAATGTGTGTTCTACAGAATACGTTGCCACCGAATTTCCGCTGAACTTACGCTCGACCGAAGTTCGGCTGTACGTTATAACGCAACGTAATTTCGGCATAATGTGTCGCCAGTAATTCAAATAGCATTACAGGCGTAATAATGTCGAACTTCGGTCGCGTATCTTCGGCATAGTGTGTTTAGACACTTAAGGGTTCATAAACTTTGAAAAGAAAGAATTGTTTTACTTTGACAGTTAAGTCGCCTCGCCATTTTAATAGACTTTTGAATAAAGCACTTGTCGCCCACGTCACTAAAAGTAACCAAACTTAATAGGACTACAGAACCTAAAGCGCAGTCACTCTCGGACTGTCCACGGATGCGCAGCTTCATAGATATAATGCGGTAGCGGCAATGTAAAGCCATCACATCGTTGCAGCTAATTCGAGAGTTTCATAATTTCGTATGTAAGCTTCACGCAGGCGTACACCAAGCGTATAATGATGAATACGCGTCTATGAAGCTACGCGTACGTGGATAATAGGACTTATATTCTGTTCAATAATTCCGGAGACTAAAATGACCTTTCAACACCAAAGAACTGGCGTCATTCCTATAAAAATTTTGACATTACTTATGTCAATTTAGTCTCCGGGTTTATTGAACAGAATATAGTCTAAAGCAGAAGGTTTTTTTTTTAAGTAATATGTAATTAAACGTCATAGAGATCTTCTAATCCCTTCTTTTCCCTCCAGTCTACCGCTTCACAACCTGTGGCGCAACCGGGCGCTTCGGTCCAAACCAGACCATGTGTGACGTAGCCTACAACAACACGCCGGTGTCCGTCAGCGTCATACAGAGCCCGCCGTACCAGGGCATACAGCTGTGGGAGGTGCCGGCCGAGGGACTCTACACGTAAGTTTATAATATGCCTAGACGTAGCTACAACAATGACGGTGAGCGTCATACAGCCCGCCGTACCAGGGCATACAGCTGTGGGAGGTGCTGGCCGAGGGACTATACACGTAAGTTTATAATATGCCTAGACGTAGCTACAACAGTGACGGTGAGCGTCATACAGCCCGCCGTACCAGGGCATACAGCTGTGGGAGGTGCCGGCCGAAGGACTGTACACGTAAGTTTATAATATGCCTAGACGTCTACAAGACGCCGGTGACGGTGAGCGTCATACAGCCCGCCGTACCAGGGCATACAGCTGTGGGAGGTACCAGCCGAAGGACTATACACGTAAGTTTATAATATGCCTAGACGTAGCTACAACACGCCGGTGACGGTGAGCGTCATACAGCCCGCCGTACCAGGGCATACAGCTGTGGGAGGTGCCGGCCGAGGGACTATACACGTAAGTTTATAATATGTAGGGATTGCAATCCAGCAGCGTTTTCAATCCAGCTGGATTTTTGCTGGATTGACCTGAATCCAGCTGGATCCAGCGCAGATCCAGCAAAATGTGGAACGCAAATAAAAAGGCGACATTTATATTTTTTTATAAAGTAATTTGTATAATAACTTGTAACGATAATCTATGAAACCTTTCACTAATTTGCTTTCGTTTCTTAACCATTTGAGATTAAAAGAAACAACTTAAAATTAAATAACAGTGTAACAACCTTGTAATGACATCTGACGTCACAGAATCCTGCATCACGCAAGTTAAGTTCTCAGCGCGATTTGAATAGATACAACAGCCCGAAATCATCTGTCGAGCAGTTGCCATTACACAATTGTCATCACATAAAACAGTTACGGATGCAATTCGAAACTAAACCACAGAAATTGATACGTTTGCGGATCCGCATCGCTGGATCCAGCAGTATATGCTGGATCCAGCATATTTAAAAAGGCGCTGGATCCAGCTGGATTGCTGTATGCTAGATCCAGCAATTGCAATCCCTAATAATATGCCTAGACGTAGTACAACACGCCGGTGTCCGTCAGCGTTATACAGCCCGCCGTACCAGGGCATACAGCTGTGGGAGGTACCAGCCGAGGGATTGTACACGTAAGTTTATAATCTGCCTAGACGTAGCTACGGCACGCCGGTGACGGTGAGCGTCATACAGCCCGCCGTACCAGGGCATACAGCTGTGGGAGGTGCCGGCCGAAGGACTATACACGTAAGTTTATAATATGCCTAGACGTAGCTACAACAATGACGGTGAGCGTCATACAGCCCGCCGTACCAGGGCATACAGCTGTGGGAGGTGCTGGCCGAGGGACTATACACGTAAGTTTATAATATGCCTAGACGTAGCTACAACAGTGACGGTGAGCGTCATACAGCCCGCCGTACCAGGGCATACAGCTGTGGGAGGTACCAGCCGAGGGATTGTACACGTAAGTTTATAATCTGCCTAGACGTAGCTACGGCACGCCGGTGACGGTGAGCGTCATACAGCCCGCCGTACCAGGGCATACAGCTGTGGGAGGTGCCGGCCGAGGGACTGTATACGTAAGTTTATAATATGCCTAGACGTAGCTACAACACGCCGGTGACGGTGAGCGTCATACAGCCCGCCGTACCAGGGCATACAGCTGTGGGAGGTGCCAGCCGAGGGACTCTACACGTAAGTTTATAATATGCCTAGACGTAGCTACTACACGCCGGTGACGGTGAGCGTCATACAGCCCGCCGTACCAGGGCATACAGCTGTGGGAGGTGCCGGCCGAAGGACGTAAGTTTATAATGTGACTAGAAACATACTTTTGAAACGTTCTGGACTGGCGACTACGGGCTAGAAGACGCAGCGTTGGAAGCTAAAATTAGCTTAAAGAACTCCTTTTTTTTTCAAGTGGGGTTCCATCAGGAATACTTCTCCTGCTCTTGGGCGAAGCGAAAGGGCGTGTCAGACTTTTACTGACTAAAACCCACCCCATTCCTTCATTGCCTTCGTTCTGGGGTCACAAGCTTCTCTTTTAGCTTAAAGAACTCTAGGCGAAGTAACGTAAAAAGTCGACCTCAAATAAAACGGGAGAAAGGCACGAAGATGATGACACTTTTGTTTCACCAATATAAAAAAAAAACCACCTCCTCTCCTCTTGATCGTCATTGAGTATAATAATCTCTGTATTTATGTGTGTATAGGTATATCTTATATGTATTATATATATATATTAGTTATGTATTGTATATATGTAAATAGTACACCGCAAATTACCTGCGTATCTTTTCTCCTTCTCTGTCAATTCCATCCAAAGGTTGTCTGTAAAAAATAGCTGCTAGCGTTAAGACCGCCCATTGTAACACCGTACTAATTTTAAGCTGGTAAAATTATTTTTATGGTGTACAATAAAGTATATATCAATCAATCAATCAATCCGTCTCGCAGGTTGATAGCGACCGGCGCGAGTGGGGGGCTGGGCTCGGCGTGGGCGGGAGTGTCGCACGCGGCGTCGGTGCGGGCGCTGGTCGAGCTGCACAAGAGCGAGCGGGTCTACATCCTCGTGGGGCAGCAGGGCCACAACGCTTGTAAGAAGGTGAGGCCTGCATTTGTTTGTTTATTAAAAGGTATTTTTTTCAGGCATTGAGTCCGCCTTTGTGTGTATAAAGTACGAAATAATACGCCATTACCTTTCTACTATCATCGGAAAAGCCGACATACGGTAAATGTCCACCCTTACGTTGACAACGATTTTCCAGAACAGTTATGATGTGTGTGCGTTATGTTATGTTTGTAATGTGTCAAAGGGCCACGTGCAATTTCTGAAGGGAAGCTGTGGTAACTAGAAGATACAAAAAACTGGAGTGTACAATAACTGGAAACGAGTTTCCTCCGTGCCTCAGAAACCACGTTAAGCCGTAGGTCCCGGCTGTCATTTGTAGATCTTTGGCCGTCGTTACGGATAGTCAGAAGTCTTGCCATGAAATACCGTGTTTCCCCCAGTTAATGGGTTGTGGAGGTCTGGTAGGCAGCCGCTCCTCGTAAAATACTGGTATTCAGCTAAATCCGGCTTGGCTGGAAGCCGATCCCAATATAGTTGGGAAAAGGCTAGAGACTTAGAAGATACAAATAACTGGAGTATACAATAACTGGTAACTGGAGGTTAAAATAAACTGGTGTTCAACCACATCTGTATCACCAGTTTATTTAGAGCCTATTCAATTCGAACCTAGAAGACACCTTAATGACGAGGCGAAACTCTTAGTCTGGACCGTAGAGATTTCAACAACGTAAGGGTGGATACTCGCCGTACGTGGGGATATCCAATGGAAGAAAGTTGATGATGGAATCAAGTCATGCAATTCCCGCGAACACTCTCCAAAATGCATCCTGTAGAGGATGAAATCCCGAAAGAAATAAATCCCGTGAAAATCCTTCATAAACCACTCTTTCGTACCCACAGACCCTCTCAGCCCAAGAATCGAACCCGGAGTGTTCCCGGCGCCAGTCCAACGACACGGCTGGGCAGGTGTTCACCAGCAAGACGCATGAAGTGAGGAGCATGCAGGTCAATGATGGCGGCGGTGGAGGTGGCGGGGGCACCTTCGTGTTCCTGGTAAGTCTAGACTCATCATCATTTCAGCCAAAAGACGTCCACTGCTGGATATAGGCTTCCCTTTAGCGTCGCCACAACGACCGGTCCTGTAAGTATCATCGGAAGCATTCATCGGATTCCCGTGACCCACATAAGGTCAAGGGACCACCTTGTGGGAGGCCTTCCAACGCTGAGTGTTCGGGTACGCGGTCGCCAATCCAGGACCTTTCGTCCCAATTGACCATCTCTTCCACGAGCAATGTGCCTGCCCACTGCCACTTAAGTTTGGCAATTCTTCGGGCTATATCTAGACTACAGTACCTACTAGGTTGTTTTCTGAATACTTTTACGATTTGATTTAAATTCGATTTGATTATTCTAAAAAAAAAAAAAATTGTATGCGAATATTAATTTACAATTACTTTTTACGATCGTTTATGTCGTCGTGCGTTTTTCATTAAAATCTCCCAAAGGATGACGATCTTGTAAGATTTTTTGTTTTGGGTATAACTTCGGAAAAACAAAGATATAATCGACCTAAGGCCGGCCGATCAATTTCTTTACATCCGTGTTTAACATGACTTACTTGACTTAGATCCTATATCCCCTAGCTGGGGCAGAGGGCGTCAACAGTAGTCACCCATCGCGACCGGTCTTGCGCTTTACGCTTGACCTCGCTCCACATCAGTCCGATGGCTTTTGCTTCTGCCAATACGGTGCATCTCCAGGTCTGCCTGGGACGGCCACGCTTCCGTTTTCCTTGGGGATTCTAGTCCAGCGCCTATATATCGGGATCCTTCCTGTGTTTAACATAGACTATATTTTTTCTACCAGCTCGACAAAGACGGGCAAGCGTTCCCCCTGCTGGTGGCGGGAGGAGGGGGCGGCATCTCAGTGGGCAGCTTCCGAGACGACGGGTCGCAGCATGCGAGGCCTCTGACCAATGCTACTCCGGAGTCAGGGTACATGTATGGACAGCCCGGGAAGACTTCAGGTGAGGATAGACCTGCATTTTTTGGTTTTGTTTGGTCTTGTGCAATAGGTGGAGCAGGGTTGGTATTGATTTTGAGTCTGAGAAAGTAGTAGATACAGTCGAATATAGCAATTGGGTACTTAGGTAATTATTTTGTACAATTATTTTTTATTAAAAAACATGGACATGTGTATTCTCCCCGTCTTGACAAGTCTGTGAGATCTTTGACATCATCCAGAAATTCAAACTCAAGGTTTGCCAACGAGCAATGGAGCGCAGTACAATCACACAGTCTATATATAGTTTAGAATCTGCTACTTTCTGACAGCATATGCGCCGTGGAGTCGTAGTAGTAGTCTTCAAAGAAGCGACACGGCGATGGTGATTCCATAATGAACACATTTTGACATTTTTAATCTCTTTTAATAAAATATTTCAATAGAAATCGATTTAAATTGAAAAATACGGAATTTTTTTAATGTCGAGTAGTCAAGCGTCAAGAGCTTGACTCTAGATGACGATGATGATATCATGTCCTCGTTATCTCAGGTGCTGGTGGTGGCTGGCTAGCCCGCTCCGGGCCCACAACCCCCGGTTTCGAGCTGGTCCGAGGGGCTGCTCTACACGAGGGTGGCGCAGGAGGTGCTGCGTGCGCGGGGCAGGCGCACGGTGGCTTCGGCGGCGGTGGCGGCGGCTGTCTGCGCGGAGGGGGCGGCGGCGGCTGGCTTGGTTAGTAAACACTGATTTACTTTGATACATTAGTCGGTGCTAGCTTCATTGGATTCCGGCGTTGCAGGATAGATATTGGATGCTGGAGTAGATTGAAACATATTTACATTGATAGTACTGATCCAGCGCCAGGCTAGAAAACTGATGTTTATAACACTGGGTGTGACACCAGTTTTCTGGCCCGGTGCACTAATTTTGTGTTCTCTTGGGCAACAGTTTTTTAGCCTCTAGGGAACAGGCTACGTGAGCTCTGGAACCCGGCTTTGTGTTCCCTAGGGCACCAACTATGTGGTCTCTGGAACAGAATCTAGCAGTCTTATAGGCAAGGAGGCTATGTACTGAGCTGTCTCACCTCTTGTATACACCAACTTAGTAATCTCGTGCAAACCGGCTGACTGGTTGGTGCTTTGGGGCTTCAGCTTTGTGATTATTGAGGAACCAGTTCTGCTGGTACAAGACCTATCGATTTTGTGGTCTCTGGCTTAGAAATCTCTGGGGTATATTACAGCAGAAACTAACTTACCAAATACTTGTAAATCCAATTGCAAATGATGATAAATTGCAAAAATACTATACTGTAACCAACCAAATATCCTCTCATCCAGGTGGCAACACAAACGAGAACGGCGGCGCTCACGGCGGTGGAGGCTGGTCCTACGTGTCAGCAACCAGAGCCGTGAGGGACTACAGTGACGCCGCCGTAGCACCCAGGACCGGCCCCGGAGAACTGCTGATATTCCCTGCCATACATGTGAGTATACATCAAACTATAGCAGCAGCAGTGACTGATATATGTAGCAGTCAGCAGAGCCGTGAGGGACTACAGTGACGCTGCCGTAGCACCCAGGGCCGGCCCCGGAGAACTGCTGATATTCCCTGCCATACATGTGAGTATACATCACACTATAGCAGCAGTAGTGACTGATATATATAGCAGTTAGCAGAGCTGTGAGGGACTACAGTGACGCCGCCGTAGCACCCAGGACCGGCCCCGGAGAACTGCTGATATTCCCTGCCATACATGTGAGTATACATCACACTATAGCAGCAGTAGTGACTGATATATATAGCAGTTAGCAGAGCTGTGAGGGACTACAGTGACGCCGCCGTAGCACCCAGGACCGGCCCCGGAGAACTGCTGATATTCCCTGCCATACATGTGAGTATACATCACACTATAGCAGCAGTAGTGACTGATATATGTAGCAGTTAGCAGAGCTGTGAGGGACTACAGTGACGCTGCCGTAGCACCCAAGACCGGCCCCGGAGAACTGCTGATATTCCCTGCCATACATGTGAGTATACATCACACTATAGCAGCAGTAGTGACTGATATATGTAGCAGTCAGCAGAGCTGTGAGGGACTACAGTGACGCTGCCGTAGCACCCAGGACCGGCCCCGGAGAACTGCTGATATTCCCTGCTATACATGTGAGTATACATCACACTATAGAAGCAGGGTGGAGGCTGATCATATGCAGTGCCGTAACTAGCCTTTTATGCACCCGGTGCGAGCTTTCAAAACTGCGCCCCTAAAAAATTAATGCTCTAATCAGGCTCTGAAAATAAAATAGACAAATGTGAATACAAATAAATCTATCTATTTATTGTTTACCAAAGTATATAAGTATGTACCTACTTAGTATATTTCTAAGCAGGAGGGTGTGTCAGACTCTTACTGACTAAACCCCTACCCCGTTCCTTCGTTGCCTTCAATCTGGGGGGACTCGGTGTCAACCTTTCGGAATACCCATGTTCCCCAGAGGCTTCGGCCCTGCCGCCCGGCAGGGCCTACACTTTGCTGACATCTCCTTGAGGCGCGCGAGGAACAGAACGCGCCGTCGACGACTGGGCTCGGTCCGGATTATTTTCAGACTGCCGGACGGCGAGCTACCCAGTGCTCGCCGTCCGCGAACCCGCGCCTACGGTGGTCGGAAATCGGGATCCGGATCTCGGCGTCGGCAGCATAAGGACCGTTCCCTCACGCGCTCGCGGTCAGCAGCCTCCTTCACTAGCATTACTGCTTCGCAGAAGGAGGCGACCACCCGCCACCCTTCCTCGCTCCGGACCATGGCCTGAACCAGGGCCCGGTGCGAGAGGTCACCGCCGCCGATAGCCCCCACAAGGACATGGCGGTGCTCCGCCCAAGCGGGGCACACCTCTACCGTGTGCTCCACCGTGTCCTCTGGGCGGTCCACACAATGGCGACACCCGGGCGTCCTTTCCTGCTTGATCCGATGCAGGAACCTCCCGAACTTACGTTGAGCTTTGGGTTGCGTTTTGCTTTCCTGGGACCGAATGACCCCCGCGTAGAGCCTCCGGCAGGGGGCGTCTGGACCCCCTAGGTTGGGCAGGAGCCGCTTCAGAGCGGCCCCAGACCTGTCCAGTTTGGGTGCCAAACGTAGGAAATGCTCCTCGAAAGTCCACCGGCTGTTGAGGACGAGTCCCAGGTACTTCATTGTCGACCCGACGCCGATGTGGCCCCCCTACCGTTATTTGGGAACCCGGTAGTGGCGCAGTCCGTGGGCCATGAAAGCACATAGCCTTGGACTTGTGCAATGCCACCTTGAGTCCCAGTTGCTGGATCCTGTCCACGACTGTCACAACCCCGCGTGTGGCTGTTTCGGCCGCCGCCTGGTACGACTCTCCCTGCGACAGGACCAGCGTGTCGTGTAGTGACCACGCTGACCCCGTCGGGTAGGTCGCCGCGCAGCACGTAGTCGTATCGATGTTCCACAGGACCGGTCCTAGTACCGATCCCTGCGGAACACCGCACATCTCTCGCCCTCTCCACTCTCCCTTGTGACCGGGATAGATAATGAACCTATCCGACAGGTAGGCCTCGATCACACGATGGAAGTAGGCGGGCACCTCATGGTACCGAGGTGCCGCCCCGATACAACTCCAGGGCAGGGATTTGAAGGCATTGGCGATGTCACACCGCCAAGACGACCCTGCCCCGAATCACCGCATCCCCCGTCGTGATGCGGTGCTCGTCGCCTCACGCGCCTGATGGCGTCCACCGTGGAACGCCCCCTGCGAAAGCCGAACTGGCCGTCCGCAAGATGGCGGCCCCACCTGCGCCAGATGCCCGACGAGGCGGTCTGCAATTACTCTTTTAAAGAGTTTGCCCACCTCGTCGAGCAGCACGATGGGCCGGTACGCGGACGGAGAGTCCGCGGGGTGCCCCGGCTTCGCGATGAGCACCAGTTTCCCGGTCTTCCAGCGAAGGAGGAACTGGCCTCTCTCCATGCATGCGCTAAAGAGCCCTCGCAACCCCATAACCCATACCCTTCCGGGGACGCCGTCGGGTCCTGGGGCGGTTTTCTTGAAACTGAGTCTTCGTACCACCGCCCTCAGCTCTACCTCGGTCACCTCTGGAGCGTCGTCCTCGTCGTCGCTGGTGTGGTCCGCTACGGGCACCGCAGGTGGCGGAGCCATGAGCGGGGGAGAGTGTTCCCCTCGCTCAGGGAACAGATTGGCCACCACACCCTCCACAACCCTGGGCCGGAGACTTTGAGTCAGCGGGGGAGCCCATGGGCGGAGCTTGTCCCGCACCACCGGGCGTCGCCATGGGTCCCTGTTCAGGGTCTCCAGCCACACATTGCGGGCCTCCAACTTGGCCCGCTTTATCTCCGTTCGGAGGGTGCGCCTTGCCGCTCTGTACCCCTAGTACAGCTCCGCCTCTCTGGCCTCCGCATCCGGCGGGCGGGTGCGGCGCCTGCGGAACCTGGTGTACCGGCGCCGCGCGGTGGTGCACGCCTCGCGCAGAGCCAAAATCTCCGGCGAACACCAGTACACCTGGCGCTGAGCACGTCCTGGATACCTTACATGTGTTGTTGTTTCAAGATTGCTTGAAAAATGCGATATAGATATAACTATAGATAGTACAGTAGGGCGCGTCTACACCATGTTCGCAATTAAACAAAATGTACCTACTAGCTTCCATGCATGAGATAAAACTAGATACTAGTCTGGTCATTTCTGCGCCCCTCCAAGGTTTGCGCCCTGTGCCTGGGCACCGCTCGCACCGCCCTAGTTACGGCACTGATCATATGTAGCAGTTAACAGAGATAGAAGAAACTACAGTGCACAGTGATGCGGCTGTAACACCTAGAAGGATTCTAGGTCCTACACTTTGGCATGAAGAAAGGTCTCATAGCACAAGTATAGCATCATCATCATCTACCTAGCCTTTTTCCCAACTATATTGGGGTCGGCTTCCAGTCAAGCCGGATCTAGCTGAATACCAGTATTTTACGAGGAGCGGCTGCCTACCAGACCTCCACAACCTATTAACCGGGGTAACACGGTACTTCATGGCAAGACACAAATATAGCAAAAGATCAGAAAACTATAAAATTTTAGTTACGTCAAAAAAACAAACTTTTTTGCAATTTCATAAGTAATTTTGTAAGGAACCCTCATCATTTACCTGGTATTTCTTTCCTCAGGACTGTGACTGTGACTACCGCTGCGTGGCCCTCAACGAATACCGAAGCGAGGTGAAGTGCTACTGCCCCGCCACCTGGACTACCGACGCTCATGACCCTACCAAGTGTATACGTAAGTTTACATCAATTCTTACTTCTTAACTCGATGTCTCCGGGCGATATGTCTTTAAACGCAGGAATCAGTTATTTGATTACCGACTTTATTACCCGAACAATAAGTCGATAATTGAAAAACTGATCCCTGCGATTACTGACTTATTGCCCGGAGACGACCATCTATTCTGTCCCGTTTAACTATAAGTCATGACTATTGGATTTTGATTTATTTTTTTACATATTATAATTAATTACGCTCGCTGGCTCGTGGCTAGATAATAACAGCCGCACAGGTCGATCTTCAAGGTTCAGCAACGCTTGCCTAGGTTGGTCTGTGAATGGGTGACCATCTTAACATAACGAGTTTCCTCCGTGCCTCGGAAAGCACGTTAAACCGTTGGTCCCGGCTGTCATTTGTAGATCTTTGGCAGTCGTTACGGATAGTCAGAAGCCAGTAAATCTGACTCCAGTCTTGCTATGAAGTACCGTGTTACCCCAGTTAATGGGTTGTGGAGGTCTGGTAGGCAGCCGCTCCTCGTAAAATACTGGTATTCAGCTAAATCCGGCTTGACTGGAAGCCGACCCCAATATAGTTGGGAAAAGGCTAGGCAGATGATGAATTAATTACGCTCGCACCAAGCGTGCTCTATCGACTACATCATCGCTTACCATGGATGACGACTATCCCAATGTGACTAATATTACCAATAGTAAGCGATGATGTCGTCTATAGCGCACTATAACCATAGAACTATACCATTATACCAAACATTCTGAGGACATCAGATGTAGTCAATTTTGAGAAGACAGTCTATGTCCAGTTATCAAGGACTTTCGGCTGAATTTTTTTTTTAATATACCATAAACTAGTGCTTGACTGCAATCCCACCTGATGGTAAGCAGTGATGCAATCGTTGATGGTGAGGCGCACTAGTTTATTAAGAGCCTATTCACTCTAGTCTTGAAGATAGGTACCCAAATTATAATCGGACGGAAAGACCGCAGCAGGCAAATTGTTCCAATCCTTCGATGTACGCGGTATGAACGACGAAGCAAACCGCTTTGTCCGGACCGTGCAGGTTTCGACAACGTATGGCGGCCACACACGTAGCGTTATACCTGAACGGTATACCGAAACTGAAGGCTTGTGCAAGTATACCTGACGTCCATAGTGACCACACACGATTCAAGTATGCCTGTGCAGTCTCAGTTCTGCGCCTGTGACAAACCGAAGAAGTCGTGTTGTGCAATAAGTATTCACACACGCTCATGCATACTTTTTTTTTTATTCTTTATTTATTTTAAAGAGGGTTTAATCAAAATTTGATTATGTCATAGTGACCACACACGATTCAAGTTTGCCTGTGCAGTCTCAGTTCTGCGCCTGTGGTTACTAAAAAAAATAAGTATGCAGCGTTCTTTTTGTCGCGAATATGGTATTCTTTACTTTTTATTTGCCATAGACATGGTAACTTTCTGTATAAATTTATAAACTCTTCTAATTTCTCTCTATTATTGCGGCGTGAATCGACAGACATTTTGGCGCGAAAATAACCACACAAACCGACCCTAGCACTGGCGCGCGTGCATGCATGCGCGTCCGACACACACGCTCATGCATACTTGCACAAACTAGTTTGCGCAGGTATAAAGATCGTAGTTTTGATCTGCCTACCAGACTTGTGCAAGTCAGGAAACTTGTGCAAGTTTTGTCACACATACGCTCCGGTATACTTGCACAAGCCTTCAGTTTCGGTATACCGTTCAGGTATAACGCTACGTGTGTGGCCGCCATAAGGATGGATACTCGCCGTACGAAAACAAAAGACAAAATGATTGGACGGAAGTTGAAAATGATACCGATAACTTTTCTAAAGCCCGTGCAAAATTTTCAAATTTCATGTGCAATGAAGCTATAAGGACCCTCAAGCTAGGTTGAACTCGCTGTTCCTGGCAATCGTAGTTTAACCTCGGTGATTAGGCTCGACTGTTGATAATGCTCCAGGAGCTTTATACTTAAGTTATGTGTTATATTTCAGTAGAAGACGCGTGGCCGCGAACGCCGTGGGTGGTGATCATCGTGCTGTCGGTCGCCGTGTTTGTGTGCGCGCTCGCCGTTCTGTGCGTCTGTTTGTATCTGTGTAAGTATCTACTGACTATACATTTTCATATTCTTGTTCTTTAACATTAATTATCACTATGTACGTCATAAAGACTATGCAATACATTATTATTAGGTGAGAATCAAAATTAATTTTCACCAATTATTTACCAATAAAATGTACCTAAAATATACTATTTAGTACCTAGTTTTAAAAGATATGTGCCTCATTGAGAACAAAATTATTTCAAAATTACAGTATAACTAGTACACATTATAATGTTTTTGATATATTTGGCAGCAAATGTATCGAGTCAACCTTCTCGACAAACTTCGCTGAGGTAGTCAACCTACAATAACAATATCAGCTCCATGTTACCGAGATCGCGCCTGTTTCAATGATTGCACATATTGTCCAGTTGCGCAAACACTTGAGATATAAAACTACACCAATTTTACATCACCAATTTGCACTAAGAATAATTAAAACAGGCCTTTTTTTAATTTGAGGTCTTATAGTCCATTGGTGGTCTGGTGGATATCTCTGACAGCGATAAGAGCGCATTTGTACCCATAGATCTACGTTTCTGTAAAATTATTACTATTTTGACGTATGTAGTACCTACAATAAAGTTTATTCTACTCTCTACTCTACACTCTACGAGTATTTCACTCGAAGAAATCCCACCAAAAACATATATTATGCAACTGCTAATCACAATAAATCTACAGACAACACCTACCAACGCAAGAAAGAAGCTGAACAGCAACAAAAGCGTCTGCTCGAACAAGACGTACAGTTACAACGGCTGAGGAGTGCGCCGGGAGGGAACGACAACCTCACGATGGCGTTCAACCCTCACTACGGCAGCGAGAGCATCCTCCCGCAGGGCATTGATGTGAGGGGCTTGCCGCAGGTGTCCAGGGAGAGTCTGAAGCTGGTCAAGTAAGTAGTTTTTTGGAGGTATGCAGAACAGGGTGTGTAGTCACTCAAACTATACAGACATACTTTAAGCCACAGTTAAGCCCTTTACAAGGAAACAATATTCCAACACAGCCCTTCACATAATATTTAATTATGCCCATTGTATATGCCTATTAATTATTAACAATCATAAGATAAAAATTAATTCTCTCTATAATCGTGTTACCGCGTTTGTGGTTGATGGTTGTGTTTATTTATTATTTCTAACGCTCCCTTTTTGCCTTTTGATCCACGATCGCCCCCACGAAAACCTCCAGTTCATTTTTTATCACAAAAAATATTAGAATAACGATTTTACACAGTTTAAATTTTAAAAAAAAAAACAAAGATATATATATTTTTTAATTAAGAAAAAGCCAACGCAAAATTCCACTACCACACAATCATTTTCTGGATCCATGGTATTCGTTTGTGCGTTGATGTTTGATATACATATATACTCATAACTTCCTTCCACCCTAGGGCTCTGGGGCAGGGCGCGTTCGGCGAAGTCTACCAAGGTCTGTACCGGCACCGCACGGGCGACACGGTGGAGATGCCGGTGGCCGTGAAGACACTCCCGGAGCTGTCCACGGGGCAGGCGGAGTCCGACTTCCTCATGGAAGCCGCCATCATGGCCAAGTTCAGCCATCCTAATATTGTGCATCTTATTGGAGTCTGCTTTGATCGGCATCCCAGGTAAGTCTAAGTCTTTTTTTTAGAATCTAGATAAAAATTTAGTGTTATAAATCATATAATAAATCATCGGTAATGAGCTCGTCGAGTCGAAGTCTTGAGCATTAACGACCAGGTGCTAGCCACACAGTGGAATTCCCTGCTAGAGTCAGTGTTTCCTGAATTCCTGATAGAGCTACAACTTAGGGGTAAAGTAAGCCAAGAGTAAATAGGTTACTTCTAGGTAAGCGTGCTCCATCGTCGACCACATCATCGCTTACCATCAGGTGAGATAGTGATCAAACTCAAGCCTATCAACAAAAAACACAAAAAGTAATTACGTGCTCCAGTCGGTAGGGGCTTGCAAAACTAAGAGACTACGTGTGTTTTTAAGTATACAACGCAAGTTCAGCTTGTGTTGTATAGTTATAATCGTCATCATACTTCTAATATTAGCAGATCGGCTTAAATAAGCACTCAATTTTAAATGCACGTCTTAATTTGTCTTTGTTTTCAAGTACCTAGTTGTATAATATTGGTTTCAATCTACAGGTTCATAGTCCTGGAGCTGCTAGCGGGCGGGGACCTGAAGAACTTCCTGCGCGAGAGTAGACCGAAGCCCGAGCGAGCCAGCGCGCTCACCATGAAGGACCTGCTGCTCAGCTCCATCGACATCTGCAAGGGCTGCCGCTATCTCGAGAGCAAGCGGTTTATACACAGGTAAGGTTCTATCAGCGCGCTCACCATGAAGGACCTGCTGCTCAGCTCCATCGACATCTGCAAGGGCTGCCGCTATCTCGAGAGCAAGCGGTTTATACACAGGTAAGGTTCTATCAGCGCGCTCACCATGAAGGACCTGCTGCTCAGCTCCATCGACATCTGCAAGGGCTGCCGCTATCTCGAGAGCAAGCGGTTTATACACAGGTAAGGTTCTATCAGCGCGCTCACCATGAAGGACCTGCTGCTCAGCTCCATCGACATCTGCAAGGGCTGCCGCTATCTCGAGAGCAAGCGGTTTATACACAGGTAAGGTTCTATCAGCGCGCTCACCATGAAGGACCTGCTGCTCAGCTCCATCGACATCTGCAAGGGCTGCCGCTATCTCGAGAGCAAGAGGTTTATACACAGGTAAGGTTCTATCAGCGCGCTCACCATGAAGGACCTGCTGCTCAGCTCCATCGACATCTGCAAGGGCTGCCGCTATCTCGAGAGCAAGCGGTTTATACACAGGTAAGGTTCTATCAACGCGCTCACCATGAAGGACCTGCTGCTCAGCTCCATCGACATCTGCAAGGGCTGCCGCTATCTCGAGAGCAAGCGGTTTATACACAGGTAAGGTTCTATCAGCGCGCTCACCATGAAGGACCTGCTGCTCAGCTCCATCGACATCTGCAAGGGCTGCCGCTATCTCGAGAGCAAGCGGTTTATACACAGGTAAGGTTCTATCAGCGCGCTCACCATGAAGGACCTGCTGCTCAGCTCCATCGACATCTGCAAGGGCTGCCGCTATCTCGAGAGCAAGCGGTTTATACACAGGTGAGATGGCTTTTTCTTGGTGGGAAATCATCAAATAAATCCTCCCACTTTCGGTGGAGTGAGAGGGACTGTAAGAATTGATCGATAAATAAAAGACCAAATTTTTTTTTATTCGAATTTGTCTCACCTTCTAAACCTTCCCTAGACCTCCACGAACATTTCAAGACCAAGATAAGATAAAAAATCCTTTCAGCCGTTCTCGAGTTTTAGCAAGATGAACAGCAATTGATTTTTATATATAGATAAAGAATTACATAGGTAATTAAGTCGTATCTTCCTTCCTCCAGGGACATAGCCGCCCGGAACTGCCTCCTGACCTCCCGAGGTCCAGGCCGCGTGGTGAAGATCGCGGACTTCGGCATGGCGCGTGACATCTACCGCTCCGACTACTATAAGAAAGGAGGCAAAGCCATGCTCCCCATCAAGTGGATGCCGCCCGAGGCCTACATCGATGGCGTCTTCACTATCAAGACGGATGTCTGGTAAGTCATCATCTGCCTAGCCTTTCCCCAACTATATTGGCGTCGACTTCCAATCAAGCCGGATTTAGCTGAATACCAGTATTTTACGAGGGGTTGCTGCCTCAAAACTCCGCAACCCATTAACTGGGGTAACACAGTACTTCATTGCAAGACTGAAGTCAGATTTACTGGCTTCTGATTACCTATCCGTAACGACTGCCAAAGATCTATAAGTGACAGCCGGGACCTACGGCTTAACGTGCTATCCGAGGCGCGAAGGAAACTCAGTATACTAAGATGGTCACCCATCCACAGACCAGCCTTGACAAGCGTTGCTTAACCTTGTAAATAATAATGATGATAATAATTACCGCACGGGTCGCGGCTTTTATTATCTAGCCACGAGCTCCTCATGCATAGATGTCGTAAGTGATGACGTGAAAGTTAAAGTCAAATCTGTATTGGTGAACACAAAACCTAAAATAAATCAATACATTTCTGGATGTCACGTAAATGTGCAATTCATTGTGTTCTGTCAATTTAGGCATGCAAAATTATAGTACAAATGAAAAAAAAATAAGTAAGATGTCCGAGATTACTCATAAGACTGGCAGGTTCTTCAGAAGGCCTATCGGAAAATTTCTCCCAATTTGCAGAAGCTGAAAAATCACTTGTTAATTGTAGTCGTGTCTTTCTTGGACCTTGCGTCATGCCAAATTTTAGGGTTCTAGGGCCATCCCACTGATCTAGAACCCTAAAATCTGGCATGACTTTTGATTCTCTTAAGATTGTCAAATTATACGCGTTTTTTGTATTAATGAATCACCATTATCCTTCCTTGGAATTCATCCAATAGCTGATATATCACAGTATCAATATCATGTTTCTTCACCCCCAGGTCCTTCGGAGTGCTACTCTGGGAGGTGTTCTCACTGGGCGTGATGCCGTACACCGGCTGTGCCAACCGCGAGGTCATGGAGATGGTCTCCGGCGGCGGCAGGCTGGAGAAACCCTACGGTGAGTCACTCTATAGCTTCCTCCACTTCTGGCCCACTAGCAGTGCTGGTAGGGAGGTGTTCTCCCTGGGCGTGATGCCGTACACCGGCTGCGCCAACCGCGAGGTCATGGAGATGGTCTCCGGCGGCGGCAGGCTGGAGAAACCCTATGGTGAGTCACTCTATAGCTTCCTCAACTCCTGGGCCACTAGCAGTGCTGGTAGGCAGGTGTTCTCTCTGGGCGTGATGCCGTACAGCCAGACAGGTCATGGAGATGGTCTCCGGCGGCGGCAGGCTGGAGAAACCCTATGGTGAGCCACTCTATAGCTTCCTCAACCTCTGGGCCACGAGGAGCACTGGTAGGAAGGTGTTCTCACTGGGCGTGATGCCGTACAGCCAGACAGGTCATGGAGATGGTCTCCGGCGGCGGCAGGCTGGAGAAACCCTATGGTGAGTCACTCTACAGCTTCCTCCACTAGTGAGCCACTAGGAGTGCTGGTAGACAGGTGTTCTCCCTGGGCGTGATGCCGTACACCGGCTGCGCCAACCGCGAGGTCATGGAGATGGTCTCCGGCGGCGGCAGGCTGGAGAAACCCTATGGTGAGTCACTCTATAGCTTCCTCCACTCCTGAACCACTAGGAGAGCTGGTAGGGAAGGTGTTCTCGAAGGCATGATGCCGTACAGCCAGACAGGTCATGGAGATGGTCTCCGGCGGCGGCAGGCTGGAGAAACCCTATGGTGAGTCACTCTATAGCTTCCTCCACTCCTGGCCCACTAGCAGTGCTGGTAGAGAGGTGCTCTCCCTAGGTGTGATGCCGTACACCGGCTGCGCCAACCGCGAGGTCATGGAGATGGTCTCCGGCGGCGGCAGGCTGGAGAAACCCTATGGTGAGTCACTCTATAGCTTCCTCAACCCCTGGGCCACGAGGAGTGCTGGTAGAGAGGTGTTCTCCCTGGGCGTGATGCCGTACACCGGCTGCGCCAACCGCGAGGTCATGGAGATGGTCTCCGGCGGCGGCAGGCTGGAGAAACCCTATGGTGAGTCACTCTATAGCTTCCTCCACTCCTGGGCCAGGAGGAGTGCTGTAATAGCCTAGTGAGAACGGGAGGTTTTCTTCACTAGGCGTAATGCTGATGGAAAGATGTCATATCGGAAGACTGAAGAAACCATTACCAGTTAGTCACGAAGGACATCATGGCCATTACTTTTTTTAAGTTGGGATATCATCGATATGACTTCTCCCGCTCTGGACAGAGCTGGAGGGCGTTTCAGTCTTCTACTGACTAAAACGCACTCCTGGTCCTTTGCCTCCATTCAAGGGTCCCGCTAGTGCTCGCCTATTTCATAAAAGGAAACCTTTTGCAAAATTGCAAATGTTCCTAATCCCAGTAGTTTCGGCTGTGCGTCGAATGAAATCCCTAGGGACAGCAGCTAGTGTGTAATAGTATAGTACGCTAGAAGATATGTTTATTTTCGGATAATATCCCGTATGGGTGAGACTAAAATACTTCCACGTGCCATGGGTACAAGTTACTCCACGTTATTAGTATCTATTTTAAATCTAACCGTAAATGTAGCCATTTATAAACGGTAAATGATTGGACACTCCTAAAAAAGTAATTTTAGATTTTTTTTATCAATTCAGATTCTTGGATACTTTGACGGATTTCTGCTTCAATTTTATAATTTTTTGAGGGTATGTGGAATAGAGAATTAAGCCCCACCTACCTCCATTGAAAAAGGGGGATCCTCCGACCGACGGGTGGTATTTCTGGTGGGTTCCTGCTCAAAAGATGATTTTGGGCTGTTGTATCCCATGATTGTATCTGATTAAAGAGCGCGGAGAACTTTAATTGCAATGCAGAGTTTCGTAGTTTTTATGTGACGCCACAGATGTCGCTACAGTTTCTTCAGTAACATTAAATTGTTTTTGATACAGGGTGTCCACAAGAGGTGTACAGGCTGATGTGCGAGTGTTGGAACCCGACGCCGAGCGAGCGGCCCTCGTTCGCACACATGTACGAGAGGATGCAGCGGTTTGTACAGGTATGTATAAATATATAGGAACACATATAATTGGCTTCTGACGGTATAGTCATAGTAGTTTATTGGGAAAACATCTTCCACACGGTTGTAAAACCACGTCCCAACAAGGGTAACCATGGTTGGAGATTGATTTGCGTGTTTGGTTTGTGTTGCGGCTACACGGATGTAGGTAATCCATACGGAAACGCGTTCGATCTAGCGTCCCGACAGAGGTGATCTTAGTTGAAGATTGGTCTGCGTTGCGACTCCAAGGACCTCTGTTGGGACGCTGAATTTCCAAATGACTGTGTGGGAGACATTTAAGGGATTCTTACAAGTCATATTCAGATTATAGTAGGTACAGTCAACAAATTATAGTATATTTCATTACAAGTGCGGAAAGCCTGTCATTGCAAAGAGTTTCGACAAATGTCTACCCGAGCCGAGGCGCAGCCGAAGGTGAGGGTTGACAGTCGGAACAAGTTGCAATGACGGTTCCGCACGTGTACTGAACGACTATTTTTAATAGAGTTGCGAAAAAATGAAGCAATTTAATAAAATAATAAAAACATAATAAACTCAACTGACTAATCAAAATGGCGCCAACCGTAAAAAAATATAAGCAGTTTTTTTTATCTTCACCCATTCTGGGTAGACAAAGGGAACTATGCCCCATACAGCCAAGTCTTCAGTACATTTTTTTATTGATATGAAATGAAATTTAATGATATGAAATGAAACCTAGCCTAACTTATTGAATCAAATCATTAAATCTGATATTGAAACAAATTAGTACCTAGCTTCTTTTTAGAAATATTTGCACTAAAAACTTTTTTAGTAAAAACTTCGTGGTTGATTTTTTCTTTTTAATAGACATTACTTTGACAGTTGGGAAAGAAAAAGCACGAGTTCGGGAATGGTAAAGAAAAAGCACGAGTGTGTAATAGTCCACTTCCCGAACGCTAAACGTCCCTGCAATACGCCACTTTTTGAGCAACTGTATTAAAAAATACATTACCTACATTATTCAATAAATTTGAAATAGTAAAAGATGTTAAGCCAATACAAATAAATAGCAATCATCACGCTATTACAGCCAACACATACACACAAAATACATTACATTATTAAATAAATGAAAATAGTAACCGTTTGGTTAAGACTGACAAAGAAGAATTAAAAAGAAAAGAAGAAGAATTGATTTTGCAGATGAAAAATTTATTCCAATGCAATAATTTAGTATGTGACGTTTTCTCATCCAACCCGCCATTTTTGTCCAGGACCCCGCGATAGTAAGCGCGCCGCTCCCCATAGTGAGGTCCCTCTTACCTCCTCACACGGAGGTACCGACCAACGCCAACGGACCGCAGGTGAGTAATCGGATTTATTTTATTATTATTATTAGTCAAAAAGGGGGCGTTGTTCCAAATAAAAAAAAATGAACAAAAATACTAAAAAAAAAACATAATAAGATTAGACATTTTTTTCTGAAATTGATAGAGATTGGTCTTGAAAATTATATATAAATTATGACTTATTAAAATTCTTAATTATAAAATATTGATTATAAATTAAACAGATTATTAGAAATGTCGGTAGTTCTAAATGTTAGCCGTAATGTGGTCGTTTTTTTTGTAAATAATATTATGTTTCACAGTAAAAGTTATTAGAGAAATAATTTTAGTAGTTTCACAGACACCCTGTACACTCTGTAGATTTACCCCGATTTAGTTAAATTGTTATTCGTTACAATTTTAGCGAAATAAACGTAGGTGTTTATTTTTTAGATTCCTAGGACCACATTTTCAAATTATTTTACAAAAGGAACAACGCCTCAAATAAAATAGCAAAATACTAAAAATCCGAAATTGTAAAAGCGATTTCACAAATGAGTGTATAGCCCACCTAATTATAAAAACCAAAAAAAAAACTAATATAATCAAAAAAACTAATGCGTACAACATTTTTCTCTTTTTTCCAAATGTTTTCGCTCTGGCTACTAGAAGCAAGTAAATGGATTTTTTTTATTAATAAAACATATAATTATACATTTTATTATTTTAATTCGGTGTTAGCGATCCTTATAAGAGCCCGTGCTTACGAGTTCGCATGACTACCCTCCATTTTTTATTTTTATTTTCTAAAACTACCCGCCCTCTCCTTGAATGAAACTCGCGTAGAAAACTAGTTCCCCAGTAGTTTAGTCGAGAGATTCATTGGAATGTGAAAGAGAATCATCAAAATAATCGCATGTTTCTTCATAACATGGTTCAGTTTCATTATTTAATTAATTATTTATTAATTTTCTTCTCCATCTTCATTATCTTGCATTTCAAAGAATCTCAAAGTTAGGTTATTTCAGAGACTTGAGTGTTTACTTGCCTAGTAGCTATAGCGGAAATCTATTACCTATATATCTATTTTCTTTTATTACCTTTGGTCCCTGCCTCTGGGTTTTGTAAAATGGATTTTGAATTTTATAAAATAAAGTTCAATGTTAATTGTTTCGCTAATGGAGTTTTTACAAAACGCAGTGGTATGCACGCGTAGAATTAAAAGTGAAACACAGGGAGATTATAACAAGTAACAATATTTATAAAATTAAGAAAAGCTATTCCGCTATTTTTTGGCTATAAAGTCAGTTGATTAAATGAGATTTTAAAATGAAATATACAAGACTTCAGTTATTTTGACTTAACAATTACTAGATAAACAAACATTAACGTTAATAAGAAAGGAATTTTCGTCTATAAAAACGATCGACTTTTACCATAATGAAATGTGTAAATGACTGTAGCTCTAGCTTTGCAAGGGAGTAAAGCTAAAAATCTTAACTCTGGTTAAGCTTAATCTGAATTAATTCAAAGAAAGAAAATCAAATAGGAGCTGAGATCTAAAATTCAATCAATAATCTTGTAGCTAAAAGATGCAATGAACACGACAGAGACGGCCAAAATTCAAATAAAAAATTCTGTTTCACTGAATCAGTAGCGTAGTTAGTCCCTAAGGGGCCTTGTATTATAATAAAATGGGGATCCGTTTTATCTGATTGCGATGAAGCCAAGTTCTAGTTAGGTTGAGTTTTTGGACGTCATTTTCTGCTTCCAACCTTGGCCCCTGAAGACTGGAAGCCCCGTAAACTGTATAAAATCGTTATTCTAATCAACCCCGATGACATTTTTGGAATATAAAAAACTAGCGACCCGCCCTGGCTTTGCACGGGTGCAAAATGATCAGTGTTTCCCTACTATTTAAAGATTTAAGCATATATAGGGATATAGGGACAGAGAAAGCGACTTTGTTTTATACTATGTAGTGAAGACTAAAAGGCCAAAAGATATCGGAAAGCTGTTAGCACAATCTCCCTGTGGCCGTGTGCGTGTACTGAGAGTGGCATGTTGGCAGCGAGCCCCGGCGTGCGACTACCTCGTGCCGATGTCGCCGCAGGACCACCCGCCGCCCACCAATAGGTAACGCCTTTTCATATCTGAAGGTGCTGGCAGGAACTACACAGGCAAAATAAACCAAAACTAAAGTCCGTTTTTTACACCCTGAGACTAAGTTGACATTGACACAGGCAAATGTCAAACTTACTATAGGAATGATGACAGTTCTTTTGTCTTGTAATGTCATTTTAGTCTCAGGGTATAAACAAACAAACTTTACAGTCAGTCTTTTAAAGCAAAAAGTAGTTACAATAAAAACTATTTTACTGCAGCTGTCATTTGTCATGCCACCGACGTAATAAAAGTCATAATTGGATGAATAGACGATAAAAAAAGTTTGATTAAATATCTAATCTTATTGCAAATGCAGTAGATTGGCAAAATTAAAAAAAGGCCTTAATTTTTTTACCCTCTTTTAAAGTCGATTGGACAGACTAAACGTCTGCAAACTATATGAAACAGTCATCAGCTAATAGCTGCTAGTGTATCTTACAATTTGTTGTCAAATACAAAGCTAATTAATTGGATCTAAATACAAACAAGCATAAATTTTATAACAAATATGCTAATTTGCAAATTAAAAGAATTTATGAGTACCTATACTAATACGTCATCGAGGTAAAATTTTGTAAAGTTACGAGAAGGATATTTTTTGAGATCGAAATGTACCTCTAAAAGACAATCGAAATTTTAGATTGTATTATATTTAGATTAATATATTATTTAATATGGCAGAAAACACAGACAAGCCAAATTTACAATCATCAAAAAAAATTGGACTTGATGATAAGCCAAAGACAAGTCCAAAAACGTTTATATTCCAATTCCAATTGATTCAATAATTTTTGTTACAAACTACATTTTTCAACAGATTCCTGCCAGTATTTTCAAGTACTAATTACTGAGCTATTTCTAAAATCTAACTTATATGTGGCACCTCCTTTCACAGTTCGATGTTGTATAGTGTCAGACAAACTTTACAACTGACAGATTACTTTTATATATCTAAATTTTCTCAAATTTCAAAATCTAACTAGTCTTTAGGCTGCACTAGCTAGCTGCAATGCACTTTAGAGCTAATCAAAAAACGAAACAGCAACAAAAAAGATTTGTAAGGTGAAGATGTTAAAAGTTCTGAACATATTTGAGAAAATTTCGATATAAAAACGAGCAGTAACAAAGTATAAAACTGCTTTAGAGAGACAGAGCAGTGGCATGCGTTAGTCGCTGAACTTTCCTTACCAGCCGATGTTTCTAATTTAAAAAGCGATTCTGATAAACAATCGAATAATATGCTACACTTAAATCTATTGCAAGCCAGGATTCTTCATATTTTTACAAGTCTTTTCTATATTGTGCCAGTTGCTTTGATTGCGAACTGAACTATTAAATATTGATAAAATACTTTGAGTAAATTAAATTTTAATTTAACGCTATAAATTCATGTATCGACTTTAGTCATATTTATTTTCAGTGGTCATTTATTTGTATTAAAAAGGCTAAAAAGTAAGGATTGAAATTCATTTTCTTAAGTTTGTTCTTTTAAAGACTGGAAATTCTTTGAATCTAAAATTCGCATATATGTATAATATGTCCATCCAAAATTACAAGTCATTGTAAAATGAATAATATCATGATATCTCAACAAATTAATATCATGATGATCAGCACTTTAAATGAATTGGCATGATCACATCATCATTTAAGTGTTCCTCAACTATATCATTGACTGCGAATCTGCAATATTTCCCTCAAATCACCAAATCCAAGCAACTCGGCCAACCAATCACAATTTTACAAAGCTTGTCAAATGCACATTCAATGTACCTTCCAAGTCTACCTACCATCCATACCAATGCAAGAAAATTGTTGTAGCCCAACGGAACCGCTGGTCCCTCATAGCAAATCGCAAACGGTGGTGCAGGATCAACCAGAAACGGAGGATTCACAATATCCACCTCTTCTGAAAGGTATTTTGATAGAATACGAAATCTGTGTAGAAGCGATGCTCACGAGGAATCATAGGGCGATAAGTGCCGATAACTGCTAACAACATCACGTAGTGCTTCGTCGTTCGAGCGTTAGAGCCTTGTCAATTTAGATTTTGAAAGCGATAGTAGTAACTGTACAACTTGTATCAAACGCCGTAAAGCTGGATTAAAACAAACCTATGTTCTTTCAGCTGTCCTTTACGTTTTAGAGCCATGGTAACTCTTTCCAAAACTTCCGCAGATGACGTGAAGTTTTAGGCTTATAGATCGTCTTTTAAAAGCATTTGTGAGTCCCGCTTCTACACATTCTCACTCAATAGATTCTCTAAAGCTATCTCGCAACATATGAGAGAGTCGATCGAAATTCTTCAGGTAACAATTTATTGATCATTCAGGAACGAAAACCCATGTTATGTGATCCGAATGAAACCTTACTCAGGTCTACCAAACCAAACTTTGCTCAAATTTCTACCTTGAATGGAAACCGAATTGTCCTAAATTTTTATTGCATCTTGTAAAGTATAAGAGATACCTATCTAAATAAAACTTTATTTAAGCATGTATCATAATATTGTTTTTTGTAACAGCATCACAAGAATATGGCAACATTCCAACGGCGTCCCGGACCGGCGCAAGCGCAGCAAGACGCGATGTTTGCGCTACCTCCGGCGTCGAGACAAGGACCACAACAAAGTTTCTGCCGTCTAACTCAACAGATAGGTAAGTTATCATCATCATCTCAGCCGAAAGACGTCCACTGCTGGACATGGCCTCCCCCAAGCGTCGCCGTCGCCATAACGACCGGTCCTGTGCGTCTCGCATCCATCAGATTCCCACGACCCTCACAAAGTCATCAGTCTACCTTGCGGGAGGCCTTCCAACGCTGCGTCTTCCGGTTCGCGGATGTCACTCTAGAACCTTTCAGTTCCATGGTCATCTTCAAATATACCGTCACCTTTACTAGAAAAGGGCTTTTGTTCATTAATTCCTTTCGCAGCGTCAATGACTTCGCACAGAGCGATGCAGGACAAGAGGCCACCGATGCAGCTGGTGCCTCATCCGAATCCTCTATGAAATGACCACCATCCGTTCTACAAGCAATGTTACCTGTCCACTCCCATTTTAGTTTAGCGATTCTTCCTTTAAGTTTAAGCTGCACGGGTTTCTTTAGTGCCTCGGAAAGCACGTCATTTGTAGATCTGTGGCAGTCGTTACGGATAGTTGTAGTGGGTAGTTGCCATGAAGTACCGTGTTACCCCAGTTAATGGGTTGTGGAGGTCTGTTAGGCAGCCGCTCCTCGTAAAATACTGGTATTTAGCTAAATCCGGCTTGACTGGAAGCTGACCCCAATATAGTTGGGAAAAGGCTAGGTAGATGACGATGATTCTTCCTTTAAGTTAACGGGGGGCTAATACTGTCTCCATTAATAATTTTCAGACTGCTAAGCTCAGTAGAAGGTCCGTCACTGGATGAGATAAGCTCGGAGTGCGACGACAAGCCGGTCATTTGGGAGACGTCCTTCACCGAGCCGCCACGCCTCGCTACACCGCGACAGAGCATTGATAATGGACCTGCCGTGAGTTTTTTTTTCTATATACTTCTATTTTTCAAACGTTGCCCCACACTAAGAATTGCTCCTGTATCACTTTTATTCCATCAAAAATATGATTCATAAAAGTGTTTTATATAATATCCGTTACACTGTAGCCCTACTTCAAAAGAGCAATAGACAGCTGATTTGGATCATATTTTGCTTAAAATTTGCTTAAAATGTGGTTGGTGGTGTGTGGTTGGTGGTGTGGTGTAATGGTTTGGTGCTTATAGTTAGAAGTAAATAAACTTATTACAATAAAGTCTACCTTACAGGTCGAGAAACTAATAAGCATAACCCCGACCTCACCCAAACCGCCTGAAAACGCTCTTACAAAAGCCATAGAGACAAACGTCATAGACAAAACTAATCACAAGAACGCGTTAATGCCAGAAAGGAAAACTGCGCCCATAGCGTCCCCAGACCCACCACGAATCAACGCATGGGCCAAAGATTCAGTCAAATACACTCCCAAACCGAAACCTCTATGCCTCGATGCGGCCCAACTGGAACAAAACCTAAACGCGTTGAAGAAGAACAGTGGATCTGTAAACTTGACTACTATGAACATTTTGCCGCCATACATCAACGTTGTGACCCCAAACAAGCTTTCCGATACAAATACGAAACCCATTCAAATAGACCCTAAGAAGGCGGTGATAGACGACTTGCCGAAGGAAGCGGAGCCCAAAGAGGAGAAGGGAAAGCTGAAGCAGTCGAACTCGGCGGCGAGCCTGCTCAACGGGCCCATGACCGACGTGCCCTACGCCGACAGCGACAACGCGTCTTCTAGCTCCAGCAGTAACCCGGCTAGCAAGAAGTACGACGATAGGAATATAGTGAACAAACAGGGTAGTAATGGCGAGTTTGTCGGAGACTCCGAGATTAGCTGCTAGACTGTGCGCGCCAGACTGTGGTTGTGTTGACTCTGTGCCACCGGACACTCAGTGAAACGTTACATATTACTAGTTGTAAATATTTTTAAAAATAAATAGACTTTGTGATGATGAAGATATTGAAACTAATAAATATTTATTTTGAAATTTTTGTATTTTTATCGACGTACGTGTACAAAATGTTTTTTATTTCCGTTACGGATAGTAGTTTATTTGACGAAATGGCTTCCTCGATGCTTATAGTCATAGTTTATTGTTGCTCAATTAGCTCAATGTTTTGCGAACAAAATATTACCTAGATCGAATAAAGGCAGTTAGTTTTTCTACTTGGATATTTTATCGGAAAATCAGTTGTGTAATTTTAAATAAAAACTTTTTGTAAATAAACTGGGCTTCGTAGCTATTTATTTTATACAATTTTGTATAATGATTTCCGCCAAATTTAAATATAACGACTTCAGAAGCACGTTTGGTCTCAAACGTTTTACAAATGTTTGTGAATTAGACACAATTTTATACAGAATTTTAAACAAATTTACACCCGGAGATGCATTTGTTTAAAGATTTGAGAGTAAATGTGTTCTGGAAATGTGTTAAACTTTACATATTTTGAAAAACGAACGCACAGGCGAATGTTTATTGCTTCTTAAATATCTAAAACTTATATTAAGGTCACGGAAACGAATTATACGATTCTGTCTTTTTTGTTGATCTTCAAGGACCTTTCGTGGTTTTTTATAATTATGAATAAAACAAAAATTACAATGTCTTTGGCATTGTTAGGTACTTCATTAAAAGTAAACGAGCTCTAATTATTTTTTAATATACAAGAAAAAGAACCGCGAAAGGTCCCATTTTCATTCCTAGAATAAATAAAATAGACACCGTAGGCGCTTAAAATGTTTGTAAATAATAATAAAAATGTAGGTATCTATGTACATCCGCCCTTTAAAGATACGAAATATATAACGTTTCAAGTAGATACTACAGGTTACACTAATTTTCGTTTATAAAAACTTTATGTGATGTTAACTAAGAATATTCTGGAGTTTTCTTTTAGTGTTGTTAGATTTGCCATAATATATAAATATACACTTAGAAGATATAAAAAAAGATAGATTTATTATATATATGATATATATATATGAAATTGAAAATGTGTAAAGTCACATGAATGCTTTAATTACTGTAAGATAGTTTAAGATAAGATTGTGTTAGGTTCACTCGGTAGTAGTGCCGTTATGTTTGGTTCCTGCCTCCATGGATGTGCATTTAGTTACGTTTTAGGCATGAAATTACAGGGTATCATGGTAAATTTCGTTTCTTTTCCATTTAAAATTCCATCAAATCTTTTCTTGTTATGATTCTCTTGGGCACCTAACTTACAAAGGCGATGTTACTTTGGCTCATTAATATAAACATATATAACTATGGGACCAACGCTAAATTTTGAAAAAGAATTGCCGTTCCCTATCTACATTTTTGTTTTTACATAAACATGCATGGACTGCTGATTTTTTTCACCAATCCTGTGTTGGTCCCTCAGTGTATAAATGTTTATATTTTTTCAGTAATTTAGCATTTGAAATATTGCTTTCAAAATTAATTTCTAATATAACGAGAAAGAAGTGGTCACATTAAGATCTTAATTAATTCTAATTGAGATTTTAATGTCAAACTAATTCAACTTAAACTTTTCAATTGGCATTTGTGAAAACGTCACAATTTTGCCAATAAAACATGCGAAATATTAATAGATCATCAAACGCAGGACAAAATTAGTCAACACATCTATTTTTTTTTTTAATCTTTCATAAGCAGTCACCCTTCTCTTTCTTGTTATATTTGCTAGTAAAGGAAAGCAATAGTTTAGTTTATGCTAAAAGAGAATCATCTTTCAAAAATGTTTATCTTGTGCCAAATGTTGACTTCTTTTTGTGATAATGAAACCACTGTGTAGACTCCGATTTTTTATAGCCTAGTTTAGTACTCGTAAGAAATCTCCACTACGGACCACAAGTCATAAGTGACTTACCCATGATCTGAACTACAAGCTATGCTGAATATATTCAAATTAAACTTTCAGTTCGTTTTTCGATAAAATATTTGAGGAAGTAGGTACACTCGAAATTATTTCAACTATACCAGTTTAGTAAGGATACCTATCTATATAAAATAGTTTTAACTATATTTAATATTGTAAAAAGGATGTACAGATACATAATGTTGTGTTTTTGTATTTTTCTGCGATGTATAATTGTATTAGGTAACCAAAAAGAACTTGGAAGATTGTCGTTTGAGTTGAGCCATTTTCTAGCATGTTTTAGTTCAATCTTTAGCATTAGTATTATGAGATCCTGTTAATAAATTATATGAACAATTCAGAATTACGAAAACGTCAATCGTAGTCGAAAAAAACGACTTTAAAATTAATGACACAGAAAATTTCTTGACGAATAACGTTTTATTGTCACATCTAACTTGCTCAATTTAGAAATTACTTTTGACCTAGTAATGAATCTTTTTAAATCTTTTTTTAATAAAAAAAATATGTAATGTGGTTGTGAAGTAAGTAGGATACGGATGAAAAAGTGAAAGAGCGTTGTAAAGAGTTCCTTTTTATTGAAAAAAAAAAACGAGTGACTTTGAAATGTTATTCTTCATAACTTTTAGTTTTAAAACTAAGGCCAGGCGCGCACTAGCGGCCAGGCCGCAGGCGGCCGGGTCGCGGCGGCCATCGAGATACATATATTAGTATGAAACCGCCATAGAGCGCGCGCAATGTATATATCTCGATGGCCGCCGCGACCTGGCCGCTAGTGCGCTATTGGTCTAAAGTGTTGTGTACTGGTGTAAAACAACGAAAAAGAAATTGTTTAACATTAAAACAGGAGTTTTTTATTTACTTTACGAGATGCAGTATTCGTTTGTTTTCTAATCCCTCTTATATTAAGTAATGTAATGCTAAAATAATTAGTAATGAAACTTTATATATTATATGGTATATATAAAATACGAAATGAATATGTAAAGTTTATAAAATAACAATAAAACAAAAAAAGTGTAATTGATATTCAAAGATAAAATCAATATTATAATAAATGTATATCTTGTTTGATTTCTTACCCCTGCCGACTTGAGAATACACAACATAACATTACATAAATGCAGTTTAGTCGAGTACCCATCAAGCTTTTTGCCCGAAAGCATCGAACAATGGAATTTTTTGGCGGTTCTGCTTTAACAGTAACGACTACCTAATTGAAACCGTGGTGTACTCTGACAAATATAGATAGCTTTTTTTAGGTAGTAGGTTTATGTAAAATAAAATATTTAATCAGAATTTTTAAACGTTATTCAGTTAAACAAATATTCTTTTTTCTTCTTTCCAAAAACAAATTAAACAAAAGTTTAAAGAGAAAATTTTAAAGGGTAAATGAAGTAGTTACACTTTATTTACCTTTAAAATGTTCTCTTTAAACTTTTGTTTAATTTTTATTAAATTTTGTTTTAAATTTATGAAATTCATAGGTATATATTTACGATTTGGACTTAGATATTTCCAACTTGTTTGACGGGTGATAAGGGGAAAGAAATATACCTAAATGAAACAGTGGTAATTATTTTAAACGTTCTTTTTATTTGTTTCCTATTTAAATAATATTTTTACAAAACTCTAAACATCAATTACTTATGTTTTACAAATGTTAACGCTTGCAGCGTTTATGGTACAGTTGGCGCTAATGAAACAAAGCCAGGCTTACTACTAATTAATAGTAAATCACTACTCAAAATTGAGATAACGAACTCACGACATTACCAAAAAAACCCGCCATCTTGAAATTATTATATCAGAATAAAAAAAAAACAAAGGCCCTGTCTCTATGGTCATGTCGTAAGAAACACCTTAGAATTTATTTTAAAAACATTTCAGCAGACTTTTTGAGTTATAATTTAGATTTGCGTTCTCTTTACTTCAAAATAATAAGCAAAATATATTAAAAGTACTTTTTATTTGCATTTTATTGGAAATATAAAATAACAACGTTATTGTACTTCAAGTTAACACGGAAAAATTACTTATTATTTTGAAGTAAAGAGATTTTTAATTTTATTTAGTAATCTTTAAGGAGGTACATAACATTTCGCGTAAAGCTTTATCAAGTGCGGATCGTATAGCCTGGCAACACAAAACCTATAACGCATTTTTCTTAGCTCATTTTTCTCGTATTTTTTCACAGCGTCTACAAAAATTCGCAAAAAATACTGTGCTCAAACTACTTCTGTGCTGTGAAAAAAACTTTAAACACGCAAAAACTTCTTCCCTTAACTTGAGTATTTCGACTGACAATACATAGCTATCTAATACTCAAAATAAAAATACAAAAATATCATAAATGAAAACATTTGTTCTTATTTAAGCTGGTAATAAATGTGATGTGGTATTGCACTATAGAAAAAAAAAACTAAAACTAAAAAAAGGTTAAATATTTCTAACATCGATGTATGAATGATATGAGCAATATAAAGGGATATTTAATATGATATAAGTTTAGCAAAGATTTATACTACATTTAATTAAATCGGACATTTATAGAGAAAGAAAATCTAATCTCATACACTTTTAGTGGTAAATAATAATAGCCAATCCTAAAGATACTGTAGGCATTATTAATTAAATCACATTTAATTATTATTTAATATGTTTCCTTAATTAAACCTTAATTTTACGAGAAAATAATATTTTACAAAAAAAAGATATCAAGAACTTCAGTATAAAAATAATAATTAAAATAAACGGCGATGCATTTTTTAGACATAAAAAATAATTTCGATTTGTGCGGAATAACTTAAAAATAGTAATAAAAATTGCATCGCTCCCAAACAATGAACAGTTTCATTTTAATCGTCAGTTATTAAAAATCATGACTTACATTTGAATCACGAAGATTTGCAGAAAAATGAGGATCGATTCTGTATTTGGCGGGAAAACAATATGGCGTCTAATTGACGATACTTTTTTTGATGATGCATAATCAACAATAAATAAAATAAATATTTCATCATTGATAAGTTAATTAAATAAATTAACATCTAATTATCCTTTTTATTAATTTTATTTTCTGCATAAGCTTTTTATTAAATATAAAATCGTTGACTACTATTGAACTAACAACAATTCGCTACTAGGGACTACAACTGTTCTAAATGCATGGAGACAATCATAGATAGCATTTTCTATTTCATACCAGTATTATAAAATTAAATATTTTTTATGTAATTTTTTCTTTTTGAATCTTTTTGATCCCCAAATACAGAAAAACCTCGGAGATGCTACAATATCGCAAAATAAAGCATTCCTAATCGAAAATTAAATTTACTACCGATTAAAAATAAAATAAATTATGTACTTCTTTGTCATTTCAGACTTAAGAGAAAAAAAAAACACATTTAATCAGAACGTAAAAGAAAAAAGTAACTATTTTTTTACGGTGACGATATTGTAACACCTTTACAAAAAAAATATAATAATAGGGACTTGTTCGAAATTATTTTGCCGCGTGACTAAGAACATTTCAGGATCCCTTACAACATTATGCATCACATTGCACATCACTCTACAGAAGTTGGCGAGTCTGAAGTTAGGCTCTGCGAATTTTGGCGCTTCGTCGTACAAAAATAAAGGTTTTAAAATAAATGCAATTTGCAGTTGTTATTGCTGTTAAAAACTGTTATTGACATTTATTTTTTTAAAACCTTTATTTTTGTACGATATTTCAAGCGCCAAAATTCGCAGAGCCTAACTTCAGACTCGCCAACTTATAACGGTCGTACTGTACTAACTGGTCTTATTCATAGTTTATGTCGAGGCAAACGGTATCCAATTGTACCCTTTTTGCGTCAACATCAAACTCTAATATAACACTAACAATTAGTATGAACACACTGCGCTGTATCCTTTATTTGTTGATACAAAAAACCATTAGCTGTCAAAAAAAGAGATCATTTTGACACATGTCAAATTATTTGACAATTTTAAGTCTCGTTTACACAGGGACTGACTCGATCAAGAAGCGAGATTGGAGGTAGAAAGAACAAACTAGCGGTTCTCATTTTGAATTCAAAATGTTAGATATTTTTTTTAACTTTGTGAAGCATGACAACGTCAGATATAGGTAATGTAGACAAAATATTTTAGGACTTTTTCAAAAATTGATACCACAATCATTGCTATAGGTTCAAGAAAGTAGTCTTATATAAACGAGTCTTAACTCAACAATCTAATGATTTTTGTACCTAACAAAAAGACTAGTCTATCTCAAATACAAACACGGTTTATCACAAGTCGTAGTCGTTAAAAATCGTTGTCGCTAGAAGCGTCATACGTCTCGCAGATCTGGTCCGGCGGCAGGGGGCGAAGCCCTGGGTATGCCATCACCGGCCCATGGAAGGATTGTGAGCGGAGCACGCTAGAGAAACAAAAAAAAAGTTATATTTTTATCTTTACGTTGGCAGAATTGTGTATTTTTTTGTTGTGTTGCCAATGTGTCAAAAGCTTGGTTAGTTTCACTTTTTTTTTAACCGTAAAAAGTTTTTAATGCTTTTTTGTTTTGTTCTATTCAGTGGTTGTGCGTGGTGCTTATAAATTAATGCTATTGCACTCCACTACAGGCAAAAATAATTAAATCTCTATAAAAATCAAAAATTAATATTAATTTCAGCAAAACAACTAGATTTTTCTTAAAAAAAACGCATTTTTGCTTTTAGGAGATATATGTTTAAGAGGGTTTAGCTTAGCTTTAAAAACACCAATAATATAGAGAAAATGAAAATTCAGACAGAAATAAAGTTACTAAGGTATACAACCCAGAACCACAGTTAGTAAGCATTGTAGGAATTGCCAGTTAGTAAAAACTATATTTACACACATAGATCTGCACCAAAGAAATCCTATATTCTAACCAGGCAAGAACCATACAATTTCGTTTTTTTTTTACCAATTCAGATTAGACTAAGCAATAGAAAAGCAGACATCTTGATTCTTCATACAAAATACATACATAGATTATAAAAACAAAATCATTAGCTGTAAAAAAATAACAAAAAAACAATCGTAAAATTGAATACAGACATGAACAATCAAGAATTTTAGCAGCATAGTCGTGTTAAGCTCTCGAAGCAAATAAAAAAAATACACCAAGTGCCAATAAATTTGACAGCTGTCAAATCGAGAAACCCGTGGTCGCCACAGCTGTCAGTTTTGACATTTGACTAACCTTACACGTTAAGATGGCGGCCACCATGTCACTTACACGGAATTGCATGCATTTTGAGTTTTGTCACGCTCTAAAATTTACAACAAATTAGGTTTTAATATTAATTTGACCTTACTTAAATGTTAACAGAAAATTAACGTAAAAAATAAAGAATATTTACAACTGAAAGATATAATTTACAAAAACAAAAGGTATTATTAGATACGGCAAATAAAAAGATAACTTAAAATTAGTAGTCCCTATGATGGCCCTTGGAAACCAGAAGTACGTCCCATTATTTGCTGTTATTAAGGGGGATGCTTCAGCTTAGCCCACGAAATTCAAATTTTCTTACGTTTTTTGCAATTTGCAAGCCAGTGGTAGGTTGTATGAAGTTAAAAATACTTAAGCGGCTGTAAAACGTAACTAGTTACATATTTATAACTATAAAAATCATCAATACAAGCCTCCAAGCTCACCTAAGTGTAGGAACGATTTTTTCCTTACAAAAACGTTCCTGCAACTAGGTGAGTTCATACAACCTACCACTGGCTTGCAAATTGCAAAAAACGTAAGAAAATTTGAATTTCGCGGGCTAGCTGAAGCATTCACCTTAAAAGTTAAGTATTCCAATTACCAGATAAATACTCTAGTACTGTTAATACAAGGTACATGATCAATATAATTTTTCATATTATTGACGAATATTGTAACTTAACCGTAAGTACAATGGTTGAGCTTGTTCTCGAATTGAAGAGTGGAAAAATTACAACAATTTTATTGTTTGACGATGAAGCGCGCTTACCTAGAATTAATCTATTCACTCTTGATTTAAAGACTCTGACTGACTCTTTTTTATTTAATTGATTAGCTCACAAAGTCCAAGGTACCTTCTAATGTGGTGGTAGATTGAGTATTCATTTTAACTACACAAGGTTAGAAAATACTACATCGCTGGGCCCAGACTCTATCTGTATATATTCTTCTTCATAAAAAACACTATCCCAACTTCAACTTTTTCTACTGAGCCAATACAAACGTAACTATCCCATACAGCCTATTCTAGCTATATTATAAAGCAATGGGAACTCACCTAGCGGTCTTTGACGGCGTCTTGTTCGACTTTCCGAGTGCAGCCGCCTTCCTCGGGTCGTAAGAAGCCCTTCGTTTCCACTTCTCTAATTCTTGTTTCTTTTGTTCTGGAAAATAAGTATTTTGATAGTTAAAGACTGATTAATTTACGTAAATTATTTCCAAAGACTTAATAATAAAGCAAGGTACAATACAAGAAGAGATAAATTAGTAGCGGTCCGAAAATAGTGCCTTGAGGTATCCCCAAACATGGTGACTCACTATTGTAACTTTCATAAATGGTTTCCTTCCGTACCGACTAAATTTATTCCACTAGCTCACTAAACAATAGTTAGCTAGACTAATTTATTGGTCAGATAACGATAATCGAGTGTAACCCCAATAATCATAATTAACCTTAATGGTAAATTATGATCAACAGTATCAAATGCTTGACACAGGGCTTTTCTTTATTCATACATCTTTGCTGACTTAATGAAATGGTGATCCCGTCTTCTCAAACAGTTTATGTTGCAACAACTCGGGAGCCTAGACGGCTGCTGGATACGACATAGACACTGACAGTCCATAAACATTCTAATCACCGAAATAAGTGTTCAGTGCGATTGCGAGGTCACGAATATTTGTAAAATTACCGATTTTTGAAGAGTAATTCGCTTACCCATTTCATAATGCTGAGCACTGCCCTTACTGACAGCCTTATCAGTATTCAAGACGCCGACGTACGTCTTGCTGGGGTCGCGTCGCAGGAAGTTCTTGGGGGACTGCTCGTTCTTGTACTTGGAGATGTCCAGGTAGCGCGGCTGCACCGTCGGCTTGCGCTGGCTGATCGAGGTGGTGGACGATGACATCGAGTAGTCACCGCTGTACCTGGAATGGGTAGACATTTTGATACAAGTGGAGAAACTTTTGCCGTTGCGACAGAGGCGGAATTTGCCTGAGCTTGAGGCAAGGGTGTCATCAAGGGGGGCAGATATGGAAAAGGGGCTTATTATACCAGTGTTTTTAGTTCGCTTGATTAATAAGATTTTAAAAATATTGATATCTGACCAGTAGATTTTACCTCAAGTTCAGCAATGAAATTAAATTTTTCTTCCTTTTTTTATCTAATTAAAATGACCGTAACACGAATTTATCCAGTTCTCGGTTCGTCTTACCCAAAGTAAGTCAACCAAAGAGTCACGTAATCGAAGAAATGAAGATATTCACGTAGCAGAAGACGCAGCGTTGGAAGGCCTTCTACAAGATGTCCTGACGACCTCCTGTCGAGCGTTGCGGGAATCCGATGGATTCGAGACGTACAGGACCAGTCACAGTGGCTAAATTTGGCAGATGCCTATGTAAAGCAATCTACGTTTTTGGCTAAAATGATGATGATAATGAACTCACCTCTGTTTAGCCTGCACAGGCGCACTCCTCTTCCCTCCCTGATGCCTCATCACAACGGGCGCACTCTCCGTCCCACTCTCGCCCTCTGTATCACTAGTCCCGGTAGTCAGAGAATTCTTCTCGTGACTAAATATCGACGAGTTCCTGGGACTACTACCATTCGTTGTCGAATTAGTATCACTATCGAGAATAAAAGTCTTTCGCTTGTCTATGACATCCTCTCTTGTCTTTGTCAAGAAGTCTATGTTCTCTTTGGTTGGAGTAATGTCATCTATGATGAAGGTTTTTCTTTTATCTGCGTCTCTAGCGTCGCGGCGTTTCTTTTCGTGTGTGGATTGGTTTACCTGGAATATATGGTTCGAATTGTTAGTTTATTAATCAATTTGCCTAGCCTGTTGGTCTAGCGGTTGCCTGGCCCTGCCTGCTATGCCGGAGGTCGTGGGTTTCCCACCCAAGACAAATGTTTGTGTGATGAGCACGATCATTTGTTCTGTGTCTGGGTGTAATTTATTCAGAGCACAAGCTCTGCTTAGTTTGGGACTAGATGGCGTTGTGGAATATTATTATTATTATAATTAATCAAAATGTCAAATAAATAATTTCTCCCAAACTGTTTGGTGCGGAAGGGAGCAGCGTCAGTCTTTTTTTTTTAATTGGTATAAATCAGTGCTCGACCGCGATCCCACCTGATGGTAAGCAGTGATGCCACCTTACTCACACCAAACTATTCCATCAGTTGTCTATTATTACGAGGACTGTGGTAACTCCTTCGAACAGCAGCCCTAGCAGTCGTCAGCCCTTACTGGCCCCTATAAATATGCTGACATCTCTTTGAGACGCGCATGGAACATTTCTCACCTGGAAGTTAGTGACATAATCCCTGGACAGCACCACATCATTAGTCATGGCCTGTCTCCTCAGATTACTATAGTCCTTCGGCCGCAGGTCCAGTATATCTGAGTGAGTCGACGTGATCATGGGGTCTACCGGCAAAGTGGCCAGGAGCTGGTCATCCTCTGTCTCCTCTGAGGAGTAGTCCAGGGTCTCTAGGTCTGCTATGTTGGTTGTGTGGAAGGATTGAGAGCGGTGGACGGGTGAAGAGTGGCTGGAATAGAAAATAGTGCAATTGAAATCGGGTCAAGAATGTTTTTCGATTGTTACGAGTCAACGGAATCGATCGATTGTTTCGAATCAGTCATTCTAACTCGAAACTCTAATCATCATAATTTTCCAACCTTTTACAAACTACTGCCCCATTTACAAGAAAAAAAAAATTTAACGCCCCCCTTATATCATATTTAATTTTACCAATTTTGTTATGTCTGTCTATAATCACATATTAACAATTCTCTCTCTTTGTACTCGTGGTCGTGGCTGAGGTTCCTGATTATTCATTATTTTTATGCCCTCCATTTGCCTTTGGATCCGCTACCTGGAAACCTCGAGCGCCCACTAGGTGGCGGTACCGCTCCCGTTGGGAATCTAGGCTCTAAGCCTCGTGGAAACAACTCGTGAAGGAACGCGCAGTGCGCCTGCTCGGGTTCGGTCTAGACGGATACCGGACGGCGAGCTACCCATTGCTCGTCGTCCGCGAACCCAAGCGTGATATAGTTTTAGTTTTTACGTTTTAGGGTCCGTTCACACAGACCGGCTCGGAGAGGAAAGCAGATTTTTTTCACGTTGAAAACAGAGTTTTAAGTCTTTGTAGAAAGGTTCATTTTTGCATGAGCACTGCTTTTGTCATAAAGAATGCTTGATCGTGCAATGCACTTGCAAAAAAAACCTTACTACAAATACTTAAAACTCTGTTTTCAACGTGATAAAAATCTGCCCTCTTCTCCGAGCCGGTTTGTGTGAACGGACCCATAAACCTTTTAAATATTTACCTAGGCGAGCTCAAATCATCCTTATTACAATCCTGTCGCTTCGCCAGCTGCTTCCTTCTCTTATCCTCTTGAGCCGCCTTCATGGGGTCGTAGGACGCGCGCTTCTTCCAGTTGGAGAACTCGATCTCTTTGGTGGCCAGCGCTGATGATGAGCGGTGCTGGCTTGGCTTCTTTGGACCTGGAAGAAGAGGGGAAATTGAGGTTTATGTTAGTTACAATTATTTGTATTATTTTAGGTCTACTGTTCACGGACGCATAGCTTCATAAACAATTCTATATACAAGCAGCTTGGCATCCATATACAGCGTTTTGTCCAAAAGCACTGTTTTGTAATTTTGTAGTTCTGTTTTTATAATTTTATGTTAATTACTTCTGTAACTGCTTCAACAAAGTTTTCATGTTACATGTGGAGACTTGTAAATAGCTCCCTCTGGTATAATATGCAATAATGTAATCTGTAAGCCACCCAAAAACAATAAAATAAAATAAACGCGTAGTAGAGGTTCTGATTGAGAATGATCTTCACCCATCTTTTTATTGGATGAAAAGTATTTCTTTTAATTAAATCTAATATATTACATAATATATCACGGGTTTTTTTAAGGTGGGAGATCATCAAAATAACTTCTCCCGCTCGGAGCGGCAGGCCGTGACAGATTTCTACTGACGAAAACCCACTCCTGTTCCTTGCCCTAATTTCAGGGTCCTGAAGTTCTCTTTCGTCAACCCAGGACCCCAGTAGGCTTCGACCCTGTCGGTCAATATACCGCGGATGGGTAGCCTGAAATAATCCTGGTCTAACTATTAATAACTAGCTTTTGCCCGCGACTTCGCCCGCCCGCCCGTTACAAATATGGTAATTTTATGACGTAAACATATATTTTTTTAGATAAAATAAAGCCTATAGCACTCTGGAAGAAAGCAGCTTTCTATCAATATATACATTTATGTAATCGAACCTGGATCTTTAAAGATTATTCCATACAAACAAAAAACAAACTTTACCTCTTTATTATATTAGTAAGTATAGATTAATTCATGAATCCCCGACCGGTCCTATGAGATCGCACTGTTATTGTTTTACTATTGTGTCTCGTTTAGTGGGTATGTGATAGGTTAAAAGTTTGATTCAGTTGGAGTCATGGTAATATTTCTGTCGATTTATAAGTCAATGCCAATGATAAGATCCATTTTACAGCAATAAGCTTGAATCTAAAAGGTTTCCATTTTCATCTAATAGAATATGAAAGAAGATATTACTTCCTTTATATTTTAATGCCACTGCAGCAGAGAAAGGGAACACCTATAATCGAATCAGCGATTCTGCCACAGACCACGAAACGCCTCAGCGGGCACCGCTAGAGGTGATATTGGCAAAGCTTTCATTAGAAAAAATAGGGGGTATTTGGCAAGGTTTTTTCGATGATGAAGCTTCAAGTTATACGTAAGTTACAACATTAATATTTATACCAAGAAATTGTATGAAACTAATTATGCTCTTTCGGCTTTTAGCCAGTTAAAAAAAACTCAACCGTGCTCCTTCAGTTGCCCTTAGCGATCCCGCCGCGAAAACTCTTAAGATCAATCCTGAAGCCTAACCTTTAAGTGGCCTGGATCTGCCGTCTGCCATCTAATGTAATTCATTTCAGAAATTTCTTATTGACGGGCAGCAATTCTGGTTGGCCGACGACCGAAAATTTTCAAACTCGGTTAATTTTTTAGAGTTTGTTAATTACAAAACAATAATACAAATCTTTAGTAGTATAGAGTGCCTATGTGTAAATCCAGGATATAACTTTCTTTATATTTAATATTATCTATTGGGATTAGCAGTAAACGATTCTGGTCGCTGCCAGCCTAAGGCTTCCGTAGTCTATGGATTCAACTTACAGGAGACTTGCAAGGCAACGTCGCGTCGTGTCGCACAACGATATTGAATTTAAAATCTTTTTAAAAAGAATTCTAAATTCAAACATGAAATGTCAATTCGGAACGAATCGTATCAACGACTTATTTAGTGTGTCATTCGAGTAATATGAGCTTTTGTATCGATAATCGAATGGTGTAACGATAATTGTAATCGGTTACGCCATATATTCGTTCTGGTAATCAGTTATGGTTAAATGTGCGTATGGCTGTGAATACCTGGCCCTATTAAGTACGTTTTTATCAATATCTCATTCCTTTTCAGTTCAGTTTAGATCTGCTCTTTTCGTGTCGTTGCTTGTTTTTTTTTTTACCTAACACTAGAATTTCTGTAACACCGAACAAATTGATATATGCGAGTCATTTCGACTCAGATTAGTATTCTAAGGTTAAAATATTGCCATGGAGTTCCTTGAACGCTCTTCTCCATAGAGATGTAGGTACGCTCTAGCATGTAAGTACCTATGTCATTACATGTATTGTAATTTTCTGACTGACTGACTTCTTGACAACTCAAAAAGGCAAAATGGTTTATTTGAAATAGGTAGGCAAGTACTTAAAAATGGTTTTTAGATTGAGTTGCCATACCCGCTGGAATTGTGCATATTTTATGGCACCCATTATTAACAATAATTCGACTTTCTATTACTTATTGAAAAATTATTAGTATTCAGAACGTAATTGGTTCAGCACTTCCTGAGATTATGGCCGACAAACAAACGATCTTACTTTCTCATAAATATTTCAATTCGGTACTTCCTTAATTATTGCAAATCTAGATTAATACAGTATGATTAAGTAGGTATATTTTATTATTTTAATAATAGGTATATATATTGTTTTTTTTATAAATTATGAATGACACCACTTACACCTACTTTAAATTTAATTAAATCTGTATTTAAAATAAATAGGTCTATGATTATACATATAATAATGTCAACTTCATGTGATAATAATATGTATAATTAAGCATTGGAAAGTACCTACATTGTACTTTATTCCACGTCTAAAATTCTCGAAACTTCTGATGAGTAATTTTCAATAGGTAAATATAGCTGTCCCTATTGTTTTTTTATACACGCTTTAAAATTAAATAAACAATTCAACCATTTCAATAACAAAAATAAGTATCTAATCCATAATAACAGTAATCAAAAGAAAGGCAGTTAAATCTCTCCGATCAAATCAAAACCCGGATCAAAAACAATCTGTCAAAATCAAACCGTAATTTGGCGCCAAATTGCATTCCAATCCATGATGGCTGCCGTGTTGCAAGCGTGACGAATCGGTAAGTACCACAGACACGACTCAAGGATAACTCGATTCTCTATTAGTAACGGAGTGTGTGTTAAATAGAAATTGTATTATAATCTTACTTGTAAAATTAGTCAATGAAGGTTTTGTAACTTTTAACCTCCTTTGATTTTGTTTCCTTTATCTTTTGTTTTAAAGGGCAACGGTCGTATTGTTATTCAGCCTCATTGTGTAGGCATTTGGTAGGATGTTAGTCAATGCTGTATCAAATTATTTGAATTTCATTGTTTGCATATTATTTTGATTCTAAACCTGTGTAGCCTTTTTCCTCTTTGTTGGATTTAAAACCGACCCCCGGTTTTTAATACAGGGTTGAAGCCTACTGGGGTTGTGCAAAAAAAGCAAAGAAGGAACAGGAGTGGGTTTTGACACGCCCTCCCGCTCCGCCCAGGCAACCAAAAAAAAACTATCTTGATTATATTATAGGTACTAATATTTTACATGGATGAAATGCCTATATGATCTCTAAAACCCATTTACTGGGTAACAAAATACCCCTTGGCAAGACTGGAGTCATGATTCTAGTGCCCTAATAGAAGTAGGTTTATCTTATCGACTCTTCAAAAAACTCTGCGACACGAGTCGGAATTGGCAACGGAATTATAAATTAGCGCTAAAGAGATAAGAGCAGTAGTGGTCCAGCGGTAACTGCCCCAACTTGCAAGTTGTAGGTCACAGGTTCAAACCCAGCCAGGCGCATCACTTTGTGTAGGTAATTTATTTCACCACCTGCTGCTGTCATAACGATGAAGGAAAACATCGTGAGGACCAAACATTCGAAGACATGTGACATCCACCAATCCGCACTGCCCCTGCGTGGTGGATTACGGCCCATTACCTCTCCTAGAGAGGAGACCTAAGTAACAACAGTGAGAACATTACAAGGCCGATAATGCTAAAAAGATATAAATACATAATATCTAAGCTAGGCTGATTATATACAACATTCTGTTACGTACGAGTATATACAATGAAACCGCCATATTACCAGTCTATTTACGAACATAATGATGCCCTGCCGTTTGAATAGGCGACATGGCGACATAGACAACCTATGATTTACGACCATAGAGAACGGATGGACAGTCTTTACTTTATGCAATAGGAAGACGCTGCCGTTTGTGACTAAGGAAATGTGAAAGGGACTACTTTGGTAGGAAATCTACAAATAAGTTCTCTCGCTCTTTTGATTAGATCTATGTCCAATAGTGGACGTCTTTCGGCCGCAATGATGATGACTCTTTATTTCATAATTTTAACAGTAAGACGTCCACTGCTGGACATAAACCTCCTTAGGGGCGCACATCACCACAACGACCGGCCCTGTGCGCCTCGTATCGGATTCCTTCTACCAGGTCATCGGTCCATCTTGTGGGAGGCCTTCCAACGTTGCGTCTTCCAATACATGGTCGCCACACCAAAGCCTTTCGTTCCCATCGACTATCTGTTCTTCGACTCTTTATTTATTTACCTTCTCTGGAATTACTTTGTTTCTTCTAAAAATAGGTGGTGGCCTTAATTGCATGACAAAAACTTAATAATCAACAATTACAGTTAACAAAAACGAATGTCAAAGGTGCCTTTCACTAATACTATAAATAGATAATGAGTAGTAATTGTTTACAATCCGTCCGATTATAAGCTAACTAGCTTCAAGGCTAGAGTGAATAGGCTCTTAATAAACTAGTGCGCCTCACCATCTACAATTGCATCACTACTTACCGTCAGGTGGGATTTTAGTCTAGCACTAGTTTATACCTCCACCTTGCATCGTTTATCCTAACCGACTAATAACTTTCTTTCGACTAATAATGTTTCGCCATGTTGTCCTATCTTCGGCGATGTGAATGGCGTCGCAGACTGTGGTCTCCAGTGTAGCACGGATATGATCTGACCAACGTAACGGACTCCTACTTGTGTTTTTTCACATCTACTTTTCCCGCCCTTTAACTTTTCCAGCTATTCACTTCTCTTTTTGGCAATGCGGACTTTTGAAGAACTAGTTTACATCAATTAAAACAACAACCAAAGTGCATTTAATGCAAAACTTCGAACCGAGGTAGGTAACCGATTATAATTTGTTACAGCTGTGTTAGCACAGCTGAAACAAATTATGGATTTTATTAATTAGGCTAATGCCAGCAGATTGGCTAAGCTCAACCCTGATTTCTGATTTAAGCATTTATGAGTATTTCTGAAACTTTTCTATATCCTGAAAACCTGTTAAGTATTTGACATTGAAGTGAGGTTTGAGACTTGCTTAACTCAAAATACGAACTCTATTTTCAAAAACCCGCCTTTAGTCTTCCGGGTTAGCAGTTCAAAAGTTGTGCGATGAGCAAGATCATTTGTTCTGTGTCTGAGTGTAATTTATCTATAATGTGGTATGTATTTAGATTTAGATATCTAAGTATGTTTATCAGTTGTCTGTCTAGTACTCATAGCACAAGCTCTGCTTAGTTTGGGACTAAAATGGTGTTGTGTGAAAGTAAGCTTTACCTGGAAAAGTTTTTTTTATAAAAAAAAGTAAGAAGTAGAAATATCTTGCCTTACCGATCTTTGTTATTGAACTGAAACCTTATAATTATAAACAATAGATATATAGTACTAACCTTTATCTAGATGTTTCTGAGGCTGCACCTCCCGTGTCGAGGACCTAGACTTGGTCAGCCTATTTAACGTGGTCTGTCGAGGCTCAGCAGACCGCCGGCTCTGGTGATTGGTCGGCTTCACTCTCTCCTCCCTCACGGTTGGCTGCTCAGACACCCTCGGACTCATCAACCTCTCCTTATTGGTCACTCTAACAGAACTCCTGACCAATCCTGGCCCGAATTTTCTGTGCATCTCAGGAGTATTTGGACATCTTCTTGGAGAATTAGCGGGCGCTATCGATTTCAAATCTGGCGAATCGATTCTTCCTCTGTTTATAATCTGTCTCTTATACCTAGATTCTTGTGACTTATCATAAGACCCATTATCAGATTCGTCGGAATAATCTTTATACTCTTCCGAGTGTCCACTCGATCTTCTCGAAGTTATTCGATGATCGATATAATTGTTGTTCTTATTGACAGTGTTGAAGGAACTCGATCGTTTAATCGACGACCCAAATCCGACGTTACTCGATTTATACTTAAGTCCGTCGCTCAGTACTCTCTGGTGGGTTTTCTTGTCTCCTTGGCAACGCGTTGGTTCGATACGAGGGTATTTCATCTCTAAGGCGTTGTTTTTCAGGACAGTCTTCAGGCATACTGCCGAGTTAGCATTACAAACATCATTCGCTTGGCTTTCAAACGTTCGGTTTCGCGAGTGAGTTTTTCTGTGAGGTGACAGTATAGCTTCTACATCATACGGTCTATTTGACAGTGTTTTATCATCAGAACTGTTGCTTAACAAACCTCTGTCAGAAGATGGACTGTTCATATTCATATCATGTCTTCTGTCAGTGTCTAGAGACCTTGATGCTGTATTCAGAAGTATTTTAGTGCCGGGGACTTTGGTAGACCCAGTGATGACGTAGTGACCGGGGCTTCTTAAAGGACTGCTATCATTTGAGTGGTCCTTTCTCCGGAGTCGGTAGTTCAGGGAGTTGGAGCGGCTGAGCTGGGAGATAGGCAGCCGGGAGATTGCGGTCTTCTCGCTGATTAGACTAGAGGTGAGAGCCGAAGGAATGCTGCTGAAGTTGTTAGTCTTTGAAGACTGGAGCTTCGCTTGCAGGTTAGTGATGGCGTTCTGTGTTTTCTGGAGATATGATTCCGTGTCTTGAGTGGGGATGAGGTCCTGTAACAAAAGAAAGGATTACGTTAGTATATTGTCTTTGTGTTATGTAAAATTGGACTTAACCTTTTACTTGTTTAAATATTTGATTACGGCAAAGTGGTGAATATTTGTTAGGCTAATAGATCTATTGGAAGGATCTATTTTTTAAGGATGTTTTTTCAAACAGTTTATTTCGTAATGCTTTGTCAAGAAGCGTTTATGCAATTACGTTACGATAAATTTAAATTTTTGCGTGTTGTTAAATTGCGTAACTTTCAAAGAAATTTTCTAGACATATTTATTTTAGTCTAGAGCTTTAAACCAGGTATGTTACGGAGCTCCGTAACCAAAGTTACAGTGTTTTGTTTGTTTTGCCCGATCAAACAAATGATAATCTAGACTAGAAATGAAAGGTAAATGTTGCTATTTGTATTTTAGTTTCGTTAATTTAAAAATCATATTATCTATAATTAAAACTATCGTAAACTAGCGGATAGTTCGAAATAATTTCGTATCCGTAATTCGATACCAGTAATAGGAATTAACGTGATGCATTTTTTCGTTTTGGGTTAATGGGCCTTTATGTCCAAAGTCGTAAGAGACACTTTTAAAATTTTAGTAAATTTTCGTTAATTCATATTTCTGGTATCAGTATGTGGATCCATATCTATAACATCACTGATGGATGTGTCGATGTCGAATATCATGTGTCGAACATCATTGTGTAATTTTGAAGGTACTGAATAGTACAATTTCAGGGCTATATCCTGCGAAATTTCAATAAAATTGGTGACTAGGGTACGCTGCACCGTGTGACGCGCAAAAACTCTTGATAATGTCGTAAATAAATAGCATAATATGTCAAAACGATGACAGGTGTTACTACAGCAAGGGGACAAGTCGAATACCTTGCTAAACTTTCGCTTGGAAAGTCATTAGTTTAATTAATGTACAATGTAGGTAACCTTGACCAACCCACGCTAAAATTCCGAACATGTACGATAGCTGCCACCTGTAGGCTTCCAGTAGTTTCGACATACAGTACATTCATAACTTATTAGACCACCCAGTAGTGTTACAATATTGTGATATCGAAAGGAGATCGCCTGAGTTCTGTTTCATGTTAAAGTCTTTTTTTAAACCCTGAGATTAAATTGACACAAGTAATGTCAAACTTACTATAGGAATGACGCCAGTTTTTTTGTGTTGTAATGTCATTTTAGGCTCAGGGTATAAAAAACAGACGGTAGCTAGGGAACTGGATATCTAGATAAATATATGTTTATGGATTTTGCATTCTTTCGAATAGGTTCGGAAATTTATAGGTAAGTAGAAAGAATTGTATTTTTATTTCATTAGAAAAGTTAGTTTCTATATACGATATAGTTCTCTGAGTGCAAGAGAAATATTAGTATTATCCGACGCTCGGAGTTTCCTTTGAATATAGACCCATCTCGGACCGAAGCCTAACTGAGTGAGCCTCCAGTTCTTATATCAAAGAATAATCTGCATCTAAATAAGTACGTTTGATAAAAAAGTTCTTAGTTATAACAGAGGACAAGAGGCCTTCTTTCAGATTTTCAGTCAAAAGCTGAAAAGAAGTGTAGAGACCCGCGGGCTGATTATGTATGAAACAGCGATCAGCAAACAATTCGCAATAATCGCGCAGTCGACGCGCGATCAATCGCTTAACGTCAAAAAGATCCGTATTATCTAAAAATGGATTGCTGATCGCTCACCGATTGTTACCATGCACTTATTGCTGCGAACCCAGCGCCAACAGCAATTGAGTAACAATTTGGAGAACTAATTTATTGTCAAACTACGAGTTAAAAACCGGCCAAGAGCGTGCCGCGCTCAGTGTAGGGTTCCGTAGTTTCCCGTCCGTCACAATAAGTGTACCCAACTTTTCAAAAACTGTTAGTCACATCAGGTTAAAAAAAAATCCTAGAAAGTCTTTATAACGCTTTACTTTCCAGAATTTTTTCACATTTTCTAAACTTATGGTTCAAAAGTTAGAGGGGACACACACATTGTTTTTTATTTTTGGAGCGATTATTTCCGAAATTATTGATATTATCAAAATTTTATTTTAGTAAACCCCTATTCATTTTTGAATACCTATCCAACAATATATCACACGTTAGGGGTGAAATTTAAAAAAACAATCGCTGTTTACTTTACGTGTAGGGGGGCTACCCTAATATTTTTTTTTCCCAATTTTTATTTTTGCACTTTGTTGGCGTGATTGACATACATATTGGTACCAAATTTCAGCTTTCTAGAGCTAACGGTCACAGAGATTAAGCGAGGACGGACGGACAGACATGGCGAAACTATAAGGGTTTCGTTTTTGCCAATTGGCTACGGAACCCTAAAAACTTACAGCCATTTAAAGATGTCGACCAGATGAGATTGTTTTGGAAAAGAAAAAAAATTGTAACTTAAAATTCACTTCAATCCACTTGAACTTTATTAAAAATAGCTTTGTGTCGACCATAAGATGGATAAAGGAATGAAATCAGTGTTTACTTGGACTCCAAACGATATTCTACTGCTATGTCAACAAGTTTTAAAATATTGTGATATTATTTTATTTTATATGTGTTAGTGCAATAAAAGTCTTTTAAAGCACACCCAATAAGTTGAAATGTTAATTAAACACACACTGCAGATATAACTACACAATTTAACTAATAAAATACTCGATATAGAAAGCTAATTTCTATTGGCAATCAGAGAGCGATAAGCAAGCGATCAACAATCAAAGAAATGGTTAACGCAATTTGACAGCTAAATTTGCTTGCCGATCGCTGTCGCATCGCTGTCAAAAACCATACGTAATACGAAGTAAAACGCTATCGCTAGGGATTCGAGTGCAACAATGCACATTTTAGTTAGTTGATTGCTCCATAGAGGCAGCACTGTCGCTAGATTGCTATCGCGTGGTTTTCGCTAATACGTAATACGAATTAGCGATTGAAGAGCAATTTTCGTGCAATTTTTGCTATCGCTCGGCTTTTGCAAGATACATAATCAGCCCGCCGACCGATCGAGAGGGTGAAGGGTGAAAACGACCACTCTTGAGTTGAGTGAATTTTGTAAAATCCTCTCCATCAAAGGAAACCTTGTGCAAAGACGCTCCTAGTCCAAGTAGTTTCGGCTGTGCGTTAATAGGTCAGTCAGTCAGTTTCTCCTTGTATATAGCTTCTACCAGCGGCTTCACTCGTGTGAAAGTAGGTTTCTCCATACAAACCTTGAAACCCCGTCATCCCCTTAGATAGGGTAATTTCGAACCTACGCTATAAAAGCAAGCAATGTGCAAAATTTCACGTTCCTTGTCCCGATAGTTTCAGTTGCCAGTCAATGATTTTCTCCTTTCATATATTTAGATAGATAAATAACGATAATGATGTATGGATAACCACACATAATAACATAACATGACAATGAAAACATAATGTTACGAACGTGAGTAATTAAATGCCGGTTTACTAGCAGACAACTTTATTCACCACAAAACAATGACAAATTAGTCCAATCAACAAATAACCAATCACTATAAACACTCAGAGTTCCGTTTAGTATCGCTTAGGTCGCTAGGTATCACTTCAAGCACTTAGGTAGTTCGCTCTGTATCGCTGACGAAATCAAACTGTACTCGTTTCTAGCCGGGGGCCCGTATTTATATGCGAAGTCGTCGAAATTTCTCGATACCGACGTTTCAAGGACATTCTAGCACAAAATAGTCGCATCGGGAGGCCATAAATCATTATTATTACTCTCGTAAGTAGGTACTTATCTACCACCTTACATGCGAGTTTCGACTCTATTGCTAATACCGGAAGGTACAAATTCCCTTATCCGCCCACATAACTACCTACTGGATTTCATCTAATAATAATAGTGTATGTCGGACTTTTCTGGAATTTGCCAGGCCTGAGTATGTACTCCTATTCTCGAAGCTTCGCACAGCAATGCGTTTTAATTATTTGATGCTACCCTTGGTTCCGTCGAAGATATAGCGTACTCAACTTTCACGGCGTAACAGTGCCCCCCTCTTAGTCATGCTCGTCCCGAGCATTATTAGATCCGTGATATGGCGCCAATCTATCCACGTGGACTACCTTAGGTTTCCCTCGTAACCCTTTCTTGATGCGGTAGGTAACGTCGTTGATCCTTTTTATCACGGTGTAGGGTCCCTCCCATCGAGCTTGAAGTTTCGGCGACTTCCCTTTTCGTCGAAGTGGGTTGTGGAGCCAAACCAGTGCACCTTCCTCAAATCCCTTGGCGTTGGCATTGCGGTCGTATCGAGTTTTCATTTTAACGCTGGTGTGCAGGCTATTCTCACGCACTCGTTTATGCACTTCATCCAATTGATCTTGGAGGTCACTTACGAAGTCCGTAACTGGCTTAGTCTTGTCAGGTGGCACGCCGGTTATGGTATCGACTGGAAGTCTCATCTCCCTGCCGAAATTCACTCTTGCTGGGGTATGGCCCGTGCTATCATGCACTGCTGATCGATAAGACATCAGAAATAGTGGAATATACCGGTCCCAATCTTTCTGATGGTCATCGACAACCTTAGCCAGGTAATTCTCCAGGGTCTGGTTAAACCTCTCCACCATTCCGTCCGACTGTGGGTGCGCAGGTGTTGTGCGTGTCTTGTAAATCCCCAGAAGAGTGCACATTTCCTGGAACAGAGCAGATTCGAAGTTGCGGCCTTGATCGGAATGGATCTCCAAAGGTGCGCCATACCGACATACTACTTCTTCGACCACCTTTTTCGCCACTGTCGTCGCTTCCTGATTGGGTATGGCGAAAACTTCAGGCCACTTTGTGAAATAGTCCTGTATCACCACTATGTATTTGTTTCCGTCATCTGTCACTGGGAAAGGTCCAGCAACGTCGATGGCAATGCGTTCCCATGGGGCTCCTACATTGTACAACTGAAGCTTGCCCCTGCTCCTAGTCTGTGGTCCTTTCACGGATGCGCATGCTGTACATTTCCGACACCATTGCTCTATGTCTTCTCTACAATTGAGCCAGTAATACCGCTGTCTCACTTTCAGTAGAGTTTTCTTGATTCCCAGGTGTCCACCAGAAGCGCCATCGTGTATCTCCTGAAGCAGGGGGGCCACTTCGCGTCGTGGTACTATCACTTGTGTGGTCACCTCCTTGCCATCGTTCGATTCCCATTTCCTACAAAGCACGTCATTTTCTAGGACTAAACTGTCCCACTGTGCCCAGTAGCTCTTTGTGACAGGACTATGTGACGATACTTCATTCCACTGAGGCCTAGTTCCACTACGCTTCCAGTCCAGTATAGGTCGAATATCGTCATCTTCTTCCTGGGACTTCTTAAAGTTGCCTTCAGCCCTAATTAAGTTCACGTGTTTCCGGGCTTCATTTTGCTGGCAATGTCTACAGTCCTCATTACATGGACGTCGCGACAGGGCGTCAGCATTGTTATGCCCTTTTCCACTACGATGTTCCGTCACAAAGTTGAACTCCTGCAGCTGCTCTAGCCATCTTGCAACTTGACCCTCAGGGTTTTTGAATTGTAGAAGCCATTTCAATGCAGCGTGGTCCGTCCTCAACGTAAACTGTCTCCCTATGAGGTACTTGTGGAAATGTTGCAAAGTTTTTACAACAGCCAGTAGTTCTCGTCGAGTCACGCAGTAGTTCCTTTCTGGTTTTGAAAGTGCCTTACTGAAGTAAGCGATCACGACTTGCCTATCTTCTTGCACCTGCGACAGCACTCCACCAATTCCTGTGTTGCTGGCGTCGGTATCGACGACAAATCTTCCATCTCTGCTCGGATACCCCAGTATAGGCGCTTCACATAGCCGTTGCTTTAGTTCATTGAATGCTGACTCACAGTTCTTGTCCCAGATAAAATCTCGTTTATCCTCAGTCAGCTGATGTAAAGGTTTTGCAATGTCCGAAAAACTCATAACAAACCGTCTGTAGTATGTGCACAACCCCAGAAATGCACGTACTTCTGTTTTGTTCTTTGGAGCCGGCCACTGTTGGACAGCCTTTATCTTCTCAGGATCGGTTCTCACTCCATCGGCGCAGATGACATGTCCTAGGTAGCTGACCTCCTTCTTGAACAGGGCACACTTCTTTGGGCTTAGTTTTAGGTTAGCCCCCCGTATCCTGGTGAATACTTTCTCCATATTCCTCAGGTGTTCCTTAAAAGTGCGGCCCATTATAATGACGTCATCCAAATATACCAGACAGACGTCACCAAGAAGGCCCACCATGACTCTATCCATGAGGCGTTCAAACGTCGCTGGAGCGTTGCACAACCCAAAAGGCATGACGTTAAATTGCCACAGGCCGTTGCCAATTCCTGTACTGAACGCTGTCTTTTCCTTATCTTTCTCGCAAATTTCTACTTGCCAGTAGCCACTTTTCAAGTCAATGGTTGAAAACCACTTCATACCACTGAGCATATCCAGTGTGTCGTCTATCCTAGGCAAGGGATAACTGTCCTTCTTCGTTACATCATTCAGCATTCTGTAGTCTACACAGAATCTGGTACTGCCGTCCTTCTTCTTCACCAGAACGACAGGAGAAGACCATGGGCTCGTAGAAGGTTCAATTATTCCGCTATCAGCCATATCCTTTACCATTTCTGCTACCTCAGTTTCTTTAGCCCAGGGTATGCGGCGCGGTCTCTGTTTAATTGGTCTAGCATCACCTGTATCTATCTCATGCTTGACGAGACCTGTTCTTCCGCAATCTTTTCCCGTTGCAAAGATATCCCGGAACCGTAGCAGAAATTCCTTGGCTTGCTGTAGTTCCGAAACTGATAAATTACTCTTAGAATTTTCCAGAAGTTGCTGGATGTGATCAGGTTCACCTTTTATTGCGTCTTGTTTTACTGAAGATGTGTTGATTTGGCGGAGATACTTCACTTCTTCACATCTTCCAACAACACTGTTTTTCTTCAACTGGATCTCCTTTTTCCCAAGATTTACAATCCTGACCTTGGATCTTCCTTTCGTCATAACTAATGTCCTCGCGGTGATAAGTTCCGGGTGCCGGCCAATGTCTTCAACTATAACACATCTGCGTTGCCTAATTTTCTTAGGAAATTTAACTTCGACTAAGGTTTCCGTTCTTGGAGCCAATGTGGTATCCTTTAAGCAATAGAGGTTGCATGTGTTAATTCCTTGCAGGAAGACTTCTTGGTCTGGGAATTTCAATACTCCTTTATCGATATCTAAAACACATCGGTAATTCCGCAGGAAGTCGAGACCCAGTATGCAATCGTCGGTAATATTTGCAATTAACGCTGAATGGGTGTACACTTGATCACCGATTTTAAACTCGATTTCTGTATCACCGAGGACGGAGACTGGCTGGCCGGTGGCTGTCTGAAGTCGGTAGGCTGGGGTTTCTGTTTGCCACAAGATGGTGCGTTTCAGCAGCTCAGGTCTTATAATAGTCCGTGACGCCCCGGTGTCAACGGTGAAATTGCAAGCACGTTGATTCAGCGTTCCCTCGATGATCAAACTATTTCCGTTGTGGACTTGATTGATGGTGATGGTTGGGGCCTTCAGTTGACCAGCCAGCACCCGCCCCGCGGCCCTGTTTAACGACTCCTCGTTAACTTGAGTTCCGGAGTCCACACTTCCCCTCTTCCTCTTGGGGCAATCGGTACGAATGTGCCCTTTTTCTCCACATCCATAACACGTCGGAATATAGCGGGACTTTGCCGACGAAGCCACTTCTCGGTGACGTGGTTGCACTGAAGGTGAGACCACCACTTCCCGAACTCTGTGCGTACGTGAGTCTTGTCGTACGGCTTCCACTTCCAAAGCGTGGGCCATCGCACTCTTCAGAGTTTGGTGGTGTCCGAGTCGCACCGTAGCCCTGACTTCAGTATCCCGTAGACCGTCGATGAATGCTTGCACCAGATTTACTTCCACCATCTCCGGTGTCATCGACATGTATGCCCGCCGGACCAGCCGTTCAACCTCTACTCCCCACTGCTGAAGGCTCTCGTTCGACCTCTGCGTTCTCTCGCGAAGTTGCGCGCGGAAAACATGTTCGAGGTGCTTGTCACCATAGCGAGTGTCTAGTCCCTCCATTAGACGTTCCAACGTCCTGCCGTCTGGAGGAAGGTTCTCTAGGACCAGCAGAGCGTCTCCTCGTAGAGCCAAAGTTAACGCCGCGAAAGACTGGTCATCATCCCAGCGGTTCGTCTTGACCAGTGTTTGAAATTGGTACTTAAAAGCCGTCCAGGACGACGTGCCATCAAAACGCGGCATATCAAATTTTGCGGCTGATGCTTGAACAGCAACGGGTTCGCGTGCTTCAAGCTTGACAATCTTTTTGTTGATGTCCAGCAGGCGATCTTCGTGGCCATCAATTCTGGTTTCGAGGCTATCAGCTCGGGCGGAAACCTCCTTGACCTCTAAGGTGAGATTTTTCACTTTCTCGCCCAACTTGACGAGGCCGTGATCGATTTTTTCGAGGATCAGGTTCTGCTTAGCCTCTTGATCCCGGCGGGCTTCCTCCTGGTTAGCCGCGATTAGGTCCTGGAGCTTACGTTGGTTAGCCTCTTGTTCGCGGCGGGCAGCTTCCTGTTCGCGGCGGGCTTCTTCCTGGTTAGCCGCGATTAGATCCTGGAGCTTACGTTGGTTAGCCTCTTGTTCGCGGCGGGCTTCTTCCTGGTTAGCCGCGATTAGATCCTGGAGCTTACGCTGGTTAGCCTCTTGTTCGCGGCGGGTAGCTTCCTGTTCGCGGCGGGCAGCTTCCATACTAGCTTGCATGGCGGCCAACACTGCGGCGAGGTTCATTTCCGAGGATGGCCCTGATGGCGCCTCAGCAGCTGCCGTTGCTCCCATACCAGCCCGATCTTCCGCTTCCAAACGTTGACGTGCAGCATCCATCTCCACTTGCCTCCTTGTTCGTGGTCCCTGTTCGTCGTCCCTCTGTAGTAATGGCATCCCACTTCTGACACCAGTTGTTACGAACGTGAGTAATTAAATGCCGGTTTACTAGCAGACAACTTTATTCACCACAAAACAATGACAAATTAGTCCAATCAACAAATAACCAATCACTATAAACACTCAGAGTTCCGTTTAGTATCGCTTAGGTCGCTAGGTATCACTTCAAGCACTTAGGTAGTTCGCTCTGTATCGCTGACGAAATCAAACTGTACTCGTTTCTAGCCGGGGGCCCGTATTTATATGCGAAGTCGTCGAAATTTCTCGATACCGACGTTTCAAGGACATTCTAGCACAAAATAGTCGCATCGGGAGGCCATAAATCATTATTATTACTCTCGTAAGTAGGTACTTATCTACCACCTTACATGCGAGTTTCGACTCTATTGCTAATACCGGAAGGTACAAATTCCCTTATCCGCCCACATAACTACCTACTGGATTTCATCTAATAATAATAGTGTATGTCGGACTTTTCTGGAATTTGCCAGGCCTGAGTATGTACTCCTATTCTCGAAGCTTCGCACAGCAATGCGTTTTAATTATTTGATGCTACCCTTGGTTCCGTCGAAGATATAGCGTACTCAACTTTCACGGCGTAACAATAATCTTACTAACAATACTCGAAGTAAAAGCGTTAAAACAAAACAAAGTGATATTTTTCCGCGTGTTTTACTTAGAATCTCTTGTCAAGATGGTGACAACAATGCTGCTTGATTCACGTAATGAAAACCGCAACGATATCGCAGCGACTTAGTCGTTTAGACCGTTATCGTATTCACATCAAAGTCAAAGTCAAAATCTTTGTTTTTCACATAGGCCTACATGGGCACTTATAAAACGTTAGAAGTTAGCGCACGGTTCCAATTGGTCGTTTTCTATGGTGAAGAACCGGCAAGAAATTACATGGTAACTCTTTTCAAAAAACTATTGGGTTTACAATAAGTACTTCCATGTTACAATACAGACACATATGCGAGGACAGTGTAGACCAGTCAATAATGCACCCAAAAGCACAATAAAAATAAAATTAATCAAGAACTGGGTTGAAATAGGTAATAATTAAAATCCGTGGAGGATCAATCAATGGAGCTTGAACGACACCGATTTTATAATCGTTCGATCGAAGTATCGTTGATGCATATTCAGCTATATCAATCATTATATGTATTAGTAGAATACATAATAATGAAAATCTGGCAATAAGCCGTTGTTAGATCGTTTAGTTTCAAGCCAATTGAATCGTCGTTCTATCGAACCCCGTTCAAGGAACACGTGAATACCCGTTTACGGTAGGACTTCGATTGAACGATTATAAAACTTCAACGATATTTGACTTGTTTGATTTAACGTGAGGAGCTCGTGGCTAGATAATAACAGCCGCACGGGTCGATCTTCAAGGTTAAGCAACGCTTGCCAAGGTTGGTCTGTGCATGGATGACCATCTTAACATACCGAGTTTCCTCCGTGCCTCGGATAGCACGTAAAGCCGTAGGTCCCGGTTGTCATTTGTAGATCTTTGGCAGTCGTTACGGATAGTCAGAAGCCAGTAAATCTGACTCCAGTCTAGCCATGAAGTACTGTGTTACTGTTAATGGGTTGTGGAGGTCTGGTAGGCAGCCGCTCCTCGTAAAATACTGGTATTCAGCTAAATCCGGCTTAACTGGAAGCCGACCCCAATATAGTTGGGAAAAAAGGCTAGGTAGATGATTTAACGTGAATCAGGCTGCTGTTATAAACTGCAGTAAGATATGGCGAGCTAAACAATGGCGCCATTTGTATTATTATCGCTAAACACCTATTGTTTGAGTGCAATGTTAAGATATCGCTGATAATCACTTGAAAACTGCTGCAGATGCGATCATTTCTTCGTTTTGAATTTGTTTTTTTTTTGTGATGGTTTTGTTTTTGACAGCAGCTGTCAATTTGTCTATGGCGGTTTTTAGTTTTGATCAGAGGCCCCTTATTAACTGGCTTCTAAAAAAGGAGTAGGTTCTCAATTCGGATGTTTGTATTTTTTTTTAGGTTAGAATTCATTCAATGACATCTGTCACTCAAGGGCTGCCGCTGCATGTCCTTATATCCGTATTCTATTGACAAAGTAACTCTTTCAAAATATCTCGTGATTTCATATACAGCATGAGTCGGGTTTAACTTCATTATATCAATGTTCATTATTCAATTAAAATTATTTACATTTGTACAGTTTTTTACACAGAGTGCAATTTTATTTACAGTTTCTTTGAAAAAATACTTTTTATACCAAAAACGATTGATAAGATAGAAAAGTCATAAAAATTGATTACACACATACATGCATTAGTCAGTTTAGTTGAGAATTAACCGCTTAGTTTCATATAAATAGGTCAAATTTTATTTATCTTTAAAACAAACAGAAATACTGAAGAAATCAAGATTAGATTGTAGTAAAATTGTGTCACCTGGCAAACGAACATTACCAAAGGCCGTACCACGAGCTCTTAAAGCGATCCATTTTATAACCTACTCCTAAACTAAACTGGCAAAGGGATCGTGTACCTATAGGGTGCATAGCTCTAACCATCTTTCTTGCTCACAAGATTGTAATTTTAAGGCGACACTAAATGCCAGCAACCTAAGCGAGTGTCGAATAATACTATTTCCTTCATTTATTAAACACAATACAAATAAAAACCATACATCAAAAGATTGGTAATTAAAATATTTTTTAGATTGTGAAAGTTTCATAGAAATACACGCAATGGTTTTTGCCTGATCTTAACTTTTTTGCCTGCGTTAGGTATAACTTTGAAATATTATTACACCTAGTCCTATGAAAAAAAAATTGTAGATATTCGTAATCAAATTATTATGCAAATAGTCTAATTTAACATATATTTTTTTCAAAACATGTAGACCAGTCGTTTAGATGTGATGTTGGATTGAAAAATCATCAAAACCCATATATCTGTGCCTGTAAGCCCATGTGATTTTCAATTGCCCTTTACATTCCAGGGTCACGGGAAGTCTGACAAACATTCCCGAGTCGACCTACCTTACGAAAATAACACAAATAATGAAGTAGGTCGTGTGATTCGCGCCAGAACGTCTTTTATTCGACGCCATATTGCGTCACAATCGCAATGCAGAATGCACTGCACTCTTGAAGTTCAAGAGTTTATTTGTCGCAGGATCTTTTGTCGGAGCCAAAAATATCCGTATTATGATTTCCGTAATATAGCAACATAATATTTATAATTTTGCTGTGTCCGACAGGGTCATAATTGTATCCATTTTTTATTATTTACCACCTTACATGTACTTAACCTATCACATACCCGCAAAACGAGACACAATAGTAAAACAATAACAGCGCGGTCTCATAGGACCGATCGGGGATTCATGAAATAATGGATTGCAATACAGATTTAAGATTTGAGATGATTGTAAGCCATTTGGAATTTCATATAAATTCAATCGCTTGGCTACAGGAAAACATTTTTAGGAAAAAACGACGTTACATTTTTTGCGTTATATTAAAAAAAAAGGAATAAAAAACAAAAGTCGTTACAAAATATGACTATCTTTAATAGTGGCTTTCATCATTATCGTCGTCTTTTTAGCCGAAAGAGGTCCACTGTTGGACATAGGCCTCCCCCTAAGCGTCGCCACTGAAGCTGCGTTGGAAAGCCCACAAGGTAGACCGACGACAAAGGTCACGGGAATCCGATGGATGCGAGACGCACAGGACCAGTCGCTGTGGCGACGCTTGGGGGAGGCCTATGTCCAACAGTGAATGTCTTTCGGCTAAGATGATGATGAATCGGATGAGATAAATAAATATCGTAGAGAAATCTGGAGATTTAGTAAGATTGCTAACACGCAATCAACACCTTTTTTTGTGTTGTCTGGCAAAGAAGAATTATTTAACTTACAGTAGGTTACGTCACAATCTAAGATTAAATTGTAAATCCATCCGTTTCAGGCAATTTTTCCTACATAAGAAATTGTCCAAAAACGTCTCCTGCTCTAGGTGGAGCGAGAAGGAGTGTCAGACTTTTACTGACTATCACTATACACTATCCATTGTGTTCCTTCAGCAACTGAAAGGACACAGATAGGTTTTAAGTCAGTAAGACCGTTTTCACATATTCCGAACCGATATCGGTATCGGACGCCGATACGTTATCGGGGTAAGGTAAATGTATGAAATATGTACCTGTCTTTCATATTGTCCGGCCCGATATCGGATATCGGAGCACGGCATTTCATACATTTTACTAACTCCGATATCGTATCGGCGTCCGATACCGATATCGGATCGGATAATGTGAAAACAGTCTAAAAGTCTGAACCGTCTAACCTCAAAAAAAGTAGAACTATACCTAGGTTACTTCTAGGCGAGCGTGCTCCGTTTTCGGCCACATCATCGCTTACCATCAGGTGAGATAGTGGTCAAACGCGAGCCTATGCATAATAAAAAAAAAATAAAGGTACCATAGATTTAAACTATAATTGACACGACTTTTTTGTGCCGCTTCTCTCAAAAATATTGCCATCTTTGCCTCACTTGCGAAGAAGCGTGTAAAAAAGTAATTCAATTTAACTTTATATAACTTACGAAATCGCATTATGTATCACAACTACATAACATACAATGTAACAAATTAATGTAATGTAGCTACAAGAGCAGGATACATTAATTTGATGATTTCCCACGTAAGTAATAAACATTTCATCTTCCAACTTCCATTTGCCATCAGTTTGAAGAGGAGGGATGAAACGCACGTCAGCAAAATAGTTATAAATATGGAAGGATGGAGATCGGAGGCCAAAGGAAAGGTGGATTCGCGCTTGACCACCATCACACCTGATGGTATGCGATGATGTGGCCGACGATAGAGCACGCTTACCTAGAAGTAACCTTTTGACTCTTGACTTAAAGACCCCCAGGTTGTAGCTATTAGATATAATAAATTCCACCAACTGAATGAGACTGCCAGTTTTAAGTGTCTTGCGTTACAACATTTCAGTCGTTTATTGACCAAAATACAACAGACATAAAATAAATTCAATGGCTGCAGCTACAGAAAAAGCAACGCCAAACTTTTTGCGTTGCATTCAAGAAAATAAAACGAAAGAAGATAAAACGGAATAAAAAAAGAAGTGTTGTTACAAAATATGACATAAGTATCTCTGCAATGAATCGATGAGGTAGCACCTGTAACAGCATTGATCGTGATCTTCTAACCTAGCATTAGAAATTACTTAAAACTGGTAACAAATAAAACAAGGCAGTCATGTTGACAATCGAGGAGCTCGTGGCTAGATAATAACAGCCGCACAGGTCGATCTTCAAGGTTAAGCAACGCTTGCCTAGGTTGGTCTGTGGATGGGTGACCATCTTAACGTAACGAGTTTCCTCCGTGCCTCGGAAAGCACGTTAAGCCGTTGGTCCCGGCTGTCATTTGTAGATCTTTGGCAGTCGTTACGGATAGTCAGAAGCCAGTAAATCTGACTCCAGTCTTGCCATGAAGTACCGTGTTACCCCAGTTAATGGGTTGTGGAGGTCTGGTAGGCAGCCGCTCCTCGTAAAATACTGGTATTCAGCTAAATTCGGTTTGACTGGAAGCCGACCCCAATATAGTTGGGAAAAGGCTAGGCAGATGATGAGTCATGTTGACAATCAATGGCAATGGCCTTACATTTCAACATCATTCATTGAGTTGCCTAGGGGTCTTTAAGTCAAGAGTAAACAGGTTACTTCTACTAAAAGAACACATTTATTGTGCGTACAGTTAAAGAGTGGAATTCATTGAAAATCCCTGCCGGGATCTGTGTTTCGTGATAGTTACAAACTGGGGGTCATTAACGTTTGAATCCCCAACCGGTCCTATGAGACCGCGCTGTTATTGTTTTACTATTGTGTCTCGTTTCGCGGGTATCTGAGTAATTAAGTCAAGAGTGAATTGGTTACTTCTAGGCAGTTCTAGGCAAGCGTGCTCCATCGTCAACTATATAATCGCTTACCATAAGGTGAAACAGTGGTCAAGAGCGAGCCTATCAATTTTAAAAATAATTGAAGGTAGGTATTTTATGAATCGGGGACAGGTCCTATGAGATCGCGCTGTTATTGTTTTACTTATGTGTCTCGTTTTGTGGGTATGTGATAGGTTAACGGCATCTACATTTTGACAGTTGCACCATCTTTAATCTTTGAAGCATCAAATCTTCTGCGAGGATAAATCTAACAATATAATTAGAAAATATATTCCAGTCATTTCACCGAAAGATTCTGTTCCTAAAAAAACGATTTAATCAGGATTGCAATCAAATTCAACAAAGATCAAACATGGCTTGCTATTTTACAAAGTTTGAGGCTTCTAACACAACAATGAAAAAGATTAGTCTATTTGCCTTTACCGAAGAGTAATTCAATCTATTTTTTGCGCCATCGGCCAAAGATATAGCTATAATCCGAGTCGCGAATAAAATGAAAACATATTTTAAAAGTGAAAGTCTGTTACGTGTTGGAATGCAACGTGCCTAAACGGACCTCATTCGTTCAGATCTATGTGATGGGTTGTGAAATTAAAACTATATTTATCATAGACTACCTCACTTGACAGGTGGTAGACATTGTTCTGTCTTAGCTATGGACTGTCAAACGAGTGAACTATACGCTCACGATGTTTGTAAGAAAAGAAGTTTTCTGTAATTATTCATTACTTATTTTCTGCTTATTTTCGGATAAACTTCTCCTGATAATAACAAATACTTATTATCACTATTTTTGACATTATTTTCATTGACTTTACAAAATCATTAAAAAAAAATTAAATGGATGCCTATAATTTTTATGTGTGGTGTATACCGTTAGTGTAAATTGGCAATAAATAAATAATTAGAGGCAACAAAAAAAGAATTAGCGCAATTTGTTGATCCAGTCGGGCACGCGTGATGACGTGAGCACGGTAAAAACGGGAAAGTTGGTCTATCAAAAAAATGGAAGGTAAATTCTTTCCTAATATAAAAAGTTCAGTATCAAAAAGAGCCCAACAAAATAATCCATTTACATACTTTAGTTTTTTCGTTTTTTCTTTACACATACACACAAATATTTCTCTCTCTCTCTCACAGACATTGTACACTATTTGAAATCTCTATGTACGTATGCAGTGTTATTTGCAGACAAACGCCAACGTAACTAATTCAGCCTGAAATTATCGCGTCTTCACTTACAAGAGCCAGACCACAGATTATACCATTGCAGAAACGAAGACTTCCGATATTCGTAAAGTAATACTCGACCTAATTTTATCAGCCTTGTCCGACGTAGTTGAAAATAAATAGACAGATAACTAAAAACAGGCAAGGTTTTGAGTTTTGCGAACTTTTAATAAATCATATTTTTTTTTAGGCTGGAAATCATCATAATGACTTCTCTCATAAGATCTCATTACTCAGCACGAGAATAACAAAAACCCGGTTTTTTTTTAATAACAACAAATTAAATTTTTCTTTTAAAGTCCGTCTAATGAAAGCGCGACCTGAGAAAAAGAGGTGAAATTCAAATATTTTGTATGTGGTATTACTAACTAGTAGGAGAATCATGTCTTGACACTTCACAATTTTTTTTATTTTCTACAATTGCGGTTAAATAATGTTGCCAATTAAATTTAAAAAAAAGTCTCCAGGTCGCGCTTTCATTAGACGCACTCTATCAATAAATATACTGAAAAATAAAAACACCTATCTGAAACACATCCTGAAAACTGTATTATAGTTACTTACTTAACAAAATAGGTCATTTTTTCATATTTTTTTTATTGGAATGTATTTTTTATTATAAATTGACACAGGCAAATGTCAAACTTGCAATAAGAATGATGTCAGTTCTTTTGTATTGTGACAAGTGTTACAATCCACGTAATGTCATTTTAGTCTCAGAGATTAAAAAACAGCAACTTTAACTTCAGTAAGTCGATAGGAAGTTTTCCACGTAGTAGCAAATGTCATGTGTCAAGCCTACCATAGTTGACAATACATGCCACCAGATTCCGTTTTAAAAACTAACAAACGCAGAGCCTGATTAGAAAATGGAACACACAAGCATTGTTTAAAAACGAACAAATGTCAATATGATCGACAGATAAAAAAAACCGTAAAATCGACTAAAAGTCACGTTCGGTACGATAACGGTTATTCACAATTGTACTAAGTAGTTTATGGCAAAGTAATGTGTTGTGAACGTATTTAATGTGGTTAATTAGTAAGTTGATATTGGTTATTGAGTATTTTATTGTGGTTAGCAATTACTTTTAAATCTCAAAGTTGATAATTAAGTTGTTACTTTGTAATTTATTTTTTTATTATTACTTATTGATAGGCTCGCGTTTAACCACTATCTCACCTGATAGTAAGCTAATCAATATTGATTTTTTAAATTGATATAAAAACCCTTAAGTTGTAGCTATCAGGAAACAGACTCCGGCAGGGAATTCCATTCCTTTGCCGTACGCATAATGAATGTGCTCCCAAAATGCTTTGTACGAATGGGATGTCCACCAAGTACCGATGGACAAAGCCGGTCTCAAAGATGAGAGCCATGTTTAAGTATAATAATCTGGATTAGTTTAATTCTACCCAGATGAAACTTTGATGTTTGTCCAACGGCAATATGGTCAGATCAAACTATTGCAGTCGCAAGTAGAAACAGGATGCAGTTGGCTCCTGAGCATGGGGATTAGAGAAGATTAGCTTATACTCAGATTACTCAGTAGTGGGCGAAGACGGGTTGTGAACGAGCATAAACAATTTGTAAATCAGAAAGGTGATCAAACGTTTATATATTATGACGAATTTAAATAACACCACATTTAAATGGCACCAAAGTTATACTGGTCCCATGTTGGGCGCCAAAAACCTTTATTGGCGCCCAACATTCTGCTAAAGTGAGGTGGTTGGTTACTAAGGCAACGAATCAAATAGTAATTAAATTGTATAACTGCAAATATCTCCATAAGTAACTAGTTTATCCCGTAATTCGTTCCCGAATCCAATCTTTCGGGAACTTTGCATGCTGCTGAATCACCCTCTTCTTTTTTTCGTATCGATTATAAACTCGTTAAAGGTGGCTACGTTAACTGCAGCATCGGTGGCACTAATTAAATCCTTCAAAGTGCAGGTGTCCCCCAGATCAAAGGCAACGAAGGAACGGGGTGGGGTTTAGTCAGTAAGAGTCTGACACGCCCTCCCGCTCCACCCAAGAGTCATTCTGATGATAACCCTTCCTAAAAAAGCCGCACTCACATTGAAAATCCGACGGTTCTATAATACATTTGGTCAAGTTGTGGCTGAATCACCTAATTTATATAGTCACACATGAACTATTGTAGCAGCGCTACACAAAATATTATAATGTAAATTGAATACCTACCTAGTTTTAAAACCGCGAACTGAAAACCGGTGTGATTAATACATTTTAGTTAATTATAAACCGTTGCTCTCTTTGTATATACCGTCCTGGTTCTGTTTTAGTCTGTTTTGTGTTAAGACGATTGAGTCATAAGTAAGAATGCTGAAAAGTAAATAAACCACTTTATATGCAGACGTTATCGTATGCTAAACTATGCTGAAATTCGCTACTACGGATTTTATAGGTGGGTTGTAGTAAACAGGTCTGGACGCTAGTTTATGTAAAATGTTTATTTAGTAGAAGAAAAGTTTAGCAATTACCGCAGCCGTGTGAAACTGTGAAGACCAGTAAAAAAAATAAAGCCAGAAGACATATTGTCTTTTAAATTTTAATCGCAGTCTTGAGCTTTAGGTTATCGATGTAAATACCTACTTATTACTATGATTTTCTTGTTTACAAATAGAAAATATCGTCGAGCATAGGTCACTTATAGCTCGAAAATCTTCTGGTTCTAGAATAAACAAAGGGGGCGCAGCCAAGTCAAATAGAGTGCGTCTAATGAAAGCGCGACCTGGAGTTATTTTTTTTTTTATTTAATTGGCAACATTATTCAGCCGCAATTGTAGAAAATTAAAAAAATTGTGAAATGTCAAGACGTGATTCTCCTACTAGTTAGTAATACTTACCACACACAAAATTTTTGAATATAACCTTTTTTTCTCAGGTCGCGCTTTCATTAGACAGACTATAGTACCTATATCTTTAAAAAAGATAATAGAAATAAACCTCCACACTTTTAAGCTGCGTCTTTTAAAAAGATACAAACTATGAATACGAAAACAGACAGAAACCTTGAATATAGGCAAAATTATGCTAATTTAACTAATGATTCTAGATATTTGTGCGAACTTTTGCAATATTTAATAACCACGAAAGAAACCGCAACGATTCATTTAAGAAATCAACAATACTAAAAAACCTTTAGGTATTCCAAAAACATATAAGTAGGTAGAGTTATCAAAAAAATAGGCCTATTTTGACATTTCAAGAAATTGAATGCTACTATAAAGTTAGCGCAAAAATAATACTCACAATATTATATTCCATTATATTATTTATTTAACGTTAATGTAACGATGGGATATATAGCAAGTAATCTTTTCGTACTTACTTTTACTAATACAATTCTAAGACGTTTAGTCTCAAAACGTTCAAGTTGCAAAATAACATATGGTAGCAAAAAGTTCAAATCTCATAAGACCCAAGTCTCGAAACATCCAAATTGCAAAATAGTCAAGTCTCCAAACATCCGTGTCTCATAAAATACATTTTTTATTTTAGTGGATTTGTAAGGGGTGTTTTTTATATTTTTGACATCGACTCAAGTTGAAGGGTAAAATCTACAAGTCCGTGATAAGACCTGTCATACTGTATGGATCAGAATGTCGGGCTGTGAAAAAGATGAATGAAAACTTCCTCTAATGTACTCATTTCTCACTTTATCCATTCTCGAAACACCAGACATCCATCACAACATTCTCATCTCCGCTACATGCAATCTTTTTTCATCCATCTTTTTCACAGCCCGACATTCTGATCCATACAGTATGACAGGTCTTATCACGGACTTGTAGATTTTACCCTTCAACTTGAGTCGATGTCAAAAATATAAAAAACACCCCTTACAAATCCACTAAAATAAAAAATGTATTTTATGAGACACGGATGTTTGGAGACTTGACTATTTTGCAAGTTGGATGTTTCGAGACTTGGGTCTTATGAGATTTGAACTTTTTGCTACCATATGTTATTTTGCAACTTAAACGTTTTGAGACTAAACCTTCCAAAGTTGCCAGTCCCATTAATCCCCAACCCGTCACATACATGGCAACACTATTACTCTATGAATATTATCTGTGTCAATATGTCAACGTTTAGGCGGGTTTGGTCACAAACGTCAAGGTTGAGTGAAAGTCAATCAGAGCGGTCGTTGTGATACTAATCTAGATCTAGCTGAAATTTTAGACAAGACCGCTGAAATTCTAGATCGGTCTGTAAAGGCTTGAAGTTGAGAAACAATTGAGTAAAGCAAAGTTTATAAGCTTTAGTTGAAGTGAGTGTTATGAGGGTAGATTGTTTTGCACTGTCGTTGATAGTATCTTGATTAATTCATGAATCCCCGAACGGTCCTATGAGACCGCGCTGTTATTGTTTTACTATTGTGTCACGTTTTGCGGGTATATGATAGAGTAGAAAGTTTCTGTGACATTACTTTCGCCACCATTTTATAGTATGTCTAAAAACTCAAACGACTAAAGACCACTAACTTTAGTCGTTTTTAACTCTGTAATGTCAATCTTTCAATAATAATTATGCCAGTTCTTTTGTGTTGTGAGAAGTGTGAAATCCTACGTAATGTCATTTTAGTCTCAGAGATTAAAAAATAGGGTATAATGAAATAAATGTGGGCAACACTAATTGAGTAATCAAGATTGATTAAAAGGTCTTGATCATTATTTGTCCAGTTGCACAGACACTTGACAAAACTACATTATTTTGACATTACAATATCTACTAGGAATCAATTAGCGAATAATCAAAACAGACTCTGAACTTCACTCGGAGAAAAACCGCCCAGAAATAATAGGCTTTATCTATCGTCTGTTTTTTAATCTCTGAGACTAAAATAACATAACGTAGGTTATCACAACACAAAAGAACTGGCATCATTATTATTGTAAGTTTGACATTTACCTATGTCAATTTAGTTTCAGGGACTAAAAAACAGACTTTATAATAGAGTAGCTCCTACAGAAAAGTAAGCCTTAATAGTCTTGATGAAAGTAGTCTTGCTAAGGCAATCCCGGCTCGCTATATTAAGGTCGAACTTCAATTAAGCTGACTTCAGTTTAATCCGGCTTTTGCATCCTTGAGGGGACTTCTGTTTAAGTGAGAATTATCGTAGTTTTAAATACAGTCGCTATTGGAAACATGAATATAGTTTTTGATTACTATTTGAGTCTATGCTCTCGATATATTATTATGTTTGATGCACACGAATCGTCACATTTCAAAAGTGAAATGTGACGATTTGATTTGGTAGGCTTTTTTTTTTCGGTGAAAAATCATCAAAGAAATCCTCCCGTTTGGGGTTAGACACTCTCGCTTTTATACCGCCAAGCTCGCATATCCACGACCAAATAGGTATAACATCCCATCAGCTTTTCGCTTTTAGTCGCAAACATATGACCCTGGCGAATAGGACACGAAAACACTCGTCGGACCTACCCAATGATCTGTCATAGGGTTAAAACTAAAAGCCAACCTAAAATAACTAGGAAATAACCAATGAAATAAATTAACAATGACATCTAATTACTCTGCCTTTAAGATAATCAAATCAAATATTACTGAAAACAATATACTAAACTATTACTGCTATAAAGTTTGTGACCTGCTCCAAGCGAGATTTATTGCTATTTTATAATCTACTCGAGTCAATATTTAGTCGAATAGTCGATTACCTATAATAGAATCACATCACTACCATAAACTGTAAATTTTATTACTATTCATCGTATTTATCGCTTACTTACTCTTGCTCGTGGCTTCGCTCGCTTTTATTTCTTAACTATTTATTTTACACAAAAACATAACAAAGTATAAAGAAACTACTAGACCGATTTTAAAAATTCTTTCACCAGAAGAATACTATTTTATCACTGGCTAGAAGCACAGTAGAAGCTAGTAGATCAAAGAGAATAATATCGTCGTTGTAGTAGATAAATTAAAAGATAAGACTTATATTATAAAGAAGTAACATTGGTAAGTTTATATGTAGAAGTCATTTCTGGAACTACAAGATAAACCATGAAGTTTCTTGCCGGTTCTTCTTCATAAGAAACGACCAATTGGAACCGTGCACTAGTTTCTGACGTTTTATAAGTGCCCATGTATTGTAGGCCTAATATTTACTACTTTTACGCGGCGAAGTCGCCGGCAGAGACTAGTCTATACTTTCTATACTAATATTATAAAGAGTTTTGTATATAATTATATGTTTGTATTAAAAAAAAGCTTTATTGATCCACAAACAAACTTTCGCATTTACAATGTTAGTAGGACAAGAGACTAAACACATACGCGCAGCCAATTAATTATATATATCGATTTACTGTGCACAAAATTAATCGATAAATCAATCGAGTCATCTAGAAAATCGCAGCCGCGATCTTCATCGTGTAATTTACGGTTTACAAATAAAGCAATGACCAGCATATGATGTCATGGACCACATTGAACATGACTCAGACACTGAATCACACCTCTTGACCAAAAATGGCGGATCAAGTCGAAACTCTTTTGTGCTTATTTGAACTTGGCCTTCGAGGTTATGTCATCTGCTTTTGAAAGTTTAATTTTTAAATAATCATACCTCTATGCCGATTTAATTGCTGGCCGTAAACAAGATGGACTATGATTCTGTTGTTTTTTTAACAGGTTGTTTTGACGTTTAGTTACTCAGATACCCGCGAAACGAGACACAATAGTAAAACAATAACAGCGCGGTCTCATAGGACCGGTTGGGGATTCAAACGTTAATTTGGTGGGAAAATCTATTTAGTATATTTTTTCATGGCGGTTGTTTTTGATGTTTAATTACGCGGGAAAAGTTCATATCATTATTGATTTTTATTATTAACTTACCATTTATAGAAAACATTGACTAAAATCATACCTCAAAAGTTAATATAGGTAAAACAGTAAGTAGTACTTAAAATAAAAATGTAAAACATATTGTTTTAAAAGGGACAAAGGGCCGGTAGTGGCAATGACGGGAAGTGACGTCAGCAGCAGGTGCAGGTAACATTAGAACGCCCCCTACCTGTGAAATGGTATAAGTTGATAGACGAAGGCGAATTTATTCTATAAAAAAAACAAAATACTTGAAGAAATGCAAGTTTTAAAGATTTTTTTTAAGTGAAGGCAAATCAGTCAGGCCATGCTAGATGACGAACTACATATCTCGCATTAGTTTTACAATATTTAAAAAATAATTTTTTGCTAAATTCTAAAGTAACACATTTTATCAAAAAAATATTTGGTCCGTATTTGAATCACCTGCACATGCGTATTTGCATTTAATTTTACAAATTGTGACTGTTACTACTGTTTTAACTGTAGGGGCTCGGCAAGGGGTTTAGTCAGTAAGAGTCTGACACACCCTCCCGCTCCGCCCAAGAGTGGGAGAAGTCATTCTGATGATTCCTCTACATAAGAACCCACTGTTTTGATATATTATTTTTCTATTTAATAAGAGTCAATAGTACTTATATTATTATTACTATTTATTTACATGCATAATATTCCCTATTGTTTACAGTTCAGAAGATAACGAACTTAAGAAAGAAGGCAATAAGTAAAGAGAAAAAAAAACTTCATTTAAATTTACATTAAGGTAACAAAAACGGGTGTAAATAGAAGCTTATCTTCACTATGACTGATGCATAACTAATGTATTCAAATTAATTAACAACAAAAGCATACTTAAATACTCTAAACTGAATGTTACCCAAACAAAGGAGTTTATTTTAGTGTTTATAACTCATGAATACGTGATAGACATCTGTTTTCGCTATAATAGGAGAGCCGTCCTGACCTATATCTTTTATAAAAAATGTGTGAACCATATTTGTCTGCTTTTATTAAAAAAGTACCATGACTAAACACTTGTCTATGGTTTAAATTATGGGTCACACCATAAACAAGTTAATCCTCTAGTAGGTTAGCCAGTTTGGTAGATTCCTTTTTTGAATTTTAATTATTAAAAGTGAGACTTATACTCCCGCGCAAAATAATTGATTATGTAATTTTCATAAATGGCAACACAACATATTAGCGAATAGACATAAGTAAGTTACGTAAAGTTGTTTGTATTCGCTGATATTTTTGGTTAAGCCTATAGTGGCCACAATTGGATTTGTGATGATGAGTCTTCGTTACTGAATAATTCAGAAGCTACTAATAGATGTATATAGGTTAGAAATAACAACTAGGTCTTTGTCATTGTATATTTAAGGCCCTAGCATATAAAAATTATATCGCAAAAAATATGGATTTAGCTTATTATTAACTTTTTGGTGCCACAGTATTTCATCAAAATTTAGATTATTACAATTTTAATAAACTAGTGAGCCTCACCATCAACGATTGCATCACTGCTTACCATAAGGTGGGATTGCAGTCAAGCACTAGTTTATGGTTTATGGTATATATAAAAAAAAATTACAACACCAGATATGGTATGCGATCGCATATTGCGCTTTGTGTTGCTATTTTCACAGCTGCTCCCTGAAAAACTATGTAACTATCATCATTCCCTTTTTTGAGACGGGATATCATCAAACAACTCTGGCTTTAGGCCTGAATGACAGTGCCATTTAATCAACTTCAGCCTTTAAGCTCCTCGAGGGCTTTAGACCTAACCGACACTATCGTTCAATCAACTTCAACCATCGGACAAACCGTCGTACGGCGTGAATCCACCCTTACGTTGTTAAAACCATACGGTCCGGAACTCTGGACTAAGCGCTTCGCCTCGTCATTTATACCGCGTATATCGAAGGACTAGGTGGGACATGAGGAGCTCGTGGCTATATAATAACAGCCGCACTGATCGATCTTCAAGGTTAAGCAACGCTTGCCAAGGTTGGTTTGTGGATGGGTGACCATCTTAACATAACGAGTTTCCTCCGTGCCTCGGAAAGCACGTTAAGCTGTAGGTCCCGGCTGTCATTTGTAGATCTTTGGCAGTCGTTACGGATAGTCAGAAGCCAGTAAATCTGACTCCAGTCTTGCCATGAAGTACCGTATTACCCCAGTTAATGGGTTGTGGAGGTCTGGTAGGCAGCCGCTCCTCGTAAAATACTGATATTCAGCTAAATCCGGCTTGACTGGAAGCCGACCCCAATATAGTTGGGAAAAGGGCAGATGATGATGATATCGAAGGACTAGAATAATTTGCTTGCTCCGGTCTTCCCGTCCGAATATAATTTGGGTGTCTTCAAGGCTAGAGTGAATAGGCTCTTAATAAACTAGTGCGCCTCACCAACAACGATTGCATCACTGCTTACCATAACGCGGGATTGCAGTCAAGCACTAGTTTATGTTATATAAAAAAAACCTCCGAGTTCCCATAACTTGCGCCGCACCAAAACGCTTGCATCGTGAATATCAGCCGTGACCGGCCAAGCGTGCTACCTCGATCATTATTGTTATTGTCTAAACGTGTCAAGTTACTTTTGTTCAAGACATGGCCGCACTTCCGTCACACTGACAGACTAACACTTGACTCATGGTTCAACTGTTTTTGGGATCTTGGCTTCGATATCCTTTTTAAGAATTTAGTTCGGGTCAGGATAAATCGAAAGTAGTTTGACCTTTGACGAGGTCGCGGCAGACCAAGAAGGAGATGGCGGGACGACTTGCATGTCTTCCTTAAGAATTGGTAAGAAGTGGTTCAAATACGGGAGCGATGGAAGGAATGGAGGGAGGCCTTTGCCCTGCAGTGGGACAGTGTGGGCTAGGTATAATAATAATATAATAGTTTATCCTATACACTAATAATTTGAGTACTTCGTCCCGAGAGGAAAACCCTGCCGCACTTCCAATTCTCTTCTCCTTCGTACTCCGCGTCATACTTCCAGCCGCTATGATGGCTCCTTTTCTGTAACTGCAGTTCGTCTCTGGAACTCTCTCCCACATTCTCTTCGCGACAGCCCTTCCTTGGATATCTTTAAGAGGAAAATTAAAGAGCACTTCCTTTCTCAATTGACATAATATTAGTATATATTGATATTTATTAGTATATGTATTATATTTATATAAATATTTATTTATTACACGTATTTATGTAAGTTTATGTTGTACACTGGACTCTACCCTCGAATGTTATCTCTCTCTGTCACTCAAAGGTTTGCTGGGAGAAAACTCATTGTTGAGTTAAGCTCGCCTTTGTACATGAATTGTCCAATTAATTTTTGTAAATAAGCTATTGTGTACAATAAAGAATAAAGAATAATAAACCAGCGGGTCTAGAAAAGCCAATACTGTTTCCTGATAGCTACAACTTAGGGGTCTCTAAAGTCGAGAGTGAATAGGCTACTTCTAGGCAAGCGCGCTCCATCGTCGGCCACATCATTGCTTACCATCAGGTGAGATAGTGGTCAAACGCGAGCCTATGCATAAAAAAACATATTAGGATCATAATATGAATCGAACTTTTTTATGCGGCAATATTTACACGGAATATGATTCTGATATGAAATTAATTGAGTATGGGTCGGCTGATTTGTGCAACCATTTTACGAATATAAGAAGAATTGCTTATGATCTGCTACGAAGTCAGGATATAATTTGCCTTTAGATGAATTGCTCAATTTGACCTCTTTAGGCCAACTGGCCCTTGACAAAGTGACATGCAATATAATTTGCCACCCCAACAATATAAACAAATATCTACTCAAGTAGAAACAAGCTAAAAGATCATTCCAAAATTACTAAATTATCTTCATAAAAAATAACAGCTTTCAACTGACCAAGGCAAGTACACAAACAGCCTTGGATAAGCCATTAGCCAAAAATTAAATTAACTTAATACGACCATCCCTCCCTGTGTGGGAGTCGAGGCCGTGTAGACAAACCCTAATATTGCATGTAAATGGCAACACATGCTCCATATTGGATGTTCGAAATTTGAACGTTCGTGAGAGAGCGTTCGAATTTCGTAAATTATAAAATTAAATGGGTTATTTTTTAATGCTTCGTTTTTTATTTTGTTTATGGCTTATTTGTTTTACTTTTGGCCAGTTTTAAATTCCGCGTGATATTCCAATATTATCCCATGGGATATTACTAGTAGTCTATTTCGCCGAACTATAGTCTGTTTTTTCATCTCTGAGACTAAAATGACATTACGTGGGTTGTAATTGTAACACTTGTCAAAACACAAAAGAACTGGCATCATTTTTATTATAAGTTTAACATTTACCTGTGTCAATTTAGTCTCAGAGATTAAGAGTCTCAGACTTTAAGAGAGGATTTTCCAAAATTCAGCCTCTAAAGGGATAAATCGAGGTTCCAAAGTTTGTGTGAAGAAACAAGCGAAGCCGCTGGCTGAAGCTAGTCTAGTATAATACCCAAAATATCGTAAAAAACAGCACTCGTTGAAAGTTAATCACTCAGTATCAAAAACAGCTACAAATTAACCCAACTGCTGTAGGTCGGGCGGTGTTGCGTGTGTTCGTTATGTAATTTGAATATTTAACTAATAAACGTACGCGTTGCACTGAAAACTACAAGGCATAAGTTGTGTGTACACTTTATTGTTACAACTATTAATTGCAGTAATGCACCTTCTCTTGTAAAAAGACCGCCATTTTGTTAATTCGTAATAAACTATCTATTGGATTTTTTTTTTTCAGTTTTCTATGTTTAACAAATATCTGTATAGAGAAGGGAAAAAAAATCAACAATCATATCAACCTACTCGAGAACCGGCTTATACAACTACCTACCATATTTTTAGATTGGCACCACATTGCAATTCGCTCTAGTGCGGAAAAGTGCCGAAGCTCCCGTCTTTATTCTTAATATTATTTTACTGAGCTATTCGCACATTAGCCAACAAACTGGCGATTCGTAGGATTATAATTTACATCTTATTACCTTGTAGGTACCTCAATCTGTGATCTTACTTACACGTAATTTTTATTTTAAAATTTTCCCAGCCATTTTAGCACCATAATAAATAATCCCTAACTATTCTAATTGACCACAGACAATAAACAAAGACTTACACTCCCACACCAAAATAGTCGAATCGAATAGACACGTAAAAAAATCGACTAAACATTTCTAATTAAATTATTCCATGTTTGAGCAAGATTTAGCAATAACACGGTAATAGGTTTTTTTCTATTTTAGAGTGTAATTGTTAATAGGCGTTACGGTTCGATTCCAACTTATAGCGGGAACCTATGAGTCAATCGTACTAGTGGTGACAAGAGTTTTTATTTTACGGTTTTTTGGCGAGTGGTTAACCGAAAGGAGGTCAATTTTATAATTGCGTTTGACGGTTTTATTTTTTTCATTTTATTATTCGTCTGTACATACATACGAAATAAATAAGTTTATGAGTCGTTTTCTTTGTCAATATTTTTTTATCTCTTTAGATTTGCATGAATTTGGTATTTTATGGCCGCTAAAAGTCAAGTTTTAAATGACATGGCCTCTCAGATGCCTTGAACTTTCGTATAGAACGTGAAACAATGTCTATCTTCCGCAGATTGTTAGTTTTTTTATATAAACATTGATACATCTATCAAATTCTTACACGAAGTGTCTTCAAAGATACAGTTTTTTATTATTAGCTCAGTCAATAGACGGGATTTTCCTATCTTTGACAGTTATAATAAATAATGCACTGAATGGTAAATTGCATTTATAATAGCATTGACAGCAATATTATAATATCGTATTATTAAAGGTTGATTGTTACTGTGCACGGTTTTACAGAACAGCTCTGTTGTTGACTAGGTACATTACTCTTGTAGAGGTGATATTTAAAGTTCACAGTTATTTATAAACGAGAACGTCCTCAAATTCATATACTAAAGGAAACTGGTTTCAACATTAGTTTTCAACTATTTTTATACATGGCACATGTTCATTTGTAAATGCCAAGTCGCTGTCCCAAAACGGTACAGTGCAAAATTTTGCAGCGTTTACAATTTAAATGTAATTGGTCGAAACCAACGGCTTAATGTCTCCCAGTAATTTCACCGTCTTAGCAGTGATATCGTGTGATTATATTTATGTTGACGACTGTACATTAAAAGATGATTATTTAGATAAAGCGTTACAGAAATTGCGGAAGCGTAACGCCAGGCGTGACGGCTGAGGATTTATACCACTTTCCTTTGCTCTTTTACACGCGTGTCATGTGCTTGTCTGTGGTTATTTGTATAATCTGTGAAACACTTGTCATTTTAAATGGTTTATGTCAAATTAAAGCGGGAAACATCTAGTTAAATCTCGTAAAATAGAAAATGTTTAAATCTGTTGTTAACTAGAAAATTATTCTGTTTGACCGAGTTGAAAGTTGGCCGCTGTAATGGACGTAGTAATTCGGTGAAATTTATTATTGTAGAGGCCTATTATTGTGAAGTTAGTTCCACACTTTAAGAATATCGTCTTGATTCACTAACGTTTTAATTATTTTGGCCTAATTTTGTAACCTCGCAAATAAGTATGTCGCTTGTAGGTGGGATAGGTATAATTTAACTGATTAAATCATGGCGACACTTGTAACAAATACATGAAACTGTATAATTATGATAAATAAGTCTATTAATCTCCTAACCGCAATTTATTAACACCTACTTAAAATACCTTCTATTTAACGGTAAAATTACACTTGATAAATATCGGTGTGCAGATTAATAAATGTGCAAAAAAATTTAAAAAGAGGTTGCAATCACATAGCGGTTTCTGAACGGAACAAAAAATGACTCCCACGTCCCTGATCTATGCTGAATAACAGAACAACGATAAAAATATGAACTTCTTGATGTTTTCAGAAATTTAAACCTTATTTCTATGCAGTTAAGATTCAAGTTTCGTGAGGAGTCAAAGTTCGCGTGGAAAAATACATAATTTTCTCATTTTTCTTTTATACTACTGTTGTTCTCAATGACAGGCCATCAGTTTTAAAAATGACGGTCAAGTTCAAGTTTTGTTCCGGTTTGTTTTAGTTTAGAACTCTTTTAGTGAAATATTTATTTTTGGGTGTGTAACAAAATGATTTGAATATTATTATAAATTCATAAAAAAACACAGATTTTAATAATCATTTTTGAAAAGTGTCTCAAATAACCGTGAAGCTAATAAAAACCGCATTTTACCGATATCACTTTAACCCTAACGGAAAAAAACAATAATCTTCGCGCGTTCCAAAATACATAACGCGAAATGTCAAACGTTGAATTCCATTTTCAACATAGCGAGGCCGCGCCTAGACTATAAACACGCTCATTCCAAAATCGACCTTGCCAGGTCAAAGATAAAGTTCATTTTGCATTCATAAATAGTAAACATGACATCAAAAGTTCAACAACAAGCCACTCCTTTGTGCTTTCAAGTTGTTTTATTTTAATAAGCTATTTATGAACGGAATATTATTATTACTGTATTTTCGAGAAATTGACATTAATGAAAGTATGGAGAAATTAAGTTAGCATTAATTCCTAACTAAACTGCAACTTCCGATCAAGTAGCAAAGTGGTTTGAAAGAGTCACTGAAGCTCTAGTTTATTTATTAAATACTTTTGTATGTATAAAATATATAATAAATAAATAAAATTAAAAATAAAGGGATTTAAAGAAACACTGATTGGTTTAATCAGTAAAAGTTTGACTCTCTTTCTCTTGCACTTCCTTGAATTCTTAAACTTCAGTAAAAAAACACTGCAAAATAAATCCTACAAAAATAAGTGTAATCAAGATATTTGTATAAAAACACAATCAATAGGTATTTTTTATTTAATATTTTGTCTGTTATAGATTTTGATGGCATCCAACTGATGTACTCCAACCCATTTCATTTTAAAGGTTTAAGACACTTAAAATGAAAAAATATTTTTTTCCAACAAGAAAACCAAAATTATGTATATTTTTTGCCTAATAGCACCTGCCGTGTTTACAAGTTATCATTTCAAATTAAATCATCTATTTCAAGGTTTCTTACACAATAAGTTACACTAAAAAAAAAACACTGTTTATTGAGAGTGAACAGTGTTTTTTTTTAATGACACAGAGAAAAACTTTTAAATAAAACACAATTTATTATATTACGACAATACCATTGACAATAGTGGCGCGCATGCTTCAATTTTTAAACAGCCACAGACAATGGGTACGTAACTTTTTAACAAGATGTGTAATCTTGCTTAGACACCGAGTCATTGCCGTCATTCAAACTAACGACTTGTAAGAAAACGTTTAGCTATTTGAATGGCTTTATATTGTAACTTTTTATGTGTGTTACATTATATTTTTACTAACGTCAGTGGTTTCACCCGCGTATACTGACTGCTGTGGTAATAGTGATGTATTTTTTTAAATCGGTCTATTGATTTTTGAACTCATAAAAAAAACAAAACAAGTTCGTTTTATCACACCATGCCATACAAATCATTTTTACGTTTTATGATATTTATTGTATGAAAAAAAGGACTGTTGAACAGCAGCAAAAAAGTATTTCTAATAGGAGATGAGAATTCATCAAATAGTCCAGCTCTGGGTGGAGCAAAAGGGAGTATTAGACTTTTACTGACTAAATCCACCCGTGATCTATTAGGTGACCTTTGCGTTCAGGGGCTGCGATACCTAACCAATAAGTCTTTAAGAAAATCCCACTAATGAGAAACACCTGCGACTCTGGCTGTGTAAATTATAAAGATCTCTATTGTAAATGATGACAGTATGACAACATTAGATGACTAAAGATTAACATTAAACAGAACACATGAGAAGTAGTTACTACTCAAATATTATTAACAAGAATGACATCATTTAATAAAGCCTGACTAGCCTGAAGCGAATTATGATTAACTGTTTCTACAAAGCATAATGATCAAAGAATGGACTCAGCGATCTTTGTGCCGATAGTCGTATTAGCCAATGGCTTAACCTATCACATACCCACAAAACGAGACACAATAGTAAAATAATAACACTGCGGTCTCATAGGACCGGTCGGGGATTCGTGAATTAATAGCCATGAGCCTCGACCAACATCTTAGGAAGCTCTCGTTAGGCAGCATTTTTTAAGGTGGTGGATTATCAGAATGACTTCTCCCGCTCTTGGGCAGATCGGGGGGGCGTGTCAGACTTTTAATGACTGACACCTATTCCGTTCCTTTTTTGCCTTTGTTTAGTCTCGGGTTTTCCTTACAGAAGCAATCCCATGGCCCCGGAGGCTTTGGCCCTGCTGGGCCTCAATATCTCGGTACTTCTGGGCACGGTTTATATTGTTAGGAGGTTCCATTCTCTGGAGTTCTGAACGCCGGTAGCTTGGACCCTGTTCCCGCAACCGGTGGGGTACTGTAATGTATAATTATCAAGATGTGTCTTTAGCTACTTCGAATTTCTTTTATAGGCATTCAAAACGGAAAGAGGAGTCTTCTGAGGATTTTTTTAATGAATACGTTGTAAATTTGGGGATTTATTAAAATCACGCATGACTTAATAATTTACGCGTATACACGCGACGGGTTAACCTGTTGACTAGTTTAATAATGGTTCGCATGTCAACCAAAGAGGTCGGCCTCTGCTGAACTGGGCATTCAGGGTACTTATACACTTTAAAAAAAAGTTCACATCATTTCACTAATGTCATTTCCAGCAAATAAAAAGATTTTCTTTCTTTTTCTTTTCTAAGCGATTTCTTGGTAAACCTTGTATCTTTTAATGCACGCAGAAGGCATGCATTAGCTTATATTCTCATAGTCATAGCTTACCTTCAAGAGAAAATAAGAAAGGGTATCCTAAAAAACCGGTAACAATTATCGTCGTACCGTAACTTGCAAAAAGAAGTAGCACATCACTATTTCTAAGGAATGTTGCCAGCTGCTACGACCATAGAGAATATTTTAAAACAAATAAACTGGTTTTGAAATGGTTTCTATAACCATGGTTATTTAGGTTACTCGGTCAATGGTGCATTTTAAACGAAGATTTCTAGGATTCTAATACTTTAAACAAACATTGTAATATTAAATGTATCTTTGAAACGTCTGGAAATTTTAGTTTTAGTATGCAATACAGATATAATGCAATAGACTTATGTAGGTTATAAAATGTTTCTCCTCCATAAAATTTGGATGGAATTTTGTTATTTTTAATTTATCTTTGCACGTTAATATGCAGAATTTATAATCCTACAAGATTTATTACAAAATTACGGTACCTATTTTATTTTAAAAATATAGTTAAAGAAGCGAATTTTTCTGATAATATACTTAAACAACAAAAAAAATACCCCTTTCAATATTACAATAAGCTGTAAAATATTTCAATAAGGCTTCGCATTGAACAAGCTATGACTGCGCAAAATAAAAGCACTCTTTAATGAGTAGTCATACTAGACTTGACTAGAGACTATAGAACTTAATTATAGTCTTATTGTATTGAAAGAAAGGCTTTTTGTTAAACAATACTTTAATTTAAAGTACTTTACAAAGAATCATGTAAACCACAGATCATCATAATATATTATTAGTTAGATGATAACTTTAAACTGATAATTTAAAAAAGAGTACACTTTTTGTGTTGCTCTATGGAAAAGTATGACTCACAAAGTTATGATCTCAGTATGCAAATAAGTCCAAGGTGTTTAACTTAGTTATTTCTGTTTTTTTATTATTATGAATCGAAGTATTCTGGGGGTCAAAAGAACAGACCGCATAAGGAACAGTACTTTGTTCCAAAACAAAAATCGCAGACGTAGGTTATTCAGCCGCTAAACTAAAATTAGACTGGGAATTAGTTTTTCAAAACTCATTACTCTTAATTTGAATATTAATATTATAATCTAGGAATTAGATATTCATTAAAAGTCTAGATTGAAAATTGTATAATAATAATAATACGGTATATTAATAGTTATTATTATTTTTAGTCATGCATGTTGGATAAGCTTTCTAATTTGTAATGATATAATAATATTTAGGTATAGCAGCTTTACCCGCGTGGAAGTAGAAAATTTTCTCACGAGAAAAATATCCCACTAGGTATTCCAGGACATGGTCTACTCGTGTGTTAACTTTCTTCCGAATCCGTTCAAACGTTTGAGCGTGAAAAAATCCACTGTAAGATATTATTTTGTAATGATTTTGGCCTAGATACTAAGTCCTTTAAGCTATGTCTTCGTATAATAGCATGTCGTATAGCGCCTTCACATTTAGTTTTTCAATTCAAATCGTCTTCCTACATTTGTCCCGTTTAATTTGGGGTCAGCGCAACACGTTTTTTTCTTCCATTCTATCCTGTCACTCGTCACGCTATCACTAACTACCTTTTCTTTCAATCACTTCTCACACAATCAATCCATCCTTTCATTGACCTCCCTCTCCCACTCCATCCATCCACATGTAAACTCATAACTCTTTTAGCAACATGCGTTTCATCCCTCCTCTTCACATAACCAATTATAGAGTGTCTCGACTCTAAAGTTGTAAAATTATCTCCAAATAACTTCCATCGCCACATTTGCTAATTCTCACATAGAATCCTCATGGCTTTTGGCATGGACAGCTAAACAGTTTGCTGCCAAAAAATAACATCAATACTATACATTGGAAGTAATCCAAGGATATTTACATACTGCACTACTAATAAAACTTATAGAATATGACTTCTGAGAACGGTTTCAAATAACTGGAAATAGATATTACGAGCAAACTACTGAAAATTACTCTAGGTCTTTGAAAATGAATTTACGTATTCTTGTTAAAGTTGTCAAAAATAATAGGCCGGTTTTGACATTTGAAGAAATTGCATACTTTATAGTGTGCATGTAATTTCTAGCTACTCGAAATATATTCCATCATAATTTAACACTAATTGTATTTAATGATCGAATATATTGCAATCATAGTCCTAAAATATAGTTAGTTAGCCTGTTGTGGCCCATTGCTGGGCGAAGGCCTCCCTCTCCCATTTCCACACACGCCTATCTTCAGCCATTGCTGGCCTGCAAAATATAGTAGTCAGCCTAAATTCAAACAGACCCATATAAAAATAAAATTTAGGTACACCAAAATATTTTAAACTGGCAACCCTCTCCAATGCTACCAACCGCTTAAATATTAATCCCTTGTTCGGTGTTCCCAGTATGCTCGTTTCTTCCTGAATATGCATAGGTATGACTAGGGAATGCAATCCGGACTATCCGTAATCCGAAAAATCCGGATATCCGCACATTTTTACTCGACTTGTAAATCCGGATTTGAAAATGAAATCCGCGGATTTTCTGAATAATAAGAAATTTTAATTCACGATGATATTACACACATCAAAAGTGTCTAGGGATCAAGTAAAAATGCTTGATCCCTAGACACTTTGCGGATTTCTTGAGATTGAGATGTGGCTTTGTAATAAATTTATGATTTTATAAATTTATATGGATCCTTTTTGGTGCATTTCATAATTTGAATCAGGAACTGTGAATCAAATTCGAGTAAAAGATGAAAATCAGCTGTCAATATTTTCCCTATAAAAACATACAACGCATTGAAGACATTATTAGTGCTACTGTTTCCCTACTACTGATTAAAACCAACGTTATTATGGAGCGGCGACGTCATTTAAGCAGGGAAGAAATGCTCAGAGTCGTGGGAATGATAGAAGCTGGTTCCCGGCAACGTACTGTGGCTTTAGCTCTGAATACAAGTCAGAGTGTTATTAGTCGACTTTGGACACGTTACCGAAGCACTGGTACCGTGGCTGAGCGCCATGGAGGATGGTATCGCTGCACCACACGGAGACAAGACCGATACATTCAAATCTTAACTCGAAGAGCTCCAACAATAACCGCCATGATGTTAGCCGTGAGGCTTCATCACTCTTCAGGGAACTTAATTAGCGACCAAACAGTCAGAAACCGCTTGCATGAAGTGAACCTTCATTCCCGAAGACCGCTACCACCTATAGCAATGCACAATCGTAGGATTCGATATCAATGGGCTCTTGAACACAGAAATTGGGCAGAAGAACAATGGCGTTTCGTGTGCTTTTCTGATGAGTCTCGTTTTGGTATGAGACCGGATACAAGACGTATACAACACTGGAGAACCCCTGGATGCCAACAGCGATTAAAATCCTGCCAGGAAGTCCATCCTTATAGTGGTGGAACCATCATGGTATGGGCGGGTATTTGGATCGGCGGAAGAACTGAGTTGATTTGGATCAGAGGCAACCTCAACGCTCAAATTTATGCTGAGACGATTGTATCAGACGTCATCGTTCCTCTACAAGTGCAAAGCGGTCCCTTATTTCAGTTAATGCATGATAATGCACGACCGCACACCGCAAGAGTTGTAAGACAGACTCTCGCCGCAGCTAACATCAATGTCCTGCCCTGGCCTGCTCAGTCGCCAGACTTGAACCCGATTGAGCATGCATGGGATATGCTACAGAGAAGAGCTCTGCCGAATATGGAGGGTATCCAGTCGCAAGAAGACCTTTTTTTGTTGTTGCAACGAACATGGGCGGCCATTCCACAGCGTGATTTGGATGAACTCATTTTGAGTATGCCAAACCGATGTTCTTGTGTTGTTAGTGTTCGCGGTAGAAACACGGATTATTAATTGTTTAAGTTACCCAATAAAATTTTAAAGAAAACTGTTATTTCAGTCTTTTTTTCGAACTTTAATGTTAGTGGTTCAAATGTCAAAAATCCCTTTATTAGGAAAATGGCAAATTTCTTTATTAATGCAAAGGTGACTTGGTTTATCGTTACTGTGACAAACGAAAACACTTTATTTGATGAATCCTTAAAGAAAATTTTAATTAGTATCAATCAAGAGAAAAGTTATTGCAAAAATATATGTTGATCCCTAGACACTTTTGATGTGTGTATCTACTTTTATTATTAGTTTAGCAATAGCTATTGCCAGTGGCTTCACCCGCGTGGTAGACGGATAACCAAGTAGGTAAATTCAGAAAAAAAATATCGTAACCTGGGTCCAATATAATTCGTGGTCTATCCGTATAACAGGTTGCAATGCATACGTGCCCAAAAAAGACTGAATGTCTTTTAAGGCGCCAAGCGTCATCATTCTGACAGAAAAAAGTATGAACTAATTATCAACCCTACTACATTCTTTGGGCACGCCATAATTATGGCTATAAGTCCCCTCTTTGAGAAGTGGTTGGAAAGACGTCACTGCGTCCTCACCTTCCACATGATACAGGTCCTCACCGGACGTGGTAAGTTCGAGAGGTTTCTGCGCCGGATTTGTGCGAAAGAAACGCCCAGGTGTCATTATTGTGCGGATCGATCGCCTGGAGGACACGGTGGAGCTTATGGTTAAGATGTGACGTTTGACTGTCTTGTCGGACGAACACTAGGTTCGTAAGGGCGAATGCTGAGTGTGGGTACTGGGCTCTAACTAGAGGTCAAGCAAATAGTGCTATTGGGATTTTCCATTAGGAATTACTCTATAGCTGCCCTGAGTTTAGAAGTTGGTGGTATGATACCCCCATGCCTCTGAAAACATGTCAAGCTGTGGGTCCTGCACCTGATCTCTCTCCGATCGTACCTTCCCACCGCCTTCTCACCTGACTATAGTTAAAATAACAGAGAGTGCGCCAGTGTCTGCGTACACACTTGTGCACTATAATATCTGCAGTATACATCAGGCTTCCAGGTTTCAGTAGGCATCAGGCCACCGTGATCAAAATTCGGTCTGGAGGACTATTATCAAAGGTATGCTCCGTTTGGGCAATGACCACTCACGCCGGGTCCTGGTACGGCCCATGGACCGGAGCGCAAAGGAATGTGACAGGCGGCCGCCTGTTTCTGCGAAGCAGTAATGCTAGCAAAGGAGGCGGCTGCACGTGCGAGGGAATGATCCTCACGCTCCAGTTCCCGGATCCAGACCCCGATTTCCAGCTACCGTAGGCGCAGGCTTGCGGATGGCGAGCAATGGGTAGCTCATCGACTACGCCACGGCGCGTAGTGTGTCTCAAGGTGATACAAATCGTAGTGGCCCAGCTGAGTCGAAGCCTGCTGTTGCCATGGGTTATGTGAAAGTGAACCCGATCTGCCCAGAACGGGAGAAGTCATTGGATAATTTCCAACGCAAAAATGGAAACAATATACATTCTTTGTCTTTACATGTTGGGAAAACGGCTTCTTGGAGAGGCCGTAATCCACCATGCGGGCTCAGTGTGGGTTTGTGGATGCTACATGTTCTAAAAGTTTTGATTCTAGGACTTGCCGGTTTCCTTACGATGTTTCCCCTCGCCGTTTTGAGAGCTACTACTCTCAAAACGGCGAAGGGAAATCGTGTTAAGGGAAACATCATGTTAATAAATGAATATAAGTAGGTTTGTTTAATTTTCACGAAAAATCCGTAAAATCCGGATAATCCGGATTGGACCCAAAATCCGTTTGAATAAATCCGGATTTTTAAAACACGACGGATTTGCATTCCCTAGGTATGACCTCCTCTTTCTAAACAACGAATTTTAAACTTTGTATATACGGTATTAGAGTTCTAAATCGAATAGCTTTGGATGGAGTTATGACCTATTGTTTATTCAGCTTAGATTGTGTGGTGTCAAAATTTTTGTTTGCTTAAATATAACTTGTACAATGTAAAGTTGGAATTAAATGTTAAGTTGTAGTGAAAAGGAAATTAAGTATAATTAATGAATGAATGAGTCAATTCAGTTGAATATGACGTACAATGGACGGTTTTACCTTTATAAATGTTAAGGATAACTTTTGTTTAATAGTAACCTAGTATTTAAATGTGAATTTTATAATATAGAATACATTTATTTTAACTTAACAATATTTTGTGCTTCGTGCGAATAACCATGCAACCAGTGAAAAATACATATTTTGCAGTGTTTATTTTAAATTTGAGTCATGTTTCAATCCATTTTACGACTTCCATGAACATGTAGTATCCTATATTCCTATTCTACAAGAAAAACAATAGTCAAACATGAATGAAAACGCAGTAACAAAACGCATAACGAATTTATTATCGATTCCATGAAACAATTATCGATCAACCAAGCATGTCTGGTGTTTAACATAGTACACTTCTAATTGTAAATAATCATTATTGAGTCATTGGCCGATAAATAATCCTTTTATTGCTTTATTCTTTACGTAAAATAACGAACAAATGAATAAAAAGAAAAAGGGAAATAGAAATCTAAACAACAATATTCTCTAAAAAAAAAACAACTGTTTCATTTCAGGTTCGAAAAACAAACTAGTCTGTTTTTTAATCTCTGAGACTAAAATTACATTACGTGGGTATAATACTTGTCACAAGATAAAGGAATTGGCATCATTCTTATTGTAAGTTTGACATTTGCATGTGTCAATTTCGTCTCAGAGTATAAAAACCTGATTTTAGGTAAATGAAAAAAATAATAAATTAAAATCATAAATATTAAGTTACAAAACATAAGAAAAAAGGCAGACTTCACCTTCCATTTTTGAATTTGAAAAGCATTAATCCTACCTACCAACATAAAAATACTAACAGCAAAGGAAACTTCTCAATCGTACAAAGACAGCCACTTAACAAAAAGCAGCTCCTATTATAATTCTTATTTCACGAATGCCTGTGATATTTGAAACGTGGCCATTTGCAATAAATCCTGAGCTCGCAGATGGGTTTTAATATTTGAAGATTCCCTTCCAAACGTAGCTAGTTAGCCCAAATTGAAGTTGAGATGGGACACAAAAGCGTCTACATTGCGTTTCTAAATTTACTAATTTGGGCAAAGCACGTCACAGGGCCCATTTTCGACGTAACTTTGATGATTTGTAATAATAAAGTTTGTGTGTGTATTTTTTTTGCTTGATGCTTTTGTGAGTCCGCATTTCAAATCTTATTTTATGCAATTATTTGAGACTTAATTTTTTTGCCTTTTTTTATAAGGAGTGCAGTAACTATTCCGAAGAGAATTCCGCAGCCCTGATATTGATACAACCTGCATATCGCTGATACTGAGACAGTTATTCATCGACCTTTCTCTCAACATTCACTCCTATAATAAAACCTATCCATCATTCATCTTCTTCTTCTAATCTTGGAGCCATCTTCACCAACAAGACTCCTTTGCCTATAACTTTAAAAACTTCCGCCATATCACAACGCATCACTTATTACAAAAAAAAAAAAATGTATGAGTGCTCCTTACACGTACAACAGTTCCCATAGCACAATGGAAATATCTTGAATAATCTCGACAGTTCCAAGCACCATGTAAATTGTAAGAAGGTTAAATGCTTGAGTCTCGTCATGCATTCGCCGTTCGTGTGTAGCTCGCATTCCGCAACGTGGAACAGAGCGATAATGGCGACCATAGAGCTGAGAAAGCCGAGTGTCAACTGTCAAAACGACAGCATTGTCAAAGTTATGTTTTTTTCTTATTTATTATTGAGTCGAAGAACTGGTTCGAGGTGGCTCAAGAAAAGAATACCTGGAAGTTGAGGGAGGCCTTTGCTCAGCAAGGGGAAAATATAAGCTGAACAAACAAAAAATGTGTCGATTGAGGGCAGAATTGTCGACACCATTCAACCAGCAACATAAGAAGATAACAGCAGCATGAACCACAGAGCCGTCGAACTGTGTACTTCTTGGTAGAACTAATATTAGCTGTAAAGCATTTCATTTGCTCTTTGCGTAAACGTCTGACACTCTCACCCCACGATTCGGGATTGGATGATTCCCGATGATTATTGATTACTAGCTGTCCCCTGCGGTTTCACCCGCATTTTTCGTTACTGCTCCGCTCCCGTGGGTCGTAGCGTGATGGTATATAGCCTATAGCATTCCTCGATAAATGGGCTATCTAACAGTGAAAGAATTTTTCAAATCGGACCAGTAGTTCCAGAGATTACCCCCTACATACAAACTTACAAACTTACAAATTTTACCTCTTTATAATATTAGTATAAGTAGATGATTACCCACTTAAAAAAGGGCTATCAACTGTGGTAACTCTTTAAAACAATCACGCAGATCAAGCGGAAAATAGTGCTTGCAAATGGTTCAGGCACGAATATTAAGAGCAATGGCGTGTCTAGTAGATTCCTTGCTCTATTATGGCGACTATAAATTCGTGCTGTTGCAATTCTAATGTTTTGTATCCCATCCATTGATTGCTTGTTTCGAAATAGATACAATATTTTGTATTATGCAACCTTATGGAGGGTCGATAAACCTTGGCTAGTCGCTGATTTCGGTCGCAAATTTTTTCGACAACCAAGTTATAACCGGAGGCACGTAACTTGGCAATGCGCAGAAATCGTTTTTTAGATCTATTTGGTGGTCAAGCGGGACGCGGGGTATGAGGTAGCGCCGATGCGGCGCGCGATTGTTGCAGTATTATAATAGTAGTTTATGATTGGTGCGTTAGACGACTTTTGCCTCCGCACTGCGTTACGTCCCGTTCGCTCATTTGCTTTTTTGTGCACCATGCGCGAAACTTACTAACTTATTTGCCGGGTATTATGCAAAGATATTACCTTCTTTCACGTTACTTGGGTAACCCCAAGTAACGTGAATAACAGCACAATAAGTTTTCGACTTCTATACTGCATTCTCAACCGTCAAACTTGACATCTACCCTAGCAATAGACAGGAGCGTTCATAGCAACCGCAACCGTTTGTCAAATAGTGATAAGTCAGAATTTCATGGCACCTACGGGTTTCGTCAAAACTATTCTAACGTCTGATGTCGAACAAAGTGAGTGTAGAGTAGATATAATCTAGTACATAGTACATTTATATCGATGACCGTCACGCTGTCGTTGATCCCCTTCACGAGGGCAGTTACAGAGAAATATCGGTTGCAATTTCAGTTGCAACTTGGCACGGTCGCTATGCCAGGAGCCAATGATTTCAAAAGGAAGGATGCGCCCAACTGAACATTTCATAAAAAACTTTATACTACACGCAAAAATAGCGACATCTGTAATAACTCATTCGAACTACGTGACAGCCGCATCGCACAAGTTTTCGACGTAACCTTGTTAGAGCGTCAAGCATTTTTTTCGTAATTAAAACAAATTTAGTGAGTCTCAATCAGCTTTATTTAAAATAAATAAATATTTAGATAGGTAGGTATTAGAATATGTAAAAGATATTATAAAATACGAAATAGTTTGCATAAGTATGCATGTGAAAAACATAGCAAAATTACTGTCCTTTGAATAAAACGCTCTTTTAAAATTTTTGTTTTTTAAGTTCCTCTCCCCGTGTTTTCCGTGATAGACTCGTGATGCATTCTGATAGTTTAAATATATTTCTTAATGATGGCTCGAACAAGATCCGGTTGATCAACAGAGTGCATGTTTAAAATAGTAAAAGTGCTTTTTCCTACAAACTTTGCTAGAGGGTTTTGTGGATAGGAACATATAGTCACTTTTTGCTATAAATTAGGGTCTATCACAGTGTCTTATATTTTTGACCTTTGGATACGGGACAATAAAAATAAGAAAATAAATGTCTATCGCGCTTTCACGACTAACTAAACTGTTGAACTAATTTCGATGAAATTAAATGTAGGTAAGCTCTTTTTTCGAAATTCACACGGAAGTAGTCGTGGGCGAATATAGTATGTTAAAGGTCATCTCAGTTAGCGTGAAGAAAATGAAAGACACATTTAAAAATATTTTAAAAATAAAATTTTCAATTTTATTAGGTATCGTTTCTAAGCTTCTAATTTTTTAAAATCTTATATTAAACAAATTAGATAGGTACCAAAACTCAAAATTACATGCACTAAGGACAACAATGAAATAAATAATAAACAATACGTCCGTACAAGTTTACTTCGTGCACTTCGATGGTCCAGTAGCGGCCACACAATGGCCGCCATTGTGGAATTCAGTAGTAAAATATTTAACGCTTTAAAATGTGATTATTTAATAGCTTAGTGGTAACAAAATTAATGTAAGGTTACTTCCCGATGATACAATATTCCATGTTCCTTTTTAACCTTTGTATCATAATTTTTGCAACCTTTTACCACACAACTAGGCATTTTTATGACAAGCAAAATACTCGTTGACTCCCGCACACGGACCACTGTCAAATGAGTCACGTTGGCCCTAAACTGCTATTTTAGGGCCAGTGCGCTAGTGCCATTTAGTCGCGCGGTTAGCCTGGTCCTTACGCTAGTAATATATATGTCAATGCCAGGAGCTATTTATCAGAAACTTTGGAAGGACCAATGGAAGCAGCCTCCCTGAACGACACTATAAATCAACAATTCTGAAAACTCCTACGCTCCCTGGACAATTAAAAAATGTCTAAAGTTATCAAAAAATAAATGGCCCGTTTTGACATTTGAAGACATTGCACGTTACTATAGAGTAAGCGCAAAAAATACTCGCAATACCTACAGTCCATCATATTATTTAATGCGCCAAAAAAAAGATGTAAGTATTTTTTAAAACACGGTAATCTAAGTTACATTTGAGGGTCTTTCTCAAATGACAAATTCCTATTATTTTTTGTAAATTTTTGAATTACTAATTGTTTTTCCGAATCGTAATTTTTTACGAAATTAAATATATATTTGCAAACACCAAGACTTATGATTGTTTTTTTAAATATAATCTAAGTAGAAATCCGGTTCAAGAAAATCAAGAAATCAAACGAGTTTCAAATCAAGAACGCGCGTAAATCCACATACACAATGCTGCCAACATACCCATACGAGATACCTTTGACGTCATGTTACTGGTTGAAAGGCTAAGCGGCCTTGCGTTGCTTTCAAAAGAAAACGCAAGTGAATGAACGAACGCATATAATCTTATACGTCACCATTTTTGTATGGATATTAAGATAATTCTTCACGTACATAAACTGCAGATAAAAGTTTGCGAAATAATTATATTACACTGTTGCAATTGCGACCAATGTAGATCACTATCGCCATTTTGAATCTTAGACCGGACAAAATACAACCTGGATAACCATTTAGGACTTCCGAAATGAATGTTAATAAGAGCTTATTAACATTTTACTTCAGTTTCAAATAATAACTATAATTTCCGCAATGGTAAAAAAACCGGTAACGCCTCAAACCTTGGAAAACCGGTATCAATAAATCCAAAGCTAGAGGTCACACCAAAATTGATGTCAGGTGCCTTACTAACATACTGTTCGAACACTCGCCCTTAATCGAGATAGATGCTCTACATATAGTCTATAGCAGGGGTGGCCAACCAGTCGATCGCGATCGACCGGTCGATCTTGGCTGTTAGTCCAGTCGATCTGGGCCAGCGTTTTTACTTGGACCTCGCCGTGACTTCTTGTTCATCGAAATAAAATCGAATTTATTTGAGGCAGGTTGCGCAAATTTTTGAGCTCGCTTGCACTATTAGGTACTCGTATTCTTATTGTCAAATTGATTTTATATTGTAACTGGTAGATCTCACAGGGTCTTATTAACAAACGGTAGATCGTGGGTCGAATCAAGTTGGCCACCCCTGGTCTATAGTATCACTCGATTCAAAGCTGACAGATGTCATAAAAATCTCTATTGAAATCTTGATCTTGATTGAAGATTCAGGCTTCAACAGTTGAGCATCGGGCTAGAAAGCGTTTGAAATAAGAACAATGTATTGTGACGGTTTAGCTGTCAAACCATACGTCAACTATGTCATATTGTATTGTGGACGTAGGTATGTCTGCATTCTGCACTCATTACTCATGATAAAGTTGTTTTTGTTTTGTACTTTATTTAATAAATTAATTCTTCTAAAATAAGGTAAAACCTTTACATATTAGGATATACTACGTACACAGGTACGTATATACCTACTTATATGGTTATAACTAATTAGTTTTTATTATTAATTTAATTGTTAATGTTTATTTATGTAACCAGAACAACAAACACTGTAGGTTATTTACACAGATTATGTAAAGCCTCCTATTAACCAAATCCGTCTAACGTACTTTCCGCTTTACTGTTGTCGACTCATTTTTACCACTGAATGACCTACGGCCTGAACCTACAAGGCCTTAGTAGCCTTCACCAGGTCAAGGTGAACTGATGATCAGGTTAAGGTCACAAAATTGACCAAATGCGACGCTTATACAGGACCAGTTGATATGGCGACACTTGGGAGAAGCCTTTATCGAACAGTGGACATCTTTAACCTATCCTATCACATACCCGCAAAACGAGACACAATAGTAAAACAATAACAGCGCGGTCTCATAGGACCGGTCGGGGATTCATGAACTAAAGGCCTATTACACCACTCGTTTTACGAACGGTCTTAGTCTACGTCGCGTAGTGTAATAAGGGTAAGATGGTCTTACTTGTACGTAGACTCAACGACAGTCTACGTAGACCGGTCGTAAAAACGGGTGGTGTAGTAGACCTTTCAGGCTGAAATGATGTCGATGAGATATTCTTAAAAAGTTCGTGCCGATTATACAGAAGAAAAGTATTCTTCACATAGTAAAACAGGCTCAAAAGGCTGATGTTCAAGTGCTCTCACATCAAAGGAAGTAGATAGTAGGTCAGAGATAAAGTCTGTATTCTCATGAGCCTAGCTTTATATTTAAAACTATTATGATTAAAATCTATGGGCATGTATACTAATGTATTATGTCATAGATAAAGATGAAGCGTTTGTTTGTCTATGACCGTGTTAACGGAAAACAAATGAGATACAATAATTCTATACTTACATATTTTATCTCGCATAAAATCGCCTTTATCGATTGGGCCATTGGGTAATTACGAGATTTTTTAACAATCGAAGTAATCGGAGTCGTTAAAATAAATCATCGATTCGCCGTTCTATAAAATAACTTAGATATTTTCAGATTATTCGAATCAGTCAGTTTAGTCATATTGAAGTAAGAACACGGATGTGGGTGGATGAAACCAAGAGGACACAACTACTTTACAAAACAATCGAAGGACTGGAACTATTTACCTGCTGCGATCTTCCCGTCCGATAATAATTTAGGTGCCTTCAAGGCTAGAATGAACAGGCTCGCCTCACCATAAACAACTGCATCACTGCTTACCATCAGGCGGGATCGCAGTCATGTACTAGCTTTTATTATATAAAAAAAAATAACGATTATAATCTAAATGGTAAAGCAGAATGTCGTTGGTAACATCTTCCCATACAAGTTGAGGAAAACATTAGCTGGTCTATGATATAATACCTACATAATGTCAGTATGTTAATAAACTTTTTATTAGTCATTGTGCCATGTTTTACTTGTCTTTAGGTCATTTGTGAGCTGCCAGTATAATTAATTTCATTTTTTAACGGACTTTAAAAAATAAGACGTTATAAATAATTATGTTCGGCTGTAGGTATGTATTTTTTTTATTTGTAATTCACAAAACTGATGTACAATGACGCATATACAAAAATAAATCACAACATAGTATATCTGATTGACACCTACTGGATGTGAATCTTACATGCATACATAAAATAAGCCACTTAGGTAGTGTAAGTAAGTTTTATAAATCTATGAGGCAAATAATAACAATTAAATTAAATTACAGATCAAATTACAAGTAAAATTACAAATTAAATTAAATTAAATCAAATTACAAATTAAATTAGATTACACATTAAATTAAATTACAAATTACAAAATAAATTAAAATTAAAAATAATTACAACATTAAGTTTTTGAGTTTAATTTTTATTGAAGCTACAGACCCAGCAAAGACATCTACTTCGCTACGAATAGAGTTGGCAAAAGAAAGCATGCGGTATATGGGAGAAGAGTTACCTATATTAGTTCGACTATGAGGCAGGACGAATGTTCTTCGGTTTATTAAGCGGCTACTACTACGAGGTATACTAATTTTAACTTTCCCTAATATCTCGGCAGAACCTACTAGACCATTGAGTAATTATAAACAAAAACTATATACTTATGAACAAAAATAATGTTTTTTTTGCGGGATTGTTCAAAAGAGTTGAGTTAGCAAGGACAAAGGGCAACCGAAGAAACGCAGGTTGGTTTTAGTCAGTAAAAGTCTCAAACTCCCTTTAGCTCCACCTAGAGTGGGAGAAGTAATTTGAGGATATTCCATCTTTAAAAAAATCAGGTCGACCACCAAGGTTAAGCTACGTTTTCCTAGGTCGGTTTATGGATCATACTGAGAAATCCCCATACCTAAGAGGGCACAATAAAGCTGTTGATAACTATAGTTATTTGCAGATTAGTTCATGAATCCTCGACCGGTCTTATGAGACCGCGCTGTTATTGTTTTACTATTGTGTCTCGTTTTGCGGGTGTGTTAAAAAAAAATCTAAATGTCAGTCATTTGGGTACAACAAGTAGAGTTACTTAACGTTAATTGCATCAATTTCCAAGTACCAACCACAACAGTTATGAAAAACATAAATCACGAATCAAAAATAACAGCTCCAATTATTCAACCTTGCGTTCAACTGTCAACTGTCAAACTTAACTTTTTAATTTATTTTTTTAACGCGCTCAAGACAATGCTCTTGAGTCATAGAAGAGATCGTTGCCCCCGACTCCCGCGCAGCCAAGATGGCGGGAATAATTTCCGGTAAGCTCTCTACAGTGTTTATTTATTTATTTAATCGTAGTTTATGATTTATTGTCGTACCAGCCGTAAATTTTTACAAGGCAATTTTTATGGCCGTGTTATTTTTTTTATTAGGTTGGTAGTTAGTTATGAGTTTGGATAGGTTGGGTGGTCTGTTAACTTTACATAAATACTTCATAACGATAATTAACTATTTGAAAACAAATGAATGCTCTTTACGTTACATAATACATAACATACAATTATCAGCCTTATAATGTTTGCCCATAACCACTAAAAGGAAAGCTGTCTGTATATTTTGTTCTCCTACGAATATCTTATACTAGCGACCCGCCCCGGCTTCCCACGGGTGCAGAATTATCAATATTTCTCTACTATATTATGCTTGTATTATACACATAAACCTTCCTCTTGAATCGCTCTATCAAAATCAAATGCGTAGTTTTAAAGATTTAAGCATACATAGGGACAGACAGACAGCGAGACGCGACTTTGTTTTATACTATGTAGTAATGTTACTAGCCTGAATTTAACCAAAATACTAAAAAATAACAGTCATAAACTAACTAGTTTAACATTAAAAACATTCTAATTTGCGACTGTTCATTCAGTGACCTAATGACACAGTTTGTTTAAAAAATGGTGTAAATACATGTAGTCATAACTTAATTGTATTATATAATATACACGAGGGACAATACACTGCAGTTTTTAAAGAACATACATGAATTAACGTTTGAATCCCCAACCGGTCCTATGAGACAGCGCTGTTATTGTTTTACTATTGTGTCTCGTTTCGCGGGTATCTGAGTAATTAAACATGAATGCTAGTTAGGCTCACGTTTGACCACCATCTCATCTGATGGTAAGCAACGGTTCGGTCAACGATGGAGCACGCTTGCCTAGAAGTGACCTGCCTGAAGTGCCTAGTTGACTTGACTTACAAGAGCCTAGGTTGTAGCTATAAGGAAACAATTGTAACAGTGGGGGCCCAGTGGTAACTGCTCCGGCTTAGAACTTGTAGATCGCGAGTTCAAACCCAACCAGGTGAATTACTTTGTGTAATTTATTTCATCACCGCTGCTCTCAAAACGGCAAAGGAAAACATCGTGAGGAAACCGGTATGTCCTAGACTCAAATTTCGGAGACATGTGACATCCATCAATCCGTACTGGGCCCGCGTGGTGAATTACAGCCCATTCCATCTCCTAGAGAGAAGGCCTGAGTCCCAACAGTGGGAACATTATAAAGCCGTTAGTAAGACTTCCTAAGAGTTTATTGTTTCAAAATGTCTATTAAATTAGTCACTGACTAGACCGACTAGACACCGGCAAGTTAGTCATTTCTAAACCACTCAGACAATGATGCAATTTGATTTGCAAACGCTTATTAGTTAATCGAAATGTAGCCAAAATTTAGCATTATCGACCTTGTAATGTTCCCATTGTTATGACTCAGGCCTCCTCTCTAGGAGATGAAATGGGCGGTAATCCACCACGCGGGCCCAGTGCGGATAATCCACCACGCGGGCCCAGTGCAGATAATCCACCACGCGGGCCCAGTGCAGATAATCCACCACGCGGGCCCAGTTCGGATAATCCACCACGCGGGCCCAGTGCGGATAATCCACCACGCGGGCCCAGTGCGGATAATCCACCACGCGGGCCCAGTTCGGATAATCCACCACGCGGGCCCAGTGCAGATAATCCACCACGCGGGCCCAGTTCGGATAATCCACCACGCGGGCCCAGTTCGGATAATCCACCACGCGGGCCCAGTGCAGATAATCCACCACGCGGGCCCAGTTCGGATAATCCACCACGCGGGCCCAGTGCAGATAATCCACCACGCGGGCCCAGTTCGGATAATCCACCACGCGGGCCCAGTGCGGATAATCCACCACGCGGGCCCAGTTCGGATAATCCACCACGCGGGCCCAGTGCAGATAATCCACCACGCGGGCCCAGTTCGGATAATCCACCACGCTGGCCCAGTTCAGATAATCCACCACGCGGGCCCAGTGCGGATAATCCACCACGCGGGCCCAGTTCGGATAATCCACCACGCGGGCCCAGTTCGGATAATCCACCACGTGGGCCCAGTGCGGATAATTCACCACGCGGGCCCAGTTCGGATAATCCACCACGCGGGCCCAGTTCGGATAATCCACCACGCGGGCCCAGTTCGGATAATCCACCACGCGGGCCCAGTGCGGATAATCCACCACGCGGGCCCAGTTCGGATAATCCACCACGCGGGCCCAGTTCGGATAATCCACCACGCGGGCCCAGTGCGGATAATCCACCACGCGGGCCTAGTTCGAATAATCCACCACGCGGGCCCAGTTCGGATAATCCACCACGCGGGCCCAGTGCGGATAATCCACCACGCGGGCCCAGTTCGGATAATCCACCACGCGGGCCCAGTTCGGATAATCCACAACGCGGGCCCAGTTCGGATAATCCACCACGCGGGCCCAGTTCGGATAATCCACCACGCGGGCCCAGTTCGGATAATCCACCACGCGGGCCCAATTCGGATAATCCACCACGCGGGCCCAGTTCGGATAATCCACCACGCGGGCCCAGTTCGGATAATCCACCACGCAGGCCCAGTTCGGATAATCCACCACGCGGGCCCAGTTTGGATAATCCACCACGCGGGCCCAGTTCGGATAATCCACCACGCGGGCCCAGTGCGGATAATCCACCACGCGGGCCCAGTTCGGGTGCATATCACATGTCTTCGAATTTTTGTTCTGGGACGTGTCGCGTCGGTGTCCTCACGACGTTTTCCTTCATCATTTTAACGTTTGAATCCCCAACCGGTCCTATGAGACCGCGCTGTTATTGTTTTACTATTGTGTCTCGTTTCGCGGGTATCTGAGTAATTAAGAGCAGTAATGATGAAACGAATCACACAAAGTTATGAGCCTGCCTGGGTTTGAATCCGCGGTCTACAACTTGCAAGTTAAAATTGTTTAAGAAAAAACAGCAGTCTGTAATCTAAATAATAACGCAGAACTGGTATTCTAACGGCCGAAACCAATAATCTATCTACCCCAGTTTTGTCAGTAAAACAAATGATGCAATACAAAAATTATACACGTTTTCTGTTGTTTCATTTGTTTTTCTATTTCCAGTATGTGAAAGATAGATTATTGGGTTCGGCTGTAATACTGTTACAAATATGGTTAGAAAAGTAACACATCGAATGCATTTCTCCAAAAACTAAACAACAAAAACAAACGATTAGTAGCAAAATGAAACCACTGACGCCCGAATTAGTTTGAAACCAATTTAAAATGTCAGCGTTTCAAGTGAATACCGTTGTTCTGTCATCACCAGGAAAGTAATAACGTTTTACTACCAACCGCAGCAAATAAAGTTTCGGCAGAGAGAAAGTCTTATCAAAATTGGTTCAGTGATTTTCGAGCCTGCAATTTTAGTGTGCTATGTAATAATAATAAGTAATAACATATTTTCACTTTTTTTTTAGGTGGGAATTCATCAATATGAATTCGAATTGTAAAAGTCATCAACATATAACTGATTAACTGTAGTGAAATAGCGTACCCAGTAAAATTCACCCTTATTTTTTTTAGGTGCGAAATCATGAAAATGACGGAGGCCGTGTCAGACTTTTACTGACTAAAACCCACTCCTGTTCCTTCTTTGCTTTCGTTCCAGGGTCCCAGGGTTCTCTTTCGTGCAACCTAAGGCCCTAATAGGCTTCGACCCTGCTGGGCTCCTACGTTATAGGGCACCTATTTGGCATGAAGCAAGAACTCGGCGCATAGGTATAGTAAAAACTTGACACTTAATTAAAACTCATCATCATTTCAGCCGAAAGACGTCCACTGTTGGACATAAGCCTACCTCAAGCGTCGCCACAACGACCAGTTCTGTGCGACTCGCATCCATCGGATTCCCGCGACCCTCGCCAGGACATCGGTCACCTTATGAGAGGTCTTCCAACGCTGCGTCTTAAGACACGCGGTCGCCTCTCCACCAAATCGACTATCTGTTCTACGAGCAATGTGCCCTGCCCACTGCCACTAAATTTGGCGATTCTTCGGGCTATGTCGGTAAACTTGGTTCTCTTGCAGATATCTTCATTTCTTATGTAATCACGCAAGGGAACTCCGAGCATAGCCCTTTCCATTGCCTATTGAGTGACTTTAATCCTATTTTGTTATATAAACTATTATGTTTCAATTAAAGAAATTGTACTAGATACCTTCAGGCAGTATAAACGAACGATATAATCGAAAGTAAACCCTTTAGATAAAGTTATATCACATAGCACAAGCAGGCAGCGTATAGGAAAATTCCATCCTACATTTTTGCTCTTAGAATTTTCATATTTTCTCTCTGATATCAGCATTTTTCCAGCCAGTACCTTTGAATATTAATTTCATATATCCCGTACTTCGTAGTATGCAAGCTTATAGGTATTAAAAAATATAAGGTTTTAAATAAATTACGTTTATTATAACTAGGTATAGGTGGCAAACTATAGGTAGATGAGGGTCGCGGGAATCCGATGGATGCGAAACGCACAGGAACGGTCGTTGTGGCGAAGCTTGGAGGAGGCCTATGTCCAGAAATGGACGTCTTTCGGCTGAAATGATGATGATAGCTATATCTATAGGTACGATAAGAGATTCGTATCATATTGTTAGTTTGTTTGGTCAAACGCGTTAATCTCAAAAGCTACTGGTTCTAATTGATTTTTTTTTAGTTTTGAATCCCGAAAAAATCTGCTGTTGTGTGCAGTACATTTATGTTCGCCTACTAACAGGTCAAAGTGTATGGAACAGCATATTTTTTCGCTATTTCATGTTTGGACCCACAGTAAAAGTTGTTTGTAATCATGAGTACAATCATGTGTTTAAGTATCTGTCACTAATACCACTCACTAAGCGCACGTTAAGCCGTAGGTTCCGGCTATCATTTGTAGATCTTTAGCAGTCGTTACGGATGGTCAGGTCAGGAAATCTGACTCCAGTCTTGCCATGAAGTACCGTGTTACCCCAGTTAATGGGTTGTGGAGGTCTGGTAGGCAGCCGCTCTTTGTAAAATACTGGTATTCAGCTAAATCCGGCTTGACTGGAAGGCGACCCCAATATAGTTGGGAAAAAGGGTAGTATAGGTAGATAAACTAATACCATTCACTCTATAAATGAGTACATATGTAAAGGAGGATGTTTTGTAAAGAAAAGAACATAACAAAAGAGCTTCGAAGACTGAGCAAATTGCAGATAAAATGTTTTGCTTAATGTATGTTATGCAAAGCTTACTATCACAATGACATTTCGAAACGTTTAAGGAATGTGAATAATCATAATATACCGGTTACGAACGAGTTTTTAGGTGTGGGGACTATTGTCGAGGACTGACTTACAAGTTGTAGGTCGCGGGTTCAAACCCAGCCAGGCGCATTACTTTGTGTAATTTATTTCATCACCACTGCTCTCAAAAACGCTGAAGGAAAACGTCGTGAGGAAACCGGCATGTCCTAGAACCCAAAATTCGAAGACATGTGACATTCACCAACCCGCATTGGGCCCGCGTGGTGGATTACAGCCCAATTCCTCTCCTGGAGAGGAGGCCTGAGTCCCAGGAGTGATAATATTACAAGGCTGATGTTATGATGTGCTACTATTGTTGAAGATTCCGCGTTTTTTCCCAGCAGTGAAAGAATTTAGCTCCTATAAATTTGAACCAGTGGGTTCTTGAGATTAGAGCGTTCAAATAAACAAACAAACTCTTCAGCTTTATATTAATATTAGTATAGATTTATATACAACATGTAACATAGTTAACGCACAACCTCTTGGGGGGTCATTGTACTCATTATTATGAACAACTATTAGTACTTATGGGTACGAACCTGAAATCGAGAAAAAATAATCAGCTGTTCCATACATGTATGATCACTTATGCCGTCAAAATGTATGGAACAGCTATGTTACATGTTGTATTAGGTTTTATAATGCATTAGATGCTAAGCGATGATGTGGACGACGTTGGAGCACGCTTGCCTAGAAGTAATGCATTATAATTATAATTGGTCGTTCACAGTCAACACAATCAATCTACATTCCATCCATACTCTTTGGATTCCAAGATTCAAGTTTTAAGCAAGGGCAATGAATATTCAGCCTAGGTCCGGGAATCTGTGTTAATGTCAAACAAAGCCATTAGTATGCTACAAGAGGCAGTGTAAGGCATACCGAGTAGGCAAGCTATGTACATAGGGCACACAGAGCTTTCCCACAATTTGAAAGCATTCATTATTTATTTCTTTGAACTTAACATGTTAGTTAACATAAAAGAAAACCGCCCAAGCGCGATTTGGCGCCGTCCGTAGCAAAAAACGGCAAATAATCACGTTTGTTGTATGGAAAAAAATATTCTGTTTTCAGTAGGTATTTGTTGTTATAGCGAAACGCTTAATCCGGACTTTAGAGGTGTACTCTATCGATGCTTTTGGGGCCATAAGTTGATTATTGAAAGGAAAACCCGGGACCCTGGATCGAAGGCGAAGAAGGAACGGGGTAGGGTATAGTCTGTAAAAGTCTGACACGCCCTCCCGCTCTGCCCAGGAGCAGGAGAAGTCATTCTGGTGATTGCCCAAAAAAAAATTTTTGTGTATTTTAGTATTAACGTGCAATAATGGTATAAAGGTGGAGTATTTACTGTAGACGATTTCAGACTAACCTAATACTAAACATCGTTTGGTATGAAATCATATGAAACTGCAGTCTGCGGAAAATTCTGTTTTGTTACCGTTTACAAATATGCCAAACAGTTTATGCTGTTTATGAGTGAGAAAATGACGAGTTTCTTTAGTTAAGGCGAGGTTGCGCTTATTTTGGACTTTTTTAATTCTACAATTATTAAAGAAAACACCATGAAAAAAAAAAATTTTATTAAATTTGGCCATAATTATTACCAATATTGACCAACGTTGGTTAAAAATATAATGAAAATTAGTTGAATCTATAAAAAAAAATCACGAATCTGACCCTGTCTTACGACTTTAAACGTGTATAACTATGAGATTGCGTCACGGCAACATTTGAAAGTTACATAACATTATAAAGCTTTTTTTTTAAAAGGGTTTGGCAAAAACAAATATCTTAATTTTTAAATCGCTGGTACGAAGAATCTACAAAATACAATTTTTTTTAGATGGTAAATCATCAAAAGATTTCTCCCGCTCTTGGGCGGAGCGGGACGGCGTGCCAGACTTTTACTGACTAAAACTCACTCCTTTTATCCTTCTTTTCCTTTTTCCTAAATGCGAACAAAACTAAATGTATAAAGTTTTCACTACCAAATGTTCCTCAAGTGGGCCTTAATTTAATGCTTGACGGCAAAAAACTTGATACTATTACGGAAACTGTATTCTTAGGTTTAACTATTGATTCTAAACTTCAGTGGGGCACTCATATTAGAACTCTTTCAGGTAGATTAAGCTCAGCTGCGTATGCAGTAAGAAAAATAAGGCAATTGACAGATGTAGCTACAGCTAGATTAGTATACTATGCCTATTTCCACAGTATTATGTCGTACGGCGTCTTATTGTGGGGGTCTGCCGCTGATGTGGAATCAGTCTTCATACTGCAAAAGAGAGCAATCCGGGCTATCTATAAAATGGGTCCCCGTGAGTCCCTTAGAAATACGTTCGGAGAAATTGATATACTAACTCTGCCCTCGCTTTATATTCTGGAAAGTATATTGTATGTACGCAAAAACCTAGGACTTTTTAAAATTAGAAGCGATTTACATGACAAAAATACGCGTAGCAAACACCAAATCGTATTACCAAAATGGAGACTAGCTAAGACCAGTAAGTCATTCCTTGTCAATAGTATACGCTTTTATAATAAGTTGCCCAAGTCGGTTATTGAACTTAGCGAGGGAAAGTTCAAAACCCATATTAAGCGTGTCCTAACCAAAAAAGCATATTACAAGGTTAGAGACTATGTCGAAGACGCGCTTGTTTGGAAATAACTGCTTCTGCACATGTGACCCCCTGGTAACATTATTGTGTAAATTTGTCTATTAACTGCTCCATGTTTGTTTTATTTCATAAAATATTACTCATAAATTTATTTTTTACACAACACGTTGCTTTTGCAATATTTTTATATTATTTGGATATTAATCACCTTAATTTCATTAAGTCGTGATTTCATTTTGATAAAAACTAATTTGTTGATAGGTTTGATTTCTTTTCTCTCATATTTATATAGCCTCTCTTAAAGTGTGAATGAGAGAACACTGTAGACTACGAATTTTAATTACTACTTAATTCAACCCAGTTTTTGATTGAATCTATTTTTATTTGGGTTACAATTTTGATTGGTCTACACTGTCCTCGCATATGTGTCTGTTTTGTAGTGTGAAAATATTGTAAACCCAATCATTTTTTTTGAAAAGAGTAACCATGGAGTTTCTTGCCGGTTCTTCTCCATAGGAAACGACCAATTTGGAACCGTGCACTAGCTTCGACTTTTTATAAGTGCCCATGTAGGCCTATGTAAAATAAAAACATTTTTATTTTTTTTATTTTTTCTTTGCATTTCATTCCAGGGTTTTCCTTTCAGCCGACAAAATCCTCTATATCTGCAACCGGCTCTTAATTCATGAATCCCCGACCGGTCCTATGAGACCGCGCTGTTATTGTCTTACTATTGTGTCTCGTTTCGCGGGTATTGATAGGTTAAATAAATGCAGGAAGGCATTGTATTCGCCCATCTGTCGACGTGCTTGCAATGCATCGCCTTACCAAGAACTGACTGACGAAAGCAGACTGCCTAATAATTCGCGGAGTTCGCCGATTGACTGACAAATCAGACTGGGCTATTTTGGTGACGATTCTGGTTAGTCACTTCGAAATCAAATAGTAGATATAATTGATATTAGGTTACAAGTTTACCGTTTGAATCCCCAACCGGTCCTATGAGACCGCGCTGTTATTGTTTTACTATTGTGTCTCGTTTCGCGGGTATTGATAGGTTCACTGTATTTGTTTGAGGTGGGATGTCATACAATGACTTGTACTGCTTTGGATGGAGCGAGAGAGCGTGTTAGACTTTTGCTGACTAAAATCCAGTCTTGCTCCTTCTTTGCCTTTCGTATCAGGGTTCTTTTACCCATGCATGACCACAATAGACTTCAAACCTACTGGGCCCCTACACGGTTTGCTGGCATCTCCTTGAGATTCGCGTGAAACACTACACGCCGGTGACTACCTGGGCTCGATCCGGACGGTTACCAGACGGCCGGACGGCGAGCTACGCGTTGTTCGCCGTCTGCAAACCTACAACTACGGTTATTTGAAATTGGCGCCGGGATTCTGAAGTTTATCTGCCTACGATTTTGCTTTTGAATCATCAATAGCTATACCGGTAGTAAAAGTAGCAGACTAAAAATATTTTTATTAAAATAACTTTCTCACAAAAATGCGATTACACAGGTATTGGCGGTAAGGGTGCGTTTCCACTGAAGCGGAGCTTGGCGGAGTGGAGAGCAATGAAAAGCACTTATCCGAGTCGGAAAAATTCTAATAATTTTTTTTTACAATTCTTTATTCGGAGTCCTTCCGGATTCAGACGATTCGACGCATTTCTAACGAATTCTAAAATAATTTTAAGTTTGCATTTATCTAAAATGTCCGGAATATATCTATAGTACCGTACCGTAGTATCCGTTCTGTCTGTCCAAGTCGAGGTCGCATATTTATTTGTTTTATTTGAAAGTCCGATCATCTCCACTAACACTGTTTCCCTAGACGCAGAGTGGAGATTTCGAGCACTATGATTGTCCAATCCACAGTCCGCATCTCTCTAATCCGGCCAGCTCCGCGTCAATGTAAACGCGCCCTTAATCTTTAATTTGTACGAAACAGAAAAAAAAAGCAAGTACATCAAAAGTATCTCGGAATGCGACGACGGTGAAATAAAATAATAAAACAAAATCTCTTCAAACCGCAATCTTCGTGATTCACTGGCCACCGTAACGTCGCCATTTTCGCCGCGCCCGCCATTTTTCCCGCGCGAAAGTTTGACAGGTGAGTCACGAACTCACGATTGACATTTTTCAGGGTTACCACTTAACTTAAATGTTTTAAGTTGCTGGGTCATTTGGTTATTAAGGTTTATTTTAATTTATTGAAACTCTAAAAATTTATGGAATAATAATATTATTGAAACTAATGCAGCGTTGCATTGATAGATTAATGAATCTTTCAGATGCGTCAACCGAATGTTTTGCCTGCGTTGAGAATATGAAAATAAAAGGAACATTTTGACATTCGGCATCACGAAGTGCTACATTTTTTTAAAACACGTTATGTAATAAATTATTATTTTATTGTTTCTTTCAGTTTCGTTCCAAGTTACATTCTAGGGGTCTTTCTAAAATTAATGTCATTATACTTAAGTCTTATATTTTTTGACAACTTTACTAATAAATGCTGTGATAGACGCAGCTATGACAGATATAGACATTGATAAAACTTTTTATTAATAAATGACATGCCTAAACCGTTACCAACCACATTAATTAGTAGGAGGCATAAGCAACAAGTATGACTATCAAGATTGCAATTAAGGAAAGTTGGATGCTGAGCGTTTTTCCGGATGCAAACGCGGATTTCCGCATTTACTCTATTCTCGGATTGTTTTGTACAAATATTTGTTTTAATTAATGCACTTGTTATTTTTATCGCTTCAAATACTTCAAATAAATTCTAGGAAGTGTGTGATAAGAATAAGATAGGTGAAACATTTCTTGAGCTAAAAGCATGTTTGGTATGACAGATAAACAAATCATCACAAATGTCAGTTTGGTATTGGGGGTATTGCCTATCTCTGTTGACAGCTCAAATGATGATCACACCAACCCAAAAATACTAAATAAACTAATTATTTAACTAATAATTACTAATAATAACTAATAATTTGTGACGTTGCGCGTTGATCGGATTCGCATAAAAAAAATATTACTGAACTGCAGATTGTTTTCCAATCACGTGAAGCATTAATTACCAGTCATCCTATAATTATCATCATCATAGCCGAAAGACCCAGCAGTCACCCTATGTACTTTAAAAAATCTCCTTTTTAATGGCTCTATAAATTAAATGCGACATAAACAATAAGTAACGTTCTTATTAGCATAACTGCTCGCCTCAGTCTCGAGATAGGGCCACGTGAATCACTGTAATTACAATGACGTAATGCGAGATGTACAGGTTGATAAGAGAGACACGGTGCTTCCTCACACGTGAGCACACACTGATAAAGTAGCTATCTAATGCGGCTCTTTATGAGTCCAGTTTGATAAGAATAAAGCACATTTTACTAGTAGCCAATTGAAGCGGAAAACTGCATAAAAAAATGCGTTTTTCTGCACTACACTGGCAAATCTAAGCGGAAAACCGCATCTAAAATTGCAATTTGCCCAGAAATACACTTATAAATCAAAGGAACGAAGGATAGATTGATATAAAAATGAAATGGCTAGCAAAGAGGTGATTAAACAGGTACTTAAATGAAGGAAATAAAAGAAGCAGATATGCTGAACAGATTTTTTTAACACTGTTGCGACATTTATAGGGTCTCATAAGTACTACGAATCCTGCAACGTGCAATTAAAGTACTCCGCGCGATTTGAACATATAGAAATGCCCGAAATCATATATCGGGCCATCAGAAATAACACACGCCTGATCAGAGGATCCTCCCTTTTGAATAGAGGTTTCCTGGACTTTACTCTCTGTTCCGCATATCTCAAAAATACTTTGCCCCACACAAGGAATTAGTCTCGTATCGCTGATGCGTTCACACTATCACAGACACGTAAACCCACACAAGGGAATAGAAATAATGACAGGAGGATAATGACGGCACTTTTTGGATATTTGAACTTGCGATTGAGCGGAATTCCGCAGCGTGTTACCCCACGCCGTATAAGGCTCTTTTCTTTTTAATAATAAAGCGTAAAATTCGTTGCTCCTCGCGCTGGTGAATCTCATACGCTTTCTTGTCGCGTTAATAATAAGTTGCCTTTAGTAATAAACGCGAGAACATCGTAAATGTTCACTATCGTTCTAAAACATCTTTTACGACTGTTCAATCATTTTTAATCAAGATATTAAACTAATATCATAAATCTGAGCATAAAGAGGGAAAACCTAATATCTATTTAAGTGGACAATTAATTATTGTGACATATATGACATCCCCATTCCTGAATTCAGAATTAAGTTAATTTAATGTTGCGTATTAGTCAAACTTTATTGTATTTTATATTTTTATGTGGTAAGTAAAGTTAATTGGAAAAAAAAGTTTGCAAAATATTAGAAAGAGGTAAACAATTATTCTAACGTATAATTATGTCCATCTTTAACGATTATCGTATGCTAATGATAAGGTAAATATTTTATCATAAAATCTTTGTCATCAAAGTAGGATTTGCGCACTTATTACACAAACCAGCTCAAGTTAAATAAAAAGTCGAATATCTTTTTGGCAACCCTATACCATAAAGCTTAAACACATCGGTGCCATTGTTACAATAAACACTCCATGTACTCTCGATTAAAAATAACTGTAATTACGTTACAATGAAACTAATTCTTCATTTCGAGTAAACTTGATATAACGCAGCATGTAATTACAACATTAATTGTTTTTGTTATTACGCCATCTTTTTTAGTAGTTACGGTTTAATTTGTTGATGACATTATTAATTTGTTAATAAGATTTGTTGAAGGTTTAAATTAAAATAAGTAGATGTTATTGTAATCTTTATGTAATCAATGCCTGAAAATCAGTTCATCATCTACCTACAATATCAAGGGAAAATCTTCTAGCAATCGACTAGCATCTTTTTATGGACCGTTTGCATTTATTTATGGCAACTAAAAACTTATCGATTGTCGTTAAATTGTCGTTGAGATGAGATTTTTTTAGTTGGGAAATGAAAAATTGAAAAATGGCTACGAGGGCGTGTCAGAATTTTCCTGTCTAAAACCCACTCCTATATCCTTCTTTGCCTTCGTTCCAGGGCCCCGCAGTTCGCTTTAGCACAATCACGGGTCGAAGTAGGCTCCGAGCCTGTTTTGCTGATATCTCTTTAAGGCGCGCGTGGACATTTTTCAGTCCCTGTTCTCTTTCGTACAACCTGAGATTCTGATAGCATCATCATCTGCCTAGCCTTTTCCCAACTATATTGGGGTCGACTTCCAGTCAAGTCGGATTTAGCTGAATACCAGTATTTTACGAGGAGTGGTTGCCTACCAGACCTCCACAACCCATGAGATTCTGATATGATTTTCAAAAATTCTTAGTGCGCAAATTGGCCAGCATAAAAATCACCAGACATTATGTCTTTTATACCCCTAAATTCACTAAAATTCTTGATTATTTCCCATCTATTTAATTTCTGAGAAGGCGTCAAAGCAACGTCGCGTCGCTGAAACGAATTCGAGACTCATTTCACTTCTTCAAAATCTAGTTTAAAGCCGTATTAGTTCCACTTTGAAATATATTCGTTTATTTGTATAGAAATTAAGTCTGTAAGACACTTACTTATTTTTCTGTCTCCGATATTTTTGTTTTATTTGAATAATCGTCGTAGTTGACAGTATTTTCTCAACTGTCTACTGTTTAACAGTTCACAAGCTTTTGCCCGCGGCTTCGCCCACGTATAATAAGAAATTGATCCCAAGGTAACAGAAACATACTCCCGAGGCCCGGGCTAAATCATACCCAGAACACAATCTGCCCGGGTGTCAAATTTCATTCAAATCTATTCAATCGTTTGAGCGTTAAGAAGTAAAGTGTGATAAGTCCGTCTAATGAAAGCGCGACCTGAGAAAAAGAGGTTGAATCCAAAAAAAATATATGTGGTATTACTAACTAGTAGAAGAATCTTGACACTTCACAATTTTTTTTATTTCCTACAATTGCGGCTGAATAATGTTGCCAATTAAATTTGAAAAAAAACTCCAGGTCGCTTTCATTACACGCACTCTAGGTCTTTCAGACTACATAATATACCTACTTGTAAGCTTAGATCTCTTGTTAAAATTGAAGTCAGTGTCCTCATTTAAAACGCCTGATATCCATCTTTACGCATCGTCCACATTGCTTCCTTTCAAGTGAAAATCTTACCGTCTTGCCGGTTAAAAGCATTGCTTTCAGATATACTTAAGGTTGATGTAAAAGAAAAAGTATTCAAAATACCTATTGGTGCCGAAACGAGAATAGCTTGGGAGCCGAAACTGAAATACTTCTGGTATTCGACTAACTTATGTATCAAATATGATTCGCCTAAGATATTTTTTTATTGGTTAGGTCACGAAAAATTAATTAACTTTGTACGAGTTACACCAAATTGTTATGAATGTCCTGGGGAATTGTACCTATCTAATATTTCACAGGCTTATTTTTCAAAAGTAGATAACATTAATAATAATAAATGTACATTGTTAAATCAAAGTTCAATAGTTATCTCTTAGTGGGAGTTTATTGAGGGCAACGCTTCCTATTTTATTAAAAGCACTTCCATTATAATAATATAAGTTTCCTTCTACTAAAACTTCATGTTAACAATAGAGGCAAAAGCAGTGCAAATAAATAAAACTAAATAAATAAAAATGCTCTTTATTCCACTAAGTGTTTACAATTATGATAACTTGTTTAGGTATGAAAAACCAAATCTGCTCATGCCCTGAATCTGGTTATTATAAATTGGTTTCTTCATTTGTTTTTCTATTCTGGTTCATCCACGCTATTTGTAAAAGCGGCGCAAATAATGTAACCTTCATCATTATCAACATCAGTCGAAAGACGTCCACTACGTTGGAAGGCCTCCCACAAGGTGGACCGATGACCTGGTAAAAGTCGCGAGAATCCGATGGATGCGAGACACACAAGACCAGTCGTTGTGGCGACGCTTGGGGGAGACTTGCATCCAGCAGGAGCTTTCGACTATAACCTTATTGGTTGGTCGCAACGCTTGGATCATAAGCTCCTGTGTTTATTTTTCAAAGAAGTTTTTCGCACACACACACACACACACAACATTACAGATCTACATTCTGCAAGACCAGAGGGTCGGCTTATTCTTTGTCCAAAGAATTAATATTACCATTCAACGTAGGTTACGTAGTAACTATTTAGTAATCTGTGACGTAGGCATGGTGGCGGTCTTCTAGACAAGTCTCTGGATGACAGTGATGTGGAGTAGTATTTCGATGTCCTAGTGTATTTTATATACTGCTATTACTCTCAATTCAGACTCACAAACCATAAGTAAAGGTCGGGTTTCTGAATTGACTAGTTGGAACACTAGCTTCTAACGTTTTATAAGTGCCTTTGAATTGACTATTTTGAGTTCAGAACGTCTAAAACCCTTCTAGAATGTCAACTTTAGACAAGTTTTCAGGCAAAAGTAGAGTTTGTTTAAAGATGTAAGGGCCTGTTTCACCACCTACGATTATGTTTCGAGTATCTTACTTGGCAGATAATTTCATACAAATTCTGTTCCATTTTTGAATTTATTCAGTGAGTAGTGCCTACTCGGACATTGAAACAGGCCCTTAGAGTTTGTCTCAACTTTGGCTGTCTCAAGCACTTTTAAGACAGCCATTGATCACAAAAACCATATCTATCAAAATCTGCCCATCAGTTTTTTAAAGTAAAACACCTACCTAAACACTCGTACATATGTTTCGCTTAGTAAGTACAGATTAGACATAATTACGGTAGTGAAGTGAAATCATGTGCTTTCCACTCTGTTCCACTCTACATGCTTGCTTGCATAATTAAACCAAATTATCTTTGTTTTTCGCAAAGCCTTGTTATTTTTAGTATAGGCTCTAAGGCACGAATTCTAGAGCGTTGGTTGGTCGTCATCAGATCTCATTCGTAAAAAAAATGATAGATTTTAATACAGTTTGTGTGGGATTTGTTTTTCTAGAAGGACTTTAGAATCGAATTACAGCCGAACCCAATAATCCATCTCAAGTTTTGGTACACTGGAGATACAATACAAAAATTATTTACGGCCGAACCCAATAACCTATCAAATCAATCTCCAGTTTTAACATACTGGAGATAGTAAAACAAATGATATAATACAAAAATTATACATGTTTTATGTTGTTTCATTTGTTTTTCTATCTCCGATATGTGATAAATAGGTTATTGGGTTCAGCTATTAGTCACACTATAAATGTGAATGTTTATATGTAAGTGCTTAGTTCGTCTGTATGACTGATACTCTTTCCCGCTCCAAGAACTGAGCGGATTTAGATGAAATATCACTCCGGCAGGGAATACCACTCCTTAGCTCAATAAATGTGTTCCTAAAACGCTTTGTGAGTACCTATGGGTTAAATGTGTTCCTAAAACCCTTTGTACCTACGTATGGGTGGAATGTTCTATGTACCGGTGGTGCGAAGTCGTCTAGTGGTCCGATGATAGAATGGATTTGGCGGAATTCAATTGTGTAATTCCATTGCACATCCCCAAATGTAAACGATAGAAAACCGACAGGCTAGCAACGCGACGTCGATGGAGTTTCGACTCGACAAGTACAAGTGAGTCTGTGTTTCCTGATAGCTACAACCTATAGGTCTTTAGTTCATGAATCCCCGACCGGTCTCATAGGACCGCGCTGTTATTGTCTTACTATTGTGTCTCGTTTCGCAGGTATGTGGTAGGCTAAGTCAAGAGTAAATACGTTACTTCTAAATAAACGTGCTTCATCGTCGACCACATCATCGCTTACCATGAGGAAAGATAGTGATCAAGTGCGAGCCTAAGCCTCATTTGGACATAGACACACTTCAGTCAGGGACTTAGCAAAACGCGGGATTTAACCAAACGTAAACGTGCCGTCAAACAAACTTCACGCGTTTACGTTAACAACTGAAGTCTTGTTATTATTGAAGACTCTAAATGTTATTTTAAACTTGTATCGTGTGGAGTATGCGTGCAAAATCACTGCCTAAAATGATAAAGTGTTAACATGTATGTTTAACAGTACGTGTTTGTGTTTGTTTGTTACTCCTGCACGTTAAAACAGCTGAACGGATTAGGATGAAATGTGGCACATAGGTAGACCTTGAATAGGATAAATTCCTAAAAAAATGGCCTTTACAAAGTGCATGTTATATGTACCATTGGGATAATTTACTAAATTATAATACTTTGTAAGTGACAATTTAAATTGTCTAGGTACTTATTCTTAGTTCATGAATCCCCGACCGGTCGCATGACTGCGCTGTTATTGTTTTAGGTACTATTGTGTCTCGTTTCGCGGGTATGTGATAGGTTAATCTTAAACCGATCAATGTTCTAAAGATTTTGGTATAAAGCTGTGCGATGGTTACAAAATATGGGTCCAAAAGTACGACATTATAAGACGTTAGTCATATTTCCGCGCCCAATCCTCTGCATTTTATTTTAATTTAAATGGACATATAGACCGGGGTCAAAGCCTACAAAAATGGTAAAAAATGAAAGAAAATCACAGTAGGATGAAACCCATTAGAAAAGCAAGGGAATATGATCAAAATGAAAGGAAAAATAAATTACGGTCGATCCGAGTTCGGGAAGTGGGAGGGGGAGGTTTTTAAGGGTAAAAAATGGTTTATCTTGATTTCCGGCAAAACTACAAGTCCTATGGAAAAAAGTTAAATGGCAAAGTTGTAGGCAATAAAAAGATCTACAACTTTTGTATTTGCAGATTTGTCACATAACCTCAAAATTTAGGTGAAAAATTCAAAAAACCAAGTATTTGGTTTTTTATTTATATCTTTTTCAAATAAAATATTTTTTTCTACGAAGTTTGGTGAAAACTTACCTTATTATGTCCCAAATACACTGTAATTTATTTGATTAAAAATATTTATTTTTTCGCTTCATTTTAATTTAATATCAAAAAAGCACCCTAATTTTCAATCAAAAATTCTGACGTCAAAATTTATCAATAAAACATGAAATCTTACGTTTTTTGAGTAATTAAAGTGTAAATTTTAATAAATACCTGAAAATTGTACATAATGATTAAAAAATTTTTTTCGAATTTGAGATTTTTTCAATTTTTTGCATTTTCTAAGAATATTTCCTATGGTAATGTATATTTTTCTTTACACCATCAGAAAGTAGATATTTCAACGAACAAAAAGCCCCCAAACTTTTTGAAAAAAGCTGATATTTTGACGTCAGAATTTTTGATTGAAAATTAGGGTGCTTTTTTGATATTAAATTAAAATGAAGCGAAAAAATTAATATTTTTAATCAAATAAATTACAGTGTATTTGGGACATAATAAGGTAAGTTTTCACTAAATTTCGTAGAAAAAAAAATGTTTTTGAAAAAGATATAAATAAAAAACCAAAAACTTGGCTTTTTGAATTTTTCACCTAAATTTTAAGGTTATGTGAAAAATCTGCAAATACAAAAGTTGTAGATCTTTTTATTGCCTACAACTTTGCCATTTAACTTTTTTCCATAGGACTTGTAGTTTTGCCGGAAATCAAGATAAACCATTTTTTACCCTTAAAAACCTCCCCCTCCCACTTCCCGAACTCGGATCGACCGTAATTTATTTTTCCTTTCAATTTGATCATATTCCCCTCCTTTTCTAATGGGTTTCATCCTACTGTAATTTTTTTTGGTTTCAAAAATTATCTACCCTGGTCTAATAAATGAGGTGCCTCGTTCTTTAAACCCTCTTGCAACCTCTTTGCTTTTCTGAGCTTGTGTCTCGAAGAAACAGATGCTGTTAAAAAACAAAAGACACGAAAGAATCTGTCAACAATATTTCTCCTTAGTAAACTTCTGACAGAAATAAAATACAGCCCACGACAGCGCAGCGACAACCGTAATTATTCTCAACCGATTACGGTTAATTTTAGTAACAAGCAACTGCTTAGTACTTATACATTTTGTTTTATTCCGTGACTAAACAAGGAAGCATTGTATTTGCGGCTTCTGATATTATTAGTCGAGTCTCAACTGTCGTTAAGCGAGTGTAGTGATGCGAAAGTTACTAATTTTGTTAGTATGATACACGCTCGTTATTATTGGATTCTGAGTGGTATAGAAGTTAATTATGACTCGACTAAGACTGGGATTGGATTTTAATGATGTTCTTTTTTTAAAAAGTGTGATGAAAGAAAGTTTTTGGGTGTAAATTCGATTTGCAGGTATGTTTGAAAGAGTTACCGTGGTAATGAAACGCACGCGGTAACGAAAGGAACACAGGTGGGCTTTAGTCAGTAAAAATCTGATACGAGAGAGATGGGAAAAGTTATTTGCACATTATCCACTACAGAAGAAAAAGCTGCAGAATTCGATGACACATTTACCGGATTCTCATCACTATTTAAACGATTCAAATGCATATCTAATATTCGATACAAACATGGAATTAGTGACTACTTTATAAGGTGTCTACACGCATTTTTATTGTTGGCAACATTATAGTTCACACATAAAATTACTTCATTTCTGTGCAGTGTAAAAACTTAATCGGTCGTAATCAATAACAATATAGTTAATCGGTTATTTTTATAGTTATTTATTGACCGAACAGAATATCTATTCATTGACTATGTTTGTATTTTTGAGACTAACTAATCCCATAATTAGAAAACATTGACTAAAGACTATAATTTTGAGAGTTCGCTTCCAAAATGGCGCGACGCGGGTGTCGAAAAAGGCGCCAAAAAGTATTGAATTAACATAAGTTATTATCTTCTAAACACTTTTATCGTTCTAAAGCAAGATTTTATATTCTCTTTTATAGACTTTTTGTACAATAAAGTAACCCACATCTATTTATTGTACCTATTTATGTTAATTCTTTTCAAATATGGTCTGTGACCAATTAAAAACGAACCATAAACGACTTTATTCTGCTTAAACCTAAAAGGAAAAATACTTAAAACAATTTTATAGACCTTTACAAAAAACTTAGGAGCTAATTTTGAAAGCGATGTCTAAATTAGCAAGCAAACTTATAAGTCTGCGTAACCTAAATCTCATTTTAATTTTGCCATGTCGACAAATAGATGACCCAAATAAACTACTTCAAAGGATTTCAAGTTTTACGTAATTCTCTTCATTACGAACTCTCTTGAAGTGTATTGTAGTTAAAAACGATAAATGATATTTATTTTTGTAGATTGATTTTTCAAAAACACTACACGTAATTTTTTTTTGTCACCTTGAGCTAACACTAACAACAAAAACTAAGTAACTGTTTGCTGACTACCCAGAAAAGAAACACCGAAACAAACTCTTGAGCTGGTAGATATTGTGTGATAGTGTGTATAGCCATCCCTCGTTCACGCTCGCAAGCCATTAAATTAGCGTTAAATAAAATGATTATGACGACCTGGCGAGGGTCGCAGGAATCCGATGGATGCGAGACGCACAGGACCGGTCGCTGTGGCGACGCTTGGGGGAGGCCTATGTCCAGCAGTGGACGTCTTTCGGCTGAGATGATGATGATGAAAATGATTATATAAATAAAAATAGCATGGAATTTCTTCAAATGTCAAAACGGGCCTATTATTTTTGATACTGACATTTGATGTCAGACAACTCAATTCTTAACGCAAATACTATAGTTCTACATGTAGTCGCGTTCAATGTGATTGAAGCTATTAACCCTAGGGTGATAAAAATGTAATTCTAACTATATAATGCTACTATTACCACCATATCTTTTAGTAACAATAGTATAAACCGCGAAAATCATTTACCGTTTACTGGCGACCGCAGACCGCCGATAAAATGGTGATCGATTGTATGCGGGCAGAAATAGCCTGCATGTAATCTATTACTTAGTAGCTCACTGTATGTACCACAAGCGAACCCTAAGCATCGTACATTAGCATTTTTTATCTTTATCGGCCTTGTAATGTTCCCACAGTTGGGACTCAGGCCTTCTCTCTAAGAGAGGGAGAGGACCGTAATTCACCACGTGGGCCCAGTCCGGATTGGTGGATGTCACATGTCTTCAAATTTTATTTTTGGTTCTAGGACATGTCGATTTCTTCACGATGTTTTCCTTCACCGTTTTGAGAGCAGTGGTGATGAAATAAATTACACAAATTAATGGGCCTGGTTGGGTTTGAACCAATGACTGTGGTTATACTGATTTAAAAAACTGTGAAGGAAAATGTGTCCTGAGAGCTAAAAATTCAAAGACATGACATCCACTGCTTGGATTGGAGAAGCGACTGTGAAATCTAACAGCCCACTCCCTCTCACTGAAAGGACGCCTATTTTTCAGCAATGGGAACACTAATGATTATGTTTATGCATGAGCTATAGGCCTCCCACAAGATGGACCGACGACCTGGCGAGGGTCGCAGGAATCCGATGGATGCGAGACGCACAGGACCGGTCGCTGTGGCGACGCCTGGGGAAGGCCTATGTCCAGCAGTGGACGTCTTTTGGCTGAGATGATGATAATGATGATGAACTATAGGTACCGTCTGATCTACCAACACTACACTCGTAGTCACAGCTTGTAGTACAGCACGGTAATCCTAGCAGGCCTTAGCAGATCCCGTCATTTTCGCTGACATCTCTTTAAGGTGCCCTGGCACCGAACTTATTGGACGACGAGCTGCTCAATGCTCGAGGGTCCGCAAGTCAAAGGAGACCAGGTCTCAACTAGGACATCTCCTGCGGCGGCAGAGACATGAGAATTGTCCAGCTGCAGTTGACCCTCGTGGTGGATTACGGTTTACTCGCTTTCAAAGGAAGGAGTCCTACCTCCCAGCAATGAAATCATTATGGATTGACTATGTTGACTATGTTGTACCTTAGTCTAGCAGTTAATCATAGAAAAATAAGAATTCAAGTACGATAAAGGATTATAATAATTACGTTACTACAATAAAACGTATATTTTAACAACAACAACATATAAAAAGGCATAACATACAAACGTAAACACAGATCTCGCCGACGTAACCTTGATAACTAAAATAGATGAAACGGCTTTGAAATCAAACCAGATTTTATTTGAGAATAGTAACACCGTTGTTTTTATTTGATAGCAAAGTGCCTAGTCCGAGTTTGTTTTACGTTAACGCTAATAAATACGTTTATTCGACGCTCCGATTAGCCTGCAGCTCTTACGCCCGTTTTCAATAAGCTATCTATCTAAAGTTGCAGCTACTAAAGATAAACAAATCTATCCTTTTGGCCTTACTTGCTTTCCTATAATCTACGACGGATAGCATTTCCTACCAAAAGTTGTGGATTGATAGATAGAATCTTACTGTTTATCGAGGATAGTTATCTGTCTATGAACTGCGGTAAGTTATTGAAAACGAGCGTTAAACAATCAGAGAGCGAAGCGCGCAAACGCTTTGATCATGCTAACGTTAAAAAAACTCGTACTAAGGCCTCTGATGGCCAGTCCAAATTGTTTTACGTATATTATGTTTATGACGTTAGGCGTTCCGATTAGCCTGCTCTAAGCTCTTAACAGTCTTAGGGCCTGTTTCACAATGTCCGAGTAGGCACTACTCACTGAATAAATTCAAAAATGAAACAGAATTTGTATGAAATTATCTGCCAAGTAAGATACTGGAAACTTAATCATAGGTGGTGAAATAGGCCCTTAACCAATCAGAGAGCCAAAAACAGTTTATGTCTCGATCGCGTTAACGTAAAAACAATCCGCACTCATTGCAAAGTTAAAACGTAGAAGTAGTACTCGATGTGGCCCACTCAGGATCAATACGCGTTTGGGAACTAAGGAAGATGTCTTTAGGAGTTGGCATCTAGAATTAAAAATAGGGATGTTAATAACTGATCCATGTTACTAACTACAAAAGAGATTATTTAAATACATCAGGGTTAACAGAAATACTGGTGCTAACTACACTGCAAATAAAATCTGTTCTGAATGTTTAGTGCGAGTTTGTTTCACGTTAACACGATCGACACGCTTATAACCTTTGGCGTACCAATTGGCCCGCTCCAAGCTCTATCAGAGAGCCAAACGCGGCAAACGTCGATCGCGTTAACGTAAAAACAAATCGCACTCAGCGTAACAACACATACGATCTACGATTTTACCCAACAATTAAGCCTGTCTTAAAAGGATATTTAGACTGAACAGATTTTCTATTGGCAATATCACGTTCTTGACCAAATCGAACTCGGTACCGACAAAGCTCAATTACCGAAGAGTCTTAGTTCGGTACGGTGTTTGTGTGCGCGCATATAACACGTTTCTTTTACTATGCATAGGCTCGCATTTGACCACTTTCTCACCTGATGGTTAGCGACGATGTGGCCGACGGGCGATGGAGCACGCGTGCCTAGAAGTAACCTATTAACTCTTAACTTGAAAAGTTGGAGCATTCAGGAAATACAGACCGTGGACACAATTGTGCATCTATTCTATACTAACATCTAAGTTTTTTTCACTAATACTATCTCTGTTGGACACGATAGCACATGAGACAGCGTGCTTTTTGGCCATGTCCATCCGTGAGTTCGAGCACGCAACTAGTTCAGCCTAAAGTATTTATTGGAGACGGTCAATTTCCGCGAATATGCAAAAGAATATACCTTAGTAACGCAATTTAGTCAGGTTTCCAATTTTATAACTGATTCTAATTTCCATAATAACGATGACATTTCCCAGAATAATATACAGTGTCATATCGCATATTTTTATTGCAATAAGAAAGAATTTAATACCGTTAGGGCCTGTTTCACAATGTCCGATTAGGCACTACTCACTGAATAAATTCAAAAATGTGACAGAATTCGTATGAAATTATCTGTCAAGTAAGATACTCGAAACTTAATTATAGGTGGTGAAACAGGCACTTATTGTAATAGAAATAAACATACTCGTAAATATTACCACGCCTGGATTCTGTCCGTTTACTGCATTAAATATTTCAGTTGTAAAGAGGTCAAAGCAGGAACGGCGAACTTTTTGGACAAGTGTGCCAAATTCATTAAAAATATATGTCAGCAAAAATTTGGACTGGTTTCGTAAATTATATTTTATTGTTTTTAATTCAATCTATATTGCCACTGCCACTAACTAGTAAGTTTAACAGAATTTTCGTAGTCGAAACTATTTTTCTACTATGTGTGATCTGATAACATGTAATTACTTCACCCGCTCAAAGGTGAAGTAGGAGAACGTGTCAAGCTTTTACTGACTAAAACCAAACCTATGTCTTTCAGTTGCTCTTTGCGTTTTAGGGACACGGTAACTTTTTCGACAAAATCGGAGACTATTTTAATCAGTCTGACATCACTATCGCCAGTAACAACTATAGAACTCACATTTATTGTGCGTACAGCTAAGGACTGAAATTCCTTGCTAGAGTCTATAGCTACAACTTAAGGATCTTTAATTCAAGAGTGAATAGGTTACTTTTGGGCAAGCGTGCTCCAACGTCGGCCACATCATCGATTACCATCAGATGAGATAGTGGTCAATCGCGAATCAATTCATAATAAAAAAATAATATAACTGTGTACTTAAAAGGTTCAGAATGCCTACAGTGATATCAGCACTATTTAATCCAAATCCAGACTAGCACGTGGCGCTTATAAAGGACTTTACTACTTTACGGCCGCCATGACAGATGGCCCAGAGATTTATATCTTTACGAGATATGTACCAACCATATTACTTGGTTCAAAGTCTGAAATTATTGTTCCCTACCAAGGCTCAGGGTTTGTTTAAATGAGATAGGCTGAAGGAACACAGGAAATATTTAGTCAGTAAAAGTCTGACGCTATCTCTAGCTCCAACCTCAGAAGAAGAAGTTATCCGATAAACAAAATACTAAAAAAATTGCGTTGCTTTCAAGCAGTCCCGGCTAAAAATAGTGGTATCTGCTGGAGAATAGAATAGAATAAAGAGACCGAAACGAGCGTTTCCTGATTTCGGCTAAAAAGGGGCCGAATAGTCGGCTTGACCGAAACAAGTCTTCAATCTGACGGTTGTGTTAGATTCCTAAGAACTGCTCGACTCGTTCGTCTAGGAATAACGTCTTAGGAATAACTGTATCGAAATATTATTGTTTTTCTGTAACCACCTTAGAGTTTCGGCTAAGGCCGGAACTGGAAGAGGAGTCAACATTCAGTTACGGTTTCGGTATCGGCAGCAAATAGTGTTTCTACCAACTAAATTCACAATTTTAAATATACATACTCGAGAGTAAGAATCTAAATCTAGTATTCTAAATTCCTCCGTACATTATATAAAACTAAAACAAGTACAAAACTATCACTTACCGGTGTTCTCCTAGATAGCAGGGTACCGACGGGGCTCGGTATCTTAGTGGGCGTCCCCGCATGCGGGCTGCGGGCTGTCGACAAACACATAGCGGTTACTGATAATATATAGCTGTTACTGATAGTGGTTAACACACTTGTATGTTCTAATTGTGGAATAGTTTCAATAGAACGAGAGAAAGTACGGTTTTTAAGGTTAGATTTTTTGGCTAAAAACCGTAGTTTCTCTCGCTCTATTTAGCCCGAAGGGCAAAAAGGGACCCTGAAAAGACTAAAAGCTAAGAATCCGCTGTCTGTTTGTCTGGGTGTGACCAGGCTGTATATCTCGTGAACCGTGATAACTAGACAGAAAATAAATATTTCAGTCAAAAATCACGTTTTTTGTATGAACTGTTTTTTGCTACGGACTGTACAGAACCCTTCGACCGCCAGGCCAACTCGCGCTAGGTCAGTATTTTTTTAGTTTCAGTATTTCAGATGAATCAGTATTATTATAAAAAGCACCTAAAATCCTCAGAAAAAAATGGGTCATAACCCGATTTCTACAATAACAATTTGAAATTGAATATTCTTCAAACAACACTTTAGTCTGCAAACCCGTCAAAGTCTGACAGGTTTTCTAGTACATCATTTACACAATGATGGATTTCTAAATAGAGATTTTGGCGTTAAGAACGTGTCACACATATGGACCTTTTTTAAGTGGGAAAACATCTAATGGCTTCTCCCGCTCTGGGTGGAGTAAACCCGCTCCTATTCCTTCTTTGCCGTTCTAGGGCCCTGAGGTTCTTTTGCATACAATCCATGGCCCCCATTGGCTTCGACCCTGCTGGGCCCTTACCATTTGCTGACATCTCCTTGAGGCACGTGTGGAACACTACCACCACACCTCCATCAAGCAATTAGAGTGCTCCGCGCGATTTCATCCTCCATCCGGAGGATCCTCCCTTTTCAACGGAGATTTACGGGTAAATCCCGCTCACACTGTTCCTAATATCTTCATAATCTCAATAATCATCAGTCTCGCAGATTCATCTCTTTTATCTCAATATGAACAGCTAAAAGAACTTTAGACTTATTAGCAGTTTAAAGTTACCTTTAAATCTCACTCCTATAAGGCACAAACTTCTTAGTTTATTCCGTAAGCTTGCTTGGTTCTTTGCAAACTTCCAAGCCTTGAGATCGGATACTTCTAGCAATCTATTAAATGTTCGTGCTTAGTTCGACGCTTTATTAAAGCTACTAAGTCTTGGAAGGCGAGGAAAATAGTTTTTTGCCGCTTCTGACGTTTTACAGTTTAATTGAAGTTATTTTTGTCATCTCCAGAGTTATTTTATCAGACTAAGGTATGGCTTGTAGCCTGATTCACGTAAAATCAAACAAATCAAACATCGTTGGTGTTTTATAGTCGTGCGATCGAAGTCCTACCCAAAATCGGTATTCACGTGTTCCTTGAACGGGATCCGATAGATAGGACAATTCAATTGGCTTGAAACTAAACGATCTATCAACGGCTTATGGCCAGTTACATTATTATGTATTCTACCAGTTACGTCCTAGAGTGGTAGAAGTCATTACACCATATATCTCAAAAAAACCATCAAAAACATAAATTGAGAACAGTGTTCAATATTCACTGTACAAATAAATCGGACGAACGACAAATTTAACCTTGATTGAAACCATTTATTTTTGGCAAGGTGAAAAACGTTTAACCCACATCTTCATTCCTACAGTCAATCTCTCGCAAAAAGTGTACAAAAAACTGTTAGTACGTGGGTCGATGTCTACATCTAGCGATGTCTAGATTTAACAATACATGTATTATAGGATGTCAAAGACTGCCTACTCCTAGTCGCTTCAAACTATGTAGAGTTGACTTCTCTGCTGTATATTTTGCAAGGAGCTACTTCCTATCTGCCCTCCAAAACAAAAGAACTGGATGGCCAAGACTGGTGTCAGGTCTGCTGGTTTCTGACCACCCGTAACGTCTATTAAAGATCTACAAATGACAGCTGGGAAAACTCCGCACAGATAACGACTCGTTCCTGAAGTTACTGGACGGCGAGCTACCCATAGTTCGTCGTCCGCAAGCCTACGTCTACGGTGGCTGGAAACCGGGTTCAGAATTTCGGCGGCCCAGGCCTGATTTGTTTTTAGGTGGTAAATCATCAGAATTACTTCTTTTGGTCTTGGGCCGGCCGGGAGGGTGTGTCAGACTTTTAGCAGGCCTCCGTCACTCCATGTACTTGCGCGCTATAAGTGCCTACCGCCCAGCCGAGCGGTCTCGGTCCGCTTGCGGATCAAATTCAGTGCGGTTTTCGCAAGCGAAGCGCGCGCACGCCGTTCAATTTTAATATTGCTGTTCGTTCGTATGCGTACCTATGATGCCTTGCTTGCTTTAGATGGGTGGAAATCAAGTAAAAGAAGGGATAAACACCTAAAATTTTTCCATTTACCTGACAATGACGAAAGTACGACGAAATTTATAAAAGAAATATTTTATAAACGATACAATTTTAAACTGTATTTAATTATAAATAAATTGTAACTACAAGTCAGAACATTCACAGTTCTCAATAAGATAAACCCAAAAAGTCATGTTAATTTAATTATATCGAAGAGGCAGCCCTGCGATTGCTGCGGGATCGCGCGGTGCGAAGCAATCACAACTGTACGCTTGAGCGTTTAGGCACATTTTAGCATGCAGTGGTTGCCGACGCGACTTAGTAGGCTATTATAGTAGTAGGTATTGTAATTTTTCTACTGAGTGAAGTATCTGTTACGTAGTAACTATTTAGTAATCTGTGCTTTTAGTGACTCCTTTGCCTCCGTTCCAGGGCCCCGGGTTTTCCTTTCAGAAGCCAACCTGTGGCCTTAGGCTTCGACCCTACTGGACCTCTACGGTTTTACTGACATCTCTTTGAGGCGCGCATGGAATAATACGCGCCATCGACAACTTATGATGATCAGTCCGGATGGTTACCTGACTGAAGAACTGCCCTTGCAGATGCTATTACTCAGTTCCAAGTTCCTCAACAGTAGATATCATCGTCTGTTTAGCCTTTTTCCCAACTATATTGGGGTCGGCTTCCAGTCAAGCCGCATTTAGCTGAATACCAGTATTTTACGAGGAGCAGCCGCTCCCTTGCCTACCAGACCTCCACAACCCATTAACTGGGGTAACACGGTACTGCATGGCACGACTGGAGTCAGATTTACTGGCTTCTGACTATCCGTAACGACTGCTAACATGAGATTTAAGACGTCTAGAACAAAAAATTAATAAAACAACAAACAAATAGTTTGCATAATACAGCCCACACGGCATAGAACTTCATGGTCAATATAGTGAGTCAATAGGAACTGCTTAGATCGTATGTTGCCTTATTGCGACTTGTGACTAAACATATTATATTATGTAGGAGAACAGAAAACAGAAGTAACCGCAACGACCTGCAAGTTGTAGGGCGCGGGTTCAAACCCAGCCAAGACTTATTGGCCCAGTGGTAACTGCCCCGACTTGCAAGTTGTTGGTCGCGGGTTCATATTTCAAACCCAGCCAGGCGCATTACTTTGTGTAATTTATTTTATCACCGCAGCTCTCAAAACGGTGAAAGAAAACATCGTTAGGAAACCGGGCATGTCCTAGAACCAAAAATTCGATGGCATGTGACATCCACTAACCCGCACTGAGCCCGCGTGGTGGATATCGGCCCATTCTATCTCCTAGAGAAGAGCCCTGAGTCCTAACAGTGCGAACATTATAAGGCTGATGCTATGCTAGGCTTCTGGTAGCTTGGTACTTCGATGCTAACCGCCGCTATCAATATTTTATTTAGCCATAGCAAGCAGGCTTCGGCTTAATAGCTGTAATTTTTTTTTGCTATCATTAAAACTTTACATGTGGATGAATGGAGAGGGAGAGGGAAGCCAAAGAAAAGATGGATGGATTGTGTGAAGTGATATGGAAGAAAAGGGAGTGAGTGATAGCGTAACGAGTGACAGGACAGAATGGAAGAAAAAGACGTGTTGCGCCGACCTCAAATAAAACGGAACAAGAGCAGGAAGATGATGATGATTAAAACTAACAACCGTTTAACTATATTTAAAAAAATAACAAACACACATATTCACGCACGAATATTGCATATTCCTGAATGTGTAAGGTGTACACAAACATTTGCCTTCATAACGTTATTGTTATAGAGGCACTAGCTGTACAATGTGGATATCTCCCCTAAGTGGTAAGAATTAAGCTATATTAACTTATTAAGCTCGAACCCTCGGCCACAGGCGAGAGATCCATTGCAGACAATTAGGTCATCACTCTGTCTCCCTGGCCTCGGGAACTAAGTGTTTGCTAGTTTAGGGCCTATAGACCATGTATCGGAAGATATAGCGTTCGAAGGCCTCTCATAAGGTAAGGTAATTATAAGGTTGATTATGCGACAATACCTACTCGAAATATATTCCATCATATTATTTCACGCTAATTTTATCTATACTAATATTATAAAGAGGTAAAATTTGTAAGTTTGTATGTAGGGGGTAATCTCTAGAAGTACTGGTCCGATTTGAAAAATTCATAGCCCATTTATCGAGGAATGCTATTGGCTATATACCATCACGCTACGACCCACGGAAGCGGAGCAGTAACGAAAAATGCGGGTGAAACCGCAGGGGACAGCTAGTGATCAATATAATTCCATATTGTGAGTATTCTTTTCGAGCCTAATCAGAAGGCTTACAGTCACCCAAAGGGCAATGGAAAGGGAGTGGTATGCTGGAGATTCCTTGCGTGATCACATCAGAAATGAAGATATCAGTCGCGGGAATCCGATGGATGCGAGATGCACGGGGCCGGTCGTTATGGCGATAGTTAGAAGAGGCCGATGTCCAACAGTGGACCTCTTTCGGTTGTAATGATGATGATGATGAAATCTTATCTTGGAAGATTTATGAATTTAATTTTTTCCTCAAATGTATTTTTATGGTTGTGGATATCATACATTATTTTATGGCATCATTTGAACCAATCACACATTAACGATGTAGTCGAGTAGTCCGAATTTGTAATAAACAAACAAGGAGTCAGAGAAAATTATATATCTTCAAGGCCATTGTGGCAATATAGCACGCTAAGGTAAAACTATAATGCTAATGGCAAGATGATGCAATGTTGATTTTTATTTGACGAATTAATCTAAGAGATTTGCCTCTTAGATTAATTAGCCAAATAAAAATCAACTATTCCAAGATAAGGTCTATCCGTGTAACAAGTTTCATCGAAATCCATTCAGCCGTTAGAACGCGAAGAAGTAACGAATATCCACACACACAACTCGCAAACTTTCGTCTATACAATATTAGAGTGCTCACGATACTATGTCATATTTTGTTTTGGTGTACAATAAATAAATAAAAAATTCATTTAACCTTTTCAAAATAAAAATGGATTCCAATTTATTTCAATGTAGGTAAATTCAACACCGTCGCGCCGTTGTCCAACATGTAATCGAGAAATATCACCATTCAGCAAATTGCTAACATAACACTATCGGAAACCTCGAACTCGCATTCGGGAACACTCGGCACTTTCCGCCGACAGAGACAGCGCTCAAATCGATTCGCAGCTCGCATAGAGTGCACCAAGTAATTACTCTTTCACAATTTCCAGGAAAATCGCCTTAAAATACATTTTGAAAATCGAACGTCTTTGACAAGGAAAACAATATGGCCGCTTAAAAGCACTCGTTAAACATGGCGTAGTTGATGTTAGGTTTACAGAAAGGGACGTAGGTAGGGTTGCCAGATCTTCACCAAAAAGCCGGACAAACCAGCCGGTTTAGCCGGACATTTAAATACAAAGGCCAACAATTCTTTTTATGCCATGCGCGGAAGTTTTACTTTTTACATTCTAATAAAATAACAAATAATTGCTTGTCTGAAAGTGAAAACGCTTGTAATTGCAAGAACACATGAAAAAACTAAATAATAATCAAATTTAAAAAGCCTAACAAAAGCCGGACAGGGCGGAGTTCCCCTAATTTGGCCGGACACACGACCAAAAAGCCTGACCGTATCCAGCTTTATCCGAACGCCTGGCATCGCTAGACGTAGACCATTAACGTTTGAATCCCCAACCGGTCCAATGAGACCGCGCTGTTATTGTTTTACTATTGTGTCTCGTTTCGCGGGTATCTGAGTAATTAAGGAATGGCCTAACGGGGTTGGAAAGGCATTTTAATAACGCATTTCCTTAAGGCAACACTTATGAGTTCACTGGAAAGCGATTATGTTAAGTAACCGTTTTAAATGACTTCTCTTCAATTGAGGAAGAGTTTAGTTTAGCTAGGTTGTTTTAGTTTCCAACGACATGTTGACGTAAGTGTGTGTTTTTCGAAAGACAATCCTATTTCGAAGCGTTGGAAGGCCTTTCACAAGGTACTCGATGACCTAGTGAAGGTTGCAGGACCGGGCGTTGTGGGGACGTTTGGGGGAGACCTATGTCCAGCAGTGAACGTCTTTCGGCTTAGATGGTGATGAATCCTATTTCTGGCATTAATCAAAATTTACTAGAATCGAAATCGTTCCCAAGCAACACGTTTGGAAAGTATTATTTCTGATACCAGATTATCAATAATATAAAACAGTCCTCAAAAACTCGCAGTGTCAAAAAAGAGCCTACATTTCGCCCAGAGACAAAGCAATCAACCTCCGCAGTCGCCCATTTCATTGGATTATTCACAAACTCTAATCAATAGCAGTTTCCAATTTCAAAATGAAAACATTCCATTCCCGCGTATTTCAAATTACAAATGGCGGCGGCACAGTTGAAATAGGAACTACTAAAGATAGCGGTCGGTGTAATAGTCACGTAAATGCTAGTCGTGCATTCTAGCTATATTTCGGTCTTGCACTAAATTTACCAGAAATGTAGGTATCAATAATGGTGACTGGTAATTAGTGACCGATACTTAGACACGTGATTGTACTCATAATAATAAACCACTTCTAATATGGGACCAAATCTGAAATCGAGAAAAAAATCAGCAGTTCAGTACATTTTGACCAGTTAGTAGAACATAACATATACATATAACTTCTGATTTTTTGCGATTTCAGATTTGGTCCCATAGTAAAAGTTGTTTGTTATCGTAAGTAAAATCAAGTATCGGTCATTAATCACATCAGTCACCCTATATTATAGAAATAAGCAATCGTTACTTGTAAAATACTGGTATTCAGTCACATCATACAGATAAACTAGGAACCGACCCTTAATATTGTATGGAAGAGCCTAGGGCCCAGGCAGATGGAATGACAAAGATTGGAATAAATAGGAGGAAAAAAAAGAAATTCTTCCCGAATCCCTCCGATAAACATAATAAGAATTCTTTCCTTTAGAATGTAATGTTCAGTTCCAAAGAGTGCTAGAATATAGAGAATAGGACAAGGTTCTATCCTCTTTGCCAATATTTTCGGGGTCAACAGCCCTTCTCCAGACATTTAGTCTGTTCGCTTGAACGATTATTCACAAAGGGTCAGTCTGATTTTCGTGTGATACACCAATGTAATGCTAATATGTTAGGGCATTCGAGTTTAGTTTAGGTCTAGACAAGAGGAACCGAGCACAGCCGAACATAAATTCACGTAGTGTGGACCGCCCTACCTACAAGTCTCGAACCAGCAGGTTTCGAGCGAATGGTTCGTGCTCGCCTGTGCTCCGCTTAAAGGTGGGTCTACGCTAGAGTAACCGAACACGGTGGCGATGGCGACGGCGGAGCGGCTTTGCTTGTACTCAGCTCATGCTCGACTGCTCTAGTGTAGACGCACCTTTAGGTTTAGGGTTTTTGGGGCCGTGCCGATACTGACAATGATTGTCACAACTATAAAACCTCAAATTTGCTAACAAACACACACATGCATTTGAAAAAGCTAAAAAATCTGAGAAACTCTCGCTTTAAAAAAAAAACTGAGAACCGCTCCTTTGTGGGAAGTTCGTTAAAGACGACTTTTAATTTACGCTTTCACGGTATTTCTTTCACAGATTCTTCAAGGACAAACATCCAAATCCAGATAAAAGACACAAAGAAACACAACAAACCCAGCTGTTTCCAGTTTATAGCATAGACAAGCAGGCTACCATCAAAAAGTTCTAAACACAGATGTAAGATACGCGTCAGTGCGTAAATTATCATAAACACCATCTCTACCTTTGAAGTCCTAGTATTTATTTGACTAGTTGGGAACACGTTGTTACTTTTAGTGGCAGTAGCTTTGTTTATTTACCGAAGAAAGAAAGACTTATTCGTAAGTCTTTCTTTCGTAATCTAATTCCTTCCTAATCTTAATTGCCATGTCAAAAAAGAAATTGTTTTGTCGTCAGTGCAGTTGATATGAAACTAACATCTATGGTAAACACTATTTTAGGCTATCACGGTTTATTTCACAATTTAAAATGCCATGCCTATACCATATATGTTACCAATATTTAACTAATATTTACGGACACGGAGATAGTTATATTTTTGTAACACCCAAATTGTAACCTGTGTACACAAATAAACTCTTTGAATTTGATATTCATAAGTAATTAACAGCAAGCAAATATGCATGGAAGAAAAAATGGTCATTGAAACCTAAAAACACATCTTTCGTTAATAAATTCAATTAAAATTGACGGGGTCAACTAGGGTTGATGCCTGTTGGGGCAGCAAGATTGTTCGAAAGCATAGATATCCGTCAAACTCAAATTGCAGTGGGCAGAGCATATCGCTCGTAGAACAGATGGTCGATGGGGACGAAAGGTTCTGGAGTGGCGACCCCATGCCGGAAGACACAGCGTTGGAAGGTCACACACAATGTGGATCTAAGACCTGGTGAGGGTCACAGGAATCCGATGGTTGCCAGTCGCACAAGACCGCTGATTGGTGCGACGCTTGAGCGAGGCCTATGTCCAGCAGTGGACATATTTCGGCTGAAATGAAGATGATAGATATCCGTGTTCGAAATAGTTACCATTAACCTGTGATGCTAAGGGCTACTGACAGAACGACGAATGTCAGGTCAGCTAATTAATAAATAAAACAAAACGAAGACAACCTTGGGCCTTACCATAAGCAATAATTGAGAAGGTCAATGGAACTAAATCGTGGCAGAAACGGCCATTGATTGGATCACACCCCTAAAGTTTACGCCCTAGGTTCAACGGTCTGAGCTATTTAATTGAACTGTTTACATTGTGGTTTTTGCTGCCGACCTCGTGGGTAAATCGAAACAGCCACTTAGATTCCATCTTTTTTCTTTTTGTTATAGGAGGCAGAGGGTGGCCAAAGAAAAGAGGGATGACTTATATCATCTACCTACCTAGTCGGCTTCCAGTCAAGACGGATTTAGCTGAAAACCAGATGGATAAATTGTACGAGGAGTGATATAAAAGGGAGTTAGTGATGGTGTGTGACTGGTGACAGGAAAGAATGGAAGAGTTTTCTCTTCCATTCTTTCCTGTCACCAGTCACACTCGTGTACCGACCCCAAGTAATGTGGGATTAGGGCAGGAAGAAGGAGATTATTGTTAAGCTCGTGTTTGGTCACTATCTCATCTGTTGGTAAGCGATGATGTGAACAACGGTGGAACACGCTTGTCTAGAAATAACCTATTAACTAAAGAGTTAGGTCTTTAAGTGAAGACTTAAAGACTCCTATGTTGTAGCTATCGGGAAACACAGGCTCAGGCAGGGAATTCCATTGGATTCCATATTTTCACTGGTGTAATGTCTACCATATACCGATAGCACAACTTGCTTCAAGGTGAAGCCACGCTTTCCGTGCTTGATACGTGGATGGGTCACCATCGTTTACATATCGGAGCAGAAGAGTTCCGATATGTAAATATATAGTGCTTTGAAAGCATGTTAAGCCGTTGATCCCGGCAGTGATTTGTAGATCGTTGACGTTCCTTACCGGTAGTTCAAGATCAGGAAATCTGGGTTGAGGGAGGTCAGTTAGATAGGCAGTCACTCCGTGTATCATACTAAGCCAATCCTTACGTAGTTGAGAAAAGGTTTCGGCAGATTAATTAATATTACCGTTGGTCTAGTGGACGCAAGTATTAGGAAATCTCCATTCCCGGGTTGAAAACATTGTTTGATTGAGTTTTAGCAGTAGGTTTTAACCAGTAAAAGTCTAACACTACCTCTCGATCCATCAATAGTGAGAGAATTGATGATTTCGCAAACCTACAAAAATTCGCCTTGCCTCTTCATCAATTAATTATGTTTTGTGCTCCGAGGACCGAGGTCCACCTAATTACAAGTTACTGTTAATAACTAGATGTATCCCCAGGGATATTTCATGGCCAGGTAGGTATAATTAGTTAGAGTTCTTCATTAATAACAGAAACTTCCACTTTGCAATAATAACAAGACTCACGGTCAATAAATACTACTTTCTGTATAACTGCGCAAAATAATACATGGAATGACTGAGAGGTATGGTGGGCATGGTGGCCTATGGTAACTGCCCCGACTTGCAAGTTGTAGGTCGCGGGTTCAAAACTAGCCAGGCACATTGCTTTTGTGTTTATCACATTAGATTAATTTATTTCATCACCGCTGCTCTCAAAACGGGGAAGGAAAACATCGTGAGAAAACCAGCATGTCCTAGGAACAAAAATTCGATGACATGTGACATTCTCCAAACTGCACTGGGCCCGCGTGGTAGATTACAACCCATTCCCTCTCCGAGGAGGCCTGGGTCCCAACATTGGGAATATTACAAGGCTGATAATGCTAATACTAATATTGTGTAAGAACTGCTAATCGGTCTCACACACAAAGATACCACCGATATTATAAATGAACCCAAGAAAACAATGCCCAAGTTCAAATCCTTCGTTCCTCGGTCATTCACAGAACTCATAAATTCTTCCGTATGGTAGCGGCACACATAAATATTTCACGAGCCCGCTCGAAAGGGAAACGAACTGAGAGGTATGTAGCCGATGACAATACTGCTTTAAGTGCTCATATGGTTTAGGAATGTATTGTTTGAGAATAAGGAGAAATTGTTGAGTTATGGGAAATAATACCACATTTAAAAGAAACTTTTAAAATATATAAGCGTCATCGATAATGAAACGCATGTTACTAAAAGTGTTATGACTATGAGTATACATTTGGACAGATGGAGTGCATAGAGGTTAGAGATAAGATAGATGGATTGTGTGAGAAGTGATATAAAAGAAAAGGAATGGAAGAAAAAACATGTTGCGCTGACCCCAAGTAATATGGTACAAGGGCAGAAAGATGATGGTGACAGGTGTCGTTGTTGAGACTTAGTCAATAAGAAGGATGCTAAGCATTTCAATTTAAAAGTCAATGAATGTGGCATTTGCTGTCCCCTACAAAGCACCATATCTAATACTACCAAGGCCGCAAGGGAACCTACTATCGCAAATATACACCAGTTATCAGATAGATAGACATAACAAGCGGCATGACACACTTTCGACCCAAGTTAAGAGTAAAATGTTTACAAACATGACAACCTAAGTCTCGCTCCGTTTATCTGAAATAGGGACGTTGTTATACTAGAAACTATGCTGATATGCGCGATATAAGTGCCTCAATTTTGTCATTTAGAGCCATTTTACATGGAGTTTATTTAAGGGAAAACTGCGCCTGTTTTGTAGAACTCTGCTTTCTATTGTGTGGTTTCCATATTTATTTTTCTACCATCCATAGGATTTTGTGGTTTTAAACCATAAAGGTTAATGCCATGTGGGGTATTGAAGATAATGATGTAAGTAAAGTGATCATATAAGCAACAATGCATGTGAAGGTGATAACCGCCAAAAGGAGTCCGTCCCTTAGCTTGGAGTCGAAATGTCTTCAGACCTTAACTTTAGGCGGTTCATTGAGTCCAAAGCCAAGGTAGCTGCTAGGAAACTGGACGTTCTTGCAAAGGTCCGGCGGTACTTCACACCGGGGCAGCTTCTAATGTTATACAAAGCACAGGTTCGATCGTGTGTGTACTGCAGCCACATATGGGCTGCAAAATGCCATCTAGCAACTTTGGACTCGGTGGAAAGGCGTACTCTCCTCTCTCTTCCCTGAGCGGAAGAAGTAATTTCTTGATTTCCACGTAATAATAATATGAAAGACAGAAAGAAATAAAAAAGGCTATCAAGGAATGAAGATGGAATGAGATTTCCTCCCATTTTTAAACGTATCTTCCGCTGAGTTAATAATTAAAAGAGAAGTATTGTAAAAGGCATGCTATAGCGAACCATAATAAATAGGAATAAAGGTTAGATAGATAAAGTGTTTATTTGCCACAACACAAAACAGACATCAAAGCATAATTAAATTATGAAAAGTAAGCACTTACACAAATACAACAACAAAAAAGAAAAATAATGACGCATGAGGTATGACATGTACGAGTAGTGTAGACAAAATACAAATGCATAGAACTCGGTCACATTAACTTGACGCTTGGCGACGATGAAATAATGTCCACAAACAATATAACAACAACAGAGAACTAGCCAAATTATCGACGAGGATATCGATAGCAAAGATGCTGCGGTGTACATCTCAGTGCTGCACCAAAGGTCGACTATGGATTAAAAATAATGCAGTTATTAGAAGACCATTATCATTTCTAAGATGCAAAGTATACATAATTAAGCACGTTAGGCACGTACATTGAGAGAAAAGCATTATTCCGACCTTATCTACATAAAACAGCGTCATTTGTTAACGGCCAGAACAATACACATTAAAGATAACAAATTATCTTTGCAAATTAGCAGCAAACAATCAATAATGGTCGATAAAACTATAAATAAACATGTGAGCTTGCTATCTCATAGCAGAAAATCCCCTTTTAAGGGTACTTTTAGAACGACAAAAATGAAAGGCACCTCCTAAATTCACCTGCATCACACTTCTAAAGGTATGATTCCGAACTCGGCAACAAGCAACAGTGCTGTTGCCGCAGTGCTGTCTGGTTCCAATCTATACTAATATTATAAAGAGGTAAAATTTGTAAGTTTGTATGTTTGTAAGTTTGTATGTAGGGGGTAATCTCTGGAACTACTGGTCCGATTTGAAAAATTATTTATGTGTTAGATAGCCCATTTATCGAGGGATAGCCCATTTGCTATAGGCTATATACCATCACGCTACGACCCACGGGAGCGGAGCAGTAACGAAAAATGCGAGTGAAACCGCAGGGGACAGCTAGTCTCTTATAAGCTTATGAGATTATATCCCGAGCTAGGCAGCACTGTGGCAACAGCACTGCTTCGGAATCATACCTTTAGTGTTTGAGGTATTCTGCCACTTGGACCCAATCTGCAGTGGCCTATATGGAAGGCAAACAATTGACTGCGCACAGAAGTAGGCAACACAACCACAACCCGGTAAAATGGGGGATTATAGACCCCTCCGACACCCAGTGCTAGTGCGATGCTCCTGACCAGACGATGGCCCATTAGAAATGCCCAAATTTTTCTACATCTACACTATGGAGGACCGAAAAATGCTAATAAGGCTGCAATAAACGTGGCAACCGTGGGCACATTGCTCGTAGAACAGATGGTCGATGGGGACGGAAGGTTCTTGAGGTGCGGCCACGTACCGGAAGACGCAGCGTCGGAAGGCCTCCGACAAGGTGGACCGACGACCTGGCGAGGGTCGCGGGAATCCGATGGATGCGAGACGCGCAGGACCGGTCGCTGTGGCGACGCTTGGGGGAGGCCTATGTCCAGCAGTGGACGTCTTTCGGCTGAGATGATGATGAAACGTGGCAACCTACTAGGCCATACTTTGAAGGGGGAAAAACCATCGATTCGGGAGAGTAGAAGAAGTTTTTGAAGTGGAAAGAAGTGACACAACAAACTTCCCCATATTTAGACATGTTTGTACGTGTCATTGCTAATTAATATTTACATGTAAAACATAAAATTTAGGAGAACACATTTTTCCTGTTGTTATTTATGTCAAATTTTAATTGAATCGTCACTAATGATACTTTGTACAATACTTTTTCCTCTGTGTGTGTTTTATTGAGAGCGAACGAATGTTAATTTCGTACATTCAGTTACGATTTTGCGAGATTTGAATAGTGTATCTATCTGCTCAAGCAGAGAGTTTCATTATCATCATTATTTCAATCGAAAGACATCCACTGTTGGACATAGGCCTGCCCCAAACGTCTCCACATCGACCGGTCCTATGCGATTTGTATCCCATGAACCTCACCAGGTCATCGGTCCACCTTGTGAGAGACCTTCCAACGCTACGTCTTCCAGCACGTGGTTGCCACTCCAGAAACTTTCGTCGCCATCGAGATGGAAGATTCATCGAACAATGTGCTCTACCCACTGTCATTTAAGTTTGGCGATTCTTCGGGCAACGTCAGTAACCTTAGTTCTCTTGCGGATATCTTAATTTCTGATGTGGTCACGCAAGGAAACTCCGATCATAACCCTTGCAACCACCTTGCGCACTATTATTTTTAATACGGCAGATGCTCTTGAAACTTTTTAATGCAGACACAAGAGTTAATGAAATAATTAGAATGTTAATTCTGTTAGCAAAAGATAGCCCTATTTATTCTCTAGCAATTATAATTCTACACATAGAACAGAATACAGGGCACCTCCATTTAAAACGTGGTAACACAACCTTTTAAAGGGCATTTTGGAGTGTCATAAAAATGCAGCTGCCTTTACATCTTAGCTTTAGCCGTATTATACGTATATCTCACTTCTCTGTTTAGGTTTCGTCACACGCCTTGTATGAATCATTTGCTTCCTACATCCAGTTTATCTTATCGTACGGGCAGCACTATATCAATACTAACATGGCTGATAATAATAGCATCCAAGCGAGTGCATTTTCTTCAGGCTTCCTTCGTTTTCTGCTTACGGTATCGTCTAGATCAGTTGCCCTTTGCGTTCCAGGGTTATAGTTACTCTTTCTAAAGTTCTCGAAGCTCTAGCTGGTATCGGCCCTAGTGTGCTTTTGAACGCATTGTAATTGTCACAATCGGTATTGTGATCCGAATGCGACTGATGAGATACATATTTATGTTTAATGATTTATCAAGACATTTAGCGACCGGAACGGGCGCAAACCGGGTCTCGGGTACAATGCCGTAGCTAGAAGACCAAAGGTACAAAGGAAAAAAGTCTGGGGCCACCTTTTTTGCATGGGAAATCATCAATTTGCTGTCAGTCTTTTACAGACTAAAATGAGTTGCTATAATTAGTCTTGTTTTATTTAGATTTCGAAAGTATAATATTTTTCGCTGGTTCAATAAGAGTTCTGAGGTTTTATTTCGAGATTTTGGGCCCCGGGGTACATCCTCGCTATGCTCTGTGCTCATGTATCTAGCATTAGCAATATGCGTATACAGAATGCGGGCAACGAGATTACTCAAGTTAGAATATCACACGAGAATTGGAAACCAGGCTATTAATCTCGGAGTTACCTTCGCTAGCTTTATGGAAATATCTAGTTCAAAGTATGAGTAACTGCAACATATGAATTACACTGTAGGATGTAGGTAGAAAAATATTATGAGGTAAACACAAGCCTTGAAAAACAATTGCAGTAAGCAAGCATAAGGTGATTAATGAGTTAATTTTCTGTTAAGGAAAAGCTCTTGCATCGTTCCACTGAAATAGTGGAACGATGCATCATATGACCTTAGCCTAATTCATTTCGGACATACATACAGTCATTCAAACATGTATGTATGCATTAAATACGGTGCATTGCAAAAATGTTATATCAACATGGTTGCAAAATTGTAGTGCTATGACGATACAGAAAAGTTGGCATGTAAAACCAGAAATGCGAAGACGTCACATACACCAACCCGCACTGGGCTTACGTGGTGGATTACGGCCGATTCTCTCTGCTAGAGAGGAGGTCTGAGTACTAACAGTGGGACAATTACAAAGCCAATAAATCTAATAAAATGCTTATGTAGACCATGTCGTGGAAAATCATATAGGATACTTGTTATTCCGGGAGTATGATCCCTTGGGACAATAATCTGACGCTTCACGCGGGCGAAGCATTTTCGTTACTTTCTATGATCTATCTAATATACTTGTATGTATAAAAGGAGAAACTGACTGACATGTCAACGCACAGCCGAAACTACTGGGACTAGGAGCGCGAAATTTGGCACAGGATTTCCTTTTATGACGAAGAAGAGAACTAAGAGAAATTTTTCAAAATTCACCCCCTAAGGGGATGATTTGGGGGTCAAAAGTTTGTATGAAGAGACCCACTCTGCTGGCAGAAAGCTATGGTCTATCGGTTTAGGTAGTTAACTAAAGGTAAACAATCTTGGTATGTCTTTTTATATTAAAGAGGACGTATATAATATACACAAAGATTATTTAAATTTAGTTTATTAGCTAACATCGATTTAGGTAAATACCTAGTCGCAAGGATTTTTATATACAATTTCTAAACAACTTTTAGATTAAAAGACATGCCAAGATTGTTTACATTTAGTTAACTACCTAAACCGACGGTGTATTATAGTACAATCCGGTCACATTAACTTGACGCATCTCTGAAATGCGAACATCCCCCGCTTAACCCCGCATTCCCTTAACTCGCCCGGCAAGTGTCAGGTAAGTATGGTCAGCATCTTTGTTATCGATACGAGCATCGATAATTTGGCTAGTTCTCTGTTGTTGTTATATTGTTTTTGGACATTATTTCATCGACGCCAAGCGTCAAGTTAGTAAGACCGAGTTGTCTATACTAATACATATTATAAAGAGGAAAACTTTGTTTGTTTGGTTGTAGCGAATGGGCTTTAAAACTACTGGACCGTTTTTAAAAATTCTTTCACCATTCGATAGCTACATTATCCACGAGTAACATAGGCTAAATTTTATTTTGGAAAAAAATAGGGTTCCGTAACATATTTGAGTTTTTCGGACACAAGGTGTAAAAAATTATGTTACATATAATTTATATGGCAGAACAACGTTTGCCGAGTCAGCTAGTATATTATAAAGCTGTTTATTGCCTATGCAATCTTGATTGATTACAAACGCTGGTACATTTGGTAAGGTTTATAGTGTATTACCAATGATTGGTGAACGCGACATGTCGTAAGCAGTAGAGTTTATGTGGTTAAGGGCCATGTGCACCGACATAAGTTTAAACATTGATTTTACAATCGACCCATTATAATTTAATCAATGTATAAACAAGAAGCGGTTTTTTTGTGTTCACCATGATCTTTCGGCGTTCGGTTTCCTAATCGAAACATAACTGAGCGTTTTTGAACGAATGAGTGAGCAATTGCAATACTACTAAATAAAATGTAAGACTACATCTTGAAATTTCGTTCAGGCTTACAACTTTTTAACATGGCCAGATAATAGTTTATGCCATAAAATGTGAAAGTTGCTGTTCATTGTTTCTTAGGCTTTACGGGAAACACATTTTATGTTGGAAGGTTTATCAACGCGCTCTTTCTTATCTGTGGCTGTCATTTTTTAAATTCTCTGATGAAGTTTCGTGGTATTTTTGTTGTAAGAATCGTATATATATGAAAAATTAACAATTTAGAGTAAATGTGTGTGTATGTGTAGTGTATGAGGTTTTGAAGTTCTGTGTAAATAATAAGATAGTGTTCGATTGCTTATTTCAACAAGTAAAAGGATGTTGAAAGATACTAGGTCTTCTCGTCATCGTTTCTACTCATTAAAATAATCTAACATACATTATAAAATTAAAAGCCATTATTTCTCAAACATAAATAAGTACTTCGTTTGTAAATCAAACAAAATAACCTACAAAAGTTCTGTCAAATGACAGTAACCGACGTCTAAACAACGTCTTGTAGCTCGATTAAGATAACCATCTGATTAACGTCAATAACCGACGATAAGGCGGTGGTGAACACGAAATATTGCTAAAACAGCCGTTTTAATATTAAAACAGTCGATTTGGTGTCGGTGAACATCGCCCTAAGTCGTTAGTCGATTCGATGGGGATTGATGATGATTACTTTGTTGAAGGTTCTTTAGACGTTTTGTACGTGATTTGATTATCTTCTCCACACTAGGAATTACGCCTGTAAGAACTGGAACACTTTTTTGCAGCATTATTTGTTCCGTGCGGCAATCATCATCATCTGCCTAGCCTTTTTCCCAACTATATTTGGGTCGGCTTACAGTCAAGCCGGATTTAGCTGAATACCAGTATTTTAAGAGGAGCGGCTGCCAACCACACCTCCATAACCCAATAACTGGGGTAACACGATACTTCATTCCAAGACTGGAGTCAGATTTACTGCCTTCTGACTATCCGTAACGACGGCCAAAGATCGACAAATGACAGCCAGGACCTACGGCTTAATGTGCTTTCCGAGGCAATCGAACCCACGATATGCAGCGCTTGTAGCCAATCGCTTAACTACTGCGCCAACCGTGCCGTCAGTTATTTAATTTATGAGATACTAGCTTTTACCCGCGGCTTCGCTCCCGTCAAATGACTACCCTACATATCCTACGCTACCCTACCCTACACTACCCTACCTACCCTACACTACACTACCCTACACTACCCTACACTACCCTACACTACCCTACACTACCCTACACTACCCTGCACTACCCTACACTACCCTACCTACCCTACTTTACCTAACTTTTTTTTTTAGAATTTTTCTCTCCGTAAGAACCATCACTGAACTTCAAGGAACATTTAAAAAAAAAAATCAGCCAAATCGGTCAAACCGTTTTCATGTGATGTCGTGACAACGAAAAACGGGTTTCATTTTTATATATATATAGATTGTGTTTAAATGCACCAGCAGCTAATATACAGCTATCATTATGATACACCTAAACCTTTCTCATGAATTACACTGTCTATTGACGAAAACTGTATGAAAATCCGTTTATTAGTTTTTGAGTTTATTGCATTCAGACAGACAGACAAATGCAGTGGTAACTTTATTTATTTTATGTATATTAGAATTCTAATTAGAACCTACTTAGATAATTATAATTAGGTATTAATTGCATAAAATCAGAGTCATCACAACGTCTCATTTTGCTCTTTAAAAACAGTTTCGTAGGTTCAATTTCATTAGACACAAAACCACAGGCAAGTATTGCCCTAAAAAAATACTCACGTTTGCCGGGCAGTTGTCTCGGACTCAACGGCGGCCTATCATCAATGATCACATCCGATTTAGTCAGAGTATTAGTGTTATACTTCTTTACACTCTCAGCCCAGTCTTGAATCCAGGTCTTATCTCCTTTACATCGGTTCAGGCTCAAATAAGACAGTTTTCCAACCACTTGCTCCGGAGTCATGTCCGAAGTAACCCCACACTCATCTCTCAAGGCCTTCTGAGCATTCTTCAATGCGGTACTCTCAAATTTAGCGTCGTCTAACGCTAGCTTACTACTCGGTAAAGAAACAGGTACCGAAGTTTCACGAGACAACCGATGTATGTAATCAGTCTGGTCTATTTCTGATTTCGTTAAACTACACCTACGTAGTACAGGCTCTATTTTGGGAGGGATTCGAGAGGATAAAACTCCAGAAGTAGTAACGGACGTGAAGCTACCAACGTCACAGTCATCATGCTTTGGAGGAGACTTTGCAAATGTTTTCTCTGTGATGGTCCTGACTCTATTCTTTATTTTTTCTAAGTAACTTCTCGTAGATTTGATCTGTTTTGATGTTTGAGCAGCCAAATCATTCTCAGTAGGTGATTCGTAACAGCAAGAGATTTCTAACACATTTTTGTCTTTACAAACTTTTGGTATTTCAAATGATTGGTTTAGTAATGGACTACGGAGGCCTATGTCTCTCCTCGGTTCTTTTGTTATAACTCTTTGGGGGTTAGGGAAGTCAAATACTAATTCAGGATCTGTTTCACTGCCCTTTTTCTTGAGAGTTTCTTCAATAGCCTTTGTAAGGGTACTGGTCCCAAATGTTCTATCAATACTCATTCTAGCTTTCTGCTCCTCTGTGTAATTATCCCCTTCTATAGTGTATGTACCAGTTGATGAGTTATCTGACTGTCCATCAACATCGTCCTCGATATACAGAGGTTCTTTTGTAATACATTTCTTGAACAAATCAGGGGTTTCAGAAGAAGCTCTACTTTTGCGTATCAACGGACTTTTTGAGTGCTCTGGTGTAGACAAACCATTATCAGGTGTTAGAATATCTAATTCAGGACTTGATATGTCAGTCAGCATCACTCCCTCAGGACTCTGATCAATAATATCGGCCATGGCATGCCTATTAATGTTGCCATAACTTGGTGTTCTGTGTACTTCTCTCAAAGAATATGAATTCCCTTTCAGAGGCAAGTTTAGGCCTTGACGAGACGTAAAGTTTTCACTCCTAGACATTATACTATCAACTATAGGACTTTTGGACGTGCGTTTTGGCAGGACAGTATCAGTAACAGGGGATTTAATGTGTCTATTTGTAATAGGAGATGTTGTGTGCGTTACATTTTGTGCTAATGGACTATTTCGGAGTTTTACAGAACCAGATAGGCCGCTGTCTTCCTGATCTGAGGAGAAGTAGCCTTCAGAGTTGTACCCTTGCGCCTTGCGGGGGAGCTTGGCGCTCATCGGAGGCCGCGCAAGCGTTGGACTGGGCCGCGTAAGACTGGCCGACATGGACTGGACTCTCTGATGCCGAGCCTGCGATTTCTTCGCTAACTCCTCCAGCTTACGGGTGTCAACGGGCTTTGCAGCACCGAAATCGATGGTGAACGCCATCGGATGGGGTTTCGGGGTGCTAGGCTCCGATTTCTCATCCTGACAAGGATCCTCGTCTATCTTCAAGCTATCCGACGATGATTTCGAGATCGTCGCGTCCTGCCCGTCCGACAGGGGGCTCGACACGTCCCCCTCAACACTAACACTCATGTTTTCAAGGTATCACGCAGAATAAAAGTGACATCATATTCACAATCAGACTTTTATACAGCCTTCACACATCACTTTAGAAACCAAACATCAAGGTAAAACACTGCACAGCATTGAATTATAAAAATGATAAAAGATTACTTTCGAAAAGTGGAACGAGAGCGCAAAAACTAAAAAAAAATATGAACTCCACCTACAACATCGAACGCAAACGGACTATGAAAACGCGAAAGGCTCCGAATTCTCAACAATATTGTCAGACGTGACAGCTGCTAGTGACGTCCGACACGACACTGCTATTGGAAATTGATTGTTTTATTGATTTGGCAACACAAAGATGTTGTGCAAGATCAGTGACCTTATTATTTTTATCAAGGAAGTGTTTCGAAATTACAAAATTATAATCCTGCTACCAGCATATCACTTTTCTTCATGGTTTATTTTACTTTATTGTATATTTGTATACACCGCGACCATTAAAATAGTTTAAAATTTAAATCATTAGCCTGAATATTTATTATCCTTTAGCAACTAAAAGTAAATTTTTGGTATGATAACATTGAAATACTTATGTCAGAAACGTTACGCTCTACGCTATATGTTTATTTTTATTAAAAAAAAAATATACATGCCCCTACACCTAGAAACTTTCAGCATTATAAAACATTGATGAAAGTTATTTAATCATACTTTCTTTTATTTTGCATCTAAAAATATTCTGTACAATATTTTTCTTTCACAGATTTACAAGATAATTTTTGCAGTCATCACGTGGTGATGATTTTCAAGTAAGGGACCTGAACGGAACGGAATGTCAGCTGTCAGTTCGGAATGAACCATGGCAGAGGCGGCGTTTTCCGATGATGGAAAATATTATTCTGCCATTACCCAGGATGGTAGATTAAGGATATGGGACACAGAAACTAATGTACTCAAACAGGAGTATACGCCAGACTTACATTTGACCTCACCGCCTTCATGTTTGCAATGGATTTCGGCCACACAATCAGCGGTACGTACCTACACACGTGGTTATTATAAATTATTGCTTATACTTACTTTTCCCGCGTTCATTTATCAGCTTTGGGTGGATTTCTTACCTTTAATTTCCATTCCACTACTATTAACAGTAATTTAGACGATGTTCCTAATAGTTTGGTTAAAGAAAAGTTTTTATTTTTGTATACACTTAAAAACTCCTTTCTGAACGTATGTGGAGTTTATAGTTTGTTTACTTGCTTGTATATTGTACATAGAATCATAATTCGTTACTTAACAAGTTTCGACATACATCGCAACAACATTTTGTTCTCAATAACATAATGAAGATTAAATGTAAATATAACCTAAATTCGTATTTTGGGCACATTATTATTTAGATAACCTTGATAAACTACTTAATTCCAATGCCGTTCATTCTTTATGTTATGTTGCGAACATGAAAATTTACAAATCTTTTAGTGTTTTTTTTATTTTGCTATAGAGTATTTCAATGCCCAAGTCTGTTTTGCTTTTGTATATTAACATTTAGTAGGTATATTCAGTTAGAAAATATCTAAATTTCGTAAAAATGTTATTTGTGTATTGTTGTTATTGTATTTAAAAGTATTCAAAAGAGTATAAGTGAAACTAGTGTTAGGTACGCATTTGAAATCCATTTATCCACAACCTTATTTGGTCTATTTTATGTGGATGATCCCAGCTGACAAAACCAGTCTATCCCTGCCTTGATGCCATTATAACTCAAACTAAACTTTACTAAAATTCACTTTATCTTTCAGAGTACCCCACAAAAAGGAGGAAAGCGAAAAAGCTTATCGGAAGAAACACATTGCATTGCTCTCGGCACAACTAGCGGAAAGATTCTGATATATTCAGTAGCACAAGCAAAAGTTGAAACCGTTTTATCAAACGAGAACACTAGCAGTGCTATAAGTACGCTAGATTGGCACCGGTCATACGGACTTTACAGTTGTAATAAGGAGAATAATGTATGCGAGTGGAACTTGCATAGTTCGGCAATTAGATATAAGTATAATGTTAACGTTGACAGTAAGAATAAACACGGCAATAATGTCTGTGCCATCAAAATTGTACCACATAAACAGGTGAGTTCACATAATTTTTGTTTTTATATTAAGCCTGTAAATATAGCAATTTATTGTAGTTACTACATCACTATGGTTTTAAATGTTACAAGAACATCTGTTGTTGTGAAACAAATATTAATTCATGAATATTCCCATGCTGAACTGCTCCAAAAATTAACTTGATAGACCAAATGACTCTATACTTTTGGACCACATACATCAGCCTTTTAGCAGCGGTGTAGATAGACTAGGGGTCCCATGTAATAAAAAAATATAGGCCCATGGACTTGGTCTGGACTGTAACCGTCCGGACGGCGAGCTACACAGTAATTTTATGCTTCTACGGGTGTCTCAGTATAATAGCGTCTCTTGCTAAATAATAACCTCGACATCCATCTTCTTCCAGCACACAACCGCCAGATTCCTGGTGGCGGCGTCATACCAGGTCCGTCTGTGGCGCCTGCACGACGGAGACGCCACCGTCGTCAAGAACCTGGGCCACAATGCCGCGCCCACCGCGCTGCTGACGATAGCCACGTTGAACGATGTCTGCTGGCTTATTGAGGGGTCACAGTGAGTATTAATAATCCCGTCCCGTAATCTTGTCCCGTTTGATTTGGGGTCGGCGCAACACGTTTTTTTTTTCTTGGGTTACAGTGAGTTTACATATTAAAACTCTAAACTATCGAGGAACAACTCGCGATTGTACACACCTTGCGCCGATATCGATTCAATCTAGAATTGTCGAGATGTTCGAACACTCGAATAAAATCTCTCACCATCGCACTTCGCTATTCGCGACCGCGATCCCCTAAGCAAATACAGATTTTACAAAAATGTCTACAACAACTATTTATGAGGAAAATGATTTTTACTATACGCCTTCAAGTAGAAAATGTATGTCATAGGACCGCTATACCGTCAAAAATAGTTAATTACATATAACTTTACTGACTGTACATTTACGAACTGTGTCTCTAAATAAAATTTTCAGTAGGTATACTACTAAATAAAGCAGATTTTTTATTTGTTTTCTTCACAAGTGTGTCGAAGTCGAAAAACGTCGTATGTGAGTAATCGGTGATTACCGTTCTTGGTTCTCTTAAGACCCTCGCCACGGCTCGGGTCTTAAAACCACCGCGACGGCAATCACCCACATTATTTATTACGCTCGCGTTTAAGCTCTATGTTACCTGATGTTAAGCTATGATCTTGGTGACGACGGAACATGCTTGTCTAGAAGGAATCTATTTCTATTCTTGACTTAAAGACCCCTAAGTTGTAGCTGTTGTTCCCTCTCCTAGAGAGGAGGCCTGAGTCCCAGCAGTGGGAACATTATAAGGCCGATAATAAGTTGCAGCTATCAGGAAACACAGACTCCGGCAGGGATTTCCACTTAGCCTGTATGCACAACAAAATACCCTAAAATCAATCTTTCTTCCACAGAAACGAGCGCCTCCTCTCATTCTGGGACGTCACAATAACAGAGGACAGCATACCCCAACAGAACGGAGACGAGACCCCACACAAGAAGCAACGCAGGAAATCCATCAGCAAGACCGTTACCACTAGCACTCCTACGTACAACTTTGTGCTGGAGGACGCTCCCAGGATTGTGGACGTAGAACTTAAGGAGGAGGACGGTGCTACTCGGTTGAGTCTTGCTGCGGCTACCAGGAGTGGGGTTGTGCATTATTATGGACTTATGTTGAATGGGTGAGTCTTATTTATTTATTGGTACACAAACAGCATTATGTACAGGATTATTATGATGCTTATGAGGTCTTTTTATCTCTTCTTCTCTCCAAAGTGTCTGTTATGGTTTGACCTTACCAATTACCATGTCCTGAAATAAAGTGGTGTAGAATATTTTTTATCCAGTAGCAAGTAATTGTATTTTTTTCACTAAATATAGGGCTAACACTAAAATCAATAGTTCAGTACATTTTAACCAGTTAGTAGATGAACAGAAATGTATTGAACAGCAATTTTTTTGCGCGTTTGAAGCGTTAAAGTCGCGATACGCACGTGATTCAGACGCAGTCTGTAGATCACTGCATTGCACACTTGCTTACTACTCAAACACGCGTTTGAATCAATACAGTCGCGGCCGTGTGGGGAAACAGACGCGATGCTTACGCGCGTTTGTCGATACAAACGTGCTGGCAATATTGGCTGATTTTTAATTTCATTTATGAAGTTTTCCGCGTCGAAAGGTTCTACTTTTCGTGTTCTATAGACATGCGGTGCACCAAATTGCTCGATTGCAACTAGCGTACATTCACCTCCCTCGTTGCATTTAATCCCACTCAAAGTAAAGGCGCGCGCGCTAGCGACACACCGATGTCGCGCGACTGAATCGATACAAACGTGATACTACACTCGCGTTAGTATTGTATCGATACAAACGAAAACAAGCTGCTCTGTAGGATAAAAGCCTAACGTCGACACACATTCCTAAAACGCGTGTCAACGGCGCATTTAAAAAACGTATTCGGCACAGGCCCTAAGGGTCATTGTTGCGTGCACTAGTTAGCTAAATGGCCTCGATTCAAGTCGAGCGTATAAAAAAAGTGCATAAAAAAGCGACCTTAAATACCCATTAACATTAAACCATATAATCTCCCCCACAGCTCCTCAACAAAGCCGATAAAGCCAACAGTAACTATTCAAGTATCGAGTGGGGAAGCGCGACCCCTCCCTCTCCAGTGCTGCAGGCTACCGCGCACTGGGGACCTGCTACTAGGCTACTGGAATGGACCTGTCTTGACCTTCGAGAAAGTGGTAAGTTTCACCATCATTTGAGCCATAAGACGACCACTACTTTTTTTTTGGAAGGGGAATCATAAGAATGACTTCTCCCGCTCTTGGGCGGAGCGGGAGGGCGTGTCAGACTTTTACTGACTAAACCCCACCCTGTTCCTTCGTTGCCTTCGATCTGGCGGACATGGACTTACCTTTCGGAATTTCATTGTTCCCCAGGGGCTTCGGCCTTATCGGGCCCCTACAGTTTGCTGACATCTCCAAGACGTCCACTGCTGGATTTAGGTCACTCCTCAGCCGCTATTGTAGCGGCTGAGGAGTGACCTAAATCCAGCCAACCTAATCAGTCCTCTGCGTCTCGCATCCACCGGATTCCCATAACTCTTAACTAGCAATGTGTGATGGCGAGAGGTTTTATTCGATTGCGTCGATAGTTCTCGATTGTTCCGACTATGACTCGAGTCCGACTCGGTCTGTTATTACGAATACCCTATATAGGGAGTTGGACCTCGATAGCTTATAGTTTCGAGTGAGAGTGGCTGAATCGTAAAATGCTCTCGAATATTTAATTCTTCTTCTTTTCGAATCGAATGTAAACTCTTTAGATTGTTTGGGCCCAGTAGGTAGCTACGTTAATTGCAGCATCGATGGCACTCATTAAATCCTCCAAAGTGCACGTGTTTGGGCACTTGGGGCACTCCAACTCCGATTATTTCATAGAACGGCGAGTTGATGTTTTACTCGTATTTTAACGGCTTCGATTCTTTCGATTGTTATCAACTCAGAATCGCTCATCATTAACTTTATTTATTGTTTTTTTTTTTCACAGACGCCAGACCTAAAATCAAAAACCCAGTTCTTAATCCGGGGGGACAGTAAAGAGACAAAGAAGAAGGTGAAGCAGACGAACGAGGTGAACAAAGTGCGGACAGAACATGACGCGTCGCAGGTCACCTACGTGGAGCCTATGGGGGGCGTCGCCAGGAAGAGAGCCACGCCGGGGGACAAGGTTAGTATTACCATCATTTTATTGGTAAAACTCGTGTATAAAATAAAAATAAACAGTTTAAACTTTTTTGTGTTAAACTGTGTTTTTTTATGTTCCTATACTTTTACACTGCGCCCAAACTAAGCAGAGCTTGTGCTATGAGTACTATACAAATGATAATCATACTTACTATATTAGCATTAGCAGCCTTTTAATGTTCCCACTGCTGGGACTCAGGCCTCCTCTCATACTTAAATATTATTAAATACATACATATTATAGATAAATATATTATACATACACCCAGATACAGAACATATGATATTGTACTCCCGAATAAGTCCTATTTTTTGTTCTAATGATGGCCTTCGAAGTTATGGAACGGAACTGCTCATAGGATCATAGCAGAAATGTCGTAACAAGTAAAATTGCTTAGTTTATACGTCTAATCGATGACCTGAACTAAAAAGTGTAAAATAAATAAATAAAAATAATAAAGTTTTTACAAAAAAAGTACAACCAACTTCAATAAAAGTACAAAATAACTATATTAATCAATATATTCTGTCGACTTTCAGATAGAAGTCCCAATGGAAGCCCGGCTCGCGAACCTAGCGCTGGACGTGAAGGGTCGCGGCCGCTCCGCCGTCAGCCAGAACCTGACGAAGCTGCTAATGCAGGGCCTACACTCTAAGGATAAAGGGTGAGTGTCATTCTCTAGAGCTAATTGTGAAACACTAACCACTCAAATCTGCATGGTTCTTTCTTCAAAAGGCCATCTCAGATGTGCATGGTTCGCATATGATCTGACCAATACATTGTGTATGGACTTTAAAAGAGACTGTGACCCCTGAGTTTATTTCGGTGTTTCTTCTCAGGGTACCGGTAGTCAGCTAGGAAACACCGGCCTCACCTAGTAACAAAAAAAAAGTCCAAAAAAAAATTGACGTGTGAAAGCCAATTTGCAAAATAAATATCATTTAACAACCTTGCAAGAACTGTATTACTGACATCATAAACATCAACTATTGTTCTATGACCTTTTACGAAACAAAAATTCATTTACCAAAAACAAACCTTCAAGATTTTGTTGTTCTATCTAACACATTTCAACTCTGTCTTTTGCTGCACTGACCTACACAATCGCTCCCCCCGCTATTGTACTATCGCTTGCTTACATAACCAAGACCCTGTCTAACAGCCGAGCCCAATAACCTATCTATCTAGATAGAAAAACAATTGAAACAACAGAAAACATGTATAATTTTTGAATTGTATCATTTGTTTTACTATCTCCAGTATGCCACAACTGGAGATAGATAGGTTATTGGGTTCGGCCGTCAGCCTACATCGCCGCATTGTAAAAAACGATTACATTCTATTCTATCGTTTTAAATAATGTGAACTTGGCTACAAATTTTCTAATTAGTACCACATTACTTAAAGTTGAGAAGAGACGTTCTAATAGCGTTAACGATTGTAGATTTAACAACTTGGCTGGTACCATATACCGGTGAGATTCGGGGATTGGAAAATAAAACTGAGTATTTATAATAACGTCTTATATTCTTTTATAACAGACATACGCACAGCTTTGATACAACGAACGTAACGTCGTCATTATGTCTTGTATTTTTAAACAACATTCTTCCTCTCTTTTTCACACTTACTATCTCATATCCCACATACCTCTAATTGATCGTTTCGTCTTTTCGTTTCCAGTATAATCCTGACAGTACTACAGAAGGACGACCCTCTAGTCGCACTGCGCACAGTGAGCAACCTGCCCGCTGACTACGTGCCACAGTTGTTGGAACAACTCGCTGACATGGCCACACGGAAGACGAGCCAGTGAGTATCAGTCATCATCATCTTCTTCTTCTTCTACTTGGCGTTAGTCCCGGCTTTTGCCAGGGTCCGCCTTCCGGCTTAGCTTGCTCCACTTTGCCCGATCTTCTTCCGATCCAATCATCATCATCTCAGCTGAAAGACGTCCACTGCTGGATATAGGCCCCTTAAGGCCGGTCCTGTGCGTCTCGCATTCATTGGATTCCCGCGACTCGCCTTACTATAAAATAATCGAGTCAACAGAATCAAACAGTTTTTGATTGAACGATTCAGTCACTCACTCGAAAGTAAAGTGAAATGAAACTAAAACTCGAGACAAAGGCGAAACAGGGTTGGGCAGTACTTAAATTACTTGTAATTAAAAATAGCTAAAATACTGTATTTTATATTTTAATTACCTTGGGCTGTGAAAAAGATGGATGAAAAAAGATTGCACGTAGCGGAGATGAGAATGTTGAGATGGATGTGTGGTGTTACGAGAATGGATAAAGTAAGAAATTAGTATATTAGAGGAAGTTTGAAAATGGCGCCAGTGACAGAAAAGTTGAAAGGAAATCGTTTGTCTTGGTATGGTCATGTGAAGAGGAGGGATGAAATGCATGTTACTAAAAGACTTCTGAATTTACAAGTAGATGGATGGAGAGGGAGAGGGAGGCCAAAGAAAAGATGGATGGATTGTGTGAGGAGCGATATGAACGAAAAGGGAGTTGGTGATAGTCTGACGGATGACAGGACAGAATGGAAGAAGAAAACGTGTTGCGCCGACCCCAAGTAATATGGGATAAGGGCAGGAAGAAGAAGAAGAAATACCTTGCGATATATTGTATTTCGTATTTTAATTGCTTGCGATAAAGTATTTTGTAATTGGTATTTCAATTAAAACAAAGTTTGTATTTTGCCCAGCCCTGTGGCTATACTACATAGATCGGGTCACTGACGTACTACCCACTGCTAACCAAACTAACCACATACGTTTCTCCACAGATGCGCGTCAGTGTGCACATGGATGTCGGCGCTGGTGCGTTGCCACTCGGCGCTGCTGCTGGCGACCATGGGCTCCAAGTCCTCGGACTACCTCACGCAACTGCAAGCTATATTCACGCTCAGGTCAGTTTTATATGAGTATATCGTTTTACTATTATCTTAGAGCCTCTGCACCTGGAGTGAATGTTGACTCATTGCATTTTGATAGTGGAAGTATGAAATACAAAATAAAATAATATTACTGTGAAACTACTACATTGGGCCCACGTGTGCAACGTACGCCGCCTATCTGCGAGCATTGGTCGCCATCATAGATATCAGAAAGGAGGAGATATGTTATGTTGTTAAAAATGTATCGGAACATGGTGTCTCCTCTTCACCGACACTACTACACATGTAACAATAGTTACGCAGTCCATCCCAATCACATCCGCAAATTAATCAATCAGACCATATTACACAGACAGATAAACCTTATTTCTCGTAGTGTTCGGGGTTGGATTGAGATAGAGATATGGGATGAGATAAGAGATGAAAGTCAGTTAAAGGTTAATAAATTCACTGTATTGTCTGTTTCCACAAATATGAGATTCAGATTAATTTATACTAGGATGAATGGTGAACGATATGGGATTATGAGTCACGCGCACGGTATGTTGCCGAATTACGTACTGAACTATTGCGGTGTAAATGCAATAATATAAATGATGGAAACATACTGCACGGGTGGCGCAATAATGATGACCCAGGTAAACGTGCTGTACGGTAGTTGACCCGTACACGTAGAGTGTATTTTCCTTGCACCGTACATATTACGCGATTATTAAGATTTCTGTGGTCTCCATACATTTTAAATGTCAACTAGACTTGTAGAGCTATATTGGGGCTTGTGCACACCAAGTTTTTCGAACGCGCTGTTGACGCGCTTTTGTCACAAACGTGATACGCTTGCGACCTTCCGAGTCAGACGGCAACCTGTAGATCTGTAGGATAAATCTGTAACATGACGTTTAAATTACGTTGTGTACAGGCCCTTAAATCCACGCCACGGGACATGGTTTTACGTTATGCATCGGTCTAATGTAGTTCCCGTTTCCTTCCAGACGGTCGCACCTGTGCCAGCTGCTAAACCTGAAGGGGCGCCTCGACCTCACGATATCACAGCGCAGCGCCGCAGACATCGCGCTCGACGAGCAGGAACCTGTGCTTAACTATAATGGTGAGTTACCACTTCTACGATAAGCTTTAGGCCTTTTGTACACGGCACGTACCTCGTAGGGGCCATAGACTGCGATACAACACTGATGAAACACGGCAGCGGTGCCGTGTCGTAACACCGCCATGTATGTCAACAAGCTCCCCCAGTGATCCACACAACTGACAACCGTGCCCACGCGTGGCGAATTAACCGTGCCGACACACGGCGAAAAAACGTGCCATGTACAGGCCTCTGAAGGATGTTTGTAATGCGTCTCTCCGCAAACCAAATCCCACTTTCCATCCAATATGATTTTTTAACAGTAATTTTAACGTTCCAACATGAGGTGCATTAGTTTTTAAGAGCGGATTCACTCCATTCAGCCACATCAACAGCTCATTCAGCTTCTTGTAGTCACTTACTGACCCTATGTCCTACCCGGGAATCTTTAAATCAAGCGTCTAGGTAACCGCGCTACATCCTTGACTGCATCATCGCTTATCATTGGTGAGATAGTGGTCAAACACAAGCTCCTCTTTTATCTGCTTCAGTAAACTGGGCTTTACTGGTTGAGCTGCACGTATTTCGTAATAAAAATTGAACATTGTAGCTAGGGGCCCCTTATAATCCTATAGCTGATACGAGCTACGTCCCTGCTTTTTTCCTTTATCTTGTAGCAACTTACTAACCTATATCTTAATTCCAGACTCATCATCAGACGAGGAGATGGAAGCCGAAGCCTACCAGTCGGACAGCGGCGCGTCGTGGGGCGACGACAAGTTTGAGAGCGACGCCAGCGCAGCAGGAGATGAGTCCGACGCCGACTGACGCGCCTTGTTAATAAATAGATCGTTTTATATACATGTGTATTTTACTACCTAACCTAACCTAACCTAGCCTTTTCACAACTATATTGGGGTCGGCTTCCCGTCAAGCCGGATTTAGCTGAATACCAGTATTTTACGAGGAGCGGCTGTCTACCAGACCTCTACAACCCATTAACTAGGGTAACACGTTACTTCATGGCACCGCTGGATTCAGATTTACTGGCTTCTGACTATTCGTAACGACTGCCAAAGATCTACAAATGACAGCCGGGACCTACAGCTTTATTAACGTGTTTGCTCCGAGACACGAAAGAAACTCAGTATGTTAAGATGGTCACCCATCCACAGAACAGCCTTGGCAAGCGTTGCTTAGCCTTGAAGATCGACCCTTGCGGCTGTTATTATCTAGCCACGAGCTCCTCATTCACGTGTTTTACTGTTCCCTATTAAATGGAGGCCGAATTAAGCCTACCAGTCGGACAGCGGCGCGTCGTGGGGAGATGACAAGTTTGAGAGCGACGCCAGCGCGGCGGGAGACGAGTCCGACGCCGACTGACGCGCCTTGTTAATAAATAGATCGTTTTATAATATACACGTGTGTCTTACTACCATCTGCCTAGCCTTTTCACAACTATGTACATATATTGGGGTCGGCTTCCAGTCAAGCCGGATTTAGCTGAATACCAGTATTTTACGAGGAGCGGCTGCCTACCAGACCTCCACAACCCATTAACTGGGGTAACACGATACTTCACGCCAAGACGGGAGTCAGATTTACTGGCTTCTGACTCTCCGTAACGACTGCCAAAGATCTACAAATGACAGCCGGGACCAACGGCATTATTAACGTGTTTGCTCCGGGACACGAAAGAAACTCAGTATGTTAAGATGGTCACCCATCCACGGACCAACCTTGGCAAGAGTTGCTTAACCTTGAAGACCGACCCGTGCGGCTGTTATTATCTAGCCACGAGCTCCTGTGTGTTTTACTGTTCCCTATTAAATGAAGGCCGAAGCCTACCAGTCAGACAGCGGCGCGTCGTGGGGCGACGACAAGTTTGAGAGCGACGCCAGCGCGGCGGGAGACGACTCCGACGCCGACTGACCCGCCTTGTTCATAAATAGATCGTTTTATAATATACACGTGTGTCTTACTACCCTCTACCTAGCCTTTTCCTAACTATATTAGGGTCGGCTTCCAGTCAAGCCGGATTTAGCTGAATGCCAGTATTTTACGAGGAGCGTCTGCCTACCAGACTTCCACAACTCATTAACTGGGATAACACGGTACTTTATGGCAAGACTGGAGTCAGATTTACTGGCTTCTGACTCTCCGTGACGACTGCCAAAGATCTACAAATGACAGCCGGGACCGTGACCTACGGCTTAATATACTTTCTGAGTCACGAAGGAAACTTGGTATGTTAAGATGGTCACCCATCCGTAGACCAACCTTGGCAAGCGTTGCTTAGCCTTGAATCTGATCGACCCATGCGGCTGTTATTATCTAGCCACGAGCTCCTCATACTTGTGTATTTTACTGTTCCCTATTAAATGGAGGCCGAAGCCTACCAGTCGGATAAACGTGACAAAAAATCAACTTCGACACAATGTGACAACAACGTGATAAAAAATCTGCTCTCCTCTCCGAGCCGGCCTGTGTGAACGGACCCTTAGATGTCATTGTAAAGGGCGGCGAATGGGTTTGCTCGAAGCAGCTAAATAATTAGGGCGTTATCACACTAGCGAATAGCGAGCGTCCTCAAAGCGAAGCGGGTGCGCAACGAAAACGCCGCGCAAGCGCAGCGAATTTGTTGCGTACGCGCAACGTGACCGCCGCGAATAGAAAGAAACCCCCCACCTACAAACACGCGACGAAAAGCTTGCGAATTCGCCACGCGAACGCGACGTCATCGCTGCGTAGCCGCGGCGTGTTCGCGACGCATTCGTTGCGCGCCCGCTCCGCTCCGTAGCCGCTCGCAAACCGCTAGTGTGATACGGCCCTTAGATCGAGCCCTGAATTGCTTATATCTAAAGGTAGAATATACGCAAAAAGAATTGTATTCAAATAAAATAAACAACAATATTTTGATAACGTTTATGTCGCTTGAAATGGTTACAAATGACTTAATTTGAATGCAATATATCCTCTTCCGGTATGGTAATGAATATTTCGCTGAATTTGGCATTCAGCCCCTCCCTCGTAGGGGTACAACACATTGGACCCACCAAGCAAGGATTAGGGTTGGTAGAAAACGGCATTGGACACAATCGAAGCAGGGTCCAGATTTTATTATCTGTGGAGTATTTCACGCATGCCACGTCCCCTTTTCTGGACATCCGGAGGTAAAATTTCCGTGGATTACCGGTGAAAACACCTGAAAATAATATAATATTACTATTTAGTATAAAATTGTGGTCCGGTCGTTGTGGCGACGCGGGAGGCTATGTCCTGCAGTGGACATTTTTCGGCGGAAATGATGATAAAATTGACCTTTAATATAGCATGGCCGAAAGATTATTAGTACATAGGTTGCACCGATAAATGGTAAAAATAACAAATAGGTAAATAAGTTATGGAAGATGAAGAGCGCTTTTTTCATCATTTGCTCTTCAAAATCACATTGGCCCTAGCAAGTATCGGCCCTACAGTTTACTAACATATCTTTGAGGCGCGTGGAATACTACACGCCGTCGATGCCTCGGGTTCGATCCTTATAGGACGAGCGGACGGGCTACCCATATCATCTTTGACAGAACTATTTTAGCCAATGATAAAGTCATTGACAGAAACCAATTAGCCTGATATACTGATGATACCACCTCAAATGACGAGGGGCCTCATAAAAGCTAAGAAATCTGATATCTATGTAAGAAATCAACGATTCACTAAATAATGATATTATTATACCTATCTCGTATTGGCATACGAGGTCGTTGACTGAGAATGTAGCCTCGGTTGACATGCCTATTTTAGTTTCTACCAACGGCCTGCGGGGGTATCGCCTATCTCTGTTGATTTGTGATAAAAGTGATTATGTTGTGAATAAGACCAAATTTAATAATCACAAAATGTAAGGCCTGTTGAGTAATAAGTTTGTCGGATTCGCGATATAATCACTTTTATCGGCTCGGAACACAAGGCATAACGACTACGAGTGATCATCATTTCAGCTGACAACAGAGATAGGTAATAAAGACGGGCTGAAGGTCAAAAGCGTCGTCGACCATTTGTCAAAGCTGTTATTACTCGGCGTGGTTGTAACAAACGCCTCATATAGACAGAATTTTTGAATTTTATATTTCCCTGTACCTCATCGAGAGGAGGTTCGACGATACTTCACGATACGGTCCTATTTATTCAAAACCTGACTCAAAAACCATAATGGCGGGAAATCTGTCATCTTACCTGTAGCCCAATCAGAGACTTCGTTAGTGAGAACGCTGCCGATCATTGGCTGCCCATCGTTGTACTCTATGCCTGCCTTCAACCAATGTTTATCGTCGAAGTAAATCATAAGTCCCGCTTGATCGTACAGGGTTGTGAATTCTGCTTCGACGCATACCTGAAAATATGAAGCATGGAAAATAGGTACCGTATGGTTGGCCCAGTTGTTAAACGATTGGCTGTTGTGCTGCATGTTGCAGGTTCGATTCCCGCATGGAACATATTTTATTGCTTACAGATACAAAAAAAGTAAGTAAGCGGAGAATTACCCTTATGTGTGAATTACACTTATGTGTAATTCACACACACATTGCACTACTGAACGTACCTAGGTAATGTTCAGTAATGTAATTGCCATCAAGGATCTCGTATATCCTAAGGACTATTGTCACGCATTTTTGTACAGTACGCACTGATTTTACAATTCGTTTATATTTATGTTGGCGAGTGTTAAGTTAGAATTTTGGCGCTTGAAATATCGTACAAAAATAAAGGTTTAAAAAAAATGCCAATAACTGTTTTTAACAGCAATAACAACTGCAAATTGCATTTATTTTTGAATATTATTATTTTTTATTACAAATACTAACAATACGCCTACAGTGAGATCTATGGCGTCACATAAGAACTACGAAAATCCTGCATCCCGCAATGAAAGTTCTCTGTGCGATTTGAATAGATACAACAGTCCGATATCATCTATCGGGCAGTTGCCCACATAACACCCGGCTGGTAGGACGATCTTCCCTTTTCTACGGAGTTATGTGGGACTTTACACTCTGTTCCGCATCATACCTACAAACTGGTGGCCCCAAGCCCCAACATGATATGATGACGCAACCAATGGCGATCGACCTTCAATGTGCCAATGAACCTTGCACTATCAGATATTCGGGTTTCAATTGAAGTGCGGCTGCGCGTTACTATAGCAACAGAGCCATTTTGGTTCAACTTATTTGCCACGTACTATGTGACGTTACCATGACGTGTTAAACGACAGGCGGGCGAGCGAGAAAGAGGGATGAAGTGATACACCCTATATAGCTCCATCCCTTTAATAGTTCAGTTTAGGTCGTCAAATGGATCGCGCTTGTGGTAGGGCCTCTGTACAGTAAAAATGTTTTATGATATCCAGAATCCTTGCAGTAAGGTGTGTTAGCGTTCCGAACTATTGCATATACCCAAAAAAAATCGCGATAAGCATGAAAAAAGAATTATTGGACAAGCACATATTATTAATTAATTCATCTTACCGTAAACGTAAAATCTTCTTTGATTTCGACTGCATATATATGGCCCGTGTTATGATGAAAGTTATACCAAGTGCCCTCCCAGTAATCTGTGTTTTTTTCCGTTGTTACTTCAAGAATATTTTCAACATCGTTGCTTTTCCATTTTTTTGGTTCATTTACCCACTTAAAATCAGTGAGCCGGATTTTATTGAACTTGCTTGAGTCCATTGTTTTTCACCTACAAAACCAGTTTTGAACAAATTATGAAACAAACTACACACTCCCAGAATCACTTCAAATGCAAGTCATTTTATCTTGTTTATCTTATCAATTGATTATAATATCGTACCACTTCAATTTGGTTTTATTATTACTTATTCTAATTCACTGTATTTACAACTTGTTCACGCCGCGCACCGGGTGACAACATAAGTTATACATATATAGCTACAATAATTACTTGTTGATAAAGTGATATCTCTAACCCTAATATTAGTGGTTACGTAATCATGATAATGATGTATAAAAATGTTAATTAATCTTGCAGTTATATGATTTTTAAAGTATCCAAATATTATTAATACGACAAAATACTGTAAAATTGAAATTAGCTAATAATGTCCACTACAATTTTGTTTCAAGAAATAGTTTTTTTCATAGTAGCAACACTATTTTTTTTTAACATCTTTGAAATTTTATTAAAGTAGCAACATCGTTTATACAAGATGGTGTCATTTCCGGAGACGGCTGCGCGGCGTGATGGCTCCGCGCGGCTTATGAAGAAATTAAAGTTTATATTTGTGTTTAGATAGAAAAGTTCGTTCAAAGAATACTATAGTAATTTGAAGAATAATATAAAGAAGAAATGGGAAAACCAGGTAAGGTTTTTACTTAAATTTTACTCATGATCGGTATTTTGCATAGGCGTAGCCGCCGTGTGTGATATTTCTTGAATTTTATGATAAAATATTATAGCTGCGAAAGTTTTATCACTAAGGATCTAGGATTTAATTATTGCTTTTGAAATTACGTGATTTTTTATTCCCAAATACGCGATCTTCATCTCAAACTCACGTGTTGATTTTTAGGTTAGTTCATACAACCAACTTTGTATTTCTTCTGAAATTATTGCGAATACACTATCTAGTGTTTCAGAACTGTAATATTCGTATTTTACTGTAGTTTCACACCAAATAGTTCGTTATTTTGGCTCCACAATGTTGTTTATTTTGCCCCCATGCCGGAACCACGCTATCACATATAACAACCATTTTGGTTGAAATTACATAAAATCATCCAGAAATTAGCCTCCAATCAACATCTTAGCGTTATTAACTTCAATGTAAGCTCATCCACAAGTCTCGTAGACCAGAAATTACCGCAAATTCTTGTCTTGAAATATTTCATAGTGGGAGTCAATGGACCAACGGCGACCACGTGGTGGACATACATAGTGAAGAATTATCTTGTATGGATCAATGCTGGATTTCCATAACCTAAAAACGGTCTAAAAAGGTTAAACGTGTGTCCTATTTTAGGTTATAACTCCCATATTATTGTTATGCATTATCATGAGAAGGTTTTTGCCTTATCAGTGTCTGCTACATCGCCGCACTATCCTTCCCATGTGTTCTAAAGTTTGTACAGATGATCCCTAAAGTAATATGTATTAAAGGATGAGCCTGTTTCCTTCAACTAGGCACAAATCTAGACTAGACTATGGTCTAGTCCTGTTGACAAACCCAATAACATGACTGATGGATCAAATTCAGATCCTCTATCTCAGCGTAAACTATAAAATCGTTTTGTCAATATTGACTTGTTTACGGCACATGGTTAGGTTTCAAAAACAAATACTTCTAGTTTCCCTCATTTTTGCTGATCTTCTTCTTTTCAAATCGAAGGTAAACTCTTTAGATTGTTTGGGCCCAGTAGTTAGCTACATTAATTGCAGCATCGGTGACACTCATTAAATCCTCCAAAGTGCAGGTGTTAGGGCACTTGGGGCACTCCAACATGTGGCTCATGTATTGTACAGAAGCACCACATTCACATTGGATATCCGACGGGTCTTTGTTTGAAACCTCATTTGCCCAAATTGTGTTTGTTGCGACCTACCTGGGTGAGCAACCGATATAGTGCTTTCCATGCAGACTATGTTCTTCCCAAAGCCTTAATCTTTCTTTGGGAGGAGGGTCAAGGATGGCTTGTGTTCCACGTAGAAAGCTCTTTCGACTCTTGAGCCTACTTGGGACTGCTGGTTGATTCTGCTGATGGTAATTGAGTGTTCTATGCTGTTTTCATAGACCTGTTCTACTACTTCATTATGCTAGCTATTTTCTGCAAACCAATAGCACAGCATCAGCCTTCTAATGTTCTCACTGTTGGGACTCAAGCCTTCTTTTTAGGAGAGAGTAACATAAACCACCATACAAACTCAGTGTGGGTTGGTGGATGTCACACGTCTTCGAATTATTGGTTCACAAACCAATGTTTCATGGTTATTCCATGGTCTTTTTGGAGACTGAGTTCAGACTTTTTACCCCCGAAACGAGACTCAATAGTAAGACAATAACAGTACGGTTGCATGAGACCGGTTGGGGATTCATGAATTAATGTTTACTTTTTAGAGATCGACTTCATTGTTTCGGATATTTATCCCATGGTCTTTTTAGAAGACTTGCCTCAAAATTTGTCTCAAAAGTTTGGCTTATGGTATTTTTATATAGGTTACCTTAGATTTTGTTTCGGGTGGTAATTCCATGGTCTGCATAGACTGAGCTAAAACTTGTTTCAGATGTTTTTATCTATCATAGGCATAGCAGCCTTTACTTCAGATGCAAACTATTTTTTTTTTGGTTTGTTCAGAGCATTTTTGAGTGTCTTTGGTGCTCCCAGGGTTTGTGTTCTTATTTCATTGATGGCTGTGCACATAGAGCACATGTGTCAGTTTCCTCTGACTCCATACATAGTCGGCCTGTCCATGATACCTATTATTGTGAAGTTGTTTTGGATGTTTATTCCTGTTGTCTTTGTAAAGACTTTTTGGATGTATAGTACCAACAAACAATCTGTCAAACGCCACGCAATTATTGTCAATAAATACCATGTAATAACCATATTAATTTTCTTCCAGAGTTTAACGGTGGTCGTGGCGGTGGAGGCCGAGGCTTTGGAGGAGGCGGCCGTGGTGGTGGCGGCCGAGGTTTCGGAGGTGGCGGCCGCGGCGGTGGCGGAGGCCGCGGGGGCTTCGGAGGACGCGGCGGTGGCGGCGGTAGAGGAGGATTTGGAGGCCGCGGCGGTGGTGGCCGTGGAGGTGGTAAGTTACACGTGTTTTTTAAGTTGGGAGATTGATTTTATGTGAAGGAAGTCATTGTTTGGAACTGTGCACTAGCTTCTGACGTTTTATAAGTGCCCATGTAGGCCTATGTAGGCCTATGTGAAATAAAACTTGCTTTTGTATAGATTGTGTAATCAATGGTATGTTATGTCAGTAGTAAAGCTAACGCCATGTAAACTGCCTTTACTGCCAAGAAATAAAAATAGTTTCAAGAAAAAACTGCCACAAGAAAGTAGTTACAAAACTTCTATTACCCACGACAATGGGGAGGAGGCTCTATGTTTGGCTATATTTATAAAGTCAAATCTTGCTGTTTGTATTTTACTAAATCAAAGAATGCGGCCACTGTGGCCGGATTCAACTAGATGGCATCATCATCACTTATAATTTTATAGATATTACTATACACACAAATAGTAAAGGTGCTCTTGACATGGCAATTTAAGATTTCAAGGCTGAACTTCAATATAAAAATAGATTTAAAGTCATTTCCTTGTTACCAACCAAAAAAAACAATGACTTCCTTTCACACCTAAACTTTTAAATGATGATCGTGGTCCCTCTAATCTAGACCTATTCATGAAGACTATATCCACATACCCACTTCTGATATCAACCATAGAGAAATCAACCAAACTTTTTTATAAAAAAAATGTACTTAAAACCTCTTTTTCTTTGTCTAAGGTCGTGGCCGTGGAGGACCCGGCGGTGGTAGGGGTGGGGGCGGCTTTAAGGGGGGCAAACAAGTCATAATTGAACCTCACAGGTATGTAAAGTTTTTTTTTGTTTTTAAGGTGATGAAGTTTTTGTTAGGACAGGCGCTAACGTAGATGTTGATATTTTATGATTAATATTGGATACTGATACACAATCATCAAGTAAAAAAGAAACCATACACAATCATCAATTAAAAAGGTAACCAAATCCTTTTATTTTCCCTTAAAAACATTTTTGAGGATCTGACACTGTTATACAGTTATTTTTGTCAGTTAACCCTTTACTGTGGGTTGCTCCATCTCGTTTAGCTCTTCAAGTCCTATATGTGACAGAAGAGCTGACGAGATGTGTGAGGTCTTGGATGTACGAACCAGTACGAGTGGTCAGATATATCCTATCATCATCATCATCTGCCTAGCCTTTTCCCAACTATATTGGGGTCGGCTTCAGATATATCTACGACAACATTTTTACTGAATGCATATCGAATTAACAGTCAAGTTTCTTATCATAACTTTTTAGGTCAACCTGATAATTTTACTTTTCAGTGTTTGGTTAAACTCAAACACATTTTTGTAGCAACACGATAAAATGCTATTTATATGACAAATTTAAACTAGGAAACATGTATGTAAGACAATCTTCTTTTTTTACAATCACTTCGTGCCTAGAAAATTGGTCATTTTTAATTTTAGAAATAAACTTCAAATGATGTTTCTAATATAACTTTCGTTCTTCTGAAAGCGAATGCTTGAAGCCAAAATATATTACTGATCGCACCCTTCTTACTATTACCAACTCTTCTGGGTTTTACACTTCCTTAACTTTAATTCTCTTGTCTACAGACACCCTGGAGTATTCATAGCAAGAGGTAAAGAAGATGCGCTGGTTACAAAGAACTTGGTGCCGGGATCAGAAGTATACGGAGAGAAGAGGATATCAGTTGAGGTTTGTAGACTGATGCTGTTCTTTATGAAGTAATTTGTAGGTAGAATTTTTTAGTAATTTGACATTTTAAATTGACCCGACGATGGTTTTCGTGTCCTATGGTTGTGTTTGCGACTAGGTACTCGTATCTCGTTTAGCTTTGTAATGCCCATAGGCGACAAAAGAACTGACGAGGTCGAGTATTTGGTCGTGGGTGTGCGACCGTGGTGGCATACAACGCGGCTGTTTGTCGGATATATCCGACGTAGGGTGTAAAAAATTTAATAATAAAAGTAAAAAAATTTTACTGCTATGATAATGTCAATAGAATTTAAAAATGATGATCGTGGTCCCTCTAATCTAGACCTATTCATGAAGACTATATCCACATACCCACTTCTGATTACTACTCCCTTATTACCCTTACCCCTTCTCAGTTTTACCCTTCCTTATTAACTTTACCCCCTTTTCACAGACCGACGGAGAGAAGGTAGAATACAGAGTATGGAACCCGTTCAGATCGAAGTTAGCAGCTGCGATCATGGGCGGTGTGGATGCTATACACATGCCTCCTGGCTCCAGGGTGCTCTATCTAGGTGCTGCTAGTGGCACCACCGTCAGTCATGTCTCCGATGTTGTTGGACCGGTATGTTTTGTTTTTTTTTTTGTTAGTTTTTAAGTTAATACTACAAAGTAAACTGCAAAATCAATTTTTATGATGTTTTTTTGGTCATAGTATACCTCAAATAAACAATTTTAAATGATGATCGTGGTCCCTCTAATCTAGACCTATTCATGAAGACTATATCCACATACCCACTTCTGATATCAAACTATTAACAAACCAACAAAAATACTTATATTGATAACCATTATTAACATTATTTTTCACTTTGTCACCCTACAGGAAGGTTTGGTGTATGCGGTGGAGTTCTCTCACCGGTCGGGCCGTGATTTAATTAATGTGTCCAAGAAGAGGACGAATATTATTCCTATAATTGAAGATGCTAGACATCCACTTAAATACAGGTAAATAATCGTTTATTGTTGAATAGAAATCAGGTATCAATGATACCCAAATTACTATAAAACTTAGCCAACTTTGAGTACTCAAGCGTAAATGTGACATTTTACTCAGTTCCTGAGATAAAACATTTTTGAAATTTTAATATTTGATAATTTACCTTAAACCATCCAACCACCAACCAATAATTTACCGATTTTGCCACGAAATAAAGCAAAAACCATGCTTTCAGCGTAAAAGGGCAACTTTGCGATTTCATCCACAAAGCATAAGAAAAACAATAGTGTTCAAGTCTGTCGTGTAGTCGTGACCGCGGCGTGCTGGATACCTTTTCCATGGATGAGGCTCTTCTGGCACCCATACTGTATAACTTTCATTCTGGATCTGAATGTCTCATATTTACGGCCTGGTACTCAATCCTATTCAATCTCAATCCTATTTTTCATATTTGACTGGCCTGTTGGTCTAGTGGTTAGTGACCCTGACTGCTATGCCAGAGGTCGTGGGTTCGATTCCCACACAGGACAAATGTTTGTGTGATGAGCACGATCATTTGTTCTGTGTCTGGGTGTAATTTATCTATAATATGTATGTATTTAGAAATATATAAGTATGTTTATCAGTTGTCTAGTACCCATAATACAAGCTCTGCTTAGCTTGGGACTAGATGACGTTGTGTAGAAGTTGTGGGATATTGTGGGATATTATTATTATTATTTAAATTATATTCACAATGATGATCTCAGTAAGCTAAATATTTCATGTTGATACATTTGAACTCTCTCTCTGACGTACTCCACACTACACTATCTCCCTCTAACTACAGACAGCAGGCTATATGTATCTCTTTCTTTCGCAGAATGCTAGTCGGCATGGTCGACTGTATATTCGCTGACGTCGCTCAACCGGACCAGGCTAGGATAGTCAGTCTGAATGCGCAGCATTTCTTGAAGAATGGCGGACATTTTGTTATTTCTATTAAGGTAAGTTTTTTTTTTCATAGTAAATAAGGAGTAAGTTTTTAAAAGATGGTTAATAAAAAGCATTTTTCGCCTTTCGCACACTCAACAAATTAAAGTTTCTGTTTTGACTATTTTAAAAGAGTTTAGAAAGGGGGTTTTAGTCAGGATAACTCAGACACACTCTCGTTCCACCCAGAGTGGTCAATATCTAAAAAAAAAGAACTTTTATGATGACAAAAACATTCTAAATCACACATGTTGATAGATTGAACTCTCTCACTGATTACTCCCAAAACTTCAAACTACCCTCAAAAACGATTTCAAAATCTCACATTGATTTTATTCTTCACAGGCCTCCTGCATAGACTCGACGGCGCAGCCCGAGGCCGTCTTCGCAGCTGAAGTAAAGAAACTACAGGCAGATAAACTAAAACCACAAGAACAGTTGACGTTAGAGCCCTATGAAAGAGACCACGCGGTCGTAGTAGGCATTTTCAGAGCTCCGCCAGCGAAAAAGCCATAGTTTATAAGTAGATTTGACACAATTTTTGTTAGTTCGTGATTTTCTGGTACAACGCGTATGTAAAAAGGTATAGTTCAATCTGGAAATCTTACTGGTTGTCACCTATTAGTCAATAGAGGGAATATGCATAAAAACATTAGTTTTATATAACTAGTTTATCAATCTAACATCTGCCACGAAGTCAAAAGCTCGACGGTGGGCCTCACTGAGTCGCAGTCTCAACATGACACTGGCAGAATAGTCGCAACCGGCTCAATTGCCAAAAAAGTTTATCAATAGATATAATATTTTCTGTGAAAACATTATCAAAATTGGTCAAAAAGCAAATGAAAAATAATACCATATTAAAATAAATGTCTCTCACGACATAACGCAATTTTGGTTTTGGCGGGCCTATAGGCGTCATGAACTATGACGTCAAAGTCCACAACGAACTTCTCTTTCTTATTAGCAACTTTAAAGCTTTGTAATTGAATTGTGAAAGATATTTTAGAAATACTTTCATATTTTTTTATTAACTGAGTGAATACTTTATCTCGTTTAGCTCTTCAATCCCCATAGGTGACAGAACTGACGAGATGGAGTATTTGGTCGTGGATGTGCCACCCTGGCCGAAATAAAGCCGAGATGTTTGTCGGATATATCCGACGCCTAGTTAAAAGCTTAAAGCTAAAAATTGAATCCCTATATTGTCTCGTTTCGCGGGCATGTGATAGAGGTTAATTTAGCAAGTAAAATTGCATGCATATTCCCCAATTTGCAAACACAAAGGTATTGATAACCAGACACTGTTTTGTAACTGTGGTACCTAAAATATTAATTGTAAATGTCAATTTAAACAATTTTGTATAAGTTTCGTACGCTGCTTGACGCCACCGTACCTCATTCCTAACGTAAAACACAATTTGAAAGAGTTATTTTTTGTGTATAAGTTCTGATTTTATCAAAGTATTAGTTGTAAGTTGTAACATACGAGATTTGTATGTTTTATAAAATAAGTGATGTATGAAATATATGATGGTGCGAATGACTATTTCTCTTTTTTATTTATTCACCCCTAATTTGACTAAATGCAATCCGTGGTTGGACGGTCCTGTGCTGTAATTGAAACCACGTGCAATGGTAACTGAACCCACGTATTTGCAACTGAACTCAGGTGTAATGCAACTGAACCTACGTGTAATTCAGCTGAACCCAAGTGCACTGTAACTAAACTCACGTGCAATGCACCTGAACCTACGTGCAATGTAACTGAACCCTCGTATTTGCAACTGAACCCTCGTATTTGCAACTGAACCCTCGTATTTGCAACTGAACCCTCGTATTTGCAACTGAACCCTCGTATTTGCAACTGAACCCTCGTATTTGCAACTGAACCCTCGTATTTGCAACTGAACCCTCGTATTTGCAACTGAACCCTCGTATTTGCAACTGAACCCTCGTATTTGCAACTGAACCCTCGTATTTGCAACTGAACCCTCGTATTTGCAACTGAACCCTCGTATTTGCAACTGAACCTACGTGTAACGCAACTGAACCCGCGTGCAACGCAACTGAACCCGCGTGCACTGTAGCTAAGTCCACGTGTAATGCTATTGAACCCACGTGCACACGCATTTCGATACCGGATATTCTTCTAAAATATTATTCTACAGTAGATATGAGGTCTCATCTCACCAATAAAACCATATTTTACAAAATATTTTTTATTTTTACTTCAGCGGTATACAATCCGTGATAATTTCTCGTAAATCTACAAGATTCCTAAAGGAATGTACAGACATCACACTACACTTTATTATAAACATCGTATTGTGTTCAATTCAACATAATAATCTGCCCTGCACACAATGGCCCATGCTTGCCTTTACAACAATAGTTTTTCATATTATCGAACTTAGTTATTTGCAGTAGCATGCAAATTGAAAAATAATTTAAATTTTCATCAAATTACTGGACAACATCCGCCATTGCATACAGGAATAATTAAATTCACCTATAACATGTAATATATAGACAACTGAACACAGAAATATTTTGACTTAGGTACTAACTCTTAACATAAATAACAACTAGAAAATGCTCTTGGAGTAAACTAAAGTGTTTATTATTTTTTACTCATAACGTACGCGATTTGCGCAAAAAGATTGAGTACAAAATAGCGTGGTTTTAAAATGAGAAAAATATAAAAACTTTCCCGCGTAAGAAGCGTCACAAAAATCAAAATGGTCGCTCCGTTCTTTCATAGACTATTTTTTTTCTTATAAGTAACTATTTTAAAACCACGCATAAAGTGTCTTTTGAGATCAGATTTTTTGATCGGTCTACGCCGCGTAATGTGCGTAATATTTTATATTAAATAATTATTTTATATTACAAAGCTCGGTTTCATTTGTAAGAAAAGCAGAAATACAGAAAAATAGGCCTAAAACACACTGTCTGAGCAAATGTTTTCTTCATTTTGCAGTTTCTATACAAGGAAACATAAGTCTACTTAACATTTAAACTTAAACATAATAATTACATGGCAAAACTAAAACTATATCACATTTCATTCACCACACTCAACTGACAATATAAAGATGTTGATTTAATTCCCAAAAAAAAAATGCGATCGTAACACGTATCTATTTACGCAATTATAATAATTCAAATCAATAATACAACCTTGTCAGTTCGTCCTACCCTTTTGACTGGTTACTTTGATTAAAAAATGAAATCAACTAAGTACCCTTCAAAATGAAAAACAATAAGAAAAGTTTAATTACGCGGGTTAGACCGTTTTCACATTATCCGATCCGATATCGGGGTAAGTAAAATGTATGAAATGCTGTGCTCCGATATCCGATATCGGGTCGGACAATATGAAAGACAGGTACATATCTCATACATTTACCTTACCCCGATATCGTATCGGCGTCCGATACCGATATCGGATCGGAAAATGTGAAAACGGTCTTACTCTTAAAGATGTCAAAAAATAATAGGCTCGTTTTGACATTAGCAGAAATCGCATGCTACTATTTAGTAAGCGCAAAAAGAATAATTACTCACAATATTTTCTGTCATTAAATTAGCGTTAAATAATATAAAGAATACTTCTTTTTGAACTTACTTTATAGTAGAATGCAATTTCTTCTATTATATTTTGACAATTCTATATGAAAATGAAATCAACATCTGTTTCTAACAAATATAATATAACAGAATGCAACAGTTGCTCAACATACTAAAAGCGATTGTCTTGTAACAATTTAGTACTTTCGACAAATTATGCTCCATTCGAAATTACACGAGACCTTAAAAAAAAATTATGTTCTGTTCAACCAATTATGACTTCTAATCCGAAGGAATGGACAGCTTTAAAAGCAAAAAGTGGTTACAATACCAATTATTTACTGCAGCCCCCATTTGTCATGCCACCAACGTAATAAAAGTTAAAATCGGTTGAACGAACAGTAAAAAAGGTTTGTTTAAAATGTGTAATGTTACTTCCGAATGGAGTTAAGACCTACGTCAGTTTACCCTTATTCCAATTTGTTTGGGCATGGTGCTGATAAATATGCCATTAGACCATACGACTTAGGCTATAAAAATCTATAATGTAACACACATTTTGGTATTTTCAATATTTTCCATAATATAACACAGATATTTGAATCAAGATTTTGAAGCTGACCATTTTTGCAATCGACTTTGTTTTTTCGGGGTTGGGAAGTCATGAAATATGTTCTCTCGTTTTGGTTGGGGCGAGACGAAGGGTCAAGACTTTTATTGACTAAAACCTGGGCGTGTTCTTTCAGTTGCTCTTTGAATTCTGGGACCCTAACTCTTTCGAACAATCCCATGGCATGTAGTGTCTGACTTAATCTTATTGAATTCGGAAACAGGATATAGACAATCTTTTGTACAGTACAGTCAAAAGCCACTCTGAAGTTAGGCGTTCCGAACTACGCACATATTCCACATAGTTCTTAAAAAGGATCACTGCGCAGCCAATTGTTCGAATTTCGGACCGGTTAAGAAAATTTCGGCGGTACTGTATGTTTTAACATAGAAACTGCTAACTTTAGTATTATTTTAGTTAGTTATTATAGAGAAATTTTTATTTATATACTCAACACCAATTAGTATATTGTTTATAACATCGACATTCAGCATGACATCAAGGTATATATAAAGTTCACATAATAATATTATAAACCAACATACCTACGAATATAATACATACACAACATTTATATATATTTCAGCTCACATTCTACTTGATAACCGATATTATAACGAAAAATACCGAACACTTATTGTCCGCCATTATATTGTCATATTTCACAATATTCTGATAAATACACCTTTTATTTCCAAACGCCACAGAATTGTAGCAAAATGAGAGTGCTAAGTAAACTCCTGTATAGATTCCGTAACGTCAACTCGTGTACTCCTCTGTCATTGGTCGACAAAGTCGCAGTACGGAATAATGCTGTACTCTGATTGGCCGTTTAGACATGTATCCCGCCAAGCGAATGCCCAGCGAGTTCTGTCATTGGTAAAATCCGTCATACATTAATATCTGCATTGACAGAATGTTGACAGATGTCATCATGTAACTTCTACAATAAATACAGTTATCTTAACTTGGTTGTGGTTCCGGCGAGTCTATGGGCTCCGTTTTAATGGACACCTGCATGGTTTGAGTCGTTGGCAACGCTGGGGCGATTTTGGACCTCTCCAGGTTGTATATCTGGAAAGGAGAAAAAGTTTTATTAATATTTGAAAGAGTTTTCCATGTTCCAGTTATGATTGCATACGAGGTTGATTTTGTCTGTGGTGTACTGCAAGAGTTGTCAAAAAATAATAAAGCCGTTTTGATATTTGACTTGCGTCGTATTCCGCAATGCTAAGGGTCGTGAACTCGTGACGGGAGGTGCTTCATCAATCGCAATATATTCCATCATATTATTTAACGCTAATTTAATGATGGAATATATTCCGACGAGTGTTTTCGTGTCCTATCCGCCAGGGTACTGCGTTTGCGACTGGATGCTCCACATCGTTTAGCTCTTCAATAATAAGAAATAGGTAACAGAAGAGCTGACGGGACGGACTATTGGTCCTGGATATGCAACCCTAGCGGAATAAACGCAGTCTTGGTCGGATATACCCGACGTAGGCGTTTAGAAGGTGAAATGAACGTCAAAGTTAAAAGTTCATTTATAGTGTTTTGTTTTCAAGGTATACCTTCATAAACAGCGGCGTGGACAGCTGCGCCACGCTGGTGGCGTGTCCGAAGGTGTCCGACTCCTCGCACGGCGCCTCGCACACCTTCAGCTTGGGCAGCCGCTTCTTGGAGACCTGTTCCTCGTCCGAATCTGACGGCGGTGGCCGAATCTGGAAAAAAGACGATAAAATGTTTAAATATTCGATAGGACCGATGTATTATAGAGTAACCTAAGTAGAGAGTAGTATTTATTTATTTATTTATTTATTATATGCTTTATTGTTTGTTACCATTAATAAATACAAAAAAGGAACTAAAACTATGAAATAGGTACGAGCAATGGGCGGCCTTATCGCATTCCGCGATCTCTTCCAGGCAACCTGGAATGGACAGAGATTGCATGGACAAGAAATGGGGCAGCCAATGGTGTTACAATACCAGAACATTATTACAGTAAATATAACAATACTATATAATTATGTCACAATACACACATAGAATCATACGTAATTTCAATGCTATATAATAGATACATATTGACAACTATAAACAGAGAAAAACAAAATTAAAAATAAATGACGACTCGATACTCATAGCGACAGGTAATGATCCCGAACGAGTTTCTTAAAGACAGGCAACGATTGAGCGCGCTTGATTGTGATTGTATTCTTCCTTTTTTCAATTATATTTATAACTCTAAAACCCCTTTTTTAGATTGGCTCCCGCTTTGGGCGGATCGGGAGTGTGTGTCAGACTTCTACTGACTAAAACCCACTCCTGTTCCTTCTTTGCTTTCGTTTCAGAGTTTCGGGGTTCTCTTTCGTTAAACCCAGGGCCCCAGTAGCCTTCGTCCCTGATGGACCCCTACAGTCTGTGCTGGGCCCCTACAGTTTGAAACTAGTCTGTGCTGTGAAGATAAATAATCTCGAATGTCAATACAAAATAATTTCCATCTTACCTTTCTAGGACGACCAGGACCCCTCTTTTTCGTAGGCACCGGCAGGGGGGATGGTGATCGAGCCTAAAAAAGAAATTATGAATAAATAAGTACAGGTCGTTGGAAGGCCTTCCACAAGGTGGATCGATGACCTGGTAAGGGTCGCGGGAATCCGATAGATGCGATGTTATGGCCACACTTGGAGGAAGTCTATGTCCAACAGTGGACGTCTTTCGGCTAAAATGATGATAATGAAGTACAAGCATACATTGCATCGTTTTGCATCGCAGTTTATTGTGGGAGCCGAAAGTCTAGGTAAAGACTTAGGTAGGTCTAGTGGGTTCGATTCCCACCCAGGACAAATGCTTGTGTGAAGACCGTGATAATTTGTTCTGTCTAGATTAAATGTATCTATACATTACATATATTTAGACATATATAAGTATGTTTATCAGTTGTCTAGTACTCATAGCACAAGCTCTGCTAAGTTTGGGACTAGATGGCGTTGTGTGATAGTTGTGCAATATTATTATTAATTCTACTTACTCTCCGTTTCCTCACAGGTCTACTGCCATCAGCAGACCTGGTAGTCATAGCCAGCTTCGACTCCGCACTCTTTTGCGCCACATTCGACACATTCGTCTCCTCCTTAGCCAGACCACCATTCAGACGATCCTTATCAAAGGAATCCTCTGTAACCTTTAACTCTTCGAAACACTTATGACCTTGTAACGCATACCGAATGATCTTCAACACTTCGATCCGACATAACAATCTCGTATCATCGTTCATTTTCTTGAACAACGGTATCAGTGAGTTCATGAACAGTTTGTCATCATCAAAATGGTCTTCTGGCAGTATGGAGTTCGCATCAATTTTGATCTCGAGTGAGTTAGGTTTCTCTATACAGGTCGCTTGGTTGCACTTGTCCTGAGTCTCTGGTTTGTCGTCGTGTTTAGTTTTGAGGTCTAACGGTTTGTCCATGACTTCGGTCTTTATTTTTGGTATGATGTCCTCTGGTGGGGGGTGTTGTGGGGAGTTCGAGAGCTCGGAGAAAGACTCGTATTTGTCTTGAGAGTATCTGGGTTTCCTGGAACGAGAAGATTTTTGGTTAGATGAGCAGTTCGTTCTTGTTACTCGTGAGTATAGTTAGTTTGAATAATTGGCTAGTAAGACAATTAATGTTTCAAGTTCGACAGTGATTCTTGAGGAGACTATATCGGTATTTTACATTTACTTTGAAGGTTTCATGAACGACACTGACGCTATAATAACTTGTCCACTGGTACTGGTACCCTACTGGTCTCATTCCTTTAAAAAATACCAGTGAACCAGATTAGTTTGCCATTTCGCCATATCACAAGCCTCACTAAAAATTCTATACCGATACTTCAACACGTGATTGTACTTATGAAAACAAAAAACTTTTGCTACGGGACCAAAAATGAAATCGAGAAAAAAATCTGCTGTTCAGTACATTTATGTATTGTTTTTACGATTTCAGATTTGGTCCCATAGTAAAAGACACATTAGACTAACACAGACAAGAAAATTTAAAAAAAACACAAGAAGACTGTTAAAGTGTATACTCACTTGTTCTGCAAAGCCTTGAGCAGGAACGACATCTGCTGATGGTACTGGTAACGCCGGCTGCCAGGGGGACACTGCTCCGGGAGCACGCACTTGCCTTGCCTGAATGTCTTCGTGTACGAGTCGCGGATCGAGCGCCATCGCTTCTGTACCTCTTTACCTGAAGACAAGGAGAGGAGGAATCTGTTATACACGAGTTTCTATAACAATAAGTGGAGGTAAAAAAAGAAAACATCGTGAGGAAGCCGGCATGTCCTAGAATCAAAAATTCGAAGACATGTGACATCCACCATGAATCCGCACTGGGACCGCGTGGCAGATAACTGCCCACTCCCTCTCTTAGAGAGAAGGCCTGAGTCCCAACAGTGGGAACATTACTAGGCCAATAATGCTAAATAAGGGTTGATCTGAAAGAGAGACTAAAGCTTTGGGAAGAACATCACCTACCACCATCCGACTTCTTGAAACCCCAAGAACATCTCCCGCCTAAGCGGGAATTGCGATGACCTATATGGAAAGCATTAAATCGGTTGCAAACATAGGCCGTTGCAGAGATTTGGCGAAATGGGTTTCATAGACCCGTCAGATACTCAATGTGAGTGCAGGTGCTCCTGTTCAAAACATGAGCCACATGTTGGAGTACTCCCGTTGGCCATACTCCTGCACTTTGAAGGATCTAATGAGTGCCAGCGATGGTGCAATTAATGTAGTCACCTACTTGGTCTAAACAGTTAGACGAATTTACCATCATCATCTCCCTAGCCTCTTCCCTAGCCTTTTCTGAAGTCTCGATTATTCGTGTAGCTATTTATTTTTAGTACAGCAACATCGCCATTAACACTATAATGCGTTAATCCTTTCACTTTGTCTTCTCACACAACCGCAAACTTTCTAATAATATCGTCTTCACTTCATTAGCAAACAAATTTAATCCAGGGTGGATCTCCACGGACGCGTCAAACATCGTTAGCATACGCGGTACAGGGGAGATGGATCGAGCTACAGTGCGACGAAATGGGGCATTAGATTATTTACTTATAACCCAGATATAAGAGGAGCTCGTGGCTAGATAATAACAGCCGCACGGGTCCATCTTCAAGGTTAAGCAACGTTTGCCAAGGTTGGTCTGTGGATGGGTGACTATCTTGGCATAACGAGTTTCCTCCGTGCCTCGGAAAGCACGTCAAGCCGTGGGCCCCGGCTGTCATTTGTAGATCTTTGGCAGTCGTTACGGATAGTTAGAATCCAGTAAATCTGACTTCAGTCTTGCAATGAAGTACCGTGTTACCCCAGTTAATGCGTTGTGGAGGTCTGGTAGGCAGCCGCTCCTCGTAAAATACGGGTATTCAGCTAAATCCGGCTTGACTGGAAGTCGACCCCAATATAGTTGGGAAAAGGCTAGGCAGATGATGATGATGACTTATAATCTAGATATAAGTCGGATGGTAGTCGAGCCATGTATAATATTGTTAGGCACTTCATCCCAGCTTGGTGTTGGTAGTCAAGTTTGTAAGTATTAATGGCTCTCGTGTTGGTTTTCTAAATATATTCAACACCTACAGATTATTCTCCTATATTCCCTATAGTGTCAACATGGGATTATGGCCCATTTCTTTTCAAACAGAGACCTGTGTCACAGTAATGCGAACACATTAGTTCTTATTTGAGATGGGAAATTATCAAATAATTCTGGGTGGAGCGAGAGGGCGTATCAGACTTTTATTGACTAAAATCCCAACTATGTTCCTTCAATTGCCCTTTGCAATCCAGGGCCACTCCTTCGAACATTCTTGCAGGAATCTTATAGCCCGATTATGCTACTACTACAAAATATCTTACTAAATGTTGAAATTTATTTTCAGGTTAAAATAGTAATTAATTCCAAGTTTCTCTGGCATTGAAATGTTATTGAATCAAGTACCTACCTACATATTGTCTCACCTAGACGTAGTCTACTTGACATCATATATGAAGGATTCTATTATACTTCCACAATCCACATGCAAAATTCGTTTGCCTTCAACGTATACAAAATCGAAAGCAAAAAAAATGTTTCAAGATACCTCAGAATAATGATTATTCGATAAGGCAAAACATTTAAAAGTCAGAAAGCAAGCGAGGTCGCATGTTGGCCGGACGAGTCAAGTTGAAGGCCGCCGATAAACTTATTATGTACGTGGCGAAGATATTGTTTTGTATGAAGCGTTTGAGAAGGTAGCTATGCGATTTTCTTTGAATTTTCTGGAAAAGGGATAGGGGTACCCATGGGGAGTGTTGTGGGACCAGTGGTAGTTGCTTATTTTGGTTAATGCAATGCAATATTTAATTTTGATAAAGAATATGTTTTTTTTAAATGATTTTTCTAAAATACTGACTGACGAAATTTATTTCAGCGAAAGATAATATGGTTTATTAGCTAAGATTAAAAGAAATAGTTTATTTGCTGGCAAATCTTACCATAACTAAACCTAGAGAATCAGGTTTTCTGTCAACGTTTTTCTATGGAAAAAATAAAGTTTTTTTGCTTTTTTTTTACAGCAAATTAGCATCGACCTTTGTATTTCGAGATTTTTCTTCAACAGACGACAACAGAGTTTTGAAGGACACTTGCTGTCAAAAGTAATACGTGAAGATCATTTTAATAACTCGAGAATTTAGATTTTTTTCAAGTTATTCTTTTAGTTTTACAGCCAAATTATTAATGTTTACGTCAATACTCATCGTTTATATTAAGTTGTAATAATTACTTATCTATTTATTAATATTTATGCCGTTAATACAAATTACGGCCATGACGGTGTTTCTTTGGGGGATATTTAAAAAAGAAAACATTAAAAAAAAAAAAACTTATTGAACAAGTCTCAGATAAATACTCGTATATGTATATTTTCTTTAACTACAAAATTACGTAAATCCCAAAACATACGCAAGAATAAATATAATACAAAACGCGTGCAAAAAAACACGCAGATAATACGTTTTAACAAAACATTTTCCTGCCAATGATAAAACCAGACGCCATTTTAATCCTAGAACTCTAAATTCAAATGCAAATAACAGACAGTTGTCAGCACTGCTCACAGTGGGTGCAACATTACATAACAAAAGCAGGTGTGTTTGCGTTATGTTGGCACCAACTGCTATCGGTTACTATCGCACGATTGATATAGGTGCCTACTTATCTAGCAACGAAGTAATATGATAAAATAAAATCGGTATTCCACTCGATTATATCAAAATTGTTGATTTTACGACGCTTTGTACTAAATAATGACCGTTAAGTATGACCTTGTGATCGATGTTGTGATTACAGAGAGATTTCACATGAATTGTATTGAGTAAGATGGCGTGTTTCTATTTTTAGTTGAAGATAGGCTCGCGTTTCACCATTATCTCATCTGATGGTAAGCGATAATGTAGTTTTGGAGCACGCTTGCCTAGAAGTAGCTCATTCAAAAAATATTAAGTAATGTATTTTATTTTTCACACAGCCTATGTCATCAACTCATCATCTTCCTTCCCTTGTCCCGTTTTATTTGGGGTCGGCGCAACACGTCTTTTTCTTCTATTTTGTCCTGTTACTCGTCACGCTATCACTAAATCCCTTTTCTTTCATATCACTTCTCACACAATCCATCTATTTTTTCTTTGGCCTAACTGGTGCATCCACAATTTGGCGGGTTAGGCCTGTGTAAAAAATAAAATTTACGTTAAATTTTTGTGGGCATAGGTACTTAGTCGTATTATGTATAATCAGAAGCTAACGCACAGTTCCGATTGGTCGTTTACTATGAAGAAGAAATGATAAAAGATATTTATTTTGCAAATAGGTTTTAAAAAACACTTAACGTCAATTTTTTTCTCGTCAGTTTAAACTAGATGAGGCTGGTGTTTCCTAGCTGACTGACTACCCTGAGAAGAAACACCGAAACGAATTCAAGGATCATAGAATGGCAAGAAACGTCACAACTTATAAAACTAATCAAAATTCTTGACCTTCAGGTAGAAAATTTCACTCTTTTGCTGTACCCACAATCGGCTAAATAAAAGTATCGTTAGTCGGTATTTTTTTTATGTGGAAAATTATCTAATGTCTTCTCCCGCCCTAGAGCAGGAGGGCGAGTCAGATTTTTACTGACTATAACCACACCAGCTATGTCCGTTCTTTACTCTCAGGACCACGGTTTAACTTTTCACAAGTCCTCCCATGGTTCTAGTTGCTCCCTACGGCTTTGCTGTCATCTCTTTGAGGCGCGCGTGGAACACTAAGGCGCCTTCGTTAGTCGGTAGTACGGTTTTCTTACAATTTAGGACATTCAATTGTCTTGTAAGTAAATGCGTATCGCGGTATTAAGAATTAAACTAGAACGATGTTATAGAGAAACTGTGAAACAATTGATTTTGTTTCCCATTGTATCTGTGTTTGCTGTGGTTTTGTTTTATTTTGTTTTATACTTATTGATGTTGTCATCTATTTTCTGTTTTTCTTTGTGTTGGATTACACGACAAACCGCATTATCGGAGTCACATACGGAACTCTTCATAGCATCATATCAGAAATGTCGTAACAAGTAAAATTGCTTTGTCGATACGTTTAGTCGATGACTGATCAAAGGAAGAACCTCACCCTTACCGGTGAGGAAGGGGGGGAAACGACAACTAAAAAGTGTAAAAAACTTTTTAGTTGTCGTCTTTTTGTTGTTTGACTAATTCCGATAAAGTGGGATGCCTGGTTTCCGCCCTACTATATCTGTGACTTAAAGTTGTTCTAATGACACTCAAAACTAAATAAAACTGAAAATGTTACAATTCAGCGCCATCTAGCGGGAAACGGGCCACGAACAGCCCGTAATATTCACTTTAACAAAAAAATACAACCGTCTTCAATAAAAAAAAACACAAAAATACAAAATTTCGGAAGTCGATGTTAACGTTTGAATCCCCAACCGGTCCTATGAGACCGCGCTGTTATTGTTTTACTATTGTGTCTCGTTTCGCAGGTATGTGAGTAGGTAATTAATTAAATAACGAAAAGACAAAATTATTATACAAACACCAACTTCCGAAAACGCTAAACGCTAGCTACATGTGTGCTGTCACGAAGGTTTGCCGTGGGCGTGTTGTGAAATGCAAGCTTATAATTAGTCTGACTTGCTTAACGGACGCTGCAGTAGCTGATTTGTTTCTCACTATTACCAACTCTAGTTGTCTTATATAACTACCAATCGATATAATATACCATACCATATCTTAGATGAATCGTCGCCGTCGTTACGAAAATGATAGGTAGGTAGGTAAGTATCCTAATTAAAAAAATCAGTCACTGTATTATCAAACTCAGTTCTTTACGGAAGTAAAGAACTGAACGAATTTGTTTTTTTTTTTTTAATAATCTGAAAAACCAAATAAAATGAAATTGATTGGTATACCAATTAATTTGATTTTTAAACATAGTTGAACATTATTATTCCGGAAATTAATTAACTCAATGGTAACTGCCCCAACTTATAAGTTGTAGATCGCGAGTTCAAACCCAGCCAGGTACATTACTTTGTGTAAATTATTTCATCACCGCTGCTCTCAAAACGGTGAAAGAAAACATTGTGAGGAAACCGGCATATCCTAGAACCAAAAATTCGAAGACATGTGACATCCACCAAGCCGCACTGGGCACGCGTGGTGGATTACAAAAAAAGGCCCATTCCTTCTCCTAAAGAGGAAGCCTGAGTCCCAACAGTGGGAAGATTACAAGGCCGATAATGGTAATAAGTTCCATAGTTATTTTATTTATTTTTATGTGGTCTTTAACCTTATCAAAAGAATATAATACCTACTGGCGAATTTCAAGTCGTCCGAATCAAATAATAAAAATGGATTTCCAAGTCGTCCGAAGTTATAATTTCTCCGTAACTGGTAAAATTATAAGAACTTCACGCTATAAAAGTCACGGAGGAGAATCAGTCACATTCTAATACCATGAGTCATTGAGTCAGATGACTCCAAACTTGAATTGGTTATTACCTCCAAAACAAGAATAGCATTTTTTTAAAGGTAGGAATTCATTGACATGGCTTCTCCCGCTCTAGGTGGCGCGGGAAGGCGTGTCAGACTTCTACTGACTTACGGCCGAACGCATAGTCCAGCTAATGGTTCATTAGCGTCCATTAAAGTTAAGTATTGTCAAACCTTCACTGAAAAACTGTGTAAAACTGTCAATGTGACAATTTCTTAAGTGATGATTAACGTTAATGAATGTCCCTGAGTCGGGCCGTAAAACCCACTGCTGTTCCTTCTTGGCCTTTATTCCAGAGTACCAGGGTTTTCTTTTGTTCAACCCAGGGTAAGCAATGTTGATTTTTACATTTCTATTATAATAGTGTTTATTAAACCAAATCTCTGTTAATATAATTTATAAAAAAAGGGATAAAATATATTTAACAAAAAAAAGGAAAAACCAATATTAACTTATTTATATTTTGGGTTTTTACGGATTATTTACAACAAAAACAAAAAATATTTACTAGGTTTGTTTTTTTTACAAAGAATCCTAAAAACCCCAAGACAAAAATAATCAAAAACAACAAAATAAACACCTATCACCTACACAAAATTCCCACAGGCCACTAAATAAAATAATTGCATATCTGTACCGAGTGCGACTCGTGAAGTAGTGAACTAAATCCGTTAGTCGGAACGAACGTCCCTGACCGCGCGCACGACACTTGCGTCGACGAGCGGCGAGCGCTGATTCACCGAGACCTACACACCTAGCGATCAGCGATACCGAGATCTTTTAGTAATCGAAATAATCGGAATAAATAAACGTTAAAATAATAAGACGATGAGAATCGGAAAAAAATGGTTGCCTGTAAAGTCGTTTTTACGGGCGAAGATTTTACGTGACAACGTCTTTTTCTCGGTAGAATATTTATTGATATGAATATAATTAAATTGCACAATAGGAACAAGGAATTGAATGAAAATAAGAATTGCACAAATTTTAACTATAGAAATATATTTTGTTTACTAAAATTCTCTAGTGCTGCGCGCGCGGCAGACCGATCATAGTTGAGTGGGAGAGAGACGCAAGGCATTCGGCGGGCCTCTCTCTCGTTCGGTGACTCATCGTAACGTTACCGAGCGTTACACTTTTTCATAAGTGACTCCCAGCCGCAACCTAATTTAAGACGTTGTCACGTCAAAAATAAAATTCGTTAAAATAAACCCTCGAGCTATGGGTTGAACGAAAAAGAACCCCGGGACCCTGGAATGAAGGCAAAACAGAATAGAAGTGGGTTTTAGTCATTACTTAGAAGTCTGATACGCCCTAGGAGCTCCGCCCAGGAGCAGAAGTGATATTGATACATAGGTATTGAGTATTGAAACATTGAATATTGATGTTTTCCCACTTTAAATTTAATTCATGAATCCCCGACCGGTCCTATGAGACCGCGCGGCGCGCTGTTATTGTTTTACTATTGTGTCTCGTTTTGCGGGTAGAAGACAATCAAGTCGACCATCAACTCACCATTCTACAATACAATTGAGATGTTTTTCGATTTATTCGAATCAAGAGAATCGACTTGGAATAATCAAATTAGTTTTTGATTATTCTAATCAGTCTCATTCGAAATTCTAAATTATTGAGGAACAACTCGCGAATAAACGCGTCATGCGTCAGTCGCAATAACAGACCGAGTCGCACTCGAGTCAAAATCGCAAAAATCGAGATATTCGAACAATCTAAACAATCGATATATCAACTCGTTTATCTTTAGATGCTATTTAATTTATTGGTCAAGTGCTCCAGTCTATTTTGTCAATTTATAAACTAATTAGATGTGCACCTAATGGATGATCTTAACTATATATGGAAGATCATCTTTACCCTGACGATCTTCTATTTAAACTTACATTAGACGTCGATTTCGTTTTTCTGTTGTTTTTTTTTTAAACGGTTCATCTGCAGACTTTGCTGTATAAAAATTCTCTAGTCTATTCCCCTGCTAGTGATGTGCCGCGTGCCATAAAACGATTGTTACCACTTTGTGAATTCAGTAGTTTTATGAATCGAGTCACAAAGTAATTATTCAAAATTTTAATTCGATTTTTTTTTATCTCACTCGTATAAGGTAAAATCTGTCTCGTTCTCTTTTCGTAGGTTTTATTGGAAACAAAAATATAAAAATGCATTCTTAATATTAATTTCATAATTTTGTAAAAACTTGCTCGAATTGTTGCTCTCTGTTGCAAATGCAGGCCCGACATCTGTTTCGTATTTCGACACAGTTGCTGTACGAAGACGACTGTCTTTATTATTTGACGCTCTGAGACACACAGCAATGAAGGAACATAGGAGTGGATTTTAGTCAGTAAACTTCTGACACGTTTTCCCGCTCCGCCCTAGAGCGGGAGAAGTCATGACTTCCCACATAAAAGAAATATAGTCAGTTCCGTTACATTATTACAATAAGTCATTACTTTTTGATTGGCTATGGTTAACACTGGTTTTGTAAAATGTGAATCACGACCTGCGAATATGTATTGGCAACAGAATCTAGTTCCAAGATCCATTTAGTTTTGGTTGTTAAAACGTTTGATCATACTGTTGTAGGTTAAATTTGAATATCGGCAGTTTTCAATACAGGTTTCTACGTATGACTTTGTATTTTTTTTACTTTGCGAGCCGCAGGTGATATTCATAATCATATTTAGTATACCTCAACCGTTTACGCGTATTAATATTATGTCACTTCGCGTTTTTTTTTGGGTTCCGTACCTCAAAAGGAAGAAAACGGAACTCTTATAGGATCACTTTGTTGTCCGTCTGTCAAGACTCTTGATCTTGTGTACGCGTGGAGGTATCGAGGAGAAATTAAAACCATATACTCAAATCTGTAGTTCCTTGACAGTATGCAAAAATCAACCTTTTCCCACAAAATGGACTGATGACCTGGTGAGGGTCGCGGAGTCCGATAGATGTGAGACCATGAAGCAAATAACCGGTGGAGTGCGCGTACGATGCTATTGCGCTCACCAAACATATGCTAAAACTAGTAGAAGCGGCAACCGCAAATGTAGTACGCAGGTCACGTGCTCCCGAATTTTAAGCGAATCAAATTAAAGGTACACGACTTGACCTTGAACGGACCAATAGCAGCCGCGCATTTTTCTTCGTCCCCCGGCCCGCCGTGGTGAGTTGTTTACTTAGAAGAAATCGGGCTATGCGCTCTCTAGTGGTTATATTCTCTATGTGTGAGACGCACAGGACCGATCGTTGTGGCGACGCTTGGGAGAGGCCTATGACCAGGGGACGTCTTTCGACTGAAATCATGGTGATGCTGATGTTGATGGCAGAACACCGTTTGCTAGGTCAGTTCGTAATTTTTTTTCTATTATGCATAGGCTCGCGTTTGACCACTATCTCACCTGATGGTAAGCGACAATGTGGCCGATGATGGAGCACGCTTACCTAGACGTAAACTTTTCGCTCTTGACTTGAAAGACCCCTAAGTTGAATTTATAAAAAGTTAGGAATTTTGTCTCAAAACGGTGAAGGAAAACATCGTGAGGAAACCGGCATGTCCTAGAATCAAAAATTTGAAGACATGTGACATCCACCAATCCGCAATGGGCCTGCGCGGTGGATTATGGCCCATTCGCTCTCCAAGAGAGGAGGCCTGAGTCCCAGCAGTGGGAACATTATAAGGCCGATAATGCTAAAAAATATGTATGTAAACAATTAAATTACACATATGAGCAAAATAAGTCAAAACTGGAACATTTTATCGTGAAACGGTAAAACCAGTTTAAACTGAAACCAATTCTTGGACATTCGGTTTGCATACTCGTATCATTTTTAAGATAATTAATTAGGAATTCTTAAGTTATTTAAGTAAGTATTAAAGTTTTTTTTATACGAGCCACAAATAATTATATTTTAGGATGATCGCTCAACTTAATTCATGAATCCCGGTCTCATGCGACGGCGCTGTTATTGTTTTACTATTGTCTCGTTTCGCAGGTATGTGATAGGTTAAATGTTGATAAAAACATTGGTAGATTAACCTACTAATAAATAAACGAGTCTAAAACTAATCTAATACAATTCTAAAATATCTTATTTTTTAAGTTACGGTCACAAGCAAAGTGTGTATCGTAAACATGTACTTAGTAAAAATCAAATTCATCCATCCATGTTTTTCAGATTCTAAGCCTGTTACAAAAATAATACTTCGATCTTCGACTTCGCCTTACGCCCGTTTTCAATAAGCTATCTATCTACAGTTACAGCTACTAAAGATAAACAAATCTATCCTTTTGCCTTACCTATACCTACCGACGGATAGCATTTCCTACCAAAGTTGTGGATTGATAGATAGAATCATACTGTTTATCGGGGATAGCTATCTATCTATGAACTGCGGTAGGTTATTGAAAACGGGCGCAAGCCAACTTGGTTTCGGGAGTTTCTTTTAGGAGGGAAATCATCAATATGACTTCTGCGGTTCTTGGGAAGGAAAACAGATTTTTACTAACTAAACCGTGTTCCTTCAGTTGCCCTTCGCGTCCCAGAGCCACGGTAACTATTCCTTATTATTCCGCAGTGTCCTCGAAGTAAGCATCTTCCTCGAAGCCCGTAGTTATTTTTCCCTACGATTCCACGAACTTATAATACTTAGTATAAGAGCAACCAAGGACGGTAAAGTAATTTCCTTGAAGGGCAATCTATTTCTATGCACTGCAGCATTTTTAGTGATATTTTATCTTAGTTACACGTGGGAAAGTGCATGGCAACCACTCAAGGTTTTTCATCATCTGCCTAGCCTTTTCCCAACTATATTGGGGTCGGCTTCCAGTCAAGCCGAATTTAGCTGAATACCAGTATTTTACGAGGAGCAGCTGCCTACCCGACCTCCACAACCCATTAACTGGGGTAACACGGTACTTCATGGCAAGACTGGAGTCAGATTTACTGGCTTCTGAATATCCGTAACGACTGCCAAAGATCTACGACAGCCGGGACCTTTTAAAAGGTTTTATTAGGGTTCCATATTCCAGAAGAACAGTGCCTAGTGTTCTGGGCACTGTGTAGGAACAAACAACCAAGACTTTAAAAAAAAAATTAAAATGATTTTATTTTACATAGGCCTCTATATGGGCACTTATAAAACGTCAAAAACTAGTGCACGGTTCCAAATTGGTCGTTTCCTATGGAGAAGAACCGGCAAGAAACTCCATGGTTACTCTTTTCAAAAAATTATTGGGTCTACAATACTGCCATATTACAACACAGGCACTTTCACGTTGTAGGTCGTCGGTTCAAACCCAGCCAGGTGCATTACTTGGTGTAATTTAGTTCATACCGCTGCTCTCAAAACAGTGTAGGAAAATATCGTGAGGAAACCGGGATGTCCTAGAACCAAAAATTTGAAGGCATGTGACATCCATCAATCCGCACTGGGCCCCGCGTGGTTCATCAAGGGTCATTCCCTCTCCTAAAGAGGAGGTATGACAATTAAAGTCACTTAACAGTTTAAATTTATATTTTACTAGCTTTTACCCGCGGCTTCGCTCCCGTCAAATGACTACCCTACATATCCTACGCTACCCTACCCTACCTTCCCTACACTACCCTACCTACCCTACACTACACTGCCCTACACTACCCTACACTACACTACTCTACACTACCCTACCTACCCTACTTTACCTAACTTTTTTTTTTTAGAATTTTTCTCTCCGTAAGAACCATCATTGAACTTCAAGGAACATTTAAAAAAAAAAATCAGCCAAATTGGTCAAGCCGTTTTCATGTTATGTCGTGACAACGGAAAACGGGTTTCATTTTTATATATATAGAAGATTTGGATGTCTTCCTTAAGAATTGGCACGAAGTGGCTCAAAGCCGCGAACGATGGAAGGAATGGAGGGAGGCCTTTGCCCAGCAGTGGGACAATATAGGCTAGATATAATAATAATTGTTTTATTTAAAGTCCTTTTGTTTAAATAACTATAGCTTTAGGTTACCCTGTAATGATTGTTGTATGTTGCAAATGAAAAAAAAATAATAATATTATGTAAAGATTTATGACATACCTAACCATTTGGTAATGGTGTATCTAAAAAAAAAACAGCTTAGTCGTGGAGGTTACAAGTCAGATTCTAAGCCTGTTACAAAAATAATACGTCGATCGAAATACTTCACCTTGACCAACTTTGTTTTCGGGGGCTGCAGTCAAGTTAAATGTCTTGAACCTTGGGTGTATACCGCAGGTATAGAACGCAAAGGGCAAGTGAAGGAACACAAGTGGTCAGTAAAAGTCTGTCACTCTTTCTCGCTTCAACCAGAGAAGGAGAAGTTATTTGATGGTTAGCTGCTGTTAGCGGCTTCGTTCGCGTGAAAGTAAAAGATGGTCCCAAGAGAACATACTTCCGGGATAAAATGTATCCTATGTGCTAATCCAGAACATGGTCTATCAGTGAGTCAAATTTTATTTCCTTTAATGATTTTGGATTGATAAACTTTTTCGTCGGTTTATTCCTACTTTAAAAAAAAACCTAAATTTTTAATTTAAACATGCTTTATTCTTTATTGTACACAACATTTACAAAATAAAAAAAAAATAGGACAATTGATGTACACAGGCGAGCTTAACCCACAATTGGGTTTTCTTACAGCAAACGTTAGGTAATACGTAAAAATAAATTTGTAAATGAGGAAAACTGTATAAATATCGTTAAGACAAATATAAAAATAAAAGTAAAAAGCCAAAAAAATAAATTAGATACCTTATAGCTACATTGTATAACGGAAATTCATAAGAATAACCCAACCTTCGTGGAGGTCGCATTAAAATGAATCAAATACAATACTTTTTTTTTTTTAACGTCAATACAAAATGGCGTAGGTATTGTGATTTCGAAAGACAATAACGAATCGGTAATTAGTTTTATTTGATAACAAATTGTTTTAATGACTTGTGTAACTAAGAACATAAAACTGATTTCTTTAGCATTGAATTGTGGTTGTGATGTAATTTGTAAATATTTCAAGGTATAATAGTAGCGTAGCATCATCATCTGCCTAGCCTTTTCCCAACTATATTGGGGTCGGCTTCCAGTCGAGCCGGATTTAGCTGAATACCAGTATTTTTACGAGGAGCGGCTGCCTACCAGATACCAGACCTCCACAACCCATTAACTGGGGTAACACGAAGCCGACCACAATCATCATCTGCCTAGCCTTTTCCCAACTATATTGGGGTCGGCTTCCAGTCAAGCCGGATTTAGCTGAATACCAGTATTTTACGAGGAGCGGCTGCCTACCAGACCTCCACAACCCATTAACTGGGGTAACACGGTACTTCATGGCAAGACTGGAGTCAGATTTACTGGCTTCTGACTATCCGTAACGACGGCCAAAGATCTACAAATGACAGCCGGTACCTACGGCTTAACGTGCTGCTAAATCCGGCTTGACTGGAAGCCAACCCCAATATAGTTGGGAAAAGGCTAGGTAGATGATGAGGGATAGGCTATACCGAGATATTTTATAAATTGAAAGAATCGGAGTCCTTAAAATAAAGCATCGAGTCAACCATCGCATTATGCATGAGGGCATAGCTTTATGCTAAACGTTCGACCGTTTTGCGTGGATGTGTCATGTGACGCATATTCTCACTGTATTGATATTCTTAGCTAAATTTAAGATTGCGAAGTCTCGCGGTTCTACAAAATAATCGAGATGTTTTTCGATTGTTTCGAATCAGTCACTCTCACTCGAAACTCTAAACCTTTGAGGAACAACTCGCGAAGGAACGCGCCATGCGCCAGTCGCAATAACAGACCGAGTCAAAATCGAGAACCATCGAGACGTTGGAACAGTCGAAAAAATCGAATAAAGCCTCTCAATATCGCGAATGGCTACCGTATTTCTTTCATCTTTAGGATAATTTGTTTGCCATGAATATCCATATACAGAATAAGATGCAGCGATGGTAGGCCTCCCACAAGGCATACCTTTTAGAATTTTAAGTTATTTGTTGATCTCCTAACTTACAAGAAAAGAAAATGTTGTTCCCACAATTTTAAACTTGAAAATGAAATGTTTACATAAATTGAAGTTTTCTTAATGTTTACACATTTCGCGGAATCGTTTCAGTATAAGCATTTACTTGAAACGCTAAGAGCCCTTCAGAGCGAGTGCTTGAAGCATGTCTGCGAATCTCTACATTTTTATGATGGGGAATATTCTCGGAAAATAGTTTTAATGCTTCTTCTTCTTCTTCTCGAATTGAAGGTAAACTTGTCAAACTTTTTGGGCCCAGTAGGTAGCTACGTTGATTGCAGCATCGGTGGCTCCCATTAAGTCCTCCAAAGTGCAGGTGTCCGGGCACTTGGGGCACTCCAAAAGGTGGCTCATATTTTGAGTAGAAGCACCACACTCACATTGAGTATCGGACTGGTCTATAAAACCCCATTTGGCCAAATTGTGTTTGCAGCGACCTACCTGGGTGCGCAACCGATTCAGTGCTTTCCATACAGGCCACTGCAGTTCACGTTTTAATGCTTTGAAGGCTATATATGCTAGTTAAATGAATGTTTATGTGATGTAGAAAAAAGTTCCGCATTTTTTTGTGTTTAATGTACATTACCTAAGTACATCTAGGAAAACGAAAAAATGTTGGAATTTGTACATCATAAACGAAAGATATTTTTTTTACAGATTATTATTCAAAAAACAAAAGCAATCATCAACCAATTGAATGAGTTTTAAAAACTACTTATTTATTTAGTTGACAACACGTCATAATAATACTTAAAAAAATATTTTAATGTTAATTAATTAGCAAACGAAACGAAATTCACTTGAAAATTCTTCGTGACATTCTAAATATGAAATTACAAGATGGCTGCCGCGGTCGCGTCACGCCACCTAATCGAAAAGCGAACCACAAAACGTATAATACAAACAATAGTTGTACGTATCGCCATACAAATTCTTTTCGTTATCATATCGCTGAATATTATTTGAATGAATAAATAAAAGATATTTTGTACCTTTGTATTATATGTTTAAATTGTGTAGGACATATGGCAACATTGAACAAATAGTTAGTGTGTGTAGTTTGTTTGTGAAAATAGCAGCTGCTTTATGGTAAATAAAAAAAATGGTTTGGGCGTGTTTTTTCATTCTGTAATTAGTTGATAATATTTGGTAAAAATATTTTGTTTTATAATCAAATAAGTTGAATAAATTAACTGACTAATTAATGTTTTTAGAAAAAAAATCATAGAACTATACAAAGCGAAATATACAGGGCATATATTTATTAAAACTATTAGTAGGTATTTAATTAAAAGTTTAAAAGTTTTTTACCGCGCGTCACGTGAATGCGTGGTAAAAGATTGGGGGCGAGTTGCGGGACACAGAACAACGTTGCAGCGTCACGTAGACTGAGTGTTGCGCAACATGTTGCGCGTCAGCTGGTAACGCGAAGTATTCCCATTTCAGCACCCGTATTTTCGGCACCCAAGCTATTCCCGATTCGGCACCAATAGGTATTTTGGATGGTAGTAAAAAATACAAAATTCCAATCCAAAATAACAGTAGGTATTATATTGTTTAAGGTAACGAAGCTGCTGTAACACGTTGCCGAATTCGTAAAACGTCACATGTTGCGCGTCAAATTTAAAGCCAAGGATACACTAGGGGACAAATGGAGCAACATGTTGCGGAACATGTTGCTCAACAACTACGTGGAACATGCATACTGACGCGGGATTCGTGCGCTCGCTCTCGAGGCGGGAGCAAACAACATGCCCCGCGTCACGTACTATGTTGCGGGGCATGTTGCCGGACAATATGCAACGTTGCAGCGTCACGTAAATTTAGTGTTGCGCGTCGTGTTTCGGGACAAAATGTTTCCTAGTGTATCCCAGGCTTTACTGCCCGTAGTGAGCACCAATATTTTGCAAGACCAACATCAATTTGCTTTACATCTCTGCTGTTTTTACTATGTATATGTTGCGGTTTCAGCCTTCTGAGCAACAATATAAAGCTATTAATTCCACACAATGTCTGGCAGTCCGATAAAAGCAGGAAAAAAACAATTGATTGGTTTTTTTGACGCCTACGCTCAAAATAAACCAAGTCATCAAAATATATTCTTTGCTAGAGCTAGCTGATTTGAATGAAATGCTAACGTCTGTAAGCAGAAGCTAGTTTTGTATGAATCATCATTAATTAAAATGCTTACGATAAGCATGAAATGGCCATATTTTTCTTGGATAAGAATAGAGAGTTCGGCAGCTGAAGGATTACAGGTGGGTTTATCAACGTCTGATATTCCTTGGTCCATCCAGAGTGGGAGGTTAAAGAGCACTTCCTTTCATTTTTGACAAAATATTGGCACATAAATGTATAGTATGTATTAGTATCATCATCATCATCTGCCTAGCCTTTTCCCAACTATATTGGGGTCGGCTTCCAGTCAAGGATTTAGCTGAATACCAGTATTTTACGAGGAGCGGCTGCCTACCAGACCTCCACAACCCATTAACTGGGGTAACACGGTACTTCATGGCAAGACTGGAGTCAGATTTACTGGCTTCTGACAATCCGTAACGACTGCCAAAGTTCTCCAAATGACAGCCGGGACCAACGGCTTAACGTGCTTTCCGAGGCACGGAGGAAACTCGTTATGTTAAGATGGTCACCCATCCACAGACCAACCTAGGCAAGCGTTGCTTAACCTTGAAGATCGACCTGTGCGGCTGTTATTATCTAGCCACGAGCTCCTCCCTATAGTATGTATTAGTATGTATAATATAAAATATTGGTACCTGTACACAGGGTGTAAGGGACAGCCCTCCACTAACTTTAAGGGCTTGCTCAGTAGACGAATCTGAACATCGTGAACGAAAGAATAGGAATCCCTTTAGCACTAAGTCCGCTTATGTAGGTACCGCTACTGTATATAAAGTTTCTAATCTTAATATATATAAATCTCGTGTCACAATGTTTGTCCTCAATGGACTCCTAAACCACTTAACCGATTATAATAAAATTCGCACACCATGTGCAGTTCGATCCAACTTGAGAGATAGGATAGTTTAAATCTAAAAAAAAAAAAGTTAGGTAAATTAGGGTAGTGTAGGGTAGTGTAGGGTAGTGTAGGGTAGTGTAGTGTAGGGTACTGTAGGGTAGTGTAGGGTAGGTAGGGTAGTGTAGGGTAGGTAGGGAAGGTAGGGTAGGGTAGCGTAGGATATGTAGGGTAGTCATTTGACGGGAGCGAAGCCGCGGGTAAAAGCTAGTAAATAAATAAAAAACATGTTTAGTCTGAGTAAAGACACCAAAAAATCTAGAGGTCACAGTGTCATAGACAGAATAGAATAGTATAAACTTTATTGAACACCAAAATAGTGACAAAACTTGTCTTTATAGTCTAGAGACATGGGGCAAAATCGCGAACTCATAACGCGATCCATTTGCCGACCTAAACTGAATTTTAAAGGGCGTTTTTATATGGTCGGTGTTTCTATAAAAGAATGAATGTGTGTCAATAGAAAGAAAGAAAAACTCTTTATTTGCATGAACAGTGGCAAATTTACAAACATGATATCAAAAAAAAAACAGCAAGAAAGAAAAAAAACAGTTATTGTATACAATAAGGAATTTAGAATAGTTTTGTCTCTTCGTTATTTAACATCGACTTCCAAAATTAAAGATATTTTATACTTTTTAGTGTTTTTTTTTACATTGAAGTCGGTTGTGAATTTTTCGGGAAATGATTTAATTTTAAATTTTTAAGTTGTGTTACCTCCCCGTCCCTTCGTCTTTCGATCATCGACCAAATGTATAAAAAAGAAATTTTACTTGTTATGACAACCTATGAGGAGTTCCGGTCCATAGCTTTGAAGTTCAGTTCATTTCTCAAAAAACAAATTCAAATCGATCCACAATTGACCGAGAAATCGGTGAACATACACGAAAAAACAAACATACAGACGAACACAGAACCTTCATATTTTTCAAGTCGGTTAAAAAACTGAATAGTAAACACAACATTTTACATTTAACTTCAGCTAAAAGGAGAAGTATTGGAAAGTCAATTAATGAAAGCCGCCCAGCGTGGCTCGGACTGAAGGGAAGCATATTAAAAATCAATATGCAGCAACCAAAGAAAGGCTTGCAGACGAAACTAATATGGTACTGTGCGGCCAAGAAAATTTAATTGAAATTGTAGCTGAATAGAGTGCGTCTAACGAAAGCGCGAACTGGAGTTTTTTTTTTATTTAATTGGCAACATTATTCAGCCGCAATTGTAGGAAATAAAATAAACAACACATACAACATTTTTGGATTCAACCTCTTTTTCATTAGACGGAATAATCCGTTTAACCGTCCGTCCGTCTTTACTATAGAGTAAAGATATACCAGTATGCCAGGATTTCTATGAAAACTGAGCCCACCTTCCAATAGCTATTGCAAAGAAGGAATAAGAAGTGGGTTATAGTCAGTAAAAGTTTGACACGCTCTCCCGTTCCACCGAAGAGCGGGAGAAGACATTCTGAAAAACCTTCCAATACGGCTAGCTATGTATGTGCTCGACGCATTCTGTATTTTTTTTCTTTTTACTTTGTGTTTATAACCGTTGTGCTGTGTCTATCCCGAATAAAAGTATTTATATTCTATTCTACTCATTTTATATCACTGGATATATAATATTGAGGCGACTAAAGTTGCGATAGCAAATAGCTAAGATCCAAATCTTAACCCGTTCCAAGTTATTGAAATGCATCTTTTTTTACAAATAAAACAATAAATAATAAGTGATATTATATTATGTGATTAAATGGTTTGTTTTGTCACTTGCTTTCATTCTCAATTCTTTATTGTACACAAAAAACATTACAAACAACAAGGTGATATAAACTGTTCATGTACCTACAAAGGCGAGCTTAACTCATTGCTGAGTTCGCTCGTTTTGTTATAAAAGCAGAAAAGAAACAGAGTGCACTACAGTTCAAAAGTTTCCAATTATAAGGTCAGCTCAAAAACAAAACACGCACGTCACCTCTAAAACGCATGTCACCTCTACTACGCATGTCACTTGTACCACGCATGCGCGGCAACTGCATAGAATGAACGAGATGAACCCACGCACGCCGCTGACTGACAACAGTAATGCGATCTTGTTCCCTGTTTTCGCACAGCAACACTTAATAAACGACACAATTTCAATATCATCATCATCTCAGCTGAAAGACGTCCACTGCTGGACATAGGCTTCCCCCAAGCGTCGCCACAACTACCGGTCCTGTGCATTACACAATTTTGTAACTACAACAATTTACAATCTAAACACTACAAAAAGCAATATATCCTAACTAATATTATAAATGTGAAAGTGGATTTTGTTACTTTATCACGCAAAAACGGCTGAACGGATTTGGATAAAATTTGGCATGCATATGGCCTTTGACATGGAAAAGAACATAGGCTACCTTTTATCCCGATTCTTTTTTTTTCTGAAGTCCTCGCAAACGATGTCGCAAATAGAAGCTAGTATTACATATAAATAACACTTTTTGGCTATTGGCAAAGCTAACATGTTAGACATACTGGTACCGCAAATTTTTCCAGTACCTACGTTTAACTGGAAAAATTTGCCTACTGCGGTCTCACCGTCATTGTAATTATAACGATGTATCGTAATTGTAATTTGGATGTCTTCAAGGCTACAGTGCATAGGCTTCTCATAAACTAGTGCGCCTCACCATCAACGATTGCATCACTGCTTACCATCAGGCGGGATCGCAGTCAAACACTATTGAAACTCGTTGCCATAGCAACTTTTATTCAACTCACATAATGCGTATCCAACGATGTTAGCTAGCATGCGGATCAAAGCGACCACGACGTGCGACCGCGACCGGTTCGCGCGACCGAGCGCGACCGCTTCGTATACAGTACTAAACAAACCAGGCGAGCGCGTCGCACGACCGTGCCATACAAATCCATAATAACAGCCAGTTTATGAACTAACTCAAAGACAAATCAACGCACAGCCAAAACTACTGGGACTAGGAGCGTTAAATTTTGCACAAGGTTTCCTTTTATGACGTAGGCCTTTTTTTTTTTTGTTTTCGGGGGGAAACCTTCAAAAGGCGCCCGAACTCTGGGGATAAGTTTTATGACGTAGGCCTAACAGAAATTTTTCCAAAATCCTCCCCCTAGACTCATGAAACGGGGATCCAAAGTTTGTAGGTAGAAACCTACTTTCATGCGGGCGAAGCCGCTGGTAAAAGCTAGTATTTCAGAAAATGGTAGATAAAAAACTACAGATGTCGAGTTATTTTGTGGAGTTTTAACACGATCTCGTAACTGCAATCATCATGAAATAGGAAACATTGCAGATATTTCATTTCTTGCAATACTGTGTCGTATACGTCTCTTTCATAAATACTTGGTGCTTTTTAGGGTTCCGTATCTTAAAAGGAACCATTATAGGATAATTTTACTGTCTGTCAGTCAGGACCCTTAGTCTCAAGAATGCTTGGATGTATCGAGTTAAAACCATATACTTCCGGTTCTTTAACATGTGATAATAGATGTACAAAATTAAAATTCAAAGTAACGAAAATTAAAGATGCGGCCGTTTATGTCGCAAAAAACGTACATTTTAATACTCTCAAGAGAATCAAAATTCATAGGCTTTTTCCCGTTGGCCTAGAAGCCTGAAATTTGGCATGAAGCAAGGTCTCATAGCACAAGTGAAAGAATTTTCTTTTTGAAACAAACAGTACTTTTGTACATATATTTTTATAATATAATGTTTCCTTGTGTATATTTGTGTGTACATAAATTATAACATAAAATAAATAAATAAGTAAATATGAAAAAATCTGAAAACGGTCAATTTGTAGTTAATTACAAAAAAAAGTCTTCGAGATTCAATTCGGGAATTGAACTGTTTCCATAGGTAGGTTTGAACAGAACCGTCAGCACGCGAGTCCGATTCGCACCTGCCCGGTTTCTTCAGAATAAGCTCTGACATAATTAAATTTCCAGTAAGTAAGTATCTTCAAAGATTTTAGGTAAGTACAGCGATTGTATTCAACAGTAAAAGCAGATCTGCAGTCACGAATACCATTTAACGGTCACTACTCGGCAAATGATATTCGCAGATTTATTAATTAGAATGTTTTCGTTTTGAAATTTTACATTTTGAAACTGTGCTTTCAAATATACTAACTAGATAGAATAAAAAAGAAATCGGAAATCTAATAATGATAGTAAAAAAAACATGTATTATTTCAGGCTTAGAATACCTATAGTTAAATAAGATTAAATTCAATTAATTTGCTATTTTTTAAATTAGTAATAAACAAAATTTCAGTTTCTGTATAATTGATATTAAAATGTAAGACTTAGTTAAAAACTCAATACTGAATATGTTTATTTGCATTCCACAATGTGAACTTAGGTGGTAGGTACATACATAAGATGTAAATTAACAGTACAATACAATATGCAAATCTATATGAAATGTTTATCTTGATTCTAATATAAAGGGAGACTGGTAATTAGTGACCGGTACTAAAAGACGGGATTACACATGATAACAAACAACTTTTACTATTATGTGGCAAAAATCGAGAGTGCAATAAAATTCAGCAGTTCAGGACATTTTGACCAGTTAGTCTGTAGACGATCATAAATGTACTAAACAACAATTTTTTTTCGCGAAATCAGATTCTCAATATACTTATAGATTTACCGTTATTTATTCTCATTCTATCTACACACACAACATCTACCGAACACAAGACATCCTAGGATCCTAGATAAAGTTACATTCTATGCGCACTTACAATCTGTCATTGAATTTATACTTAAAGCCGTCACATATTATACATGTGTTTTTTTTATTATTGATAGGTTTGCGTTTGACCACTATCTCACCTGATGGTAAGCGATAATGTGGCCGACGATGTAACACGCTTGCCTAGAAGTAACCTATTCTCTACTAGTCAACTTTTGGGATAAAAAAAAGTACACTAGTAGGAGTCTAGGAGTGCACAATAAATAAATACTAAATATTATAAATTGAATAAATATCATTAAGATAAGGTACTTAGGATAACAAAATACATAAATATAAGATAAAATTATAAACTAATAAATACTATGATAAATATCAAAACAATAAATAATAGAACACAAATATAATAATTATGAAAATCAAACTATGGTTGAGAGGACTTCAAGTTGTAGCTCCAAATTTTATCTTTGAAGAAAAATCTACTTTCAGCTTTATAATTTCAATAAAACCGTACCTATTCTAAATACAGTATTTATTAAAAAATATAGTAAAAGGAACGTCTAACGTTACCAGGCAATCACAGCCAAGGACACTGCAAGTCCTTTGATAGTCTGGAACGCAATTAGAATACCTACTAGATGAGACTATTTTATAGACGGGACATATTTCCTGCTTTCTAGATGCGCACTGCAAAGTCTCTCCGCCCTCAGGGCGTTGTGATCAATAATTATTTAATACCAAGTTAGAACTTGGCCACTTTGTTGCATTTTTTATTTATTCCGTTCTAATACCAATAGAAATATTACTATTGGTATTTGTTTGAACACGTATTTAAAAAAAAAATTGGAAGATATAAGAATGATGCATGAATGCCTTGAGAATGCCTTGTTGCATTAAGTCCGCCACTGTACATGAAGTTTAAATAAATAAATAAATATAAGATACAGTCAGTAAAATGCTTTGTGTAATCGTAAAACAGTTAATTGAAAAAAAATTGTTAAATCCAAAAAAATACTAGTATGTCATTTAATTAAATTAAAAATATCAGAAAACAATATTTTGGTTAGGTTTGACTGAGCTGACTACACCAAATTCAAGTTAATATGATTTCAAACATACAAATGGTATTAGTTTTTGGTATTATAATGAAATAAAACACATTTTTAACTTAGATTGGAGTTTAAAAATACTTAAGGCTCTCTTGATCTTCCAGTTTACTTTTTACAATCAGCTTTATCTTTTTGATTAGATAACTAAAGTAGTCAAAAAATAAAACGAAAACGCTAAAAAGCCCGTTTTGACATTTGGGGAAGACCCTAGAATGTAAGTTGGAACGAAAATAAAAGAAAAATTAAATAATAAAATTAATCACAGTGTTTTCAAAAAAATATTTTTTTGGCTCGTTAAATAATATTATGATGGAATATATTGCGAGTATTCTGCCCTCCAGCGCCTAAACCGCAGTAATAGGGTTTTTTGCGTTTTAAATATTGATTCTTAACGGGCATACTATAAGGAACAATATTTTAAAACGCAAAAAACCCTATTACTGCGGTTTAGGCGCTGGAGGGCAGTATTTTTAGTAGGTATTCTATTTATTCGCTAATTACGTCATGATGACAAATGTCAAAACGGGCCTTTTATTTTTTAACAACTTTACCTCTCTATAAATGGTTCCGTTGACATAATTATATATATTTAGATGTGAATATTAAATTAATTTAAAAAGACTTAACAGCTAATGGCTTATGCAATTTACAGATTGTCAATGTTTTAAATTACGTCCATTGTTCCGTTGTTATAGGAAAGATAAACTGAAGTGGTAATTGAGCGAGCAATGGACCTTGAAGTAAACAATTCGGTACATCGCTTGATAAAAACGCTGTTACAGACTTGGGACTGACACTTAGTGCATTTTTGACTAAGTGTGTACAAATAATTAGTAGTAATGACAGTGGCGTAGCTAAACCCTAAGGGGTCCCTATATTTTTTATTGGCATTATCTGACTTGTAATTTTGCAACTGTTGGGACTCAGGGCTCCTCTCTAGGAGAGGGAATGGGCCGTAAACCACGCCGAAGCAGTGCGTATTGGTGGATGTCGAATGTCTTCGAATTTTGGGTTCTAGGACATGCCAGTTTCCTTCACCGTTTTGAGAGCAGTGGTGATGAAATAAATTACACAAAGCTAAGCGCCTGGCTAGGCTTGAACCCGCGACCTACAACTTGGAAGCCGAGGCAGTTACCACTAGGCTTCCACCAAGATAAAATCATTTCTTTTTTTAACAGTTTTTTGTCGAAAAATGGAAGAAGTTGTTTTGCCATAATGAAGACCGGGCTCGATAATGAAACTACTTTTACTTAGATAATATACTTGTTCGTAAATGAGCTTGTCTATCGGAGCATGTGAACTAGGCTAGGTTAAGTTTTCATTGTGATCTTATTTAGTGAATGTTAGAACGAGCAATGCGAGTCAAGAGTGAATAGGTTAGGTTAAGTTGATACGTCGGCCACTTCATCGCTTACCTCAAGTGATATAGTGGTTAAACGCGAGCCAAAAAAATGGATCATCATTCATAATCTCATACTTAAATAAAAATCATTAAAAAAGTTGGCTCACATCGTGGGGCCCCCTTAAGCGCGGGGGCCCTGTATCCTCGACTGATACGGCGATAGCTACGCCTCTGAGTCATTAGTTACGATGTACTTACAAACAAAATAATAAATGTCGAATGCAGTTGTCGCTTGCTTCGGCCATTTATGACTCGTAAAAGCCATATTTATTTTAATATTTTATATTTAAACATAAATTAGTGCTTAACTGCGATTCCACCTGATGGTAAGCAATGATGCAATCATTGATGGTGAGGCGCACTAGAGTATTAAGAGCCTATTCATTAAGGCATTAAGTCCGCCTCTGTGCTTCTATGTGCATGAAGAATTTAATAAATAAATATTCACTCTAGCCTTGTCTTCAAGGCTAGAGTGAATAGGACCCAAATTATAATCAGACGGGAAGACTGCAGCAGACAGATTGTTCCAGTCCTTCGATGTACTCGGTATATAAGAACGTTATAGATCTTCTAGCTCTTTTAACAACCTAGATACGCCATTAACCTAACGGTCACACTTGTACTGACTAACACGTCAGAAAATGAAACTAGCTGAATTACTTTTTTATTTTTAGTTTTCAAGCGCAAGTCTAATAAATTGATTCAATAAACTTATATGTATAACGTAGAGCCTTAATCGCGCCAGTATTTAGTATTTTTTTAAAAATATATTTTTAATGGTGTCGTTTAATTACTCAGATACCCGCGAAACGAGACACAATAGTAAAACAATAACAGCGCGGTCTCATAGGACCGGTTGGGGATTCAAACGTTAAATAAATATAAAAACAAACGACAAACTTTAACTATAGGTTCCATTTGTAATTTCAAATGTAATAATATTTATCTATCTTCTTTTTATTTATTCATCATCATGATCTTCCTGCCCTTGTCCTGTTTTATTTGTGGTCGGCGCAACACGTTTTTGTATTTGTAACATGTTTGGTATAAATTATTTATTGTACGAGTACCTACCTATATCATAATATTTCTCCTACATGTCATGGACATTCAATAAAACAGCACAGGACAAACAAACAAAAAAGGAAAACGCACAAGTGCAAAACGGACGATCGTATCACATAGGACGATCTCTTACAAACAACCTTTGAAGAGACTACAATATTCTAACAAAATATCCCAATAAACGAAATAAGAAAAGAAAAAAAAAGGAAAGGACTATAACTATAGATGACATTCATAATTTTAAAAGTAATATCTATCGAATTTTTATTTATTATAAGTATAGGAGTATATTACATTGATGTAATATACTCCTATACTTATCAGTGGTATATTATAATATTTCTTGTCCACCATTACACAAACACAGGACAAATACAACAAAACAACACAAATTAGGACAAACAAACGGAAAAAAAAAACACAAGTGCAAAACGGACGATCTCTTACAAACAACCTTTGAATATACTGCAATAATTTACCAAAATATCCAATAAAATACTAAACTACAAGAGAGATATAGTCTAGAAATCTTTTCAGAGAACGAGGTAATTTCTGAAATTAGCACGAATGCCCTTTTCTAGACGTTAGAGGGACGTGGGAGGGGAGGGCGGGGGGCCCGCAGTTAGCATTATCAAATGCATTCGACGACACACATACAGATAGGTACACTCCCAATAATACAACCGACACAAATATTGTTTGTATAATCTTTAAGCCAAAACATTGATGTCATTTAGTCAATACTTTATAGTAGGTACGTATTTTATAAATAGGTCTTCTAAAGTAAGCGTATGATCTAGATTTAAGGACGAAATTTAATCTAAATTTAACTGTTCTCTATTCATTAAAAGCATATTATAATGTAAGACTTAATTTAAATTCTCGCAAAAAGAAACAATCAAACACTTACTCATTTTCTTTTTCATCGCACGAAGCACAGTTACTTAAATGTTGTACAAAACAAATCGAATAAAACTTCATTTGCCAAAGAGTCACTGCAATACGATTTTATGAAACCGTCACTAAAGGCAAAAATGAAAGGAAACTCGTAACCACGGCGATCAAAACTGGTACCTACAATATTTTTATTTTAATTGACACAGTCTTATTTTTCTTTCAACACTACTTATTGTCACTGGCAAACAAGAAATAAGAAATTCACTTCGCAAAAATTATGAGAATAACACTAAAAATAAACGCTACGACACTGGCACACTTCACTAAATTAGAAAAAAAAATGATTTGACAGCTATAAAATTGCGGGATTCGAAAACAAATATGGCGTAAATATTTTAAATGTAGAATTTCGCGCTGGCTATTTGAACGGGCGTTTGATAAAGATTGAGGAATATTCGAATAATGAGCGCGACGCGAGACCGCCGCCGCTCTAGTCTGCCGCTGTTAGTATGAGGCTTCGAGCTCGCTCTGCGAAACGCCCGCTCCATACAACCATTCCAAAGTATATAAATAACCACGGCCCGTTCTCTGTTCTGTCCGCATTTAAAGTAAATTAAATTGAAATATTTTCTGTGTCACTTTAATTCTAACTGAATAAGCAGCGGATAGGGAATATAATTTGTGAAAAAAAAAACAATGAGTCGTGTAATTGAGGAAATATAGTGCATTAATATTTATAGTTAGGTATTCCTTTACTTTGTAAGCTAATAAATATTTTTTTATCGCTGATACTGATTTAAAATGATAGTTAATCAAGTAGGTATATGTAGCAAAATAATAACAATTCTATACGTTACATGGAATATACTTTTGACTTCATCGAAATTAAATGAAAACCCATATATCGGCCATCATTTTTCCAGGAAAGATGCAATTTTACACACATATATCCATTACACCGGAGCTCAGTTGAATATTGATCGAATTATGCTGTGAACGGATGGACAAAAGAGCCACGTTTAATATCGTTTTCCTCCGTTACTTCGGTAGCTATCCTAAAACAGTGGCACGATAGAAAATATCCACTCAGTGTAACATGACGGAGAGAACCAGCGCCATTTTGAATTTTGTATATACCTGTTATGTTTAATTATTACTTATTGCAGTAAAATGGTTGCTTTATGTATACGTGTTTGGTTTTCGGAGGTCGACAGGTTAAATGAATTTGGAGAATAACAAATAGCGTTTAAGAAAATGGTGTTTTATATTTGTGTTGCTTGGTTAAATAAATATTTAGGGCGGCATTTATTATTTCCATAATATTGGGACAGTTTACGGTTATAGGTTGCGGAAATATAGAAAGAATTTATTGAATTGGTTGTAAGCAAAATGGCTGCACGTAAATAATCGTTTCTTGAATTATACCTTCACGGTCACAAGGCTATTAGAATAAATATTAATTAGTGATTTATCAGATGGCGGAACGTCAACTTGTAAAAAAAAAGGAGCACAGGATACCACCCAGTGAGACACTGCATTTCAAATGCAATTTTCCACTGACTAGACATGTACTTTTATTTTTTTTCTGAGTATAAGAATATTTATTATGTTATTCCGAGTATATTTGGTACTAACCATCATCATCTGCCTAGGCTTTTCCCAACTATATTGGGGTCGGCTTCCAGTCAAGCCGGATTTAGCTGAATACCAGTATTTTACGAGGAGCGGCTGCCTACCAGACCTCCACAACCCATTAACTGGGGTAATACGGTACTTCATGGCAAGACTGGAGTCAGATTTACTGGCTTCTGACTATCCGTAACGACTGCCAAAGATCTCCAAATGACAGCCGGGACCAACGGCTTAACGTGCTTTCCGAGGCACGGAGGAAACTCGTTATGTTAATATGGTCACCCATCCACAGACCAACCTAGGCAAGCGTTGCTTAACCTTGAAGATCGACCTGTGCGGCTGTTATTATCTAGCCACGAGCTCCTCAAACAATGTTTGCCGGGTCAGTTATTTATATCATCATCATCATCTACCTAGCCTTTTCCCAACTATTTGGGGTCGGCTTCCAGTCAAGCCGGATTTAGCTGAAGACCAGTATTTTACGAGGAGCGGCTGCCTACCAGACCTCTACAACCCATTAACTGGGGTAACACGGTACTTCATGGCAAGACTGGAGTCAGATTTACTGGCTTCTGACTATCCGTAACGACTGCCAAAGATCTCCAAATGACAGCCGGGACCAACGGCTTATCGTGCTTTCCGAGGCACGGAGGAAGCTCGTTATGTTAAGATGGTCACCCATCCACAGACCAACCTAGGCAAGCGTTGCTTAACCTTGAAGATCGACCTGTGCGGCTGTTATTATCTAGCCACGACTAACCAATAGTACATAATTTCAAATTTTAATATTATTATCACATGATGCATGTAATCAAATGCTTTACTAAGAACAAAAATGTATTCCAACAGAGCTCTCAACAACTCGCATCTTTTCATTCAAATTACGGAACAAATACAGTCAGTGCTAAAACAACAAATTACATTAATATGTTTATCAATCAAAAACATTCAGGCTGGTTTAATATCAGCATAGTCAATTAAACTGACTAGGCAGCAAACCGCAGTAAACTGGCAGAATTAATATAAATGAAACATGTTGTCTATCAACTATCAGGTCCCCTTTTAGTGGCTTTAGTAACCGTCCGCGTCGGTTTGTATGATACCAGTTTAAGCATGGTGCCGTTTCTAAAGTCTGTTTATAATTTGGTCGGATTAAGAAGTACTACAGAGAGTACAAGTACTCTTTTGGGAAGAAAATAATATTCTAATATACTTACTGATTTATTACATTTTAATACCAATAATAATTAATACCACTGCTATTTATATTTACGTACGTATTTCAAAACATGTTTAAAGATATAAGGTAATTACAGTACGTGCAAATGTTTTGGCTGCAAAATCTAAAAAAAAATAGCATTATAATTATTACGATCATGTAAAAATAGCAGAAAATAAATTTATTTTGATTGTGTTTGACTGAGCTGACTGCACCAATTTCAAGTTGTTGGTATTCCTTCGGAATGGAAAATAAATACAATTGGTATTAGTTTTTGGTATTACAATGGAATAAATCGAAACTTTTAGCGTTATTTAATATTGATTAAATGAAAAAATCTTGATATTGAATTTTAAAAGTGAACCTTCATTAAATAAAAATTATTTTCTACCCATGAATGTTGTAAACGTTGTCACAGATTATTTATTGGTTTACACTCTCGTTTTCCTGTTTAGTCTGTCAAAACATACGGCTTTCGTCAAACTGTGGTCATTATCACAATTCTCTTCTGACAATCCTCTGTCTATGTCCAATAATGTCAACTTTTATTTATTTCTTCATATATTTAAAACTTCATGTACTGTAGTGGTACATAGGCGGACTTATTGCATCAAGGCATTCTCTACCAGTCAACCTTTGAGTTAAAAAGACAACACTGTGTTACGTCTGCACAATAAATAAATAACAATTATACTTCAAATAGATGTTTTATCAATAAATTTGTTATTGTTGCTTTTGGTCTGATTTTCCTGCTTTTATTCTAACATATTTTTAAGCAGTGCTTTTATCATATCAGCCCTAATTTAAGTGTTTAGTTGCTTGCTTTTATTGTCCTAGTTTCCGATAGCAGCTTGGCCCGCGCCGCGAACCAAGAAAATTACTATGTCAAATAAATATACTCCCGGAATAAGTATTGACTATGTTCTATTCAGGGACTTGATGTAACCAAGAGTCAAATTTCATCCAAGAAAAGGATGAACTGCTGAAATAAATAAATTGCTTCTTTATATTATGTATAGTTGATAAATTCATTCTAGAACAATTTAATATAATATTGCAATTTTACTTAGATAATGTAAATAATTCTTAATCATTTATTTTAATCAATCATTTAATTAATATCATAATATAATAAATCATATAATAACATCAATTAATTAATCATTTATTGTATAAATATGGAATAATCAAATGGTTGAAGAGGGAGACAAAGAAAAGATGGATGGATTATGTGAGGAGTGTTTGTTATAAAAGAAAAAGGAGTTAGTGATAGCAATACGGATAACAGGACAAAATGGAAGAAATAAACGTGTTGCGCCGACCCCAAGTAATATGGGACAAGGGCAGGAAGAAGAATAACAATCAAATGACTCAGAATAATAATAAATGTATAAAAGTGTATTAAATAGTATGTAATGAACTGTATAAATGCATGGAACATTAAAAATGTAATAAATGTTGCTAAACGCTACCAGGACTTATGTTGGGACACTACAATCATATTACATCTATTTACAACATGAATTAAAATATTGAAGACTAGCTGTCCCCTGCGGTTTCACCCGCATTTTTAGTTACTGCTCCGCTCCCGTGGGTCGTAGCGTGATGGTACACAGCCTATAGCATTCCTCGATAAATGGGCTATCTAACACTGAAAGAATTTTTCAAATCGGACCAGCAGTTCCAGAGATTACCCCCTACATACAAACTTACAAACTTACAAATTTTACCTCTTTATAATATTAGTATAGATAATCGCAAAAGAACCAAGGTTACACACATAGCCCGAAGAATCGTCAAACTTAAGTGGCAGTGGACAGGGAACATTGCTCATAGAACAGAAGGTCGATTGGGACGAAAGGTTGAGGAGTGGCCACCACGTGCCGGAAAACGCAGCGTTGGAAGAAAGTCGCGGGAACTCGATAGATGCAAGACGCTATGTCCATCAGAAGACATCTTTCTGCTGAAATGATGAATGATGATGACAACATGAATACATGATAAATAAATTCGTTTAGCTGTTAATCTTACTTTTTTTAATAAATCACGTGTTTGTCTCTGGGAGCTTAACCGAATTATAAAAAGAAAAAAACTTAAAACCAACGATAAAATCCACTTAAATCTTCAACTATACGTATACCTAATTGCTTTTTTCATTCTTTTACTAACATCTAACGTTCATATAGCAACCGGTTTTGGCGTAGCTTCTATAAAAATAATTAACAATAAAGTTCAAACATTCTCAGATTATGTTTTTGTATAGTATACAGTCGACAGAGAAACGTATAATGACTATCAAGGTGGGACAATTATCAGTCTTTTTTTTACGTGGAACACCAAAATGATTTTTTCCGCTCTTAGGCTGAGTGGGAGGGTGTGTCAGACTTCTGCTGACAAAAACCCACGTTGTTCCTTCTTTGCCTTCGTTCAAGGCTCGGGTTCTCTTTCGTACAACCTATGGCTCTAGTAGGCTTCGACCCTGTCGAGCCCCAACGCTTTGCTGACATTTTTTTGAGGTGCACGTGGAACAACACGCCCCGTCGAAGACATGGGTTTGGTCCCGACTGTTACTGGATGTCCGAACGGCGGGCTATCCATTGCTCACCGTCCGCAAGCCTTCGCTTACGGTGGACAATTTTACGCTTCATTTCACGCATCATTCACGGATCATTACCTATAGTTACTCCGATACCCGCGAAACGAGACACAATAGTAAAAAAATAACAGCGCGGTCTCATAGGACCGGTTGGGGATTCAAACGTTAAATCATCATTGAAGAATGAGTCCTACAATGATGACTTCCCACCTAAAAAAAAAGCTCCTACTGTGGGTAGGTGAGAAAATTATAAGAACCGAAACTCATTAGTCATGTGTAGTTTAAACTTATGAAGGCCCAAGGTTCATTGACACCGGAAAATTATTCTAAGAGGCTGCGCGGCCTTGGGCAGGACACACCCATTCATAAGTGTTGCAGAGTACTCTCAGCTAATATTATATTATACATATATAAAGGTGAGGACACTGTTTTGTTTATAGCGTAAAAATTTCTGGAAGAAGGTAATGATTCGAATCACATTTTACCCGAATGCAAGAAAGGTTAAGTTTTTTGCGCTTATCTTTTACGAATGTATAGTACAGTAGGAACCCATTACAATATTCTAAACTAAAATCATTGGACCGACGACCTGGCGAGGGTCGCGGGAATCCGATGGATGCGAGACGCACAGGACCGGTCGCTGTGCCGACGCTTGGGGGAGGCCTATATCCAGCAGTGGACGTGTTTCGGCTGAGATGATGATGAAAATCATTGTATTTAATATGGGTCCCGACTTTTGCAGTCTATATGTATGTTTATTTATTTATTAATGCACATAAAGCACACTTTATGCACATAAAGGTACAAAGGCGGACTTAATGCCTTACGCATTTTCTACCAGTCAACCTTTAGGTAATGCAGAGAAGATTAGTGGTAGGTGATATAAAAGGGAGAGAAAAAAAATAGAATGGATATAAGAATTTATTCATTGATTCAACTTATTTGTTGAAATAAATGCAATTAAATTAGTTTCTACGCTACTGGATTTAACTCGTTTTTTTTTTATTTTTCAGTTTTTATTTAAAATATTTTTTTTACGCAGTCGGGTTTTTCATTTAATAATTGCCTCACGCTGGATGAATGGAGAGGGAGAGGAAGGGTAAAGAAAATATAGGTGGATTATGTGAGGATTATGAAAGAAAAGGGAGTGATTACGTAACAGTTGACAAGACAAAATTAACAACGTTGAGTCGACCTCAAATAAGACGGGACAAGGTCAAGAAAATGATGATGAAATATTACCCCACACTAGGAATTACTCATGTATCGTTCACAAGACACTAATAAAAAATAAATACAACCCAATATTTACGGTTCTGTACCTCAAAAAGAAAAACGGAATTTAAATTTTTACAGGACCATTTTGTTGTCCGTTTGAGTCTGTCAAGTCACCCTTTATATCGGGTACGCGTTGAGGCACAGATTAATAAATAGTTACTGTTGAGGTATCAAGTTGAAATTAAAACCATATACTCAGGTGAAAAATAGAAACTTCTAAGTTAACGAAAAAAAAGATACAGCGAATTTTTTTTTGCGATTCGGATGAATCTTCGAGACTCCATTCGGGAATTAAATTTTTTACATAGGTAAGATCACAGAACATATAAAGGAAGTTAGAAAGGAAATAGTTCCTGATTTGTATCGGAACGCGTGTCGCCGTTTGTCTCCCACTCTTTTATTTCACTACAAGCAGAAAACCAATGCCTACGCGGATTACGCACACAAATAAATAACATACACTTCGATCGTGAGTTTGTTATTGGTTGTCACACTAACGCAATTACTGCGTTTGACGTACACTCATACACGCGTAAAAATCTCATGTAGCATACATGAGATTTTTACGCGTGTATGAGTGTGCGCGACGAATGGGCGACCAAAAGGTCGATTATTGATATCGATAAAATTAATGTAATCTTGCTTCCTACTTTGCAAGTATTGTGGACTATGTGGACTTCTGTAATACATGTTGTGAACACGTACGAGTATTCATATATCATTCAACAAATAAAAAAATACATAACTGAATTATTAAAAACAATTTTATTATTAAAATTAGGATTTAACATGGAATATTTACCGCGTTTATTATTTGATTATTAGAGAAAGTCGGTTGTCTCTCAACCTTACATTTCCGGTGCTTATCACCAGTTCAAAAGGAAAAAAATATTGTCCCTGAAATAATACGGGTGCATTTTATTCCTAATCTATATTAACGATTTGCCGAGAGAAATAAATGTCCAGAGTGTCCTTTTTGCTGACGACATCTCAATAGTGTTTCCATGTGACGACGGTGGCAACTTAAATTGAATACTGGTCGCACTATATTTAATACTAACAAAAATAGTAAATTGGCTAAAGGACCACAATTTGAAAATAAATTTCTCAAAAACTAAAATTATGCAATACAGTCCTTATCAAAAACGTTCATTGAGTATTAACTACTCATTCAATGACATACCGCTCCAGTGTGTCGATGAATTTAGACTCTTGGGACTGACAGTTGACACTAATATAAATTGGAAGGCACATATTAATTTTGTATCAAACAAACTTGCAAGTTTTGCGTATGCTTTAAATGAGTCGAAAAGATCAACCGACTTCAAAACAGCGAAGACAGCGTACTACGCGTACGCCTACTCGTGGTTAACATATGGCATTATTGTATGGGGAAATTGCGTCGAAGTAGAAAAACTGTTCATTTTACAAAAAAGATGTGGGAGAATTCTTGCGAATATAGACCAAATGCAGAGTTGTAAACCTTATTTTATTAAATATAAAATCCTCACCATAACAAGCATCTATATTATGGAGGTAAGCAAGTTTGTTAGAAAACATGCGTTGTTATTCCCTGTGGCTAAGAATCAAAGACCGCTGCAACGCTCATTAAGAGTAAAAAATGAATTAGCATTGCCAAGTTCAAAATTAGCTATGTTTCAATCAGGACCTCTTGTAATGTGCATAAAAATTTTCAATAAATTACCGAATGAGATTAAGAACATAGAATTTGATAGTAAATTTGTAAACGCACTTAAATTGTACCTAATACAGAAGTGTTACTATAGCTTAGATGAGTTCTTAACAAATTGACATTCTGTAATACTAATATTATCAAGATTACTTGAAGATTGACGCGCATAATTGTAATAAAGACATCCAATAATTAATAAATTAATAATTAAATGATGACAATAATAACGTAATAATAAATCTTGAATAACTTTATTTACTTAATAATGTATGCAGTTATATTTTAATTTAATTTATATTAATCAACAAAAATGTTGCGGTGCCCTAGCAGGGTTCATGTACGAAACTTATAATTTTGAGGCAAGACCTTGTCTACGTCATGAATGCAATAAATAAATAAATACGTATTTATTAAGTAGCATACGCTTGCTCTCTTTTAATTTAATATTCCGAAGGTTTTCGGTGTACTTTTTTATAATTGCTTCAGATGTTTTGCAGATTAGTAGCAATTCTTTCGAAGGGTACAAAAGACCACCTTTATCTTTTGCTACTATTTTTTTTTTTTTTAGCTTTAATTACTTTTAATTCAATAGCTTTACTTACTGAACTCGTTATGTGTTTAACGATATATCTGTGCGGATAAGCATTTGATTTTAGGTTTCTTTTCCCTGACTTTATTGTTATGTAATTATCATCATCGAAATGTTGCGAACTAATTGTGCTACATTTAGTAGGGATCCAATCAATTCTCCCAGTTGTCTCAATCCATAGTTTTCTTGTACCTGGATCTATTGGAAACCTTAAACATATTAAATCATAATTATGTCAGTTTCAATTAAAAATTTCATAAAACTTAAATACAAAAAAATACATAAAAACCTTACTCAAAATCTATTAATCGTAATAAATAATTTTATTTTAGTTATAAAGTGTAGTATTGATAATAATCATTTGTATCATAGTAATTATCGACATTGTTTACAAATTGGCACAGCACTATCGATATGTCAAAATTTCGTGGAATTGTACTTTTGGTTCTCTCGCAGTGAACGTAATACATTGCGCGATCGCTCACGTCGTGCAAAATGGGGTAGCATTTTGCACGACATGCAAATCTATTGCAAGCAATATAATTACTATTGGTCTGATTGCGATTATATCGTTTTTGTCTACAAACTTCATAATGCTAATGTTATAATTACAAATATCACAAGTATTTTAATGTTTTTGGACTTACCGGTGGAAACAAATCACATCTCGTGCTACACTACACACCTGGCTTCTTTTCCGACACGTTACAATAGCGCAAGACGGCATAATTTAATATTTTTGCGGAGCTACGTACGCTGTCAAAACAAAAGCGCGATTGCTGACCGGTAAAGTAAATTTCGGTTGATTATGAGCATTCGCTCATAATCGCGGCGCGCGTGCCACGCCCACAAGGCCTTTCTAACTTCCTTTATATGTTCTGTGGGTAAGATTATATGGTACTCTCAGCGTGAATCCGACTCGCACTCGCCTATTTTTTGTCTTATCAAATTCAAATTCTCTTTTAAATTTGCATAACCATTCAAAAGTTCATTTGTCTAAACAGTCAGTATGCTAATAAGGGCAGTTACTCATGCGATCTCCTTCGATATCACAATAGCGATGTCTACGACAACGGCTATATTAATATGGTCGTGGGTTCGATTCCCACCCAAGACAAATGTTTGAGTGATGAGCACGATCATTTGTTCTGTTCATGTCTTTATTTTTTGATGGTACGAACATCTTGAAAAGTAGAATTAATATACGAATTTATTTTTTTATTTATTATTGCACCAGGACGTTAAGCCGTAGGTCCCGGCTGTCATTTGTAGATCTTTGGCAGTCGTTACGGATAGTCAGAAGCCAGTAAATCTGACTCCAGTCGTGTCATGAAGCACCGTGTTACCCCAGTTAATGGGTTGTGGAGGTCTGGTAGGCAGCCGCTCTTCGTAAAATACTGGTATTCAGCTAAATCCGGCTTGACGGGAAGCCGACCTCAATATAGTTGGGAAAAGGCTAGGTAGATGTGTATTGCACGAGGACCAGTCGTAGTGGTGACGCTTGGGGGAGGCCTATGTCTAGCAGTGTATGTCTTTCGGCTGAGATTATGATTATTGCACCATGGTAAATGCCTTAACTACTGACCAAAGCTACGTAATAAATTAAAAATTCAAAGAATGGCGTGGGTATTCATCGAAAAAAGTACTTATCAAAAGAATCTGAGGAACATAGTTTACATGTTGACTCACTGACCGGTCTAAGCATTTACGAGTAAGTCGAAAATGATTAATCCAAAAAGCATATGGGAATACCAAACTTGGTATGCACTCACTCAACGGTGTAGCTACTGAAGAGCTGGGCCCCGGGGCCCCAATGTCGGAGGGCCTCCAAAACCTGATCAGCAAACCTCTAATTGAACTAGCATCAAAATATCCCATCTACTAAATATAAATAAAAAAGATTACAACACTATTTAATACTGGTATTCAGCTAAATCCGGCTTGACTGGAAGCCGACCCCAATATAATTGGGAAAAGGCTAGGCAGATGATGATGATGATGACAACACTATTTAAATTATGGCAACTCGTATTAGTCTAAAATCAGACCCACACCTTCTTGGACAGGAGACATTATTTCAAGATTTCTCACGTAAAAACAGGGGGCCCTAGATTTATTTGCCCAAGGGCCGTTAGTCATCTAGCTACGCCACTGCATTCACTTTATGATACGTCGTACAATTACTTTAACTGGTAATGTTTTTGCTTTAGGTTCTAGGGTGGAGCGGAGAGAGCGTGTCCAACTTTTACTGACTAAAACCCACACCTGTGTTTTTCACTTTCCATTTTATTGTTTTCAAATACACACATCAAAAGTGTCTAGGGATCAACATATATTTTTGCAATAACTTTTCTCCTGATTGATATTAATTAAAATTTTCTTTAAGGATTCATCAAATAAAGTGTTTTCGTTGCCATTTTCCTAATAAAGGGATTTTTGACATTTGAACCACTAACATTAAAGTTCGAAAAAAAGACTGAAATAACAGTTTTCTTTAAAATTGTATTGGGTAACTTAAACAATTAATAATCCGTGTTTCTACCGCGAACACTAACAACACAAGAACATCGGTTTGGCATACTCAAAATGAGTTCATCCAAATCACGCTGTGGAATGGCCGCCCATGTTCGATACACACATCAAAAGTGTCTAGGGATCAACATATATTTTTGCAATAACTTTTCTCCTGATTGATATTAATTAAAACTTTTCTTTAAGGATTCATCAAATAAAGTGTTTTTGTTGCCATTTTCCTAATAAAGGGATTTTTGACATTTGAACCACTAACATTAAAGTTCGAAAAAAAGACTGAAATAACAGTTTTCTTTAAAATTGTATTGGGTAACTTAAACAATTAATAATCCGTGTTTCTACCGCGAACACTAACAACACAAGAACATCGGTTTGGCATACTCAAAATGAGTTCATCCAAATCACGCTGTGGAATGGCCGCCCATGTTCGTTGCAACAACAAAAAAAGGTCTTCTTGCGACTGGATACCCTCCATATTCGGCAGAGCTCTTCTCTGTAGCATATCCCATGCATGCTCAATCGGGTTCAAGTCTGGCGACTGAGCAGGCCAGGGCAGGACATTGATGTTAGCTGCGGCGAGAGTCTGTCTTATAACTCTTGCGGTGTGCGGTCGTGCATTATCATGCATTAACTGAAATAAGGGACCGATTTGCACTTGTAGAGGAACGATGACGTCTGATACAATCGTCTCAGCATAAATTTGAGCGTTGAGGTTGCCTCTGATCCAAATCAAATCAGTTCTTCCGCCGATCCAAATACCCGCCCATACCATGATGGTTCCACCACTATAAGGATGGACTTCCTGGCAGGATTTTAATCGCTGTTGGCGTCCAGGGGTTCTCCAGTGTCGTATACGTCTTGTATCCGGTCTCATACCAAAACGAGACTCATCAGAAAAGCACACGAAACGCCATTGTTCTTCTGCCCAATTTCTGTGTTCAAGAGCCCATTGATATCGAATCCTACGATTGTGCATTGCTATAGGTGGTACCCGTAGCGGTCTTCGGGAATGAAGGTTCACTTCATGCAAGCGGTTTCTGACTGTTTGGTCGCTAATTAAGTTCCCTGAAGAGTGATGAAGCCTCACGGCTAACATCATGGCGGTTATTGTTGGAGCTCTTCGAGTTAAGATTTGAATGTATCGGTCTTGTCTCCGTGTGGTGCAGCGATACCGTCCTCCATGGCGCTCAGCCACGGTACCAGTGCTTCGGTAACGTGTCCAAAGTCGACTGATAACACTCTGACTTGTATTCAGAGCTAAAGCCACAGTACATTGCCGGGAACCAGCTTCTATCATTCCCACGGCTCTGAGCATTTCTTCCCTGCTTAAATGACGTCGCCGCTCCATAATAACGTTGGTTTTAATCAGTAGTAGGGAAACAGTAGCACTAATAATGTCTTCAATGCGTTGTATGTTTTTATAGGGAAAATATTGACAGCTGATTTTCATCTTTTACTCGAATTTGATTCACAGTTCCTGATTCAAATTATGAAATGCACCAAAAAGGATCCATATAAATTTATAAAATCATAAATTTATTACAAAGCCACATCTCAATATCAAGAAATCCGCATAAAAATGCTTGATCCCTAGACACTTTTGATGTGTGTAGTAAAGACCCTTTTCCTGTCACGCGTATTTTAGACCACACGCGGTTCTCGTCTGCATGCGGGTGATAGCACGCTCCGAGCCACACGCAGGACAAAGATTTCTGGTGCAGTGTTGACAGGAAAAAGGCCCTTACCATGACCCTAGTGCGGTAACTATTTGAAACTACCCCGCAGCCTGCAATATCACCTCACAGATTTTTGTTTAAAGGTGAGAAATCGTGAAAACGACTTCTTCCGCTTTAGGCGGAACAGGATCAATCTTCTACTGACTAAAACTCACTCCTATTCCTTTTTTGCCTTAATTCCAGGGTCCCAGGGTTCTCTTTCGTACTATCCATGGTCCCTTTATGCTTGGACCCTGCTGAGCACCAACAATACCCTGTGTCTTTTACGTTCCTTTACGTTTTAGGGTCGTAACTATTTCGTGACCTGAGGAGCTCGTGGCTAGATAATAACAGCCACACGGGTCGACATTGCCACGGTTGGCGTTAAGCCGTAGGTCCCGGCTGTCATTTGCAAATCTTTGGCAGTCGTTACAGAAGCCAGTAAATCTGACTCCAGTCTTGCCATAAAGTACCGTTCTACCCCAGTTAATGGGTTGTGGAGGTCTGGTATGCAGCCGCTCTTCGTAAAATACTGGTATTCAGCTAAATCCGGCTTGACTGGAAGCCGACCCCAATATAGTTGGGAAAAGGCTAGGTAGATGATGAACTGTTTCGAACTACCCCGCAACCTATTATATCACTTCACAGGTGAAACATAGCCTGTATCAACCGATGACTAATCGAATAATATCTAATAATCTCTCGTTTCACAAAAATCGGTTATCCAAGACCTTGACCGTCGTTACGTTGCTTAACCTTGGAAACTTATCGATTCGTAAGACGATTTCGTATCGAGAGTTTGCGTTGCATCATTGCTGGCATAACTCGAGATTATCCGAAGCCTTTGTATGAGATGTAAGTACATATAAACGTATTTTTTATAAGATCCATGTCTTAGCATGATCAAAATCTTAGTGTCTTCACTGCTACTACTACTGCAGGCCAAGGGAGGCTTGATTCCCAGCAGTGGAAATTGCTCGCCATCTGCAATCCCACGAAACTGGTAATGCTCATTCCCTCTCTAAAGTTGTCAAAAAATAAAATGCCCTTTTTGACATTTGAGAAAGACTGAAAGAAACAATTAAACAATAAATTAATTACATAAAGGGCCTATTTCACCATCTATGATTAAGTTTCGAGTATCTTACTTGGCAGATAATTTCATACAAAATCTGTTCCTTTTTTGAATTTATTCAGTGAGTAGTGCCTACTCGGACATTGTGAAACAGGCCCAAAGTGTTTTAAAAATAATGTGATGGAACATATTGTGAGTATTCTATATCTTCACTTACATACGTCCCGACGACAAACGTCAAAACGAGCCTATTATTTTTTCCAACTATAGTTCAGAAACGTTCGGTCTATCCGTTGGAAATATGAATGGAAGATATTCTATCAAAAATCGTGTTCTTGCATTCCTATTAATTCATAAATAGGATACACTGATGACGTTTTGAAAACCAAAAATGAAGTTTATATAATAATTTTATAGTGGAATTATCCTTGTAACAGTGTTGACGCATCCTCTTGGCACGTCTTTCATTGCATAAGTCTGCATCATTCAAACGGTTGGAAACAACAAAATTTATAATCAAATGCATACAATTATGTAGGTACTAAAATTATTTCAATGGCTATTTGTAATTGTAATTTTAATTATTTTAAGATATAACATACATATTTGTATGCTGAACCTAAGACGTTGTAATTTCCTTAGTCATTACCATATTTTAAACAAAAAAAAAATATTTTATCATGTAGCCCACCCACTATTATAATGACAAGTACATAATTTAAAAAAACGTTTATTTTATCAAGGAAAAACTTTTTTGGAAAGAAATACAAAACAAAAAAGGACGCTGCGCTCTGCCTAAGATCGGAAGAAGACATTCGATGATTTTCCATCCAAAAAAAAAGTAAACGTGTTTACCTGTTGCCATATCTATATAGATTTTGGGAGCGTTTAATGGAAAAACAGGCCAGTCCCACGCTTATGACGTACCTATAAGATACGAGTAGGTACAGTACGTAAAACTTTAAAGAAGTTGTATATAAAAACCACAAAGTACTTGAGTACCTACGACCTACTAGTTCAACCCACACATCGACCTTTGTGGGGCCCGTAGCCTATATTATGTATGGTTTTGATTGAAATAGGTACTGTAGTAACTAAATAGTTACAAGGAATTTTATGAGAAGGTCTTAAGAATTTTAAAAGAAAGAAAAAGACCTTTATATCTCTAGTGCAGTGCTTCCAAACTTGACTGGACCTCGACTCCTCCGATAATATAATTAAAGACACTATTGTCTATATTATATTAAGTAGGTACAATTATTATTTTATAAAGAGATATATATAGGTAAATTGATCTCTCTTTTCACAGGTCTGCTGGAAAAATTCTTCTGAAACAAGTCTGCTAGAATAAATTTCTTTTGAAATAAACAATTGTTTTTTACATTTTTTTTATTATCTTTTATCTTTTTTTTTGTAATCTTATCATCTAGGAATGAATTTGTCAATTCATTACATAATTATAAATTAAAGACTGAAGGGTCCTTTACAATTTATGTACTTCCTATTAATTTCTGCAAGACATACAGTTATTCAAGAAATAAACGTTAAATATTGACAGCAGTTATACTTGTTCAGATAAAGATTTTTTGCCACGAAAACGTACAGCTACGCTTATAAAATAAAATAATTTATGTTAATTAAATCTGCGATGATCACGAGTGCGAGAAAAGATATTACTAATGAAGATGAGCATTTTAAAATCGATCTCTCTTATTATATTCTCAGTTAGTATTGCAACTCAAAGTGATGGATGAAATTTTGCGAAGACCATGACTGTGATAAAAAAAGACTTAAATTTATACGAACAAAAGAGAGACACTACTTTAAATATTATAAAAAAATTATAAAATCGTCAAAAAATAACGTCAATGTAAATGTTCACAAAGGTAGCGTAAAATTTAGAGTGATTGTAAACAATTAGAAAAAGCTTATATGCAATTTAAAATTTTCTGACAATTTTGTTTTATTATTGATGACAATTTTACGATCTACAAACTTTGCCTGAACCATTTTTCGATAGCTCTCGTTGTTTCAGAGATATAAGCAAAAAACGCTAATTTGTGACCTTTGACCTCGAATAAAAAACAACGCACAAGCGGGATCGATGGGGACTTTTGACATATCATTCGTAATGACGTATTCAAGGCCTGCACAAAAATCCAGCTTGTTGGGAATTAATGCAAACTGGAATGTCTATTTTGACTGGACTATATGTGATAGATTAATATGACTCTAAATGCATGTCCACAAGTCCCACGATCAATATGTGCGTAGGTACTGAATGAACTAAAAAAACTTACATAACTTACAAATACAACATTGTGTATTGTACAAGTAAAATATAACTTTAGTAAAGGGAGTACAATTTACACCAAATAGTCCGGTCAATTTAGACATAAAAGTAGTGGTAAAATAACAAAAAAATCCCGGAAAGCCAAATATGGTGGAGAGCTGGAGTATACCATGAAAAATAAAATTTTAAAAATCCCTATCGATCCCATGTGTGCTACCAAAGTTATTCGGGGTCAAAAGTCAAAATTTGAGGATTTTTGGATTTTTCTCTAAAACGGTATGTTTTCTCAAAAACTAGGTACTTTAAGCCATAGTTGTAGATCTTAAAATTTTCCACAAAAATTGTCTTTGTAATTTTTCCTTAATAGTTACCATAAGATATCGCAATTTTAAGAGTCACATTATAGGTACATGATATGCACACATTTCCACGTCATCTGTGAGGTAGTGTACTCGGCGCGTTTTCTTACCGTAGTTTCTTTGTAGGCCTACTCCACTAACTGTCATGACAATTTTAGGATAATTTAGGGGAACAAATACCCGTCAAGCTCTTAATATTACCTTATTATCGATATTAATTGGTGTCTTCCTCCAACATCAAATTATGGAAATTATGGATTCATAATTGTTTGTGCGTCGATGTCTGACACAGCCTGTATAGGCTTGATGTTACTATATTTTTAAGATTTTTTAAAATCTTCTCGTATGTCAAATCGAAACCCCCTGATCGCATTTATTTAGGGGCGACTAGTCCAATTCGCGATAGTCGATTGGTACAATTCACATTATTCGCAATTGGTCCAATGTTCACAAAATGCATTGAACGCTCGCAAAATTAAACCCTGCAGCCAGGACTTTTATATCTGAAATCTTCAAATAAATTCTCCTGCTCCGGGAGGAGCGAGAGGGCGGGTCAAAGCTTTACTGACTAAAATACACCTGTGCTCCTTCAGATGCCCTATGCATTACCTTGTAATCCTTTGAAACCTCACAGAACAACCTGTCCTCATCATTATACGAACTCCAACTTGCGTACGTTGATTTTCGCACGTCGTCGTCGCTCGGTTGCCCGGTTAGATTCTACGTAGCGACTTAGCGAGTGTGAGTCATACGGTAATGTGTTGTAGATACTACAGCTAAGTATATTATATACTTGAGATCTGGATTGATCTGTTTGTGTATGTAATTAGTTTTGAATTGAGATACGCGATGGAGAGAGGTTTCATTAGATTTTTTATCTATACTAATATTATAAAGAGGTAAAATTTGTAAGTTTGTATGTTTGTAAGTTTGTATGTAGGGGGTAATCTCTGGAACTACTGGTCCGATTTGAAAAATTCTTTCAGGTTTAGATAGCCCATTTATTGAGGAATGCTATAGGCTATATACCATCACGCTACAACCCATGGGAACGGAGCAGTAACGATAAATGCGGGTGAAACCGCAGGGGACAGCTAGTTTGACATAAACTAGTTCTTGAACCTGATGGTAAGCAGTGATGCAATCGTTAATGGTGAGGCGCACTAGTTTATTAAGAGCCTATTCACTCTAGCCTTGAAGACACCTAAATTAAAATCAGCCGGGCAGAGCGCAGCAAGTAAATTGTTAGGGTAGGTAAAGCAGTCCTTTGATGTATGAAAGGTTCCCGATTATTGCGACTCTGACTCGAGTCCGACTCGAGTGAGTGTAACTGATTTCAGGTGGGCAATATATTGACCGGAAAATATTGAGTCAGGTCAGAGTCGACACGAGAAGAAGCAGAAGTCGAACATTAAAAATGAAATGTTAACATTTTTGTCATAAAAAAATCCTAAACAGTGTATAAAACTCAAAAATTTATTTTTTGAGTTTTATACACTGTTTAGGATTTTTACAGGGCCAGTAACAAACCTGTACACATTGCCAAATACCGAAAAAAAAACTTAAGTCCATCGACCCGAAAAATTTATATTTGAATAATTTCTAATCTTATCTTACCTGAGTAATATTTTGAAATGATGCAATAAACTGGTATGCTTACCTGCAACAAAAACAACACATTAAGTAACTAATCTAATTATACACTCAATCAAAAGAACATTACTATAGACTTGAAGTCTTGACGGCAAGTTGGCGCAGTGGTTATGCGATTAGTTGCTGTGCTGTGCGTCGCGGGTTGGGTTCCCGTACGGAACAATTATTCGTATGGCCTACAGGTTACAGATAGTTGTTCCGGGTCTGGGTGTCATGTGTGTGTGAGTTTACATGTTTGTGAATGAACACACGAGACAGGAGTAATAGACCTAGTGTAGGTCAAGATTTTGTTTAAAAAGCTATACTAATATTATAAAGAGGTAAAATTTGTAAGTTTGTATGTAGGGGGTAATCTCGGGAACTACTGGTCCGATTTGAAAAATTCTTTCAGTGTTAGATAGCCTATTTATCGAGGAATGCTATAGGCTATATACCATCACGCTACGACCCACGGGAGCGGAGCAGTAACGAAAAATGCGGGTGAAACCGCAGGGGACAGCTAGTAAATAAATAAAGTGGTTACTTGTTCAGCTTAAGGGGTACACCCTGCAGTCATTTTAGTGGTCACTAATGGTGATGCGCACTACTTTATTAAGAACCTATTTATTATAGCCGTGAAGACATCTAAATTATAATCAAACAATTTAAAAACAAGTAATCAAGATCATGTAACATTTCATTTCGCAATTGAGAAAATGTTAATTACATAAATAACAAAAGGTAACATATTATTATATTTTATAACTTCATTGTTTTATTCAGCCCTCTCTATTATTATCTTGCCCGGACTAATAAAAGTGATATTACTAGCGAAATAATTTTCCATGTCTGTTGGCGCAGTGGTTGAGCAATTGATTGCTGCACTGCGAGTCGCAGGTTCGATTCCCGTATGGAATCTAAACGAGAGATCTTTCAGCGCTTTTATATCTCTTTGAGGCGCGCATGCAACAATACGCACCGTCACCGACTCGATCCGGACGGTTAATGGACGGATGCCCAGACAGCGAGCTACACATCGCTCGTCGTCCGCAAGCCCATGTCTACGGATTTGAAATCGGAGTCAGGATTACGTTGGTGATCTATCATGTCCTGAGATCCTGAACAGTAGCCTTTTACTTTTAAACAAAGATGGATGGTGCTGACATTTCGAGTCAATATTGAGTTACTTTTAAACTTCAGTCATCTGTATCAATTAGACCACATATAGGTGATTTTTCGGTCTAAATTCTAGCATAGCAACAAAAAGAAGCATTAGCTACTATTTTAAAGAACACATTACTCTTCTCTGCATCGCGCAGTCAAGTAAAATTGTATATTTTTACTAACATCTACCAGTGACATCGCCCGTTTGAAAGCAAGTATCTCTATAGGTACAAACTTTGGACTATATGTGGTTATTATTATTATTATGAGCCCGTCGTGTCCCACTGCAGGACAAAGGCCTCCCTTCCATTTTTCCATTCATTTCGATCTTGAGCCACTGCTGACCAATCCTCCAGGAAGGAGTCCAAGTCGTCACGCCATCTCCTTCTGGGCCTGCCGCGTCGCCGGCTCCTGCTGTTCGGAGTCCAGTCGGTTGTCGCTTTAGCCCAATTTTGTTGCGACATGCGGCAGATGTGGCCTGCCCAGTCTCATTTTAACTTAGCGGCTGAGTAACATACGTCTGCGATTTGTGTGTTGGAGCGAAGTAAGTAATATGTGGTTATCTATACTAATTTTATAAAGAGGTAAAATTTGTAAGTTTGTAAGTTTGTATGTAGGGGGTAATCTCTGGAACTACTGGTCCGATTTGAATGAAATTTGGTGCAGGTATAGCCTAGGACCCGAGAAAGGAGATAGGGTTTTTATCCCGGAAATACCTCGGGAACGGGAACTATTATTTCACGCGGACGAAGTCGCGGGCAAAAGCTAGTATTCTCTATGTTGGGACTAGATGGCGTTGTGTGAAAAAATATATTATTATATTTTAAAAATAAATTTCTTCCAGCAGACCTACGAAAAGAAGAAATGCAGACAATAAAAAGTAGCGATAAGAAGAGTTTAAGAAGAACGGTTTTTATTACTGTCTTGTGTTGGGTGGGAACCGAACCCACGACAACTGACATAGCAGTCAGAGTTACTAGACCAACAGGTCAGTTAGATAAAAATTTCCCACTGCTGGGAGTAGTGGGAACATTATATTGATGCTATGCTATTTTTTTTCAGTGTGTTTTGTCACGTTTTATTGTAAGTATTCTATATTTAGGTGCCTAGAAGTCACAAGTTCAATCCGCATTGTATTCAGTCATTCAGTCAGAACTATGTAGGACAAGTATTCCTATTCGTAACCGCAAAGATAAGCCAGTCTTATCTGCTTATCACTAACGCTACAATGTAACTTAGAACACGATACAGGGGGACGTTTTTTTTTTAAACATAGGGCTATACAACATGTAACATAATAAAACACATAATAATATCCAAAATGTAGTGTGTTCAGAATTAGCTACTGAATAAACTAATAATACTTTTCATTTTAGGTTTTTTTACAGTACCTAGGTAATTTTGTATACTTACTAAGATAATTATTCAAATTCAAATTGTGGATCATATTTACATGTTCATAAGATGTCACTTTAGTTACAGATTCTGCTATTTCAATTTTTATAATTAATTAATTTAGTATGTTTATAAGTTGTCTAGTACCCATAACAAGCTCTGCTTAGTTTGGCATTAGATGGCGTCGTGTTATTATAACTACTAGGTAGTCTATTTCCACGAAAGAGATGGCGGGACGACTTGGATGTCTTCCTTGAGAATTGGCAAGAAGTAGCTCAAAGCCGGGAACGATGGAAGGAGTGAAGGGAGGCCTTTGCCCAGCAGCGGGACAGCATAGGCTAGATATAATAATAATAATAGTTGAAATACAATAATCATATGAAATTGTCATGAAATACATGATTAAATTAGTAAAATATTAAGGTTAAACTCTTGGTCTTTCAATTCTTGACTATTTTAAAATACTTATATATTTTGACATATTCTTGATAAATTAATCTTGAATGCGTCACTAGAATGTGCCTGCGTGCTTAAATGTCAATACCGGTTCACCAGAGTGTATGTGTATCGATTCTCATATTATTTGCATACAATTAGAATTCATAATATCTTAAAAAAACAGTACCTAAGAAAGAAGTCCAGAGCTTGAGTTATGATTGTAACTTAATTTTCTAATTTACGTGTATAAGGGTGTGCAATATTTTGAGTTACATGTTGTATATGAAAAAATCTAGCGCTGTCCGCCCACGTCAGACTTTTTGTAGGACAGATAATCGTAGTAAATTAAAATCATATATTTCTTCCGACTTTTTGTAGGACGTATGCGTTGCACTATTGCAATCAGTGTGTTCTATTTTTCTTCTACAAAAAATCGGTCACAGATTATCGGACGTGGGTGGGCACCGTAACCAGGCTAGGTACCGGTTTTTTTTTTATAGGTACATAGGTACAATGAACATAGGAGATAAGTTACCAGGGTCCTCAGATATAGTTATAGTTTTAATGGAAACCAATGAACGGATATGAATGAACTCGGTGGAAAGGCGAACAAAGAGCCTAATTGTAATTGGTGATCACACAGACAGATTTGATTAAAAGGCCTATTACACCACTCGTTTTTACGAACGGTCTTAGTCTACGTTGCGTAGTGTATTATGGGTAGTGTCCGACCGATGCTTCGGCTTCGGCTTCGGCCACCTTCGGCCAAAAAAAGCACCTTCGGCCAAACCTTCGGGTTCGGCCTAAAATTAGCCGAAGCTTTGGCCGAAGCCGAAGGTTTGCAAGTTATAATGTTCCCACTGCTGGGACTCAGGCCTCCTCTCTAGGAGACGGAATGAGCCGTAATCCACCACGCGGTTCCCGTGCGGGTTGGTGGCTTTCATAAAATATGTCTTCGAAATTTTGGTTCTAGGACATTCCGGTATCCTCACGATGTTTTTCTTCACCGTTTTATAGAAGTAGTGGTGAAATAAATAACAAACTAATACACTTGACTGGGTTAGAACCTTAGAACCCGCGATCCACTCTCAATTATCTTATTGCAAAAATTAATTTTATGGCCGCTATCGGACTCCAACATCAGATCAGCTCTATGGTACCATATTAATGTTTTAGAGGTATCTGGAACAAACGAGTAAAGTCCCACAAACCTCCGTTGAAAAGGAAATCCTTTGACCAGACGGCTGTTATGTCTGGTTTGGGCAACTGCCCGATAGATGATTTCGGGCTGTCGTATCTGTTCAAATCGCGTGAAGAACTTTAAATGCATTTAAAAAATATTACAGAAAGTTATTTGAAATAAGTTAAGTAATACGCTGCTTATCGTAAACATGACTTGGAAGTGTGAAACCAGTTTAGAGATCAAATACAAATGACAAAAATGCTCATTAAATTAAATTTTTATTAATCAATTCACGTGAGACGGGTATGTTACTGTATAACCTGATACAAACAGCTGATTGGAGGAGAAGAAAAGTGCATCAGTAGTAGTTATAATACAATAATAATATTCCACAACGCCATCTAAACCCAAGCTAAGCAGAGCTTGTGTTATGGGTACTAGACAATTGATAAACACACTTATATATTTCTAAATACATACATAATATAGATTAATTACACCTAGACACAGAACAATTGACTCGCGCCCCGCTTTTGGGCGGAGCGGGAGGGTGTGTCAGATTTTTTCTACTTAAACCACATCCCCGTTTCTTCGTTGCCTTCGATCTGGGGACACCGAGCTCACTTTTCGGAATACCGATCCATGTCCCCAGAACAATGTAAAAGGCCTATTACACCACCCGTTTTTATGACCGGTCTACGTAGACTGTCGTTGAGTCTACTTGGATACAAGTAAGACTGTCTTACCCTTATTACACTACGCGACGAAGACTAAGACCGTTCGTAAAAACGAGTGGTGTAATAGGCCTTTAAAGGTGGATACTCGCCAAATGACTGTTTGACCGATGGTAGAAAGGAGATGGCGGATTCAAATCATGCAATTCCCGCGTGCTCTCCAAAATGAATGGATTTCATTGCACGGCATCGCCACAGGCTCCCGCGGCGGGATGCCGTAGCGTACTGCGGCTGCGGCAGGCAACAGTTTGCCGAGGACGCCGGGCGTCCGACAAGGCGACAACCCTCTATCAAACGCTACTTACAGTACGGCCGTTATAAGTTGGTGAGTCTGAAGTTAGGCTCTGCGAATTTTGGCGCTTGAAATATCGTACAAAAATAAAGGTTTTAGAAAAACAAATGCCAATAACTGTTTTTAAAAGCAATAACAACTGTCAAACCTTTATTTTTGTACGAGATTTCAAGCGTCAAAATTCGCAGAGCCTAACTTCGGACTCGCCAACTTATAACGGCCGTACTGTATGTTATGGTTGAAATTTGTATCGGGCAGAAGCGCCTGCCGTGACAAGTTTTTGAGTTTATTTACTAGAAACAAAACTACATACTTCCGAAATCTCTACTCCTACTGGCATATTTTTTTGCTTAAATTTTAATATGGTCATGAAAATTTCAGCTTTTTTATTTGCTACAACCTTCAGTCAGCGCCTTTAGTATAATAGTAGGATATTATCTGAAGGCAATATACCTACTACTACTCTCAGAATAAAAAATATCCTATGTGCAATTCCAGGACATGGTTTTCATTATACAAAATTTCATCGAAATCCTTTCAGTAGTTGCTTGAAAGAGTAACTTCCACACATACAAAATTTCGCGTTTATAATATTATTAGGATTTATTTAGCATTGGTTAAAGGACTATAACTAAAAAAAATACCTTTACGTGACCACAAACTAAACTATTATATACCTATTACAAAACTCTAAAACCACTGGCATATAAATTAAAAAAGGACATGTAAGTGACAGACAGTTTGAAAATGGAATCCAGTCGCATTATCTATGGCGTGAGTCATTCGCAACGCTGCACTCAGCTGAGAGATGGCCGCCATTGTAGGATAGCCACCAATACTTACACTACTTAACCTTAACCTTATAATGTTCCCACTGCTGGGACTCAGGCCTCCTCTCTAGGAGAGGGAATGGGCCGTAATCCACCACGCGGACCCAGCACGAGTTGGTGGATGTCACAAGTCTTCGAATTTTTGGTTCATACTTAATTCTACTGCATTATTTTAACCATCTATTAACCATTTTCTGTAAATTATGATGGTAGAAAAACTTTAATTATACGTGTAATTTAACCGTTTCATTAAAATAAAAATTAAACAAACTAGGGTAAATAAGCCAAACGCTAGCACTGCACCAAATAATCAGCACTCCGCATAAATAGTACAATTGTAAGGTTTCATCAAATAATTTGGGTTATCACTTTAATAGATAAATAAGTAGATGTTTTTAGAATCCTACTTCTAGAAATAATAATACTTTCCAACTTCAAACTGGCGGTAATTTAGTGAAGAAACGTTCGTGTTCAGCAGTTGCTCTTATTTTTGCCTGTTCCTTGTGATCGAAGATAAATTCACGTGTTTATATTTTATAATATTTTAGTTCTTTTAAGGGCTTTATACTGAAACTTTTGATTTCTCTGATTTCTTAGATAGTTTATGAGGATAATTTGAAATTAATAGTTTGATGTTATGGTAATATATTGGTAAAAAATGTGGTGCTGATATATCATGAAGCAAATAACCGGTGGAGTGCGCGTACGATGCTATTGCGCTCACCAAACATATGCTAAAACTAGTAGAAGCGGCAGTAGCAAATGCAGTACGCACGTCACGTGCTCCCGATTTTTAAGCGAATCAAATTAAAGGTACACGACTTGACCTTGAACGGACCAATAGCAGCCGCGCATTTTTCTTCGTCCCCCGGCCCGCCGTGGTGAGTTGTTTACTTAGAAGAAATCGGGCTATGCGCTCTCTAGTGGTTATATTCTCTATGTGATATATGGATCTAATATTTTACAAATTCCAAATTATCAGCACTGGAGCTGATAAATGATAAATATTACGTAAACACTAGTTCCATATATTTTTTTGATTAAAAACTGTGTTATTTTATACTTAGGTAGATAGAATTCACTATTTTTTTGGTAAAGGTAGTTTATATTTTATTATTGTCTTCGGAATACAAATCTTAGCATGCTGCTGAAACCGCATTTGCAATTTGGCAGCAAAGTGCTGATAATGGATCAAAAGCATGCTGATAATTTGGTTCACGTAGCATTTCATCATTTTTCCTTTTTTCAGACCCACCTACCATGAAACCAAAGGAAGTAAATACACCAAATGAAAGAAAAAAAGTACACAAACGAAAATTTATAAAAAAGATTATAATTATTGATAAATATCGTTTTTATTTCATATAATTTCAATACCACTATCACAGTGCTGTTAATTGGTTATCTGTATGCTTGTAATTGGTGGTGATGGTGCTAGTAAATGGTGCAATAGTCATTTTTTACTCTTACCCATCTAAAAAGAAATTGGATAAAGATAAACCTTTCTTTTTTTCAAATATCATCTTTCTGATTAAATATTAAAACTAGCAAACTCGTCATAACGGGTGAACGAGTATTTATAAATGAGATAAACGGGATTAAGTTAAGACTAACTCTTAAAGTGCTGATAATAATGGTCCTTACCCCTATTTACCAATATTATTTTTCATAAGTGGACAGCAGTGTGTCAGACAAGATCGCAAAGCAAAAGGGCAACTCACTGTTTTTTTTTTTTTGGGAAATCTGCAAAATGTCTCTATGATGAGCGCGAGGGCGTGTCATACTACCACTAACTAAAACCTGCTCCTTCTTTACCCTTATACGAGGGTCCCGTTGCTCGCTTACGTGCAACCCAGAGCCCCAGTAGGTTTCGATCCTGCTGGGCCCCGACATGTTTTTCTTGACATTACATTGACATTTTCTCAAAAGAAAATCCATCTTTGATAAAACAGATTACATAATTTTTCCAGCAACTATTTAGTTTTCTCGGTACTGTCGGCCTTGGCACTACAAATATACATCCTAAGACCTAGTTCCCACGAAGTGCGACTGATGGCGCCAGTGTCGTTTGAGAGTTTAGTATTACCACAGAGCATAGAGTCGCCGGCCACATTAGAGGTGGTACAGACAAAACATGTCAATTTTTTTATTTTATTTTTTAACCGACTGAGTCAGAAAGAGGGTTATGTTTATCGAGTGTATGTATATTGTATATTTCTTTGGTACGCCCTAAAGCCTAAAAGGCTTTTTGAATTTTAGCTTGATGTGTGTCGTTAGATTCGCTTTAGTTATGAGAATGACAGAAATGAAGTCAAAATTATGAAAAAATAAAATTGCAGTTATTATGTCGCCAAAAAATTTTTTTGTGAACGTCTTGTAGGGTATCAAAATCAAGGCTTCGGAGAGGCAATTTCAAAAGTATCTCTCACTCGTAGGAAATCGAAAAGTTCACAGTTAAAAAAAAAAACCCGACCGCATAAAACGTTTGAAACAAGTCACTTTATACTGTTAGAAAAAATTCATCATCTGCCTAGCCTTTTCCCAACTATATTGGGGTCGGCTTCCAGTCAAACCGGATTTAGCTGAATACCAGTATTTTACGAGGAGCGGCTGCCTACCAGACCTCCACAACCCATTAACTGGGGTAACACGGTATTTCATGGCGAGACTGGAGTCAGATTTACTGGCTTCTGACTATCCGTAACGACTGTCAAAGATATTATGACAGCCGGGACCAACGGCTTAACGCGCTTTCCGAGGCACGGAGGAAACTCGTTATGTTAAGATGGTCACCCATCTACAGACCAACCTTGGCAAGCGTTGCTTAACCTTGAAGATCGAGCTGTGCGGCTGTTATTATCTAGCCACGAGCTCCTCACTGTTAGAAAAAATTAAGCACTACATATTTGTAAAGATTTATCCTTACTACAATTTTATTTGCTACAGGTCCCACGCTGGCTGAACCCAGCACCGGCATCGAAGCGTTCCGTGCTCTGTGGAGTGTACGCTAAAGGGCACTTCTGTCTGTGAAAGGCGCAGCTGAAGATTGCGTACACACTGAATAAATTATCAACGACTATTTACTAACTGTTCTAGTCTACCACCATGTTTACATTAGCAACGATAGCAACACATTTTTGCTATAAACGAAGCTGTATTTCTTTTTATTATGTCTATTTTTAGGGTTCCGTAGCCAAATGGCAAATCGGAACCCTTATAGTTTCGCCATGTCAGTCCGTCCGTCCTCGCTTAATCTCTGTGACCGCACTAGAAAGCTGAAATTTGGACAAAGTAGTAAAATAAAAATTGGAAAATAATGTTTTATTAGGGTAGCCCCTCTACATGTAAAGTGAAAGGGTTTTTTTTTTTCATTTCAACCCTAACGTGTGATATATTTTTGGATAGGTATTAGGGTTTACTATTTAGGGTTTACTGAAATAATTTTTTGATAATATCAATAATTCCAGAAATAACCGCTCCAAAGTTAAAAACCATGTGTCGTGTGGTTCAAAAGTTAGAGGGCCCGGAGCTCTAACTTTTGAACCATAAGTTTAGAAAATATGAAAAAAATCTGGAAAGTAGAGCTTTATAAAGACTTTCTAGGAAAATAATTTTGAACTTGATGGGACGAACAGTTTTTGAAAAGTTGGGGACACTTATTTTGATGGACGGGAAACTACGGAACCCTACACTTGGCGTGGCCCGACACGCTCTTGGACGATTTTTAAATGTTCAATATACATATGGAAACATATAACATATATACATATGGTACATATGGAAATGTCTGAAATAAATGAATTATTTTTTTATTTATTTCAATAAGTAAAAAAAGACGTATTTTTAACGGACAAGTACACACATCAAAAGTGTCTAGGGATCAAGCATTTTTATGCGGATTTCTTGAGATTGAGATGTGGCTTTGTAATAAATTTATGATTTTATAAATTTATATGGATCCTTTTTGGTGCATTTCATAATTTGAATCAGGAACTGTGAATCAAATTCGAGTAAAAGATGAAAATCAGCTGTCAATATTTTCCCTATAAAAACATACAACGCATTGAAGACATTATTAGTGCTACTGTTTCCCTACTACTGATTAAAACCAACGTTATTATGGAGCGGCGACGTCATTTAAGCAGGGAAGAAATGCTCAGAGCCGTGGGAATGATAGAAGCTGGTTCCCGGCAACGTACTGTGGCTTTAGCTCTGAATACAAGTCAGAGTGTTATCAGTCGACTTTGGACACGTTACCGAAGCACTGGTACCGTGGCTGAGCGCCATGGAGGACGGTATCGCTGCACCACACGGAGACAAGACCGATACATTCAAATCTTAACTCGAAGAGCTCCAACAATAACCGCCATGATGTTAGCCGTGAGGCTTCATCACTCTTCAGGGAACTTAATTAGCGACCAAACAGTCAGAAACCGCTTGCATGAAGTGAACCTTCATTCCCGAAGACCGCTACGGGTACCACCTATAGCAATGCACAATCGTAGGATTCGATATCAATGGGCTCTTGAACACAGAAATTGGGCAGAAGAACAATGGCGTTTCGTGTGCTTTTCTGATGAGTCTCGTTTTGGTATGAGACCGGATACAAGACGTATACGACACTGGAGAACCCCTGGACGCCAACAGCGATTAAAATCCTGCCAGGAAGTCCATCCTTATAGTGGTGGAACCATCATGGTATGGGCGGGTATTTGGATCGGCGGAAGAACTGAGTTGATTTGGATCAGAGGCAACCTCAACGCTCAAATTTATGCTGAGACGATTGTATCAGACGTCATCGTTCCTCTACAAGTGCAAATCGGTCCCTTATTTCAGTTAATGCATGATAATGCACGACCGCACACCGCAAGAGTTGTAAGACAGACTCTCGCCGCAGCTAACATCAATGTCCTGCCCTGGCCTGCTCAGTCGCCAGACTTGAACCCGATTGAGCATGCATGGGATATGCTACAGAGAAGAGCTCTGCCGAATATGGAGGGTATCCAGTCGCAAGAAGACCTTTTTTTGTTGTTGCAACGAACATGGGCGGCCATTCCACAGCGTGATTTGGATGAACTCATTTTGAGTATGCCAAACCGATGTTCTTGTGTTGTTAGTGTTCGCGGTAGAAACACGGATTATGAATTGTTTAAGTTACCCAATAAAATTTTAAAGAAAACTGTTATTTCAGTCTTTTTTTCGAACTTTAATGTTAGTGGTTCAAATGTCAAAAATCCCTTTATTAGGAAAATGGCAAATTTCTTTATTAATGCAAAGGTGACTTGGTTTATCGTTACTGTGACAAACGAAAACACTTTATTTGATGAATCCTTAAAGAAAATTTTAATTAATATCAATCAGGAGAAAAGTTATTGCAAAAATATATGTTGATCCCTAGACACTTTTGATGTGTGTAGGTACAACTTAACCTCGAGTCTGTCAACCAAGCCCTGTTCCCTGGAAGCCATTATCCCTTAGAAGCAGCCCCAGCTTAGAATTTTAAAGGAAATCTAGGTAAACATTTCCTGAGAAATTCTTAAGGAACGCTATTACTGGGAACAAAGTTCTGTATTATTTCGTGTTTACACGAAATGTATGTTGGTTGAAATGAGTTGGAAAATAAATTTCCTATTAGATGGGAATTATTTAAGTATTTATTTAAGCATTTTACGTAAATCAAAGATTTAATCATATTCGTGTTGTATTAAACGAATTTAGATAATTAAATTCAAATAAGTAGGAATAATGGGTCGTGGTTCGGACAGGGACCGCAGCGGCGGTCCCTTTAAGGATTTGTCACACTGGATGCGTTCTGCGGCCTGCGGTCAGGTCAAAGTGAACGCAGCCTGCATTATGTATGAATAACTTTGTCGGTCGGTCCCTTGCTACCACCCCGTCGGGCTAACATGCGTTATTTGGTTGTGCTCGCGCGGTCAGATCGCATTCTATACAAAATATATTGATACCGACAATGTTGACCTGACCGCAGGCCGCAGAACGCATCCAGTGTGACAAATCCCTTATACGCGAACTGATAAAAATATTTTTGTTTTACAGTAGTATTTTGGGACCACAAGGAAAAAGGTATTCAAGTAAGCTTAAATACCAAAAAATACTATATTTAATTTAATTGTGATCTCGGTCCAAAGAGCCCTATGACCCAATATTATAACAAATAAAATGCCTAAATATTTTGTGTATAATCAATGCGAGACGCACAGCACCGGTCGTTGTGGCAACGCTTGGGGGAGGCCTATGTCCAGCAGTGGACGTCTTTCGGCTGCGATGATGATGGTGATGATGAATCAATGTCTATAACTAAAAACTGTATTTACAAACTGTATAATAATATATAAAAACGCATATTAATACCTAGATAAAGAAATCATTGGGTATCAAAAAAAAAATCCATGTCGGTGTAAACGGTAAAAGTGCTCAGAACGATGGCAGCATTGTCACATTGAATGCCAACGAAAAGCCCAGTCCTCTGGTCACGTGAGGATCCGACTAGCCATTTGCTAATATATCTCAACCTATAATTATACGACTAATTAAATGTAATCAGAACTTATAATTAGTTTAGTATTTTTGAATATGTAAATAAAATTACTTAAGTACGTGTACTTCGACCCTGCTGGGCCCCTACCCGTTGAGTTAGCAAAAAAATCCTTGCCAAACTATTATTAATTAAAATTATCTATACTAAAATAAAGAGGTAGTTTGTTTTTTTGTTTATATGAGGTAATTTGTGGAAGCACTGGTCCGATTGCAAAAATTTTTTCACCAATATAAAGCTGCTGTATTCCTGAGTGACATAGGCTATATATTTTATGTACGTGGGCGAAGCTGCGGGCTAAAGCTAGTTATTTGTAATTAGATATTTACACATCAAACTTTAAAAGAAACCTGGCAGTTCTTCAACAGAAGGACGGAAAGCGTCTGATCTTAATGTAACAATAGCTACCTACATAGCTTGGAGGTTTCCGCAGTATGATGTAATATTTGCATACACGTGTAAGCTACTGCCTACCCCCTTGCTTATATAGCCTCCTCTCCTAGTACTTTCCTGTCAATACACGCAAGAAAATTTTTACTTTAAAATTTATGATTTCATTTATTTCTGATGTTAATTTATTTTAGGATCTGATTTTTCGAATGATGATTTTAATTTATCCATAGTTTTTAATTTTTATATTGTAATGTTAATTCTCAGTTTTATACTTATAATAATAATTGACTAACCAATAAGCTAAGCTAATGCTGTGCATAACTTACGAGTATAAGTGATTTTTTACACAGAATGCCCTCGTAGTCAGATAAAATAAGAAAACATCTTAGAATAGAATAGAATTTATTTTATTTGATGAGAGAAGACTCAAGACTTACAATAGACAACAAAAACAGAAATATAATTAAGTTTTGCTACACGTGCCCGAACTGAAAGGGTCTTGCTATATTGGTCATATTTTACGTAGGTAATTATTTTATTGTTTACCAAGCTTTTTTATTTTACACGGGCATTCTTTAACTCCAAAACAAGACATAACGTCAATTTTTTATCAAAATTGTACCATTTTAACTCGGGAGAGTTCAAATGTCCGTCCTCTGCCCGCTGTCATCCAACACGGTCGCGCGTTAGCCGCGCTACAGGCGCGATGCAGTAGCGCGTTAGTTACGCTGCTGACGCGCTTTTCAAATGCGACTGTAGCGCGTTGGTAGCGCTGCAAAAAATCGCCGTGGTCGAGGGCCCTAAGTTACAGAGATACTTGGTGGACATACACGGTAACACATTCACTGTGCGTACAGCTAAGGACTGGAATTCCTTGTCGGTGTTGGTTTTCTGATAGCTACAACTTTGGGGTCCTTAAGTCAAAAGTGAATAGGTTACATCTAGGCAAGCGTGCTCCATTGTAGCCGTCGGTCATACATCATCAGTTGCCATCAGATGATCAATATTATTAGTTTGTGTTTTAATTTAATAAAAAAACTAAAAAGCAAATACATAGTTGTAGTATTCGTATAATTTTTTTATTCAAAATCGTTCTTTGTTTTTTTATTTATGGACGATTTAGAGTATATTTAGTTAATAAAAAATATATCTACTACGGTAGAAAAACTTTTTTTGTAAAAATAGGTTAATCTTTTTACAAAACAATAAATAAAAATATATTACCAAGTGAAAGTGACGACGGTCTAGCTAGCCGTTCGGTAGAAGGCAGTAGTTAGTGTAGCCACTAATCGAAGGTTATACCACTGAGATCAATTAAAACACGTCACAAGTTGAAAAGCAAGTAGCCACGATGCGACAACGTTAAAAATACGTTTTCTTTTTTAATAAAACAAAAACATTTAAAAAAAAGTTGCTGATAATTCTTACGACTTATTTATTCCTAGTAATCGTTCAGCAAACACACTATTAACAATATGACGAACTAGGTAGTTGACCGGCAGCGAGTACTAATCGAAGGTTATATCACTGCGACCACTAAATTAGGTCGCAATTGCGAACTAAAGTGCAAGTAACCGCGACACGACAGTGTTTTGAAAATTATTTTAAGTTTTATTTTGACTAGAAAGAGAATTACGTTTTTTTTTGTTTACTTTTACTTTTAAATTTTATTTTAACATGGCTATAATAAGTTTCAAATAATAATCGGAAATAGGGTCGCAAAGAAATCCCTCACAAATAAAAAGCTAATAATAAAAACATGAAAAAAATACAATCGTGAAAAATAATGCCATTATTTTTACGATAGTATTTTTTTACTTTGTTTTTATTATTAGTTAACTTTCAAGGTTATTTTTTTGATAACTTAAAAAAAACTAAATTTTTTCCAAATTACTAAATTAATTATTTATTTATAAAAATAATGTTCCGTGTTTAATACTTAGTGTAAATTTTTACTAACAAAAAAAACATTGTATCCGCAGCGAGCGTGGCACGCTAGTACGAATCGAAGGTTGTTCCATTGCCACAAATTGGGTGATTCGCTATAAATTCAACGTCTACAATGTAGGATGTTACGCCGGTGGTGTCTGCGCGAAATGGAACGTTTACTTAATAGTTCTTTCTATAATTATAAAGAAGGAAAGGAGCAAACCGCCATTGATACTTTTTGGTGAATAATCAAGAAATTTCAGAACAATAGTTTTTTTTATTAACAATCACTACTCGGTCAATATATTTTTTTACTAGCTTCTACTATTGGTTTCGCCTTCGTAAAACTAGGACATATAAGCATTTGTTACTCAGTGATAAATTTACGCTATAGGTGATTTTTTTTTTAAATTGGTGTAGTGAAATTTTCGAGTTTATTAATTACACACAAAAATACATTACAAATACAAAAGTGTATTTTCTTTTTATGATATTACTTTTATAGATAAAAGTTTTTATATAATTCTATTATTTATTTTTTTGTAAATTTTTACAACTTAATTTGTTGACTGTACTAAAAATAATTTATTACAATTTTCTTTTTACTTAGCTACAACGGAAATCGATCAAGTTCTAAAATTAGGAAATAAGATAAGAATTGGTTAGACACACCACGTGGCTAAAAGCTTACAGTGAGTAAGCGGCAGCCGCGCAGCCTCCAAACAACTCCATTCCGCCCGGCTTCACTTTCAAATTATGGCAAATAGTAGTATCTATTATTTTAAATTATCATTCAAATATCATTTAACTGCATAATATTTGCTTTTGAAAATAAAAATCAACAATAAATAAACGCCTACAAGTTTTTTCGGGGCAATATCAACTCCGCAAAACAGGTGGGTTAGCCAAAGGTAACTCGGTTAGCCAAATCGGAATCTCATACATTTTAATTCATAGTTTCTAGCGACATCTAGCGGTGTTACGCAGGCGTTAAGCCAGTATAACACGGCTAAATATTAGTTCAAGGGAACCCGCTATTAATCGAGTTACATACCATAAAATGCATTCGCTAGAACGAGATGGAATGATACTGAACTTCTTAATTTATTTAGATATTATTATTTAGTTTGACATTTGACAATAATGACAACAGAGTTGGTTCGCGCTTATTGATGTGTCATATTTCACCTGTTCATTTGCATTTTATTTGATATATTCGTATTATAATTTAGAATCTTATAGTTTTATGGTTGAAATTGATTTATTATTATGTAAACTAGTGATAGTTTTGCGTAGTGATAGTGCAGTAAAGACAAGATTAGTTCAGTTGTATTGTTTGGTAATCGTATCTGAATAGGTATTTAGGTAAGTAAGAATAATATAGTGGTTTTAGTTTGTAGTTTTATTATAAAGTAGTTATTTAAGTTTGTGTTGTGTTGATTTCGTTGTGATTTTGTTAATATTGCGTAAATTCGATAGCATGGCGGCTTTAGTTAACGTAGAATGCTGTCTGACAGATTATTTATTGGCTGAGGAAACGTCTTTTTCAAAGTTGAGTTTTGAAAATAAAAAACATGTAATTCAGTTAGGCCGTGCTCGCCCTGAAATGATTATTAATTACAAACGACGCGATGGTTTTTTCAAACATTTTAACAGTTCCTTGTACGACAAATATCCTTGGCTCACGGGAAGTTGTAAATTAAATAAAATGTTTTGTTTCCCGTGTTTGTTATTCTCAGATTCTAGTAGCTTATGGAGCCACACGGGATTTAGTGATATTAATAATCTTACAAATTCGTCCAAAAAACATGTTCAGACCGAAAAACATATCCGAAGTTGTTTATCTTTGCACGATTTCGGAAATCGTAGGATAGAAACATTTTTTGCTAATACGTATGAAGTTCATAATAGAAAAGTAGTTATATAGTTATAGGAATAGAAGTTTAATGAAACGGTTCATCGACACAGTCATTTTGCTAGGTAAACAAGAGTTAGCTTTTCGCGGACACCACGAAAATCCGGCTTCCGATAACCGCGGTAACTACATCGAAACGTTGTTATATTTAAGAAAGTATGATATCGTAATCGATTCGCATTTGGAACAATGTTCCTCAACACAGAATCCCTCATTCTCTGGTCTTTCGAGTGATATACAAAATGATTTAATACAAAGTATCGCATTCGTTTTACGCGACCAAATTAAAATTGAAATAAATAAAGCACAATTTATATCGGTCATGATTGACGAAACGCCCGATGTTAGCCATAGGGAGCAACTTACGGTAATATTTAGGTATTTATCTGAGACTGGAATCGAAGAACGTTTTCTTGGTTTCTATGACGTTAGCGGCAGTCGGACTGCTGATGTTCTATCAAAACAGTTGTTAGAGATAATCGACCAGTATAGCTGTAGGGACAAGTTAGTTGGTCAGTCTTACGACGGGGCGGCTGTTATGTCTGGTGAGCACGGTGGAGTCCAGGCGAAAATTTTCGAGGCATGCCCTAAGGCAATCTTCGTTCCGTGTTACGCACACGTATTAAATTTAGTACTTAGTCGGTCCCTTGAAAATATTCAGGAACTAAAGGCATTTTTTGAACACATTAATAGTATTGTTCGTTTTTTTAATAAATCGTCTAAACGCTCGAATCTTTTAAAGAAAATAGCTGACCGTCGTTTACCCGGAGTATCCGAAACGCGTTGGCATTATCATTCGCGTATTATTAATGTTATTTTTAACTGCCGGTTAGACATGATCGAAACTTTTTATTCCATTCTAGATAACCCGCAATCTTGGGATAGTGAAACCCTTTCTTTGGCAGAATGTTTCCTCAGCAAGTTGGAAAACAAGCAGTTTTGCTTCTTTTTGCACATTTTATCTGATATTTTGGAAAAACGGATATTCTTTTTAATTTACTCCAGTCAAAACAGATTGATATCGAAGTAGCACACCGCGAAATAGATTCATTTAATAGTTGGATTTCAAATGATTTTATTAACAATTTCGATTTTATTTATGATAGCGTCCAGGAATTTAGTGAACCGCCCCGACAACGTAGGCGATTAAATTCGGAATTAGACACTAAAGCTTTGTATAGGCGTCTTTTCATTGAAATAATAGACAATGTTAAGTCGCAAATACAACACAGGTACCAATCACTTTCTAATATGACTTTTCTTAATTTACTTAATAAGTCTAAGTATACAACAAACATAATTTTGTTGTTCCTGCAACCAGGCTCAAAAAAATAGGGGGTTCATTTAGATGTCAATGTATACGCTTTTATAATGGGCTTCCTAGTCATATGCAAGAACTAAGCCTTAATAAGTTCAAATCTTTTATTAAGCGAAAACTTTGCCAAAAGGCTTATTACACTGTAAAGGACTACGTTGAGGACGTAAAGGCTTGGGATTGACCCGCTCCAGTGCGCACTACAACTGTTGTCTTATCTTCTTATTTTATTTTGTTTTCGATTGTACTATTTTAAAATTTGAAATTTATTTATTACAATTTGACATTGTAAAATAATTTTTACTTTACAATTTGACATTTTTTAATTATTATTTTTTTTTTATTTCTGTTTGACAAAAATGCTTAAATTGTTAAGTATTACACTTTGTATTATTTTGTTTTCTTTTTTGTGAATGTGAGGACTATGTGGATTGCTTTTTTATTTTTATTTTTTTTTTTTAGTCATTTTAACTTATGTCCGGCAATTCGAGTGTTTTCTGTGGCCTAACCATTATGTCCTCTCTTTGGTATTGTTCGTCAAGTCGTAGAGCTCCTTAGTAGTCCTGAGTTGAGCTTTGCGAATAATGACAAATGCTTGCACTGACTGGACAGGTCCACTCAAATTTGCATGGTTCTTTCTTCAAAAGGCCATCTCGGACACTAATCTGCATGGTTCACATATGACTTACTTACATGTTGTATGGACTTTAAAAGAGACTGTGACCCCTGAGTTTGTTTCGGTGTTTCTTCTCAGGGTAGTCAGTTAGGAAACACCGGCCTCATCTAGTAACAAAAAAAAAAAAGTCCAAAAAAAAAAAAAATTGACGTGTAAAAGAGTTTGAAAAAACCTATTTGCAGAATAAATATCATTTATCATTTATCATTTATAGTTTTTACAGTCAATCATTCCCAAATGAAATAGTATCTTCTTTACTAGTTCAATTTCCGAGATTATTTGAATTCGCTGCCCTAAAAAACGAGTTGAAAGTCTTATACACAACTTCATCTTTAAATAAATTAGATGTTTACGAGCTTTATCTTAGATTTCAAAATTCTTTCTTAGGTGACACTTTTCCACAAGTTTTAAAATTATGTAGTATTTTTTTGACCATTCCTGTTACCGTAGCTTCCGCGGAGAGGTCGTTTTCGGCCTTGAAGCGAATTCATACATACGTACGTAATTCTCAAAAAGAGGAACGATTATCAGATTTAGCTATGCTTTCCATAGAAAAACATTTATTGCTTAAAATCAAAAATCAACCCAGCTTTTATGATAATGTGTTAGCACATTTTGTAAAAAAGAATAGACGAATAGCTTTAGAGTATAAGTAGAAAAGTAGTTAGTTTAAATCATTATGTAACAGTAAAGTAGATACATTTTTCATCACATTACATAGAAATATGCTTCTCAAATCCATCCCCAAACGGCTTTTCTCAAAGCCACTTTTATTATACTTGCAAGACACTGTTTGTATGTATCAGTGCTTACATGTATAGTGAAAGTGAGCTCAAGTCAACTCATCAGTACAAGATTTCGAAGTCAGCTACAGTTACTGGAATTCACGCATCACACTTGAGCAAGGTAAGCATTTTTTGCTCCGGCTTACCCATTAACAAAAGCCACTCGTCGCCACTGGTAAGCGGCATATGTAAGTACCAAGAAACTTTAGTTTACAACCTGACCCTGAGTCACAGGTATGTAGGTACCACCCGTGTATACGTGATCAGCAGAGATCGAAAGTTCCTGGAAGTAAGTAGAGTTGATAATGCTCCACTAAAATCCGGAATGATTAAATCCCAGAAGATTATATATGTTTATATACCTTTGTAATTATTCTTAAGATTTTATGTACCTAATTTACCAAATTTAACTCTGAATAAATATATTATTATCTCTTTATTTTCACTAAATACCATATAAATAATATTTTTAAATATTGGAATACAAAAATAATATAAAAACATTTAAAAATAAAGAATAAAAAAATATATTTTGATTTATCACATATCACAAAGGTACAAATAACTTTTTTAGGTATTCTACCAGTCAATCATCAGAAAATGGTAGCTAGGAGATTACATGGTAGATGCATTGCTAAATCTATTAACAGTAAAAAAAAACATACAAAAAAAGCAATATTTAAATTATTTTTCGTAATGACATTTATTCGCATGTACTGAATTTTAATTTCACATTCTCTTTCATAATTATTACGTGGAAAATGTCGTTGGCTGAGCATTGTGTAATTTATAGAATTGTATAATTCACTATAAAATTGCAATGTATGATTGTTTGTTTACCCAAATATTTAAATAAATTAAAAACGAGAATCGCAAGACGGGGTTGCGGCAGACCGAGAAGGAGATGGCGGGACGACTTGGATGTCTTCCTTAGAAATTGGCTAGAAGTGACTCAAAGCGGGGAACTATAGAAGCAATGGAGGGAGACCTTTGCCCAGCACTGGGTCAATATTATAGGCTCCATTGAATAATATAACAAAAAATATAAAGGAGAATGCCCAAGACATATTTTTTCATGAACCAATGACATTAATAAAACTCGTCCATAAAGTTCATTGTCCACGGTACAGGGCCTGAATAGTTAAAAGTTGATAAAAACAACGCGCTGTCATCGCGCGACTCGCGAGCTGATTACGTCATGACACCGCAGCACCTGCTCTCCAATACTCATACTATGTAAGCGCACTCACTTTTCTTTCTTTCTAACTACTATTTGAAATAATTATCATTGAAAAAATAAGTTAAAGAAGAAATAAAGTTACGATTTTTTTTTCATTATAATATTTTTATTTAAAAAATTATAATTAGTTATAATAATTTAAAATAATAATTAATTGTAACAATTTATGTAATAAGTAGTTACCTAATTATAATAATTTATTACAATAATTTAAAATAATAATTAAAATTAATTCATGAATCCCCGACCGGTCCTATGAGACCGCGCTGTTATTGTTTTACTATTGTGTCTCGTTTTGCGGGTATGTGATAGATTAGTTAAAAGTTGATAAAAACAACGCGCTGTCATCGCGCGACTCGCGAGCTGATGACGTCATGCGACACCGCAGCACCTGCTCTCCATTACTCATACTGTGTAAGCGCACTCACTTTTCTTTCTAACTAATTTTTGAAATAATTATCATTGAAAAAATAAGTTGAGGAAGAAATAAGTTATTTACGATATTAGAATAGAATAGAATAAACTTTATTGTACACCAAAAGAAGTTATAAATTGTACAGAAACTTAAATCTAAATCCGATCCAATCAAAAAAATCAATCAATGGTATAATATAAAATATATATTTTTTTTAAGTTAAAAAATTATAATTTATTTATTACAACTTCATGCAACATTATAGGTAATAATTAATTGTAACAATTTATGTTAGTATAATAATTTATTACTTACAATAATTTAAAATAATAATTAATCATCATTTTAGATCATATTTTTTTTAACATTTTACTCGGTTTAGATTTTCAGAAATTTCTAGCCTTTTTTCAACTAGGTCTAACTTAAAGTTAGCTTCCAGTTTAACCGGACGTGAAGTCGTAAACTTATGTGTATAACCTATCCGGACTCCAAAACCCAGTAATTGGGTAACTCGTAGTAATAATTGGTTAGCTTCTATTTGAGTATTCCGTATTCCTAATCACTTTTATTTTTTCTGGAAATAATTTTTGGTACCTACCTATTTATTATTATGTAATACTAACTTCACTAGTTTTGGATTGTTGACGTGGTTTTCTATAGTTTTTGCCACACACAGAAAAAAGGGTAGTATTTTTGTCCTATATCCATTTCAAATTCGAATGAATAGATAAGTCATACGATAATAATCTTACCAATTGAATAACAAAATAAAAATCATAAATTTAATTTTAAGGAAAATATAAGGTTATAATTATTATTTTCCTTTTTGACGCAGCCATCATGGATGACATTTCCTTGTCATGTTTTCATCTAAAATGGAACTTCCGAAGTATTCATCCATCACCATCATCATACATTTAAAGATGTGGTTGTAAATATACCTATCTACTATTCTCCGCGTTGACGAAAAGGAAAAAAATATTACAATTTACTAAACAAAAGTTTTTTTTTTCATTAATAATTAAATCAGTTAATCATCACCACAAAAACAATGGACCGGTCCAATAAAAACTAAGTTAAACATAATTATTATTACCGATCGAGTCGCCATTTTGTTTCAATGTCATACGCGTAATCTCGTTATGACATTCGGTAATTTAATTCGATTTGTAAAAAAAAATTACAACTGTATGTGTAATATTAAAAATAATATAATCACTACAGGATGTTACTAGTTAAACTTCATTTAATTTAGATTAGAAAAACTAGGAAACAATTTAATTCATAAGAGAGCTCCTTTTAAAACCTCGACTGAGAGTTCTCAACGATAAGCGACGCTCCCTCTACAACGATCATGCACATTTCCATACGTTCGCGTTACATTGCCGCTTCAAATCACATGTATATCGAACGAAAGCCTTGTTTGCACGGCAATGGACTTTATCAGCACTCGTGTGTTACTGCCGGTTATGAATAAACGGGTGTGCGGGCCGGCCCCTTGCGTCGATTGAGTCACGAACGCCGCACCGTTCTTACCACTGCATTATTTCACGATAATTCTGTCTGTACCATATTCATTGTTAACGATATACATTGCTTTGTCGTTACCGGGTTTTTGTTTAGCTGTTAGCTCTAAAGATGTCATGTACTGTGAATATAATAGCGGTAACGTTTAAGTAGGAGTTGATATTACCGGCCATAGTCGACACGTCTTCGTAGCCTCGTCTGTCAAGTTGTTTTTTTTGGCATAAAGAAAAATACGTTTGATTATGACGGAATAGATAGATTATGCAGGTTATTTAAAAAGTATAACAAAAAAGACAATAGTTTTAAAATTAGAACACAAACAATTGACACAAAGATTTAAATAAATCTTGCTCGTCAATAAACATGTTAGGTAGGTATTTATCTGCAAACGTTGTTACAATATAATAAATTAATTGTGCGCGTTCAATATTGAAACGGCGTATCAGCGAATTGATAGGTACAGTTGAAACACTGCTTTAATATTGCAGTTGTGTAAGTGAATCGTTTTATTAGTTATTGAGGTTATGAACAAATTGTGTTACAAAGAACAGCGGTGACTTGAAGCTGAGCTGCACAAATAATAGTACCGCACGTAACCGAGAGAATATGGCGGATGGTAGGAAAAAAATATGTTTTGTTAAAGGAGATTGCACGTGTTTTTTTTTCTATCTTAGCTCTTTTGTTGGTAAGGACCTATTATGAATGAACCAATCAATAATATACTAGCTAACCAAGCTAGTATATTATTGATCATAGTCGTTTATATTATAAAAAAGTCTTCATAATATTATAATAAAAAAATCCTCAACATAGGACTACTGCAAGCGTCAACTGTCGCGGTCCTGTACGTCACGCAACCAGACGACAGTATTTTGACGGCTCCAGGCAATAAGTCGGTAACAACAAAAATTTGGTTTTTCGATTACCAACTTATTAACAGGTAATAAAGTCGGTAATCGAAAAACTATTATTTGCTTTTACCGTACGTTGATTTAAAGTTAGACTCGTTAGTTGGGTGTTGGGTATGACCACAAGTCAACAATACACTACAACGACTCGGGAGGTTTGCTGTGGCCACACGAACGAATTATAATTATTCTATGTTCTTGACATCAAAATTGTCAAACAAATGTGGATTTTCCTATCACATACCCACAAAACGAGACCACAATAGTAAAACAATAACACCGCGGTCTCATAGGACCGGTCGGGGTTCATGAAATAAGTCAAGTTGTTTTTTTAATAAAAAGAGATGTCATGGCGGGGCAAATAAGATTGATTTCGCCAGTACTAGAAGGTAAAATCGTGGGTCTGTGAAAGATTGAAGGAATGGAGGGAAACTTTTGCCCAGGAGTGAAACAGAACAGGTTAGCAAAAAAAAAAGGGTTGCGAAAATATAAAAAATGTTTTTATTTAAGTACCTACTTCAAAGTCCACGACTAAGTATAATTTTCCATCTTCATTTTACCTGTATATTAATACAGGTAAGAAATTACACTATACCAGGAAAATTAGTTACTTCAGCTTCGAGAATAGGAAGTATGACGGTGCACTATAAAATATTCTTGTTTTATTTGTTTCCAAAGAATAGTGCAATTCTAAATATAACAAAGATAATAAAATCTAACCATACTAATAAAATGTCTGTAACAGCAGTAATTTATTTCTACGTCGCAATATTTTTTAAAGGGATAAAAACGCAATAAAATGCTTTCTAGACTCTTAAAAATGTGTCTGGCGGATGGGGAGAAAATTTACGCAACAAGTTGAAAAACATATTTTTTAAGAAAAAAATACAAATACTATTTTATTCGTTCATAGGTTTGCGTTTGTAACCAGTATTTCACATGATCGTAAGCGATTATGTGACCGACATTTTGCGGTTATATTTAATAATCAAGTTCATGATGTTGTAAAAAAAAAAGAAAATTAGCATGACATTGACAGCTGTCAAACAATTTTTTTAATACGTTTATCAACGAAAGCACGTGGTCATACACTCTAATGTGAGTTTTTTCTTGATTTATATAATAAAATTGTATTTTTATATATATATTTTTTTTATAAAATCGCCACAATAATGGCGGGTTTGCCAATAGAATAAGAAACACGTGACATAAGTGCTAGGTAATGGTAAGATGATGACGGGCTCACGCAACGCACGAAACGGCTGCGTGAAGCAAAATGGCCGCAAACGATGTCAAATTTGTAGTTTTTTCTTTTTGTTTAGAAAATAAAATGTAAAAATTGTGAGCAACTAGTTTGCAAATTACGTAATAAATGCAGAATATTTTTAATAAAATAAAATAAGTATGTATCTAATTTCTTTTTATATTAGTAAAAAAATATACTGCAATATGAAAAAAAATAGACTAAATGATTTTTTGTAACGGACAATAAAATATATTTTTCGCATGTTGTTTAAAGAAATAAGTTTTTGTAAAAATTGCTATAAATTGTATTTAAATATTTTGTTTTAACTATGTTATTACATGCAAAATTATATATTGTTGTTCCTTGTTATACGCAAAATTGGTAAAAAAGTCTTTGCCTATTCACGTAATATTTGAACTCTGTACATAGCGGTACCACCATAGCTTTTGCTGCATTGCGTTTGTGGACACTTTCAATACTTTTTGTTTACCAGTAGTAAATACTCAATATTTACCTTTTTTTTTTCCTATTTAGGTTGTAGTAATTAAGTAGGTACATTAAATAGTTTTTTTTTTTATTGCAACAAAACCGCAAAAGAATAAAAAAATTAACAGGGCCGTAAAGAATTGTGCAGGATATTTTAAAAATAGTGGTTTAACATTTTGCAATCAGACCATTTTTATCCTCGTTTCTTTGGTGAATTATAATTTAGTAATTTATTTATAGCAATGTGTTCTTTTTCTTATTATCTCATATGTAGGTAAGCACAAGATACCTACTTATTTTTAAATTATATCGTCTAGTCCTAGACTGACGCAATCTTTAATGGTGAAACACCCATGTTTATTAAAAGCCTATTCAATCTACCCTCAAAGTCACCTAAATTATAATCGTACGGGAAGACCGCAGCAGGCAAATTGTCACTCCTTCGATGTAGATAGAAAGATTATTTGTAAGACACAATTGATAAAACCGTGACACCTAATCGCAGCATACAGCGCGATGGCCAAACTAAAATAGACGATTTTTGTTCTTATACGCAACCTTGAACGAGGCCAATTTAAATGTTAAATGTTTTTCGCTAATTACTAGTGTGTAACGCTCTTGATTTATTTAGTAACTACACTACATTAAAACTTCCAGATAATTTGATGTTAAAAATGTAATAAAGCGAGACTATAAAAAAAAAGTCAAGTATATAAAGGGACTACAGGTCTGCTAAAAGAAATTTCTTTTTGAAATGAGCAGTACCTTTTTTTAACAACAAAATAAATAAATAATATCCTATGAAATAAAACTTTAAACTAATTTAATTAATTGTTAAAAATTTAATGCAGCAATAAAAAAGGTTAATGCAATATTGTGTGTAAAAAATAAAATATTTTTTTAATATGGTCACCACCATCATTATCATTTTTTTAATGTTTTTTTTTTTAACTTTAGAGGGTATTAAATAATATTTCAACACCAAAAATGATGTTAAAACAATATTATTATACAATATATACTAATAAAAGTATATCGAGTATCATCGTTCAAAACTTCGTAATTTATATTGCTACGTTTATATCAATGACGCCATTTTAATTTAATATTTTGATCAAACCACAAATTACGCATTTAGACTCCATTTTATTCAAAAATATTTTTGTTATTTAAATTGTCTATTCGTTCATCTTAATCAGAAATAGTTGTGGTTCCGGTAGAGGGGGAAAGGGGGGGTGCGCTGTGAACCCCAATTTGAGTTCACCCCCACCGCCAAAGTAAGCGGAAAATGCAGTTTCAATGCCAGTGTTTTTGATGCTCTAGTAATTTAATTTATTCAGTCTTTAGATACTAAAATTAATTTTGAGATAGGTACGTAAATTAAATAGTCAAACTTATGTAAGTATTCAAAATAATAATTTCCTAGTTAAGATATTTTCTCTAACTTTATTCAAATGTATAAGTTTTTTGTATGTAAAAACTAAAGTATGTCCGCATGATAAAATATTGTAAAATTATTTTATCACGCCCAAGTACGACGTGGAGGCATTATCTGAAATGACGCATCGAATACTTCCTAGGCATACGTTTGAGTAAGCAATATTGAAGGCTGAAAACATTCAAAATCAAAACCATTCGCAATTTGTTTCGCAAAATCCAATCCACCTACAAACTGAAAAAAAGTAACGCAGAAAAAAACATCCGCAACGAAATGACGTCCCAATAAAATTTTAATAGAAATTAAAAACGTCAGATAAGACCACGTGCCATTAATATTGGAGCGTTATTTCGAACTAGGTACATTTCGAAAGCATCCGAACATTCGAACAAAGAGCACGCAAGTTGAACGCGACAATTACAAGGCGACCGGTTTGCGTGGTCGCGAGCGCGGCCCGCGCGCCGCCCGGCCGCACACGTCCGCGAATTGGACGGTTTATAAAAACGTCACTCAACATACCGGCCGCAAACTTCTCAGGCGGCCCGAGCGCAGCCCAGCCGGGCACGACGCAGTCACAGACTTCCTCCCAGCAGCGCGCCTTCTCTGCCCGGTCCCCGTAGTTAGGGTCGTTGGTATCGAACAAGCAAGCCCTCTTCTTCACCTCGGAAATGATGAGACTACTCTTGATGCCGTCCCCGTCTTTGGTCCTGACCATGTCTAGAAGTATGGAGCGAGCGGTGCGCGTCGCGACGTTAGTTAGTCTCGCGTGCGGATGTTCCGTGCGGCGAAGTGTACGCGAGCGGTATGCGCCTGTGAATGCCCGCGTGAAACTGGCGGGCTCGTGCGGCGGGCACTCGGCAGCGCAGCGGCCCAACATGGCGGCCAGTCGGCGGGGAACAGAATAGGTGTGAGCGGAGCGCGCTGAGGCCGTTTGCGATATCGCCTTCCGAGCGCTAATAAATAAATAACATGCATGCAACGTATCCTTACCGTTTTCTACGCTACATTGGGTGAAAACGTGCACTATAAATAAATAAGAGTAATAGTTCTTATAATAATATTTTCTGCATTACAGCGCTACTAATTAAATATCTTAGTTGCTAGCTAGACTATCAAAGTTGGTAAATATGTAGATATGCCACAAAATGCCGGCTGTACAATAGTTAGAAGTCAGTTCGCTCGTTACGTAAGTTTCGCCGCGGTGCGTATCTTCCGTAGGTGGATATCGCGCGAACAGTTTTTTTTTTCAATATTATCTTTATTGACGTTGTGACGTCGACAAACTAAGTTTTTGTGATATTTTCGTCTTATTTACTTAACTAGTTTGACATTTGAGTCAATCAGATGATGGTATAGAGTCTTTAAAACTTATTTTTATAATTTGTACCTCTGATTCAGAGATGTCGGTAGGTGCCTGCATTAATTGATTACGCATACAGCTTGCTAAGAAATGGGGGAAAATCCATACATGTGATTAAACCAACGTTTGACCTTAAGGATATACAAATGTATATTTATTTTCTTCCTAGCAATAAATATCCTTACAGATTAATCCAAATCGATATGCGAGGTTTCTTATTAAGTACTGAATAACAAACCAGATTTGCCTATCACATACCTGCAAAACGAGACACAATAGTAAAACAATAACAGCGCGGTCTCATAGGACCGGTCGGGGATTCAAATGTTAAGCTAACCATAACAAATTTTAAAAATTGCTATCTTAGTAAAGTAATTAGGTTATTACCAAAAAAAAAAACAGTATGAATAATTAGCATAATTATGCTATGCTCATAATTCATGCTGTTTAGCTTCAGCCTTATAATATTCCCACTGCTGGGACTCAGGCCTCCTCTCTAGAAGAGGTAATGAGCCGTAATCCACCACGCGGGCACAATGTGATCGGATGAATAATTGGATAACCTAAAATAACAATAGAAAAGAAAACCAAATTCCACAAAAAGAGTGAATAGGTTACTTCTAGGCAAGCGTGTTCCATCATCGGCCACATCATCGCTTACCATCAGTGGAGATAGTGGTCAAACGCGAGCCTATGCAAAATGAAAAAATCCTTAATTTTTACAAATGATTAACAATATTTCTGAGTGGTAAACATGATTAAAGAAACGAGTATATTGGGCTCATTAGTGAGTACGCGAGTAATTAATTTAACGATGCAATAAACAAGAGCTAATGCGTCAAAACGGACGGACACACGCGTTAAAATATTAATAGAAGACGATTTTACTGTGGTATTTGTTAGGTGTCTATTATATGTATATTTACACTCTACGTCCATCCCTGCTCCCATTATATCAAAATCAAATTTCAAAATATATGATGAATATAAGTTTGATTTGTGAAAATGATGAAATTATTGTAAAAAATGCAATTTAATTATTTTTTTTCTAGTAAACCCCACGAAAAAAGAGATACGAGACAGATTTCACCTTAAAGGAATGATATAATAGATTAATTACGTGTTTCAGGCAAAAATATTTATTCAAATAATAATTTTAAACATTAATTTTATGCGACTCAATTCACAAAACTAGCAAATACTCAAAGTTGTAAAAAGATTTTTATGGCATGTGGCATATCACTAGCAATAGGATAGACTAGATAATTTTTGAGGGAGTTTGAAGGTCCCAGTCACTTTTGGTTCTTTTTTTTGCAGCCATGTAAAAAGACGTAACATAGATAGCTTTAAGTCCATAACCGAAACTTTTCGATGAAATTTAAATAAAAATTGAAAACTAGATGACTAATGTCACTAATTTTGTATTTAAAAGTACTCTTACACAATTCACGTCGAACTGAAATTAAAATTCAAAGTCGACGCCTTACACGTTTTTAAATATTTGTATTTGAATCCAAAATTTGGGTCTGTTTTTCGAAAAACACTAAAATGCTGATAAAAAAAAATTCACTGGCCATGGGTAGTGTTTAACTGTTTAAGGGTCTCAAAGGATAGCGGATGACCCCTCCAGTCGACCATTTTAATTTAGCACACGATGTACCAAACACTGTATTTTAGCACACGATGCACCAAACACCCTGTATTTTACCACACGATGCACCAAACACCCTGTATTTTAGCACAAGATGCACCAAACACCCTGTATTTTAGCACACGATGCACCAAACAACCTGTATTTTAGCACACGATGCACCAAACACCCTGTATTTTACCACACGATGCACCAAACACCCTGTATTTTAGCACAAGATGCACCAAACACCCTGTATTTTAGCACACGATGCACCAAACACCCTGTATTTTAGCACACGATGCACCAAACACCCTGTATTTTAGTACAAGCTGCACCAAACACCCTGTACTTTAGCACACGATGCACCAAACACCCTGTACTTTAGCACACGATGCACCAAACACCTGTATTGTTCTACTAACACGGGGGCAAATCCGCTGGCAGAAGTAAGCTTGACTGTGGAGTAAACGAAGTTTACAGTATAATATAGTTGTTATAAAAACTACTAATAATACTTTTGGATTTGATATTCTGTACTGTATAAAGACTGTATATCATTATGAGGTTGAAATTTAAAAAAAAATACTCAGGTTCGCGATCCCTTGAAGCTGTGCAAATACCAAACTTGACAAGGCAACGAAAAAAAAAGATAAAGCCGTTTATATTGCAAAAAACGTACATTTTGACACTCCGAGGAATCAAAATTAATAGGGTATTTCTCGTTGACCTAGAATCCTGAATTTTGGCTTAAAGCGAGGTCTTGAAGCACAAATATAGAGGAATGTCAGAAAACTGAAAACTTGTGTAGAAAAAATGGTAAATCTTCAAGACCTGATTCGAGAATAGAACTGTTTTCATAAGTAAGTTGGTACGGAATCCTCAATGCGCGAGTCCGACTCCCACTTACCGGGGTTTTTTTTTGTTTAGGGATAGTGATTATTATTAACGTGCTATTGTAAGGTTGTCTGTAGAAATCTTTAACGATAAGCCCTTCTATTGTTAAAGCCTATTCATTTTAAGTTTCTACAGTATTTTTTATGATATGCAGTAAAGAATCATAATTATCTATCTATCTATTGTTTTTAAACATAACTGCTAACTAGGAATTTGATAACAAAATCTATTGATGTTTTGTTAAGTAAAAATTGTGAAATGTTCAAGTTGTACCTATAGTTCGTTCGCGTTAAGAATGCAGTAAAGTCATCATTGTCCGTCGGCCTAGCCCCGCCCCCTAACCAATCAAAGCTGTTCAAGTGTATTTTTTTTATAAATTCATTAAACTTAACCTTTTAAAATATTATTTTTTTTATTTAACACCACTGTAAATACACCTTTATCTTGCAGTTGCACTGATAAATCACTGCATTCTTAACGCAAACGTACTATAATAACATTTTTTGTAACATAAACTAGTGTTTGACTACGATCTCACCTGATGGTAAGCAGTGATGCAATCGTCGATGGTGAGGCGCACTAGTTTATTAATTACTCAGATACCCGCGAAACGAGACACAATAGTAAAACAATAACAGCGCGGTCTCATAGGACCGGTTAGGGATTCAAACGTTAAGAGCCTATTCACTCTAGCCTTGAAGACACCCAAATTATAATCGGACGGGAAAACCGCAGCAGGCAAAATATTATTCAAGTCCTTCGATGTACGCGGTATAAACGACGAGGCGAAACGCTTAGTCCGGACCGTAGAGGTTTGAACAACGTAAGGGTGATACTCGCCGTACGACGGTTTGTCCGATGGTAGAACGGGGATGGCGGAATCAGTTCATGCAATGCCCGCGCAGTCTCCGAAATGCATCCTGTAAAAAACCGAAAGGCTACCCTTAGCCTGTGCTCAAGGCTTTGTAGATTGGACTAAGTATGTGGCGACTGGCGACATAGATGTTGCTACAAGGTTGACTCTCTATAACCTTTAACCACCCATCTTCTCTTTTGTCTCTTCTCTCCCTCTCCATCCATCCACATGTAAACTCATAACTCTTTTAGTAATATCCGTTTCATCCCTCCTCTTTACATGATCAATTGATCATACAAAGACAAACGATTCCTTTTCAACTTTTCGGTCACTGGCGCCACTTTCAAACTTCCCCTAATATAGGCACTCATTTCTCACTTCGTCCATTCTCGTCACACCACACATCCATCTCAACATTCTCATCTCCGCTACATGCAATCTTTTACTATCCGTCTTTTTAACAGACAATATTCTAATCCATATAGTACGACAGGTTTTATCACGGATTTTAGTACAAGTTCTCACCTTTATAAATCACTAGCTTTTGCTACCGGCTTCGCCCGCGTGAAAGTAGTTTTCTTCAAGCAAACACAACAACAGATGGACTATATACAGGTTATTCGTAAAACACTGTTCACAGGGCTGTGGGGCCGTTCAAAGTATTACGTAAGTAGATTTTTTGCAATTATTAACCCATCCCTCCCCCTCGTCAGCAAAAGTAAGCAAAGCTAGAAAGTTGCTAAAGTAGCTAAAGTTTAGAAATAAGAAATAAGGAATAGGTTTGGAATAGAGGACTTTAACGCACATAATATTCATTAACGCCCGTTTTCAATAACCTACCGCAGTTCATAGATCGATAGCTATCCCCGGTAAACAGTAAGATTCTATCTATCCATCCACAACCTTGGTAGGAAATGCTATACGTCAGCAAGTTATAGGAAAACAAATAGATTTTGTTTATCTTTAGTAGAGCTGCAACTGTAGATAGTCAGCTTATTAAAAGGCATTAAATAAACTATACTGAAACGATATTAACATACTAGTAGATAAAGTTACAAATTTTATGATCTTAAATAATATTACGAACGAAAAAAGTTATACCAAAAATTTAAAAAACTTCTTTTAAATGTTTGGTATAACTTGGATTTGTCTATTTGATTATCTTAAATAATTCTACTTTGGCGAAAGTAAATCAACGGTAACACAAACATTAACTTGCTTTGCTTACAACATGTCAAATCGTCAATCGTATCGAAACAAAACAATAAATTTAAACCCAGTATAGACTCCAGTATAGACAAAGGATAAACCTTGGAGTCAGTACTGTTACTGATATACTACACATAATATGTACATTTTTGAGAGAAACGAATAAATATTATTATATTAATATTATTAATTGACGAAAAAATTTACACAACTGAATAGCGCGCGGTAATTCGGTAATTCCCCTTCTCAGTTCCAAGCGAGTACCTAAACGTATTTATTTGTTGGAATCCCCGAAAATGCATTCCATTTTCTGCATAGACAATGTGTGGGTCGCGATATGTGTAAAAATGTAAATAAATAATTACTGCTGCTGACGTAATAAAAAGTTCATAATATTTTTATACAAAAAAAAAATGAATTTATTCGAAATGTTACGAAGTCTATTAGATGCGAAACCAGAAATAGTACAATAGCGGGGGGACGCGGGGTGCGAGAACAGTGCGCGGGAGGTACAGCAAAATACAGAGTTGAAATGTGTTAGAACAACGAAATCTTCAAGATTTGTTTTAGTATTTATATTTTGTAAAAAGTCATAGAACTATAGTAAGTTGTTGTTTATGATGTAAGTAATACAGTTCTGCAAACTTGTTAGTGTTTTACAAATAACCCTGTATAGGTAATTATTTTATGATATTGATCAGCTGTATAGTTGCTATGAATACCAGTACATATTTTACGAGGAGCGGCTGCCTACCAGATCTCCACAACCCATTAACTGGGGTAACACGGTACTTCATAGCAAGACTGGAGTCAGATTTACTGGCTTCTGACTATCCGAAAGGACTGCCAAAGATCTACAAATGACAGCCGGGACCTACAGCTAAACGTGCTTTCCGAGACACGGAGGAACCTCGTTACGTTAAGATGGTCACTCATCCACGGACCAACCTCGGCAAGCGTTGCCTTACCTTGAAGATCGACCCGTGAGGCTGTTAATTGTTATTATGTAGCCACGAGCTCCTCCGATTTATACGTTATATTATTCACCTTAAAATAAGCACAGGATCAATTTTATGTGGCGTAAGGTTTCGCTCGATTATTTCGACTTTAACTGCATGCGACTTGCAAGTTGTAGGTCGCGGGTTCAAACCCGGGCAGGCGCCTTACTTTGTGTAATTTATTTCATCACCGCTGCTCTCAAAACGGTGAAGGAAAACATCGTAAGGAAACCGGTATGTGCTAGAACCAAAAATTCCAAGACAAGTGACATTCACATCACATCCGTAATGAGCCCGCGCGGTGGATTATGGCCCATTTCTTCTCCAAGAGAGGAGGCCTGAGTCGCAGCAGTGGGAACATTATAAGGCCGATAATGCTAATGCTAATCGAAAAACATTTTGTAGTTCGATTATTTTGTAGAAGGGCGAGTCGATGGTTGACTCGATTATTTATTTTAACGACTGCGATTCTATCGATTGTTTAAACATTTCGGAATCGCCCATCGCCAGTGTTATCGCACGGGACACTCTCCAGTCCATCCATAAGTTGTCTGTAAGAGATTACCTCTTACAAAACTTTTGGATCGACTGAACTAAAGAAGAAAGATCGTTGTCAGCAATTCGTTAAACACTTGTAAAATTCCCGCTCTCATAATTATCTAAGGTAACATACCGACTTGGTATTAAGTACGGATTTTTTTTAAGCGAGAAATCATCAAAATGACTTCACCCATTCTGAGGGGAACGAAGCGTGTCAAACTTTTACAGACTAAAATCCACTACTTTTCCTTCGTTCTAAGGGTGTCTTCGTCTTAGCGTGTCGATGGCAAAACTAGTCAGATACCTTGCCTGGCCCAGTACTCGGCCACGGCAATGCCGTCCACTGATGCTATCATTAGGTCCTCACGAGAACAAGCAACAGGGCACGTGGCGCAGGATGGAAGATGGGACATGGTCTGTGGGGAGACGCCAGGGCAGGATAAGGGTTCATTTTCGTCAACCCATGGCCCCAGTAGGCTTCGACCCTGCTGGGCCTCTAAGTTTTGTTGACTTGGTATTACGGCTGCCGGAATATACAGGTCCCGAGGTCCTGAACGCAAAGGGCAAATTAAAGAACCTAGGTGGGTTTTAGTCAGTAAAGGTCTAAAAATTCTAGCTTCACCGTAAAGCGGGAAACCCCAGAGACGCTCCAGGCGTCGGAAGTCGGACGGTGAGCCATGGGTAGCTCGCTGTCCGTCCATGCGATAAGAATGAAGCTGACGAATGAATGACGGTATAGTGTTCTATGCGTATGATAATGTCAGCAAAATTGACGGGGCCAGTTAGGGCTGATGCCTGCCACGGCTGCGCATTTTGTGTTGGAGCTAGCCCTCGCGTGACTCGTGACATCCACCAATCTGCACTGGGCCCGCGCGGTGGATTATGGCCCATTCCCTCTCCAAGAGAGGAGGCCTAGCAGTGGGAAAGTCCCAGCAGTGGGAACATTATAAGGCCGATAATGCTAATGCTAATTAATACTAGCCCTCGCAAAAAAAGAACAACTGATGGAACACCGTGGATTTTAGTTAGTAAAAGTGTGACACTCCCTCCCATTCCAACCAGAGCGGAAGAAGTTATTTGATGATTTCTCACGTTAAAACAAAAACTAAGTAAAATTTTCGAATGAACGAAAGTGTGAACACTAAATAAATTCGTCAAGAAAAACTCTAAAGTCGACAATTGTAATAATGTTGTGACACTTTATAAAACCGGGCAAATGCGAGTCGGACTTACACACGAAGAGTTACAAAAAAGTCACGTTTATTATACGAGAGCCCCCCTATTTATTTTATTGTTTTTAGTATTTGTTGTTATAGCGGCAACAGAAACAAAAAGTTAAAAAAACACTATTCTAGCTATCACGGTTCATGCTATACAGTCTGGTGACAGACGGACAGACAGACAGCGAAGTTATAGTAATAGGGTCCCGTTTCACAGTTTTTGAGATAGTGGTCAAACGCGAGACTGTCAATAATAAAAAAAAGTATATCTTCAAAAACAAATCCTCTTTAGTTGGCATTACAAGGCCCTCACACTTGACACGTTAATTAATAAAATAATCAAGAGATAAGATTATAAAATCAATTTCCCTCATAGACGTTATGTAGGAAACTACGAATGATGGCGATCACGGTCATGGACAGATAACAACATTATATTACATTCTGTTTCTGTTATCAGTAACGAAACGCCGTGAACATGAAATGTGTTTTATTGTAACAAGAAACATCATCATCATCATTTTGAGCCGGAAGGCGTCCACTGCTGGACATACGCCTCCTCCTAGCGTCGCCACAACGACCGGTCATACGTCTCGCATACATCGGATAAGACAAAAAAAAACCACCAAAAACGGTCATGGACAGAAACCGATTCATCATTATTTCAGCTGAAAGACTTCCACTGTTGGACAGTGGATATACGCTTTCTAGCGCCGCCACAACGGATACGACAATACATCATCGACATACATCGGATAAGACAAAAAAAACCACCAAAAATGGTCATGGACAAATAACAAGATTAAATTAAATTTTGTTAATGTTATCACGTTATCAGTGACGAAACGCCGTGAACGTGGAATGTGTTTTATTATAACGAGAAACATCATTTCAGCTGAAAGTCGCCCACTGTTGGACAGTGGACATACGTCTCCTGGCGTCGCGTCGCCGCAACGACTGGTCATACGTCTCGCATACATTGCAAAGAAAAAAGAAACCACCAAAAACTGTCATGAACAGATAAAAAGATTAAATTACCTACATTCTGTTAACGTTATCAGTAACGAAACGCCGTGAACGTGAAATGTGTTTTATTATGACGAGAAACATCATTTCGGCTGAAAGTCGCCCACTGTTGGACATATGCCTCCCCCAAGCCAAGCGTCGCGCGTCGCCATAACGACCGGTCCTGTGCGTCTCGCATCCACCGGATATAGGGTTGCCAGATCTTCAAACCGAAAAGCCGGACAAACCAAATAGTTTAGCCGGACGATGCCGGATGTTTTTTAAAGCTTTTAGAAGTTTTACTTTTTACATTCTAATGAAATACAAGTCATTACTGGTCTGCAAAGGCTTGCAATTGCAAGAACACATGACAATTATACACACATCAACACGGTCTAGGGATATTTCATACTCAATTAAATAACTCGAAAAGTACTGGCCACATTGGAATCTTTTATACACCGATTTGTTTGTAATTTATCTCAGACTAATTCCAAATTCAAATTTTTGAAAATTCTTTTGTTTCTGTGGCATAAAAATGTCTTGATGTGTAGAAGAGGGAATTTTCATTTGTGCTAAATTTAGAAAACAATACGAATTACGTTTAGTTACAGTTTTTTGTTATTTTTAAACGAAAGATAAAGTTAAAATTGAGGTATTGTAGCCATGCAACGCCAACATTTGACGAGGGTGGAGATGTTACGAGCTGTGGGAATGCTGAAAGCTGGGTCTGTTCAGCGTAATGTTGCTGAGGCCATAGGGACCCACCAAAATGTAATTTCAAGATTGTGGACACGCTATCGTGCCACAGGTGAAGTAGCGGAGAGGCACCGGGGGCCAAGTCGCATCACTACCCCCAGACAAGACCGATTTTTGCAAATTACTGCGCGAGCTCAACCAAATGCAACGGCGACTCAATTGGTCCAAAGGCTGCGAGTGGAACACCAAGTGCTTGTGAGTGACCAAACTGTAAGAAGACGACTGCATGAAAGCAATCTACGCTTTCGTAGACCACTCCGGGTCCCACCTTTACGGAGAGACAATTGTGGACGACGATTAGAATGGGTTCGGAACCACGTGGACTGGGGCCGTGAGCAATGGTCCAATGTGCTGTTCACGGATGAATCCAGGTTCGGCTTCCATCCAGATTCACGAAGGACGCGTGTTTGGCGAGTTCCTGGACGATGGAGCCGTCTTCAGAACCCTCAGGAAGTTCACCCATACCAAGGAGGAACAATTATGGTTTGGGCAGGAATTCGTCTTGGAGGACGGACGGATCTCGTTTGGGTGCAGGGCAATATGACGGCAGAACGATACGTCCAACAGGTGCTGGGGCCCGTAATCTTGCCCCACAGAACACAAATGGGGCAAGATTTCCTGCTCATGCACGATAATGCCCGGGCACACACGGCGAGAACGGTAGCAGCTTGGTTATATACACACAATGTTAGGGCCTTAGACTGGCCTGCTCAATCGCCAGATCTAAATCCCATTGAGCATGCGTGGGATATGCTGCAAAGAAGAGCTCTGAAGGAAGTTCCTGAAAATCTGGCTACAGAAGATCAACTTTTTGCGCACCTCAGAAGGACATGGGACAATATTCCACAGCAAGACATTGACAACCTTGTTCTGAGCATGCCGAATCGTTGCCGATGTGTTATGAACATCATGGGCGCTTTCTCAGACTACTAACTTCAAGTTTATAAACACAAATTAAAAGATTTTTCTATTTTTTTCAGTTTTTACTCATAAATTAAAAGTTAATTCATATACGGTTTCCGTCTATGCTTCATTTTTTTCCATAAAATCCTGAAATTTTAATCAAAGTACCTTAACCATTATTAAAAAATGGTGGAATATTAAATAACGTATCTTTTAAATATATACATGTCATATAAATAATTAACACATTGATAGTAATTCGCTTTTTTTAAAATATCCCTAGACCGTGTTGATGTGTTTATAAAAATGGTCAAATTTAAAAAGCCTAACAAAATTCGTACATGCCGTACTCCACCGAATTTGGCCGGACACACAACCAAAAAGCCTGACCGTGTCCGGCATTATCCGGACGCCTGGCAACGCTGACCGGATAAGAAAAAAATCATAATTAGAATAAAGTAACACCAAGTCTGTGCTTGTAACGCGGGTAGGTAAAACGTACCCTATATGGCTATATCTTACTTATTGAAATAGTCACCCGTGTGTGTGCTACCTACTTCCACATTATGAATCCGTTCAATTGTTAAAAGCGTGGAAAAGTAATAAATAGAGCGACTTTGACTCTGACATACTAATATAGGTGTGAAATAGCTGCTGCACGCGACTTCGTCTGCGTTAAACTCGTGAAACATTTAAATCAGTATTCGCTTCGCCTTCGGCTAAAAATACCAATTTTGAGAAAAAATACCAGGTTCAGTCAAAATTATTAGCATTGGTCGGAAATCATTAGATGATGAAGAAGTTGAATGAATATGGGAGAAGTCATTCGATCATCTCCAAACCTAATAAAAAATACCTGACGGTAGGCAATGACCCAGTCGTTGATTATTTAAAATTATTTAAATAGGCGCACTAGAGCCTATTCACTCTATCCTAGAAGACATCTATCAGCAGCAGGCCAATTGTTGAAGTCCCTTGATGTACGCAGGGAGTATTCCTGTTTCGGCACCCAGATTTTCGGCACCCAAGCTATTACCGTCGTACGCAGTAAAAACGACGAGGCGCTTAGTCCGTACCTTAGAGGTTTCATCGCCACAAGGCCACAACGACATTGACAACAAACTTACACAGTACATTTATATTTTTCATAGAAGGTTCTAATAAAATATTACTGCGTAGTTCTCTACAATAGTTGCCTATACCTAGAACTATTTTCCTAGAAGGAATCACAGTGCCAGTGATGCACGTTCCATCTAACACGAGTAAGGCTAGGCGCAAACGAGCCATCGACCACAGCCGCTGGTGGCCAGCGACAGCTACTTAACCTATCACATACCCACAAAACGAGACACAACAGTAAAACAATAACACCGCGGTCTCATAGGACCGGTCGGGAATTCATGAACTAACAAACTTTTTCATATAAATATTTTGTACCTATAGACACGCCGCACACGTGTAGCCAAGGGCGTCGCCAAGGGGGGGCAGGGGGGGCAGCTTCCCCCCCCCCCCCCCTAGAGATCAAATGTAGCTAGTCGTAAAGTGACCAAAGAGAGAGCAATTGACTTCCTTAACTATTAATAAATGCAGAAATTATACTTATGTTGCTGCTATATTACAAACTGCAAGAAATTGTAAAAGAAGCTTCTGCTGTTGCGGAAAAAGTTGGACTGGAGTTGGATATTACATCAATGCCACGTATTATGGGGGAAACAACGTCATAGAAACAATAATTCAGCAGAAAGCCCATCAGAATACTGGAAGAGATTTTTAGTAATACCATACCCTGGAGTAGACAGGATCCAGCAGGCTATGTGCTTTCATGGCCCTCGGACCGCGCCACCACCGGGTTGCCAAATATCGGTAGGGGGGTCCGCATCGGCGTCGGGTCGACGATGAAGTACCTGGGACTCGTACTCGACAACCGGTGGACTTACCAGGAGCGTTTTCGACGTCTGGCTCCCAAACTGGACAGGACTGGGGCTGCTCTGAAGCGGCTCCTGCCTAATCTAGGGGGTCCAGGCTCTACGCGGGGATCGTTCGGTCCATGGCCCTTTATGGAGCGCCGGATTGGGCGCCGTCGCTGGGATTTCCCAGCGACGGCGATCGATTTCGACTGGCGGCCAAACAGAACGCTTGCCAGAGGATCATGGCCATCCGGATGATGCGGGAATACCGCACGATCTTCCGCGAAGCGGCGAGCCTCCTTGCTGGCCTGCCACCGTGGGATCTGGAGGCAACAGTCCTTGCACGCATGCACGATTTGAGCGTGGAGATGCAACGCCGGGGCGAAACTCCGCTGCCGCGACAAGTCACGGTATGGCGGACAGAGTTCCGACGGGATCTTAGGGTGGCATGGCGACTACGACTGTCGTAATCCAGTGCTAGTCACGCCGTCATTGCGGCGGTAAGTCCCCTCTTTGAGGAGTGGTTGGAAAGAGGTTACGGCGTCCTCTCATTCCGTATGACGCAGGTCCTCACCGGACACGGTAAATTTGGGACGTTCCTGCATGAGATCAAGGAGGAAAGGACGCCCGGGTGCCGCCACTGTGTGAACCGCCCGGAGGACATGGTGGAGCACAGGGTAGAGGTGTACCCCGCTTGGGCAGAGCACCGCCGTGTTCCCGTGGAGGCTATCGGCGGTGGCGCCTTCTCGCGCCGGGCCCTGGTACAAGCCATGGCCCGGAGCGAGGACGGGTGGCGGGCGGTCGCCTTCTTCTGCGAAGCAGTAATGCTAGCGAAGGAGACTGACGACCACGAGCGCGCGAGGGAGCGGCCCTCACACCGCCGCCGCCGAGATCCCGATCCCAGTTTCCGACCATCGTAGGCGCGGGCTTGCAGACGGCGAGCACTGGGTAGCTCGCCATCCGGCAGACCCGTAATAATCCGGACTAAGCCTAGTCGTCAAAGGCGCGTTCTGTTCTACGCGCGCCTCAAGGAGATGTCGGCAAACTGTAGGGGCTAGGTAGGGCCGAAGCCTCTGGGGAACACGGAAATTCCGAAAGGTGAGCCCGTGTCCTCCCCGATCGAAGGTACGGGGTGGGGTTTAGTCAGTAAGAGTCTGACACGCCCTCCCGCTCACGCCCAAGAGTCGAGCGGGAGAAGTCATTCTGATGATTCCCTACTATATAGAGGCAAAGACTTCCAAAGTGTAATGCTTCATGCTCTCAGCGTTATATTTTTCGTCATCCATAACATTGCCTTGCCCCATTGCCCCCCTCTTTGTCATAAGCTGGCGACGCCCTTGCGTGTAGCCCGTGGAAGCCACTCAATACAGCACAGCAGTGTCCACGACTCGGCACTGTCGCACTACTCCCCCCCCCCCTTGCAGTTAACCGTTACACGTACGTTCTACGTATCGCACGCGTCACCATGCCATGCTACCATGCGCGAGCAAACTATCCGTATCGAACTCCATTGTAAGACTACGTAGCTGGGAGTAGGTTATAAAATGTGGCGGCTTCCGAACACCGGTGGCTGTCGCTTGCTTCTGACACTGTTACAAAAGTGGCGGTAGCGCGCGACAGCCATTGGTGGCTGTGTTCGGTGGCCCGTTTGCGGCAACCGTAAGGTCCGTTGTCATAGCAACGCTGTAGAAACCTATGATATCAAAATAGATGCAATATGAAATGTTAGGAATCGTTCCTTTGAGTCCGAGCCCTGAAATGTATATTGGCTATTCTAGAAGTGGACTTGCTTGAATTATTCGTAGAAGTATGTTGAGATGTAGGTATAGTTTGATGTCCACGTGTATTTGGTTTGAAAATAGTACATTTTTATATGCGCGTAGAAAGTTTGTCATTGTTACCGAGACGGTATTCGCCCGAGCAGTAGGCGAGGGTGTTATGGAGCCGAGTACTGCCGTGACTTTCCACATGTATCAAACGACGTTTTGCTATACACTTAGGAAGACATAAATAAACGAGAGTCAACCCTCGTGCGATTTGTGAGAGTCGCATAGCGTCGCATAACACTTTTCTGCACTAGTGCAAAAAAAACATTACGTGCCTAAAAGCGGGTTTTTAAGTAAGAGTGATGCACGTTCCTTCTTACACGAGTAAGATCCGTTGTCATGGCAACGCTGTAGAAACCTATGATATCAAAATAGATGCAATATGAAATGTTAGGAATCGTGCCTTTGAGTCCGAGAATTATATTGAGTGTACTACAAGTGGACTTGCTTGAATTATTCGTAGAAGTAAGTTGAGATTTAGGTATAGTATTGTCCACTATCATACGGTTTGAAAATAGTACATTTTGATACACGTGTTGACATTGGAATTCGCCCGAGCAGTAGGCGAGGGTGTTATGGAGCCGAGTACTGCAGAGACTTTCCACGTGTCTTTACACGTTCAAAGGACGCTTTTCATTACACTTAGGAAGAAACAAATAAACGTGGGTTTACGCGCGACCCGTGTGGTTTGCTAGCGCCCTGCCTGATACGATCATCTATGTCAGTGGATACGATAAATATACTAAATTGTGGCGAGGCTTGCAGCGGTTTATTTTAATTTATGGTTTTTAACTACCCTTTCTTTCTTTATTATTTATTTACATTTTTCTCACATAATAGAAGCGACAAGAAATATGTAACCAAGATTCTTGTAACTCATAACAGCTTTTAAAAGAGTGTGTGTATCAAACTGTTAACTGACTAAAACTTACCCGTGTTCCTTTAGTTGCCCTTTGCGAGGACGTCGGTAACTTTTTCGAACTACACCGCAACCTGACACTTAAACCGCCATATACGAACTAAAAGCAGGGCAGCTGCCGGGACTAGACACAAGACCCGTCTGGTCGGAGGATCCTCTCTTCTTAACGAAGACACATCCAGATTGCCCCACGCCACATAATAAAATATCATTGTCAACATACCTTTTTCAGAAGAAGGATCAATCAGGTTTTTTCTCTCTGTGGGTCTTCATGTGCAGACTCCATTGTTTCCGAGATGAAAATCTACAACAAACGCAATCTGTTATTGTGAGATCATGTAAGTGTCTGCGTACATGTGTGGAAACCGGCATGTTCCAGGTTCCAAGACCAAAAAATGAACAATTAAAAGTTTAAATTAAAAAAGATTTTACATAAAAAATACAAACTACTTCAATGTTTGAAAAACCACACTAAAAAGTACAAAATAACTTTAATTCCGGAAGTCGTTAAATAACGAAGAGACAAAACTATTATAGAAAATCGGTAGATTTTTTTTTTGTAAAAGTTTTTTCAAGTAGGGAAGAGGTCTGAGTCCTAGCAATGGAAATATTACTAAGCTTAAATTAATTTTTTTACTCAAAAAAATTGTTCTGTTCGTTATATACACTACTGGTAGTGTACGTACTTCTTATCACACTCGTGGCACTCCAACAGGCCCTCTCTGTGCACAAACTTGACGTGCGTGGCCTTGCTGGAAGCCCTCGTAAACGACTTCTTGCAGACCTCACACTTGTGAGGCCGCTCATTGTTGTGAGAGCGGAGGTGCGTAGCGAGGCTGAGGACAAAAAGAAAAGTTACAATTTTTAAACCCTCTTTCTGCTTAAGGTATGCGCTAAAAGAGCCACTACTTGGGTCCCGTTAAACGCAGGGTGACACCGCAGTAGAATAAGGCGAAATTGATGAGCTTGGTATACCACTGCGTCAAGCTTACATACAAAACAATTTAAATATTGACGAAGCGGTAGCGTGCCATTACCGCTTCTAATATGTGTCTATGAAGCTACTTTAGTTCGTTGTACGTAGTGAGTGCGGGTGTGAGGAAATAAAAGTCCGTACTAGGTACTCACGTTTACTGCACTGATACGTACGATGTACACAAAAAACACGGAAAAGTCAGAAGGAGAACAGACACAGAAGAACACACAAAATAGTCACAGCACAATAGACTTAACACAAAAGTAAAGTTCTTCGTAACTCTCGAGGATCGATCGAACGTCGCGAGCGCAGGCGGTAGGCGGCGGGGTCTACGACCGACTGACCTTCAATATATTTAAAAGTAAAAGGTGCGCCCGGGCGCTCAACCGCGCGGCCCGCACGAGTAGCGCTTCGACATCCGCCGACGTTATAATGTGAAAACATTATTTAATATATTATAGACGCCGTGAATGTTGAGTAGTGTTTTTATGATAAACGTAAATACTAATATGAATAAAACTGTGGCTGTGTTTATGTTTGTGTTATAATGTTTATGTATTTGTAATATACGTAAATAAAGTATGTGACAAGGGGGAACCCTACATCACCCCCCTCCAGAGACCGTCAAGGGCGATAAAAATCAGGAAACCTGACATGACGACCAGAGCGAGTGGTGTACTCCTTGCTATTGTTAGGTGGAGTGACTTCCTCTGGGTCAACTTTGTCTGCCAAAATGTAAGCTGGCTTCAGGCGGTCGATTGAGACCGTGACCTCTCTGCCCTTGAATAATATTTTGAAGGACTTGTCTCCCCTTTGCAGAACTTGGTGAGGACCTGTGTACGCTGGTTGTAGCGAGCCACGAGATGCGTCTTCACGAAGGAACACGTGATCAGTGGTCTGCAGATCCTTATAAACGAAAACTTTTTGTTGGTTGTGACGGGAAGCTGGCGTTGGCTGCAGGTTTTGAGCCAATTTGCGAATACGCGCAGTGAAGTCCGTGATATCGGTGGTACCTTCGTCACTGGGGGTAAAAAATTCCCCTGGGAGTCTTAGTGGTTCACCGTAGACTAGCTCAGCAGATGACGCTTGGACATCCTTTTTGAATGCGCTCCGTATACCAAGCAATACCCACGGCAAGGACTCTGTCCACTTGTCGTTGGCATGGCATGTGATAGACGCCTTAAGTTGGCGGTGGAATCGCTCCACCATACCGTTGCACGCCGGGTGGTATGCCGTTGTCCGTTTGTGCTTGAAGCTGATAATTTTTGACAATTGTTCGAACAGGGCCGACTCGAACTGTCGTCCTCTGTCCGTAACAATGTGCGTTGGACAGCCAAACCGGGCAATCCATCCGGATAGCAGCGCTTTAGCTACTGTCTCGGCAGTTATGTCGACGATAGGTATGACCTCTGGCCACCTGGTAAATCGGTCGACTGCCGTTAAACAGTACCTAAAGCCTTGCGAAATCGGTAATGGACCCACTAGATCAATATGGACAGTAGTGAACCTTGCACGTGGGAGTTGAAACGTCCCTAATGGCGCTGAGACGTGGCGGTTTACCTTTGCCCGCTGGCACTGGAGACAGGCTCGCGCCCACTCCCTACAGTCTTTCCTAATGCCTGGCCAAACGAAGCGTTCTGCGATAAGCTTGGCAGTTGCTGAGACACCAGGATGACTGAGGGAGTGTAGGCTGTCGAAAACCTGTTTTCGCAACATAGCAGGGACAAATGGTCTGGGGGACGCTGTACTGACGTCGCAGTACACCGCTGTGCGCTCCCCAGGTACCTTTACCTTCTCCAATAATAAGGACGAGCCTTCTTGTAGGAGTTTGGTCAGCTCCGGATCACGAGCTTGCGATTCCGCGAGGGTTTCGAGGCTGACCGGCACCTGTAGCTCATCCACACGAGACAAGGGGTCGGCCACGACATTGTCTTTGCCGGAAATATGCCTAATATCGGTGGTGAACTGGGCTATGTAGTCGAGGTGCCGGAACTGCCTAGGCGAGCAGTTTTTCTTCCTCTCGTGGAATGCGAAACTGATCGGCTTGTGATCCGTGTACACTACAAAGTGTCTAGCCTCCAACATGTGGCGGAAGTATTTGATGGCCTCGTAAATGGCCAGCAGTTCCCTGTCATAGGGTGAATACTTTGCTTGCGTTGGGCTGAGCTTCCTTGAGAAGAAAGCGAGAGGTTGCCAGCCATCGTTGCTAAGCTGCTGTAACACTGCGCCGATTGCAGTGTCCGATGCGTCGGTAACCAATGCGAGTTTGGCACTGCAATCGGGGTGAGCTAATAAGGCGGCATTAGCAAGGCTTTCTTTGCAGTCCTCAAAAGCTTGCAAAGTATTCTCCGCAAGACATATGGGATGCGAGCCTTTTACGTTGCCAATCAAGAGGTTGTTGAGTGGGGCTTGTATTTGAGCTGCCTGGGGTATGAATCGCCTATAAAAATTAATCATCCCCAAAAATCGTCGTAACTGACGGACGTCCTTGGGCTGGGGGAACTTTTTAATGGCGTCAACTTTGGACTCAAGTGGTTTGGTGCCTTTTTCGGAGATGTGGTAGCCTAAGAAGGTTACCTCCGAGACACCGAAAACACACTTGGATGTGTTAACCAGCATGCCATACTCCTTCATTCTGCTGAAAATCAAACGAAGGTGTTCCTCGTGCTCTGCTTCTGTCCTGGAGAAAATAAGAAAATCATCCAAATAACAATAGCAAAAGTCCAAACCTCTGGTCATCTCATCGACAAAACGTTGAAACGTTTGGCCCGCGTTGCGCAGACCAAACGTCATATACGGAAATTCGTATAAGCCGAATGGTGTGGTGATCGCCGTTTTCGGTATATCTTCCGGGCTTACAGGTATCTGGTTGTAAGCTTTCACGAGGTCGATTGTGCTGAAAACTCGGCACCCTGCGATGTTGTGTGCAAAATCGTGTATGTGCCTAATCGGATACCTGTCAGGGACGGTACGGGCGTTTAGCATGCGGTAATCTCCGCAAGGTCGCCAACCGTTGTCTTTTTTAGGGGCAAGGTGGAGTGGCGATGACCAGGGACTTTCTGAGGGTCTCGCTGTTCCATTTGATAGCATTAGCTGGAACTCCTGCTGTGCTATTTTCAGCTTGTCAGGCGCTAGTCGCCGAAACGAAGAAGAAACTGGAGGGCCTGGGGTCGTGCGAATATGGTGTACAGTGTTATGTGGTGTAATGCGTAGTGTACCGGCTGGTCGGGTGATGTCGGGAAAACATGCGAGAAGTTTGTGATACCTCGAGTCGCCAGAAGAAATCTTTACTGAACATAAAGAAGAATCTGAGTGATTTGAAGCAATAGAAGAAACTTTTGTAACACTATCGACTAGTCGTTGATTACGACAGTCAACGACTAGCGAGTAAAAACTCAAAAAGTCCACGCCGATAATCGGTTTTGTTACCTCAGCCACTACAAATCGCCGCTTAAAGTCTCTACGTAATCCTAAATTTAAAATTAGCTCCACGAACCCGTATGTGCGTATGGGCGTCCCATTCGCAGCCACTAGTTGGTAGTTCGTAGGTGCACGATGCTCGCTGAGGAGACGACGAGGGTAGACGCAGAGGTCGCTTCCAGTGTCGACCAGGAACTGCGTCTTAGTGGTCCGGTCTGTGACGAACAGGCGACCAGTTGATGGGGGGCAATCGTCTGTCGCCATTATCGACCGCCCGCGGCGTTTCCCTGTCGGTAGTCACAGGGCTTGATGCAGCGCTTCGCTTTCTCCCTGTGCATGTAGTGATACCAGCACACAGGGTGTTCCCGGTAGCTGGAATCCGAGCGGGTGGAGGAACGATGACGTGAGCGCCGACGCGTGTCTCGACCACGACTGCGGGAGCGGCTCCGAGAGCGGCTGTCAGGCAGCCGCAGCGTCAGGTCTTTCACTGCCCGCTTTAGCTCGGCGATCTCGGCGGCCATCTCGCTGCTCGAGGGTCCTGCTGCCGAGGCTGCTGCGACGTGGCTTGCTGCTGCGACGTGGCTTAATGGTGCGACGTGGCTTGCTGGCGCGACGATGTCCTGTACACGGTCGGCCAGCTCGGCCAATGCCTCCAGGGTGCTGTGAGGTTGCGATGCGAGGATTGACTGGATGCTGTTGGGGAGTCGGCTACTCCAAATGGTGCGCACGAAGTCCTCGGGCACTGTTGGTCCTGCTAACCCCTGCAGATGGCGGAGGAACTGCGACGGCTTCCGGTCTCCTAACTCCTCGTGCATCAGCAGCTGCTTGACCTTCCTTTCCTGGGAGGCCGACAGTCGCTTCACCAATTCTGTCTTCAGCTTTTCGTAGCGATTGGTAGCAGGGGGTGCCATTATAACGTCCCTCACCTCTTTTGAGACTTGAGGCTCGAGGTGGCCTACGACGTAATTATATTTTGTGACGTCATTGGTCACTCCCGCGTTCTCAAATTGGGCCTCAATTTGTGCAAACCAGAGATCTGGCTCCTCTGGCCAAAATGGGGGTAGGCGAACAGCGACGCGGTACACCTCCTGAGATCCAGAGCTGGACATGGGTTTCGCCTTGCGTGATTTGCGCGGGATGTGCTCCGCCGGCTGCGATGACGCTGTGTGTTCCGACTCACTGTCAGTCATTTTTAGTCCGATTGTGTTCGATTCGGGGTCACCAGTTTAGTTCGTTGTACGTAGTGAGTGCGGGTGTGAGGAAATAAAAGTCCGTACTAGGTACTCACGTTTACTGCACTGATACGTACGATGTACACAAAAAACACGGAAAAGTCAGAAGGAGAACAGACACAGAAGAACACACAAAATAGTCACAGCACAATAGACTTAACACAAAAGTAAAGTTCTTCGTAACTCTCGAGGATCGATCGAACGTCGCGAGCGCAGGCGGTAGGCGGCGGGGTCTACGACCGACTGACCTTCAATATATTTAAAAGTAAAAGGTGCGCCCGGGCGCTCAACCGCGCGGCCCGCACGAGTAGCGCTTCGACATCCGCCGACGTTATAATGTGAAAACATTATTTAATATATTATAGACGCCGTGAATGTTGAGTAGTGTTTTTATGATAAACGTAAATACTAATATGAATAAAACTGTGGCTGTGTTTATGTTTGTGTTATAATGTTTATGTATTTGTAATATACGTAAATAAAGTATGTGACAAGGGGGAACCCTACACTACGCATCCCTGGACCAGTAGGCCTTAGTCGATGACCAGACGGCAAGCTACATATTGCGTACCGTCTGCAAGCCCACGCCAACGGTATCCAGGCTGTCTCCTGCCACTAACCTGGTCCTCAACCTCAACTGCACTCCGCAGACAGGACACTGCACAGTATCATCGCTATGAGTGTCAGCGTGTCTCCTCAGCATGTGACGCTCAGGGAACCCGCGGCCGCATTGCTCACAAATATATCACACCAACCAACACCGCAAGTCTAGTGGTTCGATGATGAAACGGACTTGGCAGAATTAAATTACGCACACTTACCGAAATGTAAACGATAGAAAACCGACAGGCTAGCAATTCGGCGTCGATGCTCAAGACTGGATTAAGGCTCAGCAAGTGTCGAAATCCTTGCCGATGATCCTGTAGATCACCTACACATCGCTCGCCGTCCTTAAGCCCACGCCAACAGTATCCAGGGTGTCTCCTGCTACTAACCTGGTCCTCAACCTCAACTGCACGCCACAGACAGGACACTGCACAGTATCACCGCTATGAGTATCAGCGTGTCTCCTCAGCATGTGACGCTCAGGGAACCCGCGGCCGCAACGTTCACAAATATATCTGTTGCGGTCCGCGCAGTGAACTCTTCTGATGTGTGATAAGAGGAGACTCTTTGTAGAGAAGGTGCGGTGGCAGTTCAGCTAAAACAAAAGAGGAAATGACGATTTCTGTTTGATTAGGGTCCATGTCCTCATGGAAGGAAGGAAAGCTCTAAGCATAGTCTCCTAGCTATGCTTGGCCTTGGAGCTTCCTTGCGTAATCACATCAGAAATGAAGACACCTGCAAGAGAACCAAGGTTACTGACATAGCCCGAAGAATCGCCAAACTTAAGTGGCAGTGGGCAGGGCACATTGCTCGAGGAACAGATGGTCGATGGGGACGAACGACTTAATTTCGATGTTCGATCTTTTTTTTATTTTTTAAGGTTATCAATCATCTAATGACTTCTGCCGCTCTGGGCAAAACCACACCGACTAAAACCACACCTGTGTCCCATAGTCGCCTTTTGCGTTCTAATAGTACGGGTTTCCTTTTCAGAAAATCACCACGGCCCTAACGGGCATCGGCCCTGCTAGGCCCCTACGTATAGCTGTCATATCTTTGAGGCGCGCATGGATCACTACGCGCTTACTTACGGGCCGGACAACGAGCTAAGTTCGACTCGTGCAGCTTTTTTTTAGGTGGGAAATCAGACTTGGGCAGTGCGGAAAGGCGTGTCAGACTTTTACCCAGAGGCTTCGGCCCTGCTGGGCCCCTACGGTTTTGGTGACATCTCTTTGAGACGCACGTGGATAACTACGCACCGACGACGGAACCGTGCGACTGTTCCTCCAAGAAATACATATGAAAAATTAACATTAAACGGGGTGAAAAAGAACACAGGGGTGAATAGAAACAAACTTTCATTAGGATATTCACTTTGCTATTTAATTATAATATTGATTTCTGAAGGCCTCCCCACAAGGTTGGCCGATGATGAGAGTCGCGGGAATCCGACGGATGCGAGACGCATAGGTCCGGTCTTTGTGGAGAAGCTTTATGTCCGGCAGTGGACGTCTTTCGGATGAGATGATGATTGGTTTCTGTTAAAGCTTTCTGTTGAAACTATAATTATATTTAATAAATAAATGCTGAGGAAAAATTTTAGACAACATAAATATCTCCTTCAAATTTTTGTCTCCATTGAGCCCTGCTTTCCTATTCACCTGTTTGATTATATTCAAAATGTTTACCTGGGGACAAATTGTCGCGGAGCCATCTTCAATATCAAAGTGATATTTATTATATTTCTTGCCTGGCTCCTTACTTATTACTACATTGTCTATGATTCTTATTTCATTTTCGTTGACATAATCTAAAACAAAAAAAAATTGAGACATAATGTGTGCTATATAGCTACCTACTGGTAATTAGTAGCCAGTACTTAAACATGTGATTGTGTTCATGATAACAAAAGTCAGCTGTTCACAAACTGGTTGTTTTATTATTATTTATTTATTTAACGTTTGAATCCCCAACCGGTCCTATGAGACCGCCCTGTTATTGTTTTACTATTGTGTCTCGTTTCGCGGGTATTTGAGTAATTAAATAATAATAAAACAACTAGAAAAAAAAATTAAATACCCCCTATGTACCGCCACTATACATGAAACAGTGGTGGTACATAGGGGGGTACTTAATTTTTAAATTTTTTATGACCCTTGACATGCTCTCACAGAGAAGAGACCCGAGTTCCAGCAGTACAACAATACAGGTTAATAATTTTGTTTATGAAAAGGAGGCATATTTTGGAAACAGATAGCTGCACACTATTGATTATAGAGAATATCTCATGAGATATTACACCATATTAGTTCAAAGTTAGACTGATTGCAAGATTCTACAAGAAAAAAAAACTATATTAATTAATTTGTGCTACCCACTTCACTGAAAAGAAAAAAAGATTATTGAAACAATCACCTTACAGTACAAAATGTTCACAATAATATATTTACAGCCGAAACCAATAACGTATCTATCACATATCAGAGATTGAAAAACAAATGAAACAACAGAAAACATGATAATTTTTGTATTGTATCATTTGTTTTACAATCTCCGGTATGCCAAAACTGGAGATTGATACGTTATTGGTTTCGGCCGTTAGTTTTTATCTGAATTAATTAAAAAAAAACTTACCTTTAGATGAGTTTCCTTCATTTATAGCATTTGTCAAGGGTTCTGCAAATACGACATCGTTCAATCTATAGAATTTTGGTCTAATATCCAATGAGCTTTCATCTCCAATTTCTCCCAAAGGCTAAAAAAAAATTGTAAATGAAGTTGACACAAAAACTTAAAACCGAAAAGAACAAGTAGACATTTTTCGCACTCAAATCTTTGAAAAGAAGTCACTTAATCTGTATAACTTTACTTTAAATAAAGTATAAACAAATACCTATATAAGATGATTTTAAAACCGTATACTTAGGTTCCAATCAGAAAAATATAAGTGAAGAAAAACAAAATTGACTTACATCGGTTTCCGGACTAAAATTAACACTGTTACACTGTCTATCAATGATATCGCTTAACATTACTCCCGATGTTTCCATTTTTTATATAATCAATTCGGGTTTATTTCACTAAAATTATTTTATTAGTATAATTTAGAATTGAACTTTTTACATCTTTCGGTCATTGGTGTCGGTTTTATTGACATGGTAGAATTTTGACAGAATGCTCTGAAGTTACCATACACTCGACAACAAAAAACAAACATTTCTTACCATAGAAAAGTGAAAAGTCTCCGAAAACCAAAAATATTTATAAAATTAATGATTTCTTTGAAATTGAATGAATAAAATTGTTGCATTTTAAATGAAAAATTTTAGAATTTGTTTTTAGCTATAACTTTTTTGTTTCCTGTTTTTCAAAATCACTACTACGATGTTGATAGTTTTGTAGTAGAGCAACATTATTTTGATTGATACGTTTAGTTACATTTCCGGTCCGAAATAGCTTGATATCGTACTATTTTTTAAATCGGACATCTAAATAGAATTTTCTTTCTATTGTACTGCCCACACACACGGGTGTACAAGTGAGAAATTAATAAATGAGCATTTAACAAACAACCCGTGGATTTGAGGAAATATACAATCAGAAACAGAAGGTTTTTCTAAATTTAAATTTCAGTAAACTGAGAAATGACACTTTTTTACCAATTATATTCAGCTGCAACAGAAAAGACAATAAGTAAACGTTTAAATCTCTTGATTTATTCCAACATTACTGACTGAAACTTTTTAAAGAACCTGATTTATTATAAATTTAAATTTCATAATGGCCACTCAGACTTTATTGGTCTGAGAATGGCCAATAACAAAACGCATTTATTCTAAGGCGAAGCGTGTTCGTTTCGTGTGAATTTATTTTGTTATTAGATTTTTGCCGCACCTCTAGTGCTAAAATACTTTAAAGAGAGTTAAATTCGCATATAACGTAGTTATTGTTTCATAAAAGTGCTAAATTCGTTTAATTTGTCAAAATGGTTGTAGTATCACCAACATTTTCGGTACCGGCCGAGGGAATTTTAATGCAATTGCCTTCGGTGCAGCTCATAGTTAATAACGACGTAGATTTGGGTACAGCTACTCTCTACATTACCGAGCAGTAAGTATAAAGTATAGTTGTTGTACCCAATAGGTGAAAATTCAATGTTTTTGTTTTGTAACAGTTTGCGCAAGGGCGCACGTTTTCACTCAGGTTCACGCATATTTTCCTCCTTAAAACAACAAAGGGAACAATAGAAAACGTGATTTTTATTGTTACAATAATTTTCTTCTGTGAGAAGTCCTACAAAGTATGCTGAAACTTTCTTCTTCTTTATTATGTTTTAGGGGAAATATTTTTTCGTTGTTTATTATTGCTTCAGAAAACAAAAGTAAACAATAAAACGGGTTTTGACAAAAACAGATGTTGTCAAATATAAACTGTAATTGAATAAATTACTTGATATCCTCCAAATTGTTGGGTCTCCTTGCAAAGTTATTATGTGATCTGATTGACAAAACAAGGGTGATGAATATAAATGTGGATGGATGGAAAGGGACAGGATTGATGGGGAGGGAAGGAGGATAGAGTGAAAGAGGAAAGTCAGATCTAAATACAATATGTATTGTGTTTTGTGAGGAATGATATAAAAGGGAGTGGTACACTATTTCAGTGTTAGAGTAGAAAATACAACGCAAAGTAGTAGTACTGTTCCATGTTAACAGTAGCTTAACTTTCACATACCCGCGAAAGAAGACACAATTGTAAGACAATAAAAGCGCGGTTGCATGGGACCGGTCAGGGATTCATGAATTAAAGGTATAGCCGTTCTGGGCTATGTCCAATAAGAAATGGAATGTTTGTTCCAAATTTTAATTTATAAATTATTTTTAATTTATAATTATTAAAAAAATTTGCATTTATAATACTGGCTGCTGCCAGTGGTGTCTATTTATTTATTTATTTTTTTATTTTAGGTTAACCAACATTTGTTTACACTTAATACATTTCTGATTTAATTGCTATCAACATTTACTAGTGCAACAATTATTTACAGGTGTCGCCTAAAAAAAAATTAAAATTATCCCAAGGGGAGCATAGTCTCAAGATGTTAGTACTCTATTTGTATGCCAAATTTTTTCCAAATCCGTTCTGCCAGTAGAGAGTAAAGAAGTAATAAATATTTAACAGATCACAAACTTTCACTTTCATAAAATAGTAAAGTGATATGCTGCAAGGCATTCTGGTATGATCCTCATATCAGATTGCCTTGTAGCAACTGTATTAATTCATGAATCCCCGACTGGTCCTCTGAGATCGCTCTGTTATTGTTTTACTATTGTGTCTCGTTTTGCGGGTACGTGATAGTTTAATGGAAGATAATAAATAAAACGAAAACAATTATAGAACTTCATCCCTTTATCTATAAAAAAAAGACTTAATTTTTTCTTCCAGGAATGTAGTATGGGGCGGAGGTATAGGCAGACAGGGAGGCCCGTCCCCCACAGTGACGCTGTTGTACCAGAACATCTCCTTGCACGCTATCCAGAGAGACCCCGGCCCGGGACTCATCCTGGTCATCAATCATGAACTTGGGTAAGACAGCTAAATTTTTATGTCTTATGAATGCAGTACTCCTTCATAGGCTCTCAATGGCCTAGGCCGCTCAATAGGCTTCCCCAAGGCCTTACAGGAATTCCTTGTCTTGCAAGACTATCTACTAGTTGAAGAAAAAACCAATGATGAAGAGACAGTTATCTATTCTAGTTACCTGGGCTGGAGTAGATAACCATTGCTTTATCATGGCATATAATTTGATGGAAACACAATATTCTAAAGATTTTTTTTTTCTTTACAACTTTTGTACAACACTGTCTAGTCCCAAACTAAGCAGAGCTTGTGATATGAGTACTAGACAACTGATAAACATACTTAATTATTTCTTACTATACTATGTATTTAGTGCTCAGTGGCCCTGAGTCAGGCCCACTGACCACTAGACCAGCAGGCCTGTCAAAAATTGAAGAAAAGAGCACAGAACACTTATATCAACTCTAATGTCGAAATAAGGTTCTCTGATGCAGGGGCGAAGCTAGTCCCTAAGGGGCCCTGTATAATTATAAAAATGGGGTCCCTCTATTGCAGTAAACCCCAGTGCTGGTTGGGTTTAGGTATTTTGGTAAATTCAAAATGATTTATATATTTTTTTATAAAACAGAGACTAGAGCTTGACTGTGATCCCGCCTAATGGTAAGCAGTGACGCAATCGCTGATGGTGAGGCTAGTAGGCAGTAATAAACTAGTGCTATTATCTCATACAGGGTGTAAAAAGACCGATCACAAAGCCTATAACTACACATTCTGTACATGTAATTAAGTAACTTAGACCAAAAAATAATGCTGGGAAAAAAACTTTTTTTTTCATCCTTAAAAAATAATTAATTAATAATAATTCCGATCGGCTGCGCGTTCGGCCGCTCGCGCTTGGTCGTTGAACCGACCGCGCGCTTGTGTGTGTGAGGCGCTCGTTTTGTTTAGTTTTCGTTGCATTTTTCTATGTTAATTTGTTATGAAAAATTGATAATTTTGATAATGTTTGTTCGGAAGAAAGTTTACTTATAATACGTGGAATACGATTTTGAAAAAAAAAACTAAAAAAATGTTGACTTTGACCTTCAATATCTCCAGAACCAGTGAATTCCCAGGTATGGTCTAGAAGAAAAACACTATCCCAGTGATGAGTAGAATATGGGGTTTTCGTTTTCGTTAAGGGTCTTTTTACACCCTTTAATGTATTTTTTATTAGTATATTTATTATCGATTTATACTGAAATAGTGCCTGAAAATTCGGCAATTCGGTAAGAATATCTGTTTTTGGAAAGTAAGTTTTATGTTTCCAACTGGGGCCCCTGAATCCTGGGGGCCCCGTATAATTGATACGGCTGATACGGCGGTAGCTACGCCCCTGCTCTGATGCCATAACAAATAATTATCACCATGTTTTTGAATGTTGTGTCAATTTGATTTATTTTTACTCGTAGCTTACCAGAGATGACACAGCAGGGCGCTGGTGACGCGATAGCGGACGACGATGATGATGAATATGACGCCGATGAGGAACCCATGACTAAACTACGGTAAGACTATCTCACATTTATTATGCGTACAGCTAAGGAGTGGAATTCGCTGCCGGAGTCTGTGTTTCCTGATAGCTACAACTTAGGAATCCTCAAGTCAAGAGTGAATAGGTTACTTCTAGGCAAGCGTGCTCCATCGTCGACCACATCATCGCTTACCATCAGGTGAGATAGTGGTCAAACGCGAGCCTATGCATAATAAAAAAAACATCATTTCAATCGAAAGACGTCCACTGTTAGACATAGCCACGTAGGCCTCGCCCAAGCGTCGCCACAACTCTCGTATCCATCGGATTCCCGCGACCCTCGCCAGGTCGCCGGTCCAACTCGTGGGAGGCCTTTCAACGCTGCGTCTCTCGGTACGTGGCCGCCACTCCAGAACCTTTCGTCCCCATCGTCTATCTGTTCTACGAGCAATGTGAACTGCCCACTGCCACCTAAGTTTAGCGATTCTTCGGGCTATGTCGGTAACCTTGGTTCTCTTGCGGATATCTTAATTTCCTATGTGATCACGCAAGGAAACTTCGAGCATTGCCTTTTCCATTGCCTTTTGGGTGACTTTTCTGCAGAAACTTTTGCTACTAATAATTCTACATTTTCTACAATTATTTTGTAGAATTATATTAGTTTGAGCCGACTTTATAATGTCCGTTATGTAATTATACTGTAGTGGCTCGACCGCAAAGATATTGCGAAACATGATCTTACTACTCACAAACCGTCTAGCGGTTTTTATGTCACGTACCAAATTAATTTAACAAAAGGATAAATATTGAGACTAGACGAAATGCAATAGAAAACTTAGAAGTTTTTAAGGTGAACGTCGGGGTAGCCCGCTAATTTGAATTTTTTTATTGACATCTATGGCTATATTAATAAAGAGGTAAAGTTTTTTTTTTGTTTGTATGGGATAATCTGTGGAAGTACTGGTCCGATTGCTAAAATTTTTTTACCACCAATAGAAAGCTGCTGTATTCCTGAGTGACATAGGCTATATTTTATGTACGCAGGCGAAGCTGCGAGCTAAAGCTAGTCGTAAATAAATCCGCTCGACCCTTCCTTAGCCTATCCGGCAAGCTTTCTATTATCGGTGAAATCGATTATTACTGATCGTTCGCCGATTGCTAAAACAATCAATGATGAGCATATTACACAAACATTTGTCCTGGGTGGGAATCGAAACCATGACCTCCGGCACAGCAATCAGGGCCAGTAACTAATAGTCCAACAGGTCAGTCATTTCCTGGGTTGACGAAAGATAACCCCGGATTTAGTCTGTGGAAGTCTGACACGCCCTCCCCGCTCCGCCCAGAGCAGGAGAACTGATTTTGATATCTACATTAGAAAAAACCAAACGGTCAATTTGATGATTTTCAAACAAAGATTTTCTCTGCCCCTACTCAGATTCGTCCCGCCAAATGACAACGAGTTGGAGGCGATGTTCATGGCAATGAACCAGGGCCAGTCACTCCACCCCGACCCCGCAGACGAGATTGACGAGGATGAGGAGCCGTACATGGATGGAGAGGAATTCGACGAAGGTAACCACTAACCTACCAATTGGAACCGTGCGCTAGCTTCTCACGTTTTGTAAGTGCCCATGTAGGCATATCATCATCCTAGCCTTTTTACAATTACATTGGGGTCGGCTTCCAGTCAAGCCTGATTTAGCTGAATACCAGTATTTTTCGAGGAGCGGCTGCCTACCAGACCTCCACAACCCATTAAATGGGGTAACACGGTTAAATAATTAATAGTGCCCCTGTAGGCCTATATGAAATAAAAAATATGGAATTTGAATCACTACTACTGGATCTTGTATGAGTTTAAAGAGTTGCTAGCTAAGCTATAAAAAAAACCGGGCAAGTTTTGGTGGTACTCGCGCACTGAGGGTTCTGTGAAAATGGTCCAATTCCCGAATTGAGTCTTGAAGATTTTTCCGAATCACAAAAATGATTTTTTTTTTATCTCTATGTACTTTTTGGTACAAAGGCGGACTTAACTCCTTAGGCCTTTTTTGGTGGCATGTTTTCCCCTACGACAACCAACACATCGATCTGGATAGATTGGATCTGGTGGCGTCTGCGCGCATCGCATCGCTTCGGATTTTCCTAATGTGATTTTGGTCTTAGAAGATAGTACTTAGATTTAATTTGTTTCAACACGCGTCCGGTCGCGTCGCGTTGCAATAGTCTGTTTTCATCTTAACTGTCGTTTTTAACCCCCGACGCAAAAACGAAGGGGTGTTATAAGTTTGACGTGTCTGTGTGTGTTAATGTGTATGTGTCTGTCTGTGGCATTGTAGCTCCTAAATGATCCGTCTGTTTTCAGGTGAGGACGAGTTTGAAGACGCAGAGGAAAGCAACTTGTCTCCCGAAGATGCCGCCGCTCGCCTGCGGCAGATGAGGCTTGAGAACGTGAACGGGCAACGTGAGTAGACACTCGCCAATGGTCATCGTCATCATCATTTCAGCCGAAAGACGTCCACTGCTGGACATAGGCCTCCCCCAAGTGTCGCCACAACGAGCGGTCCTGTGCGTCTCGCATCCATCGGATTCCCGCGACCCTCGCCAGGTCGTCAGTCCACCTTGTGCGTCTTCCGGTACGTGGCCGCTACTCCAGAACCTCCCGTCCCCATCGACTATCTGTTCTACGAGCAATGTGCCCTGCCCACTGCCATTTAAGTTTGGCGATTCTTCGAGCTATGTCGGTAACTTTGGTTTTCCTGCGGATATATTCGTTCCCGATTCAATCATGCAAGGAAACTGTAGTTATGTATGATGTTTTAAATATTCTGATTGTCTTACGGCCGAAATCAATAACCTATCGATCTCCAGTTTTGGCATACTACTGGAGATATTAAAACAAATGATACCATACAAAAATTATCATGTTTTATTTATTTATTTTATATTTTTTGTACACACAGATATACAGATAAGAAAACAATTTTAAATGACATACATGTTTTCTGTTATTTCATTTGTTTTTCAATCTCCGATATGTGATGGATTGATTATTAATTTCGGCCGTTAGTCTGTAGTCTGTCACTGTACTCATTAAAATAAAATAAATGTTATTTGTGACTTCATAATTATTTGTTTCAGATGAAGCTGAAGACGCGGAAATCGGGGAGTGACTACAATAAACAACATGAATGTAAACTAACATTATTGCTTCTTCAATGTGAACACTTGTATACAGCGCACATACTCGGACATTCGGCTTTACACTATACACACGGCTCCCTAGAGCTTAGGACTGATTTATTATTTTTATTATACACTACCTTCCGCCCGCGACTTCGTCCGCGTGTTCAAGAATCGGGATAAAGGGCTTTTCCATGTCAAAGGCTATATGCATGCCAAAATCCGTTTAGCCGTTTCTGCGTAATTAACAACCGAACCGAATAACCTATCTATCACATACCAGAGATAGAAAATCAAATGAAACAACAGAAAACATGTATAATTTTTGTATTGTATCATTTGTTTCTCTCCAGTGTACCAAAACTAGAGATAAGTAGGTTATTGGGTTCGGCCGTAAGTAACAAACATCCACACTTTCACATTTATAATAGGTATTAGTTAGGATAGGCTCGCGTTTGACCACTATCTCACCTGATGGTTAGCGATGATGTGGCCGACGATGGCACACGCTTACCTAGAAGTAACCTATTCACTCTTGCCTTAAAGACCCCTAAGTTTTAGCTATCAGGCAACACTGACTTAGGCAGATTGACTAGGAGGTAGTAAGGGCATTTTCATGTTACTTCTTAAAGTTCCTATTAATTCGAGGGAATGGAGCACATTTTACTGTTTATGGGCGCGAGCCGAACTCATTATCATCATTCCAGCCGAAAAACGTCCACTATTGGGCATAGGCCTCCTTCAAATTACGGCACAATGAACTGTCCTGTGCGTCTCGCATCCATCGGATTCCCGCAATCCTTACCAGGTCATCGGTTCGCCTTGTGGGAGGCCTTCCAACGCTGCGTCTCTCCAGAACTTTTCGACCTTATAGACCATCTGTTTTGCGAGCAATGTGCCAAAACGAACTACTCATGTCTCTAACTAGTGCTTGAGTCTTAACTAAAAGAGAGATAGGTACAGAAGTCAATGTACATACAAAATACACTCGAGCCACGCACACAGACACCGCAGATGGACACGATATCTCGGACTGGTTGGGACCAGTGCAAGCGCGAGTGCCGTCCGCTTATGACACACGAGTCTGAATTTTTTTGTGCGAAAATGACTCTGTAATACATCAAACAACTAGATACTAATGCCACTACTAGGGAAGTTTTTAACCGACTTCAAAAACGAGAAGGTTCTATGTTTGGCTATATGTATGTTCACCAAATTCTCCAAATTAAATAAAATTGTCCCCTACGTGATAGCGTATTTTTTTCGCGATTTCTGGGTTGGTCCTATACTAAAAATTATTCATAACGATGAGTATTGTCGGTGTTTTCATTTACTTTTGTTTTGTCATCTCCACATTATATAATATTTGAATGCTCGAATATCGCGTCCTGAGTTTCTCAGAACGTTAGATTATTTATTTATTTCCAAAACTAGTACCTATAAAAACTGAATGTTTGAGTATGTGTGCATGTATAGATGTATAGTTTTAACTCGATATAGCTGTTTAAATGTCATCAATGTACGCCCAACCATACCTGAGTGTATACCTCTTGAAAGGATGGACAGTCTAATAAAATACTGAATTTTATCACTCAATAAAAATAATAAAAAAATATTTTTTAATTTTGTCTAACAAGTTTGTAGACTTTTTCAAAATTTGGCTAAAAATGTAAGTGATTTTTTCCAATATCCATTATAAAAAATTAATAATTGTATGTCTATCTATCACTTTCTGAGGTAATTTTTATTAAATGAAGGGCAAAATGTATGTATGGGAACAGCTTTCGGACACTTGAAGCGGTGGTCTCTACCAAACACCGGACTCTAAAGTCTATTTCAATTAAAATCTCAATTACGAGTTATTATCACTAGAGATCTGAATTAGGTAGAGTTATTTTTGTACTTACCGATTTTATACAGCAAAAGAATAAAGTCGATATATCTTAAAATCCGAGATTATTATTAATCTGTTAAACCTCGAGCGAACGTTCCGGCGTTCGCTTTCTCATTGTATTTCTTTTGTGTCTCTAATTACGGTATTCGAAAGGTTAAAATTACCGCGATTAATTTTAAAGGGCAGATAAAATCCTGAGAGTTATTAAATAGAAACTATATTTACTTTAACACAATTTAAACCACTGCACGCGCGATCGTGCCAAACTCACATTAACGACATCGGATATCCGAAGTTGCGAAATCCTAATTCGCACACGCGTGATGTTGCCATATTTGTAGTTCGCAAAAAATACTTTGACTGAACAACAGAAAACACTTTATTTTTGTAATATGCTTAAATGGAAATCCAATGAATCCCCGACCGGTCATATGAGACCGCGCTGTTATTGTTTTACTATTGTGTCTCGTTTCGCGGGTATGTGATAGGTATCAACATTTCGATGCAAGTACATAAATAACTCTACCTAATTCCGTTCTCTGATTATTACTTAAGAAGCGTCTCCAAATAATATCTGGTTTGTTAAGGGCTCAAACACAAAACTGCGATGCGACGCCGCACCGTGAAAATCCAAGATTACTGTCCACGGTCGCGTATTCGTCATACGCCCGGTGTACGCCAGCGTAAAGCTTATACAGGCAAAGTTTTTAACCACTGCGTAAATTTTTTTTGGTGGCTCAGTGTAAGTAATAGATTTGGAGATCTTTGGCAGTCGTTACGGATAGTCAGAAGCCAGTAAATCTGACTCCAGTCTTGCCATGAAGTACCGTGTTACCCCAGTTAATGGGTTGTGGAGGTCTGGTAGGCAGCCGCTCCTCGTAAAAATACTGGAATTCAGCTAAATCCAGCTTGACTGGAAGCCGACCCCAATATAGTTGGGAAAAGGCTAGGCAGATGATGATGATGAGTGTAAGTAATAGAACACAAGTCGACTTCAAGGTTAAGCACGCTAAGCCGTAGGTCCCGGCTGTCATTTACAGTCATTACGGATAGTCAAAAGTTAGTAAATCTGACTCCAGTCTTGTCATGAAGTACCCTCTTACCCCAGTTATTGGGTTGTGGAGGTCTGGTAGGCAGCCTATGCTTTCCGAGGCACGGAGGAAACTCGTTATGTTAAGATGGTCACCCATCCACAGACCAACCCTGGCAAGCGATGCTTAACTTTAAAGATCGATCTGTGTTCTATTACTTACACTGAGCCACCAAAAAAAATTACGCTGTTGTTAAAAACTTTTCCTGTATACATAACTATGAAACTCTGTCGGCGAAAGCAGTGTCGTACGGTTGTATCGTTGCAGCTTCGTCGACACAGTTTCATAGTAAACTAGTGCTTGACTGCGATCCCACCTGATGGTAAGCAGTGATGCAATCGTTGATGGTGAGGCGCACTAGCTTATTCATGAATCCCCGACCGGTCTCATGCGACCGCGCTGTTATTGTTTTACTATTGTGTCTCGTTTCGCGGGTATGGGATAGGTTAAAAGCCTATTCACTCTAGCCTTGAAGACACCTAAATTATAATCGGATGGGAAAACCGTAGTTTTGCATGTAAGCTTCACGCAGGCGTATATCGAGCGTATTATGACAAATACGCGTCGTATGAAAGTATGAAGCTACGCTATCAAGGACAATGGGCCTACAGACCAGCTCGGAGAGGAGAGCAAATTTTTTATCACGTTAAAAACAGAGTTTTAAGTGTTTGTAGTAAGGTTTATTTTTGCATGTGCATTGTTTAGTCATAAAGAATGCTTGAATGCACAGTGCACATGCAAAAATAAACCTTACTGCAAACACTTAAAACTCTGTTTTCAACGTGATAAAAAATCTGCTCTCCTCTCCGAGCCGGTCTGTGTGGACGGACCCTAAGATCTCGCACGATGCATCGGAAACTCTTGCGTATTGATTCACATCGTTGCTTTGCCGCACGAAATCGTACCGCATCGCATCGCAATTGTTAGCGATGCGGCGCCGTATCGCAGTTTTGTGTGGGAGCCCTATGACATTTTTTTTGTAACGGAATAGACGGTAGTTAGAATAGTCATGCAAATTTGTGCATTATATGTAATGTATGTATCTGGGACGTTTTTCTTTTTCGAGTATACGCTATAGATCGGCACGCCAAATTGAGAGCGGCTAACTTTTGAATGTACTGTACCTATTTTTTTATTTTTGTGAGGGTACATGTGAATGTAGATTGAAAAGAAGAATGACCTAATTTATGGACCTATTCGGGCCATCCCTACATTCGAATAATTTGACAAGTAATATGGAACCACCGTCGCGAGTGAGTGTATCAGTCTTATCAGTACGAATCCCCTCTGCTCTATCGCCGGGTGATCAGTTGCCAGATTCACGTAATCAAAATCAAGTTCACATCGTTCAAAATCATCATCATCTCAGCCGAAAGACGTCCACTGCTGGACATAGGCCTCCCCGCGCGCGTCGCCACAGCGACCGGTCCTGTGCGTCTCGCATCCATCGGATTCCCGCGACCCTGGCCAGATCGCAGGTAGTTCAAAATAATAGAATGAAATTACGTTTCTACAATGTTTATCGCTGCATAGCCCCTTCACAGGATATGCGTCATCTCTTTTCCTGCCATGCACAACTAAATGCACCTTTAACGACTTATCCGAGGCCAACGATAGAACTGTCCAGGTGGCTAAATATTGGTCGGACAAAATTTTAGTTTGAATCGATATGACACGAAGAAGATCGCTGCATTCTGTAGTTTTATGATATAAATTGTAGCCAACGAATTCATGAATCCCCGACCGGTCCTATGAGACCGCGCTGTTATCGTTTTACTATTGTGTCTCGTTTCGCGGGTATGTGATAGGTGTAATTGCAAGACTATAGTATCATCGTGACTCACTTCTCGCGGCGGTGGTTCCTCTCATTGGGCAAAACTTGCTTACTAGACTTCACTTCGAAATCAACACTTGCCGTGTCAACGCACAAGTTTACAAGTACCAGTAACCGCATATCATTCACACGAAAATCGTCCTTATGGACGCTACACACGGTCCATTTTACAGTACCCGGCACGTAACTTGGCAAGATTTTTAACTTAGTGAGGGTAAATTCGTGCATGTGGTACAAAAAAGCGAATGAGCGAACGGGACGTTACGGCAGTGCAGGGGCAAAAGTCGACTAACGCACCAATCATAGACTACTGTTATAATAAAGCAGCAGTCGCTTGCCGAATCTGCGCAACTAAAGACTTGCCAACTTACGTGCCGGGAACTGTACTAGTTTCTCAGATGCTGATTTCAACGCGTTATAAATCTGACGGGAATGTGGAATCGTGTTTGGTGTTTATAATTTGTGACATTTTAAGCTTTTTACAACCACCCAACTAGCACCATCTCATTGCTCGATATCCACTCTTTGTCGACAAGCAAGTGCGAGTCGGATTCGCGCACTGAGGGTTCCGTACCAACTTACCTATGAAAACAGTTCAATTCCCGAATCGAGTCAAAGATTTTCCGAATCGCATAATTTTTGAGGTACAGAACCCTGAAAATACTAACCGCTTGAGGTAAGGTGGTGCTTGTGGGATGGCGGGTGGCTCTAATGAGCAAACAATGTGCAGTAGACTATAGTATTTACTATATATATCACAAGTATGTATACGTATAGTCTGTCTAAAAAAGTTACCCGAATTTGGTAAATTCATGAATCCCTGGCCGGTCTCATGCGACCGCGCTGTTATTGTTTTACTATTGTGCCTCGTTTCGCGGGTATTGATAGGTTAAGTAGTTTGATTAAAAGGTCTTGATCATTGTTCACTCATAGAACTTCATAAAACGTATCGAATGTACTTTTAAAATGATTTTTCAATACACTTGCTCAGAAAGTGCCTATTATCGCACTGCACTTAGGCATATAAAGGCGCCTGTTACCAAACTGTGACATTTTGATTACCATTATACACTAGTGCTGTAATGTAATTAAAACCTTTTTGTTAAGCCTTTTTTTTCTCAAAAAGAGTTTTAACAAGATAAAAATTCATTACTTTATTGCTTTCAATAGTATAAATTACTGTCTTACTTGCTTATTTTCATGCAATAACGGTCCATTTTAACGATTTATTTAAATAATATTTAATAAATAAATCAATAATTAAAATAAAATTGATTTTTTTTTGTTTGTGGTCTATGGCCGCCATTTTAAGATGCGCGCGGTTGTAGACTTAATTTTTTCGAATGACGTTTAGGGGCTGTATTAATGTAATAACATTAAATACTTTGTACCTAGTATTTAATTCAATCATTACAAACTGTTACATCCGCATTCTATTGACACAACGAAATACATTACTTAACGTAAAAAAAATTGACGCAGGATAACATAAGACTAGGCAATATGATCAAAGTACCTTAGCCTTCACCTTTAAGGCACAAAAAAACATTTAATTTTTACCGCCATGACACATTTGTGTTGTTATGTTTTTGTCTAGTTTTAGGTACTATTTTGGTGATAGTTTTATTGTTTTTCTTCACAAGTGTATTGAAAAACGTCGTATGATACATGTGAGTAATTAGAGATTACCGTTCTTGGTTCTCTTAAGAGCCTCGCCAAGGCTCGGCTCTTAATACCACCTCGACGGTAATCTCCCACATTACACACTTGTATCATAATCTACTATAATATTATTAGGGGTCTTGAATGAAAATCTTGCTTTTTTATTCATTTAATGATGCCTCATAACATGAATAATTAAAAAAACTTATTTGTTAAGTTTTATAAGATTCTATTAGTAAACAACGATCAAGAATTTTTAATCATATTACTTGATTATTCAACTAGTGTTGCCTACAACAAATTTCATTGTACCCTTTTAGACAGACTATACTTATAACATTTGATATGCAAATTGAAGCATATTAAATATCAAAAGACCTATTTCCGTTTCTAAATACACTACTTATCTACTAGATAGGTTGACTGGAATTTATTCAGAAGTGGTGAGAAAGTGTTTTATTATGAAATATTATAACTACTTTATGATATTTTAGAAAACCAATAAAATTTTGAAATTGTAACACAAATTGTATTCTTTAAAGTTCCTGAATGGTGGTGGGAATAAGAAGGATAACGCCTGAAACCAATAACCTATCCAGCACATATCGGAGATTGAAAAACAAATGAAACAACAGAAAACATGTAAATTTTTGTACGGTATTTGTTTTTCAATCTTGATATGTAGGTTATTGGTTTCGGCTGTAAGTGGCCAAAGCAGGGAATGTCGTAATCTTGCGACTGGCTTACAAATTATAAACATCATACCGTGACAGGTGACAGGGCAGAATGGAAGAAAAAAACATGTTGAGCAAACCTCCAACACAGGACAAGGGGCAGGAAGATAATATAAGGTGCGTTGGGGTAAGATCGGAGCTGGGGAAAGAACGTATAAATCAAATATCTTATTTATTTGGCTATATTTTTTAATGCTAGTGACATTGCGCCTACGTCATTTTGTTCCGCCCCGCCCCGCACTGACCACCAGTTGCTCCGGGTACTCGGACGTGTACATCGTGCCATTAAACAAAACAAGTCAAGTTTTATGAAATATGTATCGATCCGGTCTTTCACCTTCATTTGTTTTTGCATATTTTAGCAAAAGTATAGCTTATTTTGGTATTATTGTGCCTAAATACTTAGTTTTAAGCAGTGATAACCCGATAAAACGAATCCACAAGTGTCTACTATCTCTGTAGGCTGAAATCCGGTGTTAACCGTCTTGGGTAAAGATCGGAAAAAATATCCGGTCCTAAAAAATTTCCCTCCATCTCTACCAACCATTCAGAATTCTAATGTTTTAAGACGTTTATTTTATTTGATAGTATGCTTGTGTTTGAAATCAAACTTTGAGGATCTCATTTTCTTCTAAATTTTGGTACCTGGGGTAAAACCGGACAGTTTAAACTAAAAAAAGAAAGAATCATTTGGTACATGACATCTATGTTTGCAGTGTTAGGTAGATTTAGTTGATATCATGTAAAAGAACAAGAAAGACCGAATACATTCTTTTTATACACCTTGTGCTCCTAGCAATAGAAATAGTATTAAATTGTTGTCCGAACTTGCCCCTTTGCGGCAAAATCGTCATCATACTCACAAAAAATGTGTCCTGATTTTACAGGCTTACAAAACTAAAAGTATCGAGTGTTTGTACATAAATTAAATTTAAAATGATAATGTGTTTAATGATTAACAATTCCTAAAATTTTCAAGAATGTGGGGTATACCAAACTTGAGAAAAAAAAGTTTTTGCAACACCCTTGCAACTATAGCAAAATCCGTCCGGTCTTACTCCAACGCACCTTATATCTAGGGAAGAAATGCGCCATGTCTGCGCAAAATGTTATTCGATTGTTTCGAGTCAGCCTATCAAACAATCACTCGAAACTCTAAATCATCGAGGAACAACTCGCGAATGATCGCGCCATGCGCCAGTCGCAACAACAGACCGAGTCGGACTCGAGTTAAAGTCGAAACAATCGAGAACCATCTAGCCATTGCGCATCGCTAGTCCTACCCACTACTACCGTCAATTTCAGCCGAAGTACAGCGCCATCTAGCGAGAACCTGGCCCGTAGCTTTCACCTTAAGGCGGGCGCGACGTTAAGGTGGATCCACACATTGCGAGCATGCGCTCCGCACGGCGCACAACGCATGCCTCGGCTTGAGGCATGCGTGTTGACAAATTATACCAACGTATGCTCGGGTCGAGCCATCGCGTGCGAAGCAAATGCTCGAGGCAAGTGTGCGCGCAGACTTGGCAAGGCATGCGCTCCGCACGGCGCACGACGCACAGCGCGTGTGCGCGGCACACGCGCTGTGCGTCGTGTGCATTGCGAGCAGTGCGTTGCATTGTTGTGTCCGCCTCGCTGCGGATGTACGCGCGCATTATGAACGATAAAGAAATGTTAAGCAGTTTTATTATACGAAAGTAATAGATTATTATGGGATCCAAAACATAATCATTATTTTAATAAAAATAAAAGGGAAGACGTATGGCGTATAATCGCGAACGAAGTAAAAGTCGCTGAGTTGAAAAAAAAAAATAATTCTCTTCTAGGATCTTATAGAAGGGAAAAATGTCGAGAAAGTAAAAACAAGGTAACTGGATCAGGTATGTATAATCAATTATTTCTGAACTACCTACTACTATCAGGCCTCCTTCACTAGGCCGTACTTGCAGCGGTAAATACCTATTACCTAGACTTTCGCGTGGTGCCGTCGTAATCGCTGCTAGCTGGTTTAGGCATGGCTCATTTCAATTACTTGACGGATGTGTGTCGACACAAGGAGACGACAGATTTTTTTTCGTTAGGTACCTAGGTCGCTGCAGATGAGAAAAGGAAAATTATCGTGTTGTTCACAGAAAACTTCGATATTTTTTTATTGAATTATACCTACATAGTTTAAAATACCTACATATATTTAACGTTTGATAAGATGGTTTTAAATGAATCGTACACGCTTCATACATTATATTGGATAATTACGAGAGCAACTTGAAAATGTTTTTTTTTGTTTGTTGAGATATCTTAACGAGTTTGGTGTCAAATGAAAAGTCTAGGTCTAAAACCGTTTTATCCGTTTAAATCATGTAAATCAGTCCATCCGTTAATGAGATAATAAGTAGTAGGTATACTTACTTAGTGAAATTGTAAACAACCAGAATTTTAATAATTGAATTAATAATTATAAAAGCAGCAGCGGATACGCACACGCGATACAAAGGCGCCATCTTGACTGCTGCCGTGTGGGTTGGATCGGCCCGAGCATACGTTGCGCGCTGTGTGGCCCGAGCAAACGCAGTTTCATTTTCGCAGTCGAGGCGTGCGTTGATATTGTACGCGGCACATGCCTCGAACGTGCATGCGCGGCTACGTCCACACATAACGTAATGCTCGCACTGAGGCACTTTGATCTTGAAGCATTTGCCGCCATACGTTGGCTCGCCCGCGCGCATGCGGAGCGCATGCCTCGCCACGAATATACTGGTCCACACTTAGCGAGGCATGCGTTGTGCGCCGTGCGGAGCGCATGCCTCGCAATGTGTGGATCCACCTTTAGAATTATCCATACAAACGTAATACCAAACCCATTTGCAGTTTAAGCATATTTACAACATAATATGATGTTATTCGGATTCGGACAATAATATTGACGGGGGGTGCTGGGCATAATTCGGTCTTCTGGGGTGAAAGAACTAAGTCGGAATCGCAAACTTATCACAATTTATGTAATAGTAAATTGCGAGACATTGATTTCCCCCGTGAGTTTGAAAGGTGTAGCGTTGGATCATGCAGTTTGGCTGAGCATAGGGTTGTTCTGGACAATTTGTACGAACAGATTGTAGAAATCCTATGTGCGGCGGCGAGGCAATCTAGAGGGACATCTGTGGGGGGGCCGAGGCGAGGTAAGCGAGTGTGTGGATGGAATGAATTTGTGAGAGACGCCCACCGCGAGGCCAGGTGTAGCTTTCAGACCTGGGTACAGAATCATCGTCCCTCGTCGGGCCCATTATATGATGATATGCATGAAAAGAGAAAAATCTTTAAAAGTCAATTAAAGTTTTGCCAAAATAACGCTGAACAAATTGTTATGGATAGGCTGGCGGAACAGAGAGCTAGTAAAGACTTTGGTAAATTTTGGAAATCCACTGGTAATTTGAATGCGAAGCCTGGCCTCTCTGCGAGTGTGGAGGGGATAAATGACAAGAAGGGAATTGCTAATGTTTTCAAAGATCATTTCATAGTTCAGTCCCCACTCGGTCCCTCAACCTTGGTGGGTGTTGATGGGCCCATCCGTCCTGGCGCGAAACCTCTGATACGTTTCTCTGCCAAGCAAGTATGTGCTGTAATCAACAACATGAAACGAGGCAAGTCTCCAGGACATGATGGGCTCAGCATTGAGCACCTGAGGCATGCAGGTGTCCATCTGCCGCGGGTCCTGTCTATGTTTTTCACAATGTGCATTAGTCATGCGTATTTACCTGCTAATCTGATGAAGACCATCGTAGTTCCCATTGTGAAGAACAGGACAGGTGACATCGCGGACAAAGGGAATTATCGCCCCATTTCACTTGCGACTGTAATAGCAAAGGTGTTGGATGGTGTGCTTGATTCTTGTTTAAATAATTATATACATCTTCATGATGCACAGTTCGGGTTCCGCCCTGGACTTTCAACTGAAAGTGCTATTTTGAGCCTCAAGCACACCGTTCAATATTATAAAGATCGCGGTACGCCGGTGTACGCCTGTTTCCTTGATCTCTCCAAGGCGTTCGATCTTGTCTCATATGATGTGCTTTGGAGAAAGATGGGAGACAGGGGTATACCCGCGGAAATATGTGGGCTATTCCAGTACTGGTATGGTAACCAAGTTAACAACGTGAAATGGGACGATGCAGTCTCTGAGCCGTATAGGTTGGAGTGCGGTGTGAGACAAGGTGGTCTGACGTCTCCCAGGCTCTTCAACCTCTACGTGGATGACCTGCTAGTCGCACTCAGCGGCATGCGTGTCGGATGCAGTGTTGATGGGGTTAGAATAAACAACATCAGCTATGCAGATGACATGGTACTGCTGGGTCCGTCTGCGGGAGGAATCGGAGAGCTGCTTAAAACGTGCGAGGCCTACGCTGCCGCACATGGATTGAAATATAATGTTAAGAAGTGTGAATACATGGTCTTTGAGGTCAGCGGCAAACGCCGTGGAGAAGGACCTGACCTAATCTTAAATGGTTCCCCAATTAGTAGAGTGTCAACCTTTAAATACCTAGGGCATCTACTTGCCGCTGATCTCAGGGACGATGTAGATATTGAAAGGGAGCGCAGGGCCCTAGCGGTCCGGAGTAACATGTTGACCCGTAGATTTGCGCGGTGTACAGACCAAGTAAAAATAACACTTTTCAAGGCTTATTGCCAAAGTCTGTACACTGGCAGTCTGTGGGTTGATTATACTAAGAGATCGCTAGATGCCCTGCGCGTCCAATATAATAATGCTTTCAGGATGCTGTTGAGACTACCTCGCTACTGTAGCGCATCGGAGATGTTTGCGCAAGCCCGTACCGACGGTTTCTATGCGATTATACGCAAAAAAACTGCGTCGCTTTTGAGGAGAGTGAGGGACAGTCATAACAGCATCTTGAAAACTGTAACTGAGAGCTTCGGCTCTCCAATCTTTCAGAAGTTTGTGCGGAGATTGATTATTACTAACACTAGGCAGTAAGTTTTTTCTTTATATGTTACTAACACTCTATGGATTTGATGTCCGAAATAAAATTATTATTATTATTATTATTAATAATTATCTAGGTTCCTACGTCGTCTTTTTGTTGAAAAACTTACCCCAAACGAAATTTAAGCGAATTTAAATTTGCACATTTTCACAGCGAAAATGTCATGTTTTTATTTTGTTTTTTCTATATTATAAACAACAATATTTCAAAATATCTCTACGTGGGAACACAGATATTATTATCAAGTTATAAATACTCGAAACAATATTGGAAATACATTAAGCCTGGGATACACTAGGGAACATTCTGTCCCGAAACACGACGCGCAACACTAAATTTACGTGACGCTGCAACGTTGCATATTGTCCTGCAACATGCCCCGCAACATAGTACGTGACGCGGGGCATGTTGCTTGCTCCCGCCTCGAGAGCGAGCGCACGAGTCCCGCGTCAGTATGCATGTTCCACGTAGTTGTTGAGCAACATATTCCGCAATATGTTGCTCCATTTGTCCCCTAGTGTATCCTTGGCTTAAATTTTTCATTAATCATTTTTGGTATTACGGAACATCTCCCAAATTTCCATTAGTTTGTATTGCTATCTCAGCAAGCAACTGTCAGTGTGCAGATGATGATTTTACTCCAGTCAGTGTGTCCAAGAATTGTTTATACTATCTGGATTGATTCCATCAAGCTCAAAAACGTCTTCGTCTCAACTCGAGATAGCGCGCGGTGTACGCAGGCCACTTAAGCTAATTTGAAGAGTGATCGTATACTCAGTACGTGGTCGGCAATCTTTGAGAGCGGTCGTATCTGCAAGACACTAAAGTACTGGGTATCTTCTACAGTGAACGCGCATACGTCCGAATTGTTATAGACTACTTTTGACTGCGTTCACCTGATGGTAAGCAGTGATGCTATCGTTGATGGTGAGGCGCACTAGCTTATTTTCAGTTAGACTTTATTTTTAACACTTACTTTTTCTAAAATCGAGTTCCTATTTTTATGATAAAAATTGTTTTTGATGATTTTAAGCCAATGGGTATGCAAAAACTTTTGATTTGAATGCTTATTCACAGCAAAATTGAACAATATTAATCCTCCTCTGCCCAGCCTTTTCCCAACTATATTGAGGTCGGCTTTCAGTCAAGCCTGATTTAGCTGAATACCAGTATTTTTCGAGGAGCGGCTGCCTTCCAGACCTCCACAACCCATTAACTGGGGTAACACGGTACTTCATGGCAAGACTGGATTCAGATTTAGGTACTGGCTTCTGACTATCCGTAACGACTGCCAAAGATCTACAAATGACAGCCGGGACCTACGGCTTAACGTGCTTTCAGAGGCACGGAGGAAACTCGCTATGTTAAGATGGTCACCCATCGACAGACCAATCTTGGCAAGCGTTGCTTAACCTTGAAGATCGCCCCGTGCGGCTGTTATTTTCTAGCCACGAGCTCCTCTTAAGATATCCATCTTTACCACTTTTTTTAGTACCACGCATGCGAAGCCATTGGCAGCAGCTACAGCTAATCCTACTAATATTATAAATGCGAAAGTTTGTAAGGATGTAGGTATGTATGTTTGTTGCTCTTTCACGCAAAAACTGCTGAATGGATTTTGATGAAACTTCACAATATTATAGCTTACATATCAGAATAACACATAAGCTACAATTCATATAAATATACTAATATAGCCACCAAGCAGGCGAAGCCGCTATCAGCAGCTATCAAGAAATAAAACACAAATCTTACACTACTATTTTATTAGGAAAACACAATACATTATAGTACTTCATCTTTATTTTAACAATTAAGAAACAGCGTCGAGTGAATGAACGAGTACAGTTGTACTTTTTAAAATCATGCACGAAAAACGTTACTATAAAATAATAAAAAAAAAACTCTCAACATAACTTTTACTTATGATTTCAGTTTCAGCTACAATACTTATCTAGTTTTTACGAAATATTTGTTTTTGTACCAGTCCAAAGATACTAATACAATCGACAATTCGCTTATTATTTATATATTTTATTATTCTCTAGCAACCTCTGTACTATACGCGACATTAACATACTATGTTACAGTAGCCTGATCTACACTACTCGCGAAGTCGCCTCGACGAAGTACTCGTCGAAGTTGATCGAAGTCCGAAGTATGTGACTACACACTCGTACAACCTCGCGAAGAGCTCAGTGACGCTTCGTGTTCGCAACTTCGGGACACTTCGAGTCCTTTGACTCGTACGCAAAAACCGACGACTGGAAGTCGCCCGACGCGAGCCGAGGTTGCACGAACGAAGCGAAGTGAAGCGTCCTTCTACACTATCGTATTCACTCAACTTCGCGCGTAGTATAGAGCAGGGTTAGCGTTCGAGAATGCGCACGTCTTTGACAATAACAAACGCTGAGTTTTGTTCGTTCGAGTACTTTTAATTTTGGCAACTTTTTCCAGTCCCGCCAACCTATAATTATAATATATAAAACTTAAAAGCTATCATTTCTAACTCCATAGCAATTCGATTGTGATAAATTAAATTTTCTGATATAATATTTGAAAACGTCGCCGTATTTCGGTGTTAGACACTTTGTAAGTTCGAGAGCGACTAAGCTATTTCATTTTTAACTTATTTAATATTTTGCTTAAAATTATTATCAATCATTTGAGGATTATTTATGCCTTGTTTCTGAAGCGAAAATTATGGCAAAACTAATGTTTAATTGTTAGTAAATCGCTGAATGAATCGCAAGCGTGCTCCATCGTCGACCACATCATCGCTTACCATCAGGTGAGATAGTGGTCAAACGCGAGCCTATAAAAAAAAATAATGCGGTAATTTTCGTTTCAGATACTGAGGTAAGCCCCTATTAGGTACTATTACGAAACCAAACAATTCCAATCGCATTATTTTTCAAATAATTCCCTTCTAAAATTCTTGAGACGAACAAAACGCCAGCATATCAAAAATTCTATAACAAAATATCGCCACGTCGCATAGTCGAAACGCAAAGTCATATTCGAAGTTGAGAACCGTGTTTTACTAATGTCTACATGTGCCTTGCAATTCGAAACGTCACGATAAAAATTGTGAAAATGGCCGAAGACCGGAGTAGAAAGGAATGGGCAAACACGGAATCTATACAATATTATAAAGAGGTAAAATTTGTATGTTTGTATGTAGGGGGTAATCTCTGGAACTACTGGTCCGATTTGAAAAATTCTTTCAGTGTTAGATAGCCCATTTATCGAGGAATGCTATAGGCTATATACCATCACGCTACGACCCACGGGAGCGGAGCAGTAACGAAAAATGCGGGTGAAACCGCAGGGGACAGCTAGTGTTTTATAATACGTCGAAATGATGCTCTGGATTTTTTTTACTAGTGCTTGACTGCGACCCCATCTGGTGGTAAGCAGTGATGCAATCATTGATAGTGAGGCGACTAGTCTCTCATTGGCTAAAACCACGTGCAAGTCATAGATGATGTTTTTTTTAGGTCGGGAATCATCAGAATGACTTCTCCCGGTCTTTGGCGGAGCGAATGGGCGTGTCTGACTTTTACTAACAAAAACCTACTCAGTTGTTCCTTCTTTGCCTTCGTTTCAGGGCCCCAGGGTTCATTTTCACGTAACCATGACCCCAGTAGGCTGCGACCCTGCTAGGCCCCTATGGAAGACTGGTTACATTGGATTCAGTAATCTTTCAGGGCGTGTAAATTCTTATAACCACAGGGCCAATAGTGAATTTGCTGTTCAGTAACTCGAAAATATAAAGAGTTGTTTTCTTTTCACATTTCTGAATTGGTCTCTTGAAGTGTGATGAAGTATTTTCGACCAAAAAATATTTCCAATGTTAACGCCGTTCTGAGAGACAATTCTCGTACTTCTAAACATCTTTTGCATTCAATTTCAGATAGAGAAACCCTAATTTCCTATCATCTTGACATTGAAAGTAGCAAGGCGAATTGATAAGTTATCAACTTTTTGACAGACACATTAACAAAGCCAAAGTACGCTCTCAGGACCAACAAATAACAATATCATTATTTTACAACACAATAATTAATTTCTTCTAAGATTAATTCGTTTTTATGTCAGTCATCCAGTCGTGACCGTGGCGTATGGGTCACAAATTTGCGTTGTCATGTATAGATGACTGAGGCGGTCAAAAAAAATTGCTAGACTGCATATTACCATCCCGGTTCACCCGTTTCATTCCTTCTTCGGAGCTCGACCCAACTATTACCTACTTGACACCGATATAACTCTTGTATAGAGTGAACATTTAATATATGTTATTAAAACCGTAACTATTATAGAAATGCAGTGTAACTACCCGGGCTATCGCGCCGTTTCCAATCGTGAAGACTTATTCATAAATATTTTAATTGTACAACAAATTGTAACTATTTAAAAGACTGACAACTATTGAAGTGGGAGAATGGTGCTCAATGTAATGTATTTAACAATAAATAAATATAGAATTGACTGAATTCATTGGCCATATTTCTGAGGATGATTGACGAACAAATTTTGTAGTAAAAATCAGATATGAAATCTAGAATACATTAGTAATTTCAATCATTTTCTCAAGTTATGCAAACATTTAATTTTGTATTCATATTTCATATTTGACCCCTTCAGTTATCTTTTTATTCAAGAAAACTTAGTCCCTGAAATATTTCCAATGATTTCAGTCACCCTGTATGGAGAAATTAGTATTTCTGTCTACACTAGAACCAAGAACTATCATATACTACACAACTAAAGGAATTGAAAACCTTCTAAAGGTCGAATAAGTCTTGAATCACATTTAAATTAAATATTTATACTCGTAAGACAACATTTTTATTTTTTATCTTTATTATATAGCTCCTAGAGAGGAGGCCTGAGTCCCAGCAGTGGGAAAATTATAAGGGATTATCAGTAATTTCATATAGTGGTTCAGAAAAGGGAGTGAAGAAAAGAAATTTTCCTTGAATTTTAGCTTTATTAAAGGTCAAACATAATATTTAAATTATTAATAACACAACCTCTACGCCTGAATCAGCGATATTTAGGCAGCATGTACTTATCGTACACCTAAGATTTGAACTTACTGTTAAAGACATTACATTCGCTCTGCTTACCTATTAGATCAACTTCGAATATAGTTATTTTTGTAAACTTTTCCCGTATTGTTAGTACAATACCTTACAGTACATGAAGACTACAGTCTGTACTCAGTGTCCATAGTACCCGTCGGTACGAACGAGAGTCGATTTATACGTATGGGTTTAGCGAAAGAAGAAAGGCGATGAGTTGTTTTGGAGATAGAAAGAAACTGTGGGGTTTGTATGTGGCTGTGGGAACTTACGAGCAACTGAAGGACACAGATGAGTTTTAGACAGAAGTCTGACAGGCCTATACAAGAGCGGGAGAAATCATTAATTTGATGATTTCCCACCTTAAAAACAAAGTTCACGGTGGTGGTAAGATGGTAGGTATAATATAATTACGCCTGTAACGAAAGGGTTAGCAATAGTCTAGCTCCCATTTGTTAGAAAGCTTTTTTGATAATACTGGGCGAATGAATGCCTTAGTAAACACGTGCTAATAGATTTTCGCTCAGTGGCATAAAATTTAGGTACCAAGTTCAGATTCAGAGAACAAGACAGTCCACCCAAGTGATTCGATCCTGGTTATTTCATGAAAAAGTGATTCGATCTTAGCAATTCATAAAAAAATCTATATGATCAGCTGAATTGAGAGGGTTGTATTGATGATTTCAATGATTATAATTCCGTAAATAATTGCTATGTTACGACAAATCAACATACAACGTCTTGACACTGATTTCCAAGTATCTTAGAGCATCTGCCTTAAAATAGAATTAAATGCTGTGTGTAGACACCGATTCACTTTTGAAGCTGTTAATGGTGTTCTAACATATCCATTCTGTGCTCGGAGTTTTTAGACCAAATTTAGTCATATGAGGGTATATAAAAGAGCAGTATATTTGAGCTCGAAACCACCATCAGGAGACAAAAGATAGGATTGCTGTGGGCGAAATTGGCTAGTTTATTATTATTATTATTATTGAAAGGCTCACATTTGACCACTAGCTCATCTGATAGTAAGTGATGATGTGGTCGACGATTGAGTAGCCTACAATTAATCATGATCAATCTCCAGTTGAGCTTTGGAAGGTTCAGGACAGTTCACACATACCCCACCACAGTTTTTAAAACACAAGATAGCGAGAAAGACCTTTAAAAAGCGTTCCACTAGCCTATCCGTGATGAAATCCTCAATAGAGAATAAGGCACGAATTCTATGAAGGCGCTAATATCAAATCTATACAATTTTACACTAAAAAAATGCGTTAACCAGGCGGTTCGTTAAACTTGTAATATATAAACTAACGTTTATATTAAAGTGTTAAAATAAAAATTGAAGCTAGCTAGAGTGATGTGTGAGAAGTGAAGATAATCAGATAATTCCGTGGTGCCCTACCTTAGCGTAAAGATATGTATAACTCAACGGCCGAAACGCAAACCCGAACGTTTAAACCAACATGTACTGTCCAGTCACAAACACATTTACCATCACGCCGTGGTGGTGAGGGGGTTGGCAGTCTGTAGGACGTCCACACTCTTGGGCTCCACGGTGTCCGGAGTGCCGTTGAGGTCGGTCCTCTCTTCGCTCATGTCTACATCTTTGTCCGCCTCCTGCGACTTGTTATCGCTGTCCGTGGTCTCCTGGCTGGAGGTGTCCGTTGTCTCTGGTTTGGAGTCCTCGGGCTGTGTGCTCTCTTGTTCTGGTTCTGGCTCTGTCTCTGTCTGATCGTTGTCTGTGGTTTCGTCTGCTGATTTTGTCTCTGGCTGGTCCTTCTGTTCTGGTACGTTGTCTGTTAAAATAAAGTTGTTTTTTATTATTATTTGTTTTGTAGTTACAAGAAGCGGTGACAGCAAATGCATGCAGACATCACCTGAGGTTCGTCGTGATCCTCTCCAGGGAGGGATACGACTGAGGAGAGCAAATAAATGTTTGGTTTGTAAATTGGAAAGTTAGACAGTACAGTAAGAAACATTGGGGAGGCCTATGCTCAGTGTAAAATTAAAAATTATGGGAGAATGTGACCCAAATTATATTGTGAAGTATGTTAGAATAATTTAGACCACTCTCTATACATTTTTTTTTTTTAATAAACCCCGCCAGCTAATTTAAATATGGCGTGCCAATAAATAGCTAAACTTACCAGTTTCATCAACTTCCATAGGAGTCTCTTTCTTCTCATCGCCATTCACTTTCTGAAAGTTTAAAATCAAAATTACAATTCACGTTTTAACATTACAATTTACATGCTGATCTCCCAAATACACAACAACCTGATAATCAATAATTTTTAAGGCCTACTGTACACGGACGCATAACTTCACAGACACGTATTAGTCATTATAGGCTTGGTTTACGACTGCTCACAGCTTGCCTACAAAACTATGAAACTCTGTCGACGAAGCGGCAATGACACGACGTTGTATAATTTTGTATGTAAGCTGCCAGCAGGCTATCACAAAGCGTATAATGACGAATACACGTCTATAAAGCTACGCGTTCGTGGGCAGTTGGCCTTAACGGTATTATAACCGGATTAAAAGTTAAGGTGAGTGCGAAAAAGTAGCCCGCGAAATGAAAATTCTCTTAATGTTTTTTTGCATTTTGCAGGTCAATGTCAAGTTGTATGTTGATTAAAGTATAATTGGCGACTCTACTTAGCCTCATATTTAGCCTATACTTTCCCACAGTTAGGCAAAGGCCTCCCCAAACTTCTTCCAAGTATTCTTTTTTCGAGTCACCTTTAACCAGCCCTTGTGGTAGGCGCGTATTTATTTACGAAGTTACAATCATCAGTACAACCTCAATCAACCTCCTCAGTTTGTTTGCCCTACTGAATGGTTATTTCATGAAAAACTTATTCTTATTGGCCTACAAAATGCAAAAACTTGTGCAAATTAGAATTTCGTGAGTTACTTTGCCATTACCGAATTTATTACCCGGATAATAAGTCGGTAATCGCAAAAACGGATTCCTGCGATTACCGACTTATTGCTCAGGGACGTCGAAATGGATCATTTTTAATGATTCGATGAGTAACAATTAATTTACAACTACTGATTAATCAAATAACAGAAAGCTTATAATTGATCAATCAGTGATCATAATATGATGAGGCCGAAAACACACACTAGTGGCTTGCTTAGCGCCTGAATAAGTGATTAGAACATTTAGGATTTCGTGGATTTTTTAAGGTGGTAAATCATCGATGACGAATTCTCCCACTCTGGGCGGAGCGAGAGGGCGTGTCAGACTTCTACTAACTAAAACCCACTCCTGTACCTTTTTTGCCTTTATTCCAAGGTCCTGGGGTTCTCCGTCCAAACCAGAGTTCTAGTAGGCTTCGACCCTGCTGGGCCCCTACAATTTTCATCTGACTGAAGGCGAAAAGCTACGAGCTCGAGCGAGGCCGATTTTCCGCTAGATGTTACTGTACTCAACATTTTATATTTATTTTGTTTTTAGTGAATATGAGCATTATTAAGTTAAAGAAATGGTATACCACATTCCACTTTATTGAACTCTGAAAAATTAATGTCTCAAAATCCATCTGAATCTAACTGTTCATGACTCTTAAACGGAAACTACACTAAATCACACGTGGCCCACGCCTGATCTGTATGTAGAAATACGTCGCGTGGATCTAATGTAGCTTTACAAGTCTTGCTGCCATTATAAAATGTATGGAGACCGACGCACCCAGATCGGCGTACGTGGCCCGCGTGTGCGCAATGTAGTTCTACCATAGTGCTTAAGGCACTAAGCAAGCCATCTAGCAGTGTGTTTCGACTTTACAACGGCAGGAAATATATTATCCTCTACGTACAGAATTACATCTACATATTCAATATCCTCACATAACTACACCGACTCAAAATAAATATAAAATAATCTAAAATAAAATATCCAAAAAAACTAACTAAACATAAAATAGGACAACACAACGTACAGAACAAACTAAAAAATACAAGAAAGAATAAAAACTAAAATAAATTATAACTGTTTTGCCATCACCTCATCTTTGTGCCTTCACCTATATTTCTCTACTTGATGAAAGTCTGTGTTGCACTTAGAAAAATAACTATCTACAACCAGACCGTCGGTGGACCGACGATCTGGCGAGGGTCGCGGGAATCCGATGGATGCGAGACGCACAGGACAGGTCGTTGTGGCGACGCTTGGGGGAGGCCTATGTCCAGCAGTGGACGTCTTTCGGCTGAGATGATGATAATGATGAACCAGATCGTCGTAAATGTGACTCTCTGGTGAACTATAATACTTCTGGAAGACGGTCGCTCTTACAATGAGCATGCATACTTCAAAAACCGTACCGTCTATAGCAAAATAACGGCAAAAAATAATATTTATTTATTTATTCTTAATGGAACATAAAGTACAAAAGCGGACTTTATGCCTTATAAATCACATTTGTCATGTGGGAGGGAGCTCTACTTGCAATTTTATACAGTTTAAAAGTTTATAGATACGATTAACATTGCTGATGAGGCTTAAGAGCCTAACTTGATATTTTTCCAAGTGCAACACAACTGAGGTCACAGGTTCATTCCACATATCTCCACCGACAAATATTACTTTTTTTTCTAGAAATCCCTACAAGTGAAAGAATAACAGCCTAGTGGCGATTTAATAACTAAAACCCATCTCTTTGGAAAACTGTCAGGGCTGTACAAAAGGTACTTCTTTGATTGGATGGCCTTTAACAAGACTACTTACGAAAACTGACAAGAAAAAAAATATTTAACGCATTTTTATAAACTAGTGCGCCTTGCCATCGACGAATTGCATCACTGCTTACCATCAGGTGGGATCGCAGTCAAGCACTAGTTTATAACTATTTTTTAAAAAATCAGAATATAGAAATAACTAACTGGTAGGGTAGGGACTGGTACTTATATTACCAAAAATCCCAACTAAACTGATATTTTTGAACAAGTGGTGACTTCTAGAAAAAAAATAACAATCACCATTAGTGGGGATTTATCGGTGGGGATTTCTTGTATAAACCAGGTCACGTACGATTCTCTTACAACGTATCAACTATCAAGAACCTAATTCCGTCGTGCCTTTTGCCTCCGTTTGGGTTTCTTGTTGGCGACCGACTGCGTCGACGAGGCGGCCGACGCCGTGCGACTCTGTCTACCCTATAGTGGATCATGAATATAGGTTTATGCTAGGTAATTAGAACACATGTTTGTTTCAACTGTGTTTCTTAGGCGTATGATCGCCACAGTCTTGTATAGATGACAAAGCGAAATGTGTGTCCAGTACGCCCAAGTCCACGTCATGACTACACGACAGATGCTACTCGATTTAAATGTTAATAAATCTTATAAAAAGTATGGTTCTTCTTTATTCTGTCCTCCATTATGTAGTTTAGACCAGTGTTGCGAAAACTTTTTGTGTTTAACGTACATCTAAGAAATCGGATAATTTTGATGTTACATTATAAATGATAAATAATTTTTACAGATTATTAAAGGACAAAAAAATTGTTTCTGAAAATTTTAATTTTAACTTTGGCTCAAATTTCATTTCTTATTGTTTTTCCTGGTCGTTAATCGGTGACTGTCAAAAAGGTTTTTTTTTGCGTTATAGGCCTTGTAATGTTCCCACTGTTGGGACTCAGGTCTCCTCTTTAGGAGAGGGAAAAAGGAATGCTTTCGTAGAAAGAATTACGAACCCCATCTATAGGTAGATAGATCTAAATTTTTCTTCTATTTGTCTATTGGCGTTATGAGGCAATAGTATTTTTCAGAGGCATACCAACTATTCATCACGGTACACCAGTGTACCACGTAGCAAGTAAAAAGCGCTGCACACACTTTGCGGAACGCTAGCTTAAAGTCCATAATATGAACGACAGAAATAAGAAAAACAATACATTTATGGTCCGGTCTATATTCATCCTAATGTAAATTATGTGACCCGCTTACTATTTATCCATATTTGCACAAGATAAAAAAACGAACACTATGAATCGTAGCTTGGCGCTGTGAGCAAGCTTTTGCTATTCTGACATGGCGGTCAAAGATCTTTGTGCATTTGAAGACGTAAAACTTTACTATGATAAAACTTTAATCTTCAATTGATAGCTTAAAAATAAATAGGTCGGCGTTGAGCTGTCTGTAATCGACGCTGAACACTGGCATTAATGATATAATTTTCGACTGTCTGTCAGTAATAATTTCTCTTTGACGACACAAAGCGGCGGTAGCCGTCGACATGTCAGCGCCAGCCGTCGACCTGAAGTTAGGCTCTGCGAATTTTAGCGCTTGAAATATCGTACAAAAATAAAGGTATTTATAAAAATTAATACAATTTGCAGTTGTTATTGCTGTTAAAAACTGTTATTGGCATTTCAAGCGTCAAAATTCGCAGAGCCTAACTTCAGACTCGCTAACTTATAACGGCCGTACTGTAAGTGACACTTGACCCACACGACTGCTGCCGCTGATCTTCATTTGTTGTAGTTACTCAGATACCCGCGAAACGAGACACAATAGTAAAACAATAACAGCGCGGTCTCATAGGACCGGTTGGGGATTCAAACGTTAATGCCACTGGCCGGCGAGCGTCAACATCTGCCGCCGACGTGACAACGGCTACAGTTATCTCTGTCGTTGGCAACATGAGGCTCGTGTGTTTGAGCTTTAAATTGAGCCAATAATCAAAGCTTCCGACGTAGTATGTTTATCAGTTGTCTAACACCCATAACACAGGCTCTGTTTAGTTTAGGCAATGACTTCTCCCGCTCTGGGCGGAGCGGGAGGGCGTGTCAGACTTTTTTACTGACTAAAACCCACTCCTGTTCCTTCTTTGCCCTAATTCCGGGGCCCCGGAGATCTCTTTCGTCAACCCAAGCTGGGGCTTACCTGTGGCTTGGCCTCCTCAGCTACATCGCTGGGCTGCGCACTGGACGTGGACGAGATCTCGCCCTCCTGCTCACTCTTCTGCCGCTTGGCCGGTACCGCCTCCTCCTCCTCAGAGTCGGCCGACTGCGAGTCGCCCTTCTGTTCTGACGTCTCGCTTTCGGGGGGCGGCGATGATTCTTTTTGGGATGATGGGTCCTCCTGTTGGAAACGGAAATAGTGTAAGTAAAAACGTGTTGTATTAGCAAAAAATTGGTTTTAGTTACAGACCAACACTGAGGTTATGCGTTGTTGTAGAAATTTATCGATAAAAATTAGGAAGAGTCTCGGCGGACAAATTGGTTTGTTTTCGTGCCAGGTTCCAGGTTCGGACCACATTCTCTAGTGAGAGGGAATGGTAGGCGGTTATCTTCACGTATAAAGTAGTCATGCTAATGAATTTGCGGACAAGTAGCAATGGGTAGTCAGCTCAGTCTGTTAAGCGTCGGAACTGAGTTACGGGAAATTTTTGAAAAGGAGACTTGTGATTTTGGGGCGCAAAGGGTATTTTGAATATTTGACATGTAATTTTACACGTTTCTTGCTCCATTTTAGAGAGCCAAGTAAGTTATAGATGACGCGAAAGGTTACTGCTGTTGATCGCCATCACGAGGATACGGCGGAGTTCGGTTTAAGTGGGGCACACCTGTACCGTATTGTCCCATGTCCTCCGGAGTTTGTGGCGATGAAGTACCTTTCGTATGTGTAGGTTTTTAAGGTTTAGGAGGGTAAGCAAAGATTTGGAACAGTTGTACAATGTGAACGGGGTAGCCACAAGTGTTGTTATTAGTGGTGCTGTCGGTATTGTGTTATAGTAGCAGCTTGCAGTCGCTAAAGTTGAAGAGAAGACTGGGGCAGATGAGTCAACAGTTCGACTTACGA